>FR989890.1:3633441-6444382 GCA_905404145.2 Biston betularia
TAAGTGATGATGCGGTCTAAGGTGGAGCTTGCCTAGATGATACCGATTCACTCTCGACTTGAAGACACCCAGATTATATCTATCGGGGATCACCCACTCAGGTAACGCATTCCACTGTCTAGCAGCGCAATGAACGAAGACTCAAATCGTTTCGTTCAAGTTTTTGGAACCTAGACCATGCTATAAACTATTAAAAGAAACCAGTTTTGACCAGCCTATTTATATTGCAAATTGGAATATATATTGGAATATTCCGTTTCGTTTCGTTTCTTTCTAACAATATTATTATTAGTTACTACGACGATCGTTCCTGCTGCTCTGCGGATCGCCTAGCGCGGTTCGCTGGCTTATTACGTCCTACCCTACATTACTGGACAAATCCAACAATTAAAAAAAAAACACAATGCTGCTTCCTAAAGCTTGTTGTAATTGTTAAATTATTTATTTCAGTGTAACTCAATTAACTTTTCGAAATTTCAATGTATAAGAAAAAAATTAAAATTCATTTTATTAGTTTTTAATATAAGCGTATGTTATACAGCCTGTAAAACGAAACCTAATTGTAAGTATGTTATTTCTAGGCTAACTGTACACTAGACACGAACAAATGTAATAAATGTAAATAAAGAATTTTTGAAATTGAATTGAATTGGAATATAAGATGATTATGATTTTTTATGACAGGCTAGGTGTTTGACCACAGTTCATATAATTTTTTTTTATGGTTGACAGGCTAGATTGATTGACTCTTTATTGCACACACTAATTAATACAATACACAAGAAATAAATCTAGGTGTATCTAGGCTAGGTGTTTCACCACAGCTCGTCTGTTGTTAAGTGAAGGTGTCATCGAAGATGGTAAGCACACCTAGCCTGGAATGGAACTGGGTCTGAAGTGAGGCTATCGGAACACGTCGTTAGGTGCTTGGTGACACATTTTCAACTCGATATTGTAGTGCTTACAAATCAAACCAAAACAAAGGCTCTGATTACGTCAGAGAAACATTGGTGGAGGACGAAAAAAAAAGGGTCAGCTTTAAAAGGCAGTGATCCTTGACACGGCGCGCATTGTGAGGAGGTTCCTCACTCTGCAGCCCTAACCGCCGGCAGCTTGAGCCCTGCCCCGCTGCCGGCGGTACACGAGTTTTTAAGTTTTTATGTTATATATGTTTTTTAAATATTTAATGTAAAAAATTTAAAAAAAATACGACAAAAAATAAATGATGATGATAATAATAAAAATAGCACAAACATTAAAAAATAATAATGAAAGAGAAAGAAAAAAAAGAAAGAAAAACAATTATTTATTTCCTAACAATACACTAGACACAACAACAGATAAGTACAAACAAACACACACAAATAAAAAGATACATATTAACAAAAAGACAACAAATTTCACAAGATAATAAGCGGGTTATCGCTGCAGTGGCTGGTGCATCAACTAGGAAAAAAAAAGGTCAGTGCTCAGCAATTGTGCTGGGGATTACTCCACAGCGCTGATTTTCAGCACTGACCAATTTAATTAAAAATTGTATAAAATTATAGTTACCTGAGCAAGTTCCTATGCACCAGGCAACCATTGGTTTCTTGATAAGTCCGTCCCGGATCGCGCGACACACGTGGTATTCCTCCACACCGCCCACTTCACCGAGCAGCACTAACATCTTCACGTTGGGGTCAGCTTCAAATCTGGAGACGATAAATAATAAAGTAAATATTTTTTTAAATATTTCTTTAAGGTGGTACTAGTATGGAACCGAATTTAAATATCTATTCACGTCAAAAAATTATTGAACACTTATAAAATTATAAATATTAAAACTTAAGGTGGTTCGATTTCCATACATATAATTTTTTGCCATTTATGGACAAATGGAGCATAATTTTACCGTGAAATCACTGCTACTGGCATTTATTTTTGTCTTTATTTGCGGTAAATCACAATTGCTTGAATAAAACAGTAGATTATTAGCATAATCCTATATATACTGGAAACAGCCGTATTTGTGACTGGAAACAGCCGTATTTGTGAAAAATAATCCAGAACTCTTTCCAGCGCTCTCTGACCTTGTGGTAAGAAATCGTAGAGACCATAACCGGCTACGCAATTTCCCATCTAAGACATCCCTAATGAATAATGGTATTGTGTGTATGGGACCTATCATTTTCAATAATATACCAAAGTCAATAAGAGACCTGAAAACTGTTCCATTCAAGATAAAACTAAAAAAACTGTTAGTCCAAAAATCCTATTATAAAATTAATGAATATTTAATTGCCAAATTCTAACCACGTATGTAATTTTTTTAATTTTTATCTTGACATTTTATTAATTTCATTGACATTGTTATTTCATTGACATTCTAATTTTATCATTTATTTTTTATATTTCAATTATTATTTTTCCTTGACATTGTATACATTTCAATCCATATTATTAGATTAATTATTTTGTTGCCATCAATTATTTGTACACCTTTTCAGGTATAACATGAAGATCATTAAACTAAGTTACCGACATCATACATATTACTCATGTTATGACAAATAAATATCTTTATTTATCTTTATTTTATAATCTAATGTTTTATCCAAAAATCATATATTCATAAATTTGATTTTATGCTAATAATCTACTGTTTACTTTTTTGCCATTTATGGACGCTCCATTTGTTCATAAATGGCAAAAAAATATTTGTATGGAAATCGAACCTAATATTTATAATTGTAACGAACATAATATTTATAATTGTATAAGTGTTCAATAATTTTTTGACGTGAATAGATATTTAAATTCGGTTCCATACTAGTTTTGAGATTTAATTTATATTTTGACATGGTATTTGAACCTGACATTATAATTTTAATTTGACGTTGTATTTGAGCTGAAATATTTGTATTTGACATTTTATTTTGAATTTGGTTTATTGTTGTTTTATAATTCTGTGACATAAATGTAATTGATTAATTGTTTTTATGTCAATAAAAATTTGAATATACAATGTGTTGACGTATGAGGCCAACAATGTTTCAACAACTCATGGCAAGATTGGTATATAGGTCATATTTATCTATCTACAACAAACTACTCGATTTCAAAAATTCTTTCACAGTTGAGAAGCTACATTATCTCCGGGTGACATAGGCTACTTTTTATCCCTGTATTCTCACGGGAACTCACGAACGGATGAACCGATTTTGATTTTGTTTGAAAGGTTAATTAGTCGGGAGTGTTCTTAGCTATTTTCGACGAAAATCGGTCCAAGATGGCCGCCGCCACAAAATGGCGGATTACATATTTTTTTCACAACTCCCTCAATATGGGTATCAAACGAAAGGGCTTGACTAGTAGAATACTGTATTATTAATTTAAACTTGTTATATTATTTACCTGAGTAGATGGTCGATGAAGGTAGTGCCTGGGTAGCGGTCACCGCCGATGGCGACTCCCTCGCAGACGCCGTCCGCGTGCTTGCATATGATATTATTCAATTCATTGCTCATGCCACCAGAACGGGAAACGTAAGCCACACTGGAACAAAAAAAAAAACAAATTACTACTTCCTGTCTACTTTTTATAAAATTATTTTACAATTTTTTTTTTTTTGGTATTGACATATTTTATATAGACAGTATTTTTGTGTTGACATGTAATCAGTGTTTTAAAACTCATTTAATGATATTACTTTTAAAATGATATAATAAACTAAAATTAATGCTAATATGAATCGTCCAGCTAAAATCTATATTATTATATGACATTCTCAAATTATATGAAATTGCTTCAGAGATAGAGAATTATTTTATTGTATTTACCTGCCGGGTCGGTAGAGTTTGCTTTCAATGATGTTATCGATCATGCCAGCTGTGTTGCCGATCTTGAAGCATCCGGGCCTGATGCCGCCCACAGTCGCTGGTCCTATGATGTTCACCTGATGCACACATATACAATCAAAATCAGAATTTTAGCCGCATTCTGTTCGTACAGACACAAAAACTTCTTAATATTTTCCTAACATACTTGTTTGTTTATGAGACGTTAGCTGAACTCTGCGGGCTTAAAAATGGGGTTGGTTTAATTATTAAGAGTCAGAACTTATCATCAATATATTAATTAAAAAACCACATTATTTTGTGTGTGTCGCCTTTGACTGATTTGTATGTGTTTTTTAATGTGAAAGTAATCAGACAAACGAGACGCTCTCCTGATGGTAAAAGAAAACGCATGTGCATGACCGTTGTCGCGGTACACATAATTTTGAGTTCAAAACAAAGTCCAAGACGTCGCTGATATGACCAGGTTTTGATTTACTTTGTGTGACTTTGACTATTTGTGTGTATGTTTTTTAATGTGAAAGTAATCAGACAAGCGAGACGCTCTCCTGATGGTAAAAGATAACGCATGTCCATGACCATTGCCGCGATTTGTTTGAGTAACAAAACAAAGTCTAAGGCATCGCTGCTTTGAGACTTTCGATTGTCTTTGGCTTTGTCTCAACAGCCCTGTAATTTCGCTAGCCTCAGTACGCTGCAAACCGGAACACAGTAATGTATACATACTACTGCTTGGCGGCAGAATATCTGGTACTGTGGTGGTACCTACCTAGACGACCTCCTGCTAAATATATCTACCACCAAGTAAAAAAAGTTTCTAGTAAAGTTGTTACTACGTTACCATGGCATGGACAGGTCTCGATTTTGTCTGTGATTTAAGAGTATTATTAGATATATTAGATGCCTCACGGTTTCACCCGCTTAGTTCCCGTTCCCGTGGGAATACAAAGATAAAAAGTAGCCTATGTCACCCGGGGATAATGTAGCTTCCCAACGGTGAAAGAATTTTTGAAATCGGTCCAGTAGTTTCGGATCCTATTCAATACAAACAAACAAAAAATTAAATCTTTCCTCTTTATAAGATGTAGATGACAACTGTAATAGTTAGACATATGATATCGCGGACTTATTTGTAGCTGTCAATTTGCTCTATAAAACGTCACTTTATTCTATTGTCAATAGTTTTCGCTGCGCATGCTAAGTAAGGATTTTTTTTTAATTTTTCACAGCTTGGGTTACATTATTGAAATTTCCATACGGATCTCTAACCGTTTTTTAAATAAAATATAGCCTATATCCGTCACGGATAATGTAGCATTCTAATAATGAAAGGATTATTATGATCGGTCCAGTAGTTTCGGAGCCTATTTGTTGTTTTTTTCTATGTTTTATGTTTATTGTTTATTTTTTTGTATGTATGTATTGTAAATTATGTTGAAATGTGTTTTATGTCATAAATAAAGTGTTGTCTATTGTCTATTGTCTATTCAATACAAACAAACAAACAATCAAATCTTTCCTCTTTATAATAGTACAGATAGATGGCATGGTGGTAGAGTACTCTCTAGTACTCGGCTGGCTAGCTACCACCCTCAAGTTGAAAATCTGCCGCCAAGCATCTAACGGTGTGTTCCGGCAGCCTCACTTGAGAGCCAGTTCCATTCCAGGCTAGGTGTGCTTTACCATCTTCGGCCACACCTTCACTTAACATCAGGTGAGCTGTGGTCAAACAACTAGCCTGTCAATCATTAAAAAAAAAAAATGGATGTACTTACGCCTCTCGTGTCGGCTAATTTAATAAGTTTTCTAGTCATGTTCTCGGGGATTCCCTCGGCGATGATCACAATGGTATTGATTTGAGGATGCTGCATAGCCTGGAATTAAAAAAAAAAGATAAGCTCATTTGATAATAGCTCTGCTTCCTGAGCTGTGTTGTGAGCTGTGTGTGTGCTGTGGGGTGCAGATTCGATTCCCACCTGGGATAAACAATTTGTGTGACGAATTTTATTCTGAAATGTACATTTTTAATAAGTGAACTAAATGTAAAGGGGTTGAAAGGTTGAAGGGGGAAGAGGGTTGTCCATTCTGTCACACAATATTTACGCATCTTTATAGAGCTGAATTTCCCTGCATAGAACTGTCGTAGGCAGATCGAAGTAAAACAAAGTTGACAAGTACTGGGGGGTTGAGGAGGGATGGGGTAAATTTGGTGGGGGGTGTGTTTTTTCTGTCACACAATATTTACGCATCTTTATAGAGCTGAATTTCCCTGCATAGAACTGTCGTAGGCAGATCGAAGTAAAACAAAGTTGACAAGTACTGGGGGGTTGAGAAGGGGATCGGGTGAGGGGGTTGACCTTTCTGTCACACAATATTTACGCATCTTTATAGAGCTGAATTTACCTATACTGTCTTAGGCAGATCGAAGTAAATCAATGTTAACAATTACTGGGGGGTTGAGGGACGGTGAGGTAAATAGAGGGGGGGGGGGGGTCTTTTCTGTCACACAATATTTACGCATCTTTATAGAGCTGAATTTACCTGCATAGAACTGTCGTAGGCAGATCGAAGCGAAGCAAAGTTGACAAGGACAGTCGCCTCTTGATGTTTCCGCATCGCGACATCCATGTCCGAGAACACTGCAAACAAACAAAGCTGTAAATGAACTGAACTAACTAATAAATAAATAAAATAAATATCGTAGGACATTACACACAGCGCCATCTGACCCCAAACTAAGCAAAGCTTGTACTATGGGAGTCAGATAACTGATAGAATACTTAAATACTTTTTTTTTTGTTGTAAATACATACTTATAATACATACAGTACACCCAGACACAGAACAAACATTTGTTTTTTGTATCACAAAATGCTTGTCCTGGGTGGGAATCGAACCCACGCCCCACAGCTCTTGAAGCAGACATGCTACCAAATGAGCCAACAGGGCTGTCAGGTTGGAACCGCTGAGCTTACGTCGGGACATTGGATCGCTGTTTGTTCTACAGGTACTATTATGGGGCATGTATTTAAAAAAAAAAGTATTTATGTATTCTATCAGTTATTTGACTTCCATCACACAAGCTCTGCTTAGTTTGGGGCCAGATGGCGCTGTGTGTATCCTACGATATTTATTTATTTATTATTATTATTTATCTATCTATCTACTGCGGTGGTACTTTTAGGTACCTAGATGTACCACACCTACCATCAAGTTGTTTTTATATTTTGTTTCAGCCTAAACCCGAGTTGGAAATCCCCGAGTTAACCCACAAGCTACTCGACCTGGTCTGCTCGCAAGCTCCTACCAAGTTGGACCTCGGCAACGCCACCTCCACGGTCTTATCGCTCTTCAGCGAGAAGACTAAAGCCATCATATGGGGCATGCAGAATAGAGCTATACAGGTGAATAACTTTTACGTTGAATTTGATAACAAGTACGATACTTATTTATTTTATGTTCTGATGAACTTTTTGAGCTTATCTAATCATTATAAAATGTTATTGCAATAACACCTACATAATATAACTAGCAGCTCGCCCCGGCTACGCACGGAAACAAATCTCGATTAAAAATATAAATATAGCCTATGTCACTCAGTGATAATGTAGCATTCTAATGATGAAAGAATTATTCAGATCGGTCCAGTAGTTTCGGAGCCTATTCAATACAAACAAAAAATCAAATCTTATCCTCTTTATAAAATTAGTGTAGATAATATACCTATATAATTTTTTATGGTTGACAGGCTAGGTTATGATGTTAAGTGAAGGTGTGGTCGAAAATGGTAAAGCACACCTAGCCTGGAATGGAATTGGCTCTCAAGCTTTACTTGGTGGTAGATCTCCTTAGCAGGAGGTCGTCCAGGTAGGTACCACCGCAGTACCAGTTATTCTGTCGCTAAGCAGTATTGTGTAAACATTACTGTGTTCCAGTTCGAAGGGTACTGCAGCTAGCGAAATTACTGGGCTGTTGAGACTAACCATCGAAAGTCTCAATGTAATGAGTGCCAAAGCAGTGATGCCCTGGACTTTGTTTTATTACTCAAAGTTCTGTGTATCGCTGCAATGGTCATGGACATGCGTTATCTCTTACCATCAGGAGAGCGTCTCGTACCTACGTCTCAAAATGAAAAAAAAAAAGAAAAAAAAAAAGTGAGGCTGCCGGAACACACCGTTAGATGCTTGGCGGCAGATTTTCAACTTGAGGGTGGTAGCTAGCCAGCCGAGTACTAGAAAGTACCCTACCACCAAGCTATGGTTTCCTCGCGATGTTTTCCTTCACCGGCAGCTCAAGCTCATTGTTGGGGTTTGAACGCACGCCCTTCGGCATGCGAACCAACCGCGCTACTGAGCTATCATCGCTACAAATACAAAAGTATTTACCTGGTATAAAGACTTCTTTGTTTCCAAAATAGTATTTCTGTTTATGGTCAGCTGTGAAGGGATAGACAATGGCCACCACTGAGGGTTCAGCCCTTCTGCTGATGTAGTCGAAATCCAACATACCCTGAAATTGTAAAAACATTTTTGTATATAATATTTTTTTATGTTCAAGGTATCTAGTTTATTTCCGCTTAACAGTCGTTCCAGTTCCAACAGTGATGAGGATTTATATTAAACTAATTTGACACAACTTATTAATTAAAAACCTAATCTTACTTAAAATCTAGAACTAATTTGACATAAACTTATAATAATTTGACAAAAAAATAATTAAAATAACAAAAGATCTAATTAAAATAACCACAAGTCTTAAAATCCTCCTCTCTCTGAAAGTGCAAGGGCGAGTGGTTACTACTAGACTCTAGCTATGTTGGATGAAAATCAATCCAAGATGGCCGCCGCCACAAAATGGCGGATTACATATTTTTTCACAACTCCCTCAATATGGGTATCGAATGAATGAATTTGACTAGTAAACTAATATATTTTATGATAAATTTCAAATTCAAGATGGCCGCCACTACAAAATGGCGAATTACATTGGCGGGGGTTTTTTAAAATTTTTAATTTAATTACTTGTTATCAAATTCAACGTAAAAGTTATTCACCTGTATAGCTCTATTCTGCATGCCCCATATGATGGCTTTAGTCTTCTCGCTGAAGAGCGATAAGACCGTGGAGGTGGCGTTGCCGAGGTCCAACTTGGTAGGAGCTTGCGAGCAGACCAGGTCGAGTAGCTTGTGGGTTAACTCGGGGATTTCCAACTCGGGTTTAGGCTGAAACAAAATATAAAAACAACTTGATGGTAGGTGTGGTACATCTAGGTACCTAAAAGTACCACCGCAGTAGATAGATAGATAAATAATAATAAATAAATAAATATCGTAGGACTCTACACACAGCGCCATCTGGCCCCAAACTAGGCAGAGCTTATGTGATGGAAGTCAGATAACTGATAGAATAAACAAACACTTTTTTTTTGTAAATACATACTTATAATACATACAGAACACCCAGACACAGAAACATTTGTTTATTCACAAAGTGTTTGCCCTGAGTGGGAAACGAACCCACACCCTACAGCTCTTAAGGCAGATATACTACCAATGAGCCAACGGGGCTGTCAATAAGTATGCATTTACAAAAAAAAAGGTATATATGTATTCTATCAGTTATCTGACTTCCATAGCACAAGCTCTGCTTAGTTTGGGTCCAGATGGCGCTGTGTGTAATGTCCTACGTATTTTTTTTTAATAATACATAATTGGTGTAGTTCGCCTAGAGCGATTTCTTCCAGACAATGTTTGGATGGAAAGAAAAACAGAAACAGATATTAGGTTGGTGTTGTTGTTGGTGTTAATAAACGTATACGTTTATTGTATTGTAAAAGTAAGTTTTATTTATGCAACTTGCAACTGCATAATCAAAGTTAAAAAAAAAAAGTTTAGCGTTTCGATGTAAGACCTATATGTATTCTTGCAAATAAATTATTTGATTTGATGGTTATATATTTAAAAAAAAAAACACGATAATATCTCATTTTATCCAACGTGATATTTTTCCAAACCCCTCCCTCCCCTTTCAAGCATCGCATGATTAATGGACGATCAGTAGGTTGTCGGACGTGCGGTCGACGGTCGACGGAAATTTTTTATTATTATTTAAAGAAAGAAAGAAAATAATTTTATTTTGTAACAGAACAAAAATAACAACAAATAGAGACAAACAGTTACAAAATAGGGGCTTCACCTCAGCATAATACTGGTCATACTAAGTATGACCAGCGCTGGTCTTCCGGTGAGCCCTTGTACAAACAAAACAAACAACAAATATGACAAAACGAAATAAAAAATTCAAACAAACAAACTACTCTGCAAATAACTCTTCTCAAAATATCAACATACAAATAACAAAACAAAAATAACAGCTCACGTTTGACCACCACTTGGTGGTAGATCTCCTTAGCAGGAGGTCGTCTAGGTAGGTACCACCGCAGTACCAGATATTCTGCCGCCAAGCAGTAGTGTGTAAACATTACTGTGTTCCGGTTTGAAGGGTACTGCAGCTAGCGAAATTACTGGGCTGTTGAGACTAACCATCGGAAGTCTCAAAGTAATGAGCGCCAAAGCAGCGATGCCCTGGACTTTGTTTTGCTACTCAAAGTTCTGTGTATCGCTGCAATGGTCATGGGCAGGCGTTACCTCTCACCATCAGGAGAGCGTCTCGTTCGTCTCACTATTTTTCACATTAAAAAAAAAACCATCGCGCCTGTTACCAAAAGAAAAGATACTAGATTAGATTGTGGTGACGAGCGGCATCGGCATGACAGAGCGCAGAGCGACGACGACCATCCCGTGCGAGCGGCACGCGCAGACTGGCGCGCGCATTTTTTATTTTTTTTTTAATGACTAATGCTGTTGGCCGCAGATGGGTAGGGGTATGCTGTAGGGGTACAGCGTCACCGGACTGTGGCGAGCGCAAAGGGCGCTGAGCTAAATGCTAAGGACGACTAGCACAAGGGCACCAAAGTGGTACGGACCTCGGCTTGGGCTGTCGCCAGACGAAGGGGACCTGACTTGCCCTAAGTGGGCACCTACAATAGGTTGTAATCTGAGCAAGTGAGTGAGTAACTAATCTACACTATGCTGACTGATCTTCAGACAGATCGGGGGGGACCGCGACCTCGCCGGCGAGGTCGACGTATGATGGTGTGCCTTTGGTAACCGGCGCCTATACCAAAAACGGAATACCTCCTGTTGCTAGGGGTGGGCGGGTCGGTAGACCCCAACGCCGCCGAGGTGACGGCGGCGATGGGGTCCTCCGGGTCTTCTAGGACGTGTCTGGGACGACGTCGGAAATCGGGAGTGTTTGTCGTGTCTGTCGCGTAGTTCGAGGCTTGGACTACTAGGGGGTTATGGTGGTGGGGGGTAATATCGAAAAAGAGCACTGGCGCGCGCAAGGTCTCGCTCGTATATTTATAGTGTGCGAGCGAGACAAAACAAGAAGCCATCTCTCTCGCGCAAGATAGATTTTATTAATTTGTAACTCACAGATGCCTGCGGTGTGGGCAGCTGGTGCGGTGCGTAGTCTAAGCGATGCTCGGGCGGGATGGGAACCTGCCCCAACGCGAGCCCCACTATCGCGGTCATGTTGGCCTCCGGTCCGAACACGTACAACGGGATGCGGAGACGGTGGCCCACTTCACGCATTTGTCTGCAAAGACAATACTTTTAAAAAAGTTCCTTATTCGCGGATGAAAAAATTGGAACCCTGTTCCTGTATTCGCGGCTACAAAATTCATTATTCGCGGATGCAATCGGTAAACATTTTGTAGCGATGATAGCTCAGTGATTAGCGCGGTAGGTTCGCATGCCGAAGGGCGTGGGTTCAACCCCCAACAATGAGCTTGAGCTGCCGGTGAAGGAAAACATCGTGAGGAAACCATAGCATGGTGGTAGGGTACTTTCTAGTACTCGGCTGGCTAGCTACCACCCTCAAGTTGAAAATCTGCCGCCAAGCATCTAACGGTGTGTTCCGCCAGCCTCACTTGAGAGCCAGCTCCATTCCAGGCTAGGTGTGCTTTACCATCTTCGACCACACCTTCACTTAACATCAGGTGAGCTGTGGTCAAACAACTAGCCTGTCAACCATTAAAAAAAAACAGAAAAGAATTGGGTGTCATTTATTAACGTATCTTTTGAGTATTTATGTTTTATAAAAGATGTAACCGATTGGACTAATTTCAAACTAAGACAAACCTTACTGCCACTGTATAAAGGCCATTGTCGAATGCCTTATTTTGAAACGGCAAATTATTTATAAATGGTTTTATTTCTATACTTTAGCATATAAATAAAATATTCAAATATATTTTATATATATTCTATGTTATTAATATTCATTGTATATCCATTCCAGGCTAGGTGTGCTTTACCATCTTCGACCACACCTTCACTTAACATCAGGTGTGGTCAAACACCTAGCCTGTCAACCATTAAAAAAAAAGTAAAGTTTTCAATATCATTGAATAAATATTTTTTTTCGGTTTCGGTTTTTTAAGACAAAATCTCTCTAACCAGTTTCTTATAAAATGACTCACCTAAGTCCCTCTTGGTAGTTAGGCCCACCTCGTCGAACGAAGATGGTAATATTGTATTGTATCAGCGCGTCCTTGTAAGTTTCAATGGCGGTGATGATTCCACGGAAAGTGTCCGCTACGTTAGTAAAGTTCGCGATACCGCCGCCGATGATTAACACCTGATGATGAGATAAAACAAAGCTTAATTAAGAAAATTAAAAAACAAATAACACTAATGCCGAAGGCAAATTCACAAAGTGCGATGCCAAAAATAAAAAATATTAGATTACCCAGACTATAAGACATCACAATTATAAGATTGCCATAACTATTGGACTACCAAAACTATTAGATTACCCGGACTATAAGACATCACAATTATTAGATTACCATAACTATTGGATTACCAAAACCATTAGATTACCCAGACTATATATTTTTTTAGAATATATTTTTTAAAACAATTATTTATCTGTATCAAACTTGACATTGTTAATTTTAATCTGTACTGTTTTCTGCAATTTGTTCTATAATTAATTCACATGCCGAGTTACGGCAAAAAAGGGGAAATGACTAATATAATTATAATAACACCAATGTAAACCCTATTTTTCGTGAATAAATCTCATTTCATAATAAGACATCACAATTATTAGATTACCATAACTATTCGATTACCAAAACCAATAGATTACCCAGACTATAAGACATCACAATTATTATATTACCATAACTATTGGATTACCAAATCAGAAAATCAGTAATATTTATTGGACATAAATAACAATAATGTTAAAGGCAAGTACCTTGTACAAAAAAAACCTTACAATTTAATTAATGAAGCTATATACGAGTACTTAACCCAATCTAACAACAACGAACATATTACAGCGGAGGCTCCGTTTATATACTACACTTAATTTGTAAAAAGGATTGCTTTCCAAAAAAAATGGGTTTTGTTTAAATTCGGTATGATTTAATTCTCTAATATATTTTGGCAATTTATTATACATTAATATTTTATTATCAAAACTATTAGATTACCCAGACTATAAGACTACCACAACTATTAGACTACCATAACTATTACATCAGCCCGGCTATTGCTTTAAAATTATTTAGTATCTAAGTAGATATTCTTTCTTCTTTCATTTAAACTGTGAGGCGTCCGATTGTCCTGGTACCCTTTTACCTGCATTCCATCCTTATTATGCGAAACTGGTGTCCGCAAAACAGGGAATCCTAGTGTGGAGACCAGTGGTTTTACAATATCTATGTAATATATATATTAACAGTTTTGTGGCAATTAATTAATAAGTATTAGGGTAGTAAATAAATACATGTTAATGTTAATTAAGTAAGTTAAATAAATACAATTTCTTTGTAAAAAAAAAAAAAAGATTTTCCTAGACAAAAAAAAAAAAAGAAAGTTTCCTAGACTACCATAGTAAAACAATCTTAGAATACTACTATAGCTAAAATTCTCACCTTCCCATTAGGATGTTTTTCTCGACACATGAGACTGAAAATCGTCTTTGCGTAATCAGCGGTTTGTGTCTCGGTAGGAGCACCTGAGTACTCTCCATAGTTGGCGAGTTCTGCCGCCCCCCCTAGCTCGCAGATCGTGTCCGTATAGACCACTGAAGCCCCACCGCCCGCGACCATCGTCCAGATACGGCCCGACTTGTTCAGGATTGTTAACTGTGGATAAGTAAAATATCATAGGACATTACACACAGCGCCATCTGACCCCAAACTAAGCAAAGCTTGTGCTATGGAAGACAGATAACTGATAGAATACTTAAATACTTTTTTTTTTTTTTGTAAATATATACTTATAATAGATACAGTACACCCAGACACAGAACAAACATTTGTTTATACCACAAAGTTTGTCTTGGGTGGGAATCGTACCCACGCCCTTCAGCTCTTGAAGCAAACATTCTACCACTGAACCAACAGGGCTGTCAAAAAGGGAAGGTTTTCATGTATTTTGCAAATATACGGGTCACATATAGCGGGAGTGGACTACGGGAAGTTAGCAGATCATTTTGATAATTGACTTTTTTATGACAAAACTAGCTGCGCCCCGCGGTATTACCCGCTACATGTTTTCGGGACTAAAAGTAGCCTATGTTAATCCAGGGTCTCAGCTAACTCCATACCAAATTTCATCTAAATCCGTTCAGTAGTTTTTGCATGAAAGAGTAACAAACATCCATCCATCCAAACTTTCACATTGACGATATTAGTGGGATGGGATTGCTGACGATATCCCCATTTAGATGGCATATAAGGCAAATCAAAGCCGATTTGTATAACCCATATTCATGCAATTAATTATGTTTTTTTTAATTATCTACCAGGTATAGACAAGCGGATAGGGAAATAAACGTAACGTTAACATCCTTCCACTCACCTTAAGGCTAGCTCCACTCTTCGCATCCAAATCAGCTATGTGCGCTTCCTCGGGGTAAGCGTCCCTTCCAAACGGTGGGGGGAAAGTGATATCCCCCCAGTTTTTGGCGCAAATGAACTCCGCCGTCTGATCCAACTTAGCTGCCAAGTCCAGGAGGTAAATTCTCTCGTTGGTGATCACTATTGGGTTGATTTCCATGTACGTGAAGTACAAGTCCACGAAAACACGGTAAAGTGCTATTATGAACGTGGCCAGTATTCTGTAGAAAAAAAATCACGTTATACGTCACAATTTCAAATTCACGTTCGAGTTCGAGTTCACGTTCGAGTTCGAATTCACGTTCGAGTTCGAGTTCACGTTCGAGTTCGAATTCACGTTCGAGTTCACGTTCGAGTTCGAGTTTGAATTCACGTTCGAGTTCGAGTTCACGTTCGAGTTCGAGTTAAAATTCACGTTCGAGTTCGAGTTCACGTTCGAGTTTAAATTCACGTTCGAGTTCGAGTTCACGTTCGAGTTCACGTTCGAGTTCGAGTTCACGTTCGAGTTCGAGTTCGAGTTCGAGTTTGAATTCACGTTCGAGTTCGAGTTCGAATTCACGTTCGAGTTCACGTTCGAGTTCGAGTTTGAATTCACGTTCGAGTTCGAGTTCGAATTCACGTTCGAGTTCGAGTTCGAATTCACGTTCGAGTTCGAGTTCGAGTTCACGTTCGAGTTCGAATTCACGTTCGAGTTCGAATTCACGTTCGAGTTTGAATTCACGTTCGAGTTCGAGTTCACGTTCGAGTTCGAGTTTGAATTCACGTTCAAGTTCGAGTTCGAGTTCATGTTCAAGTTCGAGTTCGAGAACTCGAACTTGAACATGAATTCGAACTCGAACTCGAACGTGAATTCGAACATGAACTCGAACTCGAATGTGACTCACGTTATAGGGCGATAACAGCGATCTCTTCCAGGCAACCAAGAAAAGAAAAACACGATAGAAAACATAAGAAACAGACGGGAGATGTAACACTAATAAGAAAAATAAAAAAAAGACGTGTGGGACTCGGGCACTGCCGCGGTAAAGCTATTGCATAGCATTTTTACGCCGATACAACCAATGCCACCTAGAGGCGAGTTGCTGCACTCAAGAGACAAGCGTGATATTTCAAAAAAGTCATTAAAAGTTCTGCTATTCATCGATAGATGGCAAAACTAAAAAGTATCACCGCTGTGCCGGTGGGAGTGGGGGGGTGTTAGGTTATTTTCGTTACGGAAATTCTGGATTTGGTCTCCACGCTCAAGGCCCGCGATAGAAGCTATGCAATAGCTTAATTAATAATCATAATAATGTATTTAAATAAAAAAAAATATTTATAAATATATACATAAAATAAAAACAAAAGTAAAATGAAAACCTACATCAGCAGCGAATATTTAATTAACAAAGAGAATACTTAAATACTTTTTCTTTTAATTACCGATTGGTATGTAAAAAAAGTTGAAAAGAATCGATTCCTTCCTTACCTTCTAGTTGTAGCGCTCTTGATATTTTTCAACAGAGCGCGGTCTATATCTTCGCCGGAAGGGAATGTGTCCACCGGGATCTGGGAATAGAAATACACTTTATGATAACAAGTAAGAACAGCGTGTTCGAAAACAATCATCTTCCCAAGTCAGTGGCGGATTTACAAATTTTCAAGGCATAGGCTACAAAGTTTTTGCCGCCCTTGCCTCTACAATTGTCGTCTCCTACATCATTTTTACAATCCAAAAATTTTTCTACTCTCGGAGTGTGCAATGATAAGTGAGAGAGGAAAGTCATTAGCAAAATTTCTTGCAGACTTCTATCTGTGAGACATCAGAAAACCGTCATGCAAAAATCTTTTTGATTTCTATGAGGTAGCAAAAAAATTCGGTCCCCAAATTTGCCGCCCTAGGCTCAAGCCTGTTCAGCCTGCTGGTAAATCCGCCACTGTGCCAAGTTTAACCTAACTCCAAACTTTTCAATGTACAGTACAAATCAAATTATTAAATTGAAACAGCAGTTTCGAAACTAGCTTTATTTTAATTTAAATATTTATTTTTTACTAAATCAACATGAAATAAATAAACAATTTAATAAGGTAAAAATATAACAGGACTGTCCAAAATTTATAATAATATTGTAATTCAATTTGACATTAATTAATTTATATTTTAATTATTTTTTTTATGCTCGGACGAAATTGTATTTAATTTAATTGTATTTTATTGCTTGATATTTCATATCATTGACTTTTTTTTTTACTTTTGATTTGACGTATCACTGACTAGTTTTTTTTGTGCAATGTTTAATCTTGTTATTGTTTTTTATTTTATTTTTTATGGCAGGCTACAGGCTAGTTGTTTGACCACAGCTCACCTGATGTTAAGTGAAGGTGTGGTCGAAGATGGTAAAGCACACCTAGCCTGGAATGGAACTGGCTCTCAAGTGAGGCTGCCGGAACACACCGTTAGATGCTTGGCGGCAGATTTTCAACTTGAGGGTGGTAGCTAGCCAGCCGAGTACTAGAAAGTACCCTACCACCATGCTATGGTTTCCTCACGATGTTTTCCTTCACCGGCAGCTCAAGCTCATTGTTGGGGTTTGAACCCACGCCCTTCAGCATGCGAACCTACCGCGCTAACCACTGAGCTATCATCGCTAAAATGTTAACGTTCATTTTAAGTTTTGCACGCCGCATGGCAGAATATGGAGCTCGTAATCTTTTTTAAATATCTATTATACCCATATACGCAATAAATGAGTTATGAATAAAACATTAAGTAAATATTATTAAGTAAACCCAAAGTGTAAAGTCACATACCTATTCTAGAATTTTACATATAAAAATTTATAAAATTGAATAAAATATGATGTCACAAAATTTGGGACCCCTCCCCGCCCCTTGTCACACAATGTCACACGTCGTCGGCCCCCCTCTCTACGCGTGACGTAATTTATGGATAAATAAAGACCTAACATATGTCTAGTTTTGTGAGCCTATT
The DNA here is from genome assembly GCA_905404145.2 of Biston betularia. Taxonomy (NCBI): domain Eukaryota; kingdom Metazoa; phylum Arthropoda; class Insecta; order Lepidoptera; family Geometridae; genus Biston; species Biston betularia. Next base: position 3,651,232 of record FR989890.1, read on the forward strand.
AACAAAAAATAGTAAGTCTTAAATACGTCATGGGTTACCTCGAGCCGGAGTGCGACGGCGTCAACGTCACCGACGTCGACCCCTCCCTGGTGGTGGAACAGGATGGTGTCAGAGCGTCGGCCGGACTGGATGCAGAGATACATCTCCTCGCTCTGGAAATAAGCAACAAGATTGGTTACTAAACATATATCTTAGTGGTAGATCTCCTTAGCAGGAGGTCGTCTAGGTAGGTACCACCGCAGTACCAGTTATTCTGCCGCTAAGCAGTAGTGTGTAAACATTAATGTGTTCCGGTTCGAAGGGTACTGCAGCTAGCGAAATTACTGGGCTGTTGAGACTAACCATCGGAAGTCTCAAAGTAATGAGCGCCAAAGCAGTGATGCCCTGGACTTTGTTTTGTTACTCAAAGTTCTGTGTATCGCTGCAATGATCATGGATAGGCGTGATCTCTTACCATCAGGAGAGCGTCTCGTTCGTCTCATTACTTTTTTACATAAAAAAAAAAAAATGTACCACCAAGTAAGTGGGAGTGTAACTTACCGGGTCGTGCTTGACAAACGGTTCGACGACGAAATGCCTCAGTTTCCCCACGGCGGCGCCAACTTGCTGCTCTCTCGCCATGTGCTCCGACAACCACCGTCGGACCTCAGCCGCCGTTTTGTTGACACCGACCAGGCCCAGCTTGCCGCGTCTCTTGATCAGCTGGTCCGGTTTCACTACTAATTGCTGAAATTTTTATCGGATTCATTATGTTTTATATTATTAGATATATTAGATGCAGATCCTAAACACACTCTCCGTGTTTAGGATCTGCATCGAATACAAAATACCACCGCATCTTCGAATGAAAACCAGTAGCACGACATTTAAAAAAATAATATAATTGAAGCATTTTTTAAACATAAAATATAACCACACACACACACCAACCCACCTACACACACAAACACCCCACGAAACGATTTGAATCTACTTTTATAATTCGAACGGCTCAAAATTAAATAAAATATAAATATCGTTGGATATTACACACAGCGCCATCTGACCCCAAACTAAGCAAAACTTGTACTATGGAAGTCTGATCACTGATAGAATACTTAAATATATGCTTTTTTTGTTGTAAATACATACTTATAATAAATACAGGACACCCAGACACAAAAGAAACAAACAAACAAAAAAAATGTATTTATCACAAGATATGCACAAAAAACGTAACCCTTCTTTGGCAGTCGGGGCATAACATAAACATTTTGTATCGATGATAGCTCAGTGGTTAGCGCGGTCGGTTCGCATGCCGAAGGGCTTGGGTTTAAATCCCAACAATAAGCTTGAGCTGCTGGTGAAGGAAAACATCGTGAGGAAACCATAGCATGGTGGTAGGGTACTCTCTAGTACTCCGCAGGCTAGCTACCACCATCAAGTTGAAAATCTGCTGCCAAGCATCGAACAGTGTGTTCCGGCAGCCTCGCTTGAGAGTCAGTTCCATTCCAGGCTAGGTGTGCTTTACCATCTTCGACGACACCGCCACTTAACGTCAGGACAGCTGTAGTCAAACACCTAGCCTGTAAAGCACAAAAAGAGGGAAGAGGTCTCACAAATGTGACCAGGTGTGACAAGGACCAAGGACAGGGAAAGGGTAAAAAATCATGAAATTCGTGTGACGTAATTTATGGGATAGCCCCTTATTTGATGCTCACCTCTTTGCAAAGCCATGGATTTTTGCCGATTTCGTCCTCCCAAACAGTGCTCTGCTCGAATGTGGCAAACCTGCACGGAACCAGAGCAGTGCCCGGTGCTATGTGCCTGAAAAAAAACGTGAACAAGGTTAAGGGCTTGCACAAAATCAACTAAACACAAGCTAAATGTCATACATTCATAACCGACACGATCGGTTGTAATTACTAGAAGAAAAAAATTGGCGCTATCTACTGCTATAATTATAGCAGTAGATAGCGCCAATTATTATAATTGAACCTAACCATAAAAAAAAACTTAAAAAAATCGATGTCGAAAAGTTATCCACAAAAAAAGGTGAATCCTGGTTATTATTGTACCCGTAGGCATTTACCTAAACCTAGTCCGTCGCAAGTTCATTCATAAATCACGCGGCAAGCTCGTGCGACTAGATCGGGAGGCCTCGGTCGTGATAGAGAAAGAAAGAAAATGTTTTTGCAATATTTCAATGAAATTATAAATTATTTTGTAGCGATGATAGAGCTATCATCGCTGCAAAATAATTTATAATTAATAATTTACAGGCCAGGTGTTTGACCACAGCTCACCTGATGTTAAGTGAAGGTGTGGTCGAAGATGGTAAAGCACACCTAGCCTGGAATGGAACTGGCTCTCAAGTGAGGCTGCCGGAACACACCGTTAAATGCTTGGCGGCAGATTTTCAACTTGAGGGTGGTAGCTAGCCAGCCGAGTACTAGAAAGTACCCTACCACCATGCTATGGTTTCCTCACGATGTTTTCCTTCACCGGCAGCTCAAGCTCATTGTTGGGGTTTGATCCCACGCCCTTCGGCATGCGAACCTACCGCGCTAACCACTGAGCTATCATCGCTACTGGTCATACTAAGACGATGGAGTGACGATATACCTACGTAGCACAGCTGGCGGTGGATGGAAGCGAAAAGCCGAAGATCGGGCTGAGTGGCGTGTCTTGAGAGAAGCCTATGCCCAGCAGTGGACTATGACTATATATAGGCTGATGATTATAAGTGTATACAATTTAGAAAAAGGTTTTTTTTTACCTGTTAATGAGGTCTTTTCCGGACGCTTCGTATACCGCCTTGGACGACATTTTATTGTGTGTTTATCTTGATTGAAGTACGCGATTCACGTCATATGGCTGAAGATTTTACCTGTAACAGAAGAGATCAAAATTGAAAACGCCGCAAATGGTTATGTAGATAACGGGGGGTTATTACCCACGACGGAACGGAGACGGTATATGCGTTTGGGGTGCGAGGATGTTTGTTTGTGCAAATACATGTTGCCATTTTTCTTCAAAACTACTAGTGCGATTTTGATGCAGTTTCCAGTTATGGGTTCGGATTTGATGACAAATTTACAAATACAAATAAATACAAAATATTTTATTGATAACACCAATGTTACAAGTCACTTCAAAATTTTAAACATGTCATTAAATGGGTTTTAAAACACTGACCACATGTCAAAATAAGTTATGTCATTATCCAAACATGTCAATATGAAAAAAATGTTTTCAATATATTTTTTTATGTAAAAGTAATGAGACGATCGAGGCGCTCTCCTGATGTCAAGAGACAACGCCTGTCCATGACCATTGCAGCGATACACAGAACTTTGAGCAACAAAACAACGTCCAGGGCATCGCTGCTTTGGCACTCACTATTTAACTAATAATAACTAATATAAAATACATGTCAATATAAAAATATGTCAATACCAAAAACATATTGTCAATGTATTAAAATGACATCGACAAAAAAATCATAATTACTTTTTTTCCCTTTTTTTTATGGTTGACAGGCTAGGTGTTTGACCACAGCTCACCTGATGTCAAGTGAAGGTGTGGTCGAAGATGGTAAAGCACACCTAGCCTGGAATGCAACTGGCTCTCAAGTGAGGCTGCCGGAACACACCGTTAGATGCTTGGCGGCACTTACTAGTAACTCAATAATCTTTAAGTTTGAAATACTCGTCAATGTCATAAAACAAAGTCTCTAGCAGCCAAGATCTTAACTTGGTTCTGAAGCTTTATTATTATTTTGGTCGTATAGTACATTTCGTCATGAAGTCGCGATCTCAGTTGCATAGATGCACTAACTCGAACGACCCGACTGACTTTGACATAATATTGCAACTTATCTAATTAATGAAAACAACATCATGTCATCCATAACATGATGTGTTTAGATAAATAGGTAAACAGCAGCTGCTATGCTGTGTCCTCTTCTATCGCATGGGATAGTTCGCTGGGACCTCTCTGCCGCACGTATTCACTAAATAAATATCGTAGGTCATTACACACAGCGCCATCTGGCCCCAAACTAAGCAGAGCTTGTGTGATGGAAGTCAGATAACTGATAGAATACTTAAACACTTTTTTTTCTGTAATTACATACAGGACAGCCAGACACAGAATAAACATTTGTTTATACCACAAACTGTTTGTCCTGGGTGGGAATCGAACTCACGCCCTTCGGCTCTGGAACCAATGAACCAACAAGGCTGTCAAACGCGGCAATATTTCTGTTTTTAAAACTCGACAACCGGAATTCAGGACTGATCTTTCGCAGACCACCTTATCACCACCGTGTTCGTGATGAAATAATCTTTATTTTAACTTCATTATCATCATCAGCCTATCGAAGTCCACTGCTGGACATAGGCCTCCCCCATTGACTTCCACAGAGATCGGTTGGAAGCGGCTCGCATTCCTGCGCTCTTTATTAGGTCGTCTATCCACCTTGTGGGTGGACGTCCTACGTTGCGCTTGCCGGTCCGTGGTCTCCACTCCAGAACTTTGCAGCCCCATCGGCCATCAGTTCTGCGTGCTATGTGCCCTGCCCTTCACTTCAACTTGCTGATTCTCTGAGCTATGTCAGTGACTTTAGTTCGCCTACGGATCACCTCATTTCTGATTCGATCTCGTAGGGAAACACCGAGCATAGCCCGTGTATTGTTGTGAGAATCCGTCTACTTCCATATTCATCTGTTCTACTTGTGAAAACTTTTAATTGGCCTTCCATTTTTATTTATTGTAATTGTATGTGTACCTAGCAGTAAGTTTTCCTACGATTATAAAAATAAAACATCCAATTCTGTTCAGGCATTTAAATGTTATGATTTTTTTTAAAATGTAAATGTAATGAGACGCTCTCCTGATGGTAAGAGATAACGCCTGTCCATGACCATTGCAGCGATACACAGAGCTTTGAGTAACAAAACAAAGTCCGGGCATCGTTGCTTTGGCGCTCATTACTTTGAGACTTTCGATTGTTAGTCTCAACAAGTCTTATAATTTCGCTAGCTGCAGTAGGTACCCTTCAAACCGGAACACAGTAATGTTTACACACTACTGCTTGGCGGCAGAATATCTGGTACTGCGGTGGTACCTACCAAGACGACTTTCTGCTAAAGAAATCTACCACCAAGTAATATGATGATGGAATAAAGACACACATACCTTCTATATTTATTTATTATTTATTTATGACCGACTAGGGCTCACCGGAAGACCAGCGCTGGTCATACTAATTAGTGTGACCAGTATTATGCTGAGGTGAGCCCCTATTTTGTAACTGTTTGTCTCTATTTGTTGTTATTTTTGTTTTGTTGCAAAATAAAATTATTTTCTTTCTTTCTTTCTTTTCTTTTACATGAACACAAAATATAAGTACTCCTTTTTTCTATAGTAGGTAAACATTAAAAAAATACAAAATACTTTAGATTTGTTTGAAATAACTGTCGCTTCAATACGTACATATGCATTGTTATGATATAATTTGTAGCGATGATAGCTCAGTGGTTAGCGCGGTAGATTCGCATGCCGAAGGGTGTGGGTTCAAACCCCAACAATGAGCTTAAGCTGCCGGTGAAGGAAAAACATCGTGAGGAAATCATAGCATGGTGGTAGGGTACTTTCTAGTACTCGGCTGGCTAGCTACCACCCTCAAGTTGAAAATCTGCCGCCAAGCATCTAACGGTGTGTTCCGGCAGCCTCACTTGAGAGCCAGCTCCATTCCAGGCTAGGTGTGCTTTACCATCTTCGACCACACCTTCACTTAACATCAGGTGAACTGTGGTCAAACAACTATAGCATGTCAACCATAAAAAAAAAAAAAAAATACAGCTGAAACCTGGTTAAGTGAGACCTGAAGGGTCCTGCAAATTTGTCTCACTTATAGACGTATTCCACTTACCCAGTGTCTCAGATATCCGGGTATAAATAAATATCTGTCTCATTTACAGAGAGTTCCATTAATAGAGGTCAGAATACAGGTAATAGAGGTGCGATTATTAAATAAAATAACGTATCATGCAAACATTACACGTGACTTTTAATCTTTATTGCGAATCAAAAAAAGATAATAACGGTAATAAATTATAAAAGGCGCGTTTTTTTTTGATAAATATGTGCATAGTACAAAACGTTATAGAGGTTAGTTACCTCGAGAAAATCGAAAGAACGAATCCCAGATATAGAGGTTTGCTTCGTCCCACTAACAGAGGCAATCCAGTGCCAAAGTGGTGGGTCCTCAGCATCAGTTCCTGTTATGGAGGTTTCTCACTTATCCAGGTCCTACTTAACCAAGTTTGACTGTAATACAAAGCCCTAAGTCAATTGAAAAGTAAAAACAGTAGACAGAATAAGCGTCAGATTCTGCTAGCCAATCCGTGAACGCGTGTAGTCGCCAGCTGATGACTGCGAGCTGTGATTGGCTGGCAGCGCATGGCACGGCATGGCGTGATCGGCTCTTTCGCGCGGTAAGCTAACGTTAGGACGAGTTCATAATGATACTAGCGGCCCGCCCCGGCTACGCACGCGTAGATACATAGGTAGGTATTTAATAAATATTCTTAATAATAATAATTAATAAATTTATAATTTATAAAATCCATGAGCCTTAGGCCAACTAAAAAGGTTACCGAGTAAACGAAAATATTATCGATGTATACCATTTTTAGTTTTTTTTTTTTTGTGTTGATTTTTAGAAAACCGCTCGATCGATTTCGGTATAATTTATATGGGACCTCTGAATCTGAAGTATGATTTACCAAGCAAAAAAAGAATCATCATAATCGGCGGAATTCAACATCATCATCATCATCATCATCAGCCTTTTGTGGTCCACTGCTGGACATAGGCCTCTCCCAAGACACTCAGCCCGATCTTCAGCTTTTTGGTCCCACCCACCGCCAGCTGTCCTACGTATATCGTCACTCCATCGGGTCTCAGGGCGTCCTACGCTACGTTTGCCAATACGCGGTCTCCACTCTAGAACACGTCTACCCCAGCGGTACCCCAAAAATATGTCGAAATCACACCAGTTTCCATAGTAACACAGTGCGATCATTGGCAATGTTATTTCGTGACTTTACATATTGCAATATTTACAGAGATAAAAATACGTATTATGCTGGGCGAGAGATATAAATCTTCGTTTTATCATCATTTCAACACAAAACAAAAACAACGATTTATTGATAAGGAATAATGACAGACATTGTAACTCCTTGCATCATAGCCAGATGTTTATCAACGGGAATTATAAAAAAAAAATATACAAATAAAATAAATTAATATCGTGGGACATTACACACAGCGCCATCTGGCCCCAAACTAAGCAGAGCTTGTGTGATGGAAGTGAGATAACTGAAAGAATACATAAATACTTTTTTTTTGTAAATACATATACAGAACACCCAGACACAGACTTAAACATTTATATATTCACAAAATGTTTGCCCCGAGTGGGAATCGACCCCACGCCCTACAGCTCTTAAGGCGGATATACTACCAATGAGCCAACGGAGCTGTCGATAACAAATATACAGAACACCCAGATACAGAACAAACATTTGTTTATCCCTTCTTCTCCAATCGTTCCCTCATGTCTGAGGATCGTGGTCACTGGAACCTCTTAAACGGACAATCTGTCTCCATCGATTCCGGTCCGAAGTAGCCCTCACAACCTGGTAGAATTTGGAAGAGGAGGTGGCTTCTTTCACTTGGTCAGACCATCGTGTTGGCGACCGGCCTCGTGGTCTCTTTCCTTAGGTATTGCCAACAATGACCAGCTTTTCAAGGCTGCCATCCCCTCTTCGCATTATATGGCCGAAATAACGTAGCAAACGCTGTTGACATATGGTGGACAGTCGGGTATCAATGCCGAGTTGGCAGAGAATAGATACATTTGTGCGTTTGGCCGTCCATGGTATACGTAGCATTCGCCTCCAGCACCACATTTCGAATGCATCTATTCTCTGTCTCTCTCTTGCTCGAATTGTCCACGTCTCTACTCCATAGAGGAAGATGGGGAATACTAGTGCTCTGACTAACCGAGCTTTGTTGTTTATCCCACTGTTCTTGAAATATAAATGTGAAATTTTGGATGGATGGATGTTTTTTTACTCTTTCACGCATAAACTACTGATTTGGATGAAATTTGGTATGGAGTTAGACCCTGGATTAACACATAGGCTACTTTTTATCCCGAGCGGCTAGTTAAAAATATGACTCAAATAAATAAAATAAATAAATATCGCAGGACATTAGACACAGCGCCATCTGACCTCAAACTAAGCAAAGCTTGTAATATGGAAAAGTGTGTAAATACATACAATACACGATGTAGCGATGATAGCTCAGTGGCTAGCGCGGTAGGTTCGCATGCCGAAGGGCGCGGGTTCAAACCCCAACAATGAGCTTGAGCTGCCGATGAAGGAAAACATCGTGAGGAAACCATAGCATGGTGGTAGGGTACTTTCTAGTACTCGGCTGGCTAGCTACCACCCTCAAGTTGAAAATCTGCCGCCAAGCATCTAACGGTGTGTTCCGGCAGCCTCACTTGAGAGCCAGTTCCATTCCAGGCTAGGTGTGCTTTACCATCTTCGACCACACCTTCACTTAACATCAGGTGAGGTGTGGTCAAAACAACTAGCCTGTCAACCATAAAAAAAAAAAAAAATACACCCAGACACAGAACAAACATTTGTTTGTACCACAAAGTTTGTCCTGGGCCCACGCCTGAACTCTTGAAGCAGACGTGCTACCAATGAACCAACAGGGCTGTCATAGTTGTTGAATTTTAGTTTTTAGTTTTTTTTTTATGTATGGAATTGTGTTGTAAGAGATATTGCGTGCGTATGAACGAAGGCCGAGTGAACAGCGACGGTGAAAGTTAAATTGAATTGGTATTCTCTTAACTATGTTGGTATTTTTTATTTTTTTAAGTCGGACTCGTTTTAATAATTAAATCATTTATAAAAATGACAATCACAAAATAAAGTTTACCATCAGTTAAAAATCTCACTGCGAAAAGAACATAAATGCGAAAGTTTGGATGGATGGATGTTTGTTACTCTTTCACGCAAAAACTACTGAACGGATTTAGATGAAATTTGGTATGGAGGTGGCGGAGACCCTGAATTAACACATAGGCTATTTTTAATTCCGAAAACGTGTATTTATTTATTCAAAAAGTCCGCCAACACAGTGTACACTAACACATTAAAAATAAAATTACTAAATTACAAATTATTAGATATTTGTGTCTGGGTGTCCTGTATGTATTATAAGTATGTATTTACAAAAAAAAAATATGTATGTATTTTATCAGTTATCTGACCTTCTAGTACAAGCTCTGCTTAGTTTGGGGTCAGATGGCGCTGTGTGGCATGTCCTACGATATTTAAATTTATTTCAAAACTAATATAAAAAATTACACAATTTTATTGAAGCTTAAAATAAAATAACAACTTATAATTAATATTTGTAAAAATAATTAAAATTATAACAAATATTTCTGGATTACTTTAAGGTTGGACTGTATCTATTTACATTAAATTCAAATAAATCTTAGTAATGGGTTTTTTTTTACCTTTTGGCTACGGTACCCTAAAAACACATTTGCAAGTAAATAAACTTAATTACCGAGTTAAAAAAAATAAAAAGTGAGTTTACAAGGTGGTGGTGGTCTACTGTCTATTGAGATCGCGATTCAAAATAATTTATCAGTAAAACGAAAAATCTTATAATTAAAGATGGTCACACTGTCGGGGATAAATTCCAAAGCAAAGCAATTCAATTCGCAAGTCAAAACAATAAATTATTACATTAAAATCCGTCAAATTAATATTTAAAAAAAATTCAATTTACAAAATGACCTTCATATGGGTTCGAGATCGTATTCCTTTCTCTTTCTCGCCGCTAGAATCAAAATGAGACGGCATGTGTCAGATACCTCTCCACGCTATAGTAAAAGCCTAAATGAAATACCATTCGACGGTAAGTCATCAATTGAGTGACGACCTTGATCTTGATTTGAGCAGTTTTCCTGTACCAACCAACCAACGACCTTTGAAGGTTAACGAGCTTATCTGCGATTTTGGTCATACAACAAATTCGGAAGAGTAAGTATAGAAAGAGTCGTCTTCTTTTTGTTTATTTCCTTTTACTGGGCTGGCTAGCTCGGAAGAGTAACTCTAGAAAAAGTCGTCTGATTCTTATTTATTTCATAACATACAAAACAGAATGCAATACTATTCATTACAATAAATATAAATACACATTTTATAGATCTGTATCGCATTCCAAAACTATGGATGTCTAGTTTAATTACAATTACATTTTTAAAAAGTCACTAGATAATTTAATTTGGGATTTAAGAATTTTATTTTATAAATTAAACGAAATAATAATAATTAATTGGTCAATTGTACAGTCAAAAAATATATAAAATGTCATAACTAAATTAAATTAAAATCTAAGATAATCTTAATCTGTCTTTGAAATTGGCATAGACTTTAATGAAAAATATTGATAATTAATTATTTATAACAATGTCAGATTTTTTTACAACGTCTAAGCAAAAAACCATTTAATTAAATAACGACAAAGAGCTTGAGCTGCCGGCGAAGGAAAGCATAGTGATAGTGTATTTTATAGTACTCGGCTGGCTAGGTCGGAAAAGGAACTTTAGAAAAAGTCTTGTTTTTGTTTTCACAAAGTGTTACGATTGTTTTATAAAGACTAAGCAGAAAACAAGACAACTGAAAAACAACAATGAGCTTGAGATGCCGGGGAAGGAAACCATAGAGATAGTGTATTTTATTGTAGGTACTTGTCCGGCTTTTCTTAATATGTAGACAACATACCTATTCTTTAATTTTTGGAAATTTTATTGGTTGTTGGTATTTTCCCCCCTTTCTCGCTCGGTCGGATGCCCAAAAAGGACTGATTGCAAGCAACAAGAGAGGTGGCTTATAAAGGGCAAAAATCGAGATAATTTTTATCATTTCACAATATTTTCATATTATTGCCGTGTTGTATATATGTATCATGTTTTATCAAAATGTATAGGACTGGCCGCTTCTCGCGACTTCGCTCAAGTATTCGAGTGATTTGCGACTCAAGGAAATCTACGACGAAAAAATTGACGACGGGTTTGACGTGTCTGTGTGTCTGTGGCATCGTAGCTCCCGAACGGACGACTGATTTTTGTTTGAAAGGTGAATTAGTCGGGAGTGTTCTTAGTTCATCATCATCATCATCCACAGCCTTCTTTATCCCACTGCTGGGTATAGGCCTCTCTCTTTGCATGCCATCTGCCTCGGTCCTGTGTTCTTAGTTATCTATGATAAATTTCAAATCCAAGATGGCCGCTACTACAAAATGGCGGATTACATATTTTTTCTCAACTCCCTCAATAAGAGTATCAAATGAAAGGGCTTGACTAGTAGAATACCATACACTATGGTAAATTCCAAATCCAAGATGGCCGCCACCACAAAATGGCGAATTACATTTTTTTTGTGAGACTTGGTCGATAGTAATCTTAACTATGATTCAAGTCTCTTCAGCTGTTAGAAAATAAACAGCTCTTATGTATGTGAGCATTTAACACTGATTACTGGTGTCGGGTTTTTTTTTTAATTTTAAATTTATACTTGTCAAAGTTTGGTCACTTTCGTAAAACGTCATTTATCTATTTAAATAAAAAACAAATAAAGTCGGTATGGTAAGCGCAAAACACGAGAACGGCTGAACCGATTTAGGTAATTCTTTTTTTACAATGTTCGTAGTACTTTGAATAACGTTCATACAGACGCGAGTTCGTTCGCTACCGCATCAGGTACAGAATGCTGGGCTTTCAGCTAGTCATACAAACTGCTCAGTTTAAATATGTGAGCATACAAGATGCTTACATATACATTTACAGAAATTATTTTTACCGCATGTAAATTTCTGTAAGTCTTGACTTAATCACAAACAGACTACAAACTAAAACTTGACAGCCCTGTTGGTTCATTGGCAGTATGTCTGCTTCGAAAGCTGAAGTGGGTTCGATTCCCACTCTGGACTAACATCGATGTTTGTTCTGTGTCTGGGTGTACTGTATGTATTTACAAAAAAAAAGTATCTGAGTATTCTGTCAGCTGTCAGGTTCCCATAGTACAAGCTTTGTAAATGTCAAAAAAAAATGACAGATAGGCAGATATTTTTTCTATTGCTTTCATACACCCAAAAAATATTTTTAAAACTGTCTTCATTGTGCCAATTTTATTATATGTATATAGATAGATTATGTAGATAGTAAAATGTGTCAACAATATTTGCAGAAATGATTTCAGTTATGACAGCTGCTTTATCAGCAATGATTCTACCATCTAATTGAGCAGTTGTTACTACCGTGAGCTCTTATTGCCGTTCAACTTACAACGATAGCGAAAAAGTTACGCGACTATGATCCTTATTGCACGGGCATACGATATGCAATCGCGTATCGTTTTTTGGTATAAATTTTCCTTTTCTAGGCTCAAATTGTTCATTATCTCCGACGAAACCATCAAGTAACCTACAGCCAAACACATAGTTTGTCATCAGTAAAAAAACAAAAGATGCGAAGAATTTAAAACCTTCCTAGTTATTGAAGTAGTTTAAAGAGGTGATAAAATTTAAAACAAATGAGATAAAAAGACAAAGTACATGACTGACTAATCGTACAAATTAAAGTACAGAATTTATTTCTGATAAGAAAAATAGCATGATTTGATATCAAAGTTTTACGAATCATAGCTAAACAAACAGATAATATAATTATCATATAATGTATGTATCCAAACGAACGAATCGCTTATCGGATGGTAAGAGATATCGCCTGTCCATGACCGTTGCAGCGGTACACAGAACTTTGAGTAACAAAACAAAACCTTGAACTTTGAGCGTCTTATTGCCACGCGACCGCATATCGTATACCCGCGCAGTAAGGTTCGCAATTGCGTAGCCTTTTAGTGAGCAACTTTTTTATTAAAAAGTATTGAGTCGAACTAGATACTCTACTGATGGTAAGATATAAAGCCTATCCATGGCCATAGCAGCAATACACAGCAAAAAAAATGCATTCAGGCATCGCTGCTATGTCAGCTGGTTAGTCTCAACAGCCCTGTTTTTCCGCTAGCCGCAGTACTGTTTGCACACTACTGCTTATATTACAATAACCCTCTTTCAGCTTATTACATCCCAAACTTCATGAAACAAACGACAGGAATAAAGAAAACTTTAGAAATGGCGTAATACACGAACGTGCTATGACAGAGAAAAGAAAAAGAAGCGATTCCAGCATTTCCAAGCGCCTAAAAATTTCGAACTTGGCAACATGGATTTTAAAACTTCACTTTTTTTTAATTTATGCCTACGCACTTTTAGCTGTAGATATTATTTGTATTTCTTTTGGAATTATTTGAATAGCCGATTACTCTACTAAGTGGGTTGCAGCGTCGTGCGTGCGTGTGTGTGTGTGCGCGTGTGTGTGTGTGTGTGTGTGTGTGTGTGTGTGTGTATGTGCATGCACGATCATTTCGTTTCCTCGTATCTCTTAGACTTAGACTATTTATCGCACATTGAGAAAAGAAATGCCAGTCGACGCTACTTTGGAAATATTTGAGGCGTTTTTATTATAAATCAATACTTAAATACTTTATACGAAACACAATAAAGATAAGATATTACAATATGTGTCTGATAATAAAACGATTTAAAGACACTGATTGCATTTCAACATTTAGAATAGAAAGAAAATATAACTTTATTGTACACCGACATAATATAGGTACCTATTTTAGCACAGAACAAAAGCAACACAATGCTAAAATTTGTGGTAGTACAACGGCGGCCTTATCGCTTGAAGCGATTACTTCCAGGCAACCTGTGGATTGACAGGACAGAAGGCACAGCTAATATGGTTGGCGGTGATGTAGGATCTCGTGAACGCTTCCCTTTCCAATCTGCAGTATGTGCTGAATCTCTTTATATGTAACTAGCGGACGCTTCCTGTTTTCTCCCGTTCCCGTGAGAATACAGGGATAAAAAGTAGCCTATGTCACCCGGGGATAGTGCAGCTTCTCAACGGTGAAAGAATTTTTGAAATCGGTCCAGTAGTTTTGGAGCCTATTCAATACAACGCGGGTGAAACTGCGAGGCGTCCGCTAGTATCCTATATGCTTCAAGTGTTTGCGAAAAATTGTGTTTAAACACATGTCACTGAGTTGATTTCGATAACGTCCTTCAATTTATTTTTGAATTATGCAAGGAATTCACCTGGATGGTACGTAAAAGTTCACGTTACATTAATGTTTATGTATGAGCATTTTTCAATTATTTATTACTTGAACGCTATGGTTTATAGTATTGTTTTAATGGTTGCGATTGTGAATGAAAATCCAGCAAGTCTGCAATTTTTTTTTGCAGAGTTAATTTCAAGTTAAAGATTTTTCAACTTGAAGGACCATGACCACTCACCCTTCAGCTACGCGACCACGTATCGTATGTCTGCGCAATAAGGTGCAACATCGCACAGTCGCAGCTTTTTCGTGAGCGCCTATCACATATCGCTATAAGAACCTTTTTTTTTATTGAATATTCAAGGTATATATTAGTTTATTTTCGCTTAACAGTCGTTTCAGTTACAACAGTAATGAGGACTTAAATTTAACTAATTTGACAAAAACTTATTAATTAAAAACCTAATCTTACTTAACAATTAGAACTAATTAAAATAAACTTAAGTATAACAACATAGAAAGTATTCAAACAAGGACTACTAGTTGCGAAAACGCTGACCTCAATTACGGATTACTTACTTTGAGCAGGTTATGTAGTTGTGACTTGCTTAGTGTAAATGAACGTGCCAATAATCTACTGTTTTATTCAAGCAACTGTGATTTACCGCAAATAAAGACCAAAATAAATGCCAGTAGCTGTGATTTCACTGTAAAATTATGCTCCATTTGTCCATAAATGGCAAAAAAATATTTGTATGGAAATCAAACCACCTTAAGTAATTTAAAAAAAAACGTTTTTTGTTTTTTTTTGTCTCCCATGCTCGCATGATCCCGTCCTGTCAGTCAATTAAGTTGTCACAGCATGACGTTTGCATTTTGAACTCTATTTATATGTGGCATGCTGGGTAATGTATTCAACCACGTTAGAAGCACGAGTTTCCTTCGTACGTCAGTGCCAAAGGTCAGCAGTACCACTGTTGCGCACGAAATGTGTAAACACGACCGATTCTATTGCCGACAAAGCTGTTTTTTTTTTTCAGATATAATGATAATCCTAATTTCATTATTAATCACTACATAGTATAAAACAAAGTCGCTATTTTTGTCTGTTTGTCTGTATGCTTAAATCTTTAAAATTACGCAACGGATTTTGATGCGGTTTTTTGTAATAGGTAGAGTGATTCAAGAGGAAGGTTTTTATGTATAATACATCACATTAGTATCTACATTACACCCGCGCGAAGCCGGGACAGGTCGCTAGTTAATATAATAAGCTAATAACTTTTTTCTTTGAGAAATCAAATAAATAACTCCTAGCTGACGTTTCACCCGCGTAGTTCCAGTTCCCGTGAAAATTTGTTTGTTGACAAGCTAGGTGTTTGACCACAGCAATTCAATTCAATTCATTTTTATTAAAATATAGGTACAATAATGTACACTTATTCATGTCAAACAAAATATTAAATTTAAAATGTCATAATAATACATGTAAAAAAAAATATGTCATAGATGAATAACATAAAATTAAATAATCCTGAATTAAAAAGCATGAAATAGAACTGGCTCTTAAGTGAGGCAGCCGGAACACACCGTTAGGTGCTAGGCGGCAGATTTTCAACTTAAGGGTGGTAGCTAGCCAGCCGAGTACGAGAAAATACCCTACCTACTAATTATGATTTTTTTGTCATATCATTTTATCATATTGACAATACTTTTTTGATATTGACATATTTTTATACTGAAAATATTTTTTTTGTATAATTGACATACCTTATTTTGACACGTAATCAGTGTTTTAAAACTCATTTAATGACATATTTAAAATTTTGAAGTGACTTGTAACATTGGTGTTCTCAATAAAATATTTGTATTTGTACCACCACGCAAATACAGGGATAAAAAGTAGCCTATGTCACCCGGGGATAGTGTGGCTTCCCAACGGTGAAACAATTTTTGAAATCGGTCCAGTAGTTTCGGAGCCTATTCATTACAAACAAACAATCAAATCTTTCCTTTTTATAATAGTACTAGCGGACGCTTCGCGATTTCAACCGCGTAGTTTCCGTTCCCATGAGAATATAGGGATAAAAAGTAGCCTATGTCATACGGGGATAGTGTAGCTTCCCAACGGTGAAAGAATTTTTGAAATCGGTCCAGTTGTTTCGGAGCCTATTCATTGCAAACGAACAATCAAATCTTTCCTTTTTATAATAGTACTAGCGGACGCCTCGCGGTTTCAACCGCGTCGTTCTCGTTCCCGTGAGAATATAGGGATAAAAAGTAGCAAAAAAGCAAAATTAGCAAAAAATCAAATTTATAAATTTATGATTTTTGAATAAAACAGTAGATTTTGCTAATAATATACTGTTTTATTCAAACAATTGTGATTTACCGCAAATAAAGACCAAAATAAATGCAAGTAGTTGTAGATTTCACTGTAAAATTATGCTCCATTTGTCCATAAATGGGAAAAAAATATTTGTATGGAAATCGAACCACCTTAAAGAACTTGTATACATTTTAAAATGACCTCGAGTGAAACCTAACTAGGAAACCGTAAAACAAATACTCGACACCGTCACCATTATCTCAACACTGGTGTTATTTAACTTTCAACGTTATGTGTTAACATCTTACGCAAACATTTTATGGTATTAGTAATTTTTATATGGGAAGCCAATGGAACAACGAATTCTTTTGTATCCCACTGCGCAAAAAAAAGCGTGAAGCTCTGATTCATGGATAAAATCTCAACCTACAAATGACAAAACACGCTCACGTTTGACCACCATCGCGCCTGTTATCAAAAGAGAAGATACGATCTAGGATGTAACACGCTTGTCTAGGGGAAGCCGATCCAAGAAACTAGCATCACTACATATTATCAAACAAAGTCGCTTCCCGCCGTCTGTGAGCTTAGATCTTTTAAACTACGCAACAGATTTTAATGCGGTTTCCATCAATAGACAGAGTGATTCAAGAGGAAGGTAATAATGCATATGCACCACATTAGTGTCTACATTGCACCTATGCGAAGCCCGGGCGGGTCGCTACTCTACCAATAAACTCAAAAACTACTGGACTGATTTCAAAAATTCTTTCACCATTAGGAAGCTACACTATCCGCTGGTGGCATAGGCTACTTTTTATCCCTGTATTCTCCCTAGAACGGGAACTACGCGGTAGAAACCGCGAGGCGTCCTCTAGTACAATGTAAAACTGGAATGCCAACCGACGCGTCGGACGCCAGCCAGTCTAGAATTTGCGTTCAGAGCAAAACTTGAATGCCTTTCTTGACCTACTAAAGCGGGATCGATCTCACTGACCTGGAAAAATCGAGTGTCAGGAATTTGGGCCCACGCTCTTCGCCATGATAAGTAAGTCTGAACATTGAAACTGAAACCCAATTTGTTACTCAAAGTTCTGTGTACCGCTGCAATGGTCATGGACCGGCGTTATCTCTTACCATCAGGAGAGCGTCTCGTTCGTCTCATTACTTTTTACATAAAAAAAAAAAAGTCTGAACATTGAAACTGAAACCAAGACCCTAATGCCCATTCTTTATATCACCGCAGTACCAGTAGATACACAGAACTTTGAGTAACAAAACAAAGTCCAGGGCATCACTGCTTTGGCGCTCATTACTTTGAGACTTTCGATGGTTCGTCTCAACATCCCAGTAATTGCTAGCTGCAGTATCCTTCAAACCGGAACACAGTAATGTTTACACACTACTGCTTGGCGGTAAAATAAGTGGTACTGCGGTGATACCTACCTAGACGACCTCCTGCTAAGGAGATCTACCACCAAGTAAAAATCGCTACAATCCACTCACGTAATACTTGAACAGCAGTAGTACTTTTTTTTATATTGTTGACAGGCTAAGTGTTTGACCACAGCTCACCTGATGTTAAGTGAAGGTATGGTCGAAGATGGTAAAGCACACCTAGCCTGGAATGGAACTGGCTCTCAAGTGAGGCTGCCGGAACACACCGTTAGATGCTACTTACGAGTAAATAGTAAATTCGACTGCTTTTTTACTCCAAATACCTGTTACTGAATTTTTATAGACACCTCATTTTTATCTTAAAACACAACGAAATGATAAAACAACCATGCGGTCAGTATCGCTCGACCTAGCGACTTTTATTCAATTGCAATCTCTATTGTCATTCGAATGATATATCCTTATCTATCAGAGTAGGTTGGTCACTAAATTCGTCTAGCGATTTACCAAATATATTCCAGTATTATGCTGAGGTGATCCCTTATTTTGTAACTGTTTGTTCGTTTTTGTTTTTGTGTTTGTATTAGACAGCCCCGTTGGCTCATTGGTAGTATATCTGCCTTGAGAGCTGTAGGGCGTGGGTTCGATTCCCACTCAGGGCAAACATTTTGTGGATAAACACAATCATGTTTGTTCTGTGTCTGGGTGTTCTGTATGTATTATAAGTATGTATTTACAAAAAAAAAGTATTTATGTATTCTATCAGTTATCTGACTTCCATCACACAAGCTTTGCTCAGTTTGAGGTCAGATGGCACTGTGTGTATAGTCCCACGGTATTTTATTATTTGTTGCAAATGTACAAGAGTGCAAAGTTGCTTTTTAACCGCGTGCTCAATTTTGATCACCGAGCAAGCCAAGGATTCTAAAATTGAATATTCCTGAGCGTTAGCGAGGGAATCAAAAGAGCACGAGGTGAAAAATCATTGCACTCGAGTGCAACACGTAACTCTTCATCCCGCCTCAGCGAGGAAATTACTAAATGCAAAAAAACGTACACCAAGGAGCTTCCGAGACTGTTTTTAACAAATTAAAAAAAAGTTGTATGATTAATTCGGCGCCATGGAGGTAGAAGTGAATAGGTTTAATGATGTTTTGAATTCACAAACTTAGTGCACACGATGTTCTAAATTCAAATTCACTTTATCCTCTAGCGGATAAAAACGACTTTTGCACTCTGATATCGAAGAGCAAAAATACTCTTTCCGAGATGGGGGGATGAAAAAATCTTTTTCTTCAGATTCAGATTATTTATTCACCTTATAACAGAGTTTCGTTATACAATGTAAGTCAATTCAATACAGTTGGTTCTATAATAATAAAAAAATATACTATTAGTCAAAAAAAATTAAAACGTCAAAAAATATTATGTGAATATCATATTGAGTCAATTCGGTATGTAAAGTGAAAAAAAAACTTTACTGATTCCAAAACCATTTTGAAATAGTGCATTTCTGTACAATATTTTCACGTTTAAAACTCTGTAAACTATGAGGTAGGGTTTATTTTAATAAAATATATAAAATAAACTTGACTTGCAATTGATGTCTAATGACGTCACCTGGTAGGGCAACTTCCATAGACTAAAAAAGCAATGGCAAACCAAAACAAAATTTGTCAATGTCAAGTCAACGGCGGTCATAATAATCTCTACAATACACGTACGTCGAGTTGTTTTTCGCTTTATTGATACAAATATCTGGATTATTTTACTTTAAACGTTATTTGGACTCTGATATCGCTTTTATGACATAAGGTTTGTTTACTTCATGTCATGAATTGTAAAAACCGAAGACGTGACTGAATGGCTTTACAGCTTTAGTCTGCCCGATGCGGCAAAATAAAATAAAAAACTGTCGTGGACATAAACACATGTCCACGACAGCAGCAACACAGAACTTTGGAGTAGATTTTTTTTGACAAGCTGTGTGTTTGACCAGCGGTTTTGTAGCGATGATAGCTCAGTGGTTAGCGCGGTCGGTTCGCATTTCCGAAGGGCGTGGGTTCAAACCCCAAGAATGAGCCTGAGCTGCCGGTGAAGGAAAACATCGTGAGGAAACCGTAGCATGGTGGTAGGGTACTTTCTAGTACTCGGCTGGCTAGCTACCACCCTCAAGTTGAAAATCTACCGCCAAGCATCTAACGGTGTGTTCCGGCAGCCTCGCTTGAGAGCCAGGCTAGGTGTGCTTTACCATCATCGACCACACCGTCACTGCATATCAGGTGAGCTGTGGTCAAACACCAAGCCTGTCAGCTATAAAAAAAACCAGAGCTCGCATGGTCATGATCCTGATGAAGTGACGATGATGTCGATGCTGGTAACTGACTCTCAAGTGAGGCAGTCGGAACACTGTTAGATGCTAAACTTTTTATACAATTATAAATGTAAAAATAATTATAGTTAAATTTAAATATTACAATGTGAGTATTCTTGATATTCATTGCAAAAAATATACAATGCTTTGAGAAGTAACTTTATTTAACCTTCAACTATATTTTTTTTATAGCAAAAACAACTAACAACTGCCCCGTTGGCTCATTGGTAGTACATCTGCCTTGAGACCTGTAGGGCGTGGGTTCGATTCCCACTCAGGGCAAACATTTTGTGAATAAACAAATGTTTGTTCTGTGTCTGGGTGTACTGTATGTATTTACTTGGTGGTAGATCTCCTTAGCAGGAAGTCGTCTAGGTAGGTACCACCGCAGTATCAGATTTTCTACCGCCAAGCAGTAGTGTGTAAGCATTACTGTGTTCCGGTTTGAAGGCGACTGCAGCTAGTGAAATTACTGGGCTGTTGAGACTAACCATCGAAAGTCTCAAAGTAGTGAGTGCCAAAGCAGCGATGCCCCGGACTTTGTTTGCTACTCAAAGTTCTGTGTATTGCTGCAATGGTCTTGGACATACGTTATCTCTTACTATCAGGAGACCGCATCGTTCGTCTTATTACTTTTACATTAAAAAAAAAATACAAAAAAAAAAGTATTTATGTATTCTATCAGTTATCTGACTTCCATCACACAAGCTCTGCTTAGTTTGGGGCCAGATGGCGCTGTGTGTATGGTCCTACGATATTTATTTATTTATGGACATTTCTCACTTATCCAAGTTTCACTGTATCATGTTACACTAGACTAAATTACAATATACAATGCTTTGGGAGTAATTTATTTACAGACACATAAAACATAATGAGCGCTATGTTTTAATGCCTTTAATATTGTTAATTATATGCCAGAAACGGAAATAATAATCAGCAAAAATTATACATAGATGTTTAAATAATATGTATGTAAATAAATAAATTATTTATTTATTTATTTAATATGTATGTACCTAAAATATATTATTAACTAGCTGCGCGCCGCGGTGTGACCCTCTACATTTTCGGGATAAATATCAGTTAAATTTCGGAATATCCCACTAATACAGTAAAAGCTCTTTATTCGCGGAGTACAGGTACGTTCCATAAAAATGCCGCGAATACAGAAACCGTGGATATGGCATGGTAATCAGTATGGAATCATAGGGGATACGTTCCAACGTTCCAAAATAGAACCAATATGTATCAAACTAAAATCAGCTTTAAAAACCAGGATTTAAAACATTATTGTATTTTTTTTGTTTTGTTGTTTTTGAAAAGTCTTTAAATTCAGAAAACAGATTGATATTGGGCTGTATCATTTCTAAATAATTTGCCGTTTCAAAATAAGGCATTCGACAATGGCTTTTAGATAGTGGCAGTAAGGTTTGTCTTAGTTTAAAATTAGTGCACTCGGTTACATCTTTTATAAAAGCCGCCTCGGCACGTACCGACAGTACATACATACTCAAAAGATGCCAATACGTTAATAAATGACCCAATTTTTTTCTGTTTACCGATTGCATCCGCGAATAATGAATTTTTTAGCCGCGGATACAGGAACAGGGATTCAATTATTTCACCCGCGAATAAGAAAACCGTGAATAAGGAACTTTCACTGTATTATAAATGCGAAAGTTTGGATGTATGTTTGTTACTCTTGCACGCAAAAACTCTTGAATGGATTTTGATGAAATTTAGTATGGAGGTAGTCGAGACCCTGTATTAACATTTTTGTCCCGAAAACATGTAGCGGGTAACACCGCGGGGCGCAGCTAGTAGTTATATAAGTTGTTAAGAATTTATTTTTCAAGTTTTGTCAGCTTATTAACTTATTACCGCTCGCCTGATATTAAATGACTGTGTGGACGAAGATGATAAACACACCTAGCCTGGAATAGAACTGGCTCTCAAGTGAGGCTTCCGGTCACCGTTAGGTGCTTGGAGAAATTATCCCAATTAAATTAGCAAAACAATCTTTGTAATTTTAATTGAATAAAATATTAAATATAATATTTTACATGATTATATATTATACATTTATCATAAATAAATAAATAAATAATAATTATTATTTATTTTGCTTATAAGTGTTAAATCTCCCGTCTGTTTCTTACGTTATTTATCGTGTTTTTCTTTTCTTGGTTGCCTGGAAGAGATCGCTGTTAGCGATAAGACCGCCACTTGTGGCACTAGTATATAAGGTTCTTTTGTAGCATCTAACGGTGAGTTCCGGCAGCCTCACTTGAGAGCCAGTTGCATTCCAGGCTAGGTGTGCTTTAACATCTTCGACCACACCTTCACTTAACATCAGGTGATCTGTGGTCAAACACCTAGCCTGTTAGCCATAAATAAAAATCATTGATACGGCTGATATGGCGGTAGCTACGCCCCTGAATCCAATACAAAATCTATAACTTATTCATCTAATATGTATATTAAGTCAAACTATTTTTCAAAAGATTTAGATAAAAAAAAAAAATAACATCCACAGCAATACCAAACAAGTTTTCGACGAAACTCGAACGCTACCTTGTTTGCTTTTACCAAAATATTTCTCAAAAACATCTACTATCAAAAACTTGCTCGCGGTCAATATACCCACGACATCAGACACTTTCGCTTAGCGATAAAATTTACAATTCAAATAAAAACCCAACACAAACAGCTTAACAATAAAAAGAAGAAAAAAAAATACTCACTTTTCACACTTGTTACAGCAAGCGTTATAGAATAGAAAATCCAAAATGAGTTCACGGAAAAACACGCGAAAGAACACTCGCGATTTGTTTTTTTTATAAAATAAAAACCAGCGACACGTCCTTTCACCGTGAAGCTTGGCGGCCGACTAAAAGTACTACACTACACGTTTTATTCAAACCGGATAGAACGAGTAGCGGATTGAAGCGAATGCGCGACCAGCGGCTTCCGGCATTCGACTGATACGGTAAAATAAAAATTCGCCTGTTTTCGCGAGTTTAAAAGACACGTGTAACCCTCAGGACGTGCGGTTAGCGACTGGTGGTCGAGCGGACAAAGAGGTGAATGGTTCAGTGCGTGCGCGAAGCGCCTTAGCGACTATTTCATGTGTTTTTGAACCTCGTGCGGCGACGATGATGTGTGCATGGACCGTTATCGGCAGTCCATCAATATATGTAATTATATGTAATTATGAGGTGATCATCCAAATTCGCGTTAGGGGTCAAAAATAAAAAAAGATTTAAATAAACCTGATATATAGATAAAAATAACTACCTAGTTCTACGTCCTAGTGAGTAATAGAATAGAATAGAATGTAACTGTATTATACACAAAAAACTTACAAATTAAACACAGATCACAATTAATACAAATATGAAACCAAAAAAAAAACGGTTGGTAATTATTTTTTTTTATACTAGCTTCGGCCCGCGGTGTTACCCGCTACATTTTTGACTGAATGTTTAATTGTAATGCATGACGTCTTCGTCTATAATTGCTGTGAGTCTTATATTGACATTTGTAATTTAATTTTCAATGTGTATTTGTTTGTGTACGCTGTGTTGGCGGACTTTTTGAATAATTAAATACACGTTTTCGGGATAAAAAGTAGCCTATGTGTTAATCCAGGGTCTCAGCCACCGTCATACCAAATGTCATCCAAATCCGTTCAGTAGTTTTTGCGTGAAAGAGTAACAAACATCCATCCATCCAAACTTTCGCAATGGGATTTTTAACTGATGGTAAACTCTATTTTATGAATGACATTGACAGATTTTTTTTTTTTTTAATTTGCCAACAAGCTATACTGCCTCGTCTTTGGTTTATTGCGATAATTCATGTCTTACATCTACAGTTACAGTCAATGTCTAGTATTGGTCAACTTCAGTCCATGTCAGTCAAGACCAGTCATGCTTTAGTAAAGTAGTGGCGACTTTACTATAAAGCTTCGATGGAGTTTTGGAAGCAACACGAAAAGTCATGTTTCACCACATTATATCATTTTCCAACACTCGCGATTGTAATTCGGCACTTTATGAATAAAACACCACCATTTTTATGCATAAACACTCGACAAAACACAAGTTTTGGAAAAAAATACAACGGAGCGACACGACTCTTCCCGCGTTCCCGCCAAAACCTGACAGATGTTGTTTTGGTTTGCCATTGCTTTTTTAGGCACCGAAAGTAGCCCTATACAGCCTACTATGTGGCGTCCTAACGTCATAAGAGGTCAATTTAAAGTCATGGTTATTTTATTTATTGTATTAAAATAAAATAATGTACAGGAATGTAATATTTTTTGTCATATATATATATATATATTTTTTTTACTTTTGTTTTGACGAATCTCTAGTTTTTTTTTTGTAATGTTTAATTTTGTTAACGTTAATTTTAAGTTTTGCATGCCGCAAGGCAGCATATGGAGCTCGTAATCTTTTTTAAATATCTATTATACCCCTATACGCAATAAATTAATTATGAATTATTATTTCAAAATAGTTTTTTTTTTACACTGAACTGTGCTAGGGATTGTGTACTATGTAGGGGCGTATAATGTCATAACACAATGATAACGGGCCAGCGACATTCACTGCGGCTAGAGGTCATTTGAAAGCTTGATATATTAGAAGGGAACCTGAGCAAACTTAAGTTTGCAGTTACGTGCAGTCACTTGGTAGTAGATCTCCTTAACAGGAGGTCATCTAGCTAGGTATCGCCTCAGTACTGCAGCTAGCGAAATTACAGGGTGTTGAGACTAACCATCGAAAGTCACAAAGTAATGAGCGCCCCGGACTTCGTTTTGCTACTCAACTTACTTACTTGGTGGTAGATCTCCTTAGCCCTGCTAAGGAGATCTACCACGTCATACATACAGGTCGTCTAGGTAGGTACCACCGCAATACCAGATATTCTGCCGTAAAGCAGTAGTGTGCAAACATTACTGTGTTCCGGTTTGAAGGATACTGCAGCTAGCGAAATTACTGGGCTGTTGAGACTAACCATCGAAAGTCTTAAAGTAATGCGCGCCAAAGCAGCGATGCCCTGGACGTTGTTTTGTTACTCAAAGTTCTGTGTATCGCTGCAATGGTCATGGGCAGACGTTATCTCTTACCATCAGGAGAGCGTCTCGTTCGTCTCATTACTTTTTACATTAAAAAAAAAATCTCTTACCATCACGAGAACGTCACGTTCGTGGCATTACTTTTACATAAAATAAAAATTATTAAAAACACAAAACCTGCTAATAAATAAATAAATATCGTAGGACATTACACACAGCGCCATCTGACCCCAAACTAAGCAAAGCTTGTGTGATGGAAGACAGATAACTGACAGAACACTTAAATACTTTTTTTTTGTTGTAAATACATACTTATAATACATACAGTTCGTAATTCGAAATGAAGTAATTCGCCAGAGAACTAAAGTCATTGACATAGCTCAGCGTATTAGCAAGCTGAAATGGCAATGGGCTGGACATATCTGTCGCAGAACCGATAACCGCTGGGGTAGACGTGTTCTAGAGTGGAGACCGCGTATTGGCAAGCGTAGCGTAGGACGCCCTGAGACTCGATGGAGTGACGACATACGTAGGACAGCTGGCGGTGGATGGAAGCGAAAAGCCGAAGATCGGGCTGAGTGGCGTGTCTTGGGAGAGGCCTATGTCCAGCAGTGGACTAGTATAGGCTGATGATGATGATGATGATACAGTTCGTAATACCGATATCCGGCGACGAACGAAAGTTCGAGACGTCGGTGTCGCAATTCGGTATGTAAAGAAAAAAAATACTTTGCTGATTCCAAAACCATTTCGAAATATTACATTCCTGTACATGATTTTTCCGTTTAAAACTCTTTAAACTATGAGACGGGGTTTATTTTAATAAAATACATAAAATAAATTTGACTTTCAATTAACTTCTAATGACGTCATGTCCTTGGCTGTATAAGGATTCTTTCAGTGCCTAAAAAAGGTGCACATATTTTACATATTCAGCCAATGTTATGACGTCATAACTATAAAAAGTTTGAAAATGTATTAGAATTAAACTACCGCATAGAAAGCCAAAATATTCAAATTAGTTTCATAAAATAAAGTTTACTATCAGTAAAAAATAGAAAATAAATACAAAAAAAAAACTTTACATACCGAATTATGAACCTCAAGTGGAGCTGGGCAGGACACGTTGCTAGGCGAAGTGATGACAGGTGGAGTAAGGTTGCAACAGAGTGGTGGCCTAGGCAAGGGAAGCGGAGCGTCGGTCGTCCAGCCGCAAGATGGGTCGACGATATTGTCACCGTCGCGGGTCGAACCTGGACCAGATTGGCAAAGGACCGAGGCAGATGGCATGTAAAGAGAGAGGCCTATACCCAGCAGTAGGATAAAGAAGGCTGTGGACGATGCACCCAGTAAATGAATTTGACTTGTAATTTTAGTGTTATCAATAAAATAATTTTTATTTGTAGCATAACAGTCGCGGGCCGCAAGTTGGTGACCGCTGCTTTAATATTGATGTTTAAAAAACCTGGAACAACTGTTAAGAAACAGGTTGGGCTCGCATAATGGTCGCTCCACATGCCACGAATCTACAAAGTGTGGCAAATTAAAACATTACCAACTTTTGAACCGACTTTAAAAAAAGGAGAGGTTCTCAATTCGACTTTCGCCAATTATGAATCGGTTTTCGATAATTATTTTTTTGCTTGATAAATCATACCTCAGAAGTGGTCCCATATACTTTTTATAGACATCGATCTAGTGGTTTTCAAAAAACCGATCAAGCGCGAGTCGGGCTCGCGCACAGAGTTCCGTACCATAAAAACTACTGAACGGATTATCATGCTAATTTTACCAATAGATAGAATGATTCAAGAGAAAGGTGTATATAAATAGATAAATAAATATTGGAGGACGTTTAACACAGCGCCATCTAGCCCCAAACTAAGCAAAGCTTGTACTATGGGAACCAGACAGCTGACAGAATACTTAGATACTTTTTTTGTTGTAAATACATAATTATAATACATACTGTACACCCAGACACAGAACAAACATCGATCTTAGTCACACAAATGTTAGTCCTGAGTGGGAATCGAATCCACACCCTTCAGCTCTCGAAGCAGATATACTACCAATGAACCAACAGGGATGTCAATGTATAATAGTTGCATATACACCACATTAGTATCTACATTGCCGGGACGGGTCGCTGGTTATCTATAAAAACGAGAAAAAAATCACGTTTGTTGTACGGGAGCCCACTTAAATATTTATTTTATTCTGTTTTTTAGTATTTGTTGTTATAGCAGCAACATAAATGCATCATCTTTGAAAATATCAACTGTCTAACTATCACGGTTCATGAGATACAGCCTACGGACCGACGGACGGACAGCGAAGTCTTAGTAATAGGGTCCTGTTTTACCCTTTAGGTACCGGAACCCTAAAAATCAACAAAAATCTAAAAATTGTATACATCGATTATATTTTGTTCTCCTCGACATAGCAAATGGCACGATCGATTGTCCGGAGTTACTCGGTCAGCTGGGGCTGCGCACACCCACCGCTTCCCTGAGAAACCCTAGTCTTCTCTATGTTCCGTCCGTAGACAGTAATTACAGGCGAAACAGCTACTTAATTAGGGCATGCAGATGCTACAATTCCCTTGATGGGGAA
Organism: Biston betularia; assembly: GCA_905404145.2. Lineage (NCBI taxonomy): Eukaryota > Metazoa > Arthropoda > Insecta > Lepidoptera > Geometridae > Biston > Biston betularia. Next base: position 3,679,317 of record FR989890.1, read on the forward strand.
CTGGATATAGACTTATTTAACACTAGTTCTATAAATTTAAGGAGACTTGTTTTTAGCAATTATTTTTAACGACTTTACTCGACTTGTTATTGTTACTCTTGATGTGTATTATTGTGTGAATCCGTCTATTTACATATTTCTTCTTTTCTACTTGTGGAAACTTTTAATTGGCCTTCTTTTCTTATTCATTGTAATTGTCTATGTACCTAGGCTGGGTCTTCCTTTGATTATAAAAAAAAAAAAAAAAAAATTCGTTTACTTGGAAACCTCGCTGTTTCATCGGAGCAGTGCGTTTGGTTGGTCTAAGGGTCATGGATATCTCTCCAAATGTTTAAGTCAACGCGAATTAAGTCGCGGGTGCAAGCTAGTTTGTAATAAAGACTATCATTCTATTAAGGTGGTTCGATTTCCATACAAATAATTTTTTGCCATTTATGGACAAATGGAGCATAATTTTACAGTGAAATCACAGCTACTGGCATTTATTTTGATCTTGCGGTAAATCACAATTGCTTGGACAAAACAGTAAATTATTAGCATAATCTACTGTTTCATAAAAAAATCATAAATTCATAAATTAGATTTTATGAGGATAGCTGTGATTTCACTGTAAAATTATGCTCCATTTGTCCATAAATGGAAAAATATTTGTGTGGAAATCGAACCACCTTAAAAGTCGCGTTACTGCTTTGGCATAAAAGAGCTCACGACTTTCAACGTCCGTAAAGTTAAGTTTGTAATTTACTAAGAACAAGTGCATCTAGATAATTGGCCTTTCTCGGGACAAAAATAGATACAATGTTAACCATTTAATGCCTAATTAGTAAATCTAGTTTATTTTTTGCGTTATAGTGTCAAGGTCATCTTGCACGCCAAAGATCGTGTGTCAGTGGGGGATAGGCGCATTTCCTAAAGACATAGACTGTATTTTTTTTTAGTATCCAAAAATTTAGTTAAAATTCCACAACAAATAGTTTTTTTTTTTTTTTTAATGATTGACAGGCTTGGTGTTTGACCACAGCTCACCTGATGTTAAGTGAAGGTGTGGTCGAAGATGGTAAAGCACACCTAGCCTGGAATGGAACTGGCTCTCAAGTGAGGCTGCCGGAACACACCGTTAGGTGCTTGGCGACAGATTTTCAACTTGAGGGTGGTAGCTAGCCAGCCGAGTACTAGAAAGTACCCTACCACCATGCTATGGTTTCCTCACGATGTTTTCCTTCACCGGCAGCTCAAGCTCATTGTTGGGGTTTGAACCCACGCCCTTCGGCATGCGAACCTACCGCGCTAACCACTGAGCTATCATCACTACAGTTTTTGGATATATTTTATAAAATCACTTTTGTTTTATGGGAGCTATGAAATCTACTGAACGCATTCTCATGCGAGTTTCACCAATAGATAGAATAATTCAAGGGGAAGGTTTACATGTACATTACTTTTTTTATTTAAGAAGTAATGAGACGAACGAGACGCTCTCCTGATGGTAAGAGATAACGCCTGTCCATGACCATTACAGCGATACACAGAACTTTGAGCAAATAATCTACTGTTTTATTCAAGCAATTGTGATTTACCGCAAATAAAGACCAAAGTAAATGCCAGTAGCTGTGATTTCACTGTTAAATTATGCTACATTTGTCCATAAATGGCAAAAATTGATTTACTGTATGTAAATCGTACCACCTTAACAAACTTTGCTTGCTAGATTCAAAAAGTAAACCATATACAGGGCATTCAACTTTTGTTGTTTTAACTTTATAGTGTTAAGTTAGCTTATTAGGGTCGGGACCCTAAAAATCAACAAAAAATCTAAAAATTGTATACATCGCTGATATTTTCGTTTACTTCGAAACCTCGCTGTTTCATCGGAGCAGCGCGTTTAGTTGGTCATGGAGTCGGTTTTTTTAAATTGTAAATTTGTATATTATAATTCGCTATATATATGTATATATAAACCTTATTCCTGAATTAATTTTATGTGTAATATCAAAACTAATTGACATTGACCTCTAATTTTATTTATTAAACAAAATAAAAAATACCTTAACTTATACTACCTATTTAGAAAATGTCATACAAAAAACTTAGTCTAAAAATCCGTCAGAGGAGGCATATGTGGCCAGAATGCTGGCAACATTGCCACGCTGGATGGCAATGCTTAGCTTTTGACCAAAGTAGATACCAGCATTCTGGTCACCTGAAGCCTCCTCTAGACGTTTGGCCAGGTCCCGATACAGTTCGAGAGCGGCCGGCCCCCACGGACCTAAAGTTTCAACCCGAAACGGCACAAAAAGATACATTCTATCCAAATAACTATATTTGTGCCGTTTGAGGTTTTCAGCTTTAGATGCGGCAGCACCAGCTTGTCCCGAAGTCACAGGAAGATGAGACGGCGCCAAGGTGTCGCCACAAGTGGCGTCCCACACAAGAGGCCGTCCCATCTTCCAAGGGATAAGGGTCATCCCGTCGGGTCTCTTGCCGTCGTCACGCATCAGTCCGTTTGGTTCTAAAACTGATAGGACGCCGGCACTGACAAGAGCAAATGTTGACATTTGAATGTTTTAGTTGTATCATTTGACATTTGTGTAAATTATATACTATTTTAGTTTTTACGTAGGTATATAATATGTACATACATAATTATATTGTTGTAGCTTCCGGCAGCTCAGTTGATTAACGAACTTATTATGGAATCTACAGAGTCGCGTTTAGCGGAGCAAAAATATGACAGTTACGCGTCGACATTGTGATTTGTATACGATCTATATTAAAAGCATTAAAATTGAGGAATTATTTAAAAAATAAATAATACTAAATTAGTTTTTTTTTTCTTTGGTTTTGGCGTCGCGTTTTGAGCATTTGCCAGTGTCAAGTACATTCAAGTAGTTCTGTGTATCGCCGCAATGGTCATGGACATGCGTTATCTTACCATCAGGAGAGCGCGTCCTTCGTCTCATTACATTTACATTAAAAAAAATAAACTGAATTTATTGTTTTATTTTGATTTACAAAACAAAGTTCAAAGTTGAAAAATTCTTTAGTTAGTAATGGGCTGGCTAGCCACCACTCTTAAATGAAAATCTGCCGCCAAGCACCTAACGGTGTGTTCCGGCAGCCTCACTTGAGAGTCAGTTTCATTCCAGGTAGTGTTTACCATTTTCGACAGAGCAGCGGCTGTGGTCAAATCGACAGCCCCGTTGTCTCATTGGTAGTATATCTGCCTTGAGAGCTGTAGGGCGTGGGTTCGATTCCCACTCAGGGCAAACATTTTGTGAATAAACAAATGTTTGCTCTGTGTCTGGGTGTTCTGTATGTATTATAAGTATAAATGTATTTACATTAAAAAAAAGTATTTATGTATGCTATCTGTTATCTGACTTCCATCACACAAGCTCTGCTTAGTTTGGGGCCAGATGGCGCTGTGTGTATAGTCCTACGACATTTATTTTTAAAAAAATTAAAGCATTTTGCTCGCGATTACGTTTCGATAGTAAAAATAATTCTTTAATTTAGTCAACCAGCATAATAATTGGCTTACATTGGCTATATCTACAATTGTATAGTCAAAACATTATGTATTAAGTATTTGTTGGCTTAGCAACTGTTCAAAGGTTTATGTAATTCGGTATTTATGTCGGATAATTTTTTTAGGGTTCCGTAACCCAAAGGGTATAAACGGGACCCTATTACTGAGACTTCGCTGTCCGTCCGTCCGTCTGTCACCAGGCTGTATCTCAAGAACGGCGATAGCCAGACAGTTGACATTTTCACAGATGATGTATTTCTATTGCCGCTATAACAACAAATACTAAAAATAAATATTTAAGGAGGGCTCCCATACAACAAACGTGATTTTTTTGACGTTTTTATGGTTAATGGTACGGAACCCTTCGTGAGTGAGTCTGACTCGGACTTGGCCGGTTAGAATACCCATAGGACAAGCATTTTGTTTATAAATATAAATAAATTTTTTGTAGCGATGATAGCTCAGTGGTTAGCGCGGTAGGTTCGCATGCCGAAGGGCGTGGGTTCAAACCCCAACAATGAGCTTGAGCTGCCGGTGAAGGAAAACATCGTGAGGAAACCATAGCATGGTGGTAGGGTACTTTCTAGTACTCGGCTGGCTAGCTACCACCCTCAAGTTGAAAATCTGCCGCCAAGCATCTAACGGTGTGTTCCGGCAGCCTCACTTGAGAGCCAGTCCATTCCAGGCTAGGTGTGCTTTACCATCTTCGACCACACCTTCACTTAACATCAGGTGACCTGTGGTCAAACACCTAGCCTGTCAAACATAAAAAAAAAAAAATACAAGAAATGAGGTTTTGGCGGGAACGCGGGAAGAGTCGTGTCGCTCCGTTGTATTTTTTTCCAAAACTAGTGTTTTGTCGAGTGTTTATGCATAAAAATGGTGGTGTTTTATTCATAAAGTGCCGAATTACAATCGCGAGTGTTGGAAAATGATATAATGTGGTGAAACATGACTTTTCGTGTTGCTTCCAAAACTCCGTCGAAGCTTTAAGTAAAGTCGCCACTACTTTACTAAATCATGACTGGACTGGACTTGACTGACACAGACTGGACTTTGACTATAACTAGCTATGAGGACACTTATTTAACTTTTGAAACTTGAAAATATATAAATACTTGACACTGGCAAATGCTAAAACGCGACGCCAAAACAAAAAAAAAAATACAACAAAATCTTTGTCCTAGATGGGAATCGAAACCACGCCCTACAGCTCTCGGAGCAGACGAAATATCAATGAGCCAACAAAGATATCACCAACATATTATTATATTTTTCGAGACCTGCTATGAGATTCCATTATGAAACGTGAACAACCACGTTTTATTAGATAACTTACATAAGATAGATAAGCCTTTTATTTTTAAGACTTCGTGAGACAGAATTGGCCTTATTTTACGTTCCGTTCTGAGTAATGTGAATCATAAAACGCTGTCTTATTTCTTTATTAATGGTTGACAGGCTAGGCGTTTCACCACAGCTCGTTTGTTGTAAAGTGACGGTGTGATCGAAGATGGTAAACATACATAATTATCCTAGAATGGATGAAGAAGCTGCTTCGCCATCATTCATGTCATCGTCATTGAACATTCCACCCAACTCAACGCGGGACACCTTTACACCCCAAGCGAGACGTCAGTGCAGGATCTAGCGCCCCCACTTTGAATAAGAATAAGAATTCTAGAATGGAATTAGCTCTCGATTGAGGCTGCCGGAACATACTGTTAGATGCTTGGCGGCAGATTTTCAATTTGCGGATGATAGCTAGCCAGCCGAGTACCAGAAAGTACCTCCACCACCAGTGCCACCAGCAAGCTATGGTTTCCTTACGATGTTTTCCTTCACCGGCAGCTCAAGTTCATTGTTGGGGTTTGAACCCATTTTTAACCCCCGACGCAAAAACGACGGGGTGTTATAAGTTTGACGTGTCTGTGTGTGTGTCTGTCTGTGGCATCGTAGCTCCCGAACGGGTGAACCGATTTTGATTTTGTTTTTTTTTTTCTTGTTTAAAAGGTGAAATAGTCGGGAGTGTTCTTGCTATGTTTGATGAAAATCGGTCTTTTTTTTTTCTTTTTTTTTTTATTGTTGCCAGGCTATGTGTTTGACTACAGCTCACCTGATGTTAAGTGAAGGTGTGGTCGAAGATGGTAAAGCACACCTAGCCTGGAATGGAACTGGCTCTCAAGTGAGGCTGCCGGAACACACCGTTAGATGCTTGGCGGCAGATTTTCAACTTGAGGGTGGTAGCTAGGCAGCCGAGTACCAGAAAGTACCCTACCACCATGCTATGGTTTCCTCACGATGTTTTCCTTCACCGGCAGCTCAAGCTCATTGTTGGGGTTTGAACCCACGCCCTTCGGCATGCGAACCTACCGCGCTAACCACTGAGCTATCATCGCTACAAAAAGTCTAAGATGGTCTAAGATGGCCGCCGCCACAAAATGGCGGATTACATATTTTTTTCACAACTCCCTCAATCAAATGAAAGGGCTTGAATAGTAGAATACTATACGCTATGATAAATTTAAATCCAATATGCCCGCCGCAACAAAATGGCGAATGACATTTTTTAAAACGTGATTTGATCGAAATTGATCTTAACAATGATTCAAGAGTCTTTTCAGCTGTTTGAAGATAAACAGCTCTTATGTATTTGAGTAATTACTTATCAATTCGAAATTTGCTATTGAGCTGCTGGTGAAGGAAAACATCGTGAGGAAACCATAGCATGGTGGTAGGGTACTTTCTAGTACTCGGCTGGTTAGCTACCACCCTCAAGTTGAAAATCTGCCGCCAAGCATCTAACGGTGTGTTCCGGCAGCCTCACTTGAGAGCCAGTTCCATTCTAGGCTAGGTGTGCTTTACCATCTTCTACCACACCTTCACTTAACATCAGGTGAGCTGTGGTCAAACAACTAGACTGTAAAACATAAAAAAAAAAATTATGTGTGTTACTGGCGTCGGGATTTTTAAATTTATTGTAAGCTTCTAAAATTTATTATTGTTAGACTTGTCACCATATAATTATATACATTCGTTAGATTACTGATTAATACTACTATTATTACTATTATAACTACTACTATTATTGTCAATTGTAAATGTATGTATATCGATTTCGTATCAATATTATTCAAGCATAGATAATACTTAACTCGATTATTGTAATAACCATAAACTAGCATTATTTTTCTAAAATGGCAACTCGGAACAAAATGTCAGGGAGGCAGATTAACTGAGATTGTTTTTTGAAATATATATCGGTTAAAACCACAAAAATCTTGTTTCCATTTCTGAGTTTAGGATCTGATCCTTTATTATGGCTGTCTAATAGAAGAATGGTCATAATGGAATTTAGACCATCTAGTTCGGAAGCAAAGCACGCTCTTCGAAATGAATCTGATAACAAAAAGTTTTTATTGCATTTGATGGCCTAGCGGTGACGCTTTTCACGCGTCCGCTGAGACGGCGCCTTATTGATAGCGTGCTATAATTACAGATGTGAAAAGCACGCTTCCTGATATTCTCGTGACCAGTAACCCGCAGGTTATCGGCCCAATGTCGCGTGAATGTCGTACCGTCCGCATTGACCTGCAGCTCAATCCCTTATCAAACTACCGAGTTGCAAGTGAAGCTTTCGATTTCACTGAGACTGCCATAAAGGCTTTTCCATGTAAAAGTCCTACTAGACCACTTGGTGGTAGATCTCCTTAGCAGGAGGTCATCTAGGTAGGTACCACCGCAGTACCAGATATTCTGCCGCCAAGCAGTAGTGTGTAAACATTACTGTGTTCCGGTTTGAAGGGTACTGCAGCTAGTGAAATTACTGGGCTGTTGAGACTAACCATCGAAAGTCTCAAAGTAATGAGCACCAAAGCAGCGATGCCCTGGACTTTGTTTTGTTACTCAAAGTTATGTGTATCGCTGTAATGGTCATGGACAGGCGTTATCTCTTACCATCAGGATAGCGTCTCGGTCGTCTCATTATTTGTCACATAAAAAAAAAAAGGACCGCATCTTTATTTAACATCAGTCCAAACAAAGCAATACACAGATCATACAAAGATTTCAGCACAAAGTACTCAGGGGCATATTGAACGCACCTTGGTACATAAGAAACGTCGACTTCCATCGGGACCTCAAAGTGGACATGGTTGCAACCATCATTAAAAAACACGCTGAAGCTCATGAAAATAGACTTCACCAACATGTGAATGTCGAGGCTATCCAGCTCCTCGACAACACGGATTTAGTAAGAAGACTAAGGAAAGGAGAAAACCTTTTGAGTTAGTGTATTAAGTTAGTAATGTCAGTGCAGTGAGTACTACATATTACTGTTTGAAATCATTGGCAAAACAAACAAAACTTAGAATTTTTTTTTTCTGTATATTATCTTGCAATCAGTCATTTTCGGCTATAAACAGATGGGATGTGTGCTTTTTGGCGTGTAGGGCGCTGTTTCCAGTGGAGCCTGCCCTGTATGTTATTCTTTACTGTACTTGCTTCGGCAGTACATATCGTCACATCCGCGGCAAACTTACGAATCTGCAGACAATGCATTTTATAGGGGAGCATTTTGAAAGCAAACATCAATGATAACTTTTTTTTACTAACAGGTGTAAAGGTACCGTGGTACATTTGGTTTTCAAAATAGTTCATTTTTTAAGACATTATCAAAGGATTGTCAATATTTTACAAGGATCAGAAATAAATACACATTCGTAACTTTACATCATCATACATAGAAGTGAATAAATATTTATTCGTACCCCGGCAAACTTACGAAAGTGGTACTTTCGTTACTAACATAATAAAAAATCCAATGGAGACTTCGGTGAACTTACGAAAGTACCACTTTCGTAAGCTTGCCAGAGGTATAAAACTATCTAATTATCAAAAGTAAGTTAGGTAAGTAAATAAAGTAAGGTAAGTTAGGTCGAGTAAGGTAAATTATTAAAGGTAATAACAAAAGTAAGGTTATTATTCTAATAATAGGGTAAGAAAAAATATTCAAGGTAAAGCAGATACTGTAAATTTAAAGCTATTACAATAATTGGTATTGCGAATAAGAAAAATAGGTATACCAATAAAAAACTAGTACATTCATTTATATTATTATATTTAAAAAAGAGCATTTAAGTTGTAAACAAAAAGAAACACTGGTATTATAAGTACGTTTACAGGTCCTCTGCCTCTTCAGCATCGGGTTGTGGCAAACGGTCTTCAGCTGTTTCCGAGTCTGGAAGATTTTGATAAAAAGAATGATAGTATTTTGGGATTTGGTTATCGGCACATAATTTTAATAAATCTTTTTTTTTTAGCTTCGAAATAGGAATACGTTCAGTATAAACAGGTACAGGTACTAATAATGCAGTTTTGCCCCTTTTTGGCTTTATCTTCAGCTCTCTGAAGCTGTCGTCATTATAATCAGTTTTAATAAAAATTGACTTAGGACTGTCTTTACGATATTGAATCCACACAGCATCTTGGAAGTTCGTCTTTTCCTTTCCTCTCACTTCGAGTTGTTGTTCACTGCTTTCCTGTTCATTGTTTCTTTTTTCTTTCTTAGAACCTTTCTTTCTTTGGTTTGGTTTTCTTTCAACTTCTTCGGCAAACTGACACTGATTTGGATTGAAATCTAAAAACTCCTCGTGAACTAACACATTTACATTAAATGGGCGGGGATTCGTTCTAGCTAGTCTCATTACTTGAATCCATCCATCCGGAGTGTATACAGCAGAGTTTTTACACTTTTGTTCAATTTTGGAGTGTATAGAGTCACATTCCATGTGGCTGTGTCCAGACTCATAAAAAACGTGATCTATTGTGTGTATTGTGGGGTGGTCTGTAACCAAATATAGCAACATACAAGAAAAGTTAAAATTTTTTTGCTGGCCTCCGCAATTGTCAGACATCATTCTGACATGACTTATATCTTGCTTGCTCGAAATATAATTATAAACGCAAGTCGCTATCTCGATACTTCCTCGTTTGCCTTCAGTTTCGTCCCAAGTAAAACAATCGACATCTTGATCCCTAAATTTATAAAACGTCAAATTGTAAACAGCTAGCTTTCGAACATAAAAGAATGGTCCAGAAGCACCTTTAGGGGTTTGAAGGACAGCTTCTAGATCAAAATTGAACGCCAAAGTTTTTGGGTCATTCTTTGCTGCTGCTTTATCAGCGTCTCGGCGTAGATAAGCATCGTCCCGTCGCTTAAGATGTTTGGAATGACTGTCGTCTTCAGAGTTAGTCATGTCATTAGTTTTTGATTCTTTGTGAGCTACGCACTTTTTGCACAGATCTTTTTTTGGCACATGGAATCTTAATTTATACGATCTAAAAACTTTTCGGTATGTTTCTATACCCGCTGGCTTTGTTCCTTCTTCTTCACACTTTTCCTTATATAGCGAATACATTATTCTTACATTCAGTCCAGAATCAAGGTATTTATACTCTGTGTTCTTCCTACAATAATGTGATTCCATGGCAGGAAATGAAAATATATGTTCTTTAATTCGATTAAATCTATCATTAGAAAGTTTGTTCGATGGTGGTTTCTTGCCTCTAGCATCTGCTAAAAGAACACCTTCTGAAGAAACTTTCTTCAAAGCTCCCCTTATAATCCCTTCTTTTATATTTAAGGTGTCTAAAAAGAAATCTCTGCATACAATGACTTTTTCGTGTCCTATTGTAAAAGAATAATGGTGTGTAAAATCTTTGCGTGAAGGGCCATTTGTTGTTGATCTTTTCTTCTTCTCTTTTTTAACATGTTGGATTATAAATTGACGCTGTGCTTCTAAAGTTTCCAGAGTTCGAAAAGACTCATAAATTTTCTTTCTCGCTTCTTGAGGTACATTAGCATTGCATTTATGTTTTGGGATTGCCAGACACTTAGGTTGCTTCAAAGGCATAGCTGAAACAAATTTACCTTTGATAGTTTTGTAAGCTTCACCTTTTAAACGTTTCTTCCTCTCAATATGTCTCTTCCATTTAGAAGGGTCAGAAATATGTTTTTTCTTTGGTGACTTGTTCTTTGGTTTTTTCTGCACTCTGTCCTCACACGTAATAGATAAGGAAGCACTTCTTAACTTTTTTATTAGTTGATGTGTCTGATGAAACTGTTGCAAGTCATTTTCAGAGTATCGTCTCTTTAATGGCTTGGAGACAACCACTTGAAAATGTGGTCGCGAAGTGCTTTCGGCTACTCTTTGAGATTCCTGGACATCATCACCCCCGAGTATAGCAGTTGAAACATCATTATCGTGAATTATTTCTGAATGTTGAGTTGTATCTGATGTATGATAGTATTCTGAATTCAAAGAATTTTCTGCATGAACTAATGCTGCCATGTTTGTATGTGAAGTAGATTCTTCAGATGAATAATTATGGAAGTCTTTATCAGCAATGAAATCGGGGTCTTTAACACTGTCATCATCACTAAAATCAATGTGATTCAATGTTTCGAACATTTTAAGAGTATCTGGTGACATATTACGAATTGGTGAAGAATTTTCGGGACTTTCGGGAATTGTTGTATTACCTCCAGATAGAAAAATGTTTCGGTCTATTGGAGTTATCGGTGAGTATAATGGTGCCTCTGGCGTTGCAACTGTTTCGGAGTCTATGGAAACAAGGGTCTGTAAAGATACATCGTTAGCTATTGATAGTGATACAGGAAGGCATTCTTCAATAGTCCCATCTCCCATAGATATATCAAGCGTAACATTTTCTTTAATTATATTTTGTGGTTGTTGAGTTTTGTTTGATGTATTGTTTCTTCTACTAATTTTTTTTTCCACTTCTGCTGCTCCTGAAAGTAATATTATTTTTAAGTAAGTTTTAAAAAGTGACTGTTTCATTGGTCCAGTGGTAGTGTATGTGATTGCGGATCACGAGATCCCGGGTTAGTAAGTAAGGTAAGTAAGGCAAGTAAGGTAAGTTAGGTAAGTAAGGTAAGTAAAGTAAAGTAAGTAAGGTAAGTTAATAGGTAACACGGGCTGGTGTCCGTCACTCCACATCAAAGCGCTTATTTTGCGTACGGGTAAAGTAAGGTTAATAGGTAGTGCAATTAGCTATGTAAGAATGAATAAAATTCACTTATCATGCAATGCCACGATTTACCACGCATAAACAAACTTAGCTATCTACTTTATTTAAACCAAAAAGAATCATACTTAAATTTTTAAACTTCCCGCTCTGTGGTGGAGCATTAACCTCAATTAAGTCCAATTGCTTGGTTTAAAAAGGAGTCCAAGTTTAATATGTTGCATTCTATGTCAGCGCGTATAAAACCACATTGAAATTGAATACCGAACCACAAACGTATATAAGTAAGTAAACAAATGACGCTCTGGTAAAATTGCTTGTCTCCCATCTAAAACTGAACGCCCTTTCATTGGTTTTTCGATACAAATAATTGAAATGTGTATGTAACAAGCAGTGGAGGGGCGTTCAGTTTTAGATTGAAAGTATTTTACTTACGTTACATACCTATCTTACTTACGTGCGACGCGACGCGAGTATAAAATAAAAACGAAGTTGCAAGTAGGTAGATTTACATAATAGGTACCTACCACCTACCCACAACTTCTTTATCAATAAAATGGAACTAGCCAAGACAGATTTGTGAACTTTCTGTTCTGAAATCATTTGAATTAAGTAAAGTATGTACCTAATAACCTAAAATAATAATTATAATAAACTTACTTGGTATACTATTATTTTTTTCAGCTTCGAACACTTTACGTAGCATCTTCTCACTTCTCTTCATGTTGAAAAACAACTCACGTAAATAATAATCAAAACAAAGAGAGCACAGTTAACTACGAGAGTAAAAAAGTGATGTAACTAAATATTAGTGATGTGCAATATAATCGATATTACTTATTATTAAATCTAGTACAAAAATCGATTATTTATTTTAGATTGTTATATAAAATTATAATTCGATAAAATCTTTTAGGCATAATGTGCAAACTCCATACACCAACGAATTTTATAATTCGCGCCACGTTTGAAAACCTCGAATTCATAAAGTTGTCTGTAAGTTTAATAAACAAGCCATTATTTAATGAATAAAACACATTCGCATAATTTGATAAAAGTTATTTCCTCAACAAATAGTATTCGATACAATAGTAAATTCACGAATATGCCACATTCGTATGTTTGCCTTGGGTTAATTGACCCATTTTAATAATGTTTGCTAACATGGTAAATTCACGAATATGCCACATTCGTATGTTTGCCTTGGGTTACTTGACCCATTTTAATAATGTTTGCTAACATGGTAAATTCACGAATATGCCACATTCGTATGTTTGCCTTGGGTTACTTGACCCATTTTAATAATGTTTGCTAACATAGTAAATTCACGAATATGCCACATTCGTATGTTTGCCTTGAGTTACTTGACCCGTTTTAATGTTTGCTACCGAGGTAAATTCACGAATATACCAGATTCGTAAGTTGACAGTGGCACATTTTACACGAACTTTATAAATTCTACTACGCTAAAACATCTTATATGAATTTCGTAAGTTTACTATGGGTGTAATAAAATAAAACGCAGAATCGAACAATTTGAATTCTGTAACCGTCCGAGCCAGAAATACGTATTTTTGCCACGGTGTGTAGTGGCACATTTAGTACAGTTTTTCATCTAAATATCGATTTTACTAAAACTGCAGATTCGTAAGTTTGCCGTGGATGTGACGATATACTAAACTTAGAAAATTTAAAAAAAAAAGTTGCATGTTGTGTAATTGGAAGCTGGCCCGTCTGGTCCCAACTAGTCATTTAATAGCTACACATTTTAAAGGTCATTGAACAACTTTTTTAAATAAATGTATATTTAAGACTACCAACTATATTGTAGGCACTTACATTTAAATTCTTATTAGAACAATCCATATTCTTGAAACCGAATATGTCTGTCATGTTATATACGTTATATTTTTTTCTGTACAAAAAAGTAGGTAGGTACATAGAATTACTTCTATTAATGTGTAAATTTATTAGGTCGATTTATACATTTACTACGGAATTTCATTACATAATTATAAATTATAATGTATGAGAACTTAAAATACATGGCATGTTAATGGTATACATTATTATCGTAGAATAAATTTCATCATTACTTCATTGTAAAATACAAGATATACGTAGGTACCTATGTAGGCAAACAAAATGCCGCAAAGGTTGTGTTCCGACTCAATTTTATATTAATCAATGAAATAATCATTCGTACATGATATACAATCACCATAGTACTATCGCTGTCTCGTACGACCAAAGTAACGGCCTGCTAATCTGATCAATTCGAATAAATCTGCATTATAACACGTAGATAACAAATTATCAGTCATCATTTATAAACAATGTATTAGTGATAATGTACTAAATTACTCACTGGTATAAGCCGGCACAATGTCCGTAGAGATCTAAGCGGCACAAATTATCACTGATAATGCACGAAAAGATAATTTACTCAATAAATATAACCACTCAATACGCCGATGTCACCAACCACAATGACGTCTGCAGAGGACGACTGACGAAGAAACCATTTTAGTTACGTGCTAAAACTATCTTTTTATTAAAATGTATGATTAAAATAATTGATTTGTCAAGTACCGTAACTCATGTAGAAACATTACATGAACTTTAATAACGTAAAACAAATGAAATTATTGTAATCAACATTAGAGACGAAGAAACTCAACACTCAATCTTTGTCGCAACTTCATCAAAATACATTTTTATTTAGTATTTGAATTAAACTGTACAAGGTAGATATATATTTTTTCTTTACTTTTTGACATACCAGTTTTTGTATTTTGCCAATATCATTGCAGCATAAAGTTTTTCGTTAAATAGTTTAAATCGTTAGATAAAGTCACAATAAGCTTGCTCTAGTCATGTGCTACTAAAATTGTTGTGTGTGTGTATAATCTAAGAACAGTCTTTGAGTGTGACTGTGACATTCAAGTCCAGCTCTTTTGAGTTTTGGCGGGAACGCGGAACGAGTCGTGTTGTATTTTTTTTCAAAATTAGTGTTTTGTCGAGTGTTTATGCATAAAAATGGTGGTGTTTCAATTATAAAGTGTCGAATCACAAGCACAAGTGTGGAAAAATAATATACTGTGGTGAAACATGACATTTCTACTATCAGTAAAAAATATAAAATAAATACAAAAAAAAAACTTTACATACCGAATTATGCAATTGCAAATTGCAATGTATTATTTTTTCCAATTTATTAAACAAAATAACAAAGATCTTAAATTATACTATTTACAAAATGTATACAAAAAACTTAGTCTAAAAAACCGTCAGAGGCGGGCTATGTGGCCAGAATGCTGGCAACATTGCCACGCTGGATGGCAATCAAACAATAATATTACATGGCAATGCTTAGCTTTTGACCAAAGTAGATACCAGCATGGGCTTTTTGGCGGGAACGCGGGAAGAGTCGTGTCGCTCCGTTGCATTTTTTTCCAAAACTAGTGTTTTGTCGAGTGTTTATGCATAAAAATGGTGGTGTTTTATTCATAAAGTGCCGAATTACAAGCGCGAGTGTGGGAAAATGATAAAATGTGGTGAAACATGACTTTTCGTGTTGCTTCCAAATCTCCATCGAAGCTTTATAGTAAAGTCGCCACTACTTTACTAAAGCATGACTGGAATTAACTGACACGAACTGGACTTGACAAACACGACTTTGACTAAAACTAGCTACGATGGCACTTATTTAACTTTTGAAACTTGAAAATATATAATTACTTGACACTGGCAAATGCTAAAACGCGACGCCAAAGAAAAAAAAAAATAAAAAAAAATAAATAATAATAATATTACATGGCAATGCTTAGCTTTTGACCAAAGTAGATACCAGCATTCTGGTCAATTATATTATTATAACTATAATTTAAAATAAATAAGAACGAAGAATACATAGTTATTAGTATTTAGTAAACTATATATCAAATGTTTTTGAAGCCCAACGAATCTTCCACATTCTGGGATCTCGTCTGAAAACAATGGCTTTGACTTCGTTTGTAAACAATGATTCATTGCAAGTAGAAATTCAACTTTTTCCGAACTTGTGTCGTGTCTGTATGTCTCACAGTAAGAATATGAGTTGTATATTTAGCTGCACAACAACTCAGTTGGTTGAAGATTTGGAATTTTGCACCGGCATTCTTGTAAGTATAATACTAAATATATATATACATGTTTGTTCTATGGCTGGGTGTTCTGTATTTATTATAAGTATGTATTTATAAAAAAAAAAGTATTCTATCAGTTATCTATCAGTTATCTGTATTCTACAGTACAAGCTATACTTAGTTTGGGGTCAGATGGCACTGTGTGTAATGACCTACAATATTTATTTTATATTTTAATATGTACAAAGTACACACAACACAGTAATGTTACACACTACTGCTTGGCGGCAGAATATCTAGTACTGCGGTGGTATCTACCTAGACGACCTGCTGAGGAGATGTACTACCAAATAAAATAAATTTGGTAGTTTTTTTAACATTACATTGGCACATACCTGTTTGCACCGACACTCAAGTCTGGCAGATGTTAATGATATTTATTGATAACAAGGTATTACAGGTAAAGAATTTTCCATAATAATCATAAACAAATAATAAATGTCAGTAGAAACATTAAAAATTATAAAAAAATAAATGGAAAAGTGTCAAATGTCAAAATTTTGCTAAATTCTTATCTTCTTTACTTGTATTTCTTATTCTCTTCTTCTTCTTATTTTCATATTTTATTGTTAAAAAAAAAATCTGTTAGATTTTTTTTTTATGGTTGAAAAGCTAGGTGTTTGACCACAGCTCACCTGATGTTAAGTGAAGGTGTGGTCGAAGATGGTAAAGCACACCTAGCCCGGAATGGAACTGGCTCTCAAGTGAGGCTGCCGGAACACACCGTTAGATGCTTGGCGGCAGAATTTCAACTTGAGGGTGGTAGCTAGCCAGCCGAGTACTAGAGAGTACCCTACCACCATGCTATGGTTTCCTCACGATGTTTTCCTTCACCGGCAACTCAAGCTCATTGTTGGGGTTTGAACCCACGCCCTTCGGCATGCGAACCTGCCGTGCTAACCACTGAGCTATCATCGCTACCAATCAGATGGACTATAACAAAGGTTTTTTTTATTTACCTCAGATAAACAAAGAAGAAGGTCTACCAACTAAGTTGTGCGAGACATGCCTTTCTAGTTTAGCCATAGCACACAAATTCAAATTATTGTGCCTTCGCTCAGATAATGTTTTTCGAAAACTCATCTCGGACCATGGTCTGCCAAAAGAAACCAGTGTCATCAACACAAAAATGGATGAGGTAAAGTTTTTTTTTTTTTTTTTATGTGAGAAATAATGAGACGAACGAGACGCTCTCCTGATGGTAAGAGATAACGCCTGTCCATGACCATCGCAGCGATACACAGAACTTTGAGTAACAAAACAAAGTCTAGGGCATCGCTGCTTTGGTGCTCATTACTTTGAGACTTTCGATGGTTAGTCTCAACAGCCCAGTAATTTCGCTAGCAGTACCCTTCAAACGGAACAGTAATGTTTACACACTACTGCTTGGCGGCAGAATATGTGGTACTGCGGTGGTACCTACCTAGATGACCTCCTGCTAAGGAGATCTACCACCAAGTAAAAGTCGGGGAATTTACTGTACTGTCAGCTTATTTGATAATAGCTCTGCCTTCTAAGCTGTGGGGTGTGATTTTGATCCCCGCCCAGGGTATTTTTTCATAAAACATGTGTTTTTTTAGGGTTCCGTACCCAAAGGGTAAAAACGGGACCCTATTACTGAGACTTCACTGTCCGTTCGTCTGTCACCAGGCTGTATCTCAAGAACGGTGATAGCTAGACAGTTGAAATTTTCACAGATGATGTATTTCTGTTGCCGCTATAACAACAAATACTAAAAATAAAATAAAATAAATATTTAAGAGGGGCTCCCATACAACAAACTTGATTTTTTTACTGTTTCGCGCTCGATACTAATAAGGGTGACAGGTAGATGATTTAACTATTACAGATAATGGTACGGAACCCTTCGTGCGCGAGATCTACTCGCACTTGGACGGTTTTTTTAATAGTTAACAAACTAAATGTTTGACCACAGCTCACGTGATATTAAATAATACCGTGATACACATTTTTTTCAGATTACTAGGACCCATAAGTCTAAATACAAAATATTAATTTAAAACAAGCAAGTTTAGTGTCCAGAAAAAAAAATGTTATGACGCACAGATCCTAAAAATGCAATTTCATTAACAAAGAGACTGTAATGACAGCCCTGTTGGATAACTGTTAGAATGTCTGCTTCAAGAGCTGTAGGTTGTGGGTTCGATGCCCACACAGGACAAACTTTGTGGTATAAACAAATGTTTGTTCTGTCTCTGGGGTTTACAAAAAAAAACACTATTTAAGTATTCTATCAGTTATCTGACTTCCATAGTACAAGCTTTGCTTAGTTTGGAGTCAGATGGCGCTGTGTGTAATGTCCTACGATATTTATTTAAATTAATATGGTTGTAAACTAGGGTACTGAATTGCAGCCGTTAGTAGGGGCGGCAATTATTGAATAGCCGACTGGCGGCAAATGTGTAAATCCGCCACTGATACTGTTTACTATAAAAGGAAATTGTATATTAAAGATGAGACGTCTACGTTTTCAGGATACTCGGGTGAGCGTCACAAATTCTAATTTTCAAGAGTTAGAGATAAAACATGAGATCGACTCTGATGATAATGACAGAAATGACGATGACAATATATTATGGTAAGCATCAAAACAATCTATTAACCATAAATACCTCACTATGATTGTTACAGGCAAGTCAATCCCATTAACATTATAAATGTAAAACTTTGGATGAATGGATGTTTGTTACTCTTTCACGCAAAAACTGCTGAACGGATTTGCATGAAATTTGGTATGGAGGTAGCTGAGACCCTGGATTAGCACATAGCCTACTTTTTATCCCGAAAATATGTAGCGCGTAACACCGCAAGGCGCAGCTAGTATTACAAATGTGAAAGTTTGGATGGATGGATGTCTGTTACTATTTCACGCAAAAACTATGGAACGGATTTGGATGAAATTTGGTATGGAGGTAGCTGAGACCCTGGATTAACACATATGCTACTTTTTATCCCGAAAACATGTAACGGGTAACACCGCGGGGTGCAGCTAGTGTTATAAATGTGATTGTTTGGATGGATGTTTGTTTGTTAGTCTTTCACGCAAAAACTACTGAACGGATTTGCGTGAAATTTGGTATAGATGTAGCCAAGACCCTGAATTTACACATAGGCTGCTTTTACTCCAGTAAACATGTAGCGGGTGAAACCGCGAGGCGTCCGCTAGTATTAAAAAAAAAAAGAAGTATTTAAGTATTTTATCAGTTATCTGACTTCCATAGTACAAGCTTTGCTTAGTTTGGGATCAGATGGCGCTGTGTGTAATGTCCTGTGATATTTATTTATGACTAAATCTCAGAGGCTTTTTTTTTATGGTCAGATGTTTGACCACAGCTCACCTGATGTTAAGTCAAGGCGTGGTCGAAGATGGTAAAGCACACCTAGCCTGGAATGAATAAATATACTGCTATTACTCATGTTTTTCAGTGCAATACAACTTCCCAAAAATAAACCAACAACCAGAACTAGACTTAAAAAAGAAAAAGGAAAGATAACAGAAACAACCGGAGGTCAAAAGAAAGTTATCACTAATAATAGAGTTAAAACGAAATTAGGGAAGGTACGGAAAGAATTAAAATTGCTATGTACAGTGTGTGATATGAAATTCGACTCTAAGGATGACCTAATAGAACATAGAACTAATCAGCATCTCGTCACTGAATGGATCTGTGAGGTATATCTACTAATTCTACTATCTATATGTAGTGTAAACTCCATATAACGAAACTCAAGGGACCGAGCATTTGTTATCGTTATAGAGAGTTATCGTTATATGGAGTGAAGAAAGAAAAACAACCAAATTAACAATAATCTTCAATGTATGTTTTAACTTTTCCGTCAACACATAACGCTTTTCTTTTACTGGCCATGTTAACAGTTTCAAAGTTGGTTCACGACTAATAATACGATAGGTAAGAGTTTAGTTCGAGATCATCCTTTCAAGCAAACCAAGCACGTGTTCAAGGCAATTAACAATAACAAAAGCAAGACGGCTGTTTACGACCTCAGAAGTTTCGGGGCCTCAAAGGTTTAGTCGGCATCTTTTGTAACCTGATAAGATAACATAAACAATAACACCGTGACGATTTTCTGTGTCTAAATATGAACACATTTCTTCGTAATAGAGAATGGCTGCTGCGCTATAAAGAGTGTATCAATTTGTGGGGTTTAAGGTAAACCAACCAAATTGTGATCTTTTCTATGTTATAGAGAGTTTATCGTTTTAAAGAATAATGTTATAAAGAGTTTACACTGTATTATAAAAGCAAGTCGTGTTAGTTACACTATTTGTAACTCAAGATCGGCGGAACTGATTTGGCTGAAAATTGGTAGGGAGGTAGCTTAGAACCAGGGGAAGAACATAGGAAGGATAAGGATTGTGCTAGCCTTACAATTAGTTTCTTTAGTTCTAAAAATGAAGATGAAACCACTAAATATACACGAATTTTTATTACCATCTGCGTTATTTGTTCTTGCACCAGATAATAAAACAACAATGTGGTCTTATCACAAGGTGCTTCAATAAAAAGTGGAACCCATGCACTAAAATAAATGTCAAATAGCGATGATAGCTCAGTGGTTAGCGCGGTAGGTTCGCATGCCGAAGGGCGTGGGTTCAACCCCCAACAATGAGCTTGAGCTGCCGGTGAAGGAAAACATCGTGAGGAAACCATAGCATGGTGGTAGCGTACTCTCTAGTACTCGGTTGGCTAGCTACCACACGAGAGTTGAAAATCTGCCGCCAAGCATCTAACGGTGTGTTCCGGCAGCCTCACTTGTGAGCCAGTTCCATTCCAGGCTAGGTGTGCTTTACCATCTTCGACCACACCGTCACTTAACATCAGGTGAGCTGTGGGCAAACATTAAAATAAAATAAAAATAAAGAATCCTTAAAATACATGCTCTTTTTATTTACCTACATTAATTATCCAAATAAAAAATGTATCTTGATAAAATTAAAAGTCTGCCTATTTTTTTTTTTATGGTTGACAGGCTATGTGTTTGACCACAGCTCACCTGATGGTAAGTGACGGTGTGGTCGATGATGGTAAAGCACACCTAGCCTGGAATGGAACTGGCTCTCGAGTGAGGCTGCCGGAACACACCGTTAGATGCTTGGCGGCAGATTTTCTACTTGAGGGTGGTAGCTAGCCAGCCGAGTACTAGAAAGTACGCTACCACCATGCTTTGGTTTCCTCACGATGTTTTCCTTCACCGGCAGCTCAAGCTCATTCTTCGGGTTTGCGAACCGACCGCGCTAACCACTGAGCTATCATCGCTACGAACTTATAACCTCTAAGGCGGAACAAAGTTCGCCGGGTCAGCTAGTAATATTACAAATGTGAAAGTTTGTATGTTTCATTATATTATTTATCAATGCCATCTTCATATTGAAGTTTGGAAGTCGGTAGACAACATTTTTTTTTTTTATGTAAGAAGTAATGAGACGAACGAGACGCTCTCCTGTTGGTAAGAGATAACGCCTGTCCATGACCATTGCAGCGATACACAGAACTTTGACTAACAAAACAAAGTCCAGGGCTTCACCGCTTTGGCGCTCATTTGAATGTTTGTTACTCAATCAAATTTGGTACATATATTTGATAGTTTTTTTTTTATTACAAATAGGCTTGCGTTTGACCCCCAACTCGCCTGATGTTAAGCGAGAGATGCGGCCTACGATGGAACACGCTCGCCGAGAAGAAACCGATTCACTCGGAAGTTAAAGGCACCCAGATTATGTATATCAGAGAACACCCATTTGTTTATAAAAATCAAATCCATTTAAGTGGCCTGTTACTTTTGTGTCGTATCGCTTGGCCGATGGTCTTCTGTTTTGGGAGCGTGGTTTTTGTAAAATAAATGGTTTAAATAGAAAAGCATTTCGCTGTGTTTAAATACACATTAGTACTCTATCATTTTTTTAAAACAAATTTGTTTCCCAGATATGCGGTAAGACGTTTAAGTACCGTTCGTCCCACCACGCACACATCCGGTCCCATTTGCCCCCAACTGAGCACTGCGAAAAGTGCGATTACAAAACTTGGCACAAGGCGGACTTGAAGAAACATCAACGGCTGCATAATGGTAAGCAGCAGCCAGTCTTGCGACTTCAGCTGTCGATATACAATTTTTGTAAAGTTTTTCACTCACGTCGCTATCGATTTACTAACGACTTGAAGACACTTATATTGTATCTATCGGGAAACACCCCCACTCAGGCAAAGGGTAAAAATTATCAAACGCTTAAGTTTACCAAAAGGTTTAAGATTAACAAAAACTAGTGATTAAAAAAAACTTAAGTATACCATAAGCTCAAAATTATCAAAAGCTTATAATTTAACTATAAGCTTAAGATTGCCAAAAACTCAATATCACCAAAAGCTTCAATTTACAATAAGTTCAAAATTACCCAAAGCTTAAGTTTACCATAAGCTCTTGATTGCCAAAAACACAAGATTACCAAAAGCTTGAGTTTACCATAAGGTCTTGATTGCCAAAAACACAAGATTACCAAAAGCTCAAAATTACCATAAGCTCTTGATTGCCAAAAACTCAAAATTATCAAAAGCTTAAGTTTACCATAAGCTCTTGATTGTCAAAACATAAGATTACCAAAAAACATTTTAACCTTATTCCAGATGATAGACCTTTTGTTTGCGAGTACTGTACGAAAGGTTTCTCTAACACTTCCAACCTGCACGACCACATTCGACGAAACCATTCAACAAGTAGAAAGAAATATCCGTGTCTCCACTGCGATAAGTCATACTATGACGCTAGCAAACTGACACGTCACATCGACGCCCATAACAATGTCAAAAGGTATCGATGGTTTCTCTCAATATATACATGAAACTACTTTATTTCTTCATAGGATAATTTGTAATGGGCAAGCTGGAATTAGGTCATGCAGATCTGAAGCGCACTCTCCAAAATGTATCCGGTAGAAAACCGACAGTCAAGCAACTTTCCGTCGATGTTCAAGGCTTTGGAGCCTTTTCTGAACAAGCGAATCGTTGCTTATGAGCCTCTTAGCACGTTTCTCAATGGACTCCAACGCCTCAAGCTGGTATTTGGCTGATCCGTCCCAAAGGTGCGAACAATACTCCATGCACGACCGAACTTGTGCTTAGTATAAGGTAAGCAACTGTTCCGGCGTGAAGTACCGTCGCACCTTCGAAAGGATACCCAGCTTTTTGGCAGCCAATTGGGCTTTTGCGTCAATAAAAGAGCCAAAATTGAGGGTCGGAGTCAGAGAAACGCCCAAGAGCTCAAGGCTGTCGCAAATTGGAACGGATACATACATCTACCTCATGCGTCCGCGCAGTGCCCATGAGTTGCATAATTAATTGCATAACTTTCGGTTAAGTTTACCTTGTAGTCAGTTAATATCTGTTTTTAATAGCTTTTTTTCTTCCTATATGATCGCCAAATATCACGTCCTCGAGTATCGTAGGTGTCTCACCCAGTGGCGGCCTTAGAGGGTGGCATTTCGCGTTCTCGTAGAAAGATAAAAATAAAGATAATTTATTTGTATACAACATGAGAAATTTTATACATAATACGCATAAAAGATGTTCCAGTACTTGATGTGGCTGAGTCATGTTGTGCCGGTCAGGCGTACAAATGTCACAAAGTGATGGCGCTGTGCTCGTACAAACATTAAAATACTATTTTAATTAGAGTCCACAATGTAAAAATTAAGTCATGTTAGTTAAAAAATAAATCAGATATCAAAATTACATTACAAATAATATGTCAAAAATTAAAATCAAATATCAATAATAAATATCATAAAAAAGTCTTTACCATATACCTATGTACGTGTATCTCGCGCCTCGCACTTAACAAAACCCCTGAACGCACGGTTTCATTATTAGTGCAAGCATGTTACGGCCACTCGAGCACTCGAACTAATTTTTTAGTAAAACGGGCTCAAAGAAAAAGGGCCTCACAATGATCTGTCGCCCTGGGTCTCGCAACAATGTGCAAACGCAGCCTTCGTAGCAATGATAGCTCAGTGGTTAGCGCGGTAGGTTCGCATGCCGAAGGGCGTGGGTTCAAACCCCAACAATGAGCTTGAGCTGCCGGTGAAGGAAAACATCGTGAGGAAACCATAGCATGGTGGTAGGGTACTTTCTAGTACTCGGCTGGCTAGCTACCACCCTCAAGTTGAAAATCTGCCGCCAAGCATCTAACGGTGTGTCTTTACCATCTTCGACCACACCTTCACTTAACATCAGGTGAGCTGTGGTCAAACACCTGGCCTGTCAACCATTAAAAAAAAAACAGCTAAGGCCGCCCGCTGGTCTCACCAGTCATGCTGTATATATATTTTTATTAATTTTAGTGTAACAGTAATTTTGCTTTCAGGTTCGAATGTGACGTGTGTCATCAAAGATTTGCACGCCGCTGCGGATGGAAGATTCATCTAAAAAAAAATCACAATATATCTATACCAAAAATCAGGCCCGGGGTGCCGAAAAGGAATGTCCTCATCGGAATTAAAGGCGCAACTACTGATCGCGTTAACCTCTAAAAATAAAATAAAACGGCTAAGTAAGAGCCGAGCTAGCGCACCTTGCCAAAAAAAAATAAAGGACTTGTTTTTTTGTTTGTTTTAAAATTTCTTTATTGTATCATAAAATATGTAACGAGCATGTACAGCTACCAGTGTGTATTCGGTCCTGGCAGTACAACCGTGTAAATATTATTATTTTGCGAGCATAATACTCATCCAAAACTAAAAAAGTAAAAACTTATGTAAATAAATATCGCAGGACATTACACACAGCGCCATCTGACCCCAAACTAAGCAAAGCTTGTGCTATGGAAGACAGATAACTGATAGAACTTAAATACTTTTTTTTTTTGTAAATACATACTTATAATACATACAGTACACCCAGACACAGACCAAACATCGATGTTAGTCACACAAATGTTAGTCCTGAGTGGGAATCGAACCCACGCCCTTCAGCTCTCGAAGCAGACACACTACCAATGAACCAACAGGGCTGCAAATAAAACGATAACATAAAACATTTAAATACAATTTTGATACAGGAGCTTAAGTGATTATATAAACTTTGGAACAGTTATTATATTAAGGAAAGGTATAAAACATATATATATATATATATATTTTTTGGAATAAAAAAGTATCTAATGGCGGTAGTAAGAGAACATTGGGATCATTCGCTCGGCCGGCAGTTGCAGCTAGTAACAGAAACTTCCAAAGTTGTTATCGTAACCAGTGACGCATAGAAGCGCGCAGGAAGGCACAGCGCGTCGCGCGCGCCACCTCCGCACGTACCAACTGGTAATACGGGCGGGTATGGCGCGCGCGTTAGCAGTTGTCAGACTGCGCGCGACCACACGTCACCTGGCCTATTCATCGCACTCTAGAAATAAGTGATGGGGTAATCTGTAGCGATTGTATGTATCGATAAACGTGAGATCTATCTTGCGAGTTTTACAAATAAATATAAAGGGCTGCGAAGGACCATGAAAATCTGCATAGTTCTTTTACATATTTATATAAAAAGTCTGCTAGATATTACATTCATCTATCTATCTATACTATTATAAAGAGGAAAGATTTGTTTGTTTGTTTATATTGAATAGGCTCCGAAAATACTAGACCAATGTCGAAAATTCTTTCACCGTTGGGAAGCTACACTATCCCCGGGTGACATAAGGTACTTTCTATCCCTGTATTCCGACGGGAACGGAAACTACGCGGGTGAAACCGGGAGACGTCCGCTGGTTATATAGAAATCTCATTTAATTTATATTTAACTAACTTGCGCCCGCGGCTAGATGAAGTATGATCTACCAAGCAAAAAAAGAATCATCAAAATCGATTCATAATTGGCTGTATGATCGCGTAACAACTTTTTTTTTTTTTATAATAGGCTTGCGTTTGACCGCCATCCCGCCAGATGTTAAGCGAAGATGCGGTCTACGGTGGAGCACGCTTGCCTAGAAGAAACCGATTCACTCGCGACTTGAAGGCACCCAGACTATATTCATTGGGGAACACCCACTCGGGCAGCAGATTCCAATGTCTAGCGGTACGTATGAAGAAGGTGGAATCAAACCGCTTAGTTCGAGCTTTATAAAAATACAAAAAAACATAGTGGAATTGAGAACCTCCTCCTTTTTTTAATCAGTTAAAAATAGCAAACATCATAATTAAACGCAATATGAAAAGCAGAAAAACTATTTGTAGATGGCAAATACGTTTATAGCTCAATACCAAAAACTCAAAGGAAAAATGAAAAAAGAAACATAATTTTTGTACTGGAAACATTATGTTTTTGTGCGTTCACAATTATTTATTGTTAAGGTGGTTCGATTTCCATACAAATAATTTTTTGCCATTTATGGACAAATGGAGCATAATTTTACAGTGAAATCACAGCTACTGGCATTTATTTGCGGTAAATCACAATTGCTTGAATAAAACAGTACGTTATTAGCATAAAATCAAATATATGAATTTATGATTTTTCAATAAAACAGTAAATTATGCTAATAATCTACTGTTTTATTCAAGCAATTGTGATTTACCGCAAATAAAGACCAAAATAAATGCCAGTAGCTGTAATTTCACTGTAAAATTATGCTCCATTTGTTCATAAATGGCAAAAAAATATTTGTATGGAAATCGAACCATCTTAAAACATTATTTAACGTTTTGAAAAAATAAACAAATTGTTCATAAAAATATGTTTTTATTAAAAATCCATACATAGTTTAGATAACCAATACCAATAGTAAAAATATACTTATTTCACAAGTATCTTAAATGTAATAAACACGAAAAATAGCCAAAATTACTTTTAACATATCATATCGGAAGAGAAAACATGAAAATTGCGAACTATATTTGTTTGGCTACCAGCTCGCCTGATGAAAAACGATGGTGCGACCGATGATGGAGCACGGTATATTCACTCGAGCATTAAAAATGCCTAGATTGTAATTTCCATATTCTTGAGTAGGTACGTATTAGGAAAATAGAGCCGAATCATTGCCTACGAACTTTGGGAACGTTCACGAGGAAGGGTGGTGTGCAGTCCCGGTTTTAGCACTAGCGGAGTAGCACAGCGCCCTGGGCGAGATTTCTGTGGCGCCCCTTTTTTTTCTTTGGTTTTGGCGTCGCATTTTCAGCATTTATATTTTCAAGTTTCATAAGTTAAATAAGTTGCCTCGTAGCTCTAGTTATAGTCAAAGTCCAGTCTTGGTCAAGTACAGTCCATGTGAGTCAAGCCCGGTCATGCTTTAATAAAGTAGTGGCGACTTTACTATAAAGCTTCGATGCGAGTTTTGGTAGCAACACGAAAAGTCATGTTTCACTACATTATATCATTTTTCCACACTCGCACTAGTGATTCGATACTTTATGAATAAAACACCACTATTTTAATGCATAAACACTCGACAAAACACTAGTTTTGGAAGAAAATACTACGGGGCGACACGACTCGCCAAAACTCATGGCGCCCCTTATCTGCCATTGAAACCCATACGAAAAAAGGCAAGGGACCTTTACAATTACGCCGGCGGTATCTAGTCGGAAGACTGATCAATAATCTAAGGTGTTGGTATTGGTTTCTTTAATCTATTTTTAGTTGACAAAAACTAAGCTCTCTGCATATTGATCGCCGTGGTCATTGACAGCGCGGCATCCGTAATAACCATTATCAGTTTTCTGGACGTTCTTGATGGTGATGCCGTCATCATTGGCGGAGATGCGCTCGGTGGTGGTGAGGGGCTTACCATTGAAAGTGTAGGTCACCCTGGAACGAAAGATTCTTTGTTAAAAGCGGCTCCAGAATATGATTCCCGTGTCCACAACTGGAACAGTTCTTTGAAGCTGCTCTGCGGTGTTACCCGCTACATGTTTTCGGGATAAAAAGTAGCCTATGTGTTAATCCAGGGTCTCAGCTACCTCCAGACCAAATTTAACCCAAATCAGTAATTTTTGCGTGAAAGAGTAACAAACATCCATCTAAACTTTCACATTTATAATACTAGCTGCGCCCCGCGGTGTTACCCGCTACATGTTTTCGGGATAAAAAGTAGCCTATGTGTTAATCCTGGGTCTCAGCTACCTCCAGACCAAATTTAACCCAAATCAGTAATTTTTGCGTGAAAGAGTAACAAACATCCATCTAAACTTTCACATTTATAATACTAGCTGCGCCCCGCGGTGTTACCCGCTACATGTTTTCGGGATAAAAAGTAGCCTATGTGTTAATCCTGGGTCTCAGCTACCTCCAGACCAAATTTAACCCAAATCAGTAATTTTTGCGTGAAAGAGTAACAAACATTCATCTAAACTTTCACATTTATAATACTAGCTGCGCCCCGCGGTGTTACCCGCTACATGTTTTCGGGATAAAAAGTAGCCTATGTGTTAATCCAGGGTCTCAGCTACCTCCAGACCAAATTTAACCCAAATCAGTAATTTTTGCGTGAAAGAATAACAAACATCCATCTAAACTTTCACATTTATAATACTAGCTGCGCCCCGCGGTGTTACCCGCTACATGTTTTCGGGATAAAAAGTAGCCTATGTGTTAATCCTGGGTCTCAGCTACCTCCAGACCAAATTTAACCCAAATCAGTAATTTTTGCGTGAAAGAGTAACAAACATTCATCTAAACTTTCACATTTATAATACTAGCTGCGCCCCGCGGTGTTACCCGCTACATGTTTTCGGGATAAAAAGTAGCCTATGTGTTAATCCAGGGTCTCAGCTACCTCCAGACCAAATTTAACCCAAATCAGTAATTTTTGCGTGAAAGAATAACAAACATCCATCTAAACTTTCACATTTATAATACTAGCTGCGCCCCGCGGTGTTACCCGCTACATGTTTTCGGGATAAAAAGTAGCCTATGTGTTAATCCAGGGTCTCAGCTACCTCCATACCAAATTCCATCCAAATTCGTTCAGAAGTTTTTGCGTGAAAGAGTAACAAACATCCATCCACCCATCCACATTTAGAATATTAGTGGGATGACCAGACTCAAACTTCAGGTCGTTTATCGTCGTACTAAGAACTTATTTTACAAAATTATAATAGTTACTAACCTAGGGGCGGGTTTTCCGATGAATTTGCAAGCTATGTAAACATCTTCACCAGCCTTCCGCAAGACACGTTGCTCTGGCTTCAGGGCAAAGAATGGAGCGCCTGGAAGAAACATACTGTCAGTATTTTCGTGTCAAAGGCTCATGTCAAAAGGAAACGCGAAGAGAGCTTCGCTACAAGAAGATGTACTGGTTACTTGGAAAACATTCTTCGTTATCAGTGCACAACAAACTACTCTTGTATAAACAAGTCCTCATGCCAATATGGACTTATGGTATCAGCTATGGGGCTGTACCAAACAAAGCAATACACAGATGGTACAAAGATTTCAGAACAAAGTACTCAGAGGGATATTGAACGCACCTTGGTACATAAGAAACGTCGACCTCCATCGAGACCTCAAAGTGGACATGGTCGCAACCATCATTAAAAAATACGCTGAAGCTCATGAAAATAGACTTCATCAACATGTGAACGTCGAGGCTATCCAGCTCCTCGACAACACGGATATAGTAAGAAGACTAAAAAGGACAAAACCTTTTGAGTTAGTGTATTAAGTTAGTAATGTCAGTGCAGTGAGTACTACATATTATAGAACACATGAACAAAGTGTCTTCCCCTTAATAGAGACAGCAAGAAAAGTGTCGACGCATTCTTTGTTTATACTCTACTTAGCAATTTAAGTTATATTAAAATTACTTTTTAGTCTCAACTAGGCTAGATTGTGATAACAATGAGGTACCTATCTAACAACAAACAGATACATCATTAGAAGGAAAAAAAAACGAAAAAGATATTTTCGTATCCGAGACAATTGTTTGTTTTGAAAAAATTTGAGACAATCTATATTTTTTATACCAAGATACAAGTTTCTCCTAGTTATCAACTGATGGTTTTGTCATTATTTTTTATGCCAATACGTAATGTGATGATAGTTTTAAGCAGTCCTGGATTAGCCTATAAGCTATTTAAGCAATTGTTTAGGGCATCGAGGTGCGAGATACATGTACGTATACATAGGTTTTTTTCTACTTGGGTAAAGGCTTTTTTTTAATGGTTGACAGGCTAGGTGTTTGACCACAGCTCATCTGATGTTAAGTGACGGTGTGGTCGAAGATGGTAAAGCACACCAAGCCTGGAATGGAACTGGCTCTCGAGTGAGGCTGCCGGAACACACCGTTAGATGCTAGGCGGCAGATTTTCAACTTGAGGGTGGTAGCTAGCCAGCCGAGTACTAGAAAACATCCTACCACCATGCAAACCATGGGTAGTTGAGGACGCGAGGCCCCTGCAAGAGCAAGGTCCCGGGCGGTTGCCCTGCTTGCTACCCTCTAAGGCCGCCACTGATAGGGGGTGTGCACAGGGGAAGATTGCTTAAGGCATCAAGTTACATTAACCGGGCACTGTTTTTAAATATAAATAATTTTTACTTACTGACAACCGTAACTTTGATGTTATGTTCCTGCGGCTTCCCAACCTCGTTGTTGGCGACGCATTTGTAATTGCCTTCGTCTTCAAGGACGGTGTGTTTGATCAACAGTCTGCGTCCAGAGGTGCGGTTATGGCGCGTCACACGGTCTGACGGCTTGCCGTTTACATCCTTGCCGTCTTTGAACCAGTCAGGGTGCGCCAAGGGACTGCAAAAAATATCATTTTTCAAATAATTGACAGGTTAGGTGTGACGAACTAAAGTAACCGACATATCCCAGAGAATCAACAAGTTGAAGTGGTAATGGGCAGGGCACATAGCACGCAGAACTGATGGTCGATGGGGCTGCAAAATTCTTGAGTGGAGACCACGAACCGGCAAGCGCAGCGTAGGACGTCCGCTCACAAGGTGGACAGACGACCTAGTAAAGACCGCAGGAACGCGCTGGATGCGAGCCGCTTCCAACCGGTCTTTATGGAAGTCAATGGGGGAGGCCTATGTCCAGCAGTGGACAGTCCTACGACTGAAATGACGATAATGATGATGTAAAAAGTAACTTATCGCTCCAGCGCAGCGAGCGCTAGAATTTGTGTCGAATGATTTTTTCTTTATTTTTCATAAAGACAAATGAAATGGTTATTGCTTTGGTAACGCGAATAATACTCACGTTCCTCCATAGATGCACCAGATCATAGTCACGTCTGTGGCTTTTGCCATGATGTCGTTACTCAGGTACTGAGGGACCAGGTCTCCGTTGTTGGGCTTGGAGTCTTTCTCCAACTCCTGGGAATATATACATATAGGTACATTAGAACACGCGCCGTGGATAAAACTATTTCTGAGACAAGTTAGAAAATGTTTTATTTTTTACTAGCTGCGCCCCGCGGTGTTACCCGCTACATGTTTACGGGATAAAAAGTAGCCTGTGTTAATCCAGTGTCCCGGCTACCTCCATACCAAATTTTTAATAATAGTATTAATATTAATAATTTAGTTATTTACCTTAATGTAATGTTCAGCTAAAACGACTTCTTCTTCGAAAGCTGGTGATTTGGCGACGCAAATGTATTTGGACTTGGGGTTAGCATCTTCTTGTGTGACATTGGAGAACCAGAGGGTGCCGTCAGGAGATGGGGTGATGCGTCTGTAATTGATGGGTTATTTTTAAATGAATTATACTTCAAAATGGCTGGAGGAGAGAGAGCGCCACTATTAAGTTTAAGACTATCATTACTTGACCACGATTTGTATGTGACTTAGATTGTAACTCAAGCTTGATTGATGTTAATGGTTATTTTACCAGCAGATAAATAGGTTGTTTTTTATGATTAATTATACCTCAAATTGACTGGAGCGAGAAAGCACTACTATCAAGTTTGTGACTATAAAGATTTGACAGCGATTTGTTTTATGTGACTGTGATTCTGACTCAGGCTTGATTGATGTTAATGGATATTTTACCAGTAGATAGTAGGTTGTTTTTCATGGTTGTTTTTATATATAAAAATATTTCGTTTTAATTAAATGATTATTTTTTATATACTTACTATATTATGTTTAATTTTTATTTTATTTTTATTTCTTATTATTGTTACATCTCCCGTCTGTTTCTTAAGCTTTCTATCGTATTTTTCTTTTCTTGGTTGCCTGGAAGAGATCGCTGTTAGCGATGAGGCCGCCACTTGTGTCACTAGTTAATAAGGTTTTTTGTTCTCTGTACTCTTTACTATATATGATGTGCACAATAAAGAGTTATATCTATCTATTAATTATGTCGCAAATTGGCTGGAGGAGACAAAGCACCACTATAAAGATTCGACCGCGATTTGTATGTGACTTTGATTGTGACTCAGACTGGTTAAAATATTATACCTGTTCAAGTAAGGCTCTTGTTTATTTGATCCATCTTCCTGTGTCTTCCATGATACGACTGGCTTGGGGTATCCTTCAGGTGCTGAGCAGTCCAGCTTGAACGGCCTACCTTCCACTGCCTTGTGTTCTTGGACCTATAAGAACATATACATACATAATCACGATTTTAAATAAAAATAATGAAATTTAATAACAATAGCCATTTAACAAAATGTAAAAGCAATGAATCGAATGAGACGCTCTTCTGATGGGAACAGATAACGCATGTCCAAGACCATTGCAGTGACATAGAACTTTGAGTAATAAAATAAAGTCCAGGGCATCGCCGCTTTGACGCTCATTACTTGGACACTTTCGATGGTTAGTCTCAACAGCCCAGTAATTTCGCTAGCTGCGGTACACTTCAACCCGGAACACAGTAATGTTAACACACTACTGCTTGGCGGCAGAATATCTGGTATTGCGGTGGTACGACTAGACGACCTCCTGCTAAGGAGATCTACCAACGAGTAAAATTAATTTGTGGTATAATTAAATGTTTGTTCTGTGTCTGGGTGTTTTCAACCCTCAACGCAAAAACGACGGGGTCGTTTTTGCGTTGAGGGTGTTATAAGTTTGACGTGTGCCTGTGAGTGTGTTTGTTTGTGTGTGGCATTGTAGCTCCCGAACGGATGAACCGATTTTGTTTTTTTTTGTTTGACATGTGAATTAGTTGGGTGTGTTCTTAGCTACGTTTGATGGAAATCGGTCCAAGATGGCCGCCGCCACAAAATGGCGGATTACATATTTTTTTACAACTCACACAATACCTACCTACACCTGTCGGGGGTTTTTTTGTATGTATTGTATAAGTACCAATGTTCATAGTAAAAAAAAATGTATTTAAGTGTTATATCAGTTATCTGACTTCCATAGTAGGTACAAGCTTTGCTTAGTTTGGGATCAGATGCGCTGGCTATTCCTACGATATTTTTTTTTCAAACCTTTGGCTTAGGAGCTGGGTTCAAGTACGCTCTCCTGAAGGAGATGGCTCTTGAAGTAGCGACGCCGTGTTCTGTTTCAGCGAAGCATTGGTAGAGACCTTCATCGGAAGCCTTCGGCTGGCGGAACTCGAGGGAGCCCTCGTTCTTTCTTTGGGTCACGTCCGATGACACGCTGAATGGTTTACCGTCCTTTTGCCAGGAGTATCTGTGAATAAGAATTATGAACATTTTAAATTGTTTTATTAACCTTCTCAGCCTCGTTCTTTGAGACAGTCTATCTCCCCTTTATCTTTATATATCAAAACACCACTTTTTAGGGTTCCGTACCCAAAGGTACCCTATTACTAAGACTCCGCTGTCCGTCTGTCACCAGGCTGTATCTCATGAACCGTGCTAGTTAGACAGTTTAAATTTTCACAGATAATGTATTTTTGTTGCCGCTATAACGAAAAATACTAAAAAACAGAATAAAATAAATATTTAATGGGGCTCCCATACAACAAACGTGATTTTTTTTGCCGCTTTTATAGATAACTAGCTGCGCCCCGCGGTGTTACCCGCTAGATGTTTTCGGGATAAAAAGCAGCTTATGTGTTAATCCAGATTATAAACTATCTGTGTTCCATTCCAAATTTCATCCAAAGCCGTTCAGTAGTTTTTGCGTGAAAGAGTAACAAACATACATCCATACTTACAAACTTTCGCATTTATAATAGGTATTATATATATCTAGTAGAATAGGATAGGTACTATATAATATTAGATATAGTAGGATTCTGGTACCACCGCAGTACCAGATATTCTACCACTAAGCAGTAGTGTGTAAACATTAGGTACCTACTGTGTTCCGATTGGAAAGGTACTGCAGCTAGCGAATTTACAGGGCTGTTGAGACTAACCATCGAAAGTCTCAAAGTAATGAGCGCCAAAGCAGCGATGCCCTGAACTTTGTTTTACTACTCAAAGTTCTGTGTATCGCTGCAATGGTCATGGACAGGCGTTATCTCTTACCATCAGGAGAGCGTCTCGTTCGTCTCATTACTATCATAAAAAATAATTACTTGATGTTTTTATCGCCGCCTTCGACGACACATTCGAGGACGCCGTGAGAATCCTTGAACAGCACTTCTAATGGTTGTTCCTTCAGCACTGGCAGGTTCTGTTGTATCGGCTGTGCAGTACCTGTTATACAAAACAACAATTTTAAATTACGTATTTTAATGCCGAAATTCAACCCCCAACAATGAACTTGAGCTGCCGGTGAATGAAAACATCGTGAGGAAACCATAGCATGGTGGTAACGTACTCTCTAGTACTCGGCTGGCTAGCTACCACCCTCAAGTTGAAAATCTACCGCCAAGCACCTATCGGTGTGTTCCGGCAGTCTGACTTGAGAGTCGGTTCCAATCCAGGCTAGGTGTGCTTTACCATCTTCGAGTGGTCAAGCTAGCACCTAGCTTTTCAATTATAAAAAAATAATGAAATACGTATTTTTGTGGCGGTTAGCGTGGTCGGTCGTGGGTTCAGTTCCCAACAACGAGATTAAGCTACCGGTGAAGGAAAACGTTGTGAGGAAACCATATCATGGTGGTAGGATACTTTATTGTACTCGTACAATCTCCCCCTTTCGGTTGAATACAAATTGCAAATTTTTAATAATAATAATATGAAGTAATCTACTTACATAGCATAATAAAGCCAGCTAAGGCGACATAGCACTTAGTTGCCATGGTTTATCTAAAAAAAGAAAATGTCATTTTATGAGAAACACTAAGAAAAATTAAATTATTATTTAGTCAAAACTATTAAAAAAAATAATTTGAAACATCACTGAATCGTGAAACTTAAAAAAGGAACAAAACCTCTTTTTTAAAAACTTATTATTTTAAAATTAAATATTTATGAACGCACCCGTAAGAACTTGATCGTTGGCGGGAAAATTCTCACTGTGCAGGTTGCATCCAATGCGGTTGATTATATACTGAGTCTTTATTACTCATCGTATGCTCGTATTAGTTTATTATACCTAAACTAGATGTTTTATCATGGCATTACTCGAGTAACCTTATTTAGTACCTGAATTCACTCTAGCTTATTAATTTATGTACCTACATATATTACTAATACTTAAACAACAAGGAAATACATGAAAATAACAGTTTTCGTTTACTTTCGTCAACAGTGAAATGTATGAAAACAACAGTTTTCCTGTCAAAGGCGCTATCTGCCACTTTATTTTTTTAAATTCCTAAATATAAAGACGTTTTTTGTTTTTGGTATCGCACTTTGTACATCTTTATTTGTCAAATGATTAACATATTTTCAAGAATTAAAGGAAAAATCGTGTAAACTAGTCCCAACCACGGTCGAGTCCGGTCATGCCCTAGTGACCTGTCTACTTTACTACAAACTTCGATGGAGTTTAAATCTAAGTCTAAGTTACAAAAATGTAGTTTAGTGTATTACGGGGGTGACATAGTCACTGCGTGACTAAGCCCCATTAAATTAAAAAATAAAGATTAAAAAAAAAAAAAACTAAGTCAAGTCAATGTCACACAAGTAAGTCAAGGTCAAGTACGGTTACACATTAGTAAAGCTGTGATGAATTTACTGGAAGATTCCACGGAGTGGAAAGATTATGAAAGGATTCGGCTCTTTTTTAATAAAACATCACTGTTATATATAAACACTTGTAAAACCACAAGTTTTGAACATAGTTAAATACGAAGACAAGATTCCGCGGTCCCGCCAAAAATTCCCGACATTTCTCACGTGACACGTGTTTATCGTTGACTGCATTGTCTTTGTCTTTTTAAAAGTGAAATAGACAAATAAAATAATATCACGCTGTCTGTATCGAATTAAAATTGAATGAAATTAGGAAAATCCTCACAAATCTTTTGGTTTTTCTTGATTGGTTTTTAATACTTTGTTATTGTTTGTGATATACCTACTATAGGAAAATGGTATAAATAAATAAAATAAACATATTGGAGGATTTTTTTTACACAGCGCCATCTAGCCCCAAACTAAGCAAAGCTTGTACTATGGGAACCAGATAACTGACAGAATACTTAAATACTTTTTTTTTGTAAATAAGTACATACAATGAACTCGTGCACGAAGAGTTCCGTACATTTTTTCTATTAAAAAAATCACGTTTTTTGTATGGGAGCCCCCTTAAACATTTATTTTATTCTGTTTTTTAGTATTTGTTGTTATAGCGGCAACAGAAATATTTCTGTAAAAATTTTAACTGTCTAACTGTCACGGTTCATGAGATACAGCCTGGTGACAGATGGACAGACAGACAGACAGACAGACAGACAGACAGACAGACGAACGGACAGCGGAGTCTTAGCAATAGGGTCCCGTTTTACCCTATGGGTACGGAGCCCTAAAAAAACGTACAGTCGAATTGAGAAACTTCTTCTTGTGAGTTGGTATAAAATTAGTAACTTGTAATTTAAAAATCTCTTATTTTTAAAAGTTATTAATAGTAAAAAACAAACAAACTCTGCCACTAAAGAATATTAGTAGAGATTTCCAGGAATATGATTATGTAAGTACTATAGGTACTTATACTTTCCGGGTAAAGTACCGGAGATAGCCTACATTTCAGTCGAGACATTTTCTATTTGGAAATGCTAATAGATTTTGTATTGTATCTAAGTTATGTGGAAAGTGTATTTTAGGAATTTTTTCAGACAAGATTGTATTCAGACAGTTCCTTGCAATATTAACACTAGTTTATATATTACTTTATAAACATGTATGTAGTATAATATATGCATATGCACCACATAAGTATCTACATTGCACCCGTGCGAAGCCGGGACGGGTCGCTAGCCTCTACATAGTATGAAACAAAGTCGCTTCCCGCCGTCTGTACGCATAGATCTTTTAAACTACACAACGGATTTTAATCCGGTTTCCATCAATAGACAGAATGATTCAAGAGGAATGTTTATATGTATAATACATGCATAAGCACTACATTAATTGTTATTTATTTTATTAAAAATGAACGATGGAGTATGCTAGCATAAAACTGAAACTCAGTAATGTCTGTGCTTAGCAGGATATCTGATACTGAGATAGTTTTACGAGATGTTTACAAAACAGAAAGCAATTAACGAATCATTACTGAGTTAAGATAATAAGTCGTGGAAAGGAACTCCTTTGTCTGGGACCTGGGATTTACCGACTTGAGTCGACTTGCTTAATCAATAAGGAAAAATGAGCATATATTTTCCTAAACGGGAAAATAAACTGTTTTTCTGTCTTGCTAAAGCTTAAGAATAATTCATATGCTACGTTTTTTTATGGTTGATAAGCTAGATGTTTGACCACAGCTCACATGATGATGTTAAGTGACGGTGTAGTCGAAGAATGTAAAGCAGACTTAATTTGGAATAGGATTGGCTCTTAAGTGAGGCTGCCGGAATACACCGTCAGATGCTTGGCGGCAGGTTTCCAACTCTCGTGTGGTAGCTAGCCAGCCGAGTACTAGAGAGTACGCTACCACCATGCTATGGTTTCCTCACGATGTTTTCCTTCACCGGCCGCTCAAGCTCATCATTGCTCACTTCCTTTATTCTTTAAAACTTAATCTAATAAATTAATATCAATTTAGATAAATAATCCAAAGATTTAATAAGATATAATCCAAATCCGTTCAGTAGTTTTTGCGTAAAAGTGTAACAATCATCCAAACGTACATACATATTTTATACAAACTTTAGCGTTTATTGTGATTTCAGAGTTTACAATAATTTGCCAGTGCTAATAATTGTTTTACTTGATGGTAGATTTCCCTAGCAGGAGGTCGTCTAGGTAGGTACCACCGCAGTACCACTTATTCTGCCGCTAAACAGTAGTTTGTAAACATTACTGTGTTCCGGTTCGAAGGGTATTGCAGCTAGCGAAATTACTGGGCTGTTGAGACTAACCATCGAAAGTCTCAAAGTAATGAGCGCCAAAGCAGTGATGCCCTGGACTTTGTTTTGTTACTCAAAGTTCTGTGAATCGCTGCAATGGTCGTGGGCAGGCGCTATTCTTACCATCAGGAGAGCTTTTAGTTCGTCTCATTACTTTTTACATAAAAAAAAAAAAAAGTAACGAAAAGTACAATGAACTGTTTTCGTCTTGATACACCCCAGGCCCAAGTCTGTAGAGCAAACGTGTTAAAAACTATAGGTAAAACAAAACAATAAGAGGAATTACGTGTCTCGTTTTACGATTACTAACAAGAATGAGTCAAGTTGAGGAGAATTTCCTTCAAAGGGATTTACCTGGTCAACAAAGACATACCTAACCATAACAATATCTACAGAATGGTATATTTTATAAAACTATTAGCTGCCACCCGCGACTTTCATCATCATCATCATCAGCCTATATTAGTCCACTGCTGGACATAGGCCTCTCCCAAGACTCGCCACTCAGCCCGATCTTCGACTTTTCGCTTCCATCCACCGCCAGCTGTACGTATATCGTCACTCCATCGAGTCTCAGGGCGTCCTACGCTACGTTTGCCGATACGCGGTCTCCACTCCAGAACACGTCTACCCCAGCGGTTATCGGTTCTGCGACAGATATGTCCAGCCCATTGCTACTTCAGCTTGCTAATACGCTGAGCTATGTCAATGACTTTAGTTCTCTGGCGAATTACTTCGTTTCGGATACGATCCCTCAGAGAAATGCCAAGCATAGCTCTTTCCATAGCTCGCTGAGCGACTTTGAACTTGCGGACCATTCCCGCTGTGAGCGTCCACGTTTCGGCTCCGTAGGCTCCGTAAATTTCCCGCGACTTTGTCCGCGTGGAATTTGACAAGTTGTCCAGTTTTCTGTTGAAAAAGTTTCATTAAAAGTTTCAGTTTTCTGTTTTAAGATTTTTTAAAAATTTAATTCAGTTTTCTGTTTAAAAAGTATTCTACATGTTAATCCAGGCTGTAAACAATTTATTCGCATGAATACAATATGTAGGTAGTTATATTTACAAAAATTATACAAAAAACTTAATCTAAAAGTCCGCCAGAGAAGGGATATATGTAAATAAAAATAAATAAATATCGTAGGACTTTACATACAGCGCGATCTGGCACCAAACTAAGCAAAGCTGCAATATGGAGGTCAGATAACTGAGTACTTAGATACTTTTTTTTTTGTGGCCAGAATGCTGGCAGCCTTGCCTCGCTGGATGGAAATGCTAAGCTTTTGACCAAAGTACATGCCAGCATTCTGGTCACCTAAAGCCTCCTCTAAACGTTTGGGATACAGTTCGAGAGCGGACCTAAAGTTCCAGTAAACTGTATGTGTCCCAAATTTCATCTGAATCCGTTCTGTAGTTTTTGCGTGAAAGAGTAACAAACATCCATCCATCCTCACAAACTTACACATATTAGTAGGATAGGAAAGAAGATAAGATGAAATCATCTTTAGATAGTTTTTTAGAAATAACTTTTTATAAGTATCACCAGCGACTTCGTCCGCGTGGAGTTTAACAAAAAGCTTATTCAATTTGCTAAACCAGATTGTTTTTTTAATGTAAAAAGTAATGAGGCAAACAAGACGCTCTCCTGATGGTAAGAGATAACGAATGCCCATGAGCACTGCAGCGATACACAGAACTTTGAGTAGTAAAACAAAGCACAATGCATCGCTGCTTTGGCGCTCATTACTTTGGGACTTGCGATGGTTAGGTTCCAACAGCCCAGTAATTTCGCTAGCTGCAGTACCCTTCAAACCGGAATACAGTTATGTTTACACACTACTGCTTGGCGGCAGAATATCTGGTACTGCGGTGGTACCTACCTAGACGATCTAATGCTAAAGAGTAAAAGTGAAATATACAAAAAAAAGACAGATAACAAATAGCTAAGACACATTTTTATTAAAAAAAAAAATCAAACACATGCAGATAACTCACAAAACATACAATACTCATGTATAAACTTTTAAGTAAGTTTATTACTAGTTATTGACGTACCGCATCCATTTTAAATCCGTTCCGCATTCATTCCAATATGAAAAAAAGCCTAAAAAGTAGAATCTATTTAAAAAAAATATTGTTCTACAGCAGCTCTCTGGGACCCTGCAAAGGGTTAAATTAAGCATTACATATATCTATATAAATATATAAATACCACATTCCATATATATAGACAAACGTTCGACGTTTTTAAAATTTACTTCCCGTTAATCTTATCCTTCCAATAGGAGCGAAACACTACATAAGAAACGGCAGCCATTGGCGCAAAGAGTAAACGGTCCAAATTTAAAAAATCATGGTCCTTTGCTAATTGGTTAGTTATATCTCGGTTCGAAACTTCTGATTGGTCTAGTACTACCGAGCTATCTACATCCATAGACAATTTTTCTCCTACATTAACAGTTACTTCGGGGAATTCAAAAGATATTTGATATTTTCCGAGTTCTTTAAAATTTTCTTCGGTTTTAGGGTTACTGAAGTTGATCAGAGTCATTGATTCATTGTCATCGATTTGCGATTTCCTGTTCAATTTTCTCGTAGGCGTAGGTGAGTTTTCATTGTGCACTGAAAAAAATATGACAGTTCAGAATTTACGAGCATCATGTATCGTTAAGATTATTCAAATAGGGATGTTGTTTTGTAAGTTTCCTTAGGCAAGTGGCTTTCCTTCTTTGGAATAAATGAATGACCGTTATTTGACGATTTAAGCTTTGCAGTCAATTCTTATACTAAATAGATGAATGAAACAAACTTAAAAGACCTATGAAAAGAAAAATAATTGATGATTTAAGCACTGCAGTCAATTCTAATGTTGTCTTATTTAAGTTTTTTTTTTTTTTTTTTGACAGGCTAGTTGTTTGACCACAGCTCACCTGATGTTAAGTGAAGGTGTGGTCGAAGATGGTAAAGCACACCTAGCCTGGAATGGAACTGGCTCTCAATTGAGGCTGCCGGAACACACCGTTAGATGCTTGGCGGCAGATTTTCAACTTGAGGGTGGTAGCTAGCCAGCCGAGTACTAGAAAGTACCCTACCACCATGCTATCCGTGGTTTCCTCACGATGTTTTCCTTCACCGGCAGCTCAAGCTCATTGTTGGGGTTTGAACCCACGCCCTTCGGCATGCGAACCTACTGCGCTAACCACTGAGCTATCATCGCTACAAAAAGTTAAAAGTTATCATTTAGCGGAGCAAATTAAGTGTGGTAGGTATGGGAGCAAAAATATGATACGTATCGATTGTTAGCGTAGCGGTTAGCGCAGTCTGTTTACACGCCAAAGGGCATGGGTTCAAACTTCAACGATGACTTTCAGCTGCCAGCGAAGGAAAACATCGTGAGGAAACCGTAGCATGGTGGTAGAGTACTTTCTAGTACTCGGCTGGCTAGCTACCACCAAGTTGAAAATCTGCCGCCAAGCATCTACGGTGTGTTCCGGCAGCCTCACTTGAGAGCCAGTTCCATTCCAGGCTAGGTGTGCTTTACCTGCGACCACACCGTCACTTAATATCAGGTGAGCTGTGGTCAAACCTAGCCTGTCAGCCATAAAAAAAATTAAAAAAATATCTCCTCAGCAGGTAGTTTCCCTAGGTTTTCCTGTTGATGTTTGTTTCGCCCGTATGACACAGGTAAAATGTTCATTTATCAATTCAAGCAGATATCTTAATCTACATAACAGTTGAGTGCAATGTTTACGCAAAGCTATTTCCTCCTAGCTAGTCATGAATTTCATGTATGACTGTGTACACAAAACTAGCGGTCCGTCCCGGCTTCGCGCGGGTGGACATCATTTACTTTTTAAATAAAATAGCCTATGTTACTCAGGTAGAATGTAACTTCCCAACGGTGAAAGAATTTTTGAAATCGGCCCAGTTGTTTTTAAAATTTTAGTTTATTTTATTTTTATTTATTTATTTTATTTTATGGTCATACCAACAAAGCAGTTACTAATACAGTTGATCAATACACATTAAAAACAAAGTGCTTCCTCAGTTTATTATAGGTATAAACCTCATTAAATATGACAGTATAAATTTTTGAAACAATTAAATTTAAATTAAACGTTAGCTAAATTTAATTTAAAATAATTATACATTTATAATTTAAGATAAAAATAATGGAATTGAAATAATAATAACAATAACAAAGATGCAAATGCTTTCGATAGAATCTGTTCAAAATTTAATTTAATCCTAAAACTTTATTCGTTACATACAAAACTACAAATAAATAATATCTTCGCTTTATATAATATTAGTATTGATATACATAT
The DNA here is from genome assembly GCA_905404145.2 of Biston betularia. NCBI lineage: Eukaryota > Metazoa > Arthropoda > Insecta > Lepidoptera > Geometridae > Biston > Biston betularia. The sequence continues at coordinate 3,721,759 of FR989890.1, forward strand.
AGGTTCTAATTAAGAACTAAAGAGTACCTAAAGATTAGTTCACGCGGGTGAAGTCACGTGAAATCATATACAAAGTAATATTATAATGTTCAATAATTACACAATGTCATCATTTATGAATTTGTTTGCCCCTTAAAATGATATAATTCAATCAAAGCCACTTCACGCAATGTGGGTATTGTGTGAAGTTGTTTAGATTCTAATGATCTCTTATCAGTTGTTCAAGCATATTGAATTGCGAGAATTACTTTAGTACGTAAACGACAGCAAAATCTATACCTACTATTATAAAGAAGAAAGATTTGATTGCTTGTTTGTTTGTTTGAATAGGCTCCGAAACTACTGGACCGATCTTAATAATTCTTTCATTATTAGAATGCTACATTATCCGTGCTGGACCTAGGCTATAATTTATTTAAAAAACAGTAAGGGATCCGTATGGAAAATTCAATAATGTAACCCAAGCTGTGAAAAATTTGAATAAATCCTTACTTAGCACGCACAGCGAAAACTATTGACAATAGAATAAAGTGACGTTTTATAGAGCAAACTGACAGCTACAAATAAGTCCGCAATATCATATGTCTAACTATTACAGTTGTCATCTACATCTTAAGAGGAAATATTTAATTTTTTGTTTGTTTGTATTGAATAGGCTCCGAAACTACTGGATGATGAATGATAAATTTATATTGTTAATTGAGTTTTGTTTTCCCGGACGAAGCCGGGGCGAGCTTGATATAAAAATATAAAGTGTAATACCATTATAAAGAGGAAAGATTTGATTGTTTGTTTGTATTGAATAGGCTCAGAAACTACTGGACCGACTTCAAAAATTCTTTCACCGTTGGGAAGCTACACTATCCTCGGGTGACGTAGGGTACTTTTTATCCCGATATTCCCACGGGAACGAGAACTACGCGGCTGAAACAGCGAAGCGTCCGCTAGTGTTTAAATAAATAAATATCCTAGGACATTTCATACAGCGCCATCTAGTCACAAAATAAGCTAAACATGGAGTACTGTTGTTACCTTTGGGACGGATCAGCCACGTACCAGCTGGAGGAGTTGGAGTCTATCGAGAAAAATGCTTAAAAAACTCATAAGCAACGAATCACTTGTTTAGAAAAGGCTTCAAAGCCTTGAACATCGATGCAAAGTTACTTGTCTGTCGGTTTTCTACTGAATACATTTTGGAGTTCGTTCCAGATGTAAAGCATGACGCACAAACGATGGGGCGTCACAAGTTTGACGTGACCCCTGACAGGCGTATAGTATTCTACTAGTCAAGCCCTTTCATTTGATACCCATATTGAGCGAGTTGTGAAAAAATATGTAATCGGCCATTTTGTGGCGGCGGCCATCTTAGACCGATTTTCATATAGCCATAGCTAAGAGCACTCCCGACTAATTCACCTTTCAAACAAAGAAAAAACATTCGTTCGGGAGCTACGATGCCACAGGCAAACAGACACACACACAGTCACGTCAAACTATTAACACCCTTCGTTTTTGCGTCGGGTGTTAAAAATAACTTTCCCCAGATCAGCGATGCTTAGGTTTCATAGAATAACTAAAATAAAAACTTTGTTTGATGTAATCGTTTATTTTCGCTGTTTACCTTCGTATGGTACATATTGAACAAACAATCTGTCGTAATTCGATACTTTATTGGTCATTATCATCAGCCTGTTGATTTTCAGACGCAGGCTTTGGAAAGGGATTGGAACTAAGACCAAAAAGCAGTGTTACATCGGTGACATAAGATTCAAAAATAAAGGTTTCAGATCTACTCTTCAAATTCAATGGTATCCTCTTGTTTCTCATGTCAATAATCGCATCAATGGTGGATGTTCTGATTTTATAAGGTGACGTTATATCGAGCGGCAGAGGATGTGTAGGTTGAAGGTCCAAGAGAATGATCAAGTTTTTGAGCACAGCCTCTGGAATGGCGGTAAACTTTTTGCACGGATCAGGCGGGCAGCATGGTTTTGGTGGAGGTGCGCAAGGACACGGGGGTGGTGCACACGGTGGAGGCGGGGGAGGGCAGGGCATCGGGGGAGGTGGAAGAGGTGGTGGACAAGGTATGCATGGCGGTTGGCACGGTTTCGGGGGGCAAGGTGGACATGGTTTTGGTGGCGGTGGTGGCGGACAGCAAGGAGGCGGCGGGCAACATGGCGGCGGGCAACATGGATCAGGCATGCAAGGTTTCTTTCCCGTAGGGCATGGGGTTTTCACTGTTGGGCAGGGCGGTGGTGGTAATTTCGGGCGCCGGAATGGAGGTTTCTTCGGACAAGGTGGACATGGACAAGGGGAGCAATAGGGAGGTGGACAACGAGGGGGACAGGGAGATGGCAGACAACAAGGGGGCGGTGGACATGGTGGTGGACAAGGACAAGGAGGAGGGCAAGGAGGTGGCGGACAACAAGGGGGTGGCGGACATGGAGGGGGGCAGGGCGGGGGACAACGTGGAGGCTTTGGACATCCACATGGGGGAGGTGGGCACTTTGGACAACAAGGAGGAGGGCAGGGAGGCGGACAACAAGGGGGCGGACAACAAGGAGGTGGCGGACATGGTGGAGGCTTAGGGCATCCGCATGGGGGAGGTGGGCACGGTGGACGACAAGGAGGAGGGCAGGGAGGCGGACAACAAGGGGGCGGTGGACATGGTGGAGGTGGACAAGGAGGGGGACAAGGCGGAGGGCATTTAGGTGGCGGGCAAGGCGGAGGACATTTAGGGGGCGGGCATTTTGGTGGACAAGAAGAGCACGGCCCATCTGGACGTACTGGTACTACTTTTGATGCTAACACTTCATTTTCAAGCTTCTCTTCTTGCATAAATTTTAGGCAACACTCATGATAGTTACGTTCTCTTACTTTCTTCAGCATGTCAGATAGTCGTATTTCCTCTGTTTCGGTTTTTATCTCGGATATAAAAGGATCAATAATAGTTGCCGAAACATATTTTTTAATGTTTGGATTGTCATTTTTATTTACTTTTGTATTGGTTGGCTGTTTGGATACATTTTTGTCAGTAGTAGGATTATTCTGAGTAAGATTGCATTCCGTTTGCATTTCGTTATTTATATCAGACGAATTGGGGGTTTTCGGGTCACCCTTTGGGGTTAATGTTGAGTCTGTTTTTTCCAAAATATTTTCGCTTTTTAGTTCAAGTTCTTCACTTTTTGTTTTTGATCCTGTTAATGCAGATAAAGTGTTTTGAATCTGTTTTAAGAATCCTTCTGTTTCTGGGTTTTGCTGCTCTGTTGAGTTTTTTTGTTCTAACTCCTTAGAATTTTCTTTATTTTCGTGTTTATTTTGTTCTAGTGGAACTGCTTCTGTAACTTGCGTCGATTGCTGCCGTTTCTCTCCTGATTCTCTTTGACCTATTATAGTTTGATAGATTTGGTCTAATAAACCTGGTTTTGTAGCTAGATCATCTTTTTCTTTTTTCTGTGTGTCAAGAGCATCAAGTTCTAGCTTGCTCTGTAAGGTTGGTTCAATATCTTTAGACATATCTAAATCTGAATGAGTTTTCAATGCCTCTGTATGTTTTAAAGAATCAGGTATTTCTTTTTTCTGTGTATTTATATCCGGATCTACCTTGTTTTCTAAGTTCGGTTGAATATCTTTCTCAGATGTAACTAAATCTGATTGAGTTTTTAAAGTATCTGTATATTTTGGAGAGTCACTTTTTTCTTTTTTTAGTGCGTTCAGGTCAGGTTCTAGTTCGATTTGTATAGATAGTTGAATATCTTTATCAGATGTAACTAAATCTGAAGGGGTATTCAATACATCTGTATGTTTTAGAGAGTCAGTTTTTTCTTTTCTCTGTGCATTTAGATCAGGTTCTAACTTAGTCTGTAACGTTGATTGAATGTTTTCAGATGTAACTAAATCTGAGTCAGTTTTTAAAGTGTTCGTATATTTTGGAGGGTCACTTTTTTCTTTTTTTAATGCAATTAAGTCAGGTTCTAGTTCGATTTGCAAAGTTGGTTGAATGTTTTTATCAGATGTAACTAAATCTGAAGAAGTTTTCAATTCCTCTGTATGTTTTGGAAATACTTTACCACTTAAATAATAATCATCATTTTCAGCTAAATTTGTAGAGTTAACCGATTGGGGTTCTTGCTTACTGATAGTAGCTGAGCTGGCCAAAGTCTGTAAACCTTGTTCAGTTTTTTCAGATGGAATGGCTGCTTCTTTGGGATCTGCCTTAGAAATAAAGCCATTTTCGTAAAGTACTTCTTTATCTTTAGATTCAGATGAACTAGTAAGTTTTGATTTAGTCTTAGGAATAGTTGATACGATTTCAGTTTCTGGTAGAGGTGATTTACTTAAACACTCAGAGGCAATTTGTAAAGGTCCAATAATAGCATCATTCCTTTGTACTTGCATGCTTTTGGTTTCTGCTACTAATTTATCGAGTTCTTCAACTGGTTCTTTTTCAGTTGTTTCTTGTTGTGATACTTTTGATGATTCTTCAGATGATTGTTGCTCCTGAGAAGCAATATTCATTTGATAAAGTAATAAATCATGCTCAGATGCTCCGGCTCTCCTGCTATCAGATTTTGCAGTTTGAGCTGCATTCTTGTCAATAGTTATCATTGGTTTATAAATAGGACGTGACGTTTTTTTACTTTGATATGGTTTAGCTGGAATAGGGAAAGGATTTAATGTATTCGATTTTGCCGCGTTAATTGCATATTGCGTTCGTGATTTGGAACTTAACTGTGGCCTTGTTATGTATGGATTGTCTTGGTCTCGTAAAATTAGTTCAGCTTGTATTTCTTGTTGTAGCTTATGGCCATCACTACTTGAAGACTGCCTATAACCACGCTCCAGGTAATTTTGTAATTGTTTCAGATTTGCATCCAATTGCTTTTCTGAAGCTCGACATTCTTTTGAAAGTAGGGGTTGTAGTGCAGTCCTTGTTTTAATAATATTAGTAATAATATCTTGCCGTTCTTTATATTGTAATTCAGATTGTTTATCAAACAATTCGTTTCGTTCCCTTAATATCTTAACAATTTCTGATACTAATCTTGCTTGCGCAATCACATCTTTTGAGCTCGGTGGTTCTCGAGGCAATACTTGCATTAAGGGCAATTTTGTACATGCCAGTTGTGACGATCGAAGTTTTCTAGCGTCATCTTCAAAAACATATTCTTCTGCAGTTCGTTCTCGTACATTATCTAACTTTTCTTCAGTTTGTTTTCTAATATCTTTGTAGGGGTCAAAATATTTGATTTCCATTCGAGTTGACATTGGTTGATCAGATGACTGATTGCTATTGTTTGCTAAATACTCTGGTTGATCAGATGATTGGTTACTATTATGTGATATTAAACAATTTAGAGAATCTTTAAGATGCTGTTGATCCTTAAGTTTTATTTTAGAATCGTCAGATTTTTCCATCTTAGCCATTCCTGTGTGAGCTGTAGATACAAAAGATAATTTGTATTTGATTAGCATTATGATGCAATCCAATATCTTTATACATAACTGACATCTCTGTCACACCATTTTTGTCAATTTTTAGTCTAACCTTTAGATCTGATACCGATCGAAGATAGTTAGCACATCTAGCTTGGAATTGCTCTAGTTTTAAATGAGGCTTCCGGAACACACCGTTAGGTACTATGTATGTAATCAGAAAGATTATTTAACAAGGTTTTTGTCATTTTATGCAACAAAGCTAAAAATAAAAAAAAACTATAACCCGACTACGGAACAAAATCAGCATAACAATAGGAGACACTTAAAAGAACACGACAAGAAACACGAATGTCGATCAACAATTTTTTGTTATTTAGCCAGCGTCACTTCATGATCATGTTAGAATTCTAACGATACCGTGATATATCCAACTCTGTTCAGGCATTTAAAAATTATGGTTGAATAAAGAAACTCACATACATGAACCGTGAAAACATTTTTGGGCAGTGTAAAAATGTAGCCTATGTCGCCCGGGATATAATAACGAATCGATTGACACCTGTCAATAACAATGCATCGAAATCGGGTGAGCATACACGTCCATACATACATACAAACACTGCTAAAACATAACCCTGTACAGACATTGGGCAAAAATAATTGTATTTGGGCACGTGATGCAAAACTACGAGTGTTTCATTTGATGAGTGAATTTATTGCTAAAAGAATTACTTTTTGCTTATTTTAATATAATTCGTAGTGATGGGTGAAGGAAAACGTGGTGAAGAAACTATAGCATTATATTTTACATTGATATTTTCTAGTACTTGGCTTGCTAGCTACCACCTTTAAGTTGAAAATCTGCCACCAAGCACCTAACAGTGTGTTCCGACAGCCTCACTTGGAAGCTAGTTGTAGATGTGTTTACTATCGTCGACTACACCGTCATTTAACATCAGGTGAGCTGTGGTCTAACAGATAGCCTGTCAAACATAAAAAATCTACAGTTGCATCGCAAGCCCTAGACACTATACAGCGCGTCTACTCTGTTTCTTGTTACAATACTTGTTAGGCGCTCACGAAAAAAGCTATGACGGCAAGTAGCTCGGAGTACGGAAGCAGGTTCCCGACCTTGCAACGCGAAGAACTCTACCCCCGTACGGTTAAATTACAAGAGAACAACAGATACGCGAAATGAGACTTAATGTTGTACTCTTTCATCAAAACACCCGACGCTATAACAATTCGAGTCTATTCCTACCACGCGTTTGATATTTGACAAAGCTTTTAAATTAACTTCCTGGTGTGACAGCATGTCAAGTTTGTGAGGAAGAATGTGGATGAGTAATTGGGTATTGCACCTGAAATGTCTTTGTTGCAATATGATGTGGGATCTTTAAAGCTTGAAGTCCCAGTAGGTGATTTAGGTGGGTCAGGTGACAATATAATAGCTTGTAGCAGTCGACTAGAATTACCAGTCAAATGTTTTGGATTTTTTTGTCTACACGATCTCCTAGTCTTTGCTGTTGAAAGTAAGATGGTCGTTGGAAGTTTATTTTCTTGGTTCGATTTACCAATCTGAAATTCGGGATCATGGTATTTCTTTTCCTTTTTAATGTTCTGTTGTTTCGATTTATGGTGTGTATCGATTGATTGCAAGATGCGCGTTGGCTGATCTACGATTGGCGTGGAATAGAATATTTCTTGAGCTTGTAATATCGGAATAGGTTTTGCTGGTATGGAGTATGACGGGGCTTTTCTGCGAAGATGTGGTCTCCCTTTTTGCCTTCCTAAATTATCTTTAAAATAAGGCACCGTATACAAATACTTTTGGGGTTGCACTATAGGTTCAGGTATATCGTCGTCGTTTGTCTTCGTACTTCTTGGAGCTGTGTTTTTGGACGGCGTGTGTGGTCCAATCTGTGGTTGAAATTTAAACTCTTCCATGTATGTTTCAACAAATGCATGTGGGTTGAACGATTCACGTTTTCCTTTTCCATTATTTTTTATGTCTTTGCCAGACAAATTGCGACTCTGAATTATGAAACGTTGACTTTCTTTGATTCCTTTTCCTGATGAAAAATGCTTACTTGGAATTTCAGACATAGGCATCATTCCCAAAGACGTATGTACAGGATTAGTTTCTATCGATCGAATAATCTGCTCATAAGTTTCGCGAGCCAATATGACTTTCTTATTCAACGCATCTTCTTCTTCAAAACGTTGTACTTCAGCATCGGTTTTATTAGGTGTTTCTATATGATCGAACGATTTATCCGCTTCCTCATCACTGTTATATTTTAATGTTTTCTTATCATAATCATCGATTGTTTTTCTTTTAGGGTTAAAATGTGGTTTTGGATCACAATTGCGGCATTTGTTGATGGCACCATGATCAGCAGTTCCTCCGAATAACAAAGGCTTTTTCGTTGTTTTAGAATCTTCTCGATCCTCTTCTATGATACGTGACTTTTTCAATGCAGGCTTCAAATCGTTGGAATTAGACGGTAGGTTAACTGAATCTTTATTGATATTATCGCGGCATCTACCTCTTTTCGTTATATGTTTCCACTTATCACCAGAATTGACTGGAAGCATACCGAGGCTTTCCATCATCTCCATCAACCGGTGATCTATCTGTTCAGGGGGAGCATCGATACAATTTCTGGAAATTGCATCGTAATAGTCATCTGCTTCTGGCGCTCTTTTCTCTTGAGATTCGTCATCACTCCGTGTCGACATATCTGTAGCAAAGTAATCTGGTTGTGTATTTGCATTTTACATTTAAATTTCAGTTGAGACTTTCTTTCATCAAGTTTTCTACTTTGATGGGTTTGATAAGACCCGAGATTGTGTCCAGATTGACTAGTAATTATAAAACAACACCGCCCCATTCAGAATCAATTAATTAATTTCAAACAAGTACAATAATTGTAACAAAGTACAATCGAGGCATAGGAGACGTAAGAGCAGAACGAAAAAGAGCTGCTGATAGTGTTAAGAGATTACCTACGTAAAACAATACGACTTATGCCACGTATGAGTGTTTTGGAAATTAAAATGGGGTCGCTTTCCAATTTGTCTCACTGAAACTTAGGCAAGATCTGTAGAAGACCATTATAACACCTATACAATCATCGTTCGATGGTCCCCTAATAATCAGAGTTTCAAATAACGATGCTAGCTCTAAATCTCCTAAACTGTCCTAAGGCATTAATGATAAACGAACTTTCGTAGCATTTCATACTTACTTACATGATACAAGTCAACTGCAAAGGGATGTGTAGCTGTAGGTAAATCATGTAAAGATTAACGTTTAACATTATTCTAATAAATCGTTTACGCGGTAGTAGAGATTTCACAATGACATGAATTTAACACGTGTAGAGCTAATGGTCAGTAATTAAAAATAAATCAAACTATATATATTTTATCGAGTGAATGGCTTGTTGCCATAATTATAATAGTATAAAAAAATCAAAACTTTTTGTGGCAAGTGTAATAAGTTTCTTTGCTCAATATCTTTTAAAGATAAGCACATTTTGATTTGTATGTTTTATTTCCTTTTAGGTACTTGTTTGATACTAGGTATAACTTAATTTATTATTCATACCCAAATTTAATTTAAAAAATTGACTATTTTTTTATAGAAATCACTACAAAATCCCTTTTTAGTGCGTTAGCAGTCCTTATTGACCTGATATTTGTAATTGTTAATTTCGCACTTTCCGTTTCGAGATCCTAACTACGAAGCTAATCTATGGATAATGTAATCTATGGATTGTATGTGATATGTAATATACATTATGAGTTAGCAAAAATATTAAAGCGTTGACATCATGTGAGCTGTGGGGTCGAAAGGGCCAAATGACAAATGAAATAAAAGAAACCAAATGAAAGTCACTGATATTTTTGCAAATTTTATACGCGACTGTATCGATATTAAAAAAAAATGGAAACAAAGACAGCATTGCAATTTTACTTTATTTTCGCTGGTTACCAGTGATACTTCAAAATTATTGTAATAATAATTTGTTACATCCTCAATATTTTCGGTACTTATTTGGGAAACCTAAGCAAGGACTCCCAGGATAACATGGGCGTTCGCAGGGATCACCATATCTTGGAGGCGGACGCTGCTTGCAGCCCTCTTTTGGGCAGACCAAGGGCTTCTTCTTCTGCTTTATCGGTATTGGCCATGATGGAATAGGAACCCAAGGCTCGAACCCCTTCGCAAGAATAAGGGTTTCTAGCTTCCAGCAGTATTTACCCAAATTTGAACCGAACGTTGTGAATACATTATTCTCTAATATTTTAAGTTGCGTTCCAACATTTACAGTTTCAATTCTTGCGACAAATCTTTCTGATTGTGTTAGGAAGGAACCACCATCAAGAGGTCGTCTTTGAATGAATATTGATAAGCCAAAATCCCAGATCAGGGTAAAAATGTTGTGCAATGTGTCTGCTAAAGAAATAGAAACGAATTTACAACATGGGCATTTCGGGGTAGGGCAAGGGGGAGAAGGAGGTGGGCATCCTGGCGTGGGTGGTGTACACGGAGGGGGACATTTAGGTTTGCAAGGCCTGGGGCAAGGTGGGGGCGGAGGAGGGCAGGGAGGCGGTGGAGTAGGCGCAGCTTTCGGGCACACCGGCTGAGGGGGCGGACATGGCGGTCTTTCTCTTCCGCATTTTCCTTCAGTAGGATCCACCTGTGTCCATCTTGCTAAATACTCCTGTCGAGTGCGCTGCCTCACTCTTTTCAGTATCTCTGAAAGAGGCATGATTTTATTCTTCGGCAAAGGTATATCAACTTCAGTCAGGGGCTTAAACGATCCCGATGAGTCATTTTGCAATTTTTCATCGGACTGATGTGATTCTTCCGACGAAGGTTTCAACGAAGTGCTAGCTTTCCATTTCGCTTCTGCTAATAAGACAAAAGCTGCTGATGGTCCTGCAGGTGGCAGGCCGTTTGTTGGTTTCGGAGTGTCCTTTGAAACAGGTTTAGTTTGTGTAGCTAGACTAGGTGTCTTCTGATCGATGGAGGTGCTAGCATCTAGGCCAGGAACTTTAGGCTCCTGTTCCTCTGTGGGAAATTGCTGGTGTTGGCAAAACTGTGTCATCTGCTTTTCAGGGCTTTGCTCATTTCCGAAGAAATGTCGCCCCTGCGTAAAATTTCCAGCATTGGTGAAGCTTTGCTGATAAAAGTATGGATTTTGCGTAACCAAACCTGCTGGATGCTGAAATGGTTTCAAATTGGGGTAAGACATAGTCTGAGATGTTCCTGTAGATTTCGATTCCATATCTTTTACGTTAGTTTGTAGGCTTGAAGTTTGATTTTCCTTATAAATGTCTGGGATGTGTCTGTAGGCAAAGTATGGGGATATTCCGTCTGCGTATCCCATAGTGTTCATATAGTACGGGTATTGATTCCAAGGATGGAATTGATAAGGACAATACGAAAATCTTTGCTGAATATTTTCCTGTTGGATTTTATGTGGATCAGCAGTGATAGGAGTTGAACTTTGTTCCTGTTCTTGTTTTCTAGGTCCTGTATCACTCGAATATGGATATTGATGATCTTGGGGGTCCTTTGAAACTTCGTCATAGGATGGATCTCCTTTATATTGATCTAGGAAAACATTTGGGTTTGAATCTGTAGGCATATTATAATTAGATTGGTTACTCTGTTCATTATACTGGTACGGATTCATCTGAGCAGTGAAATTTTCCTGAGAAACTTGATCATAAGATGGATCACCTGTGTGCTGATCTAAAACAATGTTATCTGGATTTTCATCTTTTGATACTACATTTTCATTAGATTCCTGTTGATCTGAAGAAGAGTTTGCCTTTAAAGGATCTTGTGAATCTTGCATGCGACTCTTGTTTTGTGTATATTGTAAAGTTTCATTTGGGTTTGGGTTTGGGTGTGTGTGTATATTTTGACCATACATTGGACCCTTGTGACATTGAAAATATGGAAATTCATTCATCCAAGGATAATGTCGATGTAGTAATGAGTTTGAATCGCATTTTTCACTGTTGACTGTTGTTGTTGTTGTTTCTTGCATGGGTCCTGAATCGGACGAATTAACCTCAGACTTATTATCTTTTGCGTGAGCAGTGGTACATTTATCAACAAACATTTGATTTTGGTCTAATTTTGAACATTGTTTTTCTTTTTGTGATTGTTCAGGCACTACCCAATAGTTTTGAAAACTAGAATTTTGGCTAGGAAATGTGTAATTTTGGTAATAATTATTATGATATGACATGTTTCTGTTAAGTTCCATTCCCTGGTGGGTTAATTTTGAATTCGACACTTGGGGTTGATTGGTCGTTGTTGATTGGTCAACAGTTTGTTGTGCGTCAGCTGCGTTTGATTCTACGTTATTTTGTTTCTGGTCAATGGAGGGGTCAATGTTTTTTTCCTCCAACAAACTATTTTGCTGATTAGAAATTTGTTTCAAGTATGTGATGTTTTGATTATAATAATATGGCATGTTTCTATTTAGATACATTCCTTGATAATCTGTTGACTCAGAATATGTTTCGAAATTCTGATTAGCTAATGTTGAATGATCTTCTTTTGCGCTGAGCGATTTTTCTTTATTTTTGTTTTGTTCTGTGTCTTCCGGTGATTTGCTTCTGAGAGGTTCAGAACTTAAACACGAATTTTGATGTGATAAATTGTGTTCATTAGGAAAATAACCAGAATGAGAGATATTTTGATCGTAATAATACGGCGTATCCCTGTTAAGATTATTTCTTTGATATCCTAATTCAGTAGCCTGATTAGATATTGCTGATTGATTTGAGTCTTTGTCTGATTCTGTAGTATGTGATTTTTCGTCTTTTTTACTTTGTTCCGTGATATTTATTGTATGTTCTTTGAGGAGTTTATAGCTTTCCATTGATGGTTGGTCTTTATAACTTTCTGTTGATGGTAGGTTTATAACTTTCTTTGATCCTGTGAGCGGTTTTAAGTCATTCTCGTTTTGTTTAGTGGCATTTGCTCGAAGGGGATCATGGCGGTAGATTTTAGTATCAGAAGCCATGATTTTCTTATCGTGTGGGTCTATGATAGGTTCAAATGAATCATATGGCTGTCTCTTGTTTGTCATATTAGTTTTTGGATGACATAGTTCATCAGACACTGGTATATCCTGAACATGCGAATGCTTAGTTGATTGCTCTTTTCTTATACAAGTACATACATTTTCTGCTTTTTGTTTGTCTATGACGTTATCGACATCATTTTCTATAATATTTTGACCTAATAAAATGGGCCTAGGGGAATTCAATTGTGGTTTTTTCTCTAAGTTATGTTCTTTTTTTCTCCTTTTTTCATCTGCATTTGGCGTTTTTTGTTCAGTATATCGTATTCCTGCCTCACGTAGTCTTGATACAAAAGTGTGTTTAGGAGTCGCCTTCAACGTTCTAATATGGATGTTCTTAGCTGAATCTGCCTTTTCATATTTATCAGAATCAGTTGGTGGTTTATTTTCGCATTTTATTGTTTCTAATTCAATTTCAGTTTTTGAAGAGGGGTTCCGATTTTTCTTAGAAGTATCCATTTGGATATTAATTGTAGAACTACCTGAAGTCTTCGGAACACCTAGCTGTTGTATTTCTCGTTTCAAACATTTATTTAACTCATTGTTTGGAGTATTGAGATTACGTTTAGTGATAGAATCGTACTCATCTTGCTTATCCCCGCCGGATGTATCACCAGACTTTCCACTTTGAGTAGAAAAGCTGCCGGAGAAATTTACTACACCATAAGTCATTGACGAAATTTTACTTAATAAATCAGAGTTTTCTAACCTTCGAACCATTTTTCTGTATTTATTCCGTACTTCCACCTTAATTAGAGTCGATTCTCCACCTTCATTAACATCTAGCGGGTGTTGTAAATCATGACCTAAAACTCTTGGAGGTGTATTGAATCCTTCAATTTTAGGTTTCTCAGCTTCAACCAAGGGTGTCTCGTTAATGATTTCTATTTTTTGTGCAAGTTGTTCTTCAGTTTGCTTAGCAGTGGTTGATAGTACTGTCCGAACTTCTTCAGGTGCTTTGGCGTCTAAAACTTTTTCAGAGCCGAGAGGTTTTGCGTCGCCAAAAATAGCAGCTATTATTTCATCACACTTAACCTTCTCGTAATGAGCTTTAGAATCGATTTGCATACAAGATTTATGTAGACTTTGGTCGTCTTGTTGTTTCTTGATTGCTTTCTGTAGTTTTATTATGTCACTTATAATGATGTTCTGTATTCTCCTGATTTCATCATGAGTCCTGACAGGACTAAATAGATAATCAATAATTTGTTTACATTTCCATTCATTTTCCTTGTCTGTTTTTGTTGATTTCTGTGATGTCTTCACCGTGATTACTGAAAAATAGCGAATAGAGCCATGAGTATTCTAAGTTTATGTTTGAAAATATGCGATCATAACGTGCCACGGACTTCGAAGGCTTTGTTCGCCATTTTTCTTTTTATAAAAATCTGGTGAGTAGAATCATGTATACCTATAGCTACTGTACGAATATGTCGGTGTGTGTTTAGATATGGCATTATCTAAGCTATAGCTACTAGCAATGAATACCAATATTTTAACTATTGATAACAATGTATGACTGACTTACATCTTTGAAATTTTCCTGGAAACCGTGCGTCTCCTCGATGTCTAAGCATCAAAGCAAGAGACCACGCTCGTTTGAGTTTAAGCATTGTTATTCGGAGCATCTTGCTGTATTAATATTTATTGTTACAATGATAACCAGCGAAAATAAAACAACATTTTTTTGCGGTAGATCCTATTTCACGAAAAATTTGATATTGTTTTTATGGCATTGTATTGTCACATAATTCTTTTTACAGTACATACACAATCTTCTGTTTAATTTTCTGCCAGTGATTTTTATTTTTTTATTAGTTCTATGAACGCTTCGAATCGTACTCGAATTTATACAAGACGTTTCGTTCCACGAAATCGAGTCACAAAGTACATTCACTGTTCGCTACGCACCGGGAACAAACTCGATTGCCGGCTATGATTGCCGGAGGCGACTAGAAGATTCAGAATGTGACAAATGGATAGAAAGTTATTTCTGAGTTGACTTACAGTTAATAATGATTTAATACAGCTCAAATCTATTCGAAAACTTTTTTTGCTATTGCGTATCGTTTACGAGCTGGTTACAAGGTTAGCTTAGCTGAAAAAATAAGCCAGTTATTATTATTAGTCATTGTATTCTTAAGATTGATACGTTAATACGCAAAACGGAACGTCATATCAAATGCGAGAAAATAACAAAGATGGCTGAAGAACAGGTGAGCACCAAAATATTGTGTTTTTACATAATTTTAACTGAATTCAATAGAATTATTGCTGTAAATACACACGCTAAAACAGTTTCATAAATATAACAACAGTCATTTTGGGCTACTAACTCAAAAACTTCATTTTTTGTTTACATTTAGAATTATAAAGTAGAGACCTCACAGTGAGATTTATTGTTCCAATTTTCGTTTGTTACATTATTTGTTACACTTTCTATTGTAAAACTGCAATAAGTTGTGCAATATGAAACTTTAATAGTAGTTGTGTCATTTTACCGGCGTTTTGGTTAGGACTTGTCGTTTGTGTTGACATACTTTGTACCCTTGAAATTATAATCATACGGCGACTATTGCTTAAATGCCCAGGGGTATTAAATACGTATTTTACTAAAACTAAATCATTTCTTTTCTTGAAACCTTGACGGTAAAATTTAATAAGTATAATGCACTCCAATTATTTATTTAATGCGCGGAAATTGTATTGAAGAACCATCAAAAATGTTAATTTGATGTCGATCTCTGTTACGCAGATTTTATTAGTGAATTCTACTATATAAAGTTATTTTCATGTTATATAGATGAAGAGTATAACTCTTAGTAATATATATATATATAATAATTATTATTTTTTTAAATGCAATTGGCATATTGTATATTTTTGTATTTTTATGTGTAGAATTGTTTATGTTGTTGAATTCAATTAATGTATTTGCACACTGTAATGGTGGATAATAGACGCAAACTATTACATTTAGGACCTTTTTATACTGTTGTCATGTAAATAAAACTTTTGACTTTATATATTATATTTTTTACAAACCATGTCTGTAAATGTGGCAAAAACAAAATAGCTTATCCCAAAATATCAACCTACAAATGACAAAACAAAAACCAACAGGCTCACGTTTGACCACCATCGCGCCTGTTACCAAAAGAATAGATATGATCTAGGATGTAACCCACTTGTCTAGGGGAAGCCGATTCAATAGCATTACAATTCTAGCAATAACATTATGTAGCACTAGTAATTAAATTGTAAGATAAATATTATATTCTTATTCGGAATGGGGGCGATGAGTCCTGCACCGACGTCCCGCTTGGGGTGTATTGTGCATTCCCCCTGCCAGCGTCTACCCGAGCCAACCCAGCTCCTTGAAGTACTGGAGCGAGGCTCTGGGCCGCTGGCATAGTAGCTCCAGTGAGTGATATGGAAGTGTTAGCAATGATGAAAAGCAGTCAGCACTTCGCGGTGACATAGATGAAGATGAAGCTAACATAGATAAATATTATATTGTTTTTTAAACTAAATTTCCTTTAAAAAAAATCAATCCTGCAAAGGTTTGACCTCAACAATGCATAGTGGTAGGGTACTTTCTAGCACTCGGCTGGCTAGCTACCACCCTCAAGTTGAAAATCTGCCGCCAAGAATCTAGTGTTCCGCCAACCTCACTTCAATTCAATTCTTGGTTTATGGCTTTTGTGAAAACGTTTCACAATTCCGCCACTGTCACGTAGAAAGATAGACCATCAAATGCAGGAATTTGTACGGTGTTAAGCCTCGTTGTTCGGTGAATTCGTATAGCAGAGGTTTTTGTTTGTCACCCTGAAACCAAAACATTTAACATGCTACCAGACATACACAAACATATACATATAGATAAGTAGGGGACAGAGTGAGTGTTAAAATCCTATACATTTATATATTTACAACCTTATTTTTTTTTTAATGTACTTACATAAAATATATACAAAGGGAGTAAAAACTAGGGATAGAAGACATTTGAGGGAAGTAGGATGGGGAATTTCAGGAGGTATGACATGGTGCAACGAAAACTGTCTTAAGGGGCAACTGAAGAAGAAACCGCCAAGAATCTGGTGTTCCGCCAACCTCACTTGACAGCCAGTTCAATTCCAGCCTAGGTATCTTCGACCACACCTTCACTGTGGTGACCACACCTTCAGGTGAGCTGTGGTCAAACACCTAGCCAAAACAATGTCAAAATTATTAGCTATATTATTAATATGTAAAATTCAGTTTTACAAAGTGGTAATTGTAAACTTTTTTTATTAGTTTTTAAAAGACCATAATGTAGATGGCATTAGCCTGATTTTGTCGAACATTTATCTTTTTTTATTTATTCCTTAATTTAACACCATCCTTATCCTATCTGTTACATGCATCTTTATACTGTGTTTAGTTTGAATGTGATCTCCGCATCTTCGCTTAACATCAGGCGGGATGGCGGTCCAACGCAAGCCTATCTATTACCAGCCTATCTAGCCAAGCCTATCTATCTATTACCTTTTTTTTTTTATTGATGACAGGCTAGGTGTTTGACCTCAGCTCACCTGATGTTAAGTGAAGGTGTGGTCGAAGATGGTAAAGCACACCTAGCCTGGAATGGAACTGGCTCTCAAGTAAGGCTGCCGGAACATACCGTTAGGTGCTTGGCGGCAGATTTTCAACTTGAGGGTGGTAGCTAGCCAGCCGAGTACTAGAGAGCACCCTACCACTATGCTATGGTTTCCTCACGATGTTTTCCTTCACCGGCAGCTCAAGCTCATTGTTTGGGGTTTGAACCCACGCCCTTCGGCATGTGAACCTACCACGCTAACCACTGAGCTATCATCGCTACAGAAGCTATAAGATCGCTACTTACCTAGACCAGCGCTGGTCATACTGATTAGTATGACCAGTATTATGCTGAGGCGAGCCACTATTTTGTAACTATTTGTCTCTATTTGTTGTTATTTTTGTTCTGTAACAAAATAAAATTATTTTCTTTCTTTCTTTTTTCTATTATAAAAAAAAATATATGAAAACAAGTATCATTGTCATGTTCTTTTTCTGCTGGAAAAGGAAAGTGCAGCCGATTGTCACTGTTTGTTGTGTTCTGTAACAAAATAAAATCGTTTTCTTTCTTTCGTTTCAGCTGACAGTGGTTAAAGTGTTTACTGTTGTGGTTTCCAGGAGGTGATTCAAATAGAGCTGCTGTGTAAACAGCTGTACGAGTCCCAGGATCCTGTCATCAGGGAACAAGCGGAGAAGGCTGTGGTTGCTTTTCAGGTCTGTTAAATTAATAAACATTACAACTAATACAATTGATACACATTAAAGACAAAGTTGGCAAAAATGAAGTGCTGTCTCAATCTACAATAAACTCGAAAAACTACTGAACTGATTTAAAAAAAATATTTCGCCGTTGGGAAGCTACACTATCCCCGGGTGACATAGGCTACTTTTTATCCCCTGTATTCCCACGGGAACGGGAAGTACGCGGGCGAAACCGCGAGGCATCTGCTAGTTATAGGTATAAACCCCATTCAATATGCGCACAGTATGCTTAAAATTTTTAAAACATAATTAAATTGAAATTAACTATGCGTTTATAAATCAATATGAAATTATAGGAATGGAAATAATAATCAACAGCAGCTTTCTCTTCAATACGGCCTTGTCGAGTCTGAGGTGCCGTACTATAAGTACGCACCAGCGCCAGTTCTCGAAAATGGTCGTGCTTTGCTCTATTGGGACCGGTCTATCATCACGGACAGGACTATTGTCGCCAATAAGCCTGATATCGTGGTGGTCGACCGAGCCCAACGCCGGGCAGTGCTCGTCGACATCACCATCCCACATGACGAGAATCTCGTGAAAGCCGCGAAGGACAAGCTCAGCAAGTACCTTGACTTGGCTCACGAGATAACCGACATGCGGGATGTTGCTTCGACAATCATTGTCCCGATAGTAGTAACGGTGAACGGTCTTATAGCGAAGAGTCTCGACCAACATCTTAACTCTGAGACTGTCGCTAGACGGTTGGGTCAAGGGTCAGCTTCAAAAGGCAGTGATCCTTGACACGGCGCGCATTGTGAGGAGGTTCCTCACTCTGCAGCCCTAACCACCGGCAGCTTGAGCCCTGCCTCTTTTTTTTTGTTATATTTTTTTTTTCTTGTATATTTAAGAAAATAAATAAATAATTAGTGATTAAATGAACTTACGTGTAAGTGAAGTTCTATCATAATTATACGAAGGCTTCGCCCGAAGAGATCAGCATCCCGCCCTTTACTTCAACAATATTGTTCAGTACGAGGTTGACCCCTCCCTGATTGTGAAATATTATTGTAATCTCTAAACTAAATGAAGAAAGTAGGTGTCACACGAGCGATCAAAATAGAAAAAAAAAAAAAAATATGAAGGTAAAAAATAAAAAAACTCCAAAGAAAGTGCGAAATGGTGATCGCTATGCGTTACTACTATATGCACAAATAATTATGATTCTTGAATAATATTTCACATAATCTCTAAATGTCTACAAGTGTTAATCTATTTGCTGATCTCTTCGGGCGAAGCCTAAAAGTATAATAAGTGATTAAATGAACTTACGTGTTACTTACGTCTTACGTTAAATAATTAAAATAGTAATAAAATACTCATGCTTTCGATAGAATCTGTCCAAAACATAATCGAAGCGGCGTGAAAAATGTTAATGTTAATGTTAGTTGTTGTTGTTTGTTGTGGGTTCGATTCCCACTCAGGACAAACATTTTGTGGATAAACAAATGTTTGTTCTGTGTCTGGGTGTTCTGTATGTATTATAAGTATGTATTTACAACAAAAAAAAAGTATTTATGTATTCTATCAGTTATCTGGCTTCCATCACACAAGCTCTGCTTAGTTTGGGGCCAGATGGCGCTGTGTGTATAGTCCTACGATATTTATTTATTTATTTATTGTTTTTTGTAACTGTTTGTCTCTATTTGTTGTTCTATGTTACAAAATAAAATTATTTTCTCTCTCTCTTTCTTTCTTTCTTTCTTTCTTTCAATTTCAAAATTAAATATAACGTGGAACTTGTTACAGGAAGCTCTGGACACATTGACAAAATGCCAAGCGTTACTGGAGAGAGCCGACTCAAGTTACTCACAGCTGTTGGCGGCTACCACGCTTGGGAAACTTATCAGCAGGTAAATTGGAATAAACTTGTAGCGATGATAGCTCAGTGGTTAGCGCGGTAGGTTCGCATGCCGAAGGGCGTGAGTTCAAACCCCAACAATGAGCTTGAGCTGCCGGTGAAGGAAAACATCGTGAGGAAACCATAGCATGGTGGTAGGGTACTTTCTAGTACTCGGCTGGCTAGCTACCACACGAGAGTTGAAAATCTGCCGCCAAGCATCTAACGGTGTGTTCCGGCAGCCTCACTTGAGAGCCAGTTCCATTCCAGGCTAGGTGTGCTTTACCATCTTCGACCACGCCGTCACTTAACATCAGGTGAGCTGTGGTCAAACAACTAGCCTGTCAAACATAAAAAAAAAAACAAAAAAAAAAACTAGACATGATATTGCGGACTTATTTGTAGCTGTCAATTTGCTCTATAAAACGTCACTTTATTCTATTGCCAATAGTTTTCGCTGCGCATGCTAAGTAAGGATTTTTTTCAAATTTTTCACAGCTTGGGTTACATTATTGAATTTTCCATACGGATCCCTAATTGTTTTTTAAATAAAATATATCCTATGTTCGTCACGGATAATGTAGCATTCTAATAATGAAAGAATTATTAAGATCGGTCCAGTAGTTTCGGAGCCTATACTAGCCTTACTTAGCATGCGCTGCGAAAACTACATATTGACAATAGAATAAAGTGACGTTTTATAGAGCAAATTTACAGCTACAAATAAGTCCGCAATACCATATGTCTAATTATTACAGTTGGAGTATTGGCGGGAACGCGGAAAGAGTCGTGTCGCTATAATGAGCGCCAAAGCAGCGATGCCCTGGACTTTGTTTTGCTACACAAAGTTCTGTGTATCGCTGCAATGGTCATGGACAGGCGTTATCTCTTACCATCAGGAGAGAGTCTCGTTCGTCTCATTACTTAAAAAAAACAATTTAAATTTCTTTTACTTCCAGATCTACGGGCAGCCTGTCGACTCAACAGCGTTTAGACATCAGAAACTATGTTCTCAATTACCTAGCTACAAGGCCCAAACTGGCCAATTTCGTCGTTCAGGTATATTTGCCTTTATTTAGTAGCGGACGCCTCGCGGTTTCACCCGCGTAGTTCCCGTTCCCGTGGGAATAGAGAGATAAAAAGTAGCCTATGTCACCCGGGGATAGTGTAGCTTCCCAACGGTGAAAGAATATTTGAAATCGGTTCAGTAGTTTCGGAGCCTATTCAATACAAACAAACAATCAAATCTTTTCTCTTTTTTTTATTGTTGACAGGCATGATGTTTGACCACAGCTCACTTGATGTTAAGTGAAGGTGTGGTCGAAGATCGTAAAGCACACCTAGCCTGGAATGGAACTGACTCTCAAGTGAGGCTGCCGGAACACACCGTTAGAAGCTTGGCGGCAGATTTTCAACTTGAGGGCGGTAGCTTGCCAGCCGAGTACTAGAAAGTACCCTACCACCATGCTATGGTTTCCTCACGATGTTTTCCTTCACCGGCAGCTCAAGCTCATTGTTGGGGTTTGAACCCACGCCCTTCGGCGCGCGAACCTACCGCGCTAACCACTGAGCTATCATCGCTACAAAATTATATAATAGCATAGATTCACAGGCTAGGTGTTTGACAGATGGATTGACAGCGGAGTCTTAGGAACAGTGTCCCGTTTTACCCTTTGGGTACGAAACCCAAAAAATTGAAAGAAAAAAATTGAACATTTACTTAACTACTCACTAGAAGTAAAAAAAAATGTATTGCAGGCTCTGGTGGCTTTGTTCGCTCGCATCACCAAGCTCAGCTGGTTTGACATGGTCAAGGAGGAGTATGTGTTCCAGAATGTAGTCAATGATGTCACCAACTTCTTACGAGTAAGTACATGCCACAGATAAAAGTTGATGCTTCCTATCCTGATCCTAACTTCCTATCCTAATTCTAACTTCCTATCCCAATCCAAACTCTTAATCCTAACTTCCTATCATAATTCTCACTTCCTATCCTAATTCTAACTTCCTATCCTAATCCTAACTTCCTAGCCTAATCTTAACTTCTTATTCTAATCCTAACTTAATTCTTATCCTAATCCAGACTCCTTATCCTAATACTAACTTCCTATCCTAATTCTAACTCCAAATGAATGCTAAATTGATCGCTATGACAATTGAAATGGTTATAGGATGTTTGTTGGTAACTGACATGTCTACTTTCTGAAAAACGGGATCTATAACCAGAGCAAAGTCTGGGGTTGTTACTGCTTTGTAGCTTATTGCTTTGAGACATTCGATAGTTAGTTGCAATAGCTTTGTTATGTCTCTGCAGTACCTTTCAAACCAGAAAACAGTCATGTTTACACACTACTACTTGGCGGCAGATTATCTGATCCTGCAGTTGTACTTAAGTGACTTCTTGTCTAACCTGAGTGGTTAAAACCCCTCCGGGTCGTGCTGGTTATTTCCTTCCCAGTTATCCTCACCTACACCCGTTATCTCATCCTCCTTATACCCTACCTAGGAACCTCCCTTCCCAGCCCTTCTAGTAGTTAAAATCCGTTGTAAATTTACAGAGTCCAGAGATGTGCACCATCGGAGTTCAGCTTCTGTCGCAGCTGGTGGTGGAAATGAACCAGGTCTCCGAAGCGGATGCTAACAGATCTCTCGCTAAACACAGAAAAATCGCCTCCTCTTTTAGGTAATTATTTATCGGTGAAATGGTTTATGAGTTTCCGTTCATAAAATAATTTATAAATTTTTATTTTAAATATCAATTTTTGTGATCTGTAGAATAGAATATAACTTTATTTTACACCAAAAACAAATTAAAATGAAACACAGATCACAATAAACACAAAAAGAAGGAGATATATAACAAAACAATATAATAGATAATTGATGTATAAGACCGCCGTCTTATCGCCTAGAGCGATTTCTTCTAGATAACCTGTAATAACTTAAAAAGCTTTTTCTAATTTTTTAGTAGCGTTGTTAGCCCAGTAGTTAACGATGCCAATTTACACGCCGAAGGGTGTAGGTTCAAACCCCAACAATGAGCTTGAGATGTCGGTGTTCATGATGTCATGGATGTCAGTGTAAAGTGTGATTTTTTGTCTTTATCTCTCTCCCACAGAGACACGATGCTGTTTGAAGTGTTCCGTCTCTCTTGCTCGTTGCTGGGCACGGTGAGAGGGAAGACAATGGAGTTGAACGATGAGAGACAGCACGCCTTGATTGCAGCTCTTTTGAAACTTGCACATAACTGTCTCACTTTCGATTTCATTGGAACCACCAGCGATGAGTCCTCGGACGATCTGTGTACTGTTCAGGTATGTTTGTAACCTCTGACGCAAAAACGACGGGTTGTTTTTTTTTAATTATAGGCTCCTTAGACACCTGGGTCCGTGACCTTTGTCAACTTTAATTACTTTTTTTTTTATTGTTGACAGGCTAGGTGTTTGACTACAGCTCACCTGATGTTAAGTGAAGGTGTGGTCGAAGATGGTAAAGCACACCTAGCCTGGAATGGAACTGGCTCTCAAGTGAGGCTGCCGGAACAGACCGGTAGATGCTTGGCGGCAGATTTTCAACTTGAGGGTGGTAGCTAGCCAGCCGAGTACCAGAAAGTACCCTACCACCATGCTATGGTTTCCTCACGATATTTTCCTTCACCGGCAGCTCAAGCTCATTGTTGGGGTTTGAACCCACGCCCTTCGGCATGCGAACCTACCGCGCTAACCACTGAGCTATCATCGCTACGAAACAATTATACAATACAAAAAGAGGAATGTTAGTCAAATTACATAATTTAATCTAAGGTTTTTTTTTTTTTTTATGGTTAACAGGCTAGTTGTTTGACCACAGCTCACCTGATGTTAAGTGAAGGTGTGGTCGAAGATGGTAAAGCACACCTAGCCTGGAATGGAACTGGCTCTCAAGTTAAAGTAGGTACTAGATTGTGTGTATACCGAGAGCAGACCAGCGATCCGCAAGCAGCACCCGATCATGAGTATGACGCATGTGCATGTGTGGTTGGCACATGCGCCATATCTGAGGGAAGAGAGCGATCTGACACACGATGCCGCCGCAAGAAGGTGTTATAAGTTTGACGTGTCTGTGTATTTGTGTGTGTCTGTGGCATCGTAGCTCCCAAACGGAGGAACCGATTTTGATTTCGTTTTTTTGTTTGCAAGGTCAATTCTTAGCTCTGTTTGATGAAAATCGGTCCAAGATGGCCGCCGCCACAGAATGGCGGATGACAAATTTTTTCACAACTCCCTCAATATGGGTATCAAATTAAAGGGCTTGACTAGTAGAATACTATACACCTGTTGGGGGGTTTTTAAATTTTTAATTTTGCCAATTATATGGAAACAAAGAAAGAAATGTTTTTGAAATTTTGTAGCGATGATAGTCTAGTAGTTATCGCGGTCGGTTCACAAGCCCAACAATAAGCTTGAGCTGCCAGTGAAGAAAAACCATAGTGTGGTGGCAGGGCACTTTCTAGTACTCGACTGGCTAGCTACCACCTTCAATCTAACGGTGTGTTCTGGCAGCCTCACTTGATTGCTAGTTTTTATTCCAGGCTAAATTTGTTTACCATCTTTGAACACATCATCAGTTAACATCAGGTGAGCTTTAGTTAAACACCTACTTGTTTGACCACACTGTATTGGTAGATCTCCTTATCGGGAGGTCGTATAGGTACAGTATGCGTTGTTATAAAATTTGAGGGTTGCCCTCGATTTTTCTGGAATCCCATCATCAGATCCTGACTCGGTGCTAATGGGAACACCTGGATAGTATACCATTTTAAACAAAAAAATATTATCTCGAATCGGTTCAGGCGTCTTTGGGGAACATGTATAAAAAAAAAGATTCTGACTAATTCAGAACGTTCTCCTTTTTTTTTAGTCGTTAAAAAAATACGTCAGTTTCCATAGTAAAGTGTCTTGTTTCAGATTCCAACTTCCTGGCGTCCCACATTCCTCGAGTCCGGAACTTTGGACTTGTTCTTCGAGCTGTACCACGCATTGGGTGGTGGTCTAGCAAGTTTGGCGCTGTCCTGCCTGGTGCAGCTCGCGTCTGTGCGCCGTTCGCTCTTCAGCAACAACGAGCGAGCCAAGTTCCTTAACAGACTCGCTACAGGAGTCCACAGAATACTGATGCATACTGAGGTCAGTGTTATTTGACGGGTTAAGTGTAATAACATCAGTGTTTTTTGACGGGTTAAATATAATGACGTCAGTGTTATTTGATGGGTTAAGTGTAATAACATCAGTGTTTTTTGACGGGTTAAATATAATGACGTCAGTGTCATTTGACGGGTTAAGTGTAATAACATCAGTGTTTTTTGACGGGTTAAATATAATGACGTCAGTGTTATTTGACGGGTTAAGTGTAATAACATCAGTGTTTTTGACGGGTTAAATATAATGACGTCAGTGTTATTTGATGGGTTAAGTGTAATAACATCAGTGTTTTTGACGGGTTAAATATAATGACGTCAGTGTTATTTGATGGGTTAAGTGTAATAACATCAGTGTTTTTTGACGGGTTAAATATAATGACGTCAGTGTTATTTGACGGGTTAAGTGTAATAACATCAGTGTTTTCTGACGGGTTAAATACAATGACGTCAGTGTTATTTGACGGGTTAAATAGAATGTCAGTGTTTTTTTGTCATGTATAATTTTTATTTTGTAAGTATACTGATGCATACTAGGGTCAGCCTTTTTGGTGTTGCACAAGTGCACTACTAAGGGTAGTGTTAATTGACGGGTTAAGTATTATATCGTCAGTGTTAATTGACGGGTTAAGTATAATGACGTCAATGTTATTTGACGGGTTAAGTATGGTGATGTCAGTGTTCATTGACGGGTTAAGTATGGTGATGTCAGTGTTCATTGACGGGTTAAGTATAATGTCGTCAGTGTTAATTGACGGGTTAAATATAATGCCGTCAGTGTTAATTGACGGGTTACATATAATGACGTAAGTGTTAATTGACGGGTTAAATATAATGGGGTCTGTGTCTAATTGTTATTGTTGTCTGTGTCCAAAGCATTGCTTAGTTTGGGACTAGATGGCGCTGTTATATTTAATATTATTTCTTTCGCAGGGCCTATCAGACCCTACAAATTACCATGAGTTCTGTCGTCTTCTGGCCAGACTCAAGTCCAACTACCAGCTCGGGGAGCTGGTAATGGTCGACAATTATCCTCGCCTTATCGCAGCCATCGCCAAGTTCACCGTCCAAAGTCTTCAGGTATGTGTTAGCCGAGTAATTGAAAATACTCTACCACCATACAAGCTGTGACGAGTGTCAAATGACTTTTCGGTTTATTAACACGTCAAGCTTATAACTGTATTTGTATACGCACCGCGGTGTTACCCGTTACATGTTTTCGGGATAAGAAGTAGCCTATGTGTTAATCCAGGGTCTCGGCTACCTCCATACCAAATCTCATCCAAATCCGTTTAGTTGTTTTTGCGTGAAAGAGTAACAAACATCCATCCATCCATACAAACTTCCACATTTATATAATATTAGTGGGATTAATTTCAGAGCGTGTCCATATAATTACATTAAAATTAATACAAAGACCAATGTCAAAAATAAAATATAATTATATTATAATTAAACAAAAAGAAATTAGAAAAAAGTGAAATAATTTCATGTTTAACCCACGACGCAAAAACGACGGGGTGTTACAAGTTTGACGTGTCTGTGTGTGTCTGTCTGTGGCAACGTAGTTCCCGAATGTATGAACCGATTTTGATTTTGTTCGTTTTCGTTTCAAAGGTGAATTAGTCGGGAGTGTTCTTAGCTATGTTCGATGAAAATCTGTCCAAGATGGCCGCCGCCACAAAATGGCGGATTACATATTTTTTCACAACTCCCTCAATACGGGTATCAAATGAAGGGGTTTAACTAGTAGAATACTGTACACCTGTCGGGGGTTTTTTTAAATTCTAAATTTATCTTGTAATCTTTATTATTTGTCTCGAGTTGATATATGAATCCATAAACCGTTTCTATTTCAGATGTGGCAATTTGCGCCGAATTCAGTGCACTATCTTCTGTCACTGTGGCAGCGCATGGTCTCGTCAGTGCCGTACGTGAAGGCGACTGAGCCGCATCTCTTGGAGACGTACGCGCCTGGTGTCACCAACGCTTACATTAACTCGCGACTCGACTCGGTGGCGTGCGTGGTCAGGTGAGTGTCGCCACTAGCGCATTGACTCAACACACTGTCTCCTGTCACTGTGGTAGCGCATGGTCTCCTCAGTGCCGTACAAACCTTTTTTAAAAAAATGTCGGTCATACCTACAGCATGCTCTGGTTTGGCATAAACCAACCAAATTAATTTTTCTATGTTATAGAAAATTTTTAGTTAAGGTTGTTCGATTTCCATACAATTTTTTTTTGCCATTTTTAGACAAATGGAGCATAATTTTACAGTGAAATCACAGTTACTGGCATTTCTTTGCGGTAAATTACAATTGCTTAAATAAAACAGTAGACTATTAGCATATGCTACTGTTTTATTAAAAAATCAAAAATTCATAAATCATTGATAAATTTGAAAAAAAAAAGAAAGAAAAACATTTATTTTTTTCCTAACAATACACTAGACACAACAACAGATAACTGGCTATTGCTATCCAGCGCGGTAATGCTGCCAGCCTCATGGGTTCGCTGAGTCGAGGCCGGTTTGTGACATAAAATATATTTCAAACTTTTTGTTTTTTGTTCTTTTGTTTCATTTTTATTTATTGTATACTATACTATATACCTTTAAGTATTTTTCTATGTTTTATTGTCTATTATCTATGCCAGCGGCCCAGAGCCTCGCTCCGGTACTTCAAGGAGCTGGGTTGGCTCGGGTAGACGCTGGTAGGGGGAAATGCACAATACACCCCAAGTGGGACGTCAGTGCAGGACCTATCGCCCCCACTTTGAATCACTGTAGCGATGATAGCTCAGTGGTTAGCGCGGTAGGTTCGCATGCCGTAGGGCGTGGGTTCAAACCCCAACAATGAGCTTGAGCTGCCGGTGAAGGAAAACATCGTGAGGAAACCATAGCATGGTGGTAGGGTACATTCTAGTACTCGGCTGGCTAGCTACCACCCTCAAGTTGAAAATGCTGCAGCGTCTAACGGTGTGTTCCGGCAGCCTCACTTGAGAGCCAGTTGCATTCCAGGCTAGGTGTGCTTTACCATCTTCAGCCACACCTTCACTTAACATCAGGTGAGCTGTGGTCAAACACCTAGCCTGTCAAACATATAAAAAAAAAATCAGAATAGTAAGAACAAAGCTTTTTGTCAATCTGCATTGTTACATAGGGACGGCGTGGAGGATCCGCTGGACGACACCAGCACGGTGCAGCAGGAGCTGGAGAAGCTGTCCGTGGTGGGGCGCTGCGAGTACGGGAACACGTGCGCGCTACTCGTCGCGCACTTCGACCGCGCCGCGCACGCCTACTCCATCGAGACGGACCCACGGCAGTGTCTCGTGTTACAAGGTACGACACATACGGGGAACCTTTCAAATATTACGTTTAGGGGGGAGGGGGTATTCCATCGAGACAAAGGCAGTGTCTCGTGATACAAGGTACGACACATACGGGGAACCTTTCAAATATTACGTTTAGGGGGGGGGGGGGGCTATTCCATCGAGACAGAGGCAGTGTCTCGTGTTACAAGGTACGACACGTCCGGGGAACCTTTCAAATATTACGTTTAGGGGGGGGGGGCTATTCCATCGAGACAGAGGCAGTGTCTCGTGATACAAGGTACGACACATCGGGGGAACCTTTCAAATATTACGTTTAGGGCTTATTCCATCGAGACAGAGGCAGTGTCTCGTGACACAAGGTACGACACATCGGGGGAACCTTTCAAATATTACGTTTAGGGGGGGGGGGCTATTCCATCGAGACAGAGGCAGTGTCTCGTGATACAAGGTACGACACCTCGAGGGGAACCTTTCAAATATTACGTTTAGGGCTTATTCCATCGAGACAGAGACAGTGTCTCGTGATACAAGGTACGACACATCCGGGAACCCTTTCAAATATTACGTTAGCACTAAAGGGGGGGTCGTATATTTTGATATTATATTTAAATTTGACATAGGCATTTGAGCGTAAATATTTGAATTTGACATTTTATTTTGAATTTATTTTATTTTTTGTTTTATAATTCTGTGACATAAATGTAACTGATTAGACGTTTTTGTGCCAATAAATAATTTGAATTAAAATTTGCAGGTCAGCTAACGTGGCTGGTATACATAATAGGCGCCGCGATAGGCGGACGAGCATCCCTGAACGCGTGCGATGAAAACGACGCCATGGATGGGGAATTAGTGTGCAGAGTTTTGCAGTTAATGGATCTCACTGACAGTCGTTTGGCTCAGGTAAGTTTTTTTTTTTTTTTTTCAAAATAAATTGCCTTTGCTTAATGCCGTCTATCGTGTTTTTCTTTACTTGGTTGCCTGGAACAGATCGCTGTTAGCGATAAGGGGCCGCCACTTGTGGCACTAGTTTATAAGGTTCTTTTGTTCTGTTCATGGTGTGCACAATAAAGAGTTATGTTATCTATCTACCTACACCAGATTATTTATTAAACAAAGATATGTCATTTTATGTCAACCTTTCCCCTACACGCAGGGACAATTTTTATTATTTTTGTCGTCTTTTTTAGGGTTCCGTACCCAAATGGTTACTAAGACTCCGCTGTCCGTCTGTCTGTCTATTCGTCCGTCTGTCACGAGGTTGTATCTCATGAAACGTGATAGTTAGACAGTTGAATTTTTTACAGAAATACATCATATTTTTGTTGCCGCTAAAACACCAAATAATAAAAAACAAAACCTCATTTTTTTTTATCTCCCATACAACAAAGCGGTTTAAAAAAAATGCAAAATCTAAAAATTGTATACATAGATGATATTTTCGTTTACTCCGAAACTTGTTCTGTTTCATTGGAGCAGTGCGTTTAGTTGGGGTCATGTTGTCGGTTTTTTTAAATGTAAATTTATATATTACAAGCGGACGCCTCGCAGTTTCACCCGCGCAAGATAAAAAGTAGCCTATGCCACCCGGGGATAGTGTAGCTTCCTAACGGTGAAAGAATATTTGAAATCGGTCCAGTAGTTTCGGAGCCTATTCAATACAAACAAACAATCAAATCTTTCCTCTTTATAATAGTATAGATAAAGTATCTATCTAGTATCTATTGTCTTTACTTTTACATTAAAGAATAAAAACCGGCCAAGTGCGAGTCGGACTCACGCACGCAGGGTTCCGCGCCATTATCTATAAAAAAAAATCAGTTTGTTGTATGGGAGCCCCGCTTAAATATTTATTTTATTTTATTTTTAGTATTTGTTGTTATAGCGGCAATAGAAATACATCATCTGTGAAAACTTCAACTGTCTAGCTATCACCGTTCTTGAGATCCGGACGCTGGTACGCCTGGTGACAGACGGACGGACGGACAGCGAAGTCACAGTAATAGGGTCTCGTTTTTACCCTTTGGGTACGGAACCCTAAAAATACTTAGTGGTAGATCTCCTTAGCAGGAGGTCGTCTAGGTAGGTACCACCGCAGTATCAGTAAGCCGCTAAGCAGTAGTGTGTAAACATTACTGTGTTCCGGTTTGAAGGGTACTGCAGCTAGCGAAATTACTGGGCTGTTGAGACTAACCATCGAAAGTCTCAAAGTAATGAGCGCCAAAGTAGTGATGCCCTGGACTTTGTTTTGTTACTCAAAGTTCTGTGTATCGCTGCAATGGTCATGGGCAGACGTTATCTTTTACCATCAGGAGAGCGTCTCGTTCGTCTCATTACTTTTTACATAAAAAAAAAAAAATAAAAAAAATCAAGAATACGTGTTCATTGTCTACAACTTTACTTTATAGGGAGGATGTGAAAAGCTCGAACTTGCAATGATGTCTTTCTTCGAGCAGTTTCGCAAAATTTATGTTGGCGAACAAGTTCAGAAGAACAGCAAAGTGTACCGACGCCTGAGCGAAGTGCTCGGTCTGAGCGACGAGAGCAGATTGCTCAGCGTGCTCATGAGGAAAATGTAAGTATTTATAATAGATCCAACCGTTTATTTTCTTTTTGACAGCACCAATAGAACGTAACTGCGTCATGTTACGCAAAAGTTCACTTTTAAATGCGAGGTTTTAAAAATATGACAACTGCCTAAGTTTGCTCCTTGATCCCGTATAATAATCATCTTTGACAAATTGAGTCCATAAGTGCAGTAGTTTTTTTTATAAATTACATAAAATAACGAACGTTTTTAAAAATGTACGTTCTATGGCTATCAACATTTGTAGCGATGATAGCTCAGTGGTTAGCGCGGTAGGTTCGCATGCCGAGGGGCGTGGGTTCAAACCCCAACAATGAGCTTGAGCTGCCGGTGAAGGAAAACATCGTGAGGAAACCATAGCATAGTGGTAGGGTACTTTCTAGTACTCGGCTGGCTAGCTACCACCCTCAAGTTGAAAATCTGCCGCCAAGCATCTAACGGTGTGTTCCGGCGGCATCGCTTGAGAGCCAGCTCCATTCCAGGCTAGGTGTGCTTTGCCATCTTCGACCACACCTTCACTTAACATCAGGTGAGCTGTGGTCAAACGCCTAGCCTGTCAACAATTAAAAAAAAAAAACATAGTGATGTTACGATTGAGATATCGATATGGTTTATTAACTATTTTTACACGGGTGTAATGTAGCATTCTAATGTAGTATAAGTATAGATTGGTATGAAATGACATGAAACAATTATTGTGACTTTTATTTTTTATTTATTTATTAATCAAAATCAGATTCATCGTCGCTGTCACTCGAGCTATCGCCGACATTTATAATTAATTGTTGATTCATATTATCTATCGCCACGTGTTTATCCCAATCTGCCATTATAGTTGTATGTATAAGTATGTATTTATAAAAAAAAAAAAGTATTTAAGTATTTTATCAGTTATCTGACTCCCATAGTACAAGCTTTGCTTAGTTTGGGGTCAGATGGCGCTGTGTGTAATGTCCTACGATATTTATTTATTTTATTTAGTTTCTTGACACACAGACAGATTTCACAGACTTTCACAGACTCGATAGAAAAATGAATCGATGTCGTGCCCACTATAATCACTTGGTCACAACACTATAACTGTCAAATTAGATCTGTCAAATAGAAAATAAACGGTTGGATCTATTATAGCGAAGATAAACTAACATTTTTTTTCTTTATGTAAGATGTAACGAGACGCTCTCCTGATGGTAAGAGATAACGCCTGTCCATGACCATTGCAGCGATACACAGGACTTTGAGTACCAAAACAAAGTCCAGGGCATCACTGCTTTGGCGCTCATTACTTTGAGACTTTGCATCCTTAGAGCAATTTTGCAAAATTATAGTAAAAATAACTGCGCTCCGCGGCGTTAACTGCTGTTCCCATGTGAACACTACATACTTTTCGGGATAAAAAGTAGCTAATGTATTAATCCAGAGTGTTAACTACCTCAATACCAAATTTCTTCAAAATTGGTCCAGCCGTTTGAGCGTGAAGCAGCAACAAACACACTCGCAGACTTTCGCCTTTATAATATAGCTGGCTGCGTCCCGCGGTGTTACCCGCTTCATATTTTCGGGATAAAAAGTAGCAAGTTTTAATCCAAGATGTCGGCTACCTCCATACCAAATTTCATCAAAATTGGTCCAGCCGTTTGAGCGTGAAGCAGTAACGAATATACAAACTTTCGCCTTTATAATATAGCTGGCTGCGTCCCGCGGTGTTACACGCTACATTTTTAAAAATACATTTTTTTTTTTGTGGACAGAATAACAAACCTTAAATATTGGGGCGGTTCCGAGCAGATAATATCGAAAACGCTCGGTTTGCTGAGCGACCTCAGCGGCGGGTACTCCTGCGTGCGGAAGCTAGTCAAACTCGAAGAAGTCCAGTTTATGCTGACACACCATACTGTAAGTGCTATATTAATTTTTAACCGACTCGAAAAAAGTAAAAAAAAATAATTGTTTTTTTTATAAATAATATTTTTTATTAATTAAATTATGCGTACCTTTTCACCGGGTACGGTTAGGGGTGGGTTATTTTCTAAGTGCTGTATTGTGATTGTTTTTTTAGTTTGTTTTATATTAATTTGACAGATTTTAATGTAATAATTAATGTGGTACGATTTCCATACAAATATTTTTTTGCCATTTATGGACAAATGGAGCATAATTTTACAGTGAAATCACAGCTACTGGCATTTATTTTGGTCTTTATCTGCGGTAAACCACAATTGCTTGAATGAAACGGTAGATTATAAGCATAATTACTGTTTTATTCAAAAATTATAAATTCATAATTCATTAATAAAATAATGCTTAGTAAAGGCTTAGTTTTTTTTCTTGTTTTTTTTTTTAATCTAAAAACTAATGAGACAAACGAGACGCTCTCCTGATGGTAAGAGATAACGCCTGTCCATGACCATCGCAGCGATACACAGAACTTTGAGCAGCAAAACAAAGTCCAGGGCATCACTGCTTTAACGCTCATTACTTTGAGACTTTCGATGGTTAGTCTCAACAGCCCAGTAATTTCGCTAGCTGCAGTACCCTTCAAACCGGAACACAGTAATGTTTACACACTACTGCTTGGCGGCAGAATAACTGGTACTGCGGTGCTACCTACCTAGACGACCTCCTGTTTGTGGCCAGATGACGCTGTGTCTATAGTCTTACGATATTTATTATTTATTTAATTATATGTGTATTTGATTTGGTTTTTCCAGGCGGAACACTTTCCGTTTCTGGGCATCAGTAACGTGGGCACGTGCGAGATGCGGTGCCGCACCATGCTCTACACGGCGCTGGGCCGGCTGCTGATGGTCGAGCTCGGGGAGGACGAAGAGCGGTACCACGCCTTCATGATGCCACTCACCGGTGAGTTGCTTCTTGGGAGGCCTTATCGTTGCGGTCGAGAACGGACGTTGATCAATCAAAAATAAATCCGTCCAGCCGTTTTAGCGTAAAGACGTAACAAACGTACTCAACAAACTATAACACAGACGTAACACACTCACAAACTTTCGCTTTTATAATATTTTTCAGCATAAAAAGTAGCTTATGTGTCAATCCAGGGTCCCGGCTACCTCCATACCAAATTTCATCCAAATCCGTTCAGTAGTTTTTGCGTGAAAGATCAACAAACATCCATCCATCCAAACTTTCACATTTATAAAATTAGTGGGACTAACTGCGCCCCGCGGTGTTGACCGCTACATTTTTTCGGGATAAAAAGTAGCCCATGTGTTAATCCAGGGTGTCGGCTACCATTGTACATACCACTGTCCATACCAAATTTCATCAAAATTGGTCCAGCCGTTTAAGCGTCAAGAAGTAACAGACATACAAACACACTCACAAACTTTCGTCTTTATAATATTAAGTGTGATAGTGATAAATAACAATATGTAACTTTTATTAATAGTAACATTTAACCTTTGCAGCGGCGTTCGAGAGTATAATAGGTCTCCTAGGGCCTCCGGAGGGGCCTCTATTCGCGACTGAGGAGGCCAAGAAGACACTCATAGGTCTCGCGCGGGATCTGAGAGGCCTAGCGTTCGCTTTCAACACGAAAACTACGTACATGATGCTGTTTGATTGGATGTAAGAACATTTTAAGTATTTAATTTTTGTAACCCTAAAAACGACGGTGTGTTATAAGTTTGACGTGTCTGACGGATGAATTGAAAGGTGAATTGGTCGGGAGTGTACTTAGCTATGTTTGATGAAAATCGGTCCAAGATGGCTGCCGCCACAAAATGGCGGATTACATATTGTTCACAACTCCCTCAGTATGGGGATCAATTGAAAGGGCTTGACTAGTAGAATACTTTACATCAAGTACTGGAACATCTTTATGCGTATTATGTATAAAATTTCTCATGTTGTATACAAATAAATTATCTTTATCTTTATCTTTACATTATGATAAATTTCAAATCCAAGATGGCCGCCGCCACAAATTGGCGGATTACATATTTTTAACAACTCCCTCAGTATGGGGATCAAATGAAAGGGCTTTACTAGTAGAATACTTTACACTATGATAAATTTCAAATCCAAGATGGCCGCCGCCACAAAATGGCGGATTACATATTTTTAACAACTCCCTCAGTATGGGTATCGAATGAAAGGGCTTGACTAGTAGAATACTTTACACTGGTAAATTTCAAATCCAAGATGGCTGCCGCTACAAAATGGCGAATTACATGTTTTTTTGTGACTTTATCGAAAGTGATCTTAACAATGATTCAAGAAAGTCAGTTTTTTTCGATTTTGTTTTTTTTATGGTTGACAGGCTAAGTGTTTGACCACAGCTCACCTGATGTTAAGTGATGGTGTGGTCGAAGATGGTAAAGCACACCTAGCCTGGAATGGAACTGGCTCTCATGTAAGGCTGCCGGAACACACCGTTAGATGCTTGGCGGCAGATTTTCAACTTGAGGGTGGTAGCTAGCCAGCCGAGTACTAGAGAGTACCCTACCACCATGCTATGGTTTCCTCACGATGTTTTCCTTCACCGGCAGCTCAAGCTCATTGTCGGGGTTTGAACCCACGCCCTTCGGCATGTGAATCTACCGCGCTAACCACTGAGCTATCATCGCTACAAACATTTATATATCCGGTACAATATTTTAAAACAATGTTTATTTTGTCCCAGCTACCCCGTGTACATGAAAATTCTCCTCCGGGGCATCGAGCTGTGGTTCTCGGAGCCCGCCGTGTCCACTCCGGTGCTGAAGCTGACCGCGGAGCTCGCGCAGAACAGGAATCAGCGGCTTCACTTCGACGTCTCCTCGCCCAACGGCATCCTGCTGTTCAGGGAACTGTCCAACATCATATGCGCATATGGTATAACTAATTATTGTTACGTCTTTAAACGTTCAGTTAAAAAGTAAGTTTCGGTAGGTTAGCCTGTTTCGGCAGCTTATCAAGTTTTTGGCAGCCTAGCCAGTTTCGACAGCCTAGCCTGTTTCGGCAGCCTATCAAGTTTTTGGCAGCCTAGCCAGTTTCGACAGCCTAGCCTGTTTCGGCAGCCTATCAAGTTTTTGGCAGCCTAGCCAGTTTCGACAGCCTAGCCTGTTTCGGCAGCCTAGTAAGTTTTGGCCGCTTAGCAAGTTTCGACAGCCTAGCCTGTTTCGGCAGCCTATCAAGTTTTGGCAGACTAGCCAGTTTCGACAGCCTAGTAAGTTTCGACACTTTAGCAAGTTTTGGTAGCCTAGCAAGTTTTGGCAGCTTAGCAAGTTTCGGTAGCGTTTCAATCTGGAGGTCTTGGGTTCGAATTCCACGGCGAGCACCTCTATATTTTCTGTGCGTATTGCAGATAACTTGAAACGGCGAAGGAAAACATCTCGAGAAATTTAATTTAAAAATAAGTAAACTAAAAAATTACTTAAAATATTAAAATTCTGCTCGAGTAATACTTGAATAGCCGTGTGTATCGACCGCGCTGACCGCTGTAGCTGTATGTATATTTTTTTTACTTTGTTATTTTTCCATCATTGCAGGCAGCAGAATACTAACAGTGGAAGTGAACAAAAAACAAATGTACGCGCTCAAATTAAAGGGAATATCCCTTTGTTTCTCCATATTGAAGGCGGCTTTGTGTGGAAATTACGCCAATTTTGGTGTGTTTAGGTAAATATAATCATAATCATATTTATTAATAACAAAGTGTTACAAGTCAATTTTCAATAATAATCATAAATAAACAAAAAATGAGAAATGTCACTAAAAAGTATAAAAATATTTGCAAAAATGTCAAATCAATAATAATTAAGTAATGAGCGCCAAAGCAGCGATGCCCTGGACTTTGTTTTGTTACTCAAAGTTCTGTGTATCGCTGTACTGGTCATGGATAGGCGTTATCTCTTACCATCAGGAGAGCGTCTCGTTCGTCTCATTACTTCTTACATTAAAAAAAAAAAAAAAAACCCGCGACGTGAAAACGACGTGGTGTTATAAGTTTGACGTGTCTGAGTGTGTGTGTGTCTGTCTGTGGCGTCGTAGCTACCGAACGGATGAACCGATATTTTTGTTTGAAAGGTGAATTAGTCGGGAGTGTTCTTAGCTATTTTTGATGAAAATCGGTCCAAGATGGCCGCCGCCACAAAATGGCGGATTACATATTTTTTCACAACTCCCTCAATATGGGTATCAAATGAAAGGGTTTTAATACCACCATGCTATGGTTTCCTCGCGATGTTTTCTTTCAACGACAGCTCAAGCTCATTGTTGGGGTTGAACCGAACGCGGTAACCACTGAGCTATCATCACTACGAAATCATAATCTTCTAAATTATGTCTTGTTTTTAAAAATATTTTGTCATTGTGTTATGTTTTTACATATGTATTTTTTTTTTTTGTGGTTGACAGGCTAGGTGTTTGACCACAGCTCACCTGATGTTAAGTGAAGGTGTGGTCGAAGATGGTAAAGCACACCTAGCCTGGAATTGAACTGGCTCTCAAGTGCGGCAGCCGGAAGACACCGTTAGATGCTTGGCGGCAGATTTTCAAACTTGAGGGTGGTAGCTAGCCAGCCGAGTACTAGAAAGTACCCTACCACCATGCTATGGTTTCCTCACGATGTTTTCCTTCACCGGCAGCTCAAGCTCATTGTTGGGGTTTGAACCCACGCCCTTCGGCATGCGAACCTACCGCGCTAACCACTGAGCTATCATTGCTACAATGTATATTTTTTTTTCAGATTGTACGGGGATGAAGCCTTGGACAATGGTTTGAATATGTTCGTGAAATTATTGTTAAGCATACCCCAGAATGATCTATTGGTGAGTTTCACTTTTAAACTTACATTTCACTTTATACACGCAGTCACACCCCGGACACTCGATCAGGAACAGTGTCCGTTCTGCCGGCACGCGTCACAAAATACAAAATATTTTTATTGTAACCATAACTGATGACTTATTAATAATATGTAACCCTGTCTGCTGCTTTAACGTATAGCTGTGGTGCAGCAGACAGTGCTCTCCCTTAAATATGTGCATGTTAGTTAACAACAATATTTTAAATTATGTAATAAAAAATTTAAGCTAAGGATATAGTTGCTCAATGCCGTGTGTGTGTATGTGTGTGTGTGAGTTTGCGTGTGTGTGTGTGAGTTTGCGTGTGTGTGTGTGTGTGTGTGTGAGAGCGTGTGCATATGTTCTTTAGTCTACTCTAATCAAAAGTTTTTCAAATGTGTCATATTCGTATGTTATAAAATCGCGTCGCGTCCTTTTTGCATACATTAATTAATTTTGTTTAGGCCGTACTAATATTATATAATAATATATTTTGCTAATATTGTATGGAAGAAAAAAAACATACGAATTATTAATAGGAGAACTAAAGTTATCTGTCTGTGGCATCGTAGCTCCCGAACGGATGAACCGATTTTGATTTTGTTTGTAATGTGAATTAGTCGGGAGTGTTTTAGCTATGTTTGATCAAAATCGGTCCAAGATGGCCGCCGCCACAAATAATAATAATAATATTCTTTATTTCAGGCATAAAATAATCCCATATAAAAAAATTAAAATTTACATTTTAGCAGAGTTAAGTTAAATTAAGTTTTACTCAATCTAAAATCACAGACTAGTTATCTATGATTCGCACTCTGGTGCACTTTCCTCCACATTTTAAAAATTGGACTTCTGTAGCAGTCACCAGGCCTCGCAAGATGCTATTTTTCGAATGTATCAACCCATTCCAGAAGGAAGCCCAACATGGCGGATTACATATTTTTGCACAACTCCCTCAATATGGGTGTCAAATTAAAGGGCTTGACTAGTAGAATACTATATACACACAAATAAATTTCAAATCCAAGATGGCCGCCGCCACAAAATGGCGAATTTCATTATTTTTTTATGTGACTTGATCGAAAGTGATCTTAAACTATGATTCAAAAAAGTCTGTTCATCTGTTTGAAGATAAACAGCTCTTATGTTCTTGACTAGTAGAATAGAGTATAGTTTAAAAAAAAACAAATCCAAAATGGCGGGTTACATATTTTTTCACAACTCCCTCGATATTGGTATCAAATGAAAGGCCCTGACTAGTAGAATACTATACGCCTGTCGGGGGTTTTTTTTTTTAAGTTTTCAATTTAATTAGTTGTTCATTTCTTGGGACATGTTTGTTTCAGGACTATCCGAAGTTGTCCCAAACATATTACGTGTTGCTGGAGAGATTGGCACAGGACCACATGCCGTACCTGGCCTCGTTACAGCCAGAAGCAACTCTGTACATACTGTGTTCCATATCGGAAGGACTCACGGCTTTAGGTATGACACGAATCTTGCCAAAAGGGGGTGTGGCAAGTTATTTTCGCGATTTCAAATAATAATAATGTAACTCTTTATTGTTTACACCAAATTACAAAAAAAATATAAAAATAGAAACTTAATACTAATGCAACAATTGGCGGCCTTATCGCTAAAAGCGATCTCTTCCAGGCAACCTCAACACGGAAAGGATTTTAAACTAAGGACGGGGTGAAAAAATGTTATACTATGTTATGTTATTATGTTGTTTGTAGCGATGATAGCTCAGTGGTTAGCGCGGTAGGTTCGCATGCCGAAGACGTGGGTTCAAAACCCCAACAATGAGCTTGAGCTGCCGGTGAAGGAAAACATCGTGAGGAATCCACAACATGTTGGTAGGGTACTTTCTATAACTCGGCTGGCTAGCTACCACCCTCAAGTTGAAAAATTTCTCGCCAAGCATCTAACCGTGTGTTCCGGCAGCCTCACTTGAGAGCCAGTTCCATTCCAGGCTAGGTGTGCTTTACCATCTTCGATCACACCTTCACCTAACATCAGGTGAGCTGTGTTCAAACACCTAGCCTGTCAACCATAAAAAAAAAAAACTCCGAGCACGTAATCCTGTGTAATTTTTGTACGTGACCAAAAGTTGTATTTGCAGACACGAGCGTATGTACCGGATGCTGTGCGACGTTAGACCACATCGTTACTTATCTATTCAAACAATTAGTACAGAAATGTAAGTACCATTGGGGAACGTTCAAATGCACCTTAATAGATAGTGAGCAGAATTTTATTACCCCCCTCGAAGAACACCTTGTGTAGCGATGATAGCTCAGTGGTTAGCGCGGTAGGTTCGCATGCCGAAGGGCGTGGGTTCAAACCCCAACAATGAGCTTGAGCTGCCGGTGAAGGAAAACATCGTGAGGAAACCATCGCATGGTGGTAGCGTACTTTCTAGTACTCGACTGGCTAGCTACCACCCTCAAGTTGAAAATCTGCCGCCAAGCACCTAACGGTGTGTTCCGGCAGCCTCACTTGAGAGCCAGTTGCATTCCAGGCTTGGTGTGCTTTATCATCTTCGACCACACCTTCACTTAAAAACATCAGGTAAGCTGTGGTCAAACACCTAGCCTGTAAACTATCAAAAAAAAAAAGAAAAAACCATATTACATGTTTCCTTCCATCACACTCCCAACATTTTTGCCACACACGTACACAAATACATAACTCACACAAATACATAACTCACACTATTTCAAACACACACACGCACGCACAAAAAACGCGCGCGGGCACACCCACACACACACACACCCACACAACACTGAGAGAGACATATAGTTGTTTATAATTATATTCATAAATCTTTTTTGCTTTTTTATCTTTTTCTCACAAAATGCATCATCATCATCATCATCATCATTTCAGCCGTAGGACGTCCACTGCTGGACATAGGCCTCCCCCATTGACTTCCATAAAGACCGGTTGGAAGCGGCTCGCATCCAGCGCGTTCCTGCGGTCTTTACTAGGTCGTCTGTCCACCTTGTGGGTGGACGTCCTACGCTGCGCTTGCCGGTCCGTGGTCTCCACTCCATAACTTTGCAGCCCCATCGGCCATCAGTTCTGCGTGCTATGTGCGCTGCCCACTGCCACTTCAACTTGCTAATCCGTTGGGCTATATCGGTAACTTTGGTTCGTCTACGGATCTCCTCATTCCTGATTCGGTCTCGTAGGGAAACTCCGAGCATAGCCCTCTCCATAGCGCGTTGTGCATGTAGATCCGCAAATCCAAAGCTTGCCACATCTTAAACTTGGGTCACCAAGATACAGGCTAAGCCTAGTTTGGGGCGCGATGTATAACGCCATAATATAATTTGCAAAAAATCTGTAAATGTATATTGTCTGTAAAATATTATTCTGTAAAAATATATTGTTTGTAATGAAATTAATGTCTGTTGTTATATAAAGATTTGTAGCGATGATAGCTCAGTGGTTAGCGCGGTAGGTTCGCATGCCGAAGGGCGTGGGTTCAAACCCCAACAATGAGCTTGAGCTGCCGGTGAAGGAAAACATCGTGAGGAAACCATAGCATGGTGGTAGGGTACTTTCTAGTACTCGGCTGGCTAGCTACCACCCTCAAGTTGAAAATCTGCCGCCAAGCATCTAACAGTGTGTTCCGGCAGCCTCACTTGAGAGCCAGTTCCATTCCAGGCTAGGTGTGCTTTACCATCTTCGACTACACCTTCACTTAACATCAGGTGAGCTGTGGTCAAACAACTAGCCTGTCAACCATAAAAAAAAAAAAAAAGATTTATTATTATTATTTCAGGTATTTATTTTATATCTTAGTTTTTAATTTTTTTACATTAAATAAGTATAAAACGTAAATAATATAGAAAACCTAAAAGGCTCGAGCTGCCGGTGGTTAGGGCTGCAGAGTGAGGAACCTCCTCACAATGCGCGCCGTGTCAAGGATCACTGCCTTTTGAAGATGACCCTTGACCCAACCGTCTAGCGAGAGTCTCTTACATTGATTATTATTATTATTATGAAATTTCAGCTAGCAATAAGGTAACGAACCCGCGACATCCGCCGCCTGAGACGAGCAATATGTTTATAGAAGTGCTCCAGCGACGGCCGGAGATCATGCAGCAATTGCTCGCGACGGTAAGCACTAAATTTTTACTAGTTGTTCATAAATATTAACGTTTATTGACATGTTGGACTGCCCTGTTAGCTCATTTAGAATAGAAGAAGAGACCTTATACACAGCGCCA
Organism: Biston betularia; assembly: GCA_905404145.2. Classification (NCBI taxonomy): domain Eukaryota; kingdom Metazoa; phylum Arthropoda; class Insecta; order Lepidoptera; family Geometridae; genus Biston; species Biston betularia. Next base: position 3,763,621 of record FR989890.1, read on the forward strand.
TCTGGCTTCAAACTAAGCAAAGCTTGTACCATGGAAGTCAGATAACTGATAGAATACTTGAATACTTTTTTTTTTGTAAATACATACAGAACACCCAGACTACTTGGTGGTAGATTTCCTTAGCAGGAGGTCTTCTAGGTAGGTACCACCGCAGTACCAGTTATTCTGCCGCTAAGCAGTAGTGTGTAAACATTACTGTGTTCCGGTTTGAAGGGTATTGCAGCTAGTGAAATTACTGGGCTGTTGAGACTAACTCTATCAAAAGTCTCAAAGTAATGAGCGCCAAAGCAGCGATGCCCTGGACTTTGTTTTGTTACTCAAAGTTCTGTGTATCGCTGCAATGGTGATGGACAGGCGTTATCTCTTGCCATCAAGAGAGCGTCCCGTTCGTCTCATTACTTTTTACATTAAAAAAAAACACAGAACAAACATTGTTGTTTTTACAACACAATGTTTATACTGGGTGGGAATCGAACACACGCCCCACAGCTCTCCAAGCAGACATACTACCAATGAACCAACAGGGTCAACTGTATACGATATGATTTTTGAGATGTTGAGATGTCACACTTTCGTCGCATGTGGGCGTAATGAATACCAAACCTTTTTTTTTTTGTTTTTAATGTTTGACAGGCTAGGTGTTTGACCACAGCTCACCTGATGTTAAGTGAAGGTGTGGTCGAAGATGGTAAAGCACACCTAGTCTGGAATGGAACTGGCTCTCAAGTGAGGCTGCCGGAACACACAGATGCTTGGCGGCAGATTTTCAACTTGAGGGTGGTAGCTAGCCAGCCGAGTACTAGAAACTACCCTACCACCATGCTATGATTTCCTCGCGATGTTTTCCTTCACTCATTGTTGGGGTTTGAACCCACGCCCTTCAGCATGCGAACTTACCGTGCTAACCACTGAGCTATCATCGCTACAAAACTTAAACTTAATGAAATGTTTTGTTTTTCAGGTACTGAACGTGATAATGTTTGAAGACTGCTGCAATCAATGGTCTATGTCGCGACCGCTTCTTGGCCTCATACTCTTGAACGAGGAGCATTTCAACCGGATCCGAGGGGAGATGATCGCTCAGCAGCCGCGCGATAAACAACCCCAGCTGGCGCAGTGGTTCAACGGGCTCATGGCTGGTATAGAACCCAACCTCCTCACCAAGAATAGAGACAGGTAAGAAATTATCACTAAAAATAGAGAGATTTTATAAAAAAAAACATCATTTTATTACATTTTTTCTTAAATGTATATCAAAACCTTGCCGATGTTTGTCTCGGTTTTCATAACTAAAATGGTGACAGGTGAGAAACGGTCACTAAAATTGAGAAATGATCACTAAAAATTGAGAAATGTTTACTAAAATAGTGAAAAGTTATGAAAATGCTTCCAAAAAAATAGAAACAGGTAAGACATGCTCATTCAAAATATAGATAGATTAGAAATGTTCACTAAAATAAAAAGAAATTACGAATGCTCACTAAAATAGAAACGGGTTTTATAAATGCTTGCTAAAAATGAAAACAGGTAAGAAATGATCACTAAAAATTGAGATAGGTAAAAAAGGGCACTTTTTTTAGTAGGTTTTTTAAAAAAAATACAAGTACCGAAATCACAAAAATTACGATGGGTAAAAAAATAAAAACTAAATAACTATTATTTATCTTTTACACACAGATTCACACAAAACCTGTCCATGTTCCGGCGGGATATAAACGATCTTCTTAAGGGCACATCGACGGCAAACAACGGCGCCAGCGTCAATGACATGATGACGTCATAATGGCGGCGCATCACAGACTGATGACGCTTGTGACGTCATAGCGTAGCTCTAAACGTGACTGAGGTGAGGAAAGTTAGGAAAATGTGAATATTATGTAGAAGGAAGATATTGTGATGAATAACGTTAGTTGACATTGAAATTACGGTAATTGACATTTGACGTCAAGTGACGGTAATTGGCATTGACGTCAAATGACGGTAATTGACGCTGACGTCAAATGACGGCAATTGACGTTGACGTCAAATGACGGCAATTGACGTTGACGTCAAATGACGGTAATTGACGCTGACGTCAAATGACGGCAATTGACGTTGACGTCAAACAATTGTAATGAGACGTAGTTCTGAGTCGACGTCATAGACGCCAAGTTGAACTTTTAAATCATGCCAAGTCGACTCTTATTTGTAATATACGGTGTTACGCGGAATAGTAGTGCTAAACTGACATGACCTCATTGTTCTCATAAAAATAAACATATTTTTTTTTAATATGGGACGGACCCATAATAAAATCAGCTGTCTCATAAATGAAACGTTGTTTTAAATTTAACTACAGATCCCGCTAACCCTGTATAGAATTAATTGGCTTTTTAGATTTGTGAATTAAGAATTAAGTTTTTTAATGTTTTTATTACAGCTGTTTAAGTAATCGTTTTTTTTTTTAATTCATTAAGATCGTTTTTAATGGCTAAGTTCCGTTTTTTTTGTGCCATAGGCAAACAAGCAGACATGTTGTCTAATGGTAACGGGCCATTCATAAATTATGTCACGTTAAGGTTTTGCTCCTAAAATTAGTGACGTCACATTTCAAAAACTAATATACATATTTAAGCATTAAAATATTAATTATTAACAAAATCTTTTTTGTTTTGTTAATTTTAGGGTTCCGTACCCTAAAGGTAAAACGGGTCTCTATTACTAAGACTCCGCTGTATGTCTGTTCGTCTGTCGCCAGGCTGTATCTCATGAACCGTGATAGTTAGACAGTTGAAATTTTCACAGATGATGTATTTCTGTTGCCGCTATAACAACGAAGAAAAGAAATATATTTAAAAGGGCTCCCATAAAACAAACATGATTTTTTTTTTTGCCGTTGTTATAGATAATGGTACGGAACCCTTCGTGCGCGAGTCCGACTCGCACTTGACCGATTTTTTTGAATGTTTTATTTGATGTTGAATTATGAAAAAAATTTTTTGTTTTAATTTAATAATTTCCTGATGAGAGATTGCAAAATATGTGACGTCACACCAGAAAGGGGGGAGTCCCACAAATGTGACCAGGTGTGACAAGGACGGGGGTGGATTCAAAAAAATTACCCCCAAAGTGTGACATGATTTATGGATAGTCCCTAATATAGCTATTTAGAGGTTATGTATAATCGTGCGGCGTGACGTCACAACATGGCGTCCACCAAGAGACGTTGGAATATTTCGCGAATTGTTTCAAATTGTGTTTTGTATTCGAGATCAAAGGAACGAGATTTTTATTTTCAATGCATTTGTATGATTGCCGACTTTTTAAGAATACTATCTGACAGACGTCCCGTCTTAGCTTCATGAAATGCGCAAAGTTAAAATGGTCGTTAGGTTTTCTGTGAAATTTTCTTTATTTTTGGGGTTCTGTATCTCAAAAGGAAAAAAACGAAACCTTTATAGAATCACTTTGTTGACCGTCTATCTCGGGAATGCGTGGAGTTATCGTGTTGAAATTAAAACTATATACGCAGATCTGTAGTCTCTTGCAACTGTGAAAAAATCAAACTTCTCAGTTATCCTAAAAAGAAGTTACAACCGTTTTAGTCCCAAAAAACCGCATATTTTGACATTTTCAAGAGAATCAAAACCTATAGTACTTTCCGTTGACATGAAAATTGGCAAGAAGCATTGTCTTATAGTACACAAAAAAACCAAAAACTGAACATTGTTAATTTAATCACAATTTTTTTTTTACAAGAAATGAGGGTATTTTTTGTACGATTATAAACTTATTTGCAGATGGTAAACAGAAAGTGACCTATATTGATATATCGGGACAAGTTTTCCAACGGCAAAGTTAAGTTTGTCCCAAATACAAAATACAAATATTTTATTGATAATACCAATGTTACAAGTTCCCTCAATCCAGTTTGCAGTTATATTTATATAACCAACAAGTTTGTACGGAACCCTCAGTGTGTGTGCCCGACTCGCACTTGGCTGGTTTTTTTTCATGGTTGACAGACTAGATGTTTGATCACAGCTCACCTGATGTTAAGTGAAGGCGTGGTCGAAGATGGTAAAGCACACCTAGCCTGGAATGGAACTGGCTCTCAAGTGAGGCTGACGGAACACACCGTTAGATGCTTGGCGGCAGATCTTCAACTTGAGGGTGGTAGCTAGCCAGACGAGTACTAGAGAGTACGCTACCACCATGCTATAGTTTCCTCACGATGTTTTCCTTCACCGGCAGCTCAAGCTCATTGTCGGGGTTTGAACCCACGCCCTTCGGCATACGAACCTACCGCGCTAACCACTGAGCTATCATCGCTACGAAGTTTTTCCTTCTACAAAGTATTAGTATAAATCGGTAGTCGTTTTTTTTTATACATAGATATAAACACTTTTTCAAGCACTAATTGTTGTTACTTTTGCGGAAATACTAGAGTATTTCAGATTTTGGAAGTGTATTTTTCATTTTTGTAGCGATGCTAGTTCTGTAGTTAGCGCGGTGGTTTTATCACACGATAAATGGCGTGGGTTCAAACCCCGACAATGAGCTTGAACTGCCGGTGAAGGAAAACAGCGTGGTGGTAGGGTACTCTCTAGTACTCGTCTGGCTAGCTACCACCCTGAAGTTGAAAATCTGTTGCCAAACACCTAAAAGTGTGTTCCGACAGCCTCACTTGAGAGCCAGTCCCATTTCAGACTAGATGTGTTTAACATTTTCGATCAGACCGTTACTTAATATCAGATGATGATTTACTTGGTGGTAGATCTCCTTAGCAGGAGGTCGTTTAGGTAGGTGCCACCGCAGTACCAGATATTCTGCCGCTAAGCAGTAGTGTGTTAACATTACTGTGTTCCGGTTTGAAGGGTACTGCAGCTAGCGAAATTACTGGGCTGTTGAGACTAACCATCGAAAGTCTCAAAGTAATGAGCGCCAAAGCAGTGATGCCCTGGACTTTGTTTTGCTACTCAAAGTTCTGTGTATCGCTGCAATGGTCATGGGCAGGCGTTACCCCTTACCATCAGGAGAGCGTCTCGTCCGTCTCACTATTTTTCACATTAAAAAAAAAAGAAAAAAAGTCAAAACACCTAGCATAAAAAAAACTACTTTTAATACTAAAAATATAACTCTTGACTACTCAAAATGAATCGGGACACTTAATAAAGATCGATGACGTTTGAGTGAAGTTTCGTACGACCAAATTTTATGCGAACTAGCGATGGCCGTGCGATCGCTTGTGAGGACGACCATGAAAGACGATCGCGCCGTTTGTTCGTACGGACGATGTTCGCACGATGTACTATTGTGATTTCTATGACGATAGAACCTTCCTTCTACTTTATTTGTCGTATTTGCAATTAGAATTTAAATTGATCTATCCTTTAGTGGAATTTTCTACATCAAGAATTAAAAAAAAATGTATAGGTAATGGAATTATTCTAAATGTTTTTCATACCCATAAGTTAAATGAAATTTGAATTTAAAAATGGTATAGATAAATGATTAAAAAATATGTTTTAATTCTTAATATTAAGCCAGCTCCACACTTTACTTGGTGGATGATCTCCTTAGCGGGAAGTCGACTAAGTCCCATCGCAATAATGAACCCCATTACTTTGAAGGGTAGCAGCGAAATTACTGGGCTGTTGACTAACTATCGAAAGTCTCAAAGTAATGCGCGCCAAAGCAGCGAAGCCTTATACTTTGTTTTGTTCTGTGTATCGCTGTAATGGTCATGGACATGCGTTATCTCTTACCCAGCAGCGGCCTTAGCTGTTTCCGAGGCTCGGGGCGACAGATCATTGTGAGGCCCTTTTTCTTTGTATCAGTTTTACTAAAAAAATAGTTCGAGTGCTCGAGTGACCGTAACATGTTTGCACTAATAATGAAACCGTGCGTTCAGGGGGGGTTTTGTTAAGTGCGAGGCGCGAGATACACATAGGTACATATATGATAAAGACTTTTATCTAAGAGGCCGCGAGGCCCCGGGCGGTTGCCCTGCTTGCCACCCCCTAAGGCCGCCACTGCTCTTACCATCAAGAGAGCGTCTCGTCTCTTAAAAAACGCTAGTTCATGACCATTACACAGAACTTTGGAGTCTCAACAGCCCTATAGACTCGCCAGCTGCAGTGTGGAGCCGGCTTACCAGTCCTAACGAAAATTCGACAAAGGCACATAACTTCCTATGAAAGTGTAATGTTGTACTAAGTTTATTGAATTCGTTTCCTGCAGTAGTGTTAGGCTGGAGCGTACGGAAAATTTATAGTTTAAGTTTGTATGTGGACGAATGTCGGAACTGTAAATAAATAATTAAATTTGTGATTTGTACAAAGTATACTGTGGTTTTTATTTAACAGAGAACCTTTTTTGAACCTCCTTTTTTAGGGTTCCGTATCTCAAAAGTAGAAAATACGGAATCATTATAGGACCCGATTTTGTTGTCGGTCTTGACAGACGGACAACAAAATCGGGAAAACTAAGAGCCAATTTTCAAGTTTAAATATCGACATTGATCTTGGTTTACTTTTTTAACTCGTAAACAGAGTTCATGTAGCACTGAACGCATTTAAATTCACTGGTGAAATCGACCCTAAAACCATATAATATGCAGATATGTAATCCCTTGCAGCTGGGAAGAAATCAAACTTGTTACTAAACGAAACAATTAAAATATTTTCTTTTTATGGTGGACTGGCTAGGTGTTAAGTGACGGTGTGGTCGAAGATGTAAGCACCTAACCTGGAATGGAATTTTTTATCTAGTAAAATAAGTTACAGCCGTCCATGTCGGAAAAACGCATATTTCGACACTTACAAGGGAATCAAAACCTATAGAGCCCTACTATGCAATGTTTTCTATCACCAGCAGCTCAAACTGATTGTCGAGGTCCAACGCCCTTCGGTATTAAACCGACCGCGCTAATCACTGAGCTATCATGTTAGCCTTTAGGCAAAGGCCCCTTATGGAAGGGCAGCCTATACCTATAGACAGCCCCGTTGGCTGATTGGTAGTATATCTGCCTTGAGAGCTGTAGGCGTGGGTTCGATTCCCACTCAGGGCAAACATTTTGTGAATAAACAAATGTTTGTTCTGTGTCTGGGTGTTCTGTATGTATTATAAATATGTATTTACAAAAAAAAATATGTATGTATTCTATCAGTTATCTGAGTTCCATCACACAAGCTCTACTTAGTTTGGGGCCAGATGGCGCTAGGTGTAGTTCTACGATATTTATTTATTTATTTATACCAACAGTGGGAAAAGCTGATCGTGGATAATAAAACTCAAAAAATATTTGGAAATAATATATTCTAAACTAATAACAGCACGCACAATTTGCTCGTCGCTGCGCGTCCGGCGCGCCTCTTGGCCTCTTGCGAACCGCCGAGAAAATCTTAGTTCTAAATTAGATCACACTTAGATTGATTGTAATTACGACGATAGCGCCGGCCGCGTTGCGTTCCATTCACACTTTATATATATATTTCATTTGATGAACCAATTACAATTCGAAGTAGAAAGCTTATCCAATAGGAATTTCAGAAACTCTACCAGTAATATTCGATTCTACAGTCATTAAAACTGAGATGAAACTGCATTGCAAATACAAATATTGCATTCCATCATTCAAATTATGACATGACCCTTGTTAAATGTCACGAATTGTAAATTTTCCAATACCGTGTCAAATGTCAAGAATTGGCTCTCAACTATCGATTTGTTCATTTACACATTTAATATTTTTAATAGAACCGTAATATTTCAGTTTCTTAAGATCAATCACCAAAAATTTCTTCTGGAACAAATAATACGAAATATTTCGGTAAAAAAATCATACATTAAAGTGATCAAATGAAATATACACATAAAATAAATATACACTACATACTACAGTATGTAGAAAAATATAACAAAAAAAAAACAACCGAAATAATCAATTAACAGTTTTTTGAAGACATTTTATCGCTAAATGCATGGAATAAATCTTTCTTTTGTGAGATATTTTGAAAAAAAAAATGTGTCCAAATAACCGTTCCGATACATATTATAAAATATATTAGAGTACCATTATAATTAATTGTAACAACCTAAAATTTCTACAAGTTTACAGACCTACAGTTCTTTTAGGACTTTAAACATTTTATTTCTTATCGGGTCTGAAATGTCCACTCGATACAAACAGTATTTAGCAAAAATTGCACTTTTTTTTAATTAAAATTAAAAGTTATTTAATAATGTATTGTATTTAAGTATAACAATACACAGTATCTGTATATCATAGGGCACTTTTCTGCAATTCAATCCAGAAAAAAGAAACGAACGAAATGAATGAAACTCACCATTTGCGAAACGCACATTTTGCGTCGAGAGCATTCTGCAAATACTTTTTCGACAACATTAATAAACAAGAGCTAATATAGTGAAGTTTATGTTACAGAAATACTGTAAGTCTTTATACAGAACTGCAAGTCTATAAATAATTTAACTACATATTTGCAACACCAGTCATTTTATACTAATTTTAACAAACACTACATCTACAACTGAGAAGCGAAATTATCGGAATTGCATTCGAATGTCAGAATTCTTCGCGAAATGTCACAAACGTCATCCGAATACAATCCACGTGACCACTAACTTGTATGCATTGTTTTTTCTTCATATTATGGCAACTCCATCGTTTCTCTACCACGCAGGATGATGCATTTATGAAGTTATTAAAATATACATAATACTTAAAAAAAACTTGCTGCGATATTTCTACAAAAGCGAAATTTTATTTAAAAAAACGCAAATTGAAAAATATTCTTTGAGAGGTGCCTTTGTGGTTTTACATACCATAGCTATGTATTACAAGGTTAAGTTATTATTAAGCTGCAAGGAAGTAAATATACCACTATTATGTACTGTGGGAATCAAATTAAAAAAACAGCTGTTTCAGAAAAAAATTACCAATTTATGGAGTAACAATATTTTTACAGAGCTGTGTCCATATTACAATATGTTCGTAATGATGTGTACATACCCTTTCAGCTTAGTATACCCCAAGCTTGCATTCCAGTATAGTCACTGGTTTTATACAACACTTACCCGGACAAAAGTGCCGTAACTGTTAAGATTGTTCAAAACACCATACATACATAATTTTGTTCCATCACTACACTTTTGCGATATTATCATATTCCATTGACCTTCCATAACCCATTTGGAATTTCTTATTTAACGATGGACCGATGAATATATGTTTAAATATATAAAATATTCAACCAAAACTTTATTTGATTTTCCAATTTTTATCAACATAAAAAAATGATTGAAATACTTATAGAGTAAAATTCCAATTGATACATCAATTGCTCTAATTCTAATCGATACATCAATTGTTCTAATTCCAATTGAGTTACTCAAACCCATATTACCTCATTCATGTCTATCATCGTGTGTTATTTCTTACAGTTTTTGCGTTTAAACCCCCAAATAAATAAAATATGCATAATAGTTTGAGCTCCCTTTTATTTTAACATAATCATCTCGAAAATAACTATTTTATCACCTATGTTAACGACATAAACTAGGGAACTTTGCTAAACGTCTAGGTTGCTTTATACAACAATAAATATTAGCTATTAAACACATAAAAACAATATGTGGTAGCATTCATAGGAAAATTTGCTGGAGCTTTGATATAACAAGTAATTCAAGGCGGAATCAAAGCATTTATGTGAAAAAAATACTGATAAAAATTCTACCAGAGAAATGCAATATACATTTTGTGTTTTATAAGCGATGGTGTGGTCGAAGAATGTCAGCACACCTAGCCTGGAATGGAACTAGCTCTTCAGTGAGTTACATAACATTTGGAAGACCTCATGTGAGGTCTTAAAAAACTAGAATAATAATATATTCAGCTCCGTTCCCTAGTGCACGTCAATAATATTTGATACACCTTAAATGAGACACAAAAGACCTCATGCAATCACAGAAATATTGATTAAAATCTGAATAACGGCACCAATATCTATTCAGCCGAGTGACCTATGCCAAACAGTAAGTAAATTGAAAGACCTCATGTGGAACACAAAATAAGATCACACGAGGATGAAAAATATTATTAAAAAAAAATACTATAGCAGCAACGTCCATCCAGCTCAGTTTTCTAATATACACCATAGAGCTATATTATTTGGTAGACCTCATGCGAGATACATATAACCTCATGCGTGAGGTTGAAAAACATTATTAAAAAATTATAACGGCAACGATACATTCAGCTGAGTTCCCTAGTGTACGCTAAAGAGCTATATTATTTGGTAGACCTCATGCGAGATACATTTAACCTCATGAGTGTGGTTGAAAAACATTATTAAAAAATTATAACGGCAACGATACATTCAGCTGAGTTCCCTAGTGTACGCTAAAGAACTATATTATTTGGTTAGACCTCATGTGAGATCGCTTAGTTCTTCTTCTCTTCCTTGGTATCTTCTTGGCTCTGGGTTTGTTCCGTGGACTGCTGTTGGTTGCCTTCTCGTTCGGCTGCCATCTGCGAATACAAATTAATTATATGACTTCTGTTTCATGTGTTTATGACTTTTCATGAGGTCAAATATACACTTACATTTTTTTGTCCATATCCGTTATGCCAGTATCAAAATAATCAAGTAGTAATCTGACTAATATTACAAATGTGAAATTTTATATTCATTTTAGAATACATACTTGATACTGGCAAATGCATAAGCGAAATTATAATCCATTCAAGTGGTAAGAAGAAAACTGTATAGGCGCAGAATGTCCAATCGCAAAACGTCAAGTACGCGAAAAGTTCAATTCGTCAATTTGCTAATTAGCGAAATGTCCAATTCCAAAATGTAAACTATTTTTTAAGGACATTTCAAATACAAATGTTTTATTGATAATGCCAATGTTACAAGTCAAATTTCATAAAATAATTTCAAATATGTGTATCATTAAAAAAGTTACAAAACACTGATTACATGTCAATGAATAAGTCGAGTCGAGTTTCGAGATGTGACTAGAGATTTTGCGCCTAAACGAAAACCACTGAACCTTTGACAGCCCTGTTGGTTCATTAGTAGTATGTCTGCTCTAAGAGCAAGGGCGTGGGTTCTATTACCACCCAGAACAAGCATTTAGTGATATAAACAAATGTTTGTTCTGTGTCTGGGTGTAGAATAGAATAGAATAGAATATAACTTTATTATACACCAAAAACTTACAAATAGAAACAGATCACAATTAATACAAATATGAAACAAATGAAAAAAGAAGATATAATAGATTCATGATGTATAAGGGTGGTCTTATCGCCTAGAGCGATTTCTTCCAGACAACCTTTGGATGGAAAGAAGAGTGAATAAACATAAGGTAGGTGTACAAAACTGGTGGTACTGTATGTATTTACAAATAAACAAACTATTTTAGTGTTCTATCAGTTTTGCTTAGTTTGGGGTCAGATGGCGTTGTGTGTAATATCCTACGATATTTATTTATTTTTTATTTAAATGTAGGATGTATCAATCGACCGTTACGCTATTAAGTCGCAAAGGTTGATAACGAACATCCGTTTGTTTAGCACTTTTGCTTGACCACCGCATGTTTGGGTACAATACTGTGGCTCAAAAAAGTGCAATTGGAAAAATTACTGTTTTACCCGCCTTTTACTTGTCCTACGTGTTAAATACAGGGTATAAATACAACATATAATTTCACATAAATATTTACATTCTGTGTCTGTTTCTTTGTCATTCAAAAATATTTTTTTTTATGTTTAACAAGCTAGGTGTTTGATCACACCACACCTCATGTTCATCTAGTTTATTTCCGCTTAACGGGCAAGTCTTGTGAAATAAGGCAATCGATGTGTTTTTGTCAATCTTTTTGTGACGTTATACATCATGTGGAAGTTTGAAATTAATGAATACTATAATACATATCCTGAATTATTATGCTTGGAGAAAAAATAGTTTCAAACGCTTTTCGTTTCTTGAAATTATGAAATAGAATATGGCCAAATTAGTTTTAAACCGTAATCTTGATATCAAAAAAATTATAGGAAAGGCGCAATTTTATAGATGCTAACTTTGATGCAGATACATTTAAGGCTTAGACCTTTTATTGTACGTTTTGTTTATTCTATTAGCAGATAAGTACGGATAGTTTGATGAAAATTTCTGATAGTGCCTGCTGAAAACCTCTTTTCTGCGTTACGTCTGTTGCTGTTTTATTTTGGTAGGCGCTACAAACCATCTCTCTCTTCGAAGAATCAATCTCTCTGACGAATCTGACGTCACGAGGCACGTGTACCTATAGCATGTCGCGAGAGGCCGCAAGAGGTGGGCGCGCGGCGGCGGCGGTACCGAGCACCGCGCGCATGCTTCCCGGCCGTTTTGTATTTTGATTCTTCTAGTGTGCAACTAAATACCGACCGACCGCGCTCGGTCGTATTATTTTGTTGTCTTACCTCTTTAGTTTGAGTAAATGATACGTTACCGCGATATTGACGCTTTTATGTAATTTAGTGGAGTGAATCAGTGATTAGTGCACAGACGCTTTTTTGTTTATTTTTTATTATTCATCTTGTGTACATAATATTATAAAAATGGGAAACAAGCAAGGACGGAAAAGAAAATGTCTGTGTTTGTTTGTTACCTCTACACGCTTCAGTAGTTTAATTATTATCTTTTTGTTTGTATTTATAATTAACTAGTGGCCCGTCCCGGCTTCGCACGGGTGGACATTTATTTATTTATTAAAAATGGGAAACAAGCAAGGACGGAAAAGAAAATGTCTGTGTTTGTTTGTTACCTCTACACGCTTCAGTAGTTTAATTATTATCTTTTTGTTTGTATTTATAATTAACTAGTGGCCCGTCCCGGCTTCGCACGGGTGGACATTTATTTTTTAATTAAATTCTAGTAATAAATATAGCCTCATAGTAATTACTCTAAACTACTTTTTTAAAATGGGTCCAGAAGTTTTTCATAATTCATACCTATTGCGTAAATGGGTATAAAATGGATAAATGGATATTAAAAAACTCAAAGAGCGCCATATTCTGCATTGCGCCGTGCAAAAATAATCATGTTCATGTACATGCAATACTAACGTAGATAAACAAAAAATGACAGAACCTTTACAATATTATATTCATCGATAATTCGATGATTATAACAATATTATTAGTGTAGACTAGCTAACCCATGTTAAATATATTGTAATGTATGTAGTAAGCCTTATCCGTGTGCGGTCCACCACTCCACTCCACTACTCTATGGAAAATGTTGAATCGTGTGGTCTATGGGAAGGCGTCGGTTCTGAACGGTGAATAAAGATGGTGCCCGATATTAAAACGGTTTTCATTTAATATCTCAAAAACCCATCGGCCCCATTGTTTTCTCCATCTACGCCCCACCCTATGCTGCCTACTTGCTACGTGCCCGCAGGCTACGCGATGCAACTAACTATTACTAAATACATTCGTGTTCTCTGTGACTTTCATCAAACGTCATACGAATACGAAGTCGTGATGAACATTTAATTTGTACGAAACACCGAAGGTAGATTTATTCGTTTCCAGAGCGAAAATTTCAATGTAATCATAAGTTCCCATGGTTGCTTTATGAAACTTGAAAATATAAAACACTTGACACTGTCAAATATTCAAAACGCGATGCCAAAACAAAAAAAAAAAACTTCTGTCATAATGTAACAGATAATCAATGTAAAATCCGCTTTCGGCAATAGGAATAAACATTCTGTCTCCTTCTTGCTCGTGGCTATAGTAATTTAACTCTCCTTATCTATTTTAGCGTGACGTCAATGTATTCAAATCTAACGTCAGACGTATGTACGTCTGTGTGAGTAGAAAATATCAATGTAGATGTTCAAGCAGAAGTTCCCACGGTCGAGGACTTGGCCCTTAACAGTCGTTCCAGTTCCAACAGTGATGAGCACTTAAATTAAACTAATTTGACAACAACTTATTAATTAAAAACCGAATCTTACTTAAAATCTAGAACTAATTTGACATACACCTAAAAATATAATTTGACAAAAATTTAATTAAAATAACAAAAAATCTAATAAAAATAACCATAAGTCTTAAAATCCTCCTCTCTCTGCAGTAACCACTTGCCAACAGCTCACCTCATGTTGAGTGTGGTCGAAAATGGTAAAGCCCACCTAGCCTGGAATGCAACTGGCTCTCAAGTGAGGCTGCCGGAACACACCGTTAGAAGCTTGGCGGCAGATTTTCAACTTGAGGGTGGTAGCTAGCCAGCCGAGTACTAGAAAGTACCCTACCACCATGCTATGGTTTCCTCACGATGCTTTCCTTCACCGGCACCGACTCGAGCTCATTGTTAGGTTGAACCCAAACTCTACGGCGTGTGAACAGACCGCGCCAACCACAGAGCTAGTTGTAAATCAGTTGCTACGCAGAGCCAGTTCCATTCCAGGCTAGGTTAGTTTGCCATCTTCGATTACACCGTCACTTAACATCAGGTGAGCTACGGTCAAACACCTAGCCAGTCAACAATAAAAAAAACCTAAACAATATTTTTTTTTTATTCAAAGTAGGTTCGCGTTTGACCACTGCCGAATGCTAAATAGTAGTGTGGTCTAAGATGGAGCACGCTTACCTAGAAGAAACCTATTTACTCTAGATTTGAAGACGTCAATATTGACAACATCAAATTGACAAATCATATCGGCAAACCGTATCAAAATCCAATGTATTTTAAAAGAAACAAACACAGAAACAGACAGACACGAAAAACGATTATGTTTTATACTATTTAAGGGGCCATCCACATATATAAATTAAGTCACGATTTTTTTTACCAATCCTCCATCCTTGTCACAGCTGGCCACATATGTGAGCCCCCCTTGCCTTTGCCTTTGCCTAGTGTGCACATTTTTGCAATTTTAAATTTAGAAATTAGATACAAAATATCATATATATATATTTTGAAAAAATGTGATGTCACATAATTTGGGGCCCCTCCCCGCCCCATGTCACACAATGTCACACTTTGTCGATTCCCCATCAATAAATTGTTCACTACTAAATCTAATTGTTCTTTATTGTTTTTTTTTTAGATTTAATCACTTGACATTTTTTATATTTTTTTTATTACTATTCATTTGACATTATTCAATATTTTGACATCATATTACTAATTTGACATTTTATAGACTTTCCTTCTTTTTAATATTAGGCAGTGACATTTTGTTTAATTGTTCTTATTTCATTTTGTAATTTTATATAATTTTGATTAATAATTGTAATTTTGACGCGCCTAGTGTAACATATGTAGTTATAAGGCCAATGAAATATTCTATTCTATTCCCCCTCCCGCCCCTTAACGTGTGACGTAATCTATGGATGGTCCCTAACAGAGATAGATGTACATACCTTCTTGTAAGCCTGTTCGAAGAGCTTGAGGCTGGCTTGCTGCAGAGTGTTGGTCGCAGTTCGGATCTCCTCCGGGTCCACCGTCTCCTTCTTCAAGAGGAGTTCGCGAAGCTTCGCTATCTCACCGCGGAGCTTGTCGCACTGTCGACAATATCCCACGTTATGATACATTTCATAAAACTTTATTTTAAAAATCCCTCGACAGGTGTATAGTGTTGACAACTGGTTCATTGGTAGTATAGTATTGGTTGACTCGGTGGTAGATCTCCTTAGCAGGAGGTCGTCTAGGTAGGTACCACCGCAGTACCAGATATTCTGCCGCCAAGCAGTAGTGTGCAAACATTACTGTGTTCCGGTTTGAAGGGTACTGCAGCTAGCGAAATTACTGGGCTGTTGAGACTAACCATCTAGTCTCAAAGTAATGATCGCCAAAGCAGCGATGCCCTGGACGTTGTTTTGTTACTCAGAGTTCTGTGTATCGCTGCAATGGTCATGGACAGGCGTTATCTCTTGACATCAGGAGAGCGTCTCGATCGTCTCATTACTTTTACATAAAAAAAAAAATGTATGCCTGCTTCAAGAGTTGTAGGGCGTGGGCACGATTTGATTCCCACACAGGACAAACATTGTGTTGTACAAACAAATGTTTGTTCTGTGTCCGGGTGTGCTGTATATGTATTATTTTATTTTACATAGAAAACAAACAGCTGCTAACTTTGAGAATAAATAGGAGATAAATTAACATACAAGAGCCTAAAAAGTTTTCACTTATGTCATCTAATCTAAGTTAAAGTGTCCCGAGCCCACACCGGCCGGGGACAGATGCAAGAATTATAATACATACCTACTATCAGTTATCTGACTTCCATAGTACAAGCTTTGCTTAGTTTGGGGTCAGATGGCGCTGTGTGTAATGTCCTACGATATTTATTTATTTATTCTACTAGTAGAGCACTGTCCTTTGATACCCATATTGATAGAGTTGTGGAAAAATATGTAATCCGCCATTTTGTGGCGGCGGCCATCTTGGACCGTTTTTCATCAAATATAGCTAACACTCCCAACTAATTCACCTTTTAAACAAAATCAAAATCGGTTTATCCGTTCGGGAGCTATGATGCCACAGACAGACATACTTCTAACACTTTACTACAATGAAGGAAGCGTCTACGCAATAGAGAACTATCCCTGTATAGGGGAAAGTTTGTAAACGTGTTTGTATGTTTGTTAGTTTTTCAAGTTCAAACGACTGGACCAATTTTGATGTGCGTGTGGTAGCTAATTCATGTCCCAGAAACCATGAGTTATATTTCGGGAACGTGATACTGACTACAACATGTTTTCGCGCCCGGCTTTACCGCACTTTTCATTTGGAAATGCAAGGTTTAGATAGGACGCTACCCTGTGTAAAAAAATATTTATAAATATACTATGGAAACTGAATACCTACCATTTGTTTATATCAATCTTATGGGACGAACAAAACACTCTCCCGATAGTAAGAGATTTCGGCTAAGCACACCAAGCTCACCCTGTGTGACACCGCAGTCGAATCGTAGAATCTACCCATTTCATAACCGTTCAATATACAACCCTGAATTTGACATATTTTGTGACAACTGGCAAATAACCATGACCACTTTTTTGACATATTTTAAGAAATTAATTGAGCAATGATACAGGGACAAAAAAGCCGATTACGATTCTGACATTTAAATTTTAGATAACTGATTGTGACATTAAAATATTTTTATGTATTTAATTTTGACATTTGTATAATTTTATTACTTTGACATTTTGATTTTCCTGATGTTGACTTGTACAATTTGTTTTGACATTTTCATAATGTTATTACTTTGACATTTAGATTTACCTTATACTGACATTTGTATAATTTTTTATTTTGGCTTTTATGAACAAAATTATTTTGACATTTGATTCGGTTAAATACTTTATATTAGATAGGATAATTGTTATTATTTAATTGTGAGATACATGTAATTGATTATTATTATTGTCGTTTTTATCTCAATACATAAACAATAATTCACTTGGTGGTAGATTTCCTCAGCAGGAGGTCGTCTAGGTAGATACCACCGCAGTACCAGTTATTCTGCCGCCAAGCAGTAGTGTGCAAACATTACTGTGTTCCGGTTTGAAGGGTACCGCAGCTAGCGAAATTACTGTGCTGTCGAGACTAACCATCTAGTCTCAAAGTAATGAGCGCCAAAGCAGCGACGCCCTGGACTTTGTTTTGTTACTCAGAGTTCTGTGTATCGCTGCAATGGTCATGGACAGGCGTTATCTCTTAACATCAGGAGAGCGCCTCGATCGTCTCATTACTTTTACATAAAAAAAAAAATCTCATGTAATGAATTTTCAAAATATACAACAACAAATTTTATGAATCAGTACTATGTTATCTCGTTCCGAGTTCTCGCGCTGCGTACCCGCCTCCGCCACGTTCACCCTGTATATACACGTATGTTACCTCGTCTTGCGGCAGCTGGTGCTTGTACTCGTCCATCTTGGTCTCAGTGTCGTGCAGGACGCCCTCGGCCTGGTTGCTGAGCTCGACGCGCTCGCGCCGCTGCTTGTCGGTCGCCGCGAACTGTTCCGCAGCTTTCACCATGTTCTCGATCTCGTCCTTGGACAGCCCGCCCGATGATTGGATTACAACTGCGGGATACGTTACGCTGTTACACTGGAATCTCCATAACTCCAATAACAAGGGAAACGCACGACTTAACAAGAAGTTCTTGATACAAAGGATTTAAGGTGGTTTGATTTCCATACAAACATTTTTTTTTTCCATTTATGGACAAATGGAGCATAATTTTACAGTGAAATCACAGCTACTGGCATTTATTTGCGGTAAATCACAATTGCTTGAATAAAACAGTAGATTATAAGCATAAAATCAAATTTATGAAAGTTTTAAGAACTTGACAGCCTGTTGTCTGCCTCAAGAGCTGTGGGGCGTTAGTTCGATTCCCACCCAGGACAAGCATTTTGTGATATAAAACAAATGTTTGTTCTGTGTCTGGGTGTACTGTATGTTTTTACAAAAAAAAAAGTATTTATGTATTCTATCAGTTATCTGACTTCCATAGCACAAGCTTTGCTTAGTTTGGGGTCAGATGGCGCTGTGTGTATAGTCCTACGATATTTATTCATGAATAAAACAGTAGATTGCGCTAATAATCTACTATTATTGATAACTGTATTTCACTGGATTCATTTTAATAATAATAGTTTTTTTTTTTTTTAATGGTTGACAGGCTAGGTGTTTGACCACAGCTCACCTGATGTCAAGTGAAGGTGTGGCCGAAGATGGTAAAGCACACCTAGCCTGGAATGCAACTGGCTCTCAAGTGAGGCTGCCGGAACACACCGTTAGAAGCTTGGCGGCAGATTTTCAACTTGAGGGTGGTAGCTAGCCAGCCGAGTACTAAAGTACCCTACCACCATGCTATGGTTTCCTCGCGATGTTTTCCTTCACCGGCAGCTCAAGCTCATTGTTGGGGTTTGAACCCACGCCCTTCGGCATGCGAACCTACCGCGCTAACCACTGAGCTATCATCGCTACAAAATCGTATCGCATAAGATTAATGGGAGTAACATGTAGATGAAATAAAGGAGTAATGTATCGCGGTTTCTAGGAAAGCCGCCGCCAATGGGCTGCGACTAGCTGGTGCCGCGGGATTCTCTCGCATCGCTGCAAAAGGGCGAGCGCACAGGCGCAAGCACTGATCGGCGATGCCAACATATTGTTTTAAGCACAGTAATATGTATATATGTGTATGATGGATTGATAACTCTTTATTGTACACACAAAAATACAGAAAAACAGAAGAAATATACTTAAATGTAGGTGTAACAACTGGCGACCTTATCGCTAAAAGCGATCTCTTCCGGGCAGCCTTAGGAAGGATAGGATTTTTTTTTAAATGTAAAAGTAATGAGTCAAACGAGATTCTTCCCTGATGGTAAGAGATAACGCCTGTCCATGACCATTGCAGCGATACACAGAACTTTGAGTAACAAAACAACGTCCAGGGCATCGCTGCTTTGGTGCTCATTACTTTGAGACTTTCGATGGTTAGTCTCAACAGCCCAGTAATTTCGTTAGCTGCAGTTCGTTACCCTTTAAACCGGAACAGTCATGTTTACACACTACTGCTTAGCGGTAGAGTATCTGGTACTGCGGTGGTACCTACCTAGACGACCTCCTGCTAAGGAGGATCTACCACAAAGAAAGTAAGTATGTGTTTGTGTGTATTGGCAAGTGTACTCACTCTGTTGTTCCTTTCCAGTTCCCTTGTCGCGAGCTGACACGTGTACAATGCCGTTGGCGTCGATGTCGAATGTAACCTGAGGAAGAAATTAAATAAATATATTGATAATTTCTCACTCATTATAATCACTCATCATAAATATGTATATTGATAATTTCTCGCTCACCTCTATCTGCGGTACTCCACGAGGCGCGGGGGGGATGCCGATGAGCGAGAACTGACCGAGCATTTTGTTGTCTGATGCCATCTCTCGTTCACCTTGGTGCACTTTGATCTCCACTTGCGTCTGTCCGTCCGCCGCTGTCACAAACAATAGAGTTCTATCAAACTGTCATATGACGAAACCCATCTCATGGTAAGAGATGACGCCCGTCCATGACCATTGCAGCAGTGCCTAGAACTTTCGAGTAACAAAACAGAGACGTAAACAAGCAAGAAAGAAGGATTGAAGGATTTTTGTTTGAGGTTGTGGAACTCTCTACCGGAGTCCGTGTTCCCTGTTAGGTATAATATGGGTATCTTCAAGTCTATAGTAAATAAGTTTCTTCTAGGTAACGTGCTCCATCTTAGACCGCACTACTGCTTAACCTCAGGCAGAGTGTCAAACGCGAATCTAATTTGAATTATAAAAATTTTTCTTTGACGCTCAATGCCTTGAGACATTCAACAGTTAATCTCAATCTGGTAATGTCACTGCAGTACCATTTGAAACACAGTAAAGTTTACACACTACTGCTTGGAGGCACAATGTCTGGTACCACGGTAGCATCTAAACTCCTAAGTATTCTATCAGTTATTTTACTTCCATAGCACAAGCTTTGCTTAGTTTGGGGTCAGATGGCGCTGCGTGTAATGCCCTACGATATTTATTTATTTTATTTAACTAAACAACCTTCTGCAAAGGGCTACTACAACTTATTCGCTGTAGATCTTCAAAATAGTGTTTTTTTTTTTGCCTGAGGCATTGAAGGTGTTAAACTCTAAGTGTTTTCAAAAGCGAATCAAGTTTTTTTTTTAATGAAAAAAGTAGTGAGACGAACTAGACGCTCTCCTGATGGTAAGAGATAACGCCTGTCCATGACCATCGCAGCGATACACAGAACTTTAAGTAACAAAACTAAGTCTAGGGCATCACTGCTTTGGCGCTCATTACTTTGAGACTTTTGATAGAGTTAGTCTCAACAGCCCAGTAATTTCGCTAGCTGCAGTACCCTTCAAACCGGAACACAGTAATGCTTACACACTACTGCTTGGCGGCAGAATAACTGGTACTGCGGTGGTACCTACCTAGACGACCTCCTGCTAAGGAGATCTACCACCAAGAAATATGTGGTGTGGTGGATGTGTTTGCCATCTTTGATGACAACGTAATTAAACATCAGATAAGATAACCATTGTTGACACCAGAAACATGACATCAATTTATTAGGTACCTCTATTGTCAATATCAGGCGAGTATAATAATTATGGTTAAGGGTAGAAGGAGTTTTGGCGGGAACGCTGGAAGAGTCGTGTCGCTCCGTTGTATTTTTTGCCAAAACTTGTGTTTTGTCGAGTGTTTATGCATAAAAATGGTGGTGTTTTATTCATAAAGTGCCGAATTACAAGCGTGAGTGTGGGAAAATGATATAATGTGGTGAAACATGACTTTTCGTGGTGCTTTCAAAACTTCATCGAAGCTTTATAGTAAAGTCGACACTACTTTACTAAAGCATGACTGGATTTGACTAAGACTGGACTTTGACTATAACTAGCTACGAGGACACTTATTTAACTTTTGAAACTTGAAAATATATTAATACTTGACACTGGCAAATGCTAAAAGGCGACGCCAAAACCAAAGAAAAAAAAATGTGGTTAAGAAGTAAGCGGGAAAACAAGACAGACGGGCAAGTAACATGTAGATGAAATAAAGGAGTAATGTATCGCTATCGCGGTTTCTAGGAAAGCCGCCGCCAATGGGCTGCGACTAGCTGGTGCCGCGGGATTCTCTCGCATCGCTGCAAAAGGGCGAGCGCACAGGCGCAAGCACTGATCGGCGATGCCAACATTTTGCTTCAACCATAGTAATATAACAATAACCTAACCTACCAATATTCCTGCTAATACTAATTCCTGGTTGCAGTATTTGAATCACCAGTGGAGAAACCCTAATTCCTTGTAGCAGTATTTGAATCGCTTGTGGAGAACCCCTAATTCCTGGTAGCAGTATTTGAATCACCAGTGGAGAAACCCTAATTCTTGGTAGCAGTATTTGAATGGCTCGTGGAGAAACCCTAATTCGTGGTAGCAGTATATGAATCGCTCGTGGAGAAAACCTAATTCTCAGTAGCAGTATTTGAATGGCTCGTGGAGAAACCCTAATTCGTGGTAGCAGTATTTGAATCGCTCATGGAGAAAACCTAATTCCTGGTAGCAGTATTTGAATCTCCAGTGGAGAAAACCTAATTCCTGGTAGCAGTATATGAATCTCCAGTGGAGAAAACCTAAATCCTGATAGCAGTATTTGAATCGCATGTGGAGAAACCTTAATTCCTGGTAGCAGTATTTGAATTACCAGTGGAGAAAACCTGATTCCTGGTTGCAGTATTTGAATCCCCAGTGGAGAAACCCTAATTCCTTGTAGCAGTATTTGAATCGCTCGTGGAGAAACGCTAATTTTTGGTAGCTGTATTAGTCACCAATAAAAAACATTCAGGTCTTGTCAGTATTGGACTCACCGGTGGAGAAGACCTGGCTCTTCTTGGTGGGTATTGTGGTGTTTCTCGTGATGAGCTTGGTGAACACTCCGCCGAGGGTCTCGATGCCGAGCGACAGCGGCGTCACGTCGAGCAGCAGGATGTCGGTCACGTCACCGGCCAGCACGCCGCCCTGCACCGCCGCGCCCACCGCCACCGCCTCGTCGGGGTTGACAGCCTTGGATGGCGCGCGACCGAAGATGTCTTGCACAGTTGTTTGTACCTGTTGAATATGGATACATTTAACATATCTTGGCTGTACTAAGACAGCCCGACATTCTATAAGCCAGTTTTGTTACGAAGATTGACCACAACGTAAAAACAAGGCAAGGTTCAAGTAATAAAATTGAAAAACCCTATAGCTGTGCCATCATTACTAACCATCAAAATGTTGTGTGGAAGAAATCGCTTTAGGCGATAATGCCGCCGTTGTACTACCATGATTATATCGGTGTTTTTATTTTATCATACTTTTTTTTATCTCTTTCCCCTTGTGCTTTACCATCTTCGACCACAACGTCACCTAACATCAGGTGCGCTATAGTAAAAACACGTAACTTGTTAACCATTAAAAAAAGTCCTATGCACTGTAAAAGTACCCTTGAATGCAAAGAAGGTTCATCTTTTTATTTTTAAGTGTGTAGTGTGCTGTGTGTAGGACTATACACACAGCGCCATCTGACCCCAAACTAAGCAGAGCTTGTGTGATGGAAGTCAGATAACTGATAGAATACATAAATACTTTTTTTTTTGTAAATACATACTTATAATACATACAGAACACCCAGACACAGAACAAACATTTGTTTATTCACAAAATGCAATAGTTTAAAAAAATGTCTGTGAGAATATAACCCGATAGCATAAAGATGCTACTGGGGAATATGTCTCCAATTCACTTTGGCACCCGTCTCGAGAGACCAGCCTAGTCGGCCATGCTGGCTGACGTCAGCATGTGCTGGGTGCTTCACAACTTCTCGCCGTTTGTTTTTATTGACATTTAATCATACTGACATAATTATTTTATATGTGACATATTATTTCATTGACATTTTCATTGTATTTTTAAGCTATTGCATAGCTTCTATCGCGGGCCTTGAGCGTGGAGACCGAATCCAGAAATTCCGTAACGAAAATAACCTAACACCCCCCACTCCCACCGGCACAGCGGTGATACTTTTTAGTTTTGCCATCTATCGATGAATAGCAGAACTTTTAATGACTTTTTTGAAATATCACGCTTCTCTTTAAAAAAAAAAAAAATATCGTAGGACTATACACACAGCGCCATCTGGCCCCAAACTAAGCAGAGCTTGTGTGATGGAAGCCAGATAACGGATAGAATACATAAATACTTTTTTTTTTTGTAAATACATACTTATAATATATACAGAACACCCAGACACAGAACAAACATTTTTGTTTATTCACAAAATGTTTGCCCTGAGTGGGAAACGAACCCACGCCCTATAGCTCTCAAGGCAGATATATTACCAATGAGCCAACGGGGCTGCTTTAGTTCAGCAACTCGCCTCTAGGTGGCATTGGTTGTAATGCTATGCAATAGCTTTACCGCGGCACTCCCCGAGTGCCACACGTCATCTTTTTTTTCCTTATAATGATGTATCTGTTTGTTGTTAGATACCTCATTGTTATTACAATCTAGCCTAGTTGAGACTAATAAGTAATTTCAATATAACTTAAATTGCTAAGTAGAGTATAATCGAAGAATGCGTCCATCGACACTTTTCTTACTGTCTCTATTAAGGGGAAGACACTTTGTTCACGTGTTCTATAATATGTAGTACTCACTGCACTGACATTACTAACTTAATACACTAACTCAAAAGGTTTTGTCCTTTTTAGTATTCTTACTATATCCGCGGATATAGTAAGAATACTAAAAAGGATTTCATTGTATTGCCATATGTTATTATTTTGATATTTTTAAATATGAAAGAAAGAAAGAATAACGTTTAATACTCTTCTGTTTTATTCAAGCAATTGTGATTTACCGCAAATAAAGATCAAAATAAATGCCAGTAGCTGTGATTTCACTGTAAAATTATGCTCCATTTGTCCATAAAAGGAAAAAAATATTGTTTGTATGGAAATCGTACCACCTTAATAAATAAAAATAAAACCAGAGACCACCTTTTTTTGTGGATAACTTTTCGATCATAGATGGGTTCAGTTATTGCAGTAGATAACGCCATTTTTTTCTAGTAATTACAAAATAGTGGATGTATGTGAAGTCTCCAGGCTAGATGGGGCAAATAAAAATACAGACAAATTTTAATATGTGAAATTTTGATAATATTTTACAGATTGGACTAACAGTTGAATATACTAAAACTACATGACTTTGACATACCTTCGGCATCCTGGTCATGCCTCCAACCAGAAGAACTTCTCCGATATCAGTTCTCTGCACCTCAGCATCTTGAAGAGCTTTCTGGCACGGAGCGATGGTGCGTTTGATCAGATCTCCCACTAGGGATTCCAGTTTCGAACGGGTCATCTGTGGATGATACAACACTTTACTAATAAAATAAATATCGTAGGACATTACACACAGCGCCATCTGAACCCAAATTAGGCAAAGCTTATGCTATGGGAGACAGATTACTGATAGAATACTTAAAATACTTTTTTTTTATAAATACATACAGTACACCCAGACACAGAACAAATATTTTGACACCACAAAATGTTTATCCTGGATGGGAATCGAACCCACGCCCTTCAGCTCCTGGAGCAGACATACTACCAATGAACCAACAGGGCTGTCAACTAAACAGCACGATTGCAAAAACAATTTTTTTTTATAGTAATAAATAATACTCGGCTGGGTAGCTACCACCCTCAAGTTGAAAATCTGCCGCCAAGCATCTAACGGTGTGTTCCGCCAGCCTCACTTGAGAGCCAGTTCCATTCCAAGCTCGGTGTGCTTTACCATCTTCGACCACACCTTCACTTAACATCAGGTGAGCTGTGGTCAAACAACTAGCCTGTCAACCATAAAAAAAAAAAAAAGTGAAAGTTTGGACGGATGGATGTTTGTAACTCTTTCACGCAAAAACTAATGAACGGATTTGGATGAAATTTGGTATGGAGGTAGCTGAGACCCTGAATTAACACATACGACTACTTTTTATCCTGAAAACATGTAGCGGGGAGCAGCTAGAAAATTATAAATCTATATACTATTATAAAGAGGAAAGATTCGATTGTTTGTTTGTATTGAATAGGCTCCGAAACTACTGGACCGATTTCAAAAATTCTTTCACAGTTGGAAAGCTACACTATCCCCGGGTGGCATAGGCTACTTTTTACCCCTGTATTCCCACGGGAACGGGAACTACGCGGGTGAAACCGCGAGGCATCCGCTAGTATATATATATACTTAGCGATGATAGCTCGGTGGTTAGCGTGGTCAGTTCGCATGCCGAACGGCGTGGGTTCAAACCCCAAGCTTCCGGTGAACGAAAACATCGCGACGAAACCATAGCAGGGTTGGCGGTACTACATGTTTTCGGGATAAAAAGTAGCCTATGCGTAAATCCAGAGTGTCAGCTGCCGCCATCGCCATCGCGGGGGAAACCGCAAGGCGTCCGCTATCCATGAAATAAAGTTGTACCACTTCGTTGAATATTCCTCATATTATGTTATGAGAAATCAACTTCGACTCTGTGCATTTGTGTCCCCCATTATTGGCACCTGATATCTACTTGTTGTATAGCATCAAACGTGGCATAGAAATGGGGTATTATACTATAAGTTGTTTTATCTCTATCGTAACTGCAAACAAATCTTTCCTCTTTATAATAGTACTAGCGGACGCCTCGCGATTTCAACCGCGTAGTACCCGTTCCCGTGGAAATACACAGATAAAAGTAGCCTGCCGCCCCGGGGATAGTGTAGATTCCCAACGTTGAAAGAATTTTTGAAATCGGTCCAGTAGTTTCAGAGCCTATTCAATACAAACAATCAAAACTTTCCTCTTTATAATAGTACTAGCGGACGCCTCGCGATTTCACCCGCGTAGTACCCGTTCCCGTGGAAATACACAGATAAAAGTAGCCTGCCGCCCCGGGGATAGTGTAGATTCCCAACGTTGAAAGAATTTTTGAAATCGGTCCAGTAGTTTCAGAGCCTATTCAATACAAACAATCAAAACTTTCCTCTTTATAATAGTACTAGCGGACGCCTCGCGATTTCACCCGCGTAGTACCCGTTCCCGTGGAAATACACAGATAAAAGTAGCCTGCCGCCCCGGGGATAGTGTAGATTCCCAACGTTGAAAGAATTTTTGAAATCGGTCCAGTAGTTTCAGAGCCTATTCAATACAAACAATCAAAACTTTCCTCTTTATAATAGTACTAGCGGACGCCTCGCGATTTCACCCGCGTAGTACCCGTTCCCGTGGAAATACACAGATAAAAGTAGCCTGCCGCCCCGGGGATAGTGTAGATTCCCAACGTTGAAAGAATTTTTGAAATCGGTCCAGTAGTTTCAGAGCCTATTCAATACAAACAATCAAAACTTTCCTCTTTATAATAGTACTAGCGGACGCCTCGCGATTTCACCCGCGTAGTACCCGTTCCCGTGGAAATACACAGATAAAAGTAGCCTGCCGCCCCGGGGATAGTGTAGATTCCCAACGTTGAAAGAATTTTTGAAATCGGTCCAGTAGTTTCAGAGCCTATTCAATACAAACAATCAAAACTTTCCTCTTTATAATAGTACTAGCGGACGCCTCGCGATTTCACCCGCGTAGTACCCGTTCCCGTGGAAATACACAGATAAAAGTAGCCTGCCGCCCCGGGGATAGTGTCGATTCCCAACGGTGAAAGAATTTTTGAAATCGGTCCAGTTGTTTCAGAGCCTATTCAATACAAACAAATCTTTCCTCTTTATAATAGTACTAGCGGACGCCTCGCGATTTCACCCGCGTAGTTCCCGTTCCCGTGGGAATACAGAGATAAAAAGTAGCCTATGTCGCCCCAGGGATAGTGTAGATTCCCAACGGTGAAACAATTTTTGAAATCGGTCCAGTAGTTTCCGAGCCTATTCAATAAAAACAAATCTTTCCTCTTTATAACAGTATAGACATAAGAAATTTTTAGTTACATAATATACAGACCTTAAGGTTCATGTGTTTGGGTCCGGAAGCGTCCATGGTCAGGTAAGGCAGGTTGATATCCGTCTGCAGGGAGCCGGAGAGTTCAATCTTGGCCTTCTCTGCAGCTTCCTTCAGCCGCTGGACCGCCATCGCGTCCTTGCGAATGTCGATACCTTGCTGCGAAGTGAATGAACAGATTAAAACCTGTCTCAGGTTTTTAAACATCTTAAGACAATAATTTACACAGCGCCACCTAGACCTAGACTATGCAAAGCTTGTACTATGGGAACCATAGATCTACTAAAAGTAAAAAAAAAAAAATAACAGATGGCGGGAACGCGGAAAGTCGTGTCGCCTCGTTGAATTTTATTACAAAACTTTTGTTATGTCGAGTGTTTATACATAAAAATGGTGGTGTTTTATTCATAAAGTGCCGAATCACAAGCGCGAGTGTGGGAAAATGATATAATGTGGTGAAACATGACTTTTCGTGTTGCTTCCAAAAGTCCATCGAAGCTTTGTAGTAAAGTCGCCACTACTTTACTAAATCATGACTGCACTTGACTAACACAGACTGTACTTTGACTATATCTATTGAGAAACGTGCTAAGAGGCTCATAAGCAACGATTCGCTTGTTCAGAAAAAGCTCCAAAGCCTTGAACATCGATGGAAAGTTGCTTGTCTATCGGTTTTCTACCGGATGCATTTTGGAGAGTGCGCTTCAGATCTGCATGACCTAATCCCACCTTGCCCATTCTACTATCGGACAGCCAGGAGCTTTAAAAAGCGACACCGCTTCATGGTTGACGTTCCAAAAGCTCGAACTAAGCGGTTTGATTCCACCTTTTTCATGCATACCGCTAGAATCTGCTGCCCGAGTGGGTGTTCCCCAATGAATATAGTCTGGGTGCCTTCAAGTCGCGAGTGAATCAGTTTCTTCTAGGCGAGCGTGCTCCACCGTAGACCGCATCTTCGCTTAACATCAGGCGGGATGACGGTCAAACGCAAGCCTATCTACTATAAAAAAATCTAAAACAACTTATTTAACTTTTGAAACACTTGACAAAAAGAAAGAAAGAAAGAAAGAAAATAATTTTATTTTGCAACAATACAAAAAGAAAACAAAAATAACAACAAATAGAGACAAACAGTTACAAAATAGGGGCTCACCTCAGCATAACACACACACACAAACACTGACACTGGGCAAATGCTCAAAATGCGACACCAAAACAGTGATACAATAAAGCATCATTTTGTAGCGATGATAGCTCAGTGGTTAGCGCGGTAGGTTCGCATGCCGAAGGGCGTGGGTTCAAACCCCAACAATGAGCTTGAGCTGCCGGTGAAGGAAAACATCGTGAGGAAACCATAGCATGGCGGTAGGGTGCTTTCTAGTACTCGGCTGGCTAGCTACCACCCTCAAGTTGAAAATCTGCCGCCAAGCATCTAACAGTGTGTTCCGGCAGCCTCACTTGAGAGCCAGTTCCATTCCAGGCTAGGCGTGCTTTACCATCTTCGACCACACCTTCACTTAACATCAGGTGAGCTGTGGTCAAACAACTAGCCTGTCAACCATAAAAAAATAAAATAATAATTCTTATTCTGATTCTGATTCTTGCGCCCCATATTTCTCTGAACTAAAAATCCTTACTTTTCCTTGTCTATATATCTATGAAATATCATTATTCGTTAGGAATCATCTACATATGTATGAGTTTTGTGTGAGTTCGCGGAGCAAGCACAAACTAAACATGGCTGTGCATAGAACGGCATGTTTTGGTAGGGGTGTGTGTGGTCCTTTGATATACAATCATCTGCCAACATCAATACTGGAGTCAGGAAGTGTTTCTATATTTAAACGCAATTTATTCAATTTTCTTAATAGATAAGGGATACTATAAAATAAATGATTTTCTTGACGATAAATTTTAAATGACATTTTTTATATATTTTTTTTTTTTTTTGACAATTACAGTATGCCACTTATTTTTTTCGGATTCCGTTTTGTTAATGTAAATAATTAAATATCATAATTTTAAGTTAAGCCTCTAATATTGCACGTTCGTACTGAACTTAGCTGTTGCTCTACCTATATATTAAGACCTTAATGTAACACAGCATAGCGATCAACTATACTTTGACTTTGATTCTTCAAATGGGTTAGCAAGACAATCAATGGTATATCACTCACGTCACGTTTGAACTCGTCGACCAGGAAGTTGACGATCACGTTGTCGAAGTCTTCGCCGCCGAGCAGCGTGTCTCCGTTGGTGGACTTCACCTCGAACACGCCCTTCTGGATCTCCAGAACGGATATGTCGAAGGTGCCGCCACCCAAGTCGTATACCGCGATGCTGTTTGACAATAAAACAGACATTTGTAGCGATGATAGCTCAGTGGTTAGCGCGGTAGGTTCGCATGCCGAAGGGCGTGGGTTCAAACCCCAACAATGAGCTTGAGCTGCCGCTGAAGGAAAACATCGTGAGGAAACCATAGCATGGTGGTAGGGTGCTTTCTAGTACTCGGCTGGCTAGCTACCACCCTCAAGTTGAAAATCTGCCGCCAAGCATCTAACGGTGTGTTCCGGCAGCCTCACTTGAGAGCCAGTTCCATTCCAGACTAGGTGTGCTTTACCATCTTCGACCACACCGTCACTTAACACCAGGTGAGCTGTCGTCAAAACAGCTAGGTGTTTTGACGACAGCTATCAAACATTAAAAAAAAAACAAAATTTTTTTTTGTTTTGACTTATCAGACGATTGTTAATGTAATAGAAATTTGTTTAAAATATCAAGATAATTTATTTGCTGAAACACGAGTTATATAAATTGAAATACATGGATAGATTTAATTATGTTCTGTGATCGTGTTTTGCCCTTTAGGCGTACCTACAAATATGAACGATGACATATCATGTATAGTAATAAATTCAAATTAAATAATAAAATGCAAGTCAATCAAAATAATGTCAAAAAATAATAATAATCATGTCAAGTATGTCAAGAATAATAATAATAATAATCAATGTAAGAGACTCTCGCTAGACGTTGGGTCAAGGGTCATCTTCAAAAGGCAGTGATCCTTGACACGGCGCGCATTGTGAGGAGGTTCCTCGCTCTGCAGCCCTAACCACCGGCAGCTCGAGCCCTGCCCCGCTGCCGGCGGCATACGAGTTTTTAACTTTTTTATATTATTTATGTTTTATATATATGTAAAGTAAAAAAAAATATTATGAAATAATAATCAACGTCATGCAATTATGTCAAAAGTTACAGATAATCATTGTTTTTTTTAATTTATTTTTTTTGTCACAAACAGTGTTTAAAAAAGTGTTTTTGTGTGTTTGTTATTGTGTGTGTGTGTTCGTGTTTTGTATGTTTGTTTGTTAAATTAAAATAATAAATTTAGTAAGTATGTAAAAATAACAATAATGTAATTAATCACAACGAAATATGTAATTGTTTTCGTCGTTTTTATCTCAATAAACAATAAACAACAACAATATCCTACTAATATTATAAATGTGAAAGTTTCAATGTTTTTGTTTACTGAATCACGCAAAAACAGCTGAACGGATTTGGATGAAATTTGGTATGGGTGTAGCCGAGAACCTGGATTAACACATAGGCTACTTTGCATCCCGAATATATGTAGCGGGTAACACCGCGGCGCGCAGTTAGTAAAGGAATAAATAAAAATTGAATTAAAAAAAACTCAGCATTGTGACAAGTAGGTATAGTTTGTAAGTGTTTGTGCTGAGCGCGTACTTACATCCTATCGTCAGTCTTGTCCATGCCATAGGCGAGAGCGGCGGCCGTGGGCTCGTTGATCACTCGCAGCACGTTCAACCCCGCGATTTGACCTGAACAACAAACACATCCTTTACCATTCCGTTTTCTATCTAAATCGAAGCGAAGATCACTTTTGTTACAGTTGACAAGCTAGATGTTTGACCACAGCTCACCTGATGTTAAGTGAAGGCGTGGTCGAAGATGGTAAAGCAAACCAAGCCTGGAATGGAACTGGCTCTCAAGTGAGGCTGCCGGAACACACCGTTAGATGCTTGGCGGCAGATTTACAACTTGAGGGTGGTAGCTAGCCAGCCGAGTGCTAAAGTACCCTACCACCATGCTATGGTTTCCTCACGATGTTTTCCTTCACCGGCAGCTCAAGCTCATTGTTGGGGTTTGAACCCACGCCCTTCGGCATGCGAACCTACCGCGCTAACCACTGAGCTGTCATCGCTACAAAACAGTGAAGTCGAAGATGGTAAAGAGATGCGAGTTTGTAGCGATGATAGCTGAGTGGTTAGCGCGGTAGGCTCGCATGTGGGTTCAAACCCCAACAATGAGCTTGAGCTGCCGGTGAAGGAAAACATCGTGAGGAAACCAAAGCATGGTGGTAGGGTACTTTAGTACTCGGCTGGCTAGCTACCACCCTCAAGAAATCTGCCGCCAAGCATCTAACAGTGTGTTCCGGCAGCCTCACTTGAGAGCCAGTTCCATTCCAGGCCAGGTGTGCTTTACCATCTTCGACCACACCGTCACATAATATCAGATGAGCTGTGGTCAAATATCTAGCCTGTCAAGAATAAATAAATAAAAAAACATGTTTAACTCGAAGATCGACACCAACTGCACTGATGGTATCCGTGAAGATGATCATCGCACCCAAGCAGCACCCTGGATTTTGATTTGCTACTCAATTGCCACATTCACAAATAAATAAATACCGTAGGACTATACACACAGCGCCATCTGGCCCCAAACTAGGCAGAGCTTGTGTGATGGAAGTCAGATAACTGATAGAATACATAAATACTTTTTTTTTTGTAAATACATACTTATAATACATACAGAACACCCAGACACAGAACAAACACTTGTTTATTCACAAAATGTTTGCCCTGAGTGGGAATCGAAAACACGACCTACAGCTCTCAAGGCAGATATACTACCAACGGGGCTGTCGAAATGTCTAAGAATACTGACCGGCATCCTTGGTGGCTTGTCTCTGTGAATCATTGAAATAAGCCGGGACTGTTACTACAGCGTTCTTCACTGGAGTGTTGAGATAGGCCTCCGCTGTCTCCTTCATCTTCATCAGGACAAAGGCACCGATCTGGGACGGTGAGTACACTTTGCCATCGCTACCTAATTGGCAGAAAGATTGGTTATTAGTTTGTTTTTTTATAGTAGTTAGGCTTGCGTTTGACCGCCATCCCGCCTGATGTTAAGCGAAGATGCGGTCTACGGTGGAGCACGCTCGCCTAGAAGAAACCGATTCACTCGCGACTTGAAGGTACCCAGACTATATTCATTGGGGAACACCCACTCGGGCAGCTGATTCCAATGTCTAGCGGTACGCATGAAAAAGGTGGAATCAAACCGCTTAGTTCGAGCTTTTGGAACATCAACCATGAAGCGGTGACGCTAGTTTGGTCCACACATAAAATACGAATTGCTAAACAATGGAATTTGCTGCCCGAGTGTAAGTTTGTGGAAAGTGATCTAAGGTTTTTTTTTTCCTTCTAATGATGTATCTGTTTGTAGTTAGATACCTCATTGTTATTACATTCTGGCCTAGTTGAGACTAATAAGTAATTTCAATATAACTTAAATTGCTAAGTAGAGTATAAACAAAGAATGCGTCGACACTTTTCTTGCTGTCTCTATTAAGGGGAAGACACTTTGTTCATGCGTTCTATAATATGTAGTACTCACTGCACTGACATTACTAACTTAATACACTAACTCAAAAGGTTTTGATATAATGTGGTTTAACATTTATAGTGTTGCTTCAGTTCTTGAAGGTTCCAGTGAAGTTGTCACTATATTACTTGGTGGTTGATTTCCTTAGCACAAGGTCGTCTAGGTAGGCCCCACCATAGTACCAGATATTCTGCCACCAAGCAGTAGTGTGTAAACATTACTGCGTTCCGGGTTTGAAGGGTACTGCAGCTAGCGAAATTACTGGGCTGTTGAGACTAACTCTATCAAAAGTCTCAAAGTAATGAGCACCAAAGCAGCGATGCCCTGGACTTTGTTTTGTTACTCAAAGTTCTGTGTAATGGTCATGCATTATCTCTTACCATCAGGAGAGCGTCTCGTTCGTCACATTATTTTTACATAAAAAAAAATATAATGTCGGAGATATCAGAAGAAGAAGAAGAAGAAGAAGAAGAACGACAACTGGTGGGTGATGGTGTAGCGGGCGACGAGACAAACCACACAATTCAGTTCTCTTGTACAAAGTTTAATCAGCACTTCACAACGACTTTAGTTTAAGAACGATTAGAACATTATAGACACTATTACATAGCTTGGGGGCAAAAGGTTCCGCTTAGCTCCGCACTCTGCAACCGACCAACTCAATCTCCTCTCAAAGCAAGAATCAATGTTCATCTCTCCTCAACCAAAGCAAGAAATGATCTCCCCACCTCAACATTCAACGCACGGCCGGCTCGCTTCACACAGCGCCCCTACCGGCCGACATCCGCAACTTCACCTCTCATTGGTTGAAGTCAAAATACTTTACACGAATAACGACAAGCAGAGCACGGAACCAGTGTTACGTCAGAGGTGACGCCATTCCACCTCTAGTCCACCAAAATTACGCAAGATGGCGCTAAACTAAATCAACATTAAAGCTACACGCCGACATATATATATATATATATATATATCAGTTTATTTTAGGTACCTTGCACCCAAGCGTCGCCATTCGACGCCTTGACAACTTTGTAAGGCAGGTTTTTCATATCTTTCTGCACCTCCGGGTCTTCAAACCTCCTTCCGATCAGTCTTTTGGTGGCGTAGAATGTGTTCCCACTGTTAGTAACGGCTTGCCTCTTGGCTGGCATGCCGACCAGTCGCTCCGCTTCCTTGGAGAACGCCACATGGGATGGTGTGGTGCGAGATCCTTCGCTGTTTTCTACTACCTGTAGAAATATTTAGTGTTATTTTTGAATTGATTTTATGTAGTGACTAGCGGTCGCCTCGCGGTTTAACCCGCGTAGTTCCCGTTCCCGTGGGAACACAGTGATAAAAAGTATCTTATGTCGACCAGGGATAGTGTAGCTTCCCAACGGTGAAAGAATTTTTTAAATCAGTCCAGTAGTTTCAGAGCCTATTCAATACAAACAAATGCTTCCTCTTTATAATAGTATAGATAGTTAATGAGATGTAGTTCTGCAGTGGAAAACAAACCTTAAAATAGAGATGATAGAGAATAGAGAGAGATGTTCATTGGTATTAAAATACTCTTTTTTTTCATATTTTGTCTATCAAATATTAATGTTTTCTTTAAGATATAATAGTTAAGGATATTAGTTTTCTGAAATAGAAAATGTATCGCGGTTTCTAGGAAAGCCGCCGCCAGAGGGCTGCGACTAGCTGGTGCCGCGGGATTCTCTCGCATCGCTGCAAAAGGGCGAGCGCACAGGCGCAAGCACTGATCGGCGATGCTAACATTTTGCTTCAAGCGTAAAAAAACATTTTAGCAAAAGCATAGATAAATAAATAAGTTCTAATGTTATAATTTTAGTATCATACGGGAGGCTACATTTAAAGCATGCATTTATGGGTTATTATTGGCTTTATATGGCCCATTTTGTATGTAGTGAAATGTCAAATCAATAAATAGCATTTTTATTTCTAGAAGTAAAATCAATTGAATTATCGATAGAACAGCATGCACTTAGAGAAACAAGCTTTCTTTTGAAGCATGTTTGAAACTGGACAAATGCATTAAAATTTGTCCTATGCCACTAGCGGACAAATGCATCTTAGTTATGTGCCGATTTGGTAAAAAACGTACATGTCAGTTTGGGCCGACTGGTGGCACAGTCTGCTTGGGTGCCTTTTTGTAATTAACTTTAGAACCAGAGCATATTAGGTACCTACAATTATAATTTTGACGCCCACCAGAAGCTACTGCCCACCCCAGTTTGCCTCTTTTGGTAGCCCCAGATCTAGAGGGGGGGCTCTAGATCTGGGGCTACCAAAAGAGAGTAAATTTAGTAAGTATGTCATATTGATAAACAGATAAATAAAATACCTTTGGTGTTTTTCCTTCCATAACGGCCACACATGAGTTGGTAGTTCCTAAGTCAATACCAATGACTGCACCTTTGACTCCATCAGATCTATGGAAATGTTATTATGATTGAGTTGATATATTGCTGAAGACATACCAGACAGACAGACAGAAATACCAGACATTCTGCCACCAAGCAGTAGTGTGTAAACATTACTGTGTTCCAGTTTGAAGGGTACTGCAGCTAGTGAAATTACTGGGCTGTTGAGACTAACCATGAAAAGTATCAAAGCAATGAGTGCCAAAGCAGCGATGCCCCGGACTTTGTTTTGCTACTCAAAGTTCTGTGTATCGCTGCAATGGTCATGGACAGGCGTTATCTCTTAGCACCAGGAGAGTGTATTGTTAGTCTCATTAAATTTACAGTAAAAAAACTAATGGAATGGTGGCTATCAACTGAGGATGCCAGAACACATTGTTAGATGCTTACTTAGAGGCAGATTTTCAATGTGAAAGTGGCTATCAAAGTGGTAGAGAATACCCTACCATCATGACATGTTCCTACACTAGCATACCAAGCTCATTGTTCAGATATGAACCCACATTCCTTGGTGTGCGATCCTAACACGCTAAAATAAAAAAATAAAACAAAAAATTGTTTTTTTTTTTAAAGAATTGTCATCTGGTTTAGTCGACGCCACACGTGAACAAAACGCTGGCCTTTATTTTGCTCAGCGTTTGAGTATTGCCATACAACGCGGCAATGGGACCAGCGTTTTGGGAACTATTCCCATTGATAGCGGCCTTTTAGAGTAGTTATTATTTTAAGTTATTTTATTTTGTTTAATTGAATCTAAAACTTTGGTAGGTATTATATACACGCTAAACACTAAACTATCATTGCTACATAAGCTACTACATGTATAGCTGTGTTGAGGTACACACCCAAAGGAACAGGACACTATATAGAAAGATCCAATGTGCCATCAAATCCAAAGAAAATTCTTGAAAAGCATGTTGTGTCAAATGTTTGAGCATGAAGAAGTAACAACAAAAATACACATACACACTAACAGACTTTTACCTTTATTATATTAGTGTGATTATACCCATGTACTTCAAGCTTCTAGGTTTAATATCACAAGAGAGGCCCCTTATTATATTCGACCTCCTTGGGACTGCTAAAAGGTTGCTAACTACTGGCTTAGAGGAAGGTAGTTAACTTGCAGACAAAAAATAAGGTTTTTGGCGGGAACGCGGGAAGAGTCGTGTCGCTCCATTGTATTTTTTCCAAAACTAGTGTTTTGTAGAGTGTTTATGCATAAAAATGGTGGTGTTTTATTCATAAAGTGCCGAATCACAAGCGCGAGTGTGGGAAAATGATATAATGTGGTGAAACATGACTTTTCGTGTTGCTTCCAAAACTCCATCGAAGCTTTACAGTAAAGTCACCACTACTTTACTAAAGCATGACTGGACTTGACTGACACGGACTGTGCTTGAAATAGACTGGACTTCGACTATAACTTTAACTACGAGGACAATTATTTAACTTTTGAAACATGAAAATATGTAAATACTTGACACTGGCAAATGCTATAACGCGACGCCAAAACGAAAAGAGAAAAAAAAAACAAAAAATAAAAATGTGCAATATTATTTTGAAAAAAAGTACTATGTTTTTCAATATCTTCTCTCCGTAACCGAAGCCAACCTTGATTACAGTAAATAAAGTAAATTTTAGACAGGTATGTACATTATAGTACAATACTATTGAATAACCTTCTAGTAATTTCTGTAGACTAATTCAACTTCTAGAAAATACTAACCATATTTTTTATTTATTATAAATGATAAGAATCCATGTGAACTAACGCTAATATGCCGAAAATACTATGTTAATTAACTTTGATTGAATGTTACAAAGGTCAGAAAGTTAGGTTATAGATATGATGAAATACATGTAACTTACTTGTTCCTGTGTTGCAGTGCATGTCGCTGATAAATGGGGACTGTGGGAGCTGCAGTCTGCAAAAACAAGGGAATTTAACTTTAAATTGAATGCATTTAGGTAATAAAGCAGAGAAGAGATTTATTTGCTAAGTCCATGTGACCTTTGGGACCGGTAACATTTATATCGCGCAGAGTTCAGAAGTATTATTTTTTGCAATAAATGGTAATTAGGAGAAGTAATTGACATTTCCAGCTCGTGTGACAAACGATATTCATTCGTTTTCAAAAATAAAATGGTTACTTACACTTCTGAGGATTGACGAGAAATTTCTCTGTGTATACAAATCGGATCCAACTCCCGAACACTCCAGAGCCTTTCGGCCGATCACCCGCGTTGCGGTCAGCATTTTTTCGCGTTTATTTCAACTATTCAATTTATTTTATCCAGTAAATCCACTTCAAACAGAACATGTGGGTGACGCAACTTCTTGAAAGAACAATTTTTACCTTTTTTTTACATTTATTTCGGGTATTTTAATTCTATACTCTATGGAAATAGTTGTACTTGCCATATAAAAAAATATACGAAGACCGCCTCTTCACTTCAAACAATTTAAATGATTTCAAGTATTTTTATGATATAATATTAAGTCACATAAATTTGAGTCACAGTCAAAGTTACGAAAAATATAGTCAAGTCTTGGTAAGGCCGTCTTTATGAGAAACTTTAACTAAGCGTTGACAGTGTGTACACTGCACAATGCTGTGTACACTAATTGTCTATGGTTCACTTGATAAGTAAAAAAGGCGGCAATTTTGATTGCCTGTAAGATTGTTATTTAAATAAGTTAGTAGGTAACTTGGTTATAATTTGCATTTAAGGATTGAATTTTCTCAAATGGATGAGTTGATGAAATTAGAAAATGTATTAATCCAAAATGAATATAAAAATCTGTAGAAAATAAGTAAAGGAAAGGGTCGTGTCGCTCCGTTATATTTTTTTCCAAAACTAGTGTTTTGTCGAGTGTTTCTGCATATAAAACACTCCTATTTTGTAACTTTTGTATGTCTCTGTTTGTTTGTTTTTTGCTTGTTACAGAATTAAACGTTTTTCTTTCTTTTTTAAATAAATAACAAATCTGGTTTTATATTTTTATTCAAGTAAGTTACTTAAACATTAGAAAACACTTAAAATAAATATCACGCAAAGGACGGCCCATGACGATTAAAATTATTACTAAAGCTAGAAATTGTACAATGAACATAATAATTATATCTACGCGACAGATTAGATCTATACCTACTAATTACTCTATGCACATTTTTTTTATTGGATAGCCAGAAGCTCAATAAAGCGACATCGGGAGTTTTAGCGGGAACGCGGAAAGAGACGTGTCGCCCCGTTGTACTTTTTTTCCAAAACTAGTGTTTTGTCAAGTGTTTATGTATAAAAATGGTGGTGTTTTATTCATAAAGTGCCAAATCACAAGGACGAGTGTGGGGAAATTAGATATAATAATGTGGTGAAACATGACTTTTCATGTTGCTTCTAAAACTCCATCGAAGCCTTTATAGTAAAGTCGCCACTACTTTACTAAAGCATGACTGGACTTGACTGACATGAGCTGGACTTTGACTATAATTATAGCTACGGGGTAACTTATTTAACTTTTGAAACTTGAAAATATAAAACACTTGACAC
Organism: Biston betularia; assembly: GCA_905404145.2. NCBI lineage: Eukaryota > Metazoa > Arthropoda > Insecta > Lepidoptera > Geometridae > Biston > Biston betularia. The sequence continues at coordinate 3,802,908 of FR989890.1, forward strand.
TGACAAATACTCAAAATGCAACGCCAAAACCAAAGAAAAAAAAGCGACATCGTTTCATGAATGACGTTCTAAAATTTCGACCGAAACGATTTGATTGAACTTTCATTGTGCGGACCGCTAAACACTGGAATACAAATCGGTGTTCTGATGGATACAACCTGAGCGTTTTACAGTCGAAACTGAATCTGTATCTTCTGGGTAAGCGCGCTCGGTCGCAGACCACATCATCACTTTAACATCGGGTGTGGTAGCGGTCAAACGCAAGCATCTCTAATATAAAAACAATTAGAGATGCCTTATAGACACCTGGTTGGAAAAAGTTCCTTTAAAGGCTTTTTTTAATTACAAACTGTTTTGCATATTCTCAAAATTGTCGGCAAGCTATTCGATTAAAAATCCATTCGAGTAGGTAACACCGAAATAACATAATTTAGCCAAGCAGTCGTGTGGAAATATTAGGGCTATGTTCCAATACATAGTAGGTAGGTACCTACTACAACTAGTGGGCATTGCATGGTTATGGAGACTGCAACCATCGAATGTAATTTTTAAACTTAGTGATTTGAATACAAACATTTGAAAGTGATTTATGGTGTGCGATTAAATCCCGACTATAAACATAATTACCTATAACCAGGGTTTTTTTGTGGCGGAGTGCCCAAGAAAGAAATTTGTAAAATATCGAAAAACTGCTAAAAAAAACATGAAAGAATTTTGAAAAAAATAACAATTTTGGTAACCTTTAAAAAATCCAAATAAAGAATTTTTTAATAGGTAACAATTATCGAAATAGAAAATAATTGATTGATTGATTAACTCTTTCTTGCACACACTAAAAAAACAATACAAAAGAAATAAAATTTAATAGGTGTAACAACTGACGACCTTAATTAATTCAGGAGGTTTTGGCGGGAACGCGGGAAGAGTCGTGTCGCGCCGTTGTATTTTTTTTCAAAACTAGTGTTTTGTCGAGTGTTATGCATAAAAATGGTGGTGTTTTATTCATAAAGTGCCGAATTACAAGCGCAAGTGTGGGAAAATGATATAATGTGGTGAAACATGAGTTTTCGTGTTGCTTCCAAAACTCCATCGAAGCTTTGTAGTAAAGTTGCCACTACTTTACTAAAGCATGACTGGAATTAACTGACACGAACTGGACTTGACAAAGACGACTTTGACGATAACTATAGCTAAGATACAGCAGAAATAACACTTAAGACAAGGCCGTATGGCTCTATGGCTACTTTTTATCCCTGTATTTCCACGGTAACGGGAACTACGCGGATGAAACCGCAAGGCGTCCGCTACTATCCAATACAGTAATGATGGAAGTGAACGCGGTGAGCAGCACACATAACGCGAGTGCTTCCTAAAGCGCTACAGTCCGGTGACGCTGTAGAGGCAATCTGTGGCCAACAGCAAGTCAGTCAAAAAAAAAAGCTTCCTAAAGCGCTGTCGTGTTCTTTACTCCACACACGTCACTATATATTTTTTTATAGATCACACACGCCGCTCTATATCCTTGTGTTGAATTGTTCAGTCTGGTGTGGTAGAAGAAGGCGCACTGTGATCGTCCCGAGCGGCGAGAAGAGCGCGCAAAGCCAGCGCTTCCTGACGGAGCGCGCCCACGTGCGCGCGTAGTGACGCGTTTTCACGCTCCAGCATGCACGCACGCCACGCTATCTAAAATCAAAAGTTACAACATTCTTCAAAAGGCATGTTAATAATAAATCTTAAAACGTCGGCAACGTATTTGTGCCTTCGGTATTTGCAGATATCTATAGGCGACGGTGATTGCTTAACATCAGGCAACACGTCAGCTTGATTGCCACCTGTGGCATAAAAAAAAAAAGCAGATGTCATACGTTTACGTACGTTTCTGTTTGTGGTTTCGTAGCTATTTTTTGTAGTATGCTTTCGATGTACACGCCGAAGCAGTCCCGGATTTGGGGGAGGGGAAGGTGGGGGCGAACCGGTACACCTGCCCCGAGTGGCAGCTTCAGGGGGCGCCAAAATCTAGGTTCCTAATATGTTTTGAAAAAAAAACTTGTTTCACAAAGCGCCCAGTATCCAGCGCATGTTTTATCGATGAAATGTTTATTTCATTGTAAAATGTTCGTTAGTTTTTGAACACATCCTACGCTATGAAAGTATCCTAAAATTCCTAAATCGATTTTTGAACGCATCGCATCTGGATACACGAGCGAGCTGAATAAGCCCGGACGGTCGAACGTCAATTGACAGTCACCGGATTTGATATGGTCGGAATTTTTTACAAATGCCGCAGAAAAACAATCTATTTTAATTCAAATACTCGAAATTATCAACGATGACCCCACATTATTTTTTATGAATAAACTACATTTATGTTTTAGTAAAGTCACCAACTACTTTTTTAATTTGATATAAAAGTTTTGAGTATTTAATGAAACTCGGTCAAAAATATACCTCGGATTGCAAATCATGCAATTATCGATCATGTTTTTTTGCACTAGATCGGATGGAACTGGAATCTGATTTTTTTCTGGCATTAGGCGCGTTCTTAATGCTGCTTTATCGACGCTTTGAATGATTCGATGCGTCGATAAAACAGCATTAAGATACGTACTTTCGATGGTCACCGTCTCACCTGATCTTCCCGTATTCTACGTGCGTCTCTGGACTTCTTAGCGGCTTGGTTGTTTCTGCGTCGACGCTCGAAGTATTTCTCATCTTTTAGTTCGGGAGGGATGGGGCGCTTCTCCCCCCGCCGACGGAGATCCGTTTCGCTTAACGCAGGACTTAGCACTGGTTGAAAACAAGTATAAATTTAAAATTTAAAAAACCCCTGACACCAGTAACTACTACACATACTTACTTAATGTCAAATTTCGAATCGATCAGTGGCAAATACTTACATACATAAGAGCTGTTCATCTTCAAACAGCTGAACAGAGTCTTGAATCATAGTTCACATAAAAAATATGTAATTTTGTCGTGGCGGCCATCTTGAATTTGAAATATATCATAATGTATAGCATTCTAAAAATAGATTTAAAAAAAGGCAATAACAAAACAACATCGACTAATATGTGGTAGTACAATGGCGGCGGTCGGCTAGAGCATTTTCATCCAGACAACCTTTGGATGGACAAAAATGATGGCGCAACTATAAACGGTTGCCGGTGTAAAAAAATACAGCAAAAAGAAAGAAAAAACATTTGTTCCCTACAAAACACTAGACAAGTACTTACCTACAGACAACACACAAATAAAAAGATATAGATTAACATAAAGACACAACAAAGAAATGACAGTAAGCGGGTTATCGCTGCATTAACTAGTACAATACCTACCTAGAAAAGATAGGCCAGTGTTCAGCTGATTTTCAGCACTGGCCAATTAATAAAACAATATAAGCTATAAAAATTGAATAAAATATGTGTATTTACATAAATGACATGTAAATACATAAGTCAAGAATGTTACGCACGTGGAGGTACTGTCCGCAGCGGCAGATGGTGGCAATAAGTCGCGGGGGTCGGCGGCAGGCATTGCGGCTGCGGCAATGCCGCCAAAAGTGGTACCATGCTATGGACATCTGAGGGCAAGACAAAAACATCACACCGATTACATTACTGCCAAAAAAAATGTAGTTATTTATGCATGGAGTTGACTATATTCTGCCGCCAAGCAGTAGTGTGTAAACATTACTGTGTTCCGGTTTGAAGGGTACTGCAGCTAGCGAAATTACATGGCTGTTGAGATTAACCATAGAAAGTCTCAAAGTAATGAGCGCCAAAGCAGCGATGCCCCAGACGTTGTTTTGTTACTCAAAGTTCTGTGTATTGTTACAATGGTCATGGGCATGCGTTATCTCTTACCATCAGGAGAGCACTTCATTCGTCTCATTACGTTTACATAAGAAAAAAAAAAACATAAAAACGGAAAAAAGAGTATTTTCGATGCCACTCTTTAATATTATAATAATAAACCGGAACACAGTAATGTTTACACACTACTGCTTAGTGGCAAAGTATCTGGTACTGCGGTGGTACCTATCTAGACGACCTCCTGCTAAGGAGATCTACCACCAAGTAATGGCATTAGGATGACTACTCTATGACATCAAGTCGAGTAGAAACGAGCGCACAATAATTGTAAACTTTCGCAAGTAGGCACCTAGCTTTGTTCACAGACTAATTTAATCATCGTAGATAAAACATTATGGGTCAAAAACTGAGAGAACACCTGTATCATTCCCCGCTTAAAACATGACGTGCCTCTTCAACATATAATTACCGACACGTACCTACTATTACAAATGTATATATGTAGTTATTTGTTTTACTTAAAATTTAATATCCTACACTATTTCGGGGGAAACTTTCTATTTTTATAATATTTTTCTATTTTGGGCGTATATCGCGGCACGCCAGCTTAAACGACGTCATCCGTCGGGCTTTTGTCAGTGCCGGCGTCCCATCAGTTTTAGAACCAAACGGACTGATGCGTGACGACGGCAAGAGACCCGACGGGATGACCCTTATCCCTTGGAAGATGGGACGGCCTCTTGTGTGGGACGCCACTTGTGTCGACACCTTGGCGCCGTCTCATCTTCCTGTGACTTCGGGACAAGCTGGTGCTGCCGCATCTAAAGCTGAAAACCTCAAACGGCACAAATATTGTTATTTGGATAGAATGTATCTTTTTGTGCCGTTTGGGGTTGAAACTTTAGGTCCGTGGGGGCCAGCCGCTCTCGAATTGTATCGGGAACTGGCCAAACGTTTAAAGGAGGCTTCAGGTGACCAGAATGCTGATATCTACTTTGGTCAAAAGCTAAGCATTGCCGTCCAGCGTGGCAATGTTGCCAGCATTCTGGCCACATACCCCTCCTCTGACGGGTTTTTGGACTAAGTTTTTTGTATACATTTTGTTTTTGTTGTTGTTTTTGTAATTTAAGGTCTTTTTATAATTGTGTCTAAAACAGGAGGTTCTCAATTCGACTGTATGTTTTTTTTCACCAATTACGAATCGATTTCGATGATTCTTTTTTAAATAATAAATAATTTGTAATAAACTATAGAACTAAACTATAAACTATCTATATAATAAACTATTATAAAGTAGAAAGATTTGATTGATTGTTTGTTTGTTTTTTTTTTATGGTTGACGTTATGCTCTCCGATTCCAGCACTGATTTCGGCAAATGGTTGTATATATTTTTCTGGCTCCCTTTAGGCCTACAGCGCCCACAAGTGGGCGTTATCGTCCACTTTGGGAAAGGCTGCTTTAAAGGTTCCATTTTTTCCTTTTGCGACACGGAACCCTAAAAAGTAAGGAAGAATAGTGTTAATTAATCTGTGTACATTGTACAGGGGTTGAAAGGAGGTGACGTGTGCACGTCGCTTTAAACGGTAGGGCGACCTTAATTGTCAGACGATGATAACTTACAATAATTATAATGGCGGGTCGGTTGGAACACGCCGTAGATTTTCAACTCGAGGGTGGTAGCTAGCCAGTCGAGTTATATATATACTCATTAGAATAGAATAGAAACATTAAAAAAAAAATGTAAATCAAACATGATCAGTGTTCCTACATGTGCTCGTCAAAAAGTTTGTACAATTTTTATTAAGTCAGCTGTGTAGGGGCTTCGTCTTTAAATAATAATAATAATAAAAGTTAAAACATTTATTAATTATAATTGATTTGACCTTTTTGCACATATTTTTTTTATAATTTTAAATATTTTTACTGACATTTATGATGATGTTTATGATTATTATTGACTTTGTCAATCAATTTATCAATACTCGGAGGACATAATATACAAATAAAAAAAAAATTGTTTTTAAAATATACACATATTAGTTAGGGGTGGAGGGGGTTAGTCTAATCCCCAGGGGGGAGGGGAGGTTTAAATAGTTGCTAAAAAACATCACGTGATTAATGGACGGCCCCTTATCAATAAATTATATGATTATGATTACGATTACGGTTACGGTCACGGTTACGGTTACGATTACGATTATGATTGTTGCTCTTTTGTTATTTATACGTGTTTCATTTTTCTCAGAACCCAAACGCGGACAAAGTCGTGGGCGGAAGCTTTTTTTTTTTATGGTTGACAGGCCAGATGTTTGACCACAGCTCACCTGATGTTAAGTGAAGGTGTGGTCGAAGATAGTAAAGCACACCTAGCCTGGAATGGAACTGGCTCTCAAGTGCGGCAGCCGGAACACACCGTTAGATGCTTGGCGGCAGATTTTCAAACTTGAGGGTGGTAGCTAGCCAGCCGAGTACTAGAAAGTACCCTACCACCATGCTATGGTTTCCTCACGATGTTTTCCTTCACCGGTAGCGCAAGCTCATTGTTGGGGCTTATACCCGCGCCCTTCGGCATGCGAACCTACCGCGCTAACCACTGAGCTATCATCGCTACGATTACAAATATTTAATTACACATTATACATTCACGCATGTATTGATATATTTTATTCAAGTATTGTTTATACTTATATGAAAATAATTAATAAATTTATCCAATGAAACAGCGAGGTTTCAGAGTAGGTAAACGAAAATGTCATCGATGTATACAATTTTTAGATTTTTGTTGATTTTTAAAAACCGCTCCATCGATTTCGATAAAATTTATATTGGACCACTTCTAAAGTAAAAAAAAAATCATCAAATTCTGGCGGAATGATTGCGTAACAAAAAAAAATCATTCAAATTCATGTTTAAAGTCACAAAAACGTTTAATCAATTACATTATGAAACAACAAAAAAAAACTAAACTCAAAATAAAAAATTAAATTCAAATATTTAAGCTCAAATACAATGTTAAAATAAAACATAATGTCAGGTTCAAATACAATACTCTTTCTAAAATCTTTCTAGAAATTCGTATGTTGTAAGTTTTAATCAGTGCAGTTTTGTGGGTTTCGTCCTCGACACGGTGAACAAATCAAACATTGCCGCGACCAAATATTTCCCCCTACAGTTCAAACAAATTATGAACACACCTGCTCCCGTGTGACTTGCCACCTGAGTTTATAAAGTGTTACATAATCTGTAGCCCGGACGACCCTTTTGATGGTTCTAATGGTCTGAAGTAATTATTGGCGAGTCGATAAAAGTTATTTGTTATGCAAAGTTGCTTATTTTCCGCGTGCTCAATTTTGATGACAGAGCAAGCGAAGGATTCTAAAATTGAAAAAATTAGAATCCTGAGCGTTAGTTCTAGTTAGTAGTTAATCTACTGTTTCATTCAAGCAATTGTGTTTTACCGCAAATAAAGACCAAAATAAATGCCAGTAGCTGTGATTTCACTGTAAAATTATGCTCCATTTGTCCATAAATGGCAAAAATGTATTTGTATGGAAATCGGACCACCTTAAACGATTTTTTTTTTGGTTGACAGTCTAGTTGTTTGACCACAGCGAAATTTCTCATGTTGCATACAAATAAATTATCTTTATCTTTATCTTTACAGCTCACCTGATGTTAAGTGAAGGTGTGGTCGAAGATGGTAAAGCACACCTAGCCTGGATTTTTTTAAGTGATCGAGCTAATAATGATCATGCACTCTTGGCCGTGTGAAGATGCACCTGTAACATCGCATGACCCATAACCTCAGGGCTAGGGGTGGCTTGCGCTAATCGTCTAATAATTGTTTGCATAGGGTTGTGACTACCTGGATTCATTTGAACCCCTTTGGCAGTTTATTTTTTCATATTTGGTAGGGCACTTTGCGCCGGTGTCAATTATTTCGATATTTTTAATAAAATTATGATATTGATGACAGCCCTGTTGGCTCATTGGTAGCATATCTGCCTTAAGAGGTGAAGGGTTCGATTCCCGCTTAGGACAAACATTTTATGTATCGACAAATGTTTGTCCCGTGTCTGGGTGTACTGTATGTATTATAAGTATGCATTTACAAAAAAAAAGTATATTTATTTTATCAGTTATCTGACTTCCATCACACAAGCTCTGCTTAGTTTGGGGTCAGATTGCGCTGTGTGTAATGTCCTACAATATTTATTTATTTGTTAAGTTAATTATTTTTTGTTTTTGTTCTACATCTTAGTCTATTCAAGAAGTCAGATAACTGATAGAAGACAAAAAAAAGATTTTTTTTACATATAAAAAAAATTTACTATTAAAACTAGGCCCACCTGTCGAGGCCGCCGCCAAACGTACTCAACAAACTGGCTTTGTTTGTAAATACATAGTAGTAATACTAACAATACACTAGCGGACCGTCCCGGCATCACACGGGAAATCAAAACTCGATTAACAATATAAATATAGCCTATGCACTCAGTGATAATGTAGCATTCTAATGATGAAAGAATTATTTATCGGTCCAGTAGTTTCGGAGTCTTTCGGCGCCTGTTCAATACAAACAAAACATCAAATTTTTCCTCTTTATAATTAGTGTGATACAGGTACGTATGTGTGTGTGTGTGTATAGACGTAGATACAGAACACGCAGAAACTGAACAAACCTTTGTTTATATCACAAAATGTTTGTCCCGGGTGGGAATCGAACTCACCCCCAGCAACTCTTAAAGCGGATATACCAATGAGCCAACAGGGCTGCCAAACAAAAACGGCTGCACCATGATACGGCTGGCAATGATCGCGATCATCCAAGGGTAGAACGGCGTCGAAGTAATTAAGTGCAATCGTCGTCTCCACCCAGCCGTACTTACCCCGCCCTCCCCTACACCGTAGATTAACAATAGTTACAACAATCGATCTTTGAACCATCATATAATTCAAACGAAACAAGATATATATATGTATATTCGTTATATAAATGAATAGTACTTTGGTATGCTGGTATCTACTTTGGTCAAAAGCTAAGCATTGCCATCCAGCGTGGCAATGTTGCCAGCATTCTGGCCACATATCTCTTTGTCTGACGGACTTTTAGATTAAGTATTTTAGACAAAAATGGTATTAATTTAAGATATTTTATTTAGTTTAATAAATTATTCAGACTTTATATACTAAGACTAACCATAGAAACATACATCGTAAAAAAGTTTTTTTATACGCACAGCGAGGATATGAAGCATTTTGCCGGAGTTTGCGTTTTGAGTGTCTCAAAATTCAAAATAAAGATTTTTTTTTTCTAGAGTATAGTGTGTTCATCCTAGACCGCATTACTGCTTAATATCGGGTAGAGTATGATGAAATGCAAACTTATTTTGAAAAAAAAACCTTGGCTTAGGAAAAAGAGTTTTTTTCAATGTTAAAGTGTTTTTAATGTGTAGCATTCAAAGCTTTGCTGTTTTATTTGTGGCGTATCATATCGTGCCTTTATCGTAGAGCACGTGGCGTAACATGTAGCGCTCGTAGCGTAGTTGTTTAATTTGTGGCGTAGCATGAAGCATTCGTAGCGTAATTGTTTCATTTAAGATGTAGCATGTAGTGCTCGTAGCATAGCATTTGTAGCGTAGTATGTAGCATTCAAAGCTTCGCTGTTTTATTTGTGACGTAACATATCGTGCTTTTGTCGTAGAGCACGTGGCGTAACATGTAGCGCTCGTGGCGTAGTAGTTATTTTGGAGCGTCGCACGAAGCATTCGTAGCGTGACTGTTTCATGTATAAGTTGTAGCATGTAGCGCACGTAGTATAGCATTTGTAGCGTAGTATGTAGCATTCAAAGCTGTGCTGTTTTATTTGTGACGTAACATATCGTGCTTTTATCGTAGAGCACGTGGCGTAACATGTAGCGCTCGTAGCGTAGTTGTTTAATTTGTGGCGTAGCATGAAGCATTCGTAGCATAATTGTTTCATTTAAGCATAGCATGTAGTGTAGCATGTGTTTATGTAGCATGTAGTGCTCGTAGCATAGCATTTGTAGCGTAGTATGTAGCATTCAAAGCTTCGCTGTTTTATTTGTGACGTAACATATCGTGCTTTTGTCGTAGAGCACGTGGCGTAACATGTAGCGCTCGTGGCGTAGTAGTTATTTTGGAGCGTAGCACGAAGCATTCGTAGCGTGACTGTTTCATTTATATAAGTTGTAGCATGTAGCGCACGTAGTATAGCATTTGTAGCGTAGTATGTAGCATTCAAAGCTGTGCTGTTTTATTTGTGACGTAACATATCGTGCTTTTATCGTAGAGCACGTGGCGTAACATGTAACGCTCGTAGCGTAGTTGTTTAATTTGTGGCATAGCACGAGGCGTTTGTTGCATGAATGTTTCATATAAGGTGTGGCATATAGCGCTGCTTCTGCCGTAAAATTGTCGTTACACTAGACATTTATAGTGATAATTATGTACTACGTTATACCATGTAATACTGTTATAATACAGAGTATAAGTTACCTGGAGGTACCAAAAAATGGTTGTAGTTTCGAAGCAGCGTGAGTGCAGCCAGAGCGCTGCCGTGCTGCGCAGCGCAGCTGTCCATCTCAAACAGAGGCGGGTCCACGTTACATCGAGTATTTTGCTCCATAACAAGATCACATCACTTCTTAAAGTTTATTCACAGACAAGACACAAGTTGTTTCTCAATTTCAAGAATAACGTCAAACTAACATCATAATTATCACAAATTTTGCATGTGTCCGGGATTTTTTTGTTTTACCATCAGGAGATTCGTCGGCTCGTTTGCCACTGATTCTATATACTGTACAAAGACGTTTTTCTTGTTGTTTTTTTTTGTTTATATTGGCTTGCCTAGTAGAAACCGATTCACTCGCGATTTTAAGGCATCTAAATTTAACTTATCGCGAAACACCCACTCGGGCAGCAAATTCCATTGTTCAACGATTCGTAGTAAAGTGGAAAGTACAGTTTAGTTCGAGTGAAAGAACAACCGTAAAACTGATTAATTTTAGAGCTTCTGGTAGTAGAATAATGAAGGTGGAATTAGGTCATACAGATCTGAAGTCAATATTATATCCATGAGTTTATTTGGGAATACTGACGATACGGTGGTACGATTTCCATACAAATCAATTTTTTTGCCATATAAGGACAAATGTAGCATAATTTTACAGTGAAATCACAGCTACTGGCATTTATTTTGGTCTTTATTTGCGGTAAATCACAATTGCTTGAATGAAACAAAAGATTATTATCTACTGTTTTATTCAAAAATCATAAATCATTCATAAATTTGATTTTATGCTAATAATCTACTGTTTTATTCAAGCAATTGTGATTTACCGCAAATAAGGACCAAAATAAATGCCAGTAGCTGTGATTGCACTGTAAAATTATGCTCCATTTGTCCATAAATGGGAAAAATTGATTTGTATGGAAATCGAACCACCTTAACTTACATATTACAGTAAACTTAACATTACTTATTAAAACAGTTACAAAAAAAGACAGACGTTTTTAACCGACTCAAAAAAGGAAGTTCTCAATTCGACTGTTTTTTTAATGTTACGCTCGATTTTGATTATTCTTTTTTTGCTTGTTTTGTATCGTACCACCAAACATTTAACTTCATACTTAACTATCATTATTTTATTACCTTGTATGCTATAGGTACTTAGTGGTAGATCTACTTAGGTCGTCTAGGCAGGTACCACCGCAGTACCAGATATTCTGCCGCCAAACAGTAGTGTGTAACATTACTGTGTTCCAGTTTGAAGCGTACTGCAGCTAGCGAAATTACTGGGTTGTTGAGATTAACCATGTAAAGTCTCAAAGTAATGAGCGCCAAATCAGCGATGCCCTGGACTTTGTTTTGTTACTCAAAGTTCTATGAATCGTTGTTTAGTTAGGACAGGCGTTATCTCTTATCGTCATACACTTCTAAAATCTTAGCCTTTCTTTTTGATTTTACCGTATTCGGATAAATAGCCAGGGCACAAGTAGGTACCCGCAGCTGTCAACATTTGTGTATATAAAAGATATATAAAAGAAGCGAAAGTTGTGCTCCAGAATCATTTCAAGTAAAAGTGGAAAGATTTAATCTTTGCCTATCCAAACAAAAAAAAAAAGTTTTGTGAAGTGAAATCTTCTTTAGCCGCTTAGAGCGATTTTTAGTAGGGTCATTTTATGTTGGGGCTTTTGAAGCTAAACCAAAAAAATAACTTTTTTTTCACGCTTATTTAGAACATTTCTGAAATTGATTGTTTTTTTTTAATGTAAAAGTAGTGAGACGAACGAAACGCTATTCTGATGGTAAAAGATGAACTGTCCATGACCATTGCAGCGATACACGGAACATTGATTAATAAAACAAAGTACAGGGCATCGCTGATTTGACGATAAATATTAGATATTTTTTGAGAAATGGTTAGGTAAGTACTTAGATTACGTTTCTTTATTTTATTAAGTTTTTGTTGCATAAAATATTGGATCTTAAATGTAGTGTAGCAATTAATTTTTGAGTTAATTAAAGTAATTCAAATTTAATTTTAACTCCGAGACATTTTCGTGTAATTTGTTTTTAATTAATTACTTGCGGTGTTTTTTTGGCATAGAACATTCGTGCATTGTGCCGGTTCTTAAAGGAGCCGTAAATTTTTAGGTTAATTAAAATAAATCAAATTTAACTTTAATTCCTAAATATTTTGACCATATTTTTTTTAAATTAATTATTGCATTTTTTTTTAATTTGCCATAGCACATTCGTGCATTGTGCCGGTTCTTAAATTTTCATTAATAATTATTATTTTATAGTGTCACCATAATAAAAACAATACACACTTCAATTCAAATAACCCATAGATAAACTCGACTTAACCGATATAATAATCACACTAAGTCAACACCGCATACCGTTACGCTACAAAAGAAAAACATGCCAGTCATTTATGTATTTTACTAAGCGCGCTCTGATTGGCTGTTACGCTAATGATTGCTAGTATTCTGTGCACTGATTGGCTGAAGTTTTCCCGCCACGCCCGCGTGTTTTTCGTCACTGGTTTACGAAGTTATGACGGCCTGTGACGACTCGCAATGAATTGTTAATGAAGTGTCATTAACTATGTGTTGTGTAGGTTCTTTTAAAGAGGTAGATTGGAAATTAACTGTTTTTTTTCTTCTTGTAACGTAATGAGATAATGAAACGCGCATGCAGTGGTAATCAAAATTTTGGGTATTTTTTTTAATAGACTATACAAATACAAATACTTAATTGATAACGCCAATGTTGCTAGTCACTTCAAAATTTTAAAGATGTCATTAAATGGGTTTTAAAATCAGCTTTTGATTACATGTCAAAATAAGGTACTTATGTCAATATCCAAACATATAAATACAATATAAAAAATATATTTCTATATGTCACACTGTCAATAGGTACGTCAATCTGTCAATCTACTACTCTTCAACTTGCCACTCTGTCAATCTATCTAAACTGTCGATTTACCACTCAGGTCATATAAAAAATATTGTCAATATAAAAATACTGTCAATACAAAATAATATGTCAACATAAAAATATGTCAATACCAAAACAATATTGTCAATATATTAAAATGACATGACAAAAAAAAACTTACGTTTGACTCACTACTCGTACTACTTACTTAGGCTTAGGTACGTTTGACCGCCATCTCACTTGATGTTAAGTGTTGATGCGGTCTAAGACGGAGCACGCTTGCCTAGAAGATACCGATTCACTTTCGACTTGAAGACTTTATCCATCGGGGAGCATCCACTCAGGTAGCGCATTCCACTGTCTAGCAGTCCGCACAATGAACGAAGAATCAAATCGTTTCGTTCGATTTTTTGGAACGTCGACTATGAAACGATGTCGCTTTTTTGAGCTTCTAGCTGTCCGATAGAAGAATGGTCATGGGAGAATTAGACCATGTAGTTTTGAAGCACACTCTCCGAAATGAATCCGATAAAAGACCGATAAACAAGTAACTTTCCGACGATGTACTAGGCTTTGTAACTTAGCTTGAACAATGGAGTCGTCGCAGATGAGCCTCCTTGGCACGCTTCACACGGGAAATCAAAACTCGATTAACAATATAAATATAGCCTATGCACTCAGTGATAATGTAGCATTCTAATGATGAAAGAATTATTTATCGGTCCAGTAGTTTCGGAGTCTTTCGGCGCCTGTTCAATACAAACAAAACATCAAATTTTTCCTCTTTATAATTAGTGTGATACAGGTACGTATGTGTGTGTGTGTGTATAGACGTAGATACAGAACACGCAGAAACTGAACAAACCTTTGTTTATATCACAAAATGTTTGTCCCGGGTGGGAATCGAACTCACCCCCAGCAACTCTTAAAGCGGATATACCAATGAGCCAACAGGGCTGCCAAACAAAAACGGCTGCACCATGATACGGCTGGCAATGATCGCGATCATCCAAGGGTAGAACGGCGTCGAAGTAATTAAGTGCAATCGTCGTCTCCACCCAGCCGTACTTACCCCGCCCTCCCCTACACCGTAGATTAACAATAGTTACAACAATCGATCTTTGAACCATCATATAATTCAAACGAAACAAGATATATATATGTATATTCGTTATATAAATGAATAGTACTTTGGTATGCTGGTATCTACTTTGGTCAAAAGCTAAGCATTGCCATCCAGCGTGGCAATGTTGCCAGCATTCTGGCCACATATCTCTTTGTCTGACGGACTTTTAGATTAAGTATTTTAGACAAAAATGGTATTAATTTAAGATATTTTATTTAGTTTAATAAATTATTCAGACTTTATATACTAAGACTAACCATAGAAACATACATCGTAAAAAAGTTTTTTTATACGCACAGCGAGGATATGAAGCATTTTGCCGGAGTTTGCGTTTTGAGTGTCTCAAAATTCAAAATAAAGATTTTTTTTTTCTAGAGTATAGTGTGTTCATCCTAGACCGCATTACTGCTTAATATCGGGTAGAGTATGATGAAATGCAAACTTATTTTGAAAAAAAAACCTTGGCTTAGGAAAAAGAGTTTTTTTCAATGTTAAAGTGTTTTTAATGTGTAGCATTCAAAGCTTTGCTGTTTTATTTGTGGCGTATCATATCGTGCCTTTATCGTAGAGCACGTGGCGTAACATGTAGCGCTCGTAGCGTAGTTGTTTAATTTGTGGCGTAGCATGAAGCATTCGTAGCGTAATTGTTTCATTTAAGATGTAGCATGTAGTGCTCGTAGCATAGCATTTGTAGCGTAGTATGTAGCATTCAAAGCTTCGCTGTTTTATTTGTGACGTAACATATCGTGCTTTTGTCGTAGAGCACGTGGCGTAACATGTAGCGCTCGTGGCGTAGTAGTTATTTTGGAGCGTCGCACGAAGCATTCGTAGCGTGACTGTTTCATGTATAAGTTGTAGCATGTAGCGCACGTAGTATAGCATTTGTAGCGTAGTATGTAGCATTCAAAGCTGTGCTGTTTTATTTGTGACGTAACATATCGTGCTTTTATCGTAGAGCACGTGGCGTAACATGTAGCGCTCGTAGCGTAGTTGTTTAATTTGTGGCGTAGCATGAAGCATTCGTAGCATAATTGTTTCATTTAAGCATAGCATGTAGTGTAGCATGTGTTTATGTAGCATGTAGTGCTCGTAGCATAGCATTTGTAGCGTAGTATGTAGCATTCAAAGCTTCGCTGTTTTATTTGTGACGTAACATATCGTGCTTTTGTCGTAGAGCACGTGGCGTAACATGTAGCGCTCGTGGCGTAGTAGTTATTTTGGAGCGTAGCACGAAGCATTCGTAGCGTGACTGTTTCATTTATATAAGTTGTAGCATGTAGCGCACGTAGTATAGCATTTGTAGCGTAGTATGTAGCATTCAAAGCTGTGCTGTTTTATTTGTGACGTAACATATCGTGCTTTTATCGTAGAGCACGTGGCGTAACATGTAACGCTCGTAGCGTAGTTGTTTAATTTGTGGCATAGCACGAGGCGTTTGTTGCATGAATGTTTCATATAAGGTGTGGCATATAGCGCTGCTTCTGCCGTAAAATTGTCGTTACACTAGACATTTATAGTGATAATTATGTACTACGTTATACCATGTAATACTGTTATAATACAGAGTATAAGTTACCTGGAGGTACCAAAAAATGGTTGTAGTTTCGAAGCAGCGTGAGTGCAGCCAGAGCGCTGCCGTGCTGCGCAGCGCAGCTGTCCATCTCAAACAGAGGCGGGTCCACGTTACATCGAGTATTTTGCTCCATAACAAGATCACATCACTTCTTAAAGTTTATTCACAGACAAGACACAAGTTGTTTCTCAATTTCAAGAATAACGTCAAACTAACATCATAATTATCACAAATTTTGCATGTGTCCGGGATTTTTTTGTTTTACCATCAGGAGATTCGTCGGCTCGTTTGCCACTGATTCTATATACTGTACAAAGACGTTTTTCTTGTTGTTTTTTTTTGTTTATATTGGCTTGCCTAGTAGAAACCGATTCACTCGCGATTTTAAGGCATCTAAATTTAACTTATCGCGAAACACCCACTCGGGCAGCAAATTCCATTGTTCAACGATTCGTAGTAAAGTGGAAAGTACAGTTTAGTTCGAGTGAAAGAACAACCGTAAAACTGATTAATTTTAGAGCTTCTGGTAGTAGAATAATGAAGGTGGAATTAGGTCATACAGATCTGAAGTCAATATTATATCCATGAGTTTATTTGGGAATACTGACGATACGGTGGTACGATTTCCATACAAATCAATTTTTTTGCCATATAAGGACAAATGTAGCATAATTTTACAGTGAAATCACAGCTACTGGCATTTATTTTGGTCTTTATTTGCGGTAAATCACAATTGCTTGAATGAAACAAAAGATTATTATCTACTGTTTTATTCAAAAATCATAAATCATTCATAAATTTGATTTTATGCTAATAATCTACTGTTTTATTCAAGCAATTGTGATTTACCGCAAATAAGGACCAAAATAAATGCCAGTAGCTGTGATTGCACTGTAAAATTATGCTCCATTTGTCCATAAATGGGAAAAATTGATTTGTATGGAAATCGAACCACCTTAACTTACATATTACAGTAAACTTAACATTACTTATTAAAACAGTTACAAAAAAAGACAGACGTTTTTAACCGACTCAAAAAAGGAAGTTCTCAATTCGACTGTTTTTTTAATGTTACGCTCGATTTTGATTATTCTTTTTTTGCTTGTTTTGTATCGTACCACCAAACATTTAACTTCATACTTAACTATCATTATTTTATTACCTTGTATGCTATAGGTACTTAGTGGTAGATCTACTTAGGTCGTCTAGGCAGGTACCACCGCAGTACCAGATATTCTGCCGCCAAACAGTAGTGTGTAACATTACTGTGTTCCAGTTTGAAGCGTACTGCAGCTAGCGAAATTACTGGGTTGTTGAGATTAACCATGTAAAGTCTCAAAGTAATGAGCGCCAAATCAGCGATGCCCTGGACTTTGTTTTGTTACTCAAAGTTCTATGAATCGTTGTTTAGTTAGGACAGGCGTTATCTCTTATCGTCATACACTTCTAAAATCTTAGCCTTTCTTTTTGATTTTACCGTATTCGGATAAATAGCCAGGGCACAAGTAGGTACCCGCAGCTGTCAACATTTGTGTATATAAAAGATATATAAAAGAAGCGAAAGTTGTGCTCCAGAATCATTTCAAGTAAAAGTGGAAAGATTTAATCTTTGCCTATCCAAACAAAAAAAAAAAGTTTTGTGAAGTGAAATCTTCTTTAGCCGCTTAGAGCGATTTTTAGTAGGGTCATTTTATGTTGGGGCTTTTGAAGCTAAACCAAAAAAATAACTTTTTTTTCACGCTTATTTAGAACATTTCTGAAATTGATTGTTTTTTTTTAATGTAAAAGTAGTGAGACGAACGAAACGCTATTCTGATGGTAAAAGATGAACTGTCCATGACCATTGCAGCGATACACGGAACATTGATTAATAAAACAAAGTACAGGGCATCGCTGATTTGACGATAAATATTAGATATTTTTTGAGAAATGGTTAGGTAAGTACTTAGATTACGTTTCTTTATTTTATTAAGTTTTTGTTGCATAAAATATTGGATCTTAAATGTAGTGTAGCAATTAATTTTTGAGTTAATTAAAGTAATTCAAATTTAATTTTAACTCCGAGACATTTTCGTGTAATTTGTTTTTAATTAATTACTTGCGGTGTTTTTTTGGCATAGAACATTCGTGCATTGTGCCGGTTCTTAAAGGAGCCGTAAATTTTTAGGTTAATTAAAATAAATCAAATTTAACTTTAATTCCTAAATATTTTGACCATATTTTTTTTAAATTAATTATTGCATTTTTTTTTAATTTGCCATAGCACATTCGTGCATTGTGCCGGTTCTTAAATTTTCATTAATAATTATTATTTTATAGTGTCACCATAATAAAAACAATACACACTTCAATTCAAATAACCCATAGATAAACTCGACTTAACCGATATAATAATCACACTAAGTCAACACCGCATACCGTTACGCTACAAAAGAAAAACATGCCAGTCATTTATGTATTTTACTAAGCGCGCTCTGATTGGCTGTTACGCTAATGATTGCTAGTATTCTGTGCACTGATTGGCTGAAGTTTTCCCGCCACGCCCGCGTGTTTTTCGTCACTGGTTTACGAAGTTATGACGGCCTGTGACGACTCGCAATGAATTGTTAATGAAGTGTCATTAACTATGTGTTGTGTAGGTTCTTTTAAAGAGGTAGATTGGAAATTAACTGTTTTTTTTCTTCTTGTAACGTAATGAGATAATGAAACGCGCATGCAGTGGTAATCAAAATTTTGGGTATTTTTTTTAATAGACTATACAAATACAAATACTTAATTGATAACGCCAATGTTGCTAGTCACTTCAAAATTTTAAAGATGTCATTAAATGGGTTTTAAAATCAGCTTTTGATTACATGTCAAAATAAGGTACTTATGTCAATATCCAAACATATAAATACAATATAAAAAATATATTTCTATATGTCACACTGTCAATAGGTACGTCAATCTGTCAATCTACTACTCTTCAACTTGCCACTCTGTCAATCTATCTAAACTGTCGATTTACCACTCAGGTCATATAAAAAATATTGTCAATATAAAAATACTGTCAATACAAAATAATATGTCAACATAAAAATATGTCAATACCAAAACAATATTGTCAATATATTAAAATGACATGACAAAAAAAAACTTACGTTTGACTCACTACTCGTACTACTTACTTAGGCTTAGGTACGTTTGACCGCCATCTCACTTGATGTTAAGTGTTGATGCGGTCTAAGACGGAGCACGCTTGCCTAGAAGATACCGATTCACTTTCGACTTGAAGACTTTATCCATCGGGGAGCATCCACTCAGGTAGCGCATTCCACTGTCTAGCAGTCCGCACAATGAACGAAGAATCAAATCGTTTCGTTCGATTTTTTGGAACGTCGACTATGAAACGATGTCGCTTTTTTGAGCTTCTAGCTGTCCGATAGAAGAATGGTCATGGGAGAATTAGACCATGTAGTTTTGAAGCACACTCTCCGAAATGAATCCGATAAAAGACCGATAAACAAGTAACTTTCCGACGATGTACTAGGCTTTGTAACTTAGCTTGAACAATGGAGTCGTCGCAGATGAGCCTCCTTGGCACGCTTTTCAAACAAAAAAATTAGAGGAATGTGCTCATGCAATTTCATTCAATTTATTCTATACATCGTTGGACATTTCCCACAGTGTCATCTAGCCCCATAAGCAACAGCAAAGCTTCTATTTATGGTTGACAAAGTTGCCGGAAAACCAGGAAATCAGCGATGCCCTGGTCTTTGTTTTCTTGTTCAAAGTCCTGTGTATCGCTACAATGGTTATGGACAGGCGTTATCTCATACCATCAGGAGAGCGTCTCATTCGTCTCATTACTATTTGGCGCATAAATAACTAAATAAGTATTTAAATTATTTAGTTAATTATAACTCTTTTGTGTCGCATTATACGTTTATCTACCTTATTTTTGTAGCGATTGTAGCTGAGTAGTCGCATGCCGTAAGGGGTTCCACTCCAGGCTAGGTGTGTTTATCATCTTCGGTCATACGGTCACTTAACATCAGATGAGCTGTGGTCAAACACCTAGCCTGTAAATAATTAAAAAACATACCAAAACTCCAAACAAAAGTTTAAAGGTAGTCAAAAAAATCTACAGTAAAACGCAAGAAGAACGGTTATATACCTACTTGAAGATGGCAAATGCCATTATCGCACAAAGCCAAAGACACTTGGAGGGGAAAGAAAAAAAAGTACAGAAAAAAAATTTGGTAAATAATTTTTTTTAAATTACTCTAGAAAGAACCTAGAGAAACCAACATGGCGTCGGCGTTATAATTGCCGCATACAGTGACGCCGATGGTACGCGTTATGACCGATCAAGTAACTGGACACAAAAACTGTGGAGACTAAATTACACCATGGTTTTTGGCGGGAACGCGGGAAGAGTCGTGTCGCTCTGTTGTATTTTTTTCCAAAACTTGTGTTTTGTCGAGTGTTTATGCATAAAAATGGTGGTGTTTTATTCATAAAGTGCCGAATTACATGCGTGAGTGTGGGAAAATGATATAATGTCGTGAAACATGACTTTTCGTGGTGCTTCCAAAACTCCATCGAAGCTTTATAGTAAAGTCGCCACTACTTTACTAAAGCATGACTGGACTTGACTGACACAGACTGGACTTGACTAAGACTGGACTTTGACTATAACTAGCTACGAGGACACTTATTTAACTTTTGTAACTTGAACATATATAAATACTTGACACTGGCAAATGCTAAAACGCGACGCCAAAACCAAAGGAAAAAAAAAAAAATTACACCATTGATACAAAGCAAAACTGCACTTCTGTGTTACGCGTTGGCGTAATCGAAACTTATCCAATATCACGTTGGGGGTTTGACAACGGGGAGTAATTAACCCTGCTATATGTTTTGGGTATAAAAAGTAGCCTATGTATTAATCCAGGGTCTCAGCTACCTCCATACCAAATTTCAGCCAAATCCGTTCAGTAGTTTTTGTGTGAAAGTGTAACAAACACTCAAACCATTCAAACTTTAACATTTATAATATTAGTGTAAAGTAAATTATAAGGTTAAAGTAGGTACTAGATTGTGTGTATACCGTGAGCAGACCAGCGACCCGCAAGCAGCACCCGATCACGAGTATGACGCATGTGCCAGCCATCGCCCTCCTCAACCATATCTGAGGGAAGAGAGCGACCCGACACACGACGCCGCCGCAAGAAGGAGCCTTCGATGGTGAGCATGAATGCTCGAGGCATAAACACAATCCTTATTTCTATTTACATCATGAGTTTTCGTTTGAAATCGCCTCCTCCCGACTCAAGACCTCCATCACCGCCGTGTTTCGATCGCTAATTACTTTAACTCATCATAAATGGAGCGGTACTCAAAACTTTGAGTAACAAATTATAGTCCAGAACATCGCTGCTTTGGCGCCCTATAATTTAAAATTCAACCGTTTGAGCGTGAAGAACAAACACACAAACACATTCACAAATTTTCGCCTTTATAATAATGTGATAAACAGTCAACTTTATCCCAGAGATGCGAGTAAAACAGAAGGTGCAGCTAAATCACGTATAGTAATTCAAAATCCATTTATTTGTACTATGGGAAGGTAATTACAGATGTAAACAAACAATGAAATGAGCCAAGAAACGCCACAGACTACCTTTCGGCTTGCAAATTAATTTAAACTTGACATTTAACACAATAAAAATAAATGTCAGACGGTACAAGACTAAACACTAACGTCGAACAAAAAAGTTAATAATAATAATGGTCGTGCTTTGCTCTATTGGGACCGGTCTATCATCACGGACAGGACTATTGTCGCCAATAAGCCTGATATCGTGGTAGTCGACCGAGCCCAACGCCGGGCAGTGCTCGTCGACATCACCATCCCACATGACGAGAATCTCGTGAAAGACGAGAAGGACAAGCTCAGCAAGTACCTTGACTTGGCTCACGAGATAACCGCCATGTGGGATGTTGATTCGACGATCATTGTCCCGATAGTAGTAACGGTAAACGGTCTTATAGCGAAGAGTCTCGACCAACATCTTAAGAGACTCTCGCTAGACGGTTGGGTCAAGGGTCAGCTTCAAAAGGCAGTGATCCTTGACACGGCGCGCATTGAGAGGCGGTTCCTCACTCTGCAGCCCTAACCACCGGCAGCTTGAGCCCTGCCCCGCTGCCGGCGGCACACGAGTTTTTAAGTTTTTGATATTATTTATGTTTTATAAATACCTACCTATTTAAGGTAAAAAATTAAAAAATAAGAACTCAAATAAAAATACGATAATAATGTCAAAAAAACCAGTCTATCTCCATAGTTTTCTTTGTTCCGCTTCAAAGCTGCTACTCCATTTAAATTACTATCTAATAACAGTTGGATCTACACTGGTAGGTATAACTTTACTACTTTGATTTCGTCAAACAGCGAGGTTTCGGAGTAAACGAAAATATCATCGATGTATACCTACCTTTTTAGATTTTTGTTGATTTTTTTAAAACCCGCTCGATCTATTTTAAAATTTATATGAGACCACCTCTGAAGTATGATCTACCAAGCAAAAAAAGAATCACTTAGAGAACATACACTTGAATTGAGAGCCTCCTCCTTTTTTGAGTTAAAAAATAAAAATAAATAAATAAAAATCGTAAGACATTACACACAGCGCCATCTGGCCCCAAACTAACCAGAGCTTGTGTGATGGAAATCAGATAACTGATAGAATACATAAATACTTTTTTTTTTTGTAAATACATACAGAACACCCAGACACAGAACAAACATTTGTTTATTCACAAAATGTTTGCCCTGAGTGGGAATCGAACCCACGCCCTACAGCTCTCAAAAGCAGATATACTACCAATGAGCCAACGGGGCTGTCAATATGAATATAGGTAGCGATTGACAAAATAGATAAAATCAAATTGTTTTTATTTGATGCTTTAAAATTTAACTAAAAACATGTATTGCTGTCTAACGGCTTTATAGCAAAGAATTTACTCTCTGGAGGGCGTGGGTTCAAAACCCAACAATAAGCTTTAGCTTCCAGTGAAGAGAAATATCGTGTGGAAACGTTATCAAGGTTTCTACCATAATATTATCTATAGTTGTATTTTCATATGTTATAGTATTAATATAAATATCATAGGACATTATTCACAGCGCCATCTGACCCCAAACTAATCAAAGCTTGTGCTATGGAAGACAGCTAACTGATAGAATACTTAAAATAGTTTTTTTTGTAAATACATACTTATAATACAAACAGTAAGGGTGGTAGAGTACTTTCTAGTAGTCGGCAGGCTGGCTACCACCCTCAAGTTGAAATTCCACCGGCGGCTACATTCCAGGCTAGATATGTCTTACAGTCTTGCTGGTCAAATACGTCTGTGAGTCATAAAAAAAGTCCCACTAAAGCGATCTAACCCAACCAGTCGCCTTCCCTAGCAGCATGAGAACCAACGGCTGCGTCGACAATTAACCCTTTCACCCGCGTCAACTGACATGTCAGTACTGTTGCGAGGTCGTTTTACGTACATTGTTATATGTTAGAAACACTCAAACACTTTTATTTTTGCTTTTCATATGCTCATGACCATTGCAGCGGAACCCAAAACTTTGAGTAGCAAAATAGAGTCTATGGCGTTGTTGCTTTCGCGCTAATTACTTTAACTCTTCATAACGACTTTAACCCTGTCCATACATTGCAGTGGTACTCAAAACTTTGAGTAACAAATCAAAGTCCAGTGCATCGTTGCTTTTGTACTCATTACTTTAAGTCATCATAATTGTTTTAATTAACAATGTCCATGAACATTGCAGCAGTACTCAAAACTTTGAGTAACAAATTAAAGTCCAGAGCATCGTTACTTTCGCGCTAATTACTTTTTTGATTTTATTTATTCAAACAGAAAATAAATTACAATCAAACAAAAAACTAAAGAGGATTGCTAAATCTGACCGGGATCGATTGGTTTAGCGTTTACAAGCTTTTAATATAACTATGACTAAATACATTACATTATTACAATAATAAAAGAATGAGCTTTTAAAATTATTCTCATTACAAGTCCTCCGAGGAGGACTTGGCGGAAAAGTTATTTATAAATAAGTATTTATCAAATTTTTTAAAACTAAATTTGTTTCATAGCTGTTGTCAGTAATTCAAATGTGACAAAAGCTTTGACAAACGTTTGAAACTTCATGTTTGTTGAGAATATTTAGAAATTATTATCAATTTTTAAAGTTTACTCCACAGCACAAAATGAAGCGATTGTCTGCAAATGTATTGTCTAAACCAGCTTGTAAGTTTAATTTACTTATGAACATCTTATTAGGGTCAAGTGAAATTATTTTATTGCGAAATTTTCGCTTAGGAGGATGAAGGGGGTCCGTAAATGACTTTTGGTTGCACAGAATTTGGAATAAAAATCAAGGGTCAATGGCAGCCCGTACACGTTCAATCATGATCACGATCCGCGATCCGCGATCCGCGATCATGATTTCAAAATTTCTAGATATTATGCGATCCGGAGCATCAGTCCGTCAATCCGCTTCGTACACGATCAGTCTGGATCGCGATCATTGATCGCGGATCGCGCGCTACGTGTACGGGCTGCCAATGACTTCCGTGTGACCTTTGAAAGTAGAAAGGTCAAGGTCATAAATTTTTCTCACATATCTCATATTTTTCTTTTTTTTATATTTTTATTTTTCTTATTTATCTTTTTTTTTTCAGTTTGCGTCCTCTTTGTGACACTGACCATATTTTGTTTCATACAAATACAAATCATTTATTAATAACACCAAAGTTACAGGTCATTTTTCCATTCATATTTAAAAATTATTATCAAAATCATTACATATATCATACTTGACCTAATATATCAAAACAGCTGATTAATTTTTAACTATTTTAATTGCATTATAAACCGTGATGCTAAACTAAATTGTAATGTGCTAATTTGAAACCATGGTTTTGGTGTTACCATCTTCGACTACATCGTCACTTAACATCAGGTGAGCGTGGTCAAACGTGGTAATTTTGAAACCTGCTTAGCTCAGTTGGTTATAGTTCGGGTTTTGTATTTTTTTTGGGTTCGATTCTTACCCAAAATAAACATTTATGTGACGACATATAATTATTATTATTTTTGTTTCTGGGTGTTCTAAGTCTCTGTATGAGTTTTGGCGGGAACGCGGGAAGAGTCGTGTCGTTCCGTTGTATTTTTTTCCAAAACTAGTGTTTTGTCGAGTATTTATGCATAAAAATGGTGGTGTTTTATTTATAAAGTACCGAATTACAAGCGTGAGTGTGGGAAAATGATATAATGTGGTGAAACATGACTTTTCGTGTTGCTTCCAAAACTCAATCGAAGCTTTATAGTAAAGTCGCCACTACTTTACTAAAGCATGACTGGACTTGACTGACACGAACTGGACTTGAGTAAGACTGGACTTTGACTAATACTAGCTACGATGACACTTATTTAACTTTTGAAACTTGAAAATATATAATTACTTGACACTGGCAAATGCTAAAACGCGACGCCAAACCAAAGGAAAAAAAAAGTCTCTGTATTATGAACAACAAGTATTCTATCAGTCATTTAGTTTGAGGATAGGTGGCGCTGTGCATAATGACTATTTGTTTAAAAAAAATAATCTGACAATTTCCAACACAGACATGCGAGCTACCCAGCTGATCATACTACCCGCGCGATCCTGCTCAGTGACCGAACTAGACAACCCACCCATCCGCCGAGCGGTCATAACCCCTCTCCGCAGAAAAAACTACCCTCCTGAAACCAGCGGCCCAGTCGAAACAACCTACCCCATTGAAAGCTACCCAACCGACTCCAGCTACCCAACTGACCCAACTAATCCTAGTACCGATAAAACTAATGAAGCTAAAATTACACCTCCATCGAAAGTTGAAACAAGCTACCCAACTGACCCCAATTTGGATAAAACGCCTGTTAACATCTCTGAGACAAAGTCAAAGAGTCTATGGAAAACCATACTGCAGTTCAAAACTGAAACGACCTATCCCGCTGACCACAATGATAAAACAACTCTTAAATCTACGACGGCCGTAATCACGCCACCGTGGGAAAGATTCAGAAAGGAAAACAAGATGCGTTCAACATATAAAACAGGTGCTTGTGTGTACTTGAATGTGCCGTCTGCTAAGGTGAGAGTACATTAATGGTAGGACATTATAGCCCCGTGTGTGCTTTGTGTGTGTGTGGGGCATCGTAGTTTCTTAAGGTGGGTTCGATTTCCATACAAATACATTTTAGCTGTTTATGGACAAATGGAGCATAATTTTACAGTGAAATTACAGCTACTGGCATTTATTTTGGTCTTTATATGCGGTAAATCACAATTGCTTGAATAAAACAGTAGATTATTTATTAATCAAAAAAAAAGGTAAACCGAATTAAAATAAATTAAGTTAAACGAATTTTATCAAAAGTTCTACATTTTTAGTTTTCAACATCGTCGTGGGATTTAGCTGAAGAGAAGAAAGACAAGCCGAAACCTGCGTCCACAGGCCCTCCACGGTCAGCTAAATCAGGTGCTACAGGAAAGATCATTGCAGGTTCGTAAGCTTTGGTACCTAAATTAGCTCTTTGTTATTTTATGTAAAAGTAATAAGGCGAACTCAAAATCAATAAATACAAATATTTTATTGATCACATCAATCAATAAATACAAATATTTGGTTGATCAAATTAATCAATAAATACAAATATTTTCTTGATCAAATCAATCAATAAATACAAATATTTTATTGATCAAAACAATCAATAAATACAAATGTTCTATTGATCAAATCAATCAATAAATACAAATGTTTCACTCGCGACTTGAAGGCACCCAGATTGTATCTATCAGGGAACGCCCACTTAGGTAATACTGTTATGGATTTCAACGAATTACGTTGAAATATGTGTATGCATAAAATATTGTGGAGGAAATAATGCAACATTCTATAGTAAATGGATATTGTTGTTTGCAGTAATTGGCGCCGTTGTCGATGTCCAATTTGACAAGGAGTTGCCGCCGATTCTGAACGCCCTAGAAGTACCCGGCCGCGGTAAGTTCTCCAATCCTAAATTCTATCCCACTAATATTATAAATGTGAAAGTTTGGATGGATGGATGTTTGTTACTCTTTCACGCAACAACTACACAACGGATTTGGATGAAATTTTGTATGGAAGTAGCTGAGACCCTGGATTAGGACATAAGCTACTTTTTGTCCCGAAAACATGTAGTGGGTAATACCGCTGGGCGCAACTAGTTTTGTTATATGTTTGAGTAGCTACTGTCAGTTGCAAAGCCGCTTGTACCTAACAGCCTTGGAAATAAGTTAAGACCTCGAATCTTGGCGCCCTTTTTAACAGACTCAATTTTTTTTTTTTTTAATAATTTGCCCTTATGGGCAGGCTAAAGCTATAGAGCCATACTGCCTTGTCTTAAGTGTTATTTCTGCTGTATCATAGCTATAGTTATCGTCAAAGTCGTCTTTGTCAAGTCCAGTTCGTGTCAGTTAATTCCAGTCATGCTTTAGTAAAGTAGTGGCAACTTTACTATAAAGCTTCGATGGAGTTTTGGAAGCAACACGAAAACTCATGTTTCACCACATTAAAAAATATTTCCCACACTCGCGCTTGTAATTCGGCACTTTATGAATAAAACACCACCATTTTTATGCATAAACACTCGACAAAACACTAGTTTTGGAAAAAAATACAACGGAGCGACACGACTCTTCCCGCGTTCCCGCCAAATATCTTAACAGACTCAAAAGAGGAATGAATGAACAATGCGTTTTTTTTTTGGTAGGTATGTAACGCGATAGTTCTGCCAATTATAAATCGATTTTGATGATTATTTTTTTTAATGATAAATCATAATATACTACTACTATAAATTTATATCGAAATCGATCGAGTGGTTTTGAAAATATCAACAAAAATCTAATAATTGTATACATCGATGATATTTTCGTTTACTGCGAAACCTCACTGTTTCATTGGAGCAGTGTGTAATTGGCCTAAGAGTCATGGAGTCCTAAATATACTATATTTTCTCTTGTACAGAGCCGAAGTTGATCCTCGAGGTGGCTCAACACCTTGGCGAGAGTTCGTGTCGCACCATAGCCATGGACGGCACCGAGGGTCTGGTGCGTGGCCAGGCTATCATCGACACGGGCGCGCCCATCACCATTCCCGTGGGAGAACCCACGCTGGGTCGCATCATGAACGTCATCGGAGACCCTATTGGTACGCTGTTTACAATACAAAACTAAAACTAAATGACAGGACTATAGCGACAATCCTAGCAGGCTCACTTTAGAGCCAATTTCAACCTTCGGACGCCGAAGCGTTTTACTGGAGATCTTTTGTTGACAAGCTAGGTGTTGACCTCAGCTCACCTGGTGTTAAGTGACGGTGTGGTCGAAGATGGTAAAGTGCACCTAGCCTGGAATGGAACTGACTCTCAAGTGAGGCAGCCGGAACACACCGTTAGGTGCTTGGCGGCTGAGTTTCAACTTGAGGGTGGTAGCTAGCCAGCCGAGTACTAGAGAGTACGCTACCACCATGCTATGGCTTCCTCACGATGTTTTCCTTCACCGGCAGCTCAAGCTCATTGTTGGGGTTTGAACCCACGCCCTTCGGCATGCGAACCTACCGCGCTAACCACTGAGCTATCATCGCTACAAAATGATGATGTAATTATGAGTGACGTTTTCGTTCGGCCGTTTTTCTCCAACTTACCACAAATGAGTCTTCCCATTTTTCGGATTAATGCACTCACAAATAATGTAACGAACGAACGAACGAACGTACCGTAACGAACGAAGTAATTCGCCAGACAACTAAAGTCATTGACATAGCTCAGCGTATTAGCAAGCTGAAAAAAAAAAAAAAAAAAAAACATCACAAGTAAAAACGTTTACAACCCAACGAAGTAGGCACGGGTTAGTTAGTAAAGTGTATTTAATAAATTAAAACATTGATGTGACTATGTTTCAGATGAACGAGGACCGATAAATACAGACGCTTATGCTCCGATACACGCAGACGCCCCTCCTTTTGTCGACATGTCAGTCGAGCAAGAGATTCTGGTCACTGGTATCAAGGTGGTGGACTTGTTGGCCCCTTACGTCAAAGGTAAGTGCTGAGTTTTGGCGGGAACGCGGGAAGAGTCGTGTCGCTCCATTGTATTTTTTTCCAAAGCTAGTGTTTTATCGAGTGTTTATGCATAAAAATGGTGGTGTTTTATTCATAAAGTGCTGAATTACAAGCGTGAGAGTGGGAAAATGATATAATGTGGTGAAACATGACTTTTCGTGTTGCTTCCAAAACTCCATCGAAGCTTTATAGTAAAGTCACAGCTACTTTACTAAAGCATGACTGGACTTGACTGACACAGGCTGGGCTTGACTAAGACTGAACCTTGACTATAACTAGCTACGAGGACACTTATTTAACTTGAAAATATATAAATACTTGACACTGGCAAATGCTAAAATGCGACGCAAAACCAAAGAAAAAAAAAGGTAAGTGCTTTTTTCTTTGATTTTGGCGTCGCATTTCGTGCATTTGCCAGTGTCAAGTGTTTTGATATTTCCAAGTTAAATGAGTGGTCAAAGTCCAGTCTTGGTAGAGTCCAGTCAAATCCTGACTGGATTTGACTTTTTTTTTCTTTTTTTTTATAGCTGACAGGCTAGGTGTTTGACCACAGCTCACCTGATGTTAAGTGACGGTGTGGTCGAAGATGGTAAAGCACACCTAGCCTGGAATGGAACTGGTTCTCAAGTGAGGTTGCCGGAACACACCGTTAGATGCTTGGCGACAGATTTTCAACTTGAAGGTGGTAGCTAGCCAGCCGAGTACTAGAAAGTACCCTACCACCATGCTATGGTTTCCTCACGATGTTTTCCTTCACCGGCAGCTCAAGCTCATTGTTGGGGTTTGAACCCACGCCCTTCGGCATGCGAAGCGACCGCACTAACCACTGAGCTATCATTGCTACAAAATTGCCCCCTTGCCCTAATTGGAAACTAACCCAAGCAGAACAGCTCACTATACTTTTTTTACGAGCAAAAATCTCACGACATCGCTCCAGGGCGAGAGGAGGCCGAAAAATTTCCAAAATCTCCTCACGTGATGTATATCCCCTAGGTATTTGACAACAGCTTACCTGATGTTAAGTGACGATGCGGTGGAAACTCACCTAGCCTGGAATGGAACTATCAATGAGCCAAAGCCAGCGGCGGCCTTAGCTGTTGCGAGGCCCGGGGCGGCAGATCATTGTGAGGCACATTTTCTTTGAGTCCGTTTTACTAAAAAATTAGTTCAGAGTGCTCGAGTGGCCGTAACATGCTTGCGCTAATAATGAAACCGTGCGTTCAGGGGTTTTGTTAAGTGCGAGGCGCGAGATACACATATACTTTTTTTTTTTTTTTATGTAAAAGTAATTAGACGATCGAGGCGCACTCCTGATGTTAAGAGATAACGCCTGTCCATGACCATTGCAGCGATACACAGAACTTTGAGTAACAAAACAACGTCCAGGGCATCGCTGCTTTGGCACTCATTACTTTGAGACTAGATGGTTAGTCTCAATAGCCCAGTAATTTCGCTAGCTGCAGTACCCTTCAAACCGGAACACAGTAATGTTTGCACACTACTGCTTGGCGGCAGAATATCTGGTACTGCGGTGGTACCTATCTAGACGACCTCCTGCTAAGGAAATCTACCACCGAGTGAAAAATTAGTTCGATACTTTTTCAACGAGGACGCGAGGCCTCTGCAAGAGCGAAGCCCGGGCGGTTGCCCTGCTTGCCATCCCCTAAGGCCGCCACTGGCCAGAACTGTCTCAGCTAGATATGTAATAGTCATCACCAATGTATTTTTCCGACAGGCGGCAAAATCGGTCTCTTCGGAGGCGCGGGCGTGGGCAAAACGGTGCTTATCATGGAGCTCATCAATAACGTCGCCAAAGCGCATGGAGGATTCTCTGTAAGAAGTTTTATATAATACTTGCGTTGCATGTCTGTCGGTTTTCTACCGGATACATTTTGGAGAGTGCGCTTCAGATCTGCATGACCTAATTCCACCTTGCCCATTCTACTTTCGGACAGCCAGGAGCTTTAAAAAGCGACACCGCTTCATGGTTGATGTTCCAAAAGCTCGAACTAAGCGGTTTGATTCCACCTTTTTCATGCGTACCGCTAGACATTGGAATCAGCTGCCCGAGTGGGTGTTCCCCAATGAATATAGTCTGGGTACCTTCAAGTCGCGAGTGAATCGGTTTCTTCTAGGCAAGCGTGCTCCACCGTAGACCGCATCTTCGCTTAACATCAGGCGGGATGGCGGTCAAACGCAAGCCTATCTACTATAAAAAAAAAAAAAAAAAAAAAAAACTTTATGTGGTTAAAACTGGCAACGCTAAATAGAAGGGTAACCGTCCATTTAGCGTTGCCAGGCGTCCGGATAAAGCCGGACACAGTTAGGCTTTTTGATTGCGTGTCCGGCTTTTGTTAGTTGGGGCGTTCTACTTTTCTACCGACAATGACGTGTCTCCTCAGGAAAAAAAAATCTGTATCCGTCCTAAATTGCAGTTTCTCAAATTTTATTGTCACAAGATTTTTTGGACCATATAGTCATTATAATAACACTAAAATCCCGTTTTTATTGTTTTTGCTTTTTACAAAATTATTGTGACATAGTATTCGAAACGTGTGACAGAGGTGTTTTACATACAAATAAAGCGTGTCCCTTTACGCTGCCTAATGTTACAAAATGATGTCGCTTAAAAAAATCATATAGGACCCTATAATATAAAATTATTTATTGAAATGCTGAAATATTGTCTTTAGATTAATAAAAATATAATAAACGTAAAGGTTCATACTATTAAGCAAAAAAATATTTTATCCTTGGGTACGGCTGCATATGTTTTTTCTTGCTATCTTCCGTCACGCATTTCGCAAAACAAAAAACACGCCTTAGCTGTTTGATCTTCAACACTAAACAACAGCACGGTTTCCTTCTCCTCTCGGCTTTAAGCCTTGAGACCCCACCCTGGAGCGAGCCGAGTTAGGCGCCCGCTGGTAGTGAACTAGAGGTGCGTGTGTTTATTCGGCGACCGCTCTGTCACGTAAGTTACTACTTTAAAATATTATTGTAATTCCCATTTATTTACGTAATATTATTATTTCCCAGTATATCTGTCATATTTACTCACTTTTACGAACAATTTGTAATTTTATGAACGTTGAAATCCTCGAACACTGTTATTTTACACCTCTGTCACGAGGCACCTCTGTCACAAAATTGCTGTGACGGGAGTAGTATAGCTCGTGACGGAGTGGTATTTTTTGTCAGAAACTTTGCCGTAATTGATTTTCACAATAGTTAATTGATATCTTTTGTATTCTATATATTACATTATCAATTATTTTATTCATTTAAGGTATTATCATCAGGGTAATTAAATAATAGCGTTATTTGCGACGGAAAAGCAGTGACGTTGTCGTGAAAAAAGGAAACAGGACCCTGAAAAAGTCGTAGAAGTGAAATGATAAGACTTAGAAAGATACCATGCTTGCAAAAAGCTAGTCAAAGATCTGACACCAAGAGTACACAGACAAATGAAAATAAAATGGCAAGTTAGAAACAAAAAGAGAACAACAGAAAGCTTTGCAGAACGTTCTAATGAATACTCGACTTCCACACCTGTTCCTTCAAACCCCAGGTTACTCCTTTAATTCCTAGATCTCGTTCACTAACTCCAACCTCATCCGCTGCTAGAGCAAGGGGAAGAGAAAAAGTTAGCCGAGACAGATCGAAAATTTATAGGCAAAATATGAAACTTCAAGGCCATGTAAAATTAATTATAGAAAAATACGAAAATACAAGGAAAGACTTCATCGCCAAAAAAATAAAAGAAGACAGCTTATTACATAATATACCCAAACCAAAAAATTAAGATAAATTTAAAAGCGCCGAATAAAGAAGAAAAAAGAAAATACATATAGTATTTTGACAAGTGCCATTAAGGAACATTACAAAAACATTAAAAACAAAAACAAAATGAAACACTGCTCCAAAACAATCCTATCCTTTCCTACAAGACACAACAATTAACCGTTCCGGACTAAAACTTCAACTGTTTCAAGAGACTTTGGTAATAAAAAAATGCTGCACAACAAATATTATTTGCTAGCTTTATTTTTATTAAGTTGCTCTTTATAAAAGTAAAGCTAGGTAGGTAGTTAAGCCCAACCTCAGATTAAAAAGAACCATTGGCTGATATAAATAAACAACATAATAATTAGAGCTCCTACAAAGAGATTTTATGAGACTGTTGTATAACATAGTATCATCTTCATCTTCTGAAGTAGTATTACTACTTCAGAAGATGATCAGCCTCTTCAGCCTCTGGTTAATCAGAAAAAAACCTGTGCACATAAAACCAGGTGCTTCATGTGACCTGTCTGGAGACCCATTATTAATAAAAAATGGTATTATGTCAGTAAAAGTACCCAGTAGAAACTAAGTCGTGTGCACCTACTTAGGAGTTGAAAAAAGTTGTGTGGATGAAGATGGAGATGTTCAGGTGATATTTTATAAAACTGTTGTTGACACTGACAAAATATTTAAATTAGTAAAATCAGATGTATCAGATGTGATGTTTGAAAACTTGATAAAAATGATTACGGTTAAAAGAGGAAGGCGTGTTATAGAAGTATTTGAAAAGTCGAATAAGAGAAAAGAAAAGATTAGTCTGATTTTACGTGCACCAAATAATGATTATACCAAGAAATAATATCTTATGTAGCATTGTAAGAGAAGCCTTATGTTTTGTTATCCTTTTTAAAAACTTTCAAAACCTTAAAGGATTAAGTTTAAATGTTGGCCTATTAATATCTACCATTCTGTCATACTCTAGCACAATTTTGTCCCCCTTGTAATTAAGCATTAAAGCAGCATATGTTCAGTTTATTGAAAACATATACACTAAAATAACGTATTATATTATTATATATTGACCATAAAAGGTAGTAACAGAATTTCAGCTATGTTTATTTCAATTATTTGCAAAATATTTCAAAGTTTGTTGTCTTAATGAGCAAAAATGTGACAGAGTGGTATTAAATGTCATTTTTTATATTATATTTGTAACAAGAATTGGGATAAATCGTGTTCGATAATAATAAATGCTTGTATTCTAGTTATGCCAAGTTAAAAAAAACTGTAAATTTGATTTGACATAATAATTAATAAATATATTAGTTTGTGACAGAGGTGTTTATTTTTTCTAACTATTCCGATAAAACTTAAAATAAATAAAAAGTAAATAACAAAACTTCGATGCACTATACATATCTGAAATCTTCGATAACTGGACAATAATGTAAAAATACATTTTTTTAAAGAATTACACTTTTATTTTTTTTTGAAATCTAAAAATTTATCACTCAGATTGTCGGTAGAAAAGTAGAACGCCCCAGTTACACTTTTTTACATTACGCAAATTGGCGAGCGCCTAGCGTTTTTGTCGTACCTATTAATACTGAGACAATTCTCAATAATGTGGGGT
Source organism: Biston betularia (assembly GCA_905404145.2). Classification (NCBI taxonomy): domain Eukaryota; kingdom Metazoa; phylum Arthropoda; class Insecta; order Lepidoptera; family Geometridae; genus Biston; species Biston betularia. Next base: position 3,837,537 of record FR989890.1, read on the forward strand.
GTTCGTTTTAACCAAATGTCCCGCCAAACTGGCTGGTCTGCCCGGCTATTAAGTTTAGCGACCTGGCAACCCTACTTTCGTTCATCGAAACTAATGGCATGATGACAGATTTTGAAAAACTGTCCAATAATGTTCGGAAACGTTTATTATTTGCATGGGCGTAGCTACCGTCATATCAGCCGTATCAATGATACGGGGCCCCCGGTCTACAGGGGCCCCTTACGTGTGTAAGCAAAAATTTGTAAAATGTTATCCACAATGTCACTTAATCTCGTGCTTCCCGGAAAAAAACTGTCATACGAACAACTGTCCATATAATCAATAAATATTTAATTTAATGTAAGCTGTTTTGTTTATTTTGTGAGAAATCTTAATTTTGGACAAATGAAGGCTCAAAATGACCTTGTCAACTAAAACGGCCATTTAAATACCGCTGAGAAGCAGCACTCGCAGCGAGCAATTTCCCCAGGGGTCGTGGCCTCTGGCGCCCAGCTTTGGCAAAGGGGAGAAATCTTCGAGGCCAATCCTCACCACGCCATACCAAGAAGGTGGTGGAAGGACTGAACTGACTGAAGGATTAAAATTTCAATTAATGTAAATTTTGATACAAGACCCCTTCAAGGCACGATAAGTCACTGATTATTTATTTATTTGTAATGAATAACATGTTTCTGCAGACAATAAAGGTTAAGTAGCTTGTAGCGATCTTGTAGCGATGATAGCTCAGTGGTTAGCGCGGTAGGTTCGCATGCCGAAGGGCGTGGGTTCAAACCCCAACAATGAGCTTGAGCTGCCGGTGAAGGAAAACATCGTGAGGAAACCAAAGCATGGTGGTAGGGTACTTTCTAGTACTCGGCTGGCTAGCTACACCACCCTCAAGTTGAAAATCTGCCGCCAAGCATCTAACGGTGTGTTCCGGCAGCCTCACTTGAGAGCCAGTTCCATTCCAGGCTAGGTGTGCTTTACCATCTTCGACCACACCTTCACTTAACATCAGGTGAGCTGTGGTCAAAGAACTAGCCTGTCAACCATAAAAAAAAAAGTAGGAAAAAATGGCCTTACAAATTTGTATTTGATATATACTTATACGTACTATTATATAATAATAAGTAATAATTGTTTATATAAGTAAGTATTTGTGGTGTGTTTTAACAATTTTTTCGTGTTAAGGTGTTTGCCGGCGTCGGTGAGAGGACTAGGGAGGGCAACGATTTGTACAACGAGATGAAAGTGGGGGGCGTCATCACTGACGACTATAAGACTTCAAAAGTATGTATCACCAGCTGCGCCCCGCGGTGTTACCCGCTAAATGTTTTCGGGACAAAAACCAGCCTGTGTTAAACCACCGTTATAAACTATCTAAATAAATAAATATCGTAGTATGAGGGGGGGAATGTGCCCTCATATGAGTAAAACATGAGAAAGTCACAGGGAACAGTTTATTGTCCACCAGACATACAAAATAGTGAAAATGGAAAGTTCGCAGGTTAGGTTAAGCGCGCGCGTACAACCGTGTCGATTGGGAATAGAGTAGGAGACGACTGGCTTCGCGCGGTAGATGTCGCACGACCAGGGTTGGATTCGGGTACGTTGAAAAATATAGTACAAGACTATCAAAATAGTAGTACGCCGATAGTACACTTTTTTTTTAATCTTACATTGTTTAAAAAAAAAGCTATTAATCAATAAATAGATAGAACCAACATGTTTATGCAAAATTTACTCCTCTTCTAAATTATGCAAGTTCTTGACTATTATTTTCTTCAGCCTTAGCATGTAATCATAAAAACATCTCTTTTATACAGCGAGTATACGAAAGAATAAAATCGGTACAGTTGCCACTTTTGCTGCATATTTTTTTTCTTAGATTTTGGCGTTGCACCCCAAGCATTTGCCAGTCTCAAGTTATACTTTCAAGTTTCATAATTTAATATGAATACACAATATGCGAAGCCAAAATCAAAAAAGATTAAGAAGAATAATTTTTTGACAACTTAGCACAACACAACTCAATGGTTTGGCTTTAAACGGGTGTCATATTTACCTATTTTGGTCTTTTTTAAGCGAAGTATCGAAATAGTAGTATTTTTCCGTACTATCCTTAGATATGGATACTATCTAGTACGGAGCATGAAATAGTAGTACAAATACTATAATTATAGTACGAAATCCAACGCTGCGCACGACCGTTTAGCAAGCGGCGTCGGTAGAAAGGGTCCGAGCGTGGAACACGCGTAGGTGCGAGCGAGAGGGTTGTACGTGCCTACTCGAGGAAACGCGCGGGAACACGGCCGCGTGAGGTTCGGAGTGGCAACGTCTCTGAACGGTTTACTATATATAGTAGGACATTACACACAGTACCATCTGACTCCAAATATTGAATAGCTACATTTTTTTTGTATTTAAAAAAAATGTGTTCCAAATGTCATCTAAATCCGTTTAGTAGTTTTTGCGTGAAAGAGTAACAAACATACTTACAAACTTTCGCATTTATAATACTAGCTGCGCCCCGCGGTGTTACCCGCTACATGTTTTCGGGATAAAAAGTAGCCCATGTGTTAATCCAGGGTGTCAGCTACCTCCATACCAAATGTCATTCAAATCCGTTCAGTACTTTTTGCGTGAAAGAGTAACAAACATCCATCCATACTCACAAACTTTCGCATTTAGAATATTTCACGTAGAGGGAAATATTAAAAAAAGCTAAAGCTAGTTTAATTAATGTTAATCTAAGGTTAAAGTAGGTACTAGTTTGTGTGTATACAACGAGCAGAGGAGCGACCCGCAAGCAGCACCCGATCACGAGTATGACGCATGTGCCGCCATCGCCCTCCTCAATCATTATATCTGAGGGAAAAGAGCGACCCGCGACGCCGCTGCAAGAAAAAACCTAATAATTCAATTTACTTGGGAAATGAATCAATTCGCCACAAACTAAAAAAAAAAAAAGAAAAAAAAAGTATTAATGTATTCTATCAGTTATCTGACTTCCATCACACAAGCTCTGCTTAGTTTGGGGGCAGATGGCGCTGTGTGTATAGTCCTACGATATTTATATTTATTTTATTTTAACTAGAATTATTTATTAAAATAGCGTTTGTTTCGGGAGGTGTCGCTGGTGTACGGGCAGATGAACGAGCCGCCGGGGGCGCGCGCCCGCGTCGCGCTCACGGGGCTCACTGTGGCGGAGCATTTCCGGGACAAGGAAGGACAGGACGTGCTGCTGTTCATTGACAACATCTTCCGATTTACTCAGGCTGGATCTGAGGTAGCAATCAATTTCAATTTCAAAATTCGCAAAATTCTTCCAAAAAACCACTCGAGCCGGCCTCGTCGACTGACGGCTCAAACTGACAAGTGCGTTTTTTTGATCAAATCGACACTTTACTAAAATGCATTTGTCGGCTAACATTGGCATAGAACAAATGCATTTATCCACGCCTACTAAGACGCAGTGACGGCCTTACGGGGTGGCAAGCATGGCAACCGCCCTGGGCCTCGCTCTTGCAGGGACCTCGCGTCCTCGTAGACCCGCCGCCGCTGCTCAGGCGTTATCGATATAAAAAGTTTGAAAACGTACCTACAACTATCGCATAGAGAGCCAAAATTCAAATTAGTTTCATAAAGTTTACTAACTGAAAAAAAAAAAAAAAATACAAAAACAAAATTTTACGTACCGAATCACGTATCTCAGGTAAGTTGTGATGAAACAGCTAATCATAAAAAAACAATAACTCGCATGATGCTGTGGTACAGGTATCAGCACTGCTGGGGCGCATCCCGTCTGCTGTGGGTTATCAGCCGACCCTGGCCACCGACATGGGCACCATGCAGGAACGGATCACCACCACCAAGACCGGCTCCATCACCAGCGTGCAGGTAAAAAAACAAACTAAAAACTCTCCCTGTAAATCATTACAGATTATCATAGAATCATATCAGATAGAATCATTATTAAACATTAATAAAAAATATATCTAAAACTAAAAACTCTCCCTGTAATGATTTTTAGTTTTAGATATATTTTTTATTAATGTTTAATATTTATTTATTTCATAACATACAAAACATAATTCAATAATATTCACAACAATAAATACAAATACGTACACATTTTTTTTTATCTGTATTGCATTCCAAAACTATGCATGTCTAGGTGTATTACAATTGCATTTTTAAAAAGTCTGTAATACATAATTAGGATTTAAGAAATTATAATTATAAATTAAATTAAATAATAATAATTGATTGGTCAATTGTTCAGTCAAAAAATATATAAAATGTCACAACTAAATCATATTAAAATCTAAGATAATCTTAATCTGTCTTTGAAATAGGTACAGACTCGAGTGAACAATATCGATGTGTCTGCTGGAGACGAGGATTTCATTGTATTGGCGACTCATTCTGACAATAGGGTTATAATAAGATGTGTTGTTGGAAAATACTTGTAAACTAAAGGTGTTATAATTGCGGTTACGAGACCTAAAACGAGTGTTAAAATTCAATAACGGGAGAAGGGTTGGGGAGTCAATATTCGAGTGAATGATTTTGTAAAGCAAGATAAGGTCAATGTATTGGATGTCTAGAGGGGTTACACGAAAGTATTTTAAACGCCCGTTAGATCTGTTTATCTGTCAAATCTGGTATTTTTGTCTTCCCCAGGCTGTGTACGTGCCAGCAGACGATCTGACAGACCCGGCTCCAGCGACGACTTTCGCCCATCTGGACGCAACGACGGTATTGTCGCGCGCCATCGCCGAGTTGGGCGTGTACCCGGCCGTGGATCCTCTCGACTCCACCTCCCGAGTCATGGACCCAAACATCATCGGAGCTGAACATTATGGAGTCGCGAGAGGAGTACAGAAGATCCTCCAGGTGAAAGATGAGAAATATGTTTTTTTTTCTCTTTTTTCTTCGGCCATGGCACATTTGTGCATTGTGCCAATTCTCAAGTTTTAATTGTTTTTTACTAATAAAAAACGGGGTAACACAATATTAAATAATACATAAAACGAAACAAACAACAACATAAAATGACTTAAGTCGGATTAGATAAGTTTACAAGTGGGTACGAAACAAATGTTAATTACTAAAAATATACAAGTAGATACAATAATGATCACAAATATAATTATGTACAATTTTCTACATCTTATGTTACAATTTTATACAATTCAAAACTAACATGTCGGATAAAGTTTTAAATATTGCTTGCCTCTCAGGGGCAAGAAGAAAAGAAATATTGATAGGGAAAGGAGTGTTCAAAGAGAAAGATGATGGCAATGGTTTTTTTTTTTAATTTTTTTTTTTTTTTATAATTTGCCCCTTCGGGTAGGCTAAAGCTATAAAGCCATACTGCCTTGTCTTAAGTGTTATTTCTGCTGTATCTTAGCTATAGTTATCGTCAAAGTCGTCTTTGTCAAGTCCAGCTCGTGTCAGTTAATTCCAGCCATGCTTTAGTAAAGTAGTGGCAACTTTACTACAAAGCGTCGATGGAGTTTTGGAAGCAACACGAAAACTCATGTTTCACCACATTATATCATTTTCCCACACTCGCGCTTGTAATTCGGCACTTTATGAATAAAACACCACCATTTTTATGCATAAACACTCAACACTAGTTTTGGAAAAAAATACAACGGAGCGACACGACTCCCCCGCGTTCCCGCCAAAAAAAAAACTGATGGTAATGGTGAAAGATACTCCATTTAAAAAAAATAATTAAAGAAAGCGTGGAAACTTTTTGATTGCCAAGAAGTTATGTTTCGGAAACAACACGAAACTAAATTCGCAACCTACTTGAGGTTGCGAATTTAGTTTCGTGTTGTTTTGTTGGATGGATGGAAAAGAAAGAAAGAAATTAATTTTATTTTGTAACACAAAATCAAACACAAAAAGTAAACAAACAAACAGAGACAAACAGTTACAAAATAGGTAGGTTATTGACGGGATTTGAAGCTAAACTCAAAATTCGATCGCGCTAACCTTTAATCTCACTACAAATGTTACTACTAGCGCACGCCTCGCGGTTTCACCCGCGTAGTTCCCGTTCCCGTGAGAATACAGGGATAAAAAATAGCCTATGTCACCCGGGGATAGTGTAGCTTCCTAACGATGAAAGATTTTTTGAAATCGGTCCAGTAGTTTCGGAGCCTATTCAGTACAAAGAAACAAACAAATTTTTCCTTTTTATAAACAGTATAGATATCCGATATCCGGCGACGAACGAAAGTTCGAGACGTCGGTATCGCAATTATGAACCTCAAGTGGAGCTGGGCAGGACACGTTGCTAGGCGAAGTGATGACAGGTGGAGTAAGGTTGCAACAGAGTGGTGGCCTAGGCAAGGGAAGCGGAGCGTCGGTCGTCCAGCCGCAAGATGGGTCGACGATATCGTCACCGTCGCGGGTCGAACCTGGACCAGATTGGCACAGGACCGAGGCAGATGGCATGTAAAGAGAGAGGCCTATACCCAGCAGTGGGATAAAGAAGGCTGTGGATGATGATGATGAAACAGTATAGATAGAAAGATGATATTGCAGGACTACAAGTCTTTGCAAGATATCATCGCCATTCTAGGGATGGACGAGTTGTCGGAAGACGATAAACTGACAGTCGCACGGGCGAGGAAAATACAACGCTTCCTATCGCAACCGTTTCAGGTATTTACACACGGTTACTAGTAGTTATAAATGTATATTTAGTTGTTTTTTTTTATGGATGACAGGCTAGGTGTTTGACCACAGCTTACATGATGTTAACACTTTTATTGCCGCCACTATTTTCGCGTAGTTCCCAGCGATGCCGCCCTATATAAAACGGGAACGCGCCAGGCGTGCTCACGCCACTGCAAGATGAAATGACATGGGCACGCTAGGCGTGTTCACTGGCACGGTATAAAGTTGAAATCATAAAAAGCCGTATTACCGTTTAGATAGAAAACATGCCCAAATTCTAAAATCTACAATCACTTACTAAAAACAAATTAAAATGTTTCTTGCTGAAAAAAGCATACTACACAATTAAGGAATATCTAAATGAAATTTTTTAGTTTTGACATTATTTATTATAACTAGGTTTTTTTTTTTAATTTGACATTGTTTTTATTTTTTTACTTTTTGACATTATTTTTATTATGAATTATTTTGTTTGACATAAGTTTTTAATCTTGTACTTCCTGACATTTTATTTTATTGTATTATTGTCTAATTTAATTTAATTTGCATGCCGAAAGGTAGTCTGTGGTGCTTCTCGACTAATTATTTGTTTTACAGCCATAGCAAAAAATATTAAATAAATGGATTATGAATTCATAAAAAGTCGAGCGCACGCGTGGTGTGCTCGCGGCATCGCGATAGGAATTTGTGAGGACGCGCTAGGCGTGTCGGCGGCACTGAATGTGTTCGACCACACCTTCACTTAACATCAGGCGAGCTGTGGACAAACACCTAGCCTATCAACCCTAAAAAAAATGTGTATTAATACTTGTTGGTTTCCAGGTAGCAGAAGTGTTCACCGGACATATTGGAAAGTTGGTTAAACTGGAGGAAACTATCAAGGGTTTCCAAAGGGTATGCACTTATTATACTTTCTCTTTCTCTTGTTTTCTGAACTTACGTCCCGCTTGGAGTGTATTGTAGCATCAACCCAGCTTCTTCTTTTTCGAAGGGACGCGCTAGGCTGCTGGTGTAGGACCTCAAGCAGACATTTATTTATTTATTTATTGAGGCTTCAACAATGACAATAACAGCATTAACAATGATATTTATAATCTTACATGAATTAAATAAATAGTAAGCTAATTGCGCTGCTTGTTTAAACCCTTCCAGGATGTTATCCTGGTGGTGCATCTATTATCAGTAAGTCTTTCTTTGTGTCCAGCCCAACGCCACTTAAGCTTTTTAATAATTTTATTTATTTCAAGTAACTACATGGACTCATAATAGTACATAGCACACGATTAAAATAAAAATAATTAAAATACGATAATAATAAAATAAAATTAAAATGTCAAAAGAATAAAATAAAAATGTCAATAAAATAAACATAGACAGAGCGTGTGCCTCAAATGTCAGTTAGGAAACTACTGTTTCCTAACTGGCATCGGGACAGCGACGTGTCTGTCGCAGCCACGCCTTAAATGTCGGATGTCATAGACAGGATAACGTTGGGGTGGTTCGATTTCCATACAACCAGATTTTTTCCATTTATGGACAAATGGAGCATAATTTTACAGTGAAATCACAGCTACTGGCATTTATTTTGATCTTTATTTGCGGTAAATCACAGATGCTTGAATGAAACAGTAGATTATTAGCATAATCTACAGTTTTATTCAAAAATCAAAAATTCAGCAATCAATCATAAATTTGATTTTATACTAGTAATCTACTGTTTTATTAAAGCTATTGTGATTTGCCGCAAATAAAAACCAGTAGCTGTGATTTCACTGTAAAATTATGCTCCAATTGTCCATAAATGGAAAAAATCTGGTTGTATGGAAATCGAACCACCTGAAGTCAGAACGTCTGTAACTTTTGTCTTTTTTCGAATTATACTGTGGGGTATTTTTTTAATTCTTTTGATTCTACATACTCTTTCATTACTCCGTTTTCCTATATACGTATAAGATAATATTATAATTATTTCCAGATCCTGGCCGGAGAGCTGGACCATATACCAGAAGCCGCATTCTACATGGTAGGAACAATAGAAGATGTTGTTGCCAAGGCATCTCAACTTGCGAAGAGTATTTAGTAAACTAAAATACCATAATTCGGCGACCTGCTGAACGTTAAATTTCAGGAGTAATTATGTTTTTAAAAACTATATTTAAAGAGTAACATACGCGAATATATAATCGCTACGCCCCGTAGTGTTGCCCGCTACATGTTTTCGAGATAAAAGTAGCCTGTGTTAATCCAGGGTCGCAGCTAACTCCATACCAGATTTCATCCAAATCCGTTCAGTACCTAGTTTTTGCGTGAAAGAGTAACAAACATCCATCCCCCGACTTCGTCCGCGTGGAATTGAACAAGTTTGTTCAGTTTGCAGTATAATACAAATACCTATTTTACTGATAACACCAATGTTACAAGACACTTCAAATTTTTTTAATATATCATTGAATTAGTTTTAAAACACTTATGATTACATGTCAAAATACAAACATGTCTATATAAAAATATGGCAATACAATTTTTTTTTTTTTTCTATTCACACAGCGCCATCTGGCCCCAAACTAAGCAGAACTTGTGTGATGGAAGTCAGATAACTGATAGAATACATAAATACTTTTTTTTTTGTAAATACATACTTATAATACATACAGAACACCCAGACACAGAACAAACATTTGTTTATTCACATAATGTTTGCCCTGAGTGGGAATCGAACCCACGCCCTACAGCTCTCAAGGCAGATATACTACCAATGAGCCAACGGGGCTGTCAAGGCCAGAAACTATGCCAGTATGTGTACCAAATTTCATCCAAATCCGTTTAGTTTTGCGTGAAAGAGTAACAAACTTTCATTTATAACATTATCTCATAGTAAAAGTTGAAGTACTTACCTATTGATTTCCTGGAACACCATTACTTGTTCAAATATGAGTGTACCATGTACCGATTTAGGGGGGATGAGACAAGAAATATTTGTTATCTGGTTGTAGAAATAAAATTGTTAAACACGTATAAAAAGAGTTTTTATTTTTAGCTTAATCTAAAAGCAATAATAGCTTTAAGGTACAAAAATGTAGGGTTTCACACTAAACGACATATTCCTATCTTAACCTACTTACTAAACTGAAACATAACTTATTAAAACAACAAAAAAAAATTGGCATTTGAATTTGTTGGATTTTACACGAGGCGACTCATATTCTTATTTTAAAGGTGGTACGATTTCCATACAATTAAATTTTTGCCATTTATGGACAAATGGAGCATAATTTTACAGTGCAATCATGACTACTGGCATTTATTTTGGTCTTTATTTGCGGTAAATCACAATTGCTTGAACAAAAGAGTAGATTATTAGCATTAAATCAAATTTATTCATGATTTATGAATTTATGATTTTTGAATAAAACAGTAGATTATGTAAATCTACTGTTTCTTTTTTTTTCCATCGGTTTAGGCATGCGTTTGGCCACGATCTCACCTGGTGGAAAGCGACGATGTGGCCGAAGATGGAGCACGCTTGCCTAGAAAATACCTATGCACCTTCTTCTTGAACAACCCCGGATTGTATTTTGTTGGAAACACAGACGCTGGCAACGAGTTCCACACATCAGCAGTTCTTACAAGGAACGTGTTTTGGAAACGCTTTGTGCGTTTGAAGGGAAGTTCCACTGTAAGAGGGTGTCTTTTGCTCGAGCGTCTGGTCGTGCTGTTGTAAAACGGTGATGGCAAGATTAGGTCGTGTAATTGTTGAGCACACTCACCGTGGTTTCATTTAAGCAATTGTGATTTACCGCAAATAAAGACCAAAATAAATGCCAGCAGCTATGATTTCACTGTAAAATTATGCTCTATTTGTCCAGAAATGGCAAAAATTTATTTGTATGGAAATCGAACCACATTAACTTACATATTACAGTAAACTTAAACATTACTTATTAAAACAGTTACAAAAAAAGACAGACGTTTTTAACCGACTCAAAAAAGGAGGTTCTCAATTCGACTGTTTTTTTTAATGTTACGCTCGATTTTGATTATTCTTTTTTTGCTTGGTAGATCATACTTCAGAGGTGGTCCCATATAAATTTTATCGAAATCAAGAGAGCGGTTTTTTAAAAATTAACAAAAATTTAAAAACTTTTATACATCGTTGACATTTTCGATTACTCCGAAACCTCGCTGTTTCATTGGAGCAGTGCGTTTAGTCGGCCTAAGGGTCGTGGATTTTTAATTGTAAATTTTGTATCATTGTCATTTGATTGTGTGTAGGGTTCGACAATAGGCGACTCTTAAAATATAAATATGTATCTATCATAGGACTATAGATACAGCGCCATCTGGCCCCAAACTAAGCAGAGCTTGTGTGATGGAAGTCAGATAACTGATAGAATACATAAATACTTTTTGTACATACATACTTGTAATACATACAGAACACCCAGACACAGAACAAACATTTGTTTATTTACAAAATGTTTGCTCTGAGTCTACTACCAATGAGCCAATAATAAGACATTTATGACACTGTCCTGATGGTAAGAGATAACGCATGTCCATGACCATTGCAGCGATACACAGAACTTTGTGTAGCAAAACGAAAGTCCAGGGCATCGCTGCATTGGCGCTCATTACTTTGAGACTTTCGATGGTTAGTCTCAACAGTTCTGTGGTTTCATTAGCTGCACTATTTCTAAGGTCTTAAATTCCGGGTCCGACTTCCGGAGCAATCAACGGCCTCACGTTCGGCTCTTCGAAACGATCATTCCTTCCGCAGTTCATAATCATAATTATCCCCAAAAACGTAATTATCTGAAAACGAATAGCAAGTAGATATATTTATATCACAGCGTAGATATTTATATAGAGACTTCTGTAACTGTTCTTGACAAACTTGTAGGAATTTTGGTAGCCTAGTTTGGTCTGGCTCGATCTATCTGTCAACAACATGACGGACGGACGGACATACATACATACAGACAGACAGACAGACAGACGTATTCAACCAGTACAAATCGAAAGGTACCAGGTGATTGCTGACAAAACTGAATTGAAACGCCGAATGCAGCTGCGCGGCGGGCGACCATCAATCGCTGCACCAACCATTTTCTCCACTGTTTGGAAAACGCAGCAGTTGTTTTTCTTACACAGAAATTGATGATCTTTCGGATGAGGATCTTGGATTTTTTTGAGGAGATCGATCGTACTAGATAGGTACCTAGGTACGAGGCGTCGCTTGTCATGCTTCTGCACCGATTAGGCCCATCAGGGGGGCTTGCAGCACTACATTATGGTATTGTCCTACCCCTCTCCTGTTACGAGGAACAAACGAAACTTGGGAATCTTATCATACTAGAAACCGGATTTTTTTCATTGTTTTTTTATTTTTTTAATGGCGCTACCAGGTTTTTTGCATCGCAGCATCCCCATTTCGTGTTCCCCGATTAATGATGAGACTAATTATATACATATTATCTGGGAGTCTTATCGAACTAGGTTTAACGTCATGGGCTCTTAGACTATATAGAATAGAATATAACTTTATTATACACCAAAAACAAATGACGAGAAGAGGATATAAAGACTTGTGGTTTTTTAATTAGTTTTTAAGTTAATGTTAAAATTAGTTTTAGATTTTAAGTAAAGTTTTTTATTGTTAAATTGTTGGCAAGCGAGTTCAATTTAAATCCTAATCACAGTTGTAACTGAAACGACTGTTAAGCGGAAATAAATAAAATACATATATATCTTGAATGTTTAAAATGAACTTCCGCAAAGTAACGCCTTATACCTTATACCGCCGCCGCAAATATATACCTTGAATATTAAATACACTAATTAATCACAGAAAGTTCACAGTCATATTGAACGAATCACACTTAATCGATGTAAAAATTACCAATATTACCAATACCAATGTTTTTTTTGTTTTACTTACCAAATTTATGCCAGAGACAAACAGGCCTGATAGAATGTACGTGTTGAAATATGGTCCGCAATTCATCGACTTCGAGAAATAGCAATACTTGTCAGTACCATTCGTCCCATTACCAGAGACGGTTGTTGAGCCACCCCCTCTAAATATTGGCATGTCGTCGTCAGCCGGTACAAAGTCACCCTCGAAACGTCGATACCGAGGAAGAGGCTCGATCTGGGAATTAAACAAGATATACCACATATGACACCTCATTCTATATTCAAGCTTGCATGATACCTGATACTATACCAGAGCATGCGCGATAGCCAAGTCTATATCAAAACACGCGACATGCCTGACAATTTCAAAGCATGCATGATACCTGAGTCTATATCAAAACATAGATACGTCATACCTGACTATTTCAAAGCATGCACGATACCTGATTCTATTTCAAAGCTTGCATGATACCTGTAGCGATGATAGCTCAGTGGTTAGCGCGGTAGGTTCGCATGCCGAAGGGCGTGGGTTCAAACCCCGACAATGAGCTTGAGCTGCCGGTGAATGAAAACATCGTGAGGAAACCAAAGCATTGTGGTAGGGTACTTTAGTACTCGGCTGGCTAGCTACCACCCTCAAGTTGAAAATCTGCCGCCAAGCATCTAACGGTGTGTTCCGGCAGCCTCACTTGAGAGCCAGTTGCATTCCAGGCTAGGTGTGCTTTACCATCTTCGGCCACACCTTCACTTGACATCAGGTGAGCTGTGGTCAAACAACTAGCCTGTCAATCAATAAAAAAAAAAAAAAAAAAAACCTGATATTATATCAAAGCGTGCGTTTTACCTGATTCTATATCAAAGGATGCGTGATACCTGATATTATTTCAAAGCTTGCATAATACCTGATTCTGTATCAAAGCATCAGTGCCTGATTATGTACTTATTAAAACATGCATGATACCTGATTCGATGACAAAGCATGCGTTATATATGATTTCAGATCAAATCACGATAAAACGGAAATTCTCAACAAGAAGCGCCATTTTACGCTTTGCGCGTTTTCACGGCGCGGCAATAACTGATACTAATACATGATACCTGATACTCAAAGTATGATACCTGATACTCAAAATATTATGATGCCTAAAATACTCGTAGCATGATATCTAATACTAAAAGTGTGCATGATACCTGATAAAAGCTTCAAAGAGATATTATGATACCTGATACTCCGAGATGACGATGGAACTGCCGTCTCGTTGGTTCACGACGGAGATTGGTTCCGCGCAGTAGTAAGAGCGCTGCCACGGCACCGAGATGTCTGTGTCAGTGCGGCCCACTTCTTGGCCTGCGTCCAGCAACGCCACGTTTGCTGTCGCAAAGAAGTAAGTTACTATAAGGGACGGACATAGTGAGAAGACTAAAAAGGATAAACCCTTTTGAATTAGTGTATTAAGTTAATTAATGTCAGTGCAGTGAGTACATATTAATACTTGGTAGATAGCAGGAGGTCGTCTTAGTAGGTACCGCCGCAGTACCAGTTATTCTTCCGCCAAAGTAGTGTGCAAACATTACTGTGTTTATTTATTTTATTTTATTATTTTTTTTATGTAAAAAGTAATGAGACGAACGAGACGCTCTCATGATGGCAAGAGATAACGCCTGTCCGTAACCATTGCAGCGATACACAGAACTTTGAGTAACAAAACAAGTTCCGGTTTATAGGGTAGGTACTGCCCTAGTAGGTACTGTTAAGCTAGCGAAATTACTGGGATGTTGAGACTAACCATCGAAAGTCTCACAGTAATGAGCGCCAAAGCAGTTATGCCCTGGGCTCTGTTTTGTTACTTAAAGTTCTGTGTATCGCTGCAATGGTCATGGACAAGCGTTATCTCTTACCCTAAAAAAAATTAAAAAAACGAACAAAGTGTCTTCCCCTTAATAGAGACAGTAAGAAAAGTGTCGATGGATTCTTCGATTATACTCTACTTAGCAATTTAAGTTATATTAAATTTACTTATTAGTCTCAACTAGGCTAGCTTGCAATAACAATGAGGTATCTAACAACAAACAGATAGATACATCATTAGAAGGAGAAAAAAGCTAAAAGGGAACGAGGTTCCAGCGGAATTATAAAAAATAGGTATCTATTTAACGAAACTATTACAATGGCACTGTGCTCGAATAAAAAAAAATATATGTCGGCATTGTCGGCGTGTAGCTTTAATGTTGATTTAATTTAGCGCCATTTTGCGTAATTTAGGTGGACTAGAGGTGGAATGGCGTCACCTCTGACGTAACACTGGTTCCGTGCTCTGCTTGTAGTTGTTCGTGTAAAGTATTTTGACTTCAACCAATGAGAGGTGAAGTTGCGGATGTTGGCCGGTAGGGGCGCTGTGTGAAGCGAGCCGGCCGTGCGTTGAATGTTGAGGTGGAGAGATCATTCTTGCTTTGGTTGAAGAGAGATGAACATTGATTCTTGCTTTCGAGGGGATTGAGTTGGTCGGTTGCAGAGTGCGAAGCTAAGCGGAACGTTTTGTCCCCAAGCTATGTAATAGTGTCTATAATGTCTTCTTCTATCTCCGACATATACATATATATATATATATAGTTATTACAATAAATATATTGATTCTCTGAGTTCATATTGTTGAAAGGTAGGTACTTTACACGCGTTCCCCCCTAAACCCAAACACTTACTCAGCCTCCATTCCTCTTCTTCTAATTCAAAATTAAACTGCAAATGGATGTCGGTGACGAACATTGTGGTTGTCAAAGAGCTTCGGGTGCGCATCTCGTATTCCACCACCGGCGTGTCGGCTAGCATCGAGCGTCGAGTATTAGAGGCCGCAAACACACCTAGAAACAAATATAAAAAACCACCGACAGGTGTATAGTATTCTACTAGTTAAACCCTTTCAAAGTGAAAAATATGTAATCCGCCATTTTGTGGCGGCGGCCATCTTGGACCGATTTTCATCAAACATAAATAAATAAATATCGTAGGACTATACACACAGCGCCATCTGGCCCCAAACTAGGCAGAGCTTGTGTGATGGAAGTCAGATAACTGATAGAATACATAAATACTTTTCTCTTTTTTTATATTTATGAATTAATATTTATTTTAAAATACCTCTTCATATGTTTTTCTGGGATTAGGCGCGCTCTGTATAATGTAACAACGCAACGAAATCTAAACGGCCGCCCGCCCGCCGCCGCGCCGCGCCGCTCAGAATCAACATAGCGTATCTTTATAAAATCACTAGCGGCCCGTTCCGGCTTCGCACCGGTGGGCATTAATTTTATAATTAAATTCTTGAAATATATATAACCTATATTGATAGCTTCGGGTATAATATAGCATTCTAATGGTAAAAGAGTTTTCGAAATCGGCCCAATCGTCCCACAAAAATCCAAAAATCTTTCCTCTTTATATTCCTTCACTTGACATCAGGTGAGCTGTGGTCAAACAACTAGCCTGTCAACCATTAAAAAAAAAATAAAAAAAATATTGTTTTTTTATGTAAAAAATAATGAGACGAACGAGACGCTCTCCTGATGGTAAGAGATAATGCCTGTCCATGACCATTGCAGCGATACACAGAACTCTGAGTAACAAAACAAAGCCCAGGGCATCGCTGCTTTGGCACTCATTAGATACTTTGAGACTTTCGATGGTTAGTCTCAACAGCCCAGTAATTTCGCTAGCTGCAGTACCCTTCAAACCGGAACACAGTAATGTTTGCACACTACTGCTTAGCGGCAGAATAACTGGTACTGCGGTGGTACCTACCTAGACGACCTCCTGCTAAGGAGATCTACCACCAAGTAAATTGATGGGAAGATGTAGGTGTAGATTGATGGGAACAATGAACCACTTACTCGTACCTGTAAAACGAAACATAGCATCAGGGGTGACCACCATCAACGTCCCGTCTTTTGGTGGTTCAATAATCGTTTGAGGGGAATACGCGAGCTGAGCCATTGTTACTGGATTCCGTTTTCCCGTATAGAAAGCCACTACTGGACCGGCTTTCGCTTGCCTCACAGTAAAATAAACTTCTTTTACTATCGTATCATGTTTTCTCAGCTTTTCAACTCGCGTCATTTCATAATCTTGTTTAAAATATACATATCCATATTTGGAGTGTTTTTTTATTGAAATTTGTTCTTCAGAACCTACACGAAAGATATTTGTTTCCAGAGGTTCGAAAATTTTCCATAACAAATCGTATGGTTCTCTTACGGCTGGTATGTACAACACTTTATCGGCTTGAACGCCTTTCTGTAAATTGTAGAATGGCGTACCTATAAAATCTCTTGTACTAATATCCTCGGTGCATAAAGTTTCTTCTATGAAAATTAAAACGAATTCTGCGTGTTTTACAGCTTCCAATGCGAGTTCTGTAAAGGATTTCGGGTGCATGCTTTGAAATGGATTGGATTTTAGTGTTACGTGTGGCATGATGGAATCATGGTCTATCATGAATACGGGCAAAGTTTTTTTAAAGCCATAGCATGTTTGCAGTAACACAATAAATATTAAAAAAGAAATAGCTGTTTTCATTTTTTACAAATTGTATCACTTATTTCTTACTCTGATATCTATTATTTAACGAAAAACATAAAAAACCCAATTGGAAAAAGTCAAGCGTACAGTGTGGTTAAACCGGACAAGTGAATGTTACATTCGCGTGTCAAAGGTTCCGTACAAACTTATATGAAAATATGTCTCGAAGATTTCTAGAAGAGAATTTCAATACAAAGTGTAGGTACTTTTTTTCCTTTAATTTTGGCGTCGCATCTTGAGCATTTCCCAGTGTCAAGTATCATATTTTCAAGTTTCAAAAGTTAAATATGTTGCCTCGTAGCTGCACTTATAGTCAAAGTCCAGTCGATGCCAGTCAAGTCCAGTCATGCTTTAGTAAAGTAGTGGCGACTTTACTACAAAGCTTCGATGGAGTTTTGGAAGCAATCGTTTTCCCACAATCGCGCTTGTGACCCGGCACTTTATGAATAAAACACCACCATTTTTATGCATAAACACTCGACAAAACACTAGTTTTGGAAAGTTAGTTTGCTGGTAAGTTTCTAGCAAACTTAAATATAATATTTAAACGACGAAGTGATCGTATAAAGGTTCCTTTTGAGGAACAGAACCCTAAAAAAACTGCTGTGACATTTTTGTTTGTTATTTTTTAAAGTGTCAAACATTTTTTGTCTAAAAAGTTTTTTATTAACTTATTGAACCTTAATGATTAATTTTAGAAATTTTAGTTTGCATTTTCATCTATTAAAATTTTTTTTTAATTCAAAAGTAATGAGACGAACGATACGCTCTCCTGGTGGTAAGAGATAACGCCTGTCCATGGCCATTGCAGCGATACACAGAATTTTGAGTAGCAAAACAAAGTCCGGGGCATCACTTCCTTGGCGCTCATTACTTTGAGAGTTTCGATGGTTAGTCTCATCAGCCCTGTAATTTCGCTAGCTGCAGTACCATTCAAACCGGGTCACAGTATTGTTTACAGATATTATGCCGCCAAGCAGTAGTGACTGCTTGGCGGCATAATATCTGGTACCAACTGCGGTGGTACCTACCTAGACGACTTCCTGCTAAGGAAATCGACCACCAAGTTAGTGCTTTAGTTCTATTTTGGATTTGAAATGTATCATAGTGTTTAGCCCTTTCATTTGATACCCATATTGAGGGAGTCGTGAAAAAATATATTATCCGCCATTTTGTGGCGGCGGCCATCTTGGACCGATTTTCATCCAACATAGCTAATAACACTCACCTTTCAAAGTAACAAAAACAAAATTAAAATCGGTTCATCCGTTCGGGAGCTACAATCCCGCAGACACACATACACACACAAACAGACACATATACGTCAAAATTATAACACCTAGTCGTTTTTGCGTCATTAAAAAGGACAAATTAAAAATAGATATATTATGTAAAAGCATTATATTAATCAGAAATCTAAATCATTTAAATCTACAATCACATTGGGATGTTTCCCATTTACATGATTTCTTAAAAAAATCTTATTCAAACACATCACATTACATAGCGGACAGCGAAGTTTTATAGAATTATGAATTTGGTAATGATTATTCAACGTAGACTGATTGATAAATTTCTTATCGCAAATTTGACAAACGTATTTCGTCAGGAATAGTGTTGCCCAAATGCAAGAACAAGACGAGACTTAGCCAGTCTTGGTCTTGGTCTTGCGCCAATACACCTGGTCTTGGTCTTGGTCTTGGTCTTGCGCTCCCAGTCTTGGTCTTGGTCTTGGTCTTGCAGCAAGAGTCTTGCAAGTCTTGCAATTAACACAATCAAAAAACACAGATTATTACCTACTTGTACAGACGCGACGCGTGAATAAAATATATGTAAAGAATTAGTGCCAATCACTATTCTTTACATATAAGTGAATGTTTTGGCGTACATCTATACTTATCTATACTAATATTATAAAGCTGAAGAGTTTGTTTGTATGTTTGATGACAGAAGTTTTAAAATAAATAAATAAATCCTGAACGTCACTATACCTCCAAAGTTACTATTCCTCGTGGACGAAGTCGCGGGCACTGCTAGTAAATACTTACTCTCATCATCTCTCTCAGAGATATTCGGGCTGGTAAGCAATACAAAACTCTTATCGCAGGCTTTTTATTTTATTAGTAGGTAAGTACCTACGCTTTTTATATTATTTTATTAGTTTTGTAGAATTTTTTACACGTTTCAAGTATATTTAAAAGGGGCTACAATATTTATCAAACGGGTGATATTTGAACACTTTTTTGCTATTTTTTCTTGTAAAAACTTAAGAAATATAATGACTAAATGTACAATAATAGTACCTAAGTAATTAGTTTAAAACCATATAATCAATATTATAATACATACTTACTAGAATAAATTATTATGACATCTACTACCTATCCTTAACATTTTTTCCTATCATAATACTACTTGCGTGATCAGTATAATGTATTCATTTTCATTCTAAGCACTCTGAAACTTATTTATTCTTTGGAACACCTGTAGGTACTCTTAAAATTCGAAATTATTTTGCATGAGTATACCTACGCCCTGTGGCGGCAATCAAATAGTGTCAAATGTTGTGATTTCGGCGCGGCGGCAACGATTGTTGTATATGATTTCAAAAGAAGCCGCCGGCGCGTGTATCATAACCATGTACTTCCGAAAAGCGGCAAATTTCTTTGAGAAGTAAGTACAAAACCTTTGATGCCGCATTATCAAAGTGCCGATGGTTAAAACATAACTATGCATGCACTCAGTTTGATTTTAATGGATATTTTTTTATTCGCTATGTAGGTATGTTTATGGTATTAGTCGTAATGGGCATAGGTCCAGTTTTTCATATTCTTTGATACAGTTTTTTGCGTCTCATAGAATTCCTAAGCGTACCTATACACCGAACTGTTACACCTGTCTAACTACTCCGTGAAATAGCGCTAAGTCCTAGCTGCAAGACGCAAGAGTCTTGCAGGCTTAGTCTTGTTCTTGCTCAAGTCTTGCACGGTCAGTCTTGGTCTTGGTCTTGCTAAAAATACGCGGTCTTGTTCTTGGTCTTGGTCTTGCAAAAACGCAAGAACAAGACCAAGACTGCAAGACCAAGACTGAATTTGGGCAACACTAGTCAGGAAATACAGACTTAACCCTTTATTTAATCCAATTGTATCATTAGAATCCTTTTTCATGGAATCAAGTAAGTCTGTACGATCGTGTGTGTTAGTTAAAAGGCATAATTCTATTTGATTCGTTGCCTCTCCGGATACTAGAACAGGTAATGTCTTTTGAGTCGACGTTTCATCGGGTACTAAAACAGGTAATGTTTTTTGAGTCGACGTTTCATCGGGTACTAAAACAGGTAATGTTTTTTGAGTCGACGTTTCATCGGGTACTGAAATAGACAATGTTTTTTGAACCCATGTTTCATCGGGTACTGAAACAGACAATGTTTCTTCAGGTATTAAAACAGGCAATGTTTTTTGAGTCCACGTTTCTTCGGGTACTAAATCAGGCAATGTTTCTCGAGTCGATGTTACGTCGGGTACTAAAATGGGCAATCGTATTTGACTCGATGTTTTTTTAGATGTCTTTTTAATATTTTTTGGGTTACCAATCTTTTTCCTTTTTGCGACTTTTACATTGCCTTTTTTATGACATTTTACACGTATGTCACTTTTGTGTTCTAAAATTTTATCGGATTTATGTGAATATGCAATATGATTACGCCACGATGATTTGTACATGAATCTTTTCCCACATTCATAGCACAGATACGAGCCATAGTGCTCCTTGACATGAGCGAGCAATACTTTGAAATTCTCAAAGACATTCTCGCAAACCAAACATTTCAATACATCTAAACTGAAATCAAAACACAATACATTATGCGGGGGATCCCGGCATATAGCGTGATATTTTTTTTCATGTATCACAATCAAATGATCAACTAGATTGTCTATGGTCGTGAATCGTTTGTCGCATAGCCGACATTTTGTGTTGCTTACATCACATGCAATTATTATTTCTGGGACACGTTTCAATGCTGAATCTATTGAATCACGTGTCAAACTATTATGTGTCGTCTCAACATGTTCTCGAAGGTCTTTGAAGTCGTCGCATTCTTTGACGCAATATATACAAGAATATATTCCGTGTTTTGTTCCGAATGGCACTATAGTTGACCACTGAAGGATTTCGCACAAGTTTTCTCTCATTTTTATATACATTGTCTCAGTGTCGTTGGACTTTAACGCGCTTATAATATCTTCTATAGAAAGAAACTGTTCGTTTTCTGAAACAAGTATTAAACAATAACATTACACATTTTACTTGGTCGTGTAAGTAGCATCGCAGTACCAGAAATTTTTTTTTTCTTTTTTTTTTTTATGGTTGACAGGCTAGTTGTTTGACCACAGCTCACCTGATGTTAAGTGAAGGTGTAGATATCCTTTCGCCAAGCTATAAATGGGTTAACATAATAGTAGCTAGCGAAATTACTGGGCTGTTGAGACTAACAATCGAATATCTCCTGTAGCGATGATAGCTCAGTGGTTAGCGCGGTAGATTCGCATGCCGAAGGGCGTAGGTTCAAACCCCAACAATGAGCTTGAGCTGCCGGTGAAGGAAAACATCGTGAGGAAACCATAGCATGGTGGTAGGGTACTTTCTAGTACTCGGCTGGCTAGCTACCACACGAGAGTTGAAAATCTGCCGCCAAGCATCTAACGGTGTGTTCCGGCAGCCTGACTTGAGAGCCAGTTCCATTCCAGGCTAGGTGTGCTTTACCATCTTCGACCACATCATCACTTAACATCAGGTGAGCTGTGGTCTAACACCGAGCACGTCAACTATAAAAAAAAAAAAAAAAAAAAAAAAAAACTCAAAGTAATGAGCGCCAAAGCAGCGATGGCCTGGACTTTGTTTTGCTACTCAAAGTTCCGTGTTTCGGCTGCAATGGTCATGGACATGAGTTATATCTTACCATCAGGAGAGTCGCATTACTTTTACAGAAATATAAAGGTACATAATAAAAAAAAGGTAAAATTAGGTCCTGTAACAGCTAAGCGGGTTGTAACCACCCAATTCGGTATGTAAAGAAAAAAATACTTTGCCGATTCCAAAACCATTTCGAAATATTACATTCCTGTACATGATTTTCACGTTTAAAACTCTTTAAACTATGAGACTTAAGGAGTATTTTAATAAAAAACATAAAATAAACTTGACTTTCAATTTACCTCTAATGATGTCACGTCGTCGGCTGTATAAGGATTCTTTCAAACCTCAACAAAATCTATCAATGTCAAGTCAACGGTTGCCGTTATACTTGTAACCTCCGTTCTTATCTACGTCGAGTTGTTTTTTTTCCATGGCTAACGCATGTATTACATATTTAGCCGACCTCATGACGTCATAATTATAAAAAGTTTGAAAACGTATTAGAATTAAACTACCGCATAGAAAGCCAAAATATTCAAATTAGTTTCTTAAAATAAAGTTTACTATCAGTAAAAAAATATAAAATATATACAAAAAAAAACTTTACATAGCGAATTGAGGTGGTCTCTATCAAATCTATCAAGGGGAAGTGTCCAAATTACAAAATTACAAATAAAACAGCTCACGTAAATGGATGCGACCAAACAATTGAACAACTATAGGGTACATTTTACACGACTGTGAGATGGATGTCCAAACCAATCGAAGGGAGTCCTACCCAATCTCACCAAGGGGGAACCAAGAAAAACAGCTTACGTAAATGGATATTTAGAGAATTCGGTATGTAAAGAAAAAAAAAACTTTACTGATTCCAAAACCATTTCGAAATAGTACATTTCTGTACAATATTTTTACGTTTAAAACTCTGTAAACTATGAGGTGGGGTTTATTTTAATAAAAAACATAAATCAAACTTGACTTTCAATTGATGTCTCATGACGTCATCTCGACGGGCAACTTTTATAGACTGGCAAACCAAAATAAAACTTGTCAATGGCAAGTCAACGGCGATCATAATAATATTTTCAATGCACATACGTCGAGATGTTTTTCGGTTTATTGATACAAATATCTGGATTATTTTACTTGAAACGTTATTTGGACTCTGATATCGCTTTTATGACATAAGATTTGATTACTTTATGTCATGAATTGTAAAAACCGAAGACGTGACAGAATGGCTTTACAGCTTTAGCCTGCTCGATGGGGCAAATTAAAAAACTTGTCAGTTCTGTTGTCAAATTTAATGAAATGTGTCAAATGTTTTGTATACTTTTTTGTTTCGTATGGCAAAGGCATATTCTACATATTTAGCCGTACTCATGACGTCATAACTATAAAAAGTTTGAAAACGTATTAGAATTAAACTAACGCATAGAAAGCAAAAATATTCAAATTAGTTTCTTAAAATAAAGTAAAAAATATATAATAAATACAAAAAAAACTTTACATACCGAATTAAATGAAAATAAACTTACATAGAAATCTTATTACCTTTGGAATCCGTTTCGATGTCAGTATTATCAGAAAGGTCACTGAATCCTCTGTCCTCTTCCAACCTATCGTTGTCAGTTATATTGGCGTCTCGCTCTACAGGTTTGACCTCAGGTGATACAACGGTATCTTCATCTTGGTTACCTGTAACAGATAATAAACTGTTAAATAAGCAACACCAGCCTATTTTTTTAAGTTTTATATATTCACTCCACAGACACTGTCAAATGTCATGGACCATGACATTTGACAACTGTTTTTATTATAACATTTTTTACTTTACATAAAACTGGCGAACCGCCCCGGCTTCGCACGGGTGCAATGTAGATACTAATGTGGTGCATATGCATGTATTATACAACAATTAACCTTCCTCTTGAATCGCTCTGTCTATGAATGGAAACCGCATTAAAATCCGTTGCGTAGTTTAATAGATCTAAGCGTACAGACGGCGGGAAGCGACTTTGTTTGATACTATGTAGAGACTAGCGACCCGTCCCGGCTTCGTACGGTAGCAAAGTAGACACTAATGTGGTGCATATGGATGTATTATACATATAAACCTTCCTTTTGAATCACTCTGTCTATTGATGGAAGTTTGAGAACTGCTGATCTATTTAATTACCAAATAAATTTCATTTCATTTCAAATTACTTACCAGGTTCCCCATCGATTTTTGTAGATTCAGATCTGTTCTCGCCATCCGAATCCGAACAGTCAAGTGCTGGTAGCGCACTAACCAATGTACTCTGTGATTGGACCACCATGTCGCGGAACTTGCTAGCTTCCCGTAAGAAATTGCCGCAATCAACGCACACCAATTGCGAGACACGTGGGTCTGTGCATACCTGAACATAAACAATATATTTTAGGTTTTGGCGGGAACGCGGAAAGAGTCGTGTCACCCTGTTGTATTATTTTCCAAAACTAGTGTTTTGTTGAGTGTTTATGTTTAAAAATGGTGGTTTTAATCACAAGCTGGAAAATGATATAATGTGTATGATTAAAACTATTTTTAATCGACTCAAAAAAGAATAGAATAGAATATAACTTTATTATACACCAGAAACACAGATCACAATTAATACAAATAGGAAACAAACAACGAACAAAAAAAAGAAGATATAATAATATAAAAAAAAAAACAATAGAATAAATGATGTATAAGGGCGGTCTTATCGCCTAGAGCGATTTCTTCCAGGCAACCTTTGGATGGACAGAAGAGTAAATAAATAAAAGGAGGAGGTTCTCAGTTCGCCTGTAGTTTTTTTTATGTTTTGCGCAGTCAAGTTACAACTAAAACTATCATAACTAAACATACCGCAATATTCCAGCATTCCAAAACTTTCTCAACATTTTCTATCAAGTGTATGATAAAAACTATTTTTAATCGACTCAAAAAAGGAGGAGGTTCTCAGTTCGCCTGTAGTTTTTTTAATGTTTTAACGTTTGACCACAGCCCACCTGATGTTAAGTGAAGGCGTGGTCGAAGATGGTAAAGCACACCTGGCCTGGAATGGAACTGGCTCTCAAGTGAGGCTGCCGGAACACACCGCTTGCATGCTTGGCGGCAGATTTTCAACTTGAGGGTGGCAGCTAGCCAGCCGAGTACTAGAAAGTACGCTACCACCATGCTATGGTTTCCTCACGATGTTTTCCTTCACCGGCAGCTCAAGCTCATTGTTGAGGTTTGAACCCACGCCCTTCGGCATGCGAACCTACCGCGCTAAACACTGAGCTATCATTGCTACAAAAAAAAAACAATTTTTAATCGACTCAAAAAAGGAGGAGGTTCTCAATTCGCCTGTAGTTTTTTTAATGTTTTTACGTAGTCGAGTTACAATTATAAGTATCATAACCAAACATACCTCAATATTCCAGCATTCCAAAACTTTCTCAACATTTTCTACAAAGTGTATATCTTCCTTCAAACAACACCGACAAGCGCCATATTTTTTTTTATTTTTGTGTGTCTTTTTTACGTATGTCTTAACCCTATTAAGAACGAACACTGCAAAAACATAATTTATGATACACTAGGACGCGACTTTCCCCGCGTTAAGGTGGTTCAATTTCCATACAAATACATTTTTCTATTTATGAAGAAATGCCGAAGGGCGTGGGCTCAAACCCCAACAATGAGCTTGAGCTGCCGGTGAAGGAAAATATCGTGAGGAAACCATAGCATGGTGGTAGCGTACTTTCTAGTACTCGGCTGGCTAGCTACCACCCTCGAGTTGGAAGTCTGTCGCCAAGCACCTAACGGTGTGTTCCGCAACTTGAGAGCCAGTTCCATTCCAGGCTAGTGTTTACCATCTTCGACCACACCGTCACTTAACATCAGGTGAGCTGTGGTCAAACACATAGGCTGGCAACCATAAAAAAAAAAAGTTCTCAACGGTGAAAGAATTTTTGAAATCGGTCCAGTAGTTTCGGAATATTTCCTCTTTATAATAGTATAGAGAGATAAACGATACCTTTTATCCCCTAAACAATGTTCCATAAATCGCATCTATGCCAAGTAGCAGTGCAAGTTGGCAGGCTTTTTTTTTAAGTGACAGTAATGAGACGAACGGTACTCTCTCCTGATGGTAAGAGACAATGCCTTTTTTTCTTTTCTTTTTTTTTAATGGTCGACAGGCTAGGTGTTTGACCACAGCTCACCTGATGTCAAGTGAAGGTGTGGCCGAAGATGATAAAGCACACCTAGCCTGGAATGCAACTGGCTCTCAAGTGAGGCTGCCGGAACACACCGTTAGATGCTTGGCGGCATTTATTATTTATTTATATAAATAAATAATAAACGATATTTATTATTTATTTATATAAATAAATAATAAACGATATTTATTATTTATTTATATAAATAAATAAATATCATAGGACATTACACACAGCGCCATCTGACCCCAAACTAAGCAAAGCTTGTGCTATGAAAGACAGATAACTGACAGAATACATAAATACTTTTTTTTTTGTAAATACATACTTATAACACATACAGTACACCTAGACACAGAACAAACATCGATGTTAGTCACACAAATGTTAGTCCTGAGTGGGAATCGAACCCACGCCCTTCAGCTCTCGAAGCAGACACACTACCAATGAACCAACAGGGCTGTATAATACAAGCATTTCACTCACCATCATTTTGATCTTTAGTAACATTATAATCAAAACCACGATCATCACTGACATGCCCCCCATTTGCATCATTAATTCCAATTTTTCTATTATATTCTCTTCTAAGCGGATCCAATCCGTGAGATATGCGTCTTATTCCTGTGTCGTTCAAGTCAAAAATGTCTGGAAAAGTTATTCAAGATTTTTATTGTCAAGTGCTTTGGTTTGGTCATGCAGTTAAATCACAATTACTTTAAAAGCGGTAAAGCCTTTGACTCAAATATAAACGAGCCAAAATTTAGAGTCGTCGAGAAAGAGAGACACCAAGCAGCTCGAGTCTATCTGCAATCGGCACGGATACATTTCGGAAAGAGTCAAAGTCGAGAGTGAATCATACACCCACAAACACACACACACACACACTTTTTTTTTTTAATGGTTGATAGGCTAGTTGTTTTGACCACAGCTCACCTGATGTTAAGTGAAGGTGTGGTCGAAGATGGTAAAGCACACCTAGCCTGGAATGGAACTGGCTCTCAAGTGAGGCTGCTGGAACACACCGTTAGATGCTTGGCGGCAGATTTTCAACTTGAGGGTGGTAGCTAGCCAGCCGAGTACTAGAAAGCACCCTACCACCATGCTATGGTTTCCTCACGATGTTTTCCTTCACCGGCAGCTCAAGCTCATTGTTGGGGTTTGAACCCACGCCCTTCGGCATGCGAACCTACCGCGCTAACCACTGAGCTATCATCGCTACAAATATACACTTTATATATATACACACACACACACTCATGCACATGCACACACAATCATTCAGATAATACTAACACTAAGCTAATAGAAGCACCCACAGAAAGAGACCTAGCTCCTACAAACTTAGGGTATCATATTGCGGGAGCTAGGGCCTACAATGAGTTACCTATTAAATAAGTGTATTTTTAATTTTTTTTTTTTTTTGTTAATTTGCCCCTTCGCGCAGGCTAAAGCTATAGAGCCATACTGCCTTGTCTTAAGTGTTATTTCTGCTGTATCTTAGCTATAGTTATCGTCAAAGTAGTCTTTGTCAAGTCCAGTTCGTGTCAGTTAATTCCAGTCATGCTTTAGTAAAGTAGTGGCAACTTTACTATAAAGCTTCGATGGAGTTTTGGAAGCAACACGAAAACTCATGTTTCACCACATTATATCATTTTCCCACACTCGCGCTTGTAATTCGGCACTTTATGAATAAAACACCACCATTTTTATGCATAAACACTCGACAAAACACTAGTTTTGGAAAAAAAATACAACGGAGCGACACGACTCTTCCAGCGTTCCCGCCAAAACTCCGTATTTTTAATAATTATTAAGCAATGTTTTTTTTTGTATAAAAATAATAATTATAAAGTCATAATTCATTTATTGTGTATATGGGTACAATAGATATTTAAAAAAAAGATAACGAGCGCCATATTCTGCCTTGCGGCGTGCAAAACTTAAAATTAAACATTACAAAAAAAAAAATGTAAATGTAATGTATAGTGTTATTCTTCTATACATTACATTTGTAATTATTATTTTTATAATTTGTAGAAATAAATAAATAAATTTTATTCTATTTATTTTATTAATCGTCTATCAACTAAGAAAAATAGAATGGCTTACCCTCATTTTCCAAATACATGTCTAAATTATTACCTTGATCTACGTGCATTGGTTCTGATTTTATCTAAAACAGATATTGAAAATAATTATTAAAAAATAATAAATTTGTTTCCCGACCGACTCTTTTTTTATAAACTGTCCCAGTGCAAGGCGCTGGCTCTCTTCTTATAGTGAGAAAAAAAAATCTATAGTCCGCCACATTAGTGAGGGTTGGCAATTTTACATATTCATATTCTGCCGCCAAGCAGTAGTGTGCAACCATTACTTTAGTTTAGTTTTTTATTTTATAACAAATACAAGTAACATTAAATATTTATTTTAATAAGTGTATTTAATCATCTAGAGTTGTAAAGCTAGAATTTCTCTGTGTAGAGTACCCTTCAAACAGAATACCTAACCTAGAACTATATGGAAGGAGATGGCTAATCTTCCGGTATATGCTGGTCAGTCTTAAAATTGTCCCTGTCCATGTCACAGCTGGTCAGAATAGTGAGACATCTTTGGGACCGTGGGGACCGGGAGTAAAAAAAAAAAATATTTAAAGTCATCTCGTCAAACACACACCCCACACCAAATTTGATTTTCAACTACAGGGGCTAACCGCAAGACCAGCGCTGGTCATACTTAGTATGACCAGTATTATGCTGAGGTGAGCCCTTATTTTGTAACTGTTTGTCTCCAATTGTTTGTTTTTGTTTTTTTGTGCCTTAAAGTTACAAAATAAAATATTTTTCTTTCTTTCTTTCTTTCTCGTCTGGTCGATGGCACATGTGAACGAAACGCTGGCCTTTATTTTGCTCAGCGTTTGAGTATTGCCAGCTCAGTGGTTAGTGTAGCGATGACAGCTCAGTGGTTAGTGCGGTAGGTTCGCATGCCGAAGGGCGTGGGTTCTTTCTAGTACTCGGCTGGCTAGCTACCACCCTCAAGTTGAAAATCTGCCGCCAAGCATCTAACGGTGTGTTTCGGCAGTCTCACTTGAGAGCCAGTTCCATTCCAGGCTAGGTGTGCTTTACCATCTTCGACCACGCCTTCACTTAACATCAGGTGAGCTGTGGTCAAACAACTGGCCTGTCAACGATAAAAAAAAATAATAATAATACAACGCAGCAATGGGGCCAGCGTTATGGGAACTATTCCCATTGATAGCGGCCTTTAGATCAGCTATTATTTTAAATGTTGCTTGTCTTAGTTACTTAAAAACTTATTTAAACCTTTTTACATTAAAGAAAGGAGAAAAAAATACTTACGACATATTCTATATCAGGAACGGCTTGTCTCACCATTTTAGTTCTATCAGAAGTTAAAAACCATTTACTGTTGAAATGTCTGTCACACAGCATCACATGGCTCTTATGAAGTTTTTCATATACCTCACGAGAAAATTTGATTCCTGGAAACATGAATTTTGCCCAACTTTCACAGCTAAAACAGAAAATTTAATTCGTTCATTATCTCTTGCATGAGTACACAGAAATGAAAACTATCAAGGAAGAAGTGGAACACAGAGTGATAGCATACCAAACTCGAATAAACACACACACAAATACCCTAGCAACTGTGCGGACCATAGAAGGCTCAACAGGCAGAAAAAAAGAAAGCTTTTCTTGGTGGTAGATCTCTTTAGCAGGAGGTCGTCTAGATAGGTACCACCGCAGTACCATTAATTCTGCCGCTAAGCAGCAGTGTGTAAACATTACTGTGTACCGGTTTGAAGGGTACTGCAGCTAGCGAAATTACTGGGCTGTTGAGACTAACCATCGAAAGTCTCAAAGTAATGAGCGCCAAAGCAGCGATGCCCTGGACTTTGTTTTGTTACTCAAAGTACTGTGTATCGCTGCAATGGTCATGGACAGGCATTATCTCTTACCATCAGGAGTGTCTTGTTCGTCTCATTACTTTTTACATAAAAAATAAAAGCAACATATGTGTTGCCTTTTCTTTTTTTTTGGGACTTTGTTGAATTGAAATAAAAGACAGCTTCCTCACAGGAGGAACAGCTCTTACCTGACAATAACACTCAACAAATCTGCTAAGGGCTTGTAGAGCCGATCACAGGATGACACATAGAAAAAAAAAATAGTTCTTCATATTATCCTCATCTATACGTGTTTTTGTGAACAGTCACCCTACAGGTTTTTTTTCGTAAAAATTATAAGACAAACTATACACTCTCCTGATAGTAAGACATAATGCCTGTCCATGACCAACTTTGAGACTTTCGATGCACAGTAATGTTTACACACTGCTGCTTGGTGGCAGAATATCTGGTACTGCATAGATGAACTTCTGTTAAGGAGATCTACCATTGGTGGTACACCAGGAACAATTTTTCCTTTTCATGGTTGAAAGGTTAGTGTTTGATCACAGCTCACCTGATGTTAAATAATGGTGTGGTTGAAGATGGTAAGCACACTTAGCCAGTACAGTAGTAGTCAAGTGAGGCTGCAGGAATACACTGTTAGGTGCTTGGCGGCAGATTTTCAACTTAAGCAATCCAGCCAAATACTAGAAATTTTCTCAAGATGTTTTTTTTCACCGGCAGCTTATGCTTTGATAATTGATTAATTCAGGCGTTACTTTGCGGAAGTTCATTTTGAATTTTCAAGGTATGTATATATCTTCCTAGTTTGATTTTTGTCAAATTATATTTTTAAGTTTATGTCAAATTAGTTCTAGATTTTAAGTAAGATTAGGTTTTTAATTAATAAGCAGTGTCAAATTAGTTAAATTTAAGTCCTCATCACTGTTGTAACTGGAACGACTGTTAAGCGGAAATAAACTAGATATATACCTTGACCATTCAGCTCATGCTTTGTTCTGAATTCAAACTACGGCCGGCTACAGCTACCATTGGTTTACTTTTTATTAACAAACTTTTAATAGAAAAAGTTACTTTAACTTACCGGAGGACATTCTTTGAACCAGGAGTTGGGTACCTGAACAAATGTACGTTATGCTCATCGCTTTTAGCCCCGCATTTCCAGCATTTACGCTTCTTCGCCTCAAGCATTGCACTCTTGCTTTTGAATTTATTATTTGGAACCATGGTCAATTTTAACACCTACGTAAAATAACAGAACTATTACAAATTTTAACCAACTCCGTTCTATAATTCTATAAATAATAAAAACATGAAAACATTACGTTTACGGTCTACGTTAGTTTTTTTACCAAAGATAATTTTCTGCTTTGGTTTTGGCGTCGCACTATCAATGTGAAGTACACTACAGTGAAAAAGCACAAAGTGCGACGTCAGAAACAAGGATGTATAATTGTATACTTTTCATATTATTTCCAGAATTACGTAATACTCAGATTAAATACTACATATTAAAAAAAATTATCGTGTCCTGTTTGTGTGGTTTTGTTCTAATCATGAGACACTAAGAAAACATTCTAATACTTGACTGGCTAACAAATACTTCACTGGCTAAAATGGCAGAATATACGAAGACCGATGCCAAAAAGTGCTAAAAAACTTTCATGTCTTGCTTGGCTGGTGAAACCAGTGGGGAAGGGAACAGCCTGACGAAACTAGGAACAAAACATTTTTCTATGTACTTTGCGTGGCAAATAATGGCGGATATTGCTATCACACTCCCTCAGTGCGGTTTCTCTTTCTTGCAATACCTCCGTCAAGTGTCAGCTATGTTGTTTGTCAAAACTTCATTTCGTGCAGTTTCTTTTGAGTTTAAATGTTTGTTTGATTGTGGATTTTAATTGTTAAAAGTGTAATTTCTCGTCAAAATTAGTGGCGAGTGATCAGAGGTGTACTTTGAATCAAAATGCCACCGGAAAAATGGTTTATTACTTGTGAAATTTGTGAAAATCGAGCAAGTCGTTCGAATGATGAAAAAAGGATATTTATGGCGAGATTTCCTTTAGATGAAACCCGGTAAGCACTTAAATATGATACTTCGTAATTAGAGTCAGCCATATGTAAGTAGAACAGGCTACGAACAAATAAAATTAACAAATTTATCTCATTTAAATTGTGTGCTAGTGATGTACTGCAACTGTAACATCAACATATCGATAACAGCGTTATTGTTTAACATTGAAAAAAAAGAAATATAATGTTGCATGAAAGAGTAGGGGCACAATATTTTACATATTTGAAAGGCGTGCCTACATAAATGAACAAGGATCGGAATAGGTTGTGCAATTTTGCAGGATTTTAAAAAATACAACATAATCTTTACAATATTGATATACCACACAATTGATTAAGTGTTCCGAGTACGCAAGAAAATTTTCGTAAGCTCTACGCAAATTTTTCAAAAAGGACGTTTGGGCGCAGCAAAAGTACATCTATAAGTTTCATAGTAATATTTATGTTACTCACCTCTAAATGCACTAACCTACTTCGATCTTCGGTATCAATATTCATGATTTTAACCAAGAAACATTGATTTAATTTTAATTTAAAAAAAATTTCAGATGCAAACACTGTATCAAGTTTGTGAGCAAAGAAGATATAATATATGTTCCCACTGAAAAGTTGCATACATTAATACGTGTATGTGGAAACCAGTTTCACAACAAAGCATTGAATATAAAAAAAGCTGAAAATTCAACTGCTGACATTATTAAAGATCACAGCTACAGGGCATCACAAAATAATAAGAAAAATTGAAAAAGAATCAGTTTTTATTTTATTTTGCTATAGAGCAAGATGAAGAAGGCTTATTGTTAAATTGTTAAGATTATCAAGTGATCTATAGAACAAGATGAAGAAGACATATTGAAAACTTTTTTATTATTATTATTTCTTAGCTCTATGAATCTGCATTCTCAAATATTTACAATTGATTGTTTCATTTTCATTTCGCTATACAAGTAATTTCATTTCAGTAATTAAATGTTAATTAAATTAGCAGAAACAGTTTTTTATTTTATTTCGGGTCCGCATTTAAGTTCAATCTTGATTAGTACCAATGGTCTCCTTGTCAACATTGGACTCATAAATACGGATTCGATAATTACCTAAAATTCATAAAAAATATTATTTAGTAGTAACCTCGGTTTCTACTCTGCATATTTTATCGATATCGATAAATAGCTATTTGTTCAGC
Source organism: Biston betularia (assembly GCA_905404145.2). Taxonomy (NCBI): domain Eukaryota; kingdom Metazoa; phylum Arthropoda; class Insecta; order Lepidoptera; family Geometridae; genus Biston; species Biston betularia. The sequence goes on from FR989890.1 coordinate 3,871,023, forward strand.
ACTATTTGGTTCGTTAGGTTGGTACACCTGTTGTTTGTCATCTTTGTGGTATCTGTTGGTATTGGAATGCCATGTAAATGGATTCTATTGGCTAGTATGGAAGTCCCGTCTCTTAAACGTAGTGATTACATTCTCTTGGAAGGGAAGGGGATCGGAAGTAGGAAAATAGATATTATGATGGAGTGAATTTTCTACTACATTTTTCCGAGTTTCCTAACCAACAGACTTTTAATAATAGTTTACAAGAAGCTAGACAATGGAAGTAGCTGGAGCTTGCCGTTGCTGTCTCGCCGAGGGCTTGCACAAGGATTTAAAATCTCCCTATGTTTTTATGGATAGAAAAGAAGTTTATTCAGATATGTTGCTCGAGTGTTTTAATATCTTCGTAAGTATCTCATTATACTTATACATAACATTCTATCTTTACATTCAATAAGAATCATTGCCAAATAAAACTATTGCGTTTTTTCTTTCCAAATTCATATAAGATTCTTATAAAATTTTCAAAACAGTGGTTCTAAAATGCCAAATTTTTTATTGTAACAAGTATTGAGAGAAATAATACACTTATAATCGAGACACATGTTGTACTTGATGAGGTGGTAGATCTCCTTAGCAGGAGGTTGTCTAGGAAGGTACTCCTGCTGTTTCTGTGTTCAGATTTGAAGGATACTATTATAAGGGTCAACTAGCACAATTACAGGGGCATTTAGTAATAAAATCCTGACTGAATCTAATGCGAAGGTAAGGTAGCATTCCCATGCTAAAAAGCCTTTGCACCAGGAACAAGCCAGAATGAGGGTCACCAGACTGATCTCTTATGTGTTACCCAGTGGTCAAATTAGACTTATATATGAACCAGAACACATTTGTCTTCAAACCTTCCGATAGGAATTTTAATAAAGTTAAGTGTACCTACTTAAATACAATAAAATAAAGTTAAACTCGACTTTAATTGAAACATAATAACTTTTGTTTCATAATTTTTTATTAATCAATTTTCTACAATATTTCCACAAATTCTTTTTTGTCGAACCAGAACGATTATAAGGAAAACTTTTACGAAACAGAACAGTGATTTCAATAAAAGGAATGGCATTCCGGTTCGTTTCATGTGTTACACTAATTCACATATTAATTCCTGAGCATCCACACCCCATCTGCTGAGTGTCTTCACCGCAGTAGCTGTATATAAAAAAAATATAAATAGATAGACACCCTTTATTGTGCCCACCAAAAATATTTTTAAAAAAAGTACAGAAAACAAATGAATCTATAGTAAAATTTATTAGATTACCTCCTGTAAATAAATCTTTCTTCCTGTAAATAAATCTGTTTATTATTCTTATTTTTTTCAGCTTATACCATCTGAACTGGGCAGTAACACCATATGTGATGCTTGCGTCAAAACACTCCGTGCTTCATGGTACTTCAAACAGCAAGTTCTCAGAGCTGAAGACAATCTGTTGAGGAAGAAACTGGATGCCACTGCTGGTAAGAACACTTTGAAACCAACTTTGATGCCTTTTTAATGAAGGAAGGAGACGGTCCAAAGAATGTAGTTCTGTCTCTTTTTATATCTCTTGCAGTGAAACACACAGTTGATGGGAACAAACTAAACCAGCCAACCGGCTTCTCTGTTTCCTATAAACTACAATTTGGACGTTTCTAAGGCTAAAATGAATAGATTTCTTCAGTGTGCTCCATCCTCGACCACACCGTCGCTTTACACTAGGCGAGTTGGTGGCCAAACGTTGATCTATTTAAAGTAAAAAAAAAACTTTTTTCCTTTGGTGCCATCAATTACTGTGTGTTTCACTACTAGAGGTTATGGGCCCAGCATGCTTCTACTGTGAAGAAACTAAACTTTTTTTTTGTTTGGTGTGTAACGCCATTGCTGTTGATATTTTCATGGAACATCAGCCATACAGATGTCATTTTATGACACGGCGTGACGTCATGCAGGAACTTTGACAGTCGTGGCCGTATTTGTAGTAAATTTTAATTATTTTTTTTAAATCGCGAAATACGTGTATTTGCAAATGTTTGAGTTAGACTATACATAAAAGTGCAGTATTAACCAAATTTTTCAAATTTATTCAACTAGTCTATTATGTTTACAGAGTGCAAACCCGAACTTGGTGTTAAGCTGGAACCAAAATATGACACAGATGATTCTGACGATTACTTCTTAGCTGATGCAGGTAAAATCTTCTTAAAATTGGTAGGTACAATGAACCATGTGTCAGTGTGGGCTCTTGCATTTGTGCTTTACATTTTTTAAACAAAGATAATGAGACACAACATTCCAATCTGATTGTAAGAGTTTTTTTGATGAAAAAGTAACGAGTTGAATGAAACGCTATCAGTAAATCAGTAATATTTATTGGCCATAAATAACAATAATGTTAAAGGCAAGTCACATGTACAAAAAAAACCTTATGATTACACTTTAATGAATGAAGCTATACCTATACGAGTAATTAACAACGAACACACTACATCGGAGGCTCAGTTTATGTACTACACATAAATGAGGATTCCGAGAACCTCATTGACATATATTCACTTAATTTGTAAAAAGGATTGCTTTCCAAAAAAAATTTAATGTTTTTTTTTAAATTCGGTATGATTAAATTCTGTAATACATTTTGGCAATTTATTATACATTAATATTTTGGCGTGACGGCCCTGCTTTTCAACTTTACCTAACCTAGTCTATGGCACGAACAGCTTTTCTTTGCTTCGCAAGTTATATTGATGCCTGTTTTTGTTCTTTGGCTATTCTAATGGTAAGAGATCAACATCTGTCCATGACAATTGCAGCGATACACAGAACTTAGCAGTGGCATGTTAGACTAGCAACACAAAGTAGGACAAGCATTTTGTTGTATAAACAATTTGTTTCATGTCGGAGTCTTTTGTATGTATTTACAATCTAGTATTCATAAATAATTACATTAATATACTTATATATATTTTTTTTTAATTATTTTCTTCTTTATTTTTATTATTTTTCCTAGTTATTTAATTTTTCCCTGTTTTGATATTTTGATTTCTATTTTGTTCATAGCTTAAATAAGTTCTTTTTAATGTTGTCATTAGTGTAATTCGGAAATTGACGGTGCTAATTGACTGAATAAATAAATAAATAAATACAAAAAAAAAAGTTTATACATTCTATAAATTATCTAACTTCCATAGCACAAGCTTTGCTTAGTTTGGGGTCAGATTGCGCTGTGTGTAATGTTCTACGATATTTATTATTTAGAGATGGAGATTTTAAAACGTGTATCTTATTATTTCAGTGAGAGAAGTATCAATAGAAAATATTAAAGCAGAAGCCGAGAAGAAATCTGTAAAAAAGAAGAAAGCTAAGAAAAAGGAAGACTGGAAAAATAGCGATATCAAAAAACTTGTTTCGAGACTGGCTAAAACCATCACTATTAGTAAGTGATCAATATTTTTTTTTTATTACAAATAGGCTTGCTTTTGACCACCAATTCGTCTGTTGCCAAAGAACAAAGACAGGCATCAATATAACTTGCGAAACAAAGAAAAGCTGGTCGTGCCATGGACTAGGTTAGGTAAAGTTGAAAAGCAGGGCCGTCACGCCAAAATATTAATGTATAATAAATTGCCAAAATATATTACAGAATTAAATCATACCGAATTTAAAAAAACCATTAAATTTTTTTTGGAAAACAATCCATTTTACAAATTAGGTGAATATATGTCAATGAGGTTCTCAGAATCCTCATTTATGTGTAGTACATAAACGGAGCCTCCGCTGTAGTATGTTCGTTGTTAATTACTCGTATAGGTATAGCTTCATTCAATAAAGTGTAATCGTAAGGTTTTTTTGTATATGTGACTTGCCTTTAACATTATTGTTATTTATGGCCAATAAATATTACTGATTTACTGATTTACTGTTAAGCGAAGATGATTTTTCTGCCGCCAAGCATCTAACGGTGTGTTCCGGCAGCCTCACTTGAGAGCCAGTTCCATTCCAGGCTAGGTGTGCTTTACCATCTTCGACCACACCTTCACTTAACATCAGGTGAGCTGTGGTCAAACACCTGGCCTGTCAACCATTAAAAAAAAAAAAAAAGATGCGGTCTACCGTGGAGCACGGTCTCCTAGAAGAAACCGATTCCCTCGCTACTTGAAGGCACCCAGATTGTATCTATCAGGGAACACTCGAGCAGCAAATTCCGTTGTTTAGCGTTTCGTATAATGAAGGTAGATTCGAACCATTTGGTTCGACATTTAGTACCAGTTATTCTGCCGCTAAGCAGTAGTGTGTAAACATTACTGTGTTCCGGTTCGTTCCGGAGAACAAATGTGTATAGTGGTAATGTGTACTGTATGGCTATCACTATATTTAACAAATTGTCAAATTATTTTAAAGATTGAAATACTAGGAGCTTTAAATGTAATTTATGTAAATTTTTTATGGACAAGTGTTACTATGACAAATGACTTTTTAAATGACACGCTTAAACAATTGTTTATATTATCTAATCTAATCTAAATTAAATGCGACCAATAATATTTGTACACCCACGAAGGTAGAATATTTGATACCTAGAATTCTAATAATAAGATCAACAATGTAAGACAATATTCTGACAAATAAAATGATTTTGATTTGATTCGAAGGGTACTGCGTAACCGGAACACATCGTAAATGTGCAATCGGAATTTTTGTTTCGTTCATAATACCAAAGTTATTACTAGTCAAATCCTGCCAAAATTATGGGCATAGCACTCATTTACTACAAAAGAATACTGTCACCGGGCCAGCTGGCGGTAACCAATGGCGGCTTTCATTGAAATGAAGCAAAAATATATTCTTTCTCTCTCGCACTCGCGACCGAGGCCTCCCGATCCAGTCGCACGAGCTTGCCGCGTGATTTATGAATGAACTTGCGACGGACCAGGTTTAGGTAAATGCCTACGAGTAGAATAGTAACCAGGAATCACATTTTTTGTGGATAATTTTTAGACTTCGATTTTTCAAGTTATTTCTTTCATAGATGGGTTTAGTTATAGCAGTAGATAACGCCGTATAATTTTTTCTAGTAATTAAAAAAATAGTGATGAAGGGGTTAATCTCGGAATGAAACGAATTAAGCTGAATTTTTGTAAGAATCTTTATTTTGACATTGCTGCATTTGTCATAGACATTCATTATCTCTTGTGTTCACAGATCGTCTTATTACTTGTACCTACATAAAAAAAAAAGACGTGTGGCACTCGGGGACTGCCGCGTTAAGGGCCAAGTCCTCGACCGTGGGAACTTCTGCTTGAACACCTACATTGATATTTTCCACTCACACAGACGTACATACGTCTGACGTTAGATTTGAATACATTGACGTCACGCTAAAATAGATAAAGAGAGTTAAATTACTATAGCCACGAGCAAGAAGGAGACAGAATGTTTATTCCTATTGCCGGAAGCGGATTTTACATTGACTATCTGTTACATTATGACAGAAGTTTTTTTTTTGTTTTGGCATCGCGTTTTGAATATTTGCCAGTGTCAAGTGTCAAATACAAAACGGGCGGGAAGCATGCGCGCGGTGCTCGGTACCGCCGCCACCGCGCGCCCACCTCTTGCGGCCTCTCGTGACGTGCTATACACGACCACGAGACTCGTGACGTTAGATTGTCAGATTCAGAGATTCTCGATGGTTTGTAGCGCCTACCAAAATAAAACAGCAACAGACGTAACGCAGAAAAGAGATTTTCAGCAGGCACTATCAGAAATTTTCATCAAACTATCCGTACTTATCTGCTAATAGAATAAACAAAACGTACAATAAAAGGTCTAAGCCTTAAATGTATCTGCATCAAAGTTAGCATCTATAAAATTGCGCCTTTCCTATAATTATTTTGATGTCAAGATTACGGATTAAAAATAATTTGGCCATATTCTATTTCATAATTTCAAGAAACGAAAAGCGTTTGAAACTATTTTTTCTCCAAGCATAATAATTCAGGATATGTACTATAGTATTCATTAATTTCAAACTTCCACATGATGTATAACGGCACAAAAATGTTGACAAAAACACATCGATTGCCTTATTTCACAAGACTTGCCCGTTAAAGCTATTGCATAGCATTACAACCAATGCCACCTAGAGGCGAGTTGCTGAACTAAAGAGACAAGCGTGATATTTCAAAAAAGTCATTAAAAGTTCTGCTATTCATCGATAGATGGCAAAACTAAAAAGTATCACCGCTGTGCCGGTGGGAGTGGGGGGTGTTAGGTTATTTTCGTTACGGAATTTCTGGATTCGGTCTCCACGCTCAAGGCCCGCGATAGAAGCTGTGCAATAGCTTAAAAAAATCTGTCTTAGTAATTAATCTTATTTTTTCAGATCGTAACACAACAGGCGAGAAGCGGCAAAAAACATGCACAATAACCATACCAAAAGAGAAACGTAAAATAATTTGGAATAGCACTTTCCAACCGAAACACAAATACGTGGAAAACCTCCAAACCATACTGAAATATTCAAACGTAACCCCTTTCAAAAACAAATCGCTACTAGGCTTTATATGCGCTTACTGCACCGCATCATACCCGGACCCGGGTAACCTAAGAAACCACATCCAAGAAGACCACAAGAAAGAACGGCTCAACCTGAAAACTAAAGATATGTCACATTTCAACGTTAACTTGGATATAACAGACCTGACATGTACATTATGCGATGAAAAATTGGAAGATTTAAACGTTTTAAAGCAACATTTGGTCGGTGTCCACAAGAAAATACTTCACAACGATGTTAAGGATCTACTATTTCAATTTAAGTTAAAACCCGGGGAGACGTATGACTGTGCTATGTGTACAAACACATATGAAACATTTAAAATGTTAAAGCAACATATGAATGTACATTATAGCAATTTTCAATGCAACAAATGTGATTCTGGTTTTGCTACAAAAAGATCTCTAGCGTCACACAAAACAACACACCAAGACGGTAGTCACAAGTGTGATAGATGTGACAAAGTCTTTCCAACTATAAGCAAAAAGCATTACCATGTGAAAACTAAACATTTAGGTACGAGAAACATTTCAAACTGTCCGTTTTGCAACGAACCATTCCGTAGCTACTACCAACGTAACCAACATTTGATCAAAGTACATAACACAGAAGCCCAGTATAAATGCAACGTTTGCCCAAAGAGTTTTCTATTAAAGTCTTTGCTAATGAATCATATAAAGAAAAATCATTTGATGGAGCGGAACGCTCAATGCACGGAATGTGGTTACAGATTTTTTAGCAAAAAAGCGCTTAAAGCTCATATGGTGAAGCATACGGGGGAAAGAAATTACACTTGTGAAGTATGCCATAAGACATATGCAAGGAAGTATACTTTAAGAGAACATATGAGGATACATAATAACGATAGACGGTTTAAATGTGAATTGTGCGGGATGACTTTTGTTCAGAAATGCAGTTTGAAAAGTCATTTGCTTTCAAATCATGGTATCAGTATGGCGGCGAGTGAAATTAACTGTTCACAGGAATCTATGTAAAGCAGTTATTAGTTATATAATAATAAGCAATAAAATGTTTTAAAAGTAAAAAAAGAAAATTATTCCGGATCAGTCCGATTGTTTTAAAATTGTTGTTGACAATAGACAATAGACAACACTTTATTTGGGACATAAAACACATTTCAACATAATTAACAATACATACATACAGAAAAATAAACAATAAACATAAAACATAGAAAAAAACTTATAGGTATATAGTATAGTATATTATATATAGTAAATAAAAATTAAACAAAAAAACAAAAAGTTTGAAATATATTTTGCTGCTGATGTTAAGTGACGGTGTAGTCGAAGATGGTAAAGCGCACCTAGTCTGGAATGGAACTGGCTCTCGAGTGAGGCTGCCGGAACACACCGTTAGATGCTTGGCGTCAGATTTTTAACTTGAGGGTGGTAGCTAGCCAGCCGAGTGCTGGACAGTATGCTACCACCATGCTATGGTTTCCTCACGATGTTTTCCTTCACCAGCAGCTCAAGCTCATTGTTGGGGGTTGAGCCCACACTCTTCGGCGTGTGAACCGTCCGCGCTAACCACTGAGCTATCTTTGCTATGACCTCCCTTCAGTAGTTTTTGCGTGAAAGAGTAACAAACATCCATCCAATCATCCAAACTTTCACATTTATATTAGTGGGATTATATTAAATATGATTTTGGCGCCCTTGAAGCTCTGGGGCAAGTTTGCTTTGCTCCCAAGATACGGGGCTGCTTCCTAGGCAAGCATGCTCCATCTTCGGTCGTCCTCAACACAAAAGGACATTATGCCTCATTTAGTCGTTTTTAATCTGAGATGCCTCAACAGACTAGAATGAAGGGGGATTCTTTAATGACTCAGATTGAGTTTAGTTTTTAATATGAGTTTTAATGAAGTCAACTGTACCCCAAGTACAGCTTTACACAGACAGATCATTATGCAGTACCTTCTTCTTAGTTTTTGGCGTTGCGCTTTGTGTATTTGCCAGTATCAATTTAGTTGATATTTTCAACTTAAATATTAGGTATGTCTTTAAGTATACATCATACAAAGTACAGTATTATTAGTTGTGTCTGGTTATACTCTAAGAAAGTAGTAGTGATTTCACTATAAGCTTTGATGTATGTTAGTTTTAAACGCAACTTGAAAAGTGTCACCACATTATTTCACTTTTCCACACACACGCACGTAATTCGACAGTATGTGAATAAAGCACCACTATTCCACTCGAAAAATATATGAAAATACATAATATAATGCTGTGATATATTCCGCGTTCCCGTCATAACTCCAGACTGAGTAAAATTAAAAGCAAAATAAATGCAAACTATAAAAGAAAGCGGTGTTTCATCGTACCGAGCCGCCGCTTGCCTAAAAAAAAAATCGTCTGGAAACAAACCAAAATGGCGGATTTATTCACCGAAAGCGTCGTCTTTATTGACTAATGCATTGATGGTGATTTGAAACTATAGTCTCTAATTATTTTAGAGAAAATTCTGTGCATAAATCATTAGTTTGATGGGAACTACATTGAAATTGTTAATTTAGTGCTACAATCATGAACTTCGATGAGATAGTAGTGAAGGAGAGCCTAGGGATATGCCGGTGCTGCTTGTCCGAGGGCTGCTACAAAGACTTGGGCACCGAATACACCTGGATGAACGATACAGAAGTTTATGCTGATATGCTGTTGGATTGCTTTGATATTGGCGTGAGTTTTTTGTACTATATAAGTCCTAAAACAACATAATAAGTTCGTATAAAAGTACTTAATTCTGCTCAAAATATGCTTTCTGAATAGCGAAATAAGCCTATACTTTATAAGTAAATAATAACAATAGTACATCGGTGATAGTCACCACACAGGTGGATATTCAAAGCAGAATATTCGCAGCTTGTGAGCAATCTGCCTGAACAGGGTTACACGTAACTGTATTGCTATGCTGAAAGGTCATTGTGAACAACTTTTACTATGGAACCGACCCCCAAAACGCTCAATACAATTTGTCGAAGGTGAATTACATTTTTTTGTAGGACAGTTCTTTTTTTTCGCGTTTTGCTTGTTACAATCTTTCTAGTTAAACAGAAAAAACACGTATTTATATTCCTGTCTATGTATAATTAGTTGGCTGTACAGAAATTAAACTTTCTCATTAAATTAAAAAAGGTCTTTAAAGAAGGTTGGAGTTGGAGTTTTGGAGCTGGGTTGGCTTGGCTAGTCACTGGTAGGAGAAAATGCACAAAACACCACAAGCGGGATGTCAGTGCAGGACTTATCGCCCCTACTTAGAATAAGAAGGTCTTGAAAACGATAATTTGATCACTTATCGCAGTCATTGATTTGCAATGCAGTTAGCACTTACAAATATCGGCTATTAATCCTTCTAGATCACACAACACAATGATGGGCCGAATGGAGCCAAGCGCCTCATCTGTGAGGTATGCATCACAAGGCTCCGGGATGCATGTAACTTCAAGAAGCAGGTTGTGGACTCCGAGAAACGTTTCATAGACATGCTTGGGCGAGGGGAGTTCAGGACTAAAGGTAAATAAATAAATGTTAATGATTAATAGATGTTTTCAATAAAGAACTATAATTTTTACATTTATTAAACAAAATAAAAATACCTAAATTATACTATTTACAAAATGTATACAAAAAACTTAGTCTAAAAAACCGTCAGAGGAGGGATATGTGGCCAGAATGCAACATTGCCATGCTGGATGGCAATGCTTAGCTTTTGACCAAAGTAGATACCAGCGTTCTGGTCACCTGATGCCTCCTCGTGACGTTTGGCCAGGTCCCGATACATGAAGGTCATACATGCAGGTCATGATTAACATATGAGTTGCCAGCACCCTACAGTGTTACCCGCTGTTCCCACATGAACACTAAATTTTTTCTGGAAAAAAAGTAAAGCACATGTTTCAATCCAGGGTTTTTTTTTCTGTGTCATCCTGCGATCGGCTCTACAAGCCATTAGGACATTTGTTGAGTGTTATTGCCAGGTAAGAGTTGTTCCTCCTGTGAGGAAACTGTCTTTTATTTCAGTCCAACAAAGTCCCATACGTGTTGTCTTTTGAGCTTTCTACCACATAGCGGTTTGCAGTTGCTAGGGTATTTGTGTGTTTCTTTATTCGGCTTTGATATGCAATTGCTCTGTGTTCCACTTCTTCCTTGATTGTTTTTATTTCTGTGTACTCATGCAATTAACTGTTTTTGATAAACATTGGTGCATTGGTTATCATTTTAAGGGATTTATTCAGGAACCGTTGTAAAATTTCCATTTTTTTTATTTTTTCCTTCTAATGATGTATCTGTTTATTGTTAGATGCCTCATTGTTATTACAATCTAGCCTAGTTGAGACTAATAAGTAATTTTAATATAACTTAAATTGTAAGTAGAGTATAAACAAAGAATGTGTCCATCGACACTTTTCTTGCTGTCTTTATTAAGGGGAAGACATTGTTCATGTGTTCTATAACATGTAGTACTCACTGCACTGACATTACTAACTTAATACACTAACTCAAAAGGTTTTGTCCTTTTTAGTCTGCTTACTATATCTGTGTTGTCGAGGAGCTAGATAGCCTCGACATTCATAAAATTTCCATGTTGCTATTTTTTGTTGATAACTCAATTCCATAAGTCCAAATGGGTTTAATTATAGTTTTATAGATGAGTATCTTATTTTCCATGGTGACGGTTGATCTTCTGCCTATTAGCCAGTTAAGGTTTCTCAGCCTTATATTTAGTTCGTCACGTTTTTTTGGATATGGGTTTTCCATGTTTGTTTCCTGTCAAGATGCCAAAGTATTTTGCTGAATCTTGATAGGGAAGAACGTCGTTTCCAAGTTTGATTTGGAGACAGTTCAATACAGGGTGACGTAATTTATGGATTTACATGCAATGTGCCCGGTAGGATTTTTTTAATGCTACCATGTTTGTATGAATGTATTTGAGAAAAGATATAAAAGTATGTTAAAATCATTGCATCATTTAAATTTGTGTAACTTCATTGAAAGAAAGAAAGAAAATAATTTTATTTTGCAACAAAACAAAAAAAACCAAAAATAACAACAAATAGAGACAAACAGTTACAAAATAGGGGCAAAAAAAAAAAAAAAAAATTTAAAAATGTCAAAATCATATTATTATACAAACATAATTAGATGTCACTTAAAACTATTTTGAGAAAATACAATTTTATTTTGTTTGTTTTTTCTATAGTGTTGATGTACCAGCCACAAACTCAAATCAAACAGGAAAGTGTTGAAGAAGCGCCTGAAGATGTGATGGCAGAGGATGTGGAGTATCTGGAAGATGTGGACTTTGATAGCGATGGTACTTTATCACTTACTTTTATGACTTATTTTTTTTTTTTTTAATGTTTGACAGGCTAGGTGTTTGACCACAGCTCACCTGATGTTAAGTGAAGGTGTGGTCGAAGATGGTTAAGCACACCTAGCCTGGTATGGAACTGGCTCTCAAGTGAGGCTGCCGGAACACACTGTTAGATGCTTGGCGGCAGATTTTCAACTTGAGGGTGGTAGCTAGCCAGCCGAGTACTAGAAAGTACCCTACCACCATGCTATGGTTTCCTCACGATGTTTTCCTTCACCGGCATCTCAAGCTCATTGTTGGGGTTTGAACCCACGCCCTTCGGCATGCGAACCTACCGCGCTAACCACTGAGCTATCATCGCTACGAAATTATTAATTATTTAATTTAGGCTTGTTTGACCGCCAACTCGCCTGATGTAAAGCGAAGATGCGGTCTAGGATGGAACACGCTTACCTAGAAGGAACCTATTGATTTGAAGACTTGGAAGGCACCCAGATTGTATCTATCAGAGAACACCCACTCGGGCAGCAAATTCAAGCGTATGGGTTCAAACCCCAACAATGAGCTTGAGCTGTCGGTAAAGGAAAACATCGTGAGGAAACCATAGCATGGTGGTAGGGTACTTTCTAGTACTCGGCTGGCTAGCTACTACACGAGAGTTAAAAATCTATCGCCAAGTATCTAACGCTGTTTTCCGGCTGCCTCACTTGATAGCCAGTTCCATCCCAGGCTTAGTGTGCTTTACTACCTTCGACCACACTGTCACTGTGAGCGTTGAGTTGTTGAGCTGTAGTCAAACACCTAGTCTGTCAACCATAAAAAAAAAGTTATATTAATTGCTCAGTGGTTTTTGTGGACTGATTTAACGTGAAAGTGTAACACAATATCTTTTTCTATTTTTTTTCTTCAGTTTTTTAAAACTCATTTAATGACAACTTATCTTATTTTTTTTTTTTATGTAAAAAGTAATGAGACGAACGAAACGCTCTCCTGATGGTAAGAATAGCGCCTGTCCATGACCATTGCAGCAATACACAGAACTTTGAGTAACAAAACAAAGTCCAGGGTATCACTGCTTTGGCACTCATTACTTTGAGACTTTCGATGGTTAGTCTCAACAGCCCAGTAATTTTGCTAGCTGCAGTACCCTTTGAACCAGAACACAGTAATGTTTACACACTACTGCTTAGCGGCAGAATAACTTACTTACCTTACTTAACTTACTACTAATGTTGTTAAGTATTTCTATTACAGAGGGTTCCATTAATTTATTCTCTCATTTAAGAACAAAGGCAAAAATGAGCGTTCTTAAAAAAATATTTGAATTCTTGTATTTATTATAATTATGTATTTACAAAAAAAAAAGTATTCAAGTATTCTATCAGTTATCTGACTTCCATAGTACCAGCTTTGCTTAGTTTGGAGTCAGATGGCGCTGTGTGTAATGTCCTGCGATATTTATTAATTTATTTAATCACGTAAATCGGTACAGCAATGGCGAAGCACATATGGGTCGAATGAACCTTTCTGCTTTTTGAAATCGGTTAAAAAATAACAAGGTAGAATGTAACACAGTTCGATTTATCGAAATCTCGAAAATTCGAAAAATCCGAGCCCCGTTGGCTCATCATCATCATCATCATCATTTCAGCCGTAGGACGTCCACTGCTGGACATAGGCCTCCCCCATTGACTTCCATAAAGACCGGTTGGAAGCGGCTCGCATCCAGCGCGTTCCTGCGGTCTTTACTAGGTCGTCTGTCCATTTGTCCCCGTTGGCTCATTGGTAGTATATCTGCCTTGAGAGCTGTAGGGCGTGGGTTCGATTCCCACCCAGGGCAAGCATTTTGTAAATAAACAAATGTTTGTTCTGTGTCTGGGTGTTCTGTACGTATTTACAAAACAAAATATTTATGTATTCTATCAGTTATCTGACTTCCATCACCCAAGCTGGTACTTGGTGTTTCCTTGGTGGTAGATCTCCTTAGCAGGAGGTCGTCTAGGTAGGTACCACCGCAGTACCAGTTATTCTGCCGCTAAGCAGTAGTCTGTAAACATTACTGTGTTCCGGTTCGAAGGGTACTGCAGCTAGCGAAATTACTGGGCTGTTGAGACTAACCATCGAAAGTCTCAAAAGTAATGAGCGCCAAAGCAGTGATGCCCCGGACTTTGTTTTGTTACTCAAAGTTCTGTGTATCGCTGCAATGGTCGTGGACAGACGCTATCTCTTACCGGAGGAGGATCAGGAGAGCGTTTCGTTCGTCTCATTACTTTTTACATAAAAAAAAAAAGAAAAAAAAAGAGCTCTGCTTAGTTTGGGGCCAGATGGCGCTGTGTGTATAGTCCTACGATATTTATTTATTTATTTAATATTATGCTAATAAATAATCTACTATTTTATTCATAAAGTGATGACACGTCTCTACAAGTGATGTACCGTCCAGTTTCAGAAGAGCAAGTTAAAACTGAAGCAGTTCAATCCACATCAATGGCATCGACGTCTGAGCCGAAACCAAAGCGAGGCCGGCCGCGGAAAGACTACATCAAACCAGAGCCAAAGGCGAAGAGACAGAAACTTGCTAAAGGTAGGTCGCCTAGCTGTTTTACTATAATTGATTCTTCGAGCAACTTGGTACTGTTTTTTTAGTTACATTAATCATATAGCAATCTAGATACTATGCAAGTATTATACATATAAACCTTCCTCTTGAATAATTCTATATATTGGTGAAATTCGCGTGATAATCCGTTATGTAGTTTTTATGTTTATCGCGAACAAACAGACGCGGCGGACGACTTTATTGACAATAGACAACACTTTATTTGTGACATAAACACATTTCAACATAATTTACAATACATACATACAAAAAAATAATGTAAAACATAGAAAAAAACTTATAGGTATATAGTATAGTATAGTATATAAATAAAAATTAAAGAAAAAAAAAACAAAAAGTTTGAAATATATTTTATGTCACAAACCGGCCTCGACTCAGCATAATGTCGACTGAAGCCAGCCGGCGCTGGTCTTCCGTCGAGGCCGGCAGGTGACGTCACGCACGAGTGTGCCGACCGATAAAAAATTAAATTTATTAATTGGGCAGTACCGTCGCAACCGCTAGGCCCCTGCATTTTAAATCTGTAATATCTTCGGAAATATTCATTTAAATTAGGTACATACTGTAAGCTGTTACTTGGCAGAGCCGTCCCATAGGTGAGAGCAGTACCCCATACCTACACGACCTTACTTGCGCTTTATATATATTACTAGCGACCCGCCTCGGATTCGCACGGGTGCAATGCTGATACTAAATATACCTAGGTACTACAGAATGTCCTTATAAACAACGTTTACAGCTTTTTTGTTATTAGACAATACAAACATGTTTTGTTTAGAGGTTACTCTTGAAAGAGCGACATATAATTGACAATGAGAAAAACACTCAACGCTCAAATCTAAGCCCGCAACGTTGAAAGTTTGACCCTGCGATTTATTAATGGTCATTGCAAAAGATGTCTTTACCGGAAATTGTAGGCGTTTCAATTGGAGGGTACCGCCGCAACCGCTAGGTCCCTGCATTTTAAATCTGTAATATCTTCGGAAATATTTATTTAAATTACATGTTGTAAAGGACCATATTGATCTATATAATGGATTTAAGGTACTTAATTGGATAAAAAATAATTGTGTATTATTGCTTAAAATCACTTCGTAAATAAGCCATTTTTTCCCGTAAAATGTAAAGGATAAAAAATGGTTATTGTGGGTTATCCTTAAGAGATAGACATATACCATCGCGGACTTTTTTGTTGACCTTTTCAAGGTGTACAATACTGTAGTACATTATTTTGATTTATCTCGTGGGGTTCAGCCAGCGTTTGCAATGTAAGCGCAAAAATAGGTGTTTATTTACGACATCACATTAGAAACCTCTAAATTTATCAGTGTTTCTCTACAATATTATGCATGTATTATACATATAAACTTTCCTCGTGAATCACTCTATCTATTTAAAAAAACTGCTTCAAAATCCGTTGCGTAGTTTTTAAGATTTAAGCATACATAAGGACGGACAGACAGCGACTTTGTTTTATACTATGTAGTGATATGGGGAAATCTGATACCGATGCAAATGCAATAATTATTATATACTAAATATTATATACAATAATAGATAGATATAACTCTTTATTGTGCACACCATAAACAGAGAAAAGTACAGAGAACAAAAGAACCTTATGAACTAGTGCCACAAGGGGCGGCCTTATCGCTTACAGCGATCTCTACCAGGCAACCAAGAAAAGAAATACACGATAGATAACATAAGAGACAGACAGATAAAAAAACCTACAAATGTGTTTTTTTTTCTTTGGTTTTGGCGTCGCATTTTGAGCATTTGCCAGTGTCAAGTATTTCATATTTTCAAGTTTCAAAAGTTAAATAAGTGTCTTCGTAGCTAAAGTTGTAATCAAAGTCCAGTCTTGGTCAAGTACAGTCCGTGTCAGTCAAGTCCAGTCATGCTTTAGTAAAGTAGTGGCGACTTTACTATAAAGCTTCGATGGAGTTTTGGAAGCAACACGAAAAGTCATGTTTCACCACATTATATCATTTTCCCACACTCGCGCTTGTGATTCGCCACTTTATGAATAAAACGCCACCATTTTTATGCATAACCACTCGAAAAAAAACTAGTTTAGGGAAAAAATACAACGGGGCGACACGACTCTTTCCGCGTTCCCGCTAAAATTCTACAAGTGTGTTTCAATTTGGGAATATAGCATTTTTTTTCTCAATAAATTATGTACCAAATTGCTTGGAAGAATCTTTTCATACGATTATTTTGTCTGAGGTCAAATACATAGAGATATTGCTAGATTAATCGTACAATTTCATTTTCTATGATAAAATGTTGCCTTAAGTTAATTCTAAGTATAAACTGTCTGTACTTCAAATTTCATCCAAATCGGTTAAGTGTTAAGGTGTAACAATTTTACATAAAAAAAGTATTTAAGTAATCTATCAGTTATCTGACATCAATAGTACAAGCTTTGCTTAGTTAAGGGTCAGATGGCGATGTGTGTAATGGCCTACGATATTTTTTTATAAATTAAGAATAATTTGACAGCCCTGTTGGTTCATTGGTAGTATATCTGCCTTGAGAGCTGTAGGGCGTGGGCTCGATTCGCACTCAGGGCAAACATTTTGTGAATAAACAAATGTTTGTTCTGTGTCTGGGTGTTCTGTATGTATTTATAAAAAAAAAAAACTTATGGATTCTATCAGTTATCTGACTTCCATCATACAAGCTTTGCTTAGTTTGGGGTCAGATGGCGTTGTGTGTATAGTCCTACGATATTTATTTTTGATAAAATTTTAAAAAAAAAAACACGTACAAAAATTATAGCCAGTTGCCTTTTGGATCGATGTGATTCTAATAATAGTTCAAACATCCATCCTGTTCGGGCGCTTAAAAGTTATGATGGAATAAAGATACATACATTTTACTTTTTTACTTGGTGGTAGATCACCTTAGCAGATGGTCGTCTATGTAGATACCACTGCAGTACCAGACATTCTGCCTATAAGCAGTGTGTAAACATTACTGTGTTCCGGTTTGAAGGGTACTGCAGCTAGCGAAATTACTGGGCTGTTGAGATTAACCATCGAAAGTCGCAAAGTAATGAGCGCTAAAGCAGTGATGCCCTGGACTTTGTTTTGTTACTCAAACTTCTGTTCTGCAATGGTCATGGACAGGCGTTATCTCTTACCATCAGGAGAGCGTCTAGTTCTATTCTAGAACAAATGTACAATAGGGCGACACGACTCTTTCCGCGTTCCCGCCTAAAAATACCTTTTTTTAATGTTATACGAATACTTTTTCGCAAGTCGTTCGTGATTGAGGCTCAGGTCGCCTGATGTTAAGTGACGGTGTGGTCGAAGATGGTAAAGCACACCTAGCCTGGAATGAAACTCGCTCTCAAGTGAGGCTGCCGGAACACACCGCTAGATGCTTGGCGGCTGATTTTCAACTTGAGGGTGGTAGCTAGCCAGCCGAGTACTAGTAAGTACCCTACCACCATGCTATGGTTTTCTCACGATGTTTTTTCCTCACGAAAACCCACGTCCTACAGCTCTTGAAGCAGATACACCACCAATGGGCCAACAGGGCTTTCAATATTTTGGATAATTATTTTTAGCGTGTGTTTCAGGTTTTTATTTCTAAGGTTGATTTATAAATTATTTATAAATCTATCTGTACTTATCTATACAATAAAATTAATTTGCTATTTATACAATAAAAACCGGCCAAGTACGAGTCGGACTCGCGCACGAAGGGTTCCGTACCATCCTACTAATATTATAAATGCGAAAGTTTGTGAGTATGTTTGTTACTCTTTCACGCAAAAACTACTGAACGGATTTGGATGAAATTTGGTATGGAGGTAGCTGAGACCCATTATTAACACATAGGCTACTTTTTATCCCGAAAGCATGTAGAGGGTAACATCGCGGGGCGCAGCTAGTTATCTATAAAAACGGCCAAAAAAATCACGTTTGTATGGGAGCCGCCTTAAATATTTATTTTATTCTGTTTTTTAGTATATACTAACTATATACTAACATGGTGCATATGCACCACATCAGTATCTTTTTTATGTTTTACAAATTAGGTGTTTGACCACAGCTCACCTGATGTTAAGTGACGGTCTGGTCGATGATAGTACAGCACGCGTAGCCTGGAATGGAACTGGGTCCTAAGTGACTGGTAGCTAGCCAGCCGAGTACTAGAAAATACCCTACCACCATGCTATGGTTTCCTAACGATGTTTTTCCTCACCAGCAGCTCATTGTTGAGGTTTGAACCCACGCCGTTCGGCGTGTGAACCGACCACGCTAACCACTGAGCTATCATGGCTAGAAATTCTTACACTCTTTATTGAGATACAATTTCCAAAATCTTATTATTTACCTAAAAATGTTATCAACTTAACGGCGTGTTCCGCCTTCTTCTTGACATACTTTTTAGAATGCATATTTATTTTCTACCATTACTTACTTTACTGGGAGTTTTGGCAAGAACGCGACAAGAGCCGTGTCGCTCCGTTGTATTTTTTTCAAAACTAGGGTTGTGTTGAGTGTTTATGCATAAAAATGGTGGTGTTTTATTCATAAAGTGCCGAATCACCAGCGCAAGTGTGGGAAAATGATATAATGTGGTGAAACATGACTTTTCGTATTGCTTTCAAATCTCCATCGAAGCTTTATAGTAATGTCGCCACTACTTTACTAAAGCATGACTGGACTTTGACTATAACTAAAGCTACAAGGCAACTTATTTAAATTGAAATTAGAAACTTGAAAATGTTTTTTTTTTTTTTTTTTTTTTACATTGAATAGGTTCGCGCTTGACCACATCCTGCCTGATGTGAAGCATCGATGCGGTCTAAGATGGAACACGCATAACAGTTGACACTGACAAATGCTCAAAAGGCGACGCCAAAACTAAAGAACTTGACAAGTCTGTCGGCTTCTTTTTTGGACATGAAGTGAGATTAATAGTGTTTTTTTTTTAATTTAAAAAGTAATGAGACGAACGCGACGCTCTCCTGATGGTAAGAGATAACGCCTGTCCATGACCATCGCAGTGATACACAGAACTTTAAGTGCCAAAACAAAGTCCAGGGCATCACTGCTTTGGCGCTCATTACTTTGAGACTTTTGATAGAGTTAGTCTCAACAGCCCAGTAATTTCGCTAGCTGCAGTACCCTTCAAACCGGAACACAGTAATGTTTACACACCACTGCTTAGCGGCAGAATAACTGGTACTGCGGTGGTACCTACCTAGACGACCTCCTGCTAAGGAGATCTACCACCAAGTAAAGTAAGTGATTAATAGAATCTCGACCCCACCTAAATAAGGGCTATAAGATCTGGTCAACTGTAAATGTTACTATTTTTAGAACATCACATGTTCGACATAATTGTTGAATTAACACGGCGGTTTCAATATTTACGCATAAGACGTCACGAAACATAATACTCTATCGTTGTCACAAAATGTCACACTTTGTCGACCCCCCTTCCCCCTTTGACGTGTGAGTTGTTACTGAGAGTAATACATAGGTCCTTTACAGTTAAAAAAAAAACACATGTTACCCTTGTCTATGTTTTGAGCTTTTGTTAAAAATGTTGAATGTTGAGGCTAGCTGGTTAAATTTGAAAAATCACACCAATATTATAAACGCGTAAGGTTGTGTACGTGTGTTTATACTTCTTCACGCTCAAACGACGTCACTTCGTGCGAAACAATAATATATGTATGACATTGTAACACTCTGATTGGTGTTTACTATTTATATTTTAGATTAGATATTTTATATTGTAAATAATTTTGTTTTTTGTTACCTACATAATATCATAATTAATCAGAAACCCCTTATTAATCCGACTTATTCCTAGGCTATAGTGTAATTTGAAATGTGGTAAACGTGAAAAATGTGCATTAGCATTCATAACTGAAAATTAAGGAAAAAAAACAAATATAGACAACCAAAACCTTATTTACTCTATTCGTCTCACGATATTTAATTATTCACAACTAAAGAAAAAAGGTAAACAAAATCGTTTGTAACTCGTCAAAGAGTATGAGTGATAGAAGAGACAACCTAAGGATATTTTTCCTTTCTTACCTAAACACCTTGGCGTAACAAAATTCGAAAGTGTTTTCTTATTTAATTCGCCTCCAATGAATGAAAGAAGAGATTCGCCAAAGAATTTTAGTGACAGAAGGGAGAACTGAAAGATCATTTTCCTTTTTAGGTAACATAGCAGGGAATTCATCGATCGAGGCAAAGAGTAAGTCCTCACTAACGACCACCAAGCGAAACCGACTCATGAAGAATAACGCTATAACTCTTCTAGAATGTTCCACGATACTTCCATTCAAGTGGCACCGACAAAACTACCTCTGTTTCTATTGTCATCTCACTCTGAAAACCATGGACGAAGTGAGACAACATACCAAAGCGGAGCACACAAAACCGAACATAAAATCGGCCGTCTTTTTCTTGAGACGAGATGAAAAAGTCAAGGTTGATGTATCTTCAATCGAGTGTAAACTTTGCTCGCAAACGATTAAAGACTTAAACGGTTTGATAGAACATATTAAAATTGCCCATGACATAGTTTTCAGTGAATGTGAAAATGGTTTGATACCATACATATTAGATAACACTTACCAATGTGCTATTTGCGAGGAAAGCTTCCAATACTTTATTAAATTGAATCAACACATGAACAAACATTTCGGAAATTATGTTTGCGAATTATGTGGAAAGTCATTCTTGAGCAGTGACAGGTTGAGATGCCATTCTCTATGTCACGGATCAAAATTCTATTGCAGCATTTGCAGCGAAACTTTCGATTCACTCACACAAAGAAATCATCACATATCATTAATACACAACAAGCCTAAACTCCTTAAATGTCATTACTGTTCAGAGCTATTTACAAACTATAATAAACGTAAATTGCATCACAATAAAGTCCATAATGTAGAAATACCAGTATACAAATGTCCCGTGTGCGGAAAAACATTTCAAATTTTGAGCAAAATGACGGTACATTTGAAAGAAGTACACGTGAGAGAGAAGAATTTCTCTTGCAGTATGTGCGACAGTATGTTTTTTTCTAAGACACAAGTACAGAAACATATGGTGAGACATGTCGGTGAGAAAAGTCACCAATGTGAAATGTGTAGGAAGGTTTATGCTAGGAAACAGACTCTTAAGGATCACATGCGTACACACAAAGAGGATAGCACTATGAAGGTATAACAACTTAGGAGATGTATATTCACTCTCACATTCAAAAGTTCTAAGTTACATCTCCAAGAAACCTTAGTTTTTATCAACTTTTCACTCATAAATAAAGCCTGTACTACTGTTGGTCTGCTTATTTTTTATGGTTGTCAGGCTAGGTGTTGTGCTCAGCCTAGAATATCGTCGCAAAGTTTCTATTTGATTAGTTTTTTTATCGGATTCATTTCGGGAAGTGTGCTTCAGAACTACGTGGTTTATCCTCAATGCCCATTTTTTTATCGTCGACAAAAAAGCGACATCGTTTCTAGTTCCAAAACTTCGAACGGAACTGCTAGATAGTAGAATGCGCTACCTGAGTGGGTATTCCCGTTGGATATAATTTGGATGTCTTCAAGTCGAGAGACTAGGTATTTTCTATGCAAGCGTGCTCCGTCTTAGACCGCATCATCACTTAACATTAAGTGAGATGGCGGTCAAACGTAAGCCTCGTCATCATCATCAGCTTATCGAAGTCCATAGGCCTCTCCCAAGATACGCCACTCAGCTCGATCTTCGGCTTTTCGCTGCCATCCAAGTAAGCCTATTTCTAAAAAAAAAAACTGATGTTAAATGACGCTGTGCTCGAAGATGGTAAACACACCTAGCTTATAACGGAACTGCCTCTCAAATGAAACTGGACACACCGTTAAGATGCTTGGCGGCAGATTTTCAGTTGGCCAGTTGAGTACTAGAAAGTACCTTATCACCACGCTATGGTTTCCTCACGTTTTTTATTCACCGGCAGCTCAAGCTCATTTATATTCCTTCGGCATGTGAACCGACCGCGCTAACCACTAAGATATAATCGCTACAAACAAACTACGCTTTTGATGACCTAAATATATCTAGTGATCATCATTTTCAGCCCGTTATCGCCCACTGCTGAGCATAGGCCTTTCTTTTTGTACGCCAATTATCCCGGTCCTGTGCTAACCTTGTCCAAGTACGACCCGCAACCCTCACGATGTATAGCGAGACCGTATATAAATGTTGCATAGAGATACTGCATTTGCCGTGTGAGCTTAGTTACGAGGTAGCCAATTAAATTACTGGTAAATCCTCTAAAATAAAATCAATATTAAATATAAATCAATTGAGGATATTTTAAAAATGTTTATTTGCGATTAATTCTGACGAAGCGTAAAATTTATGTTTTTCAACATACGTGATATTATAATAGGTTAGATATTGATTAAACTTTAAACGTACCCTTTAATTTCAAAACAGCATGTTTTAATTTCTGTAGAAAATTTAGATTTTAGAAAAATGTGGGTACTTTTAAAGTTAAAAATCTCTTTTCAGGTGTTAAAACGCGGAAATACAAAGGAACAGAGTCCTTGTCCACGCGTAGAAGGAGAAACCTACAGATTCTCTTCAACAACACTTCTATTATACCTTTTAAGTGGAGAGGGAAATATCTTTGCTTCTATTGCAGCAAAGATGTCTCAGAATACGTGGCACTGCGTAAACATACAAAACTTCATGGCGATTGCTCTATACTCGATCATTCGTTAAAAGCTCTCAAAGGTGGAACGAATATGGAGATCAAAATAGACGTTTCTAACCTTGCTTGTATATTATGCGGTGAACAATATCCTTCTTTAGTTGAAATAATAAAACATCTTGAAGCTGAACATAATCTAGAATACGATAGAAACGTAGACATGGCTATAGAAGAATATAGACTTGTAGATTTAAATTGTCTCGTTTGTGAAGAAACGTTTTCTTATTTCGGTTATTTGGTATCACACGTGAATACAAATCATCCGAAAAACTGTCTCATATGCGACAAATGCAACCAGAAGTTTAATAAGAAACGCGATCTGTTCTCGCATATGAAGAATTATCATAGAGATGGCGGATACCCATGCGAGCTTTGTCCACAGGCTTTCAACTCTCTTAATATACTCCGAAAGCATAAAATTAATAGACATTTGACTAGATGTCATATCTGTCAACTTAGGTTACCCTCGGCCGCATTGCGGCAAAAGCATATAGACTTGGAACACCCTGATGACGGGTCTCTTCAGTGCGATGCTTGCGATAAAGAATTTCACACGAAACAGGGTCTCAGAATGCATGCGAGAAAATGTAAAGGTGATCTTTTCCAACTGTCTGTCAAAAAGGAGGACTACACGATGGATTTGGATTTGAACTATGAAGACCCGGCTAAAAGACCAAGCGTGAAACAAATACGTGAAAACATTGTTATCGTCATCAACATGTCCACTGCCATACCTTTCAACTTCTACAAGAATAAATTCAACTGTTTTTACTGCTCAAAAGACTTCACAGATTCAGATTCTATGAAAGAACATACTGTCGTTGAGCATCCCGCTGTTAACGTTCAAGAGAAATGTATTAAAAAGTGTCGAGAATCCGTCGCGTGCGTCAAAATTGATGTTTCCACGCTGGCTTGCAAGGTTTGCTTTGAAAACATGCCGAGTTTGGACAGCCTTCTCGATCATTTGATCGCGAAACACGACGCCAACTATGATAAATCGATCACGACCTGCTTGCAGCCATACAGACTGGTCAAAGACAACATGGCATGTCCAAACTGTCCCGGTGAAGTGTTTCGCTTCTTTGGCACGTTACTCAAACACATGAACAAGAAACATACAAACAATAATATCATTTGTGTTTATTGCGGGGAGACGTTTCGTCGTGATCAGAATTTACGCGTTCATATTTGGAGGCATCATCGTGATGGACGTTTCAAATGTAACATTTGTGGCGCCGAGTGTAATATACCATCTCGTCTGTACATGCACATGGCGAAAACTCATGGTGTGAAAGCAGCGAAATGTCCAAAGTGTCCCGAAGCGTTTGCAACGCAATACTTACGTCAGAAACATCTGATAGATTGTCACGATTCCGGTCACAAGTGCTCGTATTGCGGAAAGTTGTTCACGAGAAATTCCTTCATGCGCGATCATATTAGAAGGACACATCTCAAAGAGAAGAATGTGGAATGCTCCGTTTGTAATATGAAATTCTTTAACAATGTGCTGTTGAGAAGGCATATGGTCAAGCATAGCGGGGAGAAGAATTTTCATTGTGAAGTGTGCGGGGAAAGATTCTTTTGGCGGAAGAGTTTACGAACGCATATGTCTAGGCACACCAAACATTTGGATTCTATTAATTTGTAGTTTACAACTGACGTAGTTTCGGTGAATACAAACAGGTCTATTGAGACTTGCCATGAATTGTCTCAAACTATGAGCTTTAAAGCCGCGATGTCTTGGAGTTAGTTCTGATACATAAAATTATAATAAATAATCATGGGCAAGATCTCTTGCCATTAAAAAAACGTTTTGTACATGGGACTATTTACGTTTAATGAATCAAAAAGCTTTTAGTTTCAAACGCATCCGAAGACTTTTCAAGGAGTGAAAACAGCACGGTGCGCGCGGCAACGTCTTGCCGCATTGAAGCTTGAAAAGTTATTATGGATGGGCGAGACGTGCGAAGCGTGTCGTGGCCGCACGTGCGTCGTACTCTTTAGTTACTCCTTGAAAAAAGTCTCTGAATGCTATCGTAAGAATGTCCGATTTAGCAAATTAAAATACATATAGACGATCTCATGTTTTATTCTTTTGTGTTATTTATTCTTAAAAACGGTGATACAAAATTACATTTGAAATTTAGATTAGGAAAAATTGTCTTTGTAGCGAATTTTTCAAATATGTACCTATTTGTATTGTTTATAAATATGTCATGCTCTGTGTCGTGACGTTTTAACATAAAATACTATTAAAGTACTTTGTTTGCGTTGATTGAAACTCGTATCTAAAAACTAAACGATTCTGTTCCAAAAAGTTCACAGATCTCATAGACTTTAGACATTAGCTTCATATTGTTTGTAAGTACTTATCTAAATAAACACTTATATGCTTTAGTAACTACATATGTTTCATTCAAAGTCTTATTTTAAGTCATAATGTCAAATGTAGCGTTTAATATACATCCAATTTTACTATGTAGTAGATCTCCTTTAGAAGTTTGACTACGTAGCTGTAGTGTGTAAACATTACTGTAATCCAGTTTAAAGGGTACTGTGGCTACCGAAATTACAGTATAGACCAAGGTATTCACCAAAGCGATGTAGCGATGATAGCTCAGTGGTTAGCGCGGTAGGTTCGCATGCTGAAGGGCGTGGGTTCAAACCCCAACAATGAGCTTGAGCTGCCGGTGAAGGAAAACATCGTGAGGAAACCGTAGAATGGTGGTAGCATACTTTCTAGTACTCGGCTGGCTAGCTACCACCCTCATGTTGAAAATCTGCCGCCAAGCATCTAACGGTGTGTTCCGGCAGCCTCACTTGAGAGCCAGTTCCATTCCAGGCTAGGTGTGCTTTACCATCTTGGACCACACCTTCACTTAACATCAGGTGAGCTGTGGTCAAAACAACTAGCCTGTCAACCATAAAAAAAAAAAGCAACGATGCTCTGTACTTTAAAATTTGATATCTACATTATTATAAAGAGGAAAGATTTGATTGTTTGTTTGTTAGGTTTCGAAACTACTGGACCTATTTTAAAAATTATTTCACCGTTGTGAATCTACACTATCTCCGGGTGACATAGGCTACTTTTTATCCCTGTATTCCCACGGGAACGGGAACTACGCGGATGAAACCGCGAGGCGTCCGCTAGTCTTCTAATAAATGCTATCTTGCCTATATTGTCACTTCACCTAGTCTCAAGGCTTCCTACACTACCGTTTGCTAATTCAGTCTCCATTTAAGTATACGTCTACCACAGCGGTTGTCGATTCTGCGGCAACTATGACCAGTCCACTGCCACTTCAACTTACCAATACGCTGATCTATTTAGGTAACTTCAGTTCCTTGGCGATTTACTTCGTTACGGATACGATCCCTTGGTGAAACACCATAGCTTTCTATAGCTCGCCGAGTGTGACTTTGAATTTATAAACCATTCCATCTGTGAGTGTCGACTTTTCGGTCTGTTTTTATGATTGAAAGCTACCGTTATCGGACTTTGCGGGTTGTGTTACGAGAACATTCGGACGTGTAAATAAACAAACATCATCCTCAATTAAAGAAATCTTTCATAGAAATTAAATATACAACGAATAACCGATTAGCTTTGTTAATGAAAACATACAAAAGAACGCATCTCGTTTCAGATCACGCTAAAAAAGAAGGCAGACAAAAGCCATCAAGGGGTACAGAGACAACAACGTCGATCCCTAAACTTCTTAAAAACGAAATCATCGACTCTAACATCGAAGAAGACGACAATGTACCGAATAAACATAAAGCCCCCGCGGAGAAGCTACTTCAATGCTTTAGAGTTAGGATGAATTTAGCTTGTATACTGAATAACTCGAATGCAATACCATTCTCACAGTCTAAAAGTAAATTCAATTGTTTCGTTTGCCACGAAGGATTCCACAGATGCGATACATTGCAACAGCACTTTAGAACTGAACATGCCAATTATCATTTCAACGTACTAGACAATATAATGAAACGTGTTAATACAAGTACTTCAATCAAATTAGACATCGCAGATTTGAATTGCAAACTGTGCGAGCAGCGTTTTGTCGATTTAACACCTCTGATAGATCATCTCATTAACAATCACGATGTGGAATACGACAAAACCGCTATGGACATAGTACAACCGTTCAAATTGAAAGATGAAGATTTCAGATGCCATATATGCGATCAAAAATTTGTTTATTTCATTAAGCTTGTGACACATTTGAATGATATGCACGAAGATAAGAAGTTTATGTGTGATTTGTGTGGAAAGTCTTTTAAGGATTTGAGCGCTTACAACTTACATGGTTGGCAAGTCCACGGTCCCGGACATAATTGTCCTGAATGTGGTAGACGATGTTCCACAACGTCCCTTTTGAAAGAACACTTAGCAAGCGCACATGGTAAAGGAAAATTCAAATGTTTAGAATGTTCTGCGGAATTCACGTCCGTTTACAAAAGGAAAAAACATATAATGTCCGTACACACGCCTAAAGATGTGCCATCTTCTTTCAAATGTCCCCATTGTGAGAAAGTTTTCACTTGTACGTCTCATAGGAATGTACACGTTAGGAAAGTACATTTGCAGGAGAAAAACGAAGTTTGCCCCATATGCCATGCGGAGTTGTTCAATAAAACTAGACTCAACCTTCATATGGTGAAACATTTGAGGGAGAGAAATCACGTTTGTGATATATGCGGGAAGAAGTATCAGTGGAAGAAGAACCTTAAAGTTCATATGCATAAAAGTCATAATATCTTGTGAATTGTGTGATATCCTTGTTTGAAATAGCTTTTAAATGAATCGTGAGTAATTTTTATTGAATTGTCATCACATTTTAGTATTTATTGATTTAGGTACTTTTTATTATACAATTGTACATGATGAATTATTAATTATACACTTATATGACTTTAATTTGTCTATAATTTATGTTTAGCTACCCGCCTCCGCTTCGCGGGGGCGCAATGTGGATGATAATGTGCTGCATATACATCGCACGCATAATCAAATACTGGCTTAACTCAAAAAAGTCAGTTTTTGGGAAATCACGAAAAACCTCCGCGCAATCACGACCTCGTCGGCTTTTTTTAAATAGAATAAAAATTTATTAGGTAAATAAATGTATTAATTTTTTTTCGTGTAGTCTATAAACTTATCAATAGTTATGTGTTATTTACTTTGTTCAAATTAAATAATAATAAATATTTTTTTATGTTTTAAAATTAACTTCTTGAGTTAAGTCTGTCTACTTTTAAAACTAAAGCAAATAAACTTTATTATTGGTGGCATATTCAACTATAAGTCTGTCTTGTTTAAACTAATTTCTTTATTTCAAGGACTCAATATGTTTTTTGTCTGTTTATTAGTAAATCAACTTATAAAACTTACTATTTATTTTTGTAGAAAATACACTCAACTCAGATTCGGTCTAGGTTCAATTAAACAACAGCAACTTCACATTAACAGCGTCCGACACAAACTGACATCAGTCGGTGTTTGAACAAAGACTGTGTGAGAAACACATAAAAATGAAAAAGACTAAAGAGATATTGTGTAAAGGTGGTCTATTGACGCAATTTTGATGTTTTTCCAAATTCATGTCATAGATGGCATTAAAAGAAGCCTGCGTCTATACGTAACTCATTTTTGACCTAACTCCTAATCGGTCAGTATTTGATTATGCGTGCGACATGTAAACCTTCCTCTTGAATCACTCTGTCTACTGATGGAAACCGCATTAAAATCCGTTGCGTAGTTTATAATATCTTGTGAGTTGTGTGACATCTATAAAGTTTAGACTTGTTTGAAATAGCTTTTAAGTGAATCGTGAGTAATTTTTATTGAATTGTCATCACATTTTAATGTTTATTGATTTAGGTTTTTTATTATACAATTGTACATGATGAATTATACACTTATATGACTTAAATGTGTCTATAATTTATGTTTCCCGCCTCCGCTTCGCGGGGGCGCAATGTGGGTATTGATGTGCTGGATATACATGTAAACCTTTCTCTTGAATCACTCTGTCTATTGATGGAAACCGCATTAAAATCCGTTGCGTAGTTTATAAGATCTAAGCGTACAGACGGCGTGAAGCGACTTTGTTTTGTGGGATAGTGTTATTTTTTTATGGTTGGCAATACTCACCTAATGTTAAATGACAGTGTAGTAGACGGTAAAGCACACCTACTCTGGAATGGAACTGTGAATGACGGAACACACCGATAGGTGCTTGGCGGTAGATTTTCAATTTGAAAGTGGTAGCTAGCCAGCCGAGTACTAGAGAGTATCAGAGAGTTTTTTTCACAATGTTTTTCTTTTACCGGCAGCTAAAACTCATTGTTGGGGTCTGAACCCACGTCCTTCGGCGTGTGAATCATCCGCGCTAACCACTGAGCTATCATTGCTACTAAGTTACATTTCAATTAGATAGATAGGTAGAAATTCATTGTGCACACCAAAAACAGAGAACAAAAGAATCTTTATGAGCTAGTGCCACAAGTGCCACAAGTAGCACATAAAGATCTCATCGCTCCTCATCGCTAAGAGCGATCTCTTCTAGGCAGCGGCGACCTTAGCTGTTGCGAGGCCCAGGGCGACAGATCATTGTTTGAGGTTTTCCTCTACCCGAGTAGGCCCAGTTTACTGAGCTCCCGCCCCGAGACCCTCAGGGAAAGGGTGGCTCAGTTCCCCCGCTGACAAAAACTGAATCTCCTAACATTATATATAAGCTATAGTAGGTATATATGTGCAAAAATATAATAATAATAATTTTATTGCCAGAAATAATTTCAGTACATACAAATACAATAAAACAACTTTACTCTGTCTTCGAAAATGTCCACGGACTGCGACTGTCTGATGGAGACAGGCAAAGCCTTCTATAACCAAAAAGCCATTACGGTAAAGGCACCACTATAAGAAGAAGTTGAGTGTTTAGGTGTGTAAAGATAGAGGGATGTAGAATGTCTCAAAGAACGAGGCTGAGAAGATTCATGAAAGAATTTAAAATTTTACTTGTAATACTATTAGTTTGTATTTTATTTGCAAAACTAGCTGCAGTTCCGGTACTTAGTACACGGTGCTGTAGACCTCGGTCTTTGCCACTACGTCTTTCCATGTAGACTTGGGACGGTGCATATGCCTTTTGTCTTCAGGTAGGTTTTATTACAATCACATAGTCTCTCTCTCTCTCTCTCTCTCTCTCTCTCTCTCTCTCTCTCTCTCTCTCTCTCTCTCTTTCTTTAATCGGTCCTTCGTTTCCAAGGGTCGTGGTCACTGGAACCTCTTAGACGTCCGTCTAAGTCTTTAATCTGTCTTCATCTACTCTGGTCTAAAGTAGTCCTCACCACCTGGTAGAACTTAGAAGAGGATGTGGTGTCTTCTTTCACATGGTCATCTTGTTGGCGACCGGCCTCGTGCTCTCTTTCCTTCGGTATTGCATAACATAGTATTCTATCAGTTATCTGACTTCCATAGTACAAGGTTTGCTTAGTTTGGGGTCAGATGGCGCTGTGTGTAATGTCCTGCGATCTTTATTTATTATTATTATTATATAAGTATTACAACGATATATATGCGCGTCCAATGAAAAACATATAACCACAATAATGTCATGCCAAAATATGTACGCGGAATAACTTTATGACAATTAACATTATGCTAATGAACAAGTGACCTTATATTTTTCCCTTTTATTCACACTTATGTATACTTTAGAAAAAATATGCGCGTCCAATAAAATATAACACCAATATTATAATAAATAATAATAAAAGCCTTTATTAACAATCTTATGAAATATGTTACATTTCATCTTATAAGTACTTGTGTACTACTAATTGTAACACCAATATTACGTTATGGCAAAACATGTAGGCGGAATAACTTTTTAGTATTATGCGAATTAACAAGTTACCATATCTTTTCCCCTTTTATTTTTATACAAAATTATATTTACACTTAAAAAAAAAATGTGCGTCCAATGAAATATGACCACATAATATGTTATAGCAAAATATGTAGGCGGAATAACTTTTTATTATTATGCGAATTAACAAATTACCATAATTATCTTTTTCCCCTTTTATTTTTATACAAAGGTATACACATTTTAGAAGTCTTACATAATATATTGGTGTTAGTGTCGGAATAGTTAACTTTTCCGTTATATAAACGTCACTTTTTCGATACGTCATTTATATACAACCCGTAAATAACGTCGATCAGTTGATTGATGAAAGAGGAACTAACCAACAAACACACTTTGACATTTATAATATTAATAGGGATTATTTCTTTTCAGATGTAAACCCCAATCGGATAGTGTTACCGATAGAGCAAAGACGCCGGAACCTCGAGGTTTTGTTCAACAATGCAACAATCGTACCATTTAAACATCGCGGACAGTGTTTATGCTTTTTCTGCGGTTTAAAAATGAAAGATAGGCAGCAGTTGATCGATCACAATCAGATGCACATACCTTGTAACACCAAACATAACTCTTTGAAGGCGTTAAACGCATCGGACTTCGAAATCAAAATTGACGTGTCCGAAATACGATGCAAAATATGTTCGGAACATTTCAACAATATTTACAATCTAGGATTCCATTTGGCGCATAAGCACAAACTTGATTATGATTTGTGTATAGGAACTTGTTACGTCGGTTATAGATTGATTGACCTGAAGTGTGTTGTGTGTTTTAAACAGTTAAAATCTTTGAGGGGTCTTATCCAACATACTAACAAGGAGCATCCCGTGAATTACTTCGAATGTGATGATTGCGGTAAAAGATTCAGAAGAAAGCACGACTTGATGGGTCATATAAATCAGATACATAAAGAGGAATTCAAATGTCCGAAATGTCCGGAGACTTTTAAATCGAAAGTAGAGTACACAAGGCACAAGAATGAAGACCATATTTCGCAATGCAACCTGTGTTTCCAAACGTTTTCATCGGCCACGTTGCGTTTGAACCATTTGAAGGGAGAGCATGACATCGCTCTGGGTGGCATTTGTGGATTCTGTCACAAGAAAATGAACTCTCGCTTCGCTTTTTTAGATCACGCTGGTAAATGTTCCGTCGGAGGTCCTGTGAACATTGAAGTGTCTCTAACACCCGTCAAGCCAGACATAGATACAGAAGTTCCCCTCGCAGTGACTGTAACAGTCAAGCCAGAGGTGGATGCGCCTTCAACTCCTGTCGAAGCAGAGACACTAACAGCCATGGCTGCAATGCGAGAAGCTAAAAAATTCGTAAGGAACAGTATCGCATATGTGTTCAACAACACCACCATCATTCCATTCAAGCGATACCACAATAGATTCAGGTGCTTTTACTGTCCAAAAGAGTTCAACAGTTGCAACGAACTCAGAAACCATTCAATGGAAGAACATCCCGTTTGTGATGTAAAAGTAAAAAGCATGAAGTTGAGCGGTTTAGGCTATCAATACATGTGGATAAAGGTCGACGCTTCGATATTGGCGTGTAAACTGTGTCGCTGCCAATACGAAGACTTGAGGAGCCTGTTGGCACATCTTGAATTAGTTCATGGCGCCCAACTCGGTAACTGCGCCGAAAAATTCTTACCTTTCAAACTGATCGACGACCAGTACCCTTGTCCACAATGTGGTGAAGAATTTTCGAGCTTCGGCAACACTTTGATCCACTTCAATAAGGAACATAACACAGAGAACAGAGTATTGTGTGTGACATGTGGGGAATCTTTCCATAATTTAACCTCACTTCAGATACATAGAAATCGCTGCAATGTAACACCGGACCGCTTCAAATGTAATAGATGCGATGTCGGATTTTATAACAAAAGTCAATTGACTAGACATTTGGGTTTGGCGCACAAAAAGAAAGTCTTGAAATGTCCTAATTGTACGGAGTTGTTCTCGTCCGAACATGCCAAAATGGTGCATATTATTAAAGAACATAAAGGCGGTCACAAGTGCACTTATTGTGATGCTTCTTTCATATTTCGCTCGCGGTTGATCCAACACGTTAAACGGTTGCATCTTCTGGAGAAAAATGAGAGGTGCACATATTGCGATAAAACGTTTTTCGACCAACGCAGATTGAAAAATCATATGGTCTTGCATACTGGGGAAAGGGCATTTAGTTGCGATTATTGCGAGAAGACATTTTCGTGGAAGAAGAACCTGATAAGCCACATTAATGTGCATTTGAAGAACGCAGGTTATGTTAGAAGAGATAGAAAATTAAACAAAAGCATTTAGTGTGAATATAAGATAAAAAAAAGAAATTGAAGATCTGCCTCTAAGCATTACGGTGTTTCGGCAGCCTATTAAAAAGTAGTTCCCATTCCAAGCCAGTGTTGCCACTGTGTTTATCTCCGTCGCTTAACATTAGGTGAGCTATGGTGAAACACTTAGCCTGTTAAACTTAAAAAACTTAATAGATAAAAAAAATCTATATCATTCAGGTGAATACGAGGTTTTAAAAAATATATTAGCTGAAATTCCACTTATCATTATCGTAGTTTTTAGCAGGATAACGAAATTAATGCGTGCTTTCGCCTAGCAGCCATCGTTGCTCCCCCAAATGGGGTCTTAAAGATTTATCAATGTTAGTCTCATAATTAATTCCTCAGCTTCAAGTGCTTCTTGCTTCTGAAAAATGCTTTGTCCAAGTTTTTTTTTCTCTTGAGACGAATCTTCTTAGCATTCAGTGGTATGACCGTACGGGTGGCGTGTCTATTGCGTTGCAGGGGCAGGAACCTGTACAGTGCCTGGGATTTGCGATCCAGGTGTAGGTTTAACTTCCTCTTTGAATACGTATTAACGCTCACTTCCATTGTCCATTCCTGCCCAATAAAAAAATATTTAATTTAGTGTTCAAAGTGAGTTTTAGTGCATTTCCGTTTTGATTACAACAATGATGAGGATTTAATTTAAACTTTATCTAACTTGACGACAATTTTTAAATATCTTATATCTATTTCTCTATCTATCTATCTAATATCTATTTTTAATTTAAACTTTATCTAACTTGACGACAATTTTTAAATATCTATCCATCTAACACAAATATCCGACATTAAATTTGAAATCTAAATAAAGTAAAATTTTTGCCGGCCGGCTCTTTGGTAACCTAGCCTTTTGCTTCTTGAAAATGGACGCTAAAATCTCGAACTTACTTTGCTAAAATTTGTTGAGAAACATGTTAAAGTCACTTGCTTGAGTGCCTTTTGGATTAAAATCGCACCAGAATTGTCGGAATTTAAGCCCAAAAGCTTTTTGAATAGTTTTTTCATTTGTTGAACGTCGAAGAATTAGTGTAATTGTGAACATATCATGTGCTGCTGCATCACGTGCCTTTTGAAGCAACTTTTCTGACCCTCGTCGGATTCGAGCTACGCCGTTCCTTGAATAGAATACACAAATACAAAACGCTATACACATCTTTCCAAGGAAAATTGAAAAGTCAGTCGCCGGTCATCTTCGACTAAGTTGTTATTTCTAATTTTTTTTTCAATGTGAATTTATTGAAAGGAACGAGATGCTTTCTTGAAGTTTCGAGATAACGCCTGTCCATAAACTTTGCAGCGATACACAGAACTTTGATCCGTGAATCAGGGAAGGTTGGAACCCCCCATATTGTGAGCTGTCTCATATTAGACAAGTATCCTGGCCTATGGGGCAGCTTCGGAATCCAACATTTTGATAACAGAGCGTGGTTCGAAATAAAATATAGATCCACAACTTAATACAGTATATTGTCGATTTAATTTGCCTCTTTGTTGGAAAATAAAAGGGCATGTTCACTTCATCAGTATACCTAATTACTAGGTTTGGTTTTGTTGTTTGTGCCTTGAAATAAAATTTCGGTCACCGCTTCGTTGTTGTCCGGTCATCTTCGCTGGTCTTCGACGGCTAATTCATTTATTACACGGTCGGACCGGAGGTGATACTGCAACGGATTTGTCGCCATTTTCAGATATACATACCTTCTTGGAGGATGAATACCGCATGACGGACATCGCTGATGAGTCGTCGCCTGCGGGCTCATCCGGCTCTCAGGGAAGACCCCGAACATCGCGCCGAGTTTGGGATCGGCGACCGGTGCATCAGCCTGCACACCGTTTTGCCGCAGCGCATTCAGAGGCTACCTGCCACTATTGTAAGGTATCGCACCATACCATTGCAAAATGCGCGTCCTTTCTCGCTTTGCACGTTAGTGCGCGACGCCGCATTGCCAAGGGTAGACGCCTATGTTTTACTTGCCTCGGGAATCACTTCCAAAGAGAATGCCCCAACCCCCATAACTGCGCACATTGCGGAGGAATGCATTTGAACATTTTGTGCGCTATCGCGGGGGGCATGAAACGCTTGGACGAGCCAAGGGGCGGGTACGAGTACCGTAGTCGGGGATCTAGATCCTTGAACTGCCGCTTGGATGATCGTTCCCCACCAAATCCGAAACGACAATATCGCCCGTCGCCACCGCCGCGCGACGCATTTTGTGCGATATCTCGTCGCTCGCCAACTATGCGCTATAACCCGTCGTTATCTCCCCCGTTAGCTGAACATCCGCGCATGGAGGCTCGCCCGCCGCGCTACGGGCGGGTACAGCACTATGATCATCCGCCAGCTATGGCGCGTCCATCAAGGTACCGAGCCACGGAGAATTTTGAACCGTATCCTACATTGAAGCGACCGCCCCCGCGCCGGCGCTAGGATAACAGCCCCTGCCCCTGCATGTTGGCGGTCATTTGAGGCACGCCGACATCTCCTACGAGCACGTCACCCTCTTTTGCTCCCAAAGAAAACAACATTTGGTGCAACTCCTGGTGGACGATTTAAGAATTCGCACGTGGGCCAGCAAGAATTTTTGATTTTGTCTGCCCTAAGAACAATTCGAAGAATAGTTTTTGGTTGCATGCCTTGCTATCGTTTCGAGGCCTCTACCAGTATGGGTGATTTACCGGATGATCATGTAACTGGAGTGACGCCTTGGTACGGCGTCGGGAATGATTTTGCTGGCCCCTATCTTGTTAAACGTCCCCTGTTCGGAATAGTAAGGTGATTGAGGCTTGGTTTTGTGTATTGTTTTGTTTTTATGTTTGGCAGCCGAGGATGTGCATCGGGAGCTGGTTTCTTCGTTGTCCACTCCAGCGTTTGTTACCACCTTGGATAGATTTGTATCACGTGGAGTAAGTACTCCCGTAAATAATCCATTCTGACTGCGGCACTAATTTCAAAGGCACAAACAACTATTTAACTGAATTGTGTGTATTTATTTAGGATAATTGTACAGATATTGGTAAAAAGCTGTCTGTCTCACCATGGTAAGACCTGGTTGTAAAGTCAGCCAAAATACACGTAGAGTTATTGGAGAAACCATTATCATCTTTGAAGAATTGGCAACTGTTTTGTAAGACTGAAGCTGTTCTTAACTCTAGACCATTGTTCCCGATTTTTTCGGATCCGACCGATTTGGAGGCTCTTGCGGTA
Source organism: Biston betularia (assembly GCA_905404145.2). Classification (NCBI taxonomy): domain Eukaryota; kingdom Metazoa; phylum Arthropoda; class Insecta; order Lepidoptera; family Geometridae; genus Biston; species Biston betularia. The sequence goes on from FR989890.1 coordinate 3,907,798, forward strand.
ATTTTTGATTGGTAGTCTCCTTGCCGCGCTGCCCGAGTACACTTGTTGATGTGAGACTCAGTCGTCTCTTGCGGTTTGAATTGCTCCAGCAGCTCACTCAGTTTCTGTAACATATTGCAACAACGCGTCAAATGGACAGACAAAACCGATTCATACAATATCGGAGACCTCATGTTGTCAAGTATGCTAAGTCACTAAAGCGAAGGGTGCGCATTGTTAATTTGGGTTTTGCCGCAAATGGCGTACCCCGGGTTGCTGAGGTTCTAGTGGACGGTTCTGTTTTATAAAGGGCGGTTGTAACGTTATCGCGACTGTCTGTTATAATTAGCGGTTATTGCCCTGTCCGAGGCGGATAGATGTTTGAAACCGGACAAATGCATTTGTTGGCAATATGGATTTTGGTGATGTGCCGATTGGGAAAAAAACGCATACGTCAGTTTTTGCCGGCCGGCATTTTGATAACCTAGCCTTTCGCTTCTTGAAAATGTCTTCGGAATACAACGTATATTCGGAATACAACGTATAAAGATATTATATAAATAAATATCGTTTATAAATCCGTAGCATTTTGAATTATCGAGAGTTGACTGCAATAGGTATACATATAAAATATTAAATAGGAAAAAATATAAATACAAATTTATTAATGTTTTATTAATAACACCCAATGTTACAAGTCAAATGTCGTTAAATCATTTCCAATATGTGTAAAAAAAATTGTAGTCACTTTTAGTTTGAAATATACGCATCCAATAATATGACTGCAATAAAATAGGAGTACGATTAATGTAAGTTACAGATTTTAAAAATGTGTTTGTAAAGTCTTGTAGACATTTCTTGCGGCTCGTGTCAATCTAGTGAGCACGAACTTTACATTACGGTAATGTAAAAAAAAAATGCTCCATTCTAACTAAAGTACATATTTCAATGCACGTAATGAATTATTTATTTAAGATGTAATATACTATTGCTAATATAGCATTCTAGTGAAATAAGTATTTATGTACATAAATAATTATCACTGATGTAATGATATGAATTTATAATTATGTTAGTGATAGATTTGGTGAATTGTTTGGCCACGTATTTTATTTTTCTGTTAAATACATTTTTAATGTTTATTCCATGTACTGTAAATGAACTATATTTTTTTTATTGTTTTAAGTAACTTAAAACTGGTATTTTTTTGCAATAGACGTGAATAGGCGATTTATTGATGTGCAAATTGGTATGGCTTGATCCTCTTCTGAAAATAAATTATGTAATACAAAATTATTGAGTTTTCATTTTACTGTATTCAAGTTTCATAATACTATACAGGTTCATTTTTAACTAATAGGCTATCGCTCGTATGTTATATTGCATTATACATAACTTTAATTCTTAAAGATGGGCTTTACAAAGGTTAGAAATAGTAAACTTGGGTCAAAGGACCAACACTTAGCTTGCTGAGCTCGATGAGATAAGTTATTTTTTACTGTTTAATTTTACATTTTATAGGAATAGTCGGTACAAGATTTTACGGAATCATTTAACTAATTGACCATCGCCCGTACGCTATATGACATCGTAACATTACTTCAGTTGTGATAGATTAGCTTGACAAAGCAAAAAAACGTAAATATTTAGTGTGATTAATACAGGGCTCGAAGGACCAATTCAGTTTGTTACTGAACTCTAGAAGATACAGTACAACATTTTATTGAGAACACCAAAATTACAATTCGTAAATTTATAATTACTTACTAGTAATTTAATAATAATCGTCGAAGTTATATTATATAGATACAAGATCACTAGAATCCAAAATCTCAGCTTGGTTCTGAAGTACGCTATAAACTATAGGTACGTATAAACTGAAGAAAAGCGCAATTTAACTTTATCAAACATTTTATTTTCAGATCGAACCGTGGTATTAATTTCCCGATTGTTCTTATAAAAAATTGAGATATGATTTTTGTGCAAAGCTAAGCTAAAAGATCGATAATGATAGACCATAATCATGTTCATCAACGAAAACTTTTTAATGGATTTGCGTATGCATGATCGCAAAGTTAATGTCGACGTATCTAAAACCAGATATGTTACAAAAACTGTATCCAGCTGTGTACTGTGTTATGTATACAGCTCGCTGGATTCTGAACATTTAAGATAAGAAATTAACGGTAGTGTCGCACGTTTGGAAAATGCCACTTCAGCCGAAAGATTTACAGAAAGAATCGTTTCATTTCAGATCGGACGTTGGAGCAAACCGCTACCTCAGAAAAGATGCGGACCAATCTCAAAATACTATTCGATCATACGACAATAATCCCTTTCAAGTGGAAAAAAAACTACGCCTGTTTCTATTGCAATGAAACGTATACTGAATATGCGAACTTTAGAAGTCACACGAAGTCCCACAGACCTTGCTCCAACAAAATCTTAAAACGGTTAAAAATGAATCGAGAAATCATGATAGACGTGTCAAAAATTGTTTGCCAACTATGCCAGGTTGAATTCAAAAGCCGCGCCGTAGTTGTTGACCATTTAATCAAACGCCATCGCAAAATGTACAATAAGAATATTAGCACACAGTTAGAAGAATATAGATTAAGTGATTTCAAATGTCTTCTTTGCGAACAGGAGTTTAAAAGTTTTCAAATGTTAGCACGTCACGTACATAGCTGTCATTCGAAAGACCATTACGCATGCAACGACTGTGGTAGACTGTTCACAACGACTGAAAGTATATCTTTACATATTAGGACGCAACATGTTGCTGACATATTTGCTTGTGTTAAGTGTAGCAAACAATTAGATGAAGAACATTTAAAGAAGCATGGTAAACATGCCCATTTACGTCAATGTAAGCAGTGCGATGGAAAATTTGAAAACGAGGGTAATCTGAAAAAAGACAACGCAAAAAATAATTTCGATGATAGAAAATGTAGATATTGCTCGAAAGAGCTGGCTTCTGCTATAGAAATGGAATTCCATTCATCAAATTGCGAATTCAAAGTCTACCAAATCGATACTAATGATGATAAACATTCGAGCAAGAGGTTAAGAAGAAACGCTCTTTGTAACCAAATTAGGCGAAATATTCAATGTGTGTTGAACATGTCCACCGCAGTGCCATTTAAATTCAAAGGGAAATTCAGTTGTTTCTACTGTTCGCAATGGTTTTCCAATTTCGATGAATTGATTTCTCATACTCGAACGGATCACCCGGTATGCGAGCTCAAATCGAAGGCCATGCAGACGTGCAAAGGCGAAAAGGCCTGCATCAAGCTAGATATAAATAATCTCGCCTGTAAACTATGCCATCTATCCATGTCCGATCTGAAAAGCTTCGTGGACCACGCTATTTCTCAACACGGCGCGGAATACGATAAATCGGTGCCATTCAAAGATTGCTTCGAAACTTTCTACCTTACTCAAGGCAGAATTCCCTGTCCTGAATGTCAAAAGCCTTTCGCGTATTTCGCGACTTTACTGAAGCATTTAGGTGCAGAACATAACCACCACAAAGCTGTTTGTGCTTATTGCGGTCGTGGTTTCCGTACCACAACCAGTTTGGCTATGCATATATCAAATTCTCACACCGGAATGTGCGAATGCAGCGTTTGCAACGTGAAATGCAAGAACTCTGCATCGTTAGCGCGGCACAAGGCTCGTTTTCACGACGCAAAAGATTTCAAATGTCCACAATGCCCGGAGTTATTCGAGACTATATACAAGAAGCAGAATCATTTGATTAAAGCTCATAACGTGGGGCACAAGTGTGCGTATTGCGAGAAGTTGTTTACGAGGAATTCTTTTATGATGAATCATGTGAGACGGACACACTTGAAGGAGCGGACAGTGCCTTGCTCTGTGTGCCATGTGAAATTTTTTGACAGCTACCATATGAAACTCCATATGGTCAAACACGAAGGCATGAGGCGGTTCAGATGCGATGTCTGTGGGAAATCATTCTTGAGGGTGAGAAATTTGAAATCTCACATGGATACTCACAAAAAAGCATACTTACATGAGGGAGTTATTTAAAACGTTAGTTGTTGGATTATTTTTTCGAATCTCATTTATTTTAATGTAAACTTTGCGAGAACAGGTATAATTTTGTATTATACGGTATATATTATACTATAGCTAATCTATTCAGAATTTTAGCTTTTTAATATGTACAATCAAATTTTTTGCAATTAAAATTTTAAATTTAAGTCTAGTTCAAGCTTTAAGTTAAGTTAAAGTCTTATTAACATCACAGCTAAATATTGATCTCATTAGCCGATATATTTACAGTGGAGCACAAGTTTGCTATGTATCTCTTGAATAAATTATTTGATAAATAATTCTGACTTTTAATGTGTACACCACACTACGATTACGATACTACGATACGTTTCGATGATCTCATTAATAGATAACAACTACAAAAATAATAACAGAGAATTAGGTGACAAATACAAAAATAATAACAGAGAATTAAGTAACAACTACAAAAATAATAAGAGATATTAAATAAACAACAAGTAACATTAATAATAAACATGATATGAATTGAAAGAATATGACAAAATTTTGAACCTATTTAAAATGAACCTGTAAATAAAGTAATTCGTAGGAACTGATATCAGAATTTATGATACAATCAAAATGATGAAGAATGATTGACAAAAGTGAATCTCATAACGAACACAGAAGTAAAAACTGCCAATTTGGTTGCAGGTGCAAAAATGAATACAGTGGAGGACAAATGTAAGAAAATGGAACTTGCTCGTAAGCTACTTATCAAACGGCGAAACATAGAATATGTTTTACAATACAGCAACGTCACTCCATTCATGTGGCACAAATCTAAGTACAGATGCTTTTATTGTGCTGAACCTATGAAAGACCCGGAAATCTTAAGGCGCCATACCGCTGAAGCGCATCAAGACGCCAACCTTGAGCTCATAGTTTATGATAGAACTAAAAACAATAGAAATAAAGATGCAGCCATCAAGATAGATGTCGCTGATATAACGTGCAAGCTCTGCTCTCAGAGTTCCAATTCTTTGGAAGAACTGATACACCATATTATCATAGCACATGACGCGGAATATGACGTCAGCGTCCCTAACTGTCTTCTCCCTTTCAAACTAGACAAAGAGCAACCTACTTGTGCAACTTGTAACGAAAAATTCGTATTTTTTGAGTACCTACTCCGACATGCAAACAAAAATCACCTTTCTCACCAGTATATTTGCGACGTTTGTGGCGTAAGCTTTCAAGGGGAGAACCATCTCAAAATGCATTATAGATACTATCACAGAGATGGTGGCTACACGTGCGAATATTGTGGCATTAGTTTAACTACGCTTTCTAAAAAGATTCTACACGAGAAAAATATTCATGCGGCTAAACTTTCCACGTGTCCTCATTGCCCTGAGACATTCAAAAGTCCGTATATAAAGAAACTGCACATGGCCAATGTTCACGGAGTCGAAGAGCTGAAAATTAAATGTCCTTATTGTCCGAAAGTGTACCCGCAAGAAAGTATAATGTCACGTCATATGAGACGGGTGCATCTGCGTGAAAAGAATGTCGAATGCGAGGTGTGTGGTGACAAATTTTTCAGTCCATATGACGTTAAATTACATATGGTCAAACACAACGGCGATAAAAAGTTTGTTTGCAACGTGTGCGGGAAGAAATTCTCGAAGAAAAGTAATTTGAACGCTCACACAGTTCTGCACACCAGGGAGAAAAATTTCTACTGCCCGGTTTGTGATAAAGCTTTCGCACATCAGACTACTTTGAAGGTACACATCAAGAACCGACATCAACAGAACGATATAGAGACCGGGTATAACATACTTGATAATATGTATGACAATAATATGGATGACACTGGTGATAAGAACATTATACAAATGGAAGTTATACAAGATGATATAGACAGCGCCGGAGCTATAATTGACCAGTACATTGTCTCGCAATGATTAGAATATACGATATACTTTAAAGTTTTAAATGGATTTAAATTTAGAGAAGGAACTACAATGTTGCTAACATCTATATATTCTACTAGCTGTTAACCGCTATTACTTTCGCGTAATATTTAACAAAAAGTTTGTTCTGTCTGAACCAGACCAGGTGTCGTCTAGTTATAATTAGAATAGTGATTACTATTGTATTATGTTACACTTGACGACTTCTGGTGGTGGATAGTGGTAATACTCTTAAAAATTTTTGGTAATCCCAGAGGAACCTAATATTTTTCAAATGTAAATAGTATTCTATGAATTAATACAGGCCATAAACAAAGTGTGTACCAAATTTCATTTAAATCTGTTTAGCCGTTTTTGTGTGATTGAGTAACAAACACACAAACAAACTTTCACATTTATAATATTAGTAGGAGTAGAATAGGATAGTGACAACACCGCTGTAATACTGATAAAATTAAATGTGTTTGATGAATAATAATAATAATCATGATTTTTGTCGAATGTAATTTGTGACAACATAAGCCTATCAAAGCTTATTTAACTGGCACTATTTATTTATTTTATATAATTTCCTGATATTTATTATGTTTTAATAAACTATTGATAGAATCAAAACTGATTTTAATTTTCTTGAATTGAGTACATTACATACCTCGCTTTTAATAACACTTTCTGTAGCGATTTATTTGGCTAAATGAACATCACTTATTGTGACACCTTAAAAACCGTAACTTAAATAAAACATTTGTGTTTGTTAAGGAGATCTACTTACCACTAAGTAAAACCAATATAAAAACTTCAAATCCAATCCTATGACGATGTTCATGCGTTTCCCAAATTATTCAATAAGACACCCAGATACGGTGTGCGTAAATTCGAATACTCTCTTTGCAGGCGGAACGAAAAGGCAAATACAAAAAAGCGCCCTCGATCACCTGAGCACTGTCCGAAGAAACATTAGCACCGTGCTGCGCTTCTCTAATGTCATACCTTTCAACTGGAATACTAAAGGCTTCCGATGCTTCTACTGCACAAAAACTACCCAAGACTGTTGCTTACTAAAATCTCACACTCCCAAACACGTCTCCGTCAATCTAGATGATTTCATCAACAAACATGTCATCACAAAAGATGTTCCCATCAAAATTGATATAAGCAATCTCTCGTGTAGAGTTTGCAGTACCCCGTTTGCTAGTTTAGAAGATATAATCATGCACATAATCGAAAATCATAACGTAACATACGACGCTTCAGTCGGGGTATGCTTCTTCCCGTTCATCTTGAACAAAGATGTTATGCAATGCGTTTTATGTGAGAACCGTTACGACAATTTCAACAGCTTAATCGGTCATATGTACAAGCAGCATGTCAATCATTCTTACATCTGCCAGGTTTGCGGTCTCAGTTTCAAAGATCAGATTCGTTTGAAAAGGCATATTACGAACAGTCACGTTGGCTACAGATGTACTATTTGCAAGAAAACCTTTAGCGCATTACACAAATTGGCTAAGCACAAGGAAAGGTTTCACGGGCAGGTGAAGCTGCACGAATGCGGTTTGTGTAGCGATAAATTTTTAAACAGTTACCAAGTAAAAGTCCACATGGGGAAGGTTCATAACGTTGAAAAGTATATCATCAAGTGTGAGCATTGTCCTAAAGTTTGCACGACGAAAGGGGCGATGTTACTTCACGTGCAAAGTCTTCATTCCGAGATCAGATATCAGTGTGACTTGTGCGACTATACTACGGGTATCAAATGGTTGATCAAGTTGCATAAACGGAAACATTTCGGTCTGAAAGAGTATTCTTGTAGTATTTGTGAGAGACTGTTTGGTAGGTCCAGTAATTTGCGGACACACATGAAAGTGCATACGGGTAAAGTTGGGAGGGTTTGTCGAGTTTGTAGAAAGGGGTTCACGGATTTGCAGTCTTTTGAAAAACATGAGCTGGAAGTTCATTATTATGATAATTTTTAGGCAAGGACTTTAGAGAAGACAATTTTAGCATTTCCACCTAAATTATAATTAAACCTTTATACGTTTTTGTTACGCCACTCCAAAATAAGCTCAATAGCTCGTATTATTTTTAATAATCTCTTGCACTAAAACGTTAATACCTACATGCGTATTATATAAACTTAAATACTCATTAAGTATCTATCTACATTTAAATATTAATTTCGTAACATTGGATAAACTTGTAGTATAATAAATCAAATACAGTTTGTATTGACATTAAAGTAGTAATAATACTAAATATTTTTACATGTACCAGACCCTATGACGTTATTGCATGCATTCTGGCCACCTCTATTAGCAATGTAATGTAATGGCATTTAAAAAAACCTGTTTTCCTTTACAGGAGAACCTAGAGGTGGCCAGAAACTCGTTGCGGTAAAACCAAAAGAACCTACCAACACACTCGTGAAGCCTAAACCAAAAACAGCTATCGTGCCGGTTAAACAAAAAAGTGACACAATCGTAACAGCGAAACCCAAAACGTGCAAAATCAAAAGCGCAACCGTACTCCCAAAAGCTCATAGCTCATCAGAAGCTATCGACAGAGATTTGGCACCTCCCGCCAACATCTTAGCAAAAAAAGGCCCAAAGCGACTCACAGCTAAAGAAAAACGTAATATCATGATCCGGAATGTCACCCAAGTCTTATTAAAAACCACTGTCATGCCGTTCAGATGGCTTAAAAGTTCGTACCGTTGTTTCTACTGCTACGAAATATTTCAAGAAGCATCAGATCTTAAAGAACATCAAATCACCCATAAAGGATCGGAAGTTATAGAGAAGGCTATGAACAACTATTGGGAACCAGTAGTTTATCTCGATATATCTGAAATGACCTGCAAACTTTGTCCCGAACAAATCACGGATCTCTACGACATGATAGACCATCTTGTAACTAAACATGGTGTCGATTTCAACAAAGATATAGGCACGTGCATGGTTGCTTTTAAGTTAGATAATCTAGATATCACTTGCCTGAGTTGTGGGGCAGCCTTCTTTACTTTCGGACCTCTGCTTTGCCATACAAATAAAGCTCACAAAGGAACGAACGTACTCCTATGCGAGGTGTGCGGACAACATTTTAAACACACAAATCTGTTAAGATTGCACGTGAAATCGGTCCACGAAAACGCTAGCATCCCGTGTCCAGATTGTGGCGAGAAATTTCTCACGCCGTCGAAATTAAAGACTCATCAAAAAACAATGCATTTTGTGGAGAAAAAGTATAAGTGTCTGGTTTGTACAGAAACGTTTCAGAGTCACTATAAGCGTTCCAGGCACATGGCGACAGAACACGAGAATAGGAAAGTTATCAAGTGTCTCCAATGTCCTAGAACCTTCATATTTAGGAGTATGATGATGACACACTTGAGAGACACCCATCTCAAGGTTCGTAACCACATGTGCAGTGTTTGCGGTTGGAGAGCTTTCAACAGCAATAGATTAAAGAATCACATGTACAAACACAGCGGTGAGAAGAATTTCAAATGCGAGGTGTGCGATAAGGCGTTTTCGACGAGGAAGATCATGATGGCACATTTCACGAGAATGCACAAAGCTCCTCAACAACCGGTCGTGTCCTACGGAAATCCGTATGGCCAGCAATGAAAACAATTACAGCATTAAATATGCGAAATCGAAAAAACTGGATATGTGTGACCTTTAAAGCAAAACTAAAAATTAAAAATTATTTATAAAAACAAGCTGTTATCTGGGACAATGAACTAAAAATTTTAAATTAAATTTATAGTAAACCGTTCAGAGACGTTGCCACTCCGAGCCTCATGCGGCCGTGTTCCCGCGCGTTTCCTCGAGTAGGCACGTACAACCCTCTCGCTCGCACCTACGCGTGTTCCACGCTCGGTCCCTTTCTACCGACGCCGCCCGCCAAACGGTCGTACGACATCTACCGCGCGAAGCCAGTCGTCTCCTACTCTATTCCCGATCGACACGGTTGTACGCGCGCGCTTAACGTAACCTACGAACATTTCATTTTCACTAATTTTGTATGTCTGGTGGACAATAAACTGTTCCCTGTGACTTTCTCGTGTTTTACTTATATGAGGGCACATTCCCCCCTCATAAATTCTAGTATTTGGCGTGTAGGTGCTTACCTATATTCTTAAAAGCTTGAGGCACATAAGTATAGTATCTTTTTTTTCTAAATGTTTTTTAAAATCGCAGGTTACTTATATTGTTGTATATATTATTATGTGTCAGTATTATGAATGTATTTATAAAAACAATTATGTGCTTAATAAAGGCCTTTATCAGCAAAATGTATATGAATTTATTAACCTGGTAATTAGTTTGGTAAAACTTAAAATTAATAAAGCATATTACGTAGTTTTCAAAAACTAACTCAATATTTTGAAGTAATGAACGCCAAAATATAATGCTCTGTGTTGGAGAAGAAACTGACATCTCTTGATTATATAAAGAACTGAGTAGACCCATGTCGTGTTACATACGAAACAGTTTACAGCTATTTGTCATAGATGGCGTTGTTAGCTAACATTTTTTTTAAAAAGTTTTTTATTTTTGTGGCATCTCCCACCGTGTTTTTGTTTTGTTCTATAGTATAACATTTTGTAATATTATAATACAAATAGATAAACAATTTAAAGTTAAATGTAAGAAAAAATAAACAGTGTTTGCGTGTGTGAAAGCGTTTTTTGGTCGGTTTACACGCCGAAGGGTGTGGGTTCGAACCCCAACAATGAGCTTAAGCTGCCGGCTATGAATAATAGTCTTGTTATTCGTAAGCTGCCGGTAAAGGAAAACATCGTAAGGAAACGATAGCATGGCGGTAGGGTACTTTCTCTAGTTGAAAATCTGCCGCCAAGCATCTAACAGTAGGTACGTTCGGACAGCCTTCCATTCCAGGCTAGGTGTGTACCATCTTCGACCATATCCTCACTTAACATCAGGTGAGCTGTGGTCAAACACCTAGCCTGTCAACTGTAAAAAAAACATGTATGAAGTATATAATAACGGCGATGTCAATCGCGAATAATTTGAACTTTTCTATTATCGTTATCGCTGATCGAATGTTATTTCGCCTAGGCCCAAAGTCCTTTAAATTTATTTTTAATACTTTATCACAGTGTTAATTGAAACCGAAACACAATAATGTTCACACACTACAGCTCATTCTTCTTCTTTGCAAATCAATGTTTCGTGTTTGCGATATTTTTTTTGTATTAACCTCGATAAAATATCTTTAAACACAATGTTTGGTGAACGATTTTTTTACGTTACCCTTTGGTAACTGCTCCACCGTAGACCGCATCTTTGCCAAGCCTATCTTTAGTAAAAAAATAAATTAAAAAAAAACTGCCACTACGTACAAAAATAATGTCAACATCCAGGCAAGTTTGTAACAAAAGCGCTTTAAAGTTTTACATTGTAGTTACTAAAAGAGTCACTAGATGGCGCTTATAAGGTCTGTCGTGGTTCTCCATACAAATGTGCATTAATGTACTGTAGTGTAAATCTCGCAAGCGAAGTTTTCCGTGTCATTTAGGATGTATAAATCTAAAGTTGTCAAACTAATGTACTTGCTTCGGCAGTACATATACAATACTGGTTAAGATAGTTTCCCAGTGTCCTTAGAGTGGTTTTTAAAAAAATCATCATGAAAATGGTGAATTTTTGACGGGAAATAAAAAAAATAACCAAATCTATCAAATAGAGTCAAAAGCAATAGTACGCCGGCTGAAACTATTTTCATGAATAGTTGTCATCATACTGAGTTGAAAAATAGTCGTCACCTGCATGGAGGAGGGTGGGTGGATTATGCGTCAGCCGATCGCATGAACTTTTAAAAAAACGCGTAAAAAAAAGTCATAGTCATCATCATCATCATCATTTCAGCCGTAGGACGTCCACTGCTGGACATAGGCCTCCCCTATTGACTTCCATAAAGACCGGTTGAAAGCGGCTCGCATCCAGCGCGTTCCTTGCGGTCTTTACTAGGATGAAACTTAAACTAGCTTATTGTTTATATAATTATAAATTGCGGTCTTTTAGAGTAGTTATTATTTTAAGTTATTTTGTTTTGTTTAATTGAAGATATTTATTATACTTTTTTTCATAATTTAGCTTTTTATATAATTTAAAGTACGAAAACAGCAATCAGCTGCGTCGGTAGCGGTGGAAAGACTGTCAGCCGATGCAGTAAAGGTTGAAAATATGGGAGCATTGCTATTATGCGGTTTCCTTTTAAACACGAATTTCGAGGTAGATTCTGGCCTTGCTTGAGCCCATAACACGACCTTAGGGCTACCTAAGCCTCTTTCCTTAAAATTAATTAGATTAAAATAAAAATTAAAAAAATCCTCTTGGTAAAATTTGATGGCCCCTAAGTATGTAATTATAATTTTTTGTTTTGTTTTTATTGACATGACATATTTTATTTTTGACATATCATTTCATTGACATTTTCGTTGTATTGATGGTATGATATTGAATGATAAATCACCTGTAACTTTGGTGTTATCAATAAAAGATTTGTATGTATGTACGTGTACCAGAAAGTCAAAATTAAAGTTTAAAGAGTTAGACAATGATTACACGTTACCCAAAGGCGACACTGCCAAATTAAGAGCATCCCTTCTCATTCCAGGATCATTACGCAGTCGTACTCAAGATTCGCTGACCGAGAGCTCAGAATCTGAAAATGAACCGCAAAACATTGACAAAAGACTTTTGGCAATGAGGGAAAATGTCACAAAAGTGGTCCTTAACTCAACTGTCATGCCATTCCGATGGTTAACCACGTCGTATAGATGTTTTTACTGTTATGATATATTAGAAACAGCAGCAGAATTGAAAGCCCACAACCTTCTGCACGAAAGACATGAAATCACGAAGGTGATGCAGAAATATTGGGAGAACGATGTTTTTGTTGACATATCACAACTTTCCTGCTCAGTATGTTCCGCTGACTGTGAAAGCTTAAATGATCTCGTTGATCATTTAATGATACAGCATGGCGTCGATTATGACGATAGCACGAAATTTTGTTTCAAACCTTTCGTATTGAAGGAGAACGAGGTCGCTTGCGGAGTCTGCGATGCAAGTTTCAAGTTGTTCACCCAGTTACTACTTCACGCGACAAAGGAGCATAGAAATCCGAAAGATTACATTTGCGATATCTGCGGAAGGTCGTTTAAGAAACACCAGTACAAGATGCACGTGCAAAATGAACATAGAAGAAAGAATGTTAATTGCACGCAGTGCGGCGAAGCCTTCAGTTTATACGCGATACGGACCCATATGATCAAAGTCCACGGCAAAAAAGTCAAATGCAAGATATGCAGCGAGACATTTTCTACTTATTACAAAAAGCAGCAGCATATGACTGCAGTGCATCGGACTCGGAGCGAGATCAAATGCCCTCAATGCCCGAAAATCTTTTACTTTCAAAGCTCTTTGACGAGACACGTGAAGGAGATGCATTTGAAAGAGAAAAATGCCATGTGCAGTATATGCGGTTGGATCACATACGCGCGTAATCAATTGGAATACCACATGCTGAAACACAAGGAAACAAAAGATATTTCGTGCAAATCTTGCAATAAGATGTTCAAAGATAAAAGATATTTGAGGCAACATTACCAAATAGCACATGATGAAGAGTCGAGAGGAGATAATGAAGAACTTTGGGAGAGCAATGTGGAATAGAGTTTAATAATGAAAGAGTTGATAAAGCATCTCTACATTATATAAAACATAGTCGCTTCCCGCCGTCTGCACGCTTAGATCTTTTAAACTACGCAACGAATTTTAATGAGGTTTCCATCAATAGACAGAGTGATTCAAGAGGAAGGTTTATAATTATGTAAATACATGCATATGCACCACATTAGTATCTACACTGCACCCGTACGAAGCCGGGGCGGGTCGCTAGTCTACATAGTATAAAGCAAAATCGCATCCCGTTGTCTGTACGCTTAGATCTTTTAAACTACGCAACGGATTTTAATGAGGTTTCCATCAATAGACAGAGTGATTCAAGAGGAAGGTTTATAATTATGTAAATACATGCATATGCACCACATTAGTATCTACACTGCACCCGTACGAAGCCGGGGCGGGTCGCTAGTCTACATAGTATAAAGCAAAATCGCATCCCGTTGTCTGTACGCTTAGATCTTTTAAACTACGCAACGGATTTTAATGAGGTTTCCATCAATAGACAGAGTGATTCAAGAGAAAGGTTTATATGTATAATACATGCATATGCACCACATTAGTATCTACATTGCACCCGTGCGAAGCCGGGGCGGGTCGCTAGTCTACATAGTATAAAGCAAAGTCGCTTCCCGTTGTCTGTACGCTTAGATCTTTTAAACTACGCAACGGATTTTAATGAGGTTTCCATCAATAGACAGAGTGATTCAAGAGATAGGTTTATATGTATAATACATGCATATGCACCACATTAGTATCTACATTGCACCCGTGCGAAGCCGGGGCGGGTCGCTAGTCTCTACATAGTATAAAACAAAATCGCTTTCCGTTGTCTGTACGCTTAGATCTTTTAAACTACGCAACGGATTTTAATGCGGTTTCCATCAATAGACAGAGTGGTTCAAGAGGAAGGTTTACATGTATAATACATGCATATTACATCAAAGAAAATCCGAGAATTTCAAAGGTTTATATATAACATGATGTCGTAAAAAACCATTGTAAACGCTGGAAATAGATCAAAATAATGTACCTACTACGTTAGTAGTTAGTAGGTATCTATCCACATTGCAGCCGTGCGAAGCCGGGGCAGGTCGCTAGTAGAAAAAAAAAGTATAAAATTCAAACTACTAGCTGTTACCAGCGACTTCGTCCGCGTGGAATTTAATAAAAACAATGTTTGTTCAGTTCGCACAATTTACGAAAAGTTAATAATTATTATGTATAGAAATTAATTATTCTTAGGTACCTAACATAAAATTTTCCGATATGAAAAGTACCTATCAGGTTACAAAATTTCATCTACTTAGATCCGTTCAGCTGTTTTACCAAAACTTTCACTTAATGTAGGTATAATATTAGTAGTTTTTCTGATGTAAAAAGTATTCTATATGTAAATCCAGGTAATAAACTGTAAAATGTATTTGACCAATTTACACAGTAACCAGTCAATGGCGTTGTGGGCTGTGCTATTATGAAGTTAAATTTACAAATTCTAACGTCACTATTTGTTTTAAAACTATTGTTCCTAAATAAATAAAATAACGACTGAGGCAGATTTTTTTTTTCGTTAATTTGCCCTTTCGGGCAGGCTAAAGCTATAAAGCCATACTGCCTCGTCTTCAGTATTATTTCTGCTGTATCTTAACTATGGTTATCGTCAAAGTCGTCTTAGTCAAGTCCAGTTCGTGTCAGTTCGTGCCAGTCATGCTTTAGTAAAGTAGTGGCAACTTTACTATAAAGCTTCGATGGAGTTTTGGAAGCAACACGAAAACTCATGTTTCACCACATTATATCATTTTCCCACACTCGCGCTTGTAATTCGGCACTTTATGAATAAAACACCACCATTTTTATGCATAAACACTCGACAAAACACTAGTTTTGGAAAAAAATACAACGAAGCGACACGACTCTTCCCACGTTCCCGCCAAAACTCCCGACTGAGGCAGAGTACCTACTCTTTTTTTTTTTAAACTTCTGTAACTTTTTAATGCCTTTTTTTTAAATACACTAACCTATTAATCTTTAACATGAACTTCACAACAGAAAACAATAACATTTCCGTGCTGACTCCGACTGCTCCGGCACTCACGCAGTGATCGCCGGCAACGGTCCGCTGTCCCTACCGCGTCGCCTCTCCCCACTTTTGTGTCGCCTTTTTACCGCGAAGATATTATTTATTCTCACTTAGGATTAACATTTGTGTGACGATAAATGTTTGTCAAAAAAAAAAAAGTAAATAAAAAAGTGTATAATTTTAAAGCGATCGTAGCCCAGTGGTTAGCGCGGTTCGGTTCACACGCTAATGGGCGTGGATTCAAACTCTAACAATGAGCTGCCGGTGAAGGAAACCATTGCATGGTGGTAGAGTTCTTTGTAGTACTCGACTGGCACCACCCTCAAGTTAAAAATCTGTCACCAAGCATCTAACTGTGTGTTCCGGCAGCCTCACTTGAGAGCCAGTTTCATTCTAAACTAGGTGTGTTTACCATCTTCGACCACACCGTCACTAGTCACACTAGTAAAAAATATATACATATAGGATACTAGCGGACGCGATTTACCCGCGTAGTTCCCGTTCCTGAGGAAATACAAGGATAAAAAATTGCCTATGTCAACCAGGGAATTGTGTAGCTTCCCAACGGTGAAAGAATTTTTGAAATCGGTCCAGTAGTTTCGGAGCCTATTCAATACAAACAAACAATCAAATCTTTCCTCATTATAGTATAGACTGATAACAGAAACACCAAAATAAAAAAATGGAAGCAATTTTTTTTTTTTTAAATATCGTAGGACTATACACACAGCGCCATCTGGTCCCAAACTAAGCAGAGCTTGTGTCATGGAAGTCTGATAACTGATAGAATACATATAGTCATATATACTTTATTTTGTAAATACATACTTATAATACACACAGAACAGAACAAACATTTGTTTATTCACAAAATGTTTGCCCTGAGTGGGAATCGAACCCACGCCCTACAGCTCTCAAGGCAGATATACTACCAATGAGCCAACAGGGCTGTCAACTGTTTAAATATCTATTCACGTCAAAATGTGGAATGTTGAGAGTAATTTCTCGTATATAAAAATAACAGGCGATATGGTCGCTCAGCGACA
Source organism: Biston betularia (assembly GCA_905404145.2). NCBI lineage: Eukaryota > Metazoa > Arthropoda > Insecta > Lepidoptera > Geometridae > Biston > Biston betularia. The sequence goes on from FR989890.1 coordinate 3,924,617, forward strand.
AAGCCAAAATTAAATTAAAAAAAAAAAAAATAATAATAACACTTCAACATAAGAATTACTTTCGATTTTTCCTTTGCAGGTTTCGAAATCTTCAATAGCGTATCACCGTGCCGACGGAAAGACGACCTAGTAAAGTTATTGACAATCATTATCGAGAACTCTACAGTTGTTCCTTTCCGATGGCACTGCAGTAAGTACATGTGTTTCTACTGCGGATGCCCGTTCGACGACAGCGTGCAGTTAAAAAAACATAACACAGAAGAACACAGCGACACAAAGATACGTAGCGCATTCAGATCTCTACTCAGAAACAGCAGAATCAAGTTAGACATATCAATAATCGAATGCACCATTTGTTTCGTACAGTTTACTAAACTCGATCACCTAATCGATCATTTTGGGGATACGCACGATTTTAAAATAGATCCCAGTTTGAAAACGGACTTGTTCGCATTCAAATTATCCGAGAAAAAAATGACGTGCGAGGAATGCGGAGAAGAATTCCAGTTCTTCGGCTCTTTACTCAAGCATTGTCATTCGTTTCACAATAAAAATGAACCTTACATATGCGAGATTTGCGGCATGGGGTTCGTTGCTAAAGCTAACGTCACGTCTCACGTGAGAAACGTTCACGCGAAAGAAGTTCCTTGCAACAAATGCATCGATGGTAACTGCGAACACTTGAAAAAGAGTTGCATAAAAAAATGCACGAAGTGTTCCGAAATTTTGCCCACTGTTTACTTGTATAAACGTCATATGGCGACCGTGCACGACGTGAAAAATCATCAATTCGCGTGCGACTTGTGTCCGCGTGTGTTTACAATCAGATATCAACTTTTGAAACATAAACAGAGGGTGCATTTGAAACAGAGAAGTTTTGCGTGCGAAATATGTGGGTACAGAGCTTCTAGCAAAGAGTATTTGACGCGTCATATGGTGTGTCATGATGACACTAGACCGTTTGAATGTGAGTTTTGTAAGAAGGCGTTTCAGAGGAAAAAGACACTGGAGTTTCATAGACGGATTCACACAAATGATAAAAGGTGTGTATGCAAGGAGTGTGGAAAGGCTTTTGTACAAACGACAAGTTTGAAGTTACATTATAGGGTGCATCATCCGAAAGACGGTGGCTAAGTTACTTTGGACTTAAGAGGAACTACTCTTTACTCTAAATTGTAGAAAACAAAGTCGTCTTTCTGTTTCTCCGTTTACTTTTTAACTACGCAAACAATTTAGATACCGTAAGCGGGGGTGACTTTGTGACAGATTTCTATATTTTTGGGGAATATTTTTTTGGTTCTTTGTATATTTTTTGTTTTTAAACCCTTACTGGAATCTATATCTATAAATGTATATATTCATTTAGAAATATCCACGAATACTCTACTATTTTCAATGCAATAAAAGCAACATTATCATGCTTAGTTCTAGGACCGGTTATGACCAGAGAACGATACTGTTAGGAGTGGACATTTTAATGGAGTAATAGTACTGATTGGTCCATTAAAATGTTAAATTTTATTGGACTTAGCGTGCATTTGTCAGATGACGCAATTTTATTTTTTAGATATAAATGAGGGGTTAGTGTAAAGTTAAAGCCAAGTTTGTGGAGTTGCAACCCACGGCAGCCATCTTGGAAAAGGGGTACCGATGGTTTTTTATGATTTATCTATCAAACTAAAACATCACAACATTTTTTGCAAATAAAATTCTCTACTACTTTAATCCAGTAACTTTTAGTCGGAGAATCAAAAATAACAAAGCTATAAGCGAAAATCGATAACAATTTGAGTTTCTATTGGTCTATAAAAAAATATCAGACCATTTTTATAGAGGGGATTTTAAAGAATCATTTTCATTATAAACTTTGTAATTTTTAATTAATTAATAACAAAATTGCACTATCAATAATAATTAAAAAAATTAAGTAATTTAACTATAATTTATACTTATACCTACTTTTAGATATAAATCACGTTTATGTTTTACATAGTTATCCATATATATTTCGGTTATAGTTAATCTTATGTATACTCCATTTATAGTATTCAATTAAACGATCTTTCTATATCTATGTAAGTAGCTAAAATGCCCACTGGCCACAAATATGTACCTATTTATCCAAATGTATAGTAATTAAGTTATCATTTAGGTGAGACGACTATGTTTCTTGTGATATTAATAAAGATCTTTGAACCTAATGTCATTTGGAGATTTTGTTTCCTGAGCGCTTAGTATGACTTTTGATAGTAAACCAAAACCTTTATAGTTTTCGAACGGCTCCATACATTGCACACTAGCGATCGTAGCGGAAACGCAGAGTAAACTAAAACGACAGTATAAGATCACATCGTTCGTAATTTACGAATACTTTAAAAGTTTTCGTGTAGTTTCCTCATAGTTTTGTGCATTTTGGCAGTACCAGTGACCACTTTGACTGACGAAATGTATAGTTTAACGTTTACGAAAACTATCGTATTTTCCAAACTCGAAATAGAAAAATCAGTGAGAGCTTTAAAAGTCTGTGTAAAACGGTTGCAAAGCCTTGAACATCGACGCAATGTTGCTTGTCTGTCACTTTTCTACACTTTTGAGAGTGCTTCAGATCTGCATGACCTAATTCTATCCCACCCATTCTATTATCTGAAAGCCAGGTCTAAAAAGCGACACTGCCTCACAAACGATATTGACAGCCCCGTTGGCTCATTGGTAGTACATCTGCCTTGAGAGCTGTGGGGCGTGGGTTCGATTCCCACTCAGGCCAAACATTTTGTGAATAAACAAATGTTGGTTCTGTCTGGGTGTTCTGTATGTATTATAAGTATGTATTTACAAAAAAAAAGTATTTATGTATTCTATCAGTTATCTGACTTCCATCACACAAGCTCTGCTTAGTTTGCGGCCAGATGGCGCTGTGTGTATCATCATCATCATCATCATCATCATCATTTCAGCCGTAGGACGTCCGCTGCTGGACATAGGCCTCCCCCATTGACTTCCATAAAGACTGGTTGGAAGCGGCTCGCATCCAGCGCGTTCCTGCGGTCTTTACTAGGTCGTCTGTCCACCTTGTGGGTGGACGTCCTACGCTGCGCTTGCCGGTCCGTGGTCTCCACTCTAGAACTTTGCAGCCCCATCGGCCATCAGTTCTGCGTGCTATGTGCCCTGCTCACTGCCACTTCAACTTGCTAATCCGTTGGGCTATGTCGGTAACTTTGGTTCGTCTACGGATCTCCTCATTCCTGATTCGATGCTGTGTGTATAGTCCTACGATATTTATTTATTTATTTATATTCCAAAAATTCGATGTATACATTTTAAACAGTACACAGCTCACACACAAGGGAAACGACAAGAGAGCGTCACGCCGTTCGTCGTCACGGCACACGAATCTGTTTTACTTCCAAGCACGCCAATAGATGTTCCACATCAATAACCGATTCACTCGCAACTTGAAGGCAACCAGATTGTACATTTGTTTATTCCTATCGTAAAATATCTACTTTTGTTGCAGTTGCTGTAAGTATTTATAGAAATAAAAAAAAAAACACTATAATTGGATTAAGTCTTTTTATTTCATAAAAAAAATCTTATTTATCACACTAGGATATTTACAATGAGATAAGGTGTCATAAAAATGTATATCACTCATTACACGATTTATTTAGTCTCGTCGTGGCCTAAGAGTAATACCGGATTATAAGTGGGGCGTGCTAGGCCGACAGGAGTTTAAAAAAAACGCTGCTCCAAACATTTGGTCAGGGTTAACAAACATTTTCTATGAAATATAAAAAAATTACAATACTTCATTGTTGTGCCCTTTGTTCCTGTTCATAAATATGAGTAACCCTATCGGATCTGTACACCACTAACATTATAACCACTAAAAACTTTAAAATAAAGGCCTCCACATACTAAAACTGTCCAAAAATTCAGGAAATAGTTCCGCACATTACAGTAGGTACCCTACCCAAACGAGCGCAGCTTTTACGATACATATTGCTTATTAAGAGCAAATAATATTACGACTAAAGACAGTAAGGTCACAGAACAATCTTATAAAACCAAGGTTACTTTCCCAAGGTGACCCAGCCGAATTGGCGACGCGAGCAAAACTGCGGGTAGTTTTAAAATAAGACAGCTTTGGTGTGAAGAAGCCTTAAAATGACAAAAACACGACAAATATTTACAAATTGATGTCTTTTACTGACTAGATTAATAAATAAATATATATTCAATGTATATATTTAGTTTATTTCCGCTTAACAGTTGTTTTAGTAACAACAATTGATGAGGATTTAAATTTAACTAACTTGGCAACAATTTCATAATTAAAAACTTATTCGAAACTTTATTTGATATCACTAAAATTTGTTAGTTAATCTTCATCACTGCTGTAACGAAAACGACTGTAAAACCGAAATAAATTAAATATATACCTTGAATATGATTTTCCGCAAAGTCACACCTGAATCAATCAATTAAATAAATAAATAATGTATAACAATCATGGTCCTTAAATAAGAGGATTACAGAAGTCTTTTTATCTTTACTTTTTGTCATTTTAATTTTACGTGTTAGAAGGGAGGCATCTCGCCTCCGCAATACTAACAAACGAGATAATGTACATGTTGCGACAAAGATAACCCACACGCCCTGATACCTCACCACAAGAGACGAGCTGACCATTCTCCCTGCCTCCACTTTCTTGGCGCGGTGCAGGGACCCGCATCGATCAGCACCGCCGAAGGGAGTTCCGGCTTACGAGCACCACCTGTCTTCAATGTCACCGAAGAGGAGCAGCTGGACGACAAGTGTCCGAGCTGCGACAGAACACAAATATGCGAAACAAGTCGACCCGTTCAAGTAGGAATGCGACGGTACCCAAGAAACAAGCCGAGCAGCATGGTTTCTGCCACACTTTACGGTACAAAATCCGAACAAACCGTGGAAGCAGCGACTTGTCTTCATTACAGCAGCGAACAGCCGAGCTGTCAGCCTGAATGATCAGCTTTTAGAGGGACCGGATTTGTTGACTTCAGCGAGCGGAATCTTGTTCAGAATCCGGGGGAAATGAATTGCAGTGACGGCTGAAATCCAAGAAATGGTCCTGCGAAACAACATACGCCCAGAAGATCAGCCAGCGCAACAATTTCTCTAGAGAGGCGAAGATTGAGAAAACCCACCGCAAAGATATAAAATGATAAGCATGATATTTGGTACTGCCAGCTCTCTGTAAGAGATCACAATACGAGAGTACACGCTGATAGTCACTCTGACATACGCGATCACTTAGGATCACTACTACATGGACGATTTAGTGGATCTCACCGAACATTCAAAGAATTACGAACGGTGCACGCGGCCGCGGACTTCACACTCCGAGGCTGGAAATCAAACGACAACGTGCTCAGCAACGTGCCAGAGAAGCTACGAACGACGGCTCCAATCAAACTCGGATGAAACAGTCCGGAGAAATAAAATTCTCAGGCTGTATTGGAACTTTGAACGGGACGAACTCGGGTTCAATACTTCAATGAACTGAGTTATCTCCGAGATAGGGTAGCCCTCAGCGCGGTCATGTCGATTTATAACCCCCCGGACTGCTGAGTTACTACACGATTCAATCAAAGATAATACTGCAGAGTCTGAGGCGACTGAAGATGACATGGGACGAGCCGATTCCCGACGAAGAGAAAGAGTTGTTAGCCGCCTGACTCGAACAGCTCTCCTACTTATGGCTAAAATACAATATTACGCATACCTGTACGTGTACAGTGTACACGTATTATTGGGTTTACAATAAAGGCTGTGCAATATTGTGGTCGTGCATTATTGCCTACTATTCTCATTAAAAGTATTTACCAATGAACTTTAGTTGAATTTAAAAAAAATCTGCAATGCAACACAATATTACGCAGCCCTGTACACGTATTATTGGCTTTACAGTATTGGTACAAAAAAGGCTGCAGAATATTGTGGTCGTTCATTATTGCCTATCATTTCCATCATCATAATGCTGCCTTCCAAAAACCCTGTTTCTGCATACCTACAAGGTTTCATTAATAACTATGTTTTTTCTTACAGAACAGCTCAGAATGCTTTCTTACTCCGCTGTGGAAGTATGGAGTCCTTCGCGAAACTGAAGAACGAAAGCAGGCTATATCTCTTCGACTTTCGCGATAAATAGTCCGTTAAAACGTTGTTGTCGCCTGTAATCAAACAAAACACGTGTTTCAGAGAAATGTAGCAATAATCAATGGCCAGGCCCAGCCCTATTATTCGAGTTAACACTTTCATTGCCGCCACTATTTTCGCGTTGAAGATCTTCGTACACATTTGGTGCCGCCGACACGCTAATAGCGTGTCCACACGAATTCCTATCGCAGAGCCGCGAGCACGACAGGCTTGCTCTCGATTTTTCATGAATTTGGGCATATTTTCTATCTGAAGCCGAAATACGGCGTTTTATGATTTCACCTTTATACAGTGCCAGTGAACACGCCTAGCGTGCCCATGTCATTTCATTTTGCAGTGGCGTGAGCACGCCTGACGCGCTCGCGTTTTATATAGGGCGGCATCGCTGGGAACTACGCGAAAATAGTGGCGGCAATGAAAGTGTTAAGCTACGTCAAGAAATATATGTAGATTGTAGAGGTATCAAAAGTGTCCTACCTATCAGAGGCTGTGTCTCGCCCGTAGTAGGTAGTACGTAGTCGTTCGCAGACAAAGAGACGAACAAGGCGAACGGAACGATCCACAAGCAGAGCGTGAAATATGCTAGAGTCTGGAAAAGAACAAAAATTAATTAACACAATTGTTTTCTTTTTAATGTAAAAAGTAATGTGACGAACGAGACACTCTTCTGTTGGTAAGAGATTACGCCTGTCCATGACCATTGCAGCGATACACAGAGCTTTGAGTAACAAAATATACAAATGTACTATTACAAAAAACCAACTTCATGGTCCTTAGGCCAACTAAACACACTGCTCCAATGAAACAGCGAAGTTTCGGAGTAAACGAAAATAATTATCATCGATGTATACAATTTTTAGTTTTTTGTTAAATTTTGAAAACTGTTCGATCGATTTCGATAAAATTGATCTACCAAGCAAAAAAAGAATCATCAAAATCTATTCATAATTGGCAGAATGCTCACATAATGTAGATACTAATGTGGTGCATATTATTATACATATAAACCTTCCTCTTGAATCACTCTGTCTATTGGTAAAAACTGTATTAAAATCTGTTGTGTAGTTTAAAAGATATAAGCATACAGATAACAGGAAGCGAATTTCTTTTATACTAGCAGCTCGCCCCGGTTTCGCACAGGAAAACAAAACTTGATTAACAATATAAATATAGCCGATGTCACTCAGTGATAATGTAGCATTCTAATGATGAAAGAATTATTCAGATCGGTCCAGTAGTTTCGGAGCCTATTCAATACTAACAAACAAATAAAAATCGAATCTTTCCTCTTTATAATAGTGTAGAATACAAACCTCATTAAAACCATAATAAACAGTTCCAAAGTATGAGAAAGCCAGGTAATGGTGCACTACCAGTGTGACCACCGATGTCCAGAATGTGAGACTGGTCACCCGGACAACTGGGAACTCTCTCATGATGCAAGAGTGGAGCAGCTGCTGGAACAGGCCTAGCGCGTTCAGGTGGAACGGCAGGTCTTCAAAGAAGATAAGACCTATGTGCAGGATAGCTGTCACCTAGAACAGTTGATACAGGTTCTGTGATAGTTAAACTTCTTAGTTATTAATATTAAAATACTCAGTAAACATACGTTGCCAGTAATCTCTGTAATGTTGGGTTCAACAAGATGGTCTTTCTTATCTCTTTTATTACTGCAGTGATGCTAGAAGGCAACTAATTTTATTTATAGTAACTTACCACAACCGCCCAAGATATTATGTATTTGGCCATGACGCTATATTCTTCTACTAATTCTGCTAAATAATACAACCCAGCCGCTGAAATTTAAAGAATTATGAATCACTGGAATTAATCTAAAGCTTCAAATATGGTACATTTAAAACTTCTAATTTTCATTGTGTTGACTCAAATATAAACTTTCAATGTTACGGTTTGTTAGTAAATATAACTTTACACCAGTTCATTACGTTAGATTGACTGTAAATTATATGATTTGTTAAATATTAGATCTCTTGTAAGACCTTAAAAAATATTTTGAAAACTTGTTTCTATATTAAAACTTACCTATCGAACATATTGCAAATGTTATCAGTACAAATGAAGACAGTAAAGTCATTAAATAAATATATAACATTTTAAAAATATCGGAATACTTTCTATGTTTTAGCTTTATTTTGTTTTGACTTTATTAAATTTTGAGGTTATTGCAGTTCCGATGAGTTGTCAAGTTCAATGGTAAATCCAATCTGACATATGTAATATTATGACAGTAATAGTTTTTTTTATATAATGGGTTTTTTGGCGGGAACGCGGGAAGAGTCGTGTCGCTCCGTTGTATTTTTTTCCAAAACTAGTGTTTATGCATAAAAATGGTGGTGTTTTATTCATAAAGTGCCGAATTACAAGCGCGAGTGTGGGAAAATGATATAATGTGGTGAAACATGAGTTTTCGTGTTGCTTCCAAAACTCCATCGAAGCTTTGTAGTAAAGTTGCCACTACTTTACTAAAGCATGACTGGAATTAACTGACACGAACTGGACTTGACAAAGACGACTTTGACTAAAACTAGCTACGATGGCACTTATTTAACTTTTGAAACTTGAAAATATATAATTACTTTACACTGGCAAATGCTAAAACGCGACGCCAAAACCAAAGAAAGAAGAAGAAATTATATAATAATCATCATCATGTTTTGGCGGGAACGCGGGAAGAGTCGTGTCGTTCCGTTGTATTTTTTTCCAAAACTAGTGTTTTGTCGAGTGTTTATGCATAAAAATGGTGGTGTTTTATTCATAAAGTGCCGAATCACAAGCGCGAGTGTGGGAAAATGATATAATGTGGTAAAACATGACTTTTCGTGTTGCTTCCAAAACTCCATCGAAGCTTTATAGTAAAGTCACCACTACTTTACTATAGCATGACTGGACTTGACTGACACGGACTGTGCTTGAAATAGACTGGACTTCGACTATAACTTTAGCTACGAGGACAATTATTTAACTTTTGAAACATGAAAATATATAAATACTTGACACTGGCAAATGCTAAAACGCGACGCCAAAACTAAAAAATAATAATAATAATAATCAAGTAAAATATTTTAATTCTAATCCAACAACTTTTTGACCTCGATTTCACCACCAAATATCAGCAATAGTTTACAAACACCTACCAGTTTAAAGTTTTATTCCATATTGCCTATTTTCCGAGTTTATTAGAATCTTTTAAAAATTTTTACCGATTGACATTTATACGTCAATCAAATCATTCAATCAGCAAAATATTTTATCAAGAATGAAAGCAAGTTATGTGGACGCGCTCAAGAACAGCTGCGGCTTCGGGATTACATGACGCACATATACCATCACCGCCCGCTCCGTCAACTCCGAGCGCTTCGTCGGGGGATGAAGAGTTTGCTACACCCCTGGCAACAAGCGCCTCGTCGAGCAGCAGCGACGTGAGCGGGCCGCGGACACCGGCGCCACCACCACCTGCGCGTCGAGGACGGCCGCCGCTGCCGGCACGCTTGGGGCCTGCGGGGCAATCTGCTTCGCGTTCGGCTCTCGCTGCCGGTGGTGTAGTGCGACGCATGCGATGGTCACAGACAAATAATGAGAATTGCATGCGCGCCTATTATGGGGCTACAGAGGGGGGAATTAACCTTTCAGCGTACCGTGTCAGGATGCTGCCTTTGTTTCAGGCCCTTGAACCGACCGTCGCCGTGTCTACCCAACGACTATCGGATCAAGTGCGGGCTATCCAGCGACTTCAGCTGTTGGATCAGTCCGTGCTTGATCGGCTCCGCCTGGAGGCACTTCCTGCTCGTCCAACGCCTGTTTCGACACGGGATTCGCCTGTCGCGTCGTCAGCCCCGACACTGGTGTCAGTGCCGACGTCGATGGCGACACTAGCGACACCTACTGATCCCGTAGTTGATGTAGGCGAATGCACGAGCATGGGTGTATGTAGCCAGGTGAGTGAGCATTTGAGGAGGACTTTGGAAGACGCGATTTGTCAATATAGATTCGCACCCGATTCTAGGCCGCGACTACCACGTTTGCCCACCCATAGACGAAATTTAGCGTTGATGGGAGCCTTGAACGCTTTGCTAGCCCCGTATTTACGGGCTAGCGAAGATTTGACTGATACCCACTCGATATTATACTGCGGTGCCATCGCGGCGTGTCGCGTTGCACGTGTTAAGTTTCCGGACACTAACCGTGCACCGCGACCCGCCGGGGGTGTGCCCGCATGGCAATTGCGGATCGAGCGGCGTATCAGCACGTTCAGGACTCTCATTGCAAAGCTGATCTGTTGCAGCCGGGGGAATAATCGCCCCCGAGTCATGCGTTTTGTGACACAGGCTTTTGCTGGAACGGGTATTAGGCCCCAGCACTATCTAGCCAGTGTCACGGAACGCATTGACTATCTGAAGCAGAAAGTCTATGCGTGGGCAAACCGTATTCGCCGCTATAGAGAGCGTGCGGATAGATATTGGCAAAATCGCGTCTTTCAAAGTGACCAAAGGAAGGTGTATCGAGATTGGGAAGGAACCGGCCAACGTGTGAGTGACAGGCAGCTACCGGATACTAGCGTCATGACTGAATTCTGGCGTGGTATCTGGTCGCTGCCTGTCGAGCACACCGAGGGTGATTGGATGCGTGTTGTCGAGCGGGAATGTGAGTCTATCGAATCCATGGGGTCTGTTTTAATAGACCCCGTAGACGTTAGTTGTGCGATTCGTACGGCACAGAACTGGAAAAGTCCTGGGCCGGACGGATTGCACAACTTTTGGATTAAGTGGATTCGTTGCTCACATGACCGCTTAGCGACACAATTCCAAGAAGCCCTCGAGCTTGGTTCCCTTCCCTGTTTTATGACCACTGGTGTCACCTTCCTGCTCCATAAGACCGGTAGTACCACAGAAGCAAAAAATTATAGACCCATCACGTGCTTGCCTACCATCTACAAGCTCCTTACGTCCATTTTGAGAACAAAAATTAACGCGCATGTTGTCGCAAATAACGTTTTGGCTCCTGCTCAAAATGGATGTAGGGTAGGGTCCCGTGGTACTAAGGAGCTTCTCCTCATCGACATGACCATTAGCCAGCAAGTTCGGCGGAACAAGGGAGCCCTTTCCACTGCCTGGATTGACTATAAGAAGGCCTATGACTCAGTGCCTCATTCATGGCTAGAGAGAGTTTTAGAGTTATATAAAATTGATACAACTCTAAAATCTTTCTTAGGCGCATGTATGAGGCAATGGACCACAGTCCTTCGTCAACCAGGTAGTGGAGATGGCTCTTCTGAGCCGCAGGACTTGATTAGGATCGAGCGAGGCATTTTCCAGGGTGACAGTCTGAGTCCATTGTGGTTTTGTCTAGCACTGAATCCTCTCAGCACTTTGCTGAAGGAGTCAGGGCTAGGCCATCGGCTTCGGAGAGGTGGTGAAGTCATTTCTCATCTGCTGTATATGGATGACCTCAAGCTGTTTGCACCAAAACGTCCAGACTTGATGGAATTGTTAAAAACTACACAGGTTTTTAGCAATGCCATCAAGATGGAGTTTGGGGTAGACAAGTGTGCGGTCATGCACGTACAGCGAGGGGAAGTTGTAAATTGTCCAGATTTACAGCTTTCCGAGACAATGACTTTCAGATCTCTCTCCGAGGCCGAGACTTACAAGTACCTCGGTATGTCAGAGTCGTTGGGTATAGCGGTAGTGGACATCAAGCGATCGGTGAAGGAACGCTTCTTTTGTCGCCTGACAAAAGTACTTAATAGTTTTTTGTCTGGTGGCAATAAGGTGCGTGCCTTCAACGGTTGGGTGATGCCTCTACTGATATACTCCTTTGGCATACTGAGGTGGACTCAGACTGAGCTGGACGCCCTGGATAGAAGAGTCCGTCAACAGCTCACAACTCATCGCATGCTACACCCACGCTCGTCTGTTATGAGACTGTACATTCCACGAAAATTGGGGGGTCGTGGCTTCTTAAGCACCAAGAACCTCCATAATCGTGAAGTGTGCAGTCTCAGGGATTATTTCCGCGACAACGAGTGCGGGATGCATCGAGATGTTGTGGCAGTTGACAAGGGCCTCACGCCGCTCTCCTTAGCGAACGAGAACTGGCGCAAACCATCGGTGCTCAGCACCGAAGACCGCAAGGAAATATGGAAGAGCAAGCAGCTGCACGGGCGGTTCTATCGGGTCCTAACGGGCCCCGATGTGGACATGCTCGCGTCGGTGAACTGGCTACGTTTCGGAGACCTCTTTGGGGAAACTGAGGGTTTTGCCTGTGCGATTGCGGACGAAGTTATCAAGACGAACAATTATCGGAAATATATCATGAAGGACGGTACGGTCGACATCTGTCGGGCATGCCACCGTCCCGGAGAATCGCTCCGACATATTATTTCCGGTTGTTCGCATCTTGCTAACGGCGAGTATTTGCACAGGCACAACCAAGTAGCCAGGATCATCCATCAGCAGCTTGCTCTTCAATACGGCCTTGTCGAGTCTGAGGTGCCGTACTATAAGTACGCACCAGCGCCAGTTCTCGAAAATGGTCGTGCTTTGCTCTATTGGGACCGGTCTATCATCACGGACAGGACTATTGTCGCCAATAAGCCTGATATCGTGGTGGTCGACCGAGCCCAACGCCGGGCAGTGCTCGTTGACATCACCATCCCACATGACGAGAATCTCGTGAAGGCCGAGAAGGACAAGCTCAGCAAGTACCTTGACTTGGCTCACGAGATAACCGCCATGTGGGATGTTGATTCGACGATCATTGTCCCGATAGTTGTCACGGTAAACGGTCTTATAGCGAAGAGTCTCGACCAACATCTCAAGAGACTCTCGCTAGACGGTTGGGTCAAGGGTCAGCTTCAAAAGGCAGTGATCCTTGACACGGCGCGCATTGTGAGGAGGTTCCTCACTCTGCAGCCCTAACCACCGGCAGCTTGAGCCCTGCCCCGCTGCCGGCGGCACCCTAGTTTTTAAGTTTTTTTATATTATTTATGTGTTTTTTATATATATGTAATGTAAAAAAATTTAAAAATTAAGAAAAGAAATAAATAACTGGAATAATAATCATCATCAAACAACTTGTAGTCAAAGTCAGGCGATTACGTAAATAAGAAGTGGTCTTTTCGAAAATTATGCCATAATAAATATGTTCCGGTTTGAAGGACTAAGCAGTGTGTGAAATACCTTTTTTTCACACACGTTCTTCGGATTTTTATGTTTCAAGTTTTCACTAAACGTAACGTATTCATTGATCACTTAGATTTTAAATAATAATACATAAATTTGTAGCTGCATCACCATACAGAATCCTCCGATATTGTTAATTGTTATCATCAGTTTTCTAAAATACAATGGAACCAAATTTAAAGATAATGTATTCACGTCAAAAACTTAAGTAAATAAAACGACACTATCCCATATAAGAGAGTATATTATCAATCGTTCCTGAGGCAGCGGTCGGAACAACGCTTGAGGCAGTCCGGGTCGTTGCGGCAGTGGGCGCGGCAACTCGCCTGGCATCGCGTCAGCGTACGCACGTTCGTGCGGCCGAGCCGCTCGTCGAACATTACACTGGAACACGCAATGTGGTTCATATTTATAATAATATTTTTTTATCCATTAATTCAACTTGAGAATTGGCACAATACATGAACGTGCTATGGCTAAAGAAGAATTTTAAATAACATTTGCCAGTGCTAAGTATATCAATATTTTAGAATGTAATTCGTAAAGTAAATTTTAAAAAATCCCCTCAAATTGTATATCTGTCGTCAAGCCCCTAACGGTAAGTTCCAGCAGCCTCACTTGAGAGCCAGTTCCATTTCAGGCTACATGTGTTTACCATGTTCGATGACACCGTCACTTAATATCAGGTGAACTGTCAACATACAGTTTGTCACATCAAAGTCAAAGTCAGGTCGGGTCATGCCCTAACAAAGTAGTTTTAAGAGCAACACGAAACGTTATCTTTAACCACATTATTCCCACACTTGCGCTTGAATTTCGGCACTTTATGAATAATACACTACCTAGTTCAGAAATGTGGGGCGACACGATCTGTCTGTGTTCCCGCCAAAAACTTTTTAATTATCGTGGCAAGTAAAAAAAACAATGAAAAGGTCATAGCAAGTGTAGCATTACAGTGTGTTAAACCTATCTAATTTTTTGTATCTACAAAACATAAAATAGAAAAAAAACAACACACATAAGTATTATTACTAATAATAATGTTAATAAAGAAATAACTAATATTAAAAGACATTTCACTGCGCCATCTAGCGACACTAATCAAAGCTTGTAGGTACTATGGAATCCAGATAGCTAATATAATACTACTTTTATGACACGCTCTAACAAATAATTATTATTTTGTTACATGAAAATAAAATAGTAAATACGCACCTGTCTATGAAAGGCACGGAGGTGCAAGTGGCGGCGTCACAGTGCAGCACAGGGGGCGCCACCGCCGCCATCAGAGACCCATCTTCGCCCACTACGTACGGTATATGGTCTATGTACACATTGTCAAACAAGCACATGCGTTTCATATACTCTTCGGTGTGCGTGAACATCGTTGCGGGCGTGCCTGGAAAATGTTGTGAAAAAATAATGTAATGTAATTCAGAGATAAATGATTCGGGTGTGCAAAGCCAACAAAAAATAATATCGTAGGACCATACACACAGCGCCATCTGGCCCCAAACTAAGCAGAGCTTGTGTGATGGAAGTCAGATAACTGATAGAATACATAAATATACTTTTTTTTTTGTAAATACATACAGTACACCTAGACAGAACAAACATTTGTTTATTCACATAATGTTTGCCCTGCGTGGGAATCGAACCCACGCCTTACAGCTCTCAAGGCAGATATACTACCAATGAGCCAACGGGGCCGTTAAGTTATAAAAGTGGCTCTTAAGTTATAAAAAAAATATCAGCTATTCCTAAGTTTTTGTTATTTTTTAAGGTTCCGTACCCAAAGGGTAAAACGGGATCCTATTGCTAAGATCCCGCTGTCGGTCCGTCTCTTTGTCTGTCACCAGGCTTTATCTCATGAACCTTGATAGTTAGACAGTTAAAACCTTTACAGGTGATGTATTTTTGTTGCCGCTATAACAACAAATGTGATTTTTTGCCGTTTTTTTTATAGACAAACTAACTAGTAGGTACGTAGTCCGACTCGCACTAGGCCAGTTTTTTATATTTTATTTGCCCCATCGGGTAGGCTAAAGCTGTAAAGCCATACTACTTACCTCGTCTTCGAATTTTGCAATTTATGTTTAACATCTATAGTTACAGTCAAAGTCCAGTCTTAGTCTAGTCCAGTCAGAGCCAGTCAAACCCAGTCATGCCTTAGTGAAGTAGTGGCGACATTACTATAAGTTTCGATGGAGTTTTGAAAGCAACACAAAAAATCATGTTTCACCACATTATATCATTTTCCCACACTCGCGCTTGTGATTCGGCACTTTATGAATAAAACACCACGATTTTTAAACATTTAAACACCAGAAAAAACACTAATTTTGGAAAAAAAATACAACGGGGCGACACGGCTCTTTCTGCGTTCCCGCCAAAACTTTCTTTATAAATAAATTACCAATATTTTAATGTATTAAGAAAAATTATTAGTACATTGCGGTGACGTATTATTTTGTGTACACGTTAAAAACTCCTTGGTTCTACTTATATCTGTTTAGTTTTATCGTGCGATATTTTTTAATACAAACTTACCAACAGCAAAATATCTAGTATTGCACATATGTTCCTGAATCAACTCGGAGCGATTGTTGAACCACCCGACTAACCACTTGAGATCTTCAAACTTTGTGATTTCATCGTTGATGACCTTCCGTGTGAGACGGAGGTATTCCACGTCTGCTTCTATCACGGACTCGTCTTTGTCTTCCCCGTAACTGTTGGAAAAAATAAACTTTTAAAAATATATTTATTCGCTAACAAAATACGACTCCAGTTTTGTTTCGACCTAATTAAACGTGTAATATTAATCATCATCATCATCATCATTTCAGCCGTAGGACGTCCACTGCTGGACATAGGCCTCCCCCATTGACTTCCATAAAGACTGGTTGGAAGCGGCTCGCATCCAGCGCGTTCCTGCGGTCTTTACTAGGTCGTCTGGCCACCTTGTGGGTGGACGTCCTACGCTGCGCTTGCCGGTCCGTGGTCTCCACTCCAGAACTTTGTAGCCCCATCGGCCATCAGTTCTGCGTGCTATGTGCGTAATATTAATAATAACTCTTTATTGTTAAATCCAATAACAAACAATTTTCTATTTCTATAACAATAAAAACTAAAACTAGTAGAACAATTCGGTATGTAAAGAAAAAAAACTTTACTTATTTCGAAATAGAACATTCATTTTTACGTTTATAAAAAGCAAAATTGAAAAAAAAAACGACGACGGCGGTTAAAAAGTAATTGCAAAAGGATAAAATAATGAAACCCCCGACTTAAAGCTACCTATAAACTTCATGAAACCCCCAAGAATATCCGTCGGGGGCTGGAATTCCAATTCCCACTTCCCAATTACCACTTCTCACTTCCCACTTCCCACTTCCCATTTTCCAATTCCACTTTCAGTTCCCATTCCAATATCCATTTTCGGGAATTAAGAATAGGGAAGTGGGAATTGGGAATTTTGGCATGGGAATTGGTATTTGGAACGTGGAAATTGGGATTGGGAATTGTGACGTGGGAATTGGAATTGGATTTTCGGTTGAAGAGTTTTGGCGGGAACGCGGAGAGTCGTGTCGCCCTGTTGTATTTTTTTTCAAAACTAGTATTTTTTCGAGTGATTATGCATAAAAATGGTGGTGTTTTATTTATAAAGTGCCGAATTAGAAGCACGAGCGTGGGAAAATGATATAATGTAGTGAAACATGATTTTTCGTGTTGCTTCCAAAACTCCATCGAAGCTTATAATAAAGTCACCACTACTTTACTAAAACATGATTGGACTTGACTGACACGGACTGTACTTAGACTATAACTATAGCTACAACAGCTACAAGGCAACTTGTAACTTATAACACTTGGAAATATAAAACACTTGACACTGGCAAATGCTCAAAACTTTTTACACTCGATAAATAATTAATAGATAGGTAGGTAAAACGGTACACGTACTTCCTATACTGCATCTTCATGATGGCTTCCGACATATGGATTCGAAAAATGACTCCTGGTCGAAGATGGGCCTGGTACAAGTCTTTTGGCATCTCCACGAAACCAGATTCCCATTCCTGCAAGCCAAATTATGAAATTAGGTAGTCCGAAACCACTAAAAAATGGGAAAGAATGTTTGTTATTAATTGATTCAGGCGTTGCTTTGCGGAAATTCATTTTGAATATCCAAGGTATATATCTAGTTTATTTCCGCTTAAAAGTCGTCACTTGTTTCAATTACAACAGTGATGAGGATTTAAATTTAATTAACTTGACAACATATTTTTTTTGACAACTAACATTTGACATAAACTTAACTTACCTAGAGCTACATAAACTTTTGTCGTATTAAAAAAATAATCAAGTCACATGCAAGGTTTAAAAAAGTTTTATTTAAACTGATTATACATACATATTACCTACAACTAATCGATAACTAGGCTATATAATGTCCTCTGTGACTCGACTCGGAGACGACTGACGAAAGAAACGAACGGATAGCAGGGATGTTAGATGGCCACTCTGAAATCATTGTACCAGCTGTCTAAAAAGCTAGTATTAAAGACGGAAAACTGGTACCAGGGTTGCCAGATGTTGAAATTAAAAAAAAAAGTTAAAAATCGCTTAAAAACTTTGCATCACACATAATTATATTAAAATAAGTACTATAGGTTTGTATTTTCATTCCTTGAGGTTTTAGCTAGTTTTTTAAAAGTAAGGTTAGGTTTGGAATGTTTTTTTATATGCATCTCAAAAATTCGGTTATATTATACGTATTTTCAGTGTAAAATACACTGAGTCATGTCGAGAACAATGAACTGACTTTCCTCTTGAGACATACACAAGAAAAAAGAATACGTCAAGTAATAAAAAAATCTTAGTTACCTTGACAGGAGGTTCGTAAGTGTCATAGAGATTTCTAGTCTGCTGCTTCTTCTTTTTCTTCCTCTTCTTGGAGTCCTGCTGGCTTGCCCAATTGTCAGCGCGGCGCGCGTTCTGCAAGAGCTCGGGGATATCCGAGCTGGATACGTTTTTTGGCTGCTGCAGAGGCATAGATGAAATAACAGTCAGTATAATAAGAAGAAATCAATGGAAGTTAAACCAACAATGACAACAATGAGCCTGAGCTGCCGGTGAAGGAAAACATCGTGAGGAAACCATTGCGTGGTAGGTATTGGTAGGGTACTTTCTAGTACTCGGCTGGCTATGTACCACCCTCAAGTTGAAAATCTGCCGCCAAGCATCTAACGGTGTGTTCCGGCAGCCTCATTTGAGAGCCAGTTCCACTCCAGGCTAGGTGTGCTTTACCATCTTCGACCACACTGTACCTTAACATCAGGTGAGCTGTGGTCAAACACCTAGCTTGTCAACGATTAAAAAAAACGTAGTTTCCGGTATAGACTTTGATTGTTTTGCGTTCGGCAAGGCGGCAAATACAAGTGACGACAACATTTATCAAAATAAGAATTAAACTTGCTCTTAATAAAACTCCATGACACAAGTTCCGTTAATTACTGCCATCATGCCTATTGTAAGGTTGCAAGGGTTCAACCCTGACGAGGATCTCAGGTCTCAAGGACGTGGCACAACCACTCGCGAATATCCTGACGACGCAGGTGCATTCCCTTAAAGATCCTGAGCTCCTCAATCAGTAAGGAAGACCACGTGAGGAAGGTTTTAGTGGGTACTGTTTCACATATCTGAACTGCATCCCAACATATTCTAACGTCTTCCGATTCTCCCCTTCGACAGCAAAAAAGGCCACAAAGTAAGTCCTTACCTCGATCTCATCAGGTTGGTTGGTGGTGCTGGACTGCATTCTCATCCGACGCCTGCTTCCGCGACGTCTCTGAAAAGGAAAAGATCCCGTATTGTACAACGTCGGTTGTTTCTTCGCGCAGAAATGGGGTAAGGCTTGTAAATTTTTGTAGTAATGAGACGAAATAAACTGATAGTAAAAAGTAACGCCTATCCTAGACCAGCGGTTTCCAGTAACAAAACAAAGTCCAGAGCATTGCTTCGGCGCTCATTATTATGGTTAGTCTCAATAGCCCTGTCATGTCGATGCAGTATCCTTCAAACCAGAACACAGTAATGTTTATACATTGCTTGGCGGTAAAGTATGAAAAAAAGAAAGAAGATAAGCCTGCTATGGTTTCCTCTGTATTCGACGGGCTAGTCCTCAAGTTGAAATTCTGCCGCCAAGAATATACAGGTGTGTTCTGGCAGCCATGCTTGAGAGTTAATTGCATAAAACAATGCGTATGACGGCGTGTGTGTACGGTGGGTATCCTCAACCACACCGTCACTGAACATCAGGTTAGATGCGGTCAAACAACTAGCCTGTCAAATATTCAAAACTGCCGGTGGGTTGGCTTATTGATAGCCAAGAACCACCGGGCAAGATCGTCCTAACTATTCGTGGGGGAAGGTCGGATGCAAACTCTACTGATATATTTTGTAAGGTACGGCACAGTCTACATGGTACGATGACTGAGGACTGAGGAGGTGAGGAAGCGGCGGGACTATATTAACTTCGGCGCATCCAAAAACGCTGACAATACGCATTCCTTACCCCCCAAAAAACAATCAACCACATAAACGTACTCCCAATTGTACCCAAATGGGTTTTCTTTGATAGATCTATACAATCTGGGTACCTTCAAGTCGCGAGTAAATCGATTTCTTCTAGGAAAGCGTGCTCCATCAGGCATCGCATCTTCGCTTATCATCAGGCGAATTGGCGGTCAAACACAATCGTACCTACTAATATTATAAATGTGAAAGTTTCCCGAAGATTGGGCTGAGTGGCGTGTCTTGGGAGGGGAAGGGAAAGTTTGGATGGATGGATGGATGTTTGTTACTCTTTCACGCAAAAACTACTCTGGATTTGGATGCAATTTGGTATAGAGGTAGTTGAGGCCTTAAGACATAGGCTACTTTTTATCCCGAAAACATGGAGCGGGTAACATCGCGGGGCACAGCTAGTGTAATTATAAAAAAACTTTTGCACATCCAAATTCATCAGTGTCGTTTTTAGGGTTCCGTACCCAAAGGGTAAAAACGGGACCCTATTGCTGAGACTTCGCTGTCCGTCCGTCCGTCCGTCTGTCACCAGGCTGTATCTCAAGAAAGGTGATAGCTAGACAGTTGAAATTTTCACAGATGATGTATTTCTATTGCCGCTATAACAACAAATACTAAAAATAAAATAAAATAAATATTTAAGGGTGGCTCCCATACAAAAAACTTGATTGTTTTACCGTTTCTTGCTCGATACTAATAACGGTGACAGGTAGACGCTTTAACTATTCACAGAATATTCCGTTTTATTATAGATAACGGTACGGAACCCTACGTGTGTGAGTCCGACTCGCACTTGGCTGGTTTTTCATGGATCTATTATCCTAAATCGAATTATATTATGTTTGAAATGAAACTAAAACTTCAACTTCTAAATTTATTGTCCCAACTCACTCTTCAGTATCTTTAGGTTCTGTGATGGAATCAACAAACACCACTGAGTTACATTCTGCTGCATCGCACTGCAGCATCGGAGGAATCTCCACCGGTGTAACCGTGTACTCGTCTCCAATAACGTATGGATTGCCATCAATCCACAATGCATCGAACAAACAATAGATATGAACTTTTATCGTCATATAACTTATAAACTTATAAATCCGCCCCCCACATTCCCCAAGATGCTCCTTTATACTTTTATCTGTTTTATACATAAGCAAAAGATTGTGGAATTTTGTAATTTCATCCATGACGACCTTTTTGATCAAATTTGTGTAGATTATATCGGCTTCAATGTGCCTTTCCGGGTCTTCATACATTCGCTGCTTAATTCTCAAAATGGCGTCTGACATCCTAACTCTGAAGATAACACCAGGGTTCATTTGATCTGGGAGGATGCCAGGTCGCTTGGAGCCTTCTGTCGTGAACTCGATGATTCGGTCTTTGACTGGTTCTGGGTAGACATAGTGGTGTGGTCTTTCGCGAATTTTCGGGCCGTTGAAAGTGCCGAATCTTCGGGTGTTCTGCGGCTGTAGTGGAAAATATTCTTGTTTATTTGATGTTATTATGCCGTCTACATGTCGAGGATGCTGGTACGCCTGAGCCATTTTAATTATCTTAAGCTTTCAGTTGTTAATTATTGAGCAAAAAATCTTGTCTGGAATATTCGACTCTTGATAGAAAATTCCTTGTTTGGATCCAAACAGGTAACTCTTCCTAACATTTCAAACTAAAAGGATAAAGCTTTTGTTCGTACATTACATACATATATGTATTTATCTGCATGCTAATGTATATATATCTATTGTATATATTTTCAATTTATTGTATGGTTTTCCATTTGAATATAGGTGCATATATTTTATTAGTTATCACCATTTTTTCTGTCTATTTATTTTTTACACCAACCTTAATAGCTGTTTTTTCTATTACTTTCCATCCAAAGGTTGTCTGGAAGAAATCGCTCTAGGCGATAAGGTCGCCGTTGCACGCCATATATGTATTAGTCTTTGTTGTTTTTGTTTTGTTATTATCTTTTTTTCTAATATCTGTTTTTTTATGTTTTGTATGTTATAATGTATGGTAATGTGTTTGGTGTATAATAAAGTGGTATTCTATTCTTATAGGTGATCGTCATTTCCTCCAGTTTCTATATATTTCCTTCCATTAAGACATCGCATTACACTAAGTGATAAAGAGTATCAAAGCACTGTCCGTATATATATTTTTTATTCATTTTTAAATAAATTTAAAAGCCGAAAGAGGTCGTTTCAAAGGGCATTACACCCATGTCTTAAATATTTTTTCGGAAACCGACACTTTATTTAAAAAACGTGCAAATGGAAAAACGGTAAAAGGATGAAATTACTTTTTTAATGCAAGTCTTCAATTACGTATTTTATGTGGCATGGCGTGGATTTTTTTTTTAATAATTTGCCCTTTCGGGCAGGCTAAAGCTATAGATCCATACTGCCTTGTCTTAAGTGTTATTTCTGCTGTATCTTAGCTATAGTTATCGTCAAAGTCGTCTTTGTCAAGTCCAGTTCGTGTCAGTTAATTCAGTCAGTCAGTCAGTCCAGTCATGCTTTAGTAAAGTAGTGGCAACTTTATTATAAAGCTTCGATGGAGTTTTGGAAGCGACACGAAAACTCATGTTTCACCACATTATATCATTTTCCCACACTCGCGCTTGTAATTCGGCACTTTATGAATAAAACACCACCATTTTTATGCATAAACACTCGACAAAACACTAGTTTTGGAAAAAAATACAACGGAGTGACATGACTCTTCCCGCGTTCCCGCCAAAACTCGCATGTTTTTATTTAACACCGGGAAACGTCAAAATCTGACAGTCACATTGTTTTTTAATTTTTTATGTACATAGTATTTTGTACGTGTTTTTTTTTAAATATGTATATGCGCACCTTAGCTCTTCGCTTGACCCTGTTTTGATCCGCATCGGACGTGTGGTCTGTAAGGTAGTCGTCAAATTTGGAGAAGTCGAAAGGCGCCCAGGCGTTTTCGACTCCATGCAAGTGTGTCCTCTGCCCATGATTCTCCAGCTGACCGAGATAAAAATAAAAGTCTATATTGACAAAATACAAAAAGTGCAATGCCAAAAACAAAGAAAAAAATTATTACATCTGATTTCGTAGCGTTGATCAGTGGTTAGTAGGGTCGGTTCACACGCTAAAGGGCTTGGATTCAAACCCCAATAACGAGCTTGAACTACCGGTGAAGGAAAACATCGAGAGGAAATCATAGCATAGTGGTTCTTTTGTAGTAATTTGCTGGAACAATATCTCTGTACTTGCGAATATGACAAAATTTCGTTTTACTATAAGTACCACCATTTTGGAACTATTTATTTTTTTATAATTTTTTTGTTTATTTTAATAAATAAAAGTACCTTGCAAATAAAAAAAACAGGGTTCAAAAAGTCAACATTTGTAGAAATGGTCAATGTGGTCAGTCAAATTATTAAAAAAAAAATTGTAATATCAGTATCAGGATGGGCTTTTACTAAAGCGATATTTTGGCATAAAGTTGGGCAATCGTCAGTCTTTTTTATATTTTAATTATTTAGATGCGTAGGTACGTATAAAAGATATACAGCATGACTGGTAAGAAACCTACGATACTCGAGGATAATTGACGATCATATAGGAAGAAAAATTAAAATTAAAAATAGCTGACTACTAGGTAAACTTAACCGAAAGTTATATAATTAATTACACAACGCATGGGCACCGCGCGGACGCACGAGCTTGACGTTGTGAGGACGCTCGCGCCGACAACGAGCGGGACAAACACGTCTTGTCGCGTGATCCAAGCATCGTTATCAGCGTTGGGAGTGTATCCGCGCTTCATTTCTTTATATAGGACATAAATTAAGTATCTAATCGTATTACATAATTATAACGAGAATCGAGTACCGAGTACTGTCCTTCAGTATCGTAGGTGTCTCACCAGTCATGCTGTATATGCATCAAGCCGTGTTACCTGATCTTTCGCGTGTGCTGTTTTGGGACCACCTGGCGCCATCAAATTTACTGGCTGCTGATATATTTCATCGTTCACCTAAAATATTGTCATTTTTAGTCACTTGACTATTATTTCAATATAAATTCTCATAATTATCAATTATATGTACCTAGTAGAAAAAGTTAGTAGTAGTTGTTTCATGGTTGCCTGGAAGAGATCGCTCTTTCTTTTTTTTTTAGTATTGGCGTCGCATCTTGAGCATTTGCAAGAGTCAAGTTTAGTGTTTCATATTTTCAAGTTTTAAAAGTTAAATAACTTGCCTCGTAGCTATAATTATAGTCCCAGTGCAGTCTTGGTCAAGTCTAGTCCGTGTCAGTCAAGTCCTGTCATTGTTTAGTAAAGTAGTGGCGACTTTACTATAAAGCTTCGATGGAGTTTTGGAAGCAACACGAAAACTCATGTTTCACCACATTATATCATTTTCCCACACTCGCACTTGTAATTCGGCACTTTATGAATAAAACGCCACTATTTTTATGCATAAACACTCGAAAAAATACTAGTTTTGGAAACAAATACAACGGAGCGACACGACTCTTTCCGCGTTCCCGCCAAAACTCAAAAAGATCGCTCCTCCACTTGTAACACTAGCTCATAAGATTCTTTTGTTTTCTGTACTTTCTTTTCTAGTTTTGGTATGCACTATAAAGAGTTCACAGATCAAATTGTAAATACACGATATCTGTTTTAGTTAAAAAAAGAAAATTTTCTTGTAAAAACTTACATTTGAATAGTCGAAGTTTACAGATGGCTCGGAATTTGCTAATGAAATTATGGAAATAATCTGTAATTAAAAAGAAAATTATATTCTTGTAGATACTATCAAGATGTACGCTTGTTCAGTCTATGCGGTCACATAACAGTCATAAAAAAATCAAGACATTTTTTTCTAAACTGACCCTTTTAAATTGGCCACAGGTAAAAGCTAATTTTAAGGTGGTACGATTTCCATACAAATAATTTTTTGCCATTTATGAACAAATGGAGCATAATTTTACAGTGAAATCACAGCGACTGGCATTTATTTTGGTCATTATTTGCGGTAAATTACTCACCAAGAGACTTTGAAGTCTCCACATCTTTCTATTCCGCTCGCGCTCCGACGAGCGAATGGAAAAAGTTTCTGTATTTTGGCTTGTTACTATTGTGTTGTTGCTAATTGATTGTTAGTCAAACTAATTAGTTTTTATTACTTTTTGTTTATTAACAAGATAAAAAGTTTAAAATACTAAAGCTTCATATAGAATACTAGCTGCGCCCCGCGGTGCTACCCGCTACATGTTTTCGAGATAACAAAAATAGCCTATCTAGATATTAATCCAGGGTCTCAGCTACCTCCATGCTAAATTTCATCAAAATGCGTTGAATAATTTTTGCGTAAAAGAGTAACAAACATCCATTCATACTCACAAACATTCGCATTTATAATATTACCTGACATTATATTTTAATTTGACATTTTATTTTGAATTTAGTTTGTTGTTTTATAATTTTGTGACATAAATGTAATTGTTTAATCGTTTTTGTGTCAATAATAAATAATTTGAATAATTTGAATTTGAATTTGAATTTGAATTTGAATATTAGTAGGATGAAATATTTGACACTGGCAAATGTACAAAGTGCGACACTAAAACTAAATAAAAAATACTTTTTAGTATTGACAGAATATACAAAGAGCGATGCCAAAAATCAAGAAAAGACATTTTAAATACTTAAAATTTATTTAATTAAAAACTTATGTGTACATTTTATATTATACAATACAAATTAAAAGGGTTAACAAACTAAAGTAAATCTAGTGTAAGAATTCAAATAACCTATTTTCATGTTAGTACCTACCTACACCCAAGTTATCTACCGAGTCGAAAGAGTTTCGATGTGAATTAAATAATTAAAATGTTCTTCTGATAGTAAGAGATACGCTTGACTGACAAAACGAAGTCCATAGCGTTGTTGTTTTGGCGCTCATTACTTTGAGACACTCGATGATTAGTCGCAATAGAATGTAAACTATACTTATAGAAAAAACAACTATATTTGACACACAAATATTTGTGTGTGAGTATGTAGGGAAACTTATTAATAACTAGCGACACGCTACATGTTTTTGGGATAAAAAGTAGCCTATGTGTTAATCCAGGTTCTCAGCTATCTCCATGCCAAATTTCATCCAAATCCATTCAGTAGTTTTTGCGTGAAAGAGTAACAAACATCCATCTAAACTATCACATTTATAATATTATCACATTTATAAAAAACTACTGAATGAATTTGGATGAAATTTGGTATGGAGATAGCTGAGACCCTGGATTAGAACATAGGCTAATTTTTATCTCGAAAACATGTAGCGGGTAACACCGCGGGGCGCAGCTAGTAAATTCATATTTATTGTGGAAAAGGGAACAATATTAAAATGTATGTACTGCTCTGCAGTTGGACTTAACAGTACCTATCTAGGCTTGGTGATAAGTTGTCATAATTATACTCTTTAATAAAGGTACCTAAGTACTTATTACCAAAAATATTTAAGTCTTCTATCATCTGGAGTTAAGCCAAGTTTAGCAATGAACTCGTCACGCCAGTCTTGCGCATCTTTTTGTATATTTTCTGTAAAAAAAAATTATATTTAATAATTATATAATAAAATAAATGATTATACAAAACTGTAAATCTTTATTTTTTTAAGGGGTTCTTTTTTTTGTTTTGGCGTCGCGTTTTGAGCATTTGCCAGCGTCAAGTATTTGTATATTTTCAAGTTTCAAAAGTTAAATAAGTGTCTTCGTTGCTAAAGTTATTGTCAAATTCCAGTCTTGGTCAAGTACAGCCCGTGTCAGTTAAGTCCAGTCATGCTTTAGTAAAGTAGTGGCAACTTTACTACAAAGCTTCGATGGAGTTTTAGAAGCAACACAAAAAGTCATGTTTCACCACATTATATCATTTTCCCACACTCGCGTTTCTAATTCGGCACTTTATGAATAAAACACCACCAATTTTATGGATAAACAGACGATGAAACACTAGTTATGGAAAATATACAACGGGGCGACACGACTCTTTCCGCGCCAAAACCAAAGCAAAAAAAACATTACTGTGTTCTGGTTTGAAGGGTACTGCAGCTAGCGAAATTACTGGACCGTTGAAGACTAACCATCGAAAGTCTCAAAGTAATGAGCGCCAAAGCAGCGATACCCTGGACTTTGTTTTATTAATCAAAGTTCTGTGCATCGCTGCAATGGTCATGAATCTCTTTTTCTTAAGCGTTATCTCTTACCAAATTCTTCGTCTCGCGTCTCGTTCATCACATTAACTTACATTAAAAAAAATTCAGTCTTCAGCTCTTTTATCTTAATACCTATGTATTTCAAGGCTCTTATTTAATTTTCAACTTCATCTATAATAAAAACGGGGAAACCGTAGGACGCGAAAACAGAAAATTCTAAAGAAGTGGAACAAAATGTAGAAAGGACATGGATCAGGAAAGCAGTCTTTGGAACTTACCAGGCCTGCTTGTCGGCGGATGTGATGTTATCTGATACACGTGTTCCTCGATGGCACAGCCCACCACCTTACGGATCTTTTGAACTTTCGTCATGGTGATACTCCGCGATAGTTTAGAAGCATTCTTTGCTATGAGCATTGTCAGTAGAAAGTTAAAGACAAATAACACCGTTCAAAAGCAGAGTGTGAAAATAGCACAGAAAGTTCTCTTTGTCTTGTGTTTTAATAATAATTGGTCATGTCAAACTGTCTTAAAAAAATATTGGTTGTGTTTGAAAAGAGGATTGATTTTGGTTTAACCAAAGAGAATCTATAAAAATGGTGAAAGAATGATTTTACGAAGATTATAGATTAGAAGATACGATTTTTTTTGTAGCGATGATAGCTCAGTGGTTAGCGCGGTAGGTTCGCATGCCGAAGGGCATGGGTTCAAACCCCAACAATGAGCTTGAGCTGCCGGTGAAGGAAAACATTTTGAGGAAACCATAGCATGGTGGTAGGGTACTTTCTAGTACTCGGCTGGCTAGCTACCACCCTCAAGTTGAAAATCTGCCGCCAAGCACCTAACGGTGTGTTCCGGCAGCCTCACTTGAGAGCCAGTTCCATTCCAGGTTAGGTGTGCTTTTCCATCTTCGATCACGCCTTCACTTAACATCAGGTGAACTGTGATCAAAAACCTAGCTTGTCAACCATAAAAAAAAAAAAATGTTTTGCCGGCAAAGTGAAAAAATCTACGTTGTATTATTTCTTGAAATGTGGCTTTCTTAGTTTCTTAGTGAGTTTATGACTTTATGTATAAAATTGCGGTTTTTTTATTCATAAAGTGCCGAATTACATGCGCAGGTTTGAGAAAGTGATACAATGTAGCGTATTGCCTTCCAAACTCCAGTGTCAGTACAATCAGTGTTGAGACTAACCATTGAAAGTCTCAAAGTAATGAGCGCCAAAGCAGTGATGCCCTGGATTTTGTTTTATTACTCAAAGTTCTGTGTATCGCTGCAATGGTCATGGACAGACGTTATCTCTTACCATGAGGAGAGCGTCTCGTTCGACTCATTACTTTTCGCATTAAAAAAAATAAATCCAAAACATGACCAGACTTGACTTTGAGTGTAACTTAAACTTATTTTACAAGAATTTTCATTAAATACTTAGAAATATCGAAATACTTGACATTGGCAAAATACACAAAAGTACAAAGATCACATCTGAATTCTGATTTACCTAATCTGATTTTGTAGCGATGATAGCTCGGTGGTTAGTGCAGTGGGTTCACATGACTGTTTTCACATTCATTTACATGGTTCACATGCCGAAGAGTGTGGGTTCAAACCCCAACAGTAAGATTGAGCGTGAAGGAAAACATCGTGAGAAAACCATACCATGGTAGTAGGGTACTTTCTAGTACTCGGCTGGCTAGCTACACCCACAAATTGAGATTCACTTGAGAGACAGTTCCATTACAAGCTAAGTGTGTTTATCATCTTGGACCACGCCTTGGAATACTTCATCAGGTGCGCTGTGCCTAAAAACACAAAAAAAAATATAAATAATATAATTTCGAAAAAAAATCATAGGACATTACACACAGCGCCATCTGACCCCAAACTAAGCAAAGCTTGTACTATGAAAATCAGATAACTGATAGAATTATGAGCATCCGTAACGTTTTTAGTTGTTAATGTAGATTTATACTTGGTGGTAGATTTCCTTAGCAGGAAGTCATCTAGGTAGGTACCACCGCAGTACCAGTTATTCTGCCGCCAAACAGTAGTGTGCAAACATTACTGTATTCCGGTTTAAAGGGTACTGCAGCTAGCGAAATTACTGGGCTGTTGAGACTAACCATCTAGTCTCAAAATAATGAGTGGCAAAGCAGCGATGCCCTGCAGGCGTACCATGAGGTGTTAGAGCAGTTCAGTATAGGCCCTAAACTGAACCGTTTGGCAAATTCGTACCATGAGGTCCTTATAGCAGGACAGTTTAGGTCGCCGCCATCTTTGTCCGCCGAAACATAAACATCATCGCAAACTTGTCAGAAAACGGCATTTCGTTCATTCAATTCGTACCATGAGGTGTTATTTGACGTTAGTTGCACCTAAACTGTACCGCCGAGTTGTCAAAATAACGATTCAATAAAAAGTTAATAAATATCGACCGTTTGGTATGCTTTTATTTAATTTGTGAATTTTCTTGATATTATATCTTTAATAGCCCCATGCCCATGGGAGTTTAAACGTGATGCTGCTTCCTCCCAAAAGCGGCGGGTGTGCTGCCTCAACTGTATGCGCTTATTGAACCCTAAAGCAATTACTTGATTTCTATGGAGTAATTCCCACAGCTGCTCTAACTGAGCGTAATTTACCCTACATAAGCGTTCTGAGGGCTGTCTGTCAACAATTTTGATTTACAATAACAACAAACTATTCGAAAAAAAAACTCATGAAATACATAGGTACATAAGTAATATAAAACTATAAATATACTAACGACATTATTATTGACAATGCCAATAATATAAATTTGTAACCACAAAACAGTTTTGTTTGGTTTATTTCGACCTTTGAGTTATATTATATTATTAGAAATCTAAATTTTTGAGTTTTGGCGGGAACGCGGAAAGAGTCGTGTCGCCCCGTTGTATTTTTTTTTTCAAAACTTGTGTTTTGACGAGTGTTTATGCATAAAAATGGTGGTGTTTTATTCATAAAGTGCTGAATCACAAGCGCGAGTGTGGGAAAATGATATAATGTGGTGAAACATGACTTTTCGTGTTGCTTCCAAAACTCCATCGAAGCTTTATAGTAAAGTCACCACTACTTTACTAAAGCATGACTGGACTTGACTGACGCGGACTATACTTGACCAAGACTGGACTTTGACTATAACTTTAGCTACGAGGACACTTATTTAAACTTGAAAATATATAAATATTTGACACTGGCAAATGCTAAAACGCAACGCCAAAACCAAAGAAAAAAAATCTGAACAACCTTTTTGCTGTCATTCGCAGATGAATAATGAAAAAAAAAGTATTTATTAGGTGTGTTCCGAAACAAAGAGTCGTAATTGTTTCTCTGTTTAGAATAAAGTTTTTTTTTTGGAATTTAAGTAAATGATAGGGTAATCGTAAAAATAAAACATGTTAATAATTATGCTGTAGTGCAATATAGTATTAAGTAATATTTCACCTTAAAATATCATATCATTATAAAACATTAAGAAAACCGATACTTCCCGACAATCACAATTTCGGAACAGATTTTTCACACGAGATACAATTATACTTTTGTATAGCGTTGTCCTTTTCTTCGGTAGCGGGACAGTATTGGAGCCAGAGACAAGTACCGTTCGTTCTTTGAAGAGCTAGCGATGCAATTGCGATCCAATTTTAACATGCTCATGGTATGAAATAAAGCGGGACAGTTTAGGTACCTAAACTGAACTGCCCCGCAATTGGATGGAAACGTAAAACCTCATGGTACGCCTGCAGGACGTTGTTTTGCTACTCAAAGTTCTGTGTATCGCTGCAATGGTCATGGACAGGCGTTATTTCTTAACATCAGGAGAGCGCCTCGATCGTCTCATTACGTTTATATTAAAAAAAAAATTATAGACCTAAGAAATCATTAACATATACCGCAAAAATTTTTGTTCTACAATGAAAATTTACGAAGTTATGACCAAATTACTAGCGGAATTCACCAAGTGCCAGCCGCGGCAGCTGTGACTGTACTTTTTTTAAAAAAGCCATACTTACAATAAATACCTCAGACGAATAATCGAATAATTTGACGGAGGATACATTAATACAGTAGACAGACACTGAAACAAACATTTTTCTTAAGACGGTAGTTTTGACATTGTCATGCATTTAATACGCTCATAGCTTTTCCCTCGAAAATAATATGGGTAAAATCACGTAACGCAACCAACCTGTTGACAACCCTGTTGGTTCATTGGTAGTGTGTCTGCTTCGAGAGCTGAAGGGCGTGGGTTCGATTCCCACTCAGGACTAACATTTGTGTGACTAACATCGATGTTTGTTCTGTGTCTGGGTGTACTGTATGTATTTACAAAAAAAAAAGTATTTAAGTATTCTATCAGTTATCTGTCTTCCATAGCACAAGCTCTGCTTAGTTTGGGGTCAGATGGCGCTGTGTGTAATGTCCTATGATATTTATTTATTTAATTAAAACAAATTAAACATTAAAATATATTTGGAAAAAAAATGGGAAATGTTAAAAACCTCAGTATATTTATGCGGATGGCTGCATACCAAACAGGATAATGATCGAAGAAACCTCATTTGGCATACAAGATTCGAGGCGCGCTTACTACGGGACAGTAGCTTGTCTAGTAACTGGATTGTATAAACTGATGGTGACTGGAAATGATTCACTGGATTGTAACTGGAACGCGGAAAGAGTCGTGTCGCCCCGTTGTATTTTTAAGCTATTGCGTAGCTTCTATCGCGGGCCTTGAGCGTGGAGACCGAATCCAGAAATTCCATAACGAAAATAACCTAACACCCCCCACTCCCACCGGCACAGCGGTGATACTTTTTAGTTTTGCCATCTATCAATGAATAGCAGAACTTTTAATGACTTTTTTGGAATATCACGCTTGTCTCTTTAGTTCAGCAACTCGCCTCTAGGTGGCATTGGTTGTATCGGCGTAAAAATGCTATGCAATAGCTTTACCGCGGCAGTCCCCGAGTGCCACATGTCTGTTTTATTTTCCAAAACTAGTGTTCTGTCGAGTGTTTAATATAACAAGTTATACTTACTTAAGTACCTATCTAATTAACACTGAATCATATTCTATATGATGACTTTACGAGTGTCATTAACAAAGTAGTTTTTTCTACTTATTCATTTATTATTTAATTTATTTACATTTTCATTAATTTCACTATTTAAATGAATTTAATTATGTCAATCAATATTTCGGAAAACTCATTATTGTATACAGAAACATAGTAAATTGCGTAAAACTTATTATCAATTTCCTAATGTGAAAACATTACTTGGTTTGATAACTTAGACTTAGACTGAAATTCAATTTCAGACGCTTTTTATTGTTATTTTGTTGACAGCCCTGTTGGTTCATTAATCAGTTAGGCAGTCAATCAATCGATCAATCAGTCAGACAATCACTCAATCAAGTATTAAAATGTAAATTTAAAAAGTATTCTGTCAGTTATCTGACTGCCATAGCACAAGCTTTGCTTAGTTTGGGGTCAGTTGGCGATGTGTGCCTACGATGTTTATTTATTTATTAATACAAGTAATAAATTATGCGTAAATTATGCGTGTACCGAATTTCATTCACACCGTTCAGCCATTTTTGTGTGACTCAGTAACAAACATCAACACAAACTTTCACATTTATAATATTAAGTAGCAGTGGCGGCCTTAGGAGGTGGAAAAAAAGCCTCGTAGAAAAAAGTCTCTACCATATATGTAATATGTATGTATATCTCGCGCCTCACACTTAACAAAACCCCCCTGAACGCACGGTTTCATTATTAGTGCAAGCATGTTACGGCCACTCGAGCACTCGAACTAATTTTTTAGTAAATCGGACTCAAAGAAAAAGGGCCTCACAATGATCTGTCGCCCCGGGCCTCGCAACAGCTAAGGCCGCCGCTGTTATGTAGGATCGTGTCCTAGAATGTGCCAGTTACTATCTCGATGCGAACGAGGCACGTAGCACAAACCCAGTAGATCCAGTACTGGTATATTGAGCGTCATCACTAGATCAACTGGTCAGTCCGCAAACAGACGCGCGCGCCCAACCTTGCCAACGAGGAAAATAATTACAAAAACTAAACACGAAACTAGTTTTCTGGTTTCCTAGAAGTTTAGTGTAAGTTGTGTTGTGATATTATGAATTAGTGTTTGGTATTTGAAAGTCCGTTTTATAATGGTGAGTTTTTTTTTTATATTTTGACTTATAGCCACGAAACATTCGTACTTAATTATCAAGAATTTGTGTTTTGTAATTTTAAGTTTTGGTTTTTCATAACTTATACTTGTTGTTAAACAGCCCTGTCAGTTTATTGGTAGTTTGCCTACTCCAAGATCCGAAGGGCTTAGGTATCATTCCCACCCAGGATAAACATTTTCTGGTATAAGCAAACGTTTGTTCTGTGGGTTTTCTGTGTTAATTATAAGTATGTATGTATTTATTTACAAAAAAAAAGTATTTATATATTCTATCGGTTATCTGACTTCCATGGGTCAGATGGCGTTTATTTTTTTTTATTTATGAAACCAAAACTTGAAAAAAAGAGCCCAAATGAAGGGTAAAGATTTCTCACAAAAGAAACAAAAATGCTTGCATTCAATTAAAATAAATATTTATTGATTATATGGACAGTTGATCGTGACAGTTTTTTAGATGTTTTTTTTTTAACTTTCACATTTATGATATTAGTAGGATTAATTTTAGTCCTACTATGGAAAGGGAGAATTTTATTAACACTCGCCACATAACCATTCGGACAGGACCAGAGATGATGGTCCATTGCAGCGATACACAGAACTTTGGGAAGTTAAACAAAGTCCAGGGCATCGCTGCTTTGGCGCTCATTACTTTGAGACTCGGTTCGGTGGTTATGGTTAGTCTAAATAGCCGTGTAATTTCCACTGCTTGGCGGCAAGTACAGTCGTGTTTTTTTTTTATTGACAGGCTAGATGTTTGACCACAGCTCATCTGATGTTCAAGTGGTGTACCCGGATGATTTCATTTAAGAAAATTCGGAATGACCATACGACTTAGTATACTCACTTACTTAAATAGGATGCATATTTTCCCAATAAATTCGGGTAAAACTAATGCGGGTGGAACTAATTTTTAGGGTTCCGTACCGAAAAGGTAAAACGGGACCCTATTACTAAGACTCCGCTGTCCGTCTGTCACCAGGCTGTATCTCATGAATCGTGCTAGTTAGACAGTTGAAATTTTCACAGAAAATAAATATTTTAAGATTTGTTTTTTTTTTTTTTAAAGTAGATAGGCTTGCGTTTGACCGCCATCCCGCCTGATGTTAAGCGAAGATGCGGTCTACGGTGGAGCACGCTCGCCTAGAAGAAACCGATTCACTCGCGACTTGAAGGTACCCAGACTATATTCATTGGGGAACACCCACTCGGGCAGCTGATTCCAATGTCTAGCGGTACGCACGAAAAAGTATGGACAACTGCGCCCCGCGGTGTTACCTGCTACATGTTTTCGGGTAAAAAGTAGCCTATATGTTAATCCAGGGTCTCGGCTACCTCCATACCAAATATCATCCAAATACGTTCAGTAGTTTTTGCGTGAAAGAGTAACAAACATCCATCCATCCATACAAACTTTCACATTTATAATATCAGTGGTATGGTACGGAACCCTTCGTGCGCGAGTCCGACTCGCACTTGGCGGGTTTTTCATATCTTTTAACACACTCAGATTAACCAGATGATGAGACTAATCATCGAGAGTCTTAAAGTGATGAGCGCCAAAGCAGCGATGCCCTGGACTTTGTTTTGTGACTCAATGTTCTGTGTATCGCTGCAATGGTCATGGGCAGGCGTTTTCTCTTACCATCAGGAGAGCGTCTCGTTCGTCTCATTACAAATAACCCCCATTTCTGTATCTGAAGATGTATAGATGATACCTAATAGTAAAAAATCCCCAGTAGTGACTTACGTCGAGTTATTCAAGATAATGAGGAAGGAAATCCCCTAGTTCTCGTAAACAACTACGTTTTTTCACCTACATACTTAGAAGAATTATTTTTCTATCCTACATAGTTACCAACATTTATTTATTAAACAAAATAAAAAAATCTAAAAGTCCGTCAGAGGAGGGATATGTGTCCAGAATGCTGGCAGCATTGCCACGCTGGATGGCAATGCTAAGCTTTTGACCAAAGTAGATACCAGCATTCTGGTTTCTGATCACCTGAAGCCTCCTTTAAACGTTTGGCCAGGTCCCGATACAGTTCGAGAACGGCCGGCCTCCACGGACCTAAAGTTTCAACCCCAAACTGCACAAAAAGATACATTTTATCTAAATAACTATATTTGTGCCGTTTGAGGTTTTCAGCTTTAGATGCGGTAGCACCAGCTTGTCCCGAAGTCACAGAAAGATGAGACGGCGCCAAGGTGTCGACACAAGT
This sequence comes from Biston betularia, assembly GCA_905404145.2. Classification (NCBI taxonomy): domain Eukaryota; kingdom Metazoa; phylum Arthropoda; class Insecta; order Lepidoptera; family Geometridae; genus Biston; species Biston betularia. Next base: position 3,960,263 of record FR989890.1, read on the forward strand.
GGCGTCCCACACAAGAGGCCGTCCCATCTTCCATGGGATAAGGGTCATCCCGTCGGGTCTCTTACTGTCGTCTAACATCAGTCCGTTCGGTTCTAAAACTGTTGGGACGCCGGCACTGACAAAAACCCGACGGGTGACGTTGTGCCGCGATATACGCCCTGCACTCTTGCTGCATGAAAGCGCGTGGTGGCCGAGGCGATCCGCTATTTCCCTGCACGAACAGCGATGAGGACCTGGCATACTGCTCCTAATCTTAAAGATATGGCCACCCAGAAAGTGTTGTTATCTAATAGATTACAGATCTAATAGAGTCATTGGTGTTATAATACCATATTGATCGCCGAGGATACACAAAAATTGAATAAATTTGTAGGCACTCTGCGAATCACTGTCGTATATAAGAATATAATCGAATCGTTTCTATGCAACACAAACCGGTGTGTAAACATATATTATCTGTAGTGGTCAGAATAATGAACACGAGAGGTCGCGAAGGTCATCGACGTTCTCCTGTTTTGTAAGATTTTATTTGACTTGCTAGTGACAAACTCGCTTGTACGAAAAAGGCTTTAAAATTTTGAACATCGCAAAATTGTTTATTGGTTTTCTACCGGGTACACTTTGGAAAGTGCGCTTCAAATCTGTATGGAAGTCATCCTGCCCATTCTATTATTTATCGGACAGTCAGGAGCTCTCAAAAGCGACATCGCTTGTAGAAAAAAAAACTCGAAAAAGATAAAGAACACCTATAGTCCTATCCTATCCTATCCTATCCTATCCTATCCTATCCTATCCTTCCTACGCCTACAAATCCCACTAATGTGAAACTATGGATGGATGTTTGTTACTCTTTCACGCAAAAATTACTGTCTACAGATTTGGAGGAAATTTGGTATGGAGGTAGCTGAGACCCTAGATTAACACATAGGCTACTTTTTATCTGGAAAACTTGTAGCGGGTAACACCGCGGGGCACAGCTAGTATTATACATGTGAAAGTTTGGATGGATGTTTGTTACTTTTTCACGCAAAAACTACTAAACGGATTTGGATGAAATTCGATATGGAGGTAGCTGAGACCCTGGTTTAACACATTTATCCGGAAAACTTGTAGCGGGTAGCACTGCGGGGCGCAGCTAGTTTTATTATAAATGGAAAAGTTTTGACTATTTGTGTGTTTTTTTACATCTTCATATACAAAACAAAGTTAATTGAAACCGATTTTATTTGGTGGTCTAGGCTGGTACCACTGCAGTACCGCCGCTAATGAACCGCCAAGCAATAGTGTGGTAATTAGGTACTTTGTTCCGGTTTATTACAGGGCTGTTGAAACTAACCGATAACCATCGCAAGTCTAAAAGTAATGAGCGCCAAAGCAGCGACGTCTTAGACTGTGTTTTGTGACTCAAAGTTCTGTGTATCTCTTACTATCAGGAGAGGGTGAAGCTCGTTAAATTACATCTACGTTAAATATTTATGTAGCGATGATAGCTCAGTGGTTAGCGCGGTAGGTTCGCATGCCGAAGAGCGTGAGTTCAAACCCCAACAATGAGCTTGAGCTGCCGGTGAAGGAAACCGTAGTATAGTGTTAGGGTATTTTCTAGTACTCGGCTGGTTAGCTACCACCCTCAAGTTGAAAATCTCCGCCAAGCACCTAACGGTGTGTTTATTTGAGAGCGAGTTCCATTCCAGACTAGATGTACTTTACCATCTTTGACTACACCGTCATTTAACATCAGATGAGCTGCGGTCATAACACCTAGCTTGTGAAACATAAAAAAAATAAACAACTTTAAAAAGTTTTAATTTTCCAGCTGTCCAAAGTCATATTCGCCTGCCTGCTGGCAGCTGCAGTTTGCCAGAACGGCCAGAACAATGGAGACCTGGAGTCTATCATTGGCCAGATCTTCGGGACTCCACCGCCGACAGCATCTTCCACGCAGAGGACGCCGACGATAGAAAACAAGAACCCTCCACTTGGACCTTCGACCCTTGTGCCCGGTGTGGTGACGCAAAAACCTGGTGGTATGTTACCTACGTAGTTAACACATACACCCTCGATACAGTTTGTCACACTTGAACCCTCGATACAGTTCGCCACACTTACTGTTCGTCACATTTACACCCTCCATGCAGTTTGTCACACTGACCCCCTCCAGACCGTTTGTCACACTTACACCCTCCATGCAGCTTGTCATACTAACACCCTCCAGACCGTTTGTCACACTTACACTCTCCACATCCTCGATACAGTTCATCACACTTACTGTTCGTCACATTTACACCCTCCATGCAGTTTGTCACACTAACCCCCTCCAGACCGTTTGTCACACTTACACACTCCACATCCTACAGTTCATCACACTCCAGCCAGTTTGTCACACTTAAACCATCTATGCAGTTTGTCGCACTTACAGTTCGTCACATTTACACCCTCCAGACAGTTTGTGACACTTACACCCTCTATACAGTTTGTCACACTTAAACCCTCCATGCAGTTTGTCACACTGACACCCTCTATACAGTTTGTCACACTTAAACCCTCCAGACAGTTAGTCACACTTACACCCTCTATACAGATTGTCACACTTAAACCCTCCATGCAGTTTGTCACACTTAAACCCTCCGTGCAGTTTGTGACACTTACAGTTCGTCACACTTACACCCTCGATACAGTTTAATCAGTGAAAAGTTGAATAACCCGCAAGTTGAAAAACTGCCGCCAAGCATCTAACGATGTCGACAATCTCGTTGGTTCATTGGTAGCATATCTGCTTTAAGAGCTGAAGGGCGTAGGCTCGATTCCCACTCAGGGCAAACATTTTGTGAATAAACAAATATTTGTTCTGTGTCTGGGAGTTCTGTATGTATTATAAGTATGTATTTACAAAAAAATAAGTATTTCATGAGTTATCTAACTTCCATCACTCAAGCTCTTTTCTCTCTCAAGTTTGGGGCCAGATGGCGCTGTGTGTGCCCACAATATTTATTTATTTATTTATATTGATGTGTTCCGGCAGCCTCACTTGAGAGCCAGTTCCGTTCCAGGCTATGTGTGCTTTACCATCGTCAACCCCCCCCCCCCCCCCCTCACTTAACATCAGGTGAGCTGTGGTCAAACACATAGCCTGTCAAACAAAAAATGCGGTTGAAATATGTTTTGTTTTGTCGCAGAACCTCAGGATCTGTCCTGTACCACCACGGAGGGCGAGGCCGGAGAGTGCGTCCCGTACTATCTCTGTAACATCAACAACAACACGGTGAACACTGACGGAGTCGGAGTCATAGACATAAGGTTTATTTTTTTAATTTATTTATTTTGGCGTCGCATTTTGAGCATTTGCCAGTGTCAAGTGTTTTGATAGCAAGAAAGAAAGGAAGAAAAGTATTTTATTTTGTAACTTTAAGACACATAAAATCAAAACCGAACAAACAGATAAGGGCTCATCTGAGCATAATACTGGTCATACTAAGTATGACGAGAAAAAGTTGCTTCAGTTTGCAGTTTAAAAAGTATTCTATTAAATCCGTTCTGTAGTTTTTGCATGAAAGAGTAACAAACAACAAACAAACTTTTACATTTGTAATGATAGATTACGAATCATGGAGAAACACGAATTTTTTTTTCTTTTTATCTAAAGAGGATGTGACTGTGCCAAAATATAGTCGTATGCCGTTTCTAACTTGATGTTGTTTTTTTTATAGAGTTCGTGACGGTCCTTGCCTCTCGTACATCGACACATGCTGCTTGGTGCCAGATAGAGCTGAGAAACCAGTAACACCCAAACCAGAACCCAAGGTAACCATATTATCATAGCTAACGTGACCACTAAAGAATAATTAACACTTTTTTGTTGGCAACGAGAATTTCAGAACAAGTGTGTACAAAACAGCAAACTTCAACTTTTTCTCCTATTTTTTTTTATTTAGTCTTGGCCATGGATAGTAGTCCTTTAGCCGGTTTTTTTTCTTAGCTTCTGCAGTGTTGCCACAATTTTGCCAATGTCTTGTGTACTTTTGTGAATGTCTGCTGCAAGTTGTCCGGTGTAAAATATTTGTCAGATAGTAAACTAATTGTTTAGTATTTTGTTAGTGGTTAGTTTTTATATTAATTTTCATCGCAAGGGACTAATACAAAAGGTCACGTCACAAAAAATATACACAGGGAAAAAACAATAAAAGGCAACATTTAAAGTATGATCTTATTGAATCTAAGAGAGTTTTGGCGGGAACGCGGGATGAGTCGCGTCACCCCGTTGTATTTTTAACCAAAACTAGTGTTTTATCGAGTGTTTATGCATAAAAATGGTGGTGTTTTATTCATAAAGTGCCGGATTGTGACCACACCATCAGGTGAGCTGTGGTCAAACACCTAGCCTGTCCATCAAAAAAAAAACTCTCCAACATAAATGTACATAAACAAAGTTGTAGAGAATTAAATTTCCTATAATTTTGTTGTTCGATTTCTTTCTATGCTAGGCAAGTGCGAGTTGAGGTACAGGAAGCAGCCTATGTTAATCCAGGGTTCGCAAACAGCTCAAGCTTTAGATTTCTACCTACCCTCTTCAGAATAGATGATCCGACCGCGCATCGAACATGATGTCATACGTAAATAAATAACTTATTCATGTAGGTAAGCAATCAGTGTAATCGCTTGAGCGTCTCGCGATGACCTTTTACATCATTACTGCGGTCAACGCGGTTTGTTATCGACACAATTTAATTTTATGTATGTTTATACCTGAACAGGCCAAAAAATAACAAGGTAAAATTTTAGATTTAAGATCGGAGTTTTCAAGGTAATTATTTTAAATACTAGTTTGCGCCCGCAACTTCGTTCGCTTTGGCTTTAGAAATGGGTTCAAAGAGTAGGTATTGAAACATATCGTGTATACCTAGTCTTGCCATAAATATTGTAACAAAGAAAATTTAATTTTTTCTTTTGCAAATAACATGTATTACTTTTACAGTGTGTTAGTTTAATACATAAATATAAAACAATTTAAAATATAAAAAGTTTATTCGAAGTGGTCTCCATTGGCTACAATACAGTCCTTTAAACGTTGAAGCCAGTTATCAATAGAAGTACGCACTCTTTCTATGGGCAAATTCTTCACTGCCAATCGTATGGATTGTTTTAGGGACTCCAAATTATCATGGCGTTTAGAGCAAGCCGTACTCTCTAAAACTGACCATAAATCATAATCCAGCGGATTAAGATCGGGACTAGACGACGGCCAGTCTTTAGCTCTGATGAAGTCCGAAACGTTCGCTTCCAAACAAGACTGCGTGGACCGAGCATTATGACCGGCGCCGAGTCTTGCTGGAAGGACCATACTTGGTTATTGAACATGGTGTTGTTAACTACTTTACTACCTTCTCAAGAATGGTATCTTGATACACTTGTGCCGATGTTTTGATACCTTTTGATACCTTTTTCACAAAAATATGGCTCAGTCACTCCTTCATAGCCAACACCCCACCAAACCATCACTGAAGTCGGATAATGCCCACGTTGCACTCTGTCGACTAATTGGGAAGCTTCCTTAGAGCTTTGAGCATAAATACGGTCATTTTGTTTGTTAAAATGTTGGTCAATTGTAAAAATTTTCTCATCCGTAAACAAAAATTTTCTGTGACCTCCTTTTGCGTACCGCTTCAGTAGTTGTTTCGATTTTACCACCCTATTCTTTTTTTAATTATCAGTTAAGAAGTGACCAGTGCGTCTCTTATAGGCTGGATGTCCTAAGTCATCTTTTAAAGTACGCGACATGGTTCTAGGTGCCATCTTCATATCCCAAAATAAAATCTTTTGCTTTCGGACAGGATTTCTTCGAATTCTACCCCTTACTGCTTTGACCACCTTTTTCGTACGAACACTACGTGGACGGCCAGATCTTTTTCTGTTACAAACAGAGGAGGTCTCATTGTACCTATTAAAAGCCCGGTACACAAACATTTGACTAATACCAAGCGTATGGAGAGTTTTAAAAATTGCATTTGGCTCCATACCTACTTTGCGTAGCGCAATCACAGCGATTCGGTTCTCTTTGTCACCCCACTCCAATTTAATATCGCAAAATATTGTACAATTTATTGGCGCCAAAATGAAAAAACACAATGAACAATCATATAAAAATTACAGGTTCCAAATTCAAATGTAATATTTTGTTTATTTTTAGTTTTAACAGTATTTATGGCCAGACTAGGTATGTGGAAAGGCATTATACTCTGTCCATTATGTTAACCGCTTTTTGACAGCTCAGATAAAGTTGACGACATAACTTTGTACAGCGTCTAGCAAAATAAATCTCACACAAATAAATACGTTTAATCTAGCATTTTATTTATTTTTTTATTTAGTTTTGGCGTCGCATTTTGAGCATTTGCCAGTGTCAAGTGTTTCATATTTTCAAGTTTTAAATGTTAAATAAGTTGCCTCGTAGCTATAGTTACAGTCAAAGTCCAGTCTTGGTCAAGTATAGTCCATGTCAGTCAATTCCAGTCATGCTTTAGTAAAGTAGTGGCGAATTTATTATAAAGCTTCGATGGAGTTTTGGCAGCAACACGAAAAGTCATGTTTCACCACATTATATCATTTTCCAACACACTCGCGCTTGTTAATTCGGCACTTTATGAATAAAACACCACCATTTTTATGCATAAACACTTGACAAAACACTAGTTTTGGAAAAAAAATACAACGGAGTGACACGACTCTTCCCGCGTTCCCGCCAAAACTCTAACGTCAGACAAATATTCAGTGCTTTTGTTTTAAATTTAGTTATGAAAACGGTACATACCGGCCACCAAAATCCCTAGAGTACATTATATCTACACGAGTAATTCTACATTAAATATCTTTTTAAACAAAAATGTTAGTCATCAGTATAATTGCCAGTTAAACGCCTTGAACTTTCAAGGTTACAGACCTGTATATAACAATAATGTGTTACTTAGGTACTGGCGACCGCACTTACAGTTGCAATTTTTTTTGGCAACTTCAATATAAAGCATTGCATTTGACAGCCCTGTTGGCTCATTGGTAGCATGTCTGCCTCAAGAGCTGTGGGGCGTGGGTTCGATTCCCACCGAGGACAAGCATTTTGTGATATATAACCAAATGTTTGTTATGTGTCTGGGTGTACTGTATGTATTATAAGAATATATTTATAAAAAAAAAGGATTTAAGTATATCAGTTATCCGACTCCCATAGTACATGCTTTGCTTAGTTTGGGGTCAGATGGCGCTGTGTGTCCTACGACATTTATATATATTTAGTTTTCGACTCGTTTTCATATTAAATGTGTCGAACGGCGCTCTCCTGATGGTAAGAGATAAATAAATAAATATCATACTACCAGAGATGTTAGATGCCACTCTGAAATTCTTGTACCAGCTGGCTAAAAAGCTGGTATTAAATACGGAAAACTGGTACCAGTGTTGCCAGATGTCGAAATAAAAAAAAAAACGTTAAAAATCGCTTAAAAACTTCGTTATGGTTTTTGGCGGGAACGCGGGAAGAGTCGTGTCGCTCCGTTGTATTTTTTTCCAAAACTAGTGTTTTGTCGAGTGTTTATGCATATAAATGGTGGTGTTTTATTCATAAAGTGCCGAATTACAAGCGCGAGTGTGGGAAAATGATATAATGTGGTGAAACATGAGTTTTCGTGTTGCTTCTAAAACTCCATCGAAGCTTTGTAGTAAAGTTGCCACTACTTTACTAAAGCATGACTGGAATTAACTGACACGAACTGGACTTGACAAAGACGACTTTGACTAAAACTAGCTACGATGGCACTTATTTAACTTTTGAAACTTGAAAATATATAATTACTTGACACTGGCAAATGCTAAAACGCGACGCCAAAACCAAAGAAAAAAAAACTTCGTTATATTAAAATAAGTATAGGTTTGTATTTTCATTCCTTGAGGTTGGAGCTGGTTTTTTAAAAGTATACTGGATTGGAATGGTTTTTTATATGCAATTAAAAAATTTATCGGTTATATTTTACGTATTTTCAGTGTATTTTTGTCAGTCAACGGCTAATCTTGACATTTTTCGGTTTGCGTACCAGGACCGAGTAACCTTGGCACATAGTACATGATGCTAAAACCTAGTATGAATACCAAGAAGCTGGTAGGTCTAACATCACTGCATACTACATTTCACACAGCGCCATCTAGCCCCAAACTAAACAAAGCTTGTTAAAGTTCGTTCGAGTTAAAGTTCTTGGGTCAAAGTTGATCAAGGTTGATTCAAAACTTGTTTCTGGGGACGCCCTGGCTACTTAAGGTCAATGGCTGTCTGATTCGTTTGCATATTTATAAGAAATAAATTTAGTTGCCTTTTTTTGTCCAAGCTAAGTTATATAATGGTTATCATAAAATGCATGACTTATTGCCACATAATTATGTTTGGGTATAAAATTATGCATAACCGTAGGTACAAATAATAAGTTCAGCTTTATTATCGATTTTCTATCGGTTGGTATGAATTCAAATCTAATAAAACCTCAATATTAGTGTTAAAAAAATAAAAACAAAACGGCAATATTTTGGCGCGAAATAGTTATAAAAAAAAATTAACTAAACTTTTTTTTTCTTTTTTCTCGGCCTTGGCACATTCGTGCATTGTGCCAATTCTCAAGTTTTAAATATATTTTTTTTTACTGATAAAAAACTGGGAAACAATATTAAATATTATATAAAACGAAACTAAGGACTAAAATAACTAAACCTATCGTATAGGGTATCAAAATAAAGGAAATTAAAATGAGATTGTGAATATATATAGATAGATATATATATATAATAAATAAATATCGTTGGACATTACACACAGCGCCATCTGACCCCAAACTAAGCAGAGCTTGTGTGATGGGAGTCAGATAACTGATAGAATACATATATACTTTTTTTTTGTAAATGCATACTTATAATACATACAGTACACCCAGACACAGAACAAACATTTGTTGATACATAAAATGTTTGTCCTGAGCGGGAATCGAACCCACACCCTTCAGCTCTTAAGGCAGATATGCTACCAATGAGCCAACAGGGCTGTATATATATATATATATACTAGAAGCTCGCCCCGGCTTCGCACGTAAAAACAAAATTCGATTAACAATTTAAATAATGCATATAAATGTAATGTAAATAAATAATGTCACTCGATGATAATGTAGCATTCTAACGATGAAAGAATTATTCAGATCGGTCCAGTAGTTTCGGAGCCTATTCAATGCAAACAAAAACTCAAAACTTTCCTCTAATAGTGTAGAACACAATAATTATTGACAACTGTCACAGATAATGTGTAGTCGAAATTGACCTCGTGACACGTCCACTTAGTCATGAGGCTCATGTGACCTCACCAGTACCAGTTGAGGCTTTTTAAATTCTGACCACAGAGGCAGTGTTGAATATTTATATGAAATAAAAACACAATTGTTTTGAAATTTGTTTCGCCTTTACGAAGATGAATGAGAAAAATCAGCTTTTGAAGGTTACAAAGTTACAATAAGAAAAAAAAATGATAAAATATCGTATGATTTTTCACATAACGCTTTCTGGCACCAAATTAATGAAAGCTTTATACCATGGGAACCAGATAACTGATATTAGAATAGATAGTTTAAAGCAAGACTTTTTTTTTCAAAATGGGTTCGCGTAGTCCATAGTAGTACAAGATATAGTTACTAGCTGCGCCCCGCGGTGTTACCCGCTACATTTTTTCGGTATAAAAAGTTGTCTATGTATTAATCCAGGGTATCAGCTACCTCCATACCAAATTTCATCCAAACCCGTTGAGTAGTTTTTGCGTGAAAGAGTAACAAACATCCATTCATCCAAACTTTCACATTTATAATATTAGTGGGATTTAGTACTAGCAGAATGCTCGGTACTTTGTACTCGGTGCGATAGAGCTCGGCCTTTGCCCTCGCATATCTGTCAAACCTATTAGAAGTATCACGGCCATATTATTAAAAAAATAATCAGTCAAATCGGTCCAGCCGTTCTCAAGTTATGCGCTTATCAACGATCATCATTTATTTTCTATTTGTGAACTTAGTTGTTTTTTTATTAAAAGTTATGCGCTTACCAATCAACATCATTCAATTTTTATTTGTGTACTTAATTGTATTTTTACTAAATGTTATGCGTTTACCAATAAACATCATTCAATTTTTGTTTACGGATTTAGTTGTTTTTTTTTTTTATAAAAGTTCGGCGCTTACCAACAAACATCATTTTGTTTTTATAACATTCAATTTTTATTTGTGTACTTAGTGAACGAGTATCTTAGAATTTACTAAAAACTATCATTGATAGTAACTTGCCAATATATTACAAAAAATATCTAACTCTTGTCAATGTCACAAATTATACAGTAATCAGATATAATAAACACACAAGAATTGACCTAAAATAAAATAACTTAAAATAATAACTACTCTAAAAGACCGCTATCAATGGGAATGGTTCCCAAAACGCTGGCCCCATTGCCGCGTTGTATGGCAATACTCAAACGCTGGGCAAAATAAAGGCCAGCGTTTTGTTCACGTGTGGCGTCGACCAAACGAGATGACAATTCTTTAAAAATTTTTTTTGCTCCCGGCCCCCACGGTCCCATAGTTTCAACCCCAAAAGGCTCAAATATGTATCCACTGTCCAGGGTGCTATATTTGCGCCTTTTGAGGTCTTCTGCAAATTCCGCCGCTGCGCCAGCCCTAATCTGAGTTCTTGGAAGATGAGACGGCGCAAATGTGTCAACGCAAGTGGCGTCCCATACCAACGGCCGACCCATCTTCCAGGGAATCAAAGTCATTCCGTCAGGTCTCTTACCATCATCTCTTATAAGGCCGCTCGGCTCTAAGATGGCTGCGCAATTGGCGGTGGTAAGAGCCCGGCGGATAATGTCATTAAGACTGGCGTGCCGCGGAATCCTGCCCGAGCTTCTTGTGCAGGAAAGACCGTGGTGACCGAGCTGGTCGACAGCCACGCCACATTGGCAGCGGTGTGGAGCGCCGCACGGTGTGCCCAATCGAAGGGAAGCTGCAATTCGAAATGTGGATGAATCCAAAAGAGTACCGGTGTGTACTTAGTTGTATTTTTATTAAAAGTTATGCGCTTATCAACAAACATCATTTTATTATATTTATGTACTTAGTAGGTTTTTTTTATTAAAAGTTATGCGCTTACCAACGATCATCATTTCGTTTTTATGCTTAGTTGTTTTTTTATTGACTTTCAGCGCGAAGGTTGCGGCTGGCGCAACCCCAAGGGTGTGGACATCCGTACCACGGGAGACGTCGACGGAGAGACCAAATTTGCCGAGTTCTCTTGGATGTGTGCCATTCTTAAGTAAGCCAAACATTCTGTTAGAACCTCTCAATAAATTAGAATCTCCAATAATTCTACCATAACAAGCTTATTTTACGTTATAGTTGTGACAGCAACGAGTCGCTCTCCTGATGGTAGATTTTTGAGAAGTAGATGTAGAGAAGTGGTGGTGGTGGTGGTGTTTGTTTGTTGTTTTTTGTAATTGTAATTGTTTTTTAGGGTTCCGTACCCAAAGGGTAAAAATGGGACCCTATTACTAAGACTTCGCTGTCCGTCTGTCACCAGGCTGTATCTCAAGAACGGTGATAGCTAGACAGTTGAAATTTTCACAGATAATGTATTTCTATTGCCGCTATAACAACAAATACTAAAAACAAAATAAACTCTCTCATAATCTCTCTGTGGCATCGTAGCTCCCGAACGGATAAATTGTTTTTTTTTTTGTTTGAAAAGACGACCGCCGCCACAAAATGGCGGGTTACATATTTTTTCACAACTCCCTCAATATGGATATCAAATCAAAGGGCTTGACTAGTAGAATACTATACACTCTAGTGTTCTACGGACGGCCACCGGCGCGCTGCAGGTAACGGTGCTTTGTGAGCTAGCATCCCGCGCGCGGCATTGCTTGTGTAAATAAAATGACTGTAAAGTGTGATATATGAAATGTTATATTTGTGTGTAATATATGTGTGTGTAAATTACATATGCACACCGATAGATAAATATAAAAAATAAAATAAAATTAGTATTAATTTACTTTTTTATTTATTTTTAATTAGATAAATTAAGAAAATAAATAATTGATTGAATATTATAAATTTGAAAGTTTGGATGAATGGATGGATGGACGGATGATCTTTCACGCAAAAACTACTGAACGGATTTGGACGAAATTTGGTATGGAGGTAGCTGACACCCTGGATTAACACATAGGCTACTTTTTATCCCGAAGACATGTAGCGGGTAACACCGCGGGGCGCAGCTAGTTAATATATAAAGTGTCACCTACCTAGTGTAGATACCTGTCGGGGATTTTCTAAATTTCAACTTTACACGTATATCTCTAATTTGGTTATTTTATTGCAGAATCGAGCCCGTGAACGACAACGAGCCCGAGGGCCAGAAGTTGAATGTATACGTGGGCGGGGGATCCCTCATCCACCCGAGCATCGTGCTGACCGCCGCGCACTACGTGGCGTCCTCGCCGCAGCTGCGCGTGCGCGCCGGCGAGTGGGACACGCAGAGCATCAAGGAACCACACCCCTACCAGGACAGGGATGTATCTAGCATCGCCATACATGAGGACTTCAACAAGGGTCAGTTTCTACACGTTATTTGACTGCCTTCTTAACTCATTTGACAGCCCTGTTGGCTCATTGGTAGTCTTTCAATCAATCAATCAATCAATCAACCAGTCAATTAATCAATCAATCAGTCATAATTGATTGATTCTGGCGTTACTTTGCGGAAGTTCATTTTCAATATTGCTGCAATATTACATTTTCAATATTACTGATTGATCGAGTGACTGATTGACTGATTGAATATTCAAGGTATATATTTAGTTTATTTCCGCTTAACAGTCGTTCCAGTCGGTCCTCATCACTGTTGTAACTGGAACGATTGTTAAGCGGAAATAAACTAAATATATACCTTGAATATTCAATCAGTCAACAGTCACTAAATCAATCAATCAATCAGTCGATCACTCAATTAATCAGTCAATCAATCAATCAAGTATTAAAAAATAAATTTAAAAAAAGTATTCTATCAGTTATCTGACTGCCACAGTAACGAGCTTTGCTCAGTTTGGGGTCAGATGGCGCTGTGTGTAATGTCTTACGATATTTATTTACTATTTGAAGATATTTATTTTCTTGTACATCCGTCAGGTAACCTGTTCTACGACATTGCTGTGCTGTTCCTCGCGCAGCCGATGGATAGTGCGCCCAACGTTGGAGTTGCGTGCTTGCCGCCGCCCCGGGAGCGCGTGCCCGCCGGAACGAGGTGCTTCGCCACCGGATGGGGGAAAGACAAGTTCGGCAAGGAAGGACGTTACCAGGTCATACTCAAGAAGGTTAGTCGCAATTACTTTTTTTTACAGCAAACACTTGTTATAAAATTGGCGACTTTTTAAATAAAACATTAGAGTTTTGTATTTGATATTAGCGCGGTCGGTTCGCATGCCGAAGGGCGTGGGTTCAAACCCCAACAATGAGCTGGAGTGGCCGGTGAAGGAAAATAATGTAAGGAAACCCAAGAATATCTCTATGAAGGAAATCATAACAAGGTCGCCAGTTATCACATTTGTTAATTAAGTTTATTTCTTCTGTATTGTATTATTTTTGGTATGTACAATAACGAGGTAATCAATCAACCAATCAATCAATCAATCAACCAATCAGTCAATCAATCATGGTGGTAGGGTATTGTTTTATGGTTCACAGGCTAGGTGTTTGAGCACAGCTCACCTGATGTTAAGTGACGGTGTGGTCGAAGATGGTAAAGACACCTAGTCTGGAAAGGAACTGACTCTCAAGTAAGACTGACATACGATCAACTGTCCATATAATCATAGTTATTTGTTATACAAGAGTGCAAAGTTGCTATTTAACCGCGTGCTCAATTTTGATGAGCGAGCAAGCGAAGGATTCTAAAATTATAATACTGAGCGTTAGCGAGGGAATCAAAAGAGCACGAGGTGAAAAATCTTTGCACTCGAGTGCAACACGCAACTTCACCCACCTCAGTGAGGAAATGACTAAATGCAAAAAAGTCTTTTACAATCAAGACTCGGAACTTCCTTGGTGGTTCCGAGTCTCAGTTTTTAAGAAATTAAAAACAGTTGTGATTTTTTTTTTTTTTTTTCGTCTGGAGTTTTGGCGGGAACGCGGGAAGAGTCGTGTCGCTTCGTTGTATTTTTTTCCAAAACTAGTGTTTTGTCGAGTGTTTATGCATAAAAATGGTGGTGTTTTATTCATAAAGTGCCGAGTTACAAGCGCGAGTGTGGAAAAATGATATAATGTGGTGAAACATGAGTTTTCGTGTTGCTTCCAAAACTCCATCGAAGCTTTGTAGTAAAGTTGCCACTACTTTACTAAAGCATGACTGGAATTAACTGACACGAACTGGACTTGACAAAGACGACTTTGACGATAACTATAGCTAAGATACAGCAGAAATAACACTTAAGACAAGGCAGTATGGCTCTATAGCTTTAGCCTGCCCGAAGGGGCAAATTATTAAAAAAAAAAAAAAATTAAAAACAGTTGTATGATTATATTCGGCACTATGGAGGTAGAAGTAAATAGGTTTAATGATGTTTTGACTTAGTGCACATGATGTTCTAAATTCAAATTCACTTTATCCTCTAGCGGATAAAAACGACTTATGCACTCTGATATCGAAGAGCAAAAATACTCTTTCCGAGATGGGGGGATGAAAATAAATATTTATTTTAATTGAATGCAAGCATTTTTGTTTCTATTGTGAGAAATCTTTATCCTTCATTTGGGCTGCAACAAATTTTATGATAAAGGCACGCTACGCCACTGGTATCAACCGTTATAATAATACAGGGCTCCCGTACTACAGGGGCCCCAACAAAGGAATCAATCAATTAACTTTGTTTATCTATTGTTCTAGATCGACGTGCCCGTGGTAGATCGCGCGGCGTGTCAAACTGCTCTACGCAAGACGCGTCTGGGACGATTCTTCGAGCTCCACACGTCATTCATGTGCGCGGGGGGCGAAGCCGACAAAGACACCTGCAAGGGAGACGGAGGCTCCCCCCTGTCCTGCCCAATCGAGGTACCTGGTACTAATTATCCCACTAACCATAAAATTATTACCTACATTAAGTGAGTATTCAAACTACGCTTGCTCAGAAGCTAAATCATATTTTTTTAGGGGTTTGGCGGGAACGCGGAAAGAGTCGTGTCGCCCCGTTGTATTTTTTACCAAAACTAGTGTTTTTTCGAGTTATGCATAAAAATGGTGGTGTTTTGTTCATAAAGTGCCGAATCACAAGCGCGAGTGTGGGAAAATGATATAATGTGGTGAAACATGACTTTTCGTGTTGCTTCTAAAACTCCATCGAAGCTTTATAGTAAAGTCGCCACTACTTTACTAAAGCATGACTGAACATGACTGATACGGACTGGACTTGACCAAGACTGGACTTTGACTCTAACTATTGCTACGGGTCAATTTATTTAACTGTAAACATAAAATACTTGACACTGGCAAATGCTCAAAATGCGATACCAAAATCAAAGAAAAAAAAAGTCATAAATTCGCTTTTTTTCCTTTGGTTTTGGCGTCGCGTTTTAGCATTTGCCAGTGTCAAGTAATTATATATTTTCAAGTTTCAAAAGTTAAATAAGTGTCATCGTAGCTAGTTTTAGTCAAAGTCCAGTCTTAGTCAAGTCTGTACTGTGTTTACTTACCGCGTCACGCACACAAATGCAATTATAGAGTTGCCAGTGACGATGTCTTTCCCCGATTCGTGTTTTTTTCGCATGAATATAAATTTACCTATGTAGTTTGTTAGTCGAATTATGTCTTCCGGAATCTGGTAATATAACTGAACTAAAAAAAGCTAACATTGTTTAAGAATTGGTTGAATAGAAAGATGTCGTCCTTCTAATTTTCATTTTTGTCCTTGCTCTTTTACACCAGTATAATGATTTGTACGTACATATAGCGTTTTGATCCCATGTTTTTTATTCGCACAGCGAGGTTGTGGAACTCTGCTGGAGACTGTGTTCCTTGTTATATACAATACTAGCGGGCCGTCCCGGCTTCGCGCGGGAAAACAAAACTCGATTAACAATACAAATGTAGCCTATGTCACATGTATCATTCTATTGGTGAAAGAATTATTCAGATCGATATAGTTTCGGAGCCTATTAAATACATACAAACAAAAAATCAAATGTTTCCTCTTTATTAGTGTAGATGGGTGTCAAATTTAGAGTAAATAGGTTTTTTTTTTCTTTGGTTTTGGCGTCGCGTTTTAGCATTTGCCAGTGTCAAGTAATTATATATTTTCTAGTTTCAAAAGCTAAACAAGTGTCATCGTAGCTAGTTTTAGTCAAGTCCAGTTCGTGTCAGTCAAGTACAGTCATACTTTAGTAAAGTAGTGGCGACTTTACTATAAAGCTTCGATGGAGTTTTGGAAGCAACACTAAAAGTCATGTTTCACCACATTATATCATTTTCCCACACTCGTGCTTGTAATTCGTCACTTTATGAATAAAACAGCACCATTTTTATGCATAAACACTCGACAAAACACTAGTTTTGGAAAAAAATACAACGGAGCGACACGACTCTTCCCGCGTTCCCGCAAAAACTCGAGTAAATAGGTTTCTTCTAGGTAAACGAGCGAGTTCTTTGTCTTAGACCGCACCACTGTTTTTCAAAAAAAAAGAGGTTTTTTTATTTCATTCTTTGGCCATGGCACGTTCGTGCATTGTGCCAATTCTCATGTTTTTATTACTTAATTCTCCTTTACAGACTGAAGATGGTCGCTACATGCAGTCCGGTATCGTGGCGTGGGGAATCGGCTGCGGGGAGGACGGTACTCCTGGAGTATACGTTGACGTCTCCAACCTGAGGAACTGGATCGACGACAAGGTCGCTGGCAAGGGATACGACCCCAAGACTTATTCATTTTAGAAATAATATATAATTTTGTTTCTGTCCGTATCTCTTTTTTTTTAATCGTGGCTTTTGACTATTATGATCATACCATTGTGTGATATAAATAAAATACAATACATATTTACAGTTACTATGTGTTTTTGATCTAAGTCATTTAAAAACGCTTTCTGAAAGGCTCGATTCCCACTGACACAGTATCGATGTGCTAAATTATCAGTAAGATTCTCACTGAAGTCGAAACGAAACACTTTTAATCAAAAACTGTAGACAGCATATTGACGTCTATTTTTTTTTAAATGAAAGGAAACGGGAAATCGCTACTGGGAATAGACAACTAAACCGGAAACATCGCCATTGCTAATCCAATGAGATAAAGACTCGCGTGTTTTTGTTCTAACTAATGCTCAAGCGCATTCAGTGAGTTTTCTGATATGCGATAGTGACAGATACGATAATGTGCTCTTTAGCCCGTGATCTACCATTTTTCCAACCGGGGCAGAAACTTGATAGCGGCGACACCTCTCTCTAGTGTTTAAAATAGTTTTAAAAAACGGGTGGAATTTTTGTAACCGGAAGAATAATTTTCATAAATTTACACTTACTTAGTATCTGGGCAACTGGGCTTTGCTCGGTGTAGGTATCTATATAACATTTCATTAGAATAAACTTAGATCGATTTTTCACCTTCAAAGACCTACATGTTAATTCAGCTCGCTCGTAAAGCCCCTAGTTCTAGCGACGGCGATTTCCTCTGCAATCGACTTTCGATACTTTCATAACGTTGGAACAACAGCTAAACTTTTAAAATCAAATGAATAATCGATAGAACAACGTGCGCTACTGGACGCTTTGTGAAACAATCTTTCATTTCAAGTGTATTAGGATTTAGGAACCTATATGATTTTGGCCCCAATAAATCCGGGACTGGTAGTCTTTCCCGTTCATTATAGATTGAGAGATTAGTTGGAATCGAGCGTCAGTCAGTAGCAATAGTCGAAATTTGTAACGATTTAACTATTCGTGATAATTATGTAATGCTCATTTTTTGTACAATAAAATTTTAACTGAATTAATTGTTTTATTTAGTACCTAATAGGATAAATTACTGAGTTATGTTCGCTAAAAAAGGTTGCCCTACGTATGATTTAAGAAAATCTGTTTAGCCGTTTGAAGTATAAATTTTTTTAGTTAAAAGTTACTTTTTTAGTTGAATGGATGTGACCTTTTAAGTTTCTGATCGATTCAAAATATGGTAGTTACTAATGTCTTTTCTCAAGCTGGTTTAGTTTTCCCTACATTTGTATGGGAAAATGATATTGGTGAAACATGACTTTTCGTGTTGCTTCCAAAACTCCATCGAAGCTTAAACAAAGCAAAAGTCGCCACTACTTTACTAAAGCATGACTGAACTTGACTGACACGGACTGGACTTTGACTATAACTATAGCTACGAAGCAACTTAATCTTTGAAACTTGAAAATATAAAAAACTTGACACTGGCAAATACTCAACATGCGATGCCAAAACCAAAGAAAAAACAAATATACTGAATTTTACAGGACTCAAGAGTTTTGGCGGGAACGCGGGAAGAGTCGTGTCGCTCCGTTGTATTTTTTTTCCAAAACTAGTGTTTTGTCGAGTGTTAATGCATAATAATGGTGGTGTTTTATTCATAAAGTGCCGAATTACAAGCGCGAGTGTGGGAAAATGATATAATGCGGTGAAACATGAGTTTTCGTGTTGCTTCCAAAACTCCATCGAAGCTTTATAGTAAAGTTGCCACTACTTTACTAAAGCATGACTGGAATTAACTGACACGAACTGGACTTGACAAAGACGACTTTGACGATAACTATAGCTAAGATACAGCAGAAATAACACTAAGACAAGGCAGTATGGCTCTATAACTTTAGCCTGCCCTAAGGGGCAAATTAATAAATTAAAAAAAAAAAATTACAGGACTCAAACTAAAGCATTTACAACACATTATTGTTAAGTTTCATATTATGATTGTATTTGTCATTATCCTGATGGATACGATAATTTTGATGCATGTACGATAATTTTACGGCCCTAGTATGGTAGTAGTATGGCCCAGTATATTGTGAACGTTGTATTTAGTGTTTTTAAATATAATATATGTACGTTTCGGTGTATAATAACGTTACATTCTATTCCTCGAAGACCTGTGTGAATTGGCTCTTAGATATAAGGTAAAAATAAATACAAATAAGATAAGCATTATATTTTGGACTAAACATTTGTAATATAAACGGATTACATCTTAAATCTAAGTCAACAAGTCACAAACGCTATTATAATTAATAACTATATTATTTATAGGAACAACCGCCTATATAATCTTTAACCATCGCCTAGCACGGATCTATGAGATCCGTCTTAAATATAAGAAAAAAGTAAAAAATAAATAAAATAAAATAAAAATTGGTCTCACTGTTTAATACTTCTCAAAACAACAACAAAGAAAAATGTACAGAAAATGCAGAAAAAAAAACAAACAAAATTAGAAATAATTTTATATACAACGGTGATATATAGTTGAAGATTATATCTTAGAACTAAAGATCCCTGCAGACTTTCCAAGATTATTACCCAAAAATAGCAGGAACCTTTCACTCTTCTATTTTAATAACATTGGAAAAAAGTTTGCTTACCAAAAATGTTCAAAAAAAAGTAACCAAGCCAATTTATTGTCTTTTGTCTTATGACATTGAAATTTCATACGCACGTGACAATGCTAATGAGAAATTTTGAAAATATTTCCAAACTTTTTTTTTCTTCGTGTCACTTGGCTTCACACGATTTGTGCATTTAGCCAAGCCCACATTTATTTATGGAAAGTTTTCCAATGTTATTAAAATATAAAACATTCTATTTATTGAAGGTCACTTATAAGAACTCTTATCTAATTAAATATTTTTGACGTATTTTAATAGACAATGGAATGAACTCACTCTGAACTTGGCACTAGCGTGGAGGGATCATATACTTTTTAATCACAATTTATTTTTATTAACTATTAAAAACTACACTCAAGCTCTGAATATTCGTGTTCTCGTTGTTTTTAATGTCCAAAGAAATCAGACTTGTGTATCTATTATAAAATATTTTTATCAAGGCCATTGCTGTAAGAAGCATTCTAATTTCAAATAACTTATGTCTAGACTACACGTAACGGACCTTTTTGTTTTGGAAGAAAAAAGTCGCGTTTACATTGCCGAGTGAAAAAGGTCCTTTATGTGCATTCTATTTTTTTTTTTTACATCTATGAATTTAACCAACTTCAGGATTTTGTAGGCACATACAGTTTTAGTTATAATACTAATTTCATAATAATACATTAAGTATTTTGTAAAGCGTTTTCGCGCCTGTCTCGCTCGCACATATTCGATTTGTTTGCGTTAGAAAGAGACAAGAGTTACGTTCTCGACTTGGTCTTTGAACTATTGTATATTGCATTTGAGGCACCATTTTAGTACTATATTCTATGCCATTGTCATAGCTAAGAGACGGAAAGCGATATTATGCTACAAGAAGCGACTTAGGCGTAGTTCTATTGAGGATAATTTACAGATAAATGGGACTTTCTAGAGCCAATTAAAACGCCTAATTTGGATTCGTGGATACTTACGACCAAAATTTGCGCCACTATCATTGGACGCGTCACGCGATCTATTGACGTTTGACGCTTCAAACTTGAATTGCACAAACTGATTAGAATGACAAACAACTTTTTAATAATCTCGCGTTGCATTTGACGTCGCTTCATCGCTTTCGATTCTCACGTAGGACAATGGCCGAGGCATTCTCGAGTACAATAAATAAGTTTGAAATAATTTGAGCTCTTTTACATTTACACATAATGTTCACATTCCACGGCACCAAAGATTAGGCTGCGTAAATGCGACACGAAAAACATGCCTATTATTTTACACTAACTAGGAAGACAATTTGTTTTTATACACGCCTTCAAATTGGCAACTGTAAAAAAATTACAATTAAAAAAAAAAAATGTAAGTATATTGGATTATTAGCTACTAGAAATATGACATTATAAAATTATTTATTTAAAAAAAAATATTTTCTACAAAAATTTGCATAAACCATTATTAAAAAAAAAATAGGCACATTTCTCCACGTCACATACGCTATGCGTAAAATAAACAAGTTTGACATTTCATTATCGCGAAAAACAGTTCCGTTCTCTTATCTCATTTCGACAAATGTCAAATGTATTTTCGATTGATGTCATATTTTCAGCTAATTTTGTAGAACAAAACTGTTTTCACAATCCATAGATGACAAACTACCACACTAGTACTGATTTACTCAGCCGTGTTGATTGTAATGGTCTTGCCTTTAGGATCATCGAACCGATCCATGGTCTTAATGTCCATCATCATCATGATGCCGTAGAATGTGATAGCCAAGATGATGAAAGTGACCATTAGACCGGCCCAGATGGGTCCGGAGAAGAACCCTACACAATCGAATGCATCTCCAAACTGGACTGAGCCGTTGATTGGAACGAAGTATGGTTGGATCTGAAAGGAAGTAATAAATTTGTATTAAATAAAATTAAAATAAAAAAAGACGTGTGGCACTCGGGGACTGCCGCGGTAAAGCTATTGCATAGCATTACAACCAATGCCACCTAGAGGCGAGTTGCTGAACTAAAGAGACAAGCGTGATATTTCAAAACAGTCATTAAAAGTTCTGCTATTCATCGATAGATGGCAAAACTAAAAAGTATCACCGCTGTGCCGGTGGGAGTGGGGGGTGTTAGGTTATTTTCGTTACGGAATTTCTGGATTCGGTCTCCACGCTCAAGGCCCGCGATAGAAGCTATGCAATAGCTTAATAAAACAAAGTTATGGCATGAATGAAAATTTAAGACTTATTCACGTAAAAAAAATACCTCAGTATTTAGTGTAATTTTAATCCCACTAATATTATAAATGTGAAAGTTTGGATGGATTGATGTTTGTTACTCTTTCACGCAAAAACTACTGAACGGATTTGCATGAAATTTGGTATGGACGTAGCTGAGACCCTGGATTAGAAGATGAGCTACTTTTTATCCCGAAAACATGTAGCAGGTAACACCGCAGGGCGCAGCTAGTAAAGTAATGCTTCGGCGATTTGCAACCGCGTTCTTGTAGCTAAATTGGTTTCGAGTGCATGACCGAATATGAACGCTCTTGCCATATTGTAAGTTTCAATTTCGTGTGCATGCAGTAAACATTTTTATGAATTAAAATATATTTTTTATATTAGGTATAACAAAAAAAAAAAAATTAACTAGCATGTCCATGGACTTGCTAGTCAATTGTCATGCAATAGTCATGGAAATTCGTAGTCTCTTACGATCAGGAGAGCGTACAGTTCGTTACTTTCACTTTCTCATTACTTTCACATAAAAAAAAATATTTTGTGTAATAATATAAAAAATATATTTTGATGTCCATGGACTAGAAAGTCCATGGCATCACAGCTTTGGCACTCTTACTCTACATAATATACTTATATTATTATGAGTGTTCAAAATTATACAAATATTTAGTTTTTTTTCTCCTTAACAGTCATTATTATGTTCACCTTTTAAGTTTTTTTTTACACCAACCTAATATCTGTTACTTTCTATCAAAAGGTTGTCTGGAAGAAATCGCTTTAGGCAATAAGCTATATACGCCATATATTTTTTGTTTTTTATGTATATTTGGTGTGTAATAAAGTTGGATTCCACTCTACTCTACTGTACTCTACTTTGATTTATTTAAGTTTAGATGTCCCAATAGCCCAGTAATTTCGCTGCAGTACCCTTCAAACCGTAACGCAGTGATGTTTACACACTACTGCTTGACGACAGGATATCTGTTACTGCGGTAATATCTACCTAGACGATCTCCTGCTAAGGAAATCTATGACCAAGTAATATAAGGTAGCTTTTTCTTAATCAATCAATACCTGCAGGTTGTTGAAGGTGAGCATCCTGCTGCTGATGGTGTTGATGTTGTTGAAGACGGTCCGCTGACCACAGCGGTAGGAGAAGCCCACAATAGCAAACAGCTGGTCTGTGGTCGGGTACAACATCTCCTCGCTGGCTGTGCCTTGGTTGAACGTTACAGAGTCTGAAATAGAGTAACATTAAGTTAGAAACAATAAAATTTACTATTTAAAAATACCTACCCACTCCATGACCCTTAGGCCAACTAAACGCACTGCTCCAATGAAATAGCAAGATTTCAGAGTAAACAAAAACTGCTTGATTGACTTTGATAAAATTTATATGGAACCACCTCTGAAGTATGATCTACCAAGCAAAAAAAGAATCATATAAAATTGATTAACGGAATTATCGCATAACAAACATTAAAATAATTCAGTCGAATTGAGAACCTACTCCATTTTGAGTTGGTTGAAGCAGTACAGCCTCAACATCAGAAAACATGTCATCAACACCCATCAATCCATCCATCCAAGCTTTCAAGTTTATAATACTAGCTGCGCCCCGCGATGTTACCCGCTACATGTTTTCAGGGTAAAAGTAGCCTATGTTCTAATCCAGGGTCTCAACTACTTACATACCAAATGTCATCCAAATCAATTCAGTAGCGTTTTGCGTAAAAGAGTAACAAACATCCATCCATCCATCCAATTCACATTCACATTTATAATATTAGTGGGATTCTGGCTGTGTCCGAGAGAGGCTCAACTGTTCCAGTAACCAATTTGGAGTCCTGCCGATAGTTTGTTTACAAATTTAATTGAAGCTCCTCATACTCCTTTAGATATTGTGTAGTTCCAGTAAAAACTTATAACATTCACGTTTCAACTTACCAAAGAACCAATACCCGCCCTGGATCCTGAAGTTCATCACAAAGTCACGATCACCAAAATTGACAGTTGTGTTCATAGTGTGCAGGGTATCATTTACACTCATACTCGATGTTGGGTTATTGGAGAAGTTATGAATGTTGTCCCCCTCACGGAGCTCAATCAGATCAACATACAACCTCACTCCTTCCAGGATGAAGTCTTCTGTCTCGTTGGATGCAGCCTGGCGACGGACGCGAGAGTGACTTTCCCTGATTATCCAAGAAGGGTTAACACCCGTATAGACTCCAATAACGTTTGTGTTCTTTTCCTTGAGCTTTTCAAACATACTCCGCATGATTTCATTGTGACGTTCGAGCATTTCAGCTCTAGTTTCTCCTTCTTTGGCATCGTTTAAGTTTATGAACAGATATTTACGGTTGGATGACTGAATTACGTCTTGTAACCGATTTTCGTCGATTGTTTCTAAATTGATGTGATCCACTTCTTTGGGGTCGGCGTTTTCGTTTATCGCTAGCAAGGGGCTGTCCACTGCGGATAAATAGCTGAAGGGTCCAGATTCCGCTTGGTGAGCGAGATAGGAAAGTGGGCTTGAGCCGTCAGAATTCTTACTCGAAATATCTTCCGGAGATAAGGTGGGTTCGATGAATACGACGGTCAAAGGGTCCTTGGCGAGTACATCCTTGAAACTTTCAGCAAAATCTTCGGTCTGGGTCAGTTTCACAGGGCTTGCCTTGATCAAGCTCGCCTCGTCTCCCCACATGAAAACTGGGACATAGTTCGCGTAACAACTAACACTTAGAAGTAAAGCAGTGAACACTAAACGGCTTAAAGCCATTTTTAATATCACTAGTGGACGTTTACGAACTAAAAATAATGTTTTAGCCCAAAATTTGTCGTAAAAAGACTAAAATGGGCGACGATGAGTGACCATAGGTCATGTGAAAAGTGATCATATGATTGGCTCGATTTGACGGTTGTCTATGGCTTTTAATGTTGTCAGCGACAAAATTTTACCAGTACGAATACTTGGTAAATACACAGAGTGCGACGCCAAAAAGCAAAAAAAGTATCACGAAGTTATGGCAGGAACGCAAAAAATAATATTGATCCATTTTTAGTAGATTACTTCTACGTGCTAAAAACTTTCCTTTCTGTATCCTATGCAATATGAGTAAGCAGATGGATATTACGCCAATAGGCGCCTAGGATAATAAATAAAGCCATTTATTTTTCAAAGAACTCTACCGCGAGTGTGCAACTTAAGTTTAGCAATAAATTTAAAAATTAAACTTAATTTCTGTGATAGGTACTTTATTAAATTAAATGTTTAGTCTGCATTAACGCAGGCTCTACATCGTTTTAAAAATGATCATTTGATTAATCTCACATAACTAGCTGCATTTATAAAATATATTTTCTCTTTTATGCAACCCCAGTAAAAAATTCGGTGGGATTTTATATTTGAAAGTATGTAATTTAAAAAATAAAGTAAATCTGTTTATAAATAATAGTTTCCGATGTAACATTAATTACATTACAAACCTCCTTTTCATAAGGTCGGTTAGCAAAATAAAGCCGATGACGAAGTTCTGAGGTAATAAACATTTAAAAAATAAGGCACTTGCATTGATGTGGGAAAAAAATTGTCTTTTATTTTTATACATTTTTTTACCCATCTGGGTGATTTTTCTTCATATGCCGCTTCAAATACATCTTCCGCGAATATTTCGCACCGCACAGTTGACATTGGAGCCCCGGCGAATCGCGCTGCTTCTCCTGAACCAAATGCAACTTATAACTGTGTTCATACAAAAATTTACTTCCACAATCAGGACAAAGGTACGACCCGTAATGTTGATTCATATGCATTAACAGCCCTCTGAAATGGGTAAACGACTTGTCACAATCAATACATTTCAAACAATCGGAAGTCATATTAAAACACAAAACATTATGCGGAGGATCCCTTGTTATGTTGTGATATTTTTTTTTATGCACATCGACTAAATGATTCACTAAATTGTCTATGGTTGTAAACTTTTCATCGCACATTCTACATTTCACACAGCTCACATCTGCTCGTAATATTAACTCTGGAATAAGGTAAAGAGCTTTAAGTACGAATTCGTAATCCTCGTTGCTATGTTTCGTTTCAACATGAACCCTTATGTCGCTGAAGTGTGTACAGCTTTTGTCGCAATACACGCACTCAAAATTTTCACTTCTAGACGTTGTAAAAGGTATGACGGTGGAATTTGTGAGTATCATAGACAAGTTTTCTCTGATTTGCGTATTTAACTTTGATTTGTTTTTTAATTCCCTAACGGCAAAGTCCTTTTCTTCTGAAATAGAAACAAGTTTCTTTGTTTTCAAATATTTCACATATACATTTTTACAAATAATGTTTGTAGAGATTTTGTAGCAATGATAGCATTTCTTTTGCTGTCAATTGGTTGTGTATGACCACCATCTCTCCTGATGTAAAGCGATGACAGAACTCCATATACCGGATCAGTCCTGTCTGTCACAAATTAAAATCAAAGTCACTTTTTCTAAAATGATTCTTCTGAATTGTTAAAAAATTCCTTAAAACTATGTATATACACAAATTTCTTAAAACATAATCTAGACATAGTCACACAAAACATAGTCCTAATAGTAGAGAAAAATGGGGCCAGAATGATAGCAGTATTTCCATGCTGGATGACAATGCTAAGTTTTTGATTAAGGCCTCTAAACATTTAGCAAGTGTGCTCCATCGTAGACTGCATCTTTTATTACTCGTGTTTTAACAAATTAATTATCTTTATCTTTATCTTCCCTTTACATCAGGCGAGTTGGGGTCAAACACAAGACACAATTACACTGACATCCCGATTGGGATGTATTGTGCACAACGCAAGACTACATTATGTAATAAAAAAAATCAGGTTTTCGGCTTTAGACATGGTAGCACCAGAATGTACCTTTGGTATCTTCTTTTTCAATATCCTCCTCCAATGTTGCATTCTCAGATTGGTTGTGTTCACTGCTTACCATTGGTCCAAAGCCAGTCTCGGGCAAATCTACTGTAAATATCAATGCTAAGTTAAACAGCGCCATCTAGCCCCAAATTAAACAAAGCTTGTACTATGGGAACTATATAGATCACCGCATTGTATAAACATAGTGGTGTTAATGTGGCGAAACATGACTATTCATGTTACTCACAAAATTACATCAGTTTGTAGTAAAGTCACCACTATTATACTAGGGTATGATCAGACTCGACTAAGACTTACTTTGTGTGACTTTGACTGTGCTTTAGGGTTATTACATGACTGTCCAAAACAAGCTGTATAATTTGTGTGTTTTTAGGGTTCTTGTATGTATGTGTGTTTCTTTGTACCATCATAATTTGTAAATAGCTGAACAGACTTGGATGTACGGGGGGTGATACTGGCTATAATTACAGTGTAAACTCTTTGTAACATTATTCTTTATAACGATAAACCCTCTATAACATAGAATCACAATTTGGTTGGTTTACCTTAAAACCCACACATTGATACACTCTTTATAGCGCAGCAGCCATTCTCTATTACGAAGAAATGTGTTCATATTTAGACACAGAAAATCGTCACGGTGTTATTGTTTATGTTATCTTATCAGGTTACAAAAGATGCCGACTAAACCTTTGAGGCCCCGAAACTTCTGAGGTCGTAAACAGCCGTCTTGCTTTTGTTATTGTTAATTGCTTTGAACACGTGCTTGGATTGCTTGAAAGGATAATCTCGAACTAAACACCTACCTATCGTATTATCAGTCGTGAACCAACTTTGAAACTGTTAACATGGCCAGTAAAAGAAAAGCGTTATGTGTTGACGAAAAAGTTAAAACATACATTGAAGATTATTGTTAATTTGGTTGTTTTTCTTTCTTCACTCCATATAACGGTAACTCTCTATAACGATAAAAAATGCTCGGTCCCTTGAATTATAAAGAGTTTACACTGTATATTGAATGTGATTTTTTCGCACCTGTAAACAAAACTCGACTAACACAATTTACTTTTTACCTATTTGCCAATGTTACTCAGTTATAATGTAGCATTCTGTTGATGAAAGAATTATTCAGATCTGATTAGTAGTTTCGGAGCCTATTCAATACAAACAAACAAATCTTTCCTCTTCATAATTAGTGTAGATTATTTATTAGGCATTAGTGTTTTTTTTATCTACACTATACTTGTTTAAGTTGTTTTTTTTGTAAAAAATTACTAAATTCTTCAATTAACTGTATTTCAGAAACATACTTACACTGTCCCGCTTCCTTAACTGATACATTTTCAATATTGTATTGCTTGGAAAGTGTTTTCTGTGATGTAGCCACTGTGGCTTGGAAACTCCTCACTTGCTGCAAAAACTTGCCGCAATCGGAACACAACAAGCGCGGCATAGAAGGGTCTATACATATCTGAAAATACATTTAAAAAATACTTGTACAATTATATTTATGATTTTGATCCAACAAAAACAACTCCATCCTCAAAGAGCTTGAGCTGCCGTTAAAGGAAAACATCGTCGGGAAACCATAGCATGGTGGTAGGGTACTTTCTAGTACTCGGGTGGCAAGTTGAAAATCTGCCGCCAAGCATCTTACGGTGTGTTCCGGCAGTCTTACTCGAGAGTCAGTTCTCGTGACAGCCCCGTTGGCTCATTGGTAGTATATCTGCCTTGAGAGCTGTAGGGCGTGAGTTCGATTCCCACTCAGGGCAAACATTTTGTGAATAAACAAATGTTTGTTCTGTGTCTGGGTGTTCTGTATTTATTATAAGTATGTATTTACAAAAAAAAAAGTATATATGTATTCTATCAGTTATCTGACTTTCATCACACAAGCTCTGCTTAGTTTGGGGCCAGATGGCGCTGTCTGTATAGTCCTACGATATTTATTTATTTATTTATAGTTCCATTCCAGGCTAGATGTGCTTTACCATCTTTGACCACACAGTCACTTAACATCAGATGAGCTGTAGTCAAACACCTAACCTGTCAAGCATTAAAAAAATCCCTATATAAACCGAAACCAAAGCACAGTAGTGTTCACACAACAGCTTGGAGGCAGAATGTCTGATAATGTGGTGGTCTACCACCTAGTAAACTTACCTCTACATTTAAACAAGTCAACATATTCACAATGTTGACCACATCGTGAAAATCTTTCTTCAGACAACAACGGCACTGACCATATTGTTTTGTACCAATTACATTTCTTTCTTCCGTCTCTGTTATCTGTAAATTTGACTCCAGTGCTAAAAAAAAGAACATTATGATCATCTTTAACTCACTGCTGGACTAGCCTAGCCTAGCCTAGGTATCAAGCCCAAATTTTAAATGGATATGTCCTGTAGTTACTACAGGTTTACACATATGTAAGGGATGTAGTTCAGATCAAAACCTATCTGTTCACCTCTGTTAATTATTGAGACTGTATCCTGTTTTGTGTAATATAATTAAATAAATACATAATCTAGAAAAAATAAGTATCCTATAGTTAATCCAGGTAATAAATAATTGATGAGTGCCTAATTTCATTCAAATCCATTCAGTTGTTTTAGCATGATTGAGTAACACATTTATAATATAGTAGGATTTACTTTTTGTGACTAAAATTTGCCTATTTTCATATTTCAATATGAAAATTTGCATATTTCACATTGAAATATGAGAATAGGCAGATTGCACAAAGTCAGATTACTATAGGGGCCCTCTTACCAGAACTTTCTAGCGAGGTCACAGTCTCATATTGGGATTGACTCTTGGATTTCTTGACATCCTGTTTCATAAATAGGCACAGCGATGGTACAGCAGTTCGTTTCAAAACTCTATGTTTAAATGTGGAATCTAAAATAAAAAGATTAAATTGTAAACATAATAATAACAATATATGCGATAAAATGTATTGTGTTTGTGTTGTTTCCAAATCTCTATAGATGCTAAACTAGATCTGATTGTGACTTAATATAAATTTCTTTGACTAGGACTGGGCTGAAAGTACCTTTTGTCACCTTGGTTTTATTATGAGACACTTGAAAATTTTATGTACTTGACTCTGTCAGAAAGCAAAACAGAGGTGCCAAAAATTACGAAAAAAATCACTTTTCATGGACACTCTTGGCTGGCTTCTATTATTTATCAAGTCTTAAAAATAAACACTAACATCACAAGTTCTATAAAATGCTGTAATGTAACGCGCGAATTTTAATTATTTTATTTTAATTAGTAATTTACATAACAATCGAAATAGCCCATTTTTATAGTTGTTATACAGACATACCCTCCAAGACCTATTTAAAAAAGTTAAATTGATAGTCCTACAACTTAATAAAATCTTGCTTCCCTTTTCTATTTCTTGTTTAACAAACGTGGTTTGAATTGAGACCTTTCTACAAGATAGACTTCACAAGTCTTAAAACGATATTTAAATTACGGGTATGTTAACTTTTCAATCATCACCTAGCCATATCGCAGAAATACTGAATAGTTGAGTACTGAATACTGGCTATTAGCACAAAAAAATCGCGGTCCTTACCTACATCCTCGGTATCAAAATAATCATCGGGTATAAAATGATCAGCGCATATCCTGGCGGTCGTAGCTGATGAGTATGGTTTGCAGTTTTTCAAGTGCAGAGCTTTAATCCACTGATCCCTTAATTTCTTATCGGTAGGGAAACAATATACGCCCTTATTTTTGCACTGAAACGCACTACATTGCGGCATAGTTAATATAATTCTACTGAGTTGCGAATGAAAATTAAAATCCACAACCACTTCTTACTTTTCTTTCTAAAAATTGTATACAATTTCTTAATTTTTTTTCCTGACAATTTTTGATATCACACTTTGTGCATTTTGCCATTTCGATATTTTATATGTATGATGAAAAATTTAGCACAGTCAAAGGCACACAAAGTAAGGCGATATCAAGTCAAGTCATGCCAAAGCTTCGAGGAAGTTTTAGAAAAAAAAATGTGGCATATGTCCAGGCTTAACGCCTTCCTCTTAACGTCCGTGATAGATATCGCTGTTGATACTTAAGTATAATTTTGTAACACCTTTGTACATAGTGATACAATAAAACTTATTCTGATTCTGATTCCTAAATAGGCTGGCAAGGTGCTGCGACGTAATTTTAACGCAACATCTGACAGGCGGACCAATGCATGACCGGGAATAAAATTAACAATTATTCAACCACGAACCGACCTTCAAGTTGAAAACATATATTATAACTACTATTTTGAAATAGACACATGTACCTAAATTAGAAACTGTGGTTTTTATCAAACTTCGCCTCCATCATCACGAACTCCAAAGATGTGACAGCATATTAGTATTAAAATACAAAAAAAATAGATGAGTAGTAAAAATAATTCAGATTTCTAGTTTTATCCACAACGAAGTTATAGGGGGTCGAAAATAGCATGAACTGCTTCGAAAAAAGGATGGTAAAGCCGTGCCGTTTTTTGCTCAACTTGACCGGGGCACTGCCGTGCCCCCAGAAAAAATGTGCTTAAACATTACTTTTCGAATTGCTACCAAAACTCCATTAAAACTTGTTGGGAAGTCACTACTACTTTACTAGGGCATAACCGGATTCTACTTTAACTTACTAAACTTAGCGTGACTTCGACTGACTTAGAGTTACGTCACATGATGAATAATGATAAGCTACGTGAATCTGGCAAATACATAAAATGTGGTGCCAATAACAAAGAAGAAGCCTTATTTCAAGTCTTTGACTTCGACTTTCGAGAGTGTTTCGTTCGAGAATCGAGTTCGATTCGAGCGAGCGAGGCTCAATCGGCGTCGAACGAAGACGACGAGGCTTTCGTCGACCGTCGACTGTCAAGCATTTATCACTTAGTCAACTTAGTGGTTGATTTGGTTGCTTGTCAACTGTTGTTTCATTATTGTATTGTTAAATTTAGAGATTATGTTCAGTAATAATACTATTTAAAGGTTTCATAAGGAAAAAAATAATTGAACTCTTGTGTTTTTTAAATACTGACGATTAATTCAAATTATTAAAAGCAGTTTCTACCTGTTGTCGCGGTTAGTTTTAACCCTTAATGATTTCTCTTGTGTATACATCCCGCATCCTTATCATAAACCGTATTTAACTCATTAAAGTTGTATCGGTGATAATTACTGTTAAATGTGACCTTTAGCCTATTCCAAATATTAAGGAAGCTCTTTTAGTAACAAATTTTCTCAAGTGTTGTTAGGTCCTAAAATGTCATAGAAATAAATAAGAATATACTCAAATTACCTAAACCAAGCTAAATTATGAAAAAAAGTGTAATAAATATCTTCAATTAACAAAACAAAATAACTTAAAATAATAACTACTCTAAAAGACCGCTATCAATGGGAATAGTTCCCAAAACGCTGGCCCCATTGCCGCGTTGTATGGCAATACTCAAACGCTGAGCATTACAACTGAATTATACAAAAAACAAATACCTATGGAGTACTTTAAATTGCTGAGGGATCGATTCTAAAGTGGCGTCAGCTCCTAACTTACAGTATTGTTAAAAATTAACTGATTTCTTTATGTCATGCTTAAAAAAATCAGTAACAATAACATTACTATACGTATGAGAAATGTATTGATCAATCCCATCATTTTTGTAACAGCTAATTCAAAGTGTAATTGAACATTTTTCAGTGTTCAAATAGTTTGACTGGGAACATGGATTCAACTGAAGATGACTTGATTGATAAGAAAGTCCGTTACGGACAGTGCAGATGTTGTCTGAAGCAAGATGTTCATAAAATTGAGAATGTCTGGGAAATGTTGGGATGTTTGAATATGGAGGTATGTCAAAAATAACAAAGTTCATATAACCATATATACCAGTTATTCTGCCGCTAAGCAGTAGTGTGTAAACATTACTGTGTTCCGGTTCGAAGGGTACTGCAGCTAGCGAAATTACTGGGCTGTTGAGACTAACCATCTAGTCTCAAAGTAGTGAGTGCCAAAGCAGCGATGCCCTGGACGTTGTGTTACTTAAAGTTCTGTGTATCGCTGCAATGGTCATGGACCGTTAAAAAACATAGTAAAAAAATCATGTTACGGCTAAGATTTTTAAAGTCTTATTTAATTTTGAATTCCAGATGTCAACAGACCTCCGTGTGTCGCAGCTGATGTGCTCAGATTGCTGTGTCTTCCTGCGACAAGTGAGAAAGTTCCGGGACATGGCAGTGGCTTCACAGCGATCGCTACTCAGCGCACTGCCAACCTCGAAAGACAGTAATGTTGATCAAAATATGTTATCGACTGCCAGCCAAAGCAGTGACAGCAATGTCGAAATACATGCAATGTTGACAACTGTTAAGGTAGAATTTGATCCTGATAATTGTGACGCTGGTCAAACTGAAGAGATGATGGAACATAAACCTGGTAAGATTTTTTTTACGTGACTATATAAAAAAGGAGTAATGTTTTCAGAGTTTATGAAGTCATATTACTTTGACAGCCTTGTTGGTTCATTGGTAGAATGTCTGTATCAAGAGCTGAAGGGTGTGGGTTCGATTCCCTCGCACGACAAACTTTGTAGCATAAACAAATGTTTGTTCTGTGTTCTGTATTTATTTACAAAAAAAAAGTATTTAAATATTCTATCAGTTATCTGACTTCTCCATAGTACAAGCTTTGCTTAGTTTGGGGTCAGATCGCTGTGTGTAATGTCCCACAATGTTTGAGTTTTTTTATCTATCTATACTAATATTATAAAGAGGAAAGATTTGTATTTTTGTATGTAACAAATAAATTTAAAACTACTGGACTGATTTCAAAAATTCTTTCACTGTTGGGAAGCTACACTATCCCCGGGTGTCATAGGCTACTTTTTATCTCTGTATACCCACAGGAACGGGAGCTATGCAGGTGAAATCGCGAGGTGTCCGCTAGTGTATAGAAAAACGTCATCCGTACATGGTGGATGTTCCCCATGTACGCACAAAGCGTTTTGATTCTCTTGAACTCTCTGCCGGAGTCTGTGTTCCCTGTTACATACAATATTGGCGTCTTCAAATCTAGAGTAAATAGGTTTCTTCTAGGCGTGCTCCATCTTAGATCACACTACTGCTTAACATCAGGCAGTATGGTCAAACGCGAACCTATTTTAAATAATAAAAAAAATAGTAAAAATGTGCCAAAATTTGATGTCATTTGTTTAATTTGCAGACATGTCAATACCATCACAATTCATGTCAAACATAGATGTTCTGAAGAAATATCTGACATCAGACCCTACCATCGGCCTCCAGACTGCAGTGAAGGAAGAGAATTCAGAGGAAACTGGTAAAATTCTTAACGAATACAAATAAAATTTATTGATAATTATCATCAAAGTTACAAGTCATTTGTGGATATAAAAATTACATTAAAAATTTTAATATAAAAAAATAATAATAATAATTTATTTGAGCAAAAAATATACAGGGAAGTTATAACTTAAAACATTAAGATAGTAAACTTAATAAACTTATTTCCTAACTTCTTGCTGTGGACCCTGAATCTCACACTAGGGAGTCCCGTGTCGCAAGGTTCAGTGATTCCCACTTAAAGAATATTATTTGAGCAAAATATATATAGACAAACAAGTGATACAAACTGAGCATGTATGTGTGTGTGTGGTGTGTGTATGTGTGTGGTGTGTGTGTATGTGTGTGGTGTGTGTGTGATATATATGTATGTAACTGTGAGATGAAAATCATGTTTCCTCGTATTCCCGGAAAAAAAAGAAAATAAATAAATGATGGTTATATTCAATTTCTTAATTTATATTAAATATCATAACACATGTCAATATAATAATATTAACTGCGCCCCGCGGTGGCGCGCGCTGTTCCCTCGTGAACACTAGCTTTTTTCGGGTTATGTTTATTTGTTTATAATTATAAAAAATATTTTTCTTATTTTGGGCCATCCATAAATTAACGTCACGCGAATTTCATGATTTTTTTTTACCCTTCCCCCGTCCATGTCACATTTGTGAGACACACCCCAGCCCCCCACTCCCCCTAGTGATTGCCTCAAATACTGTGAGACAACCTCAAAAAGGCAATCTAGTATTTATAAATAATTACATTAATATACTTATATATATATATTTTAATTATTTTCTTCCTTATTTTTAATTATTATTATTTTTCCTAGTTATTTAATTTTTCTCTGTTTTGATATTTTGATTTCTATTTTGTTCATAGCTTAAATAAGTTCTTTTTAATGTTGCCATTAGTGTAATTCGTAAAATGTGCGGTGCTAATTGAATAAATAAATAAATAATAAATAGTGTGAATTGAATGAAATTAGATATAAATTTTGAAAAAAATGAGATGTCACAAAATTTTAGACCCCCTCCCCGCCCCTTTAACGTGTGACACAATTTATGGATGGCCCCTTAGTGTTACAACACCTCCCGTCTGTTTCTTATGTCATCTAACGTGTTTTTTCTATTCTTGCTTGTCTGGAAAAGATCGCTCTTATCGATAAGGCCGCCACTTATGGCACTAGCTCATAAGATTATTTTGTTCTCTGTACTTTCTTTGCTACCTACTATCTATGTACAGCCCCGTTGGCTCATTGGTAGTATATCTGCCTTAAGAGCTGTAGGGCGTGGGTTCGATTCTCACTCGGGGAAAACATTTTGTGAATAAACAAATGTTTGTTCTGTGTCTGGGTGTTCTGTATGTATTATAAGTATGTATTTACAAAAAAAAAGTATTTATGTATTCTATCAGTTATCTGACTTCCATCACACAAGCTCTGCTTAGTTTGGGGCCAGATGGCGCTGTGTGTATAGTCCTACGATATTTATTTTTATTTTATGTTACAGAAGGTGCATTTGTCGAGGTTCCAATTACTGCAGATGTCAAAGTTGAAAAGGTAACTTTACCGGCTCATGTCAAGATGGAAGACGATGATGACCTCTCCGACGAGGGAGGTGTAGAAAACAATGTCAAAGGTATCCTATATCCATACAATAAAAAAAAACATATTGACAATCGGTTTTTTCGGGTGTTACTTCACAGAAGTTAATTTTTTTAGGGTTCCGCGCCCAAAGGGTAAAAACGGGACCCTATTTTTTTTGTTTTTTTTTTTTTAATGTAAAAGTAATGAGACGATCGAGGCGCTCTCCTGATGTTAAGAGATAACTCCTGTCCATGACCATTGCAGAGAACTTTGAGTAACAAAACAACGTTCAGGGCATCGCTGCTTTGGCACTCACTACTTTGAGAGTAGATGGTTAGTATCAACAGCCCAGTAATTTCGCTAGCTGCAGTACTCTTCAAACCGGAACACAGTAATGTTTGCACACTACTGCTTGGCGGCAGAATATCTGGTACTGCGGTGGTACCCACCTAGACGACCTCCTGCTAAGGAAATCTACCACCAAGTCAATTATTGACTTACTATTACTGAGACTTCGCTGTCTGTCGTTGTGCAAATATGGGTTCGGGTTTGATTGGTGCATTATCTTAGATAAGTGACTTTAACCGTTGCGGGCGTTTTCAAAATTTTTAATTTCGCTCTTTATTTCAGAAAACAATCGCAAACGAACACCCAGGGAGCTCAAATATATAGAAAGAAGGATGGAAATTCAATTGAACAGACAAGTTAGAGAAAACATGGCCAGGATACTTCACAACTCGACCATAGTGCCTTTCATTAGGGCCAAGGGCGACGACAACGAATGCATCTACTGCAATAAGGCTTTCAAACACTTCAAAGATCTCAGGAAACATGTAGAAGGGAGCCATAACGAGAACGTTGAATCCAAAATACAAGCGCTCAGGTTGTTTGCATTGAAACACGACATGGAATTAATTCTTAACGCGGATGTAAGCACTATAAAGTGTAAAGTGTGCGATGAACGTTTCACCACCATTGATAACCTAGTTGAACATTTGGTGAAAGTGCACGAACAGAAGTTGCACAACTTGTCCAGGGACCCCCCGCATAATATATTGTGTTTCAATATGAGCACTAACCGTTTAAAATGTATTGATTGTGGCAAATCGTTTACTCACTTCAGGGGGTTGTTGATGCATATGAATCAACATTACGGCCCGTATCTCTGCCCAGAGTGTGGGTGTAAATTTCTGCATGAACGTTCTTACAAATTACATTTAGCGCAGAAGAATAAGAGCGAGCTGGAACGGCCCGAGTGTTCTTTGTGCGGTGCCACTTTTACAAGGAAATCGCATGTGGTGCGGCATATGCAGAGGAAACATAGTAAAAATAAATAGAAACAACGGAAAGTACTGTAAGCTTTTGATATTCCAATGCTGGGAATGAATTGTTTAGCATCATGAACCAGCACCAGCGTTGGATTTCGTACTATAATTATAGTATTTGTACTACTATTTCATGCTCCGTACTAGATACTATCCATATCTAAGGATAGTACGGAAAAATATTACAATTTCGTTACTTCACTTATAAAAGACCAAAATAGGTAAATATGTCACCCGTTTATAGCCAAACCATCTGTAAAAAAAAATCATTGAGTTGTGTTGTGGTAAGCTGTCAAACAATACTTCTTCTTCATCTTTTTTGATTTTGACTTCGCATTTTATGTATTTAAATTATGAAATTTGAAAATGTAACTTGACACTGGCAAATGCTTCGGGTGCGACGCCAAAATCTAAGAAAAAAAATATGCAGCAAAAGTGGCAACTGTACCGATTTTATTCTTTCGTATACTCGCTGTATAAAAGAGATGTTGTTAAACATGCTAAGGCTGAAGAAAATAATAGTCAAGAACTTGCATAATTTAGAAGAGGAGTAAATTTTGCATAAACATGTTGGTTCTACCTATTTATTGATTAATTTTTTTTTTTTAAACAATGTAAGATTGAAAAAAAAAGTGTACTATCGTCGTACTACTATTTTGATAGTCTTGTACTATATTTTTCAACGTACCCGAATCCAACCCTGACTAGCACCAGTTAAGGCTACCATAGACTGTTTAGACCTTGCTGCTGTGCCCCATAAGGTCTATATTTGACTGTGTACCATATACTACTATGTATTTACATCAATGGTACCTATAGTAGTAATAAATATCTTGAACCTTGTAATAAACTTGACTTTAAATAAATAAATATCGTAAGACTTTTTTTAAGCGCAATCTAACCTCAAACTAAGCAGAACTTGAACCGTAGAAATCTTATTAGACATTTTTTGTAAAAAAAAAATAGATATCTAATTATTTTTTTTTGTGGAAGTAACAACAAATTACGTAACTATCTGCTGTTACGTAATTTGTTTTTGGTGGTTGGACTACGGATGAAATTCACTTAAAAATCGACAAATATTCAGTTGTCTTAGAATGTGTACTTGGAACTCATTACTGGCTTCTTTGTTTTCTAGATAGTGAATAGATTTCTTCTAGATTAACGCGCTCCGTCTTCGGCCGCAGCGTCGCTTTCCATCAGGCGAATTGGTGGCAAAACGTAGATTTTAGGTGAGCTATGGTCAAACACATAGCTTGTCAAGCATACCTGTAGTATATGTGGATGATCCCCGCGATCAACCCTGCAACTTCACAATGATTTTGTAGAATGTCTCCGAGTTATCGCTGCCATTGTAGTTATTTTGCAGTAGTGTAATTTCGAAGTGTCACAATGAATTTTAAAATAAGTACTTATAATTACCAACACTTGAACATACCTACTTTGTTAAGGTGGTTCGATTTATGCTCCCATTTGTCCATAAATGGCAAAAAATTATTTGTATAGAAATCTTACCACCTTAATTGCATTTTGTATATTATTATCTTGAAATATAAATAATTATGAGTTGAAATTATTGCATTTTATTTGTTTACTTTTTTTACCTAATAGTTCAACTATTACGATCGTCGATTGTCAATCGTCGCAAAGTTCTTTCTGTCGGTTTACTACATGATATACTCTGAACAGTGGCGTAGCGTGCCTTGGAGAGGGCCCTGTATCTATCAAAATTAGTTGGCGGCCCAAATGAAGGTTAAAGATGAAATGAAATTATTGTGCAAAACTGTGTACAATTTAAGGTGATTCTTATTCGGAATGGGGGCGATGAGTCCTGCACTGACGTCCCGCTTGGGGCGTATTGTGCATTTCCCCCTGCCAGCGTCTACCCGAGCCAACCCAGCTCCTTGAAGTACTGGAGCGAGGCTCTGGGCCGCTGGCATAGTAGCTCCAGTGAGATGGGTGGAATATTTAAAGGCATTGATGACGAGAAGCATTCAAGGTGTTGCGGCGACATGGATGATAGCGAAGCAGCTTCATGGAGCCTAGTAGCAATTCTAGTACCTTCTGTGGCTTTGCAA
Source organism: Biston betularia (assembly GCA_905404145.2). NCBI lineage: Eukaryota > Metazoa > Arthropoda > Insecta > Lepidoptera > Geometridae > Biston > Biston betularia. Next base: position 3,999,515 of record FR989890.1, read on the forward strand.
TGCAAAAGCACACGCTCCACAGTTTCATTCTCCTGCAAGCAGCCACGGCATAGCGGACTATCCGTGACTCCCAGTTTAAAAAGATGACTATTCAAGTTACAATGACCGGTTATATGGCCTACTAAGAGACGAAGGTCATGTCGTTGCAACTTCAATAAATCGTTAGTAATTTTCCTGTTAAGAATTGGAAAGGCGGTCTTACCATGTTTACAGTCGTAATTTTAGGTGATAAATGTTTTACGATACAGTTCTGTCCTAATAATAATAGCTCAGCAAGTACCTTGACTTGGCTCACGAGATAACCGCCATGTGGGATGTTGATTCGATGATCATTGTCCCGATAGTCGTCACGGTGAACGGTCTTATAGCGAAGAGTCTCGACAAACATCTTAAGAGACTCTCGCTAGACGGTTGGGTCAAGGATAAGCGCATTGTGAGGAGGTTCCTCACTCTGCAGCCCTAACCACCGGCAGCTTGAGCCCTGCCCCGCTGCCGGCGGCACACGAGTTTTTAAGTTTTTTATGTTATGTTTTTTTTAATATTTAATGTAAAAAAATTAAAAAATAAGACAAGAAATAAATGATGATGATAATAATAATAATATAACTCAATACAATATTACAATATACAACAATACAATACATATTACTCTATACAATATTTTAGTGGCTTTAAAATAAATTGAAAAACTACGATCCCATATTAACTTTTACCACCCACCCTCAAGTTGAAAATCTTGCCGCCAAGCATCTAACGGTGTGTTCCGGCAGCCTTACTTGAGAGCCAGTTTCATTCCAGACTGTACGTGCTTTACCATCTTCGACCACACAGCACATCAGGTGAGCTGTGGTCAAAGACCTAGCCTATCATCCATTAACAAAAAAAAAACTTACAATAAAGCAAAATTAAACAGCTTTTATTAGAAAATAATCTTTAGATAGATAGATATAACTCTTTATTGTGCACATCATTATACAGTAAATAGTACAGAGAACAAAAAACCTTATTATCTAGTGACACAAGTGGCGGCCTTATCGCTAACAGCGATCTCTTCCAGGCAACCAAGAAAAGAAAAATACGATAGAAAGCTTAAGAAACAGACGGGAGATGTAACACTAATAAGAAATAAAAATAAAATAAAAATTAAACATAATATAGTAAGTATATAAAAAATAATCATTCGATTAAAACGAAATATCTACATATATAAACATGTATACACTCATAATACATATACAATATACAATATATATAGGCTATAATATACACATACATATACATATATACATTAAGATAAAATCAAAAGTAAAATAAAAACCAACATCAGCAGCGACGTACATGCACACAAGTAATCCGACTTACAGCAATGACGACTCAGCATTGTGACAAGTAATGCGACTTTACTCTGTCTTTAAAAATGTTTAAAGACTGTGACTGTCTGATAGAGACAGGCAAAGCATTCCATAACCTAATGGCCTTTACAGTAAAGGCACCACTATAAAAAGAAGTTGAGTGTTTAGGTGTATAAAGATAAAGGGATGTAGACTGTCTTAAAGAACGAGGCTGAGAAGATTCATGAAAAAATTTAAAGTGTTCTTTGAGATAGCCAGGAGTGATAGGGTTGAACAGAACGTTGTAAAGAAGTGAGAGGATATGAGCATTTCTACGAAGGCGAATAGGGAGCCACTTGAGCTTAGTGCGAAACTGGGAGACATGGTCATACTTGCGCAAGCCAAATATAAACCTTATACAGAAATTTTGAAGGCGCTCAAGCTTGTTAAGTTGGTCCTCAGTGAGGTCCAAGTAACAGACATCTGCATAATCTAGAATAGGGAGGAGTAATGACTGGGCTAATGCGATTTTAGTGGAAGTAGGGAGGAAATTGCGCAACCTTCTCAATGATCCAGCCGCAACATACAGTTTCCTACTGGTAGCTTGTAGCTGCGGTGCCCAGCTCAAACAGCGATCCATAGTAATGCCTAAATTTTTAACCGTGTCGCTATAAGGTATATTAAGACCATCAAATACCACTTGAGGAACCGTTGACCAATCTATTTTAGAAAGCTGCCGAGAACTACCGATAATAATAACCTGAGTTTTGGAGGGGTTTACTTTTAGGCCGTACGCCTGACTCCATTCCAGAACACGTGCAAGGTCGTTATTTATAGCGCTAATTGCTGCTGGAAGGTTGTCAAGCAGCGCATGGGAGTATACTTGTAGATCATCGGCATACAAATGGTAAGAGGAAGAAAGGTTATGCGTAATCGTGTTAATAAAGAAAGAGAAAAGAGGAGGGGACAACACTCCACCTTGTGGGACACCAGCTGACGTGGAACACCAAGTTGAGAATTTCTCATCAAGGCGAACCCGCTGCCTGCGACCATGGAGATAACTGCTAAACCACTCTACTGCCAAAGGAGAAACGTTAGAAGAGCGCAATAGAGCAAGTAGAATGTCGTAATCAACTGTATTAAACGCATTGCTGAAATCTAATAGAGCAAGTACAGTAAGATTACGATTCTCCATAGCCAAACGAATGTCATCAGTAATCCTAACAAGAGCGCTAACAGTGCTATGACCAGGGCGGAAGCCAGATTGGAAAGGGTTGATGAGGTTGTGACAGGAAAGGTATCTACAAAACTGAGTGTGAACAAGACGTTCCAAGACTTTAGATAGGAAAGGTAAAATAGAGATAGGACGAAATTCAGAGAAGGACTTTGGGTTAGGTTTTTTGGGCAAAGGAATAATTTGGGCATCTTTCCAAGGCACAGGAAAAACTCCTGAAGACACAGAATTATTAAAAATATCACACAGTACAGGAAGGACAAAGTCAAGAATTGGGACCAGCATGTTACGACTAATGCCATCATTACCCACAGCATTAGATGTTATAGACAATACGCATTTTTTAACATCACCTGTTGACACTGGGTCAAAATTGAAAGGAGAAAAGTCAGGAATTGGCAAATTAGAAAGAGAGAGTAAAGTTGAGCTTTTTGAAAGAGTATTAATGTTCGAAGATGAAGAGAAGTGATGGTTAAGCACATCTATGTTTAGGTCAATCGGGATGGAATCTACACGTGACTTGCCAATCCCAATAGACCTCAAAAATTTCCAAACTTGAGCGGAATCCTCTTTATCAACAGATTCATGGACATGACGGTGAAGAGCATCCCTACAGGCTGTATTACATCGATTTCGGGCATTAACGTAGGCCGCTTTAGAATAATCGGAAGGACGACGTTTGAATCTGTATTTAGCTACGTCCCTTCTATGCATCAGTTGCTTGATATCATTTGTGAGCCAAGGAGCTGGAAGGTGCTTAATTTTCATTGGACGTAAGGGGGCATGCTTATCGTACAACTGTAATAAAATTGAGTTGAAGATAATTACTTTATCATTCACTGACTCTGCATCAAAAACTGGCGTCCAATCAATACCGCAAGCGTCGGCCATAAAAGTTTCTTTGTCCATTTTACTAAAATTTCGCTGAAGAATAACTTTGGGTTTAGCTTTAGGGGGGCGAACTTTATAAGACATAAATATCAAATCGTGATAAGAAAAGCCAGCTGGACATTGCCCGTGCTTCACAACGTGCTGAGAGGAAGATACCATAATTAAATCTAGCAGTGATGGATTGCAATTAGGAAAGTGATGTGTAGCATTAAGAGGAAGTATTTGCATATTGCAAGATTTAATAATAGATTGAAGAGAGGAAGTACGGTGATCTTTTTTCATAAGACATGTATTAAAATCGCCCATAATAATAGAATGCTTGTATAGAGGGATAAAATTTTCTAAGAGATTTTGAAAAGATGAAAAGTAATTTACGTTTAAAGAGTGGCAATAATAAGCACCAAGTAAAATTTTAGTATGAGACAAAATAATTTCCACAAACAGGTGTTCACCAGCATCAGAGGGAGGAGGTTGGGCAGAGGTGCTGATTATAGTAAAAGGAATGTGAGATCTAAGGTATATAGCAACTCCGCCACCACGACTGTGAGTACGATCATTACGAATAAGGTGAAACCCTGGAATGGTATAAGCCACAGATGGTAAACTAGGTTTTAACCAAGTTTCAGATATGATTATTGCGTGAATATCATTTTCACTAAATGATACCAGCATGTCATTAAAATGACTAGGAATACTTTGTGCGTTTATGTGGACCACATTTAAGTTATTTGGAATATCGGAAAACTGTGCTGCAAGCGTGTCAGAGAGCGAAGGCATGCTAACAAAACTATCGTTACTACTACTACATGAAGAGTTGGAAGGCAAAGACAAATAGTTATCACAATCCGAGTCATCACTGTTATCGAATACGTTAAACATCGCTTAATGTCGGAATAAATAACAGTACTTAAATAAAAATATATAAACAAATAATATAAAAAACGTAAAAAGAATAATAAATAAGATCAAAACTAAGTTAATATGAGTCCTTAAACATACTAAACTGCCAATAGTAAAAAATAAATAAATAAACAAAATAATTACATAATTATAGGTAGACCAGAAGACAAATTCACATTTCTCATGTACACGCAACTAACGAAATGAGACAAAAATATAAAAAGAAAAAAAAAAGAAAAATGAAGGTATCACAGTACAATGAACAATTTAAAAATTTCAAAAACAAAAAAACAGTTATATAATTATACCAAAATCGATTAAAAAGAATAATTCTAGTAATAAAAGGTCAATGATTGGACAAATAAAAAATACATGTGCCAAAAAAGAAAAAATAAAAGACAAGACCATTGACTGTGACAATTGTGACATACCAGACATGACAAAAGAAGAAACGTCAAAACTAAAAGTACAAATACATTCAATGTAGGGTTAAAGAAGTAAATTTTAGATAAAATTAAGTAAGTTACGTTGTAAGGTAGAACTGTGATAAGATACAGAAACCGAAAACGTAGAAAACGTAGGTACATGTACAACCAAAAATAAAAAATAATAATACTTAATGCGACAAGTAATACAAAGCCTACCTATATCGCACAAAAACAAAAATTATGATTCACTTCTGCAACGGTGCCGCTCCGCGCCTAGGTCTAGCTGTAGCACCCGTTTCCACATTCTTTTTAGGAGCATTATGCGGCGGTGGCTTCGGTAAATTTTTCTCAGGCGTAATCACTTCCAGTTCACTAAAGTTACTAATGCGGTGGCGTTTCCCGTTTGCATCCAGAACATGTATATAACCATCGCGAGTCCAGCTGTTCTTTATGCCAAAGCGCTGCCTTGCTGCTATGAAAACTTGGTGCCTGTTTTTCGTAAGAAACTCCGAAAGAGTGATGTCAGTACCCTTCAAAGAAGTTTTCGATGACCACAACTTACGCCTTACATCGAGATCGCAGAACTTTACCAATATGGGTCGAGGTTTATCGCCTCCGGGACGGCCCATACGTTGACACCTGTTAATCGATGTCTGTGTGAAAGTTTTCATGTTAAGGTGGCCAGTGGCTATGTCAACTACCAGTGCTGCAGTGTCCTCCTGTTTGTCCTCTGGCACACCATGAAGGAGCAGGATTTTTCGGCGACTATCCATCTCTAGGTTGTCCACAGTCTGCGCCAGTAGCCCCAACTGTGACTGGAACTGGCGCAGTATTTGCACAGTAAAGGATTTAAAGGCAGCAAAGTCCGCTGCCAGGCCACTGATTGAATCACCAGGTGGAGAAGTTCTTTGCAGCTCACCCTCGAATTGCGCCATACGTTTGTTGAGGGCATCCATCATCTCCAAAAATGATTGTTGTTGAGTGTTCATTTTAGAGGTTATGTTAGTGATGCAAAGTGATTGAGCTGCAAGTAGTTCCTTCAGTGCTCCAGGAAAATATTGGCAGAGGTAGTATGTCCACTATAGTACTTTAATATACATAATATATGACTGGTAAGTCCCCAGAAATATTTAAAAAGTATAAAAAACACTGAGAGCTATTATAAGTTATGTTTACACTTCTACCCGCCATAGGGGAAAAAAAAAAAAAAAAAAAAAAAAAAAAAAAATATTAATAAAAAATATTTACATATACAGATTCATTTTTATTAATTAACAAAATAATAATAAAAACCATGAAAACAAATCATCGTTTGGAACAGTTTGAGAACAACAATGGTGGGAGAGTGGTAGCTAGCCAGTAGAAAATACTTTACTACCATGCTATGATTTCCTTCACCGGCAGCTCAAGCCCATTGTTGGGGTTCGAACTTACACTTTTCGGTGTGTGAAGCGACGACGCTAAACCACTGAGCTGTCATCGAGAGTACTCTAGAGCTACTAGAGCATGACCTGACTTAAGGTGGCTTCATTTATGGACAAATAGAGCATAATTTTACAGTGAAATCACAGCTACTGGCATTTATTTGCGGTAAATCACAATTGCATGAATAAAACAGTAGATTATGCTAGTAATTTAAAATAACCTTAAACTAAAATACTTGATACAGGTAAATGCAGATAGTGCGACGCCACAACCAAAAAAAAAAACACAAAATTCTTCGATTAAAATTCGACAGAGTTTTGGACGCGGGAAGAGTCGTGTCGCTCCGTTGTATTTTTTCCAAAACTAGTGTTTTGTCGAGTGTTTATGCATAGAAATAGTGGTGTTTTATTCATAAAGTGCCGCGAGTGTTGGAAAATGATATAATGTGGTGTGTGTGTGTTGAAACATGACTTGTTTGTGTTGCTTCCAAAACTCCATCGAAGCTTTATAGTAAAGTCGCCACTACTTTACTAAAGCATGACTGGACTTTGACCATAACTATAGCTAAGAGACAGCAGAAATAACACTTAAGACAAGGCAGTATGACTTTACAGCTTTAGCCTGCTCGATGGGGCAAATTAACAAAAAAAAAACATTCGATGGTGACATTAAGATGCAAGTTCTTCACATGACGTTTAACATGTTTTTTTATTCGCCAAAATGGTGTCGCACAACGGACACTGATATCTCAAATTGAGATGGCTGCGCATATTGCACAGATAACTGGCATTTTTTCAAAAATCTCTTGTTGCACACATCACACATGAAATTTCTAACATCGAGCATAAAATCAAATTTATGAATAAAACAGTAGATTATGCTAGTAATTTAAAATTACACTAAAATAAAATACTTGATACAGGCAAATGCAGATTGTGCGACGTCACAACCAAAGAAAAAACATACAAAATTCTTTCGATTAAAATTCGACAGTGACATTAGGATGCAAATTCTTCACATGACGTTTAACATGTTTTTTTATTCGCCAAAATGGTGTCGCACAACGGACACATATCTCAAATTGAGATGGCTGCGCATGTTGCACAGATAACTGGCATTTTTTCAAAAATCTCTTGTTGCACACATCACACATGAAATTTTTAACATCGAGCATAAAATCAAATTTATGAATAAAACAGTAGATTATGCTAGTAATTTAAAATTACACTAAAATAAAATACTTGATACAGGCAAATGCAGATTGTGCGACGTCACAACCAAAGAAAAAACATACAAAATTCTTTCGATTAAAATTCGACAGTGACATTAGGATGCAAGTTCTTCACATGACGTTTAACATGTTTTTTATTCGCCAAAGTGGTGTCGCACAACGGACACTGATATCTCAAATTGAGATGGCCGCGCATATGCTCAGATAACTGGCATTTTTTCAAGAATCTCTTGTTGCACACATCACACATGAAATTTTTAACATCGTAATGACGTTGTACATGATACTTAAAGTGTTCCTTTTTGTTAAAAACATGTTTGCACAGTTCGCAAACAAACGGCCCTTGTCTAGTATTATTTAAATGCCCTATCCTATGCATGTACGCAGAATATTTGCTAGTGAATGTTACATTGTTTTCGCATAGAATACATGTATAAATCTCACCGGGGGTTTCCTCGGGTGGTATACTGGGACCAATTTTTCTTCTCGGACCCTCGGGTTGGTCCTTCAATTTTCTTTTTGTGGTCAAACTGTCACCGTGATTCCATTGTTTATGATACAGTAAATCCTTTTTAATTTTAAAAGTTTCCCCGCACGTTTCGCACATATGTTTCACGTTGTCTGTCATCGTTCTATGCAATTGCATGTGCTTTGAATAAGCGTTCGGATATAGGAACTTGCTACCGCATTGGTGACAAAGAAACGCACCGAAATGTTGATTGACATGCGCACGTAACTTTTTAAAGGTTGGTAACACTTTCTCACAAACGAGACATTTCCATTCGTCCAAACTGAGATCGAAACATATAATTTTGTGCGGGGGATCTGTTGATATCTTGTTATATTTCTTTTTATGAGCATTGACTAAATGGTCCACCAGATTGTCTATGGTCGTGAATTGTTCGTCGCATAGTCTGCATTTTATGCAACTTATGTCAGCGCGTAATATTGTCTGCGGAATGATTTTCAGGATTTCATGTTTGAAGTTGACGTCCTCGTTGACGTGTTTCTCTTCCATGTGTTGTCTCAGTTCGCCGATTTGTGGGTAGCTCGCGTCGCAGTATATGCAGTCGAATTGTACCCCCTTTATCGAAGCAAAGGGTATGATGGTGGAACATTCCAGAAGCATGATCAAGTTCTCTCTGATGAACGAGGACCATTTGGCCTGTTCCTTTTTCATAGCTATCACCAAGTCGTTAATGTCTTTATCTGTCATGTTTTCTGAAATAAAAAATTTAAACCAAGTTTATACCTAAGGTTTGGGAATTCCCGACAATTTCCAAGTTCCGGCTCACGAGACAGCCTACAATCAAAGTCCCCGAAATTCCCGGTACTTTGAGACTCAAGAAAAAAGTTTTTTATTAATAGCGGAATTTTTGAAGATTTTTAATTGAGTTTTAATTTCAGGTGAAACATCTTGAATATAGCCAAGTTTTTTGTAAAAATCAACAATTATTACACAATAATATTATCTATTTGTATAATTTAAATTATTTTTAAAGTGTTGTGTTTATTCATTAAACTAAAAGACGGCACGAGGCCTTCAATTATTTGAAAATAAAAACGATTACATAACAATTTCGACGATCTTATCTCGTATCTGTTTACAACTTTTTTATTTTACATTTTAAGTAAGTAACAGGAATAAAGTTATAGACAATTTAATTGGCTACTAATAATGTTCTATAATTTTTTCTGTAGGGTTGCTAGTTCACGAGATACAGCGCGAAAACATTTTCGGACTCCTTTTTCCAAGATGGCGGCCGGGGAACAAGGATGGCAACCCCACAAACTTGAACTTAAGCTTATATTAAACCCCTACACATTGAAAAAATAAAATTGCGTCCTCTCAAAAACGCAACCCTCATTTAACATCAAGTGGGATGTTGTCAACCACCTAGCCTGTCAAAGATATAAAAAGACTCACCTTTGGCATCTGTCCCGTAGTCTGTATAATCAGAGAGCTGACTCACAACCCTATCAAACATCGCTCCATCATCAGGCGTACCTCTTATTTCTTCAGTCTTCATCCGTTCATCTACAATCATTAATAAATCACATGCTATAGAATTTGGTTATGGAAACAGATAGGCATTTCTCTAAGAGATCGTATCATAGTCTGACAGCCGAACTCAGAGACGTTAATTAAATAAGTCCTAATTGGCACTTAACTAATTATCATTATAGTGTTTTATTGATAACATAAGTTACTAGTCAAATAATACAAATAAATTAAATTAAAATAAGTAGAGTTCAATTAACATGTGAATTCGATATTTAAAATAAAAAGATAAAAATAATAGTAGATAATAATAAAAAATTTAATAAAATTAAAAAGTAAAAAAAAAAAAAAAACAAATAATTCGAATTATATAAAATAATAACAACTAATTGATTAATTTAATACAAAAATAAAACAAAGAAAAAAAGTTGTGACGACATAGTGATATTTATTTATTTCTACCAATATTATTATCTATTATGTTTAAATTCCCCGTTGGCTCATTGGCAGTATATCTGCCTTGAGAGCTGTAGGGCGTGGGTTCTATTCCCACTCAGGGCAAACATTTTGTGAATAAACAAATGTTTGTTCTGTGTCTGGGTGTTCTGTATGTATTTACAAAAAAAAAGTATTTATGTATTCTATCAGTTATCTGACTTCCATCACACGAGCTCTGCTTAGTTTGGGGCCAGATGGCGCTGTGTATAGTCCTACGATATTTATCTATTTATCTAAATGTTTTATTTGACTTGTAACTTGTGTTATCAAATATTTGTTTAGTTTTTGTATTACGTTAATATTTTAGTCAATTTAATTGTATTTTAAACTGCGAAATTACTGGGCTGTTGACTAACCATCGAAAGTCTCAAAGTAATGAGCGCCAAAGCTGCGACGCCCTGGACTTTGTTTTGTTACTCAAAGTTCTGTGTATCGCTGCAATGGTCATGGACAGGCGTTATCTCTTAACATCAGGAGAGCGTCTCGTTCGTCTTATTACTGTTTATATTTTAAAAAAAATATATATTTGTATTTTCATATGGGCCTTGTTGCCTGAAATAAATACTATTGCCACTATATAGGTATTTACCTCCAACTTTTTCGATTTGAGAAATATATTCCACCTTCACAATTGTCGCATCCCCATCTTCGTTACCTGCAAGGATTATAAAAAGTTATTAACTTTGGGTGTACTACAACGAAAGGGGAGGGGACAAGGATAAAATAAGGGACTCTTCATTATTCGACAGCCCTGTTGGTTCATTGGTAGCATGTCTGCTTCAAGAGATGTGTGGCGTGGGTTCGATTCCCACCCAGGACAAGCATTTTGTGATATAAAACCAAATGTTTGTTCTGTGTCTGGGTGTACTGTATGTATTATAAGTATGTATTTACAAAAATACATACTTATAATACATACAGTACACCAGTCGGTATCGCAATTATGAACCTCAAGTAGAGCTGGGCAGGACACGTTGCTAGGCGAAGTGATGACAGGTGGAGTAAGGTTGCAACAGAGTGGTGGCCTAGGCAAGGGAAGCGGAGCGTCGGTCGTCCAGCCGCAAGATGGGTCGACGATATCGTCACCGTCGCGGGTCGAACCTGGACCAGATTGGCACAGGACCGAGGCAGATGGCACGTAAAGAGAGAGGCCTATACCCAGCAGTGGGATAAAGAAGGCTGCGGATGATGATGATGATTTACAAAAATATTTAAGTTTAAATAGTTAAGTTCTATCAGTTATCTGTCTGCCATAGTACAAACTTTGCTTAGTTTAGGGCCAGATGGCGCTGTGTGTAATGTCCTACGATATTTATTTATTTTATTCTAAAATATCTCCAGTTGCAGATTTATTAGCTAAGTCAATTTAAATGTTTTTCTTGTTCTCTGTGTTATGTTTATATGTGATGGATGTGTAATCAAATAATAAATAAATAAAAAATCCTTACGTCATTTCGATTGACGCTGATTTGTTGAATAAGTTTTTTTAATGAGACGTACGGGGCGTTCTCCTGATAGTAAGTATTACAAATACAAATAAATACATATACAAATACTTTATTGATAACACCAAAAATCAGTCAAAAATCTGTATTACGGCAGACAGCATTTACCAAAGAAAATCTTGGTAAGGCAAGGACGTCGTGTGTAACAATTGGTTTGTAACATGGATTCCCAATACATCCAAACTAGAAGTGTGGATGTATTGCAAGCCGTACATTGTATATATAATTATATATATATATATATATATCATCATCATCATCATTTCAGCCGTAGGACGTCCACTGCTGGACATAGGCCTCCCCCATTGACTTCCATAAAGACCGGTTGGAAGCGGCTCGCATCCAGCGCGTTCCTGCGGTCTTTACTAGGTCTATAAATATATATATATATATATATATAGACCTAGTAAAGATATAAATATAAATATATATAAATATAAAGATATAAATACATATATCTAAATATATATATATTTTTTTTTTTTGGTTGTATAAACGATAAGGGCTCACCGGAAGACCAGCGCCGGTCATACCACTCAGTATGACCACCATTATGCTGAGGTGAGCCCCTATTTTGTAACTTTTGTCTGTCTCTGTTTGTTTGTTTTTGTTTTTATGCTTGTTAGAGAATTAAACGTTTTTCTTTCTTTTGAAATCTGTTCAGACATTTAAAAGTTATAGAACTCTTTATTGTGCACACCATAAATAAATAAATATCGTAGGACTATACACACAGCGCCATCTGGCCCCAAACTAAGCAAAGCTTGTGCGATGGAAGTCAAATAACTGATAGAATACATGAATACTTTTTTTTTGTAAATACATACAGAACACCCAGACACAGAACAAACATTTGTTTATTCGGAGTTAACTGTAAATACGTAATTATATTAACTTACTGTCAATTCTTTCTGCTTGGGTAACGTATTCCGCTTTCACAGTAGGCGGTTTTTCATCTATAACAATGATAGTTATTTGTTATACAAGAGTTGCTTTTTAAGCGAGGGAATCAAAAGAGCACGAGGTGAAAAATCTTTGCACTCGAGTGCAACACGTAACTTTTCATCCCACCTCAGCGAGGAAATGACTAAATGCAAAAAAACGTACACCAAGGAGGTTCCAAGTCTGAGTTTTTAACAAATTAAAAAAAAAGTTTTATGTTAAATTCGGCACCATGGAGGTAGAAGTGAATACGTTTAATGATGTTTTGAATTCACAGACTTAGTGCACAAGATGTTCTAAATTCAAATTCACTTTATCCTCTAGCGGATAAAAACGACTTTTGCACTCGGATATCGAGAGCAAAAATACTCTTTCCGAGATGGGGGCATGAAAAATCTATTGACTGACAGCGTATTGCAATTATGACAGGTCGCACAATAAAATTAGAATTAGCGCGTTTCATTCGGGTTTTATGAATTCGGTATGTAAAGGTTTTTTTGTTATTATTTTATATTTTTTACCGATTTTATTTCATGGAACTAATTTGAATATTTTGGTTTTCTATGCGGTAGTTGAATACTTCGTCAAACTTTTTTACAACGGTGACGTCATAGAGTAGGCCGAATATGTACGCCCTTGTTGTGTAAAACAAAAAAGTATACATAGCTTTTTTGACACATTTGACTTTGACAATTGACATGAAGTAAACAAATCTTATATCATAGCCTCATTAAAAGCGATATCGAAGTCCGAGTAATATTTGAAGTAAAATAATCCCGATATTTGTACCAATAAAGCGAAAAACAACTCAACGAACGTACGAGTACGTGTATGGAAGATGTTATCATGGCTGCCGTTGACATTGACAGATTGTGTTTTGGTTTGCCATTGCTTTTTTTAGACATCGAAAGTAGCCCTATACAGCCAACTATGTGACGTCATATTGAAAATCAAATTTATTTTATTAAAATAAACCCATCTCATTGTTTACAGAGTTTTAAACGTAAAAATAATGTACAGGAATGTAATATATCGAAATGATTATCTTTCTTTAAAAATAATACAATACAGAAAAAGTAAACGTAGTTAATAGGTGTAATAACTGGCGACCTTATCGCTAAAAGCGATCTCTTCCAGGAATCCTTAGGATGAACAAACCGAATTTAATCATTTTTAGGATTCCGTACCCAAAGGGTAAAAACGGGACCTCATTACTGAAACTTCGCTGTCCGTCCGTCCATCTGTCACCAGGCTGTATCTCAAGAACGGTGATAGCTAGACAGTTGAAATTTTCACAGATGATGTATTTCTATTGCCGCAATAACAACAATTACTAAAAATAAAATAAATATTTAAGGGGGCTCCCATACAACAAACTTGTTTTTTTTAAAATAAATAATGGCAGGAAACCCTTTGTGCGCGAGTCCGACTTGCATTACTGTGTTCCGGTTTGAAGCGTACTGCAGCTAGCGAAATTACTGGGCTGTTGAGACTAACCATCGAAAGTCTCAAAGTAATGAGCGCCAAAGCAGCGATGCCCTGGACTTTGTTTTGTTACTCAATGTTCTGTGTATCGCTGCAATGGTCATGGGCAGGCGTTATCTCTTACCATCAGGAGAGCGCCTCGTTCGTCTCATTACTTTTTAAAAAATTTACTAAAAATAAAATAAAATAAATATTTAAGAAGGGCTCTCCCATACAACAAACTTGATTTTTTTTTTATAAATAATGGCACGGAACCCTTTGTGCGCGAGTCCGACTCGCACTTGGGCGGTTTTTTATCATGTGGTTAAGCACCTAACTTGTCAAGTATAAAAAAAATGTACCATTATCGGGGTCGAGGGCGCGTACAGCTTCGAGTAAAGACCTCTCCGACTCGATTACTTTATCGCGGAACGCCTTCGCTTGCTGCAAGAACTTCCCGCAATCGGAACACACCAGAGGAGACACTCGAGGGTCAGTAGATGGCTGGAATTAATACAACAGAGACCTAAAGTTATTATGGGTGTAAATAAATAAATAAATATCTTTGGACATTACACACAGCGCCATCTGACCCCAAACTAAGCAAAGGTTGTACTATGGAAGTCAGATAACTGATAGAATACTTAAATACTTTTTTTTTTTGTAAATACATACAGCACACCCAGACACAGAACAAACATTTGTTTTATATCACAAAACGCCCTGGGTGGGAATCGAACCCACTCCCCACAGCTTTAATTCTAATTTTATTTTGTTATTATTAATTGTATTATTTAATCTGTATTTTTTTTTTAATTTAACCACATCTCAAGTTATGTAATTAATAATATTTAAATATTTTGACCAAAATTGTTTGCCATACCCTAATGGGGTCATATGTACTAGGGGCAACATTGTTAAATTGATAAGCATAAGAACCTGTACATATTTTGCAATAAAGTATTGAGTATTGAGTATTGAGCTCTTGAAGCAGACATGCTACCAATGAGCCAACAGGGCTGTCATATACGTATATCTCTTTCTTGATAGGTAATCTAGAAAATTGAAAGTCCTTCAAACAAACTATTGAGGTTGAAAGTTGCCACAAGTTTCATTTTCGGTGTAAATATCGCCAAAGAGCATACCTCCACATTCAAACATTCCATCTGCTTTTTAATATCGACAGTACAGTGCATGCCAGTCTTTAGACAACATCTGCAGTGTCCATACTGCTCGTCGACAGTGTACACAGACTTTGTTTCCACTATTTGTAGAGTTGGCGGCACTGTAACAAAACCTGGATGAAGAAAAAAAAAATTAATCCAGACGTCACTTTGCGGAAAAATTTACTAGAAATAGGTGACTACGGATTATAAATCGATTCTATAGTGAAGAACATACATAGAAAATTTATTTAAGAGGAGCTTATTCTTATTCTTATTCGAAGTGGGGGCGATGAGTCCTGCACTGACGTCCCGCTTGAGGTGTATTGTGCATTTCCCCCTGCCAGCGGCTACCCGAGCCAACCCAGCTCCTTGAAATATCGGAGCGAGGCTCTGGGCCGCTGGCATGGTTAAGAGGAGCTTGTAGTACATAACATTGAAAATCTTAGTGAAAAGTATACGTGTGGAAGCTGATTCCAGGACTTTTGTCTTCAGCACGGCTTTGGCAGCCAGAGACACTACACCTAGGCATCGTTTGGCATTTTTTTTTTTTTAATGGTTGACAGGCTAGTTGTTTGACCACAGCTCACCTGATGTTAAGTGAAGGTGTGGTCGAAGATGGTAAAACACACCTAGCCTGGAATGGAACTGGCTCTCAAGTGAGGCTGCCGGAACACACCGTTAGATGCTTGGCGGCAGATTTTCAACTTGAGGGTGGTAGCTAGCCAGCCGAGTACTAGAAAGTACCCTACCACCATGCTATGGTTTCCTCACGATGTTTTCCTTCACCGGCACCTCAAGCTCATTGTTGGGGTTTGAACCCACGCCCTTCGGCATGCGAACCTACCGCGCTAACCACTGAGCTATCATCGCTACAAAATTTATTTTTCGCATTTATTTATCGGTAATGGAGTCCGTATCTCACACCATAAATATTAAAAACTTTACAAACACAAACATACTATTTGCCAACCGATCACTATGACAGCTCACGTACGTTTTTTTTTTTTATTAATTTGCCCCATCGGGCAGGTTAAAGCTGTAAAGCCATACTGCCTCAGCTCACGTACTATTTGTCACAAAGTTGTCCGATATGGCGATATCCGAACCTGGTGTCAAGAAAACACTGTGGCCGTACAAATATTGAAATTATATTGATAGTGAAAGTAATTAAACTGTAACCTATTAAGAAATGAGCACTACGCCATTAAATTACTAAGTTATCTCATCTTAATTTTAGAGAAAAGTGCATTGAAACTCCAACGAAATGTAAAATCACCACGGATTATTTGTCATAGTAAAATTGTACTACACACAATTTTCACCTTTTTTTTGGTATACCCGAAAATGTCCGAAATCAACAAACAAACACTTTATTTGACAATAACCTAGAAGGCTTTGACACTTGACAGTGCATTTTTTTTTTAATTAATTTGCTCCATCGGGCATGCTAAAGCTGTAAAGCCATACTGCCTTGTCTTGTGTTATTTATGCTGTCTCAAGTACAGTCCAGTCATGCTTTAGTAAAGTAGTGGTGACTTTACTATAAAGCTTCGATGGAGTTTTGGAAGCAACACGAAAAGTAATGTTTCACCACATTATATCATTTCCCACACTCGCGCTTGTGATTCGGCACTTTTTGAATAAAACACCACCATTTTTATGCATAAACACTCGACAAAACACTAGTTTTGGAAAAAAAATACAACGAAGCGACACGACAATTTCCGCGTTCCCCCGAATGATTATTATAAATATAAATTACATATACAAAAACGAGCTTTTATTAATGTGAAAAATGTGAACTTCTCCATCTTTTTTTTTTGGCGTCGTACTTTGTGTATCTGCCAGTGTTAAGTATTTTAAGATAAAACTAGTAAAATAAGTCTAAGTCACACAAAGTAAGTCAAGGTCAAGTTGTGTCATGCCCTATTAAATTAGTGGTGACTTTACTACAAGCTTTGACTAGAGTTTTGGAAGCAGCGCGAAAAGTCATGTTTTAAGCGGAAATACACCAATTATGAACACTCGGAATGTACTCCCGAAAAATTATGCCTGAATTAATCAATTATCTGTTATTAACTAATTATAATATGATCTGGGACTGTGGAGGCTTTATTATTATACTTATTATTATTTTCATTATTACTGTACCTACCTTTTTCAGATGGTTTTGAAGCCATAGGCTGTATTTTCATGTATTTAGCAGTTGGCAGCTTTTTTATGTATCTGGTAGTTGGTAGCTTCGTTATGTATCTGGCCGATGACAGCTTTGTTATGTTCCTGACAGTTGGCAGTTTGGCAGTTGGCTGATTTGGAGCTGGCTCTGATAGGACAAGTATAAATGCACTGATATTTTAATGTTTGTAATTTAAATTTTGCCAACTTATCATCCTACGATTTTAAATAAAAATATAATATCGTAAAATAAATATCGTAGGACTATACACACAGCGCCATCTGACCCCAAACTAAGCAGAGCTTGTGTGATGAAAGTCAGATAACTCATAGAATACATAATATGTTTAGAAGTATATTATATACTTTTTTGTTGTAAATGCATACTTATAATACATACAGAACACCCAGACACAGAACAAACATTTATTGATACATAAAACGTTTGTCCTGAGCAGGAATCGAACCCACGCTTTTAAGGCAGATATGCTACCAATGAGCCAACAGGGCTCTCAATTGACATCCTAATCTACCACATAATATGCTTAAGCACTTAAATTGTATGCGTTCAATTCTATTTTCGTGAACTTTGTTCAGATTTCCTACTTGAGGGTGGTAGCTAGCCAGCCAAGTACTAGAAAGTACCCTACCACCATGCTATAGTCTCCTTACGATGTTGTCCTTCCCCGGCAGCTCAAGCACATTGCTGGGGTTTAAACCCGCGCTCTTCGGCGTGCAAACCGCCCGCGCTAACCAGCTATCATCACCACAAAGATTATTAGAAGATTATCCCAGGAATTCTTCTTTTCAATATAGAAACAGCAGCAACTCACCACTATGATCATCATCAGTATGAACATAATCTTGATCACTACCAGCAAGGTGGTCATCATCCTGATCGTGGCTAGCAAGGAATTTTTGTCCAATCTTGCTCAGATTTTTAGACGATTGTGGTATTTCTGCTCGCTTGATAGCTTTCTGCACGATGTCACTCTTCGCAGTTTCTTCTTTCTCATTTTCATCTAACTCTGTAAAAAGAAAATCAACATTTTTTTTTCTTTGGTTTCGGCGTCGCATTTTGAGCATTTGCCAGTGTCAAGTGTTTTATATTTTCAGGTTTATAAGTTGAATAAGTTGCCTCGTAGTTATAATTATAGTCAAAGTCCAGTCATGGTTAAATAAAGTCTATGTCAGTCAAGTCCGGTCATGCTTTAGTAAAGTATTGGTGACTTTACTATAAAGTGTGTGTGTGTTGTGTAGGTATTTGTATTGTTGTGAATATTATTGCATTCTGTTTTGTATGTTATGAAATAAATAAATAAATATAAAGCTTCGATGGAGTTTTGGAAGCAACGCGAAAAGTCATGCTTCATTTCATGTTCACCACATTGTCTCATTATCCGACACTCGCGCTTGTGATTCGGCACTTTATGAATAAAACACCACCATTTTTAATTATGTAATAAACACTCGACAAAACACTAGTTTTGGAAAAAATACAACGGGGCGACACGACTCTTTATGCGTTCCCGCCAAAACTCCAAATCAACATTTAATAACATGTAATTTAAAATACATTTTTTTTAAAGTTAATTAACCGCGTATTTTGTTGCTCCTGTACTATCTGTTAGTCCGTTTGCCATTTGGTAAAGACCTTCAACCTACTTCATTATATATTCTGGATTCACTCTACTTCAGTTTTTCTTTTTTTTTCCGAAATTATTTCGTAATTTGTTGAAGGGTTATTATGGTCTATATCCCCCACGAGGACCAGTCGGCTTGGGGGAGAACGTATAATATTATAGGTAAAGCTAAAGAATTTATTATTAATTAGGTAAAAAATAGTTTTTCTGACGTTTTATTTGAATTGTTTGTACTTTTCGGCACAGTACAATTTTTAGACTTCATGGTTAAAAAAGTGAATCATACCTAAATTAGACACTTAATTTGTTTGAAAGTCACAATTAGCCTAACAAAACATTACGCGCCCTAACGCTGAAAACGGCTAACTGGCGGCAACCGTCCCAATGACGTCACAGCTATAGCGGCTGGCACTTCGTGAACTCGGCTAGTAATTTGGTCATAAGTCATAACTTCGTCAATTTTCATCGTAGAACAAACATTTTTGCACTGTATGTTAAGGATTTCTTAGGTCTATAAATCTGCATTAACAACTAAAAACGTTACGGACCCTCATTAAACGGTCATGCGTGCATGACAGCACGTAACGCCGTGTCATGCCGACTAAGTCAAACGCTTTTTTGAAGTCAAAATAAGCGGCGTCGAGCTATATTCCCGATTCTACATGAGAGACGACGTACGCCATCGCGTTGGGCAAGTTGCTGGTGGTACTGCGTGCCAGCCTGAACCCACCCTGGGCGTCAGAGTTGCAGTGCCACCTGACGCTGGATGCTCTCCTGCACAGCCGACTCGAACACCTTCGCTGGTGTCACTACGATTGCCACAGGTCTAAACACGCTCACTTTGAAACTGGAATCGCCTTTTGGAATAATAACCAGCGTTATATTCCAATATTCTGAGAAATATGATGCCTCTAGACTCAAGTTATAGATATAATGCAGTAGCTTTTCTAACTATTCTAACTTTCAAACTATATGACAGTCTTTTATTATAGTGTAGCTCTGGGTCGCTGGCATAGTAGCTCTCGCGAGTTGGGTGGAAAAGCAGCTTCAAGCAGCCTAGTATCTTCTGTGGCTTTGCAATGCAAAAGAACATTCTTATTCTTATTCGAAGTGGGGGCGATGAGTCCTGCACTGACGTCCCGCTTGGGGTGTATTGTGCATTTCCCCCTGCCAGCGGCTACCCGAGCCAACCCAGCTCCTTGAAATATTGGAGCGAGGCTCTGGGCCGCTGGCATAGTAGCTCCAGTGAGTTGGGTGGAAAGTTCAACGACGATGACATGAATGACGGCGAAGCAGCTTCATGCAGCCTAGTAGCAGTTCTAGTGCCTTCTGTGGCTTTGCAATGCAAAAGCACATGCTCTACAGTTTCATTCTCTTGCAAGCAGCCACGACATAGCGGACTATCCGTGGCTCCTAGTTTAAAGAGGTGACTATTCAAGTTGCAATGACCGGTTATGAGGCCTACTATGAGACGAAGGTCCTGTCGTTGCAGCTTCAATAGATAGTTAGTGATCTTCCTGTTAAGAATTGGAAAGGCGGTCTTACCATGTTTACAGTCGGCTTTCTTATCCCACAGGTTTTGTTGTTTGCAAAAGAACATGCTATACAATTTAATTTTTTTTGCAAGCAACCATGGCATAGTGGACTATCTGCGGCTCCTAGTTTAAAAAGGTGACTATTCAAGTTGCAATGACCGGTTATCAGGCCTACTAAGAACATCTCATTCATCTAAGTTTTTTAAATTTTACATTTAAAAAAACAGATCTCAAAAAAAAAAAGGATGAGATATACACACACCTTTTTGTTCAAACAAGTTCTGAATAGGGAAATCTGCAAGTATTTCATCCGAGAGTGGTGGGCTGAAAAGGTTTGAAACAGGCACAGCAGATGACTTTAATCTGCTCCCTTTGTCGTTGAACATCTCTCGAGGAAAGTGATCGCCACAAATAAATTTGTTGTCATACAATTTATTTAAAGGTAAGTAAGCCAAATCTTCATTGCCTGTAGCCTTGACCCACAAGCGGCATCTAAAATTAACAAAACCATACCCTTATAAGTTCCCTATTGAATATAAAGTGCACAATTCACAGATCAGGTATTCAACTGTCAGGGGCTGACGAGGAGTTTGTGGGCCTTGGGCTTATGCTACTTAGGGGACTTGGTTCCTCTGTATCAGAAAAACTGTACTATGTATGTTAGGATATAATTTGTAGATAGTTTTATTCTCTTTCCTACATTTAAGACGTATTTACACAAGCGATATTACTTCAAAGATTTTACTTATCTCTATCAACTTTTCGCTAGCGTGAAATACAAGACGGGTTGCTTTGAGCATACTTTAACCAAGAGCAATGTTTATAAGGCGCAATAATGCAATTTACGCCACTTTTTAGGATTTCATTTGCTTTGAGAAAAGTCTATTTTACACACTTTATTCGAAAAATATTTACCTGTTTGGCTCCAGCGGAAATCTAGCTAAAAAGATAGATTTACTACCTTTTGCCGTCCTAACCCTAACACCACAGATTTCACACTTTCTTAAAGATTTTCCACCCATGATTTGTTCTAAAAGATACTAATTTATAGATTTATTTGCATTAATATTTTTTCTAGAGAGTAGGAATGTTTATCTACGAAAACGAATCCCCACGGCTACGATGCACTCAACAGAGAACATAATCAAAGAGAATAGATTTTATTAGCCAATAGAATCAATTTACCTGGCAATCCAATACCAACATATACCACAAAGATGTCAAACAACAGGAATACCAACCTAACGAACCAAATAGTGCTTGAACAAATAGCTTCTTATCGATATCGACAAAATATGCAGGGTAGAAAGCGAGCTAATTTGCACAGATTAATTGTGGGATAATTATGTAACTCTTTTCATCCTGCCACCACTCACGAAGTTGTATGTAGCTATACACTGATGACTCACATCGTTCTGAGTTTTTAATTTTTAAGCTTTGCTTACAATTCTCATACTGCGACCGCAGTTTTTTTAGCACCATTGAGACTATATATTCTGCAACATATATAGTAGACTGCTTTTCGAACGATTCGAACAAATTGTTTTCCATGAGAACATATTTCGCATCATCGTCTGGAAATTCGAAATCGTCAGGCAGGACAGCATCATCAACTTCGGGTAGACGTAGAATGGGAATTTCAGCATTTTGTTCTCTGATTTTCAAATTGAACGGCTTTTGAACTTTTAATTTGCCTTAAGAAATCTTCGAAATCAATAATGGCTTCATAGTATGCCCTTCTACCAACTGGCGTACTTAATTTCGTCAAAATGTTGGATTTTAAAGCAGCTGTAAAATGTTGACATGTTGGATTATTGTTTTTTAGGACAATTTTGTCGTATCATTCCAGAAAAGTTTTCTACACAATCTTGATTCAACTGCCGAAGATTTAATTTATTTCTTTGAACCCTTTCGACTAAGTACTCAACATCGTTGGAAGCATCCAAATATCTTCCAACGATGACAACGAAGTAACGTATCCCTGGACGCATCTTACGTTCTTCAGTTTCGGAAAGCTTTCAGATTTGCGGAACAAACTATAAAATAAACAAACAAAATTGAGAAAAAGAGATTGTACCTGAGTTACTAGGTCCAGCCTGGAATAATGAAGCTTTATTGTCGTTCATCCCTTGAGAGGTATTTGTCGTTGTAGCGTCAATGTTTGAATAAATGTGACAGGGAAATTCGAGCAACATTTCATCAGGAATTGGATCAGCTTTCAAATTTTCTGATGGAATGGCACAATTTTTAAGGCGATTTTTTTCTTTATTAAATGCACCGTTCTGAAAGTGGTTTCCACATACATATTTTAATGTATGCAACTTTTCAATGGGAACATATATTAAATCTTCTTTGCCCACAAACTTAACCCACTGTTTGCATCTGAAATTATTTTTTAATTCAAATTAAATCAATGTTTCTTGATTAAAATCATAAATATTGATACCGAAGAACGAAGTACGTAAATGCTTTAGTGCTTTATGCTTAGAGGTGAGTGAAACTTTAATATTACTATAAAATTTATAGATGCACTTTTGCTTCACCCAAATGTCAAGATCAAACAATTTGAGGGCTTATGATCGCCACTTTGTTGGTATCAGGAGTGTTAGGCACAAACACTTACAGAAATAAATAATAAATATCGTAGGACATTACACATAGATTACTTAATACTTTTTTTTTGTAAATACATACTTATAATAAATACAGTACACCCAGACATAATGGCCAGACTTTGCATAGTTTACGAAGTTTTTCTTTCGTACTATGCACCCGAAATCTACTAAATCTAAGCAATCGAAAAAAAAACTTGTCAGTTCTGTTGTCAAATTTAATGAAATGTGTCAAATGTTTTGTATACTTTTTTATTTCGTATAGCAAAGGCATATTCTACATATTTAGCCGTACTCATGACGTCATAACTATAAAAAGTTTGAAAACGTATTAGAATTAAACTACCGCATAGAAAGCCAAAATATTCAAATTAGTTTCTTAAAATAAAGTTTACTATCAGTAAAAAATATAAAATAAATACAAAAAAAAAACTTTACATACCGAATTGTGTGGTATATAACTATTATAAAGATTATTTCTAAATCCTGCAAAATTGCACAACCTATTCCGATCCATGCTCATCTCATAGGCACGTCATGCAAATATGTACAACATTGTGCCCCTACTCTGTTATATTTCTTTCTTTTTTTTATGTTAAACAATAACGTTGTTATCGACATGTTGATATTACAGTTGCAGTACATCACTAGCACACAACTTAAATGAGATAAATTTGTTAATCTTATTTGTTCCTAGTACATATACATATGGCTATGGCTGCAAAGTATCATATTTAGGTGCTTACCGGGCTTCATCTAAAGGAAATCTCGCCATAAACATCCTTTTTTCATGATTCGAACGACTTGCTCGATTTCCACAAATTTCACAAGTAATAAACCGTCTTTTCGGTGGCATTTTGATTCAAAGTGATCTGATCACCCGTCACTAATTTTGATGAGAAATTACACTTTAAACTATTAAATTCCACAATCAAACAAGCATTTACATTCAAAATACACGGCAGTCGGCACGAAATAATAATAATAATATTCTTTTATTTCAAGAAATGAAGTTGACAAACAAAACAATGAAATATCATGTCAAGCTGAGACGGAAGTATTGCAAGAATGAGAAAACGCACTGAGTGTGAGTGTGTGTGTTCTTCTTCTTTGATTTTGGCGTCGCATTTTGAGCATTTGTCCGTGTCAAGTGTTTTATATTTTCAAGTTTCGTAAGTTACCTTATGTTGCCTTGTATCCTGAGCTTGTAGCTATAGTTATAGTCGAAGTCCAGTTTTCAATCATGATTTAGCCTCAATCGGCGTACAAATGTATAATGGTAGACATGAACGAGTTTTGGCGGGAACGCGGAAAGAGTCTTGTCACACCGTTGTATTTTTATCAAAACTAGTGTTTTGTCGAGTATTTATGCATAAAAATGGTGGTGTTTTATTTATAAAGCGCCGAATCACAAGCGTGAGTGTGGGAAAATGATATAATGTGGTGAAACATGACTTTTCGTGTTGCTTCCAAAACTACATCGAAGCTTTATAGTAAAGTCGCCACTACTTTACTAAAGCATGACTGGACTTAACTGACACGGACTGGACTTGACTAAAACTGGACTTTGACGATAACTATAGCTAAGAGACAGCAGAAATAACACTTAAGACAAGGCAGTATGGCTTTATAGCTTTAGCCTGCCCGAAAGGGCAAATTAATAAAAATATAAAAAATAAAAAGTTGAAAACAAATAAACATAATATAGCTTCTTCTTCTTAGCCATAGATAATACACTATATACCCGAGATAGATGCGCCACAGAGGTTTTAAATCTGATTAACGAGTGTACCCAAGCACAGAGATGGCGCTGCATAACTCACATCTAGCCCGCTAGATAGAGCTATTGTATGTCATATTATATAGGTAGATTTAGGACGATTTTATTTAAATGAAAACATTTTAAAACATTTAATTTCTTCGTTTATTATAATAATTTAACGCTTGTATTTTTGTAGCATTATTATTACACATAATAATACTTGTTTTACCTTTTAGTATTCTGTTGACATTAGTGCACCAGCTGTTTATAATAATATTTGTTACACTATCCAAATTACAAAATATATTTCAAATTTGCTTAATTGTGTCCTTCAGCCGTTTTTGATGTGGTTCCTCGTCTAACTTGGTTTGAATGATCATGCAAACCTCATCTACAAACTCGCATAATGCCTCAGATGGATAATTATGTGATCTTGAGGTATAATCTCTTTCTAATATATAACCATTATTACTCGGAGGCATTGTGCTTACTAAATGCATACAACAAGTGTGCCATTTTTTACTAATTTTTTAATTAATCATTTAATTTATTTTTTTAGAAAAATGTTTTGTCAAGGCACAAAATTAAATGTAATAATTAGCTGTAAAGGGGCAATAATTATCATAATATATAAAACAAAAATCATGAATAATATAAATAAGAAAAAAATAATTAAAAACAATAAAATAACATATTCAATCAATACTAAATAATAATCTATATAACTATGTATAAGCTACTTACCAATGTTCAATGTTGGAACAGCATTTTTAGTGAGACGACCACTGGCTGTTTTGTAAAAGTCTTCAAAATGGTGATCGCATATAAGTATGTTGTTATATATGTAATTGTCACCTTTCTCTTTGTCTCTTTCACTCAAAACCACTTTCCACTGATCAAATTTTTCCGAATATGGGTATTTCGGAGATGGGAAGTGATGGACTTTTCCTGAAAGACAATTGTAATTGAACATTGTAGCTTAAAGTCATATACAAAATGCTGAGTCGAAATCAGCTAAACGCCCCTAAGACTAACCACTGACCAAATGTTAATATAATAAATGAATTATCTATGATAAACCTTACCTTTATAAGGAAGACATCCAAGATAGCACTTAAGAGCAGACTTTCTAGGCATTTTAAAAGTGTCGTCGAATCCAAATCGCAAAAGTAAGCAAGGTCCAGTATTCACAGCGTAGGGTCAATCTTTAGGGTTTATCTTATCACAGGGTCCAAGGGAGAAGCAGGGTCAAAGTTTACTAAGTTTAGAAGAGCACAAATTAGATCACCAGAACACTACGAAACTAGAAACGGAAAAGTTTTGACGTATTGTGCCTGTCAGTCAGCATTTACGTTTCGTTTCACTTGAATAAAAATTTAATTTAAGTGAAACGAAACGTAATAAAGGTTAAAAATATCAATATTTTAAAATGATAAATAAGTTAAAAAATCATAGCAATTGATAATTAGTATATTTAGGTATGCACCTGAGTAATTTAATTTTTAATTGCATTTTAAAGTTCTCATGTCAACTAGTTCACCTATCGGTATGTAAAATGGTGGCCTAAGTTTGTGTTCTCATTCACAGAGGTGGCAGCACTTTTCATGTAATTTTTTGTGACGACAAATCTAAAGAAGTTTCACGGGCATGTTCTTAGCTTATAAAAAAACAGAGTTTTCGAGTTTGAGTGGGTGCTTCTTATTCGCTATAAATGTGCTTACATTTTAGATCTTTAGTATATTTCCAGTGCAGCATATCATACCCTAACTGGCATGCGAATTTACGATCCAATAAGTTAGCATTTATTTTCTTTCCCCATTGCTTCGAAAGTTAAGTTTATTGTAGGTACCAACTCGTAATAAAACTAAGATGCAACCTAACAGTAGTTCAAGCAGCGGTGAAAACGAATCTGTACATATAGACGACCACAATTACGGCAAATGTCGCTGTTGCCTATCAATAGGAGAACATCAATACAACTTCGGAAAGGCAGAGTTAGAAATGCTGATGGAAAACTTAAACTTATTTGTGAGTATACCTACATTGATAAGTGAACTGTCGTATATTAAGCATATTTCTGTTATAAGATTAGTAAGTAAATGCACTTAGCCTGGTATGGCTGGCTCTAAAGTGAGCTGGAATTCACCACTAGGTGCTTGAGGGTTTCAACGGTGTTATCAGAATCTGAATATGATTTATTGTATCACTGTGTATAAAGATGTTACTAAAATATAGGTATCAATAGAGTTATCCATTACAAACATACAATGTTATATAATACTATTTTAATTATATTTATGACGCTACATACAATAAATAAATTTTTGTTGTGGTAGATCTCCTTAGCAGGAGGTCATCTAGGTAGGTACCACCGCAGTACCAGATATTCTGCCGCCAAGCAGTAGTGTGTAAACATTATTGTGTTCCGGTTTGAAGGGTACTGCAGCTAGCGAAATTACTGGGCTGTTGAGACTAACTAACCATCGAAAGTCTCAAAGTAATGATGCCATAGTAGCGATGCCCTGGAATTTTTTGGTAACAAACTGTTATGTTAGGGATAGATTTAAAACTCAAGTTGCTTCTATATAAAGATATTATTTACAATAAAGAAAAATGAAAAGCAATTTCTAACTTTTTACAAAGAGGCAAAATTTGACACACAAAATTGATGAGCATCTTTTTTCTTTTAGGCTAATAAGGTTTGGATAGTTGAGGTGCGCATATTGCATAGGTTGTATGTATTATAAAAACATGTAATAGGTGTCATTTCTAGTTCAATTATAGGTATAATCATTGCTTAGATTTGATCTATGATGGCTCTGTGTAAAAAGTCTACCAAATTTATGTTATGATTCCAGCTCATGGCTGACCCAAGACTACCACACTACTTATGCTCTAGCTGTGCTGCTTCTCTCAATGATGTGCAAAGGTTCCGGCAGAAAGTCATGGCATCTGAGACAGAACTGCGTCGTACATTTACAGATGAGATCAAAACTGGCAAGTTTTATTTTAACGTAAACATAATAGAGAAAGCTTCAGGTGACCAGAATGGTGGTATCTACTTTGGTCAAAAGCTTAGCATTGCCATCCAATGTGGCAATGCTGCCAGCATTCTGGCCACATAACCCTCTTCTGATGGACTTTTAGATTAAGTTTTTTGTATAAATTTGTAAATATAGTATTAATTTCAGATGTTTCATTTTGTTTTATAAATTTAAGAACGTATCAAGACAAACTATACGTTCTTCTGATGTTAAGAGATAACTCATGACAATTGAATTGATACACAGAACTTTGAGTTGCAAAACAAAGTCTGTGGCTTTGATGTTTTGGTGCTCATTCCTTTGACACTTTCGATGGTTAATCTTAAAGGCCCAGTAAATTCACTAGCTGCAGTACCCTGTTTACACACTACTGCTTTGCACAGTTTTTTCCTACAAATCGCTTCATTCTGCCAGTAATACACATTTGTATGACTTATACCCCCACTTTTGAGTAACAATATAGGAGACTTTATTAACTTATTATATTTTGCAAAATTGCATGTTGTATTTACTTCAAAAGGCTTTGAAATATAATTTGTTGTATTGTTAATGGTGTTGCAAAAAATTTTTTTTATAAATTAGTGTGTCAGGTATGTGTAGACTGGTGCCGAACTAGGCACTAAGCCGGTGATTCAGAATACAGCACTCTCCCCACTTGAATTAAACAATTACTAGCATACAAGTAGGCTTAGTTTTATCCTGGTCCACAACACTAATCTTATTAGGGTTCTGTACCCGAAGGTTATAACGTGACCCTATTACTAAGACAGCTGTCCACCCATCTGTCTGTCTGCCCGTCGTGTCACCTCGGCTGTGTCATGACAGTTGAAATTTTCACGCATAATATATTTCTATTGCCGCTATAACAACAAATCCTAAAAAAACAGAATAAAATAAATATTTAAGGGGGTAACCATCCAATAAACGCGATTTTGCATCACACAAGCTCTGCTTAGTTTGGGGCCAGATGGCGCTGTGTGTATAGTCCTACGATATATTTTTTTTTTTTTTGACGTCTTTATAGTTACTCGTACGGAAACGTTAGTGCGCGAGTCCGATTTGCACTTGGCCGGTTTTTTTCATACATTTTGGTACAGAAACTTTGACGAAAGTTTTTTGTCAACTTGTCCTACTAAATCCTGTCATGCGTACCAGGTTGATCCAACATGGCGTCCAGTTTGTCTCTGAGTGCTTCGTATGCGAGTTCGACTCGCACTTGGCCGGTTTTGTTATTAATTAAACACAATAAATAAAACTACAATTTCAGAAAACGTCAGTCATTCATCTCTCACCGACCCTTTGGAAATTAGTTTTGTCAAAACAGAAGATGATTGTGAGCATCCTTTATCAATGAATAGTTCCTTGGATGACGACGTATCAGGTAAGAAGTAAATCCGGTTTGTACAGTATTTTTTTGTATTCAATTTATATTTTTTACTGATAGTAAACTTTATTTTATGAAACTAATTTGAATATTTTGGCTTTCTATGCGGTAGTTTATTTTTAATACGTTTTCAAACTATAGTGATGATGTCATAACGTAGACTGAATATGTATAATATGCCTTTGCGATATAAAACAAAAAAGTATACAAATACATTTGATTCACTTTGATATTTAACATTAAGTTTTTTTTTTAGTTTGCCGACTAAAGCTGTAAAGCCAGTCTGTCACGTCTTCGGTTTTGACAATTCATGACATGAAGTAAACATATCTTTTGTCATAAAAGCGATAACAGAGTCCAAATAACATTTAAAGTAAAATAATCCAGATATTTGTACCAATAAAGCGAAAAATAAATCGACGTACGTGTATAGAAGACGTTATTATAGCTGCCATTAACTTGACATTGACAAATTTTGTTTTGGTTTGCCATTGCTTTTTTAGTCTATGAAAGTTGCCTTCGAGGTGACGTCATTAGATTTCAATTGAAAGTCAAGTTTTTTTTGTCTATTTTATTAAAATAAACCCCACCTCATAGTTTACAGTAAACATAAAAATATTGTACAGAAATGTACTATTTCGAAATGGTTTTGGAATCAGTAAAGTTTTTTTTTCTTTACATACCGAATTCATGTATCTAACCTGTAATTATTTTTTTATTATTAACCAACTTCAAAGACAGGTTTATTTTAAATTTTTTTAATTGATTATTTATTTAATTCAAGTAACTGCATGGACTCATAATAATACATAGTAATGTTTGACAGAAATACTTGACACTGGCAAATGCTCAAAATGCGACGCCAAAACCAAAGAAAAAAAAAATTTGCCAGGCAAAGTGTTTTTTTGACCACAGATGTTATATTAAGTGATGGTGTGGTTGAAGAACATTTTAGGAGGTAATGAAAAAAAAAAGTGAAATATTTGTTCTGTGCCTGGGTGTTCTGTATTTACAAAAGCAAGTATTTGAGTATTCTCTCAGTTATCTGACTTCCATAGTACAAGCTTTGTTTAGTTTGGGGTCAGATGGCGCCGTGTGTAATGTCCTACAATATTTATTTATTTATGTACATACATCTCAATATTTCTCGTTTACAGATGATAAAAGAGAGTGTAAATCAGTAAAAATTGAACTTGAACCTCGTGGAGTAAGAGGTAAGTAACAAATGAGAAATGTTTTATTACTAAACATTTCATCATCAACATCATCATTTCATAGGGTCGCCGATGGGGCTGCATAGTTCTGGAGTGGAGACCACGGACCGGCAAGCGCAGCGTAGGACGTCCACCCACAAGGTGGACAGACGACCTAGTAAAGACCGCAGGAACGCGCTGGATGCGAGCCGCTTCCAACCGGTCTTTGTGGAGGTCAATGGGGGAGGCCTATGTCCAGCAGTGGACATCCTACGGCTGCTCCTACGATGGTGATGATGAATAATATTATGTCAAAAGTAAACATATTATTCCCAACTGAAAATATGTTTTCAATATTGCCGAATTGACCGGTTTTCTCTTAAACATAGCAAATCCAGTATTGCTTGTTGTAAGTGGCTGTGGATTTGTGTAACGCTATATATCTGTCTTCCTTCACAGACATTAAAAAATCAAAGGCAGTTAAAACGGAAGTTGAATCGAGTTCTAACAAAAAGAAACTAAAGCTTTGCTCAAAACTAAGGAGATCAAATTTAATACCACAAAGTACAAAAGAACCACATCCAACACCAGAAAAAGACAAAAAGCTATGTCTGGTACCAAAAAGAAAAGGGTTACATTTCTTACCAATAAATAGTAAAGACAGTAAAGGGTTACGTTTGCTACCAATACATAGCAAGGATTTGGTACCTCAAACTACAAAGGGATTACGTTTGCTACCAATAAATGGGAAAGACTTAAATCTGGTACACAATAGTAAAGGGATACGTCTCATACCAATCAATAGTAAGGATATTCGTTTGGTAACACAAAACAGAGAACAAGCATGTGAAGAAACACAATCAGGTAAATATAAAAAGAAAAGAGATTTTTTTTGACACGAACAAAACGTTCTCTTGATAATGAGACCGTTTGTTCATGATCATTGCTCCAGGATTTGAGTAACAAAACGTCCGCGGCATCGCTGCTTTGCTAATTACTTTCAAGACACAAAAATGGCCTAATCTCTTCGTCATTTTGCAGATGTATCTAATAATCAGGATAAAAATGAATTAACTATCTCGAAAGATAATAGAAAACGGAAAATAAAAGATGACAAGACACAAACCACGAGCAAAAAGAGGTGTGATTCTGAGTCAGATTCATCTCAAAACAAAGAAGAAAAAATAGGTAAGAGATCTTTTTTGTTTTGTTTTAGAGCTTTTTCGCTGATGCGAATAATTATAATTCATTTATTGCGTATAATAGATATTTAAAAAAAAAAAAAGATTACGAGCGCCATATTCTGCCTTGCGGCATGCGAAATTTAAAGTCAACATTAACAAAATTAAACATTACAAAATAATAAATACTGTCTGTGATTCGTCAAATAAAAAGTAAAAAAATTAAAAATGTCAATGATATAAAATGTTAAGCAATGAAATACAATTTCGTCCGAGCATAAAAAAATTAAAATATAAATTAATCAATGTCAAATTGAATTATGTTATGTCGCTCTGGTAACGTTGCTTCTATCCTACAAATACGAAATAGGCTTACGTATGATCGCCATCTCACCTGATGTTAAGTGATGATGCGGTCTAAGATAGAGAACGCTTGCCTCGAAGATACGGATCCACTCTCGGCTTAAAGACCCACCCAGATTATATCCAACGGGGAACACACACGGTAGGTAGAGTATCAGTGGCGTAGCGTGCCTTGGAAATGAAGGTTAAAGATTTCTCACAAAAGAAACAAAAATGTTTGCATTAAATTAAAATAAATATTTATTGATTATATGGACTGTTGATCGTATGACAGTTTTTTTCCCGGGAAGCACGAGATTAAGTGACATTGTGGATAACATTTTACTAATTTTTGCTTACGCACGTTAGGGGCCCCGTATCATTGATACGACTGATATGGCGGTAGCTACGCCCCTGTAGCGTATTGCACTGTCTAGCAGTCCGCACAATGAACGTGGAATCAAATAGTTTCGTTCGAGTTTTTGGAACGTCGACCATGAAACGATGTCGCTTTATTAAGCATCTGGCTCTCCGATAGAAAAATGGGCATGGGGAATTAGACTATGTAAGTAGTTCTAAAGCACATTCTCCGAAATGAATCCGATAGACTAGCAACTTTGCGACGAATTGGCTTTCACGATGGCGCCGAAACTACTTATCTGATCTTGATGAATGAGGTGTCAGTATATTCGTTATTATACTCCGGGTGACAACAAGGTTATATTTTTTCTTTAAATTATATTTATGTAGAGTAATGCACAATACACCCCAAGCGGGACGTCAGTGCAGGACCTATCGCCCCCACTTCGAATAATTTATAGTAGTATAGTAGAGTCAGGGTGCAGGGTCATAATTTAAACTTTTTAAATAAAATTCTAATAAAAACAATTATTTCAGATGCTGAAACTGCATTAAAAAATATTGAAACAACCAGGCATCTGTTGTTAAAAGATAACAGTAAAGTACGCTCAAACATAATTTTAATACTCAAACATTCCACCATACTACCATTCAGGAACAACTTCAAGTACGCTTTCAAATGCTTCTACTGTGACAAGTTATACATACCATTCAACGAACTTAAGGAACATATAGAAACGGAGCACAACGACGTATCTGAAGCTACAATAAGCAAAATTGTGAGATCTATGCAAAATTTAATCGTAACTGCTGACATAAGCTGCATAAAATGTAGATTATGTGACATGATATGCGATTCTATAGACAATTTGACACAACATCTAAGTAACATTCATGGAAAGGTTTACCATGAGACGGATAGGAAACCTTCACATGGCATTTTAGGAGTCGACCTAAGCACTGACTCACTCAAATGCCACATATGCAATCAAGATCACACATTTTTCAAAAATTTATTAGTACATATGAACGATCATTATGGCGTGTTTGTTTGCTATGTATGCGGAAAGAAATTTCTCTCGGAACGCAGATACAAAAGTCACGTTATCAGCACTCATGCAAATAAAGAAATCAAATGCAAACAGTGTAGCAAAGTTTTCAAAACGGAACCAGCGATGAAATACCATGTTAAAAGAGTACATTTAAAAACTAGAGTGAAATGCCTTTATTGTCCGGAGACATTTACCTCGGGTAACTACGTGAGGAGGTTAAACCATATGGCAGAAGTGCACGGTATCATAAAGCCCACATTCAAATGTGATGTATGTGGTAAAGAGTTGGCTAACTCTGCCAGTTTGGCACATCACAAAATGTACACACACAAACGTGCCAAAGTGAACAAATGTGATATATGTGGATACATGACATGTAGTAATTCAGCGATGAAGAACCACATGATTGTTCACAGCGGTGTGAAGAACTATGAATGTGAATTCTGTAAGAAAAGATTTGCTAAACCTGGTACGTTAACATTGCACGTGAAGATACATTTCAACGACAAAAGGTTTGTTTGTTCTTTATGTGACGCTGCGTTTATTCAGAAGAATAGTTTAAAAAATCATTTGCGGTCCAGACATCCAGATTCCGGTATAGATTTAAATAGCATAAAACCTCTTGCTGTAGGTTAATTTGATAAAGATCTCATTCCACTGATATCTCAGCATGTCAAATTAGTTTTGACCAGGGAAAGCATGCAATGGGTACAAGCCCACAGAATGGGGGCAAAGAGTCCTGGACTGAAGTCCCACTTGGGGTGTATTGGTACGGAACCTCATAACCTGATTAAATATCTTTTTATGATTTCTCTCTTTCATAAAAATTGTTGTTTTGCCTCATAAATTGAAGTTGACCATTTATAAAGAGTTGAACAAAATTGTAAATCCGCTGATGTTATTTAAATCTACTAATGTACAGACTTGTATAACCAATGATAATGAACAGTGCCATATTGTTTTGTTTCAATACATTTGACAATTCACATGACAGCCCTGTTGGGTCATTGGTAGTGTGTCCACTTCGAGAGCTGAAGGGTGTGGGTTCGATTCCCATTCAGGACTAACATTTGTGTGACTAACATTGATGTTTGTTGTTTCTGGGTGTACTGTATGTATTATAAGTATGTATTTACAAAAAAAACAGTATTTAAGTATTCTATCACTTGTCTGTCTTCCATAGCGCAAGCTCTGCTTAGTTTGGGGTCAGATGGCGCTGTGTGTGATGTCCTATGATATGATATGATAATATGATTTGTTGGTGGTTCTTGAGCTGGAGTTTCAATCTAGACAGAGTGCACTATAGTAATATGTCGTCACACCTCATACCTGACTGGTATTAGTTAAACCCTCAAACGCCAATCATAAGCTTGTTATAGTCCATGCGCGAGAAACTCCGCTCAAATACTTCACAAAATTAAATCAGATGTTGGTGCTTGAATAAACATTATTCCAGCCAATGATTAAATAGGAGCTGTTGAATTAAGAATGTTGCAGTCCTTTGAATTGAGCTCGATGACTAGGTTATGATTCGTAAGAGTCGCTTAGCATAAAGAATACAACAGAATTCTTACCAAAAATTGGAAAATTCCTTTGGAATTTACTATTGTTATCCATTATACATTATCTGTGGCTGAATTAAATTATTTCCTCTATTTAAATACCGTTCTTTTATTTTGCACACACCTTACACCTCTTAACGATCATGACGCGGTCTAGGATGGATTATGTTAACATAGAAGGAGCCCTATTTACTTTGAATTTGAAGATATAATAATAATCCATTATACATATTACACGGCTATGGTTTTTTTGTTTATGGTTGACAGGCCAGGTGTTTGACCACAGCTCACCTGATGTTAAGTGAAGGCGTGGTCGAAGATGGTAAAGCACACCGTTAGATGCTTGGCGGCAGATTTTCAACTTGAGGGTGGTAGCTAGCCAGCCGAGTACTAGAAAGTACACCATGCTATGGTTTCCTCACGATGTTTTTCTTCACCGGCAGCTCAAGCTCATTGTTGGGGTTTGAACCCACGCCCTTCGGCATGCGAACCTACCGCGCTAACCACTGAGCTGTCATCGCTACAAAAAGGTGAAGCAAAAGGGACGGTTATGTATATGACCAGTATGTATGTATGTATGTTCATCTGTTCCCTCATAGTTTTAAACTACATAGCAAGCCAAGCTAAGCTAAGATCATGGCTGCTAGAGACATTGTTTTATGACTGACAAGTATTTCTATATTTTCTAACTAAAAGATTTTATCATTATATTAGAATTCCATACCAGACTAGGTGTGCTTTACCATCTTCGACCACACCTTCCTTAACATCAGGTGAGCTGTGGTCAAACACCTGGCCTGTCAACAATTAAAAAAAAAAGATTTTTTTTACAGTTTATCATATTGACATTCTTTATTTTGAATGTTCAACATAATATATTTAGTTTATTTCTGTTTAACAGTCGTTCCAGCCACAACAGTGATGAGGACTTAAATTTAACTAATTTGACAACAATTCATAATAATATTTAGAACTAATTTGACATAAACTTAAAAATATAATTTGACAAAAATCTAATTAAACTATCAGGTACAATAAGATCAGGTTTTTAATTTGTAAGTTGTTGTCAAATTAGTAAAATTTAAGTCCCCATCACTGTTGTAACTGGAACAACTGTTAAGCAGAAATAAACTAAATATATTCAAAATTAACTTCCACAAAGTAATGCCTGAATCAATCAATTATATTTTAAATTGTCATTTAGTTTTTTTTTTGTAATTTTATTTTTAATTTGTAACTTTATGAACATATAAAATAATTTTATATGTTCATAAAGTTTCAATTGGTCTCATAACTGATTCCTGGATCATAAAATGATATTACACTTACGATTTGATGACTTAAGCAGCTCTTCTCGTGTCTCAGCTAATATACTGATTGCCTGAGTGGGAATGGCAAACTTGTTTAATCTCTTTCTGTTACTGCTGGTAAATGAGGACTCATCAAAATGTTTACCGCATAACATCTTATTCTGTTTATATAACTTTTCCAGAGATTGTTCAGAGCTCCAATCGTCACAGGGAAAACAAAACTTTGCCCAGACTTTTGCCCTGAAAAACATAAATTAAGTGAATCAGTTAAGTGTTGTACGTTAAATATAGTGGTGTAGTCTTCTTACTTTAGAGGCCCTTGTACTGACGGGAGAGGAAATCTATGAAAAGTCAAGGACGAATCATCCTTTGAAGATAGAGCGCACTTGGCACATGTTAAACTTCTTTTACCAGCCATCATGTCAATAGAGTGGTATCGCACAAAGTTTTAAAATTCATGTATCAATACTTTAGTAGTCTAAATCCTCAACACAAAAAAATTCGCGTTTTTGTCACATTCGCTATACACTTGAACCAAATCAAAGAATAATATTTCTCACAAGGAGAACCGAATACTATTATAATACCGGCATTATTGACACTTACAGCCTCCTTACAGCAGTTACAGGCTTACAGCTGCTAATTCGTGCGAATACATTTCTACCATTATTTAGTAGATATTGAATCTGTGCATAATATCAACGTTGGATTTTATAGTACATGTTTTGCAATTATCGTATGACAATTAAAATTATTTCAAAACCCCCCATAAACAACATAATTATCTAACATTGAAACTACAGAGTAGATAGGAATCATATTATAACACTAATTACTAAAATAGTAAGTTTTGTGTAGACTGGTATATAGTCCTATCTCATTATTTTCTACAGCGTTATCTCATTCTATGACATCCTTAGCACTACCGCATTAGTTACTTCGGTTGTTGACTCTCTCTAGTCGAAAGAGGACCCTAGTTTTCTAAGGTAGTAAATCCACAGTACTTCCCTCAGTACTTCCGCTAGTTAAGTTTTTGCGGGAACACATAGAGTGGTGTCGCTCTATTATATTTTTTCTAAAACTAGTGTTTTTTAGAGTATTTATGTATAAAAATAGTGGTGTTTTATTTATCAAGTGCCATAATGTGGTGAAACATGATTTTTCGTGTTACTTCCAAAACTCCATCGAAGCTTATTGTAAAGTCTCCAGTGCTTTACAAATCATGACTAGATTTGACTAACATGGACCTTGACCAAGTCTGGACATTGACTACTTAAATTAAACTTTATTAAACTACTTTTTATCGAAAGAAACTAAAAATAATCAAAACACTAGTCACTGGAAAATACACAAAATGTGACGCCAAAATTAAAGAAGAAACTCCGCTAGTTTGATAAAAAAAAACTTATCATCGGCAAATACACAGTGTGCGATACCATAAAACTCTGGAAGAAAGAAAAAAAAACCTGAATGTTTGTTGTGTTGTTTTTTCAATCGAGGTGCAATTTAATGGTTATAATTTGGTAAAGTGGTTAATGGTTTTAAAATGCAGACTGAAATTAATTGTGAAATCTATGAAAGGTGCCGCTGCTGTTTGGCAGAAGGCAAACACGAACATAACTTGGGAAGCGTGCAATATAAAATGTTTCGAAAATATTTGAATCTAATCGTAAGTTAAGTTTATTTTACTGTCTCTAAATAGTATTTTGCTTTTGTACTTTGATAATTAATGTTTCGCTGCCAAACGTTTGCCGTCGGTTCTCTTGCACGAGGCAAGATCCAACAAAGGAAATCTTAATTTTTGTATAATATGTTCTAGCGATATCTCAGGGGTTATCATCGCTAGAAAATATAGAGCAGTCGGTTCGTGCGCCGAAAGGTGTGGGTTCAAACCCCAACAATGACCTTGAGCTGCCTGTGAAGGAAAACATCGTGAGGAAACCATAGCATGGTGGTACTAGAACATACCCTATGTTCTAGTACTCTAGCTAATCTACTGTTTTATTCAAGCAATTGTGATTTCCCGCATATAAAGACCTAATTAAATGCCAGTGCTGTGATTTCACTGTAAAATTATGCTCCATTTGTCTATAAATGGCAAAAAAATTATTTGTATGGAAATTGAACCACCTTAATAAATATACTTGTCAATTTCAGCTAACTCATGATCGTTGTATAACAGCAATGATATGTCCAACTTGTGTCCGTTTCCTACACGATGTGCAGAAGTTCAGGAAGATGGTGATGTCGTCTCAGAAACAACTGCTGTGTGGTGTGCAACATGATATCGAACCTATTGAATGTAAGTTATTTATTTTTCACAGATTTATTAATTGATAGGTGAACAAGAAACGCTTTTCCCACTAATATTATAAAAGTGAAAGTTAGGATGTTACTCTTTCATGCAAAAACTGTAGCAGTCATGTGCAAACATTACTGTGTTCCGGTTTGAAGGGTACTGCAGCTAGCCAAATTACTGGGCTGTTGAGACTAACCATCGAAAGTCTCAAAGTAATGAGCGCCAAAACAGTGATGCCCTGGACTTTGTTTTGTTACTCAAAGTTCTGTGTATCGCTGCAATGGTCATGGACATGTCTTATCTCTTACCATCAGAACGTCTCGTTTATCTCATTACTTTTTACATTAAAAAAAACTACTGAACAGATTTGGATGAAATTTGGTATGGAGGTAGCTAAGACCCTGGATTGTTGTTGGTTGGTGCATCATTAAATTAATCTGTTTAAAATGAAACTATGAAACATTCCATTATTTAACCCACTTGTTACGGAATAGGGTTATTGTGCCCCATTGGAATGAAATTTGGATATGTGTTTAATTCGATGCTCTAAGGGACAGTAAAAATAAAATAAAAAATATTGCACTTTTGGAAAACCCGGAAAATGGTGTTCTTTTAAAAGACCAATAGTAATATGCCCTACCTATTTCTTAGTGTTCGTGAAAGAAAATAACAAAAGATGTAATGGTAATTATTTAACACAAATAATCATGTTACTCCTTTTTATGATTATAATATTATTTTCGAAACATTTATATGGGTGCAACGTGACGTCACAAACCAAATCGGTATTTTTTTTAAATTATTGTAGCTGTTTTCATGGTAAATATGAAAAAAATATGACAGTTGTTGTTGGTTTTTTTTTATAGTTGACAGGCTAGGTGTTTGACTACAGCTCACCTGATGTTAAGTGAAGGCGTGGTCGAAGACGGTAAAGCACACCTAGCCTGGAATCGAACTGGCTCTCAAGTGAGGCTGCCGGAACACACCGTTAGATGCTTGGCGGCAGATTTTTAACTTGAGAGTGGTAGCTAGCCAGTCGAGTACTAGAAGGGTACCACCATGCTATGGTTTCCTCACGATGTTTTCCTTCACCGGCAGCTCAAGTTGTTGTTGGGTTTTGAACCTACGCCCTTCGGCATGCGAACCTACCGCGCTAATCACTGAGCTATCATCGCTATCAAAATCCCCGTCATACCGAGAGTTTTGGGTAAAACTTTTTGATGTACTATCTGGCTTACTACTGTCAGTACTGCAAAAGATTTCTAGAAGCAACAATGCAATGCTCCTCTGGAATTGCAACTGATCTGGTTCCCCTTTCATCAATCGATTATAGCTGCCAAGCATTGTGGATGGCCATGCCTAGACAATGGCAAATCAAAGGAAAATACTAATTTTTCCTGCATATTGATGTTCTGTATAAACCAATATTTTGTTTAGTCTGATCTATCTAGCTTGTGAATTTGTGTTATCAAAAGTGTAATGTATAAATGTAAAGCTATCTCTTGAGCTCATATTGGAAACTAGTGGTATCTCAAAATCAGCAGCGTTTTCTCAATACCACTAATTTTCTGGGTACTACAACGTAACCATTGAATAATAAAAGTCTTATGAAACACTTTATTTCATGAGTTCCCAATTCCATTCTTCTAAGTCATGTATCTGTTTGTAGGTTCCACTAACAAATTTGTAATTTTGGTGTTGAAAATTTGATCAAAATAATAAAGTTAATTTTGTTTCTTTGATGCTTGCCTAAAAACTAAAAGTGGGGTGAATATCTCGTATGATTCAATTATAGCTTTTAATTTTTGGTATGGTCATACTAGTTGAGGAATGTGATGATGTAGATAATATGAATCATACATCTGATATATTATAGTAACAAATTTGTGCCGGGATTCTCAGTTGACTACCCGGTAAGTTATGGACATGGTTGGATACTTTATTTTCATCTCCATAAACCTCATTGGTGACGTCATCGTTACATTTTTCGAAAGGAAGAACTGTTATACTATCGGGAATGTGTATATGTATGTCTTCATCAATTTTTAGTTATTCGATGATTGTATGAAGTCGAGACTTGCACCCTTTCAATTTTATAATCAGTAGTAGTAGATTTTACTACTGGGCTTTATAAAGAACATCATAAATAATTGCTTACAAAAGTTATAATTACATCAATTATTAACAAAAATTTTATCGTAGTGCATAAATGTCAGTCCGAACTTGTGTTATTCATTATTTAAATACCTAGAAATGTAATAATAATATAATAAGTTACTTCACAACATCAACAATTAAATGCACGCATAATAACTGCTCTGATATTTAGTAATAATTTTATACCAATGCACTCACAATACTTGAATTGTATTGCCCCACATTTCAACTTTAATATATTGTCAACAAACATTGTTTACATTACCCCCATCAATCACAGGATTTTTGTTTAAGTACCGTCCTTTTAAACGAACGCTAGTAACAAGTGGGTTAAAAACGAAAAGCATGATTTTTGTGATACTTAAGTTTCTTAGAAAACTAATTTGGTGATAATGGATGTTTTCTCTGACTCCTTAGGACAATTTGAGAAGCTAGTTTCAGAGGCGCAAGTAAATAAAAAAATTTGCTGAGGATATAGGTACTGAAAGTTCTGGCTATATTTACAATACGTAGTATGTGCTGTCATAAATTAAAAAAAAAATGTTTAGAATCTCTTTAAAAGTAAGTTTATTTCCTTAAAACTGCAAGCAGTATGTTTACCAAGCTATGTATGCCTATAACTGGCGCATGTATTGGAGCATAACTTTTTGCAATGTGATTATAAATTTAGCAATGTATGTGCTGTTGGCGTACCTTAATAAATAAATAAATAAATAGATAATGTGAAAAATTTAGACTCCGGTAGAAGGAAAACATCGTGAGGAAACCATAGCATGGTGGTAGGGTACTTTCTAGTACTCGGGTGTTCTGTATGTATTATAAGTATGTATTTACAAAAAAAAAGTATTTATGTATTCTGTCAGTTATCTGACTTCCATCACACAAGCTCTGCTTAGTTTGGGGCCAGATGGCACTGTGTGTATAGTCCTACGATATTTATTTATTTATCTGTCTTGAGAGATATAGGGTGTGGGTTCGATTGCCACTCAGGGCAAACATTTTGTGAATAAACAAATGTTTGTTCTGTGTCTGGGTGTTCTGTATGTATTGTAAGTAGTATTTATGTATTCTATTAGTTATCTGACTTCCATCACACAAGCTCTGCTTAGTTTGGGGCCAGATGGCACTGTGTGTATAGTCCTACGATATTTATTTATTTATCTGTCTTGAGAGATATAGGGTGTGGGTTCGATTGCCACTCAGGGCAAACATTTTGTGAATAAACAAATGTTTGTTCTGTGTCTGGGTGTTCTGTATGTATTGTAAGTAGTATTTATGTATTCTATCAGTTATCTGACTTCCATCACACAAGCTCTGCTTAGTTTGGGGCCAGATGGCACTGTGTGTATAGTCCTACGATATTTATTTATTTATCTGTCTTGAGAGATATAGGGTGTGGGTTCGATTCCCACTCAGGGCAAACATTTTGTGAATAAACAAATGTTTGTTCTGTGTCTGGGTGTTCTGTATGTATTGTAAGTAGTATTTATGTAATCTATCCGTTATCTGACTTCCATCACACAAGCTCTGCTTAGTTTGGGGCCAGATGGCGCTGTGTATAGTCCTACGATAATTAAAAAAAAAACATCTTTACTTATGTCTTTCAAATTTCAGCTCTTTTCCAGTCGGCCTACCAAAAAGAGCCTGACTTGGATGAAGCGAGCAAAATAAAGGTAGAAGTAGAAACCAGCAACTCTTCGGATCC
Organism: Biston betularia; assembly: GCA_905404145.2. Lineage (NCBI taxonomy): Eukaryota > Metazoa > Arthropoda > Insecta > Lepidoptera > Geometridae > Biston > Biston betularia. The sequence continues at coordinate 4,041,848 of FR989890.1, forward strand.
TCACAATGAATTCTCGGAGAATACATCAACTGTAGCAGGTAATCTGTGATTACAAATACAAATAATCTTTATTAATGACTTGTATTAATTTACATGGGTACAAAAAAAACCGGCCAAGTGCGAGTCGGACTCGCGCAGTATGGTTCCTTACCATTATCTATGAAAACGGCAAAAAAAAATCACGTGTTGTATTAGAGTCCCCTATGTTATTGCATGGTGGTAGGGTACTAGTACTCGCCTGGCTAGCTACCACCCTCAAGTTGAAAACCTGCCGCCAAGCATCTAACGGTGTGTTCCGGGTAAATGGCACTGTGTGATTTTTTTAAATCATCATCATCATTTCAGCCGTAGGGCCTTTTTCTAATACAATTTGACAAATACCACAGATATGCTAGTGTTACGTCTCCGGTCTGTTTCTTATGTTTTCTATCGTGTTTTTCTTTTCTCGGTTGCCTGGAAGAGATCGCTGTTAGCGATAAGGCCGCCACTTGTGGCACTAGCTCATAAGGTTCTTTGGTCTCTGTAATTTTTTCTATTTATGGTGTGCACAATAAAGAGTTATATCTATCTATCTATATGCATTTCTTCTGCACTCTGAATGCAATATCTTTATCAGCAGCTAGTTAATAATAATAATAATTCATTTATTTCGAACAACTAGATTCATATAAGTAATCACATTAACAATCTAATAAATAATAATACTATACAAAATAAAATAAAAAACCATTAATACAACATGAATCGATTTTCAGATCATAAAGATGCGTGCACATCAGTTAAGACAGAATTAAGTCCTGAATATATTTCTGACTGGGAAACACTACAAGGTAATTATTATAAGTAAAAGCTTAGTCACAAATACAAACATTTTATTGATAACACCAATGTCAAATATCATAATTTTTTTTTTATGCTTTACAGGCTAGATGTTTGACCACAGCTCACCTGGTGTTAAGTGAAGGTGTCTGGAATGGAACTGGATCTCAAGTGCATGGGTTCCTCACGATGTTTTCCTTCACTGGCAGCATAAGCTCATTATTGGGGTTTGAACCCTTTGGCGTGCAAATCAACCACGCTGACCACTGAGCTATCATCGCTACAAATATTTACATGCAATCTATTTATTAATAGCACTCAATACAGGTCAATACCTTAGCTGGAGGTTGTCTAGGTAGGTACCACCGCAGTACCAAATATTGCCGCCAAGCAGTAGCGAGTAAACATAACTGTGTTCCGGTTTGCAGGGCATTGCAGCGAAATTATAGGGCTGTTGAAACTAACCATCAAAAGTCTTAAAGTAATGAACGCCAAAGCAGCGATGCCCTGGACTTTGCTACTTAAAGTTCTGTGTATCGCTGCAATGGTCATGGACATGCGTTACCATGCGATACCATCAGGCGAGCGTATCGTTAGTCTCATTACTTTTACATAAAAGCATTTTAGCATATTTTTTTACTTGTTTTTTTTTTTATGGTTGACAGGCTAGGTGTTTGACTACAGCTCACCTGATGTTAAGTGAAAGTGTGGTCGAAGATGGTAAAGCACACCTAGCCTGGAATGGAACCGGCTCTCAAGTGAGGCTGCCGGAACAGACCGGTAGATGCTTGGCGGCAGATTTTCAACTCTCGTGTGGTAGCTAGCCAGCCGAGTACTAGAGAGTACGCTACCACCATGCTATGGTTTCCTCGCGATTTTTTTCTTCACCGGCAGCTCAAGCTCATTGTTGGGCTTTGAACCCACGCCCTTCGGCATGCGAACCTACCGCGCTAACCACTGAGCTATCATCGCTACGAAATATACATAAAAGCATCTTAGCATATTTTTTTACTTATTGTGAAAATTAGACCAATCAATGGGATAAGTGTAAAGAGTGTAACAGCTCTATTACTCTTGACGATGTTTTTTACTGATGGAATCGTTATTATTGTTATTATGATTCTTTTTTCTTTTTAATTTTTTTTTTAATAATTTGCCCTTTCGGGCAGGCTAAAGCTATAGAGCCATACTGCCTTGTCTTATGTGTTATTTCTGCTGTATCTTAGCTATAGTTATCGTCAAAGTCGTCTTTGTCAAGTCCAGTTCGTGTCAGTTAATTCCAGTCATGCTTTAGTAAAGTAGTGGCGACTTTACTATAAAGCTTCGATGGAGTTTTGGAAGCAACACGAAAACTCATGTTTCATCACATTATATCATTTTCCCACACTCGCGCTTGTAATTCAGCACTTTATGAATAAAACACCACCATTTTTATGCATACACACTCGACAAAACACTAGTTTTGGAAAAAAATACAACGGAGCAACACGACTCTTCCCGCGTTCCCGCCAAAAAACCTTTTTCTTTTTAATGTACTATTTTTGCTTTTTTTTTGTGACAATTGTAAATGTACGTTTAACGTTTGCATGTCAACTTCAACTTTTTTTTTTTTTATAGTAGATTGGCTTGCGTTTGACCGCCATCCCGCTTGATGTTAAGCGAAGATGCGGTCTACGGTTGCGGTTTTCTTCTTGGCTTCTGCGGTGTTGCCACAATTTTGCCAATGTCTGGTAGCAGTATATTTTTCATCTGGCGCATATTGTGCGGTGTTGACCGTGTTTGCAGTTACTTTTTTTTTAATTATTATTATTTTGTTAGGGGTTAGGTTAGTACTATTATTTTTTATCTAGACAAAAGAAAAAATACTAAAAATACTAAACAAATGTCTTATTGCTTCTATTTTGTAGATTTCAGATTTGATGTGAAAAATGATACGAAAACGTCCAAAAGGAAGCGAACAATAATCGATTGTAAAATTGAACAGAAAAGAAAGAAATACGATTCTGAATCCGATACTCCCATCTCTGAAATCAAGAAGAAAAAGTCGCGATTAAAAAAGAAAATTGAAAAAGGTAAGTTTTCTTATATAAACGTGTAATAATGTGCCTATGACTGCCTTACTCGTATTAGCTTATTTGGTAATATGGCTGCTTCAGGAACTGTAGGGCGTGTGTTCGATTCCTACTAGGACAAACATTTATGCGACAGTAAATGTTTGTTCTGTGTCTGGGTATTCTGTATGTATTTAAAAAAAAAAGTATTTATGTATTCTATCAGTTATCCGACTTTCATCACACAAGCTCTGCTTAGTTTGAGGCCAGATGGTGCTGTGTGTATAGTCCTACGACATTTATTAATTTACATTTAAAAAAAAATACTACTTACCTTTAACAGGCAGCTCCTCAGTGTGTCAGTGTGTATGTTCTACAGTTTTCTGGTTCCTATAGTACAAGTTTTGCTTCGTTTGGGACTAGATGGCGCTCTATGTAAAAAAATGTGTTTTAACCCTCGACATAAAAACGACGGGGTGTTACAAGTTTGACGTGTCTCTATCTCTGTCTGTTGCATCGTAGTTCCCGAAAGGATGAACCGATTTTGATTGTTTTTTTCTTTTGTTTTAAAGGTGAATTAGTCAGGAGTTTTCTTAGCTTTGCTCTATGAAAATCGGTCCAAGATGGCCGCCGCCATAAAATGGCGGATTACATATTTTTTCACTCCCTCAATACGGGTATCAAATGAAAGAGTGTTTCTTAAAATTTTAATTTATACTTGTTTTAATTACGTAATAGGATCGCGTTTGACCACATCACGGTTGTGTCCACACACTTAACACACCTCAATTTCTTCTGTTTCTATTTCAGATTCGAAAAATTTGACATCAACAGAATCAAAAAAACATTCATTCCAAGACAACAACAAGGTTCGCTCAAATATAAGTCTAATATTGAAATATTCAACCCTCCTGCCATTCAGAAATAACTTCAAATCTACCTTCAAATGCTTCTACTGTGACAAGTTGTACATACCATTTAAAGAACTCAAAGAGCATATAGAAATGGAACACAACGATGTCTCGGAAACTGTCATAGCTAAAATTGTAAGATCGTTGCAAAATTTGATTGTTACCGCCGACATAAGTTGCATTAAATGCAGAATATGCGACGAAGAATTCAAAACAATAGAAAATTTAGTCGAACATCTACGTAATGCACACAAAAAAACATACCACGAGACTGATAGAAAACCTTCACATGGAATTTTGGGAGTAGACCTAAGCACAGATACACTCAAATGTCATCTGTGCAATAAAGACTTTGCGTTTTTCAAAAATTTATCTGTGCACATGAATGAACATTATGGTTCCTTCGTTTGTTACATCTGTGGCAAGAAGTTTCTGTCAGAGCACAGATACAAATGTCATGTTTTCAAAGCTCACGCAGATAAAGAAACTAAATGTAAGCATTGTGGGAAAACTTTCAGTACAGAGCCATCTATGGCGTATCATGTTCGGAAAGAACATTTGAAACGTATGATCAAGTGCTTGAAATGTCCGGAGACGTTTGCTTTGGGGCAATATGTAAAACGTTTGAATCATATGGCGGAAGCTCATGGAATTAAGAAGCCTGTATTTAAATGTGATACGTGTGGCAGGGAGTATGCAAACTCTGGTAGTTTAGCTGCACATAAAAGGTACACACACAAACGGACAAAAGAACATAAATGTGAAATTTGTGGCTACATAACGGTACATAATACGGTTATGAAAAAACATATGGACGTTCACAATGGGGTGAAAAATTACGAATGTGAATTTTGTAAAAAGAAATTTGGTAAGCCGTATACATTGAAATTGCATTTGAAAATACATTTGAACGATAAAAGATTTGTGTGTTCATTGTGTGACGCCGCGTTTATACAGAAAAATAGTTTGAAAAGTCATTTTAAGTCGCGGCATCCCGATTCCGGTATAGATATAAGTAAATTGTAATTGATTAAAATATTTTCAAAACCTGATCATGATACCTTTTATTCCTTTCCACTACTTATAGGCCTGTAAAAATAGTTTTGTTAATTTTGCTCTAGATTTCCGATCCAATTATTTTTTTTTTTTTTATTCCGGTGGAGCCGCCATCTTGAAAAAAACGTTTTTGGTTGATATCTCTGAAACTACACTTTAGGGCAAAAGTCATTGAGACCAAATCAATAGGCATACCTAAGTATTACCTGTAGTAGTATTTACCTGTTACCCGCCCGCTTCGCTGGGTTTGTGCCATCAAGGCAGGTAAGTATTGTACATCAAGGAAAAATTGAAAACATCCCCGTATTTTGATTAGTCAAAAACAAAGAAGCAATTTTTAATTACTACCAAAAGTAAAGATATAATGTCCTTCTTTCTTGGCATGATTTTTTTTTAAATGTCAAATTAATGAAACGAACGATACGCTCTCCTGATGGTAGGAAATAACGCATGTCCATGATCAATGATCATATTATGTCTGTCTGTCTACTTATATTATTATTTACGTTATTTGTTTTTTTCTTTTAATATAAAATAAATATTATATAAACAATGTGACATTATTTTATATATTTAATTTTGAAATGTAACACATAAGACATAAATTAATATGAATAAGTTTTGTAATTTAGTCGTTACGTAGTTCTGTTCATAAGGTTGATGAAAGTACGTTCATAATTGCGAAAACGAAAAAAATTGTTAGGATGTGCTGATTCTTCAAAGGAATGAATCAGCACTTCCCTTTTTATACTTGACTTTTTCTGCGTTCCCGCCACATCTGCAAGTTTTGGCGGGACAGGACAACGCAGAAAAAGTCATGTTGCCCCATGGTTTTTTTCCTAAACTTGTGTTTATTTGGGTGTCTATAGGTAAAAAAAGTGAATAAAATAATGAATTACAAGCGAGAGTGTGAAAAAATGCAATAGTGTTGTGATACACAACTTTGTTTTGCTTCCAAAACTCCAAAGAAGCTCATGTAAAGATCGCCACTACTTTACTGAGGCATAACTGGACGCGGTCGTAAATTACTTTGCGATTTTTACTGGGTTTTTACTAATTTATTCAACTAGATTTTTGTAATACATATACATACATGTAAATATCTAAATCCTATTATTTAATGATCTAAACATTTGATACATACATAAATTGCGACGCCAAAAACGTAGACGAAAAACCGAAGAAGACTTTGTTCTGTCAAGAAGGTTTTTGGCGGGAACGCGGGAAGAGTCGTGTCGCTTCGTTGTATTTTTTTCCAAAACTAGTGTTTTGTCGAGTGTTTATGCATAAAAATGGTGGTGTTTTATTCATAAAGTGCCGAATTACAAGCGCGAGTGTGGGAAAATGATATAATGTGGTGAAACATGAGTTTTCGTGTTGCTTCCAAAACTCCATCGAAGCTTTATCGTAAAGTTGCCACTACTTTACTAAAGCATGACTGGCACGAACTGACACGAACTGGACTTGACTAAGACGACTTTGACGATAACCATAGTTAAGATACAGCAGAAATATCACTGAAGACGAGGCAGTATGGCTTTATAGCTTTAGCCTACCCGAAAGGGCAAATTAACGAAAAAAAAAAAAAAAAAATTGTTCTGTCAAGTGTCAGGGAAGTTTTGGCGGGAACGCGGGAAGAGTCGTGTCGCTCCGTTGTATTTTTTTCCAAAACTAGTGTTTTGTCGAGTGTTTATGCATAAAAATGGTGGTGTTTTATTCATAAAGTGCCGAATTACAAGCGCGAGTGTGGGAAAATGATATAATGTGGTGAAACATGAGTTTTCGTGTTGGTTCCAAAACTCCAGCGAAGCTGATAGTAAAGTCGCCACTACTTTACTAAAGCATGACTGAACTTAACTGACACGAACTGGACTTGACTAAGACGACCTTGACGATAGCTCTAACTAAGATACAGCAGAAATAACACTTAAGACAAGGCAGTAAGGCTTTATAGCTTTAGCCTGCCCGAAGGGGCAAATTATAAAAAAAAAAATTGTTCTGTCAGTTCTGTGTATATAACGGGATTCTGGAAAAAGAATTCGGCTTCGTTTACATATTTAATTTCCTATCTTATTAGTTTTTAGCGCTGTTAAATAATAGATTATGTGAATATTCTGTAGTGGTGAAAAATAATAATAATTTTGTGATTAATACGTTGATCAGTCGGGTCAGCTGCTTTTAACGTGTTGAATTTTGTATTTGCCTGCTGATTTGGTGCATAAACTGCACATCAATAAAATTATGAATAGAGACTATTGTCGTATTCTTGGATGCCATGAAAGTGAGTTTAATTTTTGTGTTTTTATCTATTTAAGATGAATCTCAGCATCAGACAGTACGGGTGCTGGGTTCGTTGCGGTGTAGGAACGGGAATTTGTACAGTGACTAGGAACTTATGCCAAGTCGTCGGTTTACGAGTCTCCTTTCAATATTTATGTACTCCTACACTGCCTGTGTTCCCATCCCTGCCTTACCAAATTTGTTAAAATTCTATCAAAAACATTAAAGAATTAAACCTACACTTAAATAAAAACCCTAGGCACTGTAATCCTTATTTTGTTGTAATTATTTAATCCTATTTTGGTATCCTTAAATTTTAACTAGTTCGTTCAGACACTACTACCATGTTGGATCTGTATGAAATATGCCATAATTGCAGTTTATTGATATTAATAAAGAGAAAATATTAAATTGTGCTGTTTCAGTGCGCTCCTCTGCAATGTGTATCCAAATAAATTAAAAAAAATGAAGGCTTTGCTACAAATTTTTATTTCTTGTGAGTGAACTTTGGTAGTGTTTGTTTTATAGCTCTTCAAGCATATCTGCATATGCTTGAAGAGCTGTTGGGTGTGGGTTTGGTTCCCACTCAGGACAGACACAAATCAACAACAACAACATCATGTTACAACATCTCCTGTCTGTTTCTTATGTCATCTATTGTGTTTTTATATTCTTGGTTCCCTGGAAGAGATCACTCTTAGCGATAAGGCCGCCTGTGGCACTAGCTCATAAGATTATTTTGTTCTCTAATTTTTTTCTTCTATTTTTGGTATGCACAATAGTTGACAGTTCTGTAAGTTCATTGGTAGTATGTCTGCTCCAAGAGCTGAACGGAGTGGGTTCGATTCCCACCCAGAATAAACATTTTGTGTTATAAACAAATGTTTGTTCTGGATCAACACAAATTATAAAGAGGAAAGATTTGATAGTTTGTTTGTTTGTATTAAATAGGCTCCAAAACTACTGGACTGATTTCTATAATTCTTCCACCGTTGGGAAGCTACACTATCCCCGGGTGACATAGGCTACTTTTTATCCGTGTATTCCCACGAAAACGGGAACTGTGCAGGTGAAACTGCGAGGCGTACGCTAGTTTATTATAAGGATATATTTACAAAAAAAAAAAGCATTTAAGTATTCTATCAGTTATCTGACTTTCATAGTATAGCTTTGCTTAGTTTGGCGTCAGATGGCGCTGTGTGTAATGTCATACAATATTTATTTCTATCATTCTAACCAAGAGCTCTATGTAACTATGAATTATAATATACCTAATTTTGTTATAATTCAATTTCCAGATTTGCCTGTTTATGATTCTTGCGACATAATGACAAGAAACAAATTTATGTTACCATCTGTTTCACACCCTAGATATGACATCCTTAGCAATGGCTATGATGCTATATTTATTTAAGAGCAAGAAGAACATTTGAAAATATATTTGAACAGGATTTAGACCAACATAGTTCTAGCAAAACATCTAAAACATAAAAAAGCACAGGTATGTGATGTTTTTTTCTTTAATTTTAAAGGACGACAGTTTTTTCATTTAAGGTGGTTTGATTTCCATACAAATAATTTTTTGCCATTTATGGAAAAATGGAGCATAATTTTCCAGTGAAATTACAGCTACTTGGTTTCATTTTGGTCTTTATTTGCGGTAAACAGTGAGGATTAAAATTTAACTAATTTCATAATAATTTAATAATTAAAAACTTATCCAAAGCTTTCAAAATTAACTTCCGCAAAGCAACACCTGAATCAATCAATTAACAGATTTTAATTTTTTGACGTATTTGGTTTACGATTTACGATTGAAACTGACTTGGTTTTGACACATTTTTGTTTAACTAGTCATGGTATTGTTTCATCAAAGTCTTTGTTCAAGATAATGGAGCCAATACTCAATAAATGCCGCTGTTGCATGCGGGAAGGCGAATTCACACAGAATGTCTACCGTGATTCATACTTGGAAATGTTCAGGGAGACTTTGAATTTATTGGTAAGTTATCTAATTTTTTATTTAACTAACTTCATTGTACTAACTGCTAAACAGTGGAATTTGCTGCCCGAGTGGGTGTTCCCCGATAGACATTTTCTTTTTTTAATGTAAAAAGTAAATGTGACGAACAAGACGCTCACCTAATGGTAAGAGATAACGCCTGTCCATGACCATCGCAGCGATACACAGAACTTTGAGTAACAAAACAAAGTCCAGGGCATTCATGCTTTGGCGTTTTTACTTTGAGACTTTTGATAGAGTTAGTCTCAACAGCCCAGTAATTTCGCTAGCTGCAGTACCCTTCAGACTGGAACACAGTAATGCTTACACACTACTGCTTAGAAAGTTTTGTATTTGATCGAAAAGCAGTCTGCCTGTTGTGGTGATTTAGATATAAATTTGTCTGTTTAAATACTAAATTATTAAAAATAACTTAGCCTGTCTGATAATGGTAGGAAGTGCATTCCAAAGTAAGACAGCTTCCACAGTAAAAGAAGTGCTGTTTCGTATGTTTTTAGCCAATCAATGACTCACGGCTCCCTCGGTGGATATGCCCTGGCTGCGTAGATTCCTTGGAGGCAGCGAAGAGATTCCGAGACATGGTGGTAGCAGCTGAGAAACAACTGATACATGCACTCACCTACACTTATTGTGATGGCGGTAAGAGTTATCATTGTTTGTTTATTGTAAAAAAAAATAATTTAATTATTCGATCACTTATCCGACTTCCATAGTACAAGCTTTGCTTAGTTTGGGGTCAGATGGCGCTGTGTGTTATGTCCTACGATATTTATTTAATTTTTATTGTACACTAGTCCAGTTTCAGTATGTAAGAGGTTATTAATATTAATAAAGTTAACATTCAAAATATAATTCCTATATTTTCATTAACAATTCTGCAATTACATGGGCAGGTAAGTGTTGTTAAATAAATTAATACTAAATAAAAAGTGGATAGGTTAGGAAAAAAATGATAAAATATAATATAATAGTTAATAAAAATTGACAAATATTTATAATCATTGATTTATCTATAGTTCATCAACTATATAGTCGCTACACCCGAACTCGGCGTTACATCCAAAGTCGCTATAGCCACATGAGTTTTGTACTAAACTATGCTTTAAATTCAAGGGACTTAGATTTAACGTCGCTATAGGTAAATGGTCGCTACAACCAAGGTCGTAATAAATGAAATCCACTGTACTTCCAGTGGCAGCAACCCAGCCAGTAGATAACGTTTGGATAAAGGAAGAAGCGAGAGATGTGGATACGGATTGCGAAGAGAACGAAGATATGACCTTCCGAGATTTGGAGGACGCCGAAGCGCCATCTCTTTCATATAAAGCAGGTAACACGGCCGATAGGGATACACAATACACATACATACATTATACATACATAGGGATGCATTTTGGAGAGTGCGCTTCAGATCTGCATGACCTAATTCCACCTTGCCCATTCTACTATCGGACAGCCAGGAGCTTTAAAAAGCGTCACCGCTGCATGGTTGATGTTCCAAAAGCTCGAACTAAGCGGTTTGATTCCACCTTCTTCATACGTACCGCTAGACATTGGAATCAGCTGCCCGAGTGGGTGTTCCCCAATGAATATAGTCTGGGTACCTTCAAGTCGCGAGTGAACCGGTTTCTTCTAGGCGAGCGTGCTCCACCGTAGACCGCATCTTCGCTTAACATCAGGCGGGATGGCGGTCAAACGCAAGCCTTATCTACTATAAAAAAAATAATAATAAAAAATAACATACTTTTTAACCGATTAAAAAAAGGTGAAGATCTTGGCTTCAAGAGACCTTCAGGAGAGCGTCTCGTTCGTCTCATTACTTTTTACATTAAAAAAAAAATCTTGTTTTTATGACTTAGACGATTATTTAAAACTAAAAGATTATTGAATTGCTTGTAAGTACTTGGTGGTGGTAGATCTCGTTAGCAGGAGGTCGTCTAGGTAGGTACCACCGCAGTACCAGTTATTCTGCCGCCAAGCATTAGTGTGTAGCTCGCTGAGCGACTTTGAACTTACGGACCATTCCCGCTGTGAGTGTCCACGTTTCGGCTCCGTAGGTCATGACAGGTAGGACGCACTGATTGAAGACTTTTGTCTTCAGACTTTGTGGGATGGATGACGAGAAGGCTCGACGTAGTTTTCCGAATGCTGCCCAGCCCAACTGTATTCTTCTATTGGCTTCACTTTCGAAGTTGTTTTTACCTAGTTCGAGCGTCTGCCCTAGGTAAATGTATTTATGAACAATGTCTAAAGTGAAACCATTTATGGCAACCGGTCCCGGAACAACGTACTCGTTGAACATGACCTTGGTTTTATCCAAGTTCATCCGGAGGCCGATGCGTTGAGAAGAATCAGTAAGGCTGGTCAGCATCCATTTTAAGTCATTTATTTATTTCGATTTTAGATATGGCAGATTCCAATACATTAACGCCGCAAAAAAGATATTCAGAGGATCAAATACAGTTTAAAGCAAAAAGAGAGAGCCATGACTTTATCTCAATGCGGTCCGGTGAAAAGGATGATTTTGTATCAGACACTGTTATGTACAATATAAAAAAGGAGAAAATTGATGACGCAAATACGGCGTGTGGAGATGGGGACAGGATGGCAGATGTCGGTATGTGTCATGGTTATAATTTTTGATTTTGATAGCGATGATAGCTCAGTGGTTAGCGCGGTTGCTTCGCAATATATTCTTAGTCAAAGTGGGGGCGATAGGTCCTGCACTGACGTCCCGCTTGGGGTGTATTGTGCATTTCCCCCTGCCAGCGTCTACCCGAGCCAACCTAGCTCCTTGAAGTACCGAAGCGAGCAGTGTTGCCGTTAGCGTATATTTTACACATTTGAAAGAAAGAAAAACATTTATTTTTTTCCTAACAATACACTAGACACAACAACAGATAAGTACAAACAAACACACACAAATAAAAAGATACATATTAACAAAAAGACAACAAATTTCACAAGATAATAAGCGGGTTATCGCTGCAGTGGCTGGTGCATCAACTAGGAAAAAAAAGGTCAGTGCTCAGCAATTGTGCTGGGGATTACTCCACAGCGCTGATTTTCAGCACTGACCAATTCATAAAAAAAAACAAAATAAATAAATATATAATCATATGAAATAAATACATATGTATAATAATTGTATATAAATTTGGAGTGCAGAGTGCAGAGTGCATTCCATTTGACGTACCTTTTAAGCCTCCCATGTATAATGTGTAATGACGTCTATGTTGTGTACCTTTTCAACTTTACATCAATGGGGGAGGCCTGTCCAGCAATGGACGTCCTACGGCTGAAATGATGATGGTGATGTACCATTTTAACCCAATATGTACCTTTTGGAAACTCAGTTGCGGCAACACTGGAACCGAGGCTCTGGGCCGCTGGCATGTTATCTACTTGTTTTCGGGATGAAAAGTAGCCTATGTGTTAATCCAGGGTGGCAGCTACCTTCATACCAAATTTCATTCAATTCCCTTCAGTAGTTTTTGCGTGAAAGTGTAACAAACATCCCTCCAAACTTTCACATTTATTATTATATTTTTTTTTACTTTGTAATTAGGATCTAATTTAAAATATATGCATAGATTTGCAAATTATATATATTACTAGCGACCCCGGCTTCGCACGGGTGCAATGCTGATAATAAATATACCTACCTACTACAGAATATCCTTAGAAACAACGTTTACAGCTTTCTTGTCATTAGACAATACAAACATGTTTTGTTTAGAGGTTACTCTTGAGAGAGCGACATATAATTGACCATGGGAAAAACACTCAACGCTCAAATCTAAGCCCGCAACGTTGAAAGTTTGACCTGCGATTTATTAATGGTCATTGCAAAAGATGTCTTTACCGGAAATTGTAGGCGTTTAAATTGGAAGGTACCGCCGCACCGCTATGCCCCTGCATTTTAAATCTGTAATATCTTCGGAAATATTCATTTAAATTACATGCTGTACAGGGACATATTGATCTATATTAAATGGACAATGTACTTAATTGAATAAAATTTAATGCTGTATTGCTTAAAATCACTTCGTAAAAAAGGCAATTTTCAAAATCCGTTGCATAGTTTAAAGATTTAAGCATGCATAAGGGCAGACAGCGACAGCGACAGCGACTTTGTTTTATACTATGTAGTGATTTTGCTATTTATTCCAAAAATGACTTAATGTTACATAAATTATTATTTATTATTCATCTATAAACATACAATAAACGTATATATACATATAAAATACTAAATAAATAATAATTTGTGGGATTTTCAGGATCGCCGACCCAAAATACTCTGATTATCGTGCCCGACGTGGGGAGCATGCTCCACAATTTCACAGAGGAACATCCAGTGAAAACCGCAACGTCCACCGAAGGATCGAACACCAAGAGGCGCCTGACAACAGCCACTAAACTAAGAGAAAACATCATACTGCTAATGCAACATTCTACCATCGTCCCTTTTCGACACAACAGCAACTTTCTAAAAGATTACATATGCTATTACTGCGAGAATACATATGATTCGATGAATGAACTTAGAGAACACACTGAAAGTCAACATGTTGGTAAAGTGTCCGATGAAGCTATAATGACATGCATGAGGACTCGCGCTCATAAGTTAATAAACGCTGACATAAGTTGCATCAAATGCAGACTGTGTGACGTGAAAGTGTACACAATAGAAACACTTATAGAACACTTAACGAAAGTACACAAGAAAGTTTACCACGGCTCTGTCAAAAAGACTGATGGCATATTGGGATTCGTGTTGGGTACGAACGAATTGAAATGCCATTTGTGTGATAAAACGTTTGGAAGCTTCAAATTTCTGTATTCACATATGAATGAACACTACGAGGCGTACAATTGCTATTGCTGTCAAAAGAAATTCGTTAATCTCTTACAGTATCGCACACATATGAAAACGCATATAATTAGGGAGGAGAAAGATTTTAAATGCGACCACTGCGGGATCAGTTGCAAGACTAAAACTGGTTTGGTTTACCATATGAAACGGCACCATTTGAATGTTACTTTGAAATGTGAACATTGCCCGGAGACGTTCCGTTTTAAAGAGTATAGGAAGAGAGAAGAACACATGGTTGAGGCTCACGGTATGCAAAGACAGGAGCACAAATATATGTGTGAAATTTGTCAGAATGGGAAAGTGTATTCTAGTAAAAATACTTTAAAGATTCATAAGTCAAATGTGCATAAAGTGGGGGATGTGCTTCGGATACAGTGCCAGCTGTGCGAGTTTGTGACACACCATACAAAGCGTATGAAGGAACATATGGACGTTCACAATGGTGTTAAAAACTATGGGTGTGACTTGTGCGGGAAGAGGTTCACCAAACCGTACACTTTGAGGGTTCATATGCGTATGCATTTGAACGATAAAAGATATGCATGCCCGTTATGTGAGGCAGCGTTTGTGCATAAAAATGTCTTGCAATATCATGTTAAGAAGAAACATCCTGAATCGGATGTTACAATTTAATTTAGAATTGAATTAAACGTAAAATCTTTGCTTTATTTTTTTTTGGTGGTAGATTTGAGCAGTCTTCTAGGTACTATCGCAGTAACAGGTATTGTACCACCAAGCAGTAGTGTGTCAACATTATTGTTTTTTTTTTTTTTTTTTTTTTGACTATACACACAGCGCCATCTGACCCCAAACTAAGCAGAGCTTGTGTGATGGAAGTCAGATAACTGATAGAATACTTAAATACTTTTTTTTTTGTAAATACATACTTATGATATATACAGTACACCCAGACACAGAATAAACATCGATGTTAGTCACACAATTGTTAGTCCTGAGTGGGAATCGAACCCACGCCCTTCAGCTCTCGAAGCAGACATGCTACCAATGCACCAACAGGGCTGTCAAATTATTGTGTTCCGAATCATTGCTTTATTTTAATTGGTGGTAGATTTCTTTAGCTGTCGTCTAGGTAGGTACCATCGCAGTAACAGGTATTGTACCGCCAAGCAGTAGTTTGAAAACGTTACTGTGTTCCGGTTTGAAGGGTACTGCAGCAAAATTACATGGTGAGATTTTTTTATTTTTTTTATGTAAAAAGTAATGAGACGAACGCGACGCTCTCCTGATGGTAAGAGATAACGCCTGTCCATGACCATCGCAGCGATACACAGAACTTTAAGTGCCAAAACAAAGTCCAGGGCATCACTGCTTTGGCGATCATTACTTTGAGACTTTTGATAGAGTTAGTCTCAACAGCCCAGTAATTTCGCTAGCTGCAGTACCCTTCAAACCGGAACACAGTAATGTTTACACACTACTGCTTAGCGGCAGAATAACTGATACTGCGGTGGTACCTACCTAGACGACCTCCTGCTAAGGAGATCTACCACCAAGTGAGATCTTGAGACTAACCATCGAAAGTCTCAAAGTAATGAGCCAAAGCAACGATGCACTGGACTACGACGTAATTTGGCCACTTTTGTTGTTAATTTTTATCCCTGTATTCCCGTGGGATAAACGATAAAAAGTATCCTATGTCACCCGGAGATAGTGTAGCTTCCCAACGGTGAAAGAGTTTTTGAAATCGGTCCAGTAGTTTCCGAGCCTATTCATTACAAACAAACAATCAAATCTTTCCTCTTTATAATAGTATTAGCGGACGCCTCGCGGTTTCACTCGCGTAGTTCCCGTTCCCGTCGGAATACAGGGATAAAAAGTAGCCTATGTCACCCGGGGGTAGTGTCGCTTCACAACTGTGAAAGAATTTTTGAAATCGGTCCAGTAGTTTCGGAGCCTATTCAATACAAACAAACAAATCTTTTCTCTTTATAATAGTATAGATGAACGTTAATACGCGTCTTTATTAAAGATAAAGATACATTTAACGTATAATTATATTGTATAAGTATAATGTAGATCTCTATGTATAATATAAATGCCGTCTATTAACTTTTATACTTACTAATTAATTAGCACTTACGTACATATGCATGTATAACATTGTATTATTTAGTTTGTAAAGGGTTAAAGCTTGGGTATACTATACCGGAAAGATAAGAAAAGTAAAAACGTTTAATTTTGTAACAAGCACAAAAACAAACAAACAGACAGACAAAAGTTACAAAATCAGGAGGAAAGGAGTCATTGTAGTAATGTTCAAGGTATATATCTAGTTTACTTCCGCTCAACAGTCGTTCCAGTTACAACAGTGATGAGGACTTAAATTAAACTAATTTGACACAGCTTATTAATTAAAAACCTAATCTTACTTAAAATCTAGAACTAATTTGACATAAACTTTTAAAATACACACTTTGACAAAAATTTAATTAGACATAGACATAGACAACACTTTATTTATGACATAAAATACATTTCAACATAATTTACAATACATACATACATACAAAAACAACATTAAAATAACTAAAAATAATTAATCCTCTCTCTCTGCAATAACCTCTTTGTCTACACGTGTTTCGCCTCTACACGAGGCATCCTCAGGACGTGTTGACTCCTCGAGCGCTTGGTCGAGACTGAATTAGTTAAATTTAAGTCCTCATCACTGTTGTAACTGGAACGACTGTTAAGCGGAATTAAACTAGATATATACCTTGAACATTCAAAATGAACTTCCGCAATGTAACGCCTGAATCAATCAATTAATTTTGTAGTAATTATTTTCAAATAAATCGGCTGTCTCATAGAAAATATTATTACAAATATGACACCTTTTCGGAGAATCGCTCCGACATAATTGTTATTTCCGATGCATCTCGCTGCCGGTGGTACTAGGTACTCAAAAATGGAGGACGTTCTCAATTTGACTGTATGTGTTTTTTATGAAAAAAAGAAAATGTTTTTTTTTTATTTTGTAACACCATAGAACATACAAAGACAAACAGTTACAAAATAGGGGCTCACCTCAGCATAATGCTGGTCATACTAAGCGGTATGACCGGCGCTGGTCTTTCGGTGAGCCCTTGTCGGTCAAACAAAAAAAAAATAAAAAAAATTGTAGCGATGATAGCTCAGTGGTTAGCGCGGTCGGTTCGCATGCCGAATGGCGTGGGTTCAAACCCCAAGGATGAGCTTGAGCTGCCGGTGAAGGAAAACATCGTGAGGAAACCATAGCATGGTGGTAGGGTACTTTATAGTACTCAGCTGGCTAGCTACCGCCCTCATGTTGAACATCTGCCGCCAAGCATCTAACGTTGTGTTCCGGCAGCCTCACTTGAGAGCTAGTTCCATTTCAGGTTAGGTGTGCTTTACCATCATCGACCACACCGTCACTTAACATCAGGTGAGCTGTGGTCAAACACCTAGCCTGTCAGCTATAAAAAAAAACATGAATGTTAATTTATTCCATCATTCCGCCAATTATGAATGGATTTTTTTGCTTCGTAGATCATACTTCAGAGGTGGTTCCATGTAAATTTTATCAAAATCGTTTGAGCCGTTTAAAAAAATCAATGATCTAAAAATTGTATACATCGATGACATTTTCGTTTACTCCGAAACCTCGCTGTTTCATTGGAGCAGTGCGTTTAGTTGACCTAAAGTCGTCGTTTAGTAGAGTCTGTATTTATTGTTTTATATTTCTATTATAAAAAACTTTAAAATAAATTACCTGAAAATAATTATAAGTGCAATGACATTTTGGCTTATCGTTAGTACAACCCAAGTTTATATCTAACCCTGTAAATGAAATTTGTAACTATATAATAATATGTAATCATTTATAATTCTGAATAAATTCAGATTCATTAAAGGTTATAGAGTAATTTTATTGCTTTAACTAGCTGCAGCTCACGGTTTCACTCACATTTCTCGGAATCAAAAGGCTGTAAGTTATGAATCTTGTCATGATACTGTGTTTTTTATTTACTGAACGGACTTTTGTTTGGCCACCAACTTGTCTGATGTCAGCGAAGATGGAGTCTACGATGATGCATGCTTGCATAGACGAAACCGACTTTTCGCTTGCGACTTGAAGGCCAAGATTGCATCTACTGGGAAACAAGTTGGCAGCAAATTTGGTTGGTTTGTATGAAGAGAATGGAATCGAAATGTTTTGTCCGAATTTTTGAAACATCGACAATGAAACGTGAAAGTTGATGCTTTTTGGAACTCACAGCGGTGCTATAGTAGAATGGGCAGGTGTGTTAAATCATGCAGATCTGAAACGCACTGTCCATAATAGTCAATTTTTTTTTAATTTCTATCCTTCCTATCCTCTTTCTATCAGTTTCAGATAGAAAACCATAGACGCGTTCTTTGCGTCGCTGTTCGAGCAAAATAAGAACTTGGATCCTTTTTCAAATTTACCTGATTATTCGTCTGAGTATGGCAGCCCGTACACGTAGCGCGCGATCCGCGATCCGCGATCCGCGATCAATGATCGCGATCCAGACTGATCGTGTACGAAGCGGATTGACAGACTGATGCTCCGGATCGCATAATATCTAGAAATTTTAAAATCATGATCGCGGATCGCGGATCGTGATCATGATTGAACGTGTACGGGCTGCCTATGGGAACTTAGAAGATTCACAGGCATACCAGTTTGTTACAGGCAGTGTTAACAGCCTGTTTAAATGATATTTTTTATCGGCGAGAAATGTTGTGATTGCCTCCGGAATGGAAATCACTGTAACTACTAAGCTATTACAGGGATGAAGTAAACTAGAAAGCCTGTGATGAAATCCTTTAGCGTACTAAGTCAAATTTTTTTTTACACACTTGGCATAATGCTTATGACGTTTAACTTTGAGAAAAAAAGTAGTATAAAAAACGTAAACAGAGTTTTGGCGGCAACGCGGAAAGAATCGTGTCGCCCCTTTGTATTTATTTTAAAACAAAAACTAACCAAAACTAGTGTTTTTTCGAGTGTTTATGTTTTATCGATAAAGTGATATAATGTGGTGAGACGTGATTTTTCGTGTTGCTTCCAAAACTCCAAACTCCATCGGAGCTTATAGTAAAGTCTCCACTACTTTACTAAAGTATGATTGAGTAGGATTTGGCTGATATGGACTGAACTAGACCAAAATTGAACTTTGACTACTTTTTAACATATGAAATACTTGACACCGGCAAATGTCCAAAATGCGACGCCAAAATCAAAGAAGAAGAAAACGAACGTAAATAAACAAGAGTTGTTTTGCTGCTATAGGATGAAATCTAATTAGTTTTTTTAGAGGTAACTTACTAAAAAAGCGTGGAAAGTGGAAAAAATAATCAGCAACCTTAGATAAATATGTCGAAAGAACGGAGGAATCTGGAAAAATACCTGTGCAGATGTTGTCACACTAAAGGATCATTTAAAAGCTTATTTACCCCATACTTTCACCTGGATGTTGAAGAAGTTTACTTCAACTTGTTACGAGAATGTTTAGATATAGAGGTAAGTAGAGGTAAACAGCAACGAGAGGCCGATAGCCAGAGCTGATCGCAGTGGAATCTTATACATCATCTATTTAGGCATGATAGAAGGGCATAGGTTCAAACCCCAATTATGAGCTTTTGAGCTGCCGGTGAAGGAACACGTGTGTATTTTCTAGTACTCAGCTGGCTAGATACCATCCTCAAGTTGAAAATTGCCGTCGAGCACCTGACAGTGTGTTCCAGGAGTCTCACCTAGAGCCAGTTTCATTCCGGGCTCGATGTGCTTTACCATCATCGACCACTGTCGCTTAACATCAGATGTGCTGTAGTAAAACAACTAGCTTGTCAAACATACAAATTATATTGGGAATTAATATTTGTGTAATTGTAGCTAATTGAAGTGACACAACAATCACAAGGATGTGCAATATGTGATGTTTGCATTCAAAAGCTGCAGGATGCTGCACAATTCAAGCGTCAGATTCAGGAGTGCGAAAAACGGTTCAGAAATTTATACACAAACGGTAATAAAATCATATTATTTTACACTATTTTTGTCCCACTGCTCGGCAAAGGCCTCTCTTCCTCCCTTCCACACCTCTCTGCTGTTATTGAGGTCCAATCCTTATTTTTTTTTTTTAATCTTTATATATTTAATGGGGTTTAGTCACACAGTGACTGTGTCACCCCCGTAATACACTAAACTACATTTTTTTTTTTAACTTATAACTTATACACTACTTTTATATACTTTTAAAAGCATTTTGGCTTCCTCTGAAGCTGGTGAAGCCAAAATACTGTTACAACACCCTAAGCAATACTATGGACACCACTAAACAAATCTTGCCTTTGCGCCTCGTTCCGGACACATTCCATCAGCACATGATGCACATCTTCCACGATCTGTCCAATCCTTATCATGATCATCGAGCTCATCTTTCCACTGTCTTGTAGGCCGGCCTGGTGTAAACTATGAAATTTTATATAATTATTACAAATTTTTGATAACTGTTAGGCTTCGAGATCTTCGGCTGGCATATGAACTATGACACTAAGCCTGGGTGAGAGCCAGGTGAGATGGTGCTTAAATCTAAGCATGAGTTAATCAAAGAGACAAGTTTTTTTAAAGAAAGAAAGAAATCATTTATTTTGACACACTACAGATAAATGATTAAAAAAAATACGACTAAAATAATAACAAAGCTATTAAATTTTAATTTGAATCTGCTCATCCCATTAAAATAAAAAAGACGTGTGGCACTCGGGGACTGCCGCGGTAAAGCTATTGTATAGTATTTTTACGCCGATACAACCAATGCCACCTAGAGGCAAGTTGCTGAACTAAAGAGACAAGCGTGATATTTAAAAAAAGTCATTAAAAGTTCTGCTATTCATCGATAGATGGCAAAACTAAAAAGTATCACCGCTTTGCCGGTGGCAGTGGGGGGTGTTAGGTTATTTTCGTTACGGAATTTCTGGATCAGGTCTCCACGCTCAAGGCGCGGGCCTTAAGCGTAGAAGCTATGCAATAGCTTAAAAAACAACTAAAATCTTTGAATCTAGTACATACCGCGATTTTTCAATTGTGAAAACATACCATATATATTTTAAATTATGTAATTTATTTATTATTACTGTTATTAATTTCTGAAATTGTGAAATGTTTCAGTTCCTGAAACCAAAAGGTTAAAGCAAAGGGGCCAAAAAATGGTGTCATCGAAAAGGAAAATTAGTCACATAGAAAAACACACTGTTTTACTCAAAAACAATATGATTGAACTAGGTTATGAGAGCAAAAATTTTGAAGGAATCGTTTACTGCAACGAGAATAAGAAAGATATTGGTAATCAAGAAATTACAGAAATAGGTTGCAGTAATCAAGAAATTACAGAAATAGATTGCAGTAATCAGGATATGACAGAAATAGATTACAGTAACCAAAATGCGAAAGAAATATGTTATAATAACATGAGTGTAGATGAAATAGGTAACTCAGATAATATTTTGAGTGATAATTGTAATATGAATAAAGAAAGCAACTTTGAATATGATTCCGATACGCCTATATCTCAATTGTCCAAAGAATATGCAGATGATAGAGATATGAGAGCTGCAAATAGTAAATCGGATTCCGACCATCTAAATGAATTATACAAAGGTAACTTTTGAAATTTGTATTTACGGTACAAATACAAATACAAATTGTTTATGATAACACCAAAGTTACGGGAATTTTGGCGTGGCGGGAACGCGGGAAGAGTCGTGTCACCCCGTTGCATTTTTTCCCAAAACTAGTGTTTTGTCGAGTGTTTATGCATAAAAATGGTGGTGTTTTATTCATAAAGTGCCGAATTACAAGCGCGAGTGTGGGAAAATATAATGATGTGATATGATGTGGTGAAACATGACTTTTCGTGTTGCTTCCAAAACTCCATCGAAGCTTTAAAGTCACCACTACTTTACTAAAGCATGACTGGACTTGACTGACAAGGACTGTACTAGAACAAGACTTTTTTGTAAACATAATATCATTACTATTTCTAGCACCTCAATACAGAGTGTATGGTACAAAGCCCCTGTCGGAAAGGAAGCGCATACGAGTGACATGTGAGACAGTTCTTAAATACACGACCGCATGCCCATTTCGACATCACAAAAGCTGGTTCCGATGCTTTTACTGTACGCAAGACTTTATGGATATAGACAAACTTAGGTCAGTATTGCTTTTACACTGTACGCAAGACTTTATGGATATAGACAAACTTAGGTCAGTATTGTTATTACACTGTGCGCAAGACTTTATGGATATAGACAAACTTAGGCCAGTAGGTATAATATTCTCTATAGATGTAAAGTAACAGAACCGGGACATATTCGTCACAGAACGATTGTTATTTTTAAATCCCACTAATCCTACTAATATTTTAAATGTGAAAGTTTGGATGGATGTAACTCTTTCACGCAAAAACTACTGAATGGATTTTGATGAAATTTGGTATGGAGGTAGATGAAACCCTGTATTAACATATAGACTACTTTTTATCCCGAAAACATTTTTTTTTATGGTTGACAGGCTAGGTGTTTGTCTACAGCTCACCTGATGTTAAGTGAAGATGTGGTGGAAAATGGTAAAGCACACCTAGCCTGGAATGGAACTGGCTCTCAAGTGAGGCTACCGGAACACACCGTTAGATGCTTGGCGGCAGATTTTCAACTTGAGGGTGGTAGCTAGCCAGCCGAGTACTAGAAAGTACACTACCACCATGCTATGGTTTCCTTCACCGGCAGCTCAAGCTCATTGTTCGGGTTTGTACCGACCGCGCTTAATACTGAGCTAAAATAAACTTTTTTTTCTTTCTAGACAGCATACACTTGAAATCCACGACGCAGAAAACATGGCCAGTATAAAGAGATACCCCCGAACTCTGCAGATCGATATATCAGACTTTCAATGTAAAATATGCAATGAAGTTCTAACAAACATTGCTTCTATGGTGGAGCATTTTTCTAAAGTACATGAAAAGATAGCATACAAAGAATGCATAGCTGATTATAAGGTACAAAATTAAATAGGTAGGTATACAGTGGAACCTTTATAACTCAAACCTCGTTAAGGTGGTTCGATTTGCATACAAATACATTTTTGCCATTTATGGACAAATAGAGCATAATTTTATAGTGAAATTACAGCTACTGGCATTTATTTGCGGTAAATCACAATTTCTTGCATAAAACAGTAGACCTCATTGTCAAATGATTGAAAGTGACTTGATCACGATTTTTTTTTTGTAAAAAGTAATGAGACGAACGAGACGCTCTCCTGATGGTAAGAGATAACGCCTATCCATGACCATTACAGCGATACACAGAACTTTGGGTAACAAAACAAAGCCCAGAGCATCGCTGCTTTGGCGCTCATTACTTTGAGACTATCGATGGTTAGTCTCAACAGCCCAGTAATTTCGCTAGCTGCAGTGCCCTCACCACACCCCTCACCTAGCACCAAAGCGGTGAAGGAAAACATCGTGAGGAAACCATAGCATGGTGGTAGGGTACTTTCTAGTACTCGGCTGGCTAGCTGCCACCCTCAAGTTGAAAATCTGCCGCCAAACATCTAACTGTGTTCCGGCAACCTCACTTGAGAGCCAGTTCCATTCCAGGCTAGGTGTGCTTTACCATCTTCGATCACACCTTCACTTAACATTAGGTGAGCTAAGGTCAAACACCTAGCTTGTCAAAATAAAAAAAAAGCTGGATCCGCCCTTGGAGGTCAAAGCGGGTCCAAATATTATCAAATTTCTTATTTTTAGGTAAACACCAGCCCTTATACGTGCCACTTGTGCCGCAAACAATACCACGTATTCCGCACATTGACTACACATTTAAATGAGCATTACGCTAATTTCATCTGCGACGTGTGCGGAAAACCCTTCCTCAACACCAAACGTCTCAAAGTCCACAAAAGAACGCACGAGAGCGGACAATTTCCTTGCTCACAATGCGACAAAGTGCTGAACACAAAGACTGCGAAAGCAAACCACATGGAGAGCCATTCTAAACGCATCTTAAAATGTAACCTATGTTTCAAGCCCATGAAAAATTATAATGACAGAATTAAACATATGTCAAAAGAACATGACATAACGCATAAGTTTAAATGTGTTATATGCGGACGCGAATACAATATAAAGCATTATTTGGCGACACATATGAGGCAGACGCATGGGCATAAAAATAAGAAATGTTTAGATTGTGGAATGGCTTTCATTACTAATCATGGATTGAAAAAACATATGCTTAAGCACACAGGAGAAAAAGCATTCTCTTGTTCCATTTGTAGTAAGTCATATGCTAGAAGTTATAGTTTAAAGGAACATATGAGAGGACATGACAATGAAAAAAGAATAGAATAGAATATAACTTTATTAAACACCAAAACAAATCACAACAACATACAAATATGCAATGGAAAAAGAAGAAGAGATAATTAACTTTAGGTTGTCTGAAAGAAATCGCTCTAGGCGATAAGACCGCCCTTATACATCAAATATATATTATATTGTTTTGTTATGAAAAAGGTGGTCAATAAAGGTATATTTTATTATGACTGATGCTTACAATAATTTCTCATTAATACCACAGAAAGGGAGTTTTGGCGGGAACGCGGAAAGAGTCGTGTCGCCCCGTTGTATTTTTTCCAAAACTAGTGTTTTGTCCAGTGTCTATGCATAAAAATAGTGGTGTTTTATTCATAAAGTGCCGAATACCAAGCGCGAGTGTTGGAAAATTATAAAAAAAAAACCACAGAAAGGGAAGTAACAAAAGTCATTCTCTTGTTTCACTTGCAGTAAGGCACATATATGCTAAGAGTTATATTTTAATTAAAGGAGCATATAAGAGTACATAAGAATGAAAAAGTTGGTCAATATAGGTATATACATAATTACTCATTGACACCGGAGAAATAAAAATAACAATTACTTATTTACTTCTTCTTGTTCTTTGTGTTTTTAAGCTATTGCATAGCTTCTATCGCGGGCCTTGAGCGTGGAGACCGAATCCAGAAATTCCGTAACGAAAATAACCTAACACCCCCCACTCCCACCGGCACAGCGGTGATACTTTTCAGTTTTGCCATCTATCGATGAATAGCAGAACTTTTAATGACTTTTTTGAAATATCACGCTTGTCTCTTTAGTTCAGCAACTCGCCTCTAGGTGGCATTGGTTGTAATGCTATGCAATAGCTTTACCGTTATGTTTGTTATTTCATTTTTGTATGTATTGTTAATATAATGGAAATATGTTTTATGTCATGAATAAAGTGTTGTCTATAGTCTAAAAAAATAAAACATGTTTGAAAAAAAGCTTTTATTCATGTATCCAATTATATAATTTTAAAAAAACCAGGCAATTAATATTAACACCATCACTGTATATCGCAGCTTCTCTTAACATCAGGCGAGTTGGCGGTCAAACACAAACCTATTTGTAACAAAAAAAATATGTTTATTTACAAAATTTCGTTTTGTACTGTTCACCGTTGAATCAACCAATAATAGAATTTTAAAATTGAAAAAATAGAATTTTTTCCTACCAGGGCAGAAATTTGACAGTGGCACCCTCTTTTTCTAGGGTTTGAGATAAATGGTTTAAAACAAAAAAAAACTACATATGAACCTACATTGATTTCGGCGTCCCCTGAAGCTGCCGCCCGGGGCAGGTGATTTGAATTATTCGTTCAAAAACTACATCTGAATCTGTGAACTTATAAGTATCTTGGCCTTAACGGCCTATTTATTGATGATAAAATCAAAATGTAATACTTAAAACGAACAAAAAACTTCAAATATAGTATGATAGACAGCGAAATGTATTATATTTGAAGAAATAAATAATTACTCATGCATTTATTTTTTTTAATTACGGTTTATGAACGAGAAGACTCCACTTGACATAACGTCTTAGTCATATGGATAAGACGCCAAGGTGCCAATGTTTACAAACTTTGCAAAGCATTTTATAATTCTACGGAAACTTTAGTAAAATTATCAGTCGTCTTTAAGTGTTTTTTAATTCATAAAAAAATGAGAACAAGTCATTCACAATACGTGCTGATGGTGGACTTCATGGAAGTGTGAGTATAAAAGTTTTTAGTTAAAAATTGCGTATAGAATATTGATATAATGTGCAATGGAAAATGGAATTCCTATTCCAGAAATGGAGATTTGTCCAAACCTTCTGGCGGTCCACGAGGTCGGCATTTCATACAAATGAAGTGGAAAGAATTGACCAAAAAATTAAACAGCGATGGCACAGGAGATCCTAGGCCCGAGGAGAAATGGCGCAAGGTTTGTTATTTCATAGGTCTATATATTTTGTTATGGAGCACTACTTTATGCGAACCGCTATGTGACAGAGGGCTCAAAAGGTAACACACCCGTATGTGTTGCCTTTGTTGAATTGAAATAAAAGACAGCTTCCTCACAGGAGGAACAGCTCTTACCTGACAATAACACTCAACAAATCTGCTAAGGGCTTGTAGAGTACTTGACTAAAAACAGTTTTAACTCTTCGGCTTAAAACTTTTTGTTCGGTTTTCCTTTATTCTCCTTTTCATGGTAATAATTTAACTTTGTTTATCTAGGTTTGGAGCGATTATAAAAATAATTGCAAAAAGAAGTATGCCAAAATTTACAAGGCCACTAGAGGCACTGGTGCGCCAGCACTCCAATTATCATTGACTGACCTTGAAAATAGGGTCATGCAGATAATTGGAGTACAAGCAGCAACAAGTATGGTGATGGAAGAAGCTGGGTTACAGCAGGTTAGCAGTATTTTACTTTGTCCTAAATCAATGAAATTAACATTTCAGCCAGTTTCATTCCAGGCTAGGTGTGCTTTACCATTTTCGACCACACCTTCACTTAACATCAGGTGAGCTGTGGTCAAACAATTAGCCTGTCAACCATAAAAAAAAAAACATTTCCATTCTACAAAATAGGAGCTAGCCAATAATTTAGTAATCTGCATTTCAGGTTGCAGTGGCTAAGATTGAGAATCAAGCTCCACCCAACGAGTCTGAAGACTCTTCGGAATTTTTAACAGAAGGTATAAATCTCATTGTTATGATTTATCCATTAAATATCCCATTGCTACTACAACTTGGCATTGCAGTCAAGTTTCAATCCCTCTAATATTATAAATGTGAGAGTTTGGATAGATGTCTGTTACTCTTTCACACAAAAACTACTGAACGGATTTGGATGAAATTTGGTACAGATAGCTGAAACCATAGATTACCACATAGGCTACTTTTTATCCCGAAAACATAGTGTGTAACACTGCAGGGCACAGCTTGTTGTGAATATAAATAACAGGCACTACTGACTGCAAATGTTACTTGGTCATCATTAGTCACAGCAATACTTTAGAACCTACTTCTCTTTTTCTTGTTTCCAGGTAAACAACAAAAGTTACAAAAACAATTAATGTTGTACTATATTTTAGATTGGAATACTCCGGGTACAAGCAGTGAACAGACTGTAGCTGCTCCTACAGAATGGAACAATCCTGGGACAAGCAGGCGACCCACTGTGGATCCTCTTTTGTCACCATCTGATACCCATCCTTCAGCTCCTCCAGTCGCCCCTGTGGAAGAGGAATGGAGACCACCACCACGAAAAAAAAAGAAATATAATGATTGTCTAAGAATGTTAGTTGAATCAAATATCCAGAGTAGGGAATATGCTAGGGAGCGTGACAGGGTACATGAGGAGATAGAAAAGGAAAGATTGCGAATAAAAAATGAAGAGTTGAAAGTAAGGGAGTATGAGATGCGAGAACGGGTGAGACAGAGAGACATAGAACTGCAATTGCAAGGTGGATGGCTGAAGTTAATGAAAGAGGCTATGGAAGTTTTTGCTAGGTATATGGAAAGACGATCCTAGTATAAACTTATTTTTATATTTATGTAGGTATATATATTAAATCTTTACTTAGTAATATTTTTTTTAAATTATTACTGAGTAAAGATTAATTAATGTTTATTTTTTAATGATTTACATCATACTCTAGTAAATTTTTAACAACGTTGTCTATTAATGTCTTATCATCCTTCCCATAAGTAAGTCAATTCCAAGTTGTGAAATTTTTTTAACGGAAAAATGTTAGGTACCTGTTGGATTATCAAAAAACTAGCAAAGTGCGAGTCGGACTCGCGCATGAAGGGTTCCGTACCATTATCTATAAAAACGGTAGAAAAATCATGTTTATTGTAAGGGAGTTAAATACTTATTTTAATCTGCTTTTTAGTATTTGTTGTTACAGCGGCAACAGAAATACATCATCTGTGAATATTTCAACTGTCTAGCTATCACGGTTCATGAGATACAGCCTGGTTACAGACGGACGGACAGCAGTCTTAGTAATAGGGTCCCGTTGTACTCTAAAAACGGACTACGACGCCACTTGAAATTTGGTATAGATGTGTCTTAGGGAATATTATTCAGGGCTATCTTTTTTCTTAATCTAATAAAAAAATACAAGTTTCATGACTTATTTGATACTTACAAATGTTCCATTTCTCTCTGAATGTTAATGCCAACAAAGCACGTTAGCGCGAAGTCGCGGGCGTAACCGTAAGTTGAATCTACTTAATTATACATCATTTGAACATTTATCTAATAAATCGACATAAGCACAGTCAATAAGGTCATCGTTAGATACTTCCAGCTGTGTCTGCAAGTCCCGTGCAATGTTCTGCCCTTCTTCGAGGGTTTGCTCTGGAGTCAGCACCACCTCCAGCTCCATGAAGTGGCCCAAACCCTGCACAGTGTCTATATGGATGCGGGTTTGGCCAACCATGTACAGTTTGCTGAAATATAAAAGATTATTGAAAATTCTTACTATTATTAAAAATGCAAATGTGAGTTTGTTTGTTATGCTTTTACATGTAAACTCAACAGATCTGGGTGAAATTTTTGTATGTAGGTACTTTAGGCCCTGGAATAAGGTAGGATACTTTTCATCATCATCATCATCATCATCACAACACTATGTGGGTAAAACCACGGCGCGCAGTTAGTAATAAATAAACTTTATGTAGTCTGACATCTCACACAGCTCTATCTAGCCGCAAACTAAGCAAAGCTTATACTATGGGAACCAGATAACTGATAGAATACTAATATACTTAGGTCCATAGTCCACCATGCTGGCGTAGTGCGGGTTGGTAGACTTCACAAATCTTCAAGTTATTTTTAAGAACTCTGACATGTAGTTTACCTCACAGCGTTTTCATTCACCATTTGTAGTTATCGGCAATACATACATAGTTTAGAAAAGACAGAGGTGCATACCGTGGGATTTGAACCCAGAACCCCCAGATTGAAAGCCACACAGTCTCCCAAATAGGGTGCCGAAACTTTAATTAAACAATAATAGTTTTTATGAACTAATATTATTGGATTATAAGTTTGGGGTGTACTAAGCTGAATGGGGTTGATGTACACATCATTATGAACAATTTTTACTAAGGGCACAAATTGACAAAATAAGCGGCTGATTTTTTTCATAGATTTATAGTTGTGCCCATAGTAAAGGTTGTTCATAAAAATGGCTGTTTTAATGGTCAATGACTAAATGGTTGTTTTTGGCTTAATTAGAAAGCGAGTCATTGTGCTAATTAAGCCAAAAGCCTTAGTACTCTCTAAGCTTGAAACTGCATAATAACTATGTTCATGTACATGTCGAAAAGAAGGAATTGACAGTTAAATAATGCATTTGTAAATATTGTCGCCAAGTTAAATATACTGACAATGTTGCTAGAAGTACGTGTTTGACTGGCAATGCAAGTACTAACTTTTAGCAAAAAAAGCGCTTCACAATTTCTCATGCAGTTGTGGTAATTTCACTTACACAGCACCTTATAATTTAATAAATTGATTGACTTCTTAGTTTGTTAGTTAAATGTCATTATTCAATTTAATATAATATCTTCAGAAAAGAATAAGAATTATGAAACATTTTCTCTCACCGTTCCTTTACTACTCTGCCTTTTATTCCCAAACACTTCTTCAGCATTTCATCGAGCAATTTAGCTTTATGGTTTTCTTCTGATGAAAACTGTAACAACTCGTAATTACTGAGCTTAGGCCCACCTTCGTCTTCTCTGTCATACCGTACTAAAGTAGCAGCATTATCGGCGTAAAATCTCATCTTTAATCGACCAGTGTTAACCGAAAAGAAAGTATCATCCTGAAGGATTGTCTTCGGCGGGTCACCGCTGAGTTTTTCAGCTAATTTACAAATGTTTTCGTAATTATGAATCCGAGCTTTGATTTCTACATTTCGCAGCGACATTTTGCTTTAAAATTATTAAAAAAATAAGTGTAGGTAATTAAATTTATAAATTCTTGTTTTTGTTAAGACTGACTGACATTTCAGTTTTGCTTTTTCGCGGCAAAAGTATATGACATATTTTTTTTTAATTTGCCTATCGGGCAGGCTAAAGCTATGAAGCGATACTGCCTCGTCCTACGCTACGTGATGTGATGAATTTTGGACAATAAAACAATATTTTTCGATTAATGGTGGTATAATTATTATGCTCGCAGATATAAAAGTCTTGCATTTGCAGCTGAATAATAGTGTCGTTTATAGCAATAATTTAAAAACGTATGTTTTAAAATAATGATTAATGATATTTCAATCATAAAGTTATACACAATAATGAGGGTAAATAAAATAATGTGGAGAAATATATTTTTTCTTATTTTGTTTGTTCGTAGTTTCTAGTAAAGTCATTATTATTCTACGGGAATATGAGTTGAACATTGACTTAAGTTATATAACTTTGATTGTAACTTTTAGAGTTACTTGATTTTAACTTGCGCCACATGAAATGAACCACTTGACACTGTCAGAATACACAAATTGAGATGTCAAAAATATGAAGATAAGAAAAAGTTAAAAACCTAGCGTTTTACGGTTTTACTTTTACAACAGCTAGCGTGAAAAGCGTGTAGAAAGTTGAGACGCTTAAAACATTCTTGAAATACATAATTATACAAGTTAAACACAGTTTATAAAACACTTAAAATTGCCAACCATTTACTCTTAATCGAGAATTCACATAAACATGCCAAAAGAGCCCGATAATGACTTGTGCCGATGTTGTCACTCGGAAGGAACGTATAAAAACTTGTACGCATCATATTCTTGGCACGACGTCGACGTAGTTGTATACTCAAAACTATTACAGGAATGCTTCAGCATTGAGGTAAATTTATAGATCTTGTTTATTTAACTTTACATCCTTTCCCCACCCAACCTCATTAGTTAAACCATTATTGTCGGCGCGTCAAGCCTGTTTTCTTGACTGGACCTGGATAGTACATTAAAAGTTTACTCGGTTTCGATGATCAAACATCAGCATTGATAGCTCAGTGGTTAGCGCGGTAGGTTCGCATGCCGAAGGGCGTGGGTTCAAACACCAACAATGAGCTTGAGCTGCCGGTGAAGGAAAAACATCGTGAGGAAACCATAGCATAGTGGTAGGGTACTTTCTAGTACTCGGCTGGGTAGCTACCACCCTCAAGTTGGAAATCTGCCGCCAAGCATCTAACGGTGTGTTCCGGCAGCCTCACTTGAGAGCCAGTTCCATTCCAGTCTAGGTGTGCTTTACCATCTTCGACCACACCTTCACTTAACATCAGGTGAGCTGTGGTCAAACATATAGCCTGTCAAGCATTAAAAAAAAAAAGCTAGGAAAGCTTTGGCTCGTGATAGATGGTAGCTACTCAAAAGGTTGCCAGTCTCTCATGTTTTTAAGTAAAGGAAGAACAGAAGTAAAATTTTCTATATTAATTCAGTCTACTATCATCATTCTCAGTTTTACCTGGTATCCTGTACAAATATTCATAAAATGATAGTGTTTTTGATGGTATTAAAAGATTTATTTGTTTATTTATTTATTTATTTATTTATTCCTTAATTTCACACCATCCTTACAGGGTTTCCCTAATGCGATGGTGCTAGTCAATATACAAGTCAAGATACTTAATCTAAGGTGTAAGCAATGGTTTTATCAAATAGTTACATTATTGTCTTAAACATTGGAACTGGTACAAGCGGACAAGACCTATAATTTAATAAACATAGTTAAGAACTTATATTAAATTCTAATGTTTATATACCAACTAGCTGCGCCCGCGTTGTAACCTGCTACATGTTTTCGGGATAAAAAGTAGCCTGTGTTAATCCAGGGTACTGCTACCTCCGTACCAAATCTGTCCAGTAGTTTTGTGTGAAAGATGAGCAAACATCTATTCATCCATCCATCCAAACTTTCACATAATATTGGTGGGAGTTTTATTTGTTAAATAATTAAGGGCCTCCTTTGTTAGCCTAAGGCCTCCAGACTTCCAAATCTGGCCCTATCTGAATATATTGCTGGTGTATTTTTTCTTTATTTTAAATTGACAGTATATTTATATTAACAATTTTTTTTATATTGATATGTTTGTTTATTGACATTTTTGTGTTGACATGTAGATAGATAGATAGATATAACTCTTTATTGTGCACGCCATAAAAAGAAAAAAGTGCAGAGAACAAAAGAAACCAATCAATCAGTAATAATAAATAAGCAGTGTTTTAAAACTCATTTAATTACATATTTAAAATGTTTAAGTGACTTGTAACAAATACAAAATACAAATCCAAACCCTTAATAATAACACCAAAGTTACATGTGATTTTTCCATTCATATTAAAAAATATCAAAATCATAACATATGTCAATAAAATGAATTCCGTTGAACAACTTTAAATATCTGATGGGACAAGATCCTAGTTGTGATACATGTGGTGCACCTGTTGAGGATATTTAATATATTTACTAGTGTATACTATGGGACTGACATAGTCATATGCGAATCAATGTCCCCAAATCAAAATAGATTCTTATTCTTATTTAAAGTGACACTGACATCCGGCTTGGGGTGTTTTGTGCATTTTCCCCTGCTAGTGTCTACCCGAAATCCGAATACCGTGTCAAATTTTATGGCCAAATTCAACCAACAGTCCCCCCAAAACCGTGGTTTTTCAAATTAAAAAAAATTGACAAGCAAGTCACTTCAACTATTTGCCGCCTGCGGCTGGGTTTCGCTTGCACCCCGGTGCTCCTTATGAAAATAAGAGTCCGTGACCACTCACTCTGTGAGTGTGGGCTAGCTGAAGGTACAACCAATCACATTTTTTTCGAATGTCCTAGATATCGCGGCTCCCTTTATGACATGATCCCGAAAGATCTTCCACTCCCTATTAACTTCTCCAACCTCCTCCCCCTAGTGTTTTCTCCTTTTGTGTATATCCTTAGTAAATTTATCAAAATTAATAAGATTAATCTTTGAATCTTGCTTTCTATTGGGGTTTTTGTATATATCTAACGTGTATACTTTATGTGATGTGACGTTTTGTATTTGTCCCTTTGTCTAGATAAAAAATAATAATACTAACCTAACCACTAACAAAATAATAGTAATAAAAAAAAAAAAAAAGTAACTGCAAACACAGTCAACACCGGACAATATGCGCCAGATGAAAAATATACTGATACCAGACACTGGCAAAATTGTGGCAACACCGCAGAAGCCAAGAAGAAAAAGTTGAAGTTGAAGTCTACCCGAGCCAACCTCCTCCTTGAATTATCAAAAGGAGGCTCTGGGCCACTGGCATAGTTAGTAGCTGCAGTTAACTTACAAGCAGCCCTGATTGTCCTATTAGTTTACTCATTATATATATGCCTCCTTGTTAGTTCATGCTTCATGACTTGTAGACTTTTTTTTTTAATTACTAGTGCTGTTGGCTGCATATGGCCTCTACAGCGTCACCGGACTGGGCCGCAGATGGGACTTGTAGACTGATTTGTTGAGTGTCTATTATGTGCTTTTATTGTGCTTGCCTGTGTTTTTTTTTAGTTACTATTTGTCCGCCTGTCTAGTTTTTTGTATGTGATTAATCTTTTGGCATATGTGGCCAAAAAAGATTTAAAAAAAAAATTAAAAATTTGTCACACAAAATAATTATGTCAATATTGGTAACATTGGTGGTATAAATAAAATAGTTGTGTAAGTTAATGTTTAATTGTTAAATAGTTTGTCGCTAAATATGGATCAACACCATTTAGTTAGTTAAAATTAACCTAGATGGCGTTGATCGCCGTTAAAGCGCGCTATCATTTCGTTCACTAATTTAACTTTCTTAATCCCTTATGTTTGAACTGTGTGATTGAAATAAACTATGTACGCTATCTCACTCTGTTTCATTTCACATTTGTCTGGGTTTTGTACAAGGAATTTATTGCTATTCTATTGCACTCCAGATAGCCCAGGTGAGGCAACCGCTGCAAAATATGCTGAGCTCAATATGTGACGTTTGCATCGAGAAGTTGCAGGATGCTGTTAAGTTCAGACGCCAAGTACAAAAATGTGAAAAGCGCTTCCGAGAAGTTTATGGAAGCTGTGTTGGTGAAGGTAACTTCAACAGTGATTACTTATGTAGAAAGAGCTGCAAATGGGCTGATGAAAGAGAAAGATAACATTTGGAGTGTTTATGCATAAAAATGGTGGTGTTTTATTCATAAAGTCCCAAATCACAAGCGCAAGTGTGGGAAAATGATATAATGTGGTGAAACATGACTTCTCGTGTTGCTTCCAAAACTTCATCGAAGCTTTTAGTAAAGTCGCCACTACTTTACTAAAACATGACTGGACTTGACTGACACTGACTGGACTTGACCAGGACTGGACTTTGACTGTAACTATAGCTTCGTGGCAACTTATTTAACTTATGAAACTTAATTTTTCAAAGTTATTGTATACATTCATCTAAATAAAATGGTCCCACAAAATAAATGTCAAAGTGTAATTTACAATGTCAAATGTCAAAAAAATATAAAACAGTCATAAATTATTATTATTATAACTTAGAAGCGGAGCGTTGGTCGTCCAGCCGCAAGATGGGTCGACGATATTGTCACCGTCGCGGGTCGAACCTGGACCAGATTGGCACAGGACCGAGGCATATGGCACGTAAAGAGAGAGCCCTATACCCAGCAGTGGGATAAAGAAGGCTGTGGATGATGATGATGATAATTATAACTTAAACATTCTTGTCAGCTAAAACCACTGAACTATCATAGCTACTAATAAAATTGCATTCAATACTTAAAAGTTTCTTTAAAAACACAGCATTAAATTATTATTTTTTTTGGTTTTATTTCAGAACCCGTCTTTGAAGTTAAAATAAAGCAAGAGAAACTTACAGATGACGAAACTAAAGGTTTGTATTTTATTCTACATCATAGTAAGTTTGTATTGGATATGTGGTTAGGTGCTTTTCAACTTGATGTAGCTAGCCAGCCGAGCACTAGAAAGTACCTTAAGGTGGTACGGTTTCCATACAAATAAATATTTGCCATTTATTGACAAATGGAGCATAATTTTACAGTGAAATCACAGCTACTGGCATTGGTTTTAGTCTTTATTTGCGATAAATTACAATTGCTTCAATAAATTAAAAAATCATTCATAAATTTGATTTTATGCTGATAATCTACTGTTTTATTCAAGCAGTTGTGATTTACCGCAAATAAAGACCAAAATAAATGCCAGCAGCTGTGATTTCACTGTGAAATTATGCGCCGTTTGTCCATAAATAGCAAAAATGTATTTGTTTGGAAATCATACCACCTTAACACCATGCTATGATTTCCTCACAATGATTTCCTTCACAGGCAGCTCATCCTTTGAACCACACTTCCACGTGTGACCGTTTTTACTAAAGAGTAAGTCGTTTATTATCCTCTTTATATATATTCTTTTGTATTTTAGATGTCTTAGATGATACATGTAACAAGACCAATCCTCAAAACGGAGTAATAGCGAATACCAGTGCAATAGCAGATTCCTTCAGGATGCTGGACGATGATGATGATGGTTTTAGTGATCGAGACACTGAGGAACTCCCTGTTAAAGGTAAGCAGCAGCGAAATTACTGGACATTTGAGACTAACCATTGGAAGTCTCAAAGTAATGAGCGCCAAAGCAGCGATGCCCTGGACTTTGTTTTGTTACTCAAAGTTCTGTGTATCGCTGCAATGGTCATGGACAGGCGTTATCTCTTACCATCAGGAGAGCGTCTCGTTCGTATCATTACATTTTACATAAAAAAAAGCAGTAACTGTTTTTTTTAAATGTAAAAGTACTGTTTTTTTTAAAATGTAAATGTAATGAGACGAACGAGACGCTCTCCTGATGGTAAGAGATAACGTCTGTCCATGACCATTGCAGCGATACACAGAACTTTGAGTAACAAAACAAAGTCCAGAGCATAACAATGATATGAACGAGACACTCTCATGATGGTAATATCTACTTCTTCCAAAACTAAAATCTTATCTTCAAGAGACCTTGTTTTATGTCTCAACTACCCTCAAGTGGAAAATCTGCCACCAAGCATCTAATGGTGTGTTCCGGCTGCCTCACTTGAGAGCCATTTCTATTCCAGGCTAAGTGTGCTTTACCACCTTCGACCACACCGACACACTTAACGTCAGGTGAGCTATGCTCGGAGTTTCCCTGCGAGATCGAATCAGAAATGAGGAGATCCGTAGACGAACTAAAGTAACCGACATAGCCCAGAGAATCAGCAAGTTGAAGTGGCAATGGGCAGGGCACATAGCAAGCAGAACTGATGGCCGATGGGGCTGCAAAGTTCTGGAGTGGAGGCCACGAACCGGCAAGCGCAGCGTAGGACGTCCACCCACAAGGTGGACAGACGACCTAATAAAGACCGCAGGAACACGCTGGATGCGAGCCGCTTCCAACCGGTCTTTGTGGAGGTCGATGGGGGAGGCCTATGTCCAGCAGTGGACGTCCTACGGCTGAAATGA
Organism: Biston betularia; assembly: GCA_905404145.2. NCBI lineage: Eukaryota > Metazoa > Arthropoda > Insecta > Lepidoptera > Geometridae > Biston > Biston betularia. The sequence continues at coordinate 4,078,832 of FR989890.1, forward strand.
TGATGATGTCAAACACCTAGCTTGTCAACCGTAAAAAAATAAAATAATTTTATCTAATATTGTTATGTTCACAAATAAATTGAATACTACCAATGAACCAACAGGGATGTAATATTAGGAGGAAAACTATTCTGATGTTTGTTATTGTTTCAGATTCCACCGTCACAGTTAAAACGGAAGTCCAAGACTTGGACTCTGAAGGTATGTTAGTATCCAAAGCATTGGTAGGGTCATAGCAAGGTTAGTGAGTCATAAGAATTCGTGTAACGCTGGATCACAAGTCCTTTTTGGGTAACCGGGGCACGTGCCCTGGACGTCAAAATCATAATAGGTTCCCAATAAGCTTACAAATAGGGATTGCAATCCGGAAAAACGGATCCGGTAATCCGGCGGATCCGGCAACATTTAACGGTTACCGGATCCGGTACTAATATACCGGATCCGTTGCTAGCAATTTGTGGCACAATAATATAGTTGTTGCATTAGTAGGCATTTTAAATACGTTGTGTTCATGTGTGCGAGTCGTTCGTCGCCGAGTCGCCCCACTACGCTTCGCCAGTAGCACCCCGCTCGCTCCCACGCATCCGCCTTTCGCCTCGCGCGAGGAAATAAATGTTGTAGTTGTTGTCTACTTGTCTTAACATTGGTTAGGTTAGGTTAGGTTAGGTTAGGTTAGGTTAGTTGATTTTATACATTTGCGAATTATTTTTTATAAACTACCTACATATAAGTGCAGTGACACTTATAGTAATTCTCACTAATTTTGGTTAAAAAGCGATAATCCAGATTTGATCAATCCGGACTGAAAATGACGCCGGATTGCAATCCCTACTTACAAAGCTTTATATATATATATTATATACTATATATGTATTATTTTATGACTGTATATATTTATAAATGTAAATATTTCGTTTTATTTATAATTATTTTTAAATACTTACCATTTATGTTTTATTTTTATTTATTTTTCTTATTTGTGTTACATCGTGTTTTTCTATTCTTGGTTGCCTGGAAGAGATCGCTGTTAGCGATAAGGCCGCCCCTTGTGGCACTAGCTCATAAGGTTCTTTTGTTCTATGTACTTTTTTCTGTTTATGGTGTGCACAATAAAGAGTTATATCTATCTATCTATATACCAAAGAAAGATTGTTGCACAAAGCGTCTAGTATCCAGCGCACGTTGTTCTATCGATTATACATTTGATTTTAAAACGTCCAGCTGGTATTGAAAGAAAAAAAGAAAGAACGGGAACTACGCGGGTGAAACCGCGCGGCGTTTGCTTGTAATTTATAAATGTATATAAAGAACACGAAAACTTTAGTCGAAACAAAATAAAATTTTTTTAGGTACTGTAGGAGTTATTTATTTCTTTTCTTAGTTTAAAACAAAATTACGTTAAACATACTAAAAATCATAAATAATACAAAAAAAACTTAAAAAGTAGAGTGCGACCGGCAGCGGGGCAGGGCTCCAGCTGCCGGAGGTTAGGGCTGCAGAGCGAGAGAGCGAGGAACCTCCTCACAATGCGCGCCGTGTCAAGGATCACTGCCTTTTGGATCTGACCCTTGACCCAACCGTCTAGCGAGAGCCTCTTAAAATGTTGGTCGAGACTCTTCGCTATAAGACCGTTCACCGTGACAACTACAATGATCGTCAAATCAAAAATTATTAATGGTAGCTACCATTCCACAGATAAACACACTTGGTGGTAGATCTCTTTAGCAGGATGTCGTCTAGGTAGGTACCACCGCAGTACCAGTTATTCTGCCGCCAAGCAGTAGTGTGTAAACATTTTTAATAATAATAATTTATTTTTTTATTTTTATTTATGCGCCAAAGCAGTGATGCCCTGGACTTTGTTTTGTTACCATCAGGAGAGCGTATCGTTCGTATCATTACATTTTACATAAAAAAAGCAGTAATTGTTTTTTTTTTAATGTAAATTCTTTAAAAACTCATTAATTTTTACATTAAAAAAAAAATACATTCAAAGATGGTAATATTTTACAATAGTCCCCGCACTAGGGCTAGCCTGTATCGCGGGAGGCTGGAACCGATTAAATATTTTAAATTTAAAAGAGAACTTGTACTATTTTTTTTTAACTATATTATTTGATGCTAATAGATTAATAAGCAAGGAATGCAGAAAAGTATGTATGTATGTGTGTGTGTGTGTGAGTGTGTGTGTGTGTGTGAGAGAGAGAGTGAGAGTGTACGTGTGTGTGTGTTGTGAGAGAATATGTAAGAGATTTTATAAAATATTTGACAGCAAGTGTAGGGTTTGATTTAAGTAATGGCCTTAAATTTTAGTTCATAGCTTGTAGTAGGTATTACGGAAATTACTTCATGATTGGACGATAAACAGAGACTCGGTAGCGTCGTTAGTCGAGTGAGAGAAGCCATTTCTTTACTTTTTCAATTTACAAACCTTTCCGTCGGGTGTTGAAAATGAGACCCCAAAATCTTATCACGTTCCCACCACAATTAATTCAATGTTTTGTCTTCAGATGATATGTTCTTGACTGAAATCCAAACCATGAAAAGCAAGTCCGAAACCGCGCCAGCTAAAAAGAAAGCCAAAGTCACCCAAAGCTCCACGAACAAACATGAAACGGATGATGAAGTATTGGAAATTATTCAAGGTAAGTGTTACATTTTACATTATACAGGTGTAACGAAATTTTTTTTTTTTTATGTAAAAGTAATGAGACGATCGAGACGCTCTCCTGATGGTAAGAGATAACGCCTGTCCATGACCATTGCAGCGATACACAGAACTTTGAATAACAAAACATCGTCCAGGGCATCACTGCTTTGGCACTCATTACTTTGGGACTAGATGGTTAGTCTCAACAGCCCAGTAATTTCGCTAGCTGCAGTACCCTTCAAACCGGAACACAGTAGTGTTTGCACACTACTGCTTGGCGGCAGAATATCTGGTACTGCGGTGGTACCTACCTAGACGACCTCCTGCTAAGGAAATCTACCAGCAAGGAAATCTTGTTCGATCCACGTTTGAGAATCATTCACGCTTTTTGTTGTTACGTACATACTAGCTGCGCCTGCTACATCCGCTACATGTTTTCGTGATAAAAATTAGCCTATGTGTTAATCCAGGGTCTCGGCTACGTCAATACTATAAATTTCATCTGAATTCGTTCAGTAGTTTTTGCGTGAGAGAGTAACAAACATCCATCCAAACTTTCACATTTATAATATTAGTGGGATTATTAACTCGAAAATACCATAATATTATGCAACAAACAATCTGCCTCGGTCCTGTGCCAATCTGGTCCAGGTTCGACCCGCGACGGTGACGATATCGTCGACCCATCTTGCGGCTGGACGACCAACGCTCCGTATTTAGTAATGTAACATGTAGGTAATGGTAAAAATATGTTGTTTATATTTTATTAGCCATTGAGTTTGGGTCGGAGCTATGCGTTGATATAATTTGGAACATGATAAAATTTAAAACACGAATCACAAATACATGATGATAGCTCAGTGGTTAGCGCGGTAGGTTCGCATACCGAAGGGCGTGGGTTCAAACCCCAACAATGAGCTTGAGCTGCCGGTGAAGGAAAACATCGTGAGGAAACCATAACATGGTGGTAGCGTAATCTATCGTATCCCCGCGGTGTTACCCGCTACATGTTTTCGAGATAAAAAGTAGCCTATTTATTTATTTATTTGTTGAGATAAAAACGACAATAATAATCACATTAATTACATATATTTTCATTTATTAATTATTTCTATCTATGTGTTAATCCAGGTTATAAACTGTCTGTGTTCCAAATTTCATCCAAATCCGTTTCCAAATCAGTAGTATTTGCGTGAAAGAGTAACAAACATACATCCATACTTACAAACTTTCGCTTTATTAGATTCAGAAATTCAGATTCAGAAATATTTATTGAAAAAAAACACTGATACAATTTAATATTATGTTAGGTGTTCTTGCAAAGATTGTGCCATCGGTCTACCCTTATCGGGCATTCGATAATTTAATTAAACATTATGTCATCTTGATTTAAAAAAAAAAAAAATTTAATTAACAATTTCAAAATATACTGTAAAGTTATTAGGATATGTTTTTTTTTTTTTTTTTTGGTTGACAGGCTAGTTGTTTGACCACAGCTCACCTGATGTTAAGTGAAGGTGTGGTCGAAGATGGTAAAGCACACCTAGCCTGGAATGGAACTGGCTCTCAAGTGAGGCTGCTGGAACACACCGTTAGATGCTTGGCGGCAGATTTTCAACTTGAGGGTGGTAGCTAGCCAGCCGAGTACTAGAAAGTACCCTACCACCATGCTATGGTTTCCTCACGATGTTTTCCTTCACCGGCAGCTTAAGCTCATTGTTGGGGTTTGAACCCACGCCCTTCGGCATGCGAACCGACCGCGCTAACCACTGAGCTAACATCATGTATTTGTGATTCGTGTTTTCAATTTTATCATGTTCCAAATTATATCAACGCATAGCTCCGACCCAAACTCAATGGCTAATTAAATATAAACAACATATTTGTACCATTACTTACATTTTACATTACTAAATACGGAGCGTTGGTCGTCCAGCCGCAAGATGGGTCGACGATATCGTCACCGTCGCGGGTCGAACCTGGACCAGATTGGCACAGGACCGAGGCAGATGCCATGTAATGAGAGAGGCCTATACCCAGCAGTTGGATAAAGAAGGCTGTGGATGATGATGATGATTACTAAAATAAGTTTATATGATTATGTCACCGTAAAACTTCGTTAATAAATCTTAGGTTTTACTAGTAAATTTCAGGTTTAACTAATAAATATTAGGGTTTACAAGTCAATCTTATTTTGCTGGTAAATCTCAGGTTTTACTTGTAAATATTAGGTTTTACCAAAGCGACTTTGTAGATAAGGTAAATAGTGGAGTCGCCACTACAATACTAAAGCATGACCAGGGTTGGATTCGGGTACGTTGAAAAATATAGTACAAGACCATCAAAATAGTAGTACGCCGATAGTACACTTTTTTTTTAAATCTTACATTGTAAAAAAAAGCAATTAATCAATAAAATAGATAGTTTTTAGTTACAAAATTTACTCCTAAATTATGTAAGTTCTTGACTATTATTTTCTTTAGCCTTAGCATGTAATCATAAAAACATCTCTTCTAAACTGCGAGTATACGAAAGAATAAAATCGGTACAGTTGCCACTTTTGCTGCATTTTTTTCCTTAGATTTTGGCGTCGCATCTCAAACATTTGCCAGTGTCAAGTTACAATTTTAAGTATCATAATTTAAATACACAAAATGCGAAGCCAAAATAAAAAAAAAATGAAGAAGAAGTATTGTTTTACAGCTTACCACAATGTGTTGTTAGGCTGTCAAATAATACCCAATGTTTTTTTTTTACAGATGGTTTGGCTATAAACGGGTGTCATATTTACCTATTTTGGTTTTTTCTAAGCGAAGTAACGAAATTGTAGTATTTTTCCGTACTATCCTTAGGTATGGATATTATCTAGTACGGAGCATGAAATAGTAGTACAAATACTATAATTATAGTACGAAATCCAACGCTGAGCATGACTGGCTTAGACTGACATGGACTGAACTTGACTTATGAAACTTGAAATAATCAAAACACTTGACACTGGCAAATGCACAAAATGCGACGCCAAAATGAAAGAAGAAGAATAAAAGGAAAGTGCCACTTATCATTTTTTTTTTTGATAATTTGCCCCTGCGGGCAGGCTAAAGCTATAAAGCCATACTGCCTTGTCTTAAGTGTTATTTCTGCTGTATCTTGGCTATAATTATAGTCGAAGTCGTCTTTGTCAAGTCCAGTTCGTGTCAGTTAATTGCAGTCATGCTTTAGTAAAGTAGTGGCAACTTTATTATAAAGCTTCGATGGAGTTTTGGAAGCAACACGAAAACTCATGTTTCACCACATTATATCATTTTCCCACACTCGCGCTTGTAATTCGGCACTTTATGAATAAAACACCACCATTTTTATACATAAACACTCGACAAAACACTAGTTTTGGAAAAAAATACAACGGAGCGACACGACTCTTCCCGCGTTCCCGCCAAAAAAACCTGCCACTTATCATAGACATTTGTAATTTTTTTAAAACTAGTTGGCATGTCTCGATTTTTGTCTATGGCAGGAGGCCAAACGCTAACACTGTATACGGTCTAGGTGCATTATAATTATATTTAAAAAAGTCATTAATTTGTAAGTTAATAAGTCATTAATTAATTATGATTGTAAAATAAATAAGTAGGTAAGTAAGTTCTAGAGTCAAAATACACAAAAATGTTAACAATATTTTTAAGCATTCCGTGGTTTCTCGATAAGTTTTATTTATTCCAAAATGTCGCTCAAAATTTATAATTCTATTTCCATAATGAGTAATGAGCGCCAAAGCAGCGATGCCCTGGACTTTGTTTTGTTACTCAAAGTTCTGTGTATCGCAGCAATGGTCATGGACAGGCGTTATCTCTTACCATCAGGAGAGCGTCTCGTTCGTCTCATTACTTTTTTACACAAAAAAAAATAATTATACTATTATAAAGATGATAGATTTGGGAAGCTACACTTTGGGTGATATAGGCTACTTTTTATCCCTGTATTCCCACGGGAACGGGAACTATGCGGGTGAAACCGCGAGGCGTTCGCTAGTAAATTTATGTTATACTTTTCGCGTTGTCACCACGTATGTCACCCGGGGATAGAGTAACTTCCCAACGGTGAAAGAATTTTTGAAATCGGTCCAGTAGTTTCGGAGCCTATTCAATACAAACACAATCAAATCTTTGCTCTTTATAGTAGTATATAGATAGATAGATAGATTATTGTAACTAATATTATATCATTATAATAAGTAATTAGATGTTATCACTGAAATAAAAGATTAAGGTGGTTCGATTTCCATACAAACATTTTTTTTCCATTTATGGATAAATGGAGCATAATTTTACAGTGACATTTATTTTGGTCTTTATTTGCGGTAAATTACAATTGTTTGAATAAAACAGTAGATTGCTGGCATGAAATCAAATTTATGAATTTATGATTTTTAAGCAATTGTGATTTACCGCAAATAAAGACTAACTAAATAAATGCAAGTAGCTGTGATTTCACTGTAAAATTATGCTCCATTTGTCCATAAATGGAAAAAAAATATTTGTATGGAAATTGAACCACCTTAAATGGAGTTGTAAACTTTCTGAGGTGCTAATGTACGGTATAAAGTCTGCCATAGGTAACTAATATTGTTTTTCTCTTATTTTATTTTAAGCTATTGCATAGCTTCTATCGCGGGCCTTGAGCGTGGAGACCGAATCCAATAAATTCCGTAACGAAAATAACCTAACACTCCCCACTCCCACCGGCACAGCGGTGACACTTTATAGTTTTGCCATCTATCGATGAATAGCAGAACTTTTAATGACTTTTTTGAAATATCACGCTTGTCTCTTTAGTTCAGCAACTCGCCGCTAGGTGGCATTGGTTGTATCGGCGTAAAAATGCTATGCAATAGCTTTACCGCAGCAGTCCCCGAGTGCCACACGTCTTTTTTTATTTATACTACATATACTTTTGAGGAAATCACACGTATGCAAATGACTTTTTAATAAATATTGATATTTTATTGATACAGTAGGTATAGAGGCATGGCAAAGTCAATTTTTTTTAATGCGTTAAACAAGATTCTGTCGGTTTTAAATGACAAACTGATATCAAACTTTTATTTTGGGCTTCAAAAACAGTTTCCCCAGAATACCGTATCGACGTATGTAACGTCTTGATAGGACGTAAGTACCGTTTGAGTTGAGTTTGGAACAAACCGACTCCGCGTGCACCTTCCAATCCAAATGAAGACCAAATTTTCAATTTAAAAAATTCTTTATTTACCTTTGTAACATTTGCTCATTTCTAGTATACATTTAGCCTAGAAATAACATACTTACAATTAGGTTTCGTTTTACAGGCTGTATAACATACGCTTATATTAAAAACTAATAAAATCAACTTTAAATTTTTTCTCATACAATGAAATTTCGAAAAGTTTTTTGAGTTAAACTAAAATAAATAATTATAACAATTGCCACAAGCTTTAGGAAGCAGCATTGTGTTTTTTTTTTATTTGTTGGATTTGTCCATTAATGTAGGGTAGGACGTAATAAGCCAGCGAACCGCGCTAGGCGAACCGCAGAGCAGCAGGAGCGAAGACCCAAAAACTTCGTAAATGAAACATCCTCGATGATTCTCAGTCTTTGAATATTCCACCCATCTCACTGGAGCTACTATGCCAGTGGTCCAGAGCCTCGCTCCGGTGCTTCAAGGAGCTGGGTTGTCTCAGGGGGAAATGAATAAAACACCCCAAGCGGAACGTCGGTGCAGGACTCATAGCCCCCACTTTGCATAAGAATAAGTGTCCTCGATGTCATTGCTCCCAGCGTGGTACAGGTTTTATGTATTTTCGTATATATTTACGTTTTTCTCTTTTAGGCATTTCTATTATCCGGAACAAGAGCACTCCCGTGCGAAGAGACATTGACTACAAAGTTACGGGTGATCAGTTTCAATGCCTCAAATGTCCCATAATATTACAAAGAGAATGTGTCATACGGAGACACATAAGAAATGTACACTTCAAGGTGACGCATTACAAATGTCCCATATGCTTCGAGAGTTTCCGAAGATTGGACCAAGTCATAAAGCATAATTTAGAAAGACACGACATAGACAATAGATTCAGATGCAACGCGTGCGATAAAACTTTTTACACGAATCAAGTATTGACGTCGCATATATCGGGATATCATATGTTAGGCGAAAAGATTAAATGTAAAAAGTGTGATTATGAAACGTACAGCAAATTCAACTTGAAGAGGCACAATCAAAATCATTCTAGCGAAAGGAAATTTGAGTGCCAGTATTGTCGCAAGAAGTTCAAGAGACAGTCCACTTTGAGATGCCACGAGAAAATACACACGGGGGACAAGAGGAAGGTCTGCACGGAGTGCGGACAAGCGTTCGTGCAACGAGCGAGCTTGAAGTACCACATGACCAAACACCACCCGGGAGTCTCCTTCTAACTTAGCTTCCGTTTATGTTAAAAAACGATTATGTATGTAGTACAATTAGATTGATAGATAGAACTCTTTTATTGTGCACACCATAGACAGAAAAGAGTACAGAGAACAAGAGAATCTTATGAGCTAGTGCCATATCGCTGAGAGCGATCTCTTCCAGGCAACCAAGACACGATAGATGACATAAGAAACAGACGGGAGATGTCTATTGATACAATTGATGTTTTTTGTGAAGTGGTCGAGTTGCAACGTTAACTATGAAATATTTATTATTTAATGTACGTACGTTTGTCGTTTTTCTTGTATTTTTGATAAGAGTGCCTATATAAATGTAGAATTCAAGGGCGGGTCTAGTTTTGGTTGTCAGTGGGGGGTCACGTCGGTCAGTCGTAGTCTAGTCGCAAGAAATTATAATTTAATTTTTATAATAATAGAATCAAGTAAAAAATAGGTATTTTATTAATGTATGTACTTACTGCAGTTAAAAATACTTATATTTAAATAACAAAAATCTGTATTGTGACAAAAAATATATAAAAATATTATCTTTAACAATTTTAATTAGTGGTCCACCTAGTTCCTGGACCCAGCCCAGGGGGGTCATGAAAAATTAAAAAATTAAATAAATTTAATTTAATTTTTTAATCTATCTATGTATCACGTATTTTCTCGTATAATTTCAAAAATAAGCCGTCTATTGATGCTTTTCTAGCCCTCCGCGTCTCATACGGTTAATGGGTCCCAACTAGAAAACTCCGATTTGACGTCTCGATTTAGATCTGCATGTTACGTTACACTTGTTGAAGCCATTTTTTCCGCTCTGAGACAGCGTGTGCTAACGTATGTATACAAATTAATTTAAAATAATGTATGGAATAGAATAGAATATAACTTTATTATACACCAGAAACACAGATCACAATTAATACAAATAGGAAACAAACAACAAACAAAAAAAAAGAAGATATAATAATATAACAAAACAATAGAATAAATGATGTATAAGGGCGGTCTTATCGCCTAGAGCGATTTCTTCCAGACAACCTTTGGATGGAAAGAAGAGTAAATAAATATAAGGTTGGTGTACAAAAGAAATAAATAAATAAAATAACAATACAATAAACGTATATACATAATTATGAGATACTAAATAAACTAAATATATAGATTAGCAGGCTGATAAATAATGTTTATATACTAAATTATTAAAAATATAAATTGACTTAGCCTGTCTAATAATGGTAGGAAGGGCATTCCAAAGTAAGACAGCTTCTACAGTAAAAGAAGTGCTGTTGGAAAGGTTGGAACGAGCAAAAGGAGGAATTTTTAGTTGGAGGGAACGGGATGAACGCAAGGAACCAGAATGAGGTTGAATAAATTCAAAGCGTTCCTTGTATAAATTTACAATGAAAAAAAAAACCGACTCCAAGACCCTAAGGCCTAAGTTACATAATTACGTGTGTAATATGATTAAGTGCATCATTTATAATTCAACAATTATATATGATGTACTTATTTATTAATGTCAAAGCATCAAAATACTACGTACTTAATTCTCAAATAAGCGATTTAAAAATTGTAATTCTTCTGAGAAAATAAATGTCTTTAAACTGAAGGCCAACTAAACGCACTGCTCCAATGAAACAGCGAGGTTTCGGAGTAAACGAAAATATCATCGATGTACACAATTTTAAGATTTTTGTTGATTTTTAAACACCGCTCTGAAGTATGATATCCCAAGCAGAATGATCGCGTAACATACGTACAAAAAAAAAGCAGTCGAAAGCAGTTGAATTTTTTCTACATTTTCTTATCAATTCAAATTCGCAAAAATACATGTAGGTATATAAGAAGTCTTATAGCTAGACCTCTAGTTCAGCTTGCTGCAGCAAGTGGCGATGGGCTGGACATAGTATCTGTTGCAGAACCGATAACCGCTGGGGCAGACGTGTTTTAGAGTGAAGACCTTTGAGTACTACTACTTTTTACGTTAAATTTAATTGTAAAGACGCAATCTAGAAATTAATCAGCCGTATATGAGACCAATCCACATACAACTTAACTTAACAAAGGTTCGAGTCTACCTTCATTCTACGAACCGCTAAACAATGGAATTTGCTGCTCGGTGTTGCCTGATAGATGCAATGGGTGACTTCAAGTCGCGAGTGAATCGGTTTCTCCTAGGCGAGCATGCTCCACCGTAGGCCGCATCTTCGCTTTACATCAGGCGAGTTAGCGGTCGAACGCTATTTGTAATTAAAAAAAAGAAAAAAAAGGTCCGATTTGAAAACAAAACGCAACTAATAGATATGTATATCTACGTTTTTCTTTTATTTTAGGCGTTCCTATTATCCGGATGAAGAGGACTCCCGTGCGAAGTGGTCTCGACTTTGTGGTTATTGAAAATATGTTCCATTGCCTTAGATGCTCAGTAACGCAAAAAAATAAAACATCAATTGCATATCATATCAGAAAGGTTCATTTCAAATATACAAACTTCAAATGCCCAATTTGCTTCGAACCCTTTCAGAGATTGGACCAAGTCGTAAAGCATAAACTAGTGAAACATGGCATAGACAATAGATTCAAATGCAATGCGTGCGAAAATGCTTTTTATTGTACTCAAAGATTGATGTTACATAAAAAAGGGTATCATATGTTAGGCGAGAAGTTAAATTGTAAGCAGTGTGATTATGAAACGCACAACAAATTAAATTTCAAGAGGCACTATCAGAATCATTCTAGCGAAAGGAAATTTGAGTGCCAGTATTGTCGCAAGAAGTTCAAGAGACAGTCCACTTTGAGATGCCACGAGAAAATACACATGGGGGACAAAAGGAAGGTCTGCACGGAGTGCGGACAAGCGTTCGTGCAACGAGCGAGCTTGAAGTACCACATGACCAAACACCACCCGGGAGTCTCCTTCTAACTTGGTTACTCTGTATTGGACAAGAATTTTATTTATCTCTACATAGTATAAAACTGTGTTCGCTTCTGTACGCTTGGATCTTTTAAATTACGCAACGGATTTTAATGCGGTTTCCATCAATAGACAGTGTGATTCGAGAGGATGATTTATATGTAAAATTCAATTATATGCACTACATTAGTACATACATTGCACCCGTACGAAGCCGGAACGGGTCGCTAGTCTCTACATAGTATAAAACAAAGTCGCTTTCCTTGGATCTTTTAAGGTGGTTCGATTTCCATACAAATATTTTTTTTCCATTTATGGACAAATGGAGCATAATTTTACAGTGAAATCACAGCTACTGGCATTTATTTATATCTTTATTTGCGGTAAATCACAATTGCTTAAATTAAACAGTGCATTATTAGCAAAAAATCAAATTTATGACTGATTTATAAATTTATGATTTTTTAATAAAACAGTAGATTATGCTAATAATCTACTCAAGTAATTGTGATTTACCGCAAATAAAGACCAAAATAAATGCCAGTAGCTGTGAAATTATGCTCCATTCGTCCATAAATGGAAAAAAAATGTTTGTATGGAAATCGAACCACCTTAAACTACGCAACGGATTTTAATGCGGTTTCATTCTGTGTGTAGATTGAATTGTATGCGGTTTAATTCTATATTATGTTAATTAAATTGTATGCGGTTTTATTCTGTATGTGGATAAAATTTGACACGGTTTCACTATATATGTAGATTAAATTGTATACGGTTTCATTCTGTATATGGATTAAATTGTATGTGGTGTTTCATTCTCAATTTAGATTAAATTGTATGCAGTTATGTGGATTAAATTGTATGCAGTTTCATTCTTATGTGGATTAAATTGTATGCAGGTCCATTCTGTATGCGAATTAAATTGAATACGATTACATTCTATACGTGGATTAAATTGTATGCGGTTTAATTCTGTGTGTGGATAAAATTAGATGCGGGTTCGCTCTATATGTAGATTAAATTATATGCGGTTTCACTCTATATGTAGATTAAATTGTATGCGGTTTCATACTGTATATGGATTAAATTGTATGCTGTTTCATTCTGTATGTGAATTAAATTATATGCAATTTATTTTTCTATTTAGATTAAATTGAATACGATTTCATTAATAGACGATAATAGACGATTAATAGGCAATAATAACGAGATTAAATTGTATGCGGTTTAATTCTGTATGTCGATTAAATTGTATGCGGTTACATTCTGTTTGTAGATGAAATAATTGTATGTGGATTAATTTTGCTTTTCTCGAATTTAGCAATATGTTGTTCTAAATGTTGTTTATTTTTATAGGTAGATCAAGGTTAAATATTATTATATATCGATTAAGTTCGCAAAGAAGCGTTTACATTCGCATTTATTTTATTTATTTATTTATTTTGTTTAATTGTTTATACACTTATAACTATAGATAGATAGATATAACTCTTTATTGTGCACACCATAAACAGAAAAAAAGTACAGAGAACAAAAGAACCTGTAGTAACTAACTATAGCGTGTATAATAGGAGGAATTTATGCTTAAGCATTTTCTACCAGTAATCGCCACGGTAAATGAGATGAGGTTGTAGACCGCGCATCAAAACATATATAAAATACAAACAAAAACAAATCTATACATAAGTACTATAGTTATGTAGTATTATTATCTGTTTTGTGACTTAGACACAATGTTTATGTATTTGATTTTGATTGTTTGCAAGAAAAATAGAATATTATTATGAGGAAATAGCGGAGGTACCGTAACATCTTATTGCGATTTAAATTAGGTAATCACAAAACTAGATGTTAAAATCTGTAACCTGATTGCATGAGCATATAGCTTATTGCATGAGCATGTAGGTTGCTATGTACATAAATGGCAATAAGATGCTATGGTACTCTAGCAGAGAACTGAATGTGAAATGTAAGTTACTATATGTAGATACTTACTTATATCTATGTATTAAAACTTCTAAAAACAAGATCTATGTTTTTTTAAGCCAATATTACACCTTGGCAAGTCGATGCTGATTAGCTATTGATCGTGGCAGATGACATAACAAGAAAAAGTTCTATACAGGTTTATACGCTTGGAGTGTACTTAGCCGAAAGGGGGTTTTACTTATCATTAGGAAAAAACCATTGTATGCCATTATGACAAAAACAACAATGAAATCGTAAAAAATAATTAGCTCTTTCCTATATTTGGTCAACAAACTTTTTTGGACATGCTACATCGCAAATCGCATCTTCACTTAACAGATACAAATCTATTATTGATAACACCAAAGTAACAGGCCATTGTTCTTCATATTTAAAAATATCAAAATCATAACATATGCCAATGAAATAATATTTATGTTAGGGTGGTACGATTTCCATACAAATAAATTTTTGCCATATAAGGACAAATGGAGCGTAATTTTACAGTGAGATCACAGCTACTGCCATTTATTTCGGTCTTTATTTGCGGTAAATTATAATTGCTTGAATAAAATAGTAGATTATTAGCATAAAATCAAATTATAGATAATGGTACGTAACCCTACGTGTGTGAGTCCGACTCGCACTTGGCCGGTTTTTTTAACTTCATGTTGGAATATTTATATGTAAAGCGACGAGTGTTTTTTTAATTATGAGCAGTATTTTCGCGGAGCCCTAACAGACGATTTGCAGACCTCTAGGGTTCCGCGGAGCAACTTTGATTATTGCAGCTCTATGCCATGTATGTTAGGGTGTCCCAAAAAAAAATTTTTGTTCTTCCGTAACGCCTGAGGTTTTAAAACTTGCGTAATTGATCGTTAATTAAAATAATGTTACAAATGTTTGCCCCAAAACATTAACTTGTTTTTAAAACGACTTTAAATTGTTTTAGTTGTAGTGCACGATAGAAATTATGTACTAAATATATATATATATATTTTTTTTAATCTATTTTTATTTGGGAACATTGATTCACATATGACTATGTCAGTCCCATAGTATACACATCCGTTAATCATATAAACCTGTTTACATTCTGGTCATTAAATGGCTGTAGAAAAACTGATAGAGCGTCCTAGCTACGCTAGACGTTGGCATAGCTAAGACACTCTGAATCAGACCGACATTTAAGGTATTGGGGTCATCCGTCCTTATTAGACTTTCTCTCATGTCTGCGCTCTGGACACACTCCATGAGTAAATGGTAAATATCCTCAACAGGTGCACCATATGTACCACAACTAGAATCTTCTACTTGTCTCATTAGATATTTAAAGTTGTTCAACGGCATGTGTCCAGAACGCAATCCATGAGCGATCACAATGTATTTTCGACTTAGTTTCACGTCAACCCACCATGGAACATGAGGAGGTTCTCCTTGCATGGTTCAGTACCATATACCTTTCTCTATAGAAGCACGATCAAAATATTTTTTCCATTCTAGTCTAATTCTGTCTTTGTATTTAATCAGTACTTCGTTGTACTCAGGCGTTAGATGAACGTCAATGCCATCTGATGTCGCTTTTCCAGCCAGCTTATCTGCCTCCTCATTACCACGTAGGCCGACATGTGATGGAACCCATTGCAATACTAAATATATTGTTATTGTTTATTTTCAGAGAAGAAGGAATCAAAACGTGGAAAGAAGAAAGGCGCACAAGCTGCCACGGACGACGCTGCTGAATCTGATGAAGAAGAATTGATCACCGTTGAAGGTAGGTCACTGCTATTAACATTAAAATTGACTTCCATAGCGGGAGGCGGTTCAGAAAACCGTTGATGACGAAAGTGTGGGGTACAAGTGTTGCAGCTACGTGAACACAAACACCGATCTATGATCTACATCCGAGATGTAATTACATCACTCGATAACTAAAGGATCATAGCTCAGTGGTTAACGTAATATGTTTACACGTCGAAAGGCATGATTTCAAACCCCAACAAAGAGCTTGAGCTGCCGGTGAAGAAAAACGTGTTGATACCATAGCGTGATAGCAGGGTACTTTCTAGTGGGTCTAGCTACCATCATCAAGTTGAAAATATACCACCAAGTACCTACCGGTGTGTTTCGACAGCCTTACTTAAGCTGTCTCTTAACATCAGGTGAGCAGTAGTTAAATACCTAGCCTGTCAACGATTAAAAGAATATTATAAAATTCGTTACGTTGAGTTAGGACGTGAAATATGGAAATCAAAAGGATTCCTTAGTGTTCAAAAATGTACACGTGTTCAGCGTTCACGTACACACGGTCGTGTTCACGACACTAACACACCCTGATTTTCGTTTTCTACTTAATATGGTCAAAGAGGCAATTCGGTATGTAAAGAAAAAAAAAACTTTGCTGATTCCAAAACCATTTCGAAATATTACAGTCCTGTACATGATTTTCACGTTTAAAACTCTTTAAACTATGAGACGGGGTTTATTTCAGGGGGTTTCGGGGGTTATCAGTTGGTTAGTTGCTAATCTTTTTTTATCTAAACCAGGGTTTCCCAAACCGATATTCGGTATCCCAGGGGTCTCATAAACAAATACTTATTTTGGGGGTCGACGAGGTCTAAAAATCTCCCCTATTCATTAACACAACGCTCGCTTATTAAAAAAAAGACGTAACTCAAAACATGTGAAATTGGAGATTTTCTAATAAAACGCGTCTTCATCACGTAAAGAATTGGTAAAATTTAATAGCCACGCCGTTACGATACAAGTGAGAGAGATGCGCGATAGTTCTCCTCTTTACAAGCAACAAGAACTGACAACTCGATTATTGTCGTTTGGTGCATCATTAAATTAAAACTAAAATTATGTAGATTTATCATCTCGTCTGGTCAACGCCACACGTGAATAAAACGCTGGCCTTTATTTTGCTCAGCGTTTGAGTATTGCCATACAACGCGGCAATGGGGCCAGCGTTATGTGAACTATTCCCATTGATAGCGGCCTTTTAGAGTAGTTATTATTTTAAGTTATTTTATTTTGTTTAATTGAAACTAAAACTTTGGTAGGTATTATAAATGAATCATTTATGAGTTATGGGCAACGCTGCTTTGGCGCTCATTACTTTGAGACTTTCGATGGTTAGTCTCAACAGCCCTGTAATTTCGCTAGCTGCAGTACCCTTCAAACTGGAACACAGTAATGTTTACACACTACTGCTTAGCGGTAGAATATCTGTTCCCCCTATGGTACCAGTGGCGACCTTAGGGGGTGGCAAGTATGGCAACCACCTGGGGCTTCACTCTGCCAGGGGCCTCTCGTCCTCAACTACCCAAGTAGAAAAAAGTCTTACGTAAGTCATCATACGTCCGTGTATCTCGAGCCTTGCACTTCACAAAACCCCACCTGAACGCACGGTTTCATAATTAGTGCAAGCATGTAACGGCTACTCTAGCACTCGAACAATTTTTTTATTTAAACAGACACAAAGAAAGAGGGCCTCCCAATGATCTGTCGCCCCGGGGCCTCGCAACAGCTAAGGCCGCCGCTATATGGTACCCACCTAGACGACCTCCTGCTAAGGAGATCTACCACCAAGTACATGCCTACACTACAAAACCGTCACAGTACCGTTTATACGGAAACCGTGTGTGTGTGAAAAGGGCCTCAGGGTTCCTTTTTCCTTTAGATACGGAACCCGATAAAGAAATCTTGTTTCATAAAAAAAAATGCCGATGAAAACGTTTTCTCTCTTTTAGGCATGTCTGTCATCCAAGTCAAGACCAGACGCGTGCGGAAATATAAAGACTACATGGAGACCGACGATGGGTTGCGTCAATGCGTCAGATGTTGTCTAGTAACCAATCGAAACGCCATGGGAATGCATATAAAAAGTGAACATTTCAAAACGGCAAAATATAAATGTCCATTATGCTTTGAATTATTCTGGGAACTGAGAGAACTCCGCAAACATAATTTAAGCGTACACGACATCGATAACAGGTATAAGTGCAACGCATGTGATAAGAGCTTTTTCACTGCGCGCCAATTGCAAAATCACAAAGCCTGTTTTCACATGTTAGGCGTAAAGAAGACGTGCAAGGAATGCGGTTTTGAAACATATCTCGACCAGCGGTTTACAAGACATATGATTTGTCATTCCAATGAAAGGAATCATCAATGTGAGTATTGTCATAAGACGTTTAAGAGGTTGTCAACGTTGAAATTCCATGTGAGGATACACACGGGAGAAAAGACAAAAGTTTGCGCAAAGTGCGGACAAGCGTTTGTACAAAGAGCCAGTTTGAAATATCACATGGCCAAACATCATCCGGGAGTCGCCTGCTAACTTGACAATTGTGCGGACTAGCGTTTGTACAAAGAGCCAGTTTGAAATATCACATGGCCAAACATCATCCGGGAATCACCTGCTAACTTGACAATTGTGCGGACTAGCGTTTGTACAAAGAGCCAGTTTGAAATATCACATGGCCAAACATCATCCGGGAGTCGCCTGCTAACTTGACAATTGTGCGGACTAGCGTTTGTACAAAGAGCCAGTTTGAAATATCACATGGCCAAACATCATCCGGGAGTCGCCTGCTAACTTGACAATTGTACTATGAGTAGTGGCAGACTTAGTTTACTTCGTGGTAGATCTGTTCAGGAGGTCGTCTAGGCACCACCGCAGTACCAGATATTCTGCGGCCAAGCAGCAGTGTGTAAACATTAGTGTTCCGGTTTGAAGGTTACCTCAGGTAGTGAAATTACAGGGCTGTCCAGACTAACCATCGAAGGCGAACCATTTTGTAGCGATGGTAGCTCAGTGGTTAGTGCGGTAGGTTCGCATGCCGAAGTGCGTGAGTTCAAACCCCTATAAGATTTAATAATAAAATTATTACTAGTTGGTTAAGGTTAGGTTAGTTAAATTTCTGAATTTATGATTTTTTAATAAAACAGTAAATTATGCTAATAATCTACTGTTTTATTCAAGCAATTGTGATTTACCGCAAATAAGGACCACAATAAATTCCAGTAGCTGTGATTTCACTGTAAAATTATGCTCCATTTGTCCATAAATGGCAAAAATTTCTTTGTATGGAAATCGAACCACCTTAACATTTTTTTCTAATGATGAAGTTGAGGCATTTCCGATGATTTATTGATTCCCTCGCCAGTCTTGCTGTATAACATCAATATAAGTCGTGAAATAAGAATTTTGGGAAGTTTTATTTCGTGTCCGTGAGGGTACAGCGTAGCGATGATAGCGCGGTAGGTTCGCATGCCGAAGGGCGTGGGTTCAAACCCCAACAATGAGCTTGAGCTGCCGGTGAAGGAAAACATCGTGAGGAAACCATAGCATGGTGGTAGGGTACTTTCTAGTACTCGGCTGGCTAGCTACCACCCTCAAGTTGAAAATCTGCCGCCAAGCATCTAACGGTGTGTTCCGGCAGCCTCACTTGAGAGCCAGTTCCATTCCAGGCTAGGTGTGCTTTACCATCTTCGACCACACCTTCACTTAACATCAGGTGAGCTGTGGTCAAACAACTAGTCTGTCAACCATTAAAAAAACAAACACAGCTCACCCGACATTAAGTCATGGTATGGTACATGAAGGCTCTCATGACCATGTGGTGTTTGTGTCAGCAGCTATCGCAATACAAGTTTGTGCTCGTGCCGAACTAGCTTACACGTGGAAATTACGTTGCGCTACACGAATCCCTGAAGTTAGCATCTCAAAGAAAAAACTTCCGATTTTTTGGCATCTTTGTAAAATTATGCTCCATTTATCCATAAATGATGGATAAATGGAGCATAATTTTACAGTAAAATCTCAGCTACTGGTATTTATTTTGGTCCTTATTTGTGGTAAATCACACTTGCTTGAATAAAACAGTAGATTATTAGCATAATTTACTGTTTGTATGGAAATCGAACCACCTTAAGTTTTAATAATAGTTCTAGCGGGTTTACTATCGAAACTGAATATTGAAAAATGTGATGCTAATATCGCAATACAAATCATAGCATCTTATCGATATTCGCAGATTTGACGTCAGTAGAAATGAAATTCACTAAGTTCTACAGTTCTCGATAAGTTTTAACTATAGTTCCGTTATTTTTTCTACTAGAACTGCATTTTTATACACTCAGATGCTAACTATTGAGATGTTAACTTCACGGACGTAGAACACTAGAATAAGTTAGCTTTAAACTATAATATCTTTATTAAATTTTGGTATTCAATAAACGTAGTTGAAACAATCATCATGTTTTAATTTACTATCACCACCGACGTTATCAATTGTTTTTTTTAATGTGAGTATAAGAATATAATGAGATGAACGAGACGCCTAATGGAAAAGTCCAGGTCATCGCTGCTTTGACGATTTTATTGTTTTATTAAAAAATCATTCATAAATTTGATTTTATGCTAATATAATATAATCTACTTTTTTATTATAGACCAAAATAAATGCCAGTAGCTGAAATTATGCTCCATTTATCCATAAATGGCAAAAAAATATTTGTATGGAAATCGAATGGTTCGAGCTCCAGTAGATTATTTATTAGCATAAAATCAAATTTATGATTTTGTAATAAAACAGTAGATTGTGCTAATAATCTACTGTTTTATTCAAGGAATTGTGTTTTAGCGCAAATAAAGGCCAAAATTAATGTCAGTAGCTGTGATTTCACTGTAAAATTATGCTCCATTTGTCCATAAATGTAAAAAAAAATATTTGTATGGAAATCGAACCACCTTAAGAAGGAAGAGCCAAAAAGTATAATTTAAAAAAATTCTATCTTTTTAAAGAGCTACTGAAATGGTAATTTTATAGTAACATTGCTGATGCTTGATTTTTTTTATTCAGAATAGGTTCACGTTTGATCACACTCTGCATGATGTTAAGCATCAGTGTGGTCTAAGATGGAGCACTTTTACCTAGAAGAAACCTATTTACTCTAGATTTAAAGACACTATTTTTTTAAATTTAGATTTTTAAAAATAGGTTTGCGTTTGACCAGGCCCTGCCTGATGTTAAGCGGGATGCAGTCTAGAAAAAAACCTGTACCTAACTGGGAACACAGACTCCGGCAGAGAGTTCCACAACCTCGCTGTGCGGATGAAAAATGTGGAATCAAAACGCTTTGTGCGTACAATAAAAGCTCTTTTTTCGCGGGGTATACGTTCCATAAATATGCCGCGAATACAGAAACCATGGATATGGAATGGTAATTAGTATGAAATCATATGGGATACGTTCTAACGTTCCAACATATAACCAATATGTAGCAAAATAAAACCAGGGTTTAAAAATTATTGTTTTTTGTTTTGTTTTGTCGCTTTTGAAAAGTCTTTAAATTCAGATAAATAATTTGCCGTTTCGAAATAAGGCATTCGACAATGGCCTTTATACGGTGGCAGTAAAGTTGTTTTAGTTTGAAATTAGTCCACTCGGTTACATCTTTTATAAAAGCCGCAACGTACGTACGTAATAAGTACGTACCAACAGTACATACATACTCAAAAGATGACGGTACATTAATAAATGACACCCAAGTCTTTTCTGTTTACCGATTGCATCCGCGAATAATGAATTTTTAGCCGCGAATACAGGAACAGGGTTTCAATTTTTTTCAACCGCGAATAAGAAAACTGTGAATAAGGAACTTTTACTGTACATGAGGAACATCCACCATGTACGGATGACGTCTTGGTCGCGTTTGTCTGGCCGTCCGTTAGTAGAAACATGCAGGGGAACTGAATTCTTAAATGTATGCGGTAGAAAACTGACAAGCTAGCAGCTCTTCGACGATGCTCAAGGCTTTGAAGCCGAGTCTCCAGTAAAGTGTCTGCCAATTAGTCTCCTGGCGCGTATGGCTAGTCTCTCAATTGACTCCAATGCCTCGAGTTGGTATCTGAGAGAGCTATTACGTTTTATGATAATGATTCCAAATAACAAATTGTAATATATCTATTCCAGTAATAAAAGAGGAAAGAAATCAACAAAGCGGTGACAGTGGCTCGGACGAGGACTATGTCCCAGGTCAGTATAAAAGCCCATTTCACATTCATGCTGTATTTATTAGCGTATATTCTGTAGCGATGATAGCTCAGTGGTTAGCGCGGTAGGTTCGCATGCCGAAGGGCGTGGGTTCAAACCCCAACAATGAGCTTGAGCTGCCGGTGAAGGAAAACATCGTGAGGAAACCATAGCATGGTGGTAGGGTACTTTCTAGTACTCTGCTGGCTAGCTACCACCCTCAAGTTGGAAATCTGCCGTCAAGCATCTAACGGTGTGTTCCGGCAGCCTCACTTGAGAGCCAGTTCCATCCATGGTGCTTTACCATATTCGACCACGCCTTCACTTAACACCAGTGAAGTGAGGTATGCGGTAAGGTACCACCGCAGTACCAGTTATTCTGCCGCTATGCAGTAGTGTGTAAACATTACTGTGTTCCGGTTTGAAGGGTACTGCAGCTAGCGAAATTACTGGGCTGATGAGACTAACTCTATCAAAAGTCTCAAAGTAATGAGCGCCAAAGCAGTGATGCCCTGGACTTTGTTTTGTTACCTTAAAGTTCTGTGTATCGCTGCGATGGTCATGGACAGGCGTTATCTCTTACCATCAGGAGAGCGTCTCGTTCGTCTCATTACTTTTTACATTTAAAAAAAAGTACATAAAGGAAGTATTAGCATCAGAACAAGAAAAACTGAATCTCGGGATCTAACTATACGTAAATACAACGTGTATTAATATAAACTCATTAGTAGGTATTTTTTTTAGCAATTTACCTATCGATGTAATTATTATTCCGAAAAAGATAAATAAATAAATATCGTAGGACAATAAACACAGCGCCATCTGGCCCCAAACTAAGCAGAGCTTAACTAAGCAGAGCAATAATGTACATTTTTCTTGTGTCAAAATAAAGTATTATACATACATAACATAATCAATTCTTAACTCTTTACAGAAGACGTCTCCAAAAAAAAATCCGTCAAAATCAAACATAAAAAAACCACGAAAGCGTCGGGCGTTGTTAAAAAGAAGAAGAAGAGATATCCGAAGAGGTTGGAGCCAGAAGAAGACGAAGAAGAGTTGGGTACTATCGATGGTATGTTCTACTTTATATTTTTATACTGCACTTTTGATTTTGAGCAAATTTACGTAACAATAAAATGGCTTTATTTAATCTAATTGACTTTTTTCTACGAGGACGCGAGGCCCCTGCAAGAACTAGGCCCCGGGCGGTTGCCCTGCTTGCCATCCCCTAAGGCCACCACTGACGCCCCGTGACGGCCAACTTCTGTTTTAATTAAAACAATTTATTATTATTTTAATTAAAACAGGAGTTGGCCGTCACGGGGCGTCAGTAATTTATTATTATTATATTTACTCAATAATTGTGAATTAGTGAACGAAGTGCATACACTGCTCTGCAGTTGAGCTGAACGAAGTGAGTTTTCGAATAACGTTATTACATACATAATTATAACTGAGTATACTGTATCTAGTTTCTTTAAGTCGATTTTTTATGGTTGACAGGCTAGGTGTTTGACCACAGTTCACCTGATGTTAGATGACGGTGTGGTTGAATATCACTAATGAGGATTACATTGTTGAGGGTTTTTAAGTACGGCAAAAACGCTCGGCGCTCGCTCGTTCGCGAAATGCTCGTTTGCGCGCGTGTCACGTGCGAAAGCTCTACCAAGCGCCACTCGTGCGAACCGATACTGCTCGGTATGCCCCTACTACCCAGGCCGTTCATCTGCTTAACGACCTGCTTGCTCACCAACCAGAATTAGATGTGTTCGCCGACTAGGGTTTGGGTCCCGGGGTGTCTCGTGTCTGGAAGTCCCGGGACTTTTCGTTATTTTAGTTGTCTCGAGTGCCGGGACCTTCGGGTCGAGACTCGAGGCGAGACAAAATTGTGGATATTTATTTTCAAATATGTAATTGAAGTTACGTACTTGGTCTACTACGTAACTACTGACTAACAACACAATAAATGCCATCATGCCGCCATATTGGTTGTTCTGTGACGTTTGGATTAAAGCCCCAGCGAGATGATTTTATGCATGAACAACGCAATCCATCTAGAAGCGGTAGAAATATTGTACAAAAAAAATCTGTTAAATAAATATTATTAAAAAAAATTGCAAAAAAATATCTTTTTTTAATACGGTTCACCAGAAATTAACTCAATTAAAATTCATCAAAAAAGGCTTACCAAAACCTCAAAAAAAAATGTTTCCTAACAGTCTCGAATTCCCCGGACTTTGATTGTAAGCTGTCTCGTGTACCGGGACTTTGAAATTGTCGGGATTTCCTAAACCCTATCGCCGACAAAATGGACTTGTTCATGTGCTCTGCTGTCGCCTTCATTGGTGATAGCAAAAATAATAAAATAAATATTAATAAATAATTTATTTGGTATTGTATTTTTATGTAATGTTGACTCGCTGTGCGCTTTGGAGTAATCTGTAAGCACAGGGAGTATCTGTTGTACAATAAAAAAAAGTCTAACTAACAAAAGCCGGACGCCATTTATTTTGCCCGGACACGCAATCAAAAAGCCTAACAATGTCCGGCTTTATCCGGACGCCTGGCAACGCTTTATATAAGTAGGATGGAAGGAAATGGAACATATATTAACTGCCGCCATTTCACCTGTTACAAACAAAACTTTTCTTGAAAACGTTTAGCGTTAACAACATGAAAACAATATATGGGGCAGAACACTCGACGTGCGAGTTTGATCGGTATTTTTTGTCTCTTTTAGGCATTCCTGTCATCAGAGTCAAGATCGCGGAACGCGCACGAAAGGACATCGATTACGAAGTTATCGAAAACAAGTTCCACTGCCTTAGATGTCCCGAAATAGCAAAAAATTACTATGTCTACATGCACCATATAAGGAGTGTACACTTCAATAAGGCAAAATACAGATGTCCAAAATGCTATACCGGATGCCGGAGTATAACTCAACTGATAAAACATAAACTAGATGAACATGACATAGATCAAAGATTCAAATGTAACGCTTGCGACAAATCTTTCTATGACAGCTATGCGTTGAGAAAGCACATGAATGTTTACCATATGTTAGGTGAAAAGTTGAAATGTACAAAATGCGACTTCGAATCATTTAATAAATACTGTTTTAACATCCATCAGAGCAATGTGCATTCAACTGAGAAGAATCATAAATGTAAATACTGTCCGAAAGCATTCAAGAGTCGAAGATCGATAATACAACACGAGAAGATACACACTGGCGACAAGAGGAAAGTGTGCACAGAATGCGGGAACGCATATATAGACAGAACCAGCTTGAAATATCACATGACGAGGCATCACCCCGGGGTTCCCTTCTAAACCTTCCAATTCTAATATACCCTCACTCATCTGAAGTAACGAGAACGGACGAAATAGATGAGTTCAACTAACCTCACAAATAATAAATAAAATAAATAAATAAATATCGTAGGACTATACACACAGCGCCATCTGGCCCCAAACTAAGCAGAGCTTGTGTGATGAAAGTCAGATAACTGATAGAATACATAAATACTTTTTTTTTTGTTAATACATACTTATAATACATACAGAACACCCAGACACAGAACAAACATTTGTTTATTCACAAAATGTTTGCCCTGAGTGGGAATCGAACCCACGCCCTACAGCTCTCAAGGCAGATATACTACCAATGAGCCAACGGGGCTGTCAAATAATGACTTACAAATTCAAATATTTTATTGATAACACCAATGTTACAAGTCAAATTGTAGTAAAATCATTTTTAATATGTGTATCATTAAAAAAAAAACACTGATTACCATGTCAATGAATAATGGTACAAATAGAGTACATAATATGTCGATATAAAAATATTAAATAAATAAATATTTATTTTATTTATATAAAAATATTGCCAAATATAAAATATGTCAACAAAAACAAAATCAAAAATCTTAAATTAATACTATTTACAAATTTGTTAATTAATACTATTTACAAGTTGGGGTTTGAACCCACGCCCTTCGGCATGCGAACCTACCGCGCTAACCACTGAGCTATCATCGCTACGAATTTATATAGGACTACCTCTGAAGTATGATTTATTGATCTTTCAAGCAAAACAATAATCATCAAAATCGATTTATAATTGACGGAATGATCGAGTAACATACATACAAGAAAAAACAGTCGAAGTGAGAACCTCCCTTTTTGGAGTCGTTTTAAAAACAAGTTAACGTCTTGGGGAAAATTTTCTCATTTTCCCCAAGACATTATTTTAACTATTCACTAATTCCTAAGAGTTAAGGAGCTATATTTTCCATCATCGGCTCCGCAACATGTGATGATGAGTGCCAGACGCAAATATTTGAATGGTTTTAGAAAATATATAGAACATGCGTCCCTATAAAATTTGAGGGTTGCCCTCGATTTTTCTGGGATCCCATCATCATGTTCTAACCTGGTATGGAAAAGTATATCCTTTTTAAACAAAAAAAAAATTCTCGAATGGGTCTCCAAGTTATCTGAGAACATACATAAAAAAAAAAGATTGTGACGAATCGAGACCTCCTCCTTTTTTGAAATCGGTTAAAAATGACGTTCCGCAAAGTAATAACTGGATGTGCAAGTCCGATTCGCGTTTAATCAATCATTTTGTCTCTTTTAGGAATCCCTGCCATCGTAGTCAAGATCGCGGCACGCGTTCAAAGGGGTGTCGATTTCAAAGTGATCAAAAATAGTTTTCACTGCCTTAGATGTCCTGAAATAAGCCGCAATTACGATGTTTACAAAAAACATAACAGAAATGTCCATTTAAATAAAACAAGGTGTCCATCCTGCTATGACCAATGCCACAATGTAAAGCAACTCATAAAACATAAACTTGACAGCCCTGTTGGCTCATTGGTAGCATGTCTGCTTCAAGAGCTGTGGGGCGTGGGTTCGATTCCCATCTAGGACAAGCATTTTGTGATATAAAACCAAATGTTTGTTCTGTGTTTGGGTGTACTGTATGTATTATAAGTAGGTATTTACAAAAAAAAAAATATTTAAGTATTCTATCAGTTATCTGACTCCCATAGTACAAGCTTTGCTTAGTTCGGAGTCAGATGGCGCTGTGTGTAATGTCCTGCGATATTCATTTATTTATTTATTTAAACTTGAAGAACATGACATC
This sequence comes from Biston betularia, assembly GCA_905404145.2. Lineage (NCBI taxonomy): Eukaryota > Metazoa > Arthropoda > Insecta > Lepidoptera > Geometridae > Biston > Biston betularia. The sequence goes on from FR989890.1 coordinate 4,106,028, forward strand.
GATCAGAGATTCAAATGTAACGCTTGCGACAAATCTTTCTTTGAGAAGGTTTCGTTAAAAAATCACATGAACGGTTTTCATGAGTTAGGACAAAAGCTAAAATGTAAAAAATGCAAATTTGAAACTTGGAACAAAACAAGTTTGTACAACCATAAGAATCGTATGCATTCGACTACGAAGCATTATTGCCAGTACTGTCCGAAAGTGTTTAAGTGCCGATACTCGAGGATACGACCCGAGAAACTACACATCGGAGACAAGAGGAAAGTGTGCAAAGTTTGCGCTAAGGCATACGTAGACAATACCAGTTTGAAATATCACATTACGAGGCATCATCCTGACGTTCCCTTCTAATATACCCTTATGCATTTGGAGTAGCGGCGGCCTTAGCTGTTGCGAGGCCCGGGGCGACAGATCATTGTGATCACGACACTTTTTCTTTTGAGTCCGTTTTACTAAAAAAATAGTTCGAGTGCTCGAGTGGCCGTAACATGCTTGCACTAATAATGAAACCGTGCGTTCAGGGGGGGTTTTGTGTTTTCCTATTATTTTGGCGTCGCGTTTTGAGGAGTTGCCAGTGTCAAGTGGTTTATATTTTCAAGTTTCATGAGTTAAATAAGTTGTAGCTATAGTTATAGTCAAAGTCCTGTCCTGGTCAAGTACCTACAGTCCGTGTAAGTCAAGACCAGTCATGCTTTAGTAAAGTAGTGGCGACTTTACTATAAAGCTTCGATAGAGTTTAGGAAGCAATACGTAAAGTCATGTTTCACCACATTATATCATTTTCCCTCACTCGCGCTTGTGATTCGGCACTTTATGAATAATGCACAACCATTTTTATGCATAAACACTCGACAAAACAATAGTTTTGGAAAAAAATACAATGAGCGACACGACTCTTTCCGCGTTCCCGCCAAAACTCTGGGGGTTTTGTTAAGTGCGAGGCGCGAGATACACGTATATATATGGTAAAGACTTTTTCTACGAGGACGCGAAGCCCCTGCAAGAGCGAGGCCCCGGGCGGTTGCCCTGCTTGCCACCCCCTAAGGCCGCCACTGATTTGGAGTTAGCTCCGGATCTACAATTTTTTCCAACTGCGGCAGAAGGGAATTCTGACTAGTGCCTTACAGCCTGAAAAGTACATATGTTTATTGATAAAATATTGAAGTTACTGATCATGTTTCCATAGATGTCATGATTAACATTAAACTAAGACTGACTTACTACTAAATTCGCCTGGCGCGGTTTCGCTGGCTTATTACGTCCTACCCTACATTACTGGACAAATACAACAAATAAAAAACACAATGCTGCTTCCTAAAGCTTGTGTTAATTGTTGTAATTGTTTATTTTAGTTTTAACTCAAATAACTTTTCCAAATTTCACTGTATCAGAAAAAAATTAAAATTCATTTTATTAGTTTTTAATATAAGCGTATGTTATACAGCCTGTAAAACGAAACCTAATTGTAAGTATGTTATTTCTAGGCTAAATGTACACTAGAAACGAACAAATATTATAATTATTTGTAAATAAAGATTTTTTTTAATTGAATTGAGTCGTTCTATATGCCCACTCGACGGTTCGCAAAAATAGGTAATCGCACAAGCACGCGCGCGTTACTGCAGCCCTATATGCACTAGTAATAAGGGAATGGGGCAATGACAGCGTTGCCAGAAGATAACTTTTGTAACCTTTTAACGCTGCCAGGTTACTTTTAGGTTACACAACTCAAACGGTAACTTTTAGGTGATTTTCTGGAATTGGTAGAGTTAACAAATTTTTTCTTACGAAACTAACGTACAACGTACGTATATATCTGTGAGTTAACTTACAACTGTTAAAGCCCAAACAGTGCGTCATATGTGCAAATCATATTTTCCTGCGTTTTTTGCCATTTTTTTATTTCATGAACTTGCGATGAGTAATTTCATTGTAAACATAAGAAGAGTTTAATTCCGCGCGCTGTCTTCGAGTTATACGCATATACGAACTTGATGTTATAAAAAAAAGTGGAAGGTTACTTTTGACATCAAAAGGTTACTTTATTATCTATTTTAGGTGACTTTTGACTTAACCCGGCTGGCAACACTGAGTAGTGGTGCATACAGAAAAAAAGCTCAAAGGACACTAAAGATGTCTACGAGTAATAAAAAAATAATCAAGCCACATGCAAAGTATAAGAAAGTTTTATTTAAACTGATTAAACATATATACAACTACTCGATAATCGATCTCGACTGACGAAAGAAACGAATTGAGGAACGAATAGCGTGCGGGCTGGCGGCCCCACAAGGGAGGGGCGCGCGCCCCCCATATGCATTCGCCACTGCGCTGGAGTGGCCACGATACTGCAAGCCCGCAAACTTGGCGTACATAAATCATCGCTAACGCCGACTGTCGTTCTGTGGAACTATTGAAAATGTGGATATTTTTCTGTCTTTTTAGGCATATCGGTCATCAAAATCAAGAGCGGACTGCGCGCTAAAAGAGACATCGATTTCAAGGAGACCGAAGATATACTACAATGCCTACGTTGCCACGTAATATCAAATAGAAAACATGAAATTTTAAATCATATAAAAATTGTACATTTCAACAAGGCAAAATTCAAATGCCCAGCATGCTACGAACCATTTTGGACATTGGGTGACGTCGTCAAACACAAACTAGAAGAACACGACATCGATGACAGATACAAATGCAAAGCTTGCGATAAAAGCTACTACGATAACCAAGCACTGAGGCTTCACACTGAAAGCTTTCATATGCTAGGCGACAAGCTGAAATGCAAAGAATGCAATTTCGAAACGTATAGTAGAGTGAGTTTCTCGAAGCACAAGATAATGCATTCTTCTGAGAAGAAACATATATGCCAGTATTGCCAGAAGGCGTTCAAGAGACGAACAACGATGGTACAACATGAGAGAATACATACGGGAGATAAAAGACAGGTTTGCGCTGAATGTGGAGAAGCGTTCGTTGAGAGGACAAGCTTAAAATATCACATGAAAAGGCATCACCCAGGGATCGCTTTCTAATAAGCCTTTTGTTAGACCAAATTTTACTATGAAGTAAAACCAGTACTGTTGGAGTCCGAAGTCGTCTTAAGGAAGTGTTTTATTTACAAAAGACGAAGAAGAAAGAGGGGGAAAAAATCAACGATATTTTGTTACGTTATGTGGGTGGATCTATATAACCAACGTGTAATTAGTTATATATATATATATATATATGTCGGAGATATAAGAAGAAAGAACGAGGAACGACAACGGGTGGGCGATGGTGTAGCGGGCGAGGAGACAAACCACACAATTCAATTATCTTGTACAAAGTTTAATCAGCACTTCACAACGACTTTAGTTTAAGAACGATTAGAACATTATAGACACTATTACATAGGTTGGGGACAAAACGTTCCGCTTAGCTCGCACTCTGCAACCGACCAACTCAATCTCCTCTCAAAGCAAGAATCAATGTTCATCTCTTCTCAACCAAAGCAAGAAATGATCTCTCCACCTCAACATTCAACGCACGGCCGGCTCGCTTCACACAGCGCCCCTACCGGCCGACATCCGCAACTTCACCTTCTCTCATTGGTTGAAGTCAAAATACTTTACACGAATAACGACAAGCAGAGCACGGAACCAGTGTGACGTCAGAGGTGTCGCCATTCCACCTCTAGTCCACCAAAATTACGCAAGATGGCGCTAAACTAAATCAACATTAAAGCTACACGCCGACATATATATATATTTCATTATCGATATCTAAGTTAGCACCTAAATGTATAGTAGATATGTAGATTGTAGGTAGATAATTATAATTGTTAAATTACCTATATACTAAGTTATCGTGATTGTATAGCTTGATTATCATAAAAGATATCAGTAACAGTCTTCTTTGTTTTTTTTGTCGCTCTTTCTACATTTGCAGTCATTTCCCAAGTTTCATGTTATAAGTACAACGCAATTTTATCTTTAACTAGAGGACGCTTTGCGGTTTCACCGGCGTAGTTCCCGTTCCCGTGGAAATACAGGGATAAAAAGTAGCCTATGTCACCCGGGGATAGTGTAGCTTCCCAACGGTGAAAGAATTTTTGAAATCGGTCCAGTAGTTTTTAAGTTTATTCGTTACATACAAATCTTTCCTCTTTATAATATTAGTATAGATACATTTTTAGGTAGGTAGGTACATAAATATTATAGGCACATCTCTACGAATCATACTAATAAAGAACTTCGTTTTGTAAATCAAAATAAAACAATAAACTTAAATGACAATGATTCAATTTTTTTATTGTATTAAAAAAGTATGAACACGGTTACAATTGTCGATTCTTTCGTCAAATTTAAAAAAAAAATTTGACGTAATGTCGGGTCTATTTTTTATTTCATAAATAAATAGTTGAAGTGGTTATAGCGAGGTCAGTTCACATGCCGATGGGCGTGGGTTCAAATATCAACAATGAGCTTGAACTGCTGGTGAAGGAAACCATACATTTTTAAAACGACTCAAAAAAGAGAGGTTCTCAATTCGACTGTTTTTTTTTTGTATGTATGTTACTCGATCATTCCGTCAATTATAAATCGATTTTGATGATTATTGTTTTGCTTGAAAGATCAATAAATCATACTTCAGAGGTAGTCCTATATAAATTCGTAGCGATGATAGCTCAGTGGTTAGCGCGGTAGGTTCGCATGCCGAAGGGCGTGGGCTCAAACCCCAACAATGAGCTTGAGCTGCCGGTGAAGGAAAACATCGTGAGGAAACCATAGCATGGTGGTAGGGTGTTTTCTAGTACTCGGTTGGTTAGCTACCACCCTCAAGTTGAAAACCTGCCGCCAAGCACCTAACTTTCAGGCTAGTTGTATTTACCATATTTGACTACACCGTTACTTAACATCAAAAATAAGAAAAGAAAAGCGTTTAGTTTTTCATCAGATGAGTTGACGTTAAATCACCTAGCTTGTTGACCATAAAAAAATCACATTTCAATATGGAGCCAAATTTCAAATTTCAATATAATTTCTTCTTTTTTATTTGTATTCAGTCTCTCACTCGGAACGATGAAAAGATTCTAACGATACCCGATAAGTTGCGATGGAATAAAAAAGGAAAAATACAGACATGAACCTTGAAAACATAAACTAAGCTTGTTTGCCACTTTATCAAATTAAAAAAAAACTCCTTTTAAAAAAGTCATAGAAAAGAATTTACTGTTTGTTTTTAATGTTTGTTACGCGATAATTCCGCCAATTATGAATCGATTTTGATGATTCTTTTTTTGCTTGGTAGATCATATTTCAGAGGTCTCATATAAATTTTATCGAAATCGATCGAGCGGTTTTTTAAAAATCAACAATAACGTAAAAATTGTATACATCGATGATATTTTCGTTTATTCCGAAACCTCGCTGTTTCATTAGAGCAGTTTAGTTGGCCTTAGGATCATGGAAACGGTTTTTTTAAATTGTAAATTTGTATATTATTCTGTCTTTTAGGCATATCACTCATCAAGATCAAGTTTGCAAAGAAGGTACGAAGAGACACAGATTATAAGGTGAACGAAGACAAGTTTCAATGCCTCAGATGTCCTGTGGTAGCTAACTATAATTTTGCTATCGTCAGTCATATTAAAAGCGTTCACTTCAACACGGCGAAATACAAATGTCCGATTTGCTTCAAACTCTTTTGGTCAGTGGGAGGTGTCATCAAACATAAGCTGGAAGTACACGATATAGACGAGAGATTCAAATGCAAAGCTTGCGACAAAACATTCTGCGGCAAGCCTGCTTTGGCGCAACACGAAAATGGATTTCATATGCTAGGCGAAAAGTTAAAATGTGAAAAATGTATTTTTGAAACCTTTAACAAGACCACGTTTCGGAAGCATCAGAAATATATGCATACGTCCGAGAGAAATTTTATATGTCAGTTCTGTCAGAAGGCATTTAAAATGTTAAAATCGAAAACACAACACGAGAAAATACACACTGGAGACAAGAGGAAAGTGTGCACAGAATGCGGAAAAGCATTCGTGGAGAGAACCAGCTTAAAATACCATATGAAGAGGCATCATCCGGAGATACCTTTTTAATTGAATCCGTCTAAACTTGCTGATAGTTTTAGCTTAGCAATTGCTTTGAACCAATTGAAAATAGTGAAGCAATTGTTTAGGTTCAAAATGATTATTTAATTGATTATCGTTATTTTAGTAGATACTAAGTAGGTACACGAAGAAGCATCATTCGGAGATTCAGTTTTATTTTAATCCGTCTAAACTTCCTGATAGTTTTAAGCAATTCTTATTTATTTAATTATTTAAAATTTAATTATAGTATCGCATGAAGAGGCATCATCCGGAGATTCCTTTTTAATTTAATCCGTCTAAACTTGTTGATTGTTCTAACCAATTGCTTTGAACCAAAATTTAAAATTCTTATTTAATTGATTATCGTTACTTTAAAATAAATTGTAACTATATTAATTATTTTTTTTATTTATGTGGCACGATTGGGACTGCCGGGCTTAGAGCGAATGAAATGTATAACTTGTATTTGAGGAATATTACGAAACATTCTCTTGATTATAAGATGCATATTATTATAACGCCTGCTATAACCATTGCAAATAGTATTTGGACATTTAAAGAAGAAAAACCAATTTAGAAAACGGTTCTTTCTTGACTTTTATCTACTAACTTTTTTATATTATTTTGTATATTTGAGAGGCTAATGGCTCACGTAATTTACCTAAGTGACGGTGTGGCTGAAGATAAAAAGTTCTGTGTATCGCTTCAATGGTCATTGCCGTTATCTCTTACCATCAGGAGAGCGTCTCGTTCGTCTTGTTACTTTAAATAAATAAAATACAATTAAGGAATATGTTGAAGTTAAATTATTTTAAATTTAAATTTTTGCTTGACATTTTTAACAACATTTTGACATTAATTTTATTGACATTCTATTTTAATAAATCGCGCTATTGATTTTTATAGACCTCTGTATGTATTTAGTGATAGTTTTTAAAAAAGATTATATGTAGCCTATCATCTTTTTTACAGGCTGACAAAAAAAAGTTCGCATTACGTTGCTCTGTTTGTAAAAATGTTAGAATGTTATGAATACGTTTATGTATATGTAAATATATGTAAATATAGGTTTAAAATTAAATAAATATGGTACACCTATTCGAATATGTTTTTTTTTAATTTGGCTTGCCTCATCGGGCTAGCTAAAGCTATTAAGCCATACTGCCTTGTCTTTGGTTTTTGCGTCATACCTTAGTAAAGTAGTGGTGACTTTACTATAATATAAACTTAAATTACTATATAAGCTTTGATGGAGATTTGGAAGCAACACGGAAAAGTCATGTTTCACCAAATCACTTTCCCACACTCGCGCTTTTAATTCGACACTTTATGAACAAAACACCACTACATACATAAACACTAATTTTGAAAAAAAAATAAACAATGGGGCGCAACTCTTGCCACGTTCCCCCCTAAAACGCCTTCAGTTTTGAAGGATGTTTACTATTATAATAATAAATAAGTACTTTTTATTTTTATTTCTTCTTGGCCATGGATACTTTTAATAAGTACCATTGAAAAATGTTACCCACACCCACAAATGTTGTCTTTTTCTTGTCTTTTAGGCGTATCAGCCATCAAGATCCAGTTTGCAAAACAGATCAGGAGAGATATTGATTACAAAGCGATCGAAGGCAAACTCCAATGTCTCAGATGCCATGTCGTTGTCAAGAAAACTACCTCTATTATAAACCATATCGCAAATATTCACTTTCACGCGGCAAAATATAGATGTCCAATTTGCTATGACCCTTTTTTGTCCCTGGCAGAACTTGTTAAACATAAATTTGGCAAACACAACGTAGATCAAAGGTTCAAATGCAATGCTTGCGTCAAAATTTTCTATAAAAAGCTATCGTTAACCCAACATGTGAAAAGCTTTCATATGCTAGGCGACAAATGGAAATGTGAAAAATGTAATTTTGAAACTTACAACAAAAACAGCTATAACAAGCATATGAGATATATGCATACGTTGGAGAGAAATCATAAATGTCAATACTGCCAAAAGACGTTTAAGACTCGGTATTCGAAGACAAGACACGAAATGATCCACACTGGAGACAAAAGATACGTTTGCGCTAAATGCGGTGAAGCATTCGTGGAGAGAACTAGCTTGAAGTATCACTTGAATCGACATCATCCGGGGATGGATATCTCCATTATACACAAGAGCAGTTCAGACCCATTATAAAATATTAGTGCAAATAATTAAAATCAAAAACATCAGAAGAAAAGAATCAAAAACCAGTGGAAGCGAGTAGAATAAATTACTAAAGAATCGCTCTATAATCTAAACTTCTAAACTAAAGGAAAGATTTGTATTTTTGTATGTTTGTAACGAATAAACTCAAAAACTACTAAACTGATTTCAAAAATTATTTCACCGTTGGTAAGACACGCTATCCCCGGGTGACATAGGCTACTTTTATCCATGTATTCCCACGGGAACGGGAACTACGCGAGTGAAACCGCGAGGCATCCGCTAGTAATCTATAAAAATCCCAAGCATGCCAAAGAAAGCTAGAAGGAATTAAAGAGTTTAAAAAAATCTATAACCAACCTAAAAATATTTAAGTGTGTTAATATGATTAAGTGCATCATTTATAATTTAACAATTATAAATGATGTACTTATTTGTTAATGTCAAAGCATGAAAATATTTACTTCTTACTTAATTCTCAAATAAGCGAATTTAATTGTAATTCTTTTGAGAAATAAATGTCTTTAAACTGATAACTATTTCCATAACAATTCCCATTCCAGGCTAGGTATATTTACAATCTTTGAGCACACCTTCGCTTAAAATCAGACTAGTGGATAAATCTACACTGTCACCAATATTAACGTTTCTAATAACGAGGAATTAAAGTAGGTTACTGTTACTTTTCAAGATGAACCAACTGTTAGTATGAGACGGGATCGACCCTGAAATACCGGAATAAGAACATCATACATTGTAAAGACGGCCCACTACCACCTATGGGTAGATAGTGGAATTTCCTTGGGTACGTACCAAATGTTTTGACTTTAAGTTTCTCATCCGTACAACCAAGGAATGGAACAAGCTTCCTCGTTTCCTGAGATATGATCTAGATCTTTTCAAGGTCAGAGTGAATAGGTGTCTTCTAAGTTTGCGTGCGTTATCTTCGACCACATCATCGCTTGCCATCAGGCGAGTTAGTGGTCAAACGCGGACTTATACATTTTCAAATTAAAAAAAAATCGTTGGCTATTCATGATATTTTTCTATGAGACTCGATTTCAGATTTGATCATAATATAGTAAAAGTAGTTAACTCAAAATTGATAAATCACGAAGTGCCACTAAATTTTTTTTTTCTCTTTCTTTTAGGCGTAGCTGCCATTAGAGTTACGTTCGTAAAGACTGCGCGAAGGGACATCGATTACAAGGCGATTGAAGATGGTTTCAAATGTGTCAAATGTCCCGTGACAGCCAAGTCTTGTTTAAACATGGTAAACCATATCAGAAGTGTTCACTTCAATACAGCAAAATACAGGTGTCCAAATTGTTACGACCACTTTCTGAAACTGGGAGAACTTATTAAACATAAATTAGACGTACATGAAATAGATGAGAGATTCACATGTAAAGCTTGTGAGAAATGTTTTTGTGATAAAAAATCTTTGATGCTACATAAGGAAAGTTATCATATGCTGGGCCAACGACTGAAATGTAAAAAATGTAATTTTGCAACGTACAATAAAAACAGTTATAACAGCCACCTGAAGTATATGCACACGTTAGAAAAGAATCACAAGTGTCAATACTGCCAGAAGGCGTTTAAGAAACGGTATGCGAAGACAAAACACGAAATGATCCATACAGGAGACAAGAGACACGCTTGCGCTGAATGCAACGAAGCATTCGTGGAAAGAACAAGCTTGAAATATGACATGAGAAGACATCATCCAGGAGTTCCCTTTTAATTTTATTTATACAAAACAAATATTTTATTGGATCAATGACCAACGTTACTGGTCATTCTTCCATTCACATTTAAATATGTCAAATCATAACGTAATTATGTCAATATAACAATAATGTCAAATAAAAAAATATAACAAAAAAAAATATAATTAGTCATCACTAGTAATTTAATTCAATAATTTTTTTTTTTAAATAATCGTCAAAGTCTGTAAACAAGATGTCTTGAAGCCAAGATCTTAGCTTGTTTCTGAAGCACGCGCATCCAGAATGGAAGCGGGTGGACCTTTCCGACTTAAATGTTATATGCCGATGCGACGGCGTTACAAGTTGCGTCTTTCCTTTTATTACTGCGAAGATAAGATTATTAAGATTAAGATTTTTAGTTTATTAAGAAACAGTACACACATTAAAATACAATACTTGTAATGTTCAAAATACAATACTTGGAGCGTCGGAGCGTCGGTCGTCCAGCCGCAAGATGGGTTGACGATATCGTCACCGTCGCGGGTCGAACCTGGACCAGATTGGCACAGGACCGAGGCAGATGGCATGTAAAGAGAGAGGCCTATACCCAGCAGTGGGATAAAGAAGGCTGTGGATGATGATGATGACTTGTAATGTAACTCCTTTTTTATATACACAGTTCAGATATATGCACCTTAACCAGGTGTTTACAACATTTACAGGGTGACAACTCCTTATAAGGAATAAATAATTAATTCAATTCTCGGTTTATGGCTTTTGTGAAAACGTTTCACAACTCCGCCAAGAAATAAATAATAAAAACAATGATATCAGCCTCAGATATCAGCTAATACCAGCAAATATGTCACATACTGTTTTGTAACGTACAACTGTCATTAATTATATCGTCCTTTTGCGACGATAGCGTGACGTCTCGAATTATACGATATTACGTTTTGCCGATATTCTGAATCGTGATCTAGCGTTCTATTTTCTTCAAAAACGTGATATTTTTTTACAAAAAACAATCAAGAAAAATATATCACGGTATGGCGCTGTCTCGTTTGGTGATGTAGTTGGCTTCGATACAGTGACAGTTCAGTTGTCACCTAAGCTTTAAGGTGTGATTTACACCTTGAAGTGTGAAATGCTCTTGGTTTTCCTAAAAAACGTGACGTTACGATTTTTGAATAAAACCGTAGATTATGCTAATAATCTACTGTTTTATTCAAGCAATTGTGATTTACCGCAAATAAAGATCAAAATAAATGCCAGTAGCTGTGATTTCACTGTAAAATTATGCTCCATTTGTCCATAAATGGCAAAAATTTATTTGTATGGAAATCGAACCACCTTAAATATCAATTTCCACATCATAATATGATAAGTTAAGTATAATTTTAGTTGTCACGTTAAATAATAAACTAAACTAAATTTACCTCCTTGTAAACTTAAGTACTTTTTATTTGGAACAACGTGATAAGTTTTATTCAAACTCTATTAGTCAAACTATAGAAGTTAATTTATTTACAAATGGGTTTTTTCGTTGGTTGGTTTGGTTGGTGATTACTATGGGTTTTGAGATGTCACACTGTCGATGTCGTCGCAAGTGGACGATATTTGCTGAATATGTAGGTACCGAGCTTTTACGCTGAACTTGACAGAGCATTAACCTCTAAAGTTTTTTCAGGCTAAGGATTAATAATAATGAAAAGTTTATTCTTGTATATTAATTGTTAATTTGTCAAATAAACATTAGAAATATTAAAATTAAGTTTTTTTTTTTAAATTCCAAACACATTGTATGGAAAGTCTTAGTGTCATTAAATCAATTGCCTCACCATTTTCAATTGATTAAATATATGTCACCAATCACGACCAAAAAATATGTCAAGTTTTTAGTATTGCTAAAAAGGTTCTAGATTGCTAATTTTAAACTACAAGCTGCGGATTCCTCAGATGAATATGAATAATCAAGCGGATTCCATAATCATATTATGTTTTATCAAAACTTTTTATTCATAATGGGGTTGGTGCTTGCTGTACATTAGAAGATTTTTTTCAAGTTTGATATTTAAACATGGCGCGCTTTACGCGCCTGCCGGAGTTTTGGCAGGAACGCGTCGTATCGCACCATTTTTTTTTCTCCAAAACTAGTGTTTTATCGATTTTCAAAATAGTGGTGTTTTATTCATAAAGTGTTGAATTACAAGCGCAAGTGTGGAAAAGTGATATAATTTATAAAGCTTAACTTTTCGTGTTATTTCCAAAACGCCATCGAAGCTCATAGTACGTTAGCCTCTACTACTTTCTTAAGGGATGACTGGATTTAACTGGCATTGCCTGGACTTGTCCAAGACTGGAGTTTGACTTTAACTATAGATGTTAGACATGAATTGCAAAATCGAAGACGAGGCAGTGTGGCTTTACAGCTTTAGCTTGCTAGAAGAAGCAAATTATTAAAAAAAAAACTTACGAGGCGGCTGTGTGATCAACCCTGACCATTATTCGTCTGAGAAGTAGGTACTTAGTAAGTTATTTTTTCCAGAATATGTTGTAAATTACATTTACATTTAATCTGAGCACATACAACTATGAAATACATAATTTTAGTTTAATTTGTGACTACAATTTATTCATGATTATTTGACTTAATAATAAAAAAAAAAGACCTGACACTGGCAGACAGCAGAGATCAAAACCATGTAATGCCAAAAATGAAGAAAAAAAAATCCAAACAAAAGTGTTGGACAGATTTGTTGTTAAAAAATAGAATTTCTTATTGAAATTCCCAAGAATAATAACGTGATAATCTTTGTTACGTGTAACTTTGTACGTTAACAACACCATGAGTGATAATTCGGAAATGTCTACTATTATGTGTAAGTCCGAAAATGACTTGTGCCGGTGTTGTCACTCGGAAGGCTCTTTTAAAAACTTGTATACTCCTTATTTCTGGTTAGATGTAGAAGAAATGGTATACGCGACAATGTTACAAGATTGCTTCAACATCGAGGTAAGTTTCGTCTTCAAATAGACATATTGTTTCATACCACAGCTAAAACCATTCACCAAGCATATGAGCTCAAAGCGTAAACTTATTAACTTTGCAAGTAATAACCGAGAATTTTTAGATGTTCTCCATCAAGCAGTAGTGTGTAAACGATACTGTGTTCCGATTTGAAGTGTAATACAGCTAGCGGAATTACATGGCTGTTGAGAGTAACCATCCAAAGTTTCAAAGTAATGAGTGCCGAAGCAGCGATGCCCTGAAGTTTGTTTTACAACACATTCTGTGTATCGCTGCAATGGTCATGTAGATGCGTTATCTCTTATCACCAGGAAAGTGTCTCATGATATTCATATAAAAAAAATAACACTGGTACTTATGATGAGACTAATTTATAAAAATTTTAAAAAGTACTTAACAATCTTTGCTGAGGCTTCTGCCATGACAGCAATGGTTCAGCTATATATGTAGGTTCACCAATACCTTATACCACTACTAAAAGGTTTAATACATTGTTTCAGCTACGATACTTTAAATCCCACTAGTATTATAAATGTGAAACTTTGGGTGTTTCTTACACTTTCACGCAAAAACTACTGAACAGATTTCGATGCAATTTAGTAAAGTGGTAGCCGAGACCCTGGATTAACACATATGCTACTTTTTATCCTGATAACATGTAGCAGATAAAACACTGCGGGGCGCAGCTAGTATTATAAATGTGAAAGTTTGGATGGATGGATGTTTGTTACTCTTTCACACAAAAACCACTGAATTGATTTGGATGAAATTTGGTATGGAGGTAGCTCTCACCCTGGATTAACACATAGGCTACTTTTTATCCCAAAAACATGTAGCGGGGAGCACGCGGGGAGCAAGTGGTGCAGCTAGTAACTTATTGTCTTTTAATATGTCTGTGAAGTTAGCATCTCAATAGTTAGCATCTCAAAAAATTACTTCAGATTCATTGGCATCCAGCATAGTTCTACAGTTCTTGCTAAGTTTTAACAATAGTTCTATCGATTTTCATAACAAAACTTAGTTTTGAAAAATGAGATGCTAACTTCACACTACAGGTCATAGCATCTCATCGAAATTCGCAGATTTGACGTCAGAAGAGATGAAATTCACTGAGTTCTACACTTCCTGATAAGAGTTCTATAGAGTTCTAGTCATTTGAACATTCTCAATAATTATAAATAATTATAAACCTCAAAAATAACGGAAAAACGTGAGATGCTGGGGTATAACTGAGAGTTCTGGTTCCAATATATTTTTTAAACGATAGCTAAGGGCTCTTTATACGAGTTCCAAAAGAGTTCTATTCTTTTGAACATTCTCAATAATTATAAATAATTATAAACCTCAAAAATAACGGAAATACGTGAGATGCTGGGGTATAACTGAAAGTTCTGGTTCCAATATATTTTTTAAACGATAGCTGAGGACTCTTTACACGAGTTCTAAAAGAGTTCTATTCTTTTGAATATGCACAATAATTATAAATAATTATAAACCTCAAAAATAACGGAAAAACGTGAGATGCTGGGGTATAACTGAGAGTTCTGGTTCCAATATATTTTTTAAACGATAGCTAAGGGCTCTATATACGAGTTCCAAAAGAGTTCTATTCTTTTGAACATTCTCAATAATTATAAATAATTATAAACCTCAAAAATAACGGAAAAACGTGAGATGCTGGGGTATAACTGAGAGTTCTGGTTCCAATATATTTTTTAAACGATAGCTAAGGGCTCTATATACGAGTTCCAAAAGAGTTCTATTCTTTTGAACATTCTCAATAATTATAAATAATTATAAACCTCAAAAATAACGGAAAAACGTGAGATGCTGGGGTATAACTGAGAGTTCTGGTTCCAATATATTTTTTAAACAATAGCTAAGAGCTCTTTATACGAGTTTCAAAAGAGTTCTATTCTTTTGAACATTCTCAATAATTATAAATAATTATAAACCTCAAAAATAACGGAAATACGTGAGATGCTGGGGTATAACTGAGAGTTCTGGTTCCAATATATTTTTTAAACGATAGCTGAGGGCTCTTTACACGAGTTCTAAAAGAGTTCTATTCTTTTGAATATGCACAATAATTATAAATAATTATAAACCTCAAAAATAACGGAAAAACGTGAGATGCTGGGGTATAACTGAGAGTTCTGGTTCCAATATATTTTTTAAACGATAGCTGAGGGCTCTTTACACGAGTTCCAAAAGAGTTCTATGCTTTTGAACATTCTCAATAATTATAAATAATTATAAACCTCAAAAATAACGGAAAAACGTGAGATGCTGGGGTATAACTGAGAGTTCTGGTTCCAATATGTTTTTTAAACGATAGCTGAGGGCTCTTTACACGAGTTCCAAAAGAGTTCTATTCTTTTGAACATTCTCAATAATTATAAATAATTATAAACCTCAAAAATAACGGAAAAACGTGAGATGCTGGGGTATAACTGGGAGTTCTGGTTCCAATATATTTTTTAAACGATAGCTGAGGGCTCTTTACACGAGTTCCAAAAGAGTTCTATTCTTTTGAACATTCTCAATAATTATAAACCTCAAAAATAACGGAAAAACGTGAGATGCTGGGGTATAACTGGGAGTTCTGGTTCCAATATGTTTTTTATACGATAGCTGAGGGCAGGTGTTATGTTTGACTTAGGTAGTTACTTAAAAAAAGAAGAAAGTAGTAGGATAAATGGGGCAGAAATTGCAATTCAGTTGACTTAAGACTACTGATGATGATGATTATGACCAGCACCCTAAAACCTAAAACGAAATGAAAGATGGGTAAAGAAACACAATACTATGCGAATATCAGCTGATTATGATGATTATATAAACTAATTTATGAGTGGCATCTTAAAACACGCTCCATTAAAAAAAGATAAACAAAATTAAAGATAGCTAAGGAAACGCAATTCGGTTCAATATTGGCTGACGATGATGATGAGGATTATGACTAATTTATGATCGGCACCCTTAGACCAATTCCATCTAAAAAACTGTGTGTAAATAATCTTAATACGGTTAAATGTAGGCTGCTGATGATGATGATGATATTACTTATTACTTATTTTTTTGCAATATAAATGCATCACAGAGCTTGTACGCGAACCCGTTGTATACAGTCTGAGCGAAGAGTAGGTATAAGACCCCGGAGACACAAAACACGTGCAACGTATTAAAAAAAAATTATTAAACGAATCTGTTTTACGATAGACTTCGCGGCAATACCAAACTTTACTTTTAAACAATAGTGTTCTAAAGATACCTACCAAAAACCAACTGGCTTAGTTGCTCAAAAAACTCAGAAAATTGTTAGTTGCATTCATATTGTAGGTGTAGTACAATATATGTACTTATAATGCGTACAATCGCACATAGACCACCAACATCACCTCTTTTAACCTTAGACGGGTAAAAATCGTCAACATACTTACATAAACCCGAAAAATTGTTAACTACACACATACAAAAAATGGGTTGAGTCAAAAGGCGAAAACGAATCACAAGATTTGTACCTATACACACACATCGATTAATACAAATACGAAAAGTAGGTAAGCAACATTCGCCTTATTTTACACTCAAACCACTGAAAAACATTAAAAAATACCAATTTAATTACATATTTCTCACACAAGAAGTACGTCTTTAGAACCACAAACTCTATAAATTACATTGGACGAAATTAAATAAAATTACTCGCGAAATACTACAACAATATGTATATATTTTTTTATATCGTAGGACTATACACACAGCGCCATTGGCCCCAAACTAAGCAGAGCTTGTGTGATGGAAATCAGATAACTGATAGAATACATAAATACTTTTTTTTTGTAAATACATACAGAACACCCAGACATAGAACAACCTTTTGTTTATTCACAAAATGTTTGCACTGAGTGGGAATCGAACCCCCGCACTACAGCTCTCAAGGCAGATATACTACCAATGAGCCAACGGGGCTGTCAAATAAATATACCTAATAAAATAGATACCTAGATAATGATGTTTGGTTGTGCGATTCCGAACCTTATGACCCAGACACACGATGTAATGTCGCGCAGCTAATTCCTGTGTCTAACAGGTAACGGTAAATATTTATTTACGTCGAGATTCCGGCAATGTAGCAATAGCCGTGGTCCTATTTTGAATTCAAGTGGCAAAAGTTAAAAAATTAGATATAATTATGTACCTATTACCGATTTGACAGCATTTTTAGCAATATTAAAAGCAACAATAGACAAACCGAACCGTATAGGTAAACCCGACCTTATTTTGCAAGAAATAAAGTAACTACGACGTTTATCGATGCCTAAGTTAAGTTTGTCGTACGATACAGCGCTTCACTCGTGTTGAACGAAACGCGTAAGCGTCTATGAAAAGCGTGGTGCTTCCTACCTCTTGGTCGCGAGAAAACTACACAAATTTCTTCGTACGGGACCTATGTTTTTTTTATCGCATCTGAAAGATCTCAACGTCCTTCCTCTATGACATTTGTTCGAGTACCCTCTACCTACCTTTGACCATTTCGGAGATATTAGAGGTTACATTTTGTAAGGCGGGCATATTTTTTTGTGTGATTCCTATATGTTTTTTTGAACCACCATAAAGTACTCAGGGTTTGGGGTATATTTAGTTAAAGTGTATTCCTAAAAATGTCTCTAGTTTCCGAGATCCTATGTGGTATCACGTCGAGGAGTTGACTTCTGAAAGGCCCGGCATTTTTCCCGGGCCCTCTAAGCCGAAGCTAAGCATACCGAATTTCGGTATGTAAAGAAAAAAAAACTTTACTGATTCCAAAAACTTTACTGATTCCAAATCCTTTTCGAAATAGTACATATCTGTACAATATTTTTACGTTTAAAACTCTGTAAACTATGAAGTGGGGTTTATTTTAATAAAAAACATAAATCAAACTTGACTTTCAATTGATATCTCATGACGTCATCTCGTCGGGCAACTTTCATAGACTGGCAAACCAAAACAAAACTTATCAATGTCAAGTCAACGGCGATCATAATAATATTTTCAATACACATACGTCGAGTTGTTTTTCGGTTTATTGATACAAATATCTGGATTATTTTACTTGAAACGTTATTTGAACTCTGATATCGCTTTTATGACATAAGATTTGTTAACGATGTCATGAATTGTAAAAACCGAAGAAGTGACAGAATGGCTTTACAGCTTTAGCCTGCCCGATGGGGCAAATAAAAAAAAACTTGTCAGTTCTGTTGTCAAAGTTAATGAAATGTGTCAAATGTTTTGTATACATTTTTGTTTCGTATGGCAAAGACATATTCTACATATTCAGCCGACTTCATGACGTCATAACCATATAAAGTTTGAAAACGTATTAGAATTAAACTACCGCATAGAAAGCAAAAATATTCAAATTAGTTTCATAAAATAAAGTTTACTATCAGTAAAAAATATAAAATAAATACAAAAAAAAAACTTTAAATACCGACTTCTCTATACGACCGTATACAGCCTGTTTCTCTAGACTACGGACATATTTCATGACGTTATAATTTAGGTTTATATAGTTCGGAAAAAAATAAAATAAAAACATTTACGCCAGCATTAAAAAGATATTGGTGTTCAAATTTTGTCCCGGGACTACAAGACTCACGGTCACCAAAATCAGCTGATCAGCTGGCGGCGTGACGCGCCTTTCGTTCGAGTAGGCAAGTACAGCGGTCGTCGCCCGCACGCCCCGCGCCGCGCGCTCGCTCGAGCAGACGCGATGTTTGTATGTACTTATCGGTTAGTTTCGTACAAGTGTAATACGTACCTTTCTCCTAAATTTTCCCATTTTCCCTAATACTTCTAAGTATAACGTCAAAAAAGGAAAACTCAACGTCAAGTAGAGTTCATTGAACTTGTTAAGTTAGTACCAACCTAGCTTAGAACAGGCAAAAACATCTAATATCAGCTGTAGCTGTAGGTATTTCTTGCGTTGTAATCGCGCTGAACGCAGGTGGCGAACTGACTGCGTGACCTGTTGACCCGAGAATCGCACGCACCCCCGTCCGTGACCCCTCAGACGCCGCCGCAGCTTTGCGCCCGCGCCGCGTGCCGTGTAGGCACAGATAGCTTACGCCCGGATTTGTTTATGCCTACTTGGATTTATGTGTCAGATTACATTAGTTTGTGGGACAATTTGGTCAAATTGTAAGGTATTGTTTTTATGACGTATTTGAGTATATCTGACGTATTATCGCTTTCTGAACACACCCTTGAAATATGTCCGTCGTTTAGAGAACCACTTTATTTTATTATAATTATTTATAATTATTGAGAATGTTCAAAAGAATAGAACTCTTTTGGAACTCGTGTAAAGAGCCCTCAGCTATCGTTTAAAAAATATATTGGAACCAGAACTCTTAGTTATACCCCAGCATCTCACGTTTTTCCGTTATTTTTGAGGTTTATAATTATTTATAATTATTGAGAATGTTCAAAAGAATAGAACTCTTTTGGAACTCGTGTAAAGAGCCCTCAGCTATCGTTTAAAAAATATATTGGAACCAGAACTCCCAGTTATACCCCAGCATCTCACGTTTTTCCGTTATTTTTGAGGTTTATAATTATTTATAATTATTGAGAATGTTCAAAAGAATAGAACTCTTTTGGAACTCGTGTAAAGAGCCCTCAGCTATCGTTTAAAAAATATATTGGAACCAGAACTCTCAGTTATACTCCAGCATCTCACGTTTTTCCGTTATTTTTGAGGTTTATAATTATTTATAATTATTGTGCATATTCAAAAGAATAGAACTCTTTTGGAACTCGTGTAAAGAGCCCTCAGCTATCGTTTAAAAAATATATCGGAACCAGAACTCTCAATTATACCCCAGCATCTCACGTATTTCCGTTATTTTTGAGGTTTATAATTATTTATAATTATTGAGAATGTTCAAAAGAATAGAACTCTTTTGGAACTCGTATAAAGAGCCCTTAGCTATCGTTTAAAAAATATATTGGAACCAGAACTCTCAGTTATACTCCAGCATCTCACGTTTTTCCGTTATTTTTGAGGTTTATAATTATTTATAATTATTGTGCATATTCAAAAGAATAGAACTCTTTTAGAACTCGTGTAAAGAGCCCTCAGCTATCGTTTAAAAATATATATTGGAACCAGAACTCTCAGTTATACCCCAGCATCTCACGTATTTCCGTTATTTTTGAGGTTTATAATTATTTATAATTATTGAGAATGTTCAAAAGAATAGAACTCTTTTGGAACTCGTATAAAGAGCCCTTAGCTATCGTTTAAAAAATATATTGGAACCAGAACTCTCAGTTATACCCCAGCATCTCACGTTTTTCCGTTATTTTTGAGGTTTATAATTATTTATAATTATTGAGAATGTTCAAAAGAATAGAACTCTTTTGGAACTCGTGTAAAGAGCCCTCAGCTATCGTTTAAAAAATATATTGGAACCAGAACTCTCAGTTATACCCCAGCATCTCACGTTTTTCCGTTATTTTTGAGGTTTATAATTATTTATAATTATTGAGAATGTTCAAAAGAATAGAACTCTTTTGGAACTCGTGTAAAGAGCCCTCAGCTATCGTTTAAAAAATATATTGGAACCAGAACTCTTAGTTATACCCCAGCATCTCACGTTTTTCCGTTATTTTTGAGGTTTATAATTATTTATAATTATTGTGCATATTCAAAAGAATAGAACTCTTTTGGAACTCGTGTAAAGAGCCCTCAGCTATCGTTTAAAAAATATATTGGAACCAGAACTCTCAGTTATACCCCAGCATCTCACGTTTTTCCGTTATTTTTGAGGTTTATAATTATTTATAATTATTGAGAATGTTCAAAAGAATAGAACTCTTTTAGAACTCGTATATAGAGCCCTTAGCTATCGTTTAAAAAATATATTGGAACCAGAACTCTCAGTTATACCCCAGCATCTCACGTATTTCCGTTATTTTTGAGGTTTATAATTATTTATAATTATTGAGAATGTTCAAAAGAATAGAACTCTTTTGGAACTCGTGTAAAGAGCCCTCAGCTATCGTTTAAAAAATATATTGGAACCATAACTCTCAGTTATACCCCAGCATCTCACGTTTTTCCGTTATTTTTGAGGTTTATAATTATTTATAATTATTGAGAATGTTCAAAAGAATAGAACTCTTTTGGAACTCGTGTAAAGAGCCCTCAGCTATCGTTTAAAAAATATATTGGAACCATAACTCTCAGTTATAGCCCAGCATCTCACGTTTTTCCGTTATTTTTGAGGTTTATAATTATTTATAATTATTGAGAATGTTCAAATGACTAGAACTCTAAAGAATTCTTATCAGGAAGTGTAGAACTCAGTGAATTTCATCTCTTCTGACGTCAAATCTGCGAATTTCGATGAGATGCTATGACCTGTAGTGTGAAGTTAGCATCTCATTTTTCAAAACTAAGTTTTGATATGAAAATCGATAGAACTATTGTTAAAACTTAGCAAGAACTGTAGAACTATGCTGGATGCCAATGAATCTGAAGTAATTTTTTGAGATGCTAACTATTGAGATGCTAACTTCACAGACATTCTTTTAATTCTATTGGTAACTGTATAATCGCAGCTGCATGAAGTTCGAGAGTCCTTGCAGCATGTCCTATGCACAATATGCAACACTTGCATTCAGAAGTTAGAAGAAGCTGTGAAGTTCAAACGACAAATACAGAAGTATGAGAGCCGCTTCCTAGATATCTATATGGGATGTGTTAAAAAAGGTATTATTTAATTTCAATTTAAAAATAGTAAACAGTCAATCTGGGTGTTTTATCACAGCTCACCTGATGTTTTCCATGGTGGTAGAGTACTTTCTGGTACTCGGTTTACTAGCTACCACCCTCAAGTTGAAAATCCACTGCCAAGCATCTAACGGTGAATTCCGGCAGCTTCACTCAAGAGCCAGTTCCATTCCAGGTGTGCATTACTGTCTTCGACCACCATCGTCAATTAACATCAGGTGAGCTGTGGTCAAACTCCTAGCCTGTCAACCATAAAAAAAAATCTAACTAGATTACCTCCTGCTAAGGAGATCTACCACAGAGTAAAAGTATTTGCTTTTCATAAATGTTTACCATTATTTATTGTTTATGTAACGTCCAGTTTAGTGAACCAATTTACAAAAAAATATCATTTAGTTCCAGATCCTAGTGAAATTATTATCGAAGAAGCGAAAATTAAGGAAATAAATATAAAAGAAGAAATACTGGACACTGAAGGTTTGTTATTTTATACCTGTATATCCTGATCCACACAAGGACAAGGTGGACAGAAGACCTAATAAAGACTGCAGGAACACGCTGGATGTGAGCTGCTTCCAACCGATCTTTGTGGAAGTCAAGGCCTATGTCCAGCAGTGGACATCCTAAGCTGAAATGATGATAATGATGATATCCTAATCCTAGGGATTGTAAAGAAACAACAAGTAATTTTACTTTAACTTTAGTGTGACTGTGAATTTTAGCTTGACATTAATTTTTAATCGTTGTGTAGTTTATTTTGACATTTTCGTAATTAATAATTGCATCTAGCCAAATTCTATTGTATGTTCATGAAGAACTAAACTGTTGACACTTCCTTAATATTAAGACCTAAATGTAACACAGTTCCACAATAAAATACAATCTGAATCTGAATCTGAATCTGAATAATAAAGAATTTACCTATTTAAAAACAGTAATTTTATATTGACAATATATTTTTTTATGTTGACATACCTTATTTTGACATTTTTGTGTTGACATGTAATCAGTGTTTTAAAACTCATTTAATGACATGTTTAAAATTTTTGAAGTGTCTTGTGACATTGGTGTTATCAATAAAATATTTGTATTTGTAAGTACATTACAATACAGAACCAAAATACTACTACATCAATTAGCTTTACATACACGCTGTAGCGTTACATGGTTGACAGGCTGGGTGTTTGACCACAGCTCAACTGGTGTGGTGGAAAATAGTATATCCGTTGCGACTGATTTTCTAATTGATAGCTAGCGAGTAAGTTGAGTACTAGAAAGTACCCTACCACCATCCTATACTTTCCTTGTGATGTTTTCCTTCCCCGGCAGCTTAAGGTCATTGTTGGGGTTTTATTGTTAATTTTATAGACCAATATGAGACGTCTTGCCATTTTTTTAAATAATGATTTCCAGAGAATGTCCTATTCGAGGTGGACGCCTCTCCCAACATAGCTGCAAGTGATGAAGTCAGGCCGGATGAAGGACACGATGCGAATGATTATGATGATGATGGCGTTATTTATAAAGATGACACAAATTTGGAGCCTTTCACTCAGGGTAATTTTGTTTTCTATGTTTCACTGCAGCCTGGGATGTGGGAGGGGGGGCAACCGGCGGCATCTGCTCCGGGCGGCAATGTCAGGGCGCCATATTCAAATTTGAAGTGAATTCAAAAAAGGAGGAGAAAAAAAATTTTTTCATTACTCAGACTCGGAAAGTAGGTCTGAAGCCTGAGTTGCCTAAGGAGCTCGTCAGGAGAATCACTTTCTACTGACAAGTGACAGATTGACAACAATTTGCCAACTGTCAAATTATGAAAAAATCAAATTTTTTTTTCATTTCTGTTGTATCGTGTGCCAACTTTCTATACAGCCATTCAAATACAGCGCGATGTAAAATTGAAATAACATAAGTATTTACCATTTTTTCAATTATGAAAATGAAAAATATTGGATAAATAGTAAGCGGGCCACAAAAAAAAAATAGGCAGGAAAGCGGCCATCCGATTGTTTTTTCGAGTCGTAGAGTTCTGTTTTTACTTTACTTGGCAGTAGATCTCCTTAGCAGGAGGTCGTCTAGGTAGGTATCACCGCAGTACCAGATATTCTGCCGCCAATCAGGGGAAGGGTACTGCTGCGAAATCACTGGGCTGTTGAGACTAACCATCTAAAGTCTCAAAGTAATGAGCGCCAAAGCAGTGGTGCCCTGGACTTTGTTTTGTTACTCAAAGTTCTGTGTATCGCTGCAATGGTCATGGACAGGCGTTGTCTCTTACCATCAGGAGCGACTTGTACGTCTCATTACTATCACATAAAAACTTGACGGTGGGTAGCTAGCCAGCCGAGTACCAGAAAGTACCCTACCACCATGCTATGGTTTCCTCACGATGGTTTCCTTCACCGGCTGCTCAAACTCATTAAATAAATATCGTAGGACATTACACACAGCGCCATCTGACCCCAAACTAAGCAAAGCTTGTACTATGGAAGACAGATAACTGGTAGAATACTTAAATAGTTTTTTTTTGCAAATACTTATAATACATACAGTACGCCCAGACACAGAACAAACATTTGTTTGTATCACAAAATGCATGTCCTGGGTGGGAATCGAACCCACGCCCTTCAGCTCTTGGAGCAGACAACCAATGAACCAACAGTTGGCTGTCTGTTGTTTAGGTTTGAACCCACGCCCTTCGGCGTGTGAACCGATCGCGCTAACCACTTAGTTATCATCGCTACATAGGTACATGCAGACCAACAGAATATTGAATTGTAAAAGTTGTTCATTTACAGAGGTTGTCGTAGAAAAGCAGAAGAGAGTTAAAAAATCCTCAATTCGAATTAAAAAGGCAAAGGCAGCAGCCAAAGTAAAAAAGAAGAGTAAAGTTATACAAAAGAAAACGAAACCCATCAAAGAAGAAGATGTGCTGGATACAATTGAAGGTGATGTACAATCTCCTATATTCCGACAACTTTAAAGCTATTGCATAGCTTCTATCGCGGGCCTTGAGCGTGGAGACCGAATCCAGAAATTCCGTAACGAAAATAACCTAACACCCCCCACTCCCACCGGCACAGCGGTGATACTTTTTAGTTTTGCCATCTATCGATGAATAGCAGAACTTTTAATGACTTTTTTGAAATATCACGCTTGTCTCTTTAGTTCAGCAACTCGTCTCTAGGTGGCATTGGTTGTAATGCTATGCAATAGCTTTACCGCGGCAGTCCCCGAGTGCCACACGTCTTTTTTTTTTTAATGTTTGACAGGCTAGGTATTTGACCGCAGACCAGGGGCGTACGGACATGGGGCTGTCCGACGCCCATTTGCTGGTTTGGTCTCAGAGGTGGATCACGATGTGTCTGGTGTTCGGCCACATCGTCATCGTTGCGGGGTGAACTTAGGCTCGTCGAGTCTTCTCGTCATCCATCCCATAAAGTCTCAAGACAAAAGTCTTCAATCAGTGCGTCAGGCTTTCAAATGAGGCTGCCGGAACACACCGTTAAGTGCTTGGCAGCTGATTTCCAACTTGAGCTAGCCAGCCGAGTACTGAAGTACGCTACCACCATGCTATGGTTTCCTCACGATGTTTTCCTTCACCGGCAGCTCAAGCTCATTGTTAGGGTTTGAACCCACGCCCTTCGGTATGCGAACCTACCGCGCTAACCACTGAGGTTGACCTTCAAGTTGAAAATCTGCCGCCAAGCACTTAACGGTGTGTTCCGGCAGCCTCACTTGAGAACCATTTCCATTCCAGGCTAGGTGTGCTTTACAATCTTCGACCACACCTTCACTTAACACCAGGTGAGATGCGGTCAAACACCTAGCCTGTCTGCCATTAAAAAAAAATAATTATCCAGGTTTCATGACATATTTAACTATATAAACTTGACATTATTATTTTATCCAATTTGACAATGTAATAGTAACCATTTTATCTAATTTTTGCACACCCAAAAACTAGGTTAAGTATGGTCTAAGCGACGTTATATTTATGTACTAACATTTTGACACCTGCACTTAGCAAATAAATACATTTAGATTTTGATTTTCATTGCACTAAAAGTTTTCCTTATTCCAGGCGGTATCAAAGTAATTCGGGGGCCTCTAGTTAAACGCGACGTCGATTACAAGGAAGTGGAAAACGGATACCAGTGCTTAAAGTGTCCGTGGAAGTCGAAGAGCACAAACAGCATGCGCGATCACATACGGAAAGTCCATCTCAATATACCGAAATACAAATGTCCGAGCTGCTTCAAAACTTTCCCAACTATCGCTCAGTTCACTAAACATAAACTGGACGAACACAATATGGACCATAGATTCAAATGCAACGCGTGCAGTCACGCGTTTAACACAAAAGTGCAATTAAAAAAACATATAAACAATTTCCATATGTTAGGTCTCAAAATAAAGTGTACCGAGTGTGATTATGAAACGTTCAGTGTGGAATCATTGTACAAACACAAGTTTAAACATAAAACGGAGAAAGATTTTCAATGTAAATATTGTAGGAAGGCGTTTGTGAGGAAAACTACGTTGCAGCTTCACGAGAGAATACATACGGGTGATAGAAGGAAAGTGTGTACGGTTTGTGGGCAGGCGTTCGTACAGAAAGCCAGTTTGAATTATCATATGACTAAGTACCATCCCGAGGTCGCATTTTAATTTTCTATTGGGTGTTTGCTGATAGAACGTGTGTAGTTTTTTTTCGTAGCGTTCGATGGTATAGGGTGGTGGGTCCGTCCCGTTGGAAAGACGGGAAATCCGTCCTAAGATTTGAAACAAAATGTATGTAAGCCCGACGCGCTGTTTTGCCGGCAATCGTATTACAATCTTTCCAGCAATCGTATTTTGAAGTCGTTCAAGTATTACGTAAGCACCAAGGGGGGGAGGTCTTCGCTTTGCTTATTTTTGTTGGGAAGGGGGTAAGTAAAGAGGGGATAAAGCCAGCAATGTGTTTCATCAATTAATCATTCTATTATACACTGTAATTTTTTGGGGGGGTTTATATACATTATGCTGGTTGTTTATTTTTCTTGTTATTGTCAGTTCAGTCCTTCCACCATCTTCTTGGTATGGCGTGGTGAGGATTGGCCTCGAAGATTTCTCCCCTTTGCCAAAGCTGGGCGCCAGAGGCCACGACCCCTGGGAAAGTGACAGTTCTTACTCAGCTGCTCTTTTTATTGGCGTAGGTTTAGGGGCCGCTAGTTAAACCAATGTTTACGTAAGCATGGGGGGAGGGGGGAGGGGTGATTAATAGTTACATTCTGCTCACATAATACTTGAAAGGTTCCTATGACAACTGACAAAACAACATGACATTTTCCATGTCATAGTTTAGTAGACTACGGCGGATTTTAAAATCTAAATTCGATTTCAAGTCAGTTATGTCGGGTCAAAAATAAGCTCTAGAAGTACATTCCAAATGTAGCGTAAAGATATACAAAAAAAAAGTTTTTAGTTATAACAAATTAGGCTGCCGAAACTTCAATATTAAAATGGAAAAATTGAATATTAAGGTGGTTCTATTTCCATACAAACAATTTATTCCATTTATGGACAAATGGAGCATAATTTTACAGTGAAATCACAGCTACTGCCATTTATTTTGCTCTTTATTTGCGGCAAATCACAATTGCTTGAATAAAACAGTAACATTAATTTTACATTAAAAAAAATCGTAATTCTTAATCTAAAGAGCCGCTTGCGGCTCGCAAACCGCAGGTTGCCGACCTCTGGCCTAGGCCACCACTCTGCCACAACCTTACTCCATAGTCATACTTCGCCCAGCAAACGTGTCCGTAAATGACAACTGATTTTATTTCTGGGAGCTTCAGAGTTGTGCCGATGATTAAAAGTTGATCATAATTAGCAATATAACGGCCGAAGGTGTAATTTGTTAAATGTATCGTTGTATATTGTTGATTATGTATATTGTAAATATGAATATTATATAATAAATTTTAATTATTTTTAAACGTTTGTGATTTTACCTTTCCTCGATTAGGTAGATATATTGTATTCAGTGGTGGATTTACCAGCAGGCTGCGTGGGCTTGAGTGTAGGGCGGCAAATCAGGGAACAAATATTTTTCGAAAAATATTCTATTCCACTCTTCCTGTAGCAGATTTTCATCGTACATACTACCATGCTATGGTTTCCTCACGATGTTTTCTTTCATCGACAGCTCAAGCTCATTGTTGGGATTTGAACCCACGCCCTTCGGCATGTGAACCGACCGCGCTAACCACAGCTATCATCGCTATAAAGCTTCTAATTAAAGTTGGCACTACTTTGTCAGGGCATGACCGGACTTGAATCTGAGTATGACTTTGACTTATGTCACTTGATTTATCATAAAATACTTGATACTGGTAAAATGCACAAAGTGAAAAAAAATCAAACACTATTGGTAGATATGATTATTTATATTTATAGCCTTAAGGTAAGCAAAATATAATTACCATACGCCTACTAGTAATACTGATTATTCAGGGTACACGGAAAGGCAACCCGAAGGAGGTCATTGTCCCTACCTACCAACCAACCTTAACATAGCCTAGAAAAAGTTTTAAAGAACTATGTATTTTCGCTCTACATAGGGTTACATTTAAGTTCTTAAATACTGTTGGGTTATTTAGTACAGCTACAGAGAACATGTTCAAATGTATTAAAACACTAAAGATTTCTCTCTTAACATTGCCGCTCATTTTTTTTTCTTTGGTTTTGGCGTCGCGTTTTAGCATTTGCCAGTGTCAAGTAATTATATATTTTCTAGTTTCAAAAGTTAAATAAGTGTCATCGTAGCTAGTTTTAGTCAAAGTCCAGTCTTAGTCAAGTCCAGTTCGTGTCAGTCAAGTACAGTCATACTTTAGTAAAGTAGTGGCGGCTTTACTATAAAGCTTCGATGGAGTTTTGGAAGCAACACGAAAAGTCATGTTTCACCACATTATATCATTTTCCCACACTCGTGCTTGTAATTCGGCACTTTATGAATAAAACGCCACCATTTTTATGCATAAACACTCGACAAAACACTAGTTTTGGAAAAAAATACAACGGAGCGACACGACTCTTCCCGCGTTCCCGCCAAAAAACCGCCGCCCATTTAAGTGTCTCTTTACATTATGACACTGACATACATTGACATAACTGACAGTGGCAACTCTACAATCATTACATGTGCCTTAATTGGCATTCGAATTTATTATGGACTAATTTAATAACTAGAAAAGAAACTAAACAACACATTCCTATCATTAAAAATTCCGATTTCGGATTAGAGACCGCCGACAAAATAAAGGACAAAATAAAGCTATTTTTTTTACGATTTCGGAGCTATAAAGACAAAAATTGCTTATAATCATGAGTAACCTCCTTCCGGCTAAGCATTATGTTCCGTGTAACCCTGCACTTTATTTAATAAATTATTAGACAATAGATAACACTTTATTTGAGACATAAAACACATTTCAACATAATTAACAATACCTACATACATACAAAAAAATAAACATAAAACAAAGAAATAACTTATAGGTATATAGTATAGTATGTATAAATAAAAATTAAACAAAAAACAAAAGGTTGAAATATATTTTATGTCACAAACCGGCCTCGACTCAGCATAATGCCGACTGCAGCCAGCCGGCGCTGGTCTTCCGTCGAGGCCGGCAGGTGACGTCTCGCACGAGTGTGCCGACCGGTAAAAAATATTTTACAGATGAATTTGAACACATAAAATTAACAGGTAGCCAAACAAGTGAAACAAATAAAGCAAAAATAAAATATAAATACCCGATTACGTACCTACGACATATTTACATAGGATAACTGACTACTATAGTTATTGTATTACAATAATACAAACGAAATATCACTCGATATTTCATACCTAGGTTTATAAATCAAAATATTTTCATATTTTTTTCTGGTACAACTCAATACTCACGTTAACATTAAACTATTCACAACCGTTTCTCCACGACGTGGCGCGATGGGCCTCGTCTCCATACAAGAGGCCCAACTAATCACAACTTAAAATCCATAGTTAGGTATTGTTAAACGGCTCATTTGTAAGTCCGTTTTTTCATGACGTGGTATGAGCCATGTGAGAAGAGGCCTAACTAGTGATAATATATAATTTACAGTTAAATATTCAACAGTTTAATTGTTATAGGTCTGTTTGTCTACGACGTGACATGATAAACCTCATTACCATAGAAGAGGCCACTATAAAATTCACAGTTAAATATTTAACGGTTTATTTGTAGGTCCGTTTGTCTACGACGTGGCATGATTAGCCTCGTTACCATAGAAGAGGCTTAAGTAGTGGCAATGTAAAATTAAATTTAAAATTCACAAATATTTACAATCCGTATCTCCACGACGTGGCACGATAGACATCATCTCAACTCTTTGAGACAATACATGATTATAGGGTTAAATGTTTATG
Organism: Biston betularia; assembly: GCA_905404145.2. NCBI lineage: Eukaryota > Metazoa > Arthropoda > Insecta > Lepidoptera > Geometridae > Biston > Biston betularia. The sequence goes on from FR989890.1 coordinate 4,136,317, forward strand.
TTTCACTTGTGGGTCCGTTTCTCCATGAGGTGGTGCGACTTGGTATGTACGGTGAGCGCGCGCTGGTTGTCGAAGGTCTTGCTGCAGGCGAGGCAGTGCAGCACCACCGGCTTGGCGCCGTGAGTCTTTACTTCGTGCTCGTTCTTCTTCGTGTAATCCGAGAACCTGACGACACAATAACATTTATTTTTCTCAATTTTTATTTCTATACCTACATGAACATTGTACATACATATAGTATAGGAATAAAACAATAAATTTAGATGACAATGATTTAAATTTTTATTGTATTAAAAAAAGTAAGGTTTGGTTAGTAATTAGTAAATCAAAATAAAACAATAAATTTATTGCAAACCAAATTTCTCGATCGCACAAATTCACGATATATTTATTTATTCCAGTGTCTAGTAGATGCATAACAAGCAATATTTTTTCGAAAACATGTTGTTATTGTTCAGTGCTAGCGATCTTCATGACCTGCCTCCCTCTAGCCCGTGCCGATTTCTTGATCTGCTATCCCATAGTTATGCCAATGGTAGACGTACATTCCTCTCATCTTTCCCCGCAATAAGCACACTTGTTTTTGTTATCTCTCCCCGCAGAAGCGCACTTATTTTGTTACCGCTCCCCGCAGTAAGCGCACTTGTTTATTTTTTCCTCTCCCCGCAGAAAGCGCACTTGTTTTAGTTACCGCTCCCCGCAGTAAGCGCACTTGTTTCTCTTACCTCTCCCCGCAGTAGGCGCACTTGCTTCTCTTATGCATGAGCACATGCGTGGCTCGCTCGTGGTCCTTCCACTTGACACGCGTGTCGAACACTTTACTGCAGTAGGAGCAAGGGAATTCCCCCGTGTTATGTCGGTACATGTGCGTTTGAAACACTTTTTTGTTAACGAAACCTCGGCCGCAAATTTCACATACATGATTCCTGAAATCAATTTTAGTATAACTTAGAAGAAATTAATTTGACATTATGGTACGAGATAGCATCAGTCCCTAACAACTATAAATCGTAAAGCAGGAAGAAAATCATCGTGAGGAAGCCATAGTGACTTTTTAGTACTCGCTGGGCTACCACCATCAAGTTGAAAATCTGCCGCCAAGCATCTAACGGTATGTTCCGGCAGCCTCACTTGAGAGCAAGTTCCATTTCAGGCTAGATGTGATTTACCATCTTCGACCACACCGTCACTTAACATCAGGTGAGCTGCGGTCAAACACCTAGCATGTCAACCATAAAAAAAAACAGGAAAACATTTGACATTAAAGTAATAATACGTCGGTTTTTGATAAAATGTCAAATAGAATAAAGATTAATGTCAGAACATAAAAATAAATATAAAATTTTAAAATTTCATTAATATTTAAAATTTGTCATTTTAACATATTTGTGATAAACTGATTATTGTGCGACATCAATTAATGAAAATTAACTTGTATGAAGCCGAATGTAGCAGAAAAAAGCGACATCTAAAACAAACTTGAGCCCATTTGGCCATAGCCTATTTAGGCCACAGTATATCATAGCAAACTATAACATTTGTAACTATATGTATCTGTATATTTGTTTTATGCGTGTGTTTAGTTTGGTTACGAAATTAAATTATTTTCTTTCTTTCTTTTCAAACTTACCTAAAATGGACATTCATATGCTGAAGTAACACTTTAAAGTTATTGTACTGGTTCAAGCATATAACACATCTGGGGAGGTCCGCGTCAAACTTGAACGGCAGTATGTGACTCTTTACGTCCGTGTAGAACGTTCTGGAGTGTATACTGGAAATGTGGGCAGTGAGATCGTCCAGTGAGGGGAACGGCTGTTGGCACAGCGTGCAGCGAAGGTCGGTGATGTCCAGTTTGACGACAAAACCAGGTAGCGTTTGGGATCGCATGAACGTCGATTTTGCTGATTCATCGTGACACTGCAAAGAAATATTCATCATCATCATCATCATCAGCCTTTTGTAGTCCACTGCTGGACATAAGCTTCTCCCAAGACACGCCACTCAGCCAGATCTTCGGCTTTTCGCTTCCATCCACCGCCAGCTGTGCTACGTATATCGTGAGTGACGAGTCATCGAGTCTCAGGGCGTCCTACGCTACGTTCGCCAATTCGCGGTCTCCACTCTAGAACACGTCTCCCCAGCGGTTATCGGTTCTGCGACAAATACGTCCAGCCCATTGCCACTTCAGCTTGCTAAGAAATATTATAAATTCTTATCGTCTTTACATGTACTTAATATAATTATATAGAGTATATTTTTATATTGACATGTTTCTAAATCGACATACTCTATTTGACATTTCGTTTTTATTTGTCATTTTGTTTTTATTAATTGACATATAATAAAATTATAATCAGTGTTATATAACTTTTTTTTTAAAGGTACACAACATTTAGAATTATTGTATTTAATGCCTAATGTTTAATGCTCAATTTGATTTGTTTACATTTTCTAACTTGTATAGTCTCCTGCGATACAAATTTTTGCTTAGTTGTCACCGATAATCCTCTGTACACGTGCATTTTTGTAAATAAAGATTATTACTATTATTTTACTAAAATTGGACTTGAAACATTGGTGTTATCAATAAAATATTTGTATTTGTATAATAAGTAAATGTTTCTGTGCCTATATGTGATTGTCAATGAACTCGACCACTTGGTGGTAGGTCTCCTTACCAGGAGGTCGTTCAGGTAGGTACCACCGCAGTACCAGATATTCTGCCGCCAAGCTGTAGTGTGTAAACGTTACTGTGCTCCAGTTTGAAGGGTACTGCAGCTAGCGAAATTACAGGGCTGTTGAGACTTGAGACTATAGGTATAACTATCAAATATCTCGAAGTAATGAGCGCCAACGCAGCGATGCCCTGGAATTTGTTTTGTTACTCAAAGTTCTGTGTATCGCGGCAATGGCAAATGGACAGACGTTATCTCTTACCATCAGGGCAGCGTCTTGTTCATGTCACTACTTTTACATTTATTAATAGGAAAAACCGGCCAAACGCGAGTCGTACTCGTACACGAAGGGTTCCGTATCATTATCTGTATATTTTCGCAGTGTCAGATTGACACCGTTATTAGTATCGAGCAAGAAACGGTAAAAAAAATAATTTTGTTGTATGGGAGCCCCCCTTAAATATTTATTTAATTTTTAGTACTTGTTGTTATAGCGGCAATAGAAATACATCATCTGTGAAAATTTCAACTGTCTAGCTATCACCGTTCTTGAGATACAGCCTGGTGACAGACGGACGGACGGATAGCGAAGTCTCAGTAATAGGGTCCCGTTTTTACCCTTTGGGTACGGAACCCTAAAAAGAAACCTGCAATGTGTGAGCTTTAAGCGCCGCCGCTTCCGAAAACTGCTGCGGGCAGAAGCAGCACATGTAGCCCACGCCGCCGTAGCGCCGGATCGGGGACGCGTTCGAACACGCCAGGATTGTTCTAGAACAACCAGAACTTCATTTTCAGTGTTTAAGGTAGGTATGTACATATTTAGTTTATTTCCGCTTCAAGTGGTTACTGCAGCGGGATATTAAAGACTTGTGGTTATTTTAATTAGTTTTATATTTATTTATACGGTGTGTTCCGGCAGCCTCACTTGAGAGCCAGTTCAATTCCAGGCTATGTGTGCTTACCATCTTCGACCACACCTTCACTTAACATCAGGTTAGCTGTGGTCAAACACCTAGCCTGTCAACTAGGGATTGCAATCCGGCGTCATTTTCAGTCCGGCCGGATACGACCGGATTCCCATCAATCCGGCCGGTTCCGACCGGATCCGGCCAGATTGATGGGAATTGATCAAATCAGGATGATTTTTGCTTTTTAGTACAAAATAAGTGAGTTAAGGTGGTTTGATTTCCATACAAATATTTTTTTGCCATTTATGGACAAATGGAGCATAATCTTACAATGAAATCACAGCTACTGGCATTTATTTTGGTCTTTATTTGCGGCAAATCACAAGTGCTTGAATAAAACAGCAGATTATTAGCATAAAATCAAATTTATGATTTTGAATAAAACAGTAGATTATGCTATTAATCTACTGTTTTATTCAAGCAATTGTGATTTACTGCAAACAAAGACCAAAATAAATGCATGCCAGTAGCTGTGATTTCACTGTAAAATTATGCTCCATTTGTCCATAAATGGCAAAAAAATATTTGTATGGAAATTGAACCACATTAAGATAGATCGGAAACAATTCCTGCCCATATGATACAAGAGTGTTAGAACATAGCTCACCCACCGTATATTGTCTTGGTGTTTGCTCAGCTCTGCGCACTTCTTGAACACGATGTTGATTTTCTTTTCCTTCGGCAGAGTCAGCGTGATCATCTTCTTTTTCCGCGTTATCAGATTCTGCTTGATCTTGGACTTGTGAGGACCTGTTGATGAAGGTCGGTTGTGATCAGTTTCTTGAAGCAATAATTTTCTATGATTGACAAGAATAGAATAAAAATTAATAACACCAAAGTTACAGGTCATTTTTCTATTCATATTTAAAAATATCAAAATCATAACACATGTCAATACAATTAAAATGTCAATGAAATAATATGTCACATATAAAATAATTATGTCAATAAAAACCAATGGGTGTTCCCCAATGAATATAGTCTGGGTACCTTCAAGTCGCGAGTGAATCGGTTTCTTCTAGGCGAGCGTGCTCCACCGTAGACCGCATCTTCGCTTAACATCAGGCGGGATGGCGGTCAAACGCAAGCCTATCTACTATAAAAAAAAAAAAAAAAAAAAAATATAATTACTTACTAGTAATTCAATAATGTCTTATTTTAAAATAATCGTCAAAGTCACAAAACAAGGTCCCTTGAAGCCAAGATCTTAGTTTGCTTCTGAAGCGCGGGAATACAATTTTATTACGTACACCAAACAAATATGAAACAAAAAATAAAAAACCGGCCAAGTGCGAGTGGGACTCGCACGAAGGGTTCCGTACCATTATCTGTATATTTTCGCAGTGTCAGATTGACACCGTTATTAGTATCGAGCAAGAAACGGTAAAAAAATCATGTTTGTTGTATGGGAGCCCCCCTTAAATATTTATTTTATTTTTAGTATTTGTTGTTATAGCGGCAATAGAAATACATCATCTGTGAAAATTTCAACTGTCTAGCTATCACCGTTCTTGAGATACAGCCTGGTGACAGACGGACGGACGGATGGACAGCGAAGTCTCAGTAATAGGGTCCCGTTTTTACCCTTTGGGTACAGAACCCTAAAAAAGAGATAAAGAATATAACAAAACAAAAAAAATAGGTCTCCTTACTAGGAGGTCGTTCAGGTAGGTACCACCGCAGTACCAGGTATTCTGCCGCGAAGCAGTAGTGTGTAAACATTGCTGTGTTCCGGTTTGAAAGGTAGAGAATTTACAGGGCTGTTGAGACAAACCATCGAAAGTCTCAAAGTAATGAGCGCCAAAGCAGCAATGCCTCGGACTTTGTTTTACTACACAAAGTTTTGTGTATCGCTGCAATAGTCATGGGCAGGCTCTTGTTCGGCTCATTATTGTCACATTTATAATTCCGATAAGATAGACATCAATAAGTTGGTTTTTTTCCAGGATCCTTGCTACCGGGACGACCCTAATTTCGTCCAACTCGGTTGCAAGCCCGTTCCGGACATCCAGGACGCTCGATAAGGGGAGTACTTTTGCCGGCGGTTTAAGGGAAGCGGATATTAATCAGACCTGGCTAATACGGACCACAATAAAAAAAAATATGTTAATAGCTTATTTCATTTATGTATCAAATAGCTACATAATATTAAAGAGTACACTTTACAGTATCACGCTCGTTACCCTCTTTTTATTGCGCCCAGTAAAAATGTTTTTATCGACAAAAAAAGGTTACAATTGTCTCGAGCCTAAGCGGTTTGGGGGCAGAATGTCTGGTACTGCGGTGGTACCTACGACCTCCGGCTAAGGATATCTTATTAAAAGGTGATTGATAAAGAAACAATGTATTGAATTTCATATCGATTGTTTAATAATCAAATTGACAATACAAATAAAAATTTGATTAACTTATTTCACTTACATAATCATAGTTCATTATCAAAATGAAGTTTTACACTTAGGTATAAATAAGTAGATATCTAAGCAGCTACTCTCACTAAAAATATAGTATGCTTACCTACATACCTCTAAATAAAAATATAGTATGCCTACCTACACACTTCTAACCTACCTACATACCTCTAAATAAAAATATAGTATGCCTACCTACACACTTCTAACCTACCTACATACCTCTAAGTAAAAGTATAGTATGCCTTCCTACATACCTCCAACCTACCTACATACCTCTAAGTAAAAATATAGTATGCCTACCTACATACTTCTAACCTACCTACTTACCTCTAAGTAAAAATATAGTATGCCTAACTACATACCTCTAAGTAAAAATATAGTATGCCTACCTACAAACTTCTAACCTACCTACATACCTCTATGTAATAATATAGTATGCCTTCCTACATACCTCTAAATAAAAATATAGTATGCCTAACTACATACCTCTAAATAAAAATATTGTATGCCTACCTACATACCTCTAACCTATCTACAAACCTCTAATTAAAAATATAGTATACCTACCTACATACCTCTAAATAAAAATATAGTATGCCTACCTACATACCTCTAAATAAAAATATAGTATGCCTACCTACATACCCCTAAATACAAATATAGTATGCCTACCCACACTCTTTACACGATTAAGCACACACAACCACAAAAACTACACACAACATCAAAACTTATTTCTATGAATCTCAGATATATGTAGCTAGATCCTACATTACAAATGCTACATATAAATTTAAAATTAAATACTATAGCCACGCTAAATTTATCAAAAGAGTTTTTGTTAAACACAAAAATAATTTTACAAAAACAGCTATAAATCTACGTCATTGCCGGGTAAACTTCGAAGCAGAAGAAGTATATAAGCAAGACAATATAGATAAGCTAAGAACATAGCAAGAAGAGGCCGCGCGCGCGTTGTACTCAGCTGTGTCTCCATGAAGAAGGCCACCGGATATAGAGATTATCGTCGGAGTATCCGATATTAAACGAGTAATCCCACAAAAATGAAACAAAAATATATTATTTGCTATCGATCCAATCTAAAGATCATGAACAGCCTTTTTGTGTTCGATCATCTTGCTGCGAATGACGAAACTCGTATCGCAGAACTCGCAGACATAGTTCCTGTAATGCTGCGCCATATGCTCTTGTATTCCCTCAAACTCCAGTTCAGTCACACACACGCTACAAGTGAGCTTCTCCTCCACAACCCTCAACGGCATTATCTGATTCTTGATCACCAAATGCATGTTCTCATCATGGTCTGCCTTCAAATGCTCCATCAGAAACTCCAAGCTTGCCATTTCTAAATGGCACACAGAACATTGCAAAGACGTTATGTCTAAGTATACTATGTGTTTCGACAGTGACGCATAATGTATCTTTAAGAAATCTGGCTTCTTCTTTTTGTGGGATTTCGATGTTAACGTGTGGACTTTCAGGTCTGTCAACTTCTCGAATTGCTGCTTGCAATAGCTGCATTGGAATCCACCGTTATCCCTTGAACGGATCGGAGTTGCGTTGGAACAGTTAAGAATATTTTTGATGTTCTCTAGATGCCATTCTATTTCAGTGACAGGGCGTTTGCGAACTTTCTCCTCGCTGGTTTCTCTTGGTCGTGGTGTTTTGCGTTTGGTTTTTGTTTTCACTGCTGTTTTGCGTTTCGATACACGCTTTGGCTTCGACTCTTCTTTAGGCAGCGGCAGCGGAAGTGGTTCCAACGGCTCGTGATCCATTGCATCGTCAAACATGATATCATCAATGATATTCTCTTTGTGTTTCTCTTCTCTGATCTTCTTAGGTTTCTCAACGGCGGTGTTAGAAGAACTTTTCTTTCGAGCGTCAGCGGGTAGTATGGATATGAAAGAGGTGAAATTGACTTTCCTGTCTAGAGTGATCCTGTTTTCTTCTACGAAAATGAGTGGTGTGTCGCTTTCGTCGCTGCTGCTGCGACGAGAACCTGAAATGAAGGCGACGAATAAGAACTACAATCCAAAAATTTGTTAGTAATTTCATTTTGAATTAGTTTTAAAGCAACATAAATACCAGTGACTGCCGTTAGCTCACATGCGAATAACCACCATCAACATCTTTTGATAGAGTATCATTTTGAAGTAGACGAGTCATCAGGTAAACGATTTGGGTGTGAATTTAAGTCTGTTCCTTATTTTCAATCGTTTAAAGTAGATATTTGTATGCAGGTGAGTAATGATTTGAATCGGAATTTCGCGATCTTGGTCACTCACTCTTTAATTATAGATATGATAAACTATAATATAGTTTTAGTGAGCATTTTAAGAAGTTTTTTTTTTTGAGTATAGAAATATTAACTGACCTAGAAATATGCCCGTCGTTAAGGGCAGCACTCTTGGGCAAACCACCTGTGACTCTTGATGTTAGTACACCCTATATTTACACAGCGTGTTTCTCTCAAGACATGCCAATGCCAATGGGTATAACTTGTTTAGTTAAATTTTAGTTAGGTAGCGATGATAGCCCAGTGGTATGCGCGGTCGGTTCACATTTTTTTTTTTTGAGCTGATGGTAAAGGAAAATATCGTAAAGAAACCATAGCGCTGAGGTAGAATACTTCATAGTACTCAACTGTAGAGTCCACAATATGAAATTTAAAAAAATCGACGATTTCTATTAAATATAATTGTATTTTTGATTTGAAACATCTGTGGGCGCGCCTTAGAAGTAAAACCGACTCTTATGCCGTGACGGCAAACGGCGTGATGCTCTTTCATACTCATACTGCCTATGCTATACTCTACTAAGATCATTCGGCTTAAGGTCTTTTTGATATTTTTCTGTTTGCATTGTATCGAATAAATGTTTTTCTTTTCTTTCTTTCTATATGTATAAAATAAGGATAAACTCAAACAATTGTAAAACAATTCATTATCATTTATTAATGAAGAAATTTATTTACATAAGTTATTTCAAAACTTAGTAACAGAAACGTAAAAAAACACACACAATACGGTTGAAAACAATTTGTCTTATACCACAATAGTTCACTACAGTGAAACCTGGTTAAGTGGGCCTTGGATATGTGAAAAACCTCTGTTACTGATAATAACAATGAGGCCCCCCAACACTTTCACATTGTAATACCTCTGTTACAGGAAATCTTCAAAGCTTTTTAATTGAGATTTGATTTTTTCGATGTTTACCTCTTTAATTGGGACTTTGTGAAATGAAATGAAATTTATTTGGCAACTAGCGGACGCATCGCGGTTTTACCCGCGTAGTTCTCGTTCCTGTGGGAATACAAGGATAAAAAGGTCTATGTCACCCGAGGATAGTGTAGCTTCCCAACGGTGAAATAATTTTTGAAATCGGTCCTGTAGTTTCGGAGCCTATTCAATACAAACAATCAAATCTTTCTTCTTTATAATAGTATAGATAGATGACAGCGTGGTTGCACATTATTATACAGTGAAACCTGTATAACTGGAATCTCAAACAAACAGTATCAAAATTACAAATATGACCAGTATAAATTGCTCATTTTGTTATTTTATTACATACTTTTTATCCCTGTATTCCCACGGTAACGGGAACTACGCGGCTGAAACCGCAAGGACGCCTTGCGGTTGCTAGTCATACATAAGTGGAATTGTATCTAACCTAACACAAAGTTATGATAAATTAACTTGGTTGTAGAACTCCTTAGCAGGAGCTCGTCTAGGTAGGTACCACCGCAGTACCAGTTATTCTGCCGCTAAGCAGTAGTGTGTAAACATTACTGTGTTCCGGTTCGAAGGGTAGTGCAGCTAGCGAAATTACTGGGCTGTTGAGACTAACCATCGAAAGTCTCAAAGCAATGAGCGTCAAAGCAGTGATGCCCTGGACTTTATTTTGTTACTCAAAGTTCTGTGTATCGCTGTAATGGTCATGGATAGGCGTTATCTCTTACCAACAGGAGAGCGTCTCGTTCGTCTCATTACTTCTTACATAAAAAAAAAAGACGTGTGGCACTCGGGGACTGCCGCGGTAAAGCTATTGCATTAAAAGTTCTGCTATTCATCGATAGATGGCAAAACTAAAAAGTATCACCGCTGTGCCGGTGGGAGTGGGGGGTGTTAGGTTATTTTCGTTACGGAATTTCAGGATTCGGTCTCCGCGCTCAAGGCCCGCGATAAAAGTTATGCAAAAGCTTAAAAAAAAATTAAGTTACGATAATTAAATTACTTCATCAGAGTCTATGCGCTTGTTTCATATGCTCTCTCAATAAATACGGGTATATGAAAGCGTGGTGACAAATCTCGCATCTCACTTTCTTCTCTTCCAAATGATTACGAGCGTGATTTTTCATACTCTTCTTTGTTTTAAACACCCTCGTGCAACCAAAACATGGAAACGACGGCCCTGTTCCGTGTAAAGCTAGGTGGTTCTTCAAGGCGGTGCAGTCAGCGAACTGTTTTCCGCAGTGATCGCAGACAAACCTCCTCTCCAGTAAGTGGACTCTTTGAACGTGTCTCGTAACATACATTGCTTTATCGAACATCTTCCCGCAAGCGAGACATTCATGTCTCTTACTCTCAGGCTTCAAATTCGGATGCGAACCCATATGTATCACCAAAGCAAGTTTCGACTCGCACACCAACGCGCAAACCGAACAAGTAAACGTTCGCATATCGGAATGTCGCAACGCCATGTGTTTCTTCATCTGCGATTGATAAAGGGTCCTATCGCAAATAGAGCATCTCGTCTTATTGTCATTCAGATGATCCTGGCGTACGTGGTGATCTAAATGTGACAGTCTTATGAAGGACTCCTCGCAGAACAGGCATTTGTTTTTGCCTTTCAAGTTGTGCGTGAATATGTGTCGCTCCAAAGTCTCCTTGCATTTAAACTTTAGCGCACAGATGTCACATTGGAACTGTCTCGTGTCAGTGTGTGTCAGCATGTGACACTGCAGCTGCTGCCTCGTATAGAAGCTCCTAGCGCACACGTGACATTTGACATGTTTATCTTCTTGTAAATGGACTCTTTTAACATGTCCTATTAGGAAAACTTTGGAGTCGTACGTTTTATTGCAATTTTCACATTTGTATTCATGGCATCCTTTGTGTTTTTTGTTCACGTGTTCTCTCAAACTGTCATCCGATTTGAACTCTTCTTTGCAGTGTGTGCAATTGTGCGAGGTGAGATTAAAACCTGTATGAGCCAGTGACTCGTGTTGTTTGTATTTTGAGTACTTTTCGAACACTTCATCACATAACTGACATTTGACTTCACCGACAGTGAGGTCTTCTCCGTCTGTGTGCGCTAGCAACATCCTATAGTTTATGAAACTGGCGTTGCAATCTTCACAAACATAGTTCTTATAATGCTCGTTCATATGGTCTAATAAGAATTTGAAATTACTAAACTCGTTGCCACAGTACACACAGCATATAGCATCCGAATCAAATTTGAAAGACACTATTTGATTGTTTATATCATATAGTTTTAAGTCGTGTGTTTGCAAATGTATCACCAAATCTTCTATAGTTTTTATATCAATGCAACAAATTTTACAGTTTAACCCTGTGACGTCTAGCTTTACCACATACCTGAAGACGGAAGTAGATTTCTCTTTAAATTTGTCTTTATCATCGACGTGTATGTCGTTAGTGTGAGTTTTTAATTCAGCAGCGATTTTGAAGACGCTTTCACAGAAAGAGCAAACAAAGCCATCGTCTACGTGGAAGGCTCGGAACGGAGTTGCGTTCGAATTCTTCATAATCGTTCTGATATTATGGCGATGTTTCTTTAACTCTGTTTCATGATCTATTTCCGGTTCCGTTGGTTTTTTGCAATAAATCTTATGTTTCTTCAACAAGTCTACAACTTCTGGTTCAGATCTAGATATATATTTATTTCCTATTCTGTTTATGACAACATCGTGTATCTTTTTGCAGTTTCCATCGACCATTTCGTGTTTCACATCATTATTTTCTTTCTCTATCTTGTTATTATCATCACCTTCCACTGGTTTTATTTTTGTAACAGTTATTTCCCACGGTATGTCTTCAGTTTTAACTTTGATGATGTTTCCGACACCTATAAAGAAAAAAATACGATTGGTTTCTCCTGTTTTATTTATGAACGAAGATTGTGCATTCATACTTAAATTAGATACACACGCACCTCCAGTTAAAAGAACAATTCAACGTCATAATTTTATGTGAAACTGGAATATGGCGATTCATGCAAACTTCAAATTTTAGCAAATCGTATAGTTGGTAGGTATATAGGGATGAGTAAATGGTCAAAAGTATTGCATTATATTAATACAATTCGGTATGTAAAGTTTTTTTTTTCTACTTATTTTATATTTTTTACTGATAGTAAACTTTATTTTATGAAACTAATTTGAATATTTTGGCTTTCTATGCGGTAGTTTATTTTTATAGCGTTTTCAAACTTTTTATAGTCATGACATCATGAGGTAGGCTGAATATGTAGAATATGCCTTTGCCATATATAACAAAAAAGTATACATATACATTTGATTAACTTTGACAACAGAACTGACAAGTTTTTTTTTAACTTGCCCCATCGGTCAGGCTAAAGCTGTAAAGCCATTCTGTCAAGTCTTCGGTTTTTACAATTCATGACATGAAGTAAACAAATCTATGTTATAAAAGCGATCTCAGAGTCCAAATAACGTTTAAAGTAAAATAATTCAGATATTTGTATCAATAAAGCGAAAAACAACTCTGCGTACGTGTAGATGTTTGACCACAGCTCACCTGTTGTTATGTGACAGTGTGGTCGAATATTCTAAACACACCTAGCCTGGAATGGAACTGACCTCAAGTGATGCTGGAACATACCGTTAGGTACTTGGCGGCAGATTTTCTACTTGAGTGTGGTAGCTAGCAAGTACTAGAAAATACCCTACCACTATTTCAGCAGCGTGTGTACTGAACGCGCTACCCACTGAGTTATCATCGCTACATCTATTTCTAAGCGGACTGCAGCTAAAAACAATTGTAGGTATCGATTGGCGCGATGGGTCGGCGGTCCATCGAGAGTAAAGTATTCACTCCTCTGTCGGTAAAGTAGAACCGGTTCCATCAGCTGTCCCGCCTGCGCTGTTTTTACCGACAGACTTGAAGTTGTGTCGCGACCGTCAACTGTACGCATAATACAACCTATACCTACATAGAAAAGTACTTTTCACATCTCTATTAGCAAACAAGCTTTGCTTTAATATGCGAAAACTGTTAAATGCTATGATAGTAGGTAATATAGTTTAGTAATTAAAATATTTATCACTGTATGTTTTCCAAATAAAATAAAATAACACTTGGTTAAATCCCCGTTATAAATTCAACTTATTTATGACTAGCGGACGCCTCGCGGTTTCACTCGCGTAGTTCCCGTTTCCGTGGGGGTATAGGGATAAAAAGTAGCCTATGTCACCCGGAGATAGCGTAGCTTCCCAACGGTGAAAGAATTTTTGAAATGGGTCCTGTAGTTTCGGAGCCTATTCAATACAAACAAACAATCAAATCTTTCCTCTGTATAATACTATAGATAGATGAGTTAATAATAACACATACACGTTCATATCTATCATTTATTAATTAATTATACATAATAAAGTTCAACAAATAACATAATGGCAACCTTATGTATATTTTCCCTAAGATTTCCTATTTCAGAAAGAATTAATTTACTATTGACAATAATTTATTAATAGATAATAATAGTTTATTAATAGACAAGTATAATCAAAAAACGAGCATTTGTTTAAGACAACATTATATATCTATATATATGTAGTATAAAAAAAACAAAGTCGCTTCCCGCCGTCTGTACGCTTAGATCTTTTAAACTACGCAACGAATTTTACTGCGGTTTCCATCAATAGACAGTGATTCAAGAGGATGGTTTATATGTATAATATATGCATATGCACAACATTAGTATCTACATTGCACCTGTGCGAAGCCGGGGCGGGTCGCTAGTCTCTACATAGGACATATAAAACAAAGTCGCTTTCCGCCGTCTGTACTCTTAGATCTAAACTACGCAACGGATTTTAATGCGGTTTCCATCAATAGACACAGGTTTGTATACATAATACGTGTTTATACCACATTAGTATCTACATTGCACCCGTGCGAGGCGGAGCCGGGGCGGGTCGCTAGTAATTATATACCTAGTCCAGAATTTCCGTTTCATTTTGATGCTGTTTCGTAAAATTGTTTTTGTAAAAATTTGTAAAATATAATTTATTACCGCAGATCTTCCGTCATTTATAAACCGATTTGAATATATTACATAAACTTAGCTGTTTGTATTATGTAAATTAGATACCTGATAGAATACTTATGCGTTTTTTTAAAATACTTACTCATAATATATCACAGGCATAGAACTATATTTTCTGTTTTACTTAAGGTGGTTCGATTTCCATATAATTTTTTCCCCCAGTTATGGACAAATGGAGCATAATTTTACAGTGGAATCACAGATACAAGCATTTATTTTGGTCTTTATTTGCGGCAAATCACAATTGCTTGAATAAAACAATAGATTATTGTAACAATGTACTGTTTTATTCAAGCAATTTACCGCAAATAAAGACCAAAATAAATGCCAGTAGCTGTAAATTCCCTGTAAAATTATGCTCCATTTGTCCATAAATGGGGAAAAATTGTTTGTATGGAAATCGAATCACCTTAAACGGGATTTATTTACGTTAGATTAAGTCGGATACTCTGACTATAGTTTCGGAACATCCGATTACCTTTTTCAAGGAATCAAAGCAGAGTAAGAGAGCGCGCGAGGCCTTGTCTTGTTCATTATGATAAATGTTTAAGATTTAAATAATTATATACATTAACATATATTATGTATAATTAACACTAAGTCATAAACTGTTTATATTTAATTTTGTATAAAACATAAAGTCAATTATAAATAATAACTAAATAAATAAAGATCGCAGGACATTACACACAGCGCCATCTGACCCCAAACTAAGCAAAGCTTATACTATGGAAGTCAGATAACTGATATAATACTTAAGTACTTTTTTTTTGTAAATACATACTTATAATACAGAACACCCAGACACAGAACAAACATTTGTTTGTATTTTTTAATTTAATTTAGAAATATTCTAACTTTTGTTTGTTTAAGTTTTAATTTCAATTTTTTTTTTTTTTGTGTAAAAGTAATGAGACGATCGAGGCGCTCTCCTGATGTTAAGAGATAACCCCTGTCCATGACTATTGCAGCGATACACAGAACTTTGAGTAACAAAACAAAGTCCAGGGCATCGCTGCTTTGGCGCTCATTATTTATTATTTCTGTTGTTGTTCATTTATTTTATTTTGATGTGTTGCTCATTGTTTCTGTTTTCTGTTGATGTATTAATACCTTATCCTACTAATATCATAAACTAGCTGCGTCGCGCGGTGTTACCCGCTACATGTTTTCGGGATAACATGTAGCCTAAGTATGATGTAATCCAGGGTGTCAGCTACCTTCATACCAAATTTCATCAAATTTGGCCTAGCCGTTTGAGCGTAAAGAAGTTATAAACATATAAACGCACTTACAGACGTTCGTTTTTATAATATTAGTATGATTTGAAAGTTTGTATGTTTAGATGTTTGTTACTGAACCCTTCAAACCGGAACACAGTAATGCTTACACACTATTGCTTGGCGGCAGAATAACTGGTACTGCGGTTGTGGTAGGTACTTATAAAAAAGTGTTCATTGATTTTTTTTTTAATTTATTGGACCATGATATACATAGATCCCTATTCATGGATATTTAGATAAAACCTTCATTAATTACGCCACATACTGTATATACAAGACTGTCTACGCCTATATAAATATCCTAGTCATGACTTAAAAAAACAAAGATAAAAAGAGATCGTTTAATTGTCAGATAATTGTTTAGATACTCTAAGTTTTCAAATGGCGCTTATTCACGTTTACAAAAAGTATTTCATTTTAATACAAAACAAATAAACTATATTACTATAAAATGAACACGCCGTCGTGATCGCTGCCGCGCGGTAGGGTTCCCAGTACGCTGGCGGCATTGCCCCGTTGTATCGCTAAGCTTAGCCGTTGACGTAGGTAGGCGCCAGCTCTGGGATTCCCCGAAGCGAAGACCAGCCGCTTCGAAATGTCCGTAATAATTTTTTTTGTGTCGGACGACCACGGACCCATTGTTTCCACAGCCAGCCCAACAAACTCATAATGCATACTCAGCATGGAGTATTTTCTTTGTTTGTTGAGCTGGGCTCATTCCGCTGCGGTTACTACACTGCGAGCGGAAATACCGACATGTGACGGTGCCAGAGTATCCACGCAAGTAGCGTCCCAGACCAAGGCTCGACCTAGGTACCATGGAACTAACGTGGCACCGTCTGGTCGTTTACCATCTGTTGACATTCCGCTCGGTTCCAGTGTAGAAGCACAGATGCTGTATGTATATTTTAATACTAAAAATTGATATTTCTTTACTTGATATTTGTCAATAAAAACCCTAGATCTCAATCTACACAAGAAAAGTCGACGAATAGCGTGAGCTATTCTTTTAATTTGCAAACCCCAAATGAGGTATAGTGGCATTGGGTGGGACCTCCCTGCCCCGCAATGACATTGACGCAATTTGTTTAAGGTGGTTCGATTTCCATACAAATATTTTTTTGCCATTTATGGAAAAATAGAGCATAGTTTTACAGTGAAATCACAGTTACTGACATTTATTTTGGTCTTTATTTGCGATAAATCACAATTGCTTGAATAAAATAGTAGATTATTAGCATAAAATCAAATTTGTAAAATGATTTATGAATTTATGACTTTTGAGTAAAACAGTAGATTATGCTAATAACTAATCTACTGTTTTATTCGAGCAATTGTGATTTACCGCAAATATAGACTAAAATAAATGCCAGTAGCTGTGATTTCACTGTAAAATTTTGCTTTATTTGTCCATAAATGGCAAAAATCTATTTGTATGGAAATCGAACCACCTTAAGGACTATTTTTTTAATAGCTATGAGATTTTTTTCAGTACGGCACTCCAAAAAATATACATTATTTTTATAAGTATTTTATAAAAAAGAAAAAAGCCGACGTGGGATTTTCACTTTGAATTTTCAATTTTAATTTTAATTATTATTATTATTAATAATAGATAGGCTTGCGTGTGACCGCCATCCCGGCTGATGTTAAGCGAAGATGCGGTCTACGGTGGAGCACGCTCGCCTAGAAGAAACCGGTTCACTCGCGACTTGAAGGTACCCAGACTGCATTCATCGGGGAACACCCACTCGGGCAGCAGATTCCAATGTCTAGCGGTACGTATGAAGAAGGTGGAATCAAACCGCTTAGTTCAAGCTTATGGAACATCAACCATAAAGCGGTGATTATGAAAGCAAGTGTTTATAAATTTGATTTTAAATTTTGAAAATAATTTGATCGTGATATTGTTTTATAATTTCAATTTTGGTTTTGATTTTATTTTAATTCGTTACATTTAAAAATGGCATGGCGTGTTTCCTTAAACAAGTAACGCAATTAGCGTTACTTTAGTCATGCATAATTAGCATACATATTATTGTAGTTGTTATTGTGAAGCTACAATAAATAATAAAAATAAATATTATATATAAAATAATTAAAAAATGGATCCACCCTAACAGTAGTGTAGCATTCAGCTGTCATATCTAACTTGTTTGCCTAGCATGAGACTGACTCAACAATGCCCACCTAACCCATACAGCATGACTGGTGAGACACCTACGATACTCAAGGACGTGATATTTGACGATCATATACGAAGAAAAAAAAATAACATTAAAAATAAACATTAACTGACTACTAGGTAAACTTAACCGAAAGTAATGTATTTAATTATGTAACGCATATTCGTGTTTCTGTCGAACCATGTATAGTCAACATTCGCCATTGTACCGTATGTTCTCGTCTTACAACAGAATTTCCAATAGTTTAGATATTTTTAACACTACACCAGGTAAAATCAAATCTTTTTATAATAATTGTAAGCTTGTCACTAAATACTTGCGTACATTGTACCTTAATGTAATTATTCACATGCATGCAGTGTTCACTTCGAGAAGGTCGTGCATAACATTGTGTACTTCTCATGAATGTTTACCGAAATTCGTATTTTATGTAACGGCCAGTTCAGTGAACCAATAAAAAAAAAAAAAAAAACGCATGGACACCGCGCGTACGCATGAGCTGGTCGTTGTGAGAACGCTCGCGCCGACGACGGGCGAGTGGGACAAGCGCGTACTTGTCGCGTGATCAAAACATCGTTATCAGCATAGGAAGTGTATCTACGCTTCATTTGTTTACGGGAAAATTTGGTCAAAAATTAAGCACCTAATTATAACGAGTCGAGTACCGAGTACTCTCCTTCAGTATCGTAGGTGTCTCATCAGTCATGCTGTATATTTGTATATATCTGGTGATAACATCGGCCACGACTCTCATGACAGTGTCTGGTTTCGATCAACACACGAGTTTGAAAGCAAAAGGAAAAAAAAGAAGGAAGTAAATTGTCTAGAAGAAGAAAGTCCTCGGTTCAACAGCTGGCGGGCGCTCATTCACAGGGGCGTTGACTGTTATGGAGCGACTGGCTTTATCGCTCGAATGCGTCCGCATGTGCTGGCGGAGCGTCTTCTTCAACCTGAACGCCTTGCAACATATCTCACAAAGAAACTCCCTCACATCTGTGTGTGTCACCATATGGTTGTCCCGCTCTGCCTTCGAGAAAAACCTCATATCACAGTGTTCGCATTCGAACCGTCTTTCCAGCAAATGATCTCTCCGCTTGTGAGCCCACAGCGTCACTTTGTTCGTGAACTGTCGATCGCAAGTAGGACATTTGAACTCGTATTTCGCACCGTGTACCGCTTTCATGTGATCTTTTTTAAGTTTGACTGAGCCGAATTTCTCTCCGCACTGGAAGCATTTGAATCTGAAGCCTGTGTGGAATTTCTCGTGTTGTCTCACTTTGTTTTGTGTTTCGAACACTTTGTCGCAAGATCTACATTTGTATTCGCCGATCGTGTGTACCGTCGCGTGCCTGGCGAGCATCCCATGGCTGACGAAGCCAGCGGCGCAAACCTCACAGATAAAGTTTCTATAATGCTGGTTCATATGCTCCAAAAGCGGTTTGAAGGTCGTGTATTCTATAGGACAGAACATGCATCTGATCGCGTCTCCAGCTAGTTTGAAACACACTATTTGGTTCTTTATATCCGTATGCAAGCTTTTCTCGTGATTCTTATTCAAATGCTCGATCAATTCATCGACAGTGTTGAACTCTTCTTTGCAAATGGAACAGTTCAGTCCTGTTATATCGAGTTTTACTATAAATTTGGACAGCGATTTCGTTTGCATGAATTTGACTTTGTCTTTGTTATGTTTGTCTATCGTGTGTGTTTTCAAATCGGCCGCTTTGTGGAAGAATTCTTTGCAGAAACCGCAAGCGAAGCCCGTGCCCGCGTAGTGCGCCCTGATCGGAGTGGCGTTAGAATATTGTAGTATCATTCTAATGTTATATCGATGTTTATGCAATTCCGTCATCTGTGGCTCTTTTGGTTCCCTTTTCACACGTTTGGTTAACGTCTTAGGGATCATCGCTCGAAACGGTTTAGCCTCCGATAGCTTTGTTTTAGCTTTTAATGTCACTTTGGGCATTTCCTTTTTGATAGAGGCTACGGGCTTTTTTGTCTGCCTTGGCATTCGGAGCACCGTCGGCACCTTTGCAAACGACTTAATTTCCACTTCATTGTTTACTTTGCGGTCACCGATGGTACAAACGATACCTACAACAAAAAGCATGGTTGATTCTTCTTGTTTATACACGTTATTTGCAAACATCTTGACACCAAAGCGAAATTATGTTATACTAGCGGACGCCTTGCGGTTTCACCCGCGTAGTTCCCGTTCCCGTGGGAATACAGGAATAAAAAGTAGCCTATGTCACCCGGGGATAGTGTAGCTTCCCAACGGTGATAAATTTTTGAAATCGGTCCAGTAGTTTTTGAGTTTATTCGTTACAAACATACAAAAATACAAGTCTTTCCTTTTTATAATATTAGTGTAGATTTGATTGCGACAGCAGAATTACGATAAATTGCTTAAGCTTATCATAGGTAATTGTATCACGAATTTTTTTAAGACCTACTAATTTAAGAGCTTAGGAAAGATGTTTGGTTCAAGCTCATTATCAGAAACCTCTTCCTAGGTATAACATTTTTTTTTTTTTTTTTTTATTCTTATTTTTATTGGGGGCTTTTATCGCAATGCGATTATGCCAGCCCCGTATTACAAAACAAATCATATTTACATATTTATAATACGTCATCTGTACTGCGATTGGCTAGTACTTCCGAGATGCCGGCATATAAGGCCCTCGCCGCATCACACGTGGGTGCGGCCAGGATACCTTGAAACATGCCAACATCTCGGGGGTTAACACCATATTTTAGCGACATATTTCTCCTCACAGTCTTGGTCCGGCCACATTCCACCAGGAGGTGAAAAAAGTATTACATTTAACATGTTTAGAATTTTATTAAGAATTCTTATTTTTCACAACTGGATCTCAAATCTTCGTACCCGTTTCTGATAATAAGAAATTGAGATCACTGGATCTTCGTCATTTTTGATCTGAATTAAAAGGAAGTCTGTGTGAAGAAAACTTAAAAAACAATTACTAAAATACGTATTAGAGATACAAATGAACAAAGGAACGTTAATATTTTATTGACTCATAATTATTTTACATATAATAATTAACTCACCCAGGACAAGCATTTTGTGATATAAAACAAATGTTTGTTCTGTGTCTGGGTGTACTGTATGTATTATAAGTATGTATTTACAAAAAAAAAGTATTTAAGTATTTTATCAGTTATCTGATTCCCATAGTACAAGCTTTGCTTAGTTTGGGGTCAGATGGCGCTGTGTGTAATGTCCTACGATATTTATTTATTTATTTAACTGTACGTATATACCTACTTTGTTTTGTATTTCTATTTGACATACTCAGTGGATTTATGGATGAATTTTTTATATATTAATAATAAGACAAGAAGAAGGCCGAGTAGGACAAGCTCAGCAAGTACCTCGACTTGGCCCACGACATGAGATAAAAAATATCCATGACATTAATAAAATAATAATAATCTTCATTCCAGTTCAATTATTACGTAATTATCAAATTGAATAACAATTGTGATTTTTTAACCGACTCAGAAAAGGTGGAGGTTCTCAATTCGAGTGTATGTACCTATTTTTTTTTAATGTAAAAAATAATGAGACGAACGAGACGCTCCCCTAAAGGTAAGAGATAACGCCTGTCCATGACCATTGCAGCGATACACAGAACTCTGAGAAACAAAGTCCAGGGCATCGCTGCTTTGGCGCTCATTACATTGGAGACTTTCGATGGTTAGTCTCAACAGACCAGTAATTTCGCTAGCTGCAGTACCCTTCAAACCGGAACACAGTAATGTTTACACACTACTGCTTAGCGGCAGAATAACTGGTACTGGTTTGTATGTATGTTACGCGATCATTTCAACAATTATGAATCGATTTTGATGATTCTTTTTTTGCATCGTAGATCATACTTCAGAGGTCCTTTGAGAGAAAGCTTTGCTTCATTGAAGCTAGATGGCGCTGTACAAAATGCAATTATTTTCATACATTTAAATAAAACTATCCAGTTACACTATAAGTTTATTTTTACATTCATTCTTAAACTAATAAATAGTTAAATCTACGAAATAAGATAACGATAAGTGTTTTGGTATATAGAAATATGATTATATGTACAGAAATAAATAATTTACAAAGTATATTATACGATTTCTAATAGATACTTTTAACAATAACAATTATATTAAATAATTCTGAACATACAATTGATGAAGAATCCAAAACCGTAAACGCGATTTTTCATATAATATTTTTAAATTTATATTTTCTTTAGCTAACCAACTTTTAATAGTTTTAGTGTCCATCTAACGTACGATAAGAGAAACTTACTGTGACAGTTACACAAAGAGAATAATATTTATTGAAAATAAGATAATGTAAAGTTTTGTTTGGAAATTGCAGTTTGGGTAAGGCGTGCCAAATAAATAAACTTTTTTTTTTAATGAGAAAAAGTGGCAAACAAGCGACGAGCCTGATGGTAAGTGGTCACCGCCGGACACCTGCAATACCCGGGGCATTGCCAGTGCGTTGCCTAATTTCACCCTTCGTTTGAAGTTTTTTTTTTTTTTGTGACAAATAATGAGACGAACGAGACGCTCTCTTGATGGTAAGAGACAACGCCTGTCCATGACCATTGCAGCGATACACAGAACTTTGAGTGACGAAACAAAGTCCAGGGCATCACTGCTTTGGTGCTCATTACTTTGAGACTTTCAATGGTTAATCCCATGGCCCAGTGATTTCGCTAGCTGCAGTACCCTTCAAACAGGAACACAGTAATGTATACACACTACTGCTTGGCGGCAGAATATCTGATACTGCGGTGGTACCTACCTAGACGACCCCTGCTAAGGAGATCTACCACCAAGTAAGTAAGTGCTTATATTTATCTTAAAAGGTTTTAGGTTTAGCATATTAATTTGCATGAAATCACGTAATAGGTGCGTAAAGTAAAAGTTTTCATTTAAACAATAATAGACAATATACAACACTTTATTTGTGACATAAAACAAACAAATTTCTATTACATTAACAATAAGTATATTTAAAAAAAAATTACAGATAAAAAAAATTACACAAAAAAAATTATAAATTTTACGTCACAAACCGGCCTCAACTCAGCATAACGCCGACTGCAACCAGACGACGCTGGTCTTATTTACTTCCGCCAGGGGGCGCTGTCCTACTTTCCATAAACTTTTCTGTCGTTAACACAGAACGTAAATCTGACAAATGAATATGCTAACCTCACTGATCTGGTTTTGATCCATTGTGTTATCCTAAGAGCTCTATTTACATTATAGAAGATAGCATCATGACTAGACGGTCTATTCTCAAAGAATGCTTCTTTCACCGTGAATACTGTCTATGGACACTTGTGTAAATAGGCCGCAATATCGCCTAATATTAATTAATTAATTAATTTATTTATTGAGGAAAAAACGTGTACACCCAATAACAATTACCTCACAATTACAAAAACTAACAATGTCAAAATGAATGTCATAAAAAGGAAATACAAAATGTCAAAAATAATAATAAAAAAGATGTCAAAAATTTACAAGTAAACATAATAATAAAAATGACAATAATAATAAATGAAGATTAGAGAATTAATGAAGATGCTATCTAGGATGACGCACCTCGCCTAGAACAAGCCTATTCCCTCGAGATTTAAAAACACCAGATGGTAACTATCGGGGAACTCCCACTTGGGAAGCGTATTTTTTTATATTTAACAGTAATGAGCTCATCTTTCCACCGTCTTCTAGGCCGGCCTGGTGGCCGTTTAACCTCCGGGACCCAGTCGGTGGTGGTTTTCGCCCAAAGCTTCGCTGGCATTCGGCAGACGTGTCCAGCCCAGTCCCACTTTAGCATGGCGGTGGAAAGATGAGCTCGATGCCCACAAGGAGTTGCCCAGCAATGGGACAAAGTGAGCTAAAATAATAATAATAATAGTAATGAGACGTGCAAGACGCTCTCCTGATGGTAAGAGATCATGTCTGTCCATGACTATTGCAGCGATACACAGAACATTGTGTAGTAAAACAAAGCCCAGGGCGTTGCTGCTTTGGCGCTTACAATGTTACGCGATTCGTGATAAAGCGAAGTATTACGACATTTTCAAGTATTTCAAGTTAAATCAAGTGAAATAAGTCCAAGTCAAACATAGGAAGTCAAAGTCTATTAGCAATTTTACTATATCGACTGAGCAACGATGCATCGTGAAGCTACACGATAAGCTATATTTCACCATATTATATCACTTTTCCACACTCGCGCTTGTAATTCGGCACTTTATAAAGAAATCACCACAATTATAATACACTAGCAGACGCCTCGCGGTTTCATCAGCGTAGTTTCCGTTCCCGTGGGAATAAAGGGATAAAAAGTAGCCTATGTAACCCGAGGATAGTGTACCTTCCTAACGGTGAAAGAATTTTTGAAATCGGTCTAGTTGTTTTTGAGTTTATTTCGTTACAAAAATCCAAAAATACAAATCTTTCCTCTTTATAATATTAGTGTAGACATACACTGGAAAAAACTTAAGTTTTGATAAATAATACAATGCGGCGACACGATCTTTCCGCGTACACACCAAAACTCTCCCAAAAAACGATGTCGCTTTACCAAAATCTTGACCGTACGATGCTAGAACGCGCTTACTATTCTATTCTAAAGCGATTTCCTCGTGTATAGTCATCATGTGATCCTGAAACGCCTCCAGCTCAAAAAAGCCCAATTCGCAACTCTCACAGTTAAAACGGGAAACGTCCCGTGGAATCGTATGCGTCTGTACATGCGTCTCAAGTGATAATTGCGTGTAGAACACTTTCTGACACATCTGGCAGATGAATTTGGCGTCCTCTCTGTGTGTACGCATGTGGGTCAGCAAAGTTTTCTTCCTCGCAAAATCTCGTCCGCACAGTTCACATTTGAACTCCCGCGTCCCCGAATGTATGACCATGTGGTTCTTCAGCAACGCATTAGTGTAAAACGATTTAACACATTCAGTGCATTGAAATCGTCTCTCCATCAAATGATCCCTCTTCGTGTGAATTCTTAAAGCGTTCTTATCTATAAAAGTTTTATCGCAAGCCAGGCAGGGGATCTTCGAGAATTCGGCTCCATGAACTTCCACCATATGGGCTTTCTTTATTTTCACCGTACTGAATTTCTCTTCACATTGGTAACATTTATATCTGTTCAGGCCGGAATGTGATTGTCTTAAATGATATTTCAATGATCTCAATTTGTCGAACATCTTTTTGCAGATGTCGCATTGGTATTCCCCTTGCTTGTGGCAGTCCGAGTGGACTGACAGCATTCTTTGAGTGACGAATCCAGCGTCACATATATCGCAAACCCAATTTCTATAGTGTTGATTCATGTGCTCTAGAAGCTGTTTGAAACTGCTGCTGGGAATCTTACAAAACATACACTTCAACTCTTCGTTGTTCAGCTTGAAGCAAATCGTTTGACTCTTTATATCGGTGTATAGCACTTTTTTATGATGCTCTTTTAAATGTATAGTCAAATCATCCAGCGTATCCAGTTCCGCTTTACAAATAGTGCATCGCAAGTCTGTGATATCGAGTTTCACCACGAAGATGCCTAAGAACGCTCTTTGCATGAATTTTGTCTTTTCTTTTCGATCGTGGTCACTGAGTGTGTGGCTCTTGAGGTCCGCCGCTTTAGGGTAGAACTGCTTGCAAAAGCAGCAACCGTATCCGTTACCCATGTAGTGGGCACGGATCGGAGTAGCGTTCGAATAATTTAATATCATACGTATGTTGTATCGATGCTTGTCCAGCTCTAAAGACTTTTTAAATTCTAGATCTACACCCGGAGGCGGTTTTAACGATACTGTGAGTGGTACTTTAAGTTTTGGCGTTTGTTTCGGTTTACTATCCTTTGCAATTTTCTTATCGATCGACTCTTTTATCTCGCTTTTAACCTTATTAACTTTAGTTATTTGTACGTCAAGCGTTTGCATTTCTGTTTTACGGATATAGGATTTATTTTTTTGTTTGCTCGCTACTTTCTTTCTCGGACCTTCTTTAGGTTCAATTTCTTTTAATTTATAGTTAAGTCTAGTAATAACGGGGTGTGAATATTCATATTCTAATTCGCTAGAGTCTGTTACTGCTGGTTCAGATTTGACTTTCTTGATCGTTAAGCCCCAGTTGGTTTCGACATCTTCCTTAACTTCCACGCTACCGATGTTACTTAGGATACCTACAAAGAGAAAAACATCAATGATTTATTCCGTTCGAAGTAGGTGCTGCTTACATTTAAATCAAGTACCTACTTTTATTAGTTTTTTAGTTAACATCATAAAAGTGAGCGTGTTTTGTTTAATAAAAACATATAGAGATCCTCGTCTTATCACTATATAAACATGTATCAAGATTCCCGCATAGGTAAAACATAATTATCAAGATTATTTTTCCGACCCAAATATCGACCAATAGAATTGCACCATTCGACGTCACGTGGTACAACCTACATGGTATTATACTGATAATTTTTTGAAAATTTTCTCTGGTAGTTGCTATATATAAAAAACAAAACATGATCCAGTCAAATTAACCACACGTCAAACTGACAGGTTGAATTCAATTGTGAAAATTGGAGATTTTGCATGAAAATGAGTCGATTTGGAGTTTGTTCTCTGTCCACCATCGATAAAAAAGTCAAAGGAAATGTTTATTTGTTAACTGTACATTTCGTCTCATGGTGCAATTCTATTGGCCGACATTTGGGACGGAAAAATAATCCCCCGAATACCACACGAGCTTCAAAATTATCTGGCATTTCCCTCAAGGTTCCCTGCAAACAAATAAAGTCGTCAAGTTTTGAAAAACTTGACTCCTTCATTTGTTTGCAACGAACCTATCGGGAAATACCCGATAATTTTGAAGCTCTTGTGGTATTATAAGTGAATATTAAATTATAGTAATAAAATATTTTCTTAGTTTTTTTGGTGGTAGACCGTATATTTCTTCTGATTCTTGTACAGCGTTTTTTGCTAAACCATCTTTCCCACTGCATACTTTAGGTACACCTAATTGACAGCCCTGTTGGCTCATTTGGTAGTATATCTGTTTTAAGAGCTGTAGGGCGTGGGTTCGATTCCCACCCAGGACAAACATTTTGTGGTGTAAATAAATGTTTAATTCTGTGGCTGGGTTTTCTGTGTGTATTTACAAAAAAAACTACTAGTTATCGGACTTCCATAGTACAAGCTTTGCTTAGTTTGGGGTCTGATGACGCTCTGTAATGCCCTACGATATTTTATTCATAATACAGAGGGTTGAGTCTTGTTGCGGATC
This sequence comes from Biston betularia, assembly GCA_905404145.2. Classification (NCBI taxonomy): domain Eukaryota; kingdom Metazoa; phylum Arthropoda; class Insecta; order Lepidoptera; family Geometridae; genus Biston; species Biston betularia. The sequence goes on from FR989890.1 coordinate 4,163,516, forward strand.
GAATTCTACAAATGTAATATACTTTTTTTTATATAATTTCATTATTTTACTGCAGTATCGTTTTTTTTTCTCTTCTTGGCATCGCACTCTGTGCATTCTACCAGTTTCAATGTTTCTGTATTTTGTGTGTTCTATAGGTAGGTACTTCAGTTTCTTTTATCTTTATTGCCTCATCTTCATTTTTTGCAAATCATTTTGCAAGCACTCAGGACAAGCATTTGTGTACTGTATGTATTATAAGTATGTATTTACAAAAAAAAAACTATTTAAGTATTTTATCAGTTATCTGTCTTCCATAGCACAAGTTGCTTAGTTTGGGGTCAGATTGCGCTGTGTATAATGTCCTATGATATTTATTTATTTATGTCTATTTCTTTAATTATAGTCAAAGTCGAGTCCAGTCCGTGATCAAATCTAGTCACACCTTAGTAAAGTAGTGGCGAGATTACTGTAAGCTTCCATTCCAGGCTAGGTGTGCTGAACCATCTTCGACCACACCTACACTTAAAATCAGGTGAGCTGTGGTCAAACACCTAGCCTGTCAACATTAAAAAAAAAGCTTCGATGGAGTTTTAAAAACAACACGAAAAGTCATATTTCACCACATTGCATCACTTTCCCACAGTCGTACTTGTAATTCGGCACTTTATGAATAAAACACCACTACTTTGTACATTTTTTTTTGTAATAATAATGAGACGAGCATGACGCTCTCCTGATGGTAAGAGACAACACCTGTCCATTGCAGTGATACACAGAAATTTGTGTAGTAAAACAAATGCCAGGGCATCACTGCTTTGGCGCTCATTACTGTGAGACTTTCGATGGTAAGTCTCAAAAGCCCTGTAATTTCGCTAGCTGCAGTACCCTTCAAACCGGAACACAGTAATATTTGCACACTACTGCCTGGCGGCAGAATATCTGGTGCTGGAGTGGCACCTACCTGGACGACCTCCTGCTAAGGAAATCTACCACCAAGTAAACACTCGCTACTAGTTTTGGAAAAATATACAACGGGGCAACATGACTACTTCCGCGTTCTCGTTAAAACTAAGTATCGTTGTCGATCTCCATAGCGAGTTGCGATAACGCTAATAGAGAAAAAATGAAAAGTTTCGAAATTTGACTCGTATAAATTTGATTAGTAATTTTTGCTCTGCTAAAATACATTACCCTATTTAATACAGTATTAGACTTATGTTTCACTGCAGTAACGAATGTGCTTAAATCGACAATATATTGCTTTCATGAGCGAACCATTAAATGGTTTTGTCATCAAAGGTTGTAAGTTTTAAGTTTTTTTTTACTTTTATCGGTCGATAAATTTGACCGCCCTGTAAGCTGTAGGGTGTGGGTTCGATTCCCACCAGAACAAACATTTATACGACGATAAGTGTTTGTTATGTGGCTGGGTGTTCTGTATGTATTATAAGTATGTATTTACAAAAAAGATAAGTATTAGATCAGTTATCTGGTTCCCATAATAAAAGCCTTGCTTAGTTTTTGGGGTTGGACGGCGCTGTGTGAAATATATATAAAAAACCGGCCAAGTGCGAGTCGGACTCGCGCACGAAGGATTCCGTACAATTATCTAAACTACCTGTCACCGTTATTAGTATCGAGCAAGAAACGGTAAAAAATTCAAGTTTGTTGTATGGGAGCCTCCCTTAAATATTTATTTTATTTTTAGTATTTGTTGTTATAGCGGCAATAGAAATACATCATCTGTGAAAATTTCAACTGTCTAGCTATCACCGTTCTTGAGATACAGCCTGGTGACAGACGGACGGACGGACGGACGGACAGCGATGTCTCAGTAATAGGGTCCCGTTTTTACCCTTTGGGTACGGAACCCTAAAAAAGAAAGTATATTTCACATTTTGTTGTATTATAAGTTATGTATTTTTTTATTTATAGTATGTTTTTGTTATCATGTAAATATCATTATATACATATAATTTTTAACCTTTTTCTGTATTTTTTTTATACTGCCATCCTTAATAGTTGTGCCATTATTTCTGTCAATCCGAAGGTTGTCTGGATGAAATCGTTCTAGGCGATAAGGCCGCCGCCGTTGTACTGCCACATATTAGTCGATGTTGTTTTGTTTTTATCTTTTAAGTTTATTTTTTTATGATATCGATACATTATAAAATGTATCGATTGTTGGTGTATAGTAAAAGTTATATTATATTGTATTTAAATGGTACCCAATAAGAACTTTGAAGAAATAAAATCACTTTTATGTAGTACAATATAAATGTTTATTTCGAACCACACAGCAAGCCGTGGGCACCTTAACATAGCTTAAAATTAAAACATAAATCATGATTATTAAAATAATAAAATAATAGAATTAATCATCACATTTTAAAAACCTGAATCTAATATAGGAATTCTAAAAAAATATGTCTTAAAATGTAATAAATGACTGAATTAAAATCGATTAAAAACATAATATTTCCTGTTTGATATATAGGCATCTCGATTTGATTAAAAATACCCATTCGTTTAAAAGTAAAAATTCCGATTGTCTTTTTGATTCTCTGTTCTCTGGTTCGTCTGATCTATAAAAAATATCTCAATAATTTTACCCCAACACTTTCGACGTCAGAAGCCTATCGTAGTCCACTGCAAGTAATAGACCTCTCCCAAGATTCGCCACTCAACGCGATCTTTAGCTTTTCGCTGCCATCCGTCCATCGTGTCTCAGGAATTGCTCCTACTCTACGTTTATGAATTCGCGGTTTCCACTGTAAAACACGTCTACCCCAGCGATTATTGGTTTTGCGACAGAAATGTCTAGCTTACTGTCACTTCAACTTATTGATACGTTGACTGTGACTTTAGTTCTCTGGCGAATGACTTCGTTTCGGACGATCCCTTAGAGAAATGACAAGCATAACACTTTCCATAACTCGCTGAGCGATTTTGAATTTGTGGACCATTCCTACGTTTCCTATAGGTCATGACAGGTAGAACGCAGTGGTTAAAGACATTCGTATTGAGATCTTGTGGGATGGGTGGCGAGAAGGTGGAATTTGACGTGTCTTATCGCTATAGTGAGAATATACGGTGATAATTGCACCTAAAATCAGAGACGTATCGTTCGTAAAACCAACCTGAAAAGCCTTTAAAAATAACTATGTAAAAAACCAAATCTATCTACATATGCTAAATAAACTCCGGTTTCTTATCCGCCGACTTCTGTTTACTCTCCGCGGCTATTTCTTTCAACGTCATCTCCCTATTGTCAATCAAATGCTTCACGTCGTCAAACTCTTTGAAAATATCCAAATCGTCCTGATGCAGACGCATATGACTTTTTAAACTGCATTTCTGCATGAAAGTTTTCTTGCATATCTCGCATTGGAATCTTTTGTCGTCGTCGTGTATCTTCATATGGTCTTTTAAAGTCCTGAGACGCGAGAAGACTTTGCCGCAAACGTCGCAAGAACAACTTTCACCCCCTGTATGCCTGGTCAGATGGTCGGTCAAGCCGCGTTTGGAAAAGAACTTTGCGTTGCATTTGTCGCAAAGATAGCTTCTCTGCTGCAGATGATGGTGCCTTATGTGCCTATTCAGTTCGAACTTCTTCTTGTAAGTCTTATTGCAAGCGTTGCAAGGAAATATGAGGGGATCAGCGTTGTGTTGCTTTACCATATGCTCACTCCTGTCATAGTAACTGGCAAAGATTTCTGGGCAATGCGGACATTTGTTGCGGAGCCATCCATTCGTGTGAACACCCCGCATGTGATTACGCATTTTAGTAACTGTCGTGTATGATTTCTCACAGTAATTGCAAGGAAATATGCCTTGAGCGTGTGTCTTGCCGTGTTTCCTCAGAGCCGCTATGGTTATATACCCAGCGCCACATTTCTTGCAGCAATAGTTCCTGTAATGACTACTCATGTGGTGGTAGAGATTCTTAAAAGATATATGCACGAGGGAACATATGACGCACGTGAAATTCTGCCCGTTCTCCAAGCGGAACGGCAGTATGATATCTTTTATGTTTCTGTAAATAGTTTTGTTGTGAACTCCTATGAGATGGTCCTTTAGATCGTTGAGATCTTTCATAGGTATGACGCAGACGTTGCAGTGGAGATCGGTTATATCTAGTTTTATGGGGTTATAGCTGAGTTTATAGTCGATGATCGTGTTGAGTTTATCTTTCTCTGCTTGCTGTGCTGTGTGCTCCCTCAGGGCATAGATCGAGGGGAAGTGCTTAGCGCAGTAAAGGCAGGAGAAGCCGCGCGCAGTCTTGTCCCTGAAAGGGCTAGCGTTGGAGTATTGCAGTATCGCTGTTAAATTTACCCTGTGTTCAACGCGCTCCGGCGTGGCACTAACGTCCGATTTCCTTTTTCCATTTCTTTTTTTCTTGAGCTTGACCGCTTCCGTGCCTATAACAGAAACGGGGCACATCTCAATTATACGTCTTTCGTGTCTTACGGCTTACTGGGGCGTGAACACTCATGAATCGGCGTGTGGGGTATCTTCGGAACCTGTGCGCTTCGGAGCTTTACGGTAAAAGGATTTGTGTTAAATCAAAAAAAAAGCTGTAACGATGGCAAACTTCACCACCACATACAGTACGTCACTCAAACTTAAAAGTAAAACGGGAAATTTGTTTTGAACTATCAATATACTTGGCTACTGATACTAGTGATAAAAAAGTATTATGTGTATGGTACAAAATCATTTCGTCCCACTTAGCTGCATAGCAGTGCATAAACCTTCACAAAAGAAATTATATTTCGTAACATAAATAATACTATTTGGGGAATTGATTTGAAAGGTCCATGTAACGAGCGCCGCTTATTCCTGTCCATTCAGCATACGTTATTTTTAACCGACTCAAAAAAGGAGGAGGTTCTCAATTCGACTATGCTTTCTTTTAAGCAATAATTCCGCCAATTATTATGAATCGATTTTGATTATTCTTTTTTTGCTTGGTAAATCGTACTTCAGAGGTAAACCGCAAATAAATACCAAAATAAATGCCAGTAGTGATTTCACTGTAAAATTATGCTCCATTTGTCCATAAATGGCAAAAAAAATATTTGTATGGAAATCGAACCACCTTAAGCGGTTCATACGATTATCGTCGAATCGAACCGTTTACTTGACGTTTTTGGTTTTTTGTTTGAACTTGATCGAGAATGTTCTTAGCTACGATGATTCAGCAAAATTTATTCAGCCACTTGCTCTTTTCTAGATGATGAATGGATCATCATCCAAAGGTCTGATTGAGTCGAAATTTGGTATTCTTTAAGTAGGTACTGGTGTCGGGTGTTTTTAATTTAACCTTAAAAGAGATATAAAAAAAAACTTTAGATAAAATACGTATAATATAATCACAATAAATAATACAACTTTTACACACATCACATAAAATACTGACTATTCGAGATTCCCCCATTGTCCTCTTCCTTTATTATATTTTTCTTAATTTATAAATACACATTACACACCCGCGATTTCGTCCGCGTGGAATTTAAAAACAAATTTCTGTAATTTTCCAATTTTCTGCGCAATTTTATTATATTTTCTTATCCGTTAGAACCTTTTACAAAGTGTTTCTTAGTACAAACATTGGAATCAAAATACAGTCCACTTTTTAGGGTTCCGTACCCAAAGGATAAAACGGGACCCTATTACTAAGACTCCGTCGTCTGTCCGTCTGTCACCAGGCTGTATAACATGAACCGTGATAGTTACGACAGTTGACATTTTCATAGATGATGTATTTCTGTTGCCGCTATAACAACGAATAGTAAAAAACAGAATAAAATAAATATTTAAGGGGGTCCCATACAACAAACGTGATTCTTTTGCCGTTTGTATAGATAAATGGTGCGGAACCCTTCGTGCGCGAGTCCGACTCGCACTTGGCCGGTTTTTATGTATCCGTATACTAGCTGACCCGGCGACTTCGTATCGCCTAACAGTCAATAAGATATCGACAGCAGCGCCACTGCGCCACCTACCGGGTCCAATTGTGTTTTCAAACCGTCCAGGACCCATTGAAAAATACACACAAAATTTGATCCAAATCGGTCCAGCCGTTTGGGAGGAGTTAGGTGAGAAACACACGTACACAAGAATTATATACAATTGATAATTTAATACATACAGATATCAGAAAATCTTGTTCAAATGTTGTTTAGCGGTTTTTTTACCTTCATCGACTGCCTTGCCTCATTTGGTTAATATCTCTGCTTCAAGAGCTATGAAGCGTGGGTTCAATTCCCACCCAGGACAACATTTTTTTGGGATATAAACGAATGATTATTCTGTGTCTGGGTGTATTTAAAGTGTGTATATACAAAAATAATATACATATTATAATTAATGTAAAAAATATCGCCTATCACCCAAACACAATTACGAATCCATTGCCATTCATCAAAATCGGACGAGCCGGTGGAACATACATAGACTAAAAACATAACCCTTTCTATTGGCTTTGCCGTAGTCGGATAAAAAAAATTCGCATGATAAATTAAGAGGTATGAATTCTCTAACAATAGGAACTAGTTTTCGTTCTACCCACATTTTTTTTTTCAATTATAATCATTTACACATCATGGACCTATTCATATCGAGCCACATCATGACCTATTCATATCGGGCCACATCATGACCTATTAATATCGGGCCACATCATGGACCTATTCATATCGGGCCACATCATGACCTATTCATATCGGGCCACATCGTGACCTATTCATATCGGGCCACATCATGACCTATTCATATCGGGCCACATCATGACCTATTCATATCGGGCATGATTATAGAATTCTTCGCGATACCGTGATTTTTCTTCATATGTTTCCTTTTACTATTCTGAGTCGCATACGCTTTGCCGCACACCTCACATTTGAACTTCCGCTCGTTCGTATGGGTCGCCAAATAATGCCCCACCATGTGACGTTTTATGAAGAAACTCATATTACAGACGGAACACTCGTACGGCCGCTCTTTCAGATGCACACTCCTCATGTGGATCATCAAATTCGATTTCAAATTAAACTTCTTATCGCACATATCACATTTTATTCCCTCAGCGTTGTGCACTTGGACCATGTGGCGTGTTTTCTGATAGTAATTCTTGAATCTAGCCTTGCATATCTGGCACACGCTATCACCAGCTATACCTTTGTGTTCTTGGTTGACGTGCGCCTTCTTTTTGGATTCAGCCGCGAAGACTTGCCCGCACTGTCTACACGGGAAGCTTGATTTCTTCTTCAAATGCGTAGTCTCGTGCCTGTTCAATCGAAAACTATTCACGAATCCAGCGCCACATGTCGTGCAGATGAAGTTCCGGTAGTGAACATTCATGTGTTGCATCAACAGCTTCATGTTGTGGAAGACCTCATTGCACAGGCAACAGTTGATTTGTTGCTCATTCGTCAGTTTGAACGGTTGAAAGTAATCTGTTATACCTAAATAGTATTTCTTATCGTGAACAGATACTAGATGTTCTGTTAATACGTTTAAGGCATCCATCTGAAGGTTGCATAGATTGCATTTGAGATCGACGATATCCAGGAAGGCTACGAAAGTTGCCATTCCAGATCCGGGTTTATAAAAAGGTGTTTCTTTGTCGTGTTGACTATGCGTGTGCGTACGTAGCGTATCCGCGTCGGGGTAAGTCTTAAAACAGAAAGCGCAGACGTAACCCGCATCAGTTCTATCCTTGAAAGGTGTTGCGTTAGAATATTGCAGCAGGGTGGTCAGATTGAACCATTGTTTCTTCATCTCTGGCATATGTTTCTCTACGTATATAAGTTTACTTAGTGTTATATCGTCGTCGGTTTCTTCTTTGACGGCGTGTTTTCGTTTTTTTGTCGCTCTCCGTTCGCCTATAAAAGAAAAATAGTTCTTTCACACGCGTTTCAGTCTTCTTGAATCCTTAATATTAACAGTACTGTTAGCGTCGTATTTAATCATGTCAGATTGTGTTTAAAATTAGTTGGTTTTAGCCGCGCCGCCATCAACAATGAAACGATTTGTAATTCATTCCGAATGTTTTATTAATGAAGTTTCTGTGCAGGTGTGCAAGCGAATATCCTTGGAGTGTAACAAATTTGGATGCTTAGAGACAAAAGATATGAGAAACGCAGTAATTGCCATGTTAGTAATTTAATAGTTATTTGTTATACAAGAGTGCAAAGTTGTTTTTTAACCGCGTGCTCAATTTTGATTCCCTCGCTAACGCTAACGGATTCTAAAATTGATTAAACAATTAGAATCCTGAGCGTTAGCGAGGGTATCAAAAGAGCACGAGGTGAAAGATCTTTGCACTCGAGTACAACACGTAACTTTTCACCTCAGCGAGGAAATAACTAAATGCAAAAAAAATCTTTTACAATCACGCCTTTATAACATTAGTAAGTATGATACCCAGACACACTCGCGTAATAGCTCACCGGAAGACCAGCGCTGGTCATAACGCTTAGTATGACCAATATTATGCTGAATTGAGCCCCACTGTTTCGTAACTGCTTGTCTCTGTTTGTTTGTATTTGTTACGAAATAAGTTTTTTCTTTTTTTTCTTAATATTGACGAATCTAACGATATATTCGGGGGCCAGTCGCCAACACGAAGGTCTGATGAAGTGAAAGAATCCAATCCTCTTCTAGATTCTATCAGGTGGTGAGGGTTACCTCGGACCGGACTCGATGGAGGCAGATTGTTTATTTATGGGGTCCCAGTGACCATGATCCTCAGAATTGAGGGATCGATTGAAGAAAAAAAGTACCTTAAAAAACCGATTGTTGGTTTGTTTTCTGTTTTCTCTTCACTTTGTAACGTTTTGTGTAATTTTCTTTCATAATTTATGTGTAATCTCAGTAAGTAAATTACTTGTAATTTTTATGACATTAAAATATTCTTAAACCGGAAAGCGACATGATAATATCATTCATCAAAACCATTTCAGCCGTAAAATAAAGACAAACATACAGGTCACACACACACCTCCTTTTTAGGTTTCATCGCAGTCGGGCAAAAATAGATGACAATCGTAGGCCATTTCAAAAAAATAACATATAGGCTTGCGTTTGTCCGCCATCTCGCCTGATGTTAAGCGAAGATGCGGTCTACGATGGAGCACGCTTGCCTAGAAAGATGACTTTTGACTTCAACTTTGCTTTCTTTTGGGTTTTATTATGGTTAATAGCCTAAGTATTTGACCATAGCTAATGTTAAGTGACGCTGTGGTCGTAGATGGTAAACACACTTAGCCTGAAATGGAACTGGCTCTTAAGCGAAGCCGTCGGACCACACCGTGCTTGGAGACAGATTTTCCAACTTGAAGGTAGTCAGCAGAATACTAGAAAGTACCAAGGATACTGTGGTATCCTCAGGATGTTTTGCTTCACCGGCAGTTCAAGCTCATTGTTGGGATTTGAAGTCGCGCCCTTGTATTGTGAACCGACCGTGCTAACCACTGAGCTATCTACCTTTAATTGATTTGATAATCATATATGAATGGTAACGGAAAGAAATAATGAAGGGGTTGTCACCACATAATTAAAGTCACCGACATAGCTGAGCGTATTAGTAAGCTGAATTGGCTGACCATATTTGCCGCAGAACCGACAACCGCTGGGAAAGAAGTGTTCAAGAGCGAATACCGAGAATCGACAAAACCAGTGTAGGACGCCCTGAGACTAGGTGGAGTGACGATATACGTAAGAGTAGTCAGTAGTGGCTAGAAGCGAAAATCCGTACATCGGGCTAAGTGACGTGTCTTTTTTTTATGATTGACAGTCTAGGTGTTTGACCACAGCTCACCTGATGTTAAGTGACGGTGTGGTCGAGGGTCTTAGGAAAGGTCTATGTCCAGCAGTGAACTATGGTAGGTTGATAATAATATAAATCGAGAATTTCAATTTTTGTTTTTCAATCAAAATTTGACAGCCCTGTTGGCTCATTGGTAGCATATCTGCCTTAAGAGCTGAAGGGAGTGGGTTCGATTCCCGCTCAGGACAAACATTTTATGTATCAACAAATTTAATGTTTGTTCTGTGTCTGGGTGTTCTGTATGTATTATAAGTATGCATTTACAAAAAAAACAGTATACATGTATTCTATCAGTTATCTGACTTCCATCACACAAGCTCTGCTTAGTTTGGGGCCAGATGACGCTGTGTGTTATGACCTACGATATTTATTTATTTAATTTGGAATTAAGTGGCTAATTGACTTGTGTGTTGATTTACAAAGACATGGCTGAAGGTACATTTTCAATGGTACCGTATCTAAACCAACAGACGCGACTTAGTATGCGTCGGGGATGAAGTCTTTCTTTACACTTTACAAAGCTAAAATACGTCTATCATTGGGTTCTTCAAAAGGCATGTGAATAGAATCTTATTTTTCTTTTCTTTTTTTTTTTTTTTTTTAATGTAAAAGTAATGAGACGATCGAAGCGCTCTCCTGATGTTAAGAGATAACGCCTGTCCAGGACCATTGCAGCGATACACAGAACTTTGAGTAACAAAACAACGTCCAGGGCATCGCTGCTTTGGCACTCATTACTTTGAGACTAGATGGTTAGTCTCAACAGCCCAGTAATTTCGCTAGCTGCAGTACCCTTCAAACCGGAACACAGTAATGTTTGCACACTACTGCTTGGCGGCAGAATATCTGGTACTGCGGTGGTACCTACCTAGACGACCTCCTGCTAAGGAAATCTACCACCAAGTAACTGCTTACTATCAGGCAACCCGTCAGCTTGATTGCCACTTGTGGCATGAAAAAAACAATCTAACGGGCTAAATAAGAATATGTTTCATAATCAGGACAGAAAACTTGTGTATTATATATAGTGACCTCTTTGAATCTAGATGGATTTAGAACTCCTTGTAAACATTGCTCAACTGCTGTTGACAGCTCTGTTGGTTCAATGGTAGAATGTCTGCTTCAAGAGCTGAAGGGCGTGGGTTCGATTCCCACTCAGGACCAACAGTTTGTGGTATAAACAAATGTTTGTTCTGTGTCTGGGTGTTCTGTATTTATTATAAGTATGTAATTACAAAAAAAAAGTATTTAAGTATTCTATCTGGCATACAACTGTGGGGCTCAGACAGTGCTTCCAACATAATGGTCATCCAAAGAGCAAAAAACTGCATCTTAAAACAAGTATCGAATGCACCATGGTTTATCAAAATGACAGAGCTCCATGACATACTGAATATGCCAATGATAAAACAAGAAATAGATGCGCATAAGGCTGCCTATGCCTATGCCTAAAGCACCCGAATCAGCTAGCGGGGCAACTAACCATCCCTGAAACCATACGTCGGCTTAAGAAGCGGCGAGATATCTTTGACCAGTAAAGATTAACATAAAGGGCGGGCTCCACTGGAAACAGCGCCTTACACGCCAAAAATCACACATCCCATCTGCTTATAGTCGAAAATGACTGATTGCAAGATAATAAACAGAAAAAAAAAAAGTATTCTGTCAGTTATCTCTCCCATAGTACAAGCTTTGCTTAGTTTGGGGTCAGATGGCGCTGTGTGTTATGTCCTAAGATATTTATTGCTTCGTCATAAACACATAGTCTTTAAGTATTTACACTCCCTTACCTATAAAGAAACTGAGAACTTGCTAAAGATTGTCACCTAACTAGTGCTAATTCAATCAATAACACACATACACACACACACACACACCCACACACACACACACCCACACGCGCACACACACAACGTTGTCATCTCATGTTACGCTTGATTTTTTTCAGTTTATAAATACTGTTACCTGTCGCACTGTAGTACTTTATTTAGTAAACACATTAATTTGGTCCCTGCGATACAGGTTCTCATAGTGCAGGGTCCACTACTATTATTGTAGCCCCTAACTTATTGTAAATAAATTATTTTGTATAGTATATTTTGTCAAAGTAGCCTGTCTCGCTTTCGCGCGTGACATTTCGCATCGGAATGACGTAGACAGAACATTCTAACGTTGGTTAACTTGAAACTAAAGTAAGTAATCGTTTGCCGATTTCGTCTGTAGAGTACTCTGAAATCGAACGTAGTTAGTGAAGATTATGACAGATTTCTAAGTAATAGATATACGAGTACGTTCTGAAAGGTAAATGTTTAGAGGAGATATCCTTACTTTTTAAATCTTTAGTGTTTAATAGGTTCGGGCGAAAGATTAAATTTTTTGTCATCTTAAAGTTTTAATTGCAATGGCAGACATGCGAAACCGTCCACGACAGACCAACGAGAGCAAATGAGAGAAAAAACGTTATCTCTCTCTCTCTTTTGTTGGTCTGCAGCGAGCGGCGCGCAGTCGGCCGTCAAAGCAAGTTAAGTTACTAAATAAACTACCGAAAAAGACATGCATATTACATATTGAAAAGTTAAATGTAAATTGTTTTTAATTTAAAATTAATAAGACGAACCAGACGCTCTCCTGATGGTGAGAGATAACGCATGTAAATGACCATTGCAGCGATACACAGAACTTTGGAGTAGTAAAAAAAAGTCCAGGGCATCCGCTGCTTTGGCGCTCATTACTTTGAGACTTACGATGGTTAGTCTCAACAGCCCAGTAATTTCGCTAGCTGCAGTACCCTTCAAATCGGAACAGAGTAATGTTTACACACTACTGCTTAGCGGCAGAATATCTAGTACCGCGGTAGTACCTACCGAGACGACCTGAAAAAATGGCTTCTGTAGATGTATTTTTAACGCTCTCTTTTCCATCAGGGATTCTTTTTTATGGTTATTAACTAGATTCTCTGTATGACAAACGGTGAAAGAAAACAATGTGAGGAAACCTACATGGGCAAAAGTTCTTACAAAAAAAAGGTCTCAGTATGACGTCTTCTAACCAAGTGCTTGGCCAGCGTGGTGTACAATGGTATTACCCTTCTTACAAACAGAAGATACCCACGCGAAGCAGTGGAACAGGTTATAAAAACAGAACTGAAACTAGCGTAAAGAAGTAACAAACATACAAACATACTTACACACTCACAAACTTTCACCTTTATAATATTAGTGTGATTCATTCATCATCATTTCAGCCGTAGGACGTCCACTGCTTGACATAGACCTCCCCCATTGACTTCCACAAAGACCAGTTGGAAGCGGCTCGCGTCCAGCGCGTTCCTGCGGTCTTTACTAGGTCGTCTGTCCACCTTGTGGGTGGACGTCGTACGCTGCGCTTGCCGGTCCGTGGTCTCTACTCCAGAACTTTGCAGCCCCATCGGGATCAGTTCTGTGTGATTCATTACGACATACTAATTTTTTTTTTATGTTTGACAGGCTAGGTGTTTGACCACAGCTCACCTGATGTTAAGTGAAGGTGTGCTCGAAGATGGTAAAGCACACCTAGCCTGGAATGGAACACTCCATACTAAATATACATCATCCCGACTTGTTGGCTTATAATTTATTTTATTATATCTTGGGTGCTTGGGTCAGACATTTAACTTTCCAATATACGTATTAAATTTAAACTACACACTAATATAAATTATTGTAATTAAATAGAGAAAGCTATCGAAAAAGCTGCCACGATACATTATTTGTCATCCGCCAATTGTCTTAGAAACACTTTTAATGTTAACAATTACAATTAAAAAAACCGACTCCATGCCTCTAAGGTCGAACGCGGCTAGGTTTTAGATATTATGATTTAAAAATCAAACTAGTTAACCGACTTTTCATGTAATTTCTATGGGACCAATCTGAAAGTATATCCTTTAAAATAGTAACATAAAATAAATAAATAAATATCGTAGGACTATACACACAGCGCCATCTGGCCCCAAACTAAACAGAGCTTGTGTGATGGAAGTCAGATAACTGATAGAATACATAAATACTTTTTTTTTGTAAATACATACAGAACACCCAGACACAGAACAAACATTTGTTTATTCACAAAATGTTTGCCCTGAGTGGGAATCGAACCCACGCCCTACAGCTCTCAAGGCAGGTATACTGCCAATGACCCAACATTTAGTAAACAAATTTAAAAACCCCGACTCCATGTTGGGCAAACTAAACGCACCGCTCCAATGAAACAGCGAAGTTCTGTGTATCGCTGCAATGGTCATGGACAGGCGTTATCTCTTACCATCAGGAGAGCGTCTCGTTCGTCTTATTACTTTTTGCATAAAAAAAAAAAAAAGTTTCGGAGCAAACGAAAATATCATCGATGTATACAATTTTTAGATTTTTTTTAAAAACCGCTCAATCGATTTCGATAAAATTTATATGGGACCACCTCTGAAGTATGATCTACCAAGCAAAAAAAGTATCATCAAAATCGATTCATAATTGGCGGAACGATCGCGTAATAAATTGGCGATTGACCCTACAGTCGGTTGAATAGACATGACAATGGATGAGTTGAAAATAGCAGCTTTTTGGAATAACTTTTCAGTGGCAAAAGGCAGTATTAACACGCTAGCTTATAATATAGTAACACAAACATCAAAATAAATGCCTCTTGGCATACAATGTTTCAAATCATAGTTTTTTAACACATTAAAACGGGTCTTTGAAAGTATTTTAGCCGTGCGCGCCTTAAGGTGATTCGATTTTCATACAAATCAATTTTTGCCATTTATGGACAATGGGAGAGTAATTTTACAGTGAAATCACAGCCACTGGCATTTATTTGCGGCAAATCACAATTGCTTGAATAAAACAGTAGATTACTGGCATATAAAATCAAATTTATCAATGATTTTTGAATTAAAACAGTAGATTATGCTAATAGTCTACTGTTTTATTCAAGTAATTGTGATTTACCGCAAATAAACACCAAAATAAATGCCAGTGCCTGTGATTTCACTGTAAAACTATGCTCCATTTGTCCTTATATGGCAAAAATTTATTTGTATGGAAATCGAACCACCTTAACACTGCATCTTTTTTTTTTATATATTGAATAGGTTCGCGCTTGACCACATCCTGCCTGATGAACACGCTTACCTAGAAGGAACCTGTTTACTCTTGATTTGAAGACACTCATATTGTACTTATCGTAAGAACTATTAACTACAAATTGTACCTGTCACGCACTTATTAAAGGTTTAAAATAATATTTAAGTAAAAGATTTTTTTTCGAAACAATAAGACGTTATATGATTTTTTATTCGAATTATGATATCTTTAAATAATTCTTTGATCTGTCCAAAAAGTCCGAACTTGCTTAAATTATGCACATGTCAAAATTGACATTTCCTGTTGCTGTGCGTTGCAGTTTATATTGTTTCAAAACTGCGATTTCTTATTCCTTGCCATTTTTTCTGTACATGTCCAAATTTCTTCTGTAACTGCGATTGATTCTTCTTTCTTTCCACTGTAGCTTTCATCCTCTTTATCTTCAATTTGTTTTCTTTTTACAGCGAATTTTTGTTTTGAAAATAACTATTTGTTTTTAATTATAACTTTTAATCAAGCTGTAACGGCAAGTATGCGGTAAAATATTTTTATAAAATCTTCGCATCGCTTTGCATAGCCCCGTATAACACCCACGTGGGACAATGTCCACCTTTATTCACTTGCGAAGATTTTTTTTTTTTTCATGGTTGACAAGCTAGGTGTTTGACCACAGCTCACCTGATGTTAAGTGAAGGCGTGGTCGAAGAGGGTAGAGCACACCTAGCCTGGAATGGAACTGGCTCTCAAGTGAGGCTGCCAGAACACACCGTTAGATGCTTGGCGGCAGATTTTCAACTTGAGAGTGGTAGCTAGCCAGCAGAGTACTAGTAAGTACCCTACCACCATGCTATGGTTTCCTCACGATGTTTTCCTTCACCGGCAGCTCAAGCTCATTATTGGGGGTTTGAACCCACGCCCTTCTGTATGCGAACCTACCGCGCTAACCACTGAGCTATCATCGCTAGAATTATCGATTCGTTTGTTCATTAACACAAAGAAACAACGGTTCGACGTGTTTTTACGGAATTGATTTAGAATATAGTTCTCCGAATGATTTGAGTTAATTTTCTTTTAATACCAAAGGGTTTTTGCTGAAGAACACGCGGAGCGACGCTTGTAAGGAAAAAAATGTTACAAAAATATACACTTAATTGCTAGCCGGGATGTCCCATCAAAGATTTTTGCAATGAAAATAAAGTAGATAGATTTATATATATATATTTATAATAGTAAAAGAAGAAAACTAAAACCGCGTATACACACTGCCAGTGCCACTTGTAACAAAACTATCGACTTACTTTTGACAGCCGCGTCTCCGTCACTCGACTTGGATTTCTTGGCGCGTGTGGATACGGTTTTAGCTGCACGTTTCTTAGGTTTCTCTTCAGATTCTGATTCTGTCTTGATCGGCATTTCGTAATCTGTGAATATTGATTGATTGATTGATTGATAACTCATTATTGTACACACATATACAGAACATAAAATACAGAAAACAGAAGAAATATAGGTACTTAAATATAGGTGTTGACAGCCCCGTTGGCTCGTTGTTAGTATATCTGCCTTGAGAGCTGTAGGGCGTGGGTTCGATTCCCACTCAGGGCAAACATTTTGAAAATAAACAAATGTTTATTCTGTGTCTGGGTGTACTGTATGTATTTACAACAAAAAAAAAGTATTTATGTATTTTATCAGTTATCTGTCTTCCATAGCACAAGCTCTGCTTAGTTTGGGGCCAGATGGCGCTGTGTGTATAGCCCTACGATATTTATAAACAACTGGCGACCTTATCGCTAAAAGTGATCTGTTCCAGGCAACCTTAGGACGGATAGGATCAGAGGAAGAAAAGACGGTGTGTGTATATGTACAATAGGAGAATACATAAATAATATATCTACATTCTAATAATAATACACCCTAATACATAGAGTAACTAAAAACACACTAACATATAAAAAAGAAGAAAGAAAATGAGGAATTAAAAAAATTGCCTTCCATCGGTGAAGGAAAACATAATAGACAAACTAATTATTGTTCACACTATCCCACTCATATTATAAATGTGAAAGTTTGGATGGATGGATGTGTGTTTGATACCTCTTTCACGCAAAAACTACTAAATGGATTTGGATGAAATTTGGTATGGAGGTAGCTGAGACCCTGGATTAACACATAAGCTACTTTTTATCCCGGAAACATGTAGCGGGTAACAGCGCGGGTCGTAGCTAGTATGCATATAATTATAAAGAGGAAAGATTTGATTTTTTTAGTTTGTATGTATTGAATAGACTCTGTAACTACTGGACCGATCTGGTATGGAATGAAATGGAATTATCATCATTAGAATGCTACATTGCTACGATTGGGTTGCATTTCCTAGGCACTGTGCGGGTTCGTTTTCCTAAGACGCGAAGTATCCAGCATCCGCACAGTAATAACATAACTCTTTATTGTTCACATTATAAAACATTAATAACAGAAACAGAACAGAACAGGAAAACATCGTGAGGAAACCATAGCTTGGTGGTAGGGTATATTATAGTACTCGGCTGGCTAGCTACCACCCCCAAGTTGAAAATCTGCCAGCAAGCATCTAACAGTGTGTTCCGGCAGCCTCACTGGTTCTCAGCCAGTTCCGTTCCAGGCTAGATGTGCTTTACCATCTTTGACCACACCTTCACTTAACATCAGGTGAGCTGTGGTCAAACACATAAACTGTCAAACCTAAAAAAAAACATAAAAATAGTGCAAAAATTAGCGGCCTTATCGCTTAGTGAGTGAGCTAGCAGGGAGCCATAAATTTTAGGTATACTACTGACCTGGTACATAGTCTTCGTCATCCACATTGTCCATGTCATTGTCATCCGAGTCGTTATCTTCAAACCCTGACATCTCTTCTTTAACTGCTGCTGGAAACCATTTATAGTTATAACTAAAGCATGTGCGACTTTGTCACAAACCGCGGTTTGTGACAAAGAGAGACAGACTGTGTAGATAGTTGTTTTAAACCAAATTTCGTTTGAGCTGTAAACAAGGTGGTTCGATTTCCATACAAAATAGACAAATGGAGCATAATTTTACACTGAAATCACTACTATAAATCACAATTGCTTCAAAATCATCAAATTCATTAATCATTTACAAATTTGATTTTATGCCAATAATCTACTGGTTTATTCAAGCAATTGTGATTTACCGCAAATAAAGACCAAAATAAATGGCAGTAGCTGTGATTTCACTGTAAAATTATGCTCCATTTTTTTTTGTCTATTTTGTAACTTTTGCCTGTCTCTTTTTGTATTTGTGATTGTTACAGAATTAAAAGGTTTTTCTTTCTTTCTTTTTCTCCATTTGTCCATAAATGGTAAAAAATATTTCCAATATTTTTTGCCATTTCAATCGACAATCTAACCACCTTAACATCAAATGAGCTGTGGCCAAACACCTAGCCTGGCAACCCCAAAAAAACGTGAAAGTTAATTCAGCGGGCATGTTTGTTATATCTTCAATTGAGTTGACTCACGTTTGAAGCCCTTGCTCCGTAAGTGCTGTTTGAACTGGGATTCTGTCTGCAGTACTTGTTTCTTAAAATTGGATGCATTCCGCAGCTGAGTGATGCACAGCTCACATATACCACCCTGGTCTGTCGATGTTAACTGTAAAGATAGATCAGATTCTTGAAGGATCGAGTCGTAGCCTGCTGTTTTCTATACTAACATTATAAAAAGGAAAGATTTTTATTTTTAAACCAAATACATTTACAAACTACTGGGCTGATTACACAAGTTCTTTCACAGTTGGGAAGCCACACTATCCCCGGGTGACATAGGCTACCTTTTATCCTTGTATTCCCACAGAAACAGCAACTGGCGTCCGCTAGTCTATACTATTATAAAGAGGAAAGATTTGATTGTTTGTAATGAATAGGCTCTGAAACTGCTGGACCGATTTCAAAAGTTCTTTCACTGTTGGGAAGCTACACTATCCCCGGGTGACATAGATTACTTTTTATCCCTGTATTCCTACGGAAACAGGGACTATGTGGGTGAAACCGCGAGGTGTCTGCTAGTATGCAATAAATCCAGTACAAAATCCAACCATCAAGAACCATTGAACCATATATGTACTCATATGTACTCATATGATAATGAGTGAGCAAAATATTATTATTTACATAATAGATATGTGACAAACAAAACATTTCCTATGGATACCTTGTATATATAAAATGACCATACATCCCGAGGATTGATATTCCAAAGACTCGAAACTAAAGAGTTCAAATCTACCTTCACTGTATGAACTGCTAAACAATGGGAATGTGTTCCCTGATAGATACAATCTGGGTGCCTCAAGTTGCTAGTAAATTGGTTTCTTCTAGGTGAGCGTGCTCCACCAAAGACCGCATCTTCGCTTAACATCTGGCAAGATGATCTATATGTAATAAAAAAAATTGTTTAATACTTACTAAATAAAAATAACAAGTAATTATAAAAAAATATTAGACAGTTACATTACTGTGTTCCGGTTCGATGGGTACTGCAGCTAGCGAAATTACTGGGCTGTTGAGACTAACCATCGAAAGTCTCAAAGTAATGAGCGCCAAAGCAGTGATGCCCTGGGCTTTGTCTTGTTACTCAAAGTTCTGTGTATCGCTGCAATAGTCGTGGACAGGCGTTATCTCTTACCATCAGAAGAGCGTCTCGTTCGTCTCATTACTTTTTACATTAAAAAAAAAAAAGTTTAAATGCCCGTTGAATTCTAACTAGGTATGATAATTTCTGCTTCTTACAATAGCATCTGAATAGATTCGAAAATAAAGTAAACAAAAGTAAGTTTTTGGCGTTTATTATTAGTGCCCAATTAAAACATACTGTGGCTAGGCTAATAACTAATAAATAATTATAATATAATAATATATGTATGAAATAATCATGAGTGCATGATTTTGCTTCTGGGTATTTACTTTGCTACAAACTATCTTATGTTAAGGTTTATCAACTCACTAAAAGGTTAAGGATAATTTTAGCAGCGAATAAAAAATCGCATGTTAGCAGTTCTCTAGTTCCGAAACGCCGGAAATATTTAGCCGATACTAGTGCTCAGTGAAGGCATTTGCCAAAAAGGCTGTTTAGCAATGCACACACTGCCTACATGCTTATGTTTTTGATTATGTATAGAGAAACGAAGAGGGCATAATTGTGGTGTAAAAGCTTACGTTTACATCGAAGCATTCTCTCAACATGTCGCTGTAAACCTCTTCATCGCCCATCCAATGGTACGAGGTTTTAATGTCTTTGAATGCACCTTGAGACGCGCAACAACGGCACAAGCCGTTTACCGACGAACTCTCCATTTTTCACACAATGTCACAACATTTACACTAGAAATTATTGCTGTTTCTTTGATTAATATTTCAGAGTCGGTTCGACGACGCTACAAATTCTCCGCCATTTTGTTTGTTTTATGTTTTTTTGGTCCTTGGCCCGGTCTCTGCCCTGCATGTCCTAACCTACTAGCGAAGTCTAGCGAGGAGTAGCAAAAACTACATGAATTTGTTATCTGTGGTTTAGGCTAATGTTACAAACGAGGTTGTCAATGTCAAAAAAATAAAACAAATAATCTCTCTCGGGAATGGATGTCAATTTGTTTTCCGTATTAAAAACAATTTAAATGAATAACCGTGTCTGTTTATACTAAATTTAAGAGCAGCAAGATGTCCTCCCTTCAGCTATGCCGATGCTGCATGACGCGGCCTCCCGATAAGAACTTAAAAACACAATATACCAGACTCGGTGTTCCTGAAGTTTATGCCGATATGCTCAAAGAATGCTTCGAAATAAACGTAAGTATTACCTTACAGTCATTAGAATAATTATATTTCAATTATCTTATCCTAATTCGTGACTTGTTACTAAAATACAGGAAAGTAAGCAGTTTAAATTATTTGATACTTCTCCATGTACACTAGTATTTAGTCTGATACTATTGTTTCACTTTGATTGTCCAATACAATTATTTTTTGGTCACTTGAACTGAAGGTCATGGGCTCGATTCCCTTTTGGAAGTTACAAAAAATATTTTTGTATTTTGTGTATGTTCTAAATATTGTATATGTAGTATAAGTAAGTTTGTACATATAAAAGTATTTATGTATTATATCAGTTCTCTGGTTCCCATAGTAAACTTAACTTAGTTTAGGGCTAAAAACTAACAAAAATTAACTGTAAACCTTGTTTTATAAACTTATTTTTTGTGTCTTTTATGTGCGTACCTTGTTTTTCTCACACAAATTTTGAAAAATTGAAAACCTGGCTTTATATTGTGCATTATTCAGCAATAGAATGGTGGAAGTCATTAAATGAGAACTTATCGACAAAAATTACATCAAAAAATAAAATAAAAATAAATAAATATCGTAAGAATATACACACAGCGCCATCTGGCCCCAAACTAAGCAGAGCTTGTGTGATGGAAGTCAGATAACTGATAGAATACATAAATACTTTCTTTTTGTAAATACATACTTATAATACATACAGAACACCCAGACACAGAACAAACATTTGTTTATTTACAAAATGTTTGCCCTTAGTGGGAATGGAACCCACACCCTACAGCTCTCAAGGCAGATATACTACCAATGAGCCAACGGAGCTGTCATATAATATTGCAGGACTTTACACACAGCGCCATCTGACCCCAAACTAAGCAAAGCTTGTTCTATGGAAGTCGGATAACTGATAGAATATAGAATGCTTTTTTTTAATGCTTACTTTGTGGGTGTTGTTTGTTTCTAGCTAGCAACGGGCATGGAAAGCTCAGCTGGGATCTGTGAGGTTTGTGTGACTCGCCTCTGTGACGCTTCCGACTTCAAAAAGCAGGTGCAGCGCAGTCAAAAAACATGCCACGAGCTGCTCTTGCAGGGTGTCAAAGGTAAATTAAAAACTAATTATAATTAAAATTTAAAATTAATTATTTTTAATTTAATTATAAATGTATAATTAAATGTGTGTATGTGTATTGGTGTATAATTAATTTACTGCGTACTAGCGGACGCCTCGCAGTTTCACCCGCGTAGTTCCCGTTTCCGTGGGAATACAGGGATAAAAGTAGCCTATGTCACCCGGGGATAGCGTAGCTTCCTAACGGTGAAAGAATTTTTGAAGTCGGCCCAGTAGTTAGCGCCATATTCTGCCTTGCTGCATATAAAAATAATCGGCTAAGTGCATGCAATACTAGTGTAGAAACTTTTTTTTTTATGGTTGACAGGCTAGGTGTTTGACCACAGCTCACCTGATGTTAAGTGACGGTGTGATCGAAGATTCACTAACTGCGCCCCGCTACATGTTTTCGAGATAAAAAGTAGCCTATGTGTACGGTCCAAGATGGCCGCCGCCACAAAATGGCGGAATACATATTTTTTCACAACTCCGTTGTGGCGGTGCATCATAGCACACGCGCACGCCGTCCAGCGGCGCGCGGGCAACTGAGGCGTGTGGACGCGCTTTTGCGGAAATATTGAAGTTTAGAAATTGTACTCCCTTCGGTATGGTCCGCAAGAGGACGTAGCTATGATATTAAATACGACAAATCACTCATAGAAAAATCATCGAGTTACCTAGGCATGTTCTTTCATTACAACCAGTAGTCAAAGCAGCAAGACCCCACACCGTCAATATGGGTATCAAATGAAAGGGATTGACTATTAGATTTTTAATTTATAGTTATAACCTAATCCAAATGATACACAATAAATGTTCACCAGTAAAGTTGACAGTTTTATATTATATTTCAGATGAGACATTACCCAAGGTGAAAGAAGAAATAACTGATTACGACGATAATGGCATATTTTTTCTTGGTAAGTTAGTTTTTTTTTATGTTTTACCACAGCTCAGTTTGATGTTAAGTGACGCTGTGATCGAAGATGACGGCTTTCGAACTAGGTCTCAAGTGAAACTGCCGGAACACACCGTTAGGTGCTTGGCGGCAGATTTTTAACTTGAGCTAGCCAGCTGAGTACTAAAAACCCAATTTTTTTCTGTTGACAGTCTAAGTGTTTGACCACAGCTTACCTGATATTAAGTGACGGTGTGCTCGAAGATGGTAAAGCACACCTAGCCTGGAATAGAACTGGCTCTTATGTGAAGCTGCCTGAACACACCGTTAGATGCTTGGCGGCAGATTTTCAACTTAAGGGTGGTAACTAGCCAGCCGAGTACTAGAAAGTACCCTACCACCATGCTATGGTTTCCTCACGATGTTTTCCTGCACCGATAGCTCAAGCTCATTCTTGGGGTTTGAACCCACCCCTTGTAAATTATTTCAATTTCTCATGGACAAGTGTTATTATCATATAAATGACTTTTTGAAAGACACGCTTAAATCATAATTGTTTATCGATCTAAATTAAATCTCACTTACAATATTTGTACACCTACGATTTGATACTTAGAATTTTAATAAGACCAATAATTTAAGACAATATTCTTACAAATAAACTGATTTTGATTTTTGATTCGGCATGCGCACCGACCGCGCTAACCACTGAGCTATCATCGCTATAAAAAGAAAAAGAAAACACACCGAAATGAATTCGACCTCGCCTTGTGTTTTTCAGATCTGAAGGAAGAGCTGTCTACTTACGATGATTTGCAAGATGACGCGGAAGATGACAAGAAGCTTGCGGAACTGCTCGGGCTCCGCCACCTCGGCGCCACCACCGTGCGGCGGAACACGTCCCGGAAGAAGGACAAGCTATCCCGGAACGGTAAGGGTAAGGTACCACATAAAAGAAATACTAGCTAGTACAAATACATAATACTATTTAAACGTTCATTTTCTCCTGTTGATAATAATTCGTATTTTTAACCCCCGACGCAAAAACGACGGGGTGTTATAAGTTTGACGTGTCTGTGTGTGTCTGTCTGTCTGTGGCATCGTAGCTCCCGAACGGATGAACCGATTTTGATCTTTTTTGTTAGAAATTTAATTATTCGGAAGTGTTCATAGCTATGTTTCATGAAAATCGGTTCAAGATGGCCGCCGCCACAAAATGGCGGATAACATATTTTTTCACAACTCCCTCAATATGGGTATCAAATGAAAGGTCTCGAATCGTAGAATACTATACACCTGCCGGGAGATTTTTTAAGTTTTTAATTTATATCTACTTGTTATTCTTCCATACAATATTAAAAATAATATTTGTCCAGTCTATACAAAATTAAATAATAAAACAAAATAATAAATATTGGAGAACATTTAACACAGCGCCATCTAGATCCAAACTAAGCAAAGCTTTTTTAATTGATTGATTCAGGCGTTACTTTGCGGGAGTTCATTTTGAATCGTCGTGTTAAGCGGAAATAAACTAGATATATACCTTGAACATTCAAAGCTTTTTTGTAGTCATACAGTACACCCCAGACACAGAACAAACATCGATGTTAGTCATACAAATGTTAGTCCTGAGTGGGAATCGAACCCACGCCCTTGAGCTCTCGAAGCAGACATACTACCATTGAACCAATAGGGATGTCAAGTATGCAAAAAGCGCGGGCGCACTCTGTGACGCGTGCCGGCAGCAGACGCGATGACGTCACACAAGGTCAAAGAAAGGGGTTGTATTACTCGCACGATACTACGATGAATGGAGCGTCCAAGCAATAGAACACTAAAACACATATAAACAGTAGTTTTTGAGAAAATCGCAGACATAGGGCCGCCTTACACGTTCAATCATGATCACGATCCGCGATCCGCGATCCGCGATCATGATTTCAAAATTTCTAGATATTATGCGATCCGGAGCATCAGTCCGTCAATCCGCTTCGTACACGATCAGTCTGGATCGCGATCATTGATCGCGGATCGCGGATCGCGGATCGCGCGCTACGTGTACGGGCTGCCATACGGGTCAAATAGAAACCCTCTTTTTTTGAGGCTGTTAAAAAAGGCAAAAATTTCTAATAGTAAAATAATTAGTAGTACCTTCCATCTGGAAATCAGCTTATGTCACACCCGTTCACAAAAAAGGTCCGAAAGACCAGGTACAAAATTATAGGCCTATTTCTAAATTAAGTGTACTCGCTAAAATACTAGAAAAGGTGGTTTACATGCAAGTTTACGCGGCTTTAAAACAGACATTTAGCTCACACCAGCACGGTTTCTTGAAGGGCAGGTCTTCGACCTCAAACCTGGTTATTTGTTGGGACTATTTATCTGCACACATGGCTGAACCTTCTCAGGTGGACGTTATATACACCGATTATAGCAAATGTTTCGATCGGATCGATCACGTGACGCTTCTACAACACTTACGCGAAGCCGGTATAAGAGGTAACTTGTACCGGTGGTTCACGTCCTACGTTCAGAACAGGTGCCAGACGGTAGCACTTAACGGGTACACGTCGTCTACACTCCAGATTCCTTCTGGCGTCCCCCAAGGGTCGCTACTAGGTCCACTGTTATTTAATATTTTTGTTAATACTATTTATAAATGCTTTAAACACTCTAAAATATTATTGTACGCTGACGACATGAAAATCCTTTGTCCCGTAAACTCGTTGAAAGATGCCCGGCATCTCCAGGCTGACCTTGACCGTTTCGATGACTACTGTTCACTGAACAAACTCGATTTGAATGTTTCCAAATGTTTTGTATGTTCGTACACTCGTAAACCTCAGCCCTTTAATTTTACTTATAAACATAAAAATACTCCCATATTAAAAGTCGAATCCATCCGAGACCTGGGTGTAATTTTTGATAATAAGCCAATCTTTGATGAGCATATAGACAGTGTTATAAACAAGGCTTCGAAGGCGCTGGGCTTTGTGACGCGGCTATCTATTGACTTCGAGTCAATAAAAATACTTTATTGTGTCTATGTTCGTAGCCACCTCGAATACGCCTCACAAGTCTGGAGCCCTAGATACGATGTCTACATAAAACGTATCGAACGCATCCAGGCGCGGTTTTTACGATACCTGCAATTTAAAACCAACACGTTTTTACCCGACTACACGAAGCGTTGCGCTAAATTCCATCTCCTTCCGCTTGAGTTGCGGAGACGCGTTGCGGATGTTGTTTATTTGTTGAAGGTACTAAATGGTTCGGTGGATTGTCCCGAGCTGCTTGACAAAATAGGCCTAAAAGTAACCGCAGATCCGTACAGGCGGCCGTGCTCGCTGCATGTCCCGCGAGCCAACACTAACTACAGGCAGAACGCATATGTACTGAGAGCGAGCCGCAGTTTTAATGAGTTCGCAGCGCTGCACGACATTGATTTGTTTAATACGTCTGTCGCGCAGCTTAGGCGGTTAATTGTTGACGCGTTCTTCAAACAGTAAGAGTATGAGTGCATCTACGCACCGTACACATATAATTATGTATATTTTGAATTGTTTGTGGAAATTTTTAATTGACCTTATATATTTTTTTAGGTAACCAAACAATAACTAGCTGTTAATTTCCCTAATATCAATAAAATAAAAATAAGTAAAATTATGTATCTATATTTCAGAAAAAAAGTTAAAGAAGAGATCTTCCGAATCCCTCAAGATCTCCCTAGCGACGCTCTCAAAACTAGACAAGATCTACCCTCTGAAGCAAGGTAGCGCCCGCACGCCATACCGAACCAGCGATTCTGTAAAACATAAAACTAACATGGACAACCTGTTGAAGAATTCAAATTGTACACCGTTCGCGAACAAAACGCTCGCGGGCATAACTTGTGTGTTTTGCAAACAAACTTACCAGAATCCAACAGAACTTCGAATACATATGGAAGACAAACACAAAAGCGAGAGCATTCTGGACCCAACGAAAGACAAAAGCAATTTATCCTACAAACTTGACATCTCAGACTTGAAATGCAGCATTTGCAGCAAAAATTTTGACGTCATAACCAATTTGAAAACTCATTTGACAAACGCGCACGATGTGAAATTCTACCCGGACATCCACGATTACATAATGGAATTCAAATTGACAGACTCGGAAATGCTAAAATGTGCTCTATGTCATTCATCATACGAAACGTTCAAAATGCTTTTGCAACACATGAACGGTCATTACAGAAATTTCATCTGCGACGTTTGCGATCTGGGTTTCATAAACAAGCATAAGTTAAAAAATCATCAGCGTACACACGAAGTTGGCAACTTCAAATGTGCCTTTTGCGATAAAGAATTCCCCACGAGAGTAAGAAAGATGTGCCATGAGAAATATACACATAACACTTCGGCTAGATACACGACGAACTGCCCGCAGTGCGACAAATCGTTCACTAGTTACTATCAAAGGAACAGACACATGTTTACGGAGCATAACACTGTTGCCGCTACTTATAAATGTAATATATGTGATAAATCATTCATTTTAAAGTCTAAACTCACGTCTCATATAAAAAAAGTACATTTAATGGAGAGGAATCATATATGTACGGTCTGTGGGCAAGGTTTCTTTATAAAACAATCTTTAGATGAACACATGATAAAGCATAACGGGGAAAGAGTTTTTAAATGTACTGTTTGTCATAAAGCGTACGCTAGGAAGAAAACTTTAAGGGAACATATGAGAATTCATAATAATGATAGGAGATTCAAATGTGGTGTGTGCGGGTTGGCGTTTGTGCAAAAATGCAGCATGAAAAGTCATATGTTATCAAATCATGGCATTACATTGGCGGAGTTTGAAAATACTCAGGCAGATGAGGGTAGATTGGAATTAAATCGATTGGAATGTAATAAAGTGCAATAGTGTAATTTTTTTCAAATTCAAATATTTTATTTGCATAAATATAGGCACAGTCAGGTCGAAAATAAAATAAAAAGGCATCCCTATATTCAGCGTTCACAAGGCGTGCAAAAAAAAAAAGTTTACAAATAATAAAATACCTAAATGTCAAAAAGGAATTCACAATGTCAAATTTTAGAAAAATATAAAACTGTCTAAAATTATTATTTTCGTAGTGATAGTTCTGTAGTTGACGCGTTCGGCTAACATTGGACGTGGATTCAAATCTCAGCGATGCATTTCGAGCTAAAGCGATCTTCATAGAGACGTGGTAATATCTAGTACTTTATAAATATGTGGTCAAGCAAACTGTGTTTGACTGTGTTGGGCTTAGTTTAAAACTCAAAAACTACAGATTTCAAAAATTCTTTCACCGTTGGGAAGCTACACTATCTCCGGGTGACATAGGTTACTTTTTATCCCTGTATTCCCACGGGAACGGGAACTACGCGGGTGAAACCGCGAGGCGTCCGTAAGTTTCCATTTCTGACAAAGAGAGTACTATCTCCGACCAGACTGTTACAAACACATAGCCAGTTAAATATATAAAATCAATTTCTGATTTTATTTGCTGATGCAGGTTTACATAGATCTGTATTAAAGTGAAATGAGGTCATTGTATTCATTATTATAAATATATTTCAATAAATAATGTACTTAAAATATTAATTTTTCATAACAATATGTTTATAGACCCTTGATTAAATGCATGGAGCAGCTGATTTTTCCATAGTAAAAAAAACGTATAATGACCTCCTTCCAGCTTAGGTTACCGATCTGCGTAACCCCGTGTAAGATGCGACGCGCCAATTTCTGGGCCCCTTAGAAGTGCAATAAAAGCGTGTAAAATAAATTACATATTATATTTATTCGATTGTTAATTTTTGTCATAGAAATTAGCATTTTTTTTTTAAATGCTTGTTAATGTTTCTTAAATTTTTAGTGTTAGAAAAGAATTTTCCTTAGTTACAAAGTATATAAATGTTATAAGTAGTACTCATATTTTATTTATTTTCATTAGAGTTTTTCATTTCTAATTTATTTTACACTTATATAACCGCGTTAGGAAAAAATTTAGAGGTGTCTCATGGACACCCGGTTGGAAAGGAGTTCTTTTAAAAGATTTTTTTTTTAATTATAAAATATTTTTGAGTATTCTCAAAATTGACAGCGAACTGATTCGATTGAAAAAAGTTTTAGTTTCCTAAGTGACAGGAAAGTGCCTCAAAAAGTTGTCGGGTTTTGCTTCCGTAACCAAAAGTTAAAACGGGACCCTATTGACCATGGTGAAAAAATTACGTTTCACCTAAAACACCATCGAAGCTTGTAATAAAATCACTACTAGGTACTTTACTAGACCATGACTGCACAGTCCTGTGACGCTGTAGAGGCGATCTGCGACCAACAGCAAGTCATTAAAAAAAAAAATTGACTATGACTGGACTCGATTAAGATTTACTTTGTGAGGTTTTTATCACGAATCCATAGTAAAGGTTGTTTTATTAAATTATGAGTTAACCTTCTTTCGGTCTAGTAAGTACTGCAGTTTCGTAATCTGTAATAAATTAATACAATCGAATCCCGGATCGGTCAACTATGTTGTAGATAAAATTATAAAATATATCGGTGCTTACAGATAAATTATGTTATATTTAATTGTCAGTATTTTTCTTTTATCTAGAAGAATTTATTTAAGAGTTGTAAATAATACAAAGGTGTAAATATAAATAAATGTTATTAAGTTTCGAGACTATTTTCATTCATCCCTGTAGTACAAACTTTAACAGAAACTACTTTTTTTTAATGAAAAAAAGTGGCAAGCAAACGACGGTCCACTTGATGGTTAGCCCCGGAACTATTGCAAACCGGGGCACTTGCTCCGGGCGGCAGCTTCGAGGGGCGCCAAAATCAAATAGTATTTTTAAGAATTTGCCTCATGGGGCAGGCTTAAGCCGTAAAGCCATATTACCTCGTCCTACGTGATATTACCATTCATCGATGACAAAATCAAATAGGTTCCTAATATGTTTGAAAAGAAAACTCATTTGACAAAGCGCCT
The DNA here is from genome assembly GCA_905404145.2 of Biston betularia. Classification (NCBI taxonomy): domain Eukaryota; kingdom Metazoa; phylum Arthropoda; class Insecta; order Lepidoptera; family Geometridae; genus Biston; species Biston betularia. Next base: position 4,193,310 of record FR989890.1, read on the forward strand.
AACATCCAGTACACGTTCTATCGATTACATGTTTTGAGTTCAAAACGCCCGATTGGTTTTTGAACACATCCTACAGTGCATCCAAGGGTTCAAAGTCCTAGTGGGCGCAAGCAGAGTCCGTCATACATTTCTATAGGTACCTACTATACTGAGTGAGAGAGACCACGCGAGCGGAGCCGCGGGCACAGTTAGTTCATTATACATCACTTATCACTCATCTTAATCGGTATTGCATGCGGGCGTTCAGCACCAACAGCTAGCACCCAGGCCTGCATAGACCCTCAGACGAATAATCAGGATCCAAGCTTAAACCTATATACGCAAAATATGTTTTCTAGTAATATGGGGAGCTCAAATTTTTTCTGGTAATTGTGATATTCATTCCCGTATGTATATCATTTTTTATAAATTATGAAATAGCTCTACTATTAATTATACTTATATATTATATTAATTATACTATTATTAATAGCTGTACTATTAAATTAGATCAAAAGAAAAAAACATTTTTTTTTTCAATGGTTCTTTCACTTTAGCCTGCCCGAAGAGGCAAATTATACAAAAAAACTGGTTGTTTCAGAGTTTTGGCGGGAACGCAAAAAAAGTCGTGTCGCCCCATTTGCATTTATTTCCAAATTACCAGTCATTACTAGTAATCTTTCGAGTATTTATGTCTACAATTTGTGGTGTTTTATTCATAAAGTGGTGAATTACAAGTGCGAGTGTGGGAAAGTTATATGATGTGGTGAAACAACTTTTCGTGTTGCTTCCAAAACTCCATCGAAGCTTTTAGTAAAGTCACCATTACTTTACTTAGGCATAACTGGATTTTACTAGACTTAACCAAGAATGGACTTTGACTGTAACTATAGACTGTACCCGAAGTACTGGACAGTATGGCTTTATAGCTTTAGCGTGCCTGACGAGGCAAATTAAATTAAAAAAAAAAAACATTTCAATGTTGATTGTTGAATGTTGTCAGTGTGGTAAACGTAGGCTATTTGTCGCCGTTTAGGCTCCACAGGACGAGAATCGGCGATGACAAAATCCGAAAAGGGATTAGGCTGCTTCAGAGGCAAGCTTTTTAAATTTGCCAAACTACAAATGAACATAAACTTTTAACAATCTTGGACATGCTGGGCTTGTGGGCTCGAGTTATGCATGGGACAACACGTTTTTAGACTCATACTAAAATATATACTAAATTATAAATTTCAGTGTTACGTTTTCAAGTGTAAACGTGTAGGCTACTATAGGCTACATAAGCTGAAATTCAAATTCGGCTACATTAGGCTAATCGTGCTGAGAAAAATGGCGAAATTAGGCCCGGCGTTGTTGGCAACACTGACTTGTTATTGTTGACGATGCTTTGTAGCGCATACTAGTTGAAGATATAATTTAAACAGCGAATAATCTATCTTGCCGCTGTAAAATACATGAAAATGGATCACAAAAATAAGAAAAGCTATGGCAAATGTCGCTGTTGTTTATTAAAAGGCACCCATCGTGATATGCTGAAGGAATACTCTCATTGCGGGGTCCGGGAGGTTTACATCGAGACTTTCATGGATTGTTTTAATCTATTCGTAAGTTTCAATTTATTTGTTCACTAAATTTCTTGTATAATCAATTCTCTGAAAAGCAAAACGAAGCCCTAAATCACATTGTGGTAGATTTCCTGAGCAAGACGTTATATAGGCAGATACCACCGCAGTACCAGATATTCTACTTTTTGAAGGGTATAACCAGCGTTGCCAAATTTTTTAGTCAGAAGTTTTGAAGATTTTGAGCGAAAAAAGTGGGGTTCTTTCGTCAAAAGTGGAACATTGTAAAAAATTTATGTAATCAAAAGTTTTTGACAGTGATGACAGCCCTATTGTTTCATGTCTGCTCCAAGAGCTGAAGGGCGTGGGTTCGATTCCCACCCAGGACAAGCATTTCGTTATATAAACAAATGTTTGTTCTGTGGCTGGGTTTACTGTATGTATTTACAAAAAAAAGTAAGTATTCTATCAGTTATATGTCTGCCATTGTACAAACTTTGCTTAGTTTGGGGTCAGATGGAGATGTGTGTAATGTCCTATGATATTTATTAATTATTTAAAATGTTTATCTTTTTATTTGAGTTCAAATTATGTTTACGTGACAATATATAGTAAAAATAGTCATTTGTCTGTGCCAACTGCTGGCGTTCTCAGCACCATATAATCAATAAATATTTATTATAATTTAATACAATCATTTTTGTTTTTTTTTGTGAGAAATCTTTACCTTTACCCCCCAACTAATTTTAATACAGGGACCCTTCCAAGGCATGCTATGCCACTGACTAGTAATATAGTGTTAAGGTGGTTCGATTTCCATACAAATAAATTTTTGCCATTTATGGACAAATGGAGCATAATTTTACAGTGAAATCACAGCTACTGCCATTTATTTTGGTCTTTATTTGCGGTAAATTACAATTGCTTGAATAAAACAGTAGATTATGTATATTATGATTATGTGTGTCACCCATCGCATGCTTCACTCACTCGCTGCGTGATGTTTATTTTACCTAGGTGCGCCTACCCTCACATGATTATTTTTAATTTTTAGTTAAAAATATTTTAAATAAAATAAATAAATAAATATCGTAGGACTATACACACAGCGCCATCTGGCCGCAAACTAAGCAGAGCTTGTGCGATGGAAGTCAGATAACTGATAGAATACATAAATAATTTTATTACATTTTATATTTTACTTTATTTTATATCCCAGCAGAAAATGTAATCTCAAAGGTTACATGCAACGTCATATCATCGCCCCATAAAATTATTATGCACTAACTACTCATGTAATTCCATTCCTGTTCTCTGATGCTATAAGTTTGTATGAGTTCATTTAAACTTGAAAATGTATCACATATTTTGTCAGTCTAGGATTTAATGTACACTAGATATGTTCAATGTTCCTACTTACTTATATGAATAATAAAGAAATTTTGAAATTGAAAAAAGTAGATTATGTATGCTGTGATTTGTCTGTAAAACCATGCTCCATTTTTTTTTTTATTGTTGACAGGCTTGGTTTTTACCACAGCTCATCTGATGTTAAAAGGTTGTTTGTTTTCCATACAAACAATTTTTTACCATTTATGAACAAATGGAGCAAATTTTTACGGTGAAATCACAGCATTTCTTTTGTCTTTATTTGCGGTAAATTAAAATTACTTAAATAAAACAGTACAGTGTTAGCATAAAATTAAATTTACGATTTTTGAATAAAATAGTAGATTATTAGCATAATTTTTTGCTGTTTTATTCAAGCAATTGTGATTTACCGCAAATAAAGACCAAAATAAATGCCAGTAGCTGTGATTTCACTGTAAAATTATGCTCCATTTGTCCATAAATGGAAAAAAAATCGTATGGAAATCGAGCCGCCTTAAGTGACGGTGTGGTCGAAGACGGTAAAGCACACCTAGCCTGGAATGGAACTGGCGCACAAGTGAGGCTGCCGGAACACACCGTCAGATTTGTCCATAAATGGCAAACATTTGTTAGTATGGAAATCGAATCGCCTTGACTAACGTTTTTGAGTTTTGGTGGGAACGCGGGAAGAGTCGTGTCGCTCCGTTGTATTTTTTTCCAAAACTAGTGTTTTGTCGAGTGTTTATGCATAAAAATGGTGGTGTTTTAGTCATAAAGTGCCGAATTACAAGCGCGAGTGTGGGAAAATGATATAATGTGGTGAAACATGAGTTTTCGTGTTGCTTCCAAAACTCCATCGAAGCTTTATAGTAAAGTTGCCACTACTTTACTAAAGCATGACTGGAATTAACTGACACGAACTGGACTTGACAAAGACGACTTTGACTAAAACTAGCTACGATGGCACTTATTTAACTTTTGAAACTTGAAAATATATAATTACTTGACACTGGCAAATGCTGAAACGCGACGCCAAAACCAAAGAAAAAAAAGAAGACTAACGTTTTGCATATTACAGCTGTCAACAGATAATTCACTGAGCACATTGATATGTAGTGAATGCGTTACAAGGCTGCGCGAGGCGAGTGCCTTTCGTACACTGGTGGTCAACACGGAGAGACAGCTGTTGGAAGCCGTGTGCAATCAGAAAGACATGGTGTTTGTTAATGGTGAGCTATGATTATTTATTTGAAAGAACTAGTCTACTTTTTTTCATTGCGTGTTAATTTTTTGTATATACATAATTCGGTATGTACAGTTTATTTTTTGTATTTATTTTATATTTTTTACTGATAGTAAACTTTATTTTATGAAACTAATAAATATTATATAAATATTTTGGCTTTCTATGCGGTAGCTTAATTCTAATACGTTTTCAAACTTTTTTATAGTTATGACGTCATGAGGTCGGCTGAATATGTAGAATATGCCTTTGCCATATAAAACAAAAAAGTATCGAAAAACAACTCGACGTATGTGTATCGAAAATATTATAATGACCGCCGGTGACTTGACATTGACAAATTTTGTTTTGGTTTGCCATTGCTTCTTTAGTCTAAGAAAGTTGCCCGACGAGCTGACGTCATGAGACGTCATTTGAAAGTCAAGTTTGATCTATGTTTTTTATTAAAATAAACCCCATCACATAGTTTACAGAGTTTTAAACGTAAAAATATTGTACAGAAATGTACTATTTCGAAATGGTTTTGGAATCAGTAAAGTTTTTTTTTCTTGACATACCGAATTGTTTATTATTTATTATTTTATAGATTAGAGTTGTTATTTATATTATTTTATTTTATATGTGACATATTATTTCATTATACAGTAAAAGCTCTTTATTCGCGGGGTATAATTTTTTTTTTTTTTTTTAAGTAAAAAGTAATGAGTCGAACGAGACGCTCTCCTGATGGTAAGAGATAACGCCTGTCCATAACCATCGCAGCGATACACAGAACTCTGAGAAACAAAGTCCAGGGATAATGGAATATGGAATGGTAATCAGTATGGAATCATAGGGGGTATACATTCCAACGTTACAAAATATAACCAATATGTATCAAAATGAAATCAGCTTTAAAAACCAGGGTTTAAAAATTATTGTTTTTTTTGTTATTGATCATCCGGTGAGCTGTGGTTAAACTCCTAGCCTGTCAACCATAAAAAAGATGTTTTTTTATATTTTATTTATGGTTGACAGGCTAGGTGTTTGACCACAGCTCACCTTATGTTAAGTGACGGTGTGGTCGAAGATGGTATAGCAAACCTACCCTGGATTGGAACTGGCTCTCAAGTGAGGCTGCCTGAACAGACCGTTAGATGCTTGGCGGTAGATTTTCAACTTGAGGGTGGTAGCTAGCCAGCCGAGAAAGTACACTACCATCATGCTATGGTTTCCTTTACCAGCAGCTCAAGCTCATTGTTGGGGCTTGAACCCACGCCCTTCGGCATGCGAACCGACCGCGCTAACCACTGAGCTATCATCGCTACTAAAAGCTTTTAACAAACTTATTTTCCAGTTCCAACAGAAGATCCCGCGCCAACGAGTGAGGTGAAGGTGGAAACTCTGGCCACTATAAAGGTAGAGGAATTCAGCGATGATGATGCAGACATGATCTTCGATTCGGACTTCATATCTGCTGACGACTTGATTGGTAAGTAGTGAAACCTGAAGGGACCTGCAAATTTGTCTCACTTATAGACAATAGACAACACTTTATTTGAGACATAAAACACATTTCAACATAACTTACAATACATACATACAAGATAAAATAAACAATAAACATAAGACAAAGAAAAAAATAACTTATAGGTAGGTATATAGTATTTATAAATAAAAATTAAACAAAAAAAAAGGTTGAAACATATTTTATGTCACAAACCGGCCTCGACTCAGCATAATGCCGAATGCAGCCACTCGGGCAGCCAGCCGGCGCTGGTCTTCCGTCGAGGCCGGCAGGTGACGTCACGCACGAGTGTGCCGGCCGGTAAAAAATATTTCACGAATAAATTTGAACACATAACACAGAATAATATACAGTAGAATCCGGATATAATGACCTTCAAGGGACCGGCGATATTATGTCGTACTAACCGGATGACGTATAAAACGGATATTTACATATGTATGTAATTATGTATTATAAGTGCGAAAGTTTGATTTTCCTATTTAGGTAAATAAAACATGTTGTAGTAATCAGTTACATATGTTTATTTTCAGTTAATTATTCTTATATGTACACAAATAAGTAGTACATACCAAATTACAAACATAGGTACGTAATGTACTGTAATACTGTCACTAACGTAGGAAATCTGTTATTTGGGTTTGTTTTTGACAGACTTTTGTTCGGTAGTAAGAACTTCGGACAGCATTGTGAATTCGTGACATCATTGTTTTCATATGGTCATCATCAAAGTTTGCAACAAAACACGGCGCGTCGTTTTAAACGGACGAATTATCGTAAAAAATGGTCGCTATAAACGGTTTGTCGCTCAAACCGGAGTCGCACTAAACGGTTACATTTTCTCAGTATCTAACTATTAATAACTAACTATAAACCGAACTTGAGTAAATAATATCGACGCTAAAAACGGTTAGTCGTTATAAGCGACGTCGTTATAAATGAATTCTACTGTATACACATAACAGTTCCAATTACAGCGGCAACGACACAACGACACGAGCTAAAACGACACTTGGGGCGTTCTACTTTTCTACCGACAATGACGTGTCTCCTCAGGAAAAAAAAATCTGTATCCGTCCTAAATTGCAGTTTCTCAAATTTTATTGTCACAAGATTTTTTGGACCATATAGTCATTATAATAATACTAAAATCCCGTTTTTATTGTTTTTGCTTTTTACAAAATTATTGTGACATAGTATTCGAAACGTGTGACAGAGGTGTTTTACATACAAATAAAGCGTGTCCCTTTACGCTGCCTAATGTTACAAAATGATGTCGCTTAAAAAAATCATATAGGACCCTATAATATAAAATTATTTATTGAAATGCTGAAATATTGTCTTTAGATTAATAAAAATATAATAAACGTAAAGGTTCATACTATTAAGCAAAAAAATATTTTATCCTTGGGTACGGCTGCATATGTTTTTTCTTGCTATCTTCCGTCACGCATTTCGCAAAACAATAAACACGCCTTAGCTGTTTGATCTTCAACACTAAACAACAGCACGGTTTCCTTCTCCTCTCGGCTTTAAGCCTTGAGACCCCACCCTGGAGCGAGCCGAGTTAGGCGCCCGCTGGTAGTGAACTAGAGGTGCGTGTGTTTATTCGGCGACCGCTCTGTCACGTAAGTTACTACTTTAAAATATTATTGTAATTCCCATTTATTTACGTAATATTATTATTTCCCAGTATATCTGTCATATTTACTCACTTTTACGAACAATTTGTAATTTTATGAACGTTGAAATCCTCGAACACTGTTATTTTACACCTCTGTCACGAGGCACCTCTGTCACAAAATAGCTGTGACGGGAGTAGTATAGCTCGTGACGGAGTGGTATTTTTTGTCAGAAACTTTGCCGTAATTGATTTTCAGAATAGTTAATTGATATCTTTTGTATTCTATATATTACATTATCAATTATTTTATTCATTTAAGGTATTATCAGGGTAATTAAATAATAGCGTTATTTGCGACGGAAAAGCAGTGACGTTGTCGTGAAAAAAGGAAACAGGACCCTGAAAAAGTCGTAGAAGTGAAATGATAAGACTTAGAAAGATACCATGCTTGCAAAAAGCTAGTCAAAGATCTGACACCAAGAGTACACAGACAAATGAAAATAAAATGGCAAGTTAGAAACAAAAAGAGAACAACAGAAAGCTTTGCAGAACGTTCTAATGAATACTCGACTTCCACACCTGTTCCTTCAAACCCCAGGTTACTCCTTTAATTCCTAGATCTCGTTCACTAACTCCAACCTCATCCGCTGCTAGAGCAAGGGGAAGAGAAAAAGTTAGCCGAGACAGATCGAAAATTTATAGGCAAAATATGAAACTTCAAGGCCATGTAAAATTAATTATAGGAAAATACGAAAATACAAGGAAAGACTTCATCGCCAAAAAAATAAAAGAAGACAGCTTATTACATAATATACCCAAACCAAAAAATTAAGATAAATTTAAAAGCGCCGAATAAAGAAGAAAAAAGAAAATACATATAGTATTTTGACAAGTGCCATTAAGGAACATTACAAAAACATTAAAAACAAAAACAAAATGAAACACTGCTCCAAAACAATCCTATCCTTTCCTACAAGACACAACAATTAACCGTTCCGGACTAAAACTTCAACTGTTTCAAGAGACTTTGGTAATAAAAAAATGCTGCACAACAAATATTATTTGCTAGCTTTATTTTTATTAAGTTGCTCTTTATAAAAGTAAAGCTAGGTAGGTAGTTAAGCCCAACCTCAGATTAAAAAGAACCATTGGCTGATATAAATAAACAACATAATAATTAGAGCTCCTACAAAGAGATTTTATGAGACTGTTGTATAACATTGTATCATCTTCATCTTCTGAAGTAGTATTACTACTTCAGAAGATGATCAGCCTCTTCAGCCTCTCGTTAATCAGAAAAAAACCTGTGCACATAAAACCAGGTGCTTCATGTGACCTGTCTGGAGACCCATTATTAATAAAAAATGGTATTATGTCAGTAAAAGTACCCAGTAGAAACTAAGTCGTGTGCACCTACTTAGGAGTTGAAAAAAGTTGTGTGGATGAAGATGGAAATGTTCAGGTGATATTTTATAAAACTGTTGTTGACACTGACAAAATATTTAAATTAGTAAAATCAGATGTATCAGATGTAATGTTTGAAAACTTGATAAAAATGATTACGGTTAAAAGAGGAAGGCGTGTTATAGAAGTATTTGAAAAGTCGAATAAGAGAAAAGAAAAGATTAGTCTGATTTTACGTGCACCAAATAATGATTATACCAAGAAATAATATCTTATGTAGCATTGTAAGAGAAGCCTTATGTTTTGTTATCCTTTTTAAAAACTTTCAAAACCTTAAAGGATTAAGTTTAAATGTTGGCCTATTAATATCTACCATTCTGTCATACTCTAGCACAATTTTGTCCCCCTTGTAATTAAGCATTAAAGCAGCATATGTTCAGTTTATTGAAAACATATACACTAAAATAACGTATTATATTATTATATATTGACCATAAAAGGTAGTAACAGAATTTCAGCTATGTTTATTTCAATTATTTGCAAAATATTTCAAAGTTTGTTGTCTTAATGAGCAAAAATGTGACAGAGTGGTATTAAATGTCATTTTTTATATTATATTTGTAACAAGAATTGGGATAAATCGTGTTCGATAATAATAAATGCTTGTATTCTAGTTATGCCAAGTTAAAAAAAAACTGTAAATTTGATTTGACATAATAATTAATAAATATATTAGTTTGTGACAGAGGTGTTTATTTTTTCTAACTATTCCGATAAAACTTAAAATAAATAAAAAGTAAATAACAAAACTTCGATGCACTATACATATCTGAAATCTTCGATAACTGGACAATAATGTAAAAATACGTTTTTTTAAAGAATTACACTTTTATTTTTTTTTGAAATCTAAAAATTTATCACTCAGATTGTCGGTAGAAAAGTAGAACGCCCCACTTACGGACACACACAGACGAGAAACCTTACGTAAGTTATATTCGCGGTTATAAAACAGCACAAAAAGTCGATTTAAACGAGCATAAGAAATATTCCTCCGCCAATATATAGAGGTATTCCACTTACCCAGCGGCTCAGATATCCAGGTATAAACAAACATCTGTCTCATTTACAGAGGGTTCCATTAATAGAGGTCAGAATACAGGTTATTTCAGTTGTTTTTTTTTTTTTTTTTTAGTGTTGACAGGCTAGGTGTTTGACCACAGCTCACCTGATGTTAAGTGAAGGTGTGGTCGGAGATGGTAAAGCACATCTAGCCTGGAATGGAACTGAAGTTGTCTGACAGCCCCGTTGTCTCATTGGTAGTATATCTGCCTTGAGAGCTGTAGGGCGTGGGTTCGATTCCCACTCAGGGCAAACATTTTGTGAATAAACAAATGTTTGTTCTGTGTCTGGGTGTTCTGTATGTATTTACAACAAAAAAAAAGTATTTATGTATTCTATCAGTTGTCTGACTTCCATCACACGAGCTCTGCTTAGTTTGGGGCCAGATGGCGCTGTGTATAGTCCTACGATATTTATTTATTTAGTTATAGAGGTGCGATTATTAAATAAAATAACGTATTATGCAAACATTATACGTGACTTTTAATCTTTATTGGGAATCAAAAAAAGATATATTTTTTTTTATAAATATGTGCATAGTACAAAACGTTATAGAGGCAACTATGACGAGAAAATCGAAAGAACGAATCCCAGATATAGAGGTTTGCTTCGTCCCACTAACTGAGGTAACTCAGTGTCAAAGTGGCGGGACCTCAGCATCAGTTCCAGTTATGGAGGTTTCTCACTTATCCAGGTCCCACTTAACCAAGTTTCACTGTATTTAAGTTTTTTTTTTTTAATTGGAATGAAACGATCGAGACGCTCTCCTGATGGTTTTTTTTTTTATTATTTCATATAGGCTTGCATTTGGCCGCCAACTCGCCTGATGCCTGGTACGTGATAATGGCTGTCCATGACCATTGCAGCGATACACAGAACTTTGAGTAACAAAACAAAGTCCGGGGCATCGCTGCTTCGGCGCTCATTACTTTGAGACTTTCGATGGTTAGTCTCAACAGCCCAGTAATTTCGCTAGCTGCAGTACCCTTCAAACCGGAACACAGTAGGTAATGTTTACACACTACTGCTTGGCGGCAGAATATCTGGTACTGCGGTGGTACCTACCTAGACGACCTCCTGCTATGGAGACCTACCACCAAGTAAATAGAGCCATATGTATACAGAGCCCGACGCGAAGCACGACGACGAGTCATTAGTGGCGGGCGAGGCGGCGCTAGTAGCTCGTTTCAATCACAACCTCCGGCCGCTGCCCACGCGCGCTTCACTCTACGATTGTTGTCCGGAATATGTCGCGCATCTTGACCTTCTTAATAGTAAGTATAATAGTACATATATTGTATTTTGTAGCGATGATAGCTCAGTGGTTAGCGCGGCCGGTTCGCATGCCGAAGGGCGTGGGTTCAAACCGCAATTTAATCTTATCTATCTAGAACTAATTTGACATAAACTTTAAAAATACAATTTTAACAAAAATCTAATTAAGGTGGTTCGATTTCCATATAAATATTTTTTTGCCATTTATGTACAAATGGAGCATAATTTTACAGTGAAATTACAGCTACTGGCATTAATTTTGGTCTTTATTTGCGGTAAATCACAATTGCTTGAATAAAACAGCAGATTATAAGCATAAAATCAAATTTATGAATTTATGTTTTTTATATAAAACAGTAGATTATGTTAATAATCTACTGTTTTGGAATGGAAATGGAAATGGAACCACCTTAAAATAATCACAAGTCTTAAAATCCTCCTCTCTCTGCAGTAACCACTTGCCTACTTGAATACTTTCATTACTTTTTTTAGATATGAAAATAACATCAAGCACTGTAAAACGACGTCTAGAACAAAAGAAAGCCCCACGTAACAGAAACGTATACGTATCAGAAAAACTGGCACACATCACCAATGCTACCACCCTACTCCAGTATTCCAACTTAACTCCTTTCAAAAGCAAAAGCCGTTCCGGCTACCCCTGCTTCTACTGCAGAAACATATTTGAAGACTTCAACAAACTGAGAGTACACGTTTTGGATCATAAAGCCATAGAAATCGTTCGAGTCTTGAAGCAATACGGACCTGAAAGTTTGGTTGTATACGCTGAAGTGTCCAATCTACAATGCAACATATGCAGTACGAGTATACCGAACATAAATGAACTCAAAAACCACCTGATCAAGGTTCACAACAAGAAGATGTATCCGGAAGTTTCAGATAGAGTTATACCGTTCAAAATCAAAGTGGGGTTATGCGAATGCCAGATATGTGGATGCAACTTTGAGACGTTTGGAGCCATTGAAAGGCATATGAACGGGCATTATAGAAACTACGTTTGCAAAGACTGTGGCTCTGGATTTGTAACAAAGTACAGACTGAAAGTGCATACAAAAAGTATGCACGTGGACGGCAGCTTTCCATGTGAATTCTGCGGTAAAGTCTTCAGTACGCAGCAAAAGTACAAAAACCATGTCAACGCTGTACATAAAATGATAAAACGCTTCAAATGCGTCAAATGTCCACAACGTTTCGCTGAATATTTCAGAAGACAACGGCATATGGAGGAAGTACACGGTGTGACACCCCTCAAATATAAGTGTAACGTTTGTGATAGGTCGTTCGATAGAAGGTACACTTTGTCTAGACATTTGAAACGTGATCATTTGGAAGAGAGAGATTACCAGTGTGAAGTGTGCGCGTATAAGTGCTTTACGAAGAACGAGCTTAAAGTTCATATGGTGAAACACAACGGGGAAAGGATATTCGAGTGTTCGGTGTGTAAGAAATCGTACGCTAGGAAGAAAACTTTGAGGGAGCATATGCGGATTCATAATAATGATAGGAGATTTGCTTGCGCCGTGTGCGGGCAAGCGTTCGTGCAGAAATGTAGTTTGAAGGGGCATTTGAAGACGCACCATCTGGAATATAACATGCAGTAGGGAAAACTTTAGTAAAATTTGTTGGTATGAAGCAATGAGACGCTCAAAACACTCTCCTGATGGTAAGAACACCTGCCCGTGACCTTTGCAGCGTTACCCAGAATCTTCAATCAAATTCAAATTTTGTAGCGATGATAGCTCAGTGGTTAGCGCGGTAGGTTCTCATACCGAAGGTCGTAGGTTCAAACCTCCGACAATGAGCTTGAGCTGCCGGTGAAGGGAAACATCGTGAGGAAACCACATGGCGGTAGGGTATTTTCTAGTACTCGGCTGGCTAGCTACCACCCTCAAGTTGAAAGTCTTTCGCCAAGCATCTTACGGTGTGTTCCGGCAGCCTCACTTGTGAGCCAGTTCCATTCCAGGCTAGGTGTGCTTTACCATCTTCGACCACACCGTCAAAAAAAAATAGACAACACTTTATTTGACACAAAACAAATTTCTATTACAAAAAGATGAGTTTAAAGAAACACACACTTACATACATACATACATACACGCACGAATACTATACGACCTGCAGGCAGGATTATATTTGTTTTTTTTTTTGACAAACTGGCAACTTATTTAAATTCAAAATTGATAACTCGTTGCTCACTATCGTTTTGTTAGACGTACCTATCATGTAATAGGAGAAGCCACTGGCTCCTGACACGCAGACTTTTTTTTTTTTTTTTTTTAATGTTTGACAGGCTAGGTGTTTGACCACAGCTCACCTGATGTTAAGTGAAGATGTGGTCGAAGATGGTAAAGCACACCTAGCCTGGAATGGAACTGGCTCTCAAGTGAGGCTGCCGGAACACACCGTTAGATGCTTGGCGGCAGATTTTCAACTAGAGGGTGGTAGCTAGCCAGCCGAGTACTAGAAAGTACCCTACCACCATGCTATGGTTTCCTCACGATGTTTTCCTTCACCGGCAGCTCAAGCTCATTGTCGGGGTTTGAACCCACGCCCTTCGGCATGCGAATCTACCGCGCTAACCACTGAGCTATCATCGCTAAAACTAGTTCGGGAGCCTATGGTAAATTCATCTGCACTATACATTTTATTTAGAATAAAATTATTTTCATGTTTAATTACATAAAATACAAATAGAAAAAAATATATGTCACTAACTGGCTCTACCGGAACACACATTCGGGATACACCTACATACTTCTAATACATACAATAATTATTGTAATTTAGAAATAAGAAAACAAAACCTGTTTAAATTTTTTACACGAACATGAATTGTAATATTTATTCTTGTTAAATAAGCAATTTAAAAATATGTTTTTAATGTTTTATTGGCTTCTCCTGTATGTACGTAACGGAATCTTTTAATTCAATTTTCAACAATAACTTGGGACTGATGAAAATGCATTAAGTGATGACCTTGACGTATTTTCACTTGGCACTAAATTCTTTAGCTGGAGGTCGTTTTAGGTACCACCGCAGTACAATAGATATTCTGCCGCCAAGCAGTAGTGTGAAAACATTACTTGAATACAAATGAAATAAAGTGAAACATTCGAATTTTATTTTAAAATGTTCCACAGTTTCGCTTTTTTGTCGAACCAGAATGATGTAAGGAAAACTTTTACGAAATGGAACGGTTTGTAGCAATGATAGCTCAGTGGTTAGCGCGGTAGGTTCGCATGCCGAAGGGCGTGGGTTCAAACCCCAACAATGAGGTTGAGCTGCCGGTGAAGGAAAACATCGTGAGGAAACCATAGCATGGTGGTAGGGTACTTTCTAGTACTCGGCTGGCTAGCTACCACCCTCAAGTTGAAAATCTGCCGCCAAGCATATAACGGTGTGTTCCGGCAGCCTCAATTGAGAGCTAGTTCCATTCCAGGCTAGGTGTGCTTTACCATCTTCGACCACACCTTCACTTAACATCAGGTGAGCTGTGGTCAAACACCTGGCCTGTCAACCATTAAAAAAAAAAAAAAAAACAGTGATTTGACGAAATGGGACGGCGTTCCGTTCCACTTCGAGCACTTTTTTAAACAATTTCAAACACTGGAGAGGACCGACACTATCAAGTTCCGGTTGGAAAAAATAGCCGGGGCTTTTATACTAATATTATAAACGTGAGTTCGGATGGATGGATGTTTGTTACTCTTTCACGCAAAAACTACTGAACGGATTTGGATGAAATTTGGTATGGAGATAGCTGAGACGCTTTTTATCCCGAAAACATGTAGCGGGTAACATCGCAGGGTGCAGCTAGTACGTAAAGACGCGAATTAAGCGGTTTGATTCCGAGCTTATCATTTTGCGTACCGTTAAACATGAAAATGAAATTTGATGTCCGAGTGGGCAATCCCTGATAGTTGTCAAGACTGAATCGATTTGTATTTGGCTGGGTTGTAAAGAAACCAATTTTAATTTTTATTGAAATTTAATTTATTTGTAAACTAATAAATTAAATACAGGCTTATAAGCTTAAAGTGTACCAAGCCGAAAGGGTGTCAAAATTATACAACCACGAATTCACGGTAAAAGCTGTTAAAAAAAAAATCACTGACCTTTAGCAGAATATGGAGTAGTTTTGTTTCCGCGGCTTCAGCATTAAGTCTTACTGAGTACAATCACCCCCTTTCGGCTTAGCATACCCAAAGCTAATAACCCTGTTTATGAACGTATTCACTTATGTATACTAGTAAACTTATTCATATAATACAATATATATTTGTATGTATATTACATCTTAAACAAAAGTAATTTAACTATTTCTTAAGTGTCTAATAAATACTTTTGTGATGTTAGTAACATTTGCATTACAACTTTACAAACTGAGAGACTGCCTAGAATGAGGCATGTTCAGTCAAAACATTAGCGCAAAATATGCTTATACTGCACCCGAAAGTATTAGAAAATCGGTTGTAGCATATTATTTTGCGAGAATTAGGTAATACGTTGAGCTATGATAGCTCAGTGGTTAGAGCGGTCGGTTCGCACACCGAAGTGTGGGTTCAAACCCCAACAATGAGCTCGAGCTGCCGGTGAAGAAAAACATCGCGAGGAAACCATAGCATGATGGTAGAGTACCTACTTTTTATACTACTCGGCTGGCTAGCTACCACCCTCAAGTTGAAAATTTGTCGCCTAGCACCTAAAGGTGTGTTCTGGCAGCCTCACTTGAGAGCCAGCTCCATTCCTGGTTAGTTTACCATCTCCGACTACACCGTTACTTAACATCATAATATATCAACAACATTCCTCATAACGTTATCCGTCTAGAACGGTCGAAAGCCAACACTAACAAAAAAAAAAATACACAAATTATTTACAAAAAACGCTGTCTTGTTCGAAAATAAATAATTATTGCAACATAATAAATTTGAAAAAAAAAACTCAAAAAATCAGCACTAATTCATTTGATTACAAAAATATAATTTCTATGTACAAATTGTATAGTAAAGTATAATATTATGTACTTAAAATATTTTTTTTGTAAACTGAGATCCTTTACGCATACTGTTGGCTGTAATTATGGATGTAATTATCGAGAATTACGTATTCTCGATAATTATATGCCGATTGTCAAATTAAAAAAAAACATTTTTGTTTTGTTTTGGCGGGAACGCGAAAAGATCATTTCGTTGCGTCATATTATCATCCAAACCCCGAGTTTTTTATATAGTCCATTGAAAAGTTACATTTAGGGTTGTGTTTTTGAGAGGACGCAATTTTTTTATTTTTTTAATGTGTAGGTGTGGTCAGTATAAGCTTAGATTCAAGCTTGTGGGGTCGCAAACCTTGTCCCTCCGCCGCCATCTTGGAAAAAGGGGTGCAAAAGGGTTTCGCGCTGTATCTCGTAAACTAGGAATCCTACAGAAAATTTTACTTGACATTATTTGAAGCAAATTAAATTGTCTACAACTTATCGTAAAATGGAAAATAAAAAAGATTAAACTCAAAAACGCACGCAAAGACCTAAAAAATTTAACATTTCAATGGACTAAGTGTTTATGTATAAAAATAGTTGTTTTATTTATAAAAATGCCAAATTATTTATGCACGAGTATGGATAGGTGAAATATGACTTTTCGAGTTGAATCGTAAACTCTATCGAATCGAAATCGAAATGAATAACGTTACCACTATTTTACAAAGTCATGACCGGACTCGATCTGGACTTGCTTTGTGGGTCTTTGACTTTTTACTTCGATTTTGAATAAAATACTAGAATATATTAAAACACTTGAAACTGGAAAACGCACAAAGTTCGACGCCAAAACAAAGATAAAGAAAAGTAGTTGTCATTTACTCCCGCTAGGTTTGCCATGGGCATACTGAAATCGTAAAAAAACTGTTATCATGTCACCTGTACACGGTAAAAATGTATTGTTTTTACTAAATTTCTCAATATAAAAATCTGCTGGTTAAAACGATTTCAATGCACATATTTTGGTGGCAACACTGCTCGTGCGTTTGATTTTCTTTTTTTTTTTAATGTAAAAGTAATGAGACGGACGATGCGCTCTCCTGGTGGTAAGAGATAACGCATGCCCATGACCATTGCCGCGATGCACAGAACTTTGAGTAACAAAACAAAGTCCGGGGCATCACTGCTTTGGCGCTCATTACTTTGAGACTTTCAGTGGTTAGTCTCAACAGCCCAGTAATTCGGCACTTTATAAAAAAAAAAAAAACAAGTTTTGAGAAATAAAACAAAGCCGCGACAATATTTTTTCCACGCTCCCGTCACAAATCCTAATCAATTCTTTCTATCAGGCCATAAACACTTTTTTTTCAAAACTACCCTCAAAAATAATAACCGTCCACATCTCCGCACTCAGGATGATGACTTTTGATATGTGATTTCAAACTTGTATTCTGAATGAACGCTTGCCCACAAATATGACACCTGTACCTTCTATCGTTCGTATGAGTCCTCACATGGTACTGCAAAGACTTGAGACGGGGATAACTCTTGTCACAATGTTCACATCTAAAGTTACGTTCACCGGTGTGCGTTGCCATATGCTCCTTCAGCCGAGACGGTAGATAAAATCTTTGGTCACAGTATTCACATTGGTGTTTTAACACTTTTTGATGATTCCGCCTCTGATGTTCGGTCAAAGTTTTTTGTCTATTGTAAACTTTATCACACAAATTGCACGGATACGTCCGTTTCTGACCATGTGCTTCGGTCAAATGTTTGTTTTTCAATGCGTATGACATGAAGCACTCATCGCACCGTGGGCATCTTATTATGGCTTTCTTTTTATGTACTATATCAACATGCATATCTTTATAGTGATTAGATTTGAAAACTTTTCCACATATCTCACATGTATGCCTCTCGTCATCCTTGTGACGTTTCAAATGAGCGTCCAACCTTGGTTTCTCCAAGAAACACATGCCACATATATCACAGGTGAAATTGCTGAAGTGTGTATCAATCATATGTGTGTTCAAAGTATTGAAGTCTTCGAAGACATTGCTGCAGACCACACAGACTAGATCGTTCCAAGTGAGACGGAAGAGCAGCATTTTGTCCGGAGCTTCAAAGTATATTTTCTTTCCGTGCACATGGTCTACATGCTGTTTGAACACATTCAAATCATCTATCTTCAGTGAACATAGCTTGCAATCGATACGGGTTATATCTAATTTTGGCATCTTCTTATATCCCATGAGAAGTTGAAACGGCTTTGTGTCGTGGGTCGTTGTATGTTCTCTCAAGTCTTCCGGTTTGGGATAATAATCTTTGCAATAGAAGCAATAATAGTTATTACGTCTGTTTTTGAAAGGGCAGACGTATGAATATTGTATGATAGTTAGCAAGTTCTCTTCGGACATGCAGTCGAGATCTCTGTCATAGTTTTTTACTTTTTCCAAGGGTTGTTTTTTAGGAAGTTTGGCTGTTTTCTTTGTGGTCCCTGCAAAGACGAATAATTTTTGTTAATGGTTGTACATAGGTGTCTATGACTGGTACATAGTCATAACTATGTAATTTTTTTAGAAAGTTTGGCTGTTTTTTTTTTGTGGTCCCTGCAAAGACGAATAATTGTTGTTAATGGTTGTACATAGGTGTCTATGACTCATACATAGTCGAATTGTTGTACATAGGTGTCTATGACTGGTACATAGTCATAACTATGTCATTTTTTTAGAAAGTTTGGCTGTTTTTTTTGTGGTCCCTGCAAAGACGAATAATTGTTGTTTATGTTTGTACTGTTTACAAGGGTGTGTATGACTGGAACATAGTCAAATTGTTGTACATAGGTGTCTATGGCTGGTACATAGTCATAACTATGTAATTTTTTTATTTCTTTTCATTACCCAATGAGTTAAACTGGGCCATAGTGCCTACATATATCCGTTGTAAACAGGCCACAAACTACATTTTAAAACTGGCACTCACCGATTTTAACCTTCTTCTCCTTGACTTTCTTCTGTTTGACCTTCTTCCTGAGCACGTTGTTCTTCTTTCGTCGTTTGAGCGGCTTATCCGAGTCTGATGAGGAAGCGGACCAATCGCTCCCTATGTCGTCAGCATCATTGAAGTCTTGAAGGTCATCAGGGGGTACTTCTTCTGGTTTGGGCTTTTTTTCTGCAAATAAACATAATTATGTAGGTGAGATGAGCGCTGGAAGGTTGGAAGGGTGTAATATCTGTAGGCGGTAGAAAAAATTAGCAACCTAAGATACGCAGATGACCCTGTGTGATTTTTTTCAAAATTAAAACCCGTCTTACTGACTACTACAACTCACTTATTTTTCTTACCGTTATTAATTTACCGTTAATGGGTACCGCTGCTTGAGATATTCTATTATCATTTAATTATGCTGACATATTTTTATATTTGATACATTTATTATATTGGGACGTTTTAAGATTTTGACATTTCTTAATATGAATGTCTCGTAAATGTGTTATCAATAAAATACCTGAATTGGCTATGCTAAGGAGATCTACTAGCAAGTATAAAAAAAATTACCTTCCAGATTTTGTGGCGCATAACGTTCGGAGAGTGCGTCGTCGTGGTCGGTCGCGGGCTCCCAAGGCACGTCGTCTTTCGGTTCTGTCTTTAGGTCCACTTCTAGCGGCTTGGGGGATTTGCTCTCTGAAAATACGCACCAATTATATTATTTACGTGGGAATTACTGCAAGTTCGGTAATACTAAATACACGTTTTCGTATGATTTTGATTTTTTTTTTTTTTTTTCCCCGCGCTCCCGCACCTACCGCTGTTTTTACGTATAAAGCGCGCAGCGGCCCGTAGTGCGAAGCAAGACGAGGCCGCGTGCGCGTTGCATTCTGCTTTGACTCCTTGAAGATAGCCACCGGATGTGGCTGAAACTATAGTACGGAGATTTCGACATAATTGAACGTGAGTAAACCAAAAATATATTTATGCTGTTTTTGTTGGTGTTTTATGTATTTTGTATTTTGACATTATATTTTTTTCTGTACAATCAATAATAAGCATAGTTTTTTTTAATGACTAATGTAGTTAATTTGCCGTGTTTGTCTAATTAATAAAAATATTAAATTGAAATTACATAATATTATGTATGATTGAAATAATACCTTTTTTATGGTTTACTAGCTAGGTAAACCTAGTTTGACCACAGCTCACCTGATGTTAAGTGACGGTGTGGTCGAAGATAGTAAAGCACACCTAATCTGGAATGGAATTGGTTCTCAAGGGAGGCTGCCGGAACACACCGGTAGGTGCTTCGTGAAAGACTTCCAACTTGAGGGTGGTAGCTAGCCAGCCGATCACTAGAATATACCCACCACCACCATGCTACGGTTTCCTCACAATGTTTTTCTTCCGGTTTTGTTAACCAGTAGCTTTAATAAAAATTGCTCTCAAGTTAACGCAGCCTTGTAAAGATGTAATGCTAAATTAAACGTATTTATTTGTGAGATTTATTTTGCAAGACGCTGTACAAAGTTATGTCATCAACTTTGTATGAGCTGTCAAAAAGCGGTTAACATAATGGACAGAGTGTAGTGTTATAGAACCCCAGAAGTTTGTTCAGGTCAACATAGTCGAAGTTCATTACCTTCCCGATCTTTATCATGCAGCCTGGCAAGGAACAGCTCCTCGCACTGGAGCACCTGGCGTCGTAGGGCGCACGCGTCCCGGAGCCGCACAACGCACGTCGCGCACACACCCGCGTCGCGCTCCGTGTCGTCCACGTGTGAAAGCTGGGAAATGTCACAAAGCTCTCATCTACCTATATCTACACTAATACCGCAGTACCAGTTATTCTGCCGCTAAGCAGTAGTGTGTAAGCATTGCTGTGTTCCGATTTGAAAGGTACTGCAGCTAGTGAAATTACTGGGCTGTTGAGACTAACTCTATCAAAAGTCTCTAAGTAATTAGCGCCAAAGCAGTGATGCCCTGGACTTTGTTTTGTTACTTAAAGTTCTGTGTATCGCTGCGATGGTCATGGACAGGTGTTATCTCTTACCATCAGGAGAGCGTCTCGTTCGTCTCATTACTGTTTACATAAAATAATAATAATATTATAAAGAGGAAAGATTTGTATTTTTTTATTTTTGTATGTTTGTAACGAATAAACTCAAAAACTATTGGACCGATTTCAAAAATTCTTTCACAGTTGGTGTAGTGTAGATGAAGTGAGGGTAGATTTATATTATTTCATGTCATTAGCATCAGTTGGATTTGTAACTACCCACTTGTATGGATCGATTGTGTGATCGTCATTGTATAAAATAAATCAGTTTTGCGATAGTCCATCTTTCATTCAGACATTGCATTTGGCGCAGCCGAATTTAATTTGAATTTACGAATAAGTCGTGTTAGTGATAATGTCTTTAGGCAAAATAGAAGTGTTTAATGTCGGTTCCCATAATTGAGATGCGTATTGTAGGCGAATAAAACAGTTCATAGCATTAAGGTGGTTTGATTTCCATACAAAGAAATTTTTGCCATTTATAAACAAATGGAGCATAATTTTAGCATTATTTTTTCCCCAGTAGCTGTGATTTATTTTAGTCTTTATTTGCTGTAAATTACAATTGCTTGATTAAAACAGCAGTTCATTAGCATAATTTACTGTTTTATTCAAAAATCATAAATTCAGAAATTTGATTATTTGCTAAACTGTTTTATTTGAGCAATCGTGATTTACCGCAAATAAGGAGCAAAATAAATTTTAAAAACCAGGATCGGACTATTGCAATGTTTGGATTCATGGATGGTATAGAAAACATTATATCTTTTTGTGTGACATACCCATTCGGGATGCACCTTCCATCGCGGGCTTCAGAAGCAAACTAAGATCTTGGCTTCAAGAGACCTTGTTTTATGACTTTGACGATTATTTAATACTAAGTGATTATTACTAGTAAGTTTAATCTGAGCTAGTAAGTAATTTTAATGTTTTTGTTTTTATTGACATATGTTATGATTTTGATATTTTTAAATATGAATGGAAATTGACCTGTAACTTTGATTTTGATTAATAAAAGATTTGCATTTGAGCTGATTATTCTTAAAGTAATCCTTAATTGAGGTCTGATTTTCTGCAACATGTTTTAGTCCTTGTTAAAAAATTCTCTCGCATTTTTCGAAGGATTATCATATCTTTAGCAGAGATATTGTTTAATGATCTGCTGATATGATGCACAAGCACGGAATTAAAGTAGGAAGGGCTTAGGAAAGCGTGAGGGTAGAGTGCTGGATTATTGGACTACTGAATTACCAGATTAGTGAGTCTCCACTGTAATTTGTTTATGATAATAAAGAAATTTAAAAATCTATCAATCAGTCAGATAAATAATTGTCAGTTTCATATTCCATTCAACAGAGAATATCTTAATAAATAAAGTACAGAAGTACTTTACATTACTTTATTATGACTGCCAGGCTAGATATTTGACCCCAACACAACTGATGTTAAGCAATGATATAGTTGAATATGGTAAACATATCTAGCCGGGATTGCAAATTGATTTTGATTGATTCTCTTTATTGTCTACACTAAAAATTAAACAGTACAGAAGAAAATGAGAATAAACTTGATTGATAGGAGTTAAAACTGGCGCCCTTATCACTAAGAGCGATCTCTTCCAGGCAAACCTAGGATGGAAAGGATTATAGAAGAAAAAGACAAGAAAGAAAATTTTCTGGTGCGGCTGGCTGCAGACAAAAGATACTTAAGACGACGAGCGTTCGTAGCGTTCAGTGGTATCACCGTGCGGGTGTCAGATCCATCGCATTGTGGGGACGGGAACCCTTACAGTGTCTAGAACTGTATTGATGACAATTGAGGCGATTGCTATTTTTCATCATTATTTACAGCAACTTACTACTATTCCAAAGCAGTCCATAATCATGTCAGCGTATATTTCCCTCTGTTCCTGCCAAGTATATTCTGCCGTGAGCACTCGGCATTTCTTGATAGCTCGACAACATCTACACAAAGCAGGGTCAATAATAGGACCCTTAGTTGATGCACTCATTTTGTACTTTCACTATTACAGCACACCTGATAAACTAACTAACATCCAATTCATTATAGGTTTACATTAAAAACACGTAGTTTTCATTTAAAAATTAAATAATTCGCACTCAAAACGCTTCGTTAAACGCACAACACGCACGCCAAACAAAATGAAATTGGAAGTTCTGGCGGGAACGCGGAAAAAGCATGTTCCTGCATTGCATAATTCCAAAATAGGCATTTTTTGGGTGTTTATCCTTAAAAATTATAGTATTTTAATTGTAACATGCCAAATTATAGGCACAAGTGAAGATAAGTAGTACAATATGTTTTAACATAATTATAGTAATATGTTATTGTACGATATTACACTAAAAGTTCTGAGTAAAAACACACCATTATTTTGCTATTGAATGCACAAGGTCTGACATTGACTTAGTTTTAGTTACTATGGCTGAAACTAGCTATTTAATTTTGATTTTTTTTTAGTTATTTGTAAAAGACCTACTTATTACTAACAGAATATAAATAACAAAAAAATAATTGGCAGAATACACGATGTGCAATGTCGAAGACAAAAAAAACATACTCGACCAATCAAGTAGAACTTTAAGCTTTAATAAAAAAAGTTTTAGACTGGCGGAAATTCAGATAAAATAAATCTAATATAAGTAATTATCAAAACTTATGTAATCAACTCTAATTGTTTAAAATAGAAATTATCAAACACCGAATCACGTGCATTAATGTGGTCAAGCTTGGATCCTTCATAGATAGCCCTGATTATTATTCGTCGGAGTAATCATGTGATTCAATGTGCTGGATATTATGATATTCCTAAACTCCTAAGCTTATAATAAAGTTACCACTCCTTTACAAGGCCATAAACAGGACTTGAATTTGACTTACATGTAACTTGATGGTTCCGATTTTTTTTCTTTGTTTCATCACGTAGACATTGAAAAATATGAAATACTTGACACTGGCAGTATACATAGTGTGATGCCAAAAATAAACAAGTAAAAAGAGGAAATCTATGAGTCTATGAGTGAGTAATATGGCTGTTTTGTGTTGCTGCTGAATTTTCATGTTCTTTTCAGTTTCTCTTGATGAAACCTAATTATTTTCGTTATAAAACTTATTAATGACAAGAAAAAACATATAAAATGGCAGCAATAACACAAGAAATTTATTTTGGCCAGTGTAAATGTTGTCTCAAACAGACGCAGTTAAAAAATATGTGGTTCACAGGCAATGAGCAAACTGAAGTGTATGGTCAAATGCTTATTGATTGTTTTTCTATAGATGTGAGTATAACTTATTAATTGTTACATTACACTAGCGTTATACATAATGTAAGCAACCAAACTAATCAAGTTTCACTACTGATCGTATATTCTAAAACTTATTGAAATCGATTTTATTAAATGCTAATTTTTATAACCCTTACACCAGTGAACGCTTGGTGAACTGGAGTAACCTATTTATGTGTTATTCTATACGTACAAAATTTAATACAATTCTGGGCTATGACTTTAAGAAAAAGACTGAATTTGTATTTAGTTCAAACAGAATTAAAGTTTTTACCAATGATTGAGGACATATTCGATACATAACAAAATTCTTGTTCGTTAAGTTTCAGAATAGCCTAAGTAAATGTTTAGCTTAAAGTTTGTGCATATAATGCCAAAGTAGTGATGCCCTGGACGTTGTTTTGTCACTCAAAGTTGTGTGTAATGCTGCAATGGTCATGGACAGGCGTTATCTCTTATCATCAGGAGAGTGAGGTTGTGGAACTCTCTGCCGGCGTCTGTGTTCCCTGTTAGATACAATATGGGTGTCTTCAAATCTAGAGTAAATAGGTTTCTTCTAGGTAAGCGTGCTCCATCTTAGACCACACTACTGTTTAACATCAGGCAGAGTGTGGTCAAACGCGAACCTATTTTGAATTAAAAAAAAAAGAAGGTCTCATTTGTCTCATTATTTTTTACATTTAAAAAAAATACAAGATTTTAATTGACGGTTTTACTTTGAACAAGGTTGTGTGTGAAAATTCCTGTTGTGTATCGAGCATTTTCTATAAACTTGTCTGTATATAAGTCATCCATCATGGGAATTGACTTTTCCATGCATTGGCTCTAGCATAAAGAAGTGATGATAAGTGTAAGTTGATGTGATTTAAAGGAGAGACATAAAATTGTAAAAAGTATCTTTCTATGATACTCCATATAATACAAACATGTACATGGATTTATACAGGGTTATAAGTGTGGGGTGTACTATGCCGAAGGAACACCACCATTACAAAACAACGTTTACTGTGACCAAACTAAGGATAAAGTAGTTTGAAAACCCTACTGTGTTCAGGTGGAATGTAGTAGTTGTAGGGCATATTTAAGGATATAAAATGCTTTGTCCCGAATGACTGACTGATGGACAACACACAGCCTAAACTGCTAATCGTTAAGACCTGAAACTTGGAGGGTGTGTTCTTTGTATGACGCAGGCATCCAATAAGAAAAGATTTTTCGAAATTCTACCCCTAATTAAAAAAAAGAAAAAAAAAAGTGAAAGAAAGGGGTGAAGTGAGGGGTGAAGTGAGTGAAAGGGTGAAAGTTTGTATGGGAGAACGTGATTCCTTGGTCCAATCTACTTCAACTTTTGAGTAAACATTCTTTAACAGAATCGATAGAAGATTTGTTTCGTATTTTATTGAAACTCATCATCTAACAGAGTTAAAAAGGGGTTGAAAGTTATTTTGCGAGTCTTAACCTTTTTTTTTTTCTAGGAAAAATACTTTGTGTATACCACCGACCCTGGTGCGGGCACGGTGGTTATGTGGGACTGAACTTGGGAGTCTTAACCTAATGTAACCCCTGACCTAATTCTAAAGTTAATGTGGACAAAGTCGCTGTAGTTATTGTATAACACCTGTACTACCTACCCCCCAACAAAAAAACAACATCACTCTTGATCTAGTTTAATCAATTATTGCCTTTATTACAGTGGATGATTCAAGGAAACATAGATGATGACAAGATCTGTGACGACTGCATATCACATTTAAAACTTGCAGTTAAATTCAAAAATCAAGTTCTCAAGAGTCAGGCCGGAATTGCAGGGTCGTACAATGGTAAGAATAAATAAATATCATAGGACATTACACACAGCGCCATCTGACTTCAAACTAAGCAAAGCTTGTGCTATGGATGACAGATGACTGATAGAATACTTAAATAGTTTTTTTTTTGTTATAAATACATACAGGACACCCAGACACAGAACAAACATTTGTTTGTATCATAAAATTTTTGTCCTGGGTGGGAATCGAACCCACACCCTTCAGCTCTTGGAGCAGACAAATTTTATCAATGAACCAAGAGGGGTGTCGAACTATTTATTAATTTATTTTGCAAATTTAATTTTATTGTTTTTTTTTTTGATTATTTTAATTGTATTATTTAATGTTTGTGACTTCTAACTATTTGTTATAAATAAATGAGTATGAGTATGAAGTTGACTCTTCAATTAATAAAAGTAGATTGTCGTTGGATTGCTTTTCTTAATAAGAAGATCATTAACAATGTGGTAAAATTGCAACAAAAGAACCTTCATCTTTCTTCTAATATTTACAACCTGTTGTTTCAATTAACTATATAAAACCTACAAGCTAGGAGAAACGCAATCCTTTTTGCCGTGGCTACTTGCTGGAGAATAAAACTGTAGAGCACATGTATTGCTAAGCCACAGAAGAAACTAGGATTGCCACTAGATTGTATTAAATAAATTCTTCTTTATCTATGTCACTGCGAAAGTCTGACAGCTTTTCGCTACTTCTACATCTCATCCACTGAAACTACTATGCCAGGGACCAAGAGCTTTGCTCTGGTATTTCATGTAGCTGGGTTACATTGGGTAGATGTTGGTGGAGGGAAATGCTCAAAATCGGTTCAGGAGCTGCAATGCCACAGACAGACACACACACACAGACACAACAAACTTATAAAACCCTGTTTTTTTTCTTTGGTTTTGGAGTCTCATTTTGAGTATTGTGTCAAGTGTTTTATATTTTTATGTTTCATAAGTTAAATAAGTCACCTCATAGGTATAGTCATAGTGAAAGTCCAGTCTTGGTCAAGTACAGTCCATGTCAGTCAAGTCCAGTCATGCTTTAGTAAAGTAGTGGTGACTTTACTAAAAAGCTTCGATGGAGTTTTGGAAGCAACACGAAAAGTCATGTTTCACGACGTTATATCATTTTCCCACACTCGCGCTTGTAATTCGTCACTTTATGAATAAAACACCATCATTTTTATGCATAAACACAAGTTTTGGAAAAAAATACAACGGGCCAACACGACTCTTTCCGCGTACCCGACAAAACTCTCTAAAATGAGGTTACATGTTAAGTTGGTTCGTTTGTTAAGCTACAGAAACTGATTTTTGATAAGGATTACTCTGTCATTTAGAAGATATCTTAAATAATACATATAAATATTAGTGTATGATGCTTAATATTTTTTTAATAAATCTAGCGGATGAAATAAAAAAGGAAGTTGAAGACATAAAAGAGAAACTGGAACAGGACGAAGAGAGTTTGAATTTAAATGGAGAACAGTCTGAGGAAGAGGATGGGGTTATTGAATTTCTCGAGGAAGAAGTCTTGGATGATGAAACCAATGAGGATAGTCAAGGTACAGACACCACAGAATACTTGTATTTTCCATTTATTTTAGTTGTAATTGTAATGTATGTAGGGTTGCCAGGTCACCTATCCGTGGCCGGACAGACGACTTCAACTTCAACTTTTTCTTCTTGGCTTCTGCGGTGTTGCCACAATTTTGCCAGTGTCTGGTAGCAGTATATTTTTCATCTGGCGCATATTGTCCGGTGTTGACCGTATTTGCAGTTAATTTTTTTTTTTATTACTATTATTTTGTTAGTGGTTAGGTTAGTATTATTATTTTTTATCTAGACAAAGGGACAAATACAAAACGTCACTTCACATAAAGTATACACGTTAAATATATACAAAAACCCCAATAGAAAGCAAGATTCAAAGATTAATCTTATTAATTTTGATAAATTTACTAAGGATATATACAAAAGGAGAAAATACTAGGGGGAGGAGGTTGGAGAAGTTAATAGGGAGTGCAAGACGAGCCAGTTTGGCCGGACATTTATATTTATGGATTTTATTATAAAGTCATAGCAACAAAGCAGCTACTAACACAGTTGATACATATTAAAACAAAGTTGGCATCAATTAAGTGCTGCCTCAATTATAGGTATGAACCTCATTCAATATGTCAGTAAGACAGTCTTGGTGGTAGATCTCCTTAACAGGAGGTCGTCTAGGTAGGTACCGCCGCAGTACCAGTTATGCTGCCGTTAAGCAGTAGTGTGTAAGCATTACTGTGTTCCGGTTTGAAGGGTACTGCAGCTAGTGAAATTACTGGGCTGTTGAGACAAACTCTATCAAAAGTTCCAAAGTAATGAGCGCCGAAGCATAATTTTACAGTGAAGTCACAGCTACTGGCATTTATTTTGGTCTGTATTTGCGGTGAACCACAATTCGGTATGTAAAGAAAAAAAAAACTTTACTGATTCCAAAACCATTTCGAAATAGTAATATTTTTACGTTTAAAACGCTACACTATGAGGTGGGGTTTATTTTAATAAAAAACATAAATCAAACTTGACTTTCAATTGATGTCTCATGACGTCATCTCGACGGGCAACTAAACTATAAAAAAAAAAACTTTACATTAAACTACCGCATAGAAAGCCAAAATATTCAAATTAGTTTCTTAAAATAAAGTTTACTATCAGTAAAAAATATAAAATAAATACAAAAAAAAAAACTTTACATACCGAGAATAAAACAGTAGCATAATCTACTGTTTTATTCAAGCAATTGTGATTTGCCGCAAATAAAGACCAAAATAAATGCCAGTAGCTGTGGTTTCACTGTAAAATTATGCTCCATTTGTCCATAAATGGCAAAAAAAATATTTGTATGGAAATCGAACCACCTTAAATAAAAAAAATATTAGTAAGTATAAAACTTCTTTCAGATTCGGAACCCGCCAATAAAAAGCGTAAACGGACGAAAAAGTTACCGAAGAATGAACGCTTCAAGCCATATAGGCAGTACACAGAAGAGGACTTGAAGAAAGCTGTTGAAGCTGTGAAATCCAAAGAGATGTCCTCAGTGAAAGCCTCCGAGGCGTTCAACATACCCAGAAAAACAATCAGCAAGAGACTCTATGATAATACCGGTAATCATTTATTTATTTATATTTTCATTGTACAGTGTAACCTCAATATAACGATTTCCTCAGCTTAACAAATTCTTCGAAGTCCCCCTAGAATTGTCATAATTCATAATTTATTTATTGCACAAATATGGGCACGTATACAAATAAATATATAATTGATTGATTCCGGCGTTACTTTGCGGAAGTTCATTTTGAATGTTCAAGGTATATATCTAGTTTATTTCCGCTTAACAGTCGTTCCAGTTACAACAGCGATGAGGACTTAAATTTAACTAATTTGACAACAACTTATTGAATAATAACCTTATTTTAATTAAAATCTAGAACTATTTTGACATAAACTTAAAAAAATTCTAATTAAAATAATCCTTAATTTTAAAATCCGCAAAAAAAAAAAAAAATTGACCTCCATATTGTACCTTACGGCTTGCAAAACAAAGAAAAAACTAAAACTACTACTAACAATAAGCATTTCATGGTCGTAGTGTCCGTAATGCATATACCTTTACATTACTAATTCTTGTCAGAAACCTTATTAAATTAATTAATAAATATCGTAGGATATATTACACCCAGTGCCGTATGACCCCAAACTAAGCAAAGCTTGTACTATGGAAATCAGATAACTGATAGAATACTTAAATACTTTTTTGTAAATACATACTTATGATATACTAGCGGACGCCTCGAGGTTTCACCCGTGTAGTTCCTGTTCCCGTGGGAATACAGGGATAAAAAGTAGCCTATGTCACCCGGGGATAGTGTAGCTTCCCAACGGTGAAAGAATTTTTGAAATCGGTCCAGTAGTTTCTGAGCCTATTCAATACAAACAAATCTTTCCTCTTTATAATAGTATAGATAGTTACAGAACACCCACACACAGAAAAAACATTTTTCATATTTTTTATACGACAAAATGTTTATCCTGGGTGGGAATCGAACTAGGGATTGCAATACCGAAGGTGTTTTTCAATACCGGTATGATACCGGGATACCGGTATTGATACCGGTATTATACCGGGATACCGGTATTATGATAACAATTAAAATTTGTTCAAATTAACAAACAATAACAAATGGCACAACACGCATCGAATATAAATGTTAATAAAAAACAATTTGTTATATTTTTTTGTTTTTGTTTGTTTGGTTTTGTTGCATTCATTTATTATAATTATCTATTTTCGTTCGTCAAATTTAACAAATCAACAATTAGTCGATAACGAAATTTCGGTATTCACGGAAAAAAAAGTTACACGTGACATCTATTTTGTTTCATTCGAGTCTTGAAAAAAAATTGTCTTTTCAAGTTATTTTTCTCGATTGATTTATTGTTTTATTGATCTCGACAAAGTTACTCATTGTTCTGAAAATAACCTAATTATCAATTAAGGGATTAAAATTTCTAAAATCAATTTCGAAACTGAAGGAACAACCCTGAATCGCGTACGAGTTATTTCGAAAAGATTGTGTATCTTTTCTACCATTTGAAAATTGAATCCCTAATTAAGCGTGAAGTTATTTTCAAAGCAATGAGATTAACTTTGTCGAGTTTAGAAAACAATCATTTGTCGAGATTTGAATAGAACAGAAAAGATGATATTGGTCGGTAAAACCTTTTTTCCCAAATACCGAAATTTCGGTATTGTCTTACTAATACCGGTATTGTAATACCGGAGAAAATCGGTCCGGTATTCGGGATTCCGGGATCCCGGTATTCAATCCCTAAATCGAACCCACGCCCTTCAGCTCTTGGAGCAGACATGCTAGCAATGAACCAATAGGCTAGTATACCTTGACATTACGAATTCTTCTTGTCAAAAACCTCATTTTAAGGTGGTTCGATTTTCATACAAATAATTTTTTGCCATTTATGGACAAATGGAGCATAATTTTACAGTGAAATCACAGCTACTGTCATTTATTTTGGTATTTATTTGCGGTAAATCACAATTGCTTGAATGAAACAATAGATTATTAGCATAACCTACTGTTTTATTCAAAAATCATAAATTCATAAATTTGATTTTATCCTAATAATCTACAGTTTATTACTCTACTCTACTATTCTAGTAGCTGTGATTTCACTGTAAAATTATGCTCCATTTGTCCATAAATGGCAAAAAATGATTTGTATGGAAATAGAACCACCCGGTTATTGTCAACTTAGGTATACCTTGGTGGTAGATCTCCTTAGCAGGAGGTCGTCTAGGTAGGTACCACCGCAGTACCAGTTATTCTGCCGCTAAGCAGTAGTGTGTAAACATTACTGTGCTCCGGTTTGAAGGGTACTGCAGCTAGCGAAATTACTGGGCTGTTGAGACTAACCATCGAAAGTCTCAAAGTAATGAGCGCCAAAGCAGTGATAGCCTGGACTTTGTTTTGTTACTTAAAGTTCTGTCTATCGCTGCGATGGTCATTGACAGGCGTTATCTCTTACCATCAGGAGAGCGTCTCGTTCGTCTCATTACTTTTTACATAAAAAAAAAATTATCCTACCATTCGCTATAAAAAGGTAAGTAAAACTTAATATTGATCGAACATTTTTTTTTTACTTTTTTAAAACGAATCATAGACCAACCATAGACCAACGCAAATAAATGATTATGATTATTATGATAACCTTACCTCGAATATCAAACCTCATTGTAACAAATTCCTTTGTGTGATGAATATTTTGTAATTCCCGTAAGCTTTGTTAGAGTTTTGGCGGGAACGCGGGAAGAGTAGTGTCGCTCCGTTGTATTTTTTTCCAAAACTAGTGTTTTGTCGAGTGTTTATGCATAAAAATGGTGGTGTTTTATTCATAAAGTGCCGAATTACAAGCGCGAGTGTGGGAAAATGATGTAACGTCGGAAACATGACTTTTCGTGTTGCTTCCAAAACTCCATCGAAGCTTTTTTTAAAGTCACCACTGCTTTACTAAAGCATGACTGGACTTAACTGACACGGACTGGACTTGACTAAGGCTGGACTTTGACGATAACTATAGCTAAGAGACAGCAGAAATAACACTTAAGACAAGGCAGTATGGCTTTACAGCTTTAGCCTGCCCGAAGGGGCAAATTAATAAAAAAAAAAAAATTAAGCTTTGTTATATCGAGGTTGCACTGTATACATGTTTGATTGAATGGGTTCAGTGTTTAGCGTTGCGAGATACCAGCCCTGGATCTAGGGGGGTAGAGTTTGAAGCTTGGCTTTACATGAAATCTGATAACGTTTTTACAGTATAAGCTATTTGTAGCGATGATAGCTCAGTGGTTAGCTCGGTAGGTTCGCACGCCAAAGGGCGTGGGTTCAAACCCCAACAATGAGCTTGAGCTGCCGGTGAAGGAAAACATCGTGAGGAAACCGTATCATGGTGCTAGGGTACTTTCTAGTACTCGGCTGGCTAACTTACCACCCTCAAGTTGAAAATCTGCCGCCAAGCACTTAACTGTGTGTTCTGGCAGCCTCACTTGGGAGCCAGTTTATTCCAGTCTTTGTTTGTTTACCATCTTCGACCACGCATCAGGTAAGCTGTGGTCAAACACCTAGCTTGTCAAACTTAAGAATATTCCTAAATGGCAGGACCAATTTTGATGAAATATTTTATTTCCTGGAATGGTTTGGATTTGGAGTCTCAATTAGGCCCTGTAGGTTGTGCTGTAATTGTACGCCGGGTACAAAGTAGTATACTCTTGGTATCCCAGAAAAACTAGATTCTAGCTTTGAGACGTTTCCAGAAGGGGGAAGTATTGTCTTCGATATTGTGCCGCCAAGCAGTAGTGTGTAAACATTACTGTGTTCCTATTTGTAGGGTACAATAGCTAGCGAAATTACAGGGCTGTAGAGACTAACCATCGCAAGTTCCATTCCAGGCTAGGTGTGCTTTACCATCTTCGACCACACCGTCACTTAACATCAGGCGAGCTGTGGTCAAATACCTAGCTTGGCAAACATTAAAAAAATAAGTTTCTAAAATTTAGTTTTGCTACACAGTTCTGTGTATCGCTGCAATGGTCATGAACATGCGTTCTTACCATCAGGAGAGCGTCTCGTTCGTCTTTTACATAAAAAAAAAAGTCATCTCGTTCAATTTTTACATAAAAAAAAACGTGTCGATAGCATAACGTATTTTTTATTTGATTTATTTTGTGACGACCCGGACTTTTCAACAGACTTCAAAATTTTGTACATAATGTTATTTTATCACTCCCGTCATTTATATATACCGATTTCAAACCCAAATTTTTATTTGAAATTTTACTGTTATATATAAGCCCTATAGAGATTTCATGAAAATCGATTTAGTGGTTTGATTTTTTTAATTCAAAATTGGTTCGCGTTTGACCACACTCTGCGTGATGTTAAGCAGTAGTGTGGTCTAAGATGGAGCACGCTTACCTAGAAGAAACCTATTTACTGTAGATTTGAAGACACCCATATTAATTTATATTTAATATGGGTGTATATTATAATTTTTAAACTAAAATACTTAAAACTTAGCTGTTAATTTTCACTTGTGTTTGGACATTATTTCCTTAGCTCTGAATAAGAGTTTGCGCTATAATGTACGCGATCTGTGGTGGTGAGTGGAAGCCCAGATTGGGGGGAGGAAATTGTCTCTATTATATTATTATTTATCCAACTCTCCCTCCCATCCCCTCCAGCGCTTTGACGACGACAACTAGGGAAAATGCGTAAACCACTTTCTTTTTTTTTTAAAAGAACATCTTTGATTTCTTGTTGGGTTACCATTTTTGAAGTGTTGTACGTACTCCCAGTGAAATGCACTCCTAACGATCCTGTAAGAAAAATCAAGCACAAGAAATCTAAACGGAAACATCTTGTTATAGATGGAGACGTGAATGAACCCCAGACGGCGCAAGATGATATGGAGTTGTTGTTGGTAAAACATAAAGACAACATCCGGTCAATTCTCGTGGCGTCGAATGCAACCCCTATCAGAGGTTATTGGGGATTCGGGTATGCTTGCTTCTTCTGCCCAGAACAATTCGCGGAACCCTCACAGCTAAAGCAGCACACGTTCAGACACGGCAGTTCAATACCTTGCATCAAAGTGAAATCTCTTACGGATCACATCGTAAAACTCGACGTGACAAATTTAAAATGCAACATCTGCGACGGCGGCATGAAATCACTCGACGATTTGATGCTACATTTGAAACAGAACCACAAGATGTTGATGCATTTGGATATACCAAACCATATAGTGCCTTTTAAATTCAACAGCAACGTGTTAAAATGCGTCAAGTGTTTTGAAACTTTTGGTTCTTTCAAAAATTTGTCTGAGCATATGAACGATGCTCATTACAGGAATTACGAATGTGAGGTGTGTCGCCGTGGATTTGTCAACGTTCGTTCGTTGAAGACCCATTGCATATCGCACGGGATAAACATATTCGCGTGCATATATTGCCCAAAGGTTTACGTTTCGAGGACAGAACTGGTAGAACATGAGAAGATACATTTCGTAACTAAAAAAAGGAGCAAGATTCCCAATAAAGTCGCAAATTACAAAACTAAGAGCGTATCCCCTAAAAAAATCGACAGCGTTAGAAAACGCATCGTTTCCGATGAAAATATCGAGGATACCGTTAAAAAAGTTGCATGCGACATCGTGCAAGAATTGAAGACATCGCAATCGGAACACAGATGCAGGAGCTGCCCGAAAGTTTTTGAAAGCCGAAGCGATCTGCTTTATCACATAAACTCGTACCACAAGCCTCACAAATGTCCTGATTGCAAATGCACTTTTGACTTTCAATTCAAATTGAAGAAACATTTGACCAAAGAGCACTCGATTCCTACGAAAAATTGTTCGAAATGTCCCAACTCATACTATGTCAGTGACATAAATGAGATGTTTGAAAGAGATGATTATTGCTGTGAAGTTTGCTGTAGTAGTTTCAGTGATGAAGATGATTATATGGAACACATGAAAAATAATCACGGGTTGGAATAATAGGTAGGTCCCGACCAGCCCCCGTACTCTGAGCTACTTATAGCGATACCAGTTAGACACTCAAAAAGTGGCTACGCGATCATAAATCGTATGTCTGCGCAATATGGTTCGCAATCGCGTAGCTTTTTCGTGAGCGCCTAACAGATATCGAAATAAGAAGCTCAGGGTACAGGGGCTGGGTCGTATCTTTTTTGGTCGTTTAAGGGGTTTTGATACTCATCAACGCTTACCTTCACCACCCGGTTTTGATTTACTTTTACGGTATTATTATGTTTATTTTTTTTATGTAAAAAGAAATGAGACGAACTAAACGCTCTCCTGATGGTAAGAGATAACGCCTGTCCATGACCATTGCAGCGATACACGGAAACTTGTTTACTTGGAACGTGTTTTTTTGTTACTCTGACTATAAAAAAGATTGTGTCGGTCGCATCAGGTACCTTTCTTCAAGGAG
Source organism: Biston betularia (assembly GCA_905404145.2). Taxonomy (NCBI): domain Eukaryota; kingdom Metazoa; phylum Arthropoda; class Insecta; order Lepidoptera; family Geometridae; genus Biston; species Biston betularia. The sequence continues at coordinate 4,229,144 of FR989890.1, forward strand.
AGTACATTTCGGCAAGATAAAAATTTAGGTTACATTTATGTAAGAAAATTAACTAATTCTTAACATTTATATTTAACTAGGAATTTAGTCAAAAGATCCATTTTTAGGCAGAGATTGCCTTCACACAATTTTATTTGCGTTGTTTTGATTTTTTTTTCGGATATTTTTTGATTAAAACTATTTTATCATTCTTTGAAATTAAATAAGTATGAAGATATACTATAGCGCAAACTCTTTTATAGATTTCTATCGAAAAAAATATTTTTGATTACGTGACATGATTTTGACCGTAGGACTCCTCATATTGTGCTTAGTAAAAAAATTAGACGTATGTATGTTTGTTTGTTTTTTTTATGGTTGACAGGCTAGGTGTTTGACTACAGCTCACCTGATGTTAAGTGAAGGTGTGGTCGAAGATGGTAAAGCACACCTAGCCTGGAATGGAACTGGCTCTCAAGTGAGGCTGCCGGAACACACCGTTAGATGCTTGGCGGCAGATTTTCAACTTGAGGGTGGTAGCTAGCCAGCCGGGTACTAGAAAGTACCCTACCACCATGCTATGGTTTCCTCACGATGTTTTCCTTCCCCGGCAGCTCAAGCTCATTTGAACCCACGCCCTTCGGCATGCGAACCTACCACGCTAACCACTGAGCTATCATTGCTACGAATGTTGTTTAATGATGACCTTGGATATGTTCTTATCCGAAGACTGTTCTTATCCGATGACCAGATTTTCTGTTACTGAATTTTGGCACAGATATAACCACGTATACGTACTTACTGCCTACGGCACTACAACCCTTTGTGGACCTGGTGTTACAATCTTTCATATCGATCTGTCTCCGACTTCCCAGCTCCAAGTCAATATTCGGCCCATACTTTTGGTATCTTCCACGACAGCCTTTCTACTGCTTTCTGTTTTGGGATCCACTCAAAGATGGTTTTGACCAGTGGCGGCCTTAGGGGGTGGCAAGCGGGGCAACCGCCCGGGGCCACACGTCCTCGTAGAAAAAAGTATTTTGCGTCTCGCACTTAACAAACCCCCCCTGACGGCACGGTTTCATTATTAGTGCCAGCATGTTACGACCACTCGAGCACTCGAAATTTTTTAGTAAAACGAACTCAAAAAAAAAAAAAAAGGCCTCACAATGATCTGTCGCCCCGGGTTTCGCAACGGCTAAGGCTGCCACTGGTTTTGACAATTCTTGTGTCATTCATTCTCTTCAATTATTCAGTCTATCTAAGCAAAATCAGATTATAAGTACGTCATCCCATCTTGAAAGACGTAGCTGACGCAAGTCGATACTGTTGGCTATTTTGTTTGACATGCCTTCCGCAGTGGTAGCACACTGCCTTTGTAAATTTACTTTAGTAGTGAAGCGTCAAATCAAGATACGATAAAACGTCGGTAAACTTTTTAAACTGATTCAAATCCCACAGCGTAAATTTCTGTCTTTTCTAAGTTATGTGCGTATCGCCGCTAGATTCGAACTGTAGTAAAATATTGTGAGGAAATCTGCATGTTTGTGAATTCCTAATTTTTCTCGAAGATGTGTCTGCCAACACGAAATTGGACACCATAGTCGAAAATGGTCTTACCCTTCTCATTATGGGCCGAGGTCAAGAGGTATAGATTTATAAAAAACTAGCACACGCCTCGCGGTTTCATCCGCGTAGTTCCCGTTCCCGTGAGAATACAGGGCTGAAAAGTAGCCTATGTCACCCGGGATAGTGGACCTTCCCAACGGTGAAAGAATTTTTGATAGCGGCCCAGTTGTTTTTGAGTTTATTCGTTACAAACATGCAAAAATTCCTCTTTATAATATTAGTGCGGATAGAGCTGATGTGTAGCTACTAACATTAAATTTTGTTGCAGAAAGAGTGGACTTATACAACGCGAAAGAAATGGTAAAAGCTATCAGGGCTCTATTAAAACATACCAACGCAACTCCTTTCAGAATAAAGTTCAGATATTACTCTTGCTACTTCTGTCCGTGCTACGCGCAGGGCTATGAAGATCCTGAAGATCTACGCGAGCATACACAAATCGCGCACAGCAACAAAGTCGTCCAGATAGAGTTTGCTGTGAGACCGCATCATATGAATCAAATGATCAGATTCGATATCACAAACCTCACTTGCGATTGCGGCGAAGATGTCACATGGCCAGATATGCTCGAGCATCTAGAGACAAAGCACAATGTGACAGACATCAAAGACGCGTGGAAGAAAATAGTACCGTACACGTTAACGAAGAGTCCTCGCAGGGAAAACCCATGTGCGCTTTGCGAATACACGGGCTGCTTTAGCAGATTGGACAATCACATGAACATACATTACACGAACTTCATTTGCGGTGATTGCGGCAAACCGTTTGTGACGCTACAGCGTTTGAAATCGCACGAATTCTATCACGAATTGGGTGAATACAAGTGCAATATGTGCGAGGATGTGTTCACGACGCCAAAGAGCAGGCGCCAGCATATCAACACGGTACACGAGAAGAAATTAACATACAAATGTATCGTTTGTCCGGAACGGTTTTTGAACGAACGTTTAAAACTAAGTCATATGAGGAGCGTACACCAAGAGAGAGTGGACTCGTACGGTATGACTTGCGAACTGTGCAGCAAGAGCTATTGGGCAAAAGACTATTGGCGACACATGAGGAGGGTGCATTCGAAGTTCCTCTGCGACAAGTGTAACAAGAGATTTGAAAGTCAAAAGATGCTGGATGGGCATATATGCAAGGCCAGTGACTCTGAAGTGGTCAAATATCGATGCGATCTGTGTTTCAAGCTATTTTTCACGGTCGAAGCTGTTGTCACGCATAAGGAGTCGTGCATCAAAAAAGAGATTACATAAAAACCCAACGGAGATGACCTAATGCTGCTGTTCAAAGTAGCCATGGCTCAACGAACTGTCGCGGCTTGTAAGAAAGTTGGGCAATGATGCAATACGAAAACATACCTTGATCTTGCACCATGATATTTGCTAATAAAAAACACTCTTCAAAGAAAGAACGATTTAAACATGAAACATAAACCCGACTGCTTTCAGAAAACACTGACTAAACAGTTTTCTTTTTCGCATGACACTGACAACATAAATACGCTCCAAAAACATTACCCCTGTAGTGACTACGAGCGGCATCGCTAAGCATGGCAGAGCGCAGAGCGACAACGACCATCCCGTGCGAGCGGCACGCGCAGACTGGCGCGCGCAAGGTTTGCGCGTGCCGGGTGTCATGATGATGATGCGCGAGTGAGACGGCTTCTTGTTTTGTCTCGCTCGCACACTATAAATATACGAGCGAGACCTTGCGCGCGCCCCCCTTTTGGTAGTCGGGTAAATGTATATGTTTATGCAAATAATAAATTAAACACTAGGCTAGATTATCATGTTACAATATTTGTTAGATTTATTGTTTTAAATTTAATTTTATGTAAGTTTATTAGGTTAAATACATAGGATTAGTATTTTTCATTTTCCAAACGAAAATTTCGCTCCGGCAACTAGTGATGATCACTAGCGATGAGTTTCGGAGTGATCGTTGATCGAAAACGACAAAATTTTCGATTAAACATAACATTTTGAAAAGAAATACACGCGGTCCGAAATATATCAACAGTACAAACACGAATCAATGAGGCACGAATTCAAAATAGGTGTTTTATATTAATTCTGGTGAAATATCGATTTACCATGACCATTTTTTTTAACGCGATTGATCTGCTGATAATGGACCAAGCAGATCAGGAAATGCCTATTCACTTTTCTGGAATAGATTGTGATTATATTCCACAGGAAACAAGAAACAAATTCGATTATGTTCACAACTTTCTGCGATGATAAATCAGTGGGTGTTGTCACAAATGTTGGAGAACATAATCTATTTTGCTATTTGATTCTGATCTCTAAGCTTGAGCTTCAGGTGAAGGAAAACATCATGAGGAAACTATAGCATGGTGGCTACTTTCTAGTATTCTGCTAGCTAGCTACCATCAAGATGAAAATCTGCTACCAAACACAGCGTTGCCGCCAATTGTTACACTAGTTTATTTTTTTCTACTGTATTGTATATATATACAACTATACATACGTGTATAGTTTTCGATTTAAACATTAAAAAGTTTATCTATCTATCTGTCTATCTATCTAACGGTGTTTTCCGTCAGTCTTAATTCAGAGCTAGTTCCATACCGGGCTTGGTATGTTTACCATCTTCAATCTCACTGTTACTTAACATCAGGTAAGCTGTAGTCAAAGACCTAGCCTGTCAACGATAAAAAAAGAGTATACAATTAATACACTCCTAATAATATGGGAAACTTGTTTTAACTTGCAAGTCGAGTACAGTGTATTTTTGGTGGTACTTTTACTTAATGTTATTTTAGTTTAATTATCTACTATACATATTTTTTCTCAGTGTAGTGTGATTGATATAAAGAGATTGTGGTTTTACTCGGTGGTAGATTTCCTTAGCAGGAGGTCGTCTAGATAGGTACCACCGCAGTACCAGATATTCTGCCGCCAAGCAGTAGTGTGCAAACATTACTGTGTTCCGGTTTGAAGGGTACTGCAGCTAGCGAAATTACTGGGCTGTTGAGACTAACCATCTAGTCTCAAAGTAATGAGTGAAAATAGAATTTAAAAAAAAAAAAGAGAAACTACAATTGTTTCTTAGTAATATTTCTGTAAAGCTTGTATCGATTGTGATAAATAAAGTAAAAAATGACGTAGAACTTCACCACCAATATGATTATTTTACAATACTGGCAAATACCATAATGCGCCATGCCAAGAAAACGCCGCTAAAACAAAGACATAATCGTAACGTGTTATTAGAGCTGTTGGTTTATTTCGGACCGCGTTCTAATTGTAATGTAATTATTAATGTTAGTCTATTTTTTTTGTGCTTTTAACATAATGTCGTATTTTAGCTTTTCAAACTTAATATAATATTAGCATCCTAAGATAAGTTGTTGTTACGGCTTTTAATGCAGCGACTATTTCGTCACGACCGTTGAAAGAGTCACACTTTATTCAAACGTGTAAGACCTATTACTGAATATAAAAAAAAATACATATAAATATCGTAGGACTATACACACAGCGCCATCTGACCCCAAACTAAGCAAAGCTTGTGTGATGGAAGTCAGATAACTGATAGAATACATAAATACTTTTCTTTTGTAAATACATACTTATAATACATACAGAACACCCAGACACAGAGCAAACATTTGTTTATTCACAAAATGATTGCCCTGAGTGGGAATCGAACCCACGCCCTACAGCTCTCAAGGCAGATATACTGTCAATGAGCCAATGGGGCTGTCAGACGGGGCTGTTTAATATTACTATTAATTGACGTGGTAATTGGGTATCGGTGTGACATGAATTGACGTTAAACTAGCCTAACTGATTTTAGTACATAAATGCAAATTTCCTTCGCTTAAAATTTTATTGTGTTTAACTTTAGTTATACTATATGTATTTATAGTTGGTTACCGTTGATCGGCACAGTTGTTTGTCTGTATGTATGTTCTGACATCGTATGTCAATACTATATGACGTCGCGACGTCAGTACACAATGACAACTATGTTTTTTTGGCTTGCAAAACAAAACTTAGTTTCCAATATAATTATGATTTTGTAATGTCTTTTTTTTTGTATGTCATTTTTTAATGGCTTGTACACACGGGTGACTTAATTCCGTGCCGGTCAAAGGTTTAATTCTTTTTTGTGGTACCCCACATATGATTGTGGGTTTATATTGTAAAGTGATATAAAATATTTTTAAAAATAATTCTTGTGTATTTCATTTCAATATTACCCGTATATTGATAGTTTTTTTTTTTTGTAGCGATGATAGCTCAGTGGTTAGCGCGGTAGGTTCGCATGCCGAAGGGCGTGGGTTCAAACCCCAACAATGAGCTTGAGCTGCCGGTGAAGGAAAACATCGTGAGGAAACCATAGCATGGTGGTAGGGTACTTTCTAGTACTCGGCTGGCTAGCTATCACCCTCAAGTTGAAAATCTGCCGCCAAGCATCTAACGGTGTGTTCCGGCAGCCTCACTCGAGAGCCAGTTCCATTCCAGGCTAGGTGTGCTTAACCATCTTCGACCACACCTTCACTTAACATCAGGTGAGCTATGGCGGAGAGGCCTACGTCTAGTGAACATTATAGGTGATGTTTTTTATTATACCTGAAAATGCGTGACGTGACATGGTGTAAGTAAAAAAAAACTAAAAACATGAAGTATTTTTTATTATAATAACACATTTTTCATTATTTTGTGTAAGGCTTTCGAATCAGCTCATACAATACAATTATTCATTAAGTGCCTTGACAAACTTTATCTTTAGAATACTGTAAATACTACAACGAAGAAATGTCGTAAAGTCATTTTCGATGCAGATTGATTCAAAATGTAACGCTTTTTTTTTCTTTGCTTTTGGCGTCGCGTTTTATGCATTTGCCAGTGTCAAGTATTTATATGTTTTCAAGTTTCAAAAGTTAAATAAGAGTCCTCGTACCCAAAATTATAGTCAAAGTCCCGTCTTGGTCAAGTGCGAGTGTCGGAAAATGATATAATGTGGTGAAACATGACTTTTCGTGTTGCTTCCAAAACTCCATCGAAGCTTTATAGTAAAGTCACCGCTACTTTAGTAAAGCATGACTGGACTTTGACTATTACTATAGCTACGAGGCAACTTATTTAACTTTTGAAACTTGAAAATATGAAACACTTAACACTGGCAAATGCTCAAGATGCGATGCCAAAACCAAAGAAAAAAAAACATATCTACGCATCGCTTGCATGAAAACAGACAACGGAGACAAAAAAGAATTGCAACAAATTGTATGGCAATCCGCATAACAATAACCTTTTATTACCCAGCCCGCGTGATGAATCTTTCACAGATCCATCTAATCCATATGGGACTTTAAATGCGATTTGAGACTCCAATTCTGCACAAAAGTCTCCCCACAAAGATGACAATTGTATCTCATGTCATTGCTATGTACCCTCATATGCAACTTTAAAGATTTTTTCCTCATAAAAGCCTTTTTGCACACATCACATATGAAGGACTTGCTCCCGAAATGCTTATACGTGTGCTGTGTCAACTCCGATTTCGTGAAACACATGAAAGGGCACAACTCGCATTGGACGTCTCTACTTACAGCGTGTATCCTTTTAAAATGCATTGTCAAACTGTATTTCCTATTAAAAGATCTATCACATTCACTACATTTGTAAAGAAGTAATTCGACGCCGTGTTTCTCCTCCAAATGCCGTTGTCTCGTGAAATAATCCACGAATCTTTCCGAGCATTTCGGACATTGCATTTTCTTCAACTTCCTATGTACGGTGTCGTAATGCTTCTTATATTTGTTCCTGTTCAAAAATATCTTCTTGCACACATCGCAACATATAACCGGAGATATCTTATGAAGCATATATGTGTGCACTTTTAATCTGTGTTTAGTTATGAAACCCGAACCGCATTCTTCGCATATATAATTTCTGTAATGCGAATTCATATGGCTTTCTATAGCTCCGAATGTCTCGAAATTGGTACCGCAAATGTGACAATCAAAATTGGATTCTTTGTTACCCAATTCGAACGGTATCACTCTATCTGAAGCGTCATACATTTTCTTATCGTGTGTTTTAACTAAATGTTCTTTCAACAGTGTTATTGATGATATGTTCTCGTTGCATATATTACATTTTAAGTCTTTAACGTCAGCGTAAACTATGAGCTCATCGGCTGTATATTTCGTGAGTAATTTAAAAAGCAATTTCTTCGGATGTGTCATTTGGTGATCCCTCAATTCTTTCGGATTGTTATATATCTCTCTGCAATAGAAGCAGGGGAAACCGGATCGCATTTTTGATTTGAAAACTGTCGCGTTGGAATTTTCTAGTAAAGTGGTTGCGTTCAGCGCGTGCGTCATTTTCTCTGACGGTTCGTAAAACGTTGTGTGTTTCATTTTTGTGCGTTGTTTGTGTCTTTTGAATCGCGATATTTTAGTTATTGTCTTGTTTGTTCTTTCACGATTATTCTTTCTTGTGTTTTCGTCCATGCTTATTGTGTGCGCCTCTATTATTTTACCTGCAATGTACAGACGGTTAATTATTAGATATGTTTATAAGTCGTAATATGAAGGAAGACATGGCCGGGCGCTTTATCTCCGTGAAGAAAGCCACCGGATGTGGTCGTAATTAAACGTAAGTGATCCCGCCTAATTAAAATAAAAATGCCTCAAAACCAAGTAAATTATGTATAAATAAAATAAAAATCAAATTTAATTAAGAAACTACCTAGGTACTTACAATTTTTTTTGACATGACTTATTTTACTTGATTTATAAAACATATCGTAAAATTAACCTTGATAATAGTAGTAATAATATTTATTCATATTAATAATAAATTTTGTAGTAGGTAATGAAACTCGAAAATATCAAAACACTCGACACTGGCAAATTATCAATAATAATAAAAAAAAAAACCTAAAATTCGTAAAACGTAATTCGTTCAATTCCTTGACAAAATTAAAGAAACTACATAATCTCTTCCACAAGAATAAAATAATCTCATAAACATCTGCGGAAAGACTGATTGATTTTTCAAAAGAGCTTACCTGATGCTAAGTGACGATGTGATCAACGATGTTAAATACACAGACTGGTATAAAACTGACTCTCGAGTGAGGCTGCCGAAACACCGTTAGGTGCTTGGCATCAGATTTTCAACTTGACTGTAGCCAACCGAGTACTATAAAGTACCCTACCACCATGCTATGGATTCTTCACGATGTTGTCCTTAACCGCCAGATAAATTTTATTGTTGGGGTTTGAATCCTTCTAAAAGTTTTGCGTATCTGCAGCTTTCATGGTCACTTACGGAACTTGTGAACTTAAATTCATACCTTGCAAATTTTCCAAGTGTCCATAGAACACGGGACAAATATCGACGATTGATTCTCGCGTCGGCAGCCGCTTTACTGATGAGAAACGCTTCAGCAGTTCCTTTTCTCCTGGAACCAGCTCTTCAGTTTCCGAGTTGAGATCTAGAAATAAGATGATCATTTTTTTAAATACATCATTCGTAAATAAACTGTAAACAAAATCATATAAAATCTAATAAAGAGTGCAATTTTTTTTGATATGGTATCATCTTCATTCTGTTTAGGCGTCTGAAGGACTATTTTTACCTATGGGCAAGAATAAATAAAAAAGTTTGACTTATTTATGCAGTATGGCTTTACAGCTTTAGCCTGCCCGATGGGGCAAATTAATAAAAAAAAAAATTAAGACTTATTTGGCATGACATTACTTGTTGTTTTTGACAGTGACATAAGGTGTCAGTGTTGCCACCAACATAACTGCAAAATGTACTTTGACCATATTTTTACCCCAATAGTACAAATATTTATTTAATACTTTGTATTTGGTTACAATATAATTTTAATGAAGAATCGGCAAACAACAATATTTGAATTATAAATAATAGGCAATGAAAGTTACTGCTCCCTATTTAATTTGTCTCGAAATAATTAGCAATTTCATTTTAAACGTTTTGTACTTTATAAAAATTATTTTATTATCGCAGTTAATGATAAAATTAAATTCCTCGACAAAATTCTTTGAAATCGTTGTCTCAATAACTAATCAATTTTAAGCTAAGTAACATGAAAACATAGATTAAAGTCAAATCTCATCTAAATGCCACACTTTCAAAATTCATCACACGGACGTGATTGTTTAATAATTATGTTTATCAAATACAAATACAAATCATTTATTAATAACACCAAAGTTACAGGTCACTATCACATACACACACTACATGCACTACAGGTCATAATCGCCGGGTCTCAATCGCGCACAAAATACTATGACTATTTTTTTTATTTACCTCGACATTTCGGCCATGTTGCAATGGCCGTGATCACGAGTTCATAAATATACTTGTATATTTAAATATATCACTTGTACTTGTATGTTTCAGTATTTTTTGTGTTAAAGTCGCGGAAGTTCAAAAATTAAAACTGTTTTTTAAATTTATTTTTTACAATTTATTTCTACCAATTGCTGTTCAAATGGTAACATTAGTAAAGTCTATCCTATTGATTTGATTGCGTTACAAGTGTTTTTTGTTTATTTTCCAAAAAGCATTTCCATTTCTAATGCATTAAATTAACGTATACAAAGCAAACAAAATGAATTACAAGTACATCATACTTGTATTCTTCACGACCTGCGTGTTTTTCGTTTCGGCACAATACGAAGACAAACGTTGCAAATGCGTATGCCCTAGCCCTTCGGCTGTTCTGAACAACACTGGTGGAACGGGACGACGCCCCTTCATAGATAATGTTCCGCCGAACAAGTGCAACTGCGAAGGAGTGATTCTGCCCAGAATCGGTGACCAAATCAAGGGGAAGGAAGCTGAATTTTGTCCGCGATGCGAATGCAAATACGAGAATAGGAACACTACAATTATCAAGGTAACGATTTAGAAATGTTTACATTTTATAATGCTTAATGTCAGTCATGCCACGTAGATGTTAACTTGCCCTTTTTCTACGTCTATCAATGATGCCAAACTATCTGCTTGGGCTTAGAGTTGAACCTGGCCAAGTTTACACTTACGTTTGACGTCTGAAAGCTTGTGGCTGGCAAGGTGGCTTTTACACCAATCTTGTCATCAGCTGTTAAAATATTGTTGGCCCTATTTGCTACACACAGTATTTGCCTAAAAGATCTATTAACCTTAAGATTGGTACTGTGTAAATCCATCGCCTCATTATGTATGCCAAGTCCCTAAATAAACGTAACATTAATCCTAAAATCTTTTTTAGAGTTTTTCTGCTGATGTGTATATGTTCACTCTGGTAATGATGATTTTATATTAAAGTTAAGGTTATATGAATTAAATACAATTAACTCTATGGCTTTGATTATAAAGCATTCTGGCTGCATCTGAGAGCCTCAGCCAGAATGCTGTTGCAGTAATCAGTCCTGATAGTAATTAGTTTAGGATAGTCATTCTAATTGATTCCTTATTATACTCCATGATAAATCCATGGCATACATCCATAGAGTAAGGTAGTTTGCAAATCAAAGCTGTGATTTCACTGTAAAATTATGCTCCATTTGTCCACAAATGGAAAATTTGTATGGAAATCGAACCACCTTAAGTTACATTAGTTGACATTTCGGTGAAAGTTAGGACACTTGCCATTTTAAAAACCCTGAGATGAGCTTGTGATTAAAAACTTGTCAAGTAAAATACTCCTTAGGACTGCTAAATCGATTAACAATTTAAAAATTTAATTTTCTGTTGTTTGACAAATTATAACCATAACATAATTATTTTTACAGGTTGTGGTGATAATCGTGATATGGGTGATTATGCTCCTTGTTGTATACATGGGCTTCCTAATCTGCCTCGATCCGCTAATTAACAAGAGAGTAAAGGCTTCTTACCAAGAACACACCAATGAAGACGATGAGAACACACTCGGAGGACCATCAGAGATGCGTCCTACTGGAAATGTCATGAACAGAGTCACTCATCAGCAGGACAAGTGGAAGAGGCAGGTGCGGGAACAGAGACGGAATATTTATGATCGTCATACTATGCTTAATTAGATCAAAATTAGTGTGTATCATTGAAAGATGTAATGATAAATAAAATGTAAGAATGCTGGGTATTGCAAGCTATTTTTAGATGTATTATTTATGGCCCATGATATTCTTAAACTGACCTCCAGTCTCCTGGTATGCTTTGGTGGTAATATTGAGAGAAGCTGATTATCCAAACTTGCATATAAGTCAGGTTGAGACAGTGTCCAATATTATAAAAGTTGCTATAATATCCGAGTATTGCTGTAATGGTCATGAGCAGGTGTTATCTCTTACCATCAGGAAAGCGTCTAGTTCATCTCATTACTTTTACAATAACACTGATAAAATTTTTAAACAATAACTAGGTACTATAAAGTTATGAAGCTAGTTCATTCATAAAATTATTCTGTGTAAATGATACACCAAAATGTAGTTTTTGGAAAAAGTGTAAATCACCGGCATCACAATAGTCCTGATGATCCTCCTTCTTGATGTCTTCATCAGTGCTGTCCAAGCTGTGAGCCTCTAACTTGAGTTCGAACTTCATCTCCGAGTCATTTCCCAGTGGGTCTAAGACAAATTTTGATTACTTATAACATTTTATGGCACGATCTATATTGCATACAATAAAATGATATATTTTTTTTATATTTGACAGGCTAGGTATTTGACTTAGCTTAATTTTTTTTTGGTTATAAGTGACGTGTTCACATAGCGTGTTTTGTTGTTATTTTTTAAGAAGTACTATTTCATTAAAAATAAATATAAATAAAAATGAACTTTTTTTTATTTTATCTGTGTATCTAAATTAAATGCATAACATATTATGCCAAATGATTTTTAAAGTCTGTAAGTGTGTATCTAGGTTTATTTTTTCTCTGATCACACTTATATTGTAAAGGTGAAATTTTGTGAGTGTGTAAGGGTGTTTGTTCTGTATCTCTACATAGTATAAAATAAAGTCGCTTCCCACTCTTTGATCTTTGAAACTATGCAACAGATTTTAATGCGGTTTCCATCAATAGACAGAGTGATTCAAGAGGAAGGTTTATATGTATAATACATGCATATGCAACACGGTATCTACATAGCAAAGCTGGGGCGGATCGCTAACGAATTATAAAGAAATATTTAACACCTTCATTGCCAACCCTATTTTCGAGTAGATCCCACGCCAGGCGTGCTTTCGGCACTGCAAGATGAAATGGGTGCGCTAGGCGTGTTCACTGGCACTGTATAAAGGTGAAATCATAAAATGCCGTATTTCAGCTTCAGATAGAAAATATGCCCAAATCTATGATTCAATCAAGAGCACTCCTGGAGTGCTCGCGGCATCGCAATAGGGATTTGTGAGGATACGCTAGACGTGTCGGCGGCACCGAATGTGTTAAGTATTTTGTCAGCTGTCTGGTTCCCATAGTACAAGCTTTGCTTAGTTTAGGGATAGATGGTGTTGTGTGAAATTAAAAAAATAATTAAGGTTTCAATTTACCATCAGCACATTCATCATTATCATCACCAAGAGCGTCCAGCAGAACTTTCTCACTGTACAGTACTTGAGAGCGGAAGTCCTGAGCATCTCGAAGTCTTTTTATACATACTGTACAAATGTATGAAGTGAGGTGGGGGTTTGTAGAGAGCTGGAAATTAAATTAACAAAATCCTCATTCTTACAAATTATAAATGCAAATATGATAGATAATGATCTATACATATCTCTCTGAATTAAATTGCTACATAAATGTTAAAGGTATGATTTTTTTTTAGTTAACAAGCTATGTGTTTGACCACAGCTCACTTGATGTTAAGTGACGGTGAAGTGGTAAATGGTAAAGCACACCTAGCCTAGAACTGGCTCTCAAGTAAGGCGGCCAAAACACATTATTAAGTGCTTGGCGGCATATTTTTAACTTGAGGGTGCTAGCTAGCCAGCCTAGTACTAGAAAGTACCCTACCACCATGCTATAGTTTCCTTATGATGTTTTCACTGACAGCTCAAGCTCATTGTTAAGGTTTGAACCCACACCCTTTGTATGACCTGATCATGTTAACCACTGAGTTATCATCGCTACAAGTAATAAGTTATCTTACAGCAACAAGTTATGTATACATACATAAAGTGTGGATGGTGGAACACTTACAATCTGATTTTATTAATGTAAAAATAATGAGTCAAACAAAACAGTCTCCTGATGGTAGAAGATAATGCTTCTCCATCACAATTGCAGCAATACACAGAACTCTGAGTAACAAAACTAAGTCCAGGGCATTGCTGCTTTGGCGCTCATTACTTTGAGACTCATTTGTTACCCTTATTCAGGTATATTTGTAAGATTTTTAACCAATGAAACTCATTTATAATAACAAACAAAACCTTAAGTTATTGACAATTAATAGTATCTTAAGTTCTGTCGTCACTTAACGAATACAAACAATATTATAATACATATTTAAAGAGATTAAATTTTATAAAAATGTCCAAATTATGTCTATTATTTTCTCAAAATCAAATGTTATGCAAGAAAAGTGTCATAAAGTTTGCCTCCTTATAGAAATAACTTTAAGAGTCAATAAAAAAATTACGACAAAATTTTTGAATTGGTAAATCTCTAATTGTTTTAGAAACATTATTATAAGATCTTACAGGAATTCTTTGTATGAATATTTATATAATGTTCTTTTGGCAGGCTTATAAAATCTAGAACAGGCAAGTACAAAAATCGTAAATAAACTCACAAATATATTTAAACATTCCATGAAAATATCAGCGAATATTTCTCTCTGACCATTATGGATATATTCTTCGTGTAAATCATTGTGGTTGCCTTTTGATAGACAACACCGACACTCTTTGTACTGACTTTTATCGCTTTGAATGTCCATTTTTGTAAATATATAAATTCAGCGAATTCTTTTTTCAGTACCGAAATCGTGAAGATTTTTTATTTTGATATTTTTTTTGTTGTTTTGACCAGGGTTGGATTCGGGTACGTTGAAAAATATAGTACAAGACCATCAAAATAGTAGTACGCCGATAGTACACTTTTTTTAAAATCTTACATTGTTTAAAAAAAAAGCTATTAATCAATAAAATAGATAGTTAGAATCAACATGTTTATACAAAATTTACTCCTATTCTAAATTATGTAAGTTTTTGACTATTATTTTCTTCAGCCTTAGCATGTAATCATAAAAACATCTCTTCTAAACTGCGAGTATACGAAAGAATAAAATCGGTACAGTTGCCACTTTTGCTGCATTTTTTTTTTCTTAGATTTTGGCGTCGCACCCCAAATATTTGCCAGTGGCAAGTTACAATTTTAAGACAAAATGCGAAGCCAAAATCAAAAAAGATGAAGAAGAAGTATTGTTTGACAGCTTACCACAATGTGCTGTGGTAAGCTGCCAAACAATACCTAATACATTTTTTTTACAGATGGTTTGGCTATAAACGGGTGTCATATTTACCTATTTTGGTCTTTTCTAAGTGAAGTAACGAAATTGTAGTATTTTTCCGTACTATCCTTAGGTATGGATATTATCTAGTACGGAGCATGAAATAGTAGTACAAATACTATAATTATAGTACGAAATCCAACCCTGGTTTTGACAGTCTAGATTACTCATTACTGTCATCTGTCATTTAAGACAGATTTCAAAACAAACGTCAAAATTAATGAAGTATTGAACTTGGAGTTTTGGCGGGAACGCAGAATTAGTCGTGTCGCCCCTTTGCATTTTTTTCATAACTAGTGTTTTTAATTAAGAGTCCAAGGTTTTTATGTATAAAAATAGTGATGAGTTTTATTCCTAAAGTGCCAAATTATAAGCGCGAGTGAGGGAAAGTGAGTGTGGTGAAACTTTTGGTGTTGCTTCCAAAACTCCATCGAAGCCTATAGTTATGTCGCCACTACTTTATTAAGACGTGATCGAATAGGCTTTACAGCTTCAGCGTGCCCGATGGGGCAAATTAAATTAAAACGCCATTTATAATATATTCAAACCTTGAAAAAACGCAAGTTTGAAATGACATTTCAACGCTGTAACATTTTTTCCGCTGTCCGCCATTCTCTCCAAAATGGGATTTAGGCATAGGCATAAAACAGGTTTAGACGTAGACGATTTTTTATTTGCTATGTTACACTGAACAAAACAAAACAAAACAGAGGATTTAACGTTTTCTAGATATATGTGTGTGGAATAAACTTAGATAATTACTGTTTATTTCAGTTCGTATTGTTATTGACAATAATATAGTACGAAGTCGAAACATTAACTAGTCGCTTTTAATTTGAGTTTGCCGCGGCTATTATAAAAACACACAAGTCAATAAATAATTACATTTAATACTGATCAGTAAATAATTTAACTTATGATAATTATATTAACAGTAAATAAATGCATAATTGTCTCGCTCGAATCCTTGACGTCTATCGAAACTATATCCAAACTACCCAAACCAGAACTAGGGAGTTTTGGCGAGAACGCGGTAAAATAATGACACTGTATTTTCCAATATATTATAGGTATTTTCGAGTATATTAAAAATAGTCGTATTTCAATACAATATGCATGAGTGTGGGCAAGTGATCTAATGTAAAGACTAAAACTGCTTTAATAAAAATCATCATGACTTAAGACTTATTTTGACTGTGACTAAGACTTTATTTTAATTTGAAATACTTGAAGATAAAGAGTCAACATTATAGACTACTTGACACTGGCTTACAGCACAAAGTGCGATGCCACATATAAAGAAAAAACATCATAAACATATCCGGATCCGGATTGGAAAATATATTAAGTCAGAAATCAGAATAGAAAATTGTAAGTATATCATGTAAAATTAATCAAAGTTACACAAAGTAAATACTAGTCAAGTCCTGTCCTTGTAAAGTTTACAGAAATCTACTAGAAGCTTCAACTAAATTTTGAAAGTAACACGTCATGTTACCATCACTTTTCCACACCCACACGCGTAATTCGACACTTTATAAATAAAAACGGATAGATACAATATAAAAACATTTCCTTTTTTTATACACTCGAAAAAACACAAGTTTTGGAAAATAATAAATGTATTTAATAATTTAATACGGCGACACAATTTCCCGCCAAAACTCTATAACGTCACATTTTCGCAAAGTGTCAAAAATGGGCACAGACTATAAAAAACGCTTGCCAGTTCAACCATAACTACTTTCCAAATCGTATTGATGCAATGTCTTCATATGGTTTCTCAAAGTTGCCGTTTGAGAAAACGCCGAACCGCACACTTGACACTTATACCGTTTCTCATGATTGTGAGACTTCACATGTTCTTGCAATGACTGCAATCGAGGATAACTTTTGTCACAAAACTCGCACCTATAATTCCTTTCCCCAGTATGTGTTGCCATGTGCTCTTTTAACCTAGAAGGAAGGTAGAATCTCTGATCGCACAAATCGCACTGATGCCTGAAAACTTTTAAATGATTCCTCCGATTATGTTCGACGAGAGTTTTCCTTCTATTATAGACTTTATCGCACAGTTTACAGGGAAACGTACGTTTATCGCCATGCACTTCTATCAAATGTTTATTACGTAAAGCGTATGACAAGAAGCTTTCCTCGCATTTGTAACAGTTGACAGTTGGACGTTTTTCGTGTACAGTGGCGACATGCAAGTACCTACTGTATTTAGATTTGAGATTTTTTCCGCATATCTCACAGGGGAAGTTGACTTCGACCCGACTGTGTGTTTTAATATGACTCCTTAGGGATGTGACTTCTAAGAAGCAAGCTCCGCACTGATCGCATATATGGGTACCGAAATGCTCGATCATATGTTTCATGAGAGAATCGAAGTATGGAAACACTTGATTGCACTCGATGCATTTTATTGAATCCATTGTCAATTTGAATTTTAGGAATTCGTTTGTCACTGGGTATATCGATTTCGCGTGTACGTTAGTGATGTGAATCTTTAACGTTTCTATGTTTTCGATTCTTTCTGTACACAATCGACAATCGACTCTTGTTATATCGATTTTAGGTATTTTGTTGTATTCTATCATGCTTTCGAATTCCTTGGGGTCATGGCTCAGAGTGTGGTTTCTTAGTTCTTCGGGGTTCGTGAATTGGTCCTAGAAAAAAAAACAAACAAGTTTCATTAATAGCATGGTGGTAGGGTACTTTCTAGTACTCGGCTGGCTAGCTACCACACGAGAGTTGAAAATCTGTCGCCAAGCATCTAACGGTGTGTTCCGGTAGCCCAGATCTTCTTGCTATCCCAGAAAAACTAGATTCTTGCTTTGAGACGTTTCCAGAAGGGGGAAGTATTGTCTCCGATATTGTGCCGCCAAGCATTACTGTACATTACTGTGTTCCTATTTGTAGGGTACAATAGCTGGCGAAATTACAGGGCTGTAGAGACTATCCATCGCAAGTTCCATTCCAGGCTAGGTGTGCTTTACCATCTTCGACCACACCGTCACTTAACATCAGGTGAGCTGTGGTCAAACACCTAGCCTGTCAGCTATAAAAAAAAAAACGATATTTGGTGCGGATAATTTATACATTGTTGCAGAAAATTAAGTATACAGTGTTAAAAGCTTCAGGTATCCGAACCTAAAAGGGGGTCAATGTCAATGCCTCATTATTCTATACGAATTTTAACATAAAATCGCAAATAAAATCAGTTGTTCTACACATTTTATTTGATGTTTGTTGGTATTTTTCTGTAACAGCTGTTATTTTTTAAATTACAATTTGGTTTGCGTTTGACCGCCATCTCGCCTGATGTTTAGTGCTAAATACGTTTATCAACACCGTCACTTCCATTGGGCTGTGGTCAAAGACCTAGTAAAAAATAAAAGATTTTAAATTAATGAACAATGACTACCTTTTCGACTAAGAACACACCTATAACGACACTTATAACCCTGTATGTTACCCACACTGATGAGCGCTTACCTTACAGTAATAACAGTAGAGCATGCTTGTCCGATTGACAAACGGACAGACATACGAGCAGTGGACGATTGTGATAGCGTTTTGTAGAGCCATATTGTCGTGGCTTACAGTGTCTTTCTGCTTCCTCAGACGTCGTTCTTGTCTTTCTGTCACTGCAATATGCACCATAAATAATTCTTTTTAGGGTTTTTTACTTGGTGTTTATTTATTTATTGAGAAAGAAGACGATTAAACCAATTACATCCAATCTCACAAAATTTTGACATACCAATAAAGATAGATAGTTAGATCTTCTAAGCAGGCTTTACTTGGTGGTAGATCTCCTTAGCAGGAGGTCGTCTAGGTAGGTACCACCGCAGTACCAGTTATTCTGCCGCTAAGCATTAGTGTGTAAACATTACTGTGTTCCGGTTTGAAGGGTACTGCAGCTAGCGAAATTACTGGGCTGTTGAGACTAACCATCTAGTTTCAAAGTAATGAGCGCCAAAGCAGTGATGCCCTGGACTTTGTTTTGTTACTCAAAGTTCTGTGTATCGCTGCAATGGTCATGGACAGGCGTTATCTCTTACCATCAGGAGAGCGTCTCGTTCGTCTTATTAGTTTATACATTAAAAAAAAAGGCTGTACCCAGTATGCAGCATTAGGTACTGCTACTACTGTCATGGACACGCGTTATCTTACCATTAGGAGAGCGTCTTGTTCGTCTTATTACTTTTACATTCTTATTCTTAGTCAAAGTGGGGGCGATAAGTCCTGCACTGACGACCCGCTTGGGGTGTATTGTGCATTTCCCCCTGCCAGCGTCTACCCGAGCCAACCCAGCTCCTTGAAGTACTTTTACATATAGAAAAAAAAAAATCATTCGTACTCGCAGCGTGTCACACAGGACCCTATGACCAAAGGCTCTAACCTGGCAAATGTTCAAAATGCAACGCCAAAATTTAAAAAAAGGGATATCTATAAAAATTATTCATTAATTGACAAGGCTTTAAAAAAAAATTGCAGAAACTAAAACATCTAAACAAGGAGTTTTAGCGCGAACGCGGAAAGAGTCGTGTCGCTTCGTTGTATTTTTTTCCAAAACTAGTGTTTTGTCGAGTGTTTATGCATAAAAATGGTGGTGTTTTATTCATAAAGTGCCGAATTACAAGCGCGAGTGTGGGAAAATGATATAATGTGGTGAAACATGAGTTTTCGTGTTGCTTCCAAAACTCCATCGAAGCTTTATAGTAAAGTTGCCACTACTTTACTAAAGCATGACTGGCACGAACTGACACGAACTGGACTTGACTAAGACGACTTTGACGATAACCATAGTTAAGATACAGCAGAAATATCACTGAAGACGAGGCAGTATGGCTTTATAGCTTTAGCCTAACGGGAAAAAAAAAAAACATCTAAACAAAGTCGAGTTTGGCGGGAACGCGGAAAGAGTCGTGTCGCTCCGTTGTATTTTTTCCAGAACTAGTTTTGTCGAGTGTTTATGCATGTAGTGTCAAATCACAAGCGCGAGTGTGGGAAAATGAAACATGACTTTTGCATACATTTTGGTACGGAAACTTTGACGAAAGTTCTTTCTCAACTTGTCCTGCAAGTTCCTGTGATGCATACCAGGTTGATCCAACATGGCGTCCAGTTTGTCTCTGAGTTTCTGCATCTTGCCGATGAGTTCTCTCTTGACAATTGTCTTCTTGGACTTGACTTTCCGTTTCTTGTGCTCTTGTTGACTCAGGGATGCCTTCAGTTTCGCTAGCGAGCACTTCATCTCCGCTGAAACATAAAACAATAGGCATGATGACAGATTTTAAAAAACTATCCAATATAACATATGTTATTTATTATTAATAACATATGCCCTGTTGGCTCATTGGTAGCATGTCTGCTTCAAGAGCTGTGGGGCGTGGGTTCGATTCCCACCTAGGACAAGCATTTTGTGATATAAAACCAAATGTTTGTTCTGTGTCTGGGTGTACTGTATGTATTATAAGTATGTATTTACAAAAAAAAAAGTATTTAAGTATTCTATCAGTTATCTGTCTTCCATAGCACAAGCTCTGCTTAGTTTGGGGTCAGATGGCGCTGTGTGTATAGTCCTACGATATTTATTTATTTATTTAGTGCAGGACTCATCGCCCCCATTTGAGCGTGCCAGACGGGTACGTGACGCGCCGCCGGCGGCCGCAGCTGTTCTCGGTGCCTCAGGCTAGGACCAACTTATTGGCTAAGACGCCGTTGGTTCGGACGTTGCACTGAATCGGGTTGCCCAGAAAATTGATGTTTGTGTATGTTTGGCACAAGAATTAAGAATGGCGGTTAATTATGACGCATGCTATAATTTGACATAGTAATTTAAGGTTTTGATTTATGATTTTTATTTTTTGACATTTGAATTTAATTTTTTGACATTTTTAATTTTTATAATTGTATATTGACATTTTTATTTATAATTTTTTGCAATTTTTAATTTTTATAATTGTATATTGACTAGCACCATCGCATTAGGGAACCCCTGTAAGGATGGTGTGAAATTAAGGAAATAAATAAATAAATTCCGAAAAAGAATACTGGTAGAGAGAAGTACTAGCGTGTTATGATACACCCCAAGCAGATCACCAGTGCAAGGCTTAGATTCACCATTCAGAATATGAACAAGCATTACCAAGAGGCTCGCTGTCGTGTGTGTCGTAGGGATCATCAGCTTGCAAGTCATCATCACACGGCTCTGGCTTCACTTCCACTTCTACCTTCTTTTCCACCTCTGAAATACAATTATCATATATTATTTACTAGCGACCCTATGGCCATACTAGTAAGCTCAAAGTAGCACAACTTATGGAAAGGGGATTCTTTGCGAGATCGAACCAAGCATGAGGAGATAGGTAAACCTGTGTAGCGATGATAGCTCAGTGGTTAGCGCGGTAGGTTCGCATGCTGAAGGGCGTGGGCTCAAACCCCAACAATGAGCTTAAGCTGCCGGTGAAGGAAAACATCGTGAGGAAACCATAGCATGGTGGTAGGGTACTTTCTAGTACTCGGCTGGCTAGCTACCACCCTCAAGTTGAAAATCTGCCGCCAAGCATCTAACGGTGTGTTCCGGCAGCCTCACTTGAGAGCCAGTTTCATTCCAGGCTAGGTGTGCTTTACCATCTTCGACCACACCTTCACTTAACATCAGGTGAGCTGTGGTCAAACAACTAGCCTGTCAACTATAAAAAAAAAAAAAAAAACCTTACTTGCCTTGTTACCAACATAGCCCAGCGAATAAGCAATTTGAAATGGCAGTGGGCACATCGTATAGTACACAGATCTGATGTCTAATGGGGCTGCATAGTTCTGGTGAATACTACTGACCAGCAAGCGCAGCATAGGACGCCCACCCACAAGGTGGATAGACGAGATCAGAGAAGCAGAAGATCGTCTATGTGGGTACCACTGCAGTACCAGCTATTCTGCCGCCAAGCAGTAGTGTGTAATCATTACTGTGTTTCGGTTTGAAGGGGACTGCTGGTAGTGAAATTACAAGTCTGTTGAGACTTGAGACTAACTATCGAAAATGTCAAAGTAATAAGCCACTATGCCTGAACTTTGTTTTGTTAATCAAAGTTCTGTGTATAGGTGCAATGGTCATGCATTATCTCTTACGATTAATCGATTATGTCTTAACCGCAACTGACCGTTCGTATCCGCGGTGTAGTTCCAAAACCGTTTGTTGATACAGTTTTTTTTTTATGTTTGACAGGCCAGGTGTTTGACCACAGCTCACCTGATGTTAAGTGAAGGTGTGGTCGAAGATGGTAAAGCACACCTAGCCTGGAATGGAACTGGCTCTCAAGTGAGGCTGCCGGAACACACCGTTAGATGCTTGGCGGCAGATTTTCAACTTGAGGGTGGTAGCTAGCCGGCCGAGTACTAGAAAGTACCCTACCACCATGCTATGGTTTCCTCACGATGTTTTCCTTCACCGGCAGCTCAAGCTCATTGTTGGGGTTTGAACCCACGCCCTTCGGCATGCGAACCTACCGCGCTAACCACTGAGCTATCATTGCTACAAAGACATTTGGATTCTGTCATACGAAGTATTTGAAGATAGACAGATGGTTAGTGAGAGTCGATTGTATAGGATACCATTTACCTACCAGTTTGAGTTCCAGCTGTTTGAATTACAAGTACAGACATTTCCTGCCATAATGATACACACTTAACGGTGAGTACTGGCAGACCCACTTGAGAGCCAGTTCCATTTCAGGCTAAGTGTGTTACCAGATGAGCTGAGGTCAAAGATCAAGCATCAACCATAACAAAAAAATTAAATACAACCTTCTTTAGCATGCAGCTTGGCTTGAAGGAACACCTGCTCACTATCCAGGACTTGTCGCCGGAACGCACTCGCTTCCCTCAGTCGCAGTACGCAAGTGGCACAAACACAACAGTCCATACTGTCTCCATCCAGGTGTGACAGCTAGAATTTATTATACAAGGTCATCGGTACCTTTAGAGGGTGAGGGGTAGAGTACAGAAATTCTTTATGGCAGCACCACATTATCGTTTAACACTTGAACATGACCAGTCTGTCCCAACACACGATTGTTTGATCAAATCAGACTCCACACATCAATTCCAACCTCATTCACTATTCATGTAAGTTGGGGAACTCCTTTAGTCTGTGTACGATTTACCATCGAATCCCATGGCACACACCTTTGTGTTTTCTAGGTTATGTGTGTAGTGTTCGTGAAAAAATCGTGAGGAAACAAACATACAGCAGACTAGTGGACGCTTTGCAGTTCCACCCACGTAGTTCCCTTTCCCATGGGAATATAGGGATAAAAAGTGTCCCCTGGGGATAGTGTAGCTTTACAATGGTGAAAGAATTTTTTTAATCGGTCCAGTAGTTTCGGCGCCTATTCAATACAAACAAACAATCAAATCTGTTTTCCTTATATTTTTTAGATCGATTGATAGATAATATTTACACTATGTTTATTTATAAAATATGTATTTATTTGTTTGCTTCTTTAAATTACTTTGTGTACATTTACATAATTATTAATTTCTATTTTTAGGGTTTCATACCAAAAGGGTGAAACAGGACCCTATTACTTAGACTTAGCTGTCCGTCCATCTGTATGTCTGTTTGTCACCATGTATCTCATGAACCATGATAGTTAGACAGTTGAAATTTTCACAGATGATGTATTTCTGTTGCCGCTATAACAACAACAAATAAATATCATAAATGAGGCTCCCATACAACAAACGCGATTTTTTTCCGTTTTTATAGATTCGTATATACGTGCGTGTACTGTGTCCTTCGTGCGCGAGTCGGACTCGTACTTGGCCGGTTGTTTTATTACCGCACACTCGTGCGTGACGTCACCGGCCTCGACGGAAGACCAGCGCCGGCTGGTTGCAGTCAGCGTTATGCTGAGTCGAGGCCGGTTTGTGACATAATTATTTTTTTTTAATTATGTTCGTTATATTTTTTTTGTATGTATTGTAATCTAAGTGAATAGAACAGCATTTAAAATAATAACTATGGACATGGACTGGACAGGATGAAATAAGGTCATGAAGGTCAGATGCACACTCTTGAAGGTGTATCCAGTAGAAATCCGACGCACAAGAAACTTTACGTAAATGTTCAAGGCTTAGGACGTAAACAACGAACATAGGTGTAACAGAGAGAGTAGGTAACAAAATCATTGCAGAATTATATTAATTGATCAGTATTTCGATTCCCATTCGTAACCTGAATTACGTTACTATTAAAATAAGGGTAGTTTAACTTACGAGTAATCCGAAACAATCCATAAACATATCAGAATAGACTTCTTTGTGATCCATCCACTGGTACTCTGCAGTTAGTATTCGACATTTCTTAATTTCACGACAACAACGACACTTTGCTGGGTTTATGATAGGTCCTTTGCTCTTCCCAACAGTAGCTGGAGCCGACATTTTGATGAATTCATGTAGTTTTTATAGAAAAATTAATAATTCTATTTCCAAATACGAGATATAGCTTTTTTTTCTTGCAATATTATGCCATTCGAATTTGTTTTGACTTTTAATTGTTTTAATATGTATAATTTGCCCCAACGGGCAGGCTAAAGCTGTAAAGCCATACTGCCTTGCCTTCAGTTTTGCAATACATGTCTTACATCTATACTTACAGTCAAAGTCCAGTCTTGGTCAAGTCCAGTCCACACCAGTCAAATTCAGCCATGCCTAAGTAAAGTAGTGGCGATTTTACTATAAGCTTTGATGGAGTTTTTGGAAGCAAAACGAAAAGTCATGTTTCTCCACTTTCCCACCCTTGCGCTTGTAATTAGGCACTATGAATAAAATACACTATTTTTATACATATACAATTATACACTCGAAAAAACACTAGTTTTGGAAAAATAGTACAATGGGGCGATACGACACTTTCGGCGTTCCTGCCAAAACTCCTCATCGTATAACGTTCACTCTTCTTCTTCTTTTCAGTTATTGATGGCTTCGCGGCATTAAGTCATTGTCAAGTATTCAATAAATTTCATTTAAAGTCACAGTTAAACTCACGTTAGTCATGGTCTAGCCACAGTAAGCTGGTGGGAATTTTACTGGAAGTTTCTGCGGAGAACGAGAAAACACAAAATGTCACACTTGTTTACTTTATCATATGGCTACACTTGTACACCGGCATCGTCAGAGTTATAAAAAAAAGTCATTAACAAATTATTAAACTGAATAACAAAAAGTTATGACAAAATGGCTTCGTCGAGCAAAAATAACGTATGGTGAGTTGTTTTCTCTTTGCTTACTCGGTAGTTAGCATTTTCTTGGTAATAAAAGATCAAATATTATTGTGTAAAATGTTAGATATATATTATGCAAGTAAATGTTATTGTTTGAATTGCTGAATTTGTCCTGGAATAGCTATTAAAATACGGGGGTTTTTAAACTAGCTTCCTGAGGGATCCTGTGATATGTCTGGTAAAAACTGTACGTATTATATTTCGATAATGTATGCTAACTAATAAAGCCAAAAATCAGAGGCAAAACAATCTCGCCTATCAGTGAAGAGGTTCGTCATGTAAAGTTCAGTCGTCAGGTATATACACATGTGAAACAATATCGGAAAATGGCATCTTTTGCAACGGTGCATTACAGAAAAGTATAATATAATTCTACAAATTATCGAAATCGATACGGGTATTTCCCGAGAGCATACGCCTCATACGGCTCATACCGCCTAGTCGTAATATGCTTGGACTTGGACCCATAATCGATTATTCGTATCTTGAGTAAAGTTTTATAGCTGTCAAAATATTCTTATGTTTTTTTTTTATTTATTTATTGGCAACAAACATTTATAGCTCTCATTTACTAATAGGACACAAGAAGAAGACACCAATCCTAGCGCTTGGGTCCCCATTGCGACGGCGGGCCTAAGCGCGGATAAACAAGACCGCAGTACCGTGGACCTAGCGAAACTCTTAGAGGACGCTAGGTTCACGGAAATAATAAAGCCGCCGCTTTCTGGAGATAGAAAGCGGCCGACCAGTTCGAAAGGAAAAGGAGAGGGTAAAAAATCAAAAAAATGCTGATAGAGGTATGTTAGTCAATAATAATGGTGCCTATAATAACAAACATTTTATATTTTACATAATTTATGAGGTCAATTTAACAACTTTTAAATTTTTGTTACAGATTACGAAACTACCCACTTGTTGATTTTTTTGTAAATACATTATATTCTTATTTTTCTAATCTAATTTTATTTTAAAATATTAAAGGAACAATGCAATCATGTAGTCTCTGAAGGAGGTAGAAGACGCCCGCTACCCGCGCATTCCTGTAAGTACAGACTCTAGTAAAAAAAAATCGAAGTTCGGTATGTCACTGCGAAAAAAATTTTGTATTTATTTTATATTTTTTACTGATAGTTAACTTTATTTTAAGAAACTCATTTTAATATTTTGGGTTTCTATGCGTTAGTTTAATTCTAATACGTTTTCAAACTTTTTATAGTTATGACGTCATGAGTACGGCTAAATATGTAGATTATGCCTTTGCCATACAAAACATTTGACACATTTCATTAACTTTGACAAGAGAGTTTTGGCGGGAACGCGGGAAGAGTCGTGTCGCTTCGTTGTATTTTTTTCCAAAACTAGTGTTTTGTCGAGTGTTTATGCATAAAAATGGTGGTGTTTTACTCATAAAGTGCCGAATTACAAGCGCGAGTGTGGGAAAATGATATAATGTGGTGAAACATGAGTTTTCGTGTTGCTTCCAAAACTCCATCGAAGCTTTATAGTAAAGTTGCCACTACTTTACTAAAGTATGACTGGCACGAACTGACACGAATTGGACTTGACTAAGACGACTTTGACGATAACCATAGTTAAGATACAGCAGAAATAACACTGAAGACGAGGCAGTATGGCTTTATAGCTTTAGCCTGCCCGAAAGGGCAAATTAACGAAAAAAAAAAAAAAAAAATAACTTTGACAAAAGAACTTACAAGTTTTTTTTTTAATTTGCCCCATCGGGCAGGCTAAAGCTGTAAAGCCATTGTCACGTCTTCGGGTTTTACAATTTATGACATAAAGTAAACAAATCTTACGTCATAAAAGCAATATCAGAGTCCAAATAACGTTTCAAATATCGTTATCGTTTTTCTTTACATATCGAATGAGAAGCCATTGTCCCTTAACATTAAGAAACTAAACCCTAGGTTATAAGTTCGTTGCGTACCATCGATTGGCTCGTTTAATAAAATAAGAAACACGTGGTGTATTTTATACCACACTGGAAATAAAATTACGTCTGAAATAAACACACGCATTTATGTTTTGCTATATAGTTGTTTTGAAAGTGGGCTGTAAGCGTCAGTCGCGTCAAGCCGCTTTTGCGGTGCACTAAAAAAACCACAACGTGAGTGTTTTCAGCAGTTAATGGCAGCCCGTACACGTAGCGCGCGATCCGCGATCCGCGATCCGCGATCAATGATCGCGATCCAGACTGATCGTGTACGAAGCGGATTGACGGACTGATGCTCCGGATCGCATAATATCTAGAAATTTTGAAATCATGATCGCGGATCGCGGATCGTGATCATGATTGAACGTGTACGGGCTGCCATAATGGAGCCAAATATATTTTTCAACTAATTATCTAGTACCTACTTCGATTTTTACACGATAATCTGAGATTTATTATTTAATCTGTTTTCGAAAGAAATTTTTTTGCGCACCTAGAAAGTCTTATTGTAAGTATGTTGTTTGATAATAGAGAAATTAAGAAATTTTTGCTGCCTTAATAAGAAGTCACCAAAAATTAACTTTTCTGCTAGAGATTACAGCGTAATTATTGTGTGCCACGAGTGTTAGGTTCTACCGGTGCTTTGATTTAACAACTTTGATAAAACATAATTTTAATGATAAGCTTATAATTTTGCCAAAATTAGTGTTTTGTCGAGTGTTTATGCATAAAAATGGTGGTGTTTTATTTATAAAGTGACGAATTACAAGCACGTGTGTGGAATAATGATATAATGTGGTGAAACATGATTTTTGTGTGACTTACAAGACTCCATCGAAGCTTTTTGTAAAAGTCGCCGCTACTTTACTAAAGCATGACTTGATTGACACGGACTGGATTTGACCAAGACTGGACTTTGACTATAACTATAGCTACGAGGCAACTTATTTAACGTAAGAAACTTGAAAATATAAAACACTTGACTTGGCAAATGCTCAAATGTCGACGCCAAAATCAAAGAACAATAAAAGATACTGGCAATAAGCCAAAAATAGAATGCCAAAATAATGATAAAAAACGGGTTTGTGGTTTGTGGTATTTTTTTGCAAGCTTGTTTGAGGAGTTTAATGTGGACTGAAATAATGTTGATTAAAATTGAGAAAATGGAAAACAATTATCTAAAAATATATTGTTTTAAATAAGTGAAATCGTGTTGTTCTATTAAAATGATTGTAATTCACCGCAAGGGGCCTGTAATCGAGTCTATATCGTGTAGGTGTTGCGGCGACACAAAACGATGTCGTTTGTTGAACGAGGAGTATGAATGGCAAGGTCAGAAAGAAGTTTATTCCGATATGTTTGTGGACTGCTTTGGTTTGCTGGTAAGATACCCAACATCTCTTACTTTTAAAAATCATGTTTCTGACATCAGTATAGTGCCACCAACTTAGCTGTTCAGGTGGCTAAAAATGGAACTACACCCGCGTTATTGTGACAACTCTGTATTTTTTTAGTTTTATTTTATTATATCTTATGATATAAGTACAGATTAAAGATTGGCCTGAAATATGTTTTAATTTGGCTTTTTTCTTGGCGAATTTCTTAGGTGGCTATAACAAATTCTCCACTGGCGCCGCTGTCATCTGAACAGTTAAGATGGTCGGACTGTAGCTTCGCTGAATAGAACGGCAAGTCAAGTGTTGTATATAAATCAACACGCAGTTTGGCGGCAAATTAGGAAATGAGGTTTTAGTGTTTTATTAAGTTACTCTGTACATTCATACATTGTCTACATAATTGTGTTTATCACCGGCTCGTAATCGTGCTCAAAATACTATGAAAATTGTTTTGTTTATTTATTTCGACGGTACTCGGCCGTTAGTATCGGTATCGCGAAAGTTTTAGAATGGTCTGCTGATACAATTAGTGTAGTGTGCTGTAGTAACAACCTTAGGTTTTTATGAGACTAAAATAAAGCATCGTATTTTGTGTGAAATATATCGTAGATCTGTGAAAACTGTCTTAACTATCACGGTTCATGAGATACAGTCTGGTGACAAAGATAGACAGATAGCGGAGTCTTGGTAATAGGGTACTGTTCTATACCCTTTGGGTATGGAACCCTAAAAAGACTCAAGATGAAACCAAACCTTTTTTTTCTATGGTTGACAGGCTAGATGTTTGACCACAGCTCACCTGATGTTAAGTGAAGGTGTGGGCGAAGATAGTAAAGCACACCTAGCCTGGAATGGAACTGGCTCTGGAGTGAGGCTGCCAGAACCAAGCTATGGTTTCCTCACGACATTTTCCTTTACAGGCAGCTCAAGCTCATTGTTGGGGTTTGAACCAACACCCTTCGGCATGCGAACCTACCGCGCTAACCACTGAGCTATCATCACTACAAAAAGTACCTGTGAAGGTGTGTGCCTTTCTAACTATGCATTAAAACCTTAGAATAACCTAATATGTGTATATGAACCAATTCCCTTATTATCACAACTACCCTCATTTATAAGGACATAACATTGGGTTTTCAGCTGTCACATTTGGATGGAGAAGCCACTGAGAGAGCAATATGTGCCACATGTGTGTCTCGGCTCCGGGAAGCCTCTGCCTTCCGCAGACAGGTGCTGGCTTGCGAACAACGGCTGCTAAAGAAAGAGATACATGTGCATGATGAAGGTGTGTATTAATACTCAGTACTTTATAAGATCTTATGTGGCTGACAATCAAATATTTTGAAATTGGTTTTGTGTTAATCTAGGTTATGTTATCTGCATGCCAAATGACATATTATGTACAAATATGTCGAGAACAAACATACATACAAAATGGCTAGACTTTATTTTTAAAGATTCAATTAAAATTTAATTGTCAAATGTTGATAGTAAAGATCTTATACAATAAATAATAATTAATACAGTTCCATAGCTGAATACAGTTCGATTCCTATACAGGACTAACATTTGTGTGACTAAGATCAATGTTTGTTCTGTATCTGGGTGTACTGTATGTATTATAATTATGTGTTTACAAAAAAAAAAAGTATTTAAGTATTCTGTCAGCTGTCTGGTTCCCATAGTACAAGCTTTGCTTAGTTTGGAGCTAGATGGCGCCGTGTTAAACGTCCTCCAATATTTATTTATTTATACAAATTACTTATTTTAGAGGTGTACAATAATGTAAGTTAAATTTTATTACATTGTATTTATCATTAATATATGTACTCTAGAATTATTTATAATTTTTTTTTATAAATAAGTAAAGTAACTAAGACATGTAACATTTAAAATAATAGCTAATCTAAAAGACCGCTATCAATGGGAATAGTTCCCAAAACGCGGCCCCATTGCCGCGTTGTATGGCAATACTCAAACACTGAGCAAAATAAAGGCCAGCGTTTTGTTCACGTGTGGCGTCGACCAGACGAGATGACAAGTCTTTAAATATTTGTTTTTGTTCCCGGTCCTCACGTTCCCAAATTTTCAACCCCAAAAGGCTCAAATATGTACCCACTGTCCCACTGTGTTATGTATTTGTTATTTGGTTTATAATTACATAACAATTAAAAGTGGATGTCAAGTTAATTGAATCTAAATGAGAAAATATTACAATTACAAATTAAAAAGTTTACAAAACAAAATGTAAACTTTTTAATGTTAACAACAAATCAAAAAGTTTACTTTTTAATTTGTTTGCCGCATCTGTTATTTCATTCTGTCGACAAATGTTATGATTTTGACACTTTTAATGTTATTTTGAATATGAGTTTTGGCGGGAACGCGGGAAGACTCGTGTCGCTCCGTTGTATTTTTTTCCAAAACTAGTGTTTTGTCGAGTGTTTATGCATGAAAATGGTGGTGTTTTATTCATAAAGTGTCGAATTACAAGCGCGAGTGTGGGAAAATTATATAATGTGGTGAAACATGACTTTTCATGTTGCTTCCAAAACTTCATCGAAGCTTTATAGTAAAGTCGCCACTACTTTACTAAAGCATGACTTGACTGACACGGACTGGACTTGACTAAGACTGGACTTTGACCATAACTATAGATAAGAGACAGCAGAAATAACACTTAAGACAAGGCAGTATGGCTTTACAGCTTTAGCCTGCCCGATGGGGCAAATTAACAAAAAAAAAATTATTTTGAATATTTAAATGTAAATGGAGAAATTACATATAACTTAAGTGTTGTCAATAAAATATATATTTGTATATATATTAACGTGAGGAATATGATGTTTCAGCTTCTGATCCCACTCCAATCAACATAAAGACTGAAAGAGCTGATGTGGAAGTTGTTAAAGAGGAGATGGATCCTACCCCACCAGTTCCAGCTTCATCGGTGAATGTTGATGATGTCAATGATGGTCAGGACTGTGATGATGGAGTCAATGATGAAGATGATGGTGAGATACACTCAAAGATAAATTTAAAATTTAAAAAAACTTTTACCCGTGTATAGTATTCTAAGAGTTAAACCCTTTCATTTGATACCCATATTGAGGGAGTTGTAAAAAAATATGTAATCCGCCATTTTGTGGCGGCGGCCATCTTGGACCGATTTTCATCGAACATAGCTAAGAACACTCCCGACTAATTCACCTTGCAAACAAAAAACCGTTCGGGAGCTATGATGCCGCAGACAGACACACAAACAGACACGTCAAACTTATATCACGCCATCGTTCGTTGATAGGTAAGTGGGATCGCATGTGAAGGATGTAGATTCAAATTCTACATCATTTCGCGTGCTACCCACTAAAGTGCCATCCATAATTACGTCACACGTTAAGTGTGACATTGTGTGACAAGGGGCGGGGAGGGGTCCCACATTTTGTGACATAACATTTTTTCAGATCCCGTAGTACAAGCTTTGCTTAGTTAGGGACTGGGTGGCTCTGTGAAATGTTCTACGTACTACATTATTTATTTAATTCATAATTCATAACATTTATTTGCGTATATATGGGTAAAGTACAGTTATCACGCCTTTCGGCATGCAAAAATTCGTCTTATAAAATAAATAAAAAATAATAACAATAATAATTACGAAATACAATGTCAAAAGCAAAATTATTAAAATAAATGTCAAGTTTTTTATTACAATTATGCCAACATAATTAATATCAAAATTTGTCCGTCAAATACTCTGTGACAGCATAATATGCCTTCTCCAGCAGAAATGTTATAATAATTTATTTATGTATATTAAATATAATTTTAAAATACATGAACACTATACGTATTTATAATACAAGTCAAGGAAAAACAAATTAATTAATTAAAAACTCGGTCCACCGGTCGTGCCCGCCGCAAACGTACATTTATTTATTTAATTTACAGTATATTTATTTATTTAATTTACAGATAACATGAGCTTAGCCAGTCTGGTGGTAGATCGAAGGAAAATGTTGAAGCCGCTTAAAATTAAAAAGAGACTTACCAAAGCGAAACAGAGTTCAAAATCGAGCAAGACGCCGTTACAAGATAGCATGAGGACGGAATATTTGAAAATGAAGAAACTTTTGCAAAAGAAGTTGAAGAAAGCGAAATTGGAAGATCTGGATGGTAAGCTATACTAGGTTTATAATTGGACAGCCCTGTTGGCTCATTGGTAGTACAAACATTTTTAACCCACTCAAAAAATTAGGGAGGTTCTCTTCGACTGGATGTTTTTTTTAAATTTTATTTTTGTTACGCGATAATTCCGCCAATTCGCTATGTAAAGTTTTTTTTTGTATTTATTTTATATTTTTTACTGATACATAGTAAACTTTATTTTATGAAACTAATTTGAATATTTTGGCTTTCTATGCGGTAGTTTAATTTTAATACGTTTTTAAACTTTTTATACTTATGTCGTCATGAGGTCGGCTGAATATGTAGAATATG
Organism: Biston betularia; assembly: GCA_905404145.2. Lineage (NCBI taxonomy): Eukaryota > Metazoa > Arthropoda > Insecta > Lepidoptera > Geometridae > Biston > Biston betularia. The sequence goes on from FR989890.1 coordinate 4,262,400, forward strand.
CCTTTGCCATATAAAACAAAAAAGTATACAAATACATTTGATTAACTTTGACAACAGAACTGACAAGTTTTTTTTTAATTTGCCCCATGGGGCAAGCTAAAGTTGTAAAGCCATTCTGCCACGTCTTCGGTTTTTACAATTCATGACATGAAGTAAACTAATCTTATGTCATAAAAGCGATATCAGAGTCCAATAACGTTTAAAGTAAGATAATCCAGATATTTGTATCAATAAAGCAAAAAACAACTCGACGTACGTGTATTGAAGAGATTATTATGACCGCCGTTGACTTGACATTGACAAATTTTGTTTTGGTTTGCCATTACTTTTTTAGTCTGTGAAAGTTGCCCGACGAGGTGACGCCATGAGACATCCATTGAAAGTCAAGTTTGATTTATGTATTTTATTAAAATAAACAGTATCATAGTTTACAGAGTTTTAAACCTAAACATATTGTACAGAAATGTATTATGTATTTCGAAATGGTTTTGGAATCAGTAAAGTTTTTTTTTCTTTACATACCGAATTGTTATGGAAAGTGCATAATTCGGTTATAAAAAAACAGTACCTATTCGGTTTTAATTTTTTTAAATGTAAAAGTACTGAGACGAACAATACGCTCTCCTCCTGGTAAGAAATAATGCCTGTCCATGACCGAATTATATAAATAAATAAATATATATCGTAGGACTATACACACCGCGCCATCTGGCCCCAAACTAAGCAGAGCTTGTGTGATGGAAGTCAGGTAACTGATAGAATACATAAATACTTTTTATGAATATTATAGTCAAATAGCGAATGTTCAGACGGAACTTCTGTCGGCTCAGCTATTAACTATAAACTATTCCATTTCAGCATCGGCTACGTACGACACAACACTGCCGGAACCAAATGGAAATCCAAAACCGCGTCCCAGGATACTGGAAGCCGAACAAAAAACCTTCGCGAACACCGTCAGTATCGTAGAAAACTCTTACGTCTGCCCGTTCACAACATCCTTTAGCGATTATTACTGTATATATTGTAGGCAAACGTTCACAGATCCATCCAAACTTCGAGAGCACACTCTGCAGCACGATCCGACAACGTTCAAAGAAGTTTATGACAACAAGAAATTAGCACAAATAGATATACTCAGAATAGATTGTAGATTATGTCCGGCTAGTATAGACGATATAGACACGCTAAAAATGCACTTGCAAAGAGTTCACGATAAGTCGCTTTACCCCGTCTCTAATGAATTTTTAAAATTCAAACTGACTCTAATCAATTTGACTTGTGTAGAATGTAACGCGTCCAATTTTAAATTCTTTCACGCCCTAAAGAAACACATGGCTGAGCATTTCGGCACGTGCATATGCGATATATGCGGTGCGCATTATTTCGAAGAAAGAGTATTGTTGATACATCAGAAGACTCATCAGAAACCTTCGAACGAAGTGTTCGTTTGCAAAGAGTGCGGTAAAAGTTTCAAATCTCGACACAATAGATATTTGCACGAAGCCAAAGTTCATAAAAAAGAAGCGGCGTACCCTTGCAATAAATGTGACGAGGTTTTCTTTTCGTACACGCTCAGGTACAGGCACTTGAGGGATGCTCACGGGGAGGAGAGAATGTTTCCCTGCGAGATTTGCGATCGTGTGTACGACTCGCGCAAATCGCTCAGGGAGCACAGCAGGCGGACGCATTTGAAAATTTTGAAACATCAGTGCGATTTGTGCGACAGACGGTTCTATTTGCCGTCTCGTTTGAAAGAACATATGTCGACGCACACCGGGGAGAGGAATTACCGTTGTGAATATTGTGGGAAAAGTTATCCACGTTTGCGTGGTCTCAAAGTTCATATGCAAAGTCACAGCGGGGAGAAGAAATTTGCATGCGTTTTGTGTAGCGCTTCCTTTACTCAGAATGTTAATTTGAAGAATCATATGAAAAGACAGCACCAGAGTTTAGAAATGGATGCTAGTTATGTATGATAGTGGGTATCATTCATCATAATTTCAGACGTAGGACGTCCACTGCTGGACATAGGCCTCCCCCATCGACCTCCACAAAGACCGGTTGGTAGCGGCTCGCATCCAGCGCGTTCCTGCGGTCTTTACTAGGTCGTCTGTCCACCTTGTGGGTGGACGTCCTACGCTGCGCTTGCCGGTTCGTGGCCTCCACTCCAGAACTTTGCAGCCCCATCGGCCATCAGTTCTGCGTGCTATGTGCCCTGCCCATTGCCACTTCAACTTGCTGATGCTCTGGGCTATGTCGCTAGAAAGTATAATTATAATGATATACCATTGTCATTCGGGTCAAGTTGTCGCATTTTTACTTTTGGAGCCTCAAAAACAGTGAAATTATGCATATTAAAGTATTTTTACGAAATGAGCATTTATTAGGCTATACATAAAAATGAAAGGAAAATCAGTTCAATATTTTAATATCAATAATTTTTAAGATAACATGAAAACACAACTGAAAGTGTTTGGTGGTAGATCTCCTTAGCAGGAGGTCGTCTAGGTAGGTACCACCGCAGTACCAGATATTCTGCCGCTAAGCAGTAGTGTGGAAACATTACTGTGTTCCGGTTTGAAGGGTAGTGCAGCTAGCGAAATTACTGGGCTGTTGAGACTAACCATCGAAAGTAGCGATGCCCTGGACCTTGTTTTGTTACTCAAGTACCATCCGTACACACACCCACACAGTTATCCTAGTTAATAATATTGTCGATTCATATATGAATTTATTATAATTTATCTAAGACCTGAGATAAATCAGCAGCAATACACAATATTGACGGTTTTGACAACAGATATTCTCGTATATTTAATGCCCCAATACTTGGTGGCACTATACCACCTAGTGTAACATCACAATCATTCACTAAATTATGTATCTTTAGTAAAATTGTAATCTATCCAGTAGTCTTTGCCAATTAACTGGCTGCTGGCAAGTTCACTTGACCTAATTTTCATTGATAAATTCTTTGTCCAGAGTTTGATACTCCACATTAATCGACAAAAATTGCTCGTTTTCCTTTGAGCTGAGAGGTGAAATATGCGTTGTCTGGGCGCCGGCAGCGATGATAACATCGGCGTTGAGTACATGACGATGTTTGTGACTGGGCATGGTGTGTTGTTGAAGCAACAGCTGGCTCTATTATCACAGCTTCAAACGGCGTCGACTGGCCGCTTGACCATCGGCAGGCTTATTCAAGTCACCATTCCTTTAGTAATTATCTTGCGTGGGTTCGTCTTCAAATAAAATGTTGCGTTAATTTTTGGTACGTTTATTAACGATATCACAGGCATAGCATACAAGCATCAAATAGCGACTAAGTTGTGAATATTATAAACAAGTCACCTACAATTCTTACAAAGTAATGTTATTTGTAACTGTGGATTTAATTCTTTCATCTTAGCTACAATTCCTGCATTTTCGTCAAACATAACATTTGTTGTGTCTGCCGCGAAGTCCATCATGTTCTCCCATTTTAACCCATGTTCCTTTTTTTGAGTGCTTCCAACAAGTCTGGAGCAGTTTCGTCTTTTATGTCTTTATACCCAACAATCTAGTTTTTACAGGTTTGTAGGTAAAGATTCTTGCTTCCTTTATGCTTAGCGCCTTTGTGCCTTGTGTTTTTTATATTGTTTACATATTATTTTTGTGTTATTTAGTGTTGGAACCCCAGCCTGGGTATGAGCCTCCTCAGTTTACTCCAACTCTCTCTGTCCCTTGCTTTTATTTGCCATTACTTTCCTGCTGTGGCGATTATTTCGTTAATCCATCTGTTCTTGTAAGGGTACTTTAAGCCATGTTGACTTACTCGAGTAAAGGGTGAGATAACTTATTGGCTTCTAAAATAACAGCCTCATCAAAGGTAAGATTATCAACATCCATGAAAAAGAACTGCTGGTGATCGTGGAATAACAAATGCCCCACATAAGCTAAACATGTTTCAAATAACACATACAACTAGTTAATACAAATCTTACGTGTCTACAACCCCAAAATCAAAACTAACTCAACATTATTACCTAACTAAAACTTTATGACCTAACTACACTACCCTTCACCTACCTTATGGCTAACTACCCTATGACCTATCTAATTTAACTTAGGACCTAGCTAACCTAACTTACGGTTAATCCTACCTAACTTAGGGACTAACTTAAGCTAACTTAGGGCTACCTTTTTTTTTTTTGCGTGGGGGAAATGCCTTTACGCACTTCCGCCCGCCGGGCAGACGGGCGGGGTATGTCGGGCTCGGCACCAGAGTGGTGCCCCTACCGACTAAAACCCCCACGTGTTCCCTCTGCAGTGACCATGCGGCAGGGTTGCGGGACCGCTCTCGCATTCTCCGCAACCCTGCACTGCCAGCGTCCTTCCGGACCCGCCTCGGGGAGGGTAACACCCCTCCCATACGGCTCCAGCGACGCGCCGGGAACAAGTGGCGCGTCACCTACTCTCGAGGGCCTATCCCTGGTGTGGGGCGTCAGACAGCCCGTCGTCTGACGCCCCAGGTCCTCCAATCGGAGACGGAGTACGAACCAGGTTGGCTCGTCTCCGTGTCCGCACCCGCCGGTGGGGAGGAGCTAAGGGGTCAAGCTCTCACTCCCGCTCCTCGGCTTCTCGTCGTGAGACGATGGTCTCGCAAAACGAGACCATCACCTCCCATGACCTCTCGTCGGCGACCATCTAAGCTAAGATAGTCGGCAAGGAGAGGTCTGCCCCCACAACCGCGACCAGGGATTGCCGCGGTTCCGCCTCTCCCGGGCATGTCACCAGCACATGCCAGGAATGCCAGGGCCTGCCTAGCTTTCCTCCATGCACTCCTTTACGGGGCCAGTCGGCTGAGTGTCCTTGGCCTCAGTCGCAGCGGTCTTTCTTCTCCCCCTTGGCTTTGACGGAGGCCTGGCACAAGCCTTGCCCCCGGAGAGGTGTGCCGCCGGCTTCCCCGCGGCTGCACATAGAGTGCAGTGCGGGGCGGCAGAGAGCAGTCCTTGGCCTTGTGGCCCTGCTTACCACAGCGATGACCATCATCGCTGCGGTCCACCTCTGACTTGCACTGGGCCCTGACATGGCCCAGTGCAAGACACCTAAAGCAGCGGCGCGGCCTGGCGTCTAAAAGCCTGACCTGTGCTGCCACCCACCCCACCATCAGTCGGCCTCCACTGGCCACGACCTTTTTGGCGGCCACGACGGGGCACCTCACGAAGGCGGTGCCCATGCCTGCGGGGCCCCTTCGCACTTCGCCAACCTTGACGTTGTGCTCGGGGCATCCTCCGGCTCCGGCTAGGGCCCCCCTCAGTTCGTTGGAGTCTACGGAGTCATCCAACCCACTCACACGCAAGTCCGCGGTGGTGGTCGGTCTAGACACCCGTATGTCCTCCGAGCCTTGGAAGACCTGCCTGAGCCTTTCGGCCAGGGAGTCCGCCTTCTCATCCCTCTCCGTCCCAGGAACCTCGAGGATGCGCGCCCCGGTGGCTGCGGCCCGCAGCCTCAAAGGAGGCATTCCAAGAGCCGCAAGATTGATGCGGCTTTTGGCCTCCAGCAGCACCTTGGCATACGTGATGCCCTTCTCCGCCGCCCCCGGTTGCAGCGTGATGACCACAGCTGCGGTACGGGGAAGGCGGAGTTTCGCCGCCTTCGCCTTTGCCTTTGCCTTTCGGGGCTTGAGTCCGCCCTGGAGCCGATGACCTCGCTCCTTCGGGCCTCTTTTTCTTCCTCGAGCCGCGCCCTACAACCTCCGACCATTTCTCCCGAGCAGGAGGCACCGGTCGTGTCGCAGGCGCAGGCTCTGGAACCACGGGCCGAGCCGCGGCGGGAACCTTCTTTACCCCCGTCCTCGATGGGGTGGGCCTCGAGACGCCTGAAGAGTGAGCCGCCGGAGCGGCTTGGTGAACCACTGCCGTTGATGTGCTGGCAGTGGGGGCTGTCGCTTGCTCCCTCCGCCGGTCCGCCGCCAGAGGTGGCCTGAGGCGCTTCTCAGGGAGAAGTCGTTCCTCCAGCCCTTCGAACCGAGCATCAATCATGGGGCCCACCTGCACCATGACCACTCTCATCACCTCCTCCAAGGCCGGGGCCGTAGACGAGGACGCCGAGGGCGGGTTCTGCCGAGCAGTACGCATCGCCTCCATCTCACGGCGAATCTCTTTGAGCTCCGCCGTGAGCTTCTTGTTGGCCTCTACCAACAAGGCCACCTCCTCGGGCATGGTGCGATCGCGCATCTCCTTGAAGGACTCCTGCACTATGCGTGCGGCGTCCTTCAGGGCAGCCACGTACGTGCCCTTGAGGTTCTTGGACTTCGTGGCCACCATCGTGATGGTGTCCAACGAGTCCGCAACCAACCTCTCGAGCTCGGCAGCGTCGTGGCTCCCAACCTCCCGCGAGTCCCTCTTCAAGAAGGCGCGCGATCGCTCCATATTTTCCTGCAGTTTTCCAGCCATCTGCCTCTCAGCCTCGAGCCGCAACTCCTCCTCCCGCGCTCGGTTGAGCTCGGCCTTGGCTTTCGCAAGGCCGACATATTCGCCAGTAGTAGGCGGCCGGCCTCTGCCCCTGCGCACCGCAGTAACCTTAGAGGCTGGACCTTCCAAGGCACCCTCGGAGCCGGGGAGTACGTAGGGCTTCCTCCTTTCGGAGACCCTCCTGGGTAGTCCTTTTCAAATCGCTGTTTTCCATTGTTTGTTTTGGCTCAATTTTAAGGGGTAGAGCTCCCCACAATATAAAATAAATAAATACATATATAAATAATAGAGGTCTAGCGACCAAACCACCTCAACCTTTGGCCATGCCCAGGAATGCCAGCCAGGAGCCATGTCGCAATAGCAACATAGCTCCAGGCTAGCAACCCGAGCACTCCCTTCGGTGACCTCCGAACCTTGGGTATCGCGGCCTTGCAGGTACGCCATCCTCCGACCCCTAACCGACCGCTGCAACCAAAAGAGCTGCCGTCGGTGTTACCCGACAGGGGAGCCGAGTTGACAACCCCTGCCGCGCCGCAGGCCTTGAAGGCCTGCTATCCCACGACCCGTAGGTCCGCTCGGTCCATCCTTGGACCCGTCAACCGCGGTGCTCAAAAACTGAGCCCGCTAGCCTCACATCCACTGTGCGCTATGCTGATCATAGCGCACGTGGAGAGGCTCCCCCCCGTCCAGACTTCAGCTACGGCCAACAAGATTTCCCCCCATGGAGAGAAGTTATTGACCGTACCCAGGGTGCACCCGCCCGAACCATTACCATCCCTCCGGATTAGGAATTCGCAAAGGATAGTAATGGACGAGCTTCGAGGAGGTAGTCTGGCACCGCACCCCAACTTAGGGCTACCTAACCTAACTTATGGTAACTTAAGCTAACTTACCTAACTTATGGGCCTTGGCATCATTATGGGACTCGTAATGAGTCCCCCAACACAACACTAGCAGTTGGCCTACGGCCGGTTTAAATTCAAAACTACTTTTAAAGTTATATAGTATACGGTCCATTCGTTTCGTAATTTGTAAAAGCCGTTCGTCCAACTGTGCCTTAAGGGCATCATCCTCGTCTACTGTGGGCTCTACGCGACTCAACCGGTGAAAGAGATGGTTGCCCTATGCTTGTATCCGGTTCAAGAATTTTAATAGCATGGGCTTACGATTACAAATCTCTTCTAGCTCCAACAGTTTTGATTGTATAGTTTGTAACTCTGCCCGTACATCGCCTTCGAATACACACAATTGATCCGTTGGTATTTTTACACTTAAATCCCTAATCTGGGCACGCAATTTTTCTACAGTAGTTTCCGGCACGGCATCACGAATAGCTACTTCATAAATTAACTCGTCTTTGCATAAAAGTGGAAAATTAATAGGACGTTACTCCATCTTAAGCAATTTAAGTACAGGGAAGTTCAAAACAAAAAATTAGTAGTACAAGCGCGGTAGTACTATTGTAGTAGTACAAGCGTGGTAGTACACAAGCAGTGGTACTACAAAACTTGTAATACAAAACTACTTATACAAACACTTCAATTACACAACGTTAGAAAAAATATTTCAAGACAAACCGACCCATCATTGAGCGAAAGACCAATGACAGAGGTGCACACTACCACGAACCGGCTACTGGTCCCTGTTCGGGCGCCAAAATGTCCAAGAAAAACACAAGTTGGGGTTGACACGGTTTAATGCGGCTTAAGAAGTACCCTTAAATTTAAATAAAAAAAAGTCGGGTCTAGCCGGTTGTTCGTTAGATCTTGGTTACACAATCTTTACTGATGTTAGTAACCCTACTTAAATCTAGTACACCCTAGGTTAAAGTTCATAAAGTTAAATACAGGAGCCGAGAGCGCCCCTACTGTAGTTACACCACACTACAAAAAGGTCGAGTTGACTCGTACTAATCACTAGGGGTCCTTGACTGAAGCCGCCAATACAGAACAGCTGGGACCGGAGGGTAGACACCCGCACAAACAGCTACGACGCCCCGCACTAAACAGCTACGATGACGCCCCGCACAAAACAGTCAGGATGGCGCCCCGCACAAAACAGCCAGGATGGCGCCCCGCACAAAACACCTCCGATTTGGAGGTAAATCACCACGTCACAGGAATTCACCACAGGAATACACCACAGCACTGAAGACCGCCTGAAGACACTGCACTGAAGGCGCGCTTGAGTAACGATACCAGGAAAAAAAATTGACGTGACCAAAATGGCGACGCAAACCGATGCGACTCCGGAACGGTAAAATAAGCAGACACCAGACAATCACTATCAATGACTCCCCTCGAACAAGCGAAGCGGGCCCGAAGTCCAGGACTGTCTTCGGCCACGTATTTGGAGGAAATCCCCCTCGGTCGAGGTCAACGATAGATCTGCCCAACCAGTGTTAGTGATGTCCTAAAATGGCATCCCGATTCACTCACTCGCGAAATCCAACGTAGGGATGGGGTCCCATCGACCGACTCAACAGTTAAATTGAATTTTGACAATGAACTAAATTAATCACCACAATTATCTAAAACAAAATAAAAATTAGTCACCACAATTATCTAAAACAAAATATAAATAAATCCTGCTAAATGCTGCTGGCAAACAAAAGGGACCGTTGCCAAACTTGTTAAAGAAACAACCTCAAAACTGACAACAACAAGGAGATATCATTCAAGTTGTCATTATTGTAAACATTGAAATTGTTTTACGAAAGAACAAATTTAATTTAGTTTTAAGTTAATTTTTAAATGAAATGCAAATAGGCGGTGCCCTAAAACGACTCCGAACGAATGTCTAGGCATTTCAGGTCACGGCAGACGGTGGGAACTAACAAACATCATAAGTTCAAAGGTAAACAAAAATACCGGGTTACACTATGTGCCCTGCCCATTGCCACTTCAACTTGCTGATTCTCTGGGCTATGTCGGTAGAGGGTATAATTATAATGATATACCATTGTCATTCGGGTCAAGTTGTATACAAGTGGCCAGCAGTCTCTGTATCTTGCTAGGTGCCCTGCCCATTGCCACTTCAACTTGCTGATTCTCTGGGCTATGTCGGTAGAGGGTATAATTATAATGATATACCATTGTCATTCGGGTCAAGTTGTCTGCAAGTGGCCAGCAGTCTCTGTATCTTGCTAGGTGCCCTGCCCATTGCCACTTCAACTTGCTGATTCTCTGGGCTATGTCGGTAGAGGGTATAATTATAATGATATACCATTCTCATTCGGGTCAAGTTGTCTGCAAGTGGCCAGCAGTCTCTGTATCTTGCTAGGTGCCCTGCCCATCGCCACTTTAGTGTTAAAGCGTATTGCCGTGCATCTATAAGCTTTGTTTTACTTCTTATGTGTTCGTTTATTATTCTGTGTGTTCTCTTTATTTTCAATAGACTTCTTTCCATCGCTCTATAGGAGATAGTCACAAATTATGTTTTCTTCCATTGATGTAAATATAGTGTTTTCTGGATACCCGACAGACGAAGGAGTTAAAGTTATATTTGCTTCAAAGGCAGCTTTATTTTTGATATATCTTTAGAGGGAAGTGTAGTTCAGGTTGTAGCTAGAAGCAGCGTCATGTAAACTTTTATTTCTTAAAGTAACTTCTGATATAGAGATGCCTTCTTATTGCCCGTGTTGCTTGTAGGCCGGAACTCTCTTCGCCGCGCCGATCGATGCGGCGCGGCGCATCGACCGGCAAGGTTTTGCCGTGCTCGTTTTCACAGATGAAAGATTCCACGTGCGTGTCTTCTTAACTATTTTCGCGCCCAAAATATTAACATATTTACTTTTAAGGCTTACACAATAAGTTTTTCCATGGAATAGTTTTTCCATGTTTGTAAACATTTTCCATTTTTCCAGGAACGTGATTAGAACGTTCTTATTTTGTTTACAATTATTATTTTTAAGTGTCCGACAAATTCCTACTCTCTGATAGTCCTACTTTACTGAAATGGACTTTTTTACAGTGAGTTTGTAATTTGTTCTCAGGGTTACCGTTTCTCACTATTTCTGCATAGCTGGTGATGGGGACACCCTCGTTGATGCGTTATTTTTTTTATCGTTTCCTTTGGTCATAGTTGCCAATGATCCCGAAGGACTATAATGTTCTTAAAATTTTCCATGGAAAAGTTCCATGTTTTCAAACCTTTTCCAATCTTTCTAAGAACTTGATCAGAACGTTCTCTATTTCGTTTACACTTATTTTTTAGTGTTAAACAAACACCTGCTTTACTGACGTAAGTTGTTCTTCAGCCAGTGAATGGTTGAACTCTCCTTGATAATGTCGCTATTTTTGGGAAGAGTTGGCAGCGGTGCCGACAGACTATAATGTTCATTAAATTTTCCATGGAAAAGTTCCATGTTTTCAAACGTTTTCCAATCATTTCAAGAACAAAATCAGAACGTTCTAAGAACTTTGATACTTCGTTATGAATTTTGTCACGCAAAGAAACTCCGAGCATGGATCTCTACATAGCTCGCTGAGCGACTTGCTCAGTTTGTGGACCAGGTTCACTGTAAGCGTCCACGTTTCGGCACCGTAAGTCATGACCTAACCTCACGCGATCTGCGTAAAACGAAACCGAAAGAACTGAACTACCTGAATTAAAAAAAAGATTGAACGAATGTTTTATGTGTTATAGGTATGTTTAACTTTCGATAAACGATGTATATAATTACCAAATAAATTTCATTTCATATCACAATCCAAAAAATTTTGTTACAATTCCACTAAGTAATTTACTTGGTGGTAGATCTCCTTAGCAGGAGGTCATCTAGGTAGGTACCACCGCAGTACCAGATATTCTGCCGCCAAGCAGTAGTGTGTAAACATTACTGCGTTCCGTTTGAAGGGTACTGCAGCTAGCGAAATTACTGGGCTGTTGAGACTAACCTTCGAAAGTCTCAAAGTAATGAACACCAAAGCAGCGATGCCCTGGACTTTGTTTTGTTACTCAAAGTTCTGTGTATCGCTGCAATGGTCATGGACAGGCGTTATCTCTTACCATCAGGGGAGCGTCTCGTTCGTCTCATTATTTTTCACATAAAAAAAAGAAAGTTTTTGGGTATATTTCCTAAACTTAGTACATGTTCAATAAACAAGAGACGATTACGCAAGAGTTTGTGTTTTTGTTTTTCAATTTGAGATTTACCGCTATAATAAAAGTGAGCCGTAAATGTAAGGACAATGAACTGCTTTGTTATGCGTTACCGTTTCATGTTTTCTATATTCATGGACGTCCTAAATTCCTGTCACATTTGCGTTTCTTTTCCTCAACCTTTTGTTATGTATGAATTAGTGACTTGGCTTACCTTCTGTATTTTCCATTCCTAAGAACGTTCTCAAAGAATTATTGTTTTTTTTCCTCAATGCTTTCCTTGATTTATGTTACGACTTACGTGATATTGATTAGCGTATAATTTTTGTCAACTTGTTCGTGAGTCGCAATTTTAAATTGTCAATATCTAAAATTGCGGAATTGAGAGTGTTGGTACAATAAGATTACAATATGATTTGGTGAAATGTGTCTTTTCGTAAATACTTCCGTAACTCCAAAGGAAAAAAAAAGAAATTAAATTATATTTCGCTGGTTTGCGAGAATAGCGACGGAACTAAAAATGATTGATTTTAGAAAATGGCATTTTTTAATTTCTTTGTAAATATTTTAGTACATACCGCAAAATGTAAATAATTTATTGAGGGATTGACTTTACTGATTAAAGGAAAATTTATCGTAGTATCAAAAAACATAAAAACATTTTCGAACTTTTATTAAAATTATTTAAAAAATCGTCATACAAAGGGGGGTTTCAGACATCAGTCTTTATTCATGAGACACCAAATTATAAAAATCAAGTTATGTCATTTATTTAGCTTTAAAGCCTCTTAAAAATACAAATTAAAACTTACAACAGTGTTTAAAACTTTTGTACTTATAAGTATAACAAAAAAATAGTTTTATAACAATACAATAGGAACTTTAAATTTAGGTATTTATAACCCTGTTTATCAAAATAAATGAAATAAAAATAAACGTAAATTCTTCAAAATAAGTAATGAAAAAATATCTAAAACAGGAACATTAATTCTTAAAAGGAAATCTAAGTAAAATAAATCATTTATTTTACAACCCCTCATAAAATTGACGATAATAGTTTGGAATTATATTTTTGTTAACTAAATCTACTAGTCCTTTTTTCTTATTTTCTGAGATTCCGTTCCTTTTTTTATAAGCAGATTGCAATCTGTAATTTTCGTCCAAAGCTTTTGATGCACGGCTAGTAATTTTCACACATTTAAATTCATTTTCACCGTAAGATGTTTTATAGAAAAAGAACCCTTTGTGGTCAGCATCTACTTTCAAAATCTTTATATCTGCCATTTTCACAGTCTCATTATCAGTATTTTTATTAAAATTTCTACCCATGTCAGAAGTTAGAGACTTTAATTCGTAAAAACTTCTATGACTCATTTCTACGACTTTGTAAGGAGATCCTTTCTTTTTAGCAGTGCGAATAATTGAAATGTACTGATCCGGTGTATAGATAGGGCCAGATTTCAGAGTCTTTTTGATGCTTCTTTCAATGACAGAATGCACACTGTCTCCTTCGTTTTGTGTGTGTCCTTTTATCAGATATTTATGCGTGATACTATTTATATGAGCTAAAGTAGAAACAGCGTACATGTACATACTAATAATAAATTTATTCTTTTGCTGTCCACAGCAGTTATCAGAATAAAAAATAACATCAAGTTTGGCTTCAGATGTTAGATCTCCAAGACTTTTTAAATACTCTAAAACACAGGTCCCTATTTCTATAGCTCCTCTATTTGCTTCTCCTTCATGCCACACGTAGCAGAACGCATTTTTATTTTTCATCTCATAGATCGTAAAGTTTAAGGTATTCACTTTTGAAACATAGTAAAAATTAGACACATCTCCCCTAGGACATGGCATCACAGCTTGTAAGTCATAAACTGCTACAATAGTTGATTCTTTATCTTCTGCTTCTTTCTTGTCCTTAACCTTCTCCATTCTTGAAAGCTCTTTTTCTTTTAGATGGTTCTCATATTTAGACTTCAGTCGATTTTTATCTTCTCCAGTTGCGTTATTGTAGGCAACACAATCCTCGCACTGATCTTTCTTTGGTTGGTAAAATGCGATATTAAATTCTCCATTAAATATTCTATTAAACATGATATAATTAGCACTTTTCTCTCTTTTTTCTTCACACTGTTTCACATAATCTCTATAAATTTCTGCAATAGTCTTACTTCCATCAATATATTCTTTCTGCGTATCCGCTCGACAGTAATGGCTTTCTATTTTTGGTATCGCCTTAATGAAATTTCTCAAACTATCTTTAATATTATTATCTACGCGACTGTGATTGCCATGTTTCCCTCGAAGATCCTCCACTATAATGCCTGAAACGTCACTTCTTGATTTTTCGGTAACTGTTCGAATAAATCTATCAGATACATCCAGCGTAGACATAAAAAAACTCTTACAAACCCGAATTTTTTCGCCATCTTTGTCTTTAAAATAAAATGCGTTATTATTTCGACGTGTTCCTTTTTTATATTGATATGTCGGGACAATAGAGGTCATATTGAATGCTGCAAAAGTTCTTTTACTTTGCAAATCAGGTAATTTATAATATGCGTCAAAAATATGGCGTCGAGTCTCATCATCAAACTTTGTGTTACACTTTAACTTGCATTTTTCTGTACATCCTGGTCCTAATCGTCTCTCTCGTATAACTTTATTATTTTTGCCTACATATTCTTTCCCTGCATTTCGTAGACGTTTTGCTACATTCGATTTCCAAAGTCCTGGCTGCATTTTCCTCTTACGTGTAATATTTTGGTTTGATTTACGTGAAATATTTTCTTCTTCATTCTCTTCTACTGTTTCAACCGAATCTGACGATAAATCATGATTTTCAATGTGATAATTAGGATCTGCGATACTATCATCCGATGAAAAATCTCTTTCTTCCTTTTCTTCTTCACTTTCAGCATTCATATTGGTCAGTTCAACAGCTTTTGGTTCACTTTCTATTTGTGAAATACTTTCTACTGCAGTCTCATCTTTATTATTATCATTTACTGACTCTATACTTACCTTATTTTCTTTGGTTTTATTTTCTAAGCTATGGCCGTGGAGTCCTTTTTCATTTAAATTTATAATGTTATTGGATTCTTTATTACATTCTTCTGTTTCTCTATTGCTGGAGGAAGATGAGCTAGAAGACGAGGAAGATGAGCTAGAAGTCGAAGAAGATGAGCTAGAAGATGATGATGACGATATGGATGGTGATCTTTGTCGCAAAATCAATTTATTTTCTTCTGAATTATTACCTGAAATCCAATAAACATTTATTTATTAACAGAATAAATACAAAAAGCAATAGTTATTTCACGGGTTTCTTGCAGAGGAACAAGCTATTATGTAATAGAAACACTCACATTTTTGTAATTCCCGGGAATCGAACCCAGGAGATTACGATCAGCCACTAGCGTGAGCGTAAACTATTTGCAACAGGACAAACTACTACATCGGAATAAAAATGATATCGAAAAATCTTTCGACTGGTTGAATTCAAATATTTTATTTTGCTTACCTGATGTGTTATTATAATTTATATCATTTTC
Organism: Biston betularia; assembly: GCA_905404145.2. Classification (NCBI taxonomy): domain Eukaryota; kingdom Metazoa; phylum Arthropoda; class Insecta; order Lepidoptera; family Geometridae; genus Biston; species Biston betularia. The sequence goes on from FR989890.1 coordinate 4,277,521, forward strand.
GATATTTTCATCGCAACTTGTTGCATTTAACGGCAAACTGCTTATAAGTGTATTGGAACCTAAAATATTTTAAATAGTTAAATAGTTGAAAGAATAAATAAAATTGAGATAAACTGCAAATATACGAAAATTGTAGGCTAACCTTGTTCACTATTCGTTAAATCATGTTGATCTTCATTTCCTTTATTTTGACTGGCCGCTTCTTTCAACTTTCCCAAGAATAACATTCTTTCTGCCATCTTGAATAATTCTGTTAAAGATAATTATCTAAAACAAATAATTTAACGTAAATAATTAATCATCAAATAATACCATGTAAAAAACTAACTCAATATTTCTATCCCAAAATCTCTTAAACACAGACGCATTTCGTAATAAGAAGCAAAACCATGCCCACTTTTTTCAAAAATAAGGACGTTTCTTATTTACGACAAAATAAAATCCGTTTATTTTTCGTGAATATAGACTCAAGTTACAAAAAGTCGGTATAAAATACAATATCATAAGCAATCACTCATATTTATTCAAGAATACAGGCGTAAATAGAAATGAGACATAAAAAGATACTTACTTTTATCAGGAACAACGACGGATCACTAAATGAGTCACTATTCTTGAAAAAAAATCAACAATTGTTGCAACCAAACTGTAAATACGTCGGTATTTTCGAGAATCGACCGTGCGTTCACTCTGTTGTCATTGGCTCAACTGAGATGAGTCTTTATTTGTGATTACGCTTCGAGTGTTTTGTCTCAAGTGAATAATGACGCTGTCTCTTTCTAACGAAAGCTGGCGCGATATTGGCGTTGCGTCTCTGTTCACGATAAAATATCAAAGATTTATGATTGTTTGGCATACAGAATTCAATTTGACAGAATTTTGAATTACGTCGGTATCCTCGCAAACCAGCGATTTGTTTATTGAAGAAAAAACGGATACACCCAGTTACAATTACCTCACAATACATTAGATGTCATATTATAAACTTATGGTAGCATGTTAATAATTAGTCAAAATTTATACAAATACAAAAAACAAATCTAATTATTATTAGATTTGCATGCCGCAAGGCAGAATATGGCGCTCATAATCTTTTTTTAGGTACGCAATAAATTAATTATGAATTACTTTTACCCCCCGCGTCCCCCATATGTATCCGCCACAATCTTTTGAAGATTACATTTATTTTTAAAATTTTGGCGGCCTTGTTAGAAAAACTAGCTCCATCAATGAGGAAATTCCGTTTACTCTACTACTTGTAAAAACTGGGCTGTTTAGGAGGTAATATTTCATAATGAATATTTCATGTAAAATGTTTTCCTTAACCGAACACCTGACAGCAAAAAGCCTACTGTCGCAGCGGAACACTTTTTGTTTTTCTGTTTTTCCTTGTTTAAAATAATTTTTTTAATGATATTCTTTGTACTATATTATCTCTTTTAAATGTATATACAATATGTACATATGTTCATTACTGGGTTGTAGAGAGTTACCATTCAAAGTCTTAAGTAATGAGCGCTAAAGCAGCGATGCCGTGGACTTTTGTTACTCAAAGTTCTGTGTGTCGCTGCAATGGTCATGGAAAGGCGTTATCTCTTACCATCAGGAGAGCGTCACGTTCGTCACATTACTTTCACTTAAAAAAATCTTGTTTTGATTTTTACCACTTTTACAATTGACTGATTAGTTTGTACTCGAGTTTTTTTAAATGTAGGTTTGGTCTTTGACCCCAGCTCACCTGATTTTAAGTGACGGTGTGGTTGATGTAGACGCATCTAGCCTGGAATAAAATTGGCTCTCAAGTGACGCTGGCCCAATTCCGATACGAACATCCGCGCCTCGGAGCACTACGGTACTTTATTCATTTATTCATAATATAAATAAATAATAAATAAATAAATAAATAAATATCACAGGACATTACACACAGCGCCATCTGACCCTGATATATATCTGATAATATCTGATATATTCATAAATCCTAGGTTAATTATATTATCAGGTGTTAGTCAAATTTGCCGCTAGGACTTGCCATATTGCAGACATATCAATGTTTTTTTTAACACTATACAATGCAAGTCAAATTGGAAAAGATCAATAATAGGCATTAAAATAAAATTAATAATTAAAAAATTAAAAATTAATAAAAAAATATTTTTTGTATTTGTATATATTTTGTCATTTTAACTAATTAAAATGCTATCATAAGTTTTAAAGCTAATAAAAAAGAGTAAGACATCTAATGTATTTTAAATATTTGTGAGGTAATTGTAACTGGATGTATCCGTTTTTTCTTCAATAAACAAATTTAATTTGTTTTATACTATGTAGAGGAGGTGGTATATGTACATATGTCTATAATCCTTACCAAGGCTATTCTATTTTTATATATTCTTCCGAGTTTCAAGGTTTCAACAAACAAAAAGACTAATGAACAAAACAAGATGGGGTGAGAACGCAAAAAGACCGCGTCTAGGCAGTTAGTCCGGTATTCATTAACTGCCCCAACCAGTCTAGCTGGCCATGTAAACTTTGTTGTAGAATTCGTATAGAGGCTCGAAAACTACGCAAAATTCAATGAAGTGCGTATTTATTTACGCATGCATCCGTAAAAACAAAACAATAAAAAGAATAATCTTTATTTACTGTAGTGTAGTGAAGTCTGTTTGGTAAGATATTTTTGTAGGCAGGCGGGACGCTAAATAATTTAAAAGTTCCGTACGCAAACTTTAAAATTAACACTCTCCAACAATGCACTACTATATGTGCCATTAACAATCCTGTACAAAGCGCATAGGTCTGTGATATTCTGTGACCTTCAAGACTTTTAATTTTCAATTTGTCCCATTTCTAGTTCCTAATTAATAGGAGTTTTTCTAGGTGTAGGGAGTGCGTCCGCTGGTCAAATTGATTTGGTTCTAGTTGTGATGTCTCTGATTGCTCCTCAGTTTGATGTAATGCTGATTACACTGGTTTCAGAGTAATTCTCCTATCATTCCAGTGGGAACACCCTTCTAAAGAGTCACCAACAACGTAATTAGATAAAGTGACAGCATTATCAGCAGTTAGTGTTAGTGTAGCCACTGTGTCCGAGGTTTCTATTTCTTGTACGACAACAAATGTTTGGGCAGTAGTGGCATTGCTCATGTCTTTAAATACTCCGGTTGTGTAAGTTTGACCGTCATCTGGATCTCGGTTTCAGAAAATACAAACCCATTTCACGGAAAACAAACAAAAATAATATTTTTCCCAGTTTGATGCGATGTCGACATCCCTACACGCGCTTTGCGCTAAACCCGCGTGAATCAAAGCTAGTAGGGAGGATGTTCTACTTGTTCGGGGTCGTGAACTCCCGAGTACTTTGCCTGCACAAAGTGAAAGCTTGTATCGCAAGAATCCAACAAGAACTATATATAGCAGTTTGCTATTGTTTGTGCAATGCATCTCACCAAACACTCCCATGAACGACTGACAAATTTTGATTCGCTTTTCTACATAATAATATGTACTTTACAAATTTTGTCATGATCTTGTTCTTTTTCATGTTTCCTTTGTCTTAAATATTATTTGATAGAAACAGCTGTAAAGCAGCTAATAGGCCTATAATTCTTTCGTTTTGTATTCATGTCAATTTTCCTTTCCTAATACGCTCCATATCCAATGATAATAACAAGCGCTAATTGATGCAGAGCTTGCCGATGGAAAAACTTCAATTACCGCATTAATTATTGCGATTTCGATATCAAATTGAATCTTATGAACATGCCACAGACATTCAGGAATTCTGGATGTAATTAATTGTAATATTGTGGTATAGCTAGACTGTTTGCTGTCACACGTCAGAACGAAAAAAAAAATGGTAGAACTTTAACTGTTTTGTTTGTACTTCCGATGTCGGTGTCGGTGTGGATTTTTAGCAATTGTGTAAAAGGGTTAGGACGCCTTTTAAAAGTTCCAAGTCTTGTCGCAAATTGGGGAAGAAAAAATTATGATTCGATTTGATCTCTTTACTGGACAGTCCTTAGTGTTAACTCCTACAATCGACACGATGTTCGATACATCTAGAGGATTGTTTCCGATTTTATCCTTACGTAGGACGGAAATAGCTGCTCCCGTGTCGATAAGTAAAGTTACTGGCTGACCATCAACATGAAATTTACAGTAGAGTAATTCTTCAGGAGGAGTGTTAAGGACTGAAATCGGAATGGCATTAGGTTCAGAAATGGAATTTGTTTCGAAATTAGATTTAGAATTGATCTTACGATTGGATTTAGAATAAGGTTTTGATTTTGTCTTAGATTTAGAGTTAGATTTTGATTTAGGAATGGATTTGGAAGTTTTGTTAGATTTGGAAGATACAGTGTTATGACAGCCAAGAGTTTGGGGCTGGTTACCCTGTTCGTAGGCTGATGGATGTGGTTTGTGTGAAAGCATCGCGACTTGGTCTTCGATAGACTGCATTTACCTGCGTCGATGCTTCACACATAGTTTTTTGTGATTCTATTCTAATTGTAGCGCGTTGAGGTCTAGGACTGATTCTAATTCGGCCATTTGAGGCTGGCTTGCTTGGATCTGAGTCATCGATTGGTAATGGGCTGAAACGGTTTCCATCGAGTTGCCCGATTCGATGGCCGCCTGTGAGTTTAAGCGATTGACAGTCTTAGTTCCCGGCGGTGTTGTAGAATTGACGTATTGAGAGTTCCTTTGATTGTTGTATGCACGCTTACGACATTCATAGATTAGATGACCTAGGTTTTTACAGTAATTACAGTACTTCGCGTTAGAAGACGGAGCACTCGGAGGGTTGTTCGCTGGTCTAATTGGTCGGCTTTGTTCGTTAAAGAAGGTACGCGGTGAGAAATTTACGCGTGGGTTAGTTGTCGGTTTTGATATTACTAGACTTGCTCGATAAAGTTGTTGGCGAGTCAAGTTCATTGCCCTAATTTTGTCTTCTTGCATAGCAAAGCGTCCTGCTTCAGACAATTGTTGGAACTCTTTTGTCCTTAACATCGCTCCTATTTCATTGTTAAGGCCATTTACAAATACGGTCAGCGCGGTCTCTTCTATACAAAGTTTTCTACCTAAGATTCGTCACTGACTTCCGCCGTTAACTTTTCTATGATTTTACTTCGCAACAAATCAACACGGTGATAAAATTCAGTCACAGTTTCCTTTTGTTTTTGAAAAAGTGACTATTTCCAAAGTGAGGTGAGCAATAGTTTTTACATGGGAAAATTTTTCAATTAAATAAGTTTGTAACGTTTCCCATGAGGAAAATTGTCTGGTATGAACATCAGCGGCATATGGCCCAATAATTTTGTTTAGTGCGTAAATTAACAAGATATCTCGATCATTTGGTGAGGCTAATTGTAAAGCAGCGCTGCAAGATCTAATGAATCGGTAGACATTTGAAGCCTGTGATGTGTCGAAGTCAGGTACCTACTAATTTGATAAGGTTCTCAATCGAAAGATATTTGGAAGTTGAAGTTGCCATTTTAGAGAACTTGTAGAACACAGAGAGGGATAAATTTCAATAAAATGTTTGTAAGAATAACCCTAGGCAAGAATAATAAGTTTTTGGAATTTTGTTAGAGAGTAGGAATATGAGCAAACCAATAGTAAGCCACTTACCACCACAGCAGGGACAGGACGGCGAGCATGGTTCGGCGACACATTTAAACCCCTTCGGGAACCGCACACATCAGTTCTGTTAGTTAGCGTTAGCGTCGACTTAGGTATACTCGCGCCTATCCTACCGACTGCGCCAATTTGTTAGGCGGTCAGTAACAACTACTAGTTTTTATAGACGAATTATTATTTATTGACAAGAAACTTAAAGTAGATACAATTTGAATGAGAGTTGGGATAGAACTGGTTGTCGAAAATGGGTACAAGGAGTTTAAATACTCAAGGAGTAGGTAAATGATGTGGGAACGAAAACAAAATATTTATAATTACTAATGCTACACTCTTAACTACGATGACAACTTAATTATACTCTTGACTAATGACTTATTTGAAATACTTAGCTAAGGGAATACTTAGCACACTTAACTAATATACTATGTATAAGGGTGGGAGTCCGATCACATAACATTATAGTGTTTTCCGCATTGGCGTGACTGGGGTCACCGCCAGTGCGGCAACACACACCAGATGTGTCAACCAATATGAGAACTAGCTGCGCCCCGCGGTTTCATCCGCACGATGATGAAAAGTAGCATTTGTTAAATCCAGGGTGTCACCTACCTCCATACTAAATTTCATCAAAATAGGTTCAGCCGTCTAAGCGTGAACAAGTTACAAACACGCTCACAAACTTTCGCTTTTATAATATTAGTGTCTTAACTAAAACTAAACCAACTAAATTGAACTACCACTACCGGGACTTATACATAGAGTAGTTACAAAGACCTACTGATATGGAGTAAGTTATAGATATTGTAGGGTAATAAAATAATTTTTAATACTCAAATCAGATTTTATTTACTATAATTTTTAAAATTGGGGAGCTCTACTAACCAACTAGTCTGTAGAGCTCCTCAAGGCCGCTTCAGAGCAGCCTCAACGGCTGCCTGCCACTCTTTGTTAAGATTACATATTTCTGGTGAGGAGAGGCATGGTCGCCTCTCCTCGTAATGCTCCCTTAGATGGACTTACAGCATGGTCAATATCAGGTAACTGCTCTTGTTCAGCATTTGGTGTGTGTTGCGGATAGAGTGGGGCTGTATAGTAAAAGCCTCTTTATGGTTTCTTCTTATTTATTGCTCCGGATCTGAGTGGTTCTCGCTGAATATCGTTTCTTGACCAACTGCTGCTGAATACTGCTCGCTACTGACTACTACCACTGACTAGTGCTCGCTACTGACTACCACCGCTGACTACAATTCGTACGCCGGATCGCGGGAGATGGATAGGCGCTCTCATTGATCGACCAATCACACGCGACCTTTATCGCGCAATCAGAAAGCGAGTCATGCTATCTCGGTCGCACATATTGCTATTCTGTGCTCTTCCTCCCTTCTTGGGGTTAGGTCGGGATTCGGTGTCGAGGTATTTACCTCATTACCGAGGCTGGGCTCTGGGACACACTGGCCCCAGGGGTGGTGTGGAGGGTGCGAGTCGACACCCGTTTAGGCCACGGGTGGATCTCGAGCACCCTCTGGACGTTTGGCCTGTCTTGGCTTATTTACGTTCTTGTTAACTTTGTTGGTTTATTTAGATGTATAGTTTTTTTCTTCATTATGATCAACTGGCTGCGCCCCACGGTGTTACCCTTAACATGTTTTCGGGATAAACAGTATCCTATGTTAATCCAGGGTTACCAACTACCTCCATACCAAATTTCATCCAAATCCGTTTAGTAGTTTTTGCGTGAAAGAGTAACAAACATTCTCAAAAACTTTCGCATTTATAATATTAGTAGGGTTGATCAGTATTTACGCGGAACCCTCATAGGCTTTGCGGCTGTAGAGTACAATCACTGGATTGGCGATGTAATGTAAAGATAGTTGTAAGATTATGTAAATAAATAAAGTGTGTTATATAAGAACTTAAGTGAAAATAAATTTGTGCATATTTCATAGATTGTCTTTCATTTTAGCAAAAAGTTTGTTCAGTTCGCAGAACCAGATCACCTCAAGTATACGAGTATGTACGAATTTAAATATTTTATTGATAACACCAGTTACAGGTCCTAAGTAGAATGGTTATTACTATTGTGTATCACTACATAGTATAAAACAAAGTCGCTATTTTTGTCTGTTTGTTTGTCTGTATGCTTAAATCTTTAAAATTACGCAACGGATTTTGATGCGGTTTTTTGTAATCGGTAGAGTGATTCAAGAGGAAGGTTTTTATGTATAATAACATCTATTAAATAATGGAGAAATACTGTTATTTTCAGGGTTTCTAATGTGGTGTCGTAAATTCTTACATTTCTTGCCGCTTACATTGCGTACGCAGGCTTAACCTTACAGGATTTATAAAAATAATGTACTAAGTATTGTACACCTTGAAAAGGTCTACAGAAAAGTCCGCGATGGTATATGTCTATCTCTTATCGATATCCCACAAAACCATTTTTTGTCATTTACTTTTTACGGCAAATAATAGCTAATTTTCGAAGCGATTTTAAGCACTACAGCATTATTCCTTATTTAATTAAATACCATAAATAGATTGTTGATTTAACATAGATTTATATGGCCTTTTACAGCACATAATTTCTTTGAATATTTTCGAAGATATTACAGATTTAAAAATACATTGCGTAGCGTTTGCGGCGGTACCTATCGGCCGGCAGCCGCCGACCGCAGCGCGACGCGATATGAAAAGAAGGCATACATATACATATAGGTATATGAGGCAGGTAAAGACTATGTAAATATTGACTATCAAAAAGTGATGTGGTGCATCCTATTTTGATGAATAAACATATTGATTTTTTTCGAATTTTGCACCCGTGCGAAGCCGGGGCGGGTCGCTAGTTAAATTATATTATTGTAACAGCGCGCGCAGCTACGATGGGTTAGCAACAAGTTCGCGCGTGTATCGCGGCCGGCGTCACTTGTCCTCCCCGCGCGCCTCGCCCCTTCGACTCTCGTCGCGCGCGTTCCCGAACGTTGGAGTAGTGGCTCCTTGGCACCGGTCGGTGACGCGCATCGATGCCCGTACGTTACATTATTTATTTATATGTATTTATTATGTATTTTGTAGCTGTAGGGCGTGGGTTCGATTCATTTATGTGACGATATTTTTTTATTTTTTTTATAATAAATAAACTATTCCATCAGCCATCTAGTTTCTATAGAACAAGCTTTGCTAAGTTTAGGGCTAGATTGCGCTGTGATAAAGACCTACGATATTTATATGTTTATTACTAAAATTTCATTAAAAGAAGGGAATGCATTTTAATTTTGGTCATTGTTTAAAAATTGCACCGAAACAGATATATGGTTATACGCTTCGGGTATACTAAACTGGAAGGGTAAAAAATCTTTCAAAGAAAAGGATCTTTCACAAGAATAAATAAATAAATAATAAATATGGTAGGACACACATATTTATTACACACAGCGCCATCTGACACCAAACTAAGCAAAGCTTGTGTGATGGAAGTCAGATAACTGATAGCATACATATATACTTTTTTTTTTGTAAATGCATACTTATAATAGATACAGAACACCCAGACACAGAACAAACATTTGTTCATAGATAAAATGTTTGCCCTGAGCGGGAATCGAACCCACGCCCTTCAGCTCTCAAGGCAGATATGCTACCAATGAGCTAACAGGGCTTTCACAAGAAGCACCTATTTTTTTGGCAATTGCATAATAAAAGCCTATAGCCTAATTGCCTATAGTAAAAGTTGTTCATAATGATAAATAAAACGATCCCCTCTCCGCAAAGCATATAACCCAGTTAAACATACTGAGATTAACGAAATAAAAAAAAACAAATATACTTAAAAATGAATGTATTTTTTCTTAAATTAAATTAAAGACAAATACATATTTAATTACAAGCTTGCGCCCGCAACTTCGTTCGCGTTGACTTAACACCACTATTTTCGAGCAGTTCCCAGCGACGTCGCCCTATATAAAACGCGAGCATGCCAGGCGTGCTCTCGGCACTGCAAGATGAAATTACATGGGCACGCTAGGTACCTACTGTATAAAGGTGCAATCATAAAAAGCCGTATTTCGGCTTCAGATAGAAAATAATTATGCCCGAATCCATGAAAAACTGAGAGCGCGCCTGGCGTGCTCACGGCATCGCGATAGGAATTCGTGAGGACACGCTAGGCGTGTCGGCGGCTCTTGTGTTAAGAATTATGTGTATCGACCCTGAGGTCGCTTAAATTTTGGCTCACAAGCTGTGGTGACTTTTGGCTAGCGGTTTATAATATTAGAATAAAAGTCCCTGAAGTACTTATTCTGTGAAGGCAGATTACATTTAAAAATACAAACTTATAGTTTTGAAAACTATCTACATTCAGGGTGCTTGCTCTTCATGTGTCCCTTCAAACTGCAGTTTTGAATAAAGGCTTGTCCGCAGATGTGGCATCTGAAAACAGAATTGAATCTGTTATATGCTTCACTTCGTGGTAGATCTTCGTAGCAGGAGGTCATCTTGCACCGCTGTACCAGATATCCTGCCAAGCAGTAGTGTGTGTGTGGTGTGCAGACCCCACTGTGTAAACGTTACTTGGTCCCAGTTTGAAGGATACTGCAGCTAGCAAAATTATAACTAACACTACACAAACAAAGCATGATTTTAAGAAAAAAAGTAGGATATATGAAAGATTTGATTGTTTGTTTGTATTGAATAGGCTCCGAGACTACTGGACCGATCTTAATAATTCTTTCATTATTAGAATGCTACATTATCCGTGACGGACATAGGATATATTTAATTTAAAAAACAATTACGGATCCGTATGGGAAATTAAATAATGTAAATCAAGCTGTGAAAATTTAAAAAAAAATCCTTACTTAGCATGTGCAGCGAAAACTATTGACAATAGAATAAAGTGTGGTAGCTAGCCAGCCGAGTACTAAAGTACCCTACCACCATGTTATGATTTTCTCACGATGTTTTCCTTCACCGGCAGCTCAAACTCATTGTTGGGGTTTGGACCTACGCCCTTCGGTATGTGAACCGACCGCGCTAACCACTGAGCTATCATCGCTACAAAGTAACTCAGTACTTACAAGTTATTCAGTAAAAACCTGCTCCCTTGTTATAAATCACATCTTAACATTTGAATTGTAAATATTATTTTGTTTTTAACAAAACTGTTCAACGTACTTATAATGAGGAAAATGAACATAAAAACTTCCCAGTTAAATTTCCAGTCCTATTTAAATTATAGTAAGTATGTAAATATTATGATTTAAACTTTTCGATAGCCCCGTTGGTTCATTGCTGCACAAGAGCTGAAGGGCGTGGGTTCGATTCCCACCCAGGACAAGCATTTAGTGATGTGAAAACAAATGTTTGTTCTGTGTCTGGGTGTACTGTATGTATTATAAGTACCTAAGTATGTATTTAAAAAAAAAACTAAGTATTCTATCAGTTATCTGTCTATCAGTTCAGCCGCGTGCGTCCACGCGGTGTCCATGCGTTTCCTAATTAATTACATAACTTTACATTTTTAATTACATAACTTACGTAATATTTGGCGATTATATACGAAGAAACCCCGACAGCTCCGTTGGCTCATTGGTAGTATATCTGCCTTGAGAGCGTGGCGTGGTGGGCGTGGGTTCGATTCCCACTCAGGGCAAACGTTTTGTGTATAAACAAATGTTTGTTCTGTGTCTGGGTGTTTTGTATGTAATATAAGTATGTATTTACAAAAAAAAAAGTGTGTATGTATTCTATCAGTTATCTGACTTGCATCACACAAGCTCTGCTTAGTTTGGGGCCAGATGGCGCTGTGCGTATAGTCCTACGATATTTATTTATTTTTAAATAAAACAACTGACTTCTAGGCAAACTTAACCAAAAGTCAGGGGCGTAGCTACAGCCATATCAGCCGTATCAATACTATACGGGGTCCCCGGGCTGCAGGGGTTATCCACAATGTCACTAAATTTAGTGCTACCCGAAAAAAAAACTTTAAAAAAATCTGTCATACGATCAACTGTTACGTTATATAAATTATTGTTTATTATTCATAATCTATATTGTCATTATTAATGTTTATATTATAAGATATTTTTTCTTAAAACAATGATCACGTTGTAGCGATGTTAGCCCAGTGGTTAGCGCGGTCGGTTCGCATGCCGAAGGGCGTGGGTTCAAACCACAACAATGAGCTTGAGCTGCCGGTGAAGGAAAACATCGTGAGGAAACCATAGCATGGTGGTAGGGTCTTTCTAATACTCGGCTGGCTAGCTACCACCATCAAGTTGAAAATCTGCCGCCAAGCATTTAACGGTGTGTTCCGGGAGCCTCACTTGAGAGCCAGTTCCATTCCAGGCTAGGTGTGCTTTACCATCTTCGACCACACCTTCACTTAACATCAGGCGAGCTGTGGTCAAACACATAGCCTGTCAAACATTAAAAAAAAAGAACTTTAAATATAGACAGTTTCAAAAAATGTATCAAATACATATATTATGTATACCTAGATATAATAACCTGACATGTAATTCGTAATTACCAATAAAGTAACTATCTATCTGTCCATGTCTGGTCGCAATCATTATTAAAAAAATACGCTGAAGCTCATGAAAATAGACTTCATCAACATGTGAACGTCGAGGCTATCCAGCTCCTCGACAACACGGATATAGTAAGAAGACTAAAAAGGACAAAACCTTTTGAGTTAGTGTATTAAGTTAGTAATGTCAGTGCAGTGAGTACTACGTATTATAGAACCCGTGAACAAAGTGTCTTCCCCTTAATAGAGACAGTAAGAAAAGTGTTAATGGACGCATTTTCGATTATACTCTACTTAACTTGGTGGTAGATTTCCTTAGCAGGAAGTCGTCTAGGTAGGTACCACCGCAGTACCAGATATTCTACCGCCAAGCAGTAGTGTGTAAACATTACTGTGTTCCGGTTTGAAGGGACTGCAGCTAGTGAAATTACTGGGCTGTTGAGACTAAACATCGAAAGTCTCAAAGTAATGAGCGCCAAAGCAGCGATGCCCCGGACTTTGTTTGCTACTCAAAGTTGCAGTATCGCTGCAATGGTCATAGACATGCGTTATCTCTTACCATCAGGAGACCGAATCGTGCGTCTCATTACTTTTACATAAAAAAAAAAGCAATTTAAGTTATATTAAAATTACTTATTAGTCTCAACTAGGCTAGATTGTAATAACAATGAGGTATCTAACAAAACAGATACATCATTAGAAGGAAAAATATCTATCTGTCCATAATGATTAGATTTTTTTTTTTCCTAAACTAGATCTGCGATCAGTCGCCCAGACTATAATCAGGTGAGTTGCAAGAGGTTGTTAGTTTAGAGAGGTAGAGCCACTGCTCCATCTCCCCTTAGTAAGTCAGCACATCGGCTCTCTTGAGTCTTCTTATTGGATTTGGCAGCAGGAGCATACTGGATAACTGGTTTGGGTGAGTTGTCAAGCGGTCCTTGTAGTTGGCTGAGTATCGTTTTGCTTCGTCCAAAATAGTTGGGATTTCCAGATACTCATGAATTTCCGAATTGAGATAATGATTAGATGAAAAATATTTATTTTAATTTAATGCAAGTATTTCTGTTTCTTTTTTGAGAGATTTTCTTTACCCGTCATTTGGGCCCCCTAACTAATTTTGATACGCCATTGTTTCAGAATAAACGAAAATTTCATTTCATTTATTCAACACTATTTACAATGTGTAAAATTATCATCGATGTATACAATTGTCGTCGATTCTTTCATAACCGCTCGATCGATTTCGATAAATGATGAAGTATGATCTACCAAGCAAAAAATCCTTATTATTATGATTAGGTATCCTTACACTTCCATCAATTTATATAATGGAAGCATCTCTTTTGGTTCGAACTGACGTGAAGGAGTATGCCATTCTTACCACCGCTAGACATAAGAACAAATTACGCAATGTGACGAGTAGAACCCAACTGTACAGTAGCAGTATATTCAGTATGGGTATACAAATCTATAACAAATTACCAATGACGATTAAAAATTTAAACTCGCATTCTATGTTTAAAAATACATTAAAGAAGTTTCTCTTAGATAAGGTGTACTACTCAATACGTGATTTTTTAATTGACAAAAATGTTTAAATGTTAATAATAATAATAATTGGTAATAATTTGTGACAGTATATATTTTTTTTTAAATTTGACATTGTGAATTTCTCTTTGACATTTATTTTATTTTCTGTAAATTTATTTTTGTTTTTGCACGCCTTGTGAAGGCTGAATATTGGGATGCCTTTATATTCTATTTTCGACCTGACTGTACCTATTTATAAATAAAACATTTGAATTTGAAAAAAAGATTTATAATTTGCAGAACAATCAAGTAACATACAAAAAAAACATACAGTCGAATTGAGAACTTCCACCTTTTTCGACAGCCCTGTTGATTCATTGGTAGTAAGACCTGAAGGCCGTGGGTTCAATTCCCAACCAGGATAAACATTTTGTCACATAAAGAAATGTTTGTTCTGCGTCTAGGTGTTCTGTATTTATTATAAGTATGTATTTAAAAAAAAGCATGTTTTTTTTTGGTTGACGGTCTAAGTGTTTGACCACAACTCACCCGAGGTGTGGTCGAAGATGGTAAAGCACACCTAGCCAGGAATGGAACTGGCTCTCAAGTGAGGCTGTCGGAACACACCTATCATTCTACCACCTGGGATTCTATGAGTTATCTGACTTCGTTTGCTTAGTTTTTGAAGTCGGTTAAAAATAAACGTAAACTGGTTCGATTTCCATACAAAACTTTTTGCCATTAATGGACAAATGGAGCATAATTTTACAGTGAAATCACAGCTACTGGCATTTAATTTGGTCTTTATTTGCGGTAAATCACAATTGCTTGAATAAAACAGTAGCTTATTAGCATAAAATCAAATTCATGAATGATTTATGAATTTATGATTTTTGAATAAAACAAGCAATTGTGATTTACCGCAAATAAAGACCAAAATAAATGCTAGTAGCTGCGTTTCGCTGTAAAATTATGTTCCATTTGTCCATTAATGGCAAAAAATTATTTGTATGGAAATCGTATCACCTTAAACGGCTGCTGACCAGAAACAAAAAATTGAAAAATTGAACCCACGGCCTTCAGTTCTTACTACCAATGAATAAACAGGGCTGTCGAAAAAGGTGGAGGTTCTCAATTCGATTGTATGTTTTTTGTTGTTCTGCAAATGACAAAAAAGTCGCGAGTGAATAGGTTTCTTCTAGGCGAGCGTGTTCCACCGTAGACCGCATCTTCGCTTTACATCAGGCGGGATAGCGGTCAAACGCAAGCCTATCTACTACAAAAAAAAAAAAAAACTAGTCTAAGCAAAAATAGAGCATCTTATCCCGTGGGATTAAAAAAAAAGATAGTTAATAAGGAAAACATCACTCCAGTATCAGTAGTAGTACTCCCTTTACGAGTTGAGGTAAAACCGCTCGAGCCACTTAATTTTTTCCGTCTGGATTTTCCTTATTTTTGTAATTAGCATGCCAGTCATAAAACAAGCTTCAGTACTTGTCTCAGTAACATATAAATACGACGAAAAGATGGCACGAGTATCAGTGTAAGATTGAAAATCTAACTTGAAACAACATTCAGAGAAATATAGCCGACATCATGGTTAAAAGTTGCCGCTCGATTTTGTTGCTAGTCTGCGTCACGTTCTTGGTGATCGTGTCTTCGCCACAGAATGCCGTGGCAGCGGACAAGCTCATAGGAAGCTGCGTATGGGGCGCAGTCAACTATACCTCTGACTGCAATAAGGAGTGCAAGAGGCGTGGACACAAAGGAGGACATTGCGGAAGCTTTGCAAATGTTAACTGTTGGTGCGAAGGATAAAGGAAAAACTTTTAATTAAACTCAACCTAAAATATCTATGAATACATAACGTCTGTTTTCCGGCCCTGTCAACTTTTCATAACGATGTGTGTTTATATGTGAAAATTACCCTATTCAGGTCCTTTTGCCAGAGTTTTTACACGTTTATAATCAAAAAAAAGTCTCACGATACCATTTGCGTTGCCTACAATAACATTTTCAGACACCTTATGGGTCTGAGGTGGTATTGTAGTGCTTCCGAAAAGTACACCGAAGCCGGATTAGACTCATTTACCGCTATACAGGGAAAAAGAAATGCATCTTTTATGCACAAAGTTGCTACCTGTAGAAACTCATTAGAAGCTTGTCAGAAAGGCTGGTATAGACGCATACGTACAGACGCTGCGTGGTAATTGCCGCCTAATCTATATTGTTATTTGTTAATATTCCGTAAGATATGGATAATAGGTCTGAAATAAAGTTTTATAATTATTTATATAATGTCCGGGTGCTTCAGTGACAGCGGCGCTAACCATCAAACGGGTTGCCGATTAAACCGCAGACAAATTATTCATGATAAAAATAAATCAACATAACCCGAAGATTTTTGGGAAAAAAATCGTGTTTTATAATGTTTTTATTTTAATTATGTACTATGTGATTTCAATAAAATTGTGATATTTACATATTGTGTTTCAATGCTTTGTATTAATTCTAATTTTATACATTTTTTTTTTATGTACCTAAGCTAAACTACGCAACGGATTTAAATGCGGTTTCCATCAATAGACAGAGTGATTCAAGAGGAAGGTTTATATGTATAATACATGCATATGCACCACATTAGTGTCTACATTGCTACCGTGCGAAGCCGGGGCGGTAGATAGTTTCTAAATAGTATAAAACAAAGCCGCTTCCCGCCGTCTGTACGCTTAGATCTTTTAAACTACGCAAAGGATTTTAATGCGGTTTCCATGAATAGAAAGAGTGATTCAAGAGGAAGGTTTTTAAGTATAGTACATGCATATGCACCACATTAGTGTCTACATTGCTACCGTGCGAAGCCGGGGCGGTCGATAGTTTCTACATAGTATAAAACAAAGCCGCTTCCCGCCGTCTGTACGCTTAGATCTTTTAAACTACACAAAGGATTTTAATGCGGTTTCCATCAATAGACAGTGATTCAAGAGGAAGGTTTAGGTATATGTATAATGCATCACATTAGTACCTACATTGCACCCGTGCGAAGCAGGGGCGGGTCGCTAGTCTCTACATGGTATAAAACAAAGTCGCTTCCCGCCGTCTGTACGCTTAGATCTTTTAAACTACGCAAAGGATTTTAATGCGGTTTCCATGAATAGAAAGAGTGATTCAAGAGGAAGGTTTTTAAGTATAGTACATGCATATGCACCAAATTAGTATCTACATTGCACCCGTGCGAAGCCGAGGCGGGCCGCTAGTCTCTACATAGTATAAAACAAAATCGCTTCCCGCCGTCTGTACGCTTAGATCTTTTAAACTACGCAAAGGATTTTAATGCGGTTTCCATGAATAGAAAGAGTGATTCAAGAGGAAGGTTTTTAAGTATAGTACATGCATATGCACCAAATTAGTATCTACATTGCACCCGTGCGAAGCCGAGGCGGGCCGCTAGTCTCTACATAGTATAAAACAAAATCGCTTCCCGCCGTCTGTACGCTTAGATCTTTTAAACTACACAAAGGATTTTAATGCGGTTTCCATCAATAGACAGAGTGATTCAAGAGGAAGGTTTAGGTATATGTATAATGCATCACATTAGTACCTACATTGCACCCGTGCGAAGCCGGGGCGGGTCGCTAGTCTCTACATGGTATAAAACAAAGTCGCTTCCCGCCGTCTGTACGCTTAGATCTTTTAAACTACACAAAGGATTTTAATGCGGTTTCCATGAATAGAAAGAGTGATTCAAGAGGAAGGTTTTTAAGTATAGTACATGCATATGCACCAAATTAGTATCTACATTGCACCCGTGCGAAGCCGAGGCGGGCCGCTAGTCTCTACATAGTATAAAACAAAATCGCTTCCCGCCGTCTGTACGCTTAGATCTTTTAAACTACGCAAAGGATTTTAATGCGGTTTCCATGAATAGAAAGAGTGATTCAAGAGGAAGGTTTTTAAGTATAGTACATGCATATGCACCAAATTAGTATCTACATTGCACCCGTGCGAAGCCGAGGCGGGCCGCTAATCTCTACATAGTATAAAACAAAATCGCTTCCCGCCGTCTGTACGCTTAGATCTTTTAAACTACACAAAGGATTTTAATGCGGTTTCCATCAATAGACAGAGTGATTCAAGAGGAAGGTTTAGGTATATGTATAATGCATCACATTAGTACCTACATTGCACCCGTGCGAAGCCGGGGCGGGTCGCTAGTCTCTACATGGTATAAAACAAAGTCGCTTCCCGCCGTCTGTACGCTTAGATCTTTTAAACTACACAAAGGATTTTAATGCGGTTTCCATCAATAGACAGAGTGATTCAAGAGGAAGGTTTACATGTATAATACATGCATATGCACCACATTAGTATCGAAGAAGGTATTTTTATATATTTACGATTTAAACGATAAGGAAGGAAGAGATATTTTTTATGTATTTACGATTTAAACAGATACTCAAAAATTATATTTTTTTAATACTCAGTGTATTTTTCTTATAATAATTACAGAATATATTTAATAGGCACTGTTTTACTATTCAGATACATAATATTATGTTTTCGTATTTCAGTAATATTAGTTGAAGTCACATCGGACGGTATTAAAAAAAATATAGGTAGGCAAATCTTTATTGTGCAGTTACATTAAAACTCTTAAAACTAGACCAAAATTAAAAATGTAACACAAACAAGAAACTTAATAGCTAGTGCCACAAGTGGCGACCTTATCGTCAAAAGAGATCTCTTCCAGGCAACCATACAATAGAGTAAAACGCAAAAATAAAACTACTGCGGGAGACGACAAAACACTTAAATATATATGAATACATAATTACTAACACTGAAAATAAATTGACTGCCGCTAGTTCATTTCGTAGAATATCTGCTTCAAGAGGTGTAGGTTCGTTTCCCAGCAGGACAAACATTTAAGTGTCGACTACCTGCGTCCCGTGGTATTAGGTACCCGCTGTTCCCACCTGAACGCTACATTTTTTTCGGGATAAAAAAAGCAGCCTATGTGTTAATCCAGGCTGCCTCTATACCAATTTTCACCGAAATTGGTTCAGCCGTTGTATGTAAATGTATTTACAAAAAAATAAATATAAGTATTCAGTTATACAGTAAGTAGTAGAATACTGTTCAGTGAGACGAACGAGACGTTCTCCTGATGGTAAGAGATAACGCCTCTCCATGACCATTGCAGCGATACACAAAAACTTTAAGTAGCAAAACAAAGTCCAGGGCATCACTGCTTTGGCTCATTACTTTGAGACTTTTGATAGAGTTAGTCTCAACAGCCCAGTAATTTCGCTAGCTGCAGTACCCTTCAAACCGGAACACAGTAATGCTTACACACTACTGCTTAGCGGCAGAATAACTGGTACTGCGGTGGTACCTACCTAGACGACCTCCTGCTAAAGAGATCTACCACCAAGAGACCATCTATATTAATTCAATACCGTTTATATTGTTTTTATTAGACTCCGCATGCTGTCGCTGTACATTTCTTTGACGTCTGCTGTGTCTCCTTCGCTCGTTGATTTTTTCCTTGTTTCGCTCTCTGTAGTTACGATTTCGTTCAGCAGCGGTGGTTGGTATCAACTGCAGAATGTTCTGCTTTGACCTACTGTCTCTTTTCCGCTTGTTTATTTCCTCTTTGTGCCTTTCATAGTAACGTTGTTGTCTCTGTGTATGTGAATTAGAACTTTGGCTATTCGTTGTCGCTCGACTGATTTGTTTAGTTTCGTTTATGTTCTGTATATTAAATACATTTTGGATTTGGTGCAATTTTTTATTGCGGCCCGTTACGTCTCTCCTTTGTTGATTGATTTCTTCTCCACGTCTTTCGCGATACAAACGGCTACGTTCAGCGGCCTTATTGTCCACTCTAAATTAAAAGTATAATATTTTAATAAGCTTAATCAACAAAATTGATAAACACAAAAGTGTACTTATAAATTCAATTAAAAAAAAAAAATATTGTCTCTCAGGATGATGTAAGGATTATTATAATGATACCCCATACATCAAAATCAGTTCAGGCATTATATCGGAATCTCTGACTACAGTTTCGGCCACATTCCGGGCCGCTGCGCGCCTCCCATGTGAAGATACACTGGCCACATAGGCATGGGCGTACCCAGGTTCTGGGTTCAAATCAGATATTTTATAAGCACATGTACTCAGGTTTTGAGCCGTTGCAAATCAGATATTTTATAAGCACCTATACCCAGGTTTTGGGCCGTTGCAAATCAAATATTTTATAAGCACCTATACCCAGGTTTTGGGCCGTTGCAAATCAAATATTTTATAAGCACCTATACCCAGGTTTTGGGCCGTTGCAAATCAAATATTTTATAAGCACCTATACCCAGGTTTTGGGCCGTTGCAAATCAAATATTTTATAAGCACCTATACCCAGGTTTTGGGCCGTTGCAAATCAGATATTTTATAAGCACCTATACTCAGGTTTTGGGCCGTTGCAAATCAGATATTTTATAAGCACCTATACCCAGGTTTTGGGCCGTTGCAAATCAGATATTTTATAAGCACCTATACCCAGGTTTTGGGCCGTTGCAAATCAGATATTTTATAAGCACCTATACCCATTGTATTTCAAATGGCAAACCCCAGGGGGGGGGCAGTTGCCCTTCCCTCTCCTCCCCTGGGTACGCCCATGCACATAGGCGAAGGCCACCAGATGTGGTCGAAACTCTAGTCGGAATTTGCGATAGTTAGTTACTTTAGCTTGTTGTGTTCTGTGTTACAAAATAAAATTATTTTCTTTCTTTCGATATAATTGAACGTAAGTAAGCATTAAAAAACAAAAATGTGTCAAAATCACGTCAGTTTCCATACTCGTACATACATAAACTCTGAAAAGATTAAACTCCTTTTACGAGCGGCCGTGTAAAAATAGATACTAAAATTCTAAAAAAAAAACCATACCTCACTGGTACGATTTGCCCCGAATCAGATGTACCTTGGTCACTTATAGGTTCAATTTTAATATCACCTATTTCTAGCCTTGTTTGTGTACTGAAAAAGTGAAGCGAAATATTATTATAGGCATAGGGCTTAACCAAGTAGAAAGAAATTGGTTAAGGTGGTTCGATTTCCATACAAATAAATTTTTGCCATTTATGGACAAATGGAGCATAATTTTACAGTGAAATCACAGCTACTGTCATTTATTTTGGTCTTTATTTGTGGTAAATCACAATTGCTTGAATAAAACTGTTTCATTAAAAAATCATTCATAAATTTGATTTTATGCTAATAATCTGCTGTTTTGTTCAAGCAATTGTGATTTACCGCAAATGAAGAACAAAATAAATGCCAGTTGCTGTGATTTCACTGTAAAATTATGCTCCATTATGTCCATTATTATTATTATTTTAGCCCACTTTGTCCCACTGCTGGGCAAAGGCCTCTCTCCCTCCCTTCCACGCCTCTCGCTGGGCAAAGGCCTCTCTCCCTCCCTTCCACGCCTCTGTTTTGTGCTATTGAGGTCCACTCCTTGTTGTGGGCATCGATCTTTCCACCGTCTTCTAGGCCGGCCTGGTGGCCGTTTAACCTCCGGGACCCAGTCAGTGGTGGTTTTCGCCCATTATGTCCATAAATGGCAAAAAAAAAAATTGTATGGAAATCGAACCACCTTAACACGTATTTGTTTATATTTATAGTTACGAGGGTGGTAGCTAGCCAGCCGAGTACTAGAGAGTACCCTACCACCATGCTATGGTTTCCGCACGATGTTTTTCCTTCACCGGCAGCTCAAGCTCATTGTTGGGGTTTGAACCCACGCCCTTCGGCATGCGAACCTACCGCGCTAAATATAAGTATACAATAATAATATAGCATTTAAGTATTCTATCAGTTATCTGACTTCCATAGCTTTGAGTAACAAAACAACGTCCAGGGCATCGCTGCTTTGGCACTCATTACTTTGAGACTAGATGGTTAGTCTCAACAGCCCAGTAATTTCGCTAGCTGAAATACCCTTCAAACCGGAACACAGTAATGTTTGCACACTACTGCTTGGCGGCAGAATATCTGGTACTGTGGTGGTACCTACCTAGACGACCTCCTGCTAAGGAAATCTACCACCAAGTAATATAACAAATAATCTAATCTAATCTAACCTTTGCTTTGAACCAGTAGATTGTGTTTCGTAAAACAAACGCCGTATGCACATATCAAATATTTTACCACATCCTGCGCTTTGATCATCATTGGCTTTTGGTTTAATGTCAGCCACTTCGTCATTTTCAATTTTGATACTTATCTCATGGGTTGTTTGTGTACTGAAAAAGCGAAGTGAAATTTTATAATAACACAAACATTATCACTACATAGTATAAAACAAAGTCGCTGTCTGTCCGTCCCTATGTATACTTAAATCTTTAAAACTACGCATCGCATTATGAAGCGATTTTTTTTAATACATAGAGTGATTCAATAGGAAGGTTTATATGCATAATACATACATAATATTGTAGAGAAACACTGATAAATTTAGAGGTTTCTAATGTGATGTCGTAAATAAACACATGTTTTGCGCTTACATTGCAAACGCTGGCTGAACCCCACGAGATAAATCAAAATAATGTACTACAGTATTGTACACCTTGAAAAGGTCAACAAAAAAGTCCCGACGGTATATGTCTATCTCTTAAGGATAACCCACAATAACCATTTTTTATCTTTTACATTTTACGGGGAAAAATGGCTTATTTACGAAGTGATTTTAAGCAATACAGCATTAATTTTTATCCAATTAAGTACATTGTCCATTTAATATAGATCAATATGTCCCTGTACAGCATGTAATTTAAATGAATATTTCCGAAGATATTACAGATTTAAAATGCAGGGACATACCGGTGCGGGGCAATACCTTCCAATTGAAACGCCTACAATTTCCGGTAAAGACATCTTTTGCAATGACCATTAATAAATCATAGGGTCAAACTTTCAACGTTGCGGGCTTAGATTTGAGCGTTGAGTGTTTTTCTCATGGTCAATTATATGTCGCTCTTTCAAGAGTAACCTCTAAACAAAACATGTTTGTATTGTCTAATGACAAAAAAGCTGTAAACGTTATTTATAAGGACATTCTGTAGTACCTAGGTAGGTATATTTAGTATTAGCATTGCACCGGTGCGAAGCCAGGGCGGGTCGCTAGTAATTCAATAAAGGTGTTGTAATTCATTTCCCAAAAGTACCCATTCGGCGCTTTAGCGTTTTTTCCTTTCCACTCACGATATAATGATTAGACAGCCCTGTTGGCTCATTGGTATATCTGCTTTAAGAGCTTGTAGGGCGTGGGTTCGATTCCTATCCAGGTTTACCTCTTACATGACAGGATCACTGCTCTCTAATTTTTACATTACGCAGTCAACATTTCATCATCATCATCACCAGCTGCCAATTTTCTAATGTATTAGGGGATTCTATGTGCAGGAACATTGAATTAAACTTCTGTGATGTGTTTATAATCTACTAGCGGACGCCTCGCGGTTTCAACCGCGTAGTTCCCGTGGGAATACAGGGATAAAAAATAGCCTATGTCGCCCGGGGATAGTGTAACTACCCAATGGTGAAAGAATTTTTGAAATTGGTCCAGTAGTTTCGGAGCCTATTCAATAAAAACAAACAATCAAATCTTTCCTCTTTATTCCTCTGTATAGATAGATAATAAAATGGATGAGCCCAACTCAATTGAAATTTTGGATTTGAAGTCATCATCAACATCATCAGCCAGCGTCTAAATGTGCTACAAAACTTTACTTCTACCGTAACTAGATCACTATAATATTCACTAATGTGTTTTTAACCCCCAACGCAAAAGCGACGGGGTGTTATAAGTTTGACGTGTCTGTGTACGTATATGTCTGTTTGTGGCATCGTACTGCCGTCATAAGCAAAGAAGACGTATTTGCACCGCCATCATAAGGGAAAAAATCGGTCAAGCGCGAGTCGGACTCGCGCACGAAGGGTTTCGTACCGTTATCTATTAAAAAAAATCAAATTTGTTGTATGAGAGCCCCCTTAAATATTTATTTTATTTTTAGTATTTGTTGTTATAGCGGCAACAAAGATACATTATCTGTGAAAATTTCGACTGTCTAGCTATCACAGTTTTTGAGATACAGCCTGGTGACAGACGGACGGACGGACGGACAGCGAAGTCTCAGTAATAGGGTCCCGTTTTTACCCTTACGGAACCCTAAAAAGACGTATCTGACATTTTTTCCGTAATTGAATTATATGCATCATTGAAATCAGTAGTAAATAAAAGACGTACCTACCAGTATTTTTTTATTAAACAGAAAAAATGTCAGATACGTCTTTTTTCCTTATGACAGCAGCGAGAGCAACGTAGCTCCCGAATGGATGAACCGATTTTGATTTTGTTTGAAAGGTGAATTAGTTGGGATTGTTCTTAGCTATGTTTGATGAAAATCGGTCCAAGATGGCCGCCGCCACAAAATGGCGGATTACATATTTTTTCACAACTATCTCAACATGAGTATCAAATGAAAGGGCTTGACTAGTAGAATACTACATTTGTTCTGGGTATTCTCTATGCATTATAAGTAGGTATGACAGTGTGTTTACAAAAAATAAAAAATAAGTATTCTATCAGGTATCTGGTTCCCATAGTACAAGCTTTCCTTAGTTTGGGGCTAGATGGTTTTATGTGAAACGTTCTATGATATTTATTTCTATTTTTTTTTTATGGTAGACAGGCTAGGTGTTTGACCACAGCTCACCTGATGTTAAGTGAAGGTGTGGTCGAAGATGGTAAAGCACACCTAGTCTGGAATGGAACTGGCTCTCAAGTGAGGCTGCTGGAACACACCGTTAGATGCTTGGCGGCAGATTTTCAACATGAGGGTGGTAGCTAGCCAGCCGAGTACTAGAAAGTATGCTACCACCATTCTACGGTTTCCTCACGATGTTTTCCTTCACCGGCAGCTCAAGCTCATTGTTGGGGTTTGAACCCACGCCCTTCGGCATGCGAACCGACCGCGCTAACCACTGGGCTATCATCGCTACAAATAGCTCAGATGAACGACTAAAATTAAATTGCAATGAAAATATTAATAAATAATTTACTAACCTTTGTTTTGGATCAGTAGATTTTGTTTCGCAATAACGCGGCACACAAAATATATTTTATATAAATTAGTACAGACTGCACTTTGATCATCAATAATTATTTTTCGTTTACTTGATCGTCACTGTTAATCATATTTCGATTCAACAACATTATCACTGATTTTAATTATTTTAAGCACTTTAGATATGACTAGCGGACGCTTTCACACGCGTAGTTTCCGTTCCCGTGGGAATACAGGGATAAAAAGTAGTCTATGTCACCCGGAGATAGTGTAGCTTCCCAACGGTGAAAAAATTTTTGAAATCTGTCCAGTAGTTTCGGAGCCTATTCAATACAAACAAACAATCAAATCTTTCCTCTTTATAATAGTATAGATATTATATTTTTAAGTTAATTATTAAGTTAATTAATATTTTTAAGTATTAAATATAGATATTTTTAAGAAAAAGCGCGTGTATAAATCAGATAGAAACAGCAGCTCACACACAAAGGAATCGAGATAAGTCGCGTCGAGAAGGGATGACGTCTTAAGAGAGCGTCATGCCATTTGCCGTCATACCATACGATTCGGTTTTACTGCTAAGGCGCGCCAACAGATGTTTCACGTCGAAAGAAAACATGACAATTGATTGTTTATCTCGTATATCAATTGTTTTTTACATATTTTTTTTTATGGTTGACAGGCAAAAGCTCACCTGACGTTAAGTGAAGGTGTGGTCGAAGATGGTAAAGCACACCGAGCCTAGAATGGAACTGGCTCTTAAGTGAGACTGCCGGAACACACCGTTAAATGCTTGGCGGCAGATTTTCAACTTGAGGATGGTGGCTAGCCAGCCGAGTACTAGAAGGAACCTTACCACCATGCAGCGGCGGCCTTAGCTATTGCGAGGTCCGGGGCGACAGGTCATTGCGAGGCCCTTTTTCTTTCGAGTCCGTTTTAGTAAAAAATTAGTTCGAGTGCTCGAGTGGCCGTAACATGCTTGCACTAATAATGAAACCGTGCGTTCAGGGGGGGGGTTTGATAAGTATATGTATGGTAGAAATTTTTTTCTACGAGGACGCGAGGCCCCTGCAAGAGCGAGGCCCCGGGCGATTGCCCTACTTGCCTCCCCTTAAGGCAGCCACTGCCACCATGCAAACATTCAACTTCTAGCGTGCAGATGAATACAGCGATGCTGAAAATTAGAATGCCTGGCACACCTAATTAACCTAACTTTACGCGGTTACCTGTATCTCCTGTCGTTAGTGTGTATCCGCGTGTGTTCTTTGAGAGTCTTGAGTCGCGGGTAACTCTTGCCACACACTTTACACTTGAAGTTGCGTTCGCCGGTGTGCGTCGGCATGTGGTTGTTCAGAGCGAAGCGCGTGAAGAACTTCTGACCACACATTTGGCACACATGTCTGGGAAACAAAATAACTGGCTTTGCTGGCGAAGCGACTCGGAATGACTCCTTTCCCGTATTAAGAAGCCATATGCCCTGAATTCGGTTATGGTAAGCATGAGTTTAAGGGTATATGCGTATGACTATGACGCGCCGCAGAATCAAATTATTTATTTTTTAATGGTTGACAGGCTATGTGTTTGACCACAGCTCACCTGATGTTAAGTGACGGTGTGGTCGAAGATGGTAAACACACCTAGCCTGGAATGGAACTGGCTCTCAAGTGAGGCTGCCGGAACACCCCGTTAGGTGCTTGGCGACAGATTTCCAACTTGAGGGTGGTAGCTAGCCAGCCGAGTACTAGAAAGTACCCTACCACCATGCTATGGTTTCCTCACGATGTTTTCCTTCACCGGTAGCTCAAGCTGATTGTTGGGGTTTGAACCCACGCCCTTCGGCATGCGAATCAACCGCGCTAACCAAAAATCAAAAGGATTGACGATATCGCAAAAATATATACGGACAGACGCAAATCTCTACCAGTGATATCACACGAATTGTCGATTTGTCGAATTGTTTCACGTGCCTACTCGATTCTAATCGCATCACGTCTTGTCATAGTTAAACTACCTAACAAAACTGATGTTATTCATTTGTAATGCATAAATAGCCAATAGAAGAAACAAGATCGAGAATTGCACGATTTGAAATCAGAGGTATATTATTGACTGAGTTTTATTTAATTACTCAAAATCTTTTGACATGTAAACCATAATTCGGTATGTAAAGAAAAAAAATACTTTGCTGATTCCAAAACCTGTTTCGAAATATTACATTCCTGTACATGAATTTCACGTTTAAAACTCTTTAAACTATGAGACGGGGTTTATTTTAATAAAAAAACATAAAATAAACTTAACTTTCAATTTACCTCTAATGATGTCACGTCGTCGGCTGTATAAGGATTCTTTGAGTGCCTAAAAAAACAATGGCAAACCTCAACAAAATCTGTCAATGTCAAGTCAACGGTTGCCGTTATACTTGTAACCTCCATACTTATCTACGTCGAGTTGTTTTTTTTTACATGGCTAATGCATGTTTTACATAATCAGCCGACCTCATGACGTCATAACTATAAAAAGTTTGAAAACGTATTAGAATTAAACTACCGCATAGAAAGCCAAAATATCCAAATTAGTTTCTTAAAATAAAGTTTACTATCAGTAAAAAATATAAAATAAATACAAAAAAAAAACTTTACATACCGAATTGTGTAAATATTTTATTAATAAAAAATAATGTGGGGTCATCGCTGATAATTTCGAGTGTTTGAAACAAAATAGATTTTTTCTGCGGCATTTGTAGTTTTTATTTTGTGAAAATCTCCGACCTATTTTCAAAATTCTATCCGGCTATTGTACTTTTTATCAGGATTATACCCATACTCCAATATTTTTTTGTTGAAATATTCATATTTCTTATTATCAAAGAGTGGCATTGAAAATACGTCTTTGTTGCATTTTTTTGGCATTATATATTTCTGGCTCTAGTTTTTTATATACATTTATATAAAAAACTAGAGCCCTGATAATAGTTAGAGACACGATACACGTAAGACAGCTGGCGGTGGTTGGGAATAACCGAAGATCAGGGGTGTTTTGTGTAAGATATATATCCAACAGTGGACTATGATAGGCTGATGATGATGATGATGTTTCGTTTGTATTACTTTGTAAATAAATAGTAAATTTTTTTGTTTAAAATATTAGCGTCTATCGATTTGTCAAGGCCAGTTGCATTTCCGCGATCAGCGCATAGATGAGCGAGAGTGACAAGGACGGGGAGATGTGACTTAGGTTGAAAAAAAAGAGACGGGTAGGTACTAGTATAAGAGATGCTAATTCAATTAATGCGCATCAAATCCTTTTCATAAATGGATGTTATTTATTTAATGTTAAAATTAACGTACCTGTAGTTCATGTGAGACTTCCTCACGTGTATCGCCAAATCTTTACGTGACTTGCATATCTGCAACAAAAATAACAATGCAGTTGGGAGTTTTGTCGGGAACGCGGAAAGAGTCGCGTCGCCATGTTGTATATTTTTCCAACTTTTTTTTTTAATGGTTGACAGGCTAGGTGTTCGACCACAGCTCACCTGATGTTAAGTGAAGGTGTGGTCGAAGATGGTAAAGCACACTAAGCCTGGAATATGTATAAAAAAAAAAAAAAAGGTGATAAATCGGATAATTCCGCGTTTGATCACCAACTCGCCTGATGGTAAGCGACGATGTGGTCGAACTAATGTTTTATCGTCTGTTTATGCATAACAATGGCGGCATTATATTCATAAAGTGCCGAATCACAAGCGCGAGTGTGGGAAAATGAAATAATGTGGTGAAACATGACTTTTCGTGTTGCTTCCAAATCTCCATCGAGGCTTCATAGTAAAGTCGCCACTACTTTACTAAAGCATGACTGGACTTGACTGACACGGACTGTACTTTGACTAACTATAGCTACGAGGCAACTTACTTAACTTTTGAAACTTGAAAATATAAAATACTTGACACTGGCAAATGCTCAAAACGCGACGCCAAAAGCAAAGAAAATAACAATGCATTTTTGATAAGAGGTATTTTGTTGTTTAACTGGCTAAAACAGGTTTGACCACAGCTCGCCTGGTCGGGGAATTAAGTATCATTACTTGGTGGTAGATCTTAGCAGGAGGTCGTCTAGGTAGGTACCACCGCAGTACCAGATATTCTGCCGCCAAGCAGTAGTGTGTAAACATTACTGTGTTCCGGTTTGAAGGGTACTGCAGCGAAATTACTGGGCTATTAAGACTAACCATCGAAAGTCTCAAATTAATGAGCGCCCAAGCAGCGATTCCCTGGACTTTGTTTTGCCGCTCAAAGTTCTGTGTATCGCTGCAATAGTCATGGGCACGTGTTATCTCTTACCATCAGGAGAGTGTATCGTTCGTCTTATTACTTTAACATAAAAAAAAAACTTAAACCCGGATAGGTAGGTACTGTTTTTTTATAACCGAATTATGCACTTTTCATAACAATTCCTACAAGTCTAATATTAGATACTACATAGATATCTTCTACAACACAGAATCACTGTTTAACATCAGGCAAAGTGCAGTCCCCATTATACCTAGTTGCAGCATAATTAAGAAAAATGATTTTCCGTGTTCCTTCCAAAAGTCCATCGATGCTGACAATAAAGTCGCCAGTACTTTACTAAAGCATGACTGGATTTGACTGGCACGGACCGGACTTGACCAAGACTGGACTTTGACTACTTTTTAACTTATGAAACTCGGTAATGTCAAAACACTTGACACTGGCAAATAAATAAATATCGTAGGACTATAGACACAGCGCCATCTGGCCCCAAACTAAGTAGAGCTTGTGTGATGGAAGCCAGATAACTGATAGAATACATAAATACTTTCTTTTTTTTTGTAAATACATACAGAACACCCAGACACAGAACAAGCATTTGTTTATTCACAAAATGTTTGCCCTGAGTGGGAATCGAACCTACGCCCTACAGCTCTCAAGGCAGATATACTACCAATGAACCAACAGCGCTGTCAAAATGCACAAATCAAAGAAGAAGAATGAATCTCTTAAATGAATATGCTAGCCAATCTGAATTCGTTACCTTATCACATCCTTGGCAAGCCAGTGCCTCTTCAGTTTTTTTCTTCGGCGGCTCGACATCTGATAAGTCACTGACAGCTTCGTTCTTATTATGCATCCTGAAAATGTGTGAGGTACGCAATAATAAATAATTTTGAATTAACTCACGACGGTTAAAAATTAATTGAAAAGTAAATTGAAGTTTCCGAGCCTATCCAAATGAAATGAGCAAAACTGTGTACAATTTAAGGTGATAATTTTTTTACAATACAAGGTACTTTAAACAGTTTTGTCCTCGTGGACATACAATATTTTAGTATTTTAGTAGTTTGAAAATTAAATTAAAATAAATTGAATAACTACGACCAAAATTGACCCCACTATAGAGACAACGTAAACCAAACGCAACCACTGAGAACCGAGGCAGAACTCATCAAAAATTCAAATATTCATTTAAAGAGTAAAAACTTTTTTGAAGCAACCAGGATTTTAGTTCATTTCTAAATTTAGCTATGGGCAATGCTTTTATGCTTTCACGCAGTTTATTATAAATAGAGATAGACATTAATGTATGTTCTCACTAATCTATCGACATTTCTGGTACCACGTTTGTAAAAATCTTGTGCTGTAGTAAACAAGTATTTGTTCTGTTTTACAAATATTGCAATATCGTG
This sequence comes from Biston betularia, assembly GCA_905404145.2. Classification (NCBI taxonomy): domain Eukaryota; kingdom Metazoa; phylum Arthropoda; class Insecta; order Lepidoptera; family Geometridae; genus Biston; species Biston betularia. The sequence goes on from FR989890.1 coordinate 4,308,065, forward strand.
AGTATATTGACAAGAAAGTGGCAATATTTTTAATTCTTCAAATACAAACAAACAATCAAATCTTTCCTCTTTATAGATAACATCAAGTTTTTTTTTTTAATGGTTGACAGGCTAGGTGTTTGACCACAGCTCACCTGATGTTAAGTGAAGGTGTGGTCGAAGATGGTAAAGCACACCTAGCCTGGAATGGAACTGGCTCTCAAGTGAGGCTACCGGAACACACCGTTAGATGCTTGGCGGCAGATTTTCAACTTGAGGGTGGTAGCTAGCCAGCCGAGTACTAGAAAGTACCCTACCACCATGCAAAGTTACGAGTTACAAACAAGTTATTTTTTCACAACTCCCTCAATATGGATATCAAATGATAGATTGTAGAATTATAAAACACACTATGACAAATTTTAAATCCAAGATGGCCGCCACTACAAGATGGCGAACTACATTTTTTATTTATGTGACTTGATCGAAAGTGATCTGAACTATGATTCAAGAAAGACTGTTCAGCTGTTTGAAGATAAACAGCTCTTATATGTATTCGAGTATAAAAAAAGTAAAAAAAAGTATTTATGTATTCTATCAGTTATCTGACTTCCATCACACAAGCTCTGCTTAGTTTGGGCCCAGATGGCGCTGTGTGTATAGTCCTACGATATGTTATGTGTTATGTATATTCACCATTGATCGATTCGAAACTTGGTATTATGTGTATTACAACTGATACTGAGGGTTTTTTTTAAATATTAAATTTATACTTGTATATTTTATTTTATTTTACATGGAAAACAAACAGCTGCTAACTTTGAAAATAAATAGAAGATAAATGAACATTCAAAAGCCTAAAAAGTATTCTAACTAATCTAAGTTAAAGTGCCCTGAGCGCACACCGGCCGGGTGCAGATGCAAGAATTATAACATTTATATATATTATATTTATTTATTTATTGAGATAAAAACGACAATAATTATCAGTTACATCTATCTCACAAGCCAAAATAAAAAAAAAAAATTATACAAATGTCAATACTAGGTATATATATATACATATACCTAGTATAAATACAATTTCAAAATTTAAACAAGATAATAATAAATTAAAAACAAATAAATTAATTCACAGTACGTGCAAGCCTCATAAAAGTTTTACAAAGTATTCTTAGCCAACTTTTTCTCCTTAGATTTTTTTGCGATCAAAGTTTTATTATTGTCGTATTTAACTTTAGTGTGTTCAAAAAATTGCCTTGAAATAGCGTTATTAAAAGTGTTTTGCCTATCACAAACAAATAGACGTTCTTTGAATAGTTATAATTAAAATTAAGCATATATAATAGCTGCCGGAACACACCGCTAGATGCTTGGCGGCAGATTTCAACTCTCGTGTGGTAGCTAGCCAGCAGAGTACTAGAAAGTACGCTACCACCATGCTGTGGTTTCCTCACGGTGTTTTCCTTCACCGGCAGCTCAAGCTCATTGTTGGGGGTGAACCCACGCCCTTCGGCATGCGAACCTACCGCGCTAACCACTGAGCTATCATCACTACAAAACACTGTCTGGACGTTCTGTATTTTTTTTTTTTTTTTTTTTTTATGGTTGACAGGCTAGTTGTTTGACCACAGCTCACCTGATGTTAAGTGAAGGTGTGGTCGAAGATGGTAAAGCACACCTAGCCTGGAATGGAACTGGCTCTCAAGTGAGGCTGTATTTACTATAAGTATGTATTTACAAAAAAAAAAGTATCGAAGTATTCTATCAGTTATCTGTCTTCCATAGTACAAGCTTTGCTTAGTTTAGGGTGAGATGGCGCTGTGTGTAATGTCCTGTGATATATAAATATATATATATATGTCGGAGATATAAGATAAGAAGAAGGAACTATATCACGACATACGGTGGGATGGCCGATCAACATCATGTATGGTTACTGGGTAACTGGGCGTGGGTGTAGCGGGCGAGGAGACAAACCACACAATTCAGTTATCTTGTACAAAGTTTATTCAGCACTTCACAATGACTTTAGTTTAAGAACGATTAGAACATTATAGACACTATTACATAGGTTGGGGACAAAACGTTCCGCTTAGCTCGCACTCTGCAGCCGACTAACTCAATCCACTCTCAAAGCAAGAATCAATGTTAATCTCTCCTCAACCAAAGCAAGAATGATCTCCCCACTTCAACATTCAACGCACGGCCGGCTCGCTTCACACAGCGCCCCTACCGGCCGACATCCGCAACTTCACGTTCTCTCATTGGTTGAAGTCAAAATACTTTACACGAATAACGACAAGCAGAGCACGGAACCAGTGTGACGTCAGAGGTGTCGCCATTCCACCTCTAGTCCACCAAAATTACGCAAGATGGCGCTTAACTAAATCAACATTAAAGCTACACGCCGACATATATATATGACAGTTCGTAATACCGATATCCGGCGACGAACGAAAGTTCCGAGACGTCGGTATCGCAATTATGAACCTCAAGCGGAGCTGGGCAGGACACGTTGCTAGGCGAAGCGATGACAGGTGGAGTAAGGTTGCAACAGAGTGGTGGCCTAGGCAAGGGAAGCGGTGTCTAGCGGGACTCTAGATTTGGGTGTCTTCAAATCTAGAGTAAACAGGTTTTTTTCTAGATAAGCGTGCTTCATCTTGGACTGCATCCTGCTTAACATCAGAGAGGGTGTAGTCAAACGCGAAACTATTATGTATAAAAAAAAAAAAAGCGGAGCGTCGGTCGTCCAGCCGCAAGTTGGGGCGACGATATTGTCACCGTCGCGGGTCGAACCTGGACCAGATTGGCACAGGACCGAGGCAGATGCGACGGGGCCACTTATCTGACCCGTCGCACGGAGACCACGGGCGTCTGGACATGGGGCCGTCCGACGCCCATTTGCTGGTTAGGTCTCCGAGGTGGATCACGATGTGTCCAGTGTTCTGACACATCGTCATCGTGGCGAGGTGAGCTTAGGCTCAAATTAGCTGCTTAGGCTGAAAATCTGCCGCCAAGCATCTAACGGTGTGTTCCGGCAGCCTCACTTGAGAGCCAGTTGCATTCCAGGCTAGGTGTACTTTACCATCTTCGGCCACACCTTCACTTGACATCAGGTGAGCTGTGGTCAAACACCTAGCCTGTCAACCATTAAAAAAAAAAAAAAAAAAAAAAAAAAGGGCTCCCTGAGGCGGGTCCGTGAGGACAGGCGCTGTCAAGGCCGCGGAGTGCGAAAGCGTGCCCGCAGCCTCGACACAAAGCGCCTAGGTGGAACACTCCAGGGTTTTTAGTGGGTAGGCCGTCATTAGGACGGAGATTCCCACATAACCACCCTGCCTGCCCCAGAGCAGGGTGGTATACACAAAGTATTTTCCCTGGACAAAAAAAAAAAAAAAAAAATCGCAGATGGCATGTAAAGAGAGAGGCCTATACCCAGCAGTGGGATAAAGAAGGCTGCGGATGATGATGATGATGATATATGACAGGCAACATGACTCATATACTATATATATAGTATATGAGTCATGTTGCCAGAATTTCCAGAATTTTGACACAAAACAACAGTAAGTTGTAGTACCTAACACAAAAATCCAAGACGTCGAGTTTTGGCGGGAACGCGGGAAGAGTCGTGTCGCTCCGTTGTATTTTTTTCCAAAACTAGTGTTCTGTCGAGTGTTTATGCATAAAAATGGTGGTGTTTTATTCATAAAGTGCCGAATTACAAGCGCGAGTGTGGGAAACTGATATAATGTGGTGAAACATGAGTTTTCGTGTTGCTTCCAAAACTCCATCGAAGCTTTGTAGTAAAGTCGCCACTACTTTACTAAAGCATGACTGGAATTAACTGACACGAACTGGACTTGACAAAGACGACTTTGACTAAAACTAGCTACGATGGCACTTATTTAACTTTTGAAACTTGAAAATATATAATTACTTGACACTGGCAAATGCTAAAACGCGACGCCAAAACCAAAGAAAAAAAAAAAAAAAAAAATCCAAGACGTCACTGGTTTGGCAGTTACTTTAAGACAATCAAGATGAAAAATGATTCATCATCATCAGCATATATTAGTCCACTGCTGGACATAGGCGTCTCCAAAGACACGCCACTCAGCCCGATCTTCGGCTTTTCGCTTCCATCCGCCGCCAGCTGTCCTACGTATATCGTCACTCCATCGAGTCTCAGGGCGTCCTACGCTACGCTTGCCAATACGCGGTCTCCACTCTAGAACACGTCTACCCCAGCGGTTATCGGTTCCGCGACAGATATGTCCAGCCCATTGCCACTTCAGCTTGCTAATACGCTGAGCTATGTCTATGACTTTAGTTCTCTGGCGAATTACTTCGTTCGAAAAATGATTACTGTACTGATACTGTTTGTCTCTATTTGTTGTTTTTTTTGTTTTTTTTTGTATTGTTGCAAAATAAAATTATTTTCTTTCTTTCTTTTCTTTCTTTAATTGAATACCTTTTTATATGGCTCTGAAGCGTGTATTCGGATTTCAGTGTGCTGCCGCATGTCTCGCAAGGGTAGCGCTTACCATCGTGACCTGGAATGTGCTTTTGCAAGCTCTTCTCGTCCATGAAGCCTGAAGACAAACGAAACAGAAGATGAGACTTTTGAAACAATCATAATTCAGCCCCGCTGTCGACTTGAATTTCTTAATCTCGACCAAGCGCTCGCGCAGGCGGAAATAAACTAAATAGCGTGAACACTCAAAAAAATAATTTCTCAAATCACTCCAGGCTTCTTAGAGTAATCGAGGAACATACTGACAGCCCTGTTGGTTCATTGAAAGTATGTCTGCTTCAAGAGCTGTAGGGCGTGGGTTCGATTCCCACACAGAACAAACATTGTGTTGTACAAAAAAATGTTTGTTCTGTGTCTGCGTGTACTGTATGTATCATAAGAATGTATTTAAAAAAAAAATATATGTTTGACCACAGCTCACCTGATATTAAGTGAAGGTGTGGTCGAAGATGGTAAAGAACACCTAGCCTGGAATGGAACTGGCTCTCAAGTGAGGCTGCCGGAACACACCGTTAGATGCTTGGCGGCAGATTTTCAACTTGAGGGTGGTAGCTAGCCAGCCGAGTACTAGAAAGTACCCTACCACCATGCTATGGTTTCCTCACGATGTTTTCCTTCACCGGCAGCTCAAGCTCATTGTTGGGGTTTGAACCCACGCCCTTCGGCATGCGAACCTACCGCGCTAACCACTGGGCTATCATCGCTAAATTTATATATTTTCAAGTTTCAAAAGTTAAATAAGTCTCCTCGTAGCTAAAGTTATAGTCAAAGTCCAGTCTTGATCAAGTACAGTCCATGTCAGTCAAGTCCAGTCATACTTTAGTAAAGTAGTGTCGACTTTACTATACAGCTTCGATGAAGTTTTGGAAGCAACATGAAAATTTTACAGTTTCACCACATTATATCATGTTCCCACACTCGCGCTTGTGATTCGGCACTTTATGAATAAAACACCACCATTTTTATGCATAAACACGCGACAAAACACTAGTAATGGAAAAAATACAACGGAGCGACACGACTCTTTCCGCGTTCCCGCCAAAACTCAGGACAAACATTGTGTTGTATTAACAAATGTTTGTTCTGTGTCTGGGTGTACTGTATGTATCTTAAGTATGTATTTACAAAAAAAAACGATTTAAGTATTCTATCAGTTATCTAACTTCCATGGTCTGGTGGTCTTCAATTATTTTTAGTTTTTAATTTTTATAACTTATATTGATTTTATTTATGTAATAATTTTTAATGGTGTTTCTATGGACATGGTCTGAAATAAATAAATAATAATAATAATAATAATAGTACAAGCTTTGCTTAGTTTGAAGTCAGATGGCGCTGTGTGTGATGTCCTGCGATATTTATTTTAATTTTATTTATTTATTCTTACCATTGTAGGTACGACCCTGCAATTCCGGCCTGACTCTTGAGAACTTGATTCTTAAATTTAACTGCAAGTTTTAAATGTGATATGCAGTCGTCACAGATCTTATCACCATCTATCGTGTAATGTCCTGTGATATTTTATTTTTTTTATACAAAAAAAAAAAGGATTTCGTCTAATTGAGAACCTCCTCCCTTTTTTGAAGTCGTTTAAAACTCACCTAGCCCGCACGTCTCGCACACGTAGTTACTGAAATGCTGGTTCATATGTCTGACCAGCGTTTTGAACTGTTCAAAGTTTTCCCCACAAATTGTGCAGTCGTACACGTTTTGTACCAGTTTGAACGGTATCACGCCGTCTTTGCTGTCTAAGAAGTAATGCTTCTTGTGCGCGGCCGTCAGATGGCGTTTGAAGTCGTCCAGGTTGTCAATTTTCTCGGAACATAGCTTGCAGTCGATCCTCGTGATGTCTATTTTTGTAAACCTGAAATTAAATTAAATTTATTTGATTATTTTTCCGACCCAAATATCGACCAATAGAATTGCACCATTCGACGTCACGTGGTACAACCTACATGGTATTATACTGATAATTTTTCCGACCCAAATATCGACCAATAGAATTGCACCATTCGACGTCACGTGGTACAACCTACATGGTATTATACTGATTATTTTTTGAAAATTTTCTCGTTGTACCACGTGACGTCGAATGGTGCAATTCTATTGGCCGACATTTGGGACGGAAAAATAATCCCCCGAATACCACACGAGCTTCAAAATTATCTGGCATTTCCCTCAAGGTTCCCTGCAAACAAATAAAGTCGTCAAGTTTTTCAGGTTAAAAAATCACTCGCGCTTCTTCGCGCTCGTGATTTTTTAACCTGAAAAACTTGACTCCTTCATTTGTTTGCAACGAACCTATCGGGAAATACCCGATGATTTTGAAGCTCTTGTGGTATTATAAGTGACAATTATTTTCGACAGCCCTGTTGGTTCATTGGTAGTGTGTCTGCTTCGAGAGCTGAAGGGCGTGGGTTCGATTCCCACTCAGGACTAACATTTGTGTGACTAACATCGATGTTTGTTCTGTGTCTGGGTGTACTGTATGTATTATAAGTATGTATTTACAAAAAAAAAAAAAGTATTTAAGTATTCTATCAGTTATCTGTCTTCCATAGCACAAGCTCTGCTTAGTTTGGGGTCAGATGGCGCTGTGTGTAATGTCCTATGATATTTATTATTATTTTATAATTAGGGGCCAACCATAAATTACGTTACACATTAAGGGGGAGGGAGGGGGTCGACGAAGTGTGACATGGGCCCACAAGGGGAGGCCCAGGAGGAGTGAGGGAAGGGGAGGGGAGAGGGGGAAAGGGGAGGCTTTACCATCTTCGACCACACCTTCACTTAAGGTGGTTCGATTTCCATATACAGTCGACTCTTGTTAATTCAAAATTGAAGGGACTCTTAAAATATTACGAATTATCGAGTGTTTGAAATATCAAATGGTTCGAAATTTTTGAGAGAAAATAAATAAAACTTCGAATTATTGAGTGTTGATCAATTATTATTTTTTATTAACTGCTATTCTTTAACAATGACTACACTTTCCCTCTGAAAATTCTGCAATCTTACTGTCTCTTACTCTCTGCAACTTTGAACTATCAAGTATTTGACGCCGAATAGTTTGAATTAACGCGTCGTTCTGTTTCGTAGCAAAGATTTTTTCGTCGCATTACCGAGTGCAAAAAAATGTATTGATTTAGTTCGAAATATAAAGAGATTTTCTAGAGAACTCCTGATAACTTTGAATTATAGAGAGGTTCGAATTATCGCAGGTTTGAATTAACGAGAGTCGACTGTAAATACATTCTTGCCATTTATGGACAAATGGAGCATAGTTTTACAGTGAAATCACTGCTACTGGCATTTATTTTGTTTTTTTTTGCGGTAAATCAGAATTGCTTTAATAAAACAGTAGATTATTAGCATAAATCTACTGTTTCATTAAAAAATCATAAATTCATAAATCATCATCATCATCATTTCAGCCGTAGGACGTCCACTGCTGGACATAGGCCTCCCCCATCGACCTCCACAAAGACCGGTTGGAAGCGGCTCGCATCCAGCGCGTTCCTGCGGTCTTTATTAAACACTTCCATTAATTTGATTTTATGTTATTAATCTAATGTTTTATTCAAGCAAATGTGATTTCCCGCAAATAAAGACCAAAATGAATGGCAGTAGCTGTGATTTTACTGTAAAATTATGCTCCATTTGTCCATAAATGGCAAAACATTACTTGTATGGAAATCGAACCACCTTAACATCAGGTGAGCTGTGGTCAAACATGTAGACTGTCAGCCATAAAAAAAAGCGCCTATAGCATACATACCTACTCCGACCAGTGACCTTGAAGTCGTAGTGCGAGTGCGTGAGTGTGTGCTCCCGCAGGTGCGTCGGCTTAAGAAAGTACAGCGAGCAGTAGTAGCAGAGTAAATGGTTGAACCGATTCTTGAATGGGCACGCGAAAGAATACTGCATTATGGCCGTGGCGTTGTACACATGCTTCTTGTCATCTGAACACGTGACACAAAAATGGTCAGACAGCGTTTCCACTCGGCGGTAGATCCCCTTAGCAGGAGATCGTCCAAGTACCACATCAGTTAATTAACTGCTAGTACTGAATGGGTACTGCATCGAAATTACAGGATTGTTGAGTTAATCAATCAATCAATCATTGATTGATTGATTAACTCAACAGTACATCAATCAATGATTAATTGACTGACTTTTTTTTTATGTGAAAAAGTAATGAAACGAACGAGACGCTCTCCTGCTGGTAAGAGATAACGCCTTTCCATGACCATTGCAGCGATACCCAGGACTTTGAGTAACAAAACAAAGACCAGGGCATCACTGCTTTGGCGCTCATTACTTTGAGACTAGATGGTTAGTCTCAACAGCCCAGTAATTTTTCTAGCTGCAGTACCCTTCAAACCGGAACACAGTAATGTTTACACACCACTGCTTGGCGGAAGAATATCTGGTACTGCGGTGGTACCTACCTAGACGACCTCCTGCTAAGGAGATCTACCGCCAAGTGTCCAATCTACTGTTTTAATCTGTTTTGTAGCGATGATAGCTCAGTGGTTAGCGCGGTAGATTCGCATGCCGAAGGGCGTGGGATCAAACCCCAACAATGAGCTTGAGCTGCCGGTGAAGGAAAAACATCGTGAGGAAACCATAGCATGGTGGTAGGGTACTTTCTAGTACTCGGCTGGCTAGCTATCACCCTCAAGTTGAAAATCTGCCGCCAAGCATCTAACGGTGTGTTCCGGCAGCCTCACTTGAGAGCCAGTTCCATTCCAGGCTAGGTGTGCTTTACCATCTTCGACCACACCTTCACTTAACATCAGGTGAGCTGTGGTCAAACACCTAGCCTGTCAACACTAAAAAAAAAAAAATCAAGCAATTGTAATTTACCGCAAATAAAGACCAAAATAAATCCCAGTAGCTGTGATTTCACTACAAAATGATGCTTCATTTGTCCATAAATGGCAAAAATTATTTGTATGGAAATCGAACCACCTTAAAACAAATATGTATTTGGTGAAATTAACCATGAATAAAGTATTTGTTTATTTATTTACATTACCTGGATTAATATCATCAGATGATTTCTTTGTGTGGTCATCATCATTTTCAGTAGAATGCTGCGGAGAGTCGACGCTATCGCCTGATGAGTCAGTGCTGGCGTTGGAATAGTCGTCCTCGTCGTGGGATTCGATTACGTTACCTGAAATAAATTATTACCATTAATAATACATTAAATCAATATCATAGGACATTACACACAGCGCCATCTGATCCTAAACTAAGCAAAGCTTGTACTATGGAAGTCAGATAACTGATGCATCCAATTAATTTGACAGCCCTGTTGGTTTATTGGTAGTATGTCAGCTTTAAGAGCAGAAGGGCGTGGGTTCGAGTCCCACCCAGGACAAGCTTTTTGTGATATAAACAAATGTTTGTTCTGTGTCTGGGTGTACAGTATGTATTTACAAAAAAAGAACTATTTTAGTATTCAAGCAGTTATATGACATCCATAGCACAAGCTTTCCTTAGTTTGGGGGTAGATGGCGCTGTGTGTAATGTCCTGTGATATTTTTTTTTTTTTTTTATTAATATTATAAATGAGAAAGTCTGAATGGATGTTAGTTACTCTTTCACGCAAAAACGACTGAACAGATTTGGATGAAATGCGGTATGGAGGTAGCTGAGACCCTGGATTAAAGACCGTCGACGATGGCATTTATATACAAAAATAGGATCAATAATAAAAGTACTCAAGTACTAGCTGCACCCCGCGGTGTTACACGCTACATATATTCGGGATAAAAAGTAGCCTATATGTTAATCCAGGGTGTCAGCTACCTCCATACAAAATTTCAGCCAAATCCGTTCAGCAGTTTTTGCGTGAAAGAGTAACAAACATCCATTTTAACAAACATTTGCATGTAAAAAAAAAGGATGTGGTGTGGGCCGTCGGTCGGTAGTTGGCCACTTTTTAACAAAAAAAAAACACGTCAGTTTATGGCTGGAGCCCATTAATAAAAAAACGTTATCAGCCAACTCACCAAGGGAGTAATATTCTTCAAGTTGTTCTGCCTCTAATTCATCATCTGAAAGTATAACATTTATTTTTAAAGTATCACGATTTAAAAAAAAAAAATACAATTTTCTCAATTCTCGATAAGTGACATTTATGCATGTTCATTTTAGAATAATGTTTTCTTTTATCAACTTTGTAATTACAATATTTCAAAACTAGCTGCGCCCCGCGGTGTTACCCGCTACATGTTTTCGGGATAAAAAGTAGCCTATGTGTTAATCCAGGGTGTCAGCTACCTCCACACCAAATTTCATCCAAATCCGTTCAGTAGTTTTGCGTGCAAAAGTAACAAACATCCATCCAAACTTTCACTAATATTTATAATATTAGTGGAATTACAATTTTCTCAATTCATTAGTTACTACAAATTAATCGATAAAATTGTCATTTATGCATGTTTATTTTAGAACTAGCGGACGCCCCGCAGTTTCACTTGTGTAGTTCCCGTTCCCGTGAGAACACAGGGATAAAAAGTAGCCTATGTCGCCCCGGGGATAGTGTAGCTTCCCAATGGTGAAAGAATTTTTTAAATTGGTCCAGTAGTTTCGGAGCCTATTCAATACAAACAATCAAATCTTTCCTCTTTATTTATAATAGTATATAGATAGATTTGTTACTAGCATATTTCAGAATAACATTTAAAGTTACAACATAAGGTTCCTTTGTTCTCTGTACTTTTTTTCTGTTCTGTTTATGGTGTGCACAATAAATAATACATAATAATGTCTAATTTTAAATTAACTTGCATGCCGAAAGGTAGTCTGTGGTGCTTCTTGACTAAATATTATGTTTTACATCTGTACTTACCCATAGCGCAAATATTTTTTTTTTTTTTTTATGTTTGACAGGCTAGGTGTTTGACCACAGCTCACCTGATGTTAAGTGATGATGTGGTCGAAGATGGTAAAGCACACCTAGCCTGGAATGGAACTGGCTCTCAAGTGAGGCTGCCAGAACACACCGTTAGATGCTTGGCGGCAGATTTTCAACTTGAGGGTGGTAGCTAGCCAGCCGAGTACTAGAGAGTACGCTACCACCATGCTATGCTTTCCTCACGATGTTTTCCTTCACCGGCAGCTCAAGCTCATTGTTGGGGTTTGAACCCACGCCCTTCGGCATGCGAACCGACCGCGCTAACTACTGAGCTATCATCGCTACAAAATAAGAAATATATAGAAACGCTATAAATGGATTATGATTATGAATAAAGAGTAATCTATCTATCTATCTAACATTTGTTGCATTTCTTTGTGTCTGGGTGTTCTTTATTATAAGTATGTATTTACAAAAAAACAAGTATTTATATATTCTTTCAGTTATCTGACTTCCATCACACAAGCTCTGCTTAGTTTGTGCTGGCGCTGTGTGTAATGTCTAAAAAGAGAAAAAAAAAACAATGTTTTCCAAATAAAATACAGTAAAATATATATATATACCTAATCCATCTGGAATTGAACTTTCACTGTATCCATCGCAGCTTCTCTGACTTTGTTTCATGTCTGAACTGGATCCATGTCCTAGATGGGATCCTGTGAACAGAACCAGTCCATACAAGTATACTTGGTGGTAGATCTCCTTAGCAGGAGGTCGTCTAGGTAGGTACCACCGCAGTAAGGGATATTCTGCCGCCAAGCAGTAGTGTGTAAACATTACTGTGTTTCGGTGTGAAGGGTACTGTAGCGAAATTACTGGGCTGTAACTGTTGAGGCTAACCATCCAGTCTCAAAGTAATGACCGCCGGAAAAGCGATGCCCTGGACTTTGTTATGTTACTCAAAGTTCTGTGTATCGCTGCAATGGTCATGGACAGGCGTTACCATCAGGAGAGGGTCTCGTTCGTCTCATTAGTTATTTACTAAAAAAAAAAAATTACTGTATTTACTATAAGTATGTATGCATTTCAAAAAAAAACTTTTTAAGTATTCTATCAGTTATCTGTCATCCATAGCACAAGCTTTGCTTAGTTTGGGGTCAGATCTCGAATCGGTCCAGACGTCTTAGAGTAATCAGGGAGCAAATGTACATTAAGCAAAATTATGATGAATTGAAATCGTCCTCTTTTTTTTAAAGTCTGTTAAAAAATTAATTCAGAGCAAAGTTTCCAAGTCGGATTCGCATAGCGAGGGATAATTGAAATTCATACCTAATCCATCTGGAATTGAACTTTCACTGCTTTCATCGCTTATTATTAGTATTTCTGAAACTACGTCTGTACTGGATCTAACTTTCACATTGACGTCTGGAAACACAAAAAATATCATTAAATTATTTTGCTAAAAAAAACTGGTCAAAACTAGTTTCTGTTTTGAGGCAGAATGTTATCGCAAAACGTCATTTTCACAAAGAAAAACAACATATTATAATTAATTTTAACGAAGAAAAAAAAGAGTATCCTATTCAACTAATCACACTAATATCCTTAATGTTCAGATCTGCATGACCTAATTCCACCTTGCCCATTCTACTATCGGACAGCCAGGAGCTTTAAAAAGCGCACCGCTTCATGGTTGATGTTCCAAAAGCTCGAACTAAGCGGTTTGATTCCACCTTTTTCATGCGTACCGCTAGACATTGGAATCAGCTGCCCGAGTGGGTGTTCCCCAATGAATACAGTCTGGGTACCTTCAAGTCGCGAGTGAATCGGTTTCTTCTAGGCGAGCGTGCTCCACCGTAGACCGCATCTTCGCTTAACATCAGGCGGGATGGCGGTCAAACGCAAGCCTATCTACTATAAAAAAAAAAAAATGTTTATTCTGTATTATAAGTAAGTATTTACAAAGAAAAAGTATTTAAGTATTGTTATTTATTTGGATCACCAACACTACAACAACAATCATAGCAGTCATCAACACAAAAAAACAAAAACTAGATGTTACAGTGATTATAGGTGACGACAACATGCATAAAGTCTAAAATTAGGAAATGTCAGTTACATAGTTAATGTAGTTGAGTAATTTAATAAACATGTCAAATGTATTTGTGAGTCAAATTAATTAATATTCAATTAAAATTAAACATTTTTTTATTTTTTGTATATATTTTGCAATCTGTCCTTATTGACATTTAGGTGCCCGGAACAAAAATGAAAGAGACTCGCTGATGCAGGACATGAAGTTGAGCCGATATGATAAGGGTGTGTTCACTCATATCTTAGCGGCTCCGACGTCTGAGGCCGCAGGACGGATTTTTAAAATGCTCAAGCATCAGCCAGTCTCACCCTAGACAGAGATATCTATTAGTTAGTTAGTTAATAGTTATTGAACGATGGGACTGACATGTTAGTGTTGACAAAAGTCCCAAAAAAAAAAAGAATAAAAGAAAAAAAAATATTGACATTTAGGATTGTTTGTGTCATATTATAAGGTTTAGGTATGCTTGGTATACGCCCGTTGGCGTATCCACATCAATGTTGCTATTTTAGCTGGTCTTGTGGAGCTACTCTTTTGAGCCTTCTGAAAACTTTTGCTTTTAATAAAATTGAATAATACAAATAAAATTAAATTTAAATGATATAAAAATCATAATGTGTGATTGTGTGTATGCCTCGAGCATTCATGCTCACCATCGAAGACTCCTTCTTGCGGCGGCGCCGTGTGTCGGGTCGCTCTCTTCCCTCAGATATGGTTGAGGAGGGCGATGGCTGGCACATACGTCATACTCGTGATCGCGTGCTGCTTGCGGGTCGCTGGTCTGCTCGCGGTATACACACAATCTAGTACCTACTTTAACCTTAGATTAAGATCCTACCAACCTCTCCTCTTTTTGTAATGTAAAATTGTAAAAAAAAAAAAGAAAGAAATATGTAACTAAAGTTGACAAAGGTCACGGACCCGTGTCTGTGGAGCGTATAATTATAAATAAAAAATCTATCAGTTATCTGACTTCCATAGTACAAGCTTTACTTAGTTTGGGGTCAGATGGCGCTGTGCGTAATGTCTTACGATATTTATTAATTTAAAATGTGCTCCACGAAACCCTAACTGTGAACTGTAGGCCTAGTTTAGTCAGTGGCTTTGTTAACTGTTTAACTTTTTTATTGTTGTTTTATTTGTATTCTCTAACCTGGTGGTAATTTGTGTTCTCGTCGAAATTTCTGTTCAGTCTCCTGCAACAGCATTTTAAAAGCCCATGCATCACGAAGCTTGTTCATGCATGGTCCGCATATGAGACGATCAGATGGCTTACCATCCAGTTTGGCCATCTGAAATTAATAATATTTTTATTAGTCTTTTAGAGAGGAAATAGAAAGGTCTTCTGAGGCCTATAAACAAAGACTTAAACTGCATAGAAACCATTTAGCTGCATCACTACTGGACACCAGTGACCACCTCTTCCGGCTGAGAAGACCGCGACTAGCCACAATCTAGAGTAACATAATATGAGATGACACATCACAGGATGTGCATATCCCAAAACCAACTAAGAAATTAACTCAAAACACCTGATTATGGCTTCCAGGCTGATTGCAGATAGACAAAAAGGAAAAAAAAAAATTAGTCTTTTGCTAAGACTAAAAAGGACAAAACCTTTTGAGTTAGTGTATTAAGTTAGTAATGTCAGTGCAGTGAGTACTACATATTATAGAACACATGAACAAAGTGTCTTCCCCTTAATACGAGTAGAGACAGTAAGAAAAGTGTCGATGGACGCATTCTTCGATTAGACTCTACTTAGCAATTTAAGTTATATTAAAATGACTTATTAGTCTCAACTAGGCTAGATTGTAATAACAATGAGGTATCTAACAACAAACAGATACATCATTAGAAGGAAAAAAAAAAGTCTCATGTCATTTCACATTAGACAGAAGTTTCGGCAGAAGCAGTGGTGGCCTTAGGGTGTGGCGAGCAGGGCAACCGCCCAGGGCCTCGCTCTTGCAGGAGCTTCGCGTCCTCGCGCAACTACATTAAAAAAAAGTCTTTTTTATGAAAAAATTTAAAGTATGTGTATCTCGCGCCGCACACTTAACAAAACCCCACCTGAACACACAGTTTCATTATTAGTACAAGCATGTTATGGCAACTCTATTATATCCAACTAATTATTTATTAAAAGGGCCACACAATGATCTGTGGCCTCTAGGCCTCACAACAGCTAAGGCCGCCACTGGGCAGTAGACAAGGAATCTTTTCTAAATAATGTGTAGTACCCACTTTGAGAGGTAAAGGATAACATTTATTTATTTATAAAGTTCGCCAACACAGTGTACACCAATACATTAAAAATTAAATTACAAAATTATAAATGTCAAGATAAGTGTCACAGCAATTATAGGCGAAGACGGCATGCATTACAATTAAATATTCAGTCAAAATTAAGTAATAGTCATAAAGAAAATTGTCAATACTAATTAAGTCAAAAGCTACAAATACGAATTCATCATTACGTGGTCAAAAATAAAATAGATAATTATACAAGTCAACAATACAATAATTTATTTAAAAAAATGTCATCAGCTATGTTAATATTGAGAGGAAACTACAGTCGTTGGAGAGGTTTGCCTAGTTAACGCACTTAATGGCGCCGACGATCTATAATCATCTGCAGATGGAAGTTACAGAAGCCGTCAGACTGTATTTGTTTAAAAAAAAAATTACATTTGTTGTCTATAGATTTAAAGAGTTTTATAAATTTTACATTTAAATTTGTAAAAAAAATTATTGACATACCTTATATTTTTTATTTACAATTATTTTATAATTATTATTGTTTAATAATTTTTTTTTTTATGGAGTCATTTTAACATAGCACACATGCATATTACATGCAAATTAATTTTAAAAATTAACTGTCTGAAAATTCTTAAAAAAAACCTTCATGATGTCTTCCAACAGTTCTAACCCGCATTGGGCCAGCATAGTGGATTAATGAATGAATGAAAAGTGGCCTTCTTAGCGGCAGTTTATAAAAAAAACCGGGCTGATCCATAACATTAGGGGGAAGACCTGTATTGCATAATTTGCTATGGTAGTGTTCATAATATCTAGAATTAATAAAGTAGCATTTAGATATAATGACACATATAAACAATACTATATCTCTAGATCATAAAACAAACACCAAAACCGGGAAATAGGATTAGTAAAGGCTAGAACTGTGAAGCTACACCTATACGACCTACTTGAATAGTGTAGATACTTTGTAGTCAAAATTTCTTCTAAAATAGTGTTTTGACATCGGAGCTTACTTTGAATTGTCTTGATTATAAAATTAAAAATATGAATATATATTAAATTGCATTTACCATCTATTATATCTACTTGAAACAGCTTCATAAATATGTTTTTCTTTATAAGGACTCAAGATAAAGCTGTGATCTAAATTTTTTTTTTATATCTGTGTAGCAAATTTACTTTAGATGAGTTGTCCACTCACCTCAATTCCAAAGCAGTCCTTAATCATGTCCGAGTACACTTCCTGCAGGCCTAAATTGAAGTATTTATCTCTTAAATCTCGGAATTTTGTTAACGAACTACAACACCGGCACAGAGCAGGATCGAAATCCTTTTTATTTAATCCATACATTTTACAATTTAATTTGTCTCTCACGACGCACGATACGATATAAACAATAATTATTTAATCAAGTAAGCATATATCTTTTCGAAATGTTAGAAGAAATTTGTTGCGTTATTTTTATCAACAAAAAAGACTGTTTCCCAAGTATTTTTTTTTTTCAAACAACTTTTTTAATTATTTTTGGCACTGCACTTTATATATTCTGCCAATGTCAAATTGTTTATAACTTCAAATGTCTCAAGATAGAATAAGTATCACTCACAATTCTTATTATTAGGTATTATAGTATGCTATGGTCAGGTTCCTCAGACGAATAATAAATAATCATTTTGGTGAAAGGTCCAAGTCCAAGGTCTAGTCTTAAACCTTTCAACCAGTCCAGTCCATGCCTGAGTAAAATAGTGGTAACTTTACTGGCAGATTCGATCAAAATTTGTTACACAACACGACATACCATGTTTTTTCACATTATATCACTTGATCTCACTCAACGTATTATTTGGCGCTTTAAAACACTTTTATTGTGAACTTTGTCAAACACCAAGCCTGTCAACCATTAAAAAAATCTGACGTATTTTTGTGCATGCTTTTATTAAAAAACATAGTTGTGGGAAAAGGTATATTACTATAATATAAAGCTAAATAACCATTTTCTGTATATTTCTGAAGATGATAACTAGAGCATTCAGTTGAACTACTCAGCGCTAGAGAGCGCTGCACAAACCTTACATTATTTATATATCTGTGGTAGTCGTTCATAAATCATTGTTGTGACGAGAACACGAATAAATGTCGCTGCAATATATTATTTTTCAAAATAGGTACCTACTTTTTTGTAATTTTAATTACATAGTGTTAAATTACGTGCATGAATGAGATAAAGTGACAAAATACAAAACATCGCAAACGCTTCTAGTACAATCACCACTATTATACGTAACGACGGCATGAACTTTTCAATTTTACCTAATTTCATCATGATCCATTTCAAAAATAAGATATATATACATGGCGATAGCAAAGTACACAAGGTGTTGCGCCACAAATAAAGAAAAAAAGATGGAACGTTATATAACCTAGATTTGGTTTCTTTGACAGTCGATACTTTTATTCTATTGTCAGCTTTGATGCAATAATTAATAGAATAAGTTAGCTTTAGGTATTATAGCTATATAAACCAATTTTTTTAGGTACGTTGTTCATATGAATAATCTGACAGAAACAGCTGTTTCTTCCGTTAAAGTGTCCAAGATAGAACTATATAAATACTCTTGTAATTGTGTAAATTTTTTGCAAGACTGAGCTTAATTAAGGATGAAGACAATGTGACACTTAAACACCAAATTTACTTTCGTTACTATTTTTAAATTTGATATTGAAACTTAATTGTAATTGACCTACGTACGTGATAAAATTGTTGTCATGTAAAAAAACTTGCCTGCCCTTGGTTAGCCACCTATTATTTATTACATGCGTTGAAAACTTTTTTAAAATAACAAAAGTACCGTTAAAAAATATATTTTTTTAATAGTAAGAGGCCATGTTTATTCTTAAATTTATTTATATTATTGATAGCAATAGCTAATTTTTAAGTAAGTGGTCTTAAAAATTAGTAATAGAACAATTAATGACATGACAGTTGAAAATGTAAATCTGTCATTTACATCAGGTAAATTAAACATTTTAATGACTACATAGGACCCAAACTTTATTTTTTTATGTGAGTGTAATGAGACGAATGAGACTCTTTCCTGATGGTAAGAGACAACGCCTGTCCATGACCATTGCAGCGACACACAGAACATTGAGTAACAACACAAAATCTAGGGCATCGCTGCTTTGGCGCTCATTACTTAGGCAGCCCGTACACGAAGCGCGCGATCCGCGATCCGCGATCCGCGATCAATGATCGCGATCCAGACTGATCGTGTACGAAGCGGATTGACGGACTGATGCTCCGGATCGCATATCTAGAAATTTTGAAATCATGATCGCGGATCGCGGATCGCGCGCTACGTGTACGGGCTGCCTTAGAGGTTTTGATCATTAGTCTCAACAGCATAGTAATTTAGCTAGCTGTAGTACCCTTCAAACCGGAACACAGCAATGTTATAAACACTACTGCTTGGCAGAATATCTGGTGCTGCGGTGGTACCTACCTAGACGACCTCCTGCTAAGGAAATCTACCACCAAGTGAAACTGTTTCTTAGAAAATATTGTTATGGATTCTCGCCTCTCAAAATTTAAAAAAGTCGGCTTGGCGTTAGCACTTTATTTGTGCGCAAGTGAGGATAGAAAGGAGATCATAAAAAAGAAAAGGAAATGGATGAAGCTGCAAATGAAGGAACGACTAGTGCTGCCACGTTTAAATATGACGAATCGGTTAGTTTTCGAAGAAATTCATACCATTATGAGGATGGAAAAGGAAACTTTTTACGAATTATTAGAAATGGTGGGACCATTAATAGCTAAACAAGACACAAACATGAGACAAGCGGTATCCGCTGAAGAACGGCTTGCAGCTACAATACAATTCCTGGCCACTGGAAGACCCTACAGAGATCTCAGAACCAGCGCAATAGTATCACATCAACTGCTATCGAAAATTATACCAGAAACTTGTCGTGCAATTTACAAAGTTTTGAAGAAAACGATCAAGGTACGTTCATTCGTGGGTTTCGAAAAAATATTTACAAATCTTATAAGACGTGATAAATGTACGTAGGTGAACGTTTGACTGCCACCTGATGTTAAGTGATGCTGTGGTCTAAGTTGGAACACACTTGCCAAAAAGATATCGATTCACTCTCGACTTGAAGACACCCAGATTATACTTATCGGGGAACACCTACTCAGACAGCGTATTGTACTGTCTAGGTCCGCACAATGAACGTGGAATTAAACGTTATGTTTAGAAGTGTGGCTGTGAGACGTGTTGTGTATAGATTTAGAAGGAGTTTCTATTCTTGAGTCGGGACTTAAATTATTGGTTCGGGCGAGAAAAATTACATCAGAAATTAACTTTTCTGCTATTTCTTGCTGACCAGGTGGTATTTGGTCTAATTTTTCACCCACATAAATTCCGAACGCATTGATTTTTTTATCGTGGTTCTGCAGTAATTCTTGAGCTGTTTCAATTAGTTTTTGTTTTTTTAGTTCCAATACACGTGCATGTGGTCCTTTTTTCTTCTTCATAGATTCTTGCACAGGTTCCTGAAACAAGGTTAAATTATAGAATTAACCTATCATAAATATGCTTTAACTATATTTTAAATCCAATGTATTTTAATTCACAGCTACCTTCAACAGAAGAGGAATGGAAAGAGACTGCGCAACTTTTTGATACACACTGGCAGTTTAATAATTGTGTAGGTAGTATTGATGGAAGGCATATATTAATTGTGAAACCGGCTGGAAGTGGGTCTCTATTTTACAACTACAAGGGTACATTTAGTGTTGCTTTATTTGCTATTGTGAATGCAAATTACGAATTTATGTACGTTCACGCAGGAGCAAATGGATGCATGTCCAATGAAGATATAATAAAGAATACTTCGTTTTACGATAAACTCGTTAACAATGAATTGCAATTACCTGAACTGTGTGTGCTGCCAGGTACAGATATATTAGTACCATACGTTTTTGTCGGTGACAATGCATTTGCCCTTGACACGCATATTATGAACCCATTTAGTGAGAGAGACTTTACAAAAGAAGAAAATATCTTTAATTATAGATTGCATCGCGTGAAAAGAACTGTTGATAACACTTTTGGTATCCTTGCGTCTCGTTTTAGAATATTCAGTCAGCCAATCAATCTAAATCTCGACAATGTAAATGCAGTAATCTTAGCATCTTGTGCGTTGCATAATTTTCTAAGGAGAAAGTCGAAAACTTATTTGACACCGGCATGTGATGATAGTGAAGATGAAGACAATGGTATAGTTAACTATGGTACTTGGCGTCAAGATGCAGATGTTCTAACATCTCTCCAGAGGAACTTTCAGACGGGTTCGAACGATGGAGTCCAAATTAGAAATACTCTCGCCGATTACTTTACTAATGTGGGTAAAGTCACTTTTCAAGATCGAATGATTAACATGACGTTTAAAGACGAGGATCTAAATGAAGAGGAGGAGTCTGGATTTTAATTTTGTTATAATTCTTATTCTTATTCTTATTCGAAGTGGGGGCGATGAGTCCTGCACTGACGTCCCGCTTGGGGTGTATTGTTCATTTCCCCCTGCCAGCGTCTACCCGAGCCAACCCAGCTCCTTGAAATATCGGAGCGAGGCCCTGGGCCGCTGGCATAGTTTTGTTATAATATTATGTGATAAAAGAATTGAAAATTTAATTATCTAGAATGATTAAGGTTATTAAACTTTCTGTAAGCAAGTTTTGACTGACTTTTATGACTTCACAACTTTATCGAATCTAGAATCAAAATCAATTTGTTTGTAACAATATTGTATTAATATTTATAGGTCTTTGAAATAGCTTACATTTAAAACTATTGATATAATGATTTGGCTATTTTGTGTACGACGATAGCCATCTATTTTAAATTTCAATTATGCGTATTCCTGGAACAAGCAATGTTTATTTCGACCGGTATGCTTTTATTTGAATTCAAATTTGATGTTGGCGTAAATTACTTCGCTAATGAATTTGCAAGCTATCGTCGAACAAAACATAGTTAGCCAACTTTGCTACCCAAAAAGCGCTTTATGTTTTATCAAATGAAATAAACTATTGCTCTTCTTGCTTCACGCGATCAAATCTGTGTTCCGAAATATCAATCATAGATTTAAGTTATATTTTGGCGTTCAGGATAAAATGTGGAAATTTGTTCTTAACAGCGACAAAAATATAAATCGATTCTTCGATCGATTCGATCGATTCTTACTGGTAGATTTCCTTAGCAGGAGGTCGTCTAGGTAGGCACCACCACAGTACCAGATATTTTGCCGCTAAGCACTAGTGTGTAAACATTACTGTGTTCCGGTTTGAAGGGTACTGCAGCTAGCGAAATTACTGGGCTGTTGAGACTAACCATTGAAAGTCTCAAAGTAATGAGCGCCAAAGCAGTGATGCCTTGAACTTTGTTTTACTACACATAGTTGTGTGTATCGCTGCAATGGTCGTGGACAGGCGTTATCTCTTACCATGAGGAGAGCGTCTCGTTTGGCTCATTACAATTTTTTTTTAAGGTAGGCATTGGGACACAGGCTGATAATTATGATAGAATATAACTTACATATTCGTCTTCACTCACGTGGTAATCGACGACCTTAACTTGTTTAGTTTTCTTTTTATCCAGAAACGTCATTAAATTAAAGTACCAAAGATTTGGTTTGTGTATTTCACTGGGGTCCGATCCTGCGCGTAATTTAGAATCTTTAACCTGAAAAATGTAAGCATACCTCATTGGTGTTGGATGCATTAATGTCACTATAAAAATATTTATTAGGCATCATTAATAAAACATTAAAATATAATATTGTTAAGAATGAAAAATAATTTGGGTATTATAGAATAAAAAAATATTTCGAGATACCTTTTTTTTCTTTTTTTTTTTTTTAATGGTTGACAGGCTAGTTGTTTTGACCACAGCTCACCTGATGTTAAGTGAAGGTGTGGTCGAAGATGGTAAAGCACACCTAGCCTGGAATGGAACTGGCTCTCAAGTGAGGCTGCCGGAACACACCGTTAGATGCTTGGCGGCAGATTTTCAACTTGAGGGTGGTAGCTAGCCAGCCGAGTACTAAAAAGTACCCTACCACCATGCTATGGTTTCGTCACGATGTTTTCCTTCACCGGCAGCTCAAGCTCATTGTTGGGGTTTGAACCCACGCCCTTCGGCATGCGAACCTTCCGCGCTAACCACTGAGCTATCATCGCTACAAGCCAATACCTAACATGTGTGCATACTTACGTACTCCAATAAAGTGTAATATAAATAAATCATTTTTTATTTATTTCCGGTAACAATCCAAAAAATTTAAAATGATTAAATATATTCATAAGAGTCAATAAAATACGTAATAATTATATTTAAAATAAAATAAACAAATAACCAAAGGTTTGAAACCTGGGACAGCCTATCGGGCGTTAGATGAATTTTTCATACATTACTCTTTTTTTTTGTTTTGGCATTGTGCTCTAAGCGTGTTGCCAATGTGTATAGGTTATTTGACTGTTTTTTAGAAACTATAAATTGTTTTAATGGTTTAAAAATGTACTAAGAATCTGATTGAACGAGATCTGAAAAAATGCGTTTAATCCTTATTTTAGAAATTAAGTCTTGAATATTACTCCTACACTACATATTAAATTTAATAATTAAATTTAATTATTAAAAAAAACTGCTGTTTAAACAAAGTACCTTTTTGAGTTCTCTGTGGTAAGACGATTTTAAATGCTCTATCTTCTTTTTTGCTGATGCTTCATTTGCGTCTGGATCGATTTCTTTTAATCTTTTAATTAAAATCTCCCAGCCAATTTTCTTTTGGGCCTGGTCTTTATAAGCTTCTGATGACAAATCCCAAAGACACGGCATATTTCTGTATATCTCAATGAAATCTGCTATAACCTCTCGTTCGTGTTGATCCATTATAATCTGTGCGTGCGCATTTACCCACACAAATACTTTGTTTGCAATCACTGTAAGCAGCACAACAATTGTGAAATGTATTTTGCGTGGTTGCCAACCTACATCAATACGGTGAGATAGACCGTCGCGCAGTCGCACACGTAACACAGCCGCACGCCGAGGGCGTTACCAAAGGAAAGGTGAATTGACCGCTGTCTACATCGTTGGAAACCACAAGGTCATCTTGTTGCTCACCATTATGGGAATTAGTTTCACTGTCATCTATCGTCAAGTAGTGGAACTAGTTTGAACTATCTTCTTTCTTTGGTTTTGGCGTCGCGTTTTAGCATTTGCCAGTGTCAAGTAATTATATATTTTCAAGTTTCAAAAGTTAAATAAGTGCCATCGTAGCTAGTTTTAGTCAAAGTCGTCTTTTTCAAGTCCAGTTCGTGTCAGTTAATTCCAGTCATGCTTTAGTAAAGTAGTGAACTTTATTATAAGCTTCGATGGAGTTTTGGAAGCACCACGAAAAGTCATGTTTCACCACATTATATCATTTTCCCACACTCACGCATGTAATTCGGCACTTTATGAATAAAACACCACCATTTTTATGCATAAACACTCGACAAAACACAAGTTTTGGAAAAAAATACAACGGAGCGACACGACTCTTCCCGCGTTCCCGCCAAAACTCCCCGAGAAGCGATAGTTTGAACTATAATTATAATTCAATTGTTCTTTGGCGGGAACGCGAAAAGAGGCGTGTCGTCTCATGATATTATTTTTCCAAACAAAAGTCTCTAAACTTGCCATTACTATTAGTTTTTGTTTCGTTAACTGAGACTAAGATAGGTTTTTGTTGTACATTGAAAAAAAAAAAATATTCATGTACTTGGCACTGGCAAAATGCACGTGTGCGACCAACAACATAGATAAATAAGACAACAAAATGTCACAACACAACACAACATAATTTTATTCCAAAATTAAAAAGAAAATACTAACAAATCGCTCGAAAATGAGTGCAAAGAAAAAAGGTCCTGTTTTCGATCCGGGCCTATGTAGATGTTGTGGCTCTATGAAGAAATGTAGAGTTCTCAATATCGAATACGAATGCTTAGGTCAAAAGGAAGTTTATTCTGATATGATGATGGACTGCTTTGGGTTATTGGTAAGTTAAATTATCATTAAACTTTGGTCCCTTAAAGTTATATATTTACTAGGGATATGGTCAGCATTTTTATAAGGTCGTACACCAAACAAAGTAATTCGCCAGAGAACTACTCGCCGACATCTATTTATGTAGTACTAGGTAAGTTGAAGTGGCAGTGGGCTGGACGTGTTTGTCTCAGGAGTGACAACCGTTGGATAAATGTGTTCTAGAGTGGAGACCACGAAATGGCAAACGAAGTGTAGGAGGTTCTATGGCCAGGTGAAATAAAGATATATGTAAGGCAGTTGGTAGTGGTTAGAAATTAAAAGCCAAAGATTGGGCTGATTGGTGTCTCAGAAGAGGTCAATCAGTGAACTATGATAGGTTGATGATGATCAAAATTATATTACCAATATGACTTAGAAAATAAAGTACAACAGCATGGAAAAAAATGCACCATCACAGTATATCAAGGTTTAACACTGTGATTAATTTTTTACAGCTGTCTCACTTGGACAGTAAGATGACGGAGCGGCTTGTATGCGCTACGTGTGTGACCCGGTTGCGGGATGCCTTGAGTTTTCGGAGACAAGTCCTGCAGTGTGAAGAAGCATTCTTACTCTTCAAGATGGGAGATGACGACTTAGGTATTCTAATTATTTAGGGATCCTATCCCACACACTTGAAAGGCTTTAATCTTATTTCTGTGTTTTCACTTAAAAATACAAGTTAAATAAGTCTTAAGTTACAGTTGATTCAATATCTTTGATGGAATTTTGGAAGCAACAGCAATGTCCTAGACTTTATTCTTATTCCTATTTAAATTGAGGGTGATAAGTCTTGCACTGATGTCCTGTGGGTGTTCAGTGCATTTCCCCCCGCCAGCGTCTATCCAAGCCAAACCAGTGCCTTGAATTATCAGAGGGAAACTCTGAGCCATTGGCATAGTTAGTAACTCCAGTTAACTTACAAGCAGCCCTGATTTTCCTATTATTTTACTCATTATAAAGAAAGAAAAAAACATTTATTTTTTTCCTAATAATACACTAGACACAACAACAGATAAGTACAAACAAAACACACAAATAAACAGATACATATTAACAAAAAGAACAAATTTGACAACACAATAAGCGGGTTATCGCTGCAGTGGCTGGTGCATTAACAAGGAAAAAAAGGTCAGCGCTCAGCAATTGTGCTAGGGATTACTCCACAGCGCTGATTTTCAGCACTGACCAATTCATAAAAAAAACAAAATAAATAAATATATAATCATATGAAATAAATATGTAGGTATAATTGTATATAATTTGGAGTGCAGATAATTTAGTAATGCAGGTAAGGAAAACAAAGAATTATTAATTATCTAAAATTAATTACCAAGTTTTCATAATGATATTGACATAATTAATTAATTAGACCTAAGTTTTCATAAATATTTGCATGCCATGGAGCTAGAGCATGGTGATTCTATAAAACCTGTGACTTTTATCTCTGTAACCCATGTCTCTGCAAAATAAAGAATTTGAATTTGAAGATAAAATAATTTTTTTTTTTTCGTTAATTTGCCCCTTCGGGCAGGCTAAAGCTATAAAGCCATACTGCCTCGTCTTCAGTGTTATTTCTGCTGTATCTTAACTATGGTTATCGTCAAAGTCGTCTTAGTCAAGTCCAGTTCGTGTCAGTTAATTCCAGTCATGCTTTAGTAAAGTAGTGGCGACTTTACTATAAAGCTTCGATGGAGTTTTGGAAGCAACACGAAAACTCATGTTTCACCACAGTATATCATTTTCCCACACTCGCGCTTGTAATTCGGCACTTTATGAATAAAACACCACCATTTTTATGCATAAACACTCGACAAAACACTAGTTTTGGAAAAAAATACAACGAAGCGACACGACTCTTCCCGCGTTCCCGCCAAAAACCCCTGAAGATAAAATAAGAGAAATGTTTTTTTTTTTTTGGCGTCGCGTTTTAGCATTTGCCAGTGTCAAGTATTTATATATATTCAAGTTTCAAAAGTTAAATAAGTGTCCTCGTAGCTAGTTATAGTCTTAGTCAAGTCCAGTTTGTGTCAGTCAAGTCCAGTCATGCTTTAGTAAAGTAGTGGTGCCTTTACTATCAAGCTTCGATGGAATTTTGGAAGCAACACGAAAAGTAATGTTTCACCACATTATATCATTTTCCCACACTCGCGCTTGTGATTCCTTACTTTATGAATAAAACACCGCCATTTTTATGCATAAACACTCGACAAAACACTATTTTTGGAAAAAATACAACGGAGCGACACGACTCTTCCCGCGTTCCCGCCAAAACTCTCAAGAGAAATGTTACCGTGCTTGTACAAAATACATACATATATTATTTATTAGTCTATGCTTCATGTTGCCACAACTTGTTTTTGCGTCGAAGTATTCTGCCACCCTTCGCAGTTCTTGACCCTTGCTGTTACTTGTTAAGTGATTATTATGTGCTTGTGGTTTTTTAGCCCTAGACTATGTTCTACTTCTCAAAGTGTATCGCTGCAATGGTCATGGACAGGCATTTATTTATTTTATTTTATTTTATTTATTTATTGAGATAAAAACGACAATAGTTCAGTTACATCTATCTCACAAGCCAAAATCAAAAATAAAAAATTATACAAATGTCAATATAAGGTAAATATAAATGTCAATGAAATAAAATTATACAAATATCAAATAAAATAATAATAAAAATAAGAATTACATAAGTGTCATGAAAATCTTTTGAGGCAATCAAATTTTGAGAAAATCTCTGAAGGCATTATCTCTTACCATCAGGAGTGCAACTAAAAAATAAACCTAACACATCCTAAAAGCCATTTCATCTACACATGGTAAATTATGATTTATTTCTTTCAGATCCAAAGCTGAATTTAGATTCTAGTTTGAAAGCAGACGAGCCCCCGCCGAAGTTCGAGGTGGAAATTGTGAAGATGGAGCCGAATGATCATGATGACAAGCATATGAGTGATGACGAGATTGGGGTTGATATGCTGCCTAGCCTGGGTAAGAGATACTTTGAGATCAGTAAGTCATGAACAGATTTAAACCCTTCTATGAATTTGCACTCTGTATTTAAGTCTGTATTGAGAGTTTTTGGCGGGAACGCGGGAAGAGTCGTGTTGCTCCGTTGTATTTTTTTTTCCAAAACTAGTGTTTTGTCGAGTGTTTATGCATAAAAATGGTGGTGTTTTATTCATAAAGTGCCGAATTACAAGCGCGAGTGTGGGAAAATGATATAATGTGGTGAAACATGAGTTTTCGTGTTGCTTCCAAAACTCCATCGAAGCTTTACAGTAAAGTCGCCACTACTTTACTAAAGCATGACTGAAATTAACTGACACGAACTGGACTTGACAAAGACGACTTTGACGATAACTATAGTTAAGATACAGCAGAAATAACACTTAAGACAAGGCAGTATGGCTCTATAGCTTTAGCCTGCCCGAAGGGGCAAATTAATAAAAAAAAAATATATTAAGTCTGTATTACTTAGTATCTGGGCAACTATTGGGGCTATCCATAAATTACGTCACACATTAAGGGAAGGATAAGGGTCGACAAAGCATATTATAAATAAAATAAATAAATAAATATCATAGGACATTACACACAGCGCCATCTAACCCAAACTAAGCAGAGCTTGTGCTATGGAAGACAGATAACTGATAGAATACTTAAATACTTTTTTTTTTTTTTTTTAATGGTTGACAGGCTTGGTGTTTGACCACAGCTCACCTGATGTTAAGTGAAGGTGTGGTCGAGGATGGTAAAGCACACCTAGCCTGGAATGGAACTGGCTCTCAAGTGAGGCTGCCGGAACACACCGTTAGGTGCTTGGCGACAGATTTTCAACTTGAGGGTGGTAGCTAGCTAGCCGAGTACTAGAGAGTACCCTACCACCATGCTATGGTTTCCTCACGATGTTTTCCTTCACCGGCAGCTCAAGCTCATTGTTGGGGTTTGAACCCACGCCCTTCGGCATGCGAACCTACCGCGCTAACCACTGAGCTATCATCACTACAAAAATAAATAAATTTTTTTTTTTTTTTTGTAAATACATACTTATATACAGTACACCCATTAGGTATCTATATTATGATTTAGGCGCTACCTGCAGGTATATCCCATCCTACTATCCCATTAATGTCATAAATGTGAAAGTTTGGATGGATGGATGGTTGGATGTATGTTACTCTTTCACGCAAAAACTAGTGAATGGATTGGTATGAAATTTGGTATGGTGGTAGCTGAGACCATGGATTGGTATGAACATAGGCTACTTTAAAAAAAAAAAAAAAGTATTTAAGTATTTTATCAGTTATCTGATTCCCATAGTACAAGCATTGCTTAGTTTGGGGTCAGATGGCGCTGTGTGTAATGTCCTACGATATTTATTTATTTATTTTTTATTCCGAAAACATGTAGGGGCTAACACCGCGGGGCGCAGCTAGTTATACATATAAGGGAATCGAGACAAGTAGCGTATAGGAGGCGTGACGGCATAAGAGAGCATCATGCCGTTTGCCGTCTCGGCATAGAAGTCCTTTTCCCGCCATGGCGCACCAATAGATGTTTCACATCGAAAAAATAGTACACCCCATTATGAGCCAGCATAGCGCTTTCTTAAAAACGCAGTAATAACTTTTTAGAGGAGGTGACGAAGCCGGAACAGCTGAACGAGGACTCCAATGATGACCTGCCTCTGCAGCATCTCGCCAGCAAGCCGTGCAAGAGAGAGACTCGACCCAGCCAACAGTGGTGGCTCAAACAACGCAACACTGACGACAAGCCGAGTGTGTACTTTTTTTGGCATAGCACTTTTTTTTAAATATAAAATAGACCACGAACGTGAATTGAACGGGATCGTTAGACGTGTGTAATCCCACGTAAGTAAAACAAAATAAAACAAAACAAAGTCTCCAAAAGTTTCCATAGTAAAATATTTTGTAGCGATGATAGCTCAGTGGTTAGTGCGGTCGGTTCGCATGCCGAAGGGCGTGGGTTCAAACCCCAAGAATGAGCTTGAGCTGCCGGTGAAGGAAAACATCGTGAGGAAACCATAGGGTACAGGGTACTTTCTAGTACTCGGCTGGCTAGCTACCACCCTCAAGTTGAAAATCTGCCGCCAAGCATCTGACGGTGTGTTCCGGCAGCCTCACTCGAGAGCCAGTTCCATTCCAGGCTAGGTGTGCTTTACCATCTTCGACCACACCGTCATTTAACATCAGGTGAGCTGTGGTCAAAGAACTAGCCTGTCAGCTATAAAAAAAAAAAAAAAATTAATGAATGAATTAATGGTTTGTTTGTTTTATGTCACAATAAAGTGTTGTCAACAGAAACTATCTAATATCGTCGTTAATGTAACAAGAAAAAATAAATTAAGTTAATAAAAAACCGGCCAAGTACGAGTCGGACTCGCGCCAACCACCTATAAAAATCGAGTACCATTATCTATAAAAATCAAGTTTGTTGTATGGGAACCCCCCCTTCAATTGCTATAATATAATTTGTAGGCGTCTATCCTACTCTTACATACATTATATATATACATAATATCATTACACATAAATAACACACATAATTATATATACTTACATTACACTTAAATTACATACTTAACACTACACTATTTCATTAGCAACATTATTTATTTTATCTACATACAATATTCAAATTATGACATTACACTATGTCGCTGGACAAATCGCTCGCGCCTATCGCCTTACGCACTGCACCGCGGCACCGCGCGCCGGCCGCCGCCGACGCGCTCTCCAGTGCACTACCTACCACCTACCACTACTACCTACCACCGCTGCACATACGCGCCGCTCCGCGCCGCCACCGATATAATATAATTGCTGCTAATAAACATCGTCGTACAACTGAACCTGCACTATCACTTGCACTGTCCATAAATTAATTATTTTTTATAATTGCTATATTTAATTTTGGGAGCTATTTTAGTTTTAGTATTTTTTTTTTATGGTTGACAGGCTAGTTGTTTGACCACAGCTCACCTGATGTTAAGTGAAGGTGTAGTCGAAGATGGTAAAGCACACCTAGCCTGGAATGGAACTGGCTCTCAAGTGAGACTGCCGGTATTTGTTGTTATAGCGGCAATATAAATACATCATCTGTGAAAATTTCAACTGTCTAGCTATCCCGTTTGTACCCTTTGGGTACGGAACCCTAAAAATAATTTGAAGTGAAGTAATTAATAAATTAATTAGTAAAAAAATAATTATTAGTTTAATTTATTTGCGAACATAACATAAACTTATTTATTTATAATACCTACCAAAGTTTTAGTTTTAATTATTTAATTTAGTTTAATTAATTTGAAGTTTATATTTTTCAATATTGATCGAATCAGGAATTAAAAATTGTGTCAAAACTATGTCAATTCCTATAATACAATTTGTTTATCTATGTTTCAGAACTCCCCATCTCTAAAGTACAAGAACTGATCCGTGAAAAAGACCTAACGTACATGATAGACACAAATATCATATCGATTGTGGAATTCTCCTATGTTTGCCCTTTCAAATGTCGACACAACAATTTGCACTGTTACTACTGTGGACAAACATTCCTGGACCCAACGTTGTTAAGGGAACACAACATAATACACAGCCCGAGCCGATTCAAAGTTGTCGACCACAAAAATATGGTGAAATTGGACTTAACAAGGATAGATTGTAGACTTTGTGATGTGAATATTAATGATTTGGAAGATTTCAAAAGGCACATTGTATCGGTGCATGGTAAGAAGTATTATTTTGAGACGAGGGATTGCGTTTTGCCGTTCAGGTTGAAAAAGGATGAAATACAGTGTGCGCTGTGTCAAGATCCTTTTCCATACTTCCACGCTTTGAATAAGCACATGAACGAGCATTTCAGTAACTATGTGTGCGAGACATGTGGATTGGGTAAGTCTTTATCTACTAAGGCCTCTTTTTATATTTTTCTATTTTAATATTTAGGGCAAAATTCGGTATGTAAAGTTTTTTTTTTGTATTTATTTTATATTTTTTACTGATAGTAAACTTTATTTTATGAAACTAATTTGAATATTTTGGCTTTCTATGCGGTAGTTTAATTCTAATACATTTTCAAACTTTTTATAGTTATGACGTCATAACATTGGCTGAATATGTAAAATATGTGCACCTTTTTTAGGCACTGAAAGAATCCTTATACAGCCAAGGACATGACGTCATTAGAAGTTAATTGAAAGTCAAATTTATTTTATGTATTTTATTAAAATAAACCCCGTCTCATAGTTTAAAGAGTTTTAAACGGAAAAATCATGTACAGGAATGTAATATTTCGAAATGGTTTTGGAATCAGCAAAGTATTTTTTTTCTTTACATACCGAATTTCAATGGTAATGTCAAGAACGTTAATGGTCGTGTGAAAAAATGTCAATGGTAGTATCAAAAAAATGTTAATACTGATGTAAGAAAATTGCAATGGTAGTGTCAAATAATGTCTATGGCTATAGTGGTGTCAAATATGACAATAGTGATTGACGATGTCAAAAAAGACGATTGTTATATCAAAAAATGGAAGGGTAAAAAAATTACAATGATGGTGTCCAAAAATGACAAGTAGGATCAGAAAATACAATAGTGGCGTCAATGGCGATATAAGGTCCATTATAGAGACAAAAATGAGAATTGTCATTGACAAAGGGTCCACCGGAAGACTTTTGTCAAATACAAAGATTTTATTGACAACACCAATGTTACAAGTAAAATTTCGTAAAATCATTTCAAATAATATGTGTATCATTAAAAAGAAAGTTATAAAACAATCGGTTTTTTTACACATGTCAATGAATAGTAACAAAATGTCAATATGACAATATTGTCAAATATAAAATATGTCAATGTAAAAAATTATTGTCAAAATAGCATAAAAAAATCGTAATTACTTATTAGTAATTTAATAATAATTTAGTTTGAAATAATTATCAGTGTCATAAAAATGTCTCTGCTTGTTTTTGTATTTGTATCTTTCTTTCAATTGTAGTGGTGTCAAAAAGTGTCAATGGTTGTGTCATAAATGTCAACTTGTAGGTTTCGTGGACCGCAACCGTTTCCTGATGCACCAGGCGCGGCACGAGCAAGGCGCGTACCCCTGCGAGACGTGCGGGAAACTCTTCAAGGCGGAGTACAACCGAGACCTGCATATAGACAGGGTCCACAGGTAACACCCCACTTCACTTGCGGCGACATGTTTCTCAAAATCATCAAAAATCATAATCAAAATGTAATTACATATTTGCTAAGTACATGTGTCAAAATGTTGGTACATAAATAAAAACGTCGCTTAATCCATACTTAACCCAGAATTGGGTGCAAAAATTAGATAAAACAGTTACTAATAGAATGTCAAATTGGATAAAATAATAATGTCAAGTTTATATTAATTAAAATATGACCTCATGACATATTTTAATTACAAAATGTCAATTAGTGCAATTGTTTTTTTTTAATCGTTGACAGACTTGGTGTTCGACCACAGCTCACCTGATGTTAAGTGAAGGTGTGGTCGAGGATGGTAAAGCACACCTAGCCTGGAATGCAACTGGCTCTCAAGTGAGACTGCCGGAACACATTAAATAAATAATAAATAAATAAATATCGTTGGACATTACACACAGCGCCATCTGGCCCCAAACTAAGCAGAGCTTGTGTGATGGAAGCCAGATAACTGATAGAACACATAAATATGGTTGTCAAGCTAGGCTATTAACATCAGGTGGGCTGTGGTCAAACGTCTAACCTGGCAACAATTTAAAAAAAACATGTGTCGCTTGGTTGCAGGAAGCGCGGGCGAGTATACTGCCCCAAATGCGACGCGCGGCTCATGTCCCACCCACAGAAGTTGAAACACTTGGCCGCCGTGCACGGCGACCGCCCCGCCAGCCTGCCTTGCACCGCCTGCGGCAAGGTGACATTGACAGTTCTTAGCATGTTTGTAGCAATCATAGCTCAGTGGTTAGCGCAGCCGGTGAAGGACGTTGGCGTATTGACAAATTTCTTCAGGGAGTTTTGGCGGGAATGCGGAAAGAGTCGTGTCAGCCCGTTGTATTTTTTTCCAAAACTAGTGTTTTGTCGAGTCATCATCATCATCATCATTTCAGCCGTAGGACGTCCACTGCTGGACATAGGCGTCCCCCATTGACTTCCACAAAGACCGGTTGGAAGCGGCTCGCATCCAGCGCGTTCCTGCGGTCTTTACTAGGTCGTCTGTCCACCTTGTGGGTGGACGTCCTACGCTGCGCTTGTCGAGTGTTTATGCATAACAGTGGTGGTGTTTTATTCATAAAGTGTCGAATCACAAGCGCGAGTGTGGGAAAATGATATAATGTGGTGAAACATGACTTTTCGTGTTGCTTCCAAAACTCAATCGAAGCTTCATAGTAAAGTCACTACTACTTTACTAAAGCATGACTGGGCTTGACTGATACGGACTGTACTTGACCAAGACTTTGACTATAACTTTAGCTACGAAGACAGTTATTTAACTTTTGAAACTTGAAAATATATAAATACTTGACACTGGCAAATGCTCCAAACGCGACGCCAAAACAAAGAAAAAAAAATTCTTCAATTTTTTTGTGTAAAAGGACCATCCAACGTCACGACTTTTATAGAGATGATAGCTCAGTGGTTAGCGCGGTAGGTTCGCATGCCGAAGGGCGTGGGTTCAAACCCCAACAATGAGCTTGAGCTGCCGGTGAAGGAAAACATCGTGAGGAAACCATAGCATGGTGGTAGGGTACTTTCTAGTACTCGGCTGGCTAGCTACCACACGAGAGTTGAAAATCTGCCGCCAAGCATCTAACGGTGTGTTCCGGCAGCCTCACTTGAGAGCCAGTTCCATTCCAGGCTAGGTGTGCTTTACCATCTTCGACCACACCTTCACTTAACATCAGGTGAGCTGTGGTCAAACAACTAGCCTGTCAACCATAAAAAAAAAAAAAAAGAGAAATTAATTTTATTTTGCAACACAGAACACAACAAACAGGGACAAACAGTTACAAAATAGGGGCTCACCTCAGCATAATGCTGGTCATACTAAGTGAAGCGTTGGGAAGCTACGCTATCCCCGGGTGACATAGGCTTTTAATCCCTGTATTCCCACGGGAACGGGAACTACGCGGGTGAGACCACGAGGCATCCGCTAGTACTATTGTAAAGAGGAAAGATTTGATTGTTTGTTTGTAATGAATAGGCTCCGAAACTACTGGACCTATTTCAAAAATTATTTCACCGTTGGGAAGCTACACTATCCCCGGGTGACATAGGCTTTTAATCCCTGTATTCCCACGGGAACGGGAACTACGCGGGTGAGACCGCGAGGCGTCCGCTTGTGTCACATATTATGCGATTTAACAGTTAGAAATTTATGAAATCAGATATAAAATATAATATGTCCTCGCATTGCAGTTGTCTATATTCTCTATAAATATACAAACGTACAACATTTTCAGATATTTGAAACCCGTCGAATGCTCACGATTCACTGGCGCAAGGAGCATTTAAAAGATTTTAGGTAAGCCCGTTTAATCTGTTTGTAAATTTTTGATAGAAATGCATTTCTGAGTATTATTACAATCTTTTTTCAAGAGGAAACAATTTAAAATTTATCTACTTCTTCTTTTAACTGTAGATTTAGATTAATAGAGAAATGAAATGTGTATGTTTGATAGCCCCGTTGGTTCATTGGTAGAATGTCTGCTTCAAGAGCTGAAGGGCGTGGGCTCGATTCCTACCCAGTTTAAACTTTGTGGTACAAACAATTAATGTTTGTTCTGTGTCTGGGTGTACTGTATGTATTTACAAAAAAAAAAGTATTGAAGTATTCTATCAGTTATCTGACTTCCATAGTACAAGCTTTGCTTAGTTTGGGGTCAGATGGCGCTGTGTGTAATGTCCTGTGATATTTATTTTAAGTAACAAATAAGCAATAGTCATTAAACTTGCGCTAATTTATTATTAAATTACGGTAAAGGATACCTTTTATCCCTAAATTATGTTTCATGATACGCGTCTATTATTATTATTATTATTATTTAGCCCATTTTGTCCCACTGCTGGGCAAAGGCCTCTCTCCCCCCCTTCCACACCTCTCTGTTGTGTGCTGTTGTGGTCCACTCTTTATTGTGGGCATCGAGCTCATCTTTGCACCGCCTTTTAGATACGCGTCTATACAAAATTTAAAATGGATACGCCCTCTGGTTTGTTTTTTGCAAATCCCACAGGAAACTAGCATTTTTATGATATAAAAAGTATCTTATATTATGTTAATCCAGGTAATAAATTATACGTGATAAATTTCATCCAAATCCGTTCAGCCATTTTTGCGTCATTGAGTAGGTAACAAACTTCCAAATTTTTACATTAACCAAATCACCTTGACAGTTATCTATGGAAATACATCCAAGTAAGTCCTCCCTTTGTACATGTATTTCTGTAAAGTGTGCAATAAAGAATTAAATAAATAAATAAATACATTTTTTTTTATAACACAGGGTTTCATATTATTACTAAATATATGTTAACGTACAGATTTATCACAAAAAGCTTAAAAATAACGAAACACTTTGAAAACATTGGCAAATGCAAAACATGCGACGCCAAAAAATAAAAAAAAGTTAGTAAAATATATTTCACATGCGATAATGGGCCCTGTAACAATATCAGTACTTCACATGACAGCGTGGTACGCAAAAACAGATACGTTAAGTATCGAAATATATATGAACAGGGATCCCAAAGATCCCTGTTCTTGTAAACAGACTTTAAAAAAAAGTTGGGGGTTCAGTTTTCTAAGTATGTACTTAATGGTTACGCGTACAGTGCATAGTTATACTGTGCCTTTCAAAGAACTCCAAGTAAAGCTTTTTTTTTTATAAATACGCTTTTCCATATTTAATATTACAGATACGAGTGCCAAGTGTGTGGTCAGAAATTCTTCACGCGCTTCGCTTTGAACAACCACATGCCGACACACACCGGCGAACGCAACTTCAAGTGTAAAGTGTGCGGCAAGAGTTACCCGCGACTCAAGACTCTCAAAGAACACACGCGGATACACACTAACGACAGGAGATACAGGTAACCACATACCGGCGCACGCAACTTCAATTGTAAAGTGTGCGGCAAGGGTTGCCCGCGACTCAAGACTCAAGGAACACACGCGGATACACACTATCGATAAGAGATACAGGTAACCACATACCGGCGCACGCAACTTCAATTGCAAAGTGAGCGGCAAGAGTTACCCGCGACTCAAGACTCTCAAAGAACACACGCGGATACACACTAACGACAGGAGATACAGGTAACCACATACCGGCGCACGCAACTTCAATTGCAAAGTGAGCGGCAAGGGTTGCCCGCGACTCAAGACTCAAGGAACACACGCGAATACACACTAACGACAGGAGATACAGGTAACCACATACCGGCGCACGCAACTTCAATTGCAAAGTGTGCGGCAAGAGTTACCCGCGACTCAAGACTCTCAAAGAACACACGCGGATACACACTAACGACAGGAGATACAGGTAACCACATACCGGCGCACGCAACTTCAATTGTAAAGTGTGCGGCAAGGGTTGCCCGCGACTCAAGACTCAAGGAACACACGCGGATACACACTATCGATAAGAGATACAGGTAACCACATACCGGCGCACGCAACTTCAATTGCAAAGTGAGCGGCAAGAGTTACCCGCGACTCAAGACTCTCAAAGAACACACGCGGATACACACTAACGACAGGAGATACAGGTAACCACATACCGGCGCACGCAACTTCAATTGCAAAGTGAGCGGCAAGGGTTGCCCGCGACTCAAGACTCAAGGAACACACGCGAATACACACTAACGACAGGAGATACAGGTAACCACATACCGGCGCACGCAACTTCAATTGCAAAGTGTGCGGCAAGAGTTACCCGCGACTCAAGACTCTCAAAGAACACACGCGGATACACACTAACGACAGGAGATACAGGTAACCACATACCGGCGCACGCAACTTCAATTGCAAAGTGTGCGGCAAGAGTTACCCGCGACTCAAGACTCTCAAAGAACACACGCGGATACACACTAACGACAGGAGATACAGGTAACCACATACCGGCGCACGCAACTTCAATTGCAAAGTGTGCGGCAAGAGTTACCCGCGACTCAAGACTCTCAAAGAACACACGCGGATACACACTAACGACAGGAGATACAGGTAACCACATACCGGCGCACGCAACTTCAATTGCAAAGTGTGCGGCAAGAGTTACCCGCGACTCAAGACTCTCAAAGAACACACGCGGATACACACTAACGACAGGAGATACAGGTAACCACATACCGGCGCACGCAACTTCAATTGCAAAGTGTGCGGCAAGAGTTACCCGCGACTCAAGACTCTCAAAGAACACACGCGGATACACACTAACGACAGGAGATACAGGTAACCACATACCGGCGCACGCAACTTCAATTGCAAAGTGTGCGGCAAGAGTTACCCGCGACTCAAGACTCTCGAAGAACACACGCGGATACACACTAACGACAGGAGATACAGGTAACCACATACCGGCGCACGCAACTTCAATTGCAAAGTGTGCGGCAAGAGTTACCCGCGACTCAAGACTCTCAAAGAACACACGCGGATACACACTAACGACAGGAGATACAGGTAACCACATACCGGCGCACGCAACTTCAATTGCAAAGTGTGCGGCAAGAGTTACCCGCGACTCAAGACTCTCAAAGAACACACGCGGATACACACTAACGACAGGAGATACAGGTAACCACATACCGGCGCACGCAACTTCAATTGCAAAGTGTGCGGCAAGAGTTACCCGCGACTCAAGACTCTCAAAGAACACACGCGGATACACACTAACGACAGGAGATACAGGTAACCACATACCGGCGCACGCAACTTCAATTGCAAAGTGTGCGGCAAGAGTTACCCGCGACTCAAGACTCTCAAAGAACACACGCGGATACACACTAACGACAGGAGATACAGGTAACCACATACCGGCGCACGCAACTTCAATTGCAAAGTGTGCGGCAAGAGTTACCCGCGACTCAAGACTCTCAAAGAACACACGCGGATACACACTAACAACAGGAGATACAGGTAACCACATACCGGCGCACGCAACTTCAATTGCAAAGTGTGCGGCAAGAGTTACCCGCGACTCAAGACTCTCAAAGAACACACGCGGATACACACTAACGACAGGAGATACAGGTAACCACATACCGGCGCACGCAACTTCAATTGCAAAGTGTGCGGCAAGGGTTGCCCGCGACTCAAGACTCTCAAAGAACACACGCGGATACACACTAACGACAGGAGATACAGGTAACCACATACCGGCGCACGCAACTTCAATTGCAAAGTGTGCGGCAAGGGTTGCCCGCGACTCAAGACTCTCAAAGAACACACGCGGATACACACTAACGACAGGAGATACAGGTAACCACATACCGGCGCACGCAACTTCAATTGCAAAGTGTGCGGCAAGGGTTGCCCGCGACTCAAGACTCTCAAAGAACACACGCGGATACACACTAACGACAGGAGATACAGGTAACCACATACCGGCGCACGCAACTTCAATTGCAAAGTGTGCGGCAAGGGTTGCCCGCGACTCAAGACTCTCAAAGAACACACGCGGATACACACTAACGACAGGAGATACAGGTAACCACATACCGGCGCACGCAACTTCAATTGCAAAGTGTGCGGCAAGAGTTACCCGCGACTCAAGACTCTCAAAGAACACACGCGGATACACACTAACGACAGGAGATACAGGTAACCACATACCGGCGCACGCAACTTCAATTGCAAAGTGTGCGGCAAGAGTTACCCGCGACTCAAGACTCTCAAAGAACACACGCGGATACACACTAACGACAGGAGATACAGGTAACCACATACCGGCGCACGCAACTTCAATTGCAAAGTGTGCGGCAAGGGTTGCCCGCGACTCAAGACTCAAGGAACACACGCGAATACACACTAACGACAGGAGATACATATAACCATACCGGCGCAAGTGTATGGTGTGTTCAGGATTCATGTATGTATGTGAGTTTTTTATTCCAGAATCTTTAAAGGTTGGCAACGTATTTGTAGTACCCCTGGTATTGCAGATATCTATAGGCGACGGTGATTGCTTAACATCAGGCAACCCGTCAGCTTGATTGCCACCTGTGGCATAAAAAAAAAATACCAATGCTGAAATTAAGTTACATGACAAAAACTAAATTATATGTCACAATTGAAATGTCAATAAATGTTGTAACTTCGCGGGAGAATACGGAAAAAGGATCATTTCACAAATGTCAAAGTTTAATTAAATAATCGTTCTTTATTCCCAGGTGTCACATATGCGGACAGGCGTTTATACAGAACTGCAGTTTGAAAGGACACATGAAAAGTCAACATCCTGAATATGGATAACTAAGCTAGGACAAATTAGTAGCCAATAAAAAATTAATAAATATTTTAGGACATTACACACACAGCGCCATCTGACCCCAAACTAAGCAAAGCTGTACTATGGAAGTCAGATAACTGATAGAATTCTTTATTTCCACCCTACCCATTCTTCTAGGCACCGCTTCGTGGTAGATATTCCAAATACTCAAACTAAACGGTTTGATTCCACCTTCATTGTAAGAACCTGAAAACCTGAAACCTGAATACTATCTGGGTGCCTTCAAGTCGCGAGTAATCGGTTTCTTCTAGGCGAGCGTGCTCCATCGTAGACCGCATCTTCGCTTATCATCAGGCGAGATACCGGTCAAAGGCAAGCCAATTATCTGTAAATAAATAAAATAATTAAATACTTTTCTTGTAAATACAAACAGATGTTTTTGTTCTGAATGGGAATCGAACCTTGACAGCCACGTTATAATTAATAAAGATTAATATGTTCATAGATTCAAAATTTATTTATTAATTTATTCAATTTTAAATATAGATAAGTAAGCATGTATAATTTTAGTAAATTAAGAAATGTTTATGAAATAAATGAAATGAAATGAAATAGTTTATTTATCATTATGTTAATAAATTAGATTAAAAAAAAAATGGTTTACAGGCTAGGTGTTTCACCACAGCTCACCTGATCGGTGAAACCCACCTGTGACGGTGTGGTCGAAGATGGTAAAGCACACCAAGCCTGGAATATAACTGGCTCGTATATATACATAATTATAATATCACATAAATCAAGTCTGTGTCAAGTGTTTTGATATTTTCAAGCCTCATAAGTAAAAAAGTAGTCTAAAGTCCCGTTAAGTCCAGTCTATGTCAGTCAAATTCAGTCATGCTTTAGTAAAGATGTAGTGACTTTATTATAAACTTTAATGGAGTTTTGGAAGCAACGCGAAAAGTCATGTTTCACATAATGCACTAAGTCAAATTGCAATGCTATAAAAACAAAGAAAATAATAAGGTGAGCAATTTTAGCAAAAATGATGAAAAAATGACAACATAATTTGAAATAAAGGACAGCTTCCTCACAGGAGGAACAGCTCCTGGCAATCAACAAATCTGCTAAGGGCTTGTGGAGCTGATCGCAGGATAACACAGAAAAAAAAGTAATAATAATTTTAAAGTAACATTTAAAATTATATTCTCATAACAACATATTGTGTACTCAGTAGTAGTCACACTTGTCACTCAGTAGTAGTGTTTAATCTGAGAGTGTAACATTTGTTACATTTGTGTAGTTTCGAGTTTACGTTTATGGTGGCGACTTGGACCTTTCATGGTAACGTTTTATGGTTTTAGAGTGCATAGTTATAGGCAGCCCGTACACGTAGCGCGCGATCCGCGATCCGCGATCATTGATCGCGGTCCAGACTGATCGTGTACGAAGCGGATTGACGGACTGATGCTCCGGATCGCATAATATCTAGAAATTTTGAAATCATGATCGCGGATCGTGATCATGATTGAACGTGTAAGGCGGCCCATATACGCAAGTACAGTGATTGATTCAGTGTTTTTTTCAGTCGGTGATTTTTTGTGGTGAAACCTTAGACCAATAGTAATTTGATGATGGTTCCAAGG
This sequence comes from Biston betularia, assembly GCA_905404145.2. Lineage (NCBI taxonomy): Eukaryota > Metazoa > Arthropoda > Insecta > Lepidoptera > Geometridae > Biston > Biston betularia. The sequence continues at coordinate 4,350,071 of FR989890.1, forward strand.
GTGAAAAGTGCAATTTCGTGTTAGTTTAAAACTTCTTCCAAGTTTCTTGTAGTACTTGACTGACTCGAATAAAATAGTGTTATCGAAATACACATCCCCGGCAAAATGAGTATAGTGCGATGCTAAAATCAATTTTTTTTTTTCCGTTAATTTGCCCTTTCGGGCAGGCTAAAGCTATAAAGCCATACTGCCTCGTCTTCAGTGTTATTTCTGCTGTATCTTAACTATGGTTATCGTCAAAGTCGTCTTAGTCAAGTCCAATTCGTGTCAGTTCGTGCCAGTCATACTTTAGTAAAGTAGTGGCAACTTTACTATAAAGCTTCGATGGAGTTTTGGAAGCAACACGAAAACTCATGTTTCACCACATTATATCATTTTCCCACACTCGCGCTTGTAATTCGGCACTTTATGAGTAAAACACCACCATTTTTATGCATAAACACTCGACAAAACACTAGTTTTGGAAAAAAATACAACGAAGCGACACGACTCTTCCCGCGTTCCCGCCAAAACTCTGCTAAAATCAAAGTAGGAAAAAAACAAGCCAATCAATGCCAAGCCAATTTTTTTTTAAATTTATCTGACGCCATTTTGTTCATTCCGTTTCGGATCACGGATGGCGTCTGTTTTACGTTGCTGCGTTTTGCAATTTTCTATTTTAATATATAATCGTGTAAAATGGTGTTAGTGCCGTAACAAGTTAGATTAGTGTCTTACTTTAAGTAGTTTTGTTGTATTTTATATGTAAATACGTAGTTAATTTTAAAATGACATCGAAAACATCGGAGTGGAGGCCCGGCCCCACCGTGTGCCGCTGTTGTCTTACAGAAGGCTGCTACAAGGATATATCTACTGAATATTTCTGGATGGGAAAACGGGAAGTTTATGCAGAAATGCTCTCCGACGCCCTGAATGTTTCGGTAAGCTTCATTATACAAGGCCATCGTCAATTCTTCAACCTATTGACGCTTCGCCATCTTGAAATAATGCGGCGTTCCTACGACAATACTATTGAATTTGGAAGTTAGGGTTTTGAATAAAAGCCTGCGCAGTGTGTGACATTCTTTATCTGGTTGGATTACAAAATCAATAAATTGCGACTTGGAGCTTTTCCTGGTGAAGTTGATCTATTGGGTCTAGAATGATACCAGGTACTTACAGAGAAATATGTTGGCACTAAGTGCCTCTTGCAGGAGTCCAGCAAACCTAACAGCCTCTTTAAAATGACACCTGGAGAAGAATCTTAATGAAAAGCAACCGATCAAGTCATAATGTTAAATAATTTGCTATCATAAACGTAATAGTCCCTTATTCATTGATCACCATCCTAATTTATTCAGGTATACATATTAGCTTTCTTATTTAAATCAGTGGCTGATGTCTTTAAATCTGCAACTACAAAGAACAGATTTTGTAGTGATGATAGCTCAGTGGTTAGCGCGATCGGTTTGCACACCGAAGGAAGTCCAAACCCCAACAATGAGTTTGAGCTGCAGGCAGGTTGTATATTTTTTAGTACTCGGCTGGCTAGCTACCACCCTCACGTTGAAAATCTGTTGCCAAGCACCAGTAAGCACTGTGTTCCAACAACCTCACTTGAGTGCCAGTTGTATACTAGGCTTGGTGTGCATTACCATCTTCGACCATACAGTCACTTAACGTAAAGTGAGCTGTGGTCAAAACACAACTTGTCAAACATTTAAAAAAAAAAGATTTATTGTACACCAAAACACTTAAAAATATCTTTGAAACAAATTACAATTAAAAGTGAGAATGGCTGAACTTGAGAATGGCTTAAAAGGTTTAGCCTATTCCTTAGTATATATGTATGCAAAAACATAGGCTGGCCTCCAACACACTAGGTATGTAGTAGTAAAGAACCATTGTGTTTGTAAACAAATAAAGCTCAAAGCTATGCGGGTTCACTGACCTGAAGTTGAGGTGTGATATTAGGTCAGATATTTACCATTGCTACCATGGATGAAATCAGCTTTAATTGCTAGATTTCTAGCTACATTTAGCTCTGTTTTTGTAGAAAAAATCGTTGAGTTTGTAAACAAATAAAGCTCAAAGCTATGTGGGTTCACTGACCTGTAGTTGAGGTGTGATATTAGGTCAGATATTTATCATTGCTACCATGGATGAAATCAGCTTTAATTGCTAGATTTCTAGCTACATTTATCTCTGTTTTTGTAGAAAAAAGCGTTGAGTTTGTAAACAAATAAAGCTCAAAGCTATGTGGGTTCACTGACCTGAAGTTGAGGTGTGATATTAGGTCAGATATTTACCATTGCTACCATGGATGAAACCAGCTTTAATTGCTAGATTTCTAGCTACATTTAGCTCTGTTTTTGTAGAAAAAAGCGTTGAGTTTGTAAACAAATAAAGCTCAAAGCTATGTGGGTTCACTGACCTGAAGTTGAGGTGTGATATTAGGTCCAATATTTACCATTGCTACCATGGATAAAATCAGCTTTAATTGCTAGATTTCTAGCTACATTTATCTCTGTTTTTGTAGAAAAAATCGTTGAGTTTGTAAACAAATAAAGCTCAAAGCTATGTGGGTTCACTGACCTGTAGTTGAGGTGTGATATTAGGTCAGATATTTACCATTGCTACCATGGATGAAATCAGCTTTAATTGCTAGATTTCTAGCTACATTTATCTCTGTTTTTGTAGAAAAAAGCGTTGAGTTTGTAAACAAATAAAGCTCAAAGCTATGTGGGTTCACTGACCTGAAGTTGAGGTGTGATATTAGGTCCAATATTTACCATTGCTACCATGGATAAAATCAGCTTTAATTGCTAGATTTCTAGCTACATTTATCTCTGTTTTTGTAGAAAAAAGCGTTGAGTTTGTAAACAAATAAAGCTCAAAGCTATGTGGGTTCACTGACCTGAAGTTGAGGTGTGATATTAGGTCAGATATTTACCATTGCTACCATGGATGAAACCAGCTTTAATTGCTAGATTTCTAGCTACATTTAGCTCTGTTTTTGTAGAAAAAATCGTTGAGTTTGTAAACAAATAAAGCTCAAAGCTATGTGGGTTCACTGACCTGTAGTTGAGGTGTGATATTAGGTCATATGTTTACCATTGCTACCATGGATGAAACCAGCTTTAATTGCTAGATTTCTAGCTACATTTAGCTCTGTCTTTTAAAGACTCACATAGGGGTATGCCTCTCTCATCATAGTGAGATGGATAAAACCAGCAAGGGGTCCAATATGGATTGTCAGACTTCATAAAACTGAAAACTTGACATTTATATCCGACACAGTTATTTCAGAAACATTGGATCTCTAAGTTTTAGCAGGAACATGGAAAAATTACACTGCATTGTATTTATGTCTGTTGGCATTGGCAGTATATTTGCTTCAAGAGCTGTAAGGTGTGGGTTCGAATCCCACCCAGGGCAAACATTTTGTGGTATAAACAAATGTTTGTTCAGTAATTAATGTTTGTTTTGATCGTGTTTGTCACCACATCCTGCCTGATGTGAAGCATCAATGCGGTCTAAGATGGAGCACGCTTACCTAGAAGGAACCTGTTTACTTAATTTGAAGACACTCATATTGTACTTTTCGGGAAACACAGACTCCGGCAAAGAGTTCCACATCCTCCTAGTACATGGTATTATATGTAGAAAATCTAAACAATGAAAATTTTCTGTTTGTCTAGATTGCCTACTCGAAATCTGGCCCTAACAGCAACAGTCGTTTGATTTGCGAGCCATGCATTTCCCGCTTGCGCGACGCACACGACTTCAGGCGGCAAGTACTGGAGTGTGAGAAGACATTCATGCAGCATCTGGACCCTGGCAGCAGTATGGTACAGAATGAGAGTAAGTATCGAACATAAGCAAATAAACTAAAGATGTTAACTATTATAGTTATCTTGCTCTAAATCTCACTAATATTATAAATGTGAAAGTTTGGATGGATGTTTGTTACTTTTTTACGATCGGTGAAGGAAAACATAATAAACAAACTAATTATTGTTCACACTATCCCACTCATATTATAAATGTGAAAGTTTGGATGGATGGATGGATGTTTGTTACTCTTTCACGCATAAACTACTAAACGGATTTGGATGAAATTTGGTATGGCGGTAGCTGAGACCCTGGATTAACTCATAGGCTACTTTTTATCCCGAAAACATGTAGCGGGTACACCGCGGGGCGCAGCTAGTATTATAATGTCAAAGTTTGAATGGATGGATGGATGTTTATTACTCTTTCACGCAAAAATTATTAAACGGATTTGGATGAAATTTCGTATGGAGGTAGCGAGACCTTGGATTGACACATAAGCTGCTTTTTATCCCGAAAACATATAGCGGGTAGTCTAAAATAAATATTTTAAATAGTTAGTAAATGTTTTTTGTACATTAGTCAGTTTTGTTTACTGTTGTTTTTTTTCTTTTTTTTTGTGTTCAAGGTATATACCTAGTTGACGTCTTGACTGACTCACAATGAAGCGATTAAATCCTCATCACTGTTGTAACTGAAACAACTGTTAAGCGGAAATGAAACTAAATATATACTTTAAAGATTCAAAATTAACTTCCGCAAAGTATGGCCTTAATCAATAATAAATTACTATATTTCTTAACATGTGCAGGATTGTAAGAAAAGAATAGAATAAAATAGGCGAAAAAGCACTTTGCTCACTTCCCTCGAAGGAGAGAAACAAAATGGCTTTCAATAATAATAATTATAAGCTAGTTTAAAGCAACACTGTGCTTTTCCAAATAAAATAAATAATAATTATGTAATTTGTTGCAGTGGAACTAACCCTCGAAGAGGTAAAGATAGAACGAGTCAAGCAGGAGACGAAGTTGAGCGACGATGAAGACTTCGACGATAGAGTCGACTTCGTGGTCAACGACGACGACACTGATGATGACCGTAAGTTGTTTGAAAATATAAATATAGCATGGCTAGTGGAAACATGAAAATTTTTCATCTTCAGCTGAATATCTGGTACTTCGTTTTCCGGTGTAAGATTACAGCCCCACCTGGATGTGGATTTAAACTATCCAAAACTAAATGTGTTTGCCAATAGGCTTTTTTTTTATGTAAAAGTAATGAGACGAACGAGACACCCTCCTGATGGTAAGAGATAATGCCTGTCCATGACCATTGCAGTGATACACATAACTTTGAGTAACAAAACAAAGTCCAGAGCATCGCAATCATTGCTTTGGCGCTCATTACTTTGAGACTTTCGATGGTTAGTCTCAACAGCCCAGTAATTTCGCTAGCTGCAGTACCCTTCAAACCGGAACACAGTAATGTCTACACACTACTGCTTAGCGGCAGAATAACTGGTACTGCGGTGGTACCTACCTAGACAACCTCCTGCTAAGGAGATCTACCACCAACTAGGTTTGACTATCAGTACATGAACCATTGCTGTATGGTTCATGTACTGACTAATGTAAGTATTAAAATTTAAAAGGTAATATGTGTATGTGATTTATGTAATTCTAGTAATCTGACTGTTTTATGCTAATGTGATCATAGGCATAAAGGTATAAAGGTAAAGACCTTTATACCTTTATGCCTATGATCATGCTGAAATAAATTTGATTATATTATATATATTAAAACGCGGGAGCAATTTGTAGTGATGATAGCTCAGCTGTTAGCGCGGTTGGTTCACACGCCTAAGGTGTACTTGAGCAGCTACATCATAAGCAAAACCATAGCATGGTGGTAGAGTATTTTCTAGTATGTATTTACTCGGCTGGCTAGCTACCATCATCAAGTTGAAAATCTGCCGCAGCCTCACTTACTAGGTGTGTTTACTTTGATAACATGGCTCAAAGTAATGAGTGGGCATCGCTATTTTGGTGCTCATTTCTTTGAGATTTTGATGGTTAGTCTCAACAGCCCAGCAATTTCGCTAGCTGATGTACCCTTCAAACCGGAACACAGTAATGTAGGACATTACACTCAGCGCCAATCTGACTTCCGTAGTGCAAGCAAAGCTTATACTATGGAAGTCAGATAAATATATTTTTCAAAATGTTTACACACTGCGGCTTGGCGGCTGAATATCTGGTACTGCGGTGGCACCTAATCTACCACCAACAAAACTATTTCCTTATGAATGGGATGTTCTATCTACATATAAGTTGTATGGAACCACAGATGATACAACCCACTAATTTGTTTGGTGTATTTAACATGCAAACTTGTTTATTCCAGTTGACAATGAGCCCCTAATGACCCTGGCTTCCAAAATGCCCAAAAAGGAAAAGGAAAAGGAAGTGGACCTCCTAGAATTATTAGATAGTTCTCAAATCACTGTAAAGAGGAAGTCCACAGCATCATCGTCTAAGGCCAAAGAGCCTCCCGCCAAGAAGGCCAAGAAACGAGAGATAGTAATCAAACCGTCCGCCAGCAAGGCGACGTCCTCTGCCACTAAGGCCGGAGAGAAGAAGAAAAAAGGTAGGCATTTATTTTATACTCATTGTCGGTTGAGTGAAATTGCCTGTGAAATTCTGTTAAAATTGCATAGAAATTCAATCAATGTATGAAAACAATGTAACATCTATTTACGTACTAGCATGCACGGGTAAACAAAACTCTGCCTATGTCACTCGGTGATTATGTAGCATTCTAGTGATGAAGGAATTATTAAGATCGCGTGAGTAGTTTTAGAGTCTATTCAATACAAATTAACAATCAAATATTTCCTCTTTAGTTCCATTCCGGGCTAGGTGTGCTTTACTTAACATCAGGTGAGCTGTGGTCAAACACCTAACCTGTTGCATTCAGATAGAATACTGATTACATGTAACTATGACATGATTACAAATTCGATAATATTGTAATTTTAATTCTGTTAAGTTAATTGCAATATATGATTTGAGAATTTCTATATTTGCTGTAGAATTTTTAGAAAAAAATCAAATTTGACTAAGACTTGCAGGGTTAAGCAAATTGGCAGTTCTAAGCCAAAAGGAGGTCTTTGTTTTCATAATTATCAACAACATACTGTAGAGTTAATAGCCAATTTCATTGTTACTTTAAATCAAGAATTTCTCCATGGCATAAGTATTTAAATAGTCTAACGATAACATTGTAAGTAACATATGTTCTAAATAATATTCATCTTGATTTCTTATAATACTTGAAATACCAGATTGTTCATGGCAATTACATTCACCGACTTTTATTTGACAAAATTTCTACTGGAGTGCACCAAATACACTACACACACACACAAACACAAAATTAAGAATGGAGACTAGACCTAAGATTTTTTTACCAATTAACCAGATGGAGACAAGAGAGACCGATATCTAGTAGTGACTGCAATAACTTTTAGAAATATAACAAATTATGATAAAAAACAAATAATTTTTGTACAAATGGAACGAGAAACACAGAAGTCTACGCTAAGCAGTGGGCAAAAATACCAGATAAAACTAAAACTTCTTAAAAAAAAAACTTTTTTACGTGACCATTCAAAGTTGAATTCCAGAAAGCTTGTGTACCAATTATACACAAGTCAGTATGTAATTTACCTGGGTTAGATATCAAAATATTTTACGTGCAGTTAAGTTTTTTAGGTTATTATTGATTTTTAGTTGAGTGGGATGCAGTCAAATGCAAAACATACATTAATATGTGAAAGTTGATATTGCCCACCATTTTCATTTACAAGCATTCTGAAAATGAAATCCAAAGCAGCAATGAGCTGGACTTTGTTTTGCTATTCAAAGTTCTGCGTATCGCTGCAATGGGTTCATGTGACGAGAATTTAGTTGGCCAATCTACGAAAGAGTGTAGGCAAAATATTGGGATGGAAGCATGCTTTCGTACATTGGTAGGTTTATAGGAAACTACAAAGTACTCTGTAGGATGTCTCACTAAAAAAAAAACAGGTGGTGTAATGAGACAGCTTTCGATGAAGTGAGTTTTTGGTCAAACAGAACTATTTCATGAAAAAAATACATCTCAAAGTCTAGACTTATGAAAATCGTACATTGCGTTCCATTATATACCTCATTTTCTTACATCAGGTGAGATACGGTCAAACGCAAGCCTGTTACTTGGTAAAATTAAACAAATCCAGGCATAACCTATTTAATTGCTTGTTCCCTTTGATGTAAAAGGTATTTAAAACTAATTTATTTACATACACACAAATTTTGAAGTCCTAATTATTGTACATTGTGAGCAAAATATTTTAATGTAAATCAATTGTAGCATTATCTTGAGGCGTTACTAGTGAAACTAAACTTCTTGTAGAAATTTTGTCAAAGTTTGTTGTAGTTTCTAAATGCATGTGTGTTTAAATTAAGGTTTTTCACATGGATATGTCTCTTAGTGAAAACTGTATTGCATATTATTACTATGGTTGACCAAACATTTTTGCTGTAACTTGTATGTATCATAAAATAATTCAGCAAATTTTAGATTTTTACTATTTCTAAATAATAATTTCAATTTCATTATTTCTAAATAATAATTCTATGTACTTTAATCAAAGTATTGAGTATCTCTCCAAAGGGCAGGGGGCATCACTTATGATAACAAAAGTATGAGGAAAACAAAAATCTAAAGTTTTTAGATGAAAGTTCTTAATGTTTAATGGTTCTCGTATGGGTGCTGGGCCCATCACATTGTAGGGACAGGAACCCATACAGTTCTGTGGACTTGAAACCTAGACACTGTATGGGTTTATCGTCCCCAAGATTAAAGTGGTCAAACTTGGTATAATGTAATACAGTGAATCAGAGCTGCTATAGATTTAGAATTAAGGTATGTGATATTGCAGATAGTTATAACCGTAAAGGCATATTTTGTTTTCCCCTCAAGAAAGTTACTTTTCATGAAAAATAATAATAGTTTGATATACTATTCAATTTTATCGTAACATTAATTTCTAGTATAACATAGACATAAACATGTTATATCATTCATTCATTCATCATATATAAAGTTAAATTACCACTGACTGACTCACTTACATAAATAGAAGTCATGTAAGGGGATATGGGGGGAGAAAAGGAGTATAGACTCATGCAGGGATGGGTTCAGAGGGCCCAGGAAAAATACGAGATCACCAGGAAACCAGCTCTTCGCGATGGGACCCCATGGGATCTCGGAAACGGTGATATCTATGGGGGTCACTCTCGAACTAAATCTTCCTAAAACGATGAAAAAACACACACAGCGCCATCTGACTCCAAACTAAGCAAAGCTTTTACTATGGGAGTCAGATAATAATTGATAGTATGATATACATTTGTAAATACATACAGAAAACCCAAACACAGAACAAAGTCTTTATGGATATAACTACCTGTTAATATTAGGTATTCATTCTGATGTGGCATTCTACTAAACTACTTAAAAGATATGATATAGATAGAATGAAATATATCATAGAGATAAAAATTAAAATGATGCAAAATTTATAACTTCAACGAGTTTAGAGAGCGTTACATCAACTTTGAGACAATTATGTATTTTTTTAGCTCTTGTTAATACAATGGCTATATAAATTGATGTGTATATTTTGTGTGGTTTCTTTTTATACAGGTGTATTTCAGACAGATTTAATATTTAGATAAAGAAAAAAATTGGATTTTGCTAATTTATCAATCGTAGCGTCAAAGATAGATAATCATTAACAGATCAGTAAAAGACCAAAACTTACTATTAATTCTAATATAATTAGATATGTCCTTTTTTTTAACCGCCCCATTGCCTGATTCGGCACCTCACTGGTGGCTAATTGAGTGTTTAGTTGCAATCAATGAAAGATTATTTTTTAATCTGATTTTTCTTTCCGAAGATGACTTTCAACAAACTCCTTGCAGTTAACAGTTAAATTCATTTTGTCCTTAAATTAATGTAAACAATATATTTGATTGGTTTTAATAGAAACATGGCTCTATTTCATAATATAATCTAACTAAATCTGAAAAAAGTATAGCCGTAAGTATTCAAAATTATACCTATAGAAAGTTTAATGATTTTTAAACATCTAATTTCACAATGAAAATCTTCCATACTTTAATTATATTACTGCTAATACTAATAAAAAAGGACGTAGCTAAATCTTAATTAGAATTGAGACTATTTTTCGTGTCTAAAAAAGTTGATCAGTTCATTTGAAATAACTGTAGAATCTTTTTTTTTGTGAATTTGTAATGCATATAGAAAATTTAATGCCATTAATAATTGTTAGGGTAATAAGGTCGAGATTTGAGACTATTTTTCGTATCTAAAAAAAAATATCAGTTAATTTGAAATAACTGTATAATATTAATGAGGACAATTTTTTTTGTGAATTTTCAATGCATATAGTTAATTCAATTCCATTAATAATGGTTAGAGTAATAAGGTCGGGATTTTTGGGGTAGGGTTTTAGGTTAGGTTTTATAGTTAGGGGTTTCAGATTATTTCATAATTTATTTACTTTTTGCATCGATAAATTATTATAGTATGTTACGAGAGCTTAAATCATATTTTTTGTGGTTAACACAGTAATTTGAAAATATTTATGTACTGCACAAATCGATTATCTGGCGTCATGATATTTCTCTAGTATTCACTCACTAGTCACATGACATAATAAATAAAATAATAATAATAATAATTAATAGGAAAAACATTCACACTTGTTATCCAATTAATATCTCATGAATATATTTTTTTATATGCATCTGTAAAATTAAACTTATGGTTCCATATTTAGCTTCAAATATTTATAGTGATGCAATGGCTTTATATAAAGCGTTTTGTTTCTTGATTTGTCAAAATCTTCTAATGGAATGTTCTTCTGTTATTTAGAGTTTTTTAAATATATTCACTGACATTCATTGCAGTTAACAACTGCAATAAATATTCTTATAAGTTACCGTCGGCACAATTTTTGGTTATAGAGGCGTTATTAAAGATTTTTCTAAATTCTCGTTAGATGGCGTTGTCTATAATTTTGGTAGCAGAGCGAATTATATGTTTCTATTACTAATTTGCGTTAAAGTAAACGGGGATTGAAGCTAAAACGCAATACAAAGATTAAAATAAACTGAATTTTATGAATGTTTTCAAAAAAATGTTTACTATGTTTCAATTTGAGGCCATCGTTTGGCGTTTTGGGACAAGCATCCAGAATTACAATTTTATTTATTCTTAATACTATCAAATACTTTTTTTTTTTAATTTGTTGCGGTTTCTGACATTGATTTAAGTTTTTCTTTAAAAAATTTCATAAATGGCAGTATATTTTCAAATCGATTAACTAAATGTTAATTTTTGAACGACATCGATGCAAAAAGGTTTCAGCGGGGCCCGTGGTGCAATTACTGATGCTGCCGGGAGCCGAATATTCGATGCATTGGGTTAAAATCCCGTGCGCTGGTTTCCCATATAATCTTAGAATCGACGGTTGGTTACGGTAGCATAAGTAAAAAGGTAGGAGAAATAAGGTCGGTCGCAACAGTTAACTGATGTTAAGTAACGAACTAGCAAGTTTTGGAGCTGTCAGCAAAGTGGCACTTTGTAGTCAGCAAAGCGGCACTTTGTAGTCAGCAAAGCGGCACTTTGTAGTCAGCAAAGCGGCACTTTGTAAAACTAGATTTTTTGAAAAATTTGCTTCGTGTCTAAAAGCTGATTATTCAAGTTAGAAGACAACAGATAAACGACTGGCTGGCAGGTCGGATGGCTTGTATTAAATTAATATAAGTATAAAATGTATGAGTGTTAGTTTGTTCGTATTTTATGCGTTGCCAGTACCGTTAATCTGATTGCGATGAGACTTGGGCAACTTATTGCTTGCATTTTAAGGTTATTAGATATAGGTTGAATATTTACTACCAAATCGTTTTTTTTGCGGCAGCAACGCGATCATGCCTGCTAGTTAGGAATAAATAAATTGTATAGAGAAGCCTTTCTTCCAGTCTGGTGTAATCTAATGAATGAAAAGTCTGTTAGGTTTAGCTAGAGACAAGTGTTCACAAGGACAGACTTAGGGTATTAGAAATTAGAAAATCGCGCGTTTGATCAGAGCATCGATCACGAACAACTTGCGAAAAAAATCGACAAAAATTTGTATGAGATTTGTACAGCTTTGTATGCTATCGACGATTATACCTTTACGATACGAATTTGATAAATTTTCGTGATCGAGGCTCTGGTAGTGAAATATATCGTTAGTTTCAGAAACGTTATTAATAAATTCATTGTGATATTAATTAAAGTGAGATGGGAAACCGAGGTATTTTATCAATCGTCGTTACGTCGGTCTGCGAAGGTAAGTGCTATTTTATTTACAAAATTAAATGTTGTTTACTGTACTAGTACCAAAGGAAATAATATACCTACCAAAATGGTATTTGTAAAATTTTCGAAATTGCATTTTTCATGTGAAATTTGAACAACATTTGATTTTTCTTTCTGTTAATAAGCTTTTTTTTTTAAATGCTCTGAATTTTTATAGAAATACGAGACGTATCCATGTGAGGGGGCTATTGTCCCACAAAATGTGAATTTATGTTTGAACGTTGCGTGTTACAATCGTAGAAATACTACACTGTCCGTATAAATATTGGTTAGTTATTTGAAAGAAAGAAAGAAAATAATTTTATTTTGCAACAATACAAAAAAAAACAAAAATAACAAAAACACTGACATTGGTGCTGACGTGAATTATTATCGATGTCAATTACTTACTGATGAATGAGTGAACAAGTGAAACGGTATGCGACCAACCGAGTGGGTCGTCATCGTTTAAGTCAAGGCGAAAATTACTTTTGTAGCGATGATAGCTGAGTGGTTAGCGCGGTCGGTTCGCATGCCGAAGGGCGTGGGTTAAACCCCAACAATGAGCTTGAGCTGCCGGTGAAGGAAAAACATCGCGAGGAAACCATAGCATGGTGGTAGGGTACTTTCTAGTACTCGGCTGGCTAGCTACCACCCTCAAGTTGAAAATCTGCCGCCTAGCATCTAACGGTGTGTTCCGGCAGCCTCACTTAGCCAGTTCCACTCCAGGCTAGGTGTGCTTTACCATCTTCGACCACACTGTCACTTAACATCAGGTGAGCTGTGGTCAAACAACTAGCTTGTCAACGATTAAAAAAAAACTTAAATACTTAAACTTACATAAATTACTTTTGATGTTGATTTCCGTTCACTTTTTCATGTTGATGAAAAGCACTCGAGATATTTTTAAATGGCTCACCAATGTACCGACCGACGACCGACATAGCTTCTTTGAAAAACATTCTAAATTTTTGCTTAAATCTAAATATTTTTTTATATTAACACGTTAACTGTCCGTATCGGTTACAGACAAATTAGTTACTAAACATATGTTACTGACACTAATAAGTTACCAAATACTGACAAAAGAATGTTATTTTCATATCAGCTTTGCAATCATTACATTTAATAGAAGATTTTTCTCACCTGTGAAAGCGTTCAAGCATTTATTTGCGTTTTTTTATATAAAAACACGTTGCTCAACGAGAACAGTTTGCAATTTATGTATTTTAATTAAAAAAAAGACTTTCTCGTCCGAGTTGTGTGTGCAGTTTTCAGTTAAAAATATGTCACAAGGGAAATGTCACTAGAATCTGTGTAGTGTTTCGCAATATTTGTAAAAACGTGCTTTCTAACGGACAAGTATGACGGAATACTATATGAAGGAGATGACGCTTTTGCCATTTCACCGTGATATATTCTTTGCGCTAACTGCTGACGTGTGTGTTGAATTCAGTTGTGATTATTTTCTTTTCTATCTTAACTTGAAGTACACGTCGCGAGACTTTGTGTACGTTTACAACTGAATTTTGATAGTTATTAATATAGTTTTAAGTCGGATTTTGACTCTGAATTGTTTTTTCACTCGCAACTTTAGTTGCACAGGAAATTAAACTGAGCTTAAGCTCCCCAAAATCTTTTCTTAAATTTATCATTAAGCCAATATTATAATATATTTATTCTTAATTAGATGATTGTTTCTTAAATCTGCGTGTTGTTTAAGGATCATAAGTTAACATTTAAACAAATTTAATTACTATAAGCAATCGCCGCATTGAATGAAAATATCAAGGCACTGTACAAAAAAAAATAAAAATAAAAAGACAAGTATAAACAAAAAGAAAAGAAAAAATAACTTACGTACTCCGTGTTAATCCGAGCTGTGTTAATGCCGTGGTTTGAAGGATTGAAGAGAACGGAATACCTAGAAAAAATAGTACAATATTATTGTTTACGAATCGTGATTCTGGAAAGAGAAAGAAGAATCCCATTCTAAGAGAGAACTTCCATTCTAAAATGTGGCTGGAACAAAGAAAAACGTATGAGAGAGTATTTTTTGTTTTGGTTTTCAACTATATTATTTGCGGTATATGATTTTTAAGATAGATGACAACGGAATAAAAGAAGAAAAAGACCTTTTTTTCCTAAGAGAACTTTTTCTGTTTTTAGCGGATTACGATCCGACGCGCAGTAACGCCGAGACGCTACTGCGGTGCACGACCGCGTACCCGTTCAGAGTCAACGATAAGTCTATACTGTGCGTGTACTGTCATGAGCTGTACGACGATCCGGACGTGTTCCGCGTACACATGGAGGAGGAACACGCCGAGTGTACCCTCAAAATCGTGTTCCACAACCTCCCTAAAACGGAATTCATCAAGGCAGATCTCACTAATTTACGCTGCAGAATTTGCACGCAAAGCTTTTCGAACCTGGATGCGGCCGCGGATCATTTATCTTCCTCGCATGGTCAGAAGATTGATCCAGACGGGAAGCTAGGCGTGATGCCGTACAAGTTGCGGAAGGATTCGTTCAATTGCGCTGTGTGCGATAAAATCTTACCGTCGTTACTGCATCTCAATCGGCACACGATAACGCACTTTCTCAGCTACGTGTGCCATTTTTGCGGTAGCAGCTATATCGCTACTACTGGCTTGTTACGGCATCTCAGGACGAAACATCAGGAGTACGAAGTGGGGTGCAAGACGTGTCGAAAAATGTTTCCCAACATGGAAGCGAAGGAGCGCCATAGACGGACTGAAAAATCTTGTATGCCTTATTCGTGTCCGCGCTGCAGTGAAAGATTCCTCGATTGGAAATCACGTCAACGGCATATGGAAGTGAAACACGGCATCGCGAAAAAGAGTTACCGTTGCGGCGATTGCAATATAGACTTCACAAGTGATCTGTCGTATTACAGCCATTTTAAGTTGCAGCATTCGGACAATTGTGCCGTTTGCAAACACTGCGGTATGAAGTTCGTTTCCGCGTATCGTTTGAAACGACATCTGGCTAAACATAACCTTTAACGCATTAATGTTTTATCTACAATACAATCTACAAAATGATTTGAATGTACTACATATCGAATTGAAACTTAATATATGAAACTTTATACGAATGTTTGCCCTATTTTTTTTTCTTCAAGTTATAGCATTTTTAGTAGACTTAAAAAAGTGTTAAGTTGACGAAGGTTACGGTTACTGGTGTCTGTGCAGCTGAAATAAAAAAAAAAACGATTTATAAAAAGTAGATTCTCTAAATTGTTGCAAATTTTTGTTACTCAATTAGTTTAAGAAGGCTGGGTTGGATTCAAAACATCTTTTTCTTACATAGATATCGATACTTTTAGATTAATTGGTTCCGGTTAGTTTCCGAGTAAGAAACGAACCCACGCCTTACAGCGATTGAAGTAGTTACACTACTAAATAATCTAACGGGGTAATAAAAATTATTTCTAGGCAGTTTTATTTAAAAAAAAACTCTTCTAAAGTTTTTTTTTTCTTTTTTTTTATGGTTGACAGGCCAGGTGTTTGACCACAGCTCACCTGGTGTTAAGTGAAGGCGTGGTCGAAGATGGCAAAGCACACCTAGCCCGGAATGGAAGTCGCATAAATAGCGTGTTTATTTTTATTTATTTTATTCGGGAAACAAACGGCGTTTATTTCTTAATAAGTATAACAAATTGTGGTAACTAGGCAACGTTTCTTTATTTATTTTTTTTATGTTTGAGAAGCAAGGTGTTTGACCACAGCTCATCTGATGTTAAGTGACGGTGTGAATGAAGATAGTAAACACATCTGGTTTGCAATGGAACTGGCTTTCAAGTGAGGGTGACGGAACACACCGTTGAGTGCTTGGCGGCAGATTTTCAACTTAAGGGTGGTAGCTAGCTAGAAAATACCCTACCACCATGCTATGGTGTCCTTACGATGTTTTCCTTCACCGGTAACACGGCCGTGTTTACGTAACGTGGCATAATTTGGATCGATTTTATGTGAAATGGTACTTTAGCAACGGCGTGTCACGCGCTAATTTTGAACTGTTAAAATTTAATGTATAAGTTAAAAGTCTAAACTAAATATTTAAGATAAAAATAACGCAAGTTTTTTTTAATACGGAATAAGTTATAAGCGTTTAACCACAACTTGCCTGATGTTAAGTAACGATGTGGTCTAAGATGGAAAACACTTACCTAGCAGGAACCTGTTTACTCTTGATTCTAATTTTTTAATTTCCAATTTATTAAATAAATATCTTCAATTAAACAAAACAAAATAACTTAAAATATTATAACTACTCTAAAAGACCGCTATCAATGGGAATAGTTCCCAAAACGCTGGCCCCATTGCCGCGTTGTATGGCAATACTCAAACGCTGAGCAAAATAAAGGCCAGCGTTTTGTTCACGTGTGGCGTCGACCAAACGAGATATTAGAACCAAACCAAACCAAACCAATAGAGACCAAACCAATTTATTTATGTTATAATTATGACACTGTTGATTCAAAATTTTCAATTTCTTTATTTATATATATTTATACATTTCTAGTGTACATGTTATGCTAGAAATAACATACTTAAATTTAGGTTACGTTTTTAAAACACATTTTTCAGTCTAATATTTGATTAAAATTACCATCGATTTAATCATGCTAATTTCGTTTCAACTTCAACGAAGTTCTGGTATATAATTATGATAAATTATTTTACTATGGGAACTTTACGTGGTTTTGATACATTTTTGTTTTACTTGTGCGGGATTTCTCACGTTTAATTTTATCGGAATTTGTTTGAATATAAAAAAAAAAATAAGCGACAACTTTTCTTTTCAGCATATTCATTATATAAGTTGAATTTGTTGGTGGGTTTTACGTTTTACAGAAAAAACGTGCGAATGCGAGCAATTTCTTGCTGTTGTGAAATTTTTAACCGACTGCTTAAAAAGCGATGTTTAGCAGTATACGTATATGTTTAACGTGTTTTGACAAATTAGATGTCTATCGACGCATGTATTTACATAAAAAACAATTTAAAAAAACGCGATGTGGGTTGTCGCCCATTTTGCACAGCTCGCGTTGTGATCCACGCGGAGCCGTGTGTGCGAGAGTAGGCTTGCGTTTAGATTAAGCTAGTATCCGAATCAGCCCTGTTTTTATAAACTGTCCCACTGCTGGGCGCGGGCCTCTTCTCATTCTGAGAAGGTTAAGGCCATAGTACACCACGCTGGCCAAGTGCGGGTTGGCAAACGTCACACATCTTTGAGAACATTTTTTTTTAAAGAACTCCGACGTGTTGTTTTTTTTCACCGTTTGAAGTTATCGGCAATACATACATAACTTTGAAAAGGTGCGTGCCGTGGGATCGAATCCAGTACCTCCGGATTGGAAGCCAGATTGTCTCCCAACTAGGCAGACGAAACTTCTTTAAAGTATACAGTATGTATAAACGAATTGACTTTATTTATTAACTGAACTAGTGTAAAGTTGGCCTGAATAAAATATAATTTACCGGTACGTATTTAATAACATTTTCATTGAACAAATTCTTAGTTGTATCAGTAGGGAATTATCAAAAGAGTGATCAAGAACATTTCTTTTTGTTCTAGAAATGAATTGCCCCAATGCGAGGCGGAACGCCGAGATTATAATCCGATATTCGACAGTGTACCCCTTCAAACTGCCGGAATCGTGCATAGTGTGTGTGTACTGTGGTGAAAATTTCGAAGAACCTTCCGTATTTAGGTCGCACATGGACGAGGAACATGCGAAAATGTCTTCCAGAAGTTTATTCACCAGATACTGCGGCGAGAGGTACATCAAAGCCGACTGCAGCGACATACGCTGCCGCATTTGTTTTGAGCCCGCAGAAAACGTGGACAAGATTGCGATGCATTTAAAAACCAAACATAACAAGGGTATAAATCTTGACGCTCAAATCGGTATACAACCTTTCAAGCCGGATGAACTCTTATGCGCGATATGCGATTCGAAACAGTTCAATCTGCGCCAGCTTAGTCGACACACACAATCGCACTTCTCGAGGATCACTTGCGACGCATGCGGCAAATCGTACGCAACCACCAGCGCGTTACAGGTCCATATTAAATACACACATTTGGTGAGCGATAGAATATGTAGAAAATGTAAATGTACATTCGCATCGGCGGACGAACAAAAGAAACACCTCAGAGAGTCTTCAAAATGTTGGCTGCACGTGTGCAACGTATGCGGACAAAGGTTCATGTCTTGGCCTTCGAAGCAAACTCATCTGGTAGATGTTCACGGTGTTCCAAAGAAGCAGCACGTTTGCCCTGTGTGTGGTGTTATATTCCCCGATAGGAAAACGTGTCGTGCTCATTTTAAATTAACGCACACGAATGACGTGTTCGTCTGCTCGTGCTGCGGTCTCAAATTTGAGACGAAAAAAACACTGGAGGAACACCAGGTCTGTCATACTAAAGAGAAACCGTTCCCTTGTAATGTTTGTTCGAAAACTTTTTCGAGAAAAAAGAACTTGGCTCAGCATCTGTGGATACATAGCGAGCATAAGAGGTTCGAGTGTAAGCCTTGTAATAAGAAATTTAACCAGAGAGTGACATGGAAACATCACATGAAATCATACCATCCAGGATTGGTGGATTTAGAAAGTTAGATTTAAAATATTCAAGGTGTATATTTAGTTTATTTCCGCTTAACAGTCGTTTCAGTTACAACAGTGATGAGGACTTAAATTTTTATAAACAATTCATTGATTAAAACCAGCAGCAGCACAAGTAGGATAAATTTCAAAACCAAACTTGAAAAAATATTTAAATCAAGCGAACGTATTTAATTTAATTATATTACACGAAACAGGATACAGTCACAATAATTAACAGAAGTAAACAAATTTAAGTTTCGTTCCGAACTACATCCCTTATATATGTGTAAACAACAAGATTATTTAAAGCAGTAGTTAAGAAGAATTACATAAAATCCAAAGTAATAAGATTGAAATAAATATAGCTATAAAATGACCGAAAATGCAATGAGTGACAATTTCAAATTAATATGCAAAATTCTAAGCCGGTTAGGTACAAAAGTCATATACACAGTAAACAATTTTTCTGACATTAGTTTTAAATGTACACAATTTCAAGTTGAAAATGTCAATAGATTCCTTGTGATCTTTAGCAATTTATCTGTATTGTAATGTATGGGGTTCCTCAGGGCAGTGCCTTGGGCCCTCTTCTATGTGTTATTAATGATTTACCTAATTCTACAATAAAACCTATGACACTTTTTGCTGGTAATACAATGAATATGAAACTGACATTAATATATTTGACATCCGTAATCTTATGGCTCGACGATAATAATTTATAAATGAACATAGGCACGGCTAATGTGTTGATAGATAGGTGTAGCGTAAATATGTTAGAAACTTTACTAGTTAGGACAGATGTGTTTTCGGAACCACACATTATTTCAATTGGTTGTTAAAAAAATATTGTAATTTTTTTTATACAATTTTCGTTTTGGGCTGTTTTCAATAATTAAGGAAATTACATTTATATAATGTTGGTAATTTTTATTTGTGACGAAACGATTGAGAAATAAATGTGATTATATACGTGTTAATATTTGTATATTATCATCCACTTTTTAAAATTAAACAGTCACACGGTTAATACAAATATTTTATTGATAACACCAAAGTCATATTCCAATATATGACGAAATAATCGTAGTAACTATGGCAACATGAGAATTAATAATTGCATATTACCGACCTACAATTATCTCTTATTTTACCTCTAATAACCTATGATAACAATGATATTTAATAGGCTTGGATTCGCGCTGTTGTAGACCGCGTTCCCTAAAACATACCGACCTTTCCCGACTAGACGAGTCTGGCCGGCGTTACCAGTTGATCTTTCTTTTTTATTGCTAAGAATATTATCTCACCTGTTAAGAATGCCTGCGTTGAAAGTTCGTCGTGGTAACATGACTATTTATAGGTAAATTAATTCACGGCAATCGCAATATTTGAAGTTCCCTAAACAGAAGAGAAGATACGTCGTCCTGGACTTGAAATAATTATGACGCGTATGGAACTCTTCAGCAAGACGAAGGCCCTGTTACGATCGGCAGCGCGGCCTCACAGCTCCAACTGGAACGTGGTGTTGCTGGCGACTGTTCCGAAGTAACAGAAGCGGTGGCGGATTTACAATTTTTCAAGGCATAGGCTACACAGTTTTTGCCGCCCTTGCATTATGCCTCTCCTACATTATTTTAACAATCCAAAAATGTTTCTACTCTCGGAGTGTGCAACGACAAGTGAGAGAGGAAAGTCATTAGCAAAATTTGTTGCAGACTTCTATCTGCGAGACATCAGAAAACCGTCATGCAAAAATTTTTTGGTTTCTATGAGGTAGCAAAAAAAATTTGGTCTCCAAATTTGCCGCCCCAAAAATCTGCCGCCCTAGGTTCAAGCCTACTCAGCCTGCTGGTAAATCCGCCACTGAATAGAAGCGGGGTGATGTTGTTTGACACCACCGTGTGGTGGTGCTCTTAAGCCGCCAGACAACGGTGCGGATGAACGAGCGTTTCGTCGTATGTGTCAAGACTCGGTGAAACTGAAACAGAACAGTTTCTTACTGTGGGTTATCAAAAATACAGGTGTGAGGTTTGCTGAAAGGCTTATTCGTAAAGTTCGCTTACATTTTCTAAAACTGTGATTTCAATAGGTTATTGCATTCCTTAGAAGTAAAACTGTGGTTTACCGGAAGTGCAAGTGTTACTACTGCGTTTAAATGCCGTAAAAGGTAGGAACGTGTCACGAAGTTTTAAAGTGAGGAATTAGCAAAAGAAGCGCAACCTTGGTGTGCCCTAAGTTTTTGGAGGAATCTCTTCATCGTCCATGTCATACTTGTAAGTTCGTGCAGGGTTTACCAAGCTAGAACATTTTTATTTTATGAAAGAAGGTTAGCATTTGACCACACCCTGCCTGAAGTGACGCTTAACACGCTCATAACATAACGATGATACCCCAGTAGTTAGCGCGCTCGGTTCGCATGCCGAAGGGAGTGGGTTCAAACCCCAACAATGAACATGAGCTGCCGGTGAAGGAAAACATCGTGAAGAAATCATAGCGTGGTGGTGGAGTACTTTCTAGGACTCGGCTGGCTAACCCTCTAGTTGAAAATCTGCCGCCAAGCATCTACCGGTGTGTTCCGGTAGCCTCACTTGAGAACCAGTTCCATTCCAGGCCAGGCGTGCTTTACCATCTTCGACCACACCGTCACTTAACATCAGGTGAGCTGTGGTCAAACACCTAGCCTGTCAAGCATAAAAAAAAATGAAAAAATATCGAGACTTTTCCTTATACAAAGAGATGAAAACAGCATGAGCTCATTCCAAAGGCTAAACCCCAAATTTTCATATTATGTAACACGGGCTATTAGTTGTCTAACGACAAACTCCTATTTGCGACATCGCTCCTTTCTTGAGATTATTGTGATTGCTACGGTAGCATTATCAATAATTTTAAAATGTATAACTCGAAATCTTATTCCGTTAGTTGATGAAAATAAACATTGTTTGGATACGCTGGCGCTGATAAACAACTTTTCTTTTGTTCTAGAACTAACCAATAACATCGAGTGGAATAACGCAGCTCTCTTAGTAAAATACACGACGGCTTATCCGTTTCAATTGCCGAACGATGACGTGTGTTGTATCGTCTGCCACAAGGAGTTCAAAAATCCCGAGGAGTTTAGGGATCACATGATGCAGGATGACCATCAGTCGCCTCACGAAAACTTTTGTTTACTCCGTCGAACGCTCGAGCTCAAAGTCGATATAACAGATCTTCAATGTCGCATATGTTGGGAAACCTTCGTAACTTTAAAAAAAATCGCCAATCATCTGATCACCGAACACAACATAACCAATCTTGATATATACCACGACTTAGGCGTCCGCCCTTTTAGAATATATAAGGGTATTAATACTTGCATGTATTGTGCGGAAAAGTTTGTTACATTACGTGCTTTGAGTAGGCATTCCCAGAAACATTATCAGAATCACACATGCGAGACTTGCGGGAAGTCGTACTCGAGTCTGTCCTCGCTTAGATCGCACACACTGGTCACGCACCTCGACTGCAAACATCGGTGCAGAAAATGTCGCAAAATGTACGATACCACGGAAGATTTAAAAAAACATATCGCAAAGTCTCCGGACTGCTGGCGTAACTCATGCTATGTCTGTGGGCAGAGATTCATGAAGCGGCTTGACAAAGAAAAGCATTTGCAAATCGTGCACAACCATGTGAGCGAATACACTTGTCCAGAGTGTTCGGAGATTTTTACGGACCGTAAATGTCAGAGGTCGCATTTCGTGGCTGTCCACACGAAGAAATTTCAATGTTCCCGCTGTGAAAAGACTTTTGCGACGAATTTCGATTTGAATGAGCATTTCGTCTCACATTCTATGGAAAAGAAATTTCAATGCGACGTCTGCTCGAAAGATTTCAGTAGAAAGAAGAATTTAGCTCAGCACATGACCATCCATATGAAAAAGAAACGGTTCAAGTGTAAAGTTTGCCATAAACAATACTGTCAACGCGCCTCTTTCAAAAAGCACATGGAGTCATATCATGTTAATAAAATGAAATCATCGAAAGTCAAATAAATCATCGCTTCGATAGATTAACTGTAAATGGTAAACAACATTTTTGTAAGAAATGACATGTTAAAGACAACACAAGCGACTTCGTTGATGTGCTGATGGACATTTTTTTTTGTTCTAGAACTATCCCCCAATGTCATCGCGCGGAAAAACGCCGCTCTGTTAGTGCAGTACACTACGGCATATCCGTTTCGACTGCCGTCCGATGACGTCTGTTGTATCATCTGCTGCAAGGAGTTCAGAGACCCGGAAGAATTTAGGCAGCACATGATGATGCTAGACGACCATAAAGCCCCTCACAAACTGTTGCGTTTGATACTACCCTCCCAATCGGCTACGTTAAAAGTCGATATAACAAACCTTCGCTGCCGGGTCTGCTCTAACATTTTTGATAACTTGGACGACATCGCCACGCATATATCGACCGTACACCGCGTTACCGGTCTTAACCTATCTCATGACATAGGCGTCCACCCTTTCAAAATATACAAAGATATTTATACATGTCTATCTTGCCCGGAGAAATTTGTCACGTTACGTGCTTTGAGTAGACACACCCAAACGCACTATTTGAAACATACATGCGAAATGTGTGGCAAGTCGTACTCAAATTTGAGCTCTCTAAAATTGCACACATCATTTTCCCACCTCGGTCCGAAGGCTTGGTGCAAAAAATGCAAGACGATGTTCGACACATCTGAAGATAAACAAAAACATTTGGCCGAGTCTCTAAACTGCTGGCTGTTCTCGTGCCACGTGTGTAACGAGAAATTCATGTCGCCCAGTCTCAAAGTGAAACATTTACAAGCTGTACACGACATAGCGACTCACTACACATGCCCCGAATGTCCAGCCGTCTTTATCGACAAAGGCAAGCGGCGTACACATTTCACCGCGACTCATACGGATAAATTTAAATGTTCCTGCTGCAACAAGAGGTTCCCGTCTAAATTTATGCTAGTCAATCATTCCGTTGTGCATTCGGCGGAAAAGAAATTCCAGTGCAACGTGTGCATGAAGGAGTTTAGCAGAAAACAGAATTTAAAACAACACATGCCAATACATATGAACGACAAACCGTACAAGTGTGCCGTTTGCAGTAAACAGTTCAACCAACGCGTCAGTTGGAGAACACACATGGCGTCCTACCATCCCGAAATGGAACTACCGAAAACATAAAACGTTACTAAAGCGTTTGAGAAGTTATAAAATTACCGCCCCTCAAGCTGTAAATCTCTCACGATCATGTCCTATTAGCCTCACTGGAGAGCCAATTTCAATTTCATTAGGTACATATTGATATTGTTGATCAAATCGTCAATAACTATGTATATTAAGTTGATAACAAGCTTAACAAAGAAAATAAAAAAAAAGGAACGTACAAGGCAATGTTGGTTTTTTTTAAATTATAGTCTCTCTAGGGATTATTTAAGGATTGTAACGATACCCCATTCTTCCCAAACTGTTCAGGCATTTTAAACTAATGGCGGAATAAATAAACTAGCATGCTTACATACATACATAGATGGACCCCTGAAAACGCACTCTTTTTTTTGAGCAGTCGTGTAGCCTATGAACCATATGAAAAATATGACGCGGTGTTATCAATTACTGCACAAAAATTCTCGTTAATACCTTAATGAGGGATCATTATACTGTCATTGTGTTTTATTAGGTCGAAGTTAACGTAGAACCCCAGCATAACTAAGCCAACAACAAAATTTATACAAAAAAAAAACGTAACCTCGCTGCAGATCTCTAAATGTGAGTAATCATCTACATATATCGCCTGTATTCAATACAGAGGCAATAAGTTCCATCAATTTTACCGTATTTGTGATGAACAACTGAATTTCTTTTGTTCTAGAAATATCCCCCAATGTCATCGCGCGGAATAACGCCGCTCTGTTAGTGCAGTACACGACTGCTTATCCGTTCCGACTGCCGTCCGACGACGTCTGTTGTACCATCTGCTGCAAGGAGTTTAAAGATCCGGAAGAATTTAGGCAACATATGACTCACGACGACCATAAGTCGCCTCACAAGATATTACGCCTCCTGTTGCCCTCGCAAACGGCTACACTCAAAGTCGATATCACTGATCTCAGATGCCGTGTTTGTTCTAATATATTTGATAATTTGGAAGGCATAGCCTCACATTTATCCACTGTTCATAATATCACCAATCTCAATTTGTCATACGATTTAGGCGTACACCCATTTAAAATTTACAAAGACGTCAATACGTGTCTATTTTGCCCGGAAAAGTTTGTCACTCTGCGCGCTCTGAGTAGACACACTCAGACGCATTATTTGAAGCATACGTGCGAGACTTGCGGTAAATCTTATTCGAATTCGAGTTCTCTTAAAGTGCACACTACATTCGCTCACCTCGGTCCAAAGGCGTGGTGCAAAAAATGCAAAACTATGTTCGAATGTTCCGAAGATAAACAAAAACATTTAGCGGAGTCTGTGAGCTGCTGGCTGTTCTCGTGTCATATGTGTAGCGAGAAATTCATGTCGCCAAGTCTCAAAGTGAAGCACTTGCAAGCCGTACACAACACTTCAAGTGACTACACCTGCCCAGAATGTCCCGAAGTCTTTATTGACAAGGGGAAACGTCGTAGTCACTTTATAGCCGCGCACACGAATAAGTTTAAATGTTCGTGTTGCGAGAAGACTTTTTCTACTAACTCCAAACTCGTCAATCATTCCGTCGTACATTCGGCGGAAAAGAAATTTCAATGTAACGTATGTTTGAAAGAGTTTAGCAGAAAGAATAATTTGAAGCAACATCTGCCGATCCACATGGACGATAAACCTTATAAGTGTATAGCTTGTAACAAGCAGTTCAATCAACGAGTCGTGTGGAAGACCCATATGGCGTCCTATCATCCTGAAGTAGTCACGTCGAAACCTTGAATTTTGTTTAAATACAATCACGCCTTATCCCCGTAATGATAGGAAGAGATCTTTCCACTTGCTACGATCCTAGAACGGATATTTCGCCGTTTCAAGATATATACAAGACATGCGCGTCAGTTGAGTGTACTTTTGACAATTTTTATGGGTATTAGGCTAGGTGTTTGACCATAGTCACCTAATGTGAAACGAGGTAAACACCTAGCCTAGAATGGGACCTGTGTCTCAAGTAATGCTGCCTGAATACATCGTTAGATGCTTGACGCCAGATTTATAACTCATGTGGTAGCTAGCTAGTCTAGTGCTAGAGTTAGCCTGACTATGTTTTCATCCACTAGCATCTGAAGCTATTTGTTGAGATTGAACATTTGAACCTCTTCAACGTGTGATTCGACTGCGCTAACCATTGAAATAAAATAAATATCGCAGGACATTTCACACAGCGTCATCTGACCCCAAACTAAGTAAAGCTTGTACTATGGAAGTCAGATAACTGATAGAATACATACTTTTTTTTTGTAAATACAATTTTTTTGTAGTACACCCAGACACATATCAAATGTTTATTGTCGCGTAAATGTTTCTTCTGGTGGCAATCGAATCTACGCCCTACTGCTCTTGAAACAGATATTTTACCAAATGAGCAAACAGGGCAGTCAAATATCTTCGCTACAAACACCTAACCTTTAAAACGTCTTATATTTTTAAGTTTTAAGTGGTTATGAAGTATTTAGAAAAACATTTCCTATTGTAAATATTTATGCGCATTTTAGGTGATGAATAATAAACAACGACGTGGTTTTAATCAATCCCTTGTCAAAATCAAGTTCAATAATCGTTGAAATTCGTATTTAAAGAACATGTAGAAATTATAGGTTTATGTCTAAATTTACATATTTTGTTATTAGTGTTGTTTTACATTATAAATTATGTTTTATTAATTTTGTTAAATAATAAGTTATACTGATCTAGATTAAAAAAAATCATGCATCTAATTATTATGATAAGAAAACAACACTTTCCGCAATGATGATGCTTTTAAATCTTTAAACACAGTTACTTACATAGTTTGAAAATAATAAAACATGATAGAAAGTTAAACACAGAAATAAACTTTTGAGCAAAATAAAAAAAATGTTAGTATGGTAGTCTCTGAAAGAAAAAAAAAGTTGTGCACTTTTGAGACGTTATTTTTGAGAATGCCCGTTTAGGAAGTGTTCCTAAAGAGAAATTCACGTTTTGGGAAGGACCAATTGAAAATGCACATTTTGGAAAGCTGGACAGTTTGTAATGTGCATATTTTTAACATGATCCAGTTGAATAGTATATCAACTCGAAATATGCCCTAAATAACAATTTTCTTTGTTTTAGAAAATTCTCCCAATGTCATCGCTCGAAGAAATGCCACTCTATTAGTGCAGCATACAACGGCATATCCATTTTTACTGCCAACACCGTCCGAAAACATTACTTGTTTGGCATGCCACAAGGAGTTTCTCTTCCCGGAAGACTTTAGGCTTCATATGATGGAAAAAGAAAAGCACACGCCTATTCACGAATTGGTGTCTTGTTACAAATTACGTAAACAAATTAAAATTGACATCACCGATCTTTCATGTCGAATTTGTTCCCAAAACTTTGATAACTTGCTCGATGCGGCCGCTCATTTATCTACAGTCCATCTTGTATCTAGTTTTGATTTAAAGTACGACTTGGGCGTGAATGCTTTCAAAATTCACAGAGATTCTTATCTCTGCGTTGTTTGCTCTGAGAAATTTGTCAGTATACGCGCCTTGAGCCGCCATACGCTGACACATTACGTGAACAGTTTCAACCACATTTGCGATACATGTGGAAAATCATACCCAACTTTAGCCAAACTGAAATGGCACCTATCTTTCTCACACAGCGGGATGACATTTTGCGCAAAGTGTAAGAAAGGATTTGAATTTATTGAAGAAAAAAGAAAGCATTTAGCAGAGTCACGGGAATGTTGGATGTATCCGTGCAATGTCTGTGGTGCCAGATTCATGTTGCCATCCTTGCGAAATAAACATTTGCAAGCGGAACACAATGCGGGCAATAGGTTCGTTTGCCCCGAATGTCCGGAAGTCTTTGAGGACCAAATCAAACGTCGGAGACATTTCATGTCCACACACACGAATAAATTTAAATGTTCATTATGCGATATGGCATTTGATGGCAACAGAGCTTTGGCTGAACATACACTTGGCCATACGGCGGAAAAGAGATATCAATGCGATATCTGTCAAAAGGAATATGTTAGGATGAAAAGTTTACAACGTCATATGCCGGTACATAAGCGGAATGCACAACAGTGAAGTCTAAGCTTAAAGTTTTTTTGCTGTTCAATGGGGAACGATAGTTGCTTATTTTTTAGTCACCAAGTCACCAATAACTTTTTTAATTTGACGTAAAAGTTTTGAGTAACTAAATAAAACTCGGTCAAAAATATATACCTCGGATTTTAAATCATGCTGTTCTCGATCTTGTTTCTTCGCGCTAGAGCGGGTGAACTCTGATTTTCTTCTGGCATTAGGCCCGCTCCTAAACAAAAAATTGTAGATATTTAAAAAACAATCCATCATAAATGAAATGTATTTTTAAGTAAACCGTCCGTGTGCATACTACAGGCGAAATCACTGAGCTGTTGAGACTGACCATCGAAAGTCTCAAAGTAATGAGCACCAAAGCAGCGATGTCTTGGACTTTGTTTTAGTACTTAAAGTTCTGTGTACCGCTGCAATTTATCTCTTACCATCAGGAGAGCGTATAGATCGTCTCATTAATTTTACATTAAAAAAAAACTGGCTGTCATACAGATGCTTCTAAATGACGTTTGTCTCTCTTATGTTGACAGCAGAGTGAAAATATGTTCTGACATACTTTTCTTTTGTTTTAGTAATAACTCCCAAAGACATCGCGCGGAGAAACTCCACTCTATTAGTACAGTACACAACGGCGTATCCGTTTAGACTGCCGACTGAAGATATTGCATGTCTGGCATGCTGCAAAGAGTTTCGCTCACCGGAGGAATTTAGGCGTCACATGAGGGAAGAAGAGAAACACGTGCCGGCTCAAACGCTGTTGCGTTCGATCCCTAAAACTTGGCAAATTAAATTAGATATCACTGATCTTAGTTGTCGAGTTTGTTACCAAAATTTCGATCGTTTGGACGATGCAGCCGCTCATTTATCTGCAGTACATCTCGTCTCCAGTTTTGACTTGGAGCAAGAATTGGGCGCTAGCCCATTCAAGATATATAAAGATTCTTATATCTGCTGCCTTTGTTCCGAGAAATTCGTCAGCGTACGCGCCTTGAGTAGGCACACGCAAACTCATTACGTACAACATACGTGTGAGACTTGCGGGAAGTCTTACGCCACATTGGATGCGCTTAGAGTGCACGTTAATTTCACTCACACAGGTTCAAAGTACTATTGTCGAAAATGTAAGATATCTTTTGACAACATCGGAGATAAACAGACACATTTCACAGAATCGCGGAAATGCTGGAGGTACTCGTGCAACGTATGCGGCGGCAGATTCGCGTCGCCTACACTGAGAAAAATGCATATGCAAGCTGAACACGAAGGTGGTGACAAATACGCGTGCCCCGAATGTTCGGAGATATTCTCGAATCGGACAAAACGTAGAAATCATTTCATCGCTACTCACACTAATAAATTCCAGTGTTCTTGTTGCAACAAAACGTTTGACTGCACACAATCGCTCACTAACCACAAGGCTGTTCATTCTGCGGAGAAGAGATTCCAGTGTGATATCTGTCAAAAAGAATTCAGTAGGAAGGACGGTTTAAGACAGCACATGCCTATTCACATGCAAGATAAACCTTACAAATGTAACATTTGTGATAGGCAGTTTAATCAACGCGTCAGTTTGAGAACTCACGTGGCGTCCTATCATTCTAAAATTGAAGTGCCATCTTCGTAAAATGGTAGAGCGTCATCTTCGTAAAATAGAAGCGTCATTTTCGTAAAATGGAAGCGTCATCTTCGTAAAATGGAAGCGTCAATTACGTAAAATGGAAGCGTCATCTTCGTAAAATGGAAGCGTCATTTTCGTAAAATGGAAGCGTCAATTACGCAAAATGGAAGCGTCATCTTCGTAAAATAGAAGCGTCATTTTCGTAAAATGGAAGCGTCAATTACGTAAAATGGAAGCGTCATCTTCGTAAAATAGAAGCGTCATTTTCGTAAAATGGAAGCGTTAATTACGTAAAATGGAAGCGGCATCTTCGTAAAATAGAAGCGTCATTTTTGTAAAATGGAATCGTCATCTTCGTAAAATGGAAGCGTCAATTATGTAAAATGAAAGTGTCATCTACGTAAATTTTAATCTAATGTATCAATTGAATTTGACATGAAGCTATGCATGGTCGTTGAATCGTTTAGAATGCATAACGGGTTTATAATTTCTTACACAATGAAATCACTTCAAAATGTGACAAACTCATAAATTTTCTTTAAACGAGTAATGTTTTCAAGATAATATTTGTGTTGTCTGTTGACGACCGACGCCGACGTGTAGATAATTTGGATGTTTCTTTTTGTTTTAGAACGTAGCTCACCGCACTCGAAGAATCGGATCATAACCACTGAAAGGAATAACGCGATGATCATAATTCAGAATAGTACGGTATATCAGTTTAAACTGCCCCGCAGTAGTATGACCTGCGTTTACTGCGACGAAGAGTTTGAGGAACCGCCCTTATTTCGAGAGCACATGAAGGAATACCACTTATCTGCCCCCGCGCTTCGTACCCCTGTCATAAAAGTGGATTGCACAGAATTAAACTGTCGTATCTGTTGTAATTCTTTTGATGAGCTCACGTCTCTTGTGGAACATTTAAAAGTCGTACACGGATTGAAATTGGATTTAAATTACAAGTTAGGGCTGATACCTTTCGAACTGCCTAATCGTCAATGGTCATGCATTTACTGTAAAACGAAGATGATCACGCTTCGCGCTCTCAGTAAGCACATGAGTATGGTCCATTTCTCGGCGGTCACGTGCGAAGAATGCGGTAAAAATTTCAATAACTCGAGAACTATGAACTTACATTTGGAGTCGCAACATAGAAAAATACTCAAATGCAAAGGATGTAGACAGATATTTGCCACCTCAGAGGAGAAAAGTAAACATTACAAGGCATCACGCCCTTGTTGGCAATCCGTATGCCATATTTGCAATATGAGGTTCATGAGCGACGATTCCAAAGAGAAACACATGCGCGATGTTCATAATATATTTTCAAAGAATTTAATCTGCACTGAATGCGGTGAAATGTTTCGTAATCACAAGGAATGCCGTAAACACTTTCGGATAAAACACACCGACGACAAGTTATGTTGTGCTTTTTGCCCTCAAATGTTTATATCTAGATCGCAACTTAAAAGGCACATGGTTAGTCATACGAAGGAGAAACTGTTCTCTTGTACCGTGTGCGGGAAGGCGGTCAGTAATCAGAGTGCATTAAATCAACATATGTGGATCCACAGGGAAGATAAGCGTTTTAAATGTAAAACTTGCGACAAGCAATTTAATCAAAAAGTAGCTTGGATATCTCATATGAGAAACCATCATCCCGTTTCCGAGCTATGTGATTGATGATACGTGTGTGTAGTATTAAGGTGAGCTATGGAAACCTATGCTATGTCGAAAAGGAGGGTTGTTCTTTGCGGATTATTCGTTGGTTATATTACTGAGAATATGTTTCTTGAGACTCGTTTGGAAAGTTTTCATCTTCAGGCTCTTCATAAATCTTACTAGGAGTAGGGTAAGACGTGAATGTTATTTCTTATTCGGAAGGAACTTGCCAATTATATGAACGAAACAGAACTGTGCACAGTAAACCGACCGGCGGAATGCCAATCACTATTCGTAACAAAATAATTCGTAAAACTCGCCTCAGCGGGCACGGACTCTTTCTAGAGACGTTGCATTAATTATTTTAACTTTAAAAAAATGACGTGGCGATAATGCGGATTTTTCTTTTGTTATAGAATTACTGACCCTGTGGCAGGGGGTTATATCCACCGAAAGAAGAAACGCCAAGATCATTCTTATGAATAGCACGATATATCCCTTCAAACTACCTCGAAGCCATATGGCCTGTTATTACTGCGATGAAGAGTTTGAGGCACCACCCTCATTCCGGCAGCATATGAAAGACAACCATTCGTCTGCTCGCGTGCTTTGCCCTCGTTTAGTTAAAACGGATTGCACAGAGTTAAATTGTCGCATCTGTTCTAAATCTTTTGAGGATGTTCAATCTATAGCGGCACATTTAAAAAACGTTCACAGATTAAATCTCCAGTTGAACAGTGGCTTGGGACTAGTGCCCTTTGTGTTGCCCAATTGCCAATGGACATGTGTTTTGTGTAAAACGAAGGTACCCACGCTTCGCAATCTCAGCAAGCACATGAGCATGGCTCATTTCTCCGCGGTCACGTGCGAAGAATGTGGCAAAAATTTCGCTAACAGAAGAACATTAGATATACATGTGGATACAAGTCATAAAAAGATACTAAAATGTACTAAGTGTAAACAGATATTTACCACTACAGCAGAAAAAAGCGAACATTACAAAGATTCGCCTTCATGTTGGAAATCTGTATGCCATTTATGCAATATGAGGTTCATGAGTTACTCATATAAAAGGAGACACATGCAGGAAGTTCATGACATGTGTAAGACTGTGTCCTGCAGCGAATGCGGCGAGATGTTTTCTACCGGCAAAGAATGCTCCATTCATTTCCGAATAAAACACACAGATGAGAAAATATGTTGTGCATTCTGCCCCCAAGTGTTTGGTGATAAAACACGCTACAATCGTCATATGATCACCCACACGAAAGAGAGGGCGTTCGTATGTACCGTATGTGATAAAGGATTCAGTCGCCCTAGTGGTCTTAATCAACACATGTGGAATCATCGAGAAGAAAAGCGGTTTAAATGTCAAACTTGTGATAAGCAGTTTAATCAAAAAGTTACTTGGAAAGCACATATGGCACGCTACCATGATATTCAGACTAAAGATTAGTACGGGTTAATTTTTAACGCGCCGTTGGACATTTTTGTGTATGGAGTCGTCAAACGTTCTGCCATTCCTCGAGTATAGCTTGAAATAAACGGTTTTTTAATACTTTTTCAAGGGTTATGCGATAAGGTCAATTGAAATATTCATACTCTTGTATTTATTTACAATGAATTTGATAGAAGACTTACGTCGATTTGATCGAAGGTAACAGAAATATGATAACGGATATTTCTTTTTGTTCTAGAACAAAATCCGCTGTACATCGCGCGGCGGAACGCTCACATGATAATAGAATCTTCGACCGCATACCCTTTCAAGTTACCGGAAAACTCTATGGTTTGCTTATATTGCTCCGAAGAGTTTGAAGATCCGGCTTTTTTCAGACGTCACATGTACGAGGAACATCAGGATTTCAAAATTTATTCCTCCTTTGACAGTGTATCTGATTATTTCGTAAAAGTCGATTGCACTAATCTTCGTTGTCGTATTTGTTCAGATCCCTTCGAAAGCTTAGAGGACGTCGCGAAGCATCTTAACGAACAACATCAGAAGAATATACGATTCGATCACGATCTCGGTATGATACCTTTCAAAATTGAGAAAGATCGATTCGAATGTGTGAGTTGTGGTGTTAAATATGCGAAATTACGTTTGTTGAGCAAACACATGAACACGCATTATCTGAAATATACATGCGAATCATGCGGAAAATCATATTCTACATCTACAACTCTTCACAGCCACATACGTAATTCGTGCGGCCGTTCCACTTCCCTGCCATTCTGTCGTAGGTGCAAAAAGTCGTTCGGCACGGTGAAAGAGCGCATGAACCACTTAATGTCATCGAGGCGATGTTGTCAACACTTGTGTAACGTTTGCGGTGAGAGATTTCCTACATGGTGCATGAAACAAACCCACATGAGAGCAACTCATGACGTCCCAGTGAAAACATATACGTGCCCTGAATGCGAAGCTGTCTTTCACAATCAAAACAATCTACGCACCCATTTTACCATAGAGCACACTAACCATCATTTCCAGTGCTCATTTTGCGAGTTGAAATTTGCATCAGAGTACACCTTGAAAAAACACGTGGTCATTCACACGGGAGTGAAAGTGTTTACTTGCAATGTATGCGCCAAATCATTTTCTCGAAGATCCGGTTTGCGTCAACATATGTGGATCCATAGCGAGATCAAAAAACACTCTTGCAAAATTTGCGACAAACATTTTAACCAGAGGGTTAGTTGGAAAACTCATATGAAATCTCGACATCCTGAAATGTGTGACTTTTAATATCATGAAAAAAATAAGGAATAATCTACCTCATTATATGGTTCTCTACAAAGTTCAGTCTATTAGAAACTTAGAGGTGTTATTCTTGGGTAATCTTCTTTTTTTGTTGTTGTATAAACCTGTTCATAAAATTTAAATTAATGATATCTCCGCCGGAGTGGCGACCACCTACTAAATGGTGTATATAATTGCGGCGCTTACAGCTAGGGCCTCGGGGACGCCTACCCAATTATATACCGCCCCAATAGTGCTTGTTCCATTCGGACATCAATTCTGCGAGTTTGTGTTATTTTGACGACGTAGGGGAAGCGCGTCATACATTGTTCAACCTTATGATTGTGTGCCAGCAGTCTGTGCTCTGATTCCGGTTTCTTTTTCGGACTGAACATCGTCCTCTATCATCCGTTCCCCTTCCTCTTTCAATGCCATGACTATTTCTGCGAAATCGCAGAAATAGTTAGCATTGCATTCCATGATTTCACTGTCGATAAAAGTAACATTTGGCAATGAGAAATCACGTCCGTTAAGTGCAGCAAGCTCTGATCGTGATATCGTCCGTTCTAAGCTAGCGTGTATTGCACCGTATCCCCCATATCCACAAATGATATGTGTTAAAGTTCTCCCTACGCGTCACGTTGCAGAGGTACCATCCGAAACAGCCGTGGTTCATTAGCAACGGTGTCAGGTGGTACGTCAGCACACCGATCCCTTTCCCGAGCTACTCATCCTTTCAGACAAGATTGCCTTGTTTGTTTTATATCTAGTCCTCGTTGGGTTAGTCTAACCGTACCTTTTGTTTCATCTGTAGTCTTGTGCAGGAGATTTGTTCTTGACCACTAATGGGCAGTCATTGCTGTGTATAGCAGAAAACTCACTTTTAATTTTTACCTAAAAAAATGTTGTTCTATTGAATATGTTATTATACATACTAATCCTTATAAAATTAATATATTATTCTATAGTTTTCGCTCCTAACGGGGGTATGCCTATGAACCAAAAAGTTTGTGACCTGTGCCACTAAGTTCATAGCTGGATAATAATAGAAGAATGGAAAGTTATCACGTGATAAAATGCAAGTATATCAAGGGCATTTTCTTTTGTTTTAGAAAATAATGCGATGTCCATGGCGAGAGAGAAC
Organism: Biston betularia; assembly: GCA_905404145.2. Classification (NCBI taxonomy): domain Eukaryota; kingdom Metazoa; phylum Arthropoda; class Insecta; order Lepidoptera; family Geometridae; genus Biston; species Biston betularia. Next base: position 4,385,480 of record FR989890.1, read on the forward strand.
GCGTACACGATTGTCGAATATACCACGGCGTATCCATTTAGACTCCCAGAGAGCGCTATAATGTGCGTGTACTGCTGCGAGTCGTATGAGGAACCGGAAATGTTCCGTCAGCATATGCAAGCCGAACATCGTGAGTACAAATCGCGTCACGCGTTTGCGCATGTCAGTGGCGAGTACCTTAAAGTCGACATCACAGACCTTCGCTGCCGTTTATGCAACGAAGCTTTCCGCAGCCTCGAAGACATTGCGAATCATTTAAAAGATTCACACTTCCTACAAATCGACACCAACTGTGAACTCGGTCTGTTGCCTTACCGCATGGAAAGAGACGGATTGTCGTGTCCGATATGCGAAGATCGGTCAGCCAATATGCGGGCGCTCAGCAGACATATACAGAGCCATTTTTCACAATGCATTTGCGAGCATTGTGGTAAGGCCTATTCGTCGAACGGATCCCTAGTCAAACACGTGAAATACAGTTGTCCGAATTCTGGTGCGGAGAAGCAACGCCTTTGCAGGAAATGCAAAACTGTAGTATCCAGTCTAGAAGAGCACCTAAAAACGGCTGAATTTTGTAGACAACACATATGCAGTGTATGCGGTGAAAGATTCGGATATTGGAAAGAGAAACAAAAACATATGGAAGACGCTCACGGTATGCCTAAACGCATCTATAGATGCCCCGACTGCGATACGATTTTCAAAAGCGCCAGTAATCTAAACGCTCATTTTAAAATATCTCACACGGAAGATTATCTAGTGTGCGGGCATTGTGGTATCAAATTCAATACCAGGTACAGATTGGATAGACATATGCTCACTCACACAGGTGAGAAGGCGTTTGCTTGCAGCGTATGCTCGAAGCGTTTCCCTAGGAAATCGACACTAAATCAACACATGTGGATACATAGTGAAATTAAAAGACATGAATGTAAGCTTTGCAATAAAACGTTTAATCAGAAAGTGTGTTGGAAAACACATGTGAAAATGCGCCATCCAGAGCTCTACGATCCGATGTGCTAAATAAAAAGACTAATAAGTCTGAATAGTCTGGACAATGGACATACAAAGTCTGGTTATAGTCTTGACAATGAGCAGACAAAGTCTGGCTATAATCTAGATAATGAGCAGACAAAAGTCTGGTTATAGTCTAGATAATGAGCAGACAGTCTGGCTATAATCTAGATAACGAGCAGACAAAAGTCTGGTTATAGTCTAGATAATGAGCAGACAAAGTCTGGTTATAGTCCAGATAATGAACACACTAAGTCTGCTAATATAATAATAATAAATATGTTCATTTTCCGCAGTCTAATATCATTGCTGGGTTTATAGTATTCTTGGTCTACCTTGGTCGTGTGCTAGTCTTGTGCAGGCTCGATCGTGATGTTTGATTAACATTCAGGTTTTTTTTAATGTATTGCAGGCACCGTGCGTATAAGCTTTTTTATCATTATGACGTCATTATGCTCTATTTTATAAATGAAAGTTTCCACCTGAATTTTTGGAATAATTTTTTGTTTATTTTCTTTTTCATCACGTTAAATTAAGCCATTCGACTATAAACGGTGACTAGTTTTTAGGTAAAAGCTTATGATAAGAGCATAGCATGAAGCTGCGTGTACGCCGTGTTGTTTTCAATATTTGAAAAATGTTTATAAAATCAAATATGTTTGAAATTTAAAAAATTATGAACTACAATGAAAGCTATTTTTTTGTTAATCTTGTTTAGGGCTTTTTTTAAATTAATGTATTAATTTTCATTATTGACCTTTAAAGCTTAGTGAAACTGGGCACTGCCTATTTTATAAACCACATTTAAAGTGCGCACTACTAGATATCAATTATTCCCAGAATGTCAACAATACTGGTATAAAAAAGGTTTGTGATGATGGGTGTGGTTGAATATTACATCATGTTGAAATGTTTTTGATTATGATATCTGTTAGAAGATCGAGATATTTTCTCATCACTTTATGTATCCAAGGATATGATCTCCGATTATTATCACTTGTTTTAACATTTTCCTTAAGGTGGTTCGATTTCCATACAAAGAAATTTTTGCCATTTATGGACAAATGGAGCACAATTTTACAGTGAAATCATAGCTACTGGCATTTATTTGCGGTAAATCACAAGTAAATTATTAGCATAATATACTGTTTTATTCAAAAATCATTCATGAATTTGATTTTATGCTAATAAAAAATCTAATGTTTTATTCAAGTAATTGTGATTTACCGCAAATAAAGACCAAAATAAATGCTGTGATTTCACTGTAAAATTTTGCTCCATTTGTGCATAAATGGCAAAAAACTATTTGCATGGAAATCGAACCACCTTAATTAAACCATTTCAAAACTGGGAAACTTATTTATTTTGGCATTCCGAATAGTGTTTTTTTCCTTTTTTTTTGTGATATGTTAAATGTGTCTTTGTAGTAGCTTTGCCAGCCGCTAAACGCGACGTACTTACATGGATTTTCATACCGCTCGAGTGTATTTGACCTGCCCCCGTACCTTATTGCAATTCCTGTTTTTTTTTAATAGTTGATAGGCTTGCGTTTGACCGCCATCCCGCCTGATGTTAAGCGAAGATGCGGTCTACGGTGGAGCACGCTCGCCTAGAAGAAACCGATCCACTCGCGACTTGAAGGTACCCAGACTATATTCATAGGTTTGGTTCTCGCGATATAGCTGCGTGACAGAACTGCGAGCACCTAACTGGATTAGCAATAAGAAACTCCCAATAAAGGGGTTAATGTTCGTTTTTATTGAATTCTATTGTAGATAGTATAATTTTAATAAATTTACTGCTCATTTTTAAATACACAATATCTTAGTACAAATAGCATTTGTCTCTGAATTATAAAATGACATAGTAGATACTCCTTTCTAAGCGTATTATAATTTTCTCACCATGGAATACTATCATTTTAAAATGTACTTCATTCTGAACCTATCTGTATATCAAAAATTTGATATACAGATAGTTTCTAACACAACAAAACAAAAAACTTCTATTTGTCTCTACTTAACTAAATACATGATCGCATTTCCGAGTATACATAATTGAGTATTATTACAGTCGTAATGTTTGTATATATCCGTAACTTAATTAGTTTCTAATGTAAATAAATGGATTTACAAAAAAAAACCTATTATAACTGTAAAAAGTAAGTACAACTAAGTACCTAGTACATAAGTTTTTAGTTTCAAATAAATTGTTATCAGTATTTTATGTTTTTTAATGTTATGCCAATTATTTTTAAATCCCGAAAAAGTTATTAAGTTTTTTAATAAAGATAAAGTGCGTGCGCGATGGATCAAAAACATAACTAACGGCGACAATCAAAAGGAAAAATGTAAGGGAAGGGAACGACTCACGTTTCTCGTCGGTATTAAACTCCTGGAGCTCCCGGAGCGTCCACTTCACCAAGCACTGAACGTCTCCACAATAACAAACAGTTCGCTGATATAATCAGGTTCACAAAAGCTTTGAAAGTCCGGTAATATTGTAAAAACTTGGAAGCACCACCGGCTAGCGGCCATTGGTATTAGACCACGTATCTCGACTCCGCTGCACTTCCGCAACGATGCGTTGATGAGTCGTCATGTGACAAGGACATAGAGAAGGGATGTTAGTAGGATGGAAGGAAATAGGTGTAATTGTCGCCAATTTACCTGTTATACGTAAACATTCTATTGAAGAAGTTTAGCGTAAACATAAAGAGATACACACGAGTGGTTGTATAGTATTGGTAACAGAAGTTTCATTTTCTTTTTACCTCAATAGGCGTACAAATGTTGTCACAGCATTTTTTGCAATATAATTCAAATTACGTATTGCATTTAATCTACATTTTTTAAAGTTAGGGTGAATAGATTTCTTCTATATCGACGTTAAATTACTTCACCGCCTCTTATTATCATGCCATATCTAGAGTGAATAGGTTTCTTCTAGGTAAGCGTGCTCCATCTTAGACCACGCTACTGCTTAACATCAGGCAGAGTGTGGTCAAACGCGAACCTATTTTGAATTAAAAAAAATAGAAAATGCCAGTTGGTGGAATAATTAATCAATCTATACTATTATAAAGAGGAAACATTTGATTGTTTGTTTGTATTGAATAGGCTCCGAAACTACTGGACCGATTTCAAAAATTCTTTCACCGTTGGGAAGCTACACTATCCCCGGGTGACATAGGCTACTTTTTATCCCTATATTGCCACGGGAATGGGAACTACGCGGGTGAAACCGCGAGGCGTTTTATATAAAATACCTGGAATAACGTGTAGGTAAATATAATTTTTCTCGTAAAAATGTTAACACTACTCCATCAAGCTGATGATTTGTGATTGTAGGAATATTCTCCAAGTACAGAAAAAGAAACGTAAAGTAGGTTGAAGGAGTAAGGACTTTTTGGTCAGCTTCATCAAACGCGCAAAGTTGAAATACTCGCTGCGCAATTTTCTTAATTTTTGTTTTCTGTATCAACCTAGTAGGTACAGAAAAAAAAAGATGAATGAAATCGGTAAAGTCGTTCTCCAGTGAGGCTGCCGCAACACACCGTCCGAAGTTATTTTCAAAAGAGTTTTTCGTGTATAAAAATAGTGGTGTTTTATTCATAAAGTGCTTAAATAAGGAAAAGAGATAATGGTGAAATATGTCTTTTCGTGTTGCTTCCAAAACTACATCCAGGCTTGTAGTAAAGTCACCACTACTTTACTAAGGCAAGACTGATCTCAACCTTATATGATTTAGACTGTGACTTGGACTTATTTGACGTAATTTTTCTCAAAATACTTTAAATTTTCAAAACATTTGTTGGAAAATACACAAAGTATGTAACGAATAAACTTAAACTAAGAGACAGATTTAAAAAAAAAATCACCGTTGGAAAGCTACACTATCCCCGGGTGACATGGCTACTTTTTATTCCCACGGGAACGGGAACTACGCGGGTGAAACCGCGAGGCGTCCGCTAGTTCATAATAATAATTTTGTAGCGATGATAGCTCAGTGGTTAGCGCGGTAGGTTCTCATGCCGAAGGGCGTGGGTTCAAACCCCAACAATGAGCTTGAGCTGCCGGTGAAGGAAAAACATCGTGAGAAAACCATAGCATGATGGTAGGATACTTTCTAGTACTCGGCTGGCTAGCTACCACCCTCAAGTTGAATTCCATTCCAGGCTAGGTGTGCTTTAGCATTTTCGACCACACCTTCACTTAACATCAGGTGAGCTGTGGTAAAACAACCATAGCATAACGTAGCCTGTCAACCATAAAAAAATTATAATAATAATACTTGACTCGGAAGTAAAACACATAACAAAACTCAACACATTGCACGTATCTGAACGGGTTTTTTTTTTCTTTTCTAGACGAAGCGCGCATATTGGCGAAACAGAATGCAGAGGTTGTCTTACAGTTGTCAACAGCGTACCCGTTCAGATTACAAGGCAAAAGAATAATATGCGTCTACTGCTGCGATGAGTTCGAGGAACCAGACGCTTTCAGAAATCACGTTGACGAGAAACATCCTAAGATAAATTTGTTTACAGCCTTTGCGCACATTGGCAGGCACAAAGATTATCTCAAAGTCGATTGCCATGATCTCAGGTGCAGATTGTGTTCGATGCCGTTCGAAACTATAGAAAACGTAGCACGACACTTGAAACACTCTCACACCGGTAAAGAAATCGATAAAATAAACCTTAACTATGAAGTGGCCATGCATCCGTACAATCTGATAAAAGACAAATGGATATGTCTTGTATGTAAAAAGAAAATGCCAAGTTTGACCAAACTAGGGAGGCACATGTCCTCGCATTATTCCGAGTATACTTGCGACACATGCGGCAGATGCTATTTGACTGTAGACAGTCTCAACTATCATATAAAGTTTAATCATTCTGGAAAGAATATATGCAGAAGATGTTGGCAGGACTTCGCAACGGCGGAGGACAAGAGGGATCACATAAAGAATTCAGTTAAATGCAGACCTTTCGGGTGTATCTATTGCGGCGAACGGTTCACGTCATGGGAACTGAAGCATAAACATCAGGTGTCGATGCATCAGGTCCGAGAGCAATCGTATCCTTGTCCCGAATGTGATGAAAAGTTCCAATCGAGGAAGCATTTTTACAGCCATTACACGATAGCGCATACGCAGGAATCCCTCCTTTGTACGTGTTGCGGAAGGACTTTCTCCAACCAGAATGCGCTCAACGATCACAAACTCGGTCATTCGGGAGAGAAACTTTTCCAATGCTCCATATGTTCTAAAGGTTTCACTAGGCGAAAAAGTCTCAAACAGCATTTGTGGATTCATAGCGATACAAAGAGATTCGTGTGCATTATTTGCAATAAGCAGTTTAACCAGAAAGTTAGCCTAAAAAGTCATATGAAATCTCATCATCCAAACGTGCCCATTGAGTTTTAGATTTGTATTGATAATAGTTTTCTTTTTGAAGTAAATAAAAGTCTGCATGATTATACTTAGAGATGTTTCAATTTTAGATCTACCCAGAATACATAGGTTTAAACGGGCGTAACATTGACAATTTTTTTTTTGTTTTTAGGGGCCGTATTGGAAATACGTGGGCGTAGTGAAAATTCAAAAAAGAAAATAGTCCTTGTTTGCCAGACGCCACAACGGCGCAATGCCGAACTCATTCTCAGATTCTCCACTGCCTACCCTTTCAAAACACGATTTAGTCAAATCCTTTGCGCTTTTTGTCACGAAGAGTATAATACATTATCAGAGTTAAGATCTCACATGAAGGTAGACCATATGAATTCCGATTTCAATAACGTTTTCTATAGGACCAATGACAATTTGATCAAAGTAGACATAACCGATATGAAATGTAAAATTTGTTCGCAAGACGTTCCCGACGTGGACACTTTAATGACTCATATTTCACAGGAACACCAAAAACCTGTTAAGTTTAATGCACGATTTGGTGTACTGCCTTACAAACAAAACGAAGAAAACTTGTGGATTTGCGTGTATTGTCAACGAACGTTTGGAGGATTCGTTGCATTCAAAAAGCACATTGCAACTCATTTTATGCAATTTTCGTGCGATAAATGTGGGACTAGTTTTATCTCTGATCACGCTTTACGTGATCATCATCGTCAGGTGAAATGTTTTAGAACTGCTTACCATCCTCGCAACGGTGACATCATGAGATCGCGCAGTAACGCCGAAATTATATTGCAATGTTCCACAGCCAGCCCTTTTAGAACGTGGAAAAACAACTTCAGTTGCGTATTCTGCCGCTACCAGTCGAACGACCCTACTACCTTAAGAATTCATATGGTAACGAGACACGCCAACTATGATGTACAAACAGCCTTTTATAAAAAATTAGGAAAAGAATTTCTCAGTATTGATATAACTGATCTGCAATGCAAACTCTGTTTCGTGACTGTACCGACATTCGATACTTTAACATATCATTTGAAAAACGACCACCAGCAACCTATCAATTTGGATGCTCAGTTAGGTGTGTTACCATTTATATTGAGCGATGGTTCAATTTGGAAGTGCACAATATGCCCTAATGAATTCAAAGATTTTATATCCTTGAAAAAACACACGGCAGATCATTTTCAGAATTACGTGTGCGACGCCTGCGGCGAAGGTTTCATAACGGAATCTGCTATGATTGCACATACAAAGATCCCACACGAAAATAAATATAACTGCAGTCGATGTATTGCTACCTTCTCTTCACTGGACGAGCGGAATATACACGTCAAAACCCAACACACATCGACTCCTTACATGTGTATGTACTGTGCAGACAAACCGCGGTTCGCAAACTGGGAACTTAGAAAGAGACATCTGATGGAAGTGCACAATTACAAGACCGGCGCCGACAAATACGAATGCACCACATGCCAAAAAACATTTAAAACTAGATCTGGGAAATTCAATCACATGGCACGGACACATAGGATGAAAAAAGATACAGAACTCAATTACCCTTGTCCGAGTTGCCCAAAAGCGTTTACGACCAAGCTGTTCTTAGATAAACATATGGCTAAGAAACACTTTGATTTGTAATATTTAAGGTACTGTCTAAACTCGTGCATTTCTCCGCAGTATTTTTAGTGACAAAGCTACCGCTGTAACTGTGATGGGAAGTACCTATGTGATACTGATGAAGTTCTTTTCTTTTTTTAGGGCGCCGAAAGGATATTGGCGAATTAACTGAGAAAGAATGTAAACCCAAAAAGAGATTATTTCAAAGACAAGTTAACCAGAACCCCCAGTGGAAAAATGCAGTACTGGTACTTAAACACTCGTCCGCATTCCCGTTTAAGACTTGTTTTAATAGAATACTGTGTTCGTATTGCAAAGATGAATTCGAACCCATGGCAGCTTTAAGGGATCATGTGAAGACCGTGCACTCGAATGCCGATTTCAACAGCGCATTTTATAAAGTAATAGATACTCTGAAAGTAGATATTACGGAGCTAAAATGTAACATTTGTTCACAAGATATTCCAGACATTGATGCATTAATGTCTCACCTATCGAAGGAACATGAGATACCGGTTAATTTTGACGCCCCCTACGGTGTGCTACCACATCGTCAGAACTCGGCTGGGCTTTGGATGTGCCTTTACTGCGACAAAAGTTTTACGAAATTCTCACAAAACAATGAGCATTTACGTAATCATGTCAAAATTTTTACTTGTGACAAATGCGGCGCTACTTTTCTATCGACTTACGGTTTGAGACAGCACGAACGTAAATTCCAATGCTACAAAATGAATTACAAACCACGTTTTGGTAAAACCTTAAAACATCGTCGGAACACTGAAATAATACTTCAGTGCTCAACGGCTTGTCCTTTCAGGACTTGGGGGCATAATTTCAATTGTGTCCTTTGTCGCGTCCAGTCTAACGATCCGATAGGGCTTCGAACTCACATGGCATCCAAACATGTAGATTTCGATATAGACCAAGTATTTAGTAGAAAGTTGCGAAAAGAGTTTTTGAAAGTGGACATCACGGATCTTCAATGTAAGCTTTGTTTCATTAGAATAGATTCGATCGATGATCTCCTGACGCATTTGAAGAATGACCACAAACAGCCGATAAACAGTGATGTTCAACCTGGAGTGATACCTTTCAGACTCAACGATGGCTCCATTTGGAAATGTGCCATGTGCACTATTGAGTTTACAGACTTTTTATCATTAAAAAAGCATACAGTGGAACATTTTCAAAACTATGTATGCGATACGTGCGGCGAAGGATTCATTACGGAAACAGCGTTGAACGCCCATACGAAAATACCACATGACAACAAGCACGCTTGTGGTAGATGCGTCGCCACATTTTCCACTCTAGAAGAGAGAAATATACATATTAAGACTCAACACACTTCACTGCCATACATGTGTATGTATTGTAAAGAAAAGCCAAGATTCGCTACATGGGAGTTGAGAAAGCGACATTTGATGGAGATTCATAATTACAAGCCTGGAGCGGAACAGTACGAGTGTACCACTTGCCATATGACTTTCAAGACGCGGTCGCAGAAGTACCATCACAACGTGCGGTCCCATCGAAGTCAGAAAGAGCGCGAATACAATTACCATTGCGGTACTTGCGCCAGTGTGTTCGCAACTAAACTATCTCTGGATAAACATATGTCCAGAAAGCACTTTCATACGTAATTTAATAAACCAAACTTGTCAATTGTCATCAAAAAAAAGTCTTCCTTGCATGGTGGATATTCCCGGCGTTATGCACAAAGCGTTTCTAGTTTCATTTTTTTTTTTCGTATGTTGTTGTGGAACTCTGCCGGAGTCTGTGCACCCAGAAATGTACAATACAGAAATCTTCAAAATCAGAGTAATTGGGTTCTAGCTTAACATCAGGCAGGACGTGGTAAAACGCGTGCCTATTCGAAAAATAAATTTAACATTCATAGTTCTTTTAAACATTATTATCATTTAAAAAAACGAATTGTCCAGACATGGATTTTTTTATAAATGTTCAGTTTTACAAATAATTGACCGCAAAGCGAAAGTTTTCAAGTCTACTATGATGTATTGGAATTTTTATACATGTGTTTCGGTTTACAACTTTTAGTCAAAGCCAACTTTCAAATCGCATTTTAAAAGCTGATATCAGAAATTATTTTGTTGATCACTTGATGATTTTGACGATTTAAGTGTCATCTAATAGTAAAAATTATTCATATCAATCAGCAATCCTTAAGTATTACTTCACATTTCCCAAACACACCGTTGGCTCATTGGTAGTATATCTGCCTTGAGAGCTGTAGGGCGTGGGTTCGATTCCCACTCAGGGCAAAACATTTTGTGAATAAACAAATGTTTGTTCTGTGTCTGGGTGTTCTGTATGTATTGTAAGTATGTATTTACAAAAAAAAAGTATTTATGTATTCTATCAGTTATCTGACTTCCATCACACAAGCTCTGCTTAGTTTGGGGCCAGATGGCTATAGTCCTACGATATTATTATTAAAAATAAAAAACATACGACGATAATTTGGTAATCTTTTTTTTTTAGGTTTGAATATAGACTAAATCCGTGCCAGATCGACATACGTGACAACTAGTATTATTTAATATTAAAAATATATGTCATAATGTCGATTAAATCATAAGTAGTATAATATTTATGAAAGGTATTGCAACTTTCTAATTAAATTATTTTTGAGTTACACGCAAAATATTGTTCAAGCTTACATATTACCTAAGTCAGGTGTGACACCTGTGCAGTTAGTCGAAAAATAGTCAAGTTTCGTAAATAAGATTTGTAACATAACTGTATACATAACGTGAGATTTGAGTACTTAATTAGAAATGGTTACTAAAACCATAGTAGTAATTTATTGAATAGGATTTTGTACTTGCGATAGAATTACCTAGTATGTATCATAATAGCTTTATTTTACGCTCAGGTATAGGATCTGTATCAGTATTAAGTAAGATCAGTAGTTTCGCCGCCAAGCAATGGTGCGTAAATATTGTGTTTCGGTTTAAAGGGAACGGGAACTGTTTGAGGGTTGCAACTAGCGGAATTACAGAGCTATTGAGACTTACTATTGGATGTAAAGACCTAAGTAATGAGCGCCAAAGCAAAGATGCTCTTTGTTTAGTTACTTAAAGTTCTGAGTACCGCTGAAATGGGCAGGCGTTATCTTTTGCGATCAGGAGAGCGTCTCGTTCGTAACTCGTTTATCACTTTTTCATTAAGTAAAAAAGGTATCTTCTATGTTTAAATATTTGATTCCTTAAATTTAATTTTTAAAGTTTATTGTGATTAGAATAAAGTATGGTATAATTAGAAAATATAAAACTTTAGAAACATACTTGATTTTTTATTGAAACAACTCCATATCGTATTAAGATAAGAAGAGATCAAAGTTGGTAAATCAAAATATACTATGTGAAAACAAATGAGGAGATAATTTTGAAAAAAGTGGGCTCTCTCTTGCTAGAAGCAAAGAAATTTTACGATGCATTTTTTATTTATAGGGAAAAGAAATCATGGACATGGACACACCAGCAATGAAAAAGATGAGACTGTTTTAAATTTAAAGGAAACTCCTGAACACTATCAGATAAATCCGAAAGGCAAGGTTTACAAGAGAAGCGCTAGAGCAGAAGCAAGGATTGCAACTAAGAAGAATGCTGCTGCAATATTAGCATGCTGGACATTTTCCCCGTTTCGATGGACGAAAAATCGTTTCAAATGCGCGTACTGCGAAGCCGATTTCACAGAATGTACCTCGCTTAGAGAACACGTCAGAATTTGCTCCACACATCATAATATTAATGACGTGTACAATAAATTTCGAGAAATGCCATTGATCAATGTCGACGCCACGGAAGCTTTATGCTGTGTCTGTTCCGCACCTTTTGCTGACATCTCTCAAATGCACGATCATGTCATCCAACACGGTTTTGAATTCGACATTCACCACCGAGATGGCGTCTTGCCTTTCTTTTTAGATAAAGAATCGTGGAAATGCTTTATATGTTCGGAGAAATTTAATAACTTCTTGAAATTGTACGAGCATATGAATGTCCATTATCAGTATTATATATGTGATGTATGTGGGAAGGGATATATGACAGCTCCGAGGCTGAGAAAGCATTCGGAGGTGCATATATCGGGATCGTTTGCATGCACCGAATGCGGGAAGGTGTTCGTTATGCGAGCTGCGAGGGATGCTCATAAAGCGTCTGCTCACAGTAAAGGTCCTCGCTATGAATGCCCTCACTGCAATTCTCGTTTCCATAGCTACTATGACAGAATGTCTCATTTGAAAGAAACTCACAGCGAAAAGGAAGTGGTTTATAGCTGTTCGTATTGCGATTTGTCTTTCAAAACGAGTGGGAGTCGGGCTACTCACGTTCGGAATGTCCATTTTCTCCCCCAACGCGATTTTAAGTGCTCGTCGTGTCATTGGAAGTTCAAAACGAGTTACGAACTAAAAAGGCACATGGTGAGACATACCCTCAAATCCAACGTCTATCGCTGTACATTATGCGGTAAAAGTTTCCCTAGAGTTAAAGCTTTAACCACACATGTGAAGACTCACCAAGATTTGAACTGCAAATGGTGCGGCTTAGTCTTCAAGCAAAAAAGTCAGCTAGTACTGCATTCGCAGGCGACCCATGGAAACTTAATGGCAATAACACCTATGGATATTAAAGAAACATGCTGTGAATAGAATACGCCTATTGAGTTAAAGAGTTTGAATAAGTTCTTGATACTGTAAAAAAAGTTATGTTCAAACAATACCTTACTATAATATTTGATACAAAATATGCGAAAAAAGTATGTTAAACTATCTAGTATTGGGTGAGGATTTCAAAGTAAATAGATAACCTTGCAAATCCTTGCAAATCCTTCATCAGTTAAATGAAGTTTCCGGATCAACCCTGTTTCTATAAACTGTACCACTGCCGTTCGCTGGCCGCTTTTCAATGTGAAAAGGTAGGTAAGTGCGGGTTGGAAGACTTCGTGCATCTTCGAGATTTTTTTGAATAACTCAATGTTAGTTAAACCTAATCTTTTCAACCCTTTAAAAATTGCGTAAAATATATTAATTGAAATCTTATAGTGATGAAGATTTTTGTTTTCTTTTTAGGTCCAAATAACGAAGCGCAAAGTAGTGTAGGTGCGGTTTGCAAAGGTAGGAAGCTAAAAGAGCATGTAAGCGAGCGTCAAATGCGTAGAAGACGTCGTGCTAACAACGAGCTGCCGGAAGAATCTGAGAAAAGAATCTCAAAAACAATGATGCGAAGAAATGCGATGACTTTGTTGGAATGCTCCACGGCCTGGGCCTTTCGGTGGTTCCATGGCGCGTTTTACTGCTCCTACTGTGATGTGAAGTTCCTAGACATACAGCCATTGCGAGAACACATATTTACCAGCCACTTAAATGAACCGCCATCCAAACGCATTTTCACGAAACTAACTGAAAACAATATGGTCAAAATAGACATAACCGATCTTCGCTGTAGAATTTGCAATATTCCTCTCAATGGTATCGAATCTCTCAAATATCACGTCAAAACTCACGGCAGAAGCATCAATGAAGGTTACAGTGATGGCGTCTTGCCTTTCAAGCTAAACGACAACGGTTATTTCTGTCAAATATGTTCTTTCTATTTTGTACACTTTACAAAAATCAATCAGCATATGAATATACATTATCAGAATTACGTTTGTGATACTTGTGGAAAGGGCTTTGTTTCTAAATCCCGGTTCAGAACTCACATACATGCTGGATACAATTTTTGTGAAAAGGGAAACTATCCTTGTAAAATTTGTAACGAAATATTTAATACTAGAGCCGAAAGGAATAAACATAGATTTCGCGTTCATAAAAATGGCGGTAGGTATGCCTGTCCACGATGTCCGGAGACCTTCAGAAATTACAACGCTAGAATTAAACACCTAGTAAACTGTCATGCGCAACATGGTCAAGAATTTGAATGTGACATTTGCGGCAAATTATTTGATACTAGCTCAAAACGAGCCGGACATTATAAATTAGTTCATACATCATCAGATCAACAAGAGACCAATCAATGTTGTCAATGTTTAACAGTATTTGTCAGCAAATCTAAACTTGTGCGGCACTTGAAATCTCACAGCACTACCTGAAATCATCTTATGTGTCTACCTTCGCTTTCAGGTATTTAACTCAATTCCTGAACGTAAGCATGAGTTTGCGTCGCGTTATTAATTAAATTGAAACTTAGAAACGGTCGTTTACTTCAAAGCAGTGTTTTTCTATTTTTAGGACTGGGCGACATCAAAACTGAAGTCTTGCCGTCGTCCACAGACGTTCCTAAAATCGTTTGGAAGCGAAGGCGGACGCTGTTAGAAGACAAAGCAAATGCGGCTTTGCTCATAGAATGCTCGAATGCTATAGTTTTCAGATGGCAAAGAGGAAAATTTATGTGCGCCTACTGCTCGAACATATATGCCAATATACATGAAATACGATCGCATTCTGTTCAACATAACAGATTAGATATATTCGAAAACCCTCAAGTTCGACAATTGTTTCCCCTGAAAGTAGAAATTACCAATTTATCGTGCACCATTTGTAATACACCCATAAGCACCATTGAACTCTTGAAAATTCACCTCACGAATGTTCACTGCAAAAAGATTGATTCGAATTACACTGATGGCATTATACCTTTTCATTTGACGGGGAAAGAGTTGAGATGCGTTCACTGCGGTGTGCAATTCGATAAGTTTATGACCCTTTTCATTCATATGAATAAACATTATCAAAGTTTTGTGTGTCATACTTGCGGCAAGGCTTATTCAGGACAGAACAAATTACGTTCCCATCAGGCTATGCATGAATCTGGAGAATTTAAATGCACTCAATGCGATGCGGTTTTACCAAATAGAATAGTTAGGAATAGACACATGAACGATGTTCACGGTCCTAAAGATAGATACCGTTGCCCCATATGCGATGAACACTTCGATTCATATCACAATCGATTGAGACACCTAAATGTGGTACATGGAGAGAAAACCGAGTACAAGTGCACTTATTGTCCCGCTGTGTTCATCAGCTGTACTTCTAGATATTCTCACATAAACGGTGTGCATATGCGAAAACGTAAAAAGAAGAAAAAGAAAGAGCCTGAAATTGCAACACAGAAATCTGCTCATATATAAATAACAAGCTAGAGTTTTAAAATCTTTGAACTTCCCTACGAGAAAAAAAATTATAAACGTAATTAAAGGAAAAGAATTAACTTATGTCACCTGGAGTATAATAACGAATCGATTAACACCTCATTTAGCAAAAATGGATGAATAATTTTTGTAACGGCGAAACACACATACAAACAAACATAGACTGCTGAAAACGTAACCTTTCCTTTCCCTTTGGCATTGCTACAGTCGGGTAAAAATCAAACGATGATCGTTGGTAAGCCGGGTTCAGCGGAGAAAATTCGTTGGATCGTTGAATTACAATACAGTTGCATTCTAGGCTAGATGTGCTTACCATCTTTGACCACATCGTCACTTAATACCAGGAGAGCCTACCTTTCAGACCGTGTACAAATGTATAGGTATACAAATCTTTCGTAAAAATATTTAAATAACAGAAACCATAACAAAATCCGTTGCGTGGCTTAGAATAATTAAGTAGAGATACTGATAGATACGGACAACGACTTTGTATTTATACTATTTATTTATTATATATAGAATACAAATGATACTCACTTCGATTTCAAAGATTTCAAGTTCTTTGAATGAATGAAAAGAACTCAAATCTTGACGTGACATTTTCTTCTGTTTTTAGGACCTGTCACAGTTAAATGGAGGCCTGAACGCAAGTATCAAGATGAGAGACACAATGCGGCTATAATTTTAGAATGCTCTAATGTGTGCCCATTTAAATGGAATCGAAGTGAATTTTGTTGCGCTTACTGTACCCTGACTTCAGGCGATTTTAGCCCTATTAGAAAACACACTATCCAAAACCATCATCCCAACAAGATGGCATCCCTTCGTGGATGGTTGGGTGCCACAATCAAAGCTGATATCTCGGATTTAAAATGTGAACTTTGTCACCGAAATATCAAAGACGTTAGCACATTATTCGATCATTTAATAGAAGCTCATAACAAGCCACTCGATAAAAAATACGGTCCAGGCATCGTTCCGTTTCTCCTGAACGGAGACAAATTCAGATGCGCAACTTGCGATCTAAATTTTGATTTATTTTTCAATTTAAACAAGCATTTAAATGAACACTCTCCTAATAGCATATGCCCATTTTGCGGAAAGTCTTTTTCACAAGTATCTAGGTTAAAATCTCACATACATTACTCACACGAAAAACCACAGCTACGGTACACGTGCACTAAATGCGGTGAAACATTTACAAACAAACCCGAAAAAAATACCCACATGAGAATAAAACACAGCTTCATGAAACACAAATGCCCGCACTGTGACGAATCATTCAAATCGTACAATGGTAGAATGAAACATCTAAAAGAATTTCACGATAAGAAAATAGAATACCGTTGCCATATGTGTTCAGCTTCATTCTTATTAAGCAGCCAAAGAACGAAGCATATGCAACACGTGCACATAAAGGATAAAAGATTTGCTTGCACGGTATGCCCGTTCCGATCCGTCACGACAACGTCGCTAAGGAATCATATGATAAAGCACGACGGCGAAAGAAAATACCAGTGTCAAGTGTGTAAAAAAGCGTATGCAAGAAAGAAAACGTTAACAGAACACATGCGAATACATAACAACGATAGGAGATATGTTTGTGCGCACTGCGACAGTGCATTTGTACAGAACTGCAGTTTAAAGAGTCATATGAAGACGCACCATCCGAATGTAGAAGTGTTACCGCCATTAAAGCGTAATTAGACTATTCTTTAGTCTAGATTGTTAAGGAGACTGCTTCTAATCCGGAAGAACTTGAACTAAATCCCACGAGACGCACATCTATATTCTCAAAGTTTTGCGTATTGCCGCTGACTTCAAACGGCGAAGGAAAACATAGTGAGAAAACTTACATGTCAGATAATTCTCATAAAAAAAAGTTCTCGAAGATATGTGATATCTGGATTGTAGACTAGGGCGTTATCCTTCTCACAATGAGAAGAACGCGGGCCGCGTTTATAAAAACATGGCTGATCCGATATTTTTACGTGGTATCAAAATGTTGATCTGAAATTTAGGTAGGGAACTGAAATATTTCTTTATGAAGATCGCGTTTGGTTGCGAAGTATTATTTTAACTGGAACAGAACGTCAGGAATTGCTATTATTTAATAGAAAAACTTGAGTGTTACATAAAGATTGAAAAATGCCTTTCCATCTGTTAAATTGCCATACAAAAAAATAAGTTAAAATGTAATTTTAAAACGAGCTTTTACCGAAGGCAACTCTGGTTGCCACAGGATTTGTTGAGCGTTGAAGAGTTCGTCTTCGTCTCGAGCCAACCTTGGGTGTAGTCAGATTATGCTTACCATAAACATACATTGTCGTCGGAACTGAATCAACATAGTAAATTTCAATTCCGTAGAATAAGAGAAAGAGATTCTAATTAAGCTTACGTGATTTGACCTGGACAAACTAACAAATATTCCAAGTCACATAAAAGCTTGTAATAAGAAGCTATTCTGACGTAACATTTTCTTTTGTTTTTAGGACCCGCCTTCACAGTTAAATGGAGGCCTGTACGCGAGTACCAAGACGTAAGACACAATGCGGCAATAATTTTAGAGTGTTCCAATATTTGTCCATTCAAATGGGATCGTAGTGTATTCCGTTGTTCGTACTGTACGTTTTCTTCTGGCGATTTTAGCCCCATCAAAGAACATATCATGGAACATCCAAATAGGATAGAAGTTCTTCGTAGAGCGCGTAACGAATCTATTAAAGCAGACGTCACTGATCTAAGATGCGAGCTCTGTCTCGAAGACATGAAAGACATATCATCGTTGGTTGATCACTTGATAGAAGAGCACGACAAGCCCCTTGATAAAAAATATGGTCATGGTATCGTACCTTTTCTTCTCAACGGTGATGAATTCAGGTGCGCCATATGTGGTATCTGTTTCTATTTTTTCACAAATCTAAATAGGCATTTGAATGAACACTTCCCCAATAGCATATGCCCGTCATGCGGGAAGGCGTTTTCTCACGAGACCAGGCTGAAATCGCACATACTCCAGGCGCACGACAAAAACAGAGAGCTCAGGTGCATGTGCAAGAAATGCGGTCAAATCTTTACAAGCATACTAGACAAAGAAAAACATTTGAGTTCTGAACATGGAATTTTAAAATATAAATGTCCATATTGTAACGAATGTTTCAAATCGTACTCACATAGAGTTAGGCATATTAATGAAGTACACGATAAAAATATAGAGTATCCCTGCAGCATGTGCTCGGCATCTTTTTTGCTGAGCAGTTCTAGAACGAAACATATTAGACGGGTTCATATTAAAGACAAACGGTTTGCTTGCACGGTATGTTCGTCTCGCTTCGTCACCAGTTCAGGGTTGAAGAATCACATGATAAAGCACGGAGGCGAAAGGAAACATCAATGTCAAGTGTGTAAGAAAGCTTACGCGAGAAAGGGTACATTAAGGGAACACATGCGTATACATAACAACGATAGGAGGTTCGTTTGTCCGCATTGCGATTGTGCGTTTGTGCAAAATTGTAGTTTGAAAGGTCATATTAAAACACACCATCCTGATCTTATGTAGATGTTCATCATCATTATTTCAGCCGTAGGACGTTCACTGCTGGACATAGGCCTCCCCCATTGACTTCCATAAAGACCGGTTGGAAACGGCTCGCATCCAGCGCGTTCCTGCGGTCTTTACTAGGTCGTCTGTCCACCTTGTGGGTGGACGTCCTACGCTGTGCTTGCCGGTCCGTGGTCTCCACTCCAGAACTTTGCAGCCCCATCGGCCATTAGTTCTGCGTGCCATGTGCCCTGCCCACTGCCACTTCAACTTGCTAATCCGTTGGGCTATGTCGGTAACTTTGGTTCGTCTACGGATCTCCTCATTCCTGATTCGATCTCGTAGGGAAACTCCGAGCATAGCCCTCTCCATAGCGCGTTGTGCTACTTTGAGCTTACCAAGAAGGCACACAGTCAGAGACCACGTTTCAGCGCCAGATATATGATGTAGATGTTGGTGCCGCCAAAAAAACAATTTCATTCTTTATGGCCAACAATATTGTACGGTTATGGTACGGCAATGTAACATTTTAATTTTCGAGGAAAACAATGTATCATTTTGATTCTTTGAAGATGGCTATGTAATATTCTCATTCTTTGAGGACAACAATGTTAAACGGTTAACTGTTTTTGTAGCGATGATAGCTGAGTGGTTAGCGCGGTAGGTTCGCATTCCGAAGGGCGTGGGTTCAAACCCCAACAATGAGTCAAGCTCATTGTTGGGGTTTGAACCCACGCTGCTGCCGGTGAAGGAAAACATCGTGAGGAAACCATAGCATGGTGGTAGGGTAATTTCTAGTACTCTGCTGGCCACCCTCAAGTTGAAAATCTGCATCTAACGGTGTGTTCCGGCAGCCTCACTTGACAGTCAGGTCCATTCCAGGCTAGGTGTGCTTTACCATCTTCGACCACACCTTCATGTAAGATCAGGTGAGCTGTGGTCAAACACCTAGCCTGTCATTAATAAAAAAAAAGGAAAAGTTATGTAATTTTCCTGTTTTTTTTTATTAAGTATCTTTATTTGAGGGAAACGATGTATCAATCTCATTCTTCGTTGATAACATTTAAATTCTTTAAAGAAAACAATGCAACATTTTATTCTTTGAGGAAATTGAAATGGCAATGTAACGTTACAATAAGGTAAAATTTTAACTTTTTTTGTTTCTAATTTAGTTTTAAGAATTGTAGGAATATTTTTTGTAAAATATAAGTTTACCTACCTATCTACGGGGTTACGCGAAAAGTTAGTTAAGATTATTAAATAAAAAAATAAACTCCGTATAATTGATTTTTCGCGGTTTCAACATTGATTCCAAAGTCATTCATAATTATGTGTGCCTATATTGGGTCGGTTGTCCTGTGTACCTACCCTGTATATAATTAATATAATAAATAATTTTATGTTAGTTAAATATAGATACGAACGATTAATTAATTTAATAAAAAATGTTATGTACATAACATAAACGATTGAAACGTATTTTATTTTAAATACACCACTTTCCCTTCCCTATGGAATAATTGCAATTGAAAAAAAGCAGATGTTTTGGTGAGTACCTATCTAAAAATGAGCTTTCTAAGAAATTACTTTTTTCTCCAAAATTTATATAATAAAACCATCGAAATTAATTGAATTAAATTTACGATTTATTTGGTAGGTATAGCTAAAATAAAGAATGATTAAAATCTTATCATTTCATAATATAAAATTCGGCTTAAAAGGCAAACACGTAACATTTACATAAACACCTACGACCTACGTATATTCATTATATGTACAAACTTAGACCTAGACCTTAGACTTTTATTTATTCATTGACATGTACCTAATCAGTGTTTTAAAACTCATATAATGACATGTTTGAAATTTTGAATTGACTTGTACCTAACATTGGTGATATTAATAAAATATTTGTATTTTCTTAGTGACTAAAGAAAATGAATACTTATTTAAAACAAAAAAAAACTCGACGGTGATTAAGCCACTGAGCCATCACCACTACAAAACAGAACACAACACAACAATACAGAACTGTAAAGAAATGTTACCTCTACTACAGCGCAGTAGTTGTCAGTGTCGACGTGCTTCAACACTCCGGGGATTCCTCTGTAGGCGCCGTTAACGAACCGCACCGCTCGCCCCGTGGACGAGACAGTGAAATTTAATTTTTATTTTTTCTGAGAATAATCTAAAAGTGAGGACTTACTTTTGTGTAACAAGCTTAAGAAACTAATATATAGTATATATCTATCTGAGGTATTATATTCGTGTAATCCTGATGCGTATTTTCTTTTGCTTGTAGGATACATCGGCATAGACTGGACTAAAACTGGAGTAATAATAGAAAATATGCCGACAGACGGAAACATATTTGAATCTATAAAAAACACCCACGGGATCAAAGTCGAAAAAGATAAAAGCAAATTGCTGGACGCCATCAAAAATGATCCAATTGACAATACGGCAACTGATGGGCGACAAAAAGAATGTATCAAAAACAAGCCGACACGGTGTAAAAAGGATAAACAAAATAAAACTTCAGATAAAAAGTTTTTCGATTCGCGTTACAATGCAGCAATCATATTGGAGTGTTCCAACGCATGCCCGTTCAGAACCTACGACAATACTTTCGGTTGCGGTTATTGTACCTTCAAATCACCTGATTTTCCCGCCGTCAGAAACCATTCCAAAGATCATCCATCCAAAGACTTTGCAAGCTTTTTACGTTCTAGAAAGACTGATATAGAATGCAAAGTAGACGTAACTGATCTTAGATGTGTGCTCTGTCAAACCGGAATGAAGGATATATCTGCTTTGTTTGAACATCTCATTGAAACTCACGACAAGCCTCTGTTACGGAAATATAGAATTGGTGTTGTGCCGTATTTGCTGTGCGATGGTTACGCGTGCGCCGATTGCGGTCTCACATTCGATTGGTTCCGGACGTTAAACAAACACGTCGTAACTCACTACCCTCAATTTATTTGTTCTGAATGCGGTCAGACCTTTTTCGGTTCCTCGTCGTTGAAATATCATTTGTTAAGACATTCGAAGCAAACGAAGAAATTTAATTGCTCCATATGCCAGGAGTCCTTTCCCACTTTGCATTTGAAACGTAAACACATGATGTCAGAGCATAATATTGCAATTTATAAATGCCCTTACTGCACTGAGACGTTCAATAGCTTCAACGATAGAGTGGCGCACTTAAACAAGCTGCATGGTAAAAATATCAATTATCCGTGTAAATTCTGCTCCAAGGTCTTCACCAGTGCCACGTCTAGATCGATCCACACTCGTTATGTCCATATCAAGGACAAGCCTGTCAGTTGCGACCAATGCGGTCATGTTTTCCACCGGCCCGATGATTTGAAAAAACATATGCTGAAACATACTGGAGTTAAGAAGCACCAATGTCAAGTTTGTAACAAATCTTTCGGGAGAAATCGTACATTAACAGAACACATGCGCATACACAACGACGATAGAAGATTTGTATGTACATACTGTAGTAAGGCGTTTATACAGAAATGCAGTCTTAAAGGGCATATGAAAACACACCATCCAAACACTTAGGACGCGATTGCCATGTCTTGGTACGATTACATTTGTTTTAATTGTAAGTTAAGTCTCAATTCTGCCTGATATCATCTAATCAGTACATGCAGCCTCAATCATCATCATCATCATCTATTGTTTATCACTGATAAACTATAGATTGAGGCTAGTGTAGAAAAATATGAAGCTTGAGTATAAATTATCACATTACATATTTTTCTACCTATGCATGGTGGTAGGGTATTTTCTAGCACTCGGCTGGCTAGCTACCACTTTTAAAATCTGCCGCCAAGCATCTAAAGGTGAGTTCCGGTAGCCTCACTCATGTAGGAGACTCAAGGAACCGGCTATATTTTGTCGTACTAACCGGACGACGCCCATAATTACCGGATAGTTTAGGCCTTTTGATTATTAATATTACTGTAATTTTTTATTTTTTTAAATATTATTATGACAAGAAAATGTTTCCTTGGTTTTAAAAAAACAAATGTAAAATTAACAAAAAATAACATAACACACAAACATAAAATAAAGTATTACAATTGGATCAAAGAAACAATAGATACTCATTATGAATTGTGACCGACAAGCACTTTCGTATCACGCAATACGATATTTTATTGATAATACCGAAGTTACAAGTTACTTTAGCTTATTTAGAACTCATTTTAGCTCACGTAACGAATCCTTAACCTTGTCACAACAGATGAAAAACCCTGAATGTAATTTACCCGCGCCATTCAATTTATGCATTAGCGAGAGGATATAGCTGGTGGATCTGTGCATAGTTGCATATTGTATATCGTATCGTATACGGTGTGCGTCGTTCTAACCGGACAATTTATTGCTAAAACAGGTCAAAAGTAGTTAGTCGCTTAAACCGGAGACCTATACGCTCTCGTAGTACATCTGTATGAAACCTAATAAGAGTTTACATTTTCTTCGCTAAATACAGTTAGCCGCCATTAACGTTCTCGTCGTAGATGGATATTAAAAGATGAGGAAAACTGATGTGCGTTTTTCTTTTGATTTTAGGAACCATCACCATAAGATGGACGACACAGAGCACTCAAAATAACTTTGGAGACGCGCGGGACAATGCAGCCATGATTTTGGAATTTTCAAACGTGTGTCCGTTTAAATACTCCAAAAATACATTCGGTTGTGCGTACTGTTCATATAGATCGCCAGATTTTGGTCCCATCAAAAGTCATACCGAGGAACACAAACTCAGATCTAAAGCTATAACTCTCATGAATCCTTCTTCGGTATGCAAGGCAGACGTTACCGATCTGAGATGTGAGATTTGTCTCGAAAGCATGACGGCCATATCCACGCTCTTTGAACATCTCATTGAGGCCCATAACAAACCTCTAAATAAAAAATTAGAACCCGCGGTTGTCCCTTACTTGCTAAATGACAGTTTCGCGTGTGCCGACTGCGGTCAGGCATTCGACCGTTTCCACAGTTTAAACGTTCACATGAACGAACATTACCCTAACTTCATTTGTTCCGAATGCGGCCAAAGTTTCATTAGCAAACAACGATTTAGGGCTCATTTAATAAATACACACAATAAAAATAAAACTATTCAGAAATATAAGTGCTCGAGATGCGATGAAAGGTTTTATACTGATCATAAAAAACGTAAGCACATGATGGCTGTTCATAAAATTTGTCCTTACAAATGTCCATATTGCACTGAGACTTTTGTGAAGTATAGGCTGAGATTGGCCCATTTGAACGAAGTCCATGACAAGAGGATAAAGTATCCTTGTACGATGTGTTCGAAAATTTTGATGAGTAGCGCTTCGAGAGCTAAACATGTGCGGCATAGTCATGTCAGAGACAAAACGTTCGAGTGCTCCGTTTGTGGCGACAAGTTCAATACGTCTGGTGAATTGGGTAACCATACAGTCAAGCATACCGGAGAAAAGAAATACAAGTGTGAGGTATGCAAGAAAGCTTATGCGCGGCAGAAATCGTTAAAAGAGCATTTGCGTATACATAATAACGATAAGAGATTTGTTTGCGTGCATTGTGGGAAGGCGTTTGTGCAAAAATGCAGTTTGAAGGCACACATGAAGACACATCATCCCGATGTAGAGTTTGGAGAGCAGGCAGCCAGCGACCTCGCAAGCCGAGGTCTTTTTAAAGACAAACCTGCTAAGGATGTAAAGGCTGAAGTTTCTCTGTAAAGTGATTCATTTCATTCGACAACATTTTGAAGATTACCTTATTAGGGGTTTACTTACACGATACAATTTATGTCAGCTATTGAAAGAAAATCTATATTTAATAATAAATAAAATTTGTATCAAACTTTAGTGTTGAAATAAATAGATATTTTGTATTGTTATCATATAAAAAAATTGACGAAAATTAAAATGCTATAAAATCAAATGCATTTTTCTTTTGATTTTAGGAACCATCACCGACACCCTGAAATCGTCTACACAGACTGCACACAATGAATTTGGAGACGCGAGGGACAACGCATCCGTAATTTTAGAATGTTCTAACATTTGTCCGTTCAAATATTCTGATAATAACACGTTCGGTTGTGCGTACTGTCCTTTTAGATCGCCCGATTTCGATCCCATTAAAAGTCATACCAAACAGCACAAGCTAAAAGCGGAGGCTCTTAATAACATTAATCGTTCTTCCGTGTGCAAAGCAGAAGTAACAGATTTGAAATGTGAGCTTTGTGGCGAACGTATGTTGAATATATCGATACTCTTTGATCATCTTATCAAAGTTCACAATAAGCCCCTTAGAAGAAAGTTTCAATTCGGTATCGTCCCTTATCTGTTAAATGACAGATTTGCGTGTGCGGACTGCGGTCTGGCTTTCGACCGTTTCCACAATTTAAACATACACGTGAACAAACATTACCCTAACTTCATTTGCTCTGAATGCGGTCACAGTTTCATCAGTGAACAGCGATTAAGAGTCCACGTATTATATACACACAGTAAAACCCCAAAAAGATACAATTGCTCAAAATGCGATCAAAGTTTTTTAACTGATCAAAGAAGACGTATTCACATGGCGACCGTGCACAACGTTTTACCATACAAATGCCCTTATTGTGCTGTGACTTTTGATAAATACAGACTTAGATTGGCGCATTTAAACGAAGCCCACGATAAAAAGATTGAATATCCGTGCACGATGTGTCCTAAAATCTTGACAAGTAGTTCTTCAAGATCAAAACATATACAATACAGTCACGTTAAAGATAAACAATTCGTTTGCTCTATCTGTGGCGCTATGTTTCATATTTCGCGCGAGCTTCAAAATCACATGGTGAAGCATAGCGGTGAGAAAAAGTACCAGTGTCAAGTATGCAAGAAGTACTTTGCTTGGCAGAAGTCACTGAAGCAACATATGCGAATCCATGATAATGATAAGCGATTTGTTTGTGTGCATTGTGGCAAGGCATTCGTGCAGAAATGCAGCATGAAGGGGCACGTGAAAACGCATCATCTCAACGCTGGGCTTAGCGAGCAGACATCTGACGTAATAGCACGTAGCGATGGTAAAAAACAGAACCGATAGAGATCTAATAACAAAACTTCGGAATTAGACTAAAATATGGATGCGCTAATATCCGAGGCCTCAAAAGATTAGCGCGTACTATACCACTCAATGCAATCCATTATTGTAAAGACGCTACAAAGGTTTGCAATTTATTTTAGCAAATACAAATACAAATCATTTATTAATAACACCAAAGTTACAGGTCATTTTTCCATTCATATTTAAAAATTATTATCAAAATCATTACATATGTCAAAACAATGAAAATGAAAATGCCAATAAAGTAATATGTCACATATAAAATAATTATGTCAATATAATTAAATGTCCATAAAAACACAAATATTATAATTACTTACTAGTAATTCAATAATCTCTTAGTTTTAAATAATCGTCCAAGTCATAGAACAAGGTCTCTTGAAGCCAAGATCTTAGTTTGCTCCTGAAGCACGCGATGGAAGGTGCATCCCGAATGGAAGTGGGTACGCGATTGTAGACATATATGTAGCATTGAGTGGTATAGTAGGTACGCGCTAATCTTTTGAGGCCTCGGATATTAGCGCGGGTAGTTGCGCAGTACGTGAAACAAAGCAGCAATTAGCAGCAGTTAGCAGAAGTAAAGGGAGAGGTGAGAGTACTGCGCACGTTGTTTCGTCTTATTCCTACATTCAGGAACATCATAAAGATTTGCGCGAACCTTATCGCCGTGCGAGTGACGGTGCCGTTACGTTGCTGGAACGGGGATTAGTATTAGTACTGAACTTGCGACCTAGGTAAAGGTTTAAATGGCCTTTTTGATACGCAGCAACGTTCGCTTTCACTGCTCTAAAACTAAACTCGTTTTAAATAGAAAACTATGTAAAACCATATGAAATTAAGATTGATCCGAGGATTTTCTGATTTCCAGTCCCGAGAGTAGGTATGTCTCTACGCAGTTCTCGTGTCGATAAATCGGCGATGTCCTGGACTTTGATTTGTTCAACTGAACTCAGGGTTTTGGGTATCGCTAAAATTGTCATCGGCATGCATCGTGTCATATCATCCAAAAAGCGTTTCGTTTGTCCATAAAAGAAACAGCTAGAAATCAGAAATGTTAATTGTTTAAAACTGTGTAACAATATTAGATTATAAATACATAATTAGTAATATACCAGTACTTAAAAACAGTCTTGTCCTTGCGGACAAACAATATTGATTGTTACTTAAATAAAACACATTAAAGAAAACATAGGCAAGTTCAAGTCACTGAGATAACTACCGAGCACCATTCCAGAACAATTATTATCAGTTATTTAAATATTCATTTACAGAGTAAAATGTTTTTTCTTGTAACCAAGCTCGCAACCTATTTTTAAATTTAGCTAAAGGCAATGTTTTAATGATGTCAGATAATTTGTTAAAAAAATGACCTAGAAACTTTACAGATTCAAACGTATGAAAGTTTCAAATGAATAGGTTCATTTGAATACAATAGAACATTGTGCGTAATAGTATTATTTCGTGATTCATGTCAGTTTTATAAGCAGAACAAATTGTACCTACCTTCAGATCTGAAAATTTAATTGGTCGGTTTAAAATATACGATAACAAATTGCTAATATTAACAATTGGGTCGGAAATTTTGATTTTATGACACACTAGTATAAATTCAGAAATATATGAAAGAGGATGCCAATAAAACATGAACATTGAAAGGAAGAAAAGTAATTTGCCTTTTTTTTTGTTTTTAGGGTCCGCTGCTGTTGAATGGACAACAAAGAATGTAATTTATACTAAATTTCAAGGGGCCCGGGCTAACGCAGCTAATATTTTGGATTTTTCTAATGCATGCCCGTTTAAATTTTACGGGAATGTATTTGGGTGTGCATATTGTTCATTCACGTCGCCAGATTTCGGTCCTCTCAGGAACCATACCGGAGAACATAAGAATAGAGCTCTAGCTCTACGGAAAATGAAATCTGCGACAGGGTGTAAGATAGACGTAACAGAACTAAAATGTGAGATTTGTCAACAATCTGTAACAGACATATCGTCCCTCTTTGAACACCTCATCGAAGTGCACAACAAACCTTTAGACAGAAATTTTAAACCTGGTGTTCTGCCTTACTTACTTAAACATGGCTTAGCATGCGCCGACTGTGGTCTTAAATTTGATCTGTTTAAAAATTTAAATGTACACATGAATGTTCATTACCCACATTTCATTTGTTCCGATTGTGGTAAAGCTTTTACGAATGAGTTGCGGTTAAAGAATCACTTATCGATCCATCAAAAATCTTTAAAGGCGTTTAAATGTACGCAGTGCGATGAATCGTTTCCTACCATACATAGCAAACGCAAACACATGACATCTAAGCATAACATATTTTTCTACAAATGCGCTTACTGTGAACAATCATTTAAAAACAATCACCTGAGAGTGATGCATTTGAATAAGTATCACGATAAGAATATTAACTATCCGTGTACGATGTGCACAAACGTTTATACAACTTCTTCAAGTCGTTCTGTCCATTTGCGAACTTTTCATATGAAAGAAAAACATTTTGTGTGCACTGTGTGTGAAAATATGTTCAGTAATTCTTATGAATTGAAAAATCATATGATAAAACACGGCGGAGAAAAGAAATATCAGTGTCAAGTGTGCAAGAAAACATATGCT
Source organism: Biston betularia (assembly GCA_905404145.2). Lineage (NCBI taxonomy): Eukaryota > Metazoa > Arthropoda > Insecta > Lepidoptera > Geometridae > Biston > Biston betularia. The sequence goes on from FR989890.1 coordinate 4,414,024, forward strand.
AGGATGAAAACTTTAAAAGAACACATGCGTATTCATAACGATGACAGGAGATTTGTATGTGTGTATTGTGGAAAGGCGTTTGTGCAGAAATGCAGCTTGAAAGGGCACGTTAAAACGCATCACGCCAACGCTGATTCAAAGGAAACAGCCAGCGATTTCGCGAATAAAGCTATATTGGAAGACTATATTAAAGCTAATCTTAGGAGAAATAAACAGTAACACAATTTAATTGGATTAATGAATCTAACAAACCATGCTCAAAACTATTTTAAACACTCCGTAGGTAATGACACACTATCGGCTTAGAAAATACATTTTGAAATAAAAGTGTTAAGGAAAAAAATATTAGTATCTATTTGTTTTTTTTTCTGCTTTTAGGATCCGCCATCGTAAAAAGGACCACAAAGAATTTGCGCAAGGGCTTCGGAGACGCGCGGGACAACGCTTCTATGATTTTGGAGTTTTCGAACGTGTGCGCTTTCAGACACCATAACATTTTCAGCTGCGCGTACTGCTCTTATACGTCGCCAGATTTTGGTCCAATCAAGAGGCATACTAAAAAACACAAAGATAGAGCGCTAGCTCTCCGCAACGTAGATGCCTCCTCTGTATGCAAAGTCGATGTCACAGATCTCAGATGCGAAATCTGTCAGGCAAGCATCAAAGACATATCTACGCTGTTCGACCATCTCATAGAATCGCACAACATACTTATGAATAAGAATTACAGATCTGGTGTTGTACCTTACCTGTTGAACGACGGATTCGCGTGTGCAGACTGTGGAACAAAGTTCAACGTGTTCCGAAACTTGAATTGTCACATGAATGTACATTACCCACATTTTATCTGCTCCGATTGCGGTAATGGTTTCATGAATGAATCTCGATTAAAAGCTCACGTTGCATGGGTTCACAATAAACCAAAAAAAACGTTCAAATGTTCAAAATGCAATGAAACCTTTCCTACGGATCAAAGTAAACGCAAACATATAATAACAACTCATAATACATTTAATCGTAAATGTCCTTACTGTTCCGAACCATTTAAAACGCATCGCGAGAGAGTGTTACATTTGAACATTTATCATGATAAAAATATCAACTACCCATGTTCGATGTGTTCTAAAGTTTTCAAGTCTTCCTCGAACCGATCTAAGCACATACGGTATGTACATATGAAAGACAAACCGATCATATGCCCAGTTTGTGGGGATATGTTTCCTACCACTAGCGATTTGAAAGGTCATATGATAAAGCATAATGGGGAGAAGACACATCAGTGCCAGGTGTGCAAAAAAGCGTATGCGAGGAAGAAAACATTAACGGAACACATGCGTATTCACGACGATGACAGAAGATTTATTTGTGTGCATTGTGGTAAGACGTTTGTGTACAAATGCGGTCTGAAAGCACATGTAAAAAGTCATCATCCCAATGCTGAGGGTGATGATCAAGCGGCTAGTAGTTCCGCCGGAGGACCTGCTATGGAACTAGTGTAAAGGAATGAAAGACAAAAACTCACAAGTCAAGAAGCTATTTATCGATAAGCATAAGTTAACAGTAATTTAAATAATACAAAACGGAAGAATATAATTCTACATGATAATGCTTTATGACAGTAAGTATAAATTATATCGACCTTGTTTTTTCATACTATAATAATAATAAATATCGTAGGACTATATACACAGCGCCATCTGGCCCCAAACTAAGCAGAGCTTGTGTGATGGAAGTCAGATAACTGATAGAATACTTAAATACCTTTTTTTGTTGTAAATACATACACTTATAATACATACAGTACACCCAAACACAGAACAAACATTTGTTTGTACCACAAAGTTTGTCCTGGGTGTGAATCGAACCCACGCCCTACAGCTCTTGAAGCAGACATATTTATATTTTTATTTATTGAGATAAAAACGACTATAACAATCAATAACATCTATCACTATGACGATGACTATCTCACAATATACTACCAATGAACCAACAGGGCTATCAAATATGTAAAAATTTTATTCGATTATGAGCAAAAGGGGCAAAATTGAAGTTAAATTGTCATAATTACAAATCATAACTGCAAAGAGGTTTAAGAAAACTGATGCACATTTTTTGTTTTTAGGAATCAACACCAAAAATGTGACCGCACGACATTTTGGAGACGCCCGGGACAACGCTGCCTTGATATTGCAGTTTTCCAATGCGTGCCCGTTCAAATTTAAACTGAACCTTTTCGGCTGTGTGAACTGTCCTTACACGTCACCAGATTTCGGTCCCATCAAAAATCATTCTAAAGAACATAAAGATTGGACAAAGTTTATTAATAAACTGGGGTCTTCTACAGTTTGTAAGATAGACGTAACAGATCTGAGATGTAAAATTTGTGAACAAACCACTAAAGATTTGTCAACGCTGTTTGATCATCTGATAAAAGCGCACGACAAGCCTTTAAAAAGAAATTTCAAATCTGGAGTCGTGCCGTACTTGTTGAACGACGGGTTCGCGTGTGCCGATTGTGATGCGAAATTTCTTATGTTTACCAACTTGAATTCTCACATGAACAAACACTATTCATATTTCGTCTGCTCTCATTGCGGCCACGGATTCACCAATCAAATGGGATTACAGTCTCACATCAAAATAGTACACGACAAACGAGGCAGAACATTTAAATGTTCCAAATGTGATGAATCGTTCGATACATATGCAGGTAGACGCAAACACAGACTAACAGAGCATAACATGTTAGAACACAAATGCCCTTACTGCTCAGAATTTTTCAAAGACCATCGCGAGAAAGTTAGACATCTGAATAAAGATCACGACAAAAATATAATTTACCCGTGCTCGTCGTGTTCTAAAGTTTTCACGTACGCTGCAGATAGATATAAACACGTACGCAGCGTCCACGCGCAGGAGAAACCTTATGTGTGTGAGATATGCGGAGATAGATTCGTCGTCGCTTACAGATTGAAAACTCATATGATAAAGCACGGCGGAGAGAAGCAGTATAAATGCGATTTGTGTAAAAAAGCGTATGCTAGGAAAAAAACACTAACTGCACATATGTATATACATGCCAAAGATAGAAGGTTTAGTTGCCCACTTTGTGATAAAACATTTGTATACAAGTGCAGTCTACAAGGACACGTGAAAACACATCATCCGGATGCTAAAGCTGACGATGTAAAAAAGTCATGAAGAGGCGAAGAACTGAATTGAGACAAATATAAAATTTATTTGTATACGAGAAATTTTATACATATTGTGCATAAAAGATGTTTATTTTTATGTGGCCGAATGTGGCGGTTAGGCGTACAAATGTGATGAGTGATTGAGACGCTGTGCTCGTACAAACATTAAAAACTATTTTTAATTAAAAAATAAAAACAAAAAAAAAATACAAAATTAGATTGTGTGTCAAAATTAAAATAAATGATTAAATACTAACTGCGCCCCACGGTGTTACCCGCTACATGCTTTCGGGATGAAAAGCCTATGTGTTAATCTAGGGTCTCAACTACTTCTATACCAAATTTCATCCAAATCCGTTTAGTAGTTTTTGCGTGAAAGTGTAACAAACATTGTCACAAACTTTCGTATTTATCATGTTAGAAGGTTGTGCAGTATTCATGAGAATATTGCACAACCTATACACAATTATATTGATGTTACCATGTACCGTTTAATATTAAGAAATTACATATTTTGAGCAAATTCTATGTGTCTACATTGTAAATGTTATAGATAATAAATAAACGTTAATACTAAGAGGTCTTTTAATTTTAAAATAAAATAGAAAACGGCAGGAGAAATGGTGAACAGCGGTAGAAAATTATTATGCGCGGTGGTTTGTTGCTCCTAACAAATCACGATAGCAACAGATGTAACGCAGAAAAGAGGTTTTCAGCAGGCGCTATCAGATATTTTCATCAAACTATTCGTAGTAATCTGCCAATACATCACATAATAGGTTTAAGCTATAAATGTATCTGCATCAAAGTTAGCATCTATAAAATTACGGCTTTCCCATAATATTATTATTTACTTTTAATTTTTTTTTTTATTTAAATATGTAAAACTGGTCGAGTACATGAACAAAATCATTATTATACTCACTGGATAATAATAGATTTATTTTTATGGTTAGGTTTAGGTTTAAAGAAACGTTAATATAATGAACTTCCGCAAAGTAACGCCTGAATCAATCAATTTTATTTATCATTTCAAGAGGTTAGATTTGATTTTTTGGTTGTTTGTTTGTATTGAATAGGCTCCGAAACTACTGGACCGATCTGAATAATTCTTTCATCATTAGAATGCTACATTACCTCTGAGTGACATAGGTTATATTTATATTGTTAATAGAGTTTCGTTTTCCCGTGCGAAGCCGGGGCGAGCTGCTAGTTTTAAGATATTTTTGAATAGCTCGCTAATGTTCCCCGTGACCTGAATGATTCCCACGTTGCGGCTCACAGATGACTGACATGACTCCATCGGTAAGCTCTGAATTTTCATTCGGCAGTTGGCGTGTTAAGTATTCTATCTATCTATACTATTACAAAGAGGAAAGATTTGATTGCTTGTTTGTATTGAATAGGATCCGAAACTACGGGACCGATTTCAAAAATTCTTTCACCGTTGGGAAGCTACGCTATCCCCGGGTGACATAGGCTACTTTTTATCCCTGTATTCCCACGGGAACGGGAACTACGCGGGCGAAACTACGAGGCGTCCGCTATTCATTAATAAAATAATCTTGACTATATACATACTAAAATTATCATCTTCATCTTGATCATTTAAATTTATCATAAATTTTTCTTTGTTTAAGGTTCCAATACCGTTAAATTGACGAAACGGAATCAGCGTGGCGAGTTTACAGACGCGCGACACAACGCGGCTATCATTTTAACGTTTTCTAACGCGTGCCCATTCAGATATCTCCGAAACATGTTTGGCTGTTTGTACTGTCCTTACATGTCACCTGATTTCGGTCCAGTGAAGGACCATATCGGCGAACACAAGGGCACAGACCGAGCTCAGGCTCTCCGCAACGTGGAGAGCTCGTCAGCGTGTAAAGTAGATGTAACAGATTTGAGATGTGAAATCTGTCAGGAGAGCATGAAAGATATATCGACGCTGTTCGAACATTTAATAAAAGCGCACGACAAGCCATTAAAAAAAGAATTCAATTTTGGTGTTGTGCCTTATTTGTTGAACGAAGGTTTCTCGTGCGCCGATTGCGATGCATCATTCTCGGTTTTCTGGAATTTGAACACACACATGAATGTACACTATTTAAATTTCATATGTCCCGATTGCGGCCAGGGTTTCATAACGAACACTCGACTGAAGGGTCATATAAAAAATGTACACAATAAACCAAAATCAATAAATTGTACGAAATGTGACGAATGTTTCCCTACACAGAGCGCTAAAAGAATACACATGTTTGCAAAGCACAACATTTGTGTTTACAAATGCCCCTATTGCACGGAGTCGTTTAAATTATTCCACGAGAGAATTAAACATTTGAACGAGCATCACGATAAGAATATAAATTATTCTTGCTCGTTTTGTTCCAAAATCTATTCCACTGCCTCTGATAGAACATCCCATGAAAAGAGTTTTCATATAAAAGAGAAAATTTATGTGTGTGCGGTATGCGGCAAAGAGTTTTCCAATCCAAATTATTTGAAAGAACATGAGAGAACGCATAGCGTTGTGAAAACTCACAAATGTCATGTGTGTAAAAAGTCATATGGAAGGAAGCATACGTTAGTGCAGCATATGCGAATACACGACGATGATAAAAGATTTGTATGTATACTGTGTGGAAAGGGGTTTGTGCAAAAATGCAGTCTGAAGGGACATTTGAGAACGCAGCACCCCGACGCTGCCGACGACGAAATTACATATTATATCGCAGGCTGAACTTTGTATTTTTATGCAATAAATTAATTATGTAATGTAAATAAATATCGTAGGAAATTACACACAGCGCCATCTGCCCCTTCTTATTTTTATTCTTATTCGGAATGGGGGCGATAAGTCCTGCACTGACGACCCGCTTGGGGTGTATTGTGCATTTCCCCCTACCAGCGTCTACCCGAGCCAACCCAGCTCCTTGAAGCACCGGAGCGAGGCTCTGGGCCGCTGGCAAAGTAGCTCCAGTGGGTGAGATGGAGTTAAGCATGATAGCGAAAAGCAGTCTGCCTGTTGCGGTGATTTAGATGTGCATAATAAAGAGTTCATTTCTATAAACCATTGGTTGATAGAGTTGGTTTTAACTGATATTATACGATCCTTCGTTATTTCTAAAATATTACAAAATGAAGGACATTTTTTGTTTGCAATAATAATAATTTGTCATCAAAATCTTTGTAGGTATTTGTGCCAAAAAATTAATAGAATGGTACAAGCCAAAGGAAAGGTTATATGTTTTTTTGTAGTCTATGTATGTTTGTTTATATGTTCGTGTGTTCTACCGTAGCAGTGACACTACTTAAATTTCTTTGGCGATTTTATTTTTAAATATATAGATATACAGCTTTTTTGACATAACACTTAAATAAAATTACCCCTTAAAAAAGTTAAATATATTATTTTAATAATATGGGCGATTTTATTTTCTCGTATCTGGCAGCACTGACTCGTCGCAGCAACAAATCCAAAGTACTGTAGAAACAATTTAGTTGCATGTATTTTTAATTTTTCACTTATAATATAATTTGTAATTAATGTTAGACTCCGGCTGAAGGAGTTGTGTAACATCCATGGCCAGAATAAATTATTAAAAAAAAAAAAGCAGCAACAACACGTTCATTTCAACTTTTCGAACAGTATTATTGGTGCTTGGAGGCATTTCTCTTCTTTCATATAAGATACAACTTTTAAAATAACTTGCTGTGCATCACTTTTGAGAGTTTTCGACATTTTATTCGTACTTTTCACAGAGAAATCGAACAATAAACACGAGGCACTCACACTAGACAGAAACTGACAGCAGAATGACGTCAAAATGGCGGCTAACGCGGCTGTAGTTCCAATTTTGCCCACCTGAACAGCTAAGTTGTGGCACTGTATCCGATTTTGCTGAATGAGGTGTCAATCGATTTGTTTCTATTTTGTCTCTGGTCGGGTTATAGTTTAAACTTTTTGGTTTATTCACGTTTTATAATTGTTTGATCGTATTAGTTAAAGCCGGCACTATCACCTGTTTTCCTTTTCGGCAGCGTTAATCTTACATTCATTAATTTATATCGAAGTGAATTTATTCCTGTTTCAAGAAACAACGTGATTTAATTTCAGGGAAAAACGTTTTATTAGAACGCTTATAAATTGTCAAAATTCCACTGCCAATTTTGATTGTGAAAGTTGAAAATCTAAATCTCCTTGTCGATTCTCGTTGTTTTTTTTATTTTATATTCTATTTATTGGAAGAATCATCGAAAGTGTCAAAGTAATGAGTACCAAAGCAGCTATGCCCTGGACTTTTTTTTGTTTCTCAAAATTCTGTGTATCGCTACAATGGTCATGGACAGACATTATCTCTTACCATCAGGATATCACTTCGTTCGTCACATTATCTACTTCTTTACCATAAAAAATATTCGCAGAAGTGTTTCAAGAAGGTTGTAACTGGTCCGTATAAGTAAGTAAGTTTTACTAAACTAATGCCAGAATATGTTTTTTTTGTCATTTGATATCTCTGATACAGCGGAATTTCGTGCTACATGTCTTTTAATACGTTTTCAAACATTTTATAGTGATGACGTCATGACGTAGGCTGATTATGTGTAATATGCCTTTGCCATGTAAAACAAAAAAGTATACAAAGGCAAAGTTGAAGTACCCAAATCTTATGTCATAAAAGCGATATCACAGTCCAAATAACGTCTAAAGCAAAATAATACTGATATTTGTATCAATAAAGCGCAAAACAACTCGACGTACGTGTATGGAAGAGAGTATTATGGCTGCCGTTGACTTGACATTGACAAATTATGACATAATAAAATAACTTCCAATATACTTTTGAAGGTTAATGGAGGCTTAAGTTTGTGGGGGTTTATTGGTGTGTGTTGTACTTATTAACAAAGATTGTAATAAACTGTAAAATTAAAAAAAAAAAACATTAAGATACCCTACTAAGGGTTTGGTTAATTTGTTTTTATTAATGTCTTACTATTTCGCGTCAAAAATCCGCCATTTTGTTATTTTTTCAAACATTTGTTTTTCTTTTTTTTTAATTTTTTTTTATTTGTATAGGGTTTTAAAACACCTATTTAAAACACTTGGGTTATTGAGACGATTCTAACGACACCTTAATTGTTGTAATCCATTCGGCCGTTTGGAGGAAACGAGGTAATAAAGAAATTTACTTACATACAAGATACGCGCGAAAAACAACCCTTGGCAGTATAAGGTCAATGAAATGACATGATTCAACTGACTGGTTTATTAAAATATAAAGCCTACCAACATAACCTAGTTACAAAAATACCTTACAGGCAGTCGGTTAAAAAAAGAAAGTCATTGATATTATTTTTTTCTGCTTTTAGGATTCATCTCCATAAAATGGACCACTCAAGATTCACACAAAGACTTTGGAGACGCTCGAGACAACGCAGCCATGATACTGGAATATTCTAATATTACCCCATTTAAATTTCACGGCAATACGTTCGGGTGCGCTTACTGTCCTTTCACGTCACCAGATTTCGGTCCTATCAAGGTCCACAGTATAGAGCACAAGGACAGAGCGAAAGCCCTGCGCGCTATAAAACCAAGTTCAATGTGTAAAGTAGATGTTACAGATCTGAAATGTGAAATATGTCAAAAAAGCACTACTAATATATCATCACTGTTTGAACACCTCATAGAAGTCCACAACAAACCTTTGAACAGAAATTTCAAATTTGGCGTCTTGCCTTATTTACTGAATGATGGCATATCGTGCGCTGATTGTGGTCTTAAATTTGATACGTTTCGAAACTTGAACTCGCACGTTAACATCCATTACCCACATTATATTTGCTCGGAATGCGGGCAAGCTTTTACAAACGAGGAAAGATTAAAAGCTCACGGGTTTGTACATCAGAAAATTTCAAAAACGTTTAACTGTACAAAATGTGACGAATCGTTCTCCACTATTGGAAGTAAACGAAAACACATGGCGTCCGCGCATAACATATTCGCCCATAAGTGCCCTTATTGCAAGGAGTCGTTCAAAGAACATCACCTTAGAGTAGGTCATTTGAATAAATATCACAATAAGAATATTACCTACCCTTGCACGGTGTGCCCTAAAGTATTTACCACTGCGTCGAATCGATCACTGCACGTGCGGAGCGTTCACATCAAAGAGAAAAGTTTCGTGTGTCCAATATGTGGAGACATGTTCACTAACGCTTACGAATTGAAAAATCATATGGTAAAGCACGGCGGAGAGAAGAAATATCAGTGTCAAGTGTGCAAGAAAGCGTACGCCAGAAAGAAGACTTTAACAGAACACATGCGTATACATAACGATGACAGGAGATTTGTTTGTGTGCATTGTGGGAAGGCTTTTGTGCAGAAATGCAGCTTGAAGGGGCACGTGAAGACACATCATCCTATAGCTGAGTTTGGAGAGCAGGCGGGCGCCGATCCAAGCGTAGTCCCAAACATGCAAACCAAACCTGATAATCGCAATAAAAGGCAATTTATTAGGGATAGTAATGTTATAGCAGCACAGTATAAGGTACGGCATTTATACGTGAATTATTTAAAGTGGTCTTGAACAGGCATTATCTCATTAAAACAATTCATCAGCGATGTTAGCTCTGTGGTTATCGTTGTTAATGCACACGCCAAAGGGCGGAGCTTCTACTGCCGGTGAAGGAAACCATAGCATGGTGGTAGAGTGGTGCCTAATACTCGTCTGGCTAGTTACCACCCTCAAGTTGAAAATCTGTCGCCAAGTACGTAACAGTATATATCGGACAGCCTCCCTTGAAAGCCAGTTTTATTTCAGGCTTGGTGTATTTACCACCTTTGACCACACTGTCACTTAACATCAGGTGAGCTGTAGCCAAAAACCTAGCCTGTCAACCATAAAAAAAAAATCGAACAATAATATTATTTTGCATCTACTTCTATAAATATCTACCTATCACCATTTTTTTTTTTTTAATAATTTATTCTGGCCATGGATGTTACACAACTCCTTCAGCCGGAGTCTTGTCTTAAGTGTTATTTCTGCTGTATCTTAGCTATAGCTATCGTCAAAGTCGTCTTTGTCAAGTCCAGTTCGTGTCAGTTAAGTTCAGTCATGCTTTAGTAAAGTAGTGGCGATTTTACTATGAAGCTTCGATGGAGTTTTGGAAGCAACACGAAAACTCATGTTTCACCACATTATATCATTTTCCTACACTCGCGCTTGTAAATCGGCACTTTATGAATAAAACACCACCATTTTTATGCATAAACACTTGACAAAACACTAGTTTTGGAAAAAATACAACGGAGCGACACGACTCTTCCCGCGTTCCCGCCAAAACTCCTACCTATCACCAAAAAGTTAAATGTTGCCAGGTATAAAATTTACTTTTAGTTTCAGAATTTATACCGATTTATTTTTCCATAATTAGGTGTTAAGTATCGAGATTGAAATGACGGTGTCGATTTCCTAAAATGCGCTGGAATGAAAAAAGGATTGATATGCATGTATTTTTTCTTTTTAGGACGCATCGCCATAAAGTGGACCACAAAAGATTTTGGAGACGCACGTGACAATGCTGCCATAATTTTGAAGTTTTCTAACGCGTGCCCATTTAAAATTCACCGAAATACATTCGGCTGCGCGTGTTGCCCTTACACGTCACCAGATTTCGACCCTATCAAGCGCCATACCAACGACCATAAGAACAGAGCTCAGGCTGTCCATACCGTAGATAGCTCCTCGGTATGCAAAGTAGACGTAACAGATCTGAGATGCGAGATCTGTCAGAAAGACATAAAAGATATATCAACGCTCTTTGAACACTTAATCGAAGCGCACAACAAACCTTTAAATAATAATTTCAGATCTGGGGTCGTGCCGTACCTGTTGAATGACGGATTCGCGTGCGCAGATTGTGGGGTAGAATTCGATGCGTTTCGAAACTTAAATTCTCACATGAACATCCACTACCCACATTTCGTTTGCTCTAATTGCGGCCAAGGTTTTATCACTGAGGGGCGATTAAGAGCTCATGCGGGCGTACACAGAAAAACATCAAAAATACACAAATGTGCGAGATGTGATGAAACGTTTCCAACTTTTGCAAGTAGACGCGCACATATGGCAACTAAACATAACATATTTGCACACAAATGCCCTTACTGCAGCGAATCATTTCTGGATAATCGCCTTAGAGTGAGACATTTAAATCAGTATCACGATAAAAATATCAACTACCCATGTTCGATGTGTCCGAAAGTCTTTACGATCGCTTCAAACCGCTCCGAGCATTTACGGAGTGTTCATAGAAAAGAAAAACGATTTGCTTGCGCCGTGTGCGGAGACATGTTCACTCACGCTTACGCCTTGAAAAACCACATGGTCAAACATGGCGGAGAGAAGAAACATGAATGCCAGGTGTGCATGAAAGCATATGCGAGGAAGAAAACTTTGAAAGAACACATGCGTATACATAACGATGATAAGAGATTTATCTGTGTGCATTGTGGCAAGGCGTTTGTGCAGAAATGCAGCCTCAAAGGGCATGTGAAGACGCATCATCCCGATGCAGCGAATGATGATCAAACGGCTAGCGAACTCGCAAGCGGTGCTCACTGATGCTAATCAAAACTTTATTTAGAAAAAAGAGCTTTTAGAAGAAATGTTACATGACAGCAATTTACCCAAATTGCATCACCATAAAGGTGAACAATAAAATCTTTTAGTACTTAGTTCTGGAAACAACTGTAGCCATGTCCGCTCCGTATTTTCGCTTACATCGAATGAATTTTTTTATCACCTTGTCTATATAACAAACAAGTTAAACAACTATAACAAGTAGTAGTCTCTTTAGTAGGAGATCATCGACCATTAGATGTTCTGCTGCAAAATAGTAATGTATAAATTATATCGTGTTCCGATTTGAAGGTAGCTAGTGAAATTGCAGAGTTAAATGAGACTCACTATAGAACGTTTCAAAGTAATGACCGTTAGTTAAAAACCCCATTCTTCAAATTTCTGAGTACGGTGACAATAGTCGTGGGTGGCTTTATCTTAGGAGAGCGTCTTGCCAGTCTCAATATATCTTACCGTAAAAAAATTACTCGTCTTCTTTATTTAACAAAAGAAATAACACTGTGGGAAAATAAACTTTTTCGCATTCTGTAGGCTACGGTATCAATTGGAATAGGCTGGGCTGCACTAAATGAAAGAAAAATTGATATCCATTTTTTTTGTTTTTAGGAACCATCACCATAAAATGGACGACAAAGGATTTACACAAAGACTTTGGAGACGCGCGGGACAATGCAGCCATGATTTTGAAGTTTTCTAACGTGTGTCCGTTTAAATTTCACCGAAATACATTTGGTTGCGCGTACTGTCCTTTCTCGTCGCCAGATTTCGGTCCTATCAAGAGTCATACAAAAGAACATAAGAATGACGCTTTAGCTGTTCGCAACGTCGATAGTTCTACAGTCTGCAAAGTAGACGTAACAGATCTGAGATGCGAGATATGTCAGGCGAGTCTAAAAGATCTATCAACGTTATTTGATCATCTAATAGAAGTCCACGATAAACCTTTAAGAAGAAATTTCAGGTCGGGAGTAGTGCCTTATTTATTGAACGATGGATTTGCATGCGCGGATTGCGGCGTGAACTTTGATGTGTTCCGCAATTTAAATTGCCACATGAATACACACTACCCGCATTTTATCTGCTCCGATTGTGGTCAGGGGTTCATGAACGAGCAAAGGCTAAAGGCTCACGTGGCGTCGACACACAAAAGACCCCAAAGAACATACAGATGTGCGAAATGTGACGAATTTTTTCCAACTTATCATAGCAAACGTAAACACGTTTTAGCAACACATAACATTTTCGCTCATAAATGTCCTTACTGCACGGAGTCTTTTAAAGGACACCGTGAGAGAGTCCTACATTTAAACAAGTATCACAATAAGAACATCAACTATCCATGCTCGTTGTGTTCGAAAGTTTGCACGACTGCTTCGAACCGGGCTTCCCATATGAGGAGTGTTCACGTAAAAGATAAACGGTTTGTGTGTCCTGTATGCGGTGATATGTTCACTACGGCTGGTGAATTGAAAAATCACATGATAAAACACGGCGGGGAGAAAAAACATCAATGTGAGGTATGCAAAAAAGCATATGCCAGGAAGAAAACCTTAACGGAACACATGCGTATTCACAACGATGATAGAAGATTTGTTTGTGTACATTGTGGTAAAGCGTTTGTGCAGAAATGCAGTCTGAAGGGGCATATGAAGACTCATCATCCGAATGCGGAGCCCCTACCGAGTGGACAGTAAACATGTAGGTGTTAAGATAAATATAACTTTGGAAATGAAACCGTTGAAACCTCAATTCTACAACATAATTGTAGAACATAATTGTAGGTTTTAAATCTAAATGCCAAAAAAAAAACTAGTGTATTTGGCGAATGGATTACTCTTCGAGGTCCATTACCTAATTATCTTTTCTGCTAAAAAAAGCCACACCGAATTACGTTTCATTCTTTTAGGATGGAACAAACTATGTGTATAAGTCTTTTTCCCCTTGGTGGGAGGCGATTTTGAAAACTGATGATAATACAGTTTGGTATTGCAGCTACTTGTCTATCTAAATCCGAAACATAATTACACCATCCGATAGCTAAAGGGTTAAATAATTCGTTCCCTTTAGTGAGGTCTTGAAAAATGGAAATCCGAAAGACCTTTTAGTGTTCAGAAATGCACACGTATTTACGCAGACACGGCGGTATCCACGACAACACACTTCGACCTTTTTTCATGTAAAGGCTTTGCGAAATACCTTTGTTGTTTACGCCTGGATTTCTAGTTTCTATATCAGGATACCAGTTGCTTCCCTGGCGGTCCTTGATCTTGTCAGAACTAGCCATACCTCCAGTAGAAGACCCATCTAAAAACTCGTCCCCGAAAATCATATTCCTATCTTCCGTCATTATAACTGCAGCAGGTCCGCATGCGAGGGTTTGCCACGTGATCGATACAATCTCAACGCTTTCATTGTTTTATATTTTAAAATGACAGCTAGCTGTCTAAAATGCAACATCTTATTGATAACACCAAATATACAAAGTGATATTCCAATTCATGTCAAATGCACCATTAAAAATGTTAAACTGCGTATATCTTGAAAATGAGATCATTTCTCTATTCAAGGATTGATGCTCAATCCGAGGCTATCGTTGCCGAACACTGAACAGCGCCAACGGCTCATAAAATATAAAGAGGCGATAATACGAGGTACTGATACACGTTTTTCTTTTGTTTATAGAGCCTGGCAAATGGAGGCCGAAAATGGGGGACTATCGTGATGCGCGTGACAATGCCACCATTATCCTTGCCTGTTCCAACGTGTGCCCCTTCAAGTGGTACCGGAACGTGTTCGGCTGTCCGAGCTGTAGCTACACCTCGCCAGTGTTCGCCTGCCTCAAAAACCATTCTATCAACCATCCAATCGCAGACAAACTTGACATTCTTAAGCATTCTAGACCGGGCGATGCTGTAAAAACTGACGTCACAAATCTCAGATGCGATCTTTGCATGCAATACGTTGTCGATTTATCCACCTTAATGGATCACCTTCTAGAAGTTCACGATAAACCGATCGCAAAGAAATACGATTCCGGTATCCTGCCTTATATGTTGGATAAAGGTTTCACGTGCGCGTATTGTGGTGAAACATTCGAACGGTTCGTGATGTTAAACACTCACGTGTTCGAACATTTGCCTAAATTCGCTTGCGACGAATGCGGTCTCTTCTTCTCCCCGGATAGGCTCAGGAAGCACGTTCTAAGAATTCACGAGAAAACTCGCGAAATAAAATTTAAGCAGAAATCGGGCGAATATGACGCTAGGCACAACGCAACTATCATATTGGAATGTTCCAACGTTTGTCCTTTCAAATGGAAACGGAATATGTTTGCTTGCGCGTACTGCCCCTTCACGTCACCCGATTTTACCAATTTGAAAATACATATGTGTGTTCACCCGGAAAAGGTAGACAGAATCGAAATACTTCGCAATTCGCGACCCACCGACATTGTTAAAACGGACGTTACCAGTCTTAAATGCGATTTGTGTGAGGAAGATGCCGAAAATCTAGGATCACTTATGCGTCACCTTAAAGATGAACACGATAAACCCATTATGAAAAAATATGGTTCGGGCATCGTGCCTTATTTATTAGTGGATGGATTCAAATGCGCTTACGGTTCTTGTAGCGAGTCATTCGATTGCTTTATAAAATTAAACACACATGTCAAATTGCACAACATTAAGTGTTCGTGCACTCAGTGCGGGCAATTTTTCTCCGGCAGCGAAAGGCTAAGGAGCCATATGATCAGAAAACACGGTCAGCACAGAGCGGCCAAAATAAAATCGACACTCGACCCAAAACCAAAAGTATCTCGCAAACTAGGCTTACGGAAAAAATCATTACATAAAGGCGTATACGATGACGCCAGGCATAATGCCTCTATTATCGCCGAATGTTCAAACGTCTGCCTTTTCAAATGGCATCGGAACGCATTCGGATGTGCTAGTTGTGATTATATATCAGCTGATTTTGGTCCGATCAGGGATCACGTTCAAAACGATGGTTGCATAAATCTGCACTTGCGATATTCTCGCCCCACAGATATACTAAAAGCTGAGATCACAGATCTGAAATGCAAGCTTTGTGAAGAAGCTTTCAAAGATTTGAGCACGTTGCTCTGCCATTTAGGCCAATTACATGATAGGCCGATCAAAACAGAATACGGGGCCGGTTTGATTCCTTACCTCTTAAGCGATGGTTACACGTGCGTAGAATGCGGAGTGGAATTCGATCGTTTCACAAAATTGAATTTTCACATGAACGAACATTTTCCCAATTGCGTGTGTTCTTATTGCGGGCAAGCTTTTACGAGTGCCAATAGATTGAAACACCATACTTGGCAGCATAAACAGGAAAAAGTTAAATTCAAATGCTCCCAGTGCGAATTGGTCTTCACGACCAGGCACCAAAAGCAAAAACATATGATGTCGAAACACGGCACGTATTCCCACAAATGTCCGTACTGCAATGAGGTGTTTAAATCGTACACGCTTAGGTTGCAGCATTTGAACGACGAGCACGGAAAGAACATAGAGTACCCATGTAAATTATGCTCAGAAGTATTCAAAACTGCATCCAGACGAGCGAGGCATGTTAGACACATTCATATAAGAAACAAACCCCATTCTTGCTCCATCTGCAACTACTCATGTATGACCGGAGCCAGCTTGAAAAGGCATATGATAAGACACAGCGGAGAGAGGAAGTACAAATGCAAAATATGCCCGAAAACTTACCCTAGAAGTGGAGCTCTCGCTTTGCATATGCGAATACACAACGACGATAAAAGATTTGTGTGTGTGCATTGCAACGCCGCGTTTATACAAAAATGTAGCCTTAAAAATCACATCAAATCTCATCATCCGCATGAAGTTGAAGAGCCTTCTTCGTCTGAAAATACGGCACCGCTCACCACAGACACACTCAACACAGACACAATCACCATAGATACACTTACCATGGAGCCACACATGTTTGATAGTGAAACCCCAGTATTAATATTGGAGATAGATCACCAGCTGATGTAATCTGTTGTTAAAAAAACATCATAAAAGACGCAAATAACAAAATGCAGTGACACGAAGTAACATAGTGATACATTTTGATTTTCTTATGCGGGATTACGTGCGTGTAATTATATCGGATACTCTGACTATAGTTTCGGCCACAACCCGTGGTCTTCATCATGGAGACATAAACGCGTGCGCGGCTTTGCTTCGCACTGCGGGCCGTAAGTGAAGATAGCGGCTGGTGCGCGGGCGCGGAGGTGGGAGCGGGTAGTGTACCGAGATACGACGGTGCGCTCTGGGACCCTTCCTTGAAGAATATTCCCGCTCAACAAGCGCAAGACGAGGCTGCGCGCGCGTTGTATTCAGCTTTGTCTCCATGAAGAAGGCCACCGGATACGGCCGAAGCTAGTCGGAGTATCCGATGTAATTAAGCGTGAGTAATCTTTCGTAAGCATAGCAAAAATGTTATAAATCAACTTCAGTTTCCATAGTAAAATAGTGATAAATTGTTTGTCCCATATAAATCGCTCAATAAAAACTGATGATGCATTTTTCTTTTGTTTGTAGAATCGAGCAAACGGACACTGAAAATCGGGGAGTATCACGACGCGCGAGACAATGCGGCCATAATACTAGAATGTTCCAACGTGTGCCCCTTTAAATGGCGTAAAACCGTTTTCGGTTGCTCTTATTGTAATTACAATTCCCCAGATTTCGGCGCGTTTAAAAATCATATGAAATGTCATCCACTGAAATCGGAAAGAATCGAATTCCTACGTAACTCGCGTCACGCTGACACCGTCAAAGTGGACGTCGTTGATCTCAAATGCGATCTTTGTCAAGAGAACATGACAGATATACCGACGCTAATGGACCATCTAGTCGAAAAACATAAAAAGCCTATAGTAAAAAAATATGACTCGGGAGTTGTGCCTTATCTGTTAGACAATGGGTTTACGTGTGCTTATTGCGGTGAATCTTTCGATAAGTTTATAACCTTAAACTCGCACGTCATACAGCATAAATTGAATTTCGCGTGTTCTCAATGCGGCCAATACATATCTAGTCCCGAAGGACTAAGAAAACATATCCTTCGACGTCACGTTAAAACTCCAAGAAGCAACTTCCGACCGAAACTTAGCGATTACAACGACGCCAGACACAACGCGTCAATCATTCTAGAATGTTCCAATGTATGCCCTTTCAAATGGTATCGAAACGTCTTCAGATGCGGTTATTGCGATTTCAAATCTGCAGATTTCGAACCGATCAGAACCCACATTAACAATGTTCATCCGAAACGGCTCGAAGCTCTTCACTACTCGCGCCCTACAGAAATATTTAAGGCAGATGTTACAAATCTCAAATGCGAATTGTGCGATGAAATTATTCCAGATATGAAAATGTTGATCGATCATTTGACCGAAATCCATAAAAAAACGATCAAAAAACACTACGGTGCTGGCATCATACCGTTCTTATTGAGCGACGGATTCACGTGCGCCGATTGCGGCTTGACATTCGATCGATTCATGAAACTAAACATCCATGTTAACGAACATTACCCTAACTGTATATGTTCTCAATGCGGACAAGCTTTCTCTAGCGAAAATAGACTTAGGGCACATTCCGAGCAGCACAAGAAAAAAGTATTAAAATTCAAATGTGGACGTTGCGGCGAGATATTTAGCTCGAGGTCTAGTAAACAGAAGCATATGGAGACCAAACACGACATCCTTCCGCATAAATGTCCGTACTGCAATGGCGCGTTTAAATCCTACGCGCACAGGTTGATACATTTAAACAAGTATCACGGCAAGAAGATAGAATTTCCTTGTCGTGTATGCTCTACCATTTTCAAGACTGCCTCCAAAAGGGCCGATCATATGCGGCATATTCATTTAAGAGATAAGCAATACTCGTGTTCCGTGTGCGACTATGTTTGCACGAGTCTGACTCAGTTGAAAAAACATGTGATGAAACATAGCGGGGAGAGGAAATAGATGTGTATTTTTTTATGTAAATGTAATAAGATGAACGAGACGCTCTCCTTTTGATTGATTGATTGATTGATAACTCTTTATTGTTCACATCAAAAATTATACAGTATAGAAGAAACTTATGCTTGGTGGTAGATCTCCTTAGCAGGAAGTCGTTTAAGAACTACCGCAGTACCAGATATTCTGCCGCCAAGCAGTAAATAAATAATAAATATCGCAGGACATTACTTACAGCGCCATCTGGCCCCAAACCAAACAAAGCTTGTGCTATGGAAATCAGATAACTGATTGAATATTTAAATAGTTTTTTTTGTAAATACATACTTATAATACATACAGTATATCCAGACACAGAAGAAACGTTTGTTTATACAACACAATGTTTGCCGTGTGGGAATTGAACCCACGCCCTACAGCTCTTGAAGCAGACATTCTACCTATAAACCAACAGCTACTGCTTTAATAATAAACGTAGCTTAAAGTTAATCAAAGCTTGAAATGCTCCGTCAACTTCTCATTGAAAACGAGTCAGGCTATTTTAAACATTGCTTAAATTTAACCAACGTTTATAAGTTAGGCAACGTTGATGCTGAATTGTATAAAATTGTGAGCTTAGACTTGATTAATCGGATTTCAAATAGCATTGTTAAATTCATTTCAAATAGCAAGAGTTGAAAATTAGTCGCCAAGCACCTAACGGTGTTTTTCGATAGTTCACATTCCATGCTGGGTGTGTTTTCCAGTTTACCATCTTCTATCACAGAGTCGCTTAACATCCAGTGAGGACTACACACTTGGCCTGGAATGGAACTGGCTCTCAAGTGAGGCTGCCGAAACACACTTGAGAGCCAGTTTTATTTCAGGCTAGGTGTGCTTAAGGTGGTTCGATTTCCGTACAAATATTTTTTTGCCATTTATGGACAAATGGAGTATAATTTTACAGTGAAATCACAGCTACTGGCATTTATTTTGGTCTTTATTTGCGGCAAATCACAATTACTTGATTAAAACAGTAAAGCTTGAGTAAACATTAGATTATTAGCATAAAATGATTTATGAATAAAACAGTAGATAATGCTAATAATCTACTGTTTTATTCAATCAATTGTGATTTACCGCAAATAAATACCAGAATAAATGCCAGTAGCTGTGATTTCACTGTAAAATTATGCTCCATTTGTCCATAAATGGAAAAAAATATTTGTATAGAAATCGAACCACCTTAACATCGTCGACCACACAGTCACTTGATATCAGGTGAGCTGTGGTGACCCAAATAACTTATCAAACGTAAAAAAAAAATTGTCATATGGATAAGTTTTGTTAGAATTTAAGTAATTTGTACATTTATGTTGTAAGGGTAGGGTAGGTAGGTATATGAGTAATGTTTGTTAACATTTGGTCGTTTTGTTCGTTATATGTCGCTGTTCCGGTGTCAGATGGGAAACAGTAGTTTCCTAACTGCCACTTGCGGCGCACGCTCTATGCCGTCACATTTTTATTTTATTGTTTGACGTTATAAGTTTTATTTCAGTTGTTTATTTCATTTCTTAGATTTTAATTTTTTACATTAAATATACAAAAGAAATATAAAAAAACTTAAAAACTAGCGTGCCGCCGGCAGCGGGGCAGGGCTCAAGCTGCCGGTGGTTAGGGCTGTGGGCTGTAGAGTGAGGAACCTCCTCACAATGCGCGCCGTGTCAAGGATCACTGCCTTTTGAAGCTGACCCTTGACCCAACCGTCTAGCGAGAGCCTCTTAAGACGTTGGTCGAGACTCTTCGCTATAAGGCCGTTTACCGTGACAACTATCGGGTCAATGATCATTAAGTTTTATTATTATTATTAATTTTGTTTGATGTAGGATGTAATATGAGTCCAGTTACTTGAAATAAATAAATTAATCAAAATTATCTCTGATTGATATTCCTGACAACTAATTGAACAAAGTTACGTATTAGTATTTGTTTTTAGTTGCCAGTATTTTATCGAATTAATTATTTTAATGTCTGACAGTTGTAACTTAAACATTCGAATTTATTTATTTGGCCAAAGTTTCTTTGACGATTTAAAATCTTTATTGAAGCAGCTGTAACTAGTGGATATCGAATTTTCTATACTATTATGTAATTATCGTAATATACATGTACCTAACTTCCTTTATTTTAATAGATCAATAAATTATTGCGATATAATGTTTGTTTTATTTTCTATCGATTTTGTAGCGATAATAACTCGGTGGTTAGCTCAGTTGGGGTAGCGTGGGTTCAATGCCCATGCCCAATGAGCTCGTGCTGCCGGTAAAGGAAACTTCGTGAAAAAAGTCACCACTACTTTACTAAAGCATGACTGACAAGGACTGTACTTGACCAAGACTGGACTTTGACTAACTATAGCTACGAGGCAACTTATGAAACTTGAATATATAAAACACTTGACACTGGCAAATGCTCAAAATGCGACGCCAAAACCAAATAAAAAAAACTGTTTTTCTTAAATACTTTAATTGTAGTATGAACTCTTATGTGCATAAATATGTAAATGTTGCCTAGTTGTTACAATTTGTTATGCTTATTTAGAAACTAGCGGGCACCTCGCGGTTTCACCAGCGTAGTTCCCGTTCCCGTGGGAATACAGGGATAAAAAGTAGCCTATGTCACCCGGGGATAGCGTAGCTTCCCAACGGTGAATGAATTTTTGAAATTAGTCCAGTAGTTTTGGAGCCTATTCAATACAAATTATCAAATCTTTCCTCTTTATAATAGTATGGATTAACGGTTTGTTTCCCAAATACAATAAATAAAAAAATATTGGCTTACAAAATAATAAAATCTACATTAAATTAATTAAAAGTTACGTGAAATTTTCAATTACGTTTCCTTTATATTAAATTAAATTTGACGAGATTATACTGGACCCCCATTTTGAACTCGCGTAACTAATGGCCCTTAATTGCCATACATAACTATGTGAGTGACCGCCTCTACGATAAACGCTTATGTATTATATGAAGTAGACGTAGCTATTGTACCATCAACTGGCATCAAGAACCTATATCGGATTTTCTTTATTTTTAGGAAGAAAAACTGAAGCGATACCCATAAAACAGGAGGTGGAGTCCGACTCTGAAAATTATGTAGCAAAGCTCGCAACCGGAGCGACAGACGGCGCCCAGAGGCGCGCCGCCTTCAGGACTAACATCTCCAACATCCTCGACTGCTGCACCGCTTACCCCTTTAAATACAGAAAAGGCACATACCTCTGCTTTTACTGCAAGATGACCTTCCTAGAACCAGAGAAACTGAGAGAACACAACACGCACCACCATTCCCAATCGAACCAACTCCTCAAACTTAAGAAGTACGAACCTCTCAAAATCGACTTCTCGAACACAACCTGCAAACTTTGTAACGTACCTATCGAGGACTACGAGATTTTGAAAGCACATTTGACAGCTGAACACGGGAAAACAATCGACTGCACTTGGGGCGACAGCGTGCTCCCTTATAAACTGAGCAAGGAGGAGCATCGCTGCCAAGTTTGCGGGAAGCGTTACGAAATGTTCTTAAGTCTCCACAAACATATGAACGAGCATTACGAGCATTACATATGCGAAACTTGCGGAAAGAGATTCGCTACTTCGCAACGGATGGTCAATCATTCACGTACTCACGAAAGGGGGGTGTTTCCTTGCAAGCACTGTGCGGAGACTTTGCAATCGTATGCAGCCCTTTATGCGCATGTGGCGAAAGTCCACAAGCTAAATAAGAGGTACAAATGCCCCATTTGTGATGAGAAGTTTGGCTCTTACAAACATAGATTGAAGCATTTGAA
The DNA here is from genome assembly GCA_905404145.2 of Biston betularia. Taxonomy (NCBI): domain Eukaryota; kingdom Metazoa; phylum Arthropoda; class Insecta; order Lepidoptera; family Geometridae; genus Biston; species Biston betularia. The sequence continues at coordinate 4,436,719 of FR989890.1, forward strand.
TATGGTACACGGAGAAAAGACAGCAGTGTTTCCTTGCCCCTCTTGCCCTAAGGTATTTGATTTGTGCAGCAGACGAACTGCCCATATACGGTTCCAGCATCTACAAGAGAGGAATCATATATGTTCTGTTTGTGGGATGAAGTTCTTTACAAACTACGAACTGCAAGAGCATTCGATCAAACATGGAGGAGAAAGGATATATCAATGTGATGTTTGCAAAAAAGCGTATGCCAGGTTGAAGACCCTTAGGGAACATATGAGGATTCACAATAACGATAGGCGGTTCGTCTGTCCGATTTGTGGACAGTCCTTTATACAAAACTGCAGCCTGAAGCAGCACATGAGAGTACATCATCCGACGCATTTGAAAGACGTGTTTTGATTAGGATTAAGAAGTCAAATATCTTCTAGTGTCCCACGGGCTCCTTCCATCGAGACTGCCCGGTCGTCGGTTTTGATGGTCCAGTGTCTGTCGTGACAATTTAGTTCGTCGTACCACCTTCGCCTGGGTTGATCCTGAGGTCGCTTAAATTTTAAGGTCCAAACTGTGGTGACCTTTGCCTAGCGGACTGTTCCTTTAATTTACTAAATCAAACCCACAATGCTCGCTATATGACTCATCATATTACTTTTGACTGAAAAAGAGTGAATGTTAGTTTTGTAGCGATGATAGCTCAGTGGTTAGCGCGGTTGGTTCACACGCCGAAGGGCGTGGGTACAATGAGCTTGGGCTGCCAATGAAGGATAACATCGCGAGGAAACCATAGCACGGTGGTAGGGTGCTTTCTAGTACTCTAGCTAGCCACCACCCTCAAGTTGAAAATCTGCCGCCAAGTATCTATATAACGCTGTGTTCAGACAGCCTCACTTGAGAGCCAGTTCAATTTCAGGCTAAGTGTTCTTCACCATCTTCAACCACGCCGTTACTCGAAAGAAAGAAAAAGGTTTTATTTTGTAACAAATAGGTACAAACACAAAAACATCCAAACAGAGACAAACAGTTACAAAATAAGTAAGTAGTAATTACTTAACATCAAGTGAGCTGTGGTCAAACACCTAGCTTGTCAGTCATAAAAACAAGTTCCTATTTTTCTTAAATTACTGGCATCTAGCTACTAACATAAAATCGCTGTAAAATCTCCACCTGTATATTGAATTGACGTATTGCCAAATTTAACGTAATTTTATATTACATTAGTGTAATCGGTTTATAAGCTTGGGTTATACTAAGCTGTAAAGGGGTCATTGTACTTAATATTAATACAATTTAAATTTTACTGTGGGCAGAAATCTGAGACATTATAAAAACAACTGCCCCATAAATTCGGTCAAGGGTACAGTGACCTTGACCTTTGACCGCGTTTTTATGTAACATGCAATTTTTTAAGCTATTGAATCCAGAAATTCCGTAACGAAAATAACCTAACACCCCCCACTCCCACCGGCACAGCGGTGATACTTTTTAGTTTTGCCATCTATCGATGAATAGCAGAACTTTTAATGCAATAGCTTTACCGCGGCAGTCCCCGAGTGCCACACGTCTATTTTTATGATTTCAAAGTTGTGCCCACAGTAAAAGTTCTTCGTAACTATGAATACAATGACCTTGTTGAAACTTAGTACACTTAGCTTATGTAATACTAAGTGTACTAAGTGTGTAGTTTATCTAAATCGACAATAATTGTCATTATATCGAAATTGGGTAAATATTTTTTTGTACTTAAATGAAGTATGTATATTTATTGTAGCGATATTCCTTTTAAATAACATATATTCAGTAGTTATACACTCTTTTATTTGTTGTTTATATACCTGATTTACTTAGGACATATATCATTGAACCAGTGCCATTCCATGCAAAGTGTGCTTTACCATCTTCGACCACACCGTCTCTTAACATCAAGTGAGCAGTGGTTAAACACCAGTCAACATTTATGGTTCTTTATTTCTCTAAATAAATATGCTGGGTTATAAGTAAACTTGGGATGTACTAGAGGGCTCGTATCAGAAGGTATAAAGAAACTCGAATCGTTGTTGTACACTGTGTATATTTAATTTTATATTTCTTAAAAATAATTTTTACTCTATCCATTAGTTATAAATTTGCACAGTTCGCAAAGTTACGACGAATGGTGATGGTGCGAGTGAAACGGCTTGTCGTTTTCTCTCGCTCGCACCACTATAAATCGCTCTCCGTCGCTCTGCGCTCTGTCATGCCTTCCGATACCGCTCGTCACCACTAAGCAAAAAGGAGGTTATTGTACTAATCATAATTAACAACATATTTATTGAATACAACTCTGAAATCCTCAAAAACTACGTAATGCTTACTTACTGATCGCTAAGTTTTTCGCTGAGTGTTATAAACTTTCAGTACTTTTACTAGATGTTTATAACACACTAGCGGACGCCTCACGGTTTCACCCGCATAGTTCCCGTGGGAATACAGGGATAAAAAGTAGCCTATGTCACCCGGAGATAGTGTAGCTTCCCAACGGTGAAATAATTTTTGAAATCGGTCGAGTAGTTTCGGAGCCTATTCAATACAAAGAAAATTAAATCTTTCCTCTAAAATAGTATAGATAGATACAGTTCATAAAAAGTGCATTGACCCCCTTTCGGTGCAACTCCAAGCTAGTAACTCTATTTATGTATAACTCGTTAGCGTTGAAGTCTTTACAATCTTTAAAGACGTGCATTTTACATGTCGTAGAAACCTTAGAAAGAGCTACGACTTGTAAACTGCTACGAATGTAGAGCGTTTCCATTGCTACGACGCTACGCCACTTATTACCGATAACACTCTAGGCACGTGAAGATAGGATCACATTTAGCGCAGCAAATATAGCAGTTGCGCAAGTTTTTAGGGTTCCGTACGCAAAGGGTAAAACGGAACTATACGTGTGCCAAATTTTATACAAAACCGTTCAGTCGTTTTTGCATGAACGAGTACCAAACATCAAATCATCCAAACATACAAAGTTTCATATTTATAATATTGGTAGGATGACTTCAAAAGTGTTCCTAAAAGCGCAGTAAATACAACGAAAGTGTTATAAAAATAATTTAAGGTAATTTAATATTTTTCTTGAATAACATTTAATAATAGAGATACTAAAGCTACACAGCTTTATCTAGCTTCAAACTGAGTAAAGCTTTTACTATGAATGGTTACTTCTATACAGATCTACATGACCTAACCACCCTGCCCATTCTACTATCGGACAGCCAGGAGCTTTAAAAAGCGACACCGCTTTATGGTTGATGTTCCAAAAGTTCGAACTAAGCGGTTTGATTCCACCTTCTTCATACGTACCGCTAGACATTAGAATCTGCTGCCTGAGTGGGTGTTCCCCAATGAATATAGTCTGGGCCTTCAAGTCGCGTGTGAATCGGTTTCTTCTAGGCAAGCGTGCTCCACCGTAGACCGCATCTTCGCTTAACATCAGGCGGGATGGCGGTCAAACGCAAGCCAATCTATTATAAAAAAAAAAAGACATACATTTTAAGTTTGCAGAAATCGTGGTCACAGGTTTTCCATTCATTTGCTGATTCTACATTCTCTCGTTTTTAGGTATTGATGAGAACCGAAAAAGCAGTATTGATGATAAAGAAACTAAAAGGACCGCTGCGAACACGAAACAAACAGAAGATATCGCAGCGAGAAAAAAACGAGCTTATACACTACTAGAATGCTCTAGAATATGTCCGTTCAGGTGGATGAAGAACCTATATTTCTGTTTCTATTGCGAGGCACAGTTCACAGACCCGGCGGAGTTAAGGAAGCATCACAACACACACGTCACCATCACACCCGCACTACAGACCAACGGCACGAGGCTTAAAAAACACGAATTGATCAAAGTAGACATAACCGACGTCGGCTGCAAGCTTTGCGATGACACCATACATGATTTCTATGATCTCAAGTCACACTTACAGAAAAAACACAACAAAGACATCCACCCAACATCCGATGGCGTCTTACCGTTCAGGATAACTAAAGACTGCTTCAAATGCGCACTATGCGACAAGATATGTGATGAATTCAAATCGCTCAATCACCACATGAATGTGCATTACCAGAACTTTATATGCGAGCAATGCGGCACGGGATTCGTCACACCAGACAGGCTGAGGGTCCACTCCTTCTCACACGAAACTGGGGCTTTCAGATGCGACGCGGACGGCTGTGAGAAGATCTTCCGTTCAAAAAACAACAAAAACGAACACTACGCTATAGTCCATATGAAAAGAAAGAGACACAGATGCCCTCAATGTCCAGAGACCTTCATAAACTACTTCCAGAGATCCAAACATATTTCCACAATCCACGGAGTAAAGCTGAAAGAGTTCAAATGTGACTTGTGCCCTAAAGTTTTCACTTTAAGCGGCAAGCTCGGGGCTCATGTTCGGACGGCTCATATGAAGATGAAGAGATTCAGCTGTGAGGTTTGTTCGTGGAAGGTCTACTCGAGGACGGAGTTGAAACAGCACATGGTGAAACACGTCGCGGTCAATAAGAGGTTTCAATGTCACAATTGCAAGAAGAGCTACGCAAGGGAGTACAGTTTGAAACAGCATATGAGGGGTCATGAGAATGGCAGGCGTTACGTCTGCGGAGCTTGCGGGAAGGTTTTCGTTCAAGCGTTCAGCCTGAATAGACACACAAAGACGTATCACCCGGACATCCGAATCGCGGTATCTGAGAATGTCTGAAAGAGTCAACATATGAGGATAATCAGTGACGTCGTTTGTTTGTAGTAGGTAATAGATTACCTAGTTAAAATGTTCAGCTGGTTCGATGATCGAAACTTATGCATTACTTATTCATATTTTTATATCATAGACATAAATGACGGTATTCCGTATTTTCTAATAAACGCATAAATCCACCATTGCTTTAGATTTTTATTTTTATACGAACGTCAATCCACTATAGCAGCAATTGTTGGCGAAACTACTCTATTACTCAAGCATCCAAGCAAGCTGGTGCCGATGTTGGAATCAGACTCAAAATTAAGATAAGCATTTTGCCACTAAACACGGCTCGCACAGAAGCACGCACAAGTACTGCAAAATGTCGGCACGAGTACAATTTTATTTTTATTTTCTAGGAACGAACACAAACCCTGCGTCCAGCCGGCCAGTCAGGCGAATAGTGCCACTATTCCAAGTAGCATACGATCGCAGCCTGTGCAAACCACTGGGGACCATCAGCGACTTCAGTAAACTTAGGAACAAAGCCTTCTCTGCGGCCCCCGAGCCTGATACTTTCGTCTTATCTCGAAGCGCGTCGCCCATCTCGCCTGTTCAATCTCCTTCGTCTTTCCTGTTAGAAGATACCAACCCACCCGCGAAATTTCTTCTAAAACCAGAACCGAAGAAGAAAACTTCAGACACGAGGCAAAACGCCTTAACCATCTTCGAGTTCTCTAAGGCATACCCTTTCATATTCTCGAATAACAAATTCAAATGTTTCGTCTGTTCGCAACCTTATCTCGATCTGGTACTCTTGAAACAACACATGCAAGAACACGCCTTCGCAGCATTGAAACGTCTGGTTAATAACAGAAAAGAGAACGTTTTGAAAGTCGATGTCAGCGATATAGCTTGTAAACTATGCTCGCAGCCCATCGGCGACTTAGTCACTCTGAAACTACATCTGAAAGAAACTCATGGGAAACCAGTCGACGCGGAACTGCAAGACAATCTGATTCCATTTAACTTGAGCTTGTTTAACACCAACGAAGGATACCAGTGCGTCATCTGCGAGCAACGCTTTATCAAACTCCGTATTCTGGTGATCCATATGAGCGCTCACTTCAGCAACTACAGTTGCGAAATCTGTGGTTCAGGGTTCATAACATTGCGTCTGCTTAAAAAACATTTAGAAGTTCACGAAACGGGTAATTTTCCTTGCGATCGCTGCGATAAATCGTTTACAACCAGCTATAAACGCGCTTTACACATTCGAGGGGTGCATTTGAAGCTTTATCCTCGCAGATGTCCTATATGTCCTGAAAGATTCAACTCCAACTACAAAAGGACGATTCACTTACAAGACGTGCATAATCATTCGACTCGAGTGCACAAATGCAAGACTTGTGGCCGTGGCTTCAACTTGAAATACCACTTGATCTGTCACGTGAAATCCGTCCATTTACAAGAGAGGAATCAGCAGTGCCATGTCTGCCTACAAAGGTTCTGCAACAAGGAGTCTTTGAAGAGACACATGGTCATTCACACCGGGGAAAAGAACCACAAGTGTGAAGTGTGCGGAATGGCATTTTTAAGGAGGAAAAATCTTAAAGATCATTTAAGACTGCATGATATTAATTAATTAAGAAGAGAAGAAACTTTTATTTTCTCACAAATGACACTGCAACGACACACTAGGATGATGAATGAAGACAAGAATAATAACAATAAAAATTTGTCTCTGGAGCTATTTAAATACTGTACAAACGGTTTTTTTTTTTCAAATATAACGGTTTAGAAATACTATAACTTTATGTTCAACGGTCAACATTGATAACTAGGTACTGTTGGTTGTCAGTCCACCGATAAATAAATATTATTGACAGATTTCATGTTCGCTTTTTACGATATTACTCGCACACAATAATTTTACTTGGATCCGCCATCTTGCTTGTGTCATACCCTAGTTATGCGTGGAGAACGCGTCAGCTCGAAGCAAACAGTCACGCCAGCATTATTAAGACGTCCAATCGGCCAGCATTACTTACAATTTATATTTAAGCACGATATTATTAATATGACGTAATAAAATACTTTTCTTGATACAATTTTTTTTTTCCTATAAATCAAACGCAAAAATATAACCTGAATCAGAGTTTTGGCGGGAACGCGGATAGAGTTGTTTCGCCACATTGTATTTTTTTTCTAAAACGTGTGTTTTTTCGATTGTTTAAGTATAAAAATAGTGACGTTTTATTCATAAAGTGCGCAATTATAAGCGCGAGTGTAGGAAAGTGGTACAATGTGGTGAAACATGACTTTTCGTGTTGTTTCTAAAACGCCGTTCAAAGCTTATAATAATTTCGCTACTACTATACTAATACATTACTGGATTCGACCGGCACGGACTGGACTTGACCAAGACTGGACTTTGACTGTGACCATAAAGGTAATTTACATATTGTAAAAACCGAAGTACATTTATGAATTTAGGCATAAAGGACTCCGTATCCATTTTCCGATGTTATTCAAAACCCTCTGTATTAACATAAATGTGAAGAATATATTTCAATAAACACAAAGTCTTTCAAAGCCGATACAAAAATTGGCAATATTAGACGGTATTCGATAAAAATAAAGGCCAAATTTTGTTTTCCCAGGAAGGCCGGCAGCGCTGCAAGGCCAAGAAGAAACAGATGAAGGCCCAAAATCCAGTGCGTGGATTCTAACAGCGCCAGAACGAGAGAACGCTGCCACGTTTATACAATTCACAACTGTGAACCCTTTCATATTGTTCCATGGAAACTACAAATGTTTCTACTGCAATGAGTTATTCACAGAACTACATCCAGTTCTGCAGCATACCAAGACACATCCTGTTCCAACTCGGTCCGCTTTATTAAGCAAATATATCAAGAACGGCTGTAAAAGAGTTGTCAAAGTTGATATATCTGGACTGGAATGTAGAATATGTGAGCTGAAATACTCGAAGTTGGAAGATATTAAAGAACATTTGAATGTAGTTCATAAGCAGGTGTTCAATAAGTCTGGGAATGGTCTGTTAGCTTATAATCTGAGCACACCGAGCGGCAACGTCGCTTGCCACATATGCTCCACGGAGTTTGCGTCTTTCTTTTATCTAAATCGTCATATGAACGTTCATGACAACCTGGTCTGCGAAACTTGCGGCTTAGGTTTCATGACCCACCTTAGATTGAGGAGTCACACGGTTATTCACGAAAACGAGAAACTCAAATGCGAGCATTGCCAGCAAGAATTTCCCACGAAGTTCAAACTACGCTATCACATCGGCAAACACCACGAACAGCCAAACGAGAAGAAGCAAAAGCGTCAAAAGTGCCCACATTGCTTGGAAAGATTCTACGGGCACTACAGAAAGATGACTCACATGAAAGAGATACATGGAATCACTTTCAAATTCGAATGCCAGGCTTGTAATACTGTTTATCCAACTAAATTAGCATTGACGCAGCACACTACAAAGGTGCACTTACAAAATGTAATGTGCAAAACCTGTGGGAAGTGTTTTTCAACTCCGAGTAGATTGAAAATACATTCGAGAGCTCATACAGGCGAGAAAAACTTTATCTGCGCTATCTGCCAAAAGGCATACATGCACGAAAGGGAGTTAAAATGTCACATGAAGACTCATGGCTTTAAGTTCGTATGCTTTAAGTGCGGGAACGGATTTTTAGAGAAAAACGATTTGAACGATCACAGGAAGCGTGAGCATACGGGAAAATTTCAGCCTCAGCAGAAAACCTCTGAACTTGTTTAAATGCTTATTTGATGCATTGCTTTTATCGATTATCTTAATTACATAAAAAAACAAAATACTTTAAGCTGATAACGGTGAAGTAAATTGTATCTCCATATAACTATGGAGAGGTTTAGAATTAAGTCTTAAACTTACCACTTTAAATTTGGACATTTAAGTAATATATAAACATGTATTTATAAAATCAATAAATTATGCGCAATGTGAATTATGGATTTATGGTTTTTTATTTAGCCCAAATACTATGGGGTAGTTGCACTTGCATGTATGGTTTTTGGGACAAACATTTGGTAAAGGCTCAATACTGCACTGGATTATTGAATAAAGAAATAGCACAAGAGCATTATAAAGGTTAAATTTTGTTTTCTCAGGAGCTCCGGCGTCACTGCAAGCTCCCGCACAAATAGAAGACGGCACAAAACCGTGGTATATAACAGGACCAGAACGAGAGAACGCTGCCCTTTTTCTCCAATACACGACTGTAATACCTTTCTTATTCCTTCACGGCAATTTCAAATGCTTCTATTGCGCCAAAAAATTCAATGAACTTCATTCGGCTTTAGAGCATACGAAAACACACACTATACCGGATAAAGCAGCCCTGTTTAGTAAATATACAAAAGCTAAACAAGTCATCAAAGTTGATGCATCGGGACTGATGTGCAGGATATGTGAACTGCAATACTTAGAGCTGGACGATGTTAAGAAACATTTAATCACAGTTCATAAGAAACCATTTAATAAAGGTGGCAGTGGTTTAATGGCTTATAAGCTCAGCACGCCAAGCGGTAATCCCGCTTGTCACACGTGCGGCATGGAATTCATTTCTTTCGTTTCTTTAAATCGTCATATGAATGTCCACGAACACTTAGTCTGCGACACTTGCGGCTTAGGGTTCAGTACTCATCAGAGACTGAGACATCACATGATCATCCATCAAATCGGAAGCTTCAAATGTGATCAATGTCAAGAGGTGTTTCCCACGACGCTGAAGCTGCGCTATCACATCGACATAAACCACAAGCCAATAAACGAGAAGAAAATTAAGCCTCAGAAATGTCCGCATTGCTTGGAAAGATTCTCCGGGCATTATAGAAAAATGACTCACTTGAGAGAAGCCCATGGAATCACTTTCAAGTTCGAGTGTCAGACTTGCGATGCCGTTTTTTTGACCCAATCCGCTTTGACTAAACACACTACGAAGATCCATCTTCAAAATATATTGTGTAAAACTTGCGGGAAGTCTTTTGGGACACGAAATAAATTGAAAATACATGAGAGGATACATACGGGCGAGAAGAAATTCGTGTGTGCTGTATGTCAGAACGCTTATATGCGTGAAAGGCTGCTGAGTTCTCACATGAAGACCCACGGATATGAGTTCGTTTGCTTTAGATGCGGGAATGGATTTTTGGACAAGGAAGATTTGCTTGAACATAGAAGGCGAGAGCATCCTATGCGGTTGCCGTCTAAACCCTATTCTGGTCCAAAATAAGTTAGTGCTTGCTAAAGTCCTTTGTATTCCTTTCTTTCTTCGTTATTGATTTTTACTCTTTTAAAATTATATCTACTATTAGCCATAATAATATTATCTTTATAAATTTTCAAAGAAACTTAATTAGTCTAATTCTAACTAAGAAAATAATATGTATAGTTAATTTCATTTACGTAGATACAATTCATATGAAATTTCATAAAATTAATGTTAATAATGATGTTAGTTATCTTGAGCTGCCGGTGAAGGTAAACATCGTGAAAAAACTACCACACTCAAGTTGTAAATCTGTCGCCAAGCACATAATGGTTTTTTCCAGTGGTCTCAGAGCTAGTTCTATTCCAGGCTAGATGTGTTTACCATCTCCGATCACAAGGATTTTTTTTTGGGTGTTAATAATGGGAATACTTTTGCACATGAATCTATCTTATTTGGTGGTAGATCTCCTTAGCAGGAGGTCGTCTAGGTAGGTACCACCGCAGTACCAGTTATTCTGTCGCTAAGCAGTAGTGTGTAAGCATTACTATGTTCCGGTTTGAAGGGTACTGCAGCTAGCGAAATTATTGGGCTGTTGAGACTAACTCTATCAAAAGTCTCAAAGTAATGAGCGGTAAAGCAGTGATGCCCTGGACTTTGTTTTGTTACTTAAAGTTCTGTGTATCGCTGCGATGGTCATGGACAGGCGTTAACTCTTACCATCAGGAGAGCCTCACGTTCGTCTCATTACTTTTTACACTAAAAAAAAACTGAATGGCTTATGTCACGAATGAATCGGTCTCTTCTATGATAAGAATAAGATTTATGTAGATGCGAGGCCAGCCCGAGTGCAAGTTCACCGGGCATTCAGATTTTTTTATGATGAAAAAAATCTTGCATTTTTCAATTCCATCTCACCTGACGTTAAGTGAAGATGCGATCTACGGCTGAGCACGCTTGCATAGAAGATTCTGATTCACTCTCGACTTGAAGACACCCAAATTGTATCTATCAGGGAACAACCACTTGAGTAGCGTGTTAGCTAGTTAATAATAATAAATAAGTGTAAATTTTTATGTGTTTAGATCACGCAGTTTGTGTGAATTCATTACTCACAACATTTTGTTTTCCCAGGAACAACGTCGCCATCGCAAGGTCATACACACGTAGATAGTAAACCATCAATAAGTACATGGACAATTCCGCTACCAGAAAGAAAAAACGCCGCCACGATCCTACAATTTACAACCGTCATTCCTTTTACATGTTTACGTGGAGAATACTATTACAAATGTTTTTATTGCGATAAAACCTACACAGAACTACATCCATCTTTGCAACATACAAAAACACATAACGTCCCGAACCAATCTACTCTTTTGAGCAAATATTTGAAAAAAGGTAAAAGAGCCGTCACGGTCGATGTATCCGACTTGAAGTGCAGAATCTGTGACATGAAATACTCAGATCTGCACGATATTAGAAGCCATCTGATCACAGCTCATATGAAAGTTTTTAACAAAGGTGGTAATGGCCTTATCGCTTATAACCTCAGCATGCCAAACCGTCGCGTTTCTTGTCATGTATGTAACACGGAATTCCCCTCTTTCTTATCTTTAAAGCTCCACATGAAAATTCACGAGAACTTGATCTGCGAAACATGCGGACTAGGGTTTTTGACTCAAAATACTCTGAAACGTCATATGATCGTCCACCAAAATGGTCATTATGAATGCGAGCACTGTCAAAAAGTGTTCCCTACCACGGCAAAGCTAAGCTATCACACGGATATAGTCCACAAACTAAAAAAGGAAAAGAAAGGAAGATCTCAGAAGTGCCCATACTGTTTGGAAAATTTTATTTCGCACTATAAAAAGTTGACTCACATGAAAGAATTTCACGACATCACTTTCAAATTTCAGTGTCAGACTTGCGATTCTGTTTATCCGACTAAAACTGCTCTGACGAGACACACTAAAAAAGTTCACATAAAAGATATAGTGTGCAAGATTTGCGGAAAGTGTTTTGGGTTTCTCGGTGAACTGAAGGAACACTTGAGAGGACATACGAACAAGAGAACCTTCGTCTGCGCCCTCTGCCAGGTGGCTTACAAGCACGAGAGTGACCTTAGAAACCACATGAAGAAAATTCATGGCTTTCAGTTCACTTGCTTTAAATGTGGGAATGGATTTCTTAACAAAACTGATTGGAGCGAACATAAGATGCGAGAGCATGCGGAGCAGTCGCAAGCTAAAATTCCTACTGTTCTCTAAAATTGCCTTAAATTTTGAGGCATCAAATCAAATAACTATTTTGCTAAGATAAGGTTAGTGGTTTATTTCGACAAAACCATCATCATCATCATTTAGTTACATAGTTAGTACGAGTATAGTTTGCTTCTGTCATAACTAGCGTGACTACACATTTTCGAAAAATTCACAAGCGTTATTGATACTATTGTCTTGGTTGCTCATTAACTTGTTCATGAGCTGTAGGATGTGAATTCGATTCCTATTCAGCACAAATATTTGTGTCGATTTGTCTGTATGTATGTTCAAAAAATTTTGCTAAGTTTTAAGCTATATGGCGTTGTGCGAAATACCTTCTATTTTTTTAGCCCCTCATTCCCCTTAGGATATGAATATCTTGATAAGAATATGTTTCAGAATAAGTGTCCATCATTTTTTTTTTAATCAATCACCAAAATCATCACATCTACACATCTTGTGATCACGCAGTTCGCGAGAAAACCAAGCCATTAACTAAGCCAAGGTTTTGTTTTTCCAGGAGTCCTGGCATCAACCCCTGAATCCGTCCTCACAAACACTGACCCAAGAACTAGTGCCTGGATAATAACAGCAAGAGAACGTGAGAATGCCGCCACGTTCCTACAATACACAACTGTCATACCTTTCACACTATTCCACGGCAACTACAAATGCTTCTACTGCGTTGAAAAGTTTACAGAATTACCCCCGGCTTTGCAGCACACGAAAGCACACGTAGTCCCAGATGAAACCACTTTATTGAGTAAACATATAAAAAATGGCAAACGAGTCGTGACAGTTGACGCATCTGAACTTAAATGCAGAATTTGTGAACTAAAACATACAGATCTGAGTGATATTAGGAAACATTTGATCACGGTTCATAAGATAGGGTTTAACGGATGTGGAAATGGCCTAATGGCTTATAACTTAAGCACGCCAAATGGCCGCATGGCGTGCCATACATGCGGCGTGGATTTCGTTTCCTTTATCTCTTTAAATCGTCACATGAATGTCCACGATAGCATTGTCTGCAATACTTGCGGCTTAGGCTTTCGGACCCATAACAGGTTGAGACAGCATATGCTTGTTCACGAAGTAGGAAACCACGAATGTAAACATTGTCATAGGATATACCTGACGAAATCAAAGCTGTATTACCATATAGAGACACACCACAAACAGACGAACGATAAAAAAATGAAACCTCAAAAATGTCCGCATTGTTTAGAAAGGTTCACAACGTATCATAGAAAGATGATTCATATGAAAGAAATGCACGGGATCACATTCCAATTTAAGTGTCAGGCTTGCAATGCTGTTTATACAAATAAATTGGCTTTGACGCGACACACGAGGAAAGACCACATACGTAATATAGGGTGCAATGTCTGTGGAAGTTATTTTGGGAATCCCGGCGCGTTGCTGAGACATATGAGAGGGCATACAGATGAGAGAACTTGCATCTGCGCCATCTGCCAGAAGGCTTACAAGCATGAGAGAGAGCTTGGAAAGCACATGAAGAAAATTCATAGTTTTGAGTTCACTTGCTTTAAATGTGGGAAAGGATTTTCGAACAAGACTGATTTAAGCGAACATAAGCGAGATCATGCATAGAGTTGCTGTCTATCACTTCTGTTTATAAATGATTGGTACTCAATAAACTTAACTGATCCCTTTGTAGAAAACTCGTGAGGTTTTTTTTGATGTGATTACGTGTGCAATTTAGCTTTCATCGTGGGAGATAATACAGTTTATTATTGCAGCTAGATATCTATCATCTACATCCAAAATATTTCACCATTCGACAGCTAAAGGATCAAAGAAATCGGTATTCGCTATTCGTTTCGTTCGTTCGTTGAGTGAGGATTTGAAACAAGGAAATATAATATAGTACTATTTTATTTATATAAATTTATGATGTTACATACATTATTGCATTCTTTGAAGAAACATTTGCGTACGCATTCTGGCGAGAAAAACTTTATTTGTGACATCTGTCCAGGCAGCGCACCTTCAAAGGCGCATGAAGAAGTCTTATGGATATAATTTTAGGTGTGTGAATTGTGGGATGGGGTTCACCGACAACGCTGTTCATAGAGAACATTAAAAATGTGGGTAGATGCAAAACGCAGATCTTACTTCGTCAATAGACATTTTAATCGTGAGAGAACGTAAAAATGCGTGTAGATGCAAGACAGTGTATTTCACTTCGTATTGGACACTTTAACCATAGTGGTATTTTAGTTTAACTTTAGCTGACAATTAAAACGCATACGCTTGCAATGTCCTGCTTATACAGGTTTATAAGCTTGGTGTATACTAAGCCGAAAAGGGGTCAACTTTATGATCAACTTTTACTCCAAGCACAACCCTTGACCGAATGTAAGAAGCAGTTGATTTTTCGCGATTTCGTAGTTATGCCTACAGTTTATGTTACTCAAAACTATGACCGTCTCTACTTTTTTTTTTTTTTTAATAATGTTACTTTTATTCGACAAAACTTCAGCTGATAGTTTAGTAACTAAAAGTAACTTTAGGACAGCGAGTAACATAATTATTTTTTATAACATAAGTAACATGTTCTTTATTTTTTTTTAAATAATGTTACTTTTATTCGACAAAACTTCAGCTGATAGTTTAGTAACTAAAAGTAACTTTAGGACAGCGAGTAACATAATTATTTTTATAACATAAGTAACATGTTCTTTATTTTTTCAAAATAATGTTACTTTTATTCGACAAAACTTCAGCTGATGGTTTAGTAACTAAAAGTAACTTTAGGATATAGCGAGTAACATAATTATTTTTATAACATAAGTAACATGTTATGTTTACTATTAAATAACTTCACTTACATTATATGTTTTTTTTTCATTTTTGACTGTTATCAGTTCCATGTCGTAGATAAAAATATAACAATGAAACTATTCATATTATGTTGAAAACTTGCTTTGGATAAGTAATTAAAAAGGTAAAGACACGCTGAATTTGAATATTTTATTGAAAGTTAGAAAGAAAGGAAACAAATTCGATACAATACAAACACACAAATTGAAATCTACACTAATATTATAAAGAATGATTTATATTTTTGGATTTTTGTATGTTTGTAACGAAAAAACTACTGAACTGATTTCAAAAATTCTTTCACCGTTGGGAAGGTACACTATCGCCAGGTGACATAGGCTACTTTTTACCCCTGTACTCCCACGGCAACGGGAACTACGCGGGTGTAACCGCGAGGCGTCTGCTAGTAATTTATAAAATACGACTACTGCCAAAATATTTTTTTACACACACATTTGAACATGGAGCCATACTGCGACCATAATACACTTTTTATAAAAAAAAAAATATAGTCAGTGTCACTTGGGATGCTGTAAGAATTGTAACGATATCCTATACATCCAAATCTGTTCAGGCATTTAAAAGTTATGGAGGAATAAAAATACTAATATAAACCATAACCCTAAAAAATTACACTCGTTTTTCATCAGTCGTGTAATATCATTTTTTATTGTCAAGATTGCGTATTCTAGTAGATACAACCATGTTATTTGATATGTGCCAGTCACTGGCATATCCATGGTAACGCGCCGCTCCCCTCCAGCACTCTGCTTTCAGAAACATCCAAAGAAATGCTAAGTGCATTTCCCCTACCTTCCTGTATAATTAATGGCACAGGCCACGCTGTGATTCTGCCTTTCTTGGGCTCAATTAAATAAATAAGAGGTCAGATCCCCAAATTTGACATCTCGTAAGCCCAAAACCCCCATCACAATATACAGGGAATACCAAAATTACCTACGTATCGCTTAGAAAAACCATCTAGGTGAGTTAAATTTAAAATATCTTAAATGTTTTTTATCGGGGATAAATCAGTTAGTGGGAGCAAGCCGTTACTAAGCCGACATTTTGTTTTACAGGAACGGCGGTGTCACCGCAAGTCCCCGCACCCACAGACGAAGGCCCAAGAACTAGTGCCTGGATTATCACTGCCCCAGAACGAGAGAACGCTGCGACGTTCCTACAATTCACAACCGTTAACCCCTTTACATCGCTCCAAGGCAGCTACAAGTGCTTTTATTGCGAAGAAATATTCACAGAACTGCATTCAGCATTGCAGCACACGAAAACACACACTATTCCCAATCGATCTTCTTTACTGGACACATATATAAAAAACGGTAAACGGGTCATCAAAGTTGATGCGTCTGGACTGAAGTGCAGGATCTGCGAGTTGAAATACACAGAACTTGACGATATCAGAGAGCATTTGAGCACAGCGCATAAGAAAGCGTTCAATAAAGGTGGAAACGGGCTGATGCCTTACAGACTCACCACGCCGAACGGCAACGTCGCTTGCTACAAATGCGGGGTGGAATTCACGTCCTTCTTTTCTTTGAATCGTCACATGAATGTCCACGATAACTTGGTTTGTGAAACTTGCGGGCTAGGGTTCGTGTCGCACCAAAGGTTGAGGAGCCACAGGATCGTGCACCAAAACGGAAATCACAAATGTGAACAGTGTCAACGAGTATTCTCTACAAAGATGAAGTTACGCTGCCACACCATCAGACATCACGAGCAGACAAACGAGAAGAAACTGAAACCGAACAAATGTCCACATTGTTTGGAAAGATTCTCTGAACACTACCAGAAGATGCTTCATATGAAAGAAGCTCACGGAATCACGTTCAAATTTGAGTGTCAGACATGCAAGGCAGATTTTCCAAATAAAATGGCGTTGACAGAACATACTAGAAAGGTTCACATACAAAATATTGTGTGCAAGATTTGCGGGAAGTGTTTTGGTACTCCGGGGGCTCTTAGGAGACATATGAGAGGCCATACAGGGGAGAGAAACTTCATTTGCGCCGTCTGCCAGAAGGCGTACATGCATGAGAAGCAGCTACGAATGCACATGAAAACTCATGGCTATAAATTTACGTGTCTCAAGTGTGGAAATGGTTTTTTGGAAAAGGCTGATTTAAGCAAACATAAAAAACAGTGGCATACAGACCAAATGCAGTCTAAAACTTCACTCTAGACAAAAAAAAAAGTGAAATACTTCCGTTGTTGTGTAAATACATGAACTTATCTACCTACCTAAGTCTAACCCCAACAATGAGCTTGATCTGCCGGTGAAGGAAAACATCGCGAGGAAACCATAGCGTGGTGGTAGCGTACTCTCTAGTACTCGGCTGGCTAGCTACCATCCTCAAGTTGAAAATCTGCCATTAAGCACCTAACGGTGTGTTCCGGCAGCCTCACTTAAGAGCCAATTCCATTCCAGGCTAGTGTGCTTTACCATCTTCGACCACAACGTCACTTAACATCAGGTGAGCTGTGGTCAAACCCCTAGCCTGTCAACAATAAAAAAAAGGCTATGGAAAATTTGTTGACATAGTAATCGATAGCTTTTTAAATGTTTTTTTTTGTTTTGAATACAGAATATTTAGAAAAGAAAACTATTTTTTATTAAGTAACACCGCAGAACACACAAAAACAACAAACAGAGACAACATAAAACTGGTCATACTAGGTGGTATTCTTATTCTTATTCAAAGTGGGGGCGATAGGTCCTGCACTGACGTCCCGCTTGGGGTGTATTGTGCATTTTCCCCTACCAGCGTCTACCCGAGCCAACCCAGCTCCTTGAAGCACCGGAGCGAGGCTCTGGGCCGCTGGCATAGTAGCTCCAGTGAGTTGGGTGGAAAGTTCAATGACGATGACATGAATGATGGCGAAGCAGCTTCATGCAACCTAGTAGCAATTCTAGTGGTATAACCTTAATACTAGGTGGTATGACCAGCGCTGGTCTTCCGGTGATCGCTTGTCGGTCAAACAAAACAAACATAACCGATAACAAAAACGATTATAATAAACGAAATTGAAAACGCAAACAAACGAGTGACCATAATTATGTATCATATTCAGACTTAATTATTATATTTTACCTTAAACTAGGTAAACTTCTTATCTAACTTCTTTTAATTATTTTTTTAAATTACTAGAAATTATGTTTTAATAAACATTTATTAATATTATTTCTGTTTTATTTAAATTTAACCAGCACAACGAACAATTTATTTATTTTAACTTTTTTTCGCACTTAATTGTGTTACAAGGTTACATCTCCCGTCTGTAACATGTTTTCCCAAAGCCACCTCTTGTGGCCCTACATCATAAGATTCTTTTGTTTTCTGTACTTTTGTTTCTAATTTTGGTGTGCACAATAACGAATTGCTATTTTATCTATCTATATTATTAATAAGAGAAAAGATTTGATTGATTGTTTGTTTGTATTGAATATGCTCCGAAACTACTGGACCGATTTCAAAAATTCTTTCACCGCTGGGAAGCTACACTATCTCCGGGTGACATAGGCTAATTTTTAACCCTGTATTCCCACGGGAACGGGAACTGCGCGGGTGAAACCGCGAGGCGTCCGTTAGTTTATTATAAATTAGTAAGTTTGTGCGTATTTATGTTAAAATCTATATCTATGTTTAGTTGTCTGTCTTTTTTGGTACATCTTCTAAGCAAGAGGTTGTCTAGGTAGTTACCACCGTAGTACCAGACATTCTGCCGCCAAGCAGTAGTGTTTAAACATTACTACCACCAAGCAGTTAGGTTTCATCCATTCCATCATTTATAATTATGGTTCTCATAGTACAAACTTTGCTTTAGTTTGGAGCTAGATAGCGCTGTGGGAAATGTCCGCCGTTATTTTTTTAATTTAGTATAAATAATATCAGTTTCGCCGTTCTCAAGTTATGTATTATCAACGAATATCAATTGATTGTTATTTATATTGATTTTTAGGTACTGTACTGGGATAGGAACTGTAATGTACAGATAGACACGCAAAAATCTCCAAAATAATCAGCGATAATAATATAAATATATAAATAATAAATAGATATCGTAGGACTATACACACAGCGCCATCTGGCCCCAAACTAAGCAAAGCTTGTGTGATGGAAGTCAGATAACTGATAGAATACATAAATACTTTTTTTTTTGTAAATACATACAGAACACGCAGACACAGAACAAACATTTGCTTATTCACAAAATGTTTGCCCTGAGTGGGAATCGAACCCACGCCCTACAGCTCTCAAAGCAGATATACTACCAATGAGCCAACAGGGCTGGTTTTTGTTTCATTTATGCAGGATTACTCCGACTATAGTTTCAGTAAATCAGTACGTAAATCAGTTTCAGCCACGTTCGGTGGCCTTCTTCAAGGAGTCAAGGTAGAATACACCGCGCGCCTCATCTTGCTTTGCTTGCTTGCTCAAAGTCGGTTAGGTTATTCGTCTCCTGCTTAGAGTAGGTACATACGATATATTTATACGTGAGAGTAATACCCAATGAGTAAAACAAAAATCTGTCAAAACGCCGTCAGTTTCCTTAGTAAAAGTATCAAAAAGGTGAGTACAAATAATAAAAATCTAACTATTAAATATTTTCATATCGTTAGGTTGAAAACAAGTCACTATAAAGCCAAAATTTTATTTCCCCAGAAGCACCGGCGCCGTCGCAATCCCCCACATTCACAGACTTCGGGCCGAGAACTAGCTTATGGCATATGACGACGCCCGAACGAGAGAACGCAGCCACTTTCCTCGAATTCACAACAATCACTCCTTTCACATGGCTCCAGGGTAGCTACAAATGCTTCTACTGCGATAAAACGTTCACAGAACTGCACCCAGTTTTACAGCACACGAAAACACACCCAATACCTAATCGGTCTGCCTTATTACATACGCACATCACAAATGGTAAACGAGTCATCAAAATAGATGCATCAGGACTTCAATGTAGAATCTGTGAACTGAAATACTCAGAACTAGATGATATTAGAAGACATTTGGTCACAGCTCATAAGAAAGTCTTTAATAAAGCTGGCAATGGGCTTATGGCTTACAACCTTAACACGACAAACGGAAATGTGTCATGCCACACATGCGGAATGGAGTTCACGTCTTTCTTCTATTTAAACCGTCACATGAATGTTCATGATAACTTAATCTGCGAAACGTGTGGCTTAGGATTCAGCACTCATCACAGGCTAAGAAATCACAGGGCGGTTCACCAAAAAGGCAACCACAAATGCAAGCTATGTCAGAAAGTGTTCCCCACTAAGTTAAGGTTGCGATACCACGAGACCAGATACCATGAACAGACGAATTTGAAGAAACTGAAGCCTCTTAAATGTCCCCATTGCTTAGAAAGATTCTCAGAGCACTACAGAAAGATGTCTCATTTGAAGGAAACTCATGGCATCACCTTCAAATTTGAGTGTCAGACTTGCAAGGCTGTTTACCCTACCAGAAGAGCCCTAACAGAGCATTCTAGAAAGCTCCACATACAGAATATTGTGTGTAAAATCTGCGGAAAGTGTTTTGGGACATCGGCGTCGCTAAAAATACATTTGAGAGGGCATTCGGGTGTCAGAAACTTTTTCTGTGCAGTATGTCAAAAGGCATACATGCACGAGAAGCTGCTAAGGAAGCATATGAAGACCCACGGGTATGCGGTAACCTGCCTCGAATGTGGCAACGGGTTTTTGAATAAAATTGATTTGAACAAACATCAGAAACAGTGGCATGCCGAACAGTCGCTGTCTAAAAGTTGCTCTGAAAAGGCGACCCTTTAATCAAATATACATAATGTAGGTTGGTATTCACACCGTACAATCTTAATTTCGTTTCAAATTAGTTTCAAAGCCACTTATCTTAAAATGTACACATGGTATTTTCATAAATGTACTCGTGGTATTTATTTTAGTGTTTTCCACTAATAAACTAATTTACTTATAAATGGGAAAGTTTGGATGGATGTTTGTTACTCTTTCACGCAAAAACTACTGAACGGATTTGAATGAAATTTGGTATGAAGGTAGCCGAGACCCTGGATAAACACATAGGCTACTTTTTATCCCGAAAACATGTAGTGGGTAACACCGAGGGGCGCAGCTAGTGTCTTATACATGAAATAAAACTCGGTTAACAAACTTTATTTTTTAAATTCTATATAGGTTCACGTTTGACCCCTTACTATCTGATGTTAAGCAACGATATGCGACCACGTTTACCTAGAAGGAATCTGTCTGCTGCACTACAGCTATACGTTAAAGCAGCAGACAGGGTTACATATTATTAATAAGTCATCAGTTATGGTTACAATAAAAATATTTTGTATTTGTATTTTGTTTACTCTGGATTTCATAACACCTATATTCGTCTAAAAGGAAACCAATTAGAAAACTAAAACGCAGACTCCATTGCCGCGTTGTATGGCAAAATTCTGTGCAAAACTGAGCGTCTTGGTTACGTGTGGCATCCAAACGAAACGTTATAATAAGCGTTAATATATATTTGAATATTGTGGATTATCAAAATTCAATTTTGCGACAACATTTGACATTGCATTAGATTGTTCTGACAGATATAAGTTCAGTCATCTACTTCCACGTTACTAAAAGCATTACCTACAGAAAACCAGCAGATACTGCTGTAGATAAAGTATTTAAAAAAGATTTCTGTTTTCCCAGGAACACCGGAAAGACTGCGGATCGCTCCTCGAACGAGCATATGGCAAATGACGACATCAGAACGGCAGAACGCTGCCACCTTCCTGGAATACACGACTATCAAGCCCTTCTTCTACCAGCAGGCCAACTTCAAATGCTTCTACTGCAACGAAATCTTTCCTGAAGTGCAATCTGTCTTATATCATATCGAATCCCATATGATTCCAAATAGACCCACTTTATTAAAACAGTATCTTCGCAAAGGCAAAAGAGTGATAAAAGTTGACATATCAGAACTAAAATGTAGGATATGCGAGCTGAAGTATTCTGATTTGGATGATATCAGAAAGCACTTGATAACTGTACACAAGAAAGAGTTCAATTCGGCAGGAAATGGCCTCATACCATACGATCTCAGCACGAGAAACGGTCTCATGTCGTGCCACAAATGTTACAAAGAATTCAACTCTTTCTTCTCGCTGAACCGTCATATGAACGTCCATTTTAGCGTGGTCTGTGAAACATGCGGCCTCGGATTCATGTCTCACCAACGTCTCACTAATCACAGGATTGTACACGAAAACGGAACCCACAAATGCCAGAAATGTCTCGAAGTTTTCCCCACAAAACTCAAATTACGTTACCACACCTTCAAAAAGCATGAAGTGTCAAACGTCAAGAAACTGAAACCGCTCAAATGCCCTCATTGCTTGGAACGATTTTCAGAGCATTATAAAAAGATGACACATTTAAAACAGGTTCACGGGATCTCCTTCACATTTGAATGTCCTACTTGTAAAGCTGTTCTTCCTACTAGGAGAGCATTAACTGAACACACAACTAAGCTTCATACGAAGAAAATAGAATGTAACGTCTGCGGGAAATGTTTTGGGACGACTACGTTGCTCAAAATGCACGCGAGGGGTCATACGGGGGAGCGCAACTTCTTCTGTTCTGTATGCAACAAGCCCTATATGCATGAGAGGACTTTACGTCAGCATATGAGGGTCCATGGCTCTGTCTGGAAGCTGACATGCTCGGAATGTGGCAGCGGCTTCCAAAATAGGAGCGATTTCAACAAACATATGGCGCAGTGGCATGCTGCCGCAGTTAACTTTAATGGCATATCTCCTAATCAGAGTTAGCAGTTCGAAGCCAATGTAAAGGTTCCTCACATACATGACCAAAGAAAATCAGAAGTAGTTTCTAGGTAAAACGGTATACAGCAAACATTTTTTTATTAATATAAAACAAATCTGCTTGCGTTTTATCGTAATCTTCCTTGATGTTATTATTGTTGGTTTTTTACGCCAACCTTAAAAGCTTTGCCATTATTACTATCCATCCCAAGGTCGTCTGGAAGAAATCCCTCTAGACGATAAGGTCGCCGTTGTATTTGTCTATGTTATTTTTTTTCATTATATCTTTTTTTAATTTTGTAGAGTTTTGGCGGGAACGCGGGAAGAGTCGTGTCGCTTCGTTGTATTTTTTTCCAAAACTAGTGTTTTGTCGAGTGTTTATGCATAAAAATGGTGGTGTTTTATTCATAAAGTGCCGAATTACAAGCGCGAGTGTGGGAAAATGATGTAATGTGGTGAAACATGAGTTTTCGTGTTGCTTCCAAAACTCCATCGAAGCTTTATAGTAAAGTTGCCACTACTTTACTAAAGCATGACTGGCACGAACTGACACGAACTGGACTTGACTAAGACGACTTTGACGATAACCATAGTTAAGATACAGCAGAAATATCACTGAAGACGAGGCAGTATGGCTTTATAGCTTTAGCCTACCCGAAAGGGCAAATTAACGAAAAAAAAAAATTAATTTTGTATGTATGTTGCACCTACAAAGTTATATTTTATTCTTGTTAAGTGAATATGCGGGTAGGATGGAGCACGCTTGCCTAAAAGATACCTATATACTTTCGAATGTACTGATCACTGATGTCCTAAAACCGGCTAGCTTGCATATTCGTTAACTAATAAATAATAGCATCGAGGTAAAAAGCATTTTGCTAGCATAAATATAGTTTTATTTTTTATGAAAACTGAATATTTATCATATTTACTTTAAATTGAAAAAAAAAACGAAATTATTTTTTTGAAGTTTAAAATCTAAATCTCCCCTTTCCCCATTGGCCCCTTCACTAAATGAAAATTCCTCACAATTAATTTCATAACAGACGCATAAAATGAAGAAACAATGCTTAATCGCGAATGTAATCGTCATCGCAAAGAAAATGTAGGTAAATCTACACGTGCCTTATCGCACTATTCTTATATCTTTCCCACTAAGCAGATAGATTATTGTTTATACTTGTAGATTGTCGAATAAGGAAAGACGATTAATTTTACAAGTTATATTTTACAAACGAGTACGTTGTTTTTTACAATATTTTAAATCGAATGACATGACGCTTCTCGGTGTTGCCACGCGTGAAAAAAAGATCCTAGTGTTGCAACTGCAGCGTGAACAATTATATATAAATCTCCGAATCTGTTGAATCTGTTTTTATAACAGCCCCACGGCTGGGCGCGGGACCGGTTCCCATTAAATAATAAACAAATAGATAAATTTGTGAACTTTTTATGTGTCGCCAATACCACGAAATTGCTATCGCAAAGAACTCTCGGAGGGTTCATCATGATGTTTTCCTTCACCGTTTGAAATCATAGGCAATACGCACATAACTTAGAAAAGACGTGACGTGGGAATCGAACCCAGTACCTCCAGATTGGAAGACAGACGGTTTCCCAACCAGGTTTAAACGCAAAAAAACGCCGCAAGTCTTCTTCTATCACTCAGGTTAAAAAGTTATTATCCAAAGATCAGAAAAAAAGTTATCTGCCTGCATTACTTATCTGCTGATTTTCAAATGTTAAAAATAAAACGCAAGAAAACACACCAAGTTGCCTATCCACATACTAAAAATTATACTTTCTCCGCAGATCCAAAGCCTGAAGACTCCAAGCAGCGCGAGATCACCAGCCTGTGGGAATTAACTCTCTCAGAACGCACCAACGCATCTCGATTCGTAGAGTTAACCACCGCCAGGCCTTTCGTCTACTGCCGCTACTTCTTCAAATGCTTCTTCTGCCACGAACACCACTCCGATATTAAAAAACTCCTCGAACATACATCGACCCACGACATCCCTGCACAAACTAAAATATTAAAAGAACTCTTGAAGAAGGGCAGAAGAACATTAAAAGTCGACATTTCGCAGCTAAAATGTCGAGTGTGCTCGAAAAATTTCACTGAACTCGATTTAATCAGAGATCATTTGACTACAGACCACGGTGTAGAATTCACGCAATCAGGAAACGGTGTGGTAGCATACAATTTAGCGACGGAAAACGATCTATTCTGCTGTCATATGTGCAGCAAAAAGTTTCAGACATTTATTCTTCTGAACAGACACATGAACGTACATTTCAGTAATTCTGTTTGCGAAATATGCGGCGCAGGTTTCATGACGCACCAGAGATTGATGCAGCATAAAGAAATACACCAACCGGGCGGGCATCCGTGCAATAGATGCAATAAAGTCTACACAACGAGTTCTAATCTAAAATTCCATATAGAAAAGACTCATGAAGGCAACAAAAGGACGCGACTGTTACGTTGCCCGCACTGCAGTGAACGTTTCACGGAACATTTTAGAAAATTGAAGCATTTGAAAGAAATACACGGTATAACGTTCACTTTCGAATGTGATGTTTGTAAGCTGACATTCCAGAGTAGAAGGGCTTTAACAACGCACACAAACAGACAGCATTCTTCTAAAACTCAGTGCGAAGTGTGTAAGAAATGTTTTAGCTGCATCACAGCTCTGAAAGTCCATATACGCTGTCATTCGAGTGAAAGAGATTATCTTTGTGAGATTTGCCAGAAGTCTTACAGACATAAGAAGAGCTTGAAGTACCATATGCGGAGCCATGCAAATGGTGAACAATTTATTAAGTTTACCTGTCCGGACTGCAACAGTGGGTTCCATAACAGAAGCGATTTTAATAACCACGTCAAAGAGTGGCATCCGAGTAGCTATTTTGACTATGTCGTTCACTAATCGAAATAATAAATACAGATAGGTATTTTCAAATTATAATTATTTCTTTCAAAAATTCGTTAATAGAATAATATGTCTTCGCAATAAGAAATCTTTTAAGATTAAATTTAAAAATATTTCTATTTTGAACATATTTCTATGTTTGGGGTGAGCAAAGCGACATTTTGGCTAACGTAAAATATTGTTATGCCGTTTAACTGTCAAAGTGCTATAATTTTCTTAATTATTTTTAACAAGATTATTTTTTGATAACACCGATGTTATAAAGCGGATTCCGTAATATCGTTTCAAATATATCATTAGAAAAAGTTTTAAACACTTATTCCATCTCAATGGGTAAAAAACAAAATGATTGTTCAATATGTATACACTCAGTTTATTTACTACTAGCGGACGCCTCGCGGTTTCACCCGCGTAGTTCCCGTTCCCGTGGGAATACAGGGATAAAAAGTAGCCTATGTGTAGCAATAGTTATAGTCGAAGTCCAGTCTTGATCAAGTACGGTCCGTATCAGTCAAGTCTAGTCATGCTTTAGTAAAGTAGTGGTAACTTTACTATAAAGCTTCGATGGAGTTTTGGAAGCAACACGAAAAGTCATGTTTCACCACATTATATCATTTTCCCACACTCGCGCTTGTGATTCGGCACTTTATGAACAAAACACCGCCATTTTTATACATAAACACTCGAAAAAACACTAGTTTTGGAAAAAATACAACGCGGCGACACGACTCTTTCCGCGTTCCCACCAAAACTCTGCATCCCCTACCAGCGTCTACCCAAGCCAACCCAGCTCCTTGAAGTACCGGAGCGAGGCTCTGGGCCGCTGGCATAGTAGCTCCAGTGGACGAGATGGAGTTTTAAGGTGGTTCGATTTCCATACAAATATTTTTTTTCCATTTATGGACAAATG
The DNA here is from genome assembly GCA_905404145.2 of Biston betularia. Classification (NCBI taxonomy): domain Eukaryota; kingdom Metazoa; phylum Arthropoda; class Insecta; order Lepidoptera; family Geometridae; genus Biston; species Biston betularia. Next base: position 4,463,492 of record FR989890.1, read on the forward strand.
GAGCATAATTTTGCAGTAAAATCACAGCTACTGGCATTTATTTTGGACTTTGTTAGCGGTAAATCACAATTGCTTTAATAAAACAGTAGATTATTGGCATAAAATCAAATTTATCAATGATTAATTAATTTCGAATTTTAATTTACCGCAAATAAACACCAAAAATAAATGCCAGTGGCTGTGACTTCACTGTAAAATTATGTTTCATTTGTCTATAAATGGCAAAAAATTATTTGTATGAAAATCGAACCACCTTACGCATGATAGCGAAAAGCAGTCTGTCTGTTGCGGTGATTTAGATGTACGAAATGTAATTAACGATAGTGAAAAAAATCGGACTTTTGTGGCCATAGTACCTAAAGATGTGTCAATTTTCAAAGATACATAACTTAAGTAATATGGGTTTTTACCGCATTACGTAGTTTCGAGACTTTTGTATATCAACAGCATATGAGACTCCTAGTTATATATATCGTGTGCAGTATTGAGTGATATTTAGAAAGAAAATATAAAATTATGACAATTGGTGTTGTTTCATTTTAAAATAGATCTTAAATAAAATCACTTCAAAACACAAAACATTATAAATGTGAAAGTTTGAATGGATGTTTGTTACTCTTTCACGCAATAACTACTGAACGGATTTGGATGAAATTTGGTATGGAGGTAGCTGACACTTTTTTTTTTATTTAAAAAGTAATGAGACGAACGAAATGCTCTCCTGATGGTAAGAGATAACGCCTGTCCATGACTATTGCGGCGATACACAAAACTTTTAAGTAATAAAACAAAGTCCAGGGCATCACTGCTTTGAGACTCTCGATGGTTAGTCTCAACAGTCCAGTAATTTCGCTAGCTGCAGTAGGTTCAAACTGGAACATAGTAATGTTTACACACTACAGCTTAGCGGCAGAATAACTAATACTCCAGTGGTACCTACCTAGACGACCTCCTGCTAAAAAGATCTACTACCGAGTAAAACATAGATTATCACAGGCTACTTATTATCCCGAAAACATGTAGCGGGTAACACCGCGGGGCGCAGCCAGTTGGTAAATATGTTCCATAGGGATCTTAGCAGATCGTCGGTAGGTACCACCGCAGTATCAGATTTTCTACCCGCCAAGCAGTTGTATATAACCATTGCTGTATTACGGTTTGAAGGGTGCAGCAAAATTAGTCTTGACGACTAACCATCGAAAGTCACACAATAATAAGCGCCAAAGTAGCGATGTTTTGTATCTCGATTATAAACGACTTGTATTCGTATCGACATCCACAAAAATGTGTATGACATTTGTACAGCTTTGTATGCTATCGAGGACTTGAAACCTTTACGATAAGAATTCGATAAATTTTCGTGATCGAGGCTCTGAACTCAGTTTACTTATTCAAAGTTTTGGGTACCGCCGCAATGGTCATGGAAATACGTTACCACTTACCATCAAAAGAGCATCTCGCTCGTCTCATTACTTTTACATTAACAAAAATAAATGTCTGCCGGTTCACAAAGAAAAAAAATACAAAGAACACGAGTTTATAAATAGTGTTTTATTTAAATAAAAAAAATATTTACAAATACAACAAAAGTAAAGGTTAACATCATATTTTTAAATTTCTGCTATAGTCATTTGACAGATGTAATAAAATTCTGAAAGTCAAATAAAATTTTGTAAATTCTCATTTGAAAACGTAGGTAAACAAGTTTTCAGCGCCCACCAGGGGGCGCTGTCTCTGTTTCCATAATGTTTTGAAGTATCACGTATTTCATAAGTTTCTGTTACTACAGAAACTTATTAGTATAGAGAAACGGGGGTCCGTCTCGAAAAACAAAAAAATATATCATCCCAGACACAACCTAGTTTTATATTAAAAAAAATAAGTACATAATTATATATTTAGTACGATTGCACAATTAGAAGACTTTTGTTTCGATGTCAAATCGAGGTTATATCCAGAATTTAGCAATACTGGCACTTCTTACAACGGGCACTTCTTATAACGGGCACTTTTCAAACAAAGTAATTTGCAAATCGCGTAAGACGTCATTTCCTATGAGCAACTCAAACGTAACGTGGCCGTTTATTTTTCTTTTTCCGCGTATTGAACTCTTGAATATGAACGGCAATGAAATGTTTAAAAACGCAACTAGATTTGTTACACATTCGTTTAGAAATATCTAAACGTTACAAGTGTTTTACGCAGTAAATATTATGCGAGTTACTGAAACAGGGCGCAGTTTTGCAATAGGTGCACATCTCGCGTGCAGCTCTCATAAGAAGCACTAATCGTAACGAGCAATTTTGGAAATGATCATTCCCAAAATGAGCACTTTTCAGATAAGGCAATGAGCCCGATAATTTGCAAATGCTATCTGTACTGTTGATTGCTGATACGTAAAAAACGTTTTTACGTGAATACGTATTACATTTTAATACATTTTTGAGCATTAAGAAATCCTAGCGCTTTCAATGTTTCAAATGCTTATTTTGAAAAGTGCTCATTGTGAGAAATACACTTATTACAATACGTACATTTTGTTGTTTATATTCTGGAATAACCCTTTTTGAGTTGTTTTAAAACACAAACTAGTCTTTTAAAATAAATAAATATCAATTTTTCACACAGCGCCATCTAGCCCCAAACTAAGCAAAGCTTGTACTATGGGAACCAGATACACCGATAGAATATTTATTTAAACGTAGTTATTTTGTTGTAAGTACATACTTATGAAAACATACAGAACACCCAGACACAAAATATAACACAAATAGAATTTTATTGCTTATTTTATCCATAAATTTGCGGAGAAAAACCTTCGACTTTTATTTATAATATTATGTACCAACATAATATATTTATTTACAACATCAACAATTTATTTACTAACTATAAGTACAAATAATTATATCACAAAAAGATAGTGATGAATTCTCACTAACATATTTATTCACCAAAAGTTTAAGTTTTTATAGGTTTTGAACCCACTCCCCTGGCATTTCAAGTCTGAACACTCCACACCACCGAGCTAAGCAGTAACAACTTCTCCGACTTAAATACCCGCATTATTATTTTAATATTTCCGTCTAATACCAAGGTAAAGCTATCCGGACAGTATTTGAATGGGTAACCGCGAGTGGCATTTACAACTGAATGCTACCGTGCTAGATCGGATGTTAAATTCTCAGTAGCAGATATTTTATCTATAGAATAGTAATCAAGTTATATTGAATGGGTGACCGCGAGTGGCATTTACAACTGAATGCTACCGTGCTAGATCGGATGTTAAATTCTCAGTAGCAGATATTTTATCTATAGAATAGTAATCAAGTTATATTAAATGAGTGACCGCGAGTGGCATTTACAACTGAATGCTACCGTGCTGGATCGGATGTTAAATTCTCAGTACCAGATATTTTATCTATAGAATAGTAATCAAGTTATATTGATTGAGTGACCGCGAGTGGCATTTACAACTGAATGCTACCGCGCTAGATCGGATGTTAAATTCTCAGTACCAGATGTTTTATCTATAGAATAGTAATCAAGTTATATCAGAAGCCTTTATGTGGTACATTACCGACAATAGGGCTGGCCACTAAACATACACGATCTATTATTTTTTTAATGACTACTTGTTATTTTTTAGCTACCGATATAAACCTATTTAACAACACCGATAGATAATATAATATTAAATATTGCACGTCGAGTCTTTTTTTTACGGTCGACAGGCTAAGTGTTTGACCACAGCTCACCTGATGTTAAGTGACGGTGTGGTCGGAGATGGTAAAACACACCTAGCCTGGAATGGAACTGGCTCTCAAGTGAGGCTGCCGGAACACACCATTAGATGCTTGGCGGCTGATTTTGAACTTGAGGGTGGTGGCTAGCCAGCCACTTCGTATCTTCGATTAGTTCTTCTAAAGTATCAGTTTTAGATTCGATTTTTACTATCCTTTGGTACGTCAACACAGAGTGGTTTGTAATAAGTCCAAACGGAAAGGTAAGTACAATATTTCACTACTGTAATTATTTTTTTTTACAAAAGACTAGGCATTTGGCCATGTTCTGACCTGATTGGAAGCTACAATGTGACCCAAGATGAAACGATCCCGGGATTTTATTTAGAATGGGGACGATAAAGCGGGGTATGGTAGATCTCTTCAGGAGGTCGTCTGGTACCAACGCGGTATCAGATATTCTGCCGCCAAGCGGTAGTGTGTAAACATTACTATGCCCCAGTTTTAAGGGTACTGCAGCTAGCGAAATTGCAGGGCTGTCTCAAAGTAATGAGCACCAAAGCAGCGATGCCCTGGACTTTGTTTTGCTACTCAAAGTTCTGTGTATCGCTGCAATGGGCATGGATATCACGACCCGCTTGGTCTTGGTTTGGCAGCGTCTACCGGAGCCAACCCAGTCCAAAGAATCCTGGGGAAAGGCAACGACTTCTGCACATCAGCAGTTCTTACAAGGAAGGCGGAATCTACACGAGAAAGATTTCAAATTGAATGCAATTGCTTCCCAATGCTATCATCAATATCCACCTTCCTTTCGTGTACCCTCAGATGTCCTTTCAGCGTACACTTCTGAGTGAAAGCCCTCCCACAAACGGGACAAACAAATCTCTTATCATTGTCATGTATCCTCATATGCTCCCTCAAGGTCTTCTTCCTTTGATAAGACTTCTGGCAAACATTGCAGACGTGAATTCTCTCCCCGTCGTGCTTAATCATATGCATTTTCAAAGCATTCTTTGTATAAAACGCTAAATCACATTTATCACATTTATGATTGCGTTCGTTCAAATGATCCCTCCGCACATGACTGGAGAGGTGACCGGGAGTGATATAACTCTGTGGGCAAGCTTTACACTTGTATCTCTTCAATTCTTCATTATGAACTTCGGCTAAATGTTTTTGCCTTGCATAAAACGATGTCAATGATATGTTACAACGTTTGCAAGCGTATCTAACCCCAGCTTTGTGCTCTTTGGATACGTGATTCTCTCTCTTCGTAACTCTATCGAAGACTGCATCGCAATATCTGCAGGGGAACTGCCCTTCCTCGTGGGTTCGCATGTGACCTCTAAGTCTAGCTTTCGAAGCGAAAGCTTTACCGCAATTCTCGCAAATGTAGTTAGGGTAATGGACGTTCATATGAGTATTTAAACTGACAAAGTTTAGGAATCGTTTCTTGCACACCGGACAGTCTACTTGGTCTTTTTCTAATTTGAAAGGCAAGTTGTTCCATTTTTTCGGTGCGTTTTTTAAACGTGTACAATTCTCCATGTGTACCTTTAATTCGTCGTAATTCGATATATCCGCCGTACAGATTTTGCATCTAAGCTTTGTTACGGACTTGAAAAATCTATGCGAGTCGGAAAACAACATTTTGTTGAATGCCAGGTGTATGTTATACTTTGTGTGTTGGCAGATATGAGATTTCAGTTCGTCCAAGTTGTTCGAAGTCTCCGGACATATTGAGCATGATAGCGCACGGTTTTTTCTTATTTTGAATGGGAACAAGCCGACTTGCAACATCGTTTCCGTTTCGTGGATATCGTGCGGTAGTTTTCGTGAGTATTTTATTGGCTTTTTGGATCTTTTCGGCTTTTTTATTTCTACACTTTCCCTCTTGATTGGTGGTTTGAAATCTGTAAAATAAAAAATAAAATAAATATCGTAGGACTATACACACAGCGCCATCTGACCCCAAACTAAGCAGAGCTTGTGTCATGGAAGTCTGAGTGGAAGTCAGATAACTGATAGAATTTATGTATACTTTTTTTTGTAAATACATACTTATAATACATACAGCACAGTTGTTGCGATGATAGCTCAGTGGTTAGCGCGGTAGGTTCGCATGCCGAAGTGCGTGAGTTCAAACCCCAACAATGAGCTTGAGCTGCCGGTGAAGGAAAACATCGTGAGGAAACCATAGCATGGTGGTAGGGTACTTTCTAGTACTCGGCTGGCTAGCTACCACCCTCAGTTGAAAATCTGCCGCCAAGCATCAAACGGTGTGTTCCGCCAGCCTCACTTGAGAGCCAGTTCCATTTCAGGCTAGGTGTGCTTTACCATCTTCGATCACACCTTCACTTAACATCAGGTGAGCTGTGGTCAAACACCTAGCCTGTCAACAATATATGAAAAAAAAAGTTCACACAGACCGAACAAACATTTATTTATTCACAAAAAAAAGTTAAAACATATTATGCTATTAAAGATTATTTTTTTTCACGAATTCGTCTGCAATCGGCTATTAGCCATAGTCAGATCTTCTCTGCGATAATTTATGGTGGGTGCAGTTCTCTTAAACAGCACCATAAATGTCTACAAGAAATTAAAAAGTTTCTCTGGTTTAAATTGCTATTTAAGGTATGAAGCAAAATGTATTTCAATGTGAAAGTAATTAGACGAATGGGACGCTGTCCTGTTGATAGATAGATATATATTGACAGCCCTGTTGGTTCATTGGTAGAATGTCTGCCTCAAAAGCGGAAGGGCGCGGGTTTGATTCCCACTCAGGAAAGACTTTGTGGTACAAACAAAATGTTTGTTCTGTGTCTGGGTGTTCTATATTTATTACAAGTATTTACAAAAAAAACGTATTTAAGTATTCTATCAGTTATCTGACTTCCATAGCACAAGCTTTGCTTAGTTAGGGCTCAAATGGCGCTGTGTGTTATGTCCTTTATTTATTTATTAAAACATAATTATATTACGTTAAAATAAATATTACAAAACCATGTTTGTTTTATAATTGATCAGATTAAGAGTAGAAAAAATAATTAAATACTGTTTTTTGTCAAACATTGTAAACTACCATTATAAAATATATTTTATGCACTGTTTTTTTTTTTCTTTAGTATTGGCGTCGCATCTTGAGCATTTGCCAGTGTCAAGTGTTTCATATTTTCAAGTTTTAAAAGTTAAATCAATTGCCTCGTAGCCATAGTTATAGTTAAAGTCCAGTCTTGGTCAAGTACAGTCCGTGTCAGTCAAGTCCAGTCATGCTTTAGTAAAGTAGTGGCGACTTTACTATAAGCTTCGATGGAGTTTTTGAAGCAACACGAAAAGTCATGTTTCACCGCATTATATCATTTTCCCACACTTGATCCGGCACGTTATGAACAAAACATCACCATTTTTATGCATAAACACTCGACAAAACACTAATTTTGGAAAAAAATACAACGGTGCGACACGACTCTTCCCGCGTTCCCGCCAAAACTCTGCGAACAGAGTACAAATGAATACCTTCAACATTTGAGTAAGCAGGTTCTTTCAAGGAGTATTTTTTAAGAAACTTTTTACCATCCTGATTATTACCTTGATCCTTTGCATCATCAACATCATCAGTGTCGTTGGGCAGGTCGGAGAAGTCATCAAATGTTGGTCCCTCATCAGCAACCTCTTGCTTCACCATCATCAAATCTTCTGAAAAGAAAAACAACACAGATTTGGACGTGGTAATTTCAGAACGCAGAACTGATGGCTGTATGGGGCTGTTTTTTTTTTTTTTTTTTATAGTAGGCAGGCTTGCGTTTGACCGCCATCCCGCCTGATGTTAAGCGAAGATGCGGTCTACGGTGGAGCACGGTGGAGCTTGTCTAGAAGAAACCGATTCACTCGCGACTTGAAGGTACCCAAACTATATTCATTGGGGAACACCCACTCGGGCAGCTGATTCCAATGTCCAATGATTGTAAAGTTCCGGAGTGGAAACCACGGACCGGGGAGCGCAGCGTAGGACGTCCACCCACAAGGTGGACAGACGACCTAGTAAAGATGCAGGAAATGAAATGAAATGAAATGAGATTTATTCACGAAAAATAGGGTTTACATTGGTGTTATTATAATTATATTAGTAATTTCTCCTATTTTGCCGTAACTCGGCATGTCAATTAATTATAGAACAAATTGCATAAAACAGTATAGATTAAAATAAACAATATCAAGTTTGATACAGATAAATAATTGTTTTAAAAAATTAATAATTATGTTAATGTCAAAGTCAAATATAATATTAGGTAAATGGTCCAGTCAAAATAAAATATAATTAATTAAAGCAGGAGAACGCGCTGGATGCGAGCCGCTTCCAACCGGTCTTTGTGGAAGTCAATGGGGGAGACCTATGTCCAGCAGTGGACGTCCTACGGCTATAATTATTATGAATGAATTCCAGGTAACAGAAATTAATTTTTTATTAAGTGATTTATCCTTGTTTTATGCCACAAAATATTTTAACATGAATGCTCTTTTTTATGGTTGACAGTGTTACTTCACATCAGGTGAGCTGTGGTCAAACACCTAGCCTGTCACTTAACATCAGATGAGCTGTAGTCAAACACCTAGCCTATAAACAATAAAAAACAGATATAGTGGAGTGTGTATATTTACTAGAAGACTAGAAACAAAACTTGTGGGTTCGATTCCCACTGAGGACAAACATTTTGTGGTATAAACATAAGTTTGTTCTGTGTCTGGGTGTTCCGTATGTATTATACTCAGTGCTCGAAACGGACCGGAACGCTGCACCTTTCTGTTTCGTGAAATCACAGTTCCGTTTCGTTAAAGTTTTCCTTACATCGTTCTGGTTCGACAAAAAGCAAAACAAAACTTAATTAAAATACCTATCGGAGGATTTGGAGGGAAATGCGTCCCGGTTCGTAAAAAAGTATTTAGATAGATAGATAGATAAAACTATTTATTGTGCACATCATAAATAGAAAAGAGTACAGACAACAAAGAACCTTATGAACTAGTGCCACAGGTGGCGGCCTTATCGCTAACAGCGATCTCTTCCAGGCAACCAAGAAAAGAAAAATACGATAGAGAACAAAAAAATAAATTTAAGTATTTACATAATTATGTATTAATTCGATCGTCAAAAAATTCATTCACAAATTAATTTATATAACTAGGTATTTAATTACAAGTGTATTATTGTCTAAACATTAGTAATAGAAACTAAGTGTTCTTAAAAAAAACACTTAAAACACTAACACACTTCTTTTTTTTATGTGAAAATTAATGAGTCGAACGAGACGCTCTCCTGATGGTAAGAGATAACGTCTGTCCACGACCATTGCAGCGATACACAGAACTTTGAGTAACAAAACAAAGTCCAGGGCATCACTGCTTTGGCGCTTATTACTTTGAGACTTTCGATGGTTAGTCTCAACAGCCCAGTAATTTCGCTAGCTGCAGTACCCTTCAAACCGGAACACAGTAATGTTTGCATACTACTGCTTGGCGGCAGAATATCTGGTGCTGCGGTGGTACCGACCTAGACGACCTCCTGCTAAGGAGATCTACCACCAAGTAGTACACACTATACTAACATAAACACTATATTTTATTTATAATTATTTATTATATTTTACTTACTATGCAGTTTGTATGTAGTCTCGAGCATGTGGAGGGATTCCTCCACCTGGAGTCGGAATCGAACAACGTCCCGCAGCCGCACGACGCAGCCGTCACAGATGAGACGTTTGGTGTCACCCAGGTCCAAGAGAGAGATCTGCAAAATACAAAATACAAATATTATATCTATCAATACTATTACAAAGGACACACAACGGAAATTAGCATCTCATGTTAATGCACTAGCTACAAAGTTAACAGGTTCCGGAAGTACATGTTACACAACACTAAGGAGGAACAGTATTCCGAGCCTTATTAAACGATTTGCCAAAGATTTGTGAGAGGGATGTCAATGGACAACTCCTCACTGCCGTAAAACACAAAAATATGCAGAAGATTCAGACAGAAAAACAGCTAAATGTCTCCGACAGATTGCTGTGTTGAGCGCGATATTTAAAAAAAAAATACTATTATAAAGAGGAAAGACTTGATTGTATGTTTGTATTGAATAGGCTCCGAAAATACTGGACCATTTTCAAAAATTCTTTCACTGTTGGGAAGCTACACTATCCCCGGGTGACATAGGCTACTTTTTATCCCTGTATTCCCACGGGAATGGGAACTAAGCGGCTGAAGCCGCGAGGTGTGCCCTAGTCTATTATATACAAAACTAGCGGACAGTAGTTTCAGAACCTATTCAATACAAACAAACAATCAAATCTTTCCTCTTTATAATGATATAGATAAGTATGTTTTTATAATAATAAAGTATTTAAGTATTATATCAGTTATCTGACTTCCATAGTACAAGCTTTGTAATGCCTATGATATCCTAATAATATTATAAATGTGAAAGTTTGTGAGTATGGATGTATGGATGGATGTTTGTTACTCTTTCACGCAAAAACTACGGAACAGATTTCGATGATATTTTTTATGGAGGTAGCTGACACCATGGATTAACACATAGGCTATTTTTTATCCCCAAAACATATAGCATGTAACACCGCTAGTTTATTATAATCAGACCATCTGCTGGTGACTCTATAGAAGTCATCTGAGGCCAACAGAAACAGCCGTTCATTCAGTAAAATCCAAATCAAGCCATGGTAAAGTTCTGGTTACTATCCTAGAAGTTTCTATGGGATTTGCAATACAAAATATTTCACCATTCAATCCATCCACTTGACCCTTGTGTAGCGATGATAGCTCAGTGGTTAGCGCGGTCGGTTCGCATGCCGAAGGGCGTGGGTTCAACCCCCAAGAATGAGCTTGAGCTGCCTATGACGGGAAACATCGTGAGGAAACCATAGCATGGTGGTAGGGTACTTTCTAGTACTCGGCTGGCTAGCTTCCACCCTCAAGTTGAAAATCTGCCGCCAAGCATCTAACGGTGTGTTCCGGCAGCCTCTCATCGACTACACCGTCGCTTAACATCAGGTGAGCTGTGGTCAAACACCTAGCCTGTCAGCTATAAAAAAAAAACCCCCCTAAAATTTGGCATAAACTGATAGAATTTTTATCACACTGATACTATAAAGGTGAAAGTTTGCGAGTATGTACAAGTGTGTTTATTTCTTTTCACTTCTTCACACTCAAACGGCTGGACTAATTTGGATGAAATTTGGTATGGAGATAGCTGAGACCCTGGATCTCAGCTACCTCCATACCAAAGTTTAAGACATAGGCTACTTTTTATCCCGAAAAATGTAATGTTCACATGGGAACAGCAGATAACACCGCTGGGCACAGCTATTATTAAATCAGTCTAAATCATAGTCAAAGTCACACAAAGTAAGTCTTTTTCGAATCTGATTATACCATCGGGTAGTAAAACAAAAATGTCACAATTTTTATATTACATACTTAAAAAAGTAATGACATTGAACATGCAGAAGTTTTGGAAGATTATGTACAATGAGATGACATAGAGATCTGTATTCCCACCAAAACTACCTAAATTATAAATACTTACCAATTATATTGTAAGCTCTTTAATTTAAATAGAAGTAGGTACTTAAATAAATTAAACGTAAATTTAACTAGAAAAGTGTAGAATACAAGCCTGGGAACTAACACTTACCTATTATCAATTAAATAAAATATATTTAGTATGTTATTTTTGTTTTTAATGTATATACCATGGTACATATTCTGAATATAATAATAAACCTAAATAAATAGCCAGGGATAAGATACTGTAAATAATATTTAACATCTGACACATAAAAGATTTCAAGGAACAAAATCTAATTTTTTAAGAACAAACATACTTGAGAATTAGAATGACTTTATTATTTGTATGCTGCCTAGCATATGGATAGTAAAAACCAGTCACACTAAATATTAATTTATTTGCGAAACTGTTTAGCATAGATGTAGTTTTATATCTACAATGTATATTTTTATCAATATGTATTAAATTGTTCTTGGCAATGTTGCGAAGTGGAATAAGAAATTACTATAAGTGAAACTGAGATTAAAATACATTGGAGATGTGTACTTACGTTGATGGAGAAGCATTTTTGCAGCATTTCAGTGTAATCTTCCGTTAGTCCATTGTGTTTATGATCAACCAACATACTTCTCACTGCACCTTCGTTTAAACATAAATTACACACACCCAGCTGCGGTAAAGTCTCAACTATTATATCGGCGTCCATCGTAAAATATTTATCGTGCTGTTTTCCAGCGTAAAACCAATTCATTCATTGTTTTCTAATAGGAAATTTTAATTTTCTAATATATGGACAGCAAAGACGACATTTTTCACTTTGACTTCACTGTTTACTGACTGACTTTTGGTTCTTGTTGACTTTGACGTTTAATTTCTAAGGAACAATTTTTTTTATTTTTGGCAGTTTACTTTGTAGATTTTGCCAACACTTCTAACTTTTTTATGTATTTCGCGAATCATTTAATTAGATTAAGAGATTAATTAGAGAAGTTAAACATACATGCACTTAAAATCAGTCAATTTACCAAACAACACATAGTTTGCGGTTAGAAGGCGTTATATAAAATATCAATAATGATATCCGCTCACTGTCATTTCAAATTTGTTGTTTTTATTTAATCTATTTATTTTTATTTGTGTGTGTTGTCTGTACTTATCTGTTGTTGTGGCTAGTGTTTTGTAAGGAAAAATCAATGTTTTTCTTTCTTTATCAATTGACCTTCGCTGTTTATTTATTGCGATACAGCAAGGCAGCTGCAAAATTAAGTGTGATTTTCAGGTAATGTTTAAAATTTCCTCAATTCAGTAATCCAGGAAACATAATAAAAAAGTAACTATCCTAAAATAATACGAGCAATACCAAACTCATAGTCAAGAAAATTGATTAAAACTACAAAATTTCCAACAATTTATTTATTACAAACAAATCGTTTCATATACAAATGTTTTACAAACACCGACCAACTGCTCAATTTCAAGATGAATAATGTGTTTTAAAAAACACATCGAAATCAGCACTCTACAACCTCATACTCAGAGAACAATAGTAAACCTAAATTAAAACATTGAAAAATAAAATATTAAGTAATGACACATTCAATTTCGAACATCATCAGCCCTTAAGAGCCTAATTAACATAATAAAGAATCAGGTTTGCAATGGCAACTTTCAAAATAGCACAAGTTTAAAAAAAACTTTAAAAAATAGTAAGAGATTTGCACTAGCACTATTTTTATAATTTCTATTGGACAACTCAAATGAAGACATACAGCTTGGCAAAAAGACAAAAAATAGATGGGAACACAATCTTTTTATGAAACACTTCTGCTATTGGACACTCCGTTGCCTTCTTTATTGCATTTGAGAGGCAGATAAAATTTAAAAAACTATATTTTTAATCTTAAACAGTAAAAAATTTACAACATTTTGTACATAAAGTTTTAAATATTTGTAATTATCATTGTACTTGTAACAAATTGTAAACTTTTTTGCTACTTTTCTACATTCAATAATATCATTTTAATTTAAGGTTAAAATTGTTTTTTTTCTTTCTTTTGTAACTTAAAAAAGTTTGACAATTCGGTATGTAAAGAAAAAAAATACTTTGCTGATTCCAAAACCATTTCGAAATATTACATTCCTGTACATGATTTTTTCGTTTAAAACTCTTTAAACTATGAGACGGGGTTTATTTTAATAAAATACATAAAATAAATTTGACTTTCAATTAACTTCTAATGACGTCATGTCCTTGGCTGTATAAGGATTCTTTCAGTGCCTAAAAAAAGGTACATATTTTACATATTCAGCCAATGTTATGACGTCATAACTATAAAAAGTTTGAAAATGTATTAGAATTAAACTACCGCATAGAAAGCCAAAATATTCAAATTAGTTTCAAAAAATAAAGTTTACTATCAGTAAAAAATATAAAATAAATACAAAAAAAAAACTTTACATACCGAATTGGCACAATGTGGTTTGTTACCACCGTTCTGTTTAATTTGTTTTTAAATTGACGATAAAACAAGTCTTTTAGTTCTAGATGTTTAAAGTACGCCTTAAAGTCAATCTCAATATCTATTTAATTTTGTTTATCAATTAAGTATAGGCTAGTATTTATTATACTCGATAACCTCTAACAACTAAATTGTGTATTTTTTTGACAAGCTGCATGTATTTTTTTTTTCTAAATAATAAAATGTACAATTTTAAACACAAATCGAATTTAGACACAATTTTTAAACCGTAAAAACAAGGAAGACTTTTTAAAAGAAACATAATCCAACTTATCAGAAGAGTAGAGGGCGCCACTATTACATTTCTAAAATACACAAAAGTACCGGCACAATCTAAAACAGTTGACCTTGAATGCGCTGATCTCTTATAATAGAAATTTAAAAACAAGTTTTTATTTACGCTCGCTAGGGGCGCTATTCCAGTTTTCATACACTCTGTTACTAATAAAATAACCAAAAAAAATCAAATTTCATCATCCTACTTCCCACTACGAGTATAAGTGTGAAAGTTTGTTTGTTACTCTTTCACGCAAAAACTACAGCACGGAAATGGATGAAATTTGGCATGGAGCTAGCAGAGACCCTGGATTAACACATAGGCTACTTTTTATCCCGAAAAAATGTAGCGGGTAACACCGCGGGGCGCAGCTAGTTATTTATACTTCTGATGCGACACTTCGATTTTATACAACCGCTTTACCTTAGCTTGCGTATTATAATACGTGCCGGTACTCTTATTTATTTTTTCATTCGCCCAAAGTTACATAATAAATTGGTAGGTAATACACACATAATTAAAGTAAAAAAAAAACATACAACTAAAAACGGTCTGTACAACAAAAGGCAGTTACGTACATATACAAAAATAAACGAAAAGGATATATTAAGTCGAAAGGGGCTTCTGGTAAACATCATCATCATCATTTCAGCCGTAGGACGTCCACTGCTGGACATAGGCGTCCCCCATTGACTTCCACAAAGACCGGTTGGAAGCGGCTCGCGTCCAGCGCGTTCCTGCGGTCTTTACTAGGTCGTCTGTCCACCTTGTGGGTAGACATCCTACGCTGCGCTTGCCGATCCGTGGTCTCCACTCCAGAACTTTGCCGCCCCATCGGCCACGCAGAACTGATGTTCTGCGTGCTACGCGTGGTAAACAATTTATGCTATCAAACCAAGAATGATATCGCAAAGGATATTTTTTTAACGAGTCTATAGACGAAAATGTCTATATAATAATACGTATATCGTCTATATACATATGTATATCGTCTATAGACAAAACGCTTAATACTAGTCTATTATTTTTAAGTATTTTTTTTTAATGTAAAGGTAATGAGACGAACGTAACGCTCGGATAGTAAGAGATAACGTCTGTTAATGACTATCGCAGCGGTACTCAGAAATTTGAGCAAGAAAACAAAGTCCAGAGCATCATTGATCATTTGCTTATTACCTTGACACATTCGATGGTTAATCTGAATAGACCTGTAATGCCCTTCAAATCGGAAGACCGATGAGAATTACGAGTATAAAACCTGCTTTCGGCTTAATACACCTTTTCTGCGTAAACCTGTGTATCGAATCGAATCGACGAGTATTTTGGCAATATAAAGGTACCTTACTAAAATATTGTTTTGGTTGTGGAATTATAAAAAAATAATTTGGTCCCTGTGGTGGGTTTCTTTGTCTTATCTCTTAAATTTTAAATTCGTTTCCTTAAAAATAAATTAGCATTAATTTCGTTATATATTTCGATTATGATCACGTTAAATTCTTAACGTATTTAATCGTGGCATGTACCATGCCATAACCTATTGACCGGCACAAGCGATAGCGGGCCCACTTATATTTGACAACAAAAGCACAGAAAAAAAATATGTTTTTCTTTCTATTTTTGGCATCGCACTGCTTTTTGCCAGATACCTTTACTTATTGTAAAAAAAATCGCGTGTAAAATACGCCTAAGTTACAGTAAAAGTCCATAAACAAAGACAGTCAAGTACGCGCCAAAAAGTAGTGGTGACTTTACTAGAAACTTAATACGCAAGCACATATTTAACTTGACCCATGCACGTAATTCAGTACACAATAAATAAAACACTGCAATTTTTATACACAAAAAAAAACATAATTTTGGAAATATCGTACAATGGAGCGATATGACGTTTTCCCGCCATAGCTCTAGTATTTAAGCCACAAATATTAGTCAAATTTAATCTATGCTTAAAATATGCTGTCTTGTTTCCAGTGATATTTCACCCGTCAACGACGTCTTTCTTAAATTTAATTAATGCTTATAAAATTTAAACTACTTTTATAAGTTAGACCCTTACTGTCTACGCGTACCGGTCAAAACTAAAGTAAAGGCACCAAAGTATTCGTTTAAAATCATTACTCTAACACTCTATCAATATTAAGACACGATTCTAAAAAGTCATGAAAAAAAAAATACAAATCTTAAAATAAGAACAGAATTTTTAACCTTAAAACTAAAATTCTAGCAACACTAGCTACTAATTATACCAAAATTAAAAAGGTATAATTATTTTGAATAAAGAATCATAGGATATATCGTACGCCGTACATGCGATACAATAAAAATGTTCTATAAAAAGTACGTGGCATTTCTCTTCAGCGAGAAACCATAAAAAAAGGCATATCACTGGCTTTAAAAAACTATAAAAGCATTTTTTTTTTTATAAAGGGTTACGCGAAACGGTATATCGAGCCGAAAGGCCAAACACTCGTTGTTTTGAACAACTATCAATTTATAGCCAACTAATAAAAAAAACAACTTCGCGACTAAACAACATCGAAATCTGAGCATTTTTCCATGAAACATTTTTTTTTCACGGTTTCAATGTCAAAATCAGTAGCACCGTTCCGCGTTACCCTGTATATTAATAATAAGTATTTTAATGTTGATACACTAGTATGCTAAATCACTGTTTTTATTTGTAAAAGTGTACTTAAATTTTTTTACTAGCACAGAATAGGCATGACGACAGTAATTAAAAACCACTAAAATTATCTATTTATTTAATGAAACTTGAGTCATAAAGTCCAAAATAGACATTTACTTTTTTATTAAGAGCAAGATCGAGTATTATTTTGATAAAATAAAACTACAGAACACGAAAATCCGCCATGACATGTCGAACACCAATCAGAGCGAATGACGTCACTTTTGCGTAAACAAATTAACTTAAAACTTATCAGGAGTTTTTAATAATGTGTTACTACGCTAAGGGACCGCACAACACCTATACACTTTAGAATTCCCCAGCACAATTGCTGAGCACTGGCCTTTTTCCCTTGGTAATGCACTAGTCTCTGCAGCGATAACCCGCTTACTGTCTTTTCAAATTTGTTGTCTTTATGTTAATCTGTATATTTTTTATTTGTGTGTTGTCTGTACTTATCTGTTGTTGTGTCTAGTGTTTTGTAGGGAAGAAATAAATGTCTTTCTTTCTTTAATTTATCTATACTATTATTAGTAGGAAAGATTTGATTGTTTGTAATAAACAGGCTCCGAAACTACAGGACCGATTTCAGAAATTCTTTCACCTTTGGGAAGCTACACTATCCGGTGGCATAGGCTACTTTTTACTCCCTGAATTCTCACGGGAATGGGAACTACGCGGATGAAACCGCGAGGCGTCCGCTAGTACTATCATAAAGAGGAAAGTTTTGATTGTTTGTATTGAATAGGCTCTGAAACTACTGGACCGATTTCAAAAATTCTTCCACCGTTGAGAAGTTACACTATCCCCGGGTGGCATATGCAACTTTATATCCCTATATTCCCACGGGAATGGGAACTACGCGGATGAAACCGCGAGGCGTCCGCTAGTACTATCATAAAGAGGAAAGTTTTGATTGTTTGTATTGAATAGGCTCTGAAACTACTGGACCGATTTCAAAAATTCTTCCACCGTTGGGAAGTTACACTATCCCCGGGTGGCATATGCAACTTTATATCCCTGTATTCCCACGGGAACGGGAACTACGCGGGTGAGACCGCGAGGCGTTCGCTAGTATTTACACAAAATAACTGAATTGAAACGTCTAGTGTTTACGTTTTGTTTATTAAATAGTGACGTCACGACGCTGCGTTAACTTGAGAGCAATTTTTATTAAACCTTGTAAAGAGGTAATGCTAGATTAAACGTATTTATTTGTGTGAGATTTATTTCGCTGGACGCTGTACAAAGTTATGTCGTCAACTTTGTATGAGCTGTCAAAAAGTGGACATATTTTCCTACTAAACCTTTATTATCTTCAGAAATATGTTATTAATTATAAATAATATAGGTTTCCGAACATTATTGGATAGTTTTTCATAATCTTTCATCATGCGTGTTCTACAACTTGATAAATATAAGAAAATAAATCTAAAATTACTCTTTCACTTGGTACTTATTAAACATAATCAAGATTTTTTTTTTTGAGTGAATACGTGTATATACAAAATAAAATTAAAATAAATATCGTAGGACATTACACACAGCGCCATCTGACTCCAAACCAAGCAAAGCTTGTACTATGGAAGTCAGATAACTGATAGAATACATATAAATACTTTTAGTACACCCAGACACAGAACAAACATTTGTTTATATCACAAAATGCTTGACCTGGGTGGGAATCGAACCCACACCCTTCAGCTCTTGGAGCAGACATACTACCAATGAACCAACAGGGACGTTTTTTTTATGGTTGACAGGCTAGGTGTTTGACCACAGCTCACCTGATGTTAAGTGAAGGTGTGTGTTTATTTCCATAGTGACAGGCAATTCAGAAAACTGATCGTAACAAAATCGTTGGATACAGTTTAGTGTTGCCAGCTCTATCTACATCTGACATGTGACAACACCACTCGACAGTTAAAATATTAAAAAAAAATCGTCTATTGAGGACTTGAAAAATGGAAGTACTTCTTTGTGTTCAAAATTGTACACGTATTCACATAAGCACTCCGATTAAAAAAAATAAAAAAATACACTATTTTATTGTGTAAATAAACACAATATCGAATTAATAAATCTATGACAACCATAGACAAAACAATCTATAGATACGTCATCCGAAGAAATTCACAATTTCAACTCACCAAAATATGTCAAAGGCGAGGTAAGTACTTTAGTTTATCATTGGTTTGAATACTTTTCATTTACAAACACGCCTTTGGAAAGAGATAAATGGCTAGCTACGGCCTGTGTTGCCAATGTAAAATTTTAAGCGGCTATGTAGGTAAAAAAGCTGTGTTTGTATGGAAAGAGATTACCAGTGGGCCGTGACACTGCTTAAAAAAAAGAAAACATTAGCCAAATGGCGCTATTTTAAGGGTTTTAACATTACTTAAATGTTGGCAAAGTTTGTTTACATACTTGTTTGGAAAACAACAATTAATTATGTTTAATAGATAAATAAATATTTACAACTTTGCAATATTGGCATCGGAATTCGGAATCGGATACATTACAATTATAACAGTCGAATACTCTTAAAGTGAATTTGTTATAAATGAATAAATTAACTATTGTAGAATTTGCTAAAAGCTACGCTTTACTACGGTCACAAGGTTGCAGCCGTAAGCCGTGGCTTTTTTTTGGCCTGAAAGCCGTAGAACAAGTTAATTGCCGTAGCATTGGCAACACTGGTTACGGTATCTCTTGCGCACGAAGCACTAACAATCTAGACTACGAACACAAATGTCACATAGGTAATGTGTGACAGAGGCAACGCTCTACGAAACCGAAATTAAACGATTATCTCTTTCCAAAGGACCATGTGAAATATTTATCTCCAAATACTGTACTTACACGGTTACTCAAACATAAACTGTATCGAGCTTATGTATGGCGTGAGAGAGGATAGCATACTATACATAGAGCGATTCGAAACTTTAATTTTACAGGAGTCACCGTTGACAGACACGTCAAAGGGGATGGTTTTTTTTTTTTTGGGATTTTATGGTTTGGCTACAAAGGCCTTTGAACCATGTCATTATTTGCGAAGAACGAATTCATATCTTACATCTATAGTTACAGTCAAAGTCTAGTATTGGTCAAGTCCAGTCCGTGTCAGTCAAGTCCAGTCATGCTATAGTAAAGTAGTGGCGACTTTACTTTAAGCTTCGATGGAGTTTTGGAAGCAACACGAAAAGTAATGTTTCACCACATTATATCATTTTCCCACACTCGCGCTTGTAATTCGGCACTTTATGAATAAAACACCACCATTTTTATGCATAAACACTCGACAAAACACTAGTTTTGGAAAAAAATACAACGGAGCGACACGACTCTTCCCGCGTTCCCGCCAAAACTAAAGGGGATGGTATAGTATACGATCCATAGATATGATATACGTATAGAGGGGCAATGTACTACAATATTACTGAAACAATTACACACAATTACTGGTCTATATCCACTGCATGCAGTCAAATAAAAAGTCATTTCGTTCGCGGTCTCAATGTGAACAGAGAATCATACTTAAAATACATATGTTTTCAATTATTTTGAACAAATATTTAAAGAGGAAATATTAATTTATATGTCAAATTATAACTATATACCTATGACATATATGTGTTATATGTATCTAACATACAAGGTTTTGTAGCTAAATTTTGTGAAGAGAAACTACAGACCTTTGTAGTTCTGTCACCCACACAATTTTGACTCATACTGGATGTACGTGTGACCACATCACACTTGATGTTAAACAGTCATGCGGTCTAAAATGTAGCACGTATCAGCATCCTATATTAACGATTAATTCATAGTTCATATGTTGTACTAGATTAATAAGTAGTAGCAGCTCCCTGCGATAGATTACTTGGCAGTTTGTATAAGAGTACTTAATGTAAGCATTCCTTATGTTTTGGAGGCAGACAGTGCCAAGCCTGTGACGTGATTATACGATTTTAAAAAGAACAAGTTGCTAATTTATTACCTCCCATCTGTCACACGCTAACCCAGAACCTGTTTACATTTGAAGACGCTGTCTGGGTATTTTAAACTTTTAACAAACACACACTCTGGTAAAATTCCACATACTACAACAAATGAAACACTTTAAAATGTCCATCACATATAACTAATATTGTAAAGAGGAAAGATTTGTATTTTTGTATGTTTGTAACGAAAACTACTGAACCAATTTCAAAAATTATTTCACCGTTGGGATAGTGTAGCTTACACTATCCCCGGGTGAAACTACGCGGGTGAAACCACGAGGCGTCTGCTAGTCACATATAATTTAAATAATTATGTTTTCCTCTTCATTTATGTTTCTAACTCCACATAATATGTTTACCAGTGTAATGTACTAATTTATTTGCATATTAGTGTAAACTGGCTGTAATACTGCAACGCTGATTATTGCATGTAGTTGTCTCAAGTACTCGGTCGCATATGGCCCCTCTATGTTACATAATCTCTGTGGTACAATTCAATAGACATTAGAGTAGTTAATGATAACGGCGAGGAGTATTACTATGAGTGTGGGTACTTGTTTTTGAGCTCTTGCTGCGCTCGTTTTAAGGCGGAAATGACGTCACCGGCGCGCGGGTTGGGGCGCGCCTCATTGGCTTGTTCCTCCATCTTCATCATCACTTCCAAGCCGAGAATGGCCGCTTGAGGAGATATAAGCTGAAGCTGTGAAATTTAAAAAAAAAATTCGTAAGATTCGTCATTATACACCGCCATCCCCGATTTGACAGCCCCGTTGGCTCATTGGTAGTATGCCTGCCTTGAGAGCTGTAGGGCGTGGGTTCGATTCCCACTCAGGGCAAACATTTTGTGAATAAACAAATGTTTGTTCTGTGTCTGGGTGTACTGTATGTATTATAAGTATGTATTTACAAAAAAAATAAGTATTAATGTATTCTATCAGTCATCTGACTTCCATAGCACAAGCTCTGCTTAGTTTGGGATCAGATGGCGCTGTGTGTATAAATAAATAAATAAATAAATTTTATAGGACATTACACACAGCGCCATCTAATATAATATATATAATATATATATAATAATATAATAATAAACATCGATGTTAGTCACACAAATGTTAGTCCTGAGTGGGAATCGAACCCACGCCCTTCAGCTCTCGAAGCAGACATACTACCAATGAACCAACAGGGCTGTCGAGTGTATAGTCCTACGATATTTATTTATTTATTTTTATCTGACCCCAAACTAAGCTGATCAATCAGATATGAAAAAAGAATGAAGTCAGAAAGCTGATAGAATTATTTAATTTATTTTTTTATTTATTACATTTATTTTATTTATTTAGAATACATAAATACTTTTTTTTGTATATTTCCCGTCAAAATTGCTGCAGGTCGATTTTTAGGGTTCCGTACCCAGAGTGAAACGGGGCCCTATTACTAAGACTCCGCTATCCGTCCGTCCATCTGTCTGTCCGTCTGTCACCAGGCTGTATCTCAAGAACGGTGATAGCTCGACAGTTGAAATTTTCACAGATGATGTATTTCTGTTGCCAATAACAACAAATACTAAAAATACAGAATAAAATAAATATTTAATGGGCTCCCATATGACAATCGTAATTTTTTTGCCGAGTTCGATTCGCACTTGGCCGGTATTATACTTACATTTAGGTCTATAAGAGCATTACTGCTGTCTTCGCACTTGATTTTGGTCGGGGGCGCGGGTGGTGGCGGGGCCGTTGCGGTGCGTTTCTTGCACCCACGCGGAGCGCCCTCGCTCTCCTCGTCTTTGATCATGTCCCGCTGAGGGCAAGCGCACACTCTCGCGCCCACAACTTGACGCCCATGGACTATGCCCCTAATACAAAACAAGTCATCATTTTTAGAGGTCGTCTAGTTAGGTACCACCGCAGCATTCTGCCGCCAAGCATTGCTAAAGATCATACCCTACCACAACTTAAAGCCGAAGATCGGGCTGAGTGGCGTGTCTTGGGAGAGGCCTATGTCCAGCAGTGGACTACAAAAGGCTGCTGATGAAGTACGAAAGTCATCCGCAGTAAACAATTTTTTTTTTTTTTAATGGTTGACAGGCCAGGTGTTTGACCACAGCTCACCTGATGTTAAGTGAAGGTGTGGTCGAAGATGGTAAAGCACACCTAGCCTGGAATGGAACTGGCTCTCAAGTGAGGCTGCCGGAACACACCGTTAGATGCTTGGCGGCAGATTTTCAACTTGAGGCTGGTAGCTAGCCAGCCGAGTACTAGAAAGTACCCTACCACCATGCTATGGTTTCCTCACGATGTTTTCCTTCACCGGCAGCTCAAGCTCATTGTTGGGGTTTGAACCCACGCCCTTCGGCATGCGAACCTACCGCGCTAACCACTGAGCTATCATTACTACAAACAAATTTTTCTGACATTAGTTTAAAATGTAGAATAGAATATAACTTTATTATACACCAAAAACTTACAAATGAAACACAGATCACAATTCGGTATGTAAAGTTTTTTTTTTGTATTTATTTTATATTTTTTACTGATAGTAAACTTTATTTTATGAAACTAATTTGAATATTTTGGCTTTCTATGCGGTAGTTTAATTCTAATACGTTTTCAAACTTTTTATAGTTATGACGTCATGAGGTCGGCTGAATATGTAAAACATGCATTAGCCATGTAAAAAAAAAAACAACTCGACGTAGATAAGTATGGAGGTTACAAGTAACGGCAACCGTTGACTTGACATTGACAGATTTTGTTGAGGTTTGCCATTGTTTTTTTAGACACTCAAAGAATCCTTATACAGCCGACGACGTGACATCATTAGAGGTAAATTGAAAGTCAAGTTTATTTTGTTTTTTATTAAAATAACCCCCGTCTCATAGTTTAAAGAGTTTTAAACGTGAAAAACATGTACAGGAATGTAATATTTCGAAATGGTTTTGGAATCAGCAAAGTATTTCTTTTCTTTACATACCGAATTAATACAAATATGAAACAAAAAAATAATAAAAATGAAGAAGATATATACCAAAACAATATAATAGATACTTGATGTATAAGGGCGGTCTTATCGCCCAGAGGGATTTCTTCCGAACGATTTTAATGTACACAATTTCAAGTTGAAAAAGTCTTTTTTTTTTTGTTTTTGACAAGCTAGCCGCCAAGCATCTAACGGTGTGTTCCGGCAGCCTCACTTGAGAGCCAGTTCCATTCCATGCTAGATGTGCTTTACCATCATCGACCACGCCGTCACTTAACATCAGGTGAGCTGTGGTCAAACACCTAGCCTGTCAAAACTAAAAAAAATTGCTAGGTGTTTGACAAGCTCACATGATGTTAAGTGACAGTGTGATCGAAGATGGTAAAGCACACCTAGCCTTTTTTTTTAATGTAAAAATTAATGAGACGAACTAGACGCTCTCCTGATGGTGAGAGATAACGCCTGTCCATGACCATTGCAGCGATACACAGAACTTTGAGTAACAAAACAAAGTCCGGGGCATCGCTGCTTTGGCGCTCATTACTTTACGACTTTCTTTTTTTTCTTTTTTTTTTCGGATTTTATGGTTTGGCCTTTAAACCATGTCATTATCAGCGAAGAACGAATTCATGTCATACATCTATAGTAACAGTCAAAGTCTAGTATTGGTCAAGTCCAGTCCGTGTCAGTCAAGTCCAGTCATGCTTTAGTAAAGTAGTGGCGACTTTACTTCAAGCTACGCTGGAGTTTTGAAAGTTTACGACTTTCGATGGTTAGTCTTAACAGCCCAGTAACCCAGTAAAGCCTGGAGTTGAATGAATGAATGAATGAATGAACGAACGAATGAATGAATGAACGAATGAATAAATGAACGAACGAATGAATGAATGAACGAACGAATGAATGAATGAATGAATGAAACTCTTCAGCATAACGATACAACACTTACAGATTGTCTTCGAGCGTAAATATGATAAGGATAGCGCGTCTATTGATCCCGCTCGCGCACGAGTTCTTGCAGGTGAAGCGGTACGCGTGCTGCGCAGCCTCCGGGCCGGGCTTGTGGAGCGCCACGCGCACCGACAGCCACGAGTCGGGCTTCGTGTCGCCGCAGTACTGGATGCCGGCGGTGCCCGGCGGACGCGACGAGTGCAGTACGTTCAGGGACACCACCGGATCTATCGCCAGAAAGTTTTATTACTAACTAACGGACGTCTCGCGGTTTCACCCGCGTAGTGCCCGTTCCCGTTAGAATACAGGGATAAACAGCCCTGTTGGTTCATTGGTAGTATGTCTGCTCCAAAATCTGAAGGGCGTGGGTTCGATTCCCACCCAGGACAAGCTTTGCGGTATAAACGAATGATTGTTCTGTAACGGTGTGTTCCGGCAGCCTCACTTTAGAGCCAGTTGCATTCCAGGCTAGGTGTGCTTTACCATCTTCGGCCACACCTTCACTTGACATCAGGTGAGCTGTGGTCAAACACCTAGCCTGTCAACCATTAAAAAAAAAAAATATATTATAAGTATGTATTTACAAAAAAAAAGGATTTAAGTATTCTATCAGTTATCTGTCTTCCATAGCACAAGCTTTGCTTAGTTTGGGGCCAGATGGCGCTGTTTGTAATGTCCTATGACATTTATTTATTTAAAAAATAAATGTATAATACGGCAATTCTGTGCTTTTTCCCCTCAAATTCGGCAATTTTAAAGTGTAGATACGGCAACACAGACATTTTTGATAATAACACTGGTAATGAGTCTCACTTTTAGACGTGCTCGAGTGGAAGTGGCTGAGGCAGCGCTCCACTCTCTTCTCCTGTTGCGCGGCGTCCGCGAACGCGCACGTCGCTCGCACGAACATGTCGGCCGGGCCGCGCCAGTTGAACTGCACGGGGAAGTCTATGTCCTTGTCTACGTAGATGCGGTTCAGTTTGTGAGACACCTAGAAAAGAGATCCGTTGGCTAGTTCGCATTCACATTTAACTGGCAATACATTTCTGCCATAACTTGATGAGATTATCTGTCAAAAGATATCTCTGCCGTAACTTGACGAGATCATCTGTCAAAAGATATCTCTGCTGTAACTTGACGAAATTATCTGTCAAAAGATATCTCTGCTGTAACTTGACGAGATTATCTGTCAAAAGATATCTCTGTTGTAACTTGACGAGATTATCTGTCAAAAAATATCTCTGACGTACTTGACGAGATTATCTGTCAAAAGATATCTCTGCTGTAACTTGACGAGATTATCTGTCGAAAGATATCTCTGCCGTAACTTGACGAGATTATCTGTGGAAAGATAGCACACTCGCCTAGAAGAAACCGATTCGCTCGCGACTTGAAGGCACCCAGATTGTATATCTATCAGGGAACACCCACTCGGTCACTTACCACATATTTCTTTTTGTGTACATGAGAACTGTTGATCTCTACTTGGAACTCGTATTTCCCGGGGTCCGGCTTCTGTTCTGGTGGGCCCTGCTGAAGTTGTACAAACAAACACAAAATGTAGATTATTCCAAATGTGACCGGCTGTGATAAGGGGTCAAAAATCAGGAAATTAGTGTGACGTAATTTATTTATTATTTATTGAGAAAGAATACGGTTAAACCAATTATGTACATCCAATCTCACAAAATTTTGACATTCCACTAAAACAAAAATCTAAAACACAATTACAAAAATTAAAAATAAAAAAACAAAGAGAGAAAAAAAAATGAAGATGTCAAAGTACAAAACAAAAAAACAAAGTAATAAAAAAAACTAATTACAAAATGTCATAAAATGAATTGATGATGATTTATGGATTATTATTTTATATGAAAAATCAAAAAAAAAATTAAAACATTAAAATAATGACACACTCACTCACACACTTGTTTTCATTTTTTATTTTTTATATAAATTTATGTTCAGATTATTATGTATATACGAGCATGGAACGGAAGACACTAGACTTCACGACACAGGTTTTCCTAGTGTTAAGTCTAGGGTACTTACTCAATACTTACTAATACCTAATTGTTATACTTTATATACCAAGATACTTTATATACCAAGATTTTTTAATGTACTACAGGTATTAAGGGTCATGTAATATTAAATAAATAAATAAATAAAAATAAAATATGTATGAATGAGTATGACTCACAATTTGTGTGGATATTTGAGGCAGCTGCCGCTCGACTTCAAAGTTCAATTCGGGAAGAGAGTCCGGCAATGAACCTAGCGGTATCCCCACACTGAAAATTATAAGGCACTGTTTGTTCAAACTGTCCACAGGTTGTCTGGAAGAAATCGATCTACGCGATAAGGCTGCCGTTGTACTTGTCGATGTTGTTTTGTTATTATCTTTTAACTCTTTTTTAATTATTTTTTTATGGTTGACAAGCTAGGTGTTTGACCAAAGCTCACCTGATGTTAAATGACGGTGTTTTTTGTGCTATGATGTACCCATTATTTAAATAAATATTTATTTAAATAATAAGCAGGACATAAATATAAAACACACCATAAATATGCCGCGAATACAGAAACCGTGGATTTGGAATGGTAATTAGTATGGAATCATAGGGGGCACGTTCTAACAGTCCAAAATAGAACCAATATGTATCAAAATAAAATCAGCTTAAAAAACCAGGGTTTAAAAAAAATTGTTTTTTTTTTTGTTTTGTCGCTTATGAAAAGTCTTTAAGTTATGATTGATATTGGGCTGTAGCATTAATAAATAATTAGCCGTTTCAAAATAAGTCATTCGACAATGGTCTTTATACAGTGGCAGTAAGTTTGAAATAAGTCCACTCAGTTACATCTTTTATAAAAGCCGCCTCGGCACGTACCAACAGTACATACATACTCAAAAGATGCCGATACGTTAATAAAAGATGCCGATACGTTAATAAATGGCACCCAATTCGTTTCTGTTTACCGATTGCATCGCAAATAATGAATTTTTAGCTGCAAATACAGGAACAAGGTTCTAATTTATTCACCCGCTAAAAAGGAACTTTTACTGTAATTGTTTCACCCGGCTTTCTAGGTTCCAACCACTAGTTTAGTAGTAAAATTGTAATGAAATATAATTACTGAAAATCCATGAGTCCATCATCTTGGACTAAGTAGTATTCTGAGTCTGTAAGCAGGTTATTCATCATTTTTGATCTGAAACAGGAAACAGCCTGACTTTAAAAGAAATACAATGTTTCTTTTTTTAGTTGTTTGACCACAGCTCACCTGATGTTAAGTGAAGGTGTGGTCGAAGATGGTAAAGCACACCTAGCCTGGAATGGAACTGGCTCTCAAGTGAGGCTGCCGGAACACACCATTAGATGCTTGGCGGCAGATTTTCAACTTGAGGGTGGTAGCTAACCAGCCGAGTACTAGAAAGTACCCTACCACCATGCTATGGTTTCCTCACGATGTTTTCCTTCACCGGCAGCTCAAGCTCATTGTTGGAGTTTGAACCCACGCCCTTCGGCATGCGAACCTACCGCGCTAACCACTGAGCTATCATCGCTTCTTCCACTGAAAGTTTCCACTAATCTACAAATACACATCCTACTAATATTATAAATGAGAAAGTTTGTGAGTATGGATGTATATTTGTTACTCTTTCATGCAAAAACTACTGAATGGATTTGGATGAAATTCGGTAATCAAATTTCAAATTAAATTCAAATTTTTTTTTTTTTGTTTTCTGCTTCATGGCTATCTGTTCCAGGAACAATAAACCACTTCTTTGTCCGATCATTATCTGTACATTGTGATCCATGAGAGCCCTAAACTGTTGAGATATTTCTTTCCAACACTCTCTTATTGTCTCATTGTGAAAAAAAATATTTTTAGTGACACAAAAATGATTAAACAGTTACATTTATGTAACAAAATTAAAAGTCAAGTTTAAATACAATGTCAAAATACAAATAAAATGTCAAAACTAAATACAATGTATGGAAGTAGCTGAGACCCTGGATTAACACATAGGCTACTTTTTTTTGGGGTGAGGTTGGCCAGCCGAATACTAGAAAGTACCCTACCACCATGCTAAGGTTTCCTCACGATGTTTTTCTTCACCGGCAGCTCAAGCTCATTGATGGGGTTTGAATCCACGCCCTTCAGCGTATGAACCGACCGCGCTAACCACTGAGCTATCATCGCTACAAAAGAAGATTAGAGAAGAGACATCCCATAACTAGTGATGTATGAAAAATCTATCAACACCCTTTGCATCTTTTAGGCTGTAAGGTCATATATTTTAAACATAACTTCGCCGTTGTTGTTTTAGTAATGTTACATGGTTTACCGATTACTTTATATAAAGCTAGCTGCGCCCTACAGTTTTACTCGCGTGGTGACGGATGATGATGATGAAATTAGGTCTTAATCCAGAGCCTACCTACATGCAAAATTTCACCCAGATCCGTTAAGTAGTTTACGCGTGAAAGCGTAACAAACTCGCATTCGAATTTATAATATTAGTTAGGATAAGCAGCTTCTAAAGATCACAACCATAGTCTAAGCCCTATCATCCTTGTAATAATTTATGTATAATTATATTCAGAAGATCTATTAATTTATAAAATAAGACAGGACGCCCAATTATTTGGTACCTACACCTTTTCATAACAGAACATCGTGTTGAAAATTAATAGTATTTATACTTACATAGATAATATGTATAACTATATTTCAAATTGGTACCAAACCGGCAAGTAATGGATAATTTGCCACAAACACTGGTATTAATTATTATTTGCTACTTCATAATTGTATTTCTAGTCAACTTATAACGATAGAAAAACTTTTAAACATTTTATTACAAAGTTTAAGACAAACACGGCAAATCGGCAAGTTTAAAATAAAGATGGACGATCAACGAACGAACGAACGAAGGACACACAGACTAAATAATAAATTGTCAACAGTTAAATATTAAATTTATTTGTTTTCTACTTTACTTTCTAGTGTATCAATATTTTGAGATATATAAAGTTTATACATAAAATGTTTACGTGTTTATACGTGCATTATAGTCAAATCCGGTCATGGCATTTTGTTAAGTCAGATAAGTGTTCGTTAATGGTCAGTGTTGGAAAAGTAGTTGATTTACGAAATCATATTTCACGACATTATTTATCTGCCTCGCATTTACACTCGGGTATGTAGGTACGTAATTAAACACCACAACAAAAAAGCAAACAAGTTTTGGAAAATACTCAGAATGCATATGTCAAAAATAAAATAAATTTCGAGCCTACGGTTAGTGGTTACCGTACCGCTGAGTTTTGGCGGGAACGCGGAAAGAGTCGTGTCGCCCTATTGTAAAACTTGTGTTTTTTCGAGTGTATAAGTATAGAAATATGTAGTGGTGTTTTATTCATAAAGTGCCGAATTACAAGCGCGAATGTGGGAAAGTGATATATTGTGGTAAAAAGTTGCTTCCAAAACTATCGAAGCTTATAGTAAAGCCACTACTTTACTAAGGCATGACTGAACTTTCAGACTGACTACTTATTTAACTTATGAAACTTGATAATATTTAAACACTTGACACTGGCAAACACTGCACAATGCGACGCTAAAATCAAAAAAGAAGTATAAGGGCTTAAACACAATACTGAACTACCTAATAAGATGAATGTTTATTAAAAAAATATTAATTTGAATAAATTATTTATTACACTTTGCCTAATGGATCTTCTTGCCGCTGCAGTGAGTTATCAAAAAAATTCTTTACACCATTAATAACTAGGTACATGGATTCAGATATCTCATTTTCATCTTTCACGTGACTTGGACCAGCTTTTGACTGATACGGTGATTCACTCCTCCCATTTACATGAACTTCACCTTCCTCACGTTTCAAGTATTCCTCATCATCTAGTCCAGTGAACTCTATAATGAGTCGTTGTATCTTTCTTTTGAGTATACCTTTGTATCTAAGAAAATGCATGCTTCTAATTTCGTTTGCGACATAGTCACCAAATATCTGATATTCGTCATCTAATCTATCTGGTATTCTAGATGGTCTTGGATAGTCTTCAGTGTGAAACTTCCTTAGTGGGGCACATTTTTTGTTTCGTTTTACGGATGGTGTCCTTGTTATTAGTTCATCCTCTATTGCTTCTACTCTGCTGTTTGTACTGCTATTCTGAAATAAAATGGAAAATAAATTTAACTATAATAATAATTATGTTGGAAAGTTTTAAATTTTTTTTTTAATAATTTGGCCTTTCGGGCAGGCTAAAGCTATAGACCCATACTGCCTTGTCTTAAGTGTTATTTCTGCTGTATCTTAGCTATAGCTATCGTCAAAGTCGTCTTTGTCAGGTCCAGTTCGTGTCAGTTAATTCCAGTCATGCTTTAGTAAAGTAGTGGCAACTTTACTACAAAGCTTCGATGGAGTTTTGGAAGCAACACGAAAACTCATGTTTCACCACATTATATCATTTTCCCACACTCGCGCTTGTAATTCGGCACTTTATGAATAAAACACCACCATTTTTATGCATAAACACTCGACAAAACACTAGTTTTGGAAAAAAATACAACGGAGTGACACGACTCTTCCCGCGTTCCCGCCAAAACTCTGGAAAGTTTTAAGGTATTCTGAATATTTGAAACATTAAAAAAAACATACGACATATACAAACAGCACCATCTGACCCCAAACTAAGCAAAGCTTGTACTGTGGAAGTGAGGTAACTGATACTTAAATGCTTTTATTTTTGTAAATACATACTTATGGTACAGCTCTTAAAAACAGATATACTACCAATAATGCTCAGACGAAATTGTAGTTTATTGCTTGACTTTTTTTTTTCTACTTTTGGTTTGACAAATCACTGACTAGTTATTATTTTGTAATGTATAATTTTGTAAATGTTAATTTTAAATTTTACATGCCGCAAGGCAGAATATGGCGCTCATATTCTTTTTTAAATATCTATTATACCCATATACACAATAAATGAATTATGAATTATAAGCCTCTAGTTAAGAGCCTCTCACTAGACAGTTGGGTCAAGGGTCAAATTCAAATGGTAATGATCCCTGACACAGTGCACATTGTGAGGAGCTCAGCGGCTCTAACCACCGGCAGCTTGAGCCCTGCCCCACTGAACCCTACCTTTTGTTATTTGTATATATAATGTAAAATATTTAGAAAGAAGAGAAATTGCATAATAAGACCAACAATTAAGGACAATATTCTTACAAACAAAACTGATTTTTTAACATATTCTCTTTTAACAATGGTTCATCCACTGGATCTACTTTGCCAGCAACTCAGCTCACTCCAGTACATCAAGGAGCTGGGTTGGCTCGGGTAGACGCTGGCAGGGGGAAATGCACAATACACCCCAAGCGGGACGTCAGTGCTGGACTCATTGCCCCCATTCCGAATAAGAACAACGGTTCAGCTGACTGAAAATTGTGTAGATATAAATATATATATACTCCAAGCAGTCTTTAAAAGGCATGGAAAACCTTACCATTGAATCATCAGTTGTGGAAGAGCCATTTTGGTCTGTAGTTGGTTGTAGAAACTTCATCATGTCAAAGTATTGCCACTTGCTTTTGTACACTTCTCCTGAACTAGTTTGCTGCTGTTCTTTCTTGTACTCTTGGCTGAATTGTGTTTTTAAATTGTGTAGCTTCCGACCGACCTCTAAATCGGAAGTGTTGAATTCTGTCGCAAGTTTTTGTAATGTGTTCCTTTTGATTTTTTTCAGGTAGGCAGAGTTACGTCCCATAGTTGTGTCCCAAAGCCCTCGATTTTGTTGGAACTTTTCTATTAATTGTAATGTCTCATTGCGCGACCATAACTTTTTTTCAGACATCTTTAGTTGTTTTGAGTAAACAGCTTCGTCTTGATCCCCCTTTCAGAATGATCTGAATTTATGAAAACGGATAGTTGCTACAATATATTGAGTCGAAACCAAATTAATTTTCTCAAAGTGCTGTATCGTAACAACAAATACTTCTTTTTTTTTAATTTGTCGGCAATGGGCAATGGGATACGGTACGAAGTTCTTAATGCCTAATCTTTATTTTTTTCTTGTTTAAGCGATTTCATGTGGTGAAACACGTATTTTCATGTCGCTTCTAAAACTCCATCGAAGCTTATAATAAAGTGTCGCTAGCGCCACTATATTAATTCAGCTAAAGTTACAGTCAAAGGAAGACGAAGCAGTCTGGCTTTATCAAAAAATAATATTACGGCTTTATAACTTTAAAATGCCCGACGGGGCAAATTAAACAAAAAAAATATCACATCGAACACAAATACGCGAACGGTCCGTTCACCTTCACTCACAGACACTCACAGACCACAGTTCAAACTTCACAATCACAATCAGTCAGCTGTCAGACTGAGCTGTAGGTTGTACTGTCTTTTGTAATATTATTATTTGTATATTGTAATCGAACACATTTTATCTTTCGGAATATTTACTGCTATGGCTACAAGGATCCACGAAACTATTACACAAGCATGTCGTTACTGCTTAAACAGTAATGAACCTAGTGTCCATCATTTATATTTGGACGCACAAGATAAATACGAGAGAATGCTGGAAGACACCTTCAATATTCGAGTAAAAATTATTTTATTTATTAATGCATTTACTTTTTTTTAATTATTTATTTTTGGCCATGAATACTAGTCCTTCAACGGGGTTTAATTAATAACGTAACTCTTTATTGTTCACACCAATAATAATTACAAACAATTGTAACAATATAAACTTATAATGGAACAATTGGCGGCCCTATCGCTAAGAGCGAACTCTTCCAGACAACCGTAATATGTAGAGGATTTTACTAAGCTAAGGATGGGGTGTGTACAAGATAGTTAAAATTATAATTATTAGTTTAATACTATAACTTTTTATTACTACTTTATTATTTATTACTTTACTTATTTATTTAATTACTTTTGTTTTTAATTTATTCTTGTCCTTCAGCCAGGTTTAATTATTTTTTTAATTTATTCTTGTCTCTGGACACTAGTCCTTATCAGCCAGGTTTAATTACTTTTTTAATCTATTCCTGGCCCTGGACACTAGTCCATCAGCCGGGTTAAATGACTTTTTTTTAAATTAATTATTGGCGATGGATGGTTTAATTACTACTCATATTGTGTTGTTATCTATATAATTTGTGTTTATAATTTGTCATCTCATTGATTTAGTTATGGGCATCATACATAAAATATTAATCTTTAGTAAAAATTCTAAATTTATCTGTATTACAGATCTGCTTCTCTGAGCATAAATACCTATGCGTAGAATGTGTGAAAGATATCAGTAAAGCTGCTGAAATTAAGAAAAGGGTTTTAGAAGTACAGAATACATTATTATTAAAGCGAAATGAAAAGTGGATTAAATTAGGTATTTATGTCATGTTTTTTTTCCTCCGTAAATTTTATATTATTTTAGTTTGCATGGAAAACGAACAGCTGCTAATCAATAAAATAAAAAATAAGAGATAATTCGGTATGTAACGAGACCAAAATGTTATCCGTACATGGTGGATGTCCCCCATGTACGCACAAAGCGTTTTGACTCCACATTTTTCATTCGCACAGCGAGGTTGTGGAACTCTCTGCCGGAGTCTGTGTTCCCTGTTAGGTACAATATTGGCGTCTTCAAATCTAAAGTAAATAGGTTTCTTATAGGTAAGCGTGCTCCATTTTAGACCACACTACTGTTTAACATCAGGCAGAGTGTGGTCAAACGCGAACCTATTTTGTATAAAAAAAAATAAAAATAATGTAAAGTTTTTTTTTTTTGTATTTATTTTATATTTTTTACTGATAGTAAACTTTATTTTATGAAACTAATTTGAATGTTCTGGCTTAAACTAAAACTACCGCATAGAAAGCCAGAACATTCAAATTAGTTTCATAAAATAAAGTTTACCATTGAGGTCGGCTGAATATGTAGAATATTATGCCTTTGCCATATAAAACAAAAAAGTAAGTAAGATTAATATTTTTTCATGGGTGTACCCGGGGGAGGGCAGAGAAGGACAGTTGTCCCCCACCCCTAGATTACATCCCTATTATTACTTTTGTCCATAAAAGTTAAAACTTTTTGCCATTTGCAATACAATATACAATTTTATAAAATCGTGCGATGCGCCCGCATACTCGCTGCAGCGCTGCAAGCAGAAATGCCGCGCTCGGCTGCCGGCGGCTCGGTCTTGGCCGCCTCGGCCTCGCTATTGTATAGTTAAAGAGTTTATATAAAACGTTATCTATTTTACCTCAAAAAGCTGCCATGCTAATGTGGGACTGGGCTGGACACGTCTGCCGAATGCCAGCGGAGCTATGGGCGAAAACCACCACCGAATGTGCCCGTTTGTTAAACAGCCACCAGCCCCTGTACCCTGAGCTTCTTATTTCGATATCTGTTAGGCGCTCACGAAAAAGCTACGCGATTGCCAACCATATTGCGCAGACATACGATTTATGATCGCGTAGCCACTTCTTGAGTGTCTTACAGGTATCGCTATAAGTAGAGTACGGGGGCTGGTCGGACTAGAAAACGGTGGAAAGATTAGCTCGATGCCCACAACAAGGAGTGGACCTCCTTTGTGTGTGTGGAGGCCTTTGCCCAGCAGTGGGACAAAAGTGGGCTAAAATAATAAAAAATAATAATTACCTATTTTAATTAAGATTATTTATTTGACTAGGTGCTTATAAAATATGTAATCAATTAGGCTGCTTTTTATTCCTGTATTCCCACAGGAACGGGAACTACGCGTATGAAACCGCGAGGCGTCCGCTAGTACTTTTATAAAGAGGAAAGATTTGTTTGTATTGAATAGGCTCCGTAACTAATGGACCGATTTCAAAAATTCTTTCACCGTTGGGAAGCTTCTCTATCTCCGGGGGACACAGGCTACTTTTTATCCCAGTATTCCCACGGGAACGGGAACTACGCGGGTGAAACCGCGAGGCGCTAGTATTGTATAAAATTTCTCGTGTTGTATAAAAATAAATTATATTTCTCTTTATGATTACAGATAATGAAAGCCCAAAGAAAGAAATTGATTTTGAGGAATGTGGCTTCGAAGACTGCCGTGATTTGGGAATGACAGAAGCTAGTGGCGGAACAGCCACCGGGACAGGCATCAGAACAACTCCTGAATTAGATAGTGGCATACCAAAGATAAAACAGAACATGGAGGTCGTCAATTGTGATGAATATCTTGGTAAGTTTTGTAGCGATGATAGCTGTGGTCGAATCAGGAATGAGGAGATCCGTAGGCGAACCAAAGTTACCGACATAGCCCAACGGATTAGCAAGTTGAAGTGGCAGTGGGCAGGGCACATAGCACGCAGAACTGATGGCCGGTGGGGCTGCAAAGTTCTGGAGTGGAGACCACGGACCGGCAAGCGCAGCGTAGGACGTCCACCCACAAGGTGGACAGACGACCTAGTAAAGACCGCAGGAACGCGCTGGATGCGAGCCGCTTCCAACCGGTCTTTATGGAAGTCAATGGGGGAGGCCTATGTCCAGCAGTGGACGTCCTACGGCTGAAATGATGATGATGATGATGATGATAGCTGTGGTTAGCGCGGTCGGTTCGCATGCCGATGGGCGTGGGTTCATACCCCACAATGAGCTTGAGCTGCCGGTAAAGGAAAACATAGTGAGGAAACCATAGCTTGGTGGTTGGGTACTTTAGCACTCGGCTGGCTAGCTTTACAGGCTACGTGTTTGACTGATGTTAAGTGACTGTGTGGTCGAAGGTGGTAAACAGTCTGGAATAGAATTAAGTCTCAAGTGAGGCTGTCGGAACACTGTTAGGTCCCGCGATGTTTTCCTTCACCGGCAGCTCGAGCTCATTGTTGGGGTTCGAACTCACGCCCTTTGGCGTGTGAACAGACATCGTTAACCCACTGAGCTTTCATAAAATTTTAGTGGAAATAATAAATACTATTTGTATTATTTCAGTTGAAAAGGCATCAATAAATATGGTACGGTTGAAAAATGAAATATCCGATCTAAAAAGAAAAACCGCAAAGTCAGTATCTGATGCGAGAATTGTAGTCAATAAATTTAAAAAGAAACAAAAGGAATCAGATAATACTAAAAGAGGTAAAGAGATTAATTTATTTGTTGATTAACTAAAACGGTTATATAAAACCAATTACATTAGCTGAAGTAAACAAATCTTATGTCATAAAATCGATATCAGAGTCCAAATAACGTTTCAAGTAAAATAATCCAGATATTTGTATCATTAAAGCGAAAATCAAGTCGACGTACGTGTATAGTAGAGATTATTATGTTTTTTTTTCTTTAGTTTTGGCGTCACGTTTTAGCATTTGCCAGTGTCAAGTATATATATATATATTTTCAAGTTAAATAAGTGTCCTCGTAGCTAGTTATAGTCAAAGTCCAGTCATACTTTAGTAAAGTAGTGGCGACTTTACTATAAAGCTTCGATGGAGTTTTGGAAGCAACACGAAAAGTCATGTTTCACCACATTATATCATTTTCCCACACTCACGCTTGTAATTCAGCACTTTATGAATAAAACACCACCATTTTTATGCATAAACACTCGATAAAACACTAGTTTTGGAAAAAAATACATCGGAGCGACACGACTCTTCCCGCGTTCCCGCCAAAACTCCCTTTGTTTCGGTTTGCCATTGCTTTTTTAGTCTATGGAAGTTGCCTACTAGGTGACGCCAATAGACGTCAATTGAAAGTCATGTTTATTTTATGTTTTTTTATTAAAATAAACCCCACCTCATAGTTTACAGAGTTTTAAACGTAATAATATGGCACAGAAATGTACTATTTCGAAATGATTTTGGAATCAGTCGTTTTTTTATGGATAAACACATAGGCTACTTTTTATCCCGAAAACATGTAGCGGGTAATATAAGACAGTAAAACATTGAGGTGTGTGTTTTTTTTTGCTAATTTTCTTATGAAATTCTGATAACTATATTTTTTACTTTTGCAGGCAAACTTAAAGTTTTACCAGCTACGAAAAGCCTAATTGTAATGAAGAAAAATACCTTAATAATGATAAACAACTCGAACATGTGCCTATTCAACTCGAAAAGGACAAAATACGCGTGTTTCTTTTGCAAAGACGTATTTTTAGACATTATAAAATTACGGACACATTCCTTGACACATAAAACGGATAAAATTGATTATTCTATACGTATGAACAGAGGTTTGACAATGAAAAACGTTGACATATCTAATTTAACATGCAAGAAATGCTCTCACCCATGTGTAAATTTAGAAGAATTGAGGGTACATTTGAAAAATAATCACGATGAAGCAATCGAAGGCACGGAACACCTGCTTGTACCGTTTAAAATCGAACAGGGATTTGAATGTGTCATATGTCAAAAAAAGTTTTTAAATTTTCTTAGCCTATCCATTCACATGAATTGCCATTCCAGTTACAACGTTTGCGAAATGTGTGGTGCATCTTTTACAAATAGACTTGGATTGAGGAATCACATAGCGTCAGTACACAGAGAAAAAAAATGCTCAAAATGTACGGCCGTGTTCCCGACAGCGGCGGCCAAAAACGAACATTTAAGACTTGTCCATAAAAAAAAAAAAATAGTAAAAAATTATTGTACACAATGCGAAATGATATTCATTTATAGCTACAAACTTAAACAGCATATGGTAGAAAAACATGGCGTTAAAAAAACTTTGAATATCTGCGAGATTTGTAATAAATTTTTTTCTTCCGCCGCTGGTGTCAAAACTCACTATAAATCGGTACATTTAAGAATGAGAAAACACATTTGCGACGTATGTGACATGTCATTTTTTACTTCCTTCGATAAAAAGAGACATGAAGTGTCGCATGGTGATGATAGTCCTTTTTCGTGTGATTCGTGCGATGGTAAGTTTAAATCAAAGGATTCTTTGCGGAGGCATTTGAAAAGAAAGCATGGAACTTGAAAACTTATTACTTTGCTAGTCTGTTGGTTTTTTATTGAATACACTACGGTGATAGTGCCCAAGAACTACATGACCTAATTTTGCCATCGTCGTTTTACAAAGACGTTCGGCCAAAAGACACCCTTCCCGCCAAAACTCTCGTCTGCGAGAGCTGTGCGTGAATTCGGTATGTAAAGTTTTTTTTGGTATTTATTTTATATTTTTTACTGACAGTAAACTTTATTTTATGAAACTAATTTGAATATTTTGTCTTTCTGCGCGGTAGTTTAATTCTAATACGTTTTCAAAATTTGTATAGTTATGACGTCATGAAGTCGGCTGAATATGTAAAATATGCATTTGCCATATAAAACAAAAAAGTATACAAAACATTTGACACATTTCATTAACTTTGACAACAGAATTTCATTAATTTTGACTAAAAATCTTACCTTCCGTTCCCAAGTCCTAATGAGATCTATCACCGTTAACGGTCTGAGATTTGGCGGGAACGCGGAAAGAGTCGTGTCGCCCCATTGTATTTTTTTTCAAAACTAGTGTTATTTCGAGTGTTTATCTATTGAAATAGTGATTTTATTCATAAAGTACCGAATTACAAGCACGAGTGTGGGAAAGTGATATAATGTGGTGAGACATTATTTTTCGTGTTGGTTAGATTGAGATGTACAAAGTTTAAGTCGAAAGGTATCATTGTGAACAACTTTTATCATTGAACTACGCTGATCACTGATGGTATCACGTAAAAAGCTGTTTCATACATTTTGTTCTGTTAAACCAAATATAAAAAATAAAACAGTGTTTTTATTACTACCCTTTTCCTTACAGACGATACAAATTGGAAGTTTTGTTATTTTATAGGAATTAAAATGTATACAATTTTATCTCTCTTTTTTATCTTATTTTATTTTTCGTAGCGATGATAGCTCAGTGGTTAGCGCGGTAGGTTCGCATGCCGAAGGGCGTGGGTTCAAACCCCAACTATGAGCTTAAGCTGCCGGTGAAGGAAAACATCGTGAGGAAATCATAGCATGGTGGTAGGGTACTTTCTAGTACTCGGCTGTCTAGCTACCACCCTCAAGTTGAAAATCTGCCGCCAAGCATCTAACGGTGTGTTCCGGCAGCTTCACTTGAGAGCCAGTTCCATTCCAGGCTAGGTGTGCTTTACCATCTTCGACCACACCGTCACTTAACATCAGGTGAGCTGTGGTCAAACAACTAGCCTGTCAAC
Organism: Biston betularia; assembly: GCA_905404145.2. NCBI lineage: Eukaryota > Metazoa > Arthropoda > Insecta > Lepidoptera > Geometridae > Biston > Biston betularia. The sequence continues at coordinate 4,503,479 of FR989890.1, forward strand.
CATAAAAAAAAAAACTTACGATATTATGTTCTCTACAACCACATTTTTTATTGTAAATAAATTTGAGCTTTCAGTCACGGGACCGTAAACAATATAGGGAGTGTAAAATCACACCGTGAGAAATACTTTAGCTGTTGTTTACTTGTGTTTTCTAAATTTTATTTTAATTACTTGTAAAAGTAATGAGACGTAACGAGACAGTCTTCTGACGGTAAGAGTTAACGCCTGTCCATGACCATTGGAGCGATACACAGAAATTTGACAAAACTAGGTCTAGGGCATCGCTGTTTTGGCGCTCGTTATGTAGTTACAAACATTAGGTCGTTAGTCTCAACAGCCCTGTAATTTCGCTAGCCATGGTACCCTTTAAACCGGAACAGTAATGTTTACACCTAGGACCCTGATTATTTGTCTGAGGTTTACTCACTGCTGTTTTTTTTCTTTGGTTTTGGCGTCGCGTTTTGAGCATTTGCCAGTGTCAAGTATTTTATGTTTAATAGTTTCAAAAGTTAAATAAATGTCCTCGAAGCTATTCCAGTTCGTGTCAGTCAAGTCCAGTCATGCTTTAGTAAAGTACTGGTGACTTTACTATAAAGCTTCGATGGAGTTTTGGAAGTTGCGGCAGACAAAATAACAGTTGATAAAATAGGCAATTGTTTCACCCGGCGCGCAAGGACGATTCAGACGCCATGACAGTTTTCGGAATAAAATTAAAACATACACTATATTTATAACTCTACAATGTAATGAATTATTTTTTTTGTGGTAGAAAATCTTTACGAACATACAGAAGCTCTATTTAAATAAAACGCTCAGCTACCTACATTTCGGATTAAATTTTATTTGAAAATAATTGAAAAATACACTACGAATACATGTCTAAGCTTAAAATAAGAAATTGACAAATAAATTTTTACAATTATTTATTATTAGGGAAATAAATCACAATTTAACAGCCTATACATTTGTACGTAATGGATTTTTAACAAATAAAATGTTACAGCTTTATAGGATATTCTACTAAATTGGTAGATTTTTTATTGATATCTTGATTAAGAGAAATATTTAGAAGATACATTTCTATTACGTTAAAATTTAAAGGAAATAAAGGTTTTTGTTCTATTTCTTAATGCATAATGGATTATATTTAAATATAACATGGCCAACTTCTCGCTGACGAGAGGTTACGTGTTAAAGTAAGATTGGTATACATATAAAATAAAATCGTAACAAATTATTTTGGACAAGTTTTTGTATAATGTACCGACTAAACATTTAATATATTTTTAATTACGAAAAAAAGTGACATTTAGAGAGTTTTCTGTAGATATTCATCGAACAAATACAGAGCGAGAGACAAGTCCTGCCCGTTATTGGATGTAATGAACTTCTTGAGATCAGCGGTGTGTCCAGCTATTTCGCGAATGGTCTTAGCTTGGTCTTCGACGAATTCTTCCTCTAGGTATTGAGCGACCTAAAAGAAAAAAAAACAATTATTTTTTGTTTATGGCATCGCACTTTGAGCATTTGCCAGTGTCAAGTGTCTCAATATTTTCCGATTGTTTTATGTTAAACAAGTTAATTCACAAAGTAAGACTTGGTCGGGTCCGGTAATACCCTAGGAAATAGTACAAAAAAAAAACAATTTTAATACATAAACTCTCAAAAAAACAAGCTTTGGTAAATAATAAGTAGCGATGATAGCTTAGGAGGCAAAAATGTGTAAAATGTCAGCCACAGTCTCAACTCATAGGCCGCGGCAACAATGGATGACTCGTATTTTCCGCGACCAGGTTTAGACTTTGTACGATAATTCGTTCGTTAACAAGTTTGTCAAAAAAATAAGTGAAAGAAAACTAGAGATTACTCCAGTGGAACTATAAAATTAAAGTTAGGAAGAAGGGCAACCCCCGACAAATCTGGTACAGAGCCTGGTCTAGTGCAATTTTGACTCTACTGCTTTTTTTTTTTTTTTCTTTGGTTTTGGCGTCGCGTTTTAGCATTTGCCAGTGTCAAGTAATTATATATTTTCAAGTTTCAAAAGTTAAATAAGTGCCATCGTAGCTAGTTTTAGTCAAAGTCGTCTTTGTCAAGTCCAGTTCGTGTCAGTTAATTCCAGTCATGCTTTAGTAAAGTAGTGGCAACTTTACTACAGAGCTTCGATGAAGTTTTGGAAACAACACGAAAACTCATGTTTCACCACATTATATCATTTTCCCACACTCGCGCTTGTAATTCGGCACTTTATGAATAAAACACCACCATTTTTATGCATAAACACTCGACAAAACACTAGTTTTGGAAAAAAATATAACGGAGCGACACGACTCTTCCCGCGTTCCCGCCAAAAACTCGACTCTACTGTTTCTTACCTCAGGGTCATGGAGATGCTGGCTGTTCCTGGTGGCTTCCCGGTGGATGTAGAAAGCACGTTCGGCCAACTCCTTCTGAGTGTCCAGCGCTTTAGCTAGAGAGTTCAATTCGTGCTGCTCGACTGTGTAGTTTCTCTTCTCTGCTGGCTTAGCTGTGCTGCGACGGTTGAAGTCCATCACGTCACCTGGAAGAAATTGAATATCATTATTGTTCACCGGACATTATGATGTACATTTAATTGTAAGACAGAAAACTATGTACCCACAAAATGTAGATAACATAGGTACATAGTAGGGGGAGTTTAGCTTTGCTTATTGATGACATTTGGATCTGAATGGTGATAACGGCATACAAACTTTCCTCTTTATAAAGCGCATTCAAAAACAAACCTTGAAAATCTTGAGCCACAGGTGTGGCATGGGCCGTAAACTTTCATCTTATAACGAGCGTTTAAAATATTTTCATGTAACCCCTCTAGACATCCGGCGCAAATACATTGACCTTATCTTGCTTTACAAAATCATTCACTCGAATATTGACTCCCCATCCCTTCTCTCGTTATTGAATTTTAACACTCGTTTTAGGTCTCGTAACCGCAATTATAATATATTTAGTTTACAAGTATTTTCCAACAACACATCTTATTATAACCCTATTGTCAGAATGAGTCGCCAATACAATGAAATCCTCGTCTCCAGCAGACACATCGATATTTTTCATTCAAGTCTATACCTATTTCAAAGACAGATTGAGATTATCTTAGATATTAATACAATTTAGTTATGACATTTTATATATTTTTTTGACTAAACAATTGACTGATTAATTATTATTATTTTATTTTATTTAATTAATAATTATAATTTCATCCCAATTTTGATCTAACGACTTTTTTTAAATGTAATTGTACTGCACCTAGACATGCATTGTCTTGGAATGCAATACAGATTAAAATTGTGTAGGTATTTGTATTGTTGTGAATATTATTGCATTCTGTTTTGTATGTTATGAAATTGGTTACGCCAGATTATGATTTAATTAAGAATTTTAGTATTTTGGTGCATTTCCCATTTGTTCCTCCTACCCTTAAAACAGCACTGATTGTCAAGAAGAAAAATGCAATGCGCATACGACTTCAGTGTGTGATTGATCGCCGCGCGATTCGCGCGCGCTTGAAATTTGTCAAGGCACTCGGCCACGTATTCTCTTGTGAAACGGTGGTCCGTCGGCTGGCCATTGAGGTCTAGCACATAAAACTCTGAACTGTGTTTCGCCCCCGAGGCTCTGGTGTTGTGAAACTGGATTGCAGTGCGCGTGCGCGTGTTCGAAGCCGTCGCGCGCTTCGCTGGCGTTTTTCCCGGGAAAGGATAGCAGACGGCGGAATCACAAGTGAGTGCTGTTCCTCTCGTTCCGCATCCTTCTCTTTTGTTTCGTGCACCATCGTCTCAACTCAACTATATACAGTCCACTCTAATTTTAGGGGGCCCGAATTGCCCCATCGTACTTTGGTGAAATCAGAAATAAAAAAATAAAATAAATAAATAAATATTAGGTGTGATGACACTAGGATTGTAGTAACATACGTCAGAAAAATAAACCAGATTTAACATAAATAGAGTCTCCATTTGGAAATCTGGCAATATTATCAACAATGAGATTATCTTAAAGACTACTCAAGGTGAATCACAATCTGTCAACATAGTTGTTCAATGTTGCACAATGAACTATGGAAATCGTGTTATTAAGTTTCAGTATGAATAAACAATAGTATTTGAAATGTAAATACAGTACGTAGCAAAAATTACTTTAGAACGTTAATGATAATATAATTAAATATTAAAAAAAAACAATTTCCATTGACTCCCGCGAAGGGTGTTGTTTTTCAGCTCATGTGATGTTAAATGACGGTGAGCCTAAAATGGAGCTGGCTCTCAAGTGATACTGTCGGAACACACCATTAGGTGCTTGGCGGCAGATTTTCAACTTGAGCGTAGTAGCTAGCCAGCTGAGTACTATAAAGTACCTACACCACCACCACGCTATGGTTTCCTCACGATGTTTTTCTTCACCTTATCACTTCACGAGTGAACCGACCGCGCTAACCAGTGAGCTATCATCGCTACAAGCTGTTCTAATCTCTATAGATTTTTCTATCGTATTCTTGAACTAATTACATTTGATTTTGTTGCCATAATTGGTTTAGTTATTAAATATCAATCAGTTATTTTTTTAATCTGTCACAACACGAAACAAAGTACCAAAATGATGAACTGGCGACGCGAGTTTTAGCTGCCAACAACATCGTGAGGAAATCATAGCACGGTGGGAAGGTATTTTCTAATACTCGGCTGGCTAGCTACCACCCTGAAGTTGAAAATCTGCCGCCAAGCATCTAATGGTGGGTTCTGGCAGCCTCACTTGCCAGAGCCAGCCAGCTCCATCCCAGGCTAGGTGAATTAACAATTTCAACTTACCTCTCATAGTAATGTGTTTAATCAAATCAATGGTCTTGCCCCAGGCGTCGTCTGACAGCTTCTTGAACATCTTACTGAAGCCGGCCCTGTTTGTCTGGTAGTTGTTGAAGTACGCAGAAGATAGGAGGTATTCGAACGACCTACGAAAACGGGAATAAATAAAATGGTAACCCTAAAAAGCGGGCACGAGCAGTTCCGGGCAAAAAAATCCATATAAATTAGTTCAGTTATAAATAATTGGCAAATTTATAAAAATGAGGAAAATCAACACCTTAAATTATATTTTTGAGTATTGTGACGTCATATTTCACTATTTCAGTGATATTTTCCTAAGCGAGCTAAATTTCAGTCACAAATCAAACAAAAAAGGTTGCTGGGTTTGTTAAAATTAACAGAGCTGCTTTGAGTCTTAGTGACAAAAAATAAAATCAAACTTCAAAAACAGCTCGACGACTCTTCAACTCTTCTTACAAAAAAAAAAAACATATTGTACTACCCTAGGCAAGTTACTTCAAAATATGGCCCATTTAGTCAAGATTCCAAAATGGTACAACACTACTTTTCATTCATAGTATTTAGTAGTATTTGTAGCGATGATAGTTCAGTGGTTAGCGCGGTAGGTTCGCATGCCTAAGGGCGTGGGTTCAAACCCCAACAATGAACTTGAGCTGCCGGTGAAGGAAAACATCGTGAGGAAACCAAAGCATGGTGGTAGGGTACTTTAGTACTCGGCTGGCTAGCTACCACCCTCAAGTTGAAAATCTGCCGCCAAGCATCTAACGGTGTGTTCCGCCAGCCTCACTTGAGAGCCAGTAGCATTCCGGGCTAGGTGTGCTTTACCATCTTCGACCACACCTTCACTTGACATCAGGTGAGCTGTGGTCAAACACCTAGCCTGTCAACCATAACAAAAAAAAAAAAACACCTATTGTACCCAAAGTCATAATATATTATTATAAGTAAGGCCGTTTTTGGCCTTTGCTCACCTCTCCAAATGTAAATTGGCGTATGCTTGCATTTCCTTAGCGACGTTTCCATGGCTTCCGTACTCGCCGTATACCGCATTACAACGCGGCAACGCTGCAAATGTTGCCAGGTTAGTTGATTCTTACTAGTTAAACTACCATTTTGGGAGTAATAGCTTAAGGTCACTTTCAAGAAATAGTCATTCGAACTAGATTTTGTAGACAATTTATAAGTAAAATTGCAGTTTACAGTTAAAATGTATAAGCATATATTTTACGTATTAATCTTTTACATATAATTATGTAGATGTTCTTAAAAGATAAACCTACAAAATAGTATACAAATCACAGGACAGGCACACGGCGCCATCTGACCCCAAATTAAGCAAAGCTTGTGCTATGGAGGTCAGATAACTGATAAAATACTAATTATATATATATACTTATGATAATTGTATCCAGAAAGGTCAAATAAGGGTATGGTAATAATTGATATCTTAAAAAAATGTGGGAATTTACGCGTTTAAGGTGGTTCGATTTCCATACAAACAAAAATTTTCCATTTAAGGACAAATGGAGCATAATTTTACAGTCAAAACACAGAGCTATATTTTGGTCTTTATTTGCGGCAAATCACAATTGCTTGAATAAAACAGTAGATTATTAATAATTAGCATAAAATCAAATTTATGAATTTACGATTTTTGATTAAAACAGTAGATTATGCTAATGATCTACTATTTTACTCAAGCAATTGTGTTTTACCGCAAAATAAATGCTAGTAGCTGTGATTTCACTGTAAAATAATGCTCCATTTGTCCATAAATGGAAAAAACATTGTATGGAAATCGAACCACCTAAAAGTTGATTTTGTGCTGAAACTGATGTTAGATAGAGTTTAATTTAGCGAAGCAAATATATAGCTCAAGTTTCGTTCGTTAAACTCCAATTTTTGATGGTTTTTTCTTAGATTATACGAAAAAAAAACTAAACCTAAGTAGAGCATGGAGAGCTTTTTGTTTGTCGCATTATTTTTACTATAAAAAAACATTAATTGGTCCCTGACTAAGACGGCTACAGAAAGTCATTAGTTAGTTAAGTGTATCTTTACCTATACGGGTACAATTAAAAGTATTTATGTATTCTATCAGTTATCTGACTTCCATCACACAAGCTCTGCTTAGTTTGGGGCCAGATGGCGCTGTGTGTATAGTCCTACGATATTTATTTTATTTTTAATTGGAATTATAATGTCAATTCTACTAATATTATAAATGCGAAAGTTTGTGAGTATGTTTGTTACTCTTTCACGCGTAAACTACAGAACGGATTTGGATGAAATTTAGTATGGAGGTAGCCGAGACCCAGGATTAACACATAGGCTACTTTTTATCCCGAAAACATGTAGCGGATAACACCGTGGGGCGCAGCCAAGATAAGTAAAATTAATTAATATTAAATAAATGAACATGGAGAAATAAATGAAATTAATAAATTAAATTTATTAATTTATTATTATTATAGAAATGATGGATAAGTAGCAGTTGTATAATGTATATTATATGTTCATAGAATCCCATTATAAGTACAATGTTTAATACAAAATATAACCCAGTGAAAGCTATATAAAAATCACAATGAAATATGAAAAAAAAAACAACGAGCCAAATGAACCAGTGGAACACAAGCACTTTGTGTATCTTTTTCTTGTTTATTTTATATGTTTTTTTGTACACATAATTCATGCTATAAAGTATTTTGTTAACATTGTTTCAGTACTTACGGGACAATCTGCCCACTGGAAAGATAAGAATATATATTTAAAGTCTAATTGTTGAGTGTTAAAAGTGTATTATAAATAGGTCATAGATTATTTTATTCTGTTCAATAAATAATAAATTAAAAAAAGAATACATCATTCAGAAAACTCCCAATATGACACAGTCTTTATGCTGCTATAAATAAACAATGAATAAAATATCGTAGGACATTACACACAGCGCCATCTGACCCCAAACTAAGCAGAGCTTCTGTGATGGAAGTCAGATAATCGATAGAATACATTTATTACATACTTTTTTTTTGTAAATGCATACTTATAATACATACAGAACACCCAGACACGGGACAAACATTAAATTTGTTAATACATAAAATGTTTGTCCTGAGCGGGAATCGAATCCACGCCCTTAAGCTCTTGAGGCAGATATGTTACCAATGAGCCAACAGGGCTGTCAAAATATCGGCAAAGCGCATTTTTATACAAAAGGAGTTTTAAAATTACCTCACCTTAAAAAAAACTGATTGTTGGTATTTTGTTTTCTCTTCACTTTGTAATATAAATATATCATAGGACATTAAACACAGCGCTATCTGGCACCAAACTAAACAGAGCTTGTGTGGTGGAAGTCAAATAACTGATACAATACATAAATACTTTTTTTTTGTAAATACATACCTACTAATAATACATAATGTTTTGTGTACTTGTCTTTATTTGTTTAATTACGCCTGCACACTGTGCTTAGTGGCATAATAAACAACTTATTAAACTATGTAATCTAAGTACTAATTACTTGTAAGTTTTATGAGATTAAGGTGGGTTGTTTTCCATACAAATATTTTTTTGCTATTTATAGACAAATGGACCATAATTTTACAGTGAAATCACAGCTACTGGCATTTATTTTGGTCTTTATTTGCGGTAAATTACAATTGCTTGTTAAGCAATTAAGTCAATGAGAATAAAAACGTTTTTAAAAATATAATTTTTATGACGGTACTGATCCTTCGGCTCCTGCTCGGCTTTTGGTTCCTTGAGGGGTGTCCTACGGCTGAAATGATGATGATGACTGATCCTTCAAACCGGAATACAGTAATGTTTATACATTACTTATGTTTAGAATACTGCGGTGGTACCTACTAATCCACACAACAATCTAACCATAATTATGTAAATGTTGCCTAACCATAATTATGAAAAAGCTTGTACTATGGGAACCAAACAGCTGACAGAATACTTACATACACTTTTTTTTTATAAATACATACAGTACATCCAGACGCAGAACAAACATCGATGTTAGTCACACAAATGTTAGTCCTGAGTGGGAATCGAACCCACGCCCTTCAGCTCTCGTAGCAGACATACTACCAATGAACCAACAGGGCTGTCAAAATGTCAGCAAGTTTGCCGCCATTTCTATTAAAAAAAAAGTCTTTACCTAAGCTGTTAGAGGCAGGTCCGCAATCCATAGAGACGTCTTCGTAGCAGGTGTTCGCAACTGCTCCAGACACCGCCAGTACGAACACGAAAGCAAATGCCAACATCTTCATTGTTCTATAAGCAATAATAAATAATTACAATTAAAATGCCGTAGCTAATGGATAGTCAAGTAGAAAAGTTTTTTTTAAATGTAAAATGTAATGAGACGTACGAGACGCTCTCCTGATGGTTAGAGAATAATCACAGCTACTGGCATTTATTTTGGTCTTTATTTGCGGTAAATCACAATTGCTTGAGTAAAATAGTAGATTATTACCATGATCTACTGTTTTATTCAAAAATCGTAAATTCATAAATTTGATTTTTTGCTAATAATCTACTGTTTTATTCAAGCAATTGTGATTTACCGCAAATAAAGACCAAAATAAATGACGGTAGCTGTGATTTCAATGTAAAATCATGCTCAATTTGTCCATAAATGGAAAAAAAATGTTTGTATGGAAACGGCGTGAGACCACCCTAATGGCGTGAGACGAACCAACTACTAAAATATAAATTAAATAAATAAATATGAATGGAAAATGACCTGCAACTTTGGGTGTTACAATAAAATGTTTGTATTTGTATCTCAAAGGTCAAGGTCATCAAATAACGATAATATGTTGCAAGTTATTCTATAGGCAGCCCGTACACGTAGCGCGCGATCCAGACTGATCGTGTACGAAGCGGATTGACGGACTGATGCTCCGGATCGCAAAATATCTAGAAATTTTGAAATCATGATCGCGGATCGCGGATCGCGGATCGTGATCATGATTGAACGTGTAAGGCGGCCCATAGACATTCTATGAGACGGTGAAATCTCGCCAATAAAATGTAGTTTAATCAACTATTGAAAGAGGGTAGTATTTTTCGAGCGTGTGTAGAAGTACAGCGTAATCCGATTAGAGAATCCAATTAGAGAAAAAATTGAAGAGTAGCTTTATAAACACTGTAAAACCTACTAATGTTCGTTTAAAAAAATCAAATTAAACTTGGCAAGACCAACTGTAGATTAGGTGTAAAATAGAAAACTTTCTAAAACTGAGACTGCAAAAAACTGTTAACTACAGTTAAAATTATAGGGTTGGCAGCACTACCGTAATGTGTTATTTGATGCGGGTGAAGGACTAGTATCCATGGCCAAATACAAATTAAAAAAAAAGTAAATTAGTATAAAGTGTTGCGGCCATGGCCATGGCCAAGAACAAATTCGGTATGTAAAGAAAAAAAAACTTTACTGATTCCAAAACCATTTCGAAGTAATACATTTCTGTACAATATTTTTATGTTTAAAACTCTGTAAACTATGAGATGGGGTTTATTTTAATAAAATACATATATCAAACTTGACTTTCAATTGATGTCTCATGACGTCACCTCGTCAGGCAACTTTCATAGACTAAAGAAGCAATGGCAAACCAAAACAAAATTTGTCAATGTCAAGTCACCGGCGATCATTATATTTTCGATACACATACGTCGAGTTGTTTTTCGATACTTTTTTGTTTTTTGGCAAAGGCATATGCTACATATTCAGCCGACCTCATGACGTCATAACTATAAAAATTTTGAAAACGTATTAGAATTAAACTGCCGCATAGAAAGCCAAAATATTCAAATTAGTTTCATAAAATAAAGTTTACTATCAGTAAAAAATATAAAATAAATAGAAAAAAAAACTTTACATACCGAATTAAAAAAAAATTTGATTAATCTTGGATGTGGGAGTCATGTAGGGTAACATTATACAATATTACAATACCGTATCCGTGAAAAAAAAACTAAGGGATATTTTTTTTCTTTAAAGTAAGTACTTATTTTTATAGGTTTTTGTTTTGTTTAGTGTTGGGCAACGGCATTTTCGTAAATAAGAACAGGGTAAAAACCTCATATGATAAATTACTTTATTCACAATGAGGTTTAATTTGACAGATCCCAAACTGTAGCCCAATTTTTAATACAGTCTACAAAACAAAAAGTAGATTTGTTAATCATAGCCTTCAAAAGTTATCGTCATTATTTAAATCATAACAAATAGCTAGGTATCAAAGTGTCATATAATCTACCTATATTACTTTTAATTACCCAATAAATCCAAACACTGATTGATAATTTGATTTATAATATCATAACTCGTTGTATATTGCTTGTAATCAGATTAAAAAGATTGTATTACAACCAATAAATGTTTTTGATTAGTCACGAATTGATAATACGTAGCCTTGATTACTAATTTAACTTATTTTAGTAGAATGATAATTGCCTACCTTCCATTTAAAAAAAAAAGGGAAGTATGATAAATATTCAAAATAAACATACCTACTTCCGATAAAAAAAAGAAACAATTCAGCCAGCATTAAGACAAGAAACTAAAAAAATTGCTAAAGTCTACTCACCAAATGTATGTGCGACGTATTTTATGAAATTACTCGTCAATGTTATTTGTCACGTAAATAGAACCGTTGAAAGTGCAGTCTTTACACACACTGGCGTAGAAGACTACTTTCAACACAAAGAGCTTGGTACTGATAAGTCTCGTATTGAGACAAGGCAAATACGTAAATAATAATTTTGTCTGCAACGCGAATGACAGCTTCGCACAAGAAAAATTATTCCGAACTGTCACGTGAAGTTAGCAGCTGTACTATCAGTGTGGCCAGGTAATAATGCGAATTGTGCCTACATTTTTTTGTTTTACTGAGAAAAATTCTAATTTTGTAACATAACAGTAACATATTTTTAAAGACATTAGCCTTGACAGATATAAACTTATTAGACACGTCGCAGTAATTATATATTAATCTAAAGATATAATTATGTATTTAGGTAAACTTAGATCCATCAGCCAAGTTCTTTTAAATGGGTCTTCTATCATCATCATCATACTAATATTTCATATGCAAAAGTTTGCCTGTTTGTATGTATATTTGTTACTTCTCCACATTGTAAAGGCGTGATAAATTTGGATGCAGTCTACATTTTTATCCCAAACAACTAGGGGTGCACGTGGCAAAAATAAATAGGAAGTTTGTCCAAAAACTAAATAAGTTACTGAAATTGTAATTTTTAGTTCCTTGTTACAGTGACAATGTTTTATGTACTTATATGCATTTATAGTTGTGGGTTGTTGAAGTCAGATTACAAAAAAAAAATAAAGTAAAAAATTCCCTACTATCAGGCAATATAGAAACTCTAGTAACACAGTTCCATGCAGCCCCCCTTGGAACATTGCCCCGCGTTCGACCCGCTTCATGACGTATACCTCAACGTTGAGGTTTTGCGCTCCGAGATGTTTCTAGCTCTTTCATCATATTGCCTTTTATACCAATTTCCTCGTATTGTTTGGTAAAAAACAACTTCTATGTATCTTACCAAGATTAATACATGCGAAAAGTATCGTTAAATGAGTTATAGGGCTTCAAAATCCTGTGTAAAAATTCCATAAGCGGCCTCGAAACACAAAACCTCACGGGGAATTTTATTGAACAACAAAGAAATATTCCGTCTCGCTCGCGCGCCCATTCCACTTGAGTCACTTGTCAACAGGAATACGAGATGGTTCGGTTATCGCTGCGTAGTTTGTATTAATAATCAGAGAATACGCGAATAGTTCGTCTTTTCCCCCACATTTGTTGTGATTGATAAGTCGCCTTCTGCGCCAGTGTGTGTAAAGGCTCGACTTTCGATAGTACTGTTACATTTTCCCGATCGAATTTTGTTTGAATCGTCAAAATATCTGTGATCTTTTGTAGAATTAAAAATGAAGGTGATCCTCTTTGCTCTCGCTAGCCTGCTAGCTGTCTACGCTCCTGCTTCCGCTACACAATGTAAGTAGATCTACTTATCTTTTTTTTACAACAATTATGTGCTAATGATTACAATTGACAGTCATTGAAATATAATTATATCTCTAAAAGTAACTACCTATTTGTAATCTATACTTTTAGTTAGCAGCAATTTAATAAACGAGATATTTCTTAAATTAGTGCCACACAATGGAACAAATCGAAGCTTCGTTCGTTTTCAACTAGCTTTTTTTCGTTATTACAAAAAGAAGGTAAAATTGAAATTGGTTGAAATTTGGCATTATAATATTGCGTTTTTGAAACTAAAGTGAATCAGCTGATCGGGAGCCATCTTGGACGTATTATTATTTTTTTGTTCTTTTACCATAGAATACAATATAGTTGTACTCATTGTTTCATAAAAAGAAAAACAAACATATAGTAATGGACATAGACGTCAAAATCACGTCTTTTGTCTTTTCTTGGTCTAAGAACGTCTTAAATGAAGTTATAATTTTTAATTTCATAAATACCTACCTACATAGACTACCTACATACTATTGTTTTTATAAAGCAAATATATCATTTAAAAGTGTTCTCAAGAACTCTTAATTTAATCACGACTTTAATAATATTTATATAAAGTACTACTGATGGTATTATTGCAACAGATTACAATATAGCACAGACTTTTACAAAGAAACTAATGCCTTTTCTTAGTAAAAAATACATTTATTGGACACATAACAATACAAACAGACCTTAAAAAAAAAGTCTTTTGTCGCTCTAAGTACCTGGAATGAAACTACCTTCTTATTGTTTTTATCGTATAAGGAAAAGACATCATTTTAAATGTTTTCTAAAGACCTTTTGTATTTATTAAAAGTTGTATGTCATTTTGACAACTTAAAAAAATATCTTTTTTTATGGTTGAAGCGACAGTGTGGACAAAGATGGTAAACACACCTAGACTGGAATGCAACTGGCTCTCAAGTGAGATGGCCGGAACACACCTTTAGGTGCTTGGCGGTATAATTTCAGCTTGATGGTGGTAGCTAGCTAGCTGAATATAAGAGAGTACTCTACCACCACACTATGGTTTCCTCATGATGTTTTCCTTCACTGGCAGCTCAAGCTCATTGTTGGGGTTTTTTTTTAAATATATTCAATCCACAGACGCTGCAGTCAACTAAATTACATTATTTTTTATTTACTTTATATACAATACAGGTAAAGGGAAGCTAGTTTAATTAATCTTAATCTGAGGGTAAAGTAGGTACTAATTTATGTGTATACCTTTGTTGGGGTTCGAACCCATGCCCTTCAGTGTGTAAAGCGACCACACTAACCTATCATCACTACAGATATTTTAAACCTATCAACTGATTTTTTGGGGATTATTCTATACAAACCTTGTAATGAGATTGAACAAGGATTGTACCTAAAACCTCTGTTGATCTCTAGGCATTGCCGATTACCTTTCAAATATCCAAGAAAGCAAATCAAACAATCAAAGTAAGGTATGTCTTCCAAGTAGCCAGGCAACTTATAGTATACATAACCTGTATCAAAATTAGTTGGAAGGCCCAAATGAAGGGTGAAGATTTCTCACAAAAGAAACAAAAATGCTTGCAGAAAATAAAAATAAATATTTATTGATTTTGTATGGACAGTTGAACATATGACAGTTTTTTTTATGTTTTTGCCCGGGAAGCACAAGATTAAGGTGGTTTGCTTTCGATACAAACTATTTTTTTCATTTATGGACAAATGTAGCATAATTTTACAGTGAAATCACAGCCACTGCCATTTATTTTGGTCTTTATTTGCGGTAAATCATAATTACTTGAATAAAACAGTAGGTTATTAGAATAATCTACTGTTTTATTCAAAAATCATAAATTCATAAATTTGATTTTATGCTAGTAATCTACTGTTATATTCAAGCAATTAGTCAGTAGCTGTGATTCCACTGGAAAATTAATCATAATAATCATAATCATTTATTTGCGTATATGGGTAAAATACAGTTGGTAGAAATTAAAACATGGCACGCCATATCCCGCCTTTCGGCATGCAAAAATTAATATCATAAAATCAATAAAAAATAATTACAAAATACAATGTCAAAAATATTCAATGTCCCTTAGTACGGATGGCTCGCCAGTATAATGAGATGGCAAATAAGGATATAACTGTCGACTTCTTCTCTCCCAAATTTAGAACCTATATCAGAAATTCTTTATGCCCTGAGTGCCTGGCTCAGTCCGACCCCTAGCTAACTATATAGATATACTGTACCCATATCCATAATGATAATTATTTAAACGCTAAACCAACATTGCACACATGGTCTGAGTTGCAATCCCGCTCTGATCCAACATTTCTGTACTCTAGTTTCCTAATGATTGTAATTTGTTTTGTGTGTTTGAATAAATAAAAAAAGACCAAAATTATTATGCACCATTTGTCCATAAATGACAAACATTTCTTTGTATGGTAATCGAACCACCTTAAAAAGAATTTTTCCTTTAATTATAATTTAAAAATAAGGTATAGCTATTTCATTCAGTCATGTTATAGATTTTTTAACTCTCAAGCCTGTTTGATGGTTCCGATGAACTGTCACATATACAGTGTAAACTCCATGTAACGTCACTCGATTTAACGTCAAAAACGTCGGAATTACTCGACTTTGGTTGGTTTGCCTTGTTGTCCATACAATGATGCACTCTATGTAGCGTCACGCACACTCTACATAACGACCACAATATGTCGTTATAAAGCAAGTAATTTCGGGAACTAATAAAGCACCTACTGTTTGTTTGTTTCTAAGTTGCCGAAATTGATAAGAACAGCAGTTGAGTACGTTCTTTTGTTTGTCATTTTGTTGTTTTATTGTCTGGCCCGTATTCACCTCGACTGTCGGCATCATACGAACCAGAGATTCTAAGAAATTCGTTCTTTTGTTACTTTGCACGTGTTTGCCTCAGTTGCTAGACTGTCGTTAGGTTATTATTATGTATTTTCAACACGTTATCATATTCTTAGTTTCTCACAAACTTTCTTCTCCATATAACGACAACTCTCTATAACGCCAGAAAATACGCAGTCCCCTCAGCGTCGCTATATAGAGTTTACACTGTATTTCTAATTTTTATTCAGTCATCAAGTAATTAGCTAAGTATAAACAATGACAGGCCAAAACATTAGGTTATCAGCATTTAAGTCAGTCAGCTTATGATATTTAATTGCTACCATTGAGATAAGAATGGTTTTCCTTATTTGTTTATTGATTTTAGGATTGACCAATTACACTAATATTGTTAAAAGACGAAAGTTTGTGAGTGTTTGTTTGTTACTTTTTCACGCTCAAACGGCTAGACAAATTTTGATGAAATTTGGTATGGAGGTAGCTGACACCGTGCATTAACACATAGGCAAATTTTTATTCCGAAAAAATGTAGCGGGTCGCAGCTAGTATTATAAATGTGAAAGTTTGGATGGATGGATGTTTGTTACTCTTTCACGCAAAAACTACTGAACGGATTTGGATGAAGTTTGGTATGAAGGTAGCCGAGACCCTGGATTAACATATAGGCTAAATTTTATCCCGAAAAAATTTAGCGGGTAACATAAAAATTCGAAAATTCTCACCTGAGGTTAGAGGTGGGTATTTTGAGTGGGGG
This sequence comes from Biston betularia, assembly GCA_905404145.2. Classification (NCBI taxonomy): domain Eukaryota; kingdom Metazoa; phylum Arthropoda; class Insecta; order Lepidoptera; family Geometridae; genus Biston; species Biston betularia. The sequence goes on from FR989890.1 coordinate 4,520,033, forward strand.
GAGGATCGAGTCAAATCTCGCGACGAGTCATGGGGGGGGAAGGAGGGGGGGGGGGTAAATCACGATAACGTTCTACATTTTATTTATGACTTGCGACCCGCCCCGGCTTCGCACGGGTGCAATGTAGATACTAATGTGGTACATATGCAAGTATTATACATATAAACCTTCCTCTTGAATAATTCTGTCTGTTGGTGAAATTCGCGTGATAATCCGTTCAGTAGTTTTTATGTTTGTCGCGAACAAACAGACGCGGCGGACGACTTTATTGGCCGGTACCGCCGCAACCGCTAGGTCCCTGCATTTTAAATCTGTCATATCTTCGGAAATATTCATTTAAATTACATGCTGTAAAAGGATACTTAATTGGATAAAAATTAATACTGTATTGCTTAAAATCACTTCGTAAATAAGCCATTTTTTCCCGAAAAATGTAAAGGATAAAATATGGTTATTGTGGGTTATCCTTAAGAGATAGACATATACCATCGCGGACTTTTTTGTTGACCTTTTCAAGGTGTACAATACTGTAGTACATTATTTTGATTTATCTCGTGGGGTTCAGCCAGCGTTTGCAATGTAAGCGCAAAAAAATGTGTTTATTTACGACATCACATTAGAAACCTCTAAACTTATCAGTGTTTCTCTACAATATTATGCATGTACTATACATATAATCCTTCCTCTTGAATCACTCTATCTATTAAGAAAAACCGCTTCAAAATCCGTTGTGTAGTTTTAAAGATTTAAGCATACATAGGGACGGACAGACAGCGACAGAGACTTTGTTTTATACTATGTAGTGATAAGTAATGACTAGCATGTTTTCATCGTGTTGGCTTCTAGCCATAAATGAGTATTCCTTTAATAATGTTACAAATAAATAAGAGCAGCACGTGTCATCGGAGCCGATTGTATCAGGAACAGTTTTTACCGTCTAGGTAGGTGCCACTGCAGTAACAGAAACAGCGAAATTACTGGGCTGTTGAGACTAACTATCTAGTCTCAAAGTAATGAGCATCAAAGCAGTGATGCCCTGGACGTTGTTTTGCTGCTCAAAGTTCTGTGTATTGATGCAATGGTCATGGACATGCGTTATCTCTTACCATCAGGAGAGCGCACCGTTCGTCTCATGGCTCATCTGACACCGTTTGGTACTTGGCGGCAGATTTTTAACTTGATGGTAACCAGCCAGCCTAGTACTATATTATTATCTACATTGCACTCGTGCGAAGCCGGGGCGCGTTGCTAGTCTCTGCACATGTCATTGCACATGGTATAAAACAAAGTCGCTTCCCGCCGTCTGTACGCTTAGATCTTTTAAACTACGCAACGGATTTTAATGCGGTTTCCATCAATAGACAGTGTGATTCAAGAGGAAGGTCTATATGTACCTACAATACATGCATACTGCATAGGCACCACATTAATATCTACATTGCGGGCGAAGCCGGGGCGGGTCGCTACTCGCTAGTGTATAGCATATTATATCTAGTAAGTTATGACGAATTTGTACGTATTGGTAAATCAATAAACAAATTATGTAGAAATCTCGTGCAATACCGTCACAATGGTATCGATTTTAGTATTTTTCCATCACCAGTATCAGTTACCGTCAATATCAGATATTTTGGGATGTTTCTTGCGACATTTACAATGTTATGCGTGTAATTTTTCATATTACAACTAACTGTGCCCCCCGGTGTTACTCGCTACATGTTTTCGGGATAAAAAATAGCCTATGTGTTAATCTAGGGTGTCAGCTACCTCCATACCAAATTACATCCAAATCCGTTTCGTAGTTTTTGCGTGGAAGAGTAACAAACATACATCCATACATCCTTACAAACTATCGCGTTACATTATAAGTAGGTATATATACGTATATGTTGTTGGCATTTATTAAACAAAATAAAAAACCTTAAAATATACTATTTACAAAATGTATACAAAAAACTTAGTCTAAAAAACCGTCAGAGGAGGGATATGTGGCCAGAATGCTGGCAGCATTGCCACGCTGGATGGCAATGCTTAGCTTTTGACCAAAGTAGATACCAGCATTCTGGTCACCTGAAGCCTCCTCTAGACGTTTGATGTATATATACGTACTTATATTTCAAGTAGATTGTCTCGTTCGTCTCATTATTATTTACTTTAAAAAAAATTATAACAAATAGTACCTTTTTTTTATGACTGACAGGCTAGGGGTTTGACCACAGCTCACCTGATGTTAAGTGAAGGTGATAAAGCACACCTAGCCTGGAATGGAACTGGCTCTCAAGTGAGGCTGCCGGAACACACCGTTAGATGCTTGGCGGCAGATTTTCAACTCTCGTGTGGTAGCTAGCCAGCCGAGTACTAGAGAGTACGCTACCACCATGCTATGGTTTCCTCACGATGTTTTCCTTCACCGGCAGCTCAAGCTCATTGTTGGGGTTTGAACCCACGGCATGCGAACCTACCGCGCTAACCACTGAGCTATCATCGCTACAACCTACTCATCACAGTAATGTTTACGGGCTCGATCTCATTGTTGGGATTTGAAGGCAGTTAAAATAGGTAAATTGAAAAATGCAGATATAGAGTAGCTTAGATACAGTAATCTGTCCTTCCTTTCTGTTTTAACTGATAACTAGAACGCACATCTTCTCACGTACAGATGCTATCTGACATGTAAGCTGGAGAGGTCATTTACATGCGACCGTCTGCGCGATATGATTGGCATGCGATAAGATATGTTGATTTAGAAATTCATGGCATAGATATTTTGACTATCTTTTCTTGACGGCTCTGTTGAGTCATTGGTAGTATATTGGTGGTAGTAGAAAAACGGCACACTACCACCCGTTCCTCGTGGACGTTCCCAGTATTCGTACGCAGCGATTCCGCTCTACTTTTTTAATTGCCCATGAATGGAACGCATTGCCGGCTTCCCTGTTTCCCATAAATTACAATTTGGACGTTTTTAAGACTAGAGTAAATAAATAAATAAATATCGTAGGACTATACACACAGCGCCATCTGGCCCCAAACTAAGCAGAGCTTGTGTGATGGAAGTCGGATGACTGATAGAATGCATAAATACTTTTTTTTTTGTAAATATGTACATACTTATAATACATACAGAATACCCAGACACAGAACAAACATTTGTTTATTCACAAAATGTTTGCCCTGAGTGGGAATCGAACCCACGCCCTACAGCTCTCGAGCCAGATATACTACCAATGAGCCAACGGGGCGTAGAGAATAGATTTCTTCTAGAGCAGCGTGCTCCATCCTCGGTCACACCGTCGCTTTGCATTAGGCGAATTGGTGGCTAAACGTAGATATATTTAAAGTAAAAAAAAAAGTACCTATATCTGCTTTATCGTGCGTTCGTTTCTCACTCAGGATAAACATCTTGTAATATAAACAAACTAGCTACGCCCCGCGGTGTTACCCGCTACGTTTTTCGGGATAAAAAGTAGCCTATCTGCTAATCCAGGGTCTCGGCTACCTCCATAGCAAATTTCATCCAAATCCGTTCAGTAGTTTTTGCGTGAAAGATAGATAGATATAACTCTTTATAGTGCACATCATAAATAGAAAAGAGTACAGAGAACAAAAAAACCTTATTAACTAGTGCCACAAGTGGGGGCCTTATCGCTAACAGCGATCTCTTCCAGGCAACCAAGAAAAGAAAAATACGAGAAAGAGTAACAAACATCCAGCCAAACTTTCACATTTATAATATTAGTGGGATTAAGAGTCCACAGTTGCAATTTAACCATATTTTAATTCAATTGGCGGCCATTTTGTATTGGCGTCATTGAACTATGAACTTATGACGTCACTTATTGTTTTTGGACGGGCCGAAATGATAAAACTAAATTCAGTGCCAGAATAAAGAAATGCTTTGTTCGTTCGTACAATGTTACATTGTGTGACAATGAAGTTATTGCTGTTGTCATGTCTACGCTATTAATTTCCGCGTAAACAGGAAGCTTTTAGTCAAAGTCAAATGATAATTCTTTGCCTACACGCTCGGTACTAGTCCAGTCCAGTTTTTAGGGTTCCGTACCCAAAGGGTAAAAACGGGACCCTATTACTGAGACTTCGCCGATCCGTCCATCCGTCTGTCTGTCGCCAGGCTGTATCTCAAGAACGGTGATAGCTAGACAGTTGAAATTTTCACAGACGATGTATTTCCATTGCCGCTATAACAACAAATACTAAAAATAAAATAAATATTTAAGGCTCCCATACAACAAACTTGATTTTTTTTGTAGATAATGGTACGGAACCCTTCCTGCGCGAGTCTGACTCGCACTTGGCCGGTTTTTTTTATTACTGGTTAGGCTATTACTCCTCTAAACGTTTTAGGTGCAACTTTGCCATGTTGGTATTCGGATTCGGAATCGGATACAGTCGTACCATACACAAATGTCACTCGAATACACTAAAAGTGAATTTGTTAATATTATAAAGAGAAAAGATTTGTATTTTTGTGTATTTGTAACGGATAAAGTCAAAAACTACTGGATCGATTTCAAAAATTCTTTAATCGTTAAAACACCTTGATACTGGCCAATGCTCAAAATGCGACGCCAAAACCAAAGAAAAAAAATAAACTTAATCTGTCAAAAAAAAAGATCGGTAATGTTTATAGTAATTTGTTTTTGTTTACCGCTAGAAGTGATAATTATCTAAATAACGTTTGCCCTCCAGGCGCGGTGAATCCCGTGAACATCCCCAAGGAGTGGATTACGATGCACCGGTCTTGCCGCGAGAGCATGCGTCGCCAGATACAGATGGAAGTCGCCGCCTCGCTGCAGTACCTTGCCATGGGCGCGCACTTCTCCAAAGATGACGTGAGTTCTTCTTTTTTTATTTTGGTATAGCACTAACATTATTGTACACCGAAAATCGATACATTTTGACAGCCCCGTTGGCTCATTGGTAGTATATCTGCCTTGAGAGCTGTAGGGCGTAGGTTCGATTCCCACTCAGGGCAAACATTTTGTGAGTAAATAAATGTTTGTTCTGTGTCTGGGTATTCTGTATGTATTATAAGTATGTATTTACAAAAAAAAAAATACTATTTATGTATTCTATCAGTTATCTGACTTCCATCACACAAGCTCTGCTTAGTTTGGGGCCAGATGGCGCTGTGTGTATAGTCCTACGATATTATTTATTTATTTATAACATATAATATAAAAATTTACAATTTAAAAAAAGCAACTCCATGACCCTTAGGCCAACTAAACGCACTGCTCCAATGAAACAGCGAGGTTTCAGAATAAACGAAAATATCATCGATGTATACAATTTGTAGATTTTTGTCTTGATAACTTAATAATATTAAAACACTTGACACTGCCAAATGCACAAAATGCGACGCCGAAATCAAAGAAGAAGAAGGTTGGATATGCTTGTCAAAATCAGTGTTAAAATAGGTTTTATTTTAATTATTAAATTTTATTACAATCATTGTTACAATAATTATAACACACACCATTAAACCTCGTCGAGGTCTCGATGTCGGGTCCTCTTCAGCTCTTTACTTTTAATGTAGCGATGATAGCTCAGTGGTTAGCGCGGTAGTTTCGCATGCCGAAGGGCGTGGGTTCAAACCTCAAGAATGAGCTTGAGCTGCCGGTGAAGGAAAACATCGTGAAGAAACCATAGCATGGTGGTAGGGTACTTTCTAGTACTCGGCTGGCTAGCTACCTGCCGCCAAGCATCTAACGGTGTGTTCCGGCAGCCTCACTTGAGAGCCAGTTCCATTCCAGCCTAGGTGTGCTTTACCATCTTCGACCACACCTTCACTTAACATCAGGTGAGCTGTGGTCAAACAACTAGCCTGTCAACCATAAAAAAAAAAAAAATTACTAAATTTTAACAATAAAAATAGGAAGTGATGACTTCCTATTGACGCTGGCACAATGCACAAAGTGCGACGGCGCAAAAGAATTAAAAAAAATAGCCGATTACTGGACAGCGCCCCTGGTAGCCACTACATGTTTTATAATTTACAGATCAACCGTCCCGGTTTCGCTAAGCTGTTCTTCGAAGCGGCTTCGGAAGAGCGCGAACATGCCATGAAGCTGATCGAGTACCTGCTGATGAGAGGAGAGCTCACTACCGACGTGACGTCACTCATCACCATCAGGGCTCCTCCTCTGACCACCTGGGAGGGCGGCGTCGCAGCCTTAGAGCATGCAGTGCGCATGGAAAGTGACGTTACTAAGAGCATCCGCACAGTAATCTCGGCCTGCGAAAGCGATCCAGAGTTCAACGACTATCATGTGAGTTTTTTTTTTGCCCCTTCAGGGGTGTTTGGCTTTGTACGTCGAAATGCATTTTCCATCTTCAAGTAGTTATTCAATTCTTTAGTTTTCTTCTTGCGTTTGATTATTGAGTTTTTTTGCTACTTTTACTCTAGGGAAATTTATAACGTGACACAAAATAGTTTTTCGTTGGGATAGGAATACGGATCAGCAGTGTGGGTTGAGTTGCCATTAATTTAAGAGCTCCTTTTTTTTTGTTTTTGGCAACGCAGTTGGTTTTTGGCCTGTGTCAAGTGTTTGTTATATAATCAAAATAGGTTCGCGTTTTGACCACACCTTGCCTGATGTTAAGTAAATAAATAAATATCACATAAAAGTCTTACTTAAGTGGTGGTGACTTTACTAGAAGCGTCTGCGTAGCAACACAAAAAAAACATGTCTACGAATAATTCAAGCTCTTTATGTTTATCATGAAAACACTACTATTTTTGTACATTGACACTTAAAAAATAAAACCGGCGACTGAACGGATTTTGATGAAATTTGGAATGTACATACTCGAGATTATAACTAGTTATTTTTTGACTAACAATTGGTTTTTAAACATGAGAATTGGCACAATGAACAAATTTGCCATGCCAAAAAAGAACAAAGCATTCAGCTATTTATGAGTTTTTTTTTATCAGCTTGTCGACTACCTGACTGGCGAGTTCCTGGAAGAGCAATACAAGGGACAGCGCGACCTGGCTGGCAAGGCATCTACGCTGAAAAAGATGATGGATCGCCACGCTTCGCTCGGAGAATTCATTTACGATAAGAAACTTATGGGCATGGACCTCTAAGTTTTAATTTTATCTATGCTTATTTTTGGGTAGGAAAAATAAACTTATTTAATCAAAACATTTTGTAGGCAGTAGCCATAAAGAAACCCTTACCAACCAAAGTTTATGGCCCTTTGTCGCTGTCACAGTTTCTCTCTCATACATTAAAAAAAAAAACAACTTGCGCTCGAAAACCTAAAAAAATAGCCTTAAAACTTGCCAATGTATATGAGAACAGGCTATTCAATCTTGTGACAATCGATGTTTTATAATCTGTGGTCCGTTTCAATCGTATTTTTTAAATATGTATTCTGTGGTACTTATTTAATTAAAAAATAAAAGTTGTATAAGTATACACGAATTTCTTTACAAACAATAAATGGAACAATTTTTCCCTTAAAATTATATATCTTTATAAAATAAGTTTCTAATATTCTCCACTTTATTAATGTACAAAAAAAAAGTTATTAATTATAAGGATGTTAGATATTACTGTAGGTACATCATAACACTTCACTAGTAGAATAGAATTATTAAAGAATAAAAAAGTCAATTGTGAATTATTATTGTTAATCTGTCATCTTTTTTTTGATTAAAAAGTTTGTTAAAAAAGTAATTAATGTGATGATCATTTTGTTAATTTTCGTAAAATAAATATGCTTCATTAATTTACTCTTATTATTGTTGTTTACATTTATTAAACAAAATAAAAATACCTTAAATTATACTATTTACAAAATGTATACAAAAAACTTATTCTAAAAAACCGTCAGAGGAGGGATTGTTGTTTTATTTCGTGTATTGTACTTATGAGCTAAATTTTTTTTTTTTTTTATTAATTTGCCCCTTCGGGCAGGCTAAAGCTATAGAGCCATACTGCCTTGTCTTAAGTGTTATTTCTGCTGTATCTTAGCTATAGTTATCGTCAAAGTCGTCTTTGTCAAGTCCAGTTCGTGTCAGTTAATTCCAGTCATGCGTTAGTAAAGTAGTGGCAACTTTACTACAAAGCTTCGATGGAGTTTTGGAAGCAACACGAAAACTCATGTTTCACCACATTATATCATTTTCCCACACTCGCGCTTGTAATTCGGCACTTTATGAATAAAACACCACCATTTTTATGCATAAACACTCGACAAAACACTAGTTTTGGAAAAAAAATACAACGGAGCGACACGACTTTTCCCGCGTTCCCGCCAAAAAACCTTATGAGCTAAAGGATTTGGATCTACCATTTTTTTTTCATCCGGGCAGGGTACTGCAGCTAGCGAAATTACTGGGCCATTGAGACTAACCATCTAAAGTCTCAAAGTAATGAGCGCCAAGGCAGCGATGCCCTGGACTTTGTTTTGTTACTCAAAGTTCTGTGTATCGCTGCAATGGTCATGGACCAGCGTTATCTCTTACCATCAGGAGAGCGTCTCGTTCGTCTCATTACTTTTTACATTAAAAAAAAAAATTGGCGTTTGTCAGACTTCCTACTAAACGCGAAAGTTTGTAAGAATGTTTGGATGTATGTTTGGTACTCTTTCACGCAAAAACTACTGCACGGATTTGCATGATATATTTATGGAGGTAGCTAAGACCCTGGATTAACACATAGGCTATTTTTTATCCCGAAAACATGAGTGGGTAACTCCGCGGGGCGCAACTAGTAATGAATAATTTGAAAACTCCAAATAATATGTATGACATTTTTGTAACTCGGAAAATAAGGTATAAAAATTCAAAATTAAATTTCCTTTTCATATATTTACACTTGGTATCTGGGCGACCGAGCTTTGCTTGGTGTATAAACAATTTTAAAACTGAAAGTCTTGTTTTCCTAAATTTGATATCTAGATTTTTTCACTCTAAAAACCCCAATGTTAATTCAGCTCGCTTGTAGAACTACTAGTTTTGGATGCGACAGCGATTCCTTCCGCAATCAACTTAGGATACTTTCATAATGTTGGATATGTTACAAAACCAGCTAGCCGTTTTAAACTCAAATGAATGTTAATGTTAGGCGCTTTGTGGAACAAGCTTTCTTTTCAAGCATATAAATTATACTAGCGGTTCGTCCCGGCTTCGCACGGATGGATATTAATTTTTAAATTAAATTCTTGTTATAAATATAGCCTATGTTACTCAGAGAGAATGTAGCATTCTAATGGTGAAATATTTTTGTCTAGTTTTGAGTTTATTCGTTACTAGCGGACGCCTCGCTGTTTCACCCGTGTAGTTCTTGTTCTAGTGGGGATACAGGGATAAAAAGTAGCCTATGTCACCCGGGGATAGTGTAGCTTCCCAACGGTGAAAGAATTTTTGGAATCGGTCTTGTAGTTTCGGAGCCTATTCAATACAAACAATCAAATCTTTCCTCTTTATAATATTAGTATAAGTAGATTATGATTTTAGTGCCCTCAATTCGGTATGTAAAGTTTATTTTTTGTATTTATTTTATATTTTTTACTCATAGTAAACCTTATTTTATGAAACTAATTTAAATATTTTTGCTTTCTATGCGGTAGTTTATTTTTAATACGTTTTCAAACTTTTCATACTTATGACGTCATGAGGTGGGCTGAATATGTAGAATACGCATTAGCCATGTAAAAAAAACAACGACGTAGATAAGTGTATGGAGGTTACAAGTATAACAGCAACCGTTAACTTGACATTGACAGATTTTGTCGAGGTTTGCCGTAGGCACTGAAAGAATCCTTATACAGCCGACGACGTGACGTCATTAGAGGTAAATTGAAAGTCAAGTTTATTCTATGTATTTTATTAAAATAAGCCCCGTCTCATAGTTTAAAGAGTTTTAAACGTGAAAATCATGTACAGGAATGTAATATTTCGAATTGGTTTTGGAATCAGCAAAGTATTGTTTTCTTTACATACCGAAATCTTAAATTGGGTGCCTCACTTGGTGTGAAGAATAAAGAAATTATCTACCTACATTTTTACTAAATTCGTAAAATAAAAACGAAAGGTTTGTACTTTGTACATTTATTTCAGTAACAAAAACAGAGAACATTCGATTTACCTAAGTCTTACTCGCTAAAAACAATTCTGTGAGGTAGATTGTTACAATTTTTGCAATATTTTTATGACACATTAAAATCTCCTTAAACAATAACTTATGTGCTACAGAAAAACTATTTGATGTTTTTTTTTTGTTTTGGCGTCGCATTTTGAGCATTTGCCAGTGTTTTATATTATGTTCAAGTTACAAAAGTTAAAAAAGTTGCCTCGTAGCTATAGTTATAGTCAAAGTCCAGTCTTGGTCAAGTATAGTCCGTGTCAGTCAAGTCCAGTCGTGCTTTAGTAAAATAAAGCTTTGAAAGCAACACAAAAAAATCAATCACATTTTGCTCCACTCACGCTTGTAATTCGGCACTTTATGAATAAAACACCACCATTTTTATGCATAAACACTCGACAAAACACTAGTTTTGGTAAAAAATATAACGGAATGACACGAATCTTTCCGCGTTCCCGCTAAAACACCAAATTGTTGTTTTATATTTAATACAAAACAACAATAACAACACAAATTATTTAATTCTCTATAATGCGTCGCATTTTGTCACTTAACTATTATATTTTGGTATTTTTAAGAAAGTATTTCGTAAGTCCCAGTCGCAGTCAAAGTCGCACGAAGTAAGTCAGTTTCAGGTCCGATCTTGGTAGTAAAGCAAATTTACTAGACATTTGCTTTGACGCTCATTAAAGTAATTATATTTTTCGTTAATATCACTCACGATAATTAACTCTTAGGTATCAAAGTGCCTCAACAAGCTGCGTGCATTAAGAAATACCTGAAAAAGAAAAAACATGCTGTTTATGTTTAAAAAGTGCAAGCCAGGCCAGCGCACCGACGGAGTCCGTACAAACTTGTAGGTTTTTTTAAAGCTTGGCGGCAGATTTTCAACTTGAGTGTGGTAGCTAGCCAGCCGAGTAGTAGGTACTAGAAAGCACCGCACGTATGGTTTCCTCGCGATGTTTTCGTTTATCGACAGATCAAGATCATTGTTGAGGTTTGAACCTTCGGCGTGGGAACCGACTGCGACCATACCGTCACTTAACATTAGGTGAGCTGTGGTCAAACACCTAGCCTGTCAATTATAAAAAAAACGCCTAAAAAACTTATTTAACCTTAGCAGGAGGTCGTCTCGGTACCACCGCATTACTAGATATTCTGCTGCCAAGCAGTAGTGTGTAAACATTACTGTGTTCCGGTTTGAAGGGTACTGCAGCTAGCTAACCATTAAAAGTCTCAAAGTAATGAGCGCCAAAGCAGCGATGCCCTGGACTTTGTTTTGCTACTCAAAGTTCTGTGTATCGCTGCAATGGTCACGGACAGGCGTTATCACTTACCATCAGGAGAGCGTATAATTTGCCTTATTACTTCAACACAAAAAAAAATTACTTACCAAACTGGCGTCTGATTTTGATTTAATTTTTTTTAATTGATCTTCGACACCGTAACTCTTCAGCAACGAAAGTAAAACCGCACTGTAGTGACGATCTTTATTCTGTGGGAAACGGAGATTGCAATAATTTAAAAATGTAAAAAAATTACAATTTAAAAAAATCGACTCCATGACCCTTAGGCCAACTAAACGCACTGCTCCAATGAAACAGCGAGGTTTCCGAGCAAAAGAAAATATCATCGATGTTAAACAATTTTTAGATTTTTGTTGATATTTTTAAAAATCGCTCGATCGATTTAGGTAATATTTATCTATCAAGTAAAAATGAATCATCAAAATCGATTCATAATTGGCGGAATGATCGCGTAATATACATTTAAAAAAACCCCTTTTGAGTTGGTTGCGTTGCGCTGTTAAACCCTTCTAGTAGGGTGTGACGATTGGCCACTACACTTACCTCAAGCAATTATTCTAATCCGCTCATTAAGGTAATCAGCACGTCGCAGTGGAGAGCTCAGAAGTCCACAGCAGAGCTACAACACGCCACTGGACACAAGTTGGTTGCGTTGCGCTGTTAAACCCTTCTAGTAGGGTGTGACGATTGGCCACTACACTTACCTCCAGCAATTCTTCTAATCCGCTCATTTTGGTAATCAGCACGTCGCAGTGGAGAGCTCAGAAGTCCACAGCAGAGCTACAACACGCCACTGGACACAAGTTGGTTGCGTTGCGCTGTTAAACCCTTCTAGTAGGGTGTGACGATTGGCCACTACACTTACCTCCAGCAATTCTTCTAATCCGCTCATTAAGGTAATCAGCACGTCGCAGTGAAGAGCTCAGAAGTCCACAGCAGAGCTACAACACGCCACTGGACACAAGTTGGTTGCGTTGCGCTGTTAAACCCTTCTAGTAGGGTGTGACGATTGGCCACTACACTTACCTCCAGCAATTCTTCTAATCCGCTCATTAAGGTAATCAGCACGTCGCAGTGGAGAGCTCAGAAGTCCACAGCAGAGCTACAACACGCCACTGGACACAAGTTGGTTGCGTTGCGCTGTTAAACCCTTCTAGTAGGGTGTGACGATTGGCCACTACACTTACCTCCAGCAACTCTTCTAATCCGGTTATTAAGGTACGCAGCGTGTTGCTGTGAGGTGAGGCTAGAAGTCCACAGCAGACTTGGAACACACCACTCGACACGAGCTGGTCGCGCTGTTCCACCGAACCGTTCTTGTACAGTTTGATAATGGCCCAAGTTGCATTATCTTGGCACCTGTAAAACGATATATATATATATCATTACATAATTATTACAGCCAGCTTGTAACACCGTCACACTGGCTCGTCAAGTTGGAGAGGTCGGTGTACATTTTGGGGCCCGCGGTCTACCGCGTACCCGCCTCCGTCCGGTATGCAGCTTCCACCGCGTGCTTCAGAACCAAGTTAAGATCTTGGCTGCTAGAGACCTTGTTTTATGACATTGACGAGTATTTCAAACTTAAAGATTATTGAATTACTAGTAAGTAATTATGATTTTTTTGTCATGTCATTTTAACATATTGACAATATTTTTTTGGTATTGACATGTTTGGATATTGACATACCTTATTTTGACATATAATCAGTGTTTTAAAACCCATTTAATGACATGTTTAAAATTTTGAAGTGGCTTGTGACATTGATGTTATCAACAAAATATTTGTATTGTAAAACAACAAGTATTTGCGTGGTTGCGCGGGCCCCGTGGGGGAGGGGGGAGGTCGCAGAGTTTAGGAAAGTTTTGTTATGTTTGATTCGTAAAAAAATTAAAGAAAAAGAAAGCATTAGGATAAATGGGGCAGGAATGGCATTCGGTAGAATATTGGCTGATTATGATGATGATTTTTACTAATTTATGCCCTAAGAAAAACTCCATAAAAAAAAAGTAAAGAATCCTAATATGGTTTAATATCGGGTCACAAAATTTGGGACCCCTCCCCGCCCCTTGTCACACAATGTCACACTTCGTCGACCCCCTCCCACCCCCTTAACATGCGACTTAATTTTTGGATGGCCCCAAATGGTAGAGTCGGGACTCAGTGATGTTAGACGTACCAGCTTCTTGGTATTCATACTAGGTTTTAGCATCATGTACCATGTACCAAGGTTACTCGGGTCCTGGTACGCAAAAATACTAAGATTTGCCGTAGACAAAAAAATGTCAAGATTACCCATTGACTGACAAAAATACGTATAACATAACCGACAAATTTTTGAGATGCATATAAAAAAAAACATTCCAATCCAGTGTACTTTTAAAAAACTAGCTCCAACCTCAAGGAATGAAAATACAAACCTATACTTATTTTAATATATTATATGTGAAACAATGTTTTTAAGCGATTTTTTAAAATACTTTTCGGCTATGAGCAGATGTGGTGTAGGATAATGGTCGGGTACAGATATATGTCACCAGAAATATGTTCCAGCTGCTAGAATGGCTTAGTTAGAGCTGTCGAGTTCTAAGATCCTGCGTCTCTTCAGTCGATTTAGGCAGTCTGGTAGTGTGAGCTGGGCAGCTAGCTGGTTAGGATGCTTTTCCAGTCTGATATTATATTTATCTGCACCCGCTTTCATTTCTTCTTTTACGGTCGGGATGCATAATTGTTCGTGTAGTTCGGAGTTTCTTATGATGTTATGAAGCGATTTTTAACCTATTTTTTTTAAATTTCGACATCTGGCAACTCTGGTACCAGTTTTCCGTCTTTAATACCAGCTTTTTAGCTAGCTGGTACAAGAATTTCAGATTGGCCATCTAACATCCCTGCCGGGACTTAGTACAAAGTACGAAATCCTGGGGTCTTACTTGGCATCTCCATCGGTTAGTAAGTTTCGTAGTAGATTGAGGATGTCTCGATCTAGCGCTAATTTTATCTGCTCATGTGAACCATGGCCGAAGAAGATGCCTGCAGTCTGTGCCGCTTTGTGGACCAGGAGAGGCTCGCTGCATTGAAGGAAGGCAATCATGTGGTCGAGGAAACCAGCATTGAGACAGCTCGCCACCTGAAAAACAATGTAAAGAAAACTGGTCAAATGCGAGCCCGAATCCAGTTCGAATCAGTCGGTTTTTTAAACTGCCCCATTTTTTTGCCAAGCTAGGTGTTTGACCACAACTCACCTGATGTTAAATGACGATGCTATCGAAGATGATAAAGCACACCTAAATACAGAGTGCGCAATTTTTTATCACATCAATATTGTTATCTGAACATATTTAAGAAAAAAATGGTAATTTTTTAAATACTAACTATTTCGTCCAGAGCTAAATTATCTACGTTTGTCAATTTTTGCGGTCTCCACTCTAGAATACGTCTACCCCAGCGGTTATCGGTTCTGCGACAGATAGGGGAGACCGAGGAGGGTTGTGACAATTTTTCTATTAACTGACATATCTCAGTCAAGAAACACTCTACATCTATGAGCTTTGAAAGCTAATGTAGCTCAGTCTGTACTCTTTAAGAAACAATCATCAAAATTAATAAAAGTATTAAGGTTTCTGAGAAAATCTTCAAAAACAAAAACTACTCCTCGTGTCACAACTCTCCTCATACCGAGGTAAGTTGTGACAGCTACCAAGGTGAGTTGTGACGTCTGTGAATTTAGACTATTTGGTGAATAAATAATACCATTAACATATTAATGATAAATAAATTACATATATGTTTTACAACAAAGTACTTTAATCATCATTTGGCATATCTGTACGAACTAAAATAACATGTAATATCGACATAAATAGTATCAGTATCTTAAAAGTACAGTATGACATCTTTTGAGATTAATTTTATTAAAATCAATCTCATGATCGATGATCTGATCCGATCAATAGCTTGAGCCAGATTTCTCCTACCTTCTCGTTTCTTCTCATGGTGCCGGATTCTTTTTACTATGTTTTTTTGCTAACATATTGGCCAAATCACTTGTCTCTTTTGTTGTCAGCCCATAACTCGATGCTGCACATGTTTTTTTTATGTAAATGTAATGAGACGAACGATGCGCTTTCCTTATGGTAAAAGATAGCGCATGTCCATGACCATTGTAACAATACACAGAACTTTGAGTAACAAAACAACGTCTGGGGCATCGCTGCTTTGGCGCTCATTACTTTGACACTTTCGATGGTTAGTCTCAACAGCCCAGTAATTTAGCTAGCTACAGTACCCTTCAAACCGGAATACAGCAATGTTAACACACTACTGCTTGGCGGCAGAATATCTGGTACTGCGGTGGTACCTACCTAGACGACTTCCTACTAAAGAAATCTACCACCAAGTAAAGTGTGCAGCATCAGTAAAAATCGTCGGAGTGGCATAACCGACCCATGGAGCTCTGTCTGTTAGATTAGCTTGATATGCCTTTTTCTTCTTAATATATATCTTTGCAAAGACATGTAGTTGAAATTGTACTGAAGATGCGACGTTTTTAATATTTTGACTTCTTAACGTGACTTCTTCAAAAGTCAGTTCATAAGTTTCGAAACTAGCTATGCCCCCTATTAATCTTTTCTATATATTTATTTGGCATTCTGGAATAAAGAAATAGAAACTCAGCATGCATCATCACACCACAAGACGTTAAAACCTTGCCAGAATTTCACGATCTGGACGATTTTTTGCAACAAGGTGAGTTGTGACAGCCTGTCACAACTCACCTTGTTGCAAAAAATCGTGAACCGGTCTGAATAATAATTCGTAATTTCTAAACACGATGTCAATACAGAAAAACAATACTACATTATGAAACTTGAAAAACAAAAGCATATGAAAAAAAATATCATAACAATGCAAACATAATACGTAACGATATTTATGCAATCAAAATTTTGGGGGAAAACTTACTTTTTGTAATTTTTTGTATGGAAATGTCGTACACACAAAACCGTTTCTCGTGCACCACTGGCGTTTACTGCGTCAAATAGCGTGTCTCAAAAAAACAAATACGCACTGTTATCACCTCGCTAACGATCATAGTTTCCGAAAAATCGGCTTTGTCACAACTCTCCTCTGTCACAACTCACCTCGGTCTCCCCTATGTCCAGCCCATTGCCACTTCAGCTTGCTAATACGCTGAGCTATGTCTGTGACTTTAGTTCTCTGGCGAATTACTTTGTTCCAGTCATAGTCCTACATCCGTATGAAAAATTTGCGCACTCTCTTAGCAGTAATCGAGTATATGGAATTGAATATTCAATTTAATATCCTTGTATTCAAAATAAGATATCTTAAATTAATACTATTTACAAATTTATACAAATAACACGTCAGAGGATGGATATGTGGCCAGAATGCTGGCAAACTTCTGATCAAAGTAGATGCCAGCATTCTGGTCACCCTTTAGATCATGATGCACGAACCTCCGGTTCATTCCCACAGAGCATATTTGCAATGACGCGCAGCGCTTCTTTCCGCACTTGAACCGACTTGTGCTCGAGCAGAGCCGTTACCCGAGCCGTCAGATCAGGGATCGCTTGTACAGTTGCTATGCGCGTCCGGTATGCTTCCCCGTACGTCATGCCAACGAGGATTCCGCAAGCGTGAACTGAAAAAAAAAGATATCTTACAAGCACAAGCAGTAAAGAAAAGTAGTCGTAAGAAGTTTGAAGGGTACTGCAGCTAGCGAAATTACTGGGCTGTTGAGACTAACCATCGAAAGTCTCAAAGTAATGAGCGCCAAAGCAGCGATGCCCTGGACTTTGTTTTGTTACTCAAAGTTCTGTGTATCGCTGCAATGGTCATGGACAGGCGTTATCTCTTACAATCAGGAGAGCGTCTCGTTCGTCTCATTACTTTTTACATACAAAAAAAAACAACAAATCAGAACAATTTTACAAGCACCTAGTCAAATAAATAAACATTAATTATTTATATACTCTTTTTTTTATACAATGGCGGGGCCAAGAGAGGCAGCTACAGAGCTGCCGGCAGCCGAGCGCGGCATCTTTGCTTCGCTGCTAGCGAGTAGTGCAAAAAGTTATTTTTCATCCCCCCCATCTAGGAAAGAGAATTTTTGCTCTTCGATATCCGAGTGCAAAAGTCGTTTTTATCCGCTTGAGGATAAAGTAAATTTGAATTTAGAACATCGCGTGCACTAAGTTTATGAATTCAAAACATCATTAAAACTACATATTTACTTCTACCTCCATGGTGCCGAATTTATGACACAACTTTTTTTAATTTGTTAAACATCCAGACTCGGAACCTCCTTGGTGTTTTTACGTTTTTTTGCATTTAGTAATTTCCTCGCTGAGGTGGGATGAAAAGTTACGTGTTGCACTCGAGTGCAAAGATTTTTCACCTCGTGCTCTTTTGATTCTCTCGCTAACGCTCAGGATTCTAATTTTTAAATCACTCGCTTGCCCGGTCATCAAAATTGAGCGCGCGGTTAAAAAGCAACTTTGCGCTCTTGTATAACAAATTACTATTTCTTAATTTTAATTGAAAAAAGTAATAGTTAGTAGGGACGTAAACAAAATCCAGGGTCAGGGGCATCTGCCCTTCCCTGCCCTCCCCTGGGGACGCCCATGCTGGTTACCAAGCTTACCCAGAACTCGCTGGTCTTCAACACATAGCAGTTCCGATAATAATGGCAGCGCTGATGATACCTGCTCGAATTTCACCGCTACGGTATAAAGGCGGCTGAAAATAACATACAGCCGTTATTTTTATATATATATTAGCCCACATTATGAGTATGTTAAAAGCTTCCTGTATCCAAATATTATTATATAATTATTGTTTACGCCGTTTCTATCCTTCTCTGTTGCACAAGCGAGAGGAATGATGCATCGGAGTGGGACACTGCCTAAGCTGGCCATTGACGTTTCTCGCGCAAGTGGCCAATGGGCAGCACTCAGCGACGTTTTTTTTTTTCTTTGGTTTTGGCGTCGCGTTTTAGCATTTGCCAGTGTCAAGTATTTATATATTTTCAAGTTTCAAAAGTTAAACCAACTATAACTTTAGCTACGAGGACACCCTCGTAGCTAAAGTTATAGTCAAATTCCAGTCTTGGTCAAGTACAGTCCGTGTCAGTCAAGTCCAGTCATGCTTTAGTAAAGTAGTGGTGACTTTACTATAAAGCTTCGATGGAGTTTTGGAAGCAACACGAAAACATGAGGTTTCACCACATTATATAATTTTCCCACACTCACGCTTGTAATTCGGCACTTTATGAATAAAAAACCACAATTTTTATGCATAAACACTCGACAAAACACTAGTTTTGGAAATCATTCCTTCGCTGTCATTCTCTCGCATCGCACCTGTACATTTGATTTAACCGACATTTTATACGCGCTAATACCTTTCTTCCCTTCCTCAATCCCGCTGTTCCCGCTATTTCCTTCTTTCTCTTCCCGCTGCGCCGTAACTAGTGTGTGCATTATAAAGGAACGCAGTGCATGCCAACCAGCTCCGCGCCAGAAGCCAGTCGGCAAGCCAGGTTAGTGCACACTCTCTTGTTTTCATTGACATTTTCATTTTCATTGTTTTGACATTTGTTATTATTTTGATATTTTTAAATTTGAATGGAAAAATGACCTGTAACTTTGGTGTTATTAATAAATGATTTGTATTTGTATTTGTATAAGCTGCTGTAATAAAATAGTAGACTATAAGCATAATCTACTGTTTTATTTAAAAAATTGTAAATTCATAAATCATTCATAAATTTGACTATATGATAATAATCTATTGTTTTATTCAAGCAATTGTGATTTAACGCACATGAAGAACAAAATAAATGCCAGTAGCTATCATTTCACTGTAAAATTATGCTCCATTTGTCCATAAATGGGAAAAAATTGTTTGTCAATACGAACAATTTTTTTTTCAATAAATCGAACCACCTTATCTTTCGTAATTTTAAAAATGTCCCATATTAAAATGGTCGATACATACCACATTTTTTCGTAAGCAGCCACGTAGGCTCTCAAACGTCTCGGCGGAGTGTCCGGTCGCATAAAAGGTAGCATAGATTCAACGGCACCTTGTTGAAGTATTTCGTTCCTTGACGTGACACCATTCGATGCAATATTTCCGATTGTAACGGCGGCATACACCGATATCTGACTTTTCTTTGATAGGAGAGCAACTGCCAAGGCAGAGGTTTTGTTCTGTAAACCACACTCATGTTATAAAATTCGCTTTCACTTCAGTTGGTGGGCAGTATGGTCACGTAGGCTATTTGTCGCCATTTTGGCTACACAGGGCGAGAATCGGCGATGAATACATCTGAAAGGCGACTGGGCGTCTATTAGGCTTCTTGGTGGTAGATCTCCTTAGCAGGAGGTCGTCTAGGCAGGTACCACCGCAGTACCAGATATTCTGCCGCTAAGCAGTTTTGTGTAAACATTACTGTGTTCCTGTCTGTTGAGACTAACCATTGAAAGTCTCAAAGTAATGAGCACCAAAGCAGCGATACCCTAGACTTTGTTTTATTACTCAAAGTTCTGTGTATCGCTGCAATGGTCATGGACGGGCGTTATCTCTTACCATCAGGCGAGCGTCTTATTATTTTTTCATAAAAAAAACTAGATGTGCTTGCGACTCCGTTTGCGCGTCGGCAGATTTTCAACTTGATGGTGGTAGCTAGCCGAGTACTAGACCATACCACCATGCTCAATGGGAAGTTTAAAAATATTCTTAATAAAGTGTAAGGTTCGACAGGTTTAATTTAAAAATAGTTGGAATTTAGAACAATAGGACTTTTTTCCATCTTTTTCAAAGGATTTTTTTTTATCTTTTTTCCTATGTGTTAACACAGGCAACACGATAGGAAAAAAGATATAGAACTAGCTGCGCCCCGCGGTGTTACCCGCTACATGTTTTCGGGATAAAAATAAGTAACCTATGTGTTAATCCAGGGTTTCTGCTACCTCTATACCAAATTTCATCAAAATCTATTCAGTAGTTTTTGCGTGAAAGAGTAACAAACATTCATCCATCCATCCATCCATCCATCTAAACTTTCACATTTATGTATAATACTAGTTGCGCCCCGCGGTATTACCCGCTACACGTTTTCGGGATAAAAAGTAGCCTATGTGTTAATCCAGGGCTTCAGCTACCTCCAAACCAAATTTCATCCAAATCCGATCAGTAGTTTTAGCGTGATAGAGTATATGTATAGCAAACATCCGTCCATCCATAAAACTTTCACATTTATAATATTATAGTGGGATTAAAACAAATCTATCCCGCGGGAACCATACATTTTACCAGGATAAAAAGTAGCCTATGTGCTATTCTAGACTATAATCTATCTCTGTACCAAATTTCATTTAGATCTGTTCAGCCGTTCTGGCATGATTGGGTAACAAACATCGATCCATCCAAACTTTCCTATTAGTGGCATTGATATACATAGACATAACTGGTTATATACGTATATAAACTGTTAAATATATAAACTGTTAACAGAAATAAAGCATTTATCATTTTTCATCAACCTTACCTCTAAGATGAAGTTAATTTGACTCTTTTCACAAGTTAAGATGGAGAAAGCCCTGATCGCTTCGAGTTGAAGATCAAAGCTGGAAATAATATAAGAAAGATTAGAATAAATATATTTTTGTTCTATCTGGGTGATTTGTATTAACAACTTCTTCGACTTCTTGTGTCATATCCTAACGGATGTCCGACCATCTTTAAAAATAGACAATAGACAATAGACAACACTTCAAAAAAAAATACAAATAAAAATATGAAAAAAAAAATAAAAAAAATAATAGAAATATGATTCTTTCCTGAGCTGCTTAGAACAGCGGCGTCAGCAGCACTGGTCCAAGACTTTAAATAGTCACTCCAGGCTTTTCTCCTTCTGCCTCTATCTCTCTTTCTCTCTACTTTCCCTCCAATACACCGCACCCTTAGGACGAAAACGACGTAACTCAAAAAAGCTACTTTATTGGGAAATGGCAAAATAAGTTTTAAAATACATCTGCGCAATCTTTCGTCTATTATATCGCGACTATTTACATCTGCGACTACGTTCGTGCTTCATATTATAAAAAAAGTCAATAAGTTATGATAGTGTCATAAAAAAAAAACTTAATCATTATAAGGAATAATATTTCTTTGTTACAATTAAAAAGGTATTTTATTTTATCAGTCATTTTTGGACCGAGAGAAATGATTTAAATTTGACAGTTTAGAAGATCGCGTCTTTTTTGGTTTTGTGATGCGTCTGAATGAAAACAACCTAATAAGCTTTAGGTCACAGCCAATATCTCCTCACCAATCGTTATTTAAAGCTACCACTAGCGGTTGTAAGGCTCCAGCTTCCTCCAAGGTTTTACTGGCGCCCCGCAGTCGAGGTACTCCTACCTTCCGCGCTCGGGAGAGAAGGCAGCGCGCGGCGCGCGCGCCTTGCACCTGCCTCACCAGCTCTGAAGACTTCAGCTCTGGAGAACGAAGAACGGAAGAAGAGGTGAAATTATGATCTTTGGCTTTTCGTTTAAATCCACCGCCTGCTGTCCTACGTATATCGTCACTCTATCGAATCTCAAGGCGTCATACGCTACGTTTGCCAATTGTCATTCTCCACTCTACAACACATCATTTATATACATTCAATATGTCACACGTTAAGGGGGAGGGAGGGGGTCGACGAAGTGTGACATTGTGTGACAAGGGCCCCCTCACCGCCCCTTGTCTCAAATTTTGTGACATCACATATTTTCAAAATACATATTTATATCTAATATTTTATATTTATCTATTTAGATTTGTAGTTTTGTATGTTTGTAACGAATTAAGTTAAAACCGACTGGACCGATTTCAAAAATTCTTTCACCGTTCGGAAGCTACACTATCCCCGGGTGACATAGGCATACTTTTTATAACTGTATTCCCACGGGAACGGGAACTACGCTGATGAAACCGCGAGGCGTCTGCTAGTAATTTCATAAATTTCTAAATGTAAAATTGTAAAATGTGTGACGACACACTAGGTAGGGGGAGGGGGCTCACAAATGTGATATGTTTGTAGTGGTGATAGCTCAGTGGTTAGCGCGGTAGGCTTGCATGCCGAAGGGCGTGGGTTCAAACCCCAACAAGCTTGAGCTGCCGGTGAAGGTAAAACATCGTGAGGAAACCATAGCATGGTGGTAGGGTACTTTAGTACTCGGCTGGCTAGCTACCACCCTCAAGTTGAAAATCTGCCGCCAAGCCCTAAACGGTGTTCCGGCAGCCTCACTTGAGAGCCAGTTGCATTCCAGGTTAGGTGTGCTTTACCATCTTCGACCACACCTTCACTTAACATCAGGTGAGCTGTGGTCAAACACCTAGCCTGTCAATTATAAAAACAAACCCATAAAACTTATAAAACCTTAGCAGGAGGTCGTCTAGGTGGGTACCATCGCTGTACCAGATATTCTGCCGCTAAGCAGTATTGTCTAAACATTACTGTGTTCCGGTTTGAAGGGTACTGCAGCTAGCGAAATTACTGGGCTGTTGAGACTAACAATCGAAAGTCTCAAAGTAATGAGCGCCAAAGCAGCGACGCCCTAGACTTTGTTGTGCTACTCAAACCATTAAAAAAAATGTGACAAAGACGGGGGAGGGATCAAAATATCAATCATGAAATTCGTGCGACGAAATTTGATACTGTTGCCAATAGGGTCTCTTGTTGGCAACAGTATCGTAATTCGTAATATAATTGTATTACCTTCAGCAATATCTGGTGCAGTAAACAACTTTCCAGCTTCATAGACGATATTCTCTGATTGGATATGAAATCGAATACTAACGCTCAACTCGAGTGCTTTGCGGCGAAGATCCTGCAATGATAAGGGTACATACGCCTCTATACAATTTTTTTTTTTGGGATTCTATGGTTTGGCTACAAAGGCCTTTGAACCATGTCATTATTTGCGAAGAACGAATTCATGTCTTACGTCTATAGTTACAAATACAAATACTTTATTGATAACACCAATGTTACAAGTCACTTCAAAATTTTAAAGATGACAGAATTACAGTTACAGATGAAGAGATTACAGTCAAAGTCTAGTATTGGTCAAGTCCAGTCCGTGTCAGTGAAGTCCAGTCATGCTTTAGTAAAGTAGTGGCGACTTTACTATAAAGCTTCGATGGAGTTTTGGATGCAACACGAAAAGTCATGTTTCACCACATTATATCATTTTCCCACACTCGCGCTTGTAATTCGGCACTTTATGAATAGAACACCACCATTTGTATGCATAAACACTCGACAAACCACTAGTTTTGGAAAAAAATACAACGGAGCGACACGACTCTTCCCGCGTTCCCGCCAAAAACTCGCCTCTATACTACATGTACATTACCCACAGATACTTCTCAAGTTCTAAGCATGTTGCATGCTTATTTAATGTTTGTTCTGTGTCTGGGTGTTTTTTTTCTTTTTCTTTTTTGACATTACGCACAGCGCCACCTGACCCCAAACTAAGCAAAGCTTGTACTATGGGAGTCAGATAATACTTAAATACTTTTTTTTTGTAAATACATACTTATAATACATACAGTACACCCAGACACAGAGCAAACATTAAATAAGCATCTAGACGGTTTTAAACCAGCGCTTCTGCCAGTGGTTTCAAACGCAAGCCTCGCAAGCATCAGAAGAGCGTCTCGTTCGTCTCATTACTTTTTACATTAAAAAAAAAAACTAAGTACCTACCTCAGCAATATCTTCCTTTTGTAGTAATTGTTGCAATAATTCGTGTAAGTTGATTTTGTTTAACTCCGAAAACAATGGCGTCAAATTATGATCGCTTTCACCGTCAGAATTGGGTTGGCTCGTTTTTGAATTGAAATCGCTGTTCTCGTCGTAATCAGAGTCCGTTCTGTCTCTTTCTGCTGCCTGTTGAAATTCGTAGAAATATTATTTAGCGTGCAGTAAGTTATAATCAAAAACCGTATTAATTTTTCAACCAAGATACTTTATCGACTTGGATTTACTTTGTTTTCTATACAATAGGCAATACAGTATAGGATAGGAACTTTTACTAGGGAAAACTAACCTTCGGAACCCTGTTTCTGTATTCGCGGCTAAAAAATTCATTATTCGCGGATGCAATCGGTAAACAGAAAAGAATTGGGTGTCATTTATTAACGTATCGGCATCTTTTGAGTATGTATGTACTGTCGGTACGTGCCGAGGCGGCTTTTATAAAAGATGTAACCGAGTGGACTAATTTCAAACTTACTGCCAATGTACAAAGACCATTGTCGAATGACTTATTTTGAAACGGAAAATTATTTATTAATGCTACAGCCCAATATCAATCTGAACTTAAAGACTTTTCATAAGCGACAACACAAAGAAATCAATATTTTTTAAATCCTGGTTTTTAAAGCTGGTTTTATTTTGCTACATATTGATTATATTTTGGAACGTTAGAACGTGTCCCCTATGATTCCATAGTAATTACCATTCCATATCCACGGTTTCTGTATTCGCGGCATGTTTATAGAACATATTATACCCTGCGAATAAAGAGTTTTTACTGTACTTTATTTGTGACATAAAACATATTTCAACATAATGAACAATACGTACGTTAAAATAAACAATAAACATTAAAAAAATGTTAATTTTAATGTTAGTTTTATTGTGACTTAGACTTATCTATAATTCTATATTAAAATCTACCAGCGAAGACCAACACTGGTCATACTAAGTATGACCAGTGTTATGCTGAGGTGAGCCCTTATTTTGTAACTGTTTGTCTCTGTTTTTCTTTTTGTGTCTTTATGTAACAGAATATAATCTTTTTCTTTCTTTCTATATCTGCACTATTATAAAGAGGAAAGATTTGATTGTTTGTTTGTATTGAACAGGCTCCGAAACTACTGGACCGATTTCAAAAATTCTTTCACCGTTGGGAAGCTACACTATCTCCGGGTGACTTAGACTACTTTTTATAGCGATGATAGCTCAGTGGTTAGCGCGGTCGGTTCGCATGACGAAGAGCATGGATGCAAACCCCAACAATGAGTTTGAGGTGCCGGTGACGGAAAACATCGTGAAGAAACCATATCATTTTGGTAGCGTACTTTCTAGTACTCGGCTGGCTACCTACCACCCTTAAGTTGAAAATCTGCCGCCAAGCACATAACGGTGTGTTCCGGCGGCCTCACTCGAGAGCCAGTTCCATTCCAGGCTAGGTGTGCTTTACCATCTTCGATCCCACACTTAACATCACGTGAGCTGTGGTCAAACACCTAGCCTGTCCACCATTTTTTTTTATCAGCCTCTAGTTGGGCAAAGGTCTCCCTTTCCTCCTTCCTGATGGTAAGTAACGCCTGTCTATGACCATTGCAGCGATACACAGAACTTTGTGTCGTAAAACAAAGTTCAAGGCATCACTGCTTTGACGCTCATTACTCTTTGGCACTTATTACTTTGAGACTAGATGGTTAGTCTCAACAGCCCAGTAATTTCGCTAGCTGCAGTACCCTTTAAACCGGATTACAGTGATGTTTACTCACTACTGCTTAGCGGCGGAATATCTGGTACTGCGGTGGTACCTACTTCGACGCCGACCTCCTGCTAAGGAGATCTACCACCAAGTAAGACTGCCCGGCTTTAATGGTCCACTGACCATCGTGACGATGTAATTCGTCACACCACCTTCGTCTGGGTCGACCCTGAGGCCGTTTTAACTGTGGTGACCTCCACCATCGCATCATTGCTTCATATCAGGCAGGATGTGGTCAAGCGCGAACCTATTCAATATTAAAAAAAAAACCATTAAAAAAACTTGTGGTAAGTACCATCACCAGTACGCTGAGCCCGCACAGCACCAGCGGCGCCAGGGTGTAATCAGGGGGCGCGAGTACCGCGCAGTAGGGCTCCAGTGCTCCACTCGACACCAGGCTGTCACGCTGTGCTGCTGTTCCGTAGTAACAAAGATTGCCAATCGCTTTAAGCGCTTGTTTTGCACACCTGCGAATTTAAGTGTGGGTATATTATTTAAATTATAACATGTCAATATATTATAAAAAATATTGTCAGTATAAAAATATGTCAATCCAAAAAAATATTAGCTAAATAACTAGCTAGCGAAATTACTGGGCTGTTGAGACTAACCATCGAAAGTCTCAAAGTAATGAGCGCCAAAGCAGTGATGCCCTGGACTTTGTTTTGTTACTCAAAGTTCTGTGTATCGCTGCAATGGTCATGGACAGGCGTTATCTCTTACCATCAGGAGAGCGTCTCGTTCGTCTCATTATTTTTCAAATAAAAAAAATGACAATATAATAAAATGACATGACAAAAAAATCATAATTTAAGTAGGTAATAGTAATTTATAATCTTTAAATTTGAAATACTCGTCTATGTCATAAAACAAGGTCTGTATCTGCTTTGGTTAGTCTTGGTCTTAGTCTGTTTGACTTTGGTTTGTATGTGGGTTCGATTCCCACTCAGGGCAAACATTATGTAAATAAACAAATGTTTGTTCTGTGTCTGGGTGTACTGTATGTACTTATTATAAGTATGTATGTACAAAAAAAAGTATATATGTATTCTATCAGTTATCAGATATCCATCACACAAGCTCTGCTTAGTTCGGGGCCAGATGGCGCTGTGTGTATAGTCCAACGATTTTATTTTTTTTGCATCTGTTTCCTTTATTTTTGTCGACTTCAAACTCACTTGTCATTTCCATTCTCGAAGACTTTCCGGAGTGGAGTGAGTATTCCTGTCTCCAGGGCCTTTTGTGTTGCATGCGTGTGCACGAAGATGTTCGCCGTTGCTCGGGCTGCGTGTTCAACGAGGAACAAGTCGCTGCTCCGGAGGAAGGAAAAGATGGAATCAAGGCAACCAGCATCAAGACATTCATCGACCTAGAACAAAGTCATACGATACAAATAAAAAAAAACAATGACGTACGTGTATGGAACTTTTTTTTTGATTGTGGCGTCGTCTATTGTGCATTTGCCAGTGTCAAGTGTTTTTATATTTTCATGTTTCATAAATTAAATAAGTAGTAGTTGCTTGGTGGTGGATCTCCTTATCAGGCAGGAGGTCGTCTAGGTATGTACCACCGCAGTACCAGTTATTCTGCCGCTAAGCAGTAGTGTGTAAACATTACTATGTTCCGGATTGAAGGGTACTGCAGCTAGCGAAATTACTGGGCTGTTGAGACTAACCATCGAAAGTCTTTGTTTCGTCACTCAAAGTTCTGTGTATCGCTGCAATGGCCATGGACAGGCGTTATTTTTTAACATCAGGAGAACGTCTCGTTCGTCTTATTACTTTTTGCATTAAAAAAAAAAGTCAAAGTCCAGTCTTGGTCAAGTACAGCCGTGCCAGTCAAATTCAGTCACGCTTTAATAAAGTAGTAGCGGCTTTACTATAAGCATCGATGGAGTTTAGGAACATTATATCGCTTTGCCACACTCGTGCTTGTAATCTGGTACTTTATGAATAAAATGACAGCCCTGTTGGCTCATTGGTAGCATGTCTGCTTCAAGAGCTGTGGGGCGTGGGTTCGATTCCCACCCAGGACAAGCATTTTGTGATATAAAAAAAAAAAAAAACAAATGTTTGTTCTGTGTCTGGGTGTACTCTATGTATTTTAAGTATGTATTTACAAAAAAAAAATATTTAAGTATTCTATCAGTTATCTGACTCCCATAGTACAAGCTTTGCTTAGTTTGGGGTCAGATGGCGCTATGTGTAATGTCCTACGATATTTATTTATTTAAAACACCACTATTTTTATACCTATATAAACACTAGAAAAAACGCTACTTTTGGAAACAATACAATGGGATAACACGACTCTTTCCGCGTCCCGCCAAAACTCGTCTGGAACTTCTAAGACAAGATAAACTTTGTTGCTTTTTTTAAGGTACCTATAGAAGATGTTAATATAGCTGCCGTTGACTTGATATTGACAGATTTTGTTTTGTTTGCCATTGCTTTCTTTAAGCACCGAAAGTAGCCCTATACAGTCAATTGAAAGTCACGGTTCATGAGCTACAGCCTGCTGACAGACGGATAGACATACATACGGACGAACAGCGAAGCCTAAGTAATAGGGTCCCGTTTTACCCTTTGGGTACGGTACCTTTGTTGTTTTTCCTATTTACCTGAGCACTGGTCCCAGCCAGCATGTTGGACACAGCGAGCAGTGCTGGTCTTCTCACGATCGCGTCCTCATGCTCCAACATGCCCACAAGACAGTCCAACAGACCAGGCACTGCTTGTACTGCGCCAGTGCGCTCGTTCGGGCCGTGCGTTATATTCGCAACGACCGTGCAAGCCGCTTCTGTAGTTCATAGATTAACATCAAGTGAGCTGTGGTCAAACACCTAGCCTGTAAACCGCAAAAAAAAAAATTTTTCGTAATGTCACAACGGACATTCGATCTGGTCTCCATACAAACATCTCGTTGTAACAAGCTATTGTCTAAAAAGCCTACGAAGGGCCAGAAGAAATGAGCGCGTCGTACCGTACTATTATCAAAATAGGTGTGAAACCGCGACGCGTCCGCTAGTCTATTCTATACTATTATAAAGAGGAAAGATTTGATTGACAAAACTCAGTTTTGATAGGAAAATCGATAGAACTATTATTAAAACTTATCAAGAACTGTAAAACTTTTTTTTTAATATAAAAAGTAATGAGACGAACGAGACGCTCTCCTGATGGTAAGAGATAACGCCTGTCCATGACCATCGCAGCGATACACAGAACTTTAAGTAACAAAACAAAGTCCAGCGCATCACTGCTTTGGCGCTCATTACTTTAAGACTTTTGATAGAGTTAGCCTCCACAGCCCAGTGATTTCGCTAGCTGCAGTACCCTTCAAACCGGAACACAGTAATGCTTACACACTATGCCGGATGCTAATAAATCTAAAGTAATTTATTGAGATGCTAACTTCACAGACGTCTATACTATTATAAAGAGGAAAGATTTGATTGTTTGTTTGTTTATACTAAACAGGCTCCGAAACTACTGGACCGATTTAAAAAATTCTTTCACCGTTGGGAAGTTACACTATCCCCGGGTGACATAGGCTACTTTTTATCCATGTACTCCCACGGGAACGGGAACTACGCGAGTGAAACCGCGAGGCGTCCGCTAGTGAAATGTACCAACTCTTTCATCTTTCACCAACAACTTTCATACATAACTGAAACTGAACTGAAAACCAGCGCTGCTTAGAAATCGGCAGCACTAATGCTGAGAAGTTAAATAAGTATCCTCGTAGCTAGTTATAGTCAAAGTCCAGTCCGTGTCAGTCAAGTCTAGTCATGCTATAGTAAAGTAGTGGCGACTTTACTTTATACTTCGATGGAGTTTTGGAAGCAACACGAAAAGTCATGTTTCACCACATTATATCATTTTCCCACACTCGTGCTTGTAATTCGGCACTTTATGAATAAAACACCACCATTTTTATGCATAAACACTCGACAAACCACTAGTTTTGGAAAAAAATACAACGGAGCGACACGACTCTTCCCGCGTTCCCGCCAAAACTCCATCCACTCTTGACGCCGGCCGCCAGTGTGACCAGTCGCATTAAAGTCTCCTCCACGACCTTTTCCTTAGTGTTGCCACACGAAATATTATGCGACTCGAGAGTTTTAACTAGATAAACCTCATAGGTTGTTTATACACCAGTATAGCTAACTTAAATAAATAAATAAATATGTCCTTACCAAGAACTTTATGATCTTTATGATTGAAAATATTCTTTACAAGCGGCAGCGCTGGTGCCACCACCTCCAGGGAAACTGCTGGCTCCTGCTCAACTCGGCTGAAAAAGAAAGATAAACAAACTTTTCGCTCAATATTGTTAATCGAGTTTTGTTTTCCCGTGCGAAGCCGAGGCGAGCTACTAGTAATGAAAAAACTTAAAAACCACTGGACCGATTAAAAAAAATCTTTTACCGTTGGGTAGCTACACTATCCCCGGGTAACATAGACTATATTTCCAGGGGAACGGGAACTACGCGGGTGTAACCGCGAGGCGTCCGCTAGCAGCGGCGGCCTTAGCTGTTGCGAGGCCCGAGGCGACAGATCATTGTGAGGCCCTTTTTCTTTGAGTCCGTTTTGCTAAAAATATAGTTCGAGTGCTCGAGTGGCTGTAACATGCTTGCACTAATACTGAAACCGTGCGTTCAGGGGGGGTTTTGTTAAGTGCGAGGCGCGAGACACACGTACATATATATTATTATGGTAAAGACGTTTTCTACGTGGACGCGAGGCCCCTGCAAGAGCGAGGCCCCGGGCGGTTGCCCTGCTTGCCACCCCCTAAGACCGCCACTGTCCGCTAGTAAAATGTAAAAATATATTACCGGCACAGATTGCTGAGTGTTTGCAGCAGCAGCACGCGGCGCGGGTTGCCCCGGTGCAGGTGCGACAGCAGGGTCGGCACCGCCGCGTCCCTCGCCGGAGCCCCCGCCACGGACACGCTCCTGAGAGAGAGCGCCGCGCGCTCCGCCTCGTCTTCCCCACTCACTAGCAGCGCTGCCATTTGTGCAATCGTTTTATCCTGTTAATTAAATCAATGAAATAAATCTACATTATACTCTTTCACACAAAAACTACTCCACGTATTTGGATGAAATTTGGTATGGAGGTAGCTGAGACCCTGGATTAACACATAGGCTACTTTTTATCCCGAAAGCATGTAGCGGGTAACACAGCGGGGCGCAGCTAGTGAAAAATAATTTGCGATTTTAATAAAGTGTGTGTGAAAAGTGAAATGTATAGTTACATCTAGGTCTGGCATGGCGGGATGTCTCGAAGATTGACGATAGCACCTGTAACAATGAAGTGACCATTTACAATAGTGTGGTAACGCGGAAAAATTATAATTGCTTGTTTTAATTTTACAAAAACATGTGTTTTCTTTATAAAATTCATCTATAAAGTGTCGAATTATAAATAACCAGCGGACGCCTCGCGGTTTCACCCGCGTAGTTCTCGTTCCCGTGGGAATGCAGGGATAAAAAGTAGCCTTTGTCACTAAATATAGTATAAATAATAAAGAATTGTATATTTATTTATTAACAAAATAAAAAAAATCTTAAATTGATTACTATTACGTCAGAGGAGGGATATGTGGCCAGAATGCTGGCAGCATTGCCACGCTGGATGGCATTGCTTAGCTTTTGACCTTTGATAACAGATATTTTTTTATTTAAATTTGGTACAACAACAATGAGCAAACCAAGATTTACAAATAAAACAACGACAACAAAGAATACATTATAAATTTGCTAACCCAAACATTGTACAAAATCATTAACGAGATAGCTTGCTGATCACATCAAACTAGCAACAAGAATTCCGACTAATATTACAACAAAATTAGGAAATTATGTCATTAAGGTGGTTCGATTTCCATACCAACAATTCTTTTCTATTTATGGACAAATGGAGCATAATTTTGCAGTGAAATCACAGCTACTGGCATTTGTTTTGGTCTTTATTTGCGGTAAATCACAATTGCTTGAATAAAACAGTAGATTATTAGCATAAAATCAAATTTAAATGATTT
This sequence comes from Biston betularia, assembly GCA_905404145.2. Taxonomy (NCBI): domain Eukaryota; kingdom Metazoa; phylum Arthropoda; class Insecta; order Lepidoptera; family Geometridae; genus Biston; species Biston betularia. The sequence continues at coordinate 4,552,098 of FR989890.1, forward strand.
TTAAATGGAAAAGTAGATTTCGGTAATAATCTACTGTTTTATTCAAACAATTGTGATTTACCGCTAATAAAGACCAAAATAAATGCCAGTAGCTGTGATTTCACTGCAAAATTATGCTCCATTTGTCCATAAATAGAAAAGAATTGTTGGTATGGAAATCGAACCACCTTAAGTCTGGTTTTCATTTTGAAGAGACCAAGATGTAGAAATATCCAGTTCATCATAAACGCTGTATCAATCATCACTATGTCACACACATACAAAGAAGGGGATTGTTACTATTTATGATTAAATAATAATAAATAAATATCGTAGGACTATACACACAACGCCATCTGGCCCCAAACTAAGCAAAGCTTGTGTGATGGAAGTCAGATAACTGATAGAATACATAAATACTTTTTTTAATGTAAATACATACTTATAATACATACAGAACACAGACACCCAGACGATGATATAGTTATGTAGGTACGTACCACAGCAAGCGGGAAGCGGTCTACGCGAAGGTCAATGGGCCTCTACAGGGTTTGTTGTACGTTATAGCGCCGTTATATCTCTTATCTATAACTTGTTTACATGCTCGTTCTTCATTTGTTTATAGGTCTTTCACATGAAATAATTTATTCAACGACCGCTTTATAAAAATAGAACCTTATTCACAGTTAAGAAGAATTCCACATGGTACTTTTTAGTGATAACAGCAGCCGAATGATTGCGATAGGTACGATCGGGCGTGCGAATCGCGACAAACTGAATTCTTATATTTCAAATAGGTCAGCCAGTGGCGGGCCAAGGCCGTATTCGGTTGGGGGTGACGGATTCTAACATTTTACATTTTTACTGGGCTGTTGAGACTAACCATCTAAAGTCTCAAAGTAATGAGCGCCAAAGCAGTGATGCCCTGGACTTTGTTTTGTTACTCAAAGTCGCTGCAATGGTCATGGACAGGCGTTATCTCTTACCATCAGGAGAGCGTCTCGTTCGTCTCATTACTTTTTACATTAAAAAAATAATAATTAAGGAGCGATGCCAAAACCACAGTGGATGCGAGGGGGAAATATGTGACATCACACCAGGGGGGTGTCTTCTATAGCCTTAATTAAAGGCTGCCAAGTATATTATAACCTAGGATTCCAGCCGCTTTCTGGATGACGAGTGGATGGAAGCGGTTGTTACAGGTAAGTCAGCAGGTTTATGGACTTTATTTGCCAAGACACCTCAAAATTATTTCAGTCGTTCTTTCTATAGGCACCACCTCTTTCAAATACGCTTCATCGTGAGCAATCACTCCCTGGAGGGACTATTTACACGCCCCTCCATAGGTACATGTTGCATTTCTCTCTGAACCGCAGACAAAGTCGCGGGGGAAAAAATCTACCCCAAAACGATGCCTAAATACGGATCTGGTCTAGTTCTTGGTGGTCTGACGTCACTCAATGTTTTGGTGGTAACTCGGTAATGATGTCACATTTTATTGTTTACCAAAATTTGTGTTTAAACGTGAATACGTTTTTTAATTTGCTTCCATAGCGGGAGATAATTTAGAAAACTGGTGATAACAAAATCAAGCGGGATAGTTTGGTGTGACTACATAACTATCTACAGTAGAAGCTCTTTATTCGCGGGGTATACGTTCCACAAATATGCTGCGAATACAGAAACCGTGGATATGGAATGGTAACTAGTATGGAATCATAGGGGACACGTTCTAACGTTCCAAAATATAACCAATATGTAGCAAAATAAAATCCAGCTTTAAAAACCAGGGTTTAAACATTATTGTTTGTTTTGTTTTGTCGCTTTTGAAAAGTCTTTAAATTCAAATTGATATTGGGCTGTAGCATTAAGGTGGTTCGATTTCCATACAAATAAATTTTTGCTATTTATGGACAAATGGAGCATAATTTTACAGTGAAATCACAGCTAAACTAAAAAACAAAACCAAAGAAACAAAAAAACCTTAACGGGGTTTTTCATGTTTGACAGCCTAGTTGTTTGACCACAGCTCACCTGATGTTAAGTGACGGTGTGGTCGAAGATGGTAAAGCAGACCTAGCCTGGAATGGAACTGGCTCTCTCGGCAGATTTTCAACTTGAATCTAGCCAGGCGAGTACCTACTAAAGTACCCTACCACAAGGCTATGATTTCCTCACGTTTTCCTTTACCGGCAGCTCAAGCTCATTGTTTGAGTTTGAACCCACGCCCGTCGGTATGCGAACCTACCGCGCTAACCACTGAGCTATTATCGCTGTACTGTCGGTGAGTTGACCGTAGACCGCATCTTCGATAACATCAGGCGAGATGGCAATCAAACGCATGCCAAAAAAAATGTAACGTAAGTTCGATGAGCCAATATGAAATAAAACAAAACTTTAAGCTGATTACGTTTATTTTGCTAAAATTCAAAATATTTCTCTATAAGGCCAGTAGCTGCTGTTTTTACCTGAAAAAAAAATGCATACTTCAGTGAAATTATTGATATGTTTAAATTAGTTTATTTCTAACATCCTAAAGTATACATTTATTGAACAAAATAAAATGAATTAATACTATTTACAAAAAACTTAATCTAAAAGTCCGTCAGAAGAGAGATATGTGGCCAGAATGCTGGCAGCGTTGCCACGCTGAATGGCAATGCTAAGCTTTTGACCAAAGTAGATGCCAGCATTCTGGTCACCTGAAGCCTCCTCTAAACGTTTGTCCAGGTCCGGATATAGTTCGAGAAATTCTCGGAGCCTCGCTCTTGCAGGGGCCTCGCGTTCTCGTAGGAAAAAGTCTTTACCATATATGTAGGTATGTGTATCTCGCGCCTCGCACTTAACAAAACCCCCCCTAAACGCACGGTTTCATTATATTAGTGCAAGCATGTTACGGCCACTCGAGCACTCGAACTAAATTTTTAGTAAAACAGACTCAAAAGAAAAAGGGCCTCGCAATGATCTGTCGCCCCGGGCCTCGCGACAGCTAAGGCCGCCGCTGGTTGTAGCTACATATTATCTATCACCTACATCCAAAATGTTCGTTACGTTAAGCACATGCTAATCCGAAGTACATCTTGGTATTGACCGTAATGTATATATAATTCATATCAGTTTATTTTTTGTTTTACTTATAATGGGATTACGGAAACCACGCGTGGCCTTGACTTGCTTCGCACTGCCACGCGCGCGTTGTACTCAGCTTTGTCTCCATGATAAAGGCCACCGAAAACCGAAACTATGCAGTTTCCATGGTATTTTTTTTTATAATTTCAAGTGTTACATTTCCCTTCTGTTTCTAATCTAAAATCTATTCCCCATTCCATGGTTGCCTAGAATCATTCATTCATTCATTTTAATTAAAATATAGGTACAATAATGTACACTTATTCATGTCAAACAAAGTATTAAACTTAATATGTCATAATAATAATAGATGTCAAAAAGAAATGTCAATGAAAAAGTGAATGATTGCGTGGTTGTCCAAGCTACCACTTGTGGCATTAACTCATAAGGTTTTAATGAGTGTTGTCCATCTATGAGAAACATTACAAAAGTTTCTTTTTTTTTAATGTAAAAATATTGACACGAACGAGACGCTCTTCTGATGGTAAGAGATAACGCATGCCCTCATATGACGATTGCAGCGATACATAGAACTTTGAGTTGTAAAACAAAGTACAGAGCATCGCTGTTTTGGCGCTCATTACTCCATGGTCAGTCTCAACAGCCCTGTAATTTTGCTAACTACCGTCCTTTAAACCGGAACACAGTAATGTTTGCACGCTACTGCTTAGCAGCAAAATATCTGGTACAACGGTGGTACCTATCTAGACGACCTATTGCCAAGTAGATCTAAGGAAGGGTCACAGTTTGACAGTAACGGTGATACGTACCGCTTCGTTTTTGTGTTTGGATAATGTGTCTAGTTGGCTGCGGATGCCGTAATTTCTCAACTGCGTTCGCAAATCTTTTCTATCGAAGGCAGGATCATTTATCTGCAGAAACGATTTACATTGGTAAAGTCAAAGTATTTTTTCATTATTGTCACCGTCGCGGGTCGAACCTGGACCAGATTGGCACAGGACCGAGGCAGATGGCATGTAAAGAGAGAGGCCTATACCCAGCACTGGGATAAAGAAGGCTGCGGATGATGATGATGATGAGTATTATATTGTATGTCCGTGATGGATAACGCTGTTAAAACCTATATTTATATAGGTCACACAGTGATACAATAAAGCATATTCTGATTCTAGAGCCGCCCTTGCAGCCTCAAGTTGTCTTAAAATCCCGGGATAATAATTTACTAGCCCTCGGTAAGTACCTGGAGTAAGTTGTCCAATCCGATGATAATGTTATTTACAGCTATCGCTGAATGGTCAGCTAGTTTGGCCAGCAAGTTGCAGAAAGGCTCCAGCACGCCGCGAGTCAAGATCTGGTTGCACTGAGCCGGCGTCCCGGATTTGCAGATTGTGGAGACAACATAAATTGCTTTCTCCTGGTAACTAAGTAAAAATAAACCACTTGATTTTTTAAGGTTAACAATAACAATAATAAGAGACATCTTAAGAGACTCTCGTTGGACGGTTGGGTCAAGGGCCAGCTTCAATAGGCAGTGATCCTTGACACGGCGCGCATTGTGAGGAGGCGCCTCACTCTGCAGCCCTAACCACCGGCAGCTTGAGCCATGCCCCGCTGCCGGCGGCACTTTAAGGTAAGAGATAACGCCTGTCCATGACCATTGCAGCGATACACAGAGCTTTGAGTAACAAAACAAAGTCCAGGGCATCACTGCTTTGGCGCTTATTACTTTGAGACTTTCGATGGTTAGTCTCAACAGCCCAGTAATTTCGCTGCAGTACCCTTCAAACCGGAACACAGTAATGTTTACACACTACTGCTTGGCGGCAGAATAACTTATTTTTTATGGTACATAGGCTTGCGTTTGACCGCCATCCCGCCTGATGTTAAGCGAAGATGCGGTAACTGGTTGATAACTGGTACTGCGGTGGTTCCTACCTAGACGACCTCCTGCTAAGGAGATCTACCACCAAGTGGTGATGAAGATGCCAGCATTCTGGTCACCTGAAGCCATCTCTAAACGTTTGTCCAGGTCCCGATATAGACCGTGAGCGACCTAACGTTTCAACCCCAAAAGGCACAAACAAAAATATTTTATCGAAATGACTATTGTGCCATTGAGATTTTCGGCTTTAGATGCGGCAGCACCAGCTTATCCCGAAGTCTTGACTTGTAACTTAGGTGTTATCGATAAAATACTGTAATTGTATTGTAAAGCTCGTTACTCACTAGATTTTGTTCGAACGTAAGATGCCCTGCAGCGCAGTCAAGACATCCTTTTCAAGGATGCTGTTTCTCAAATGAGACGCCTTAGATAGAATGATATAACCAAACACGTTGCTAACATTATTCATTATGTTAAACACGTCACTTTGAAGGAGGCGCACGCCGTGGTCGAGGAAGCCAGCATCAAAACACCGCTCCGCCTGTAGATATTAGTACTTAAGGTGATTCGATTTCCATACGTAAATAGTTTTTTGCCATTTATGGACAAATGGAGCATAATTTTACAGTGAAATCATAGCTACTGGTATTTATTTTGGTCTTTATTTGCGGTAAATCACAATTGCTTGAATAAAACAGTAGATTAGTAGCATAATTTACTGTTTTATTCAAAAATCATAATTCATTCAAAAATTTGATTTTCAAATAAAGACCAAAATAAATGCCAGTAACTCATAAATGGCAAAAAAAATATTTGTTTGGAAATCGAACCACCTTAAACGGCTGAACTGATTATCATGAATCACAGCTGAGAACACTTACGATCAAGTCACCTTTCAAATAAAAAAAGCTAATACAAAATCGGTCAAGCCGTTTGGGAGCTACGACGCCTCAGACACGAACGTTAAACTTACCGCCATATGGTTTTTTGTAGCGATGATAGCTCAGTGGTTAGCGCGGTAGGTTCGCATGCCGAAGGGCGTGGGTTCAAACCCCAACAATGAGCTTGAACTGCCGGTGAAGGAAAACATCGTGAGGAAACCATAGCATGGTGGTAGGGTACTTTCTAGTACCCGGCTGGCTAGCTACCACCCTCAAGTTGAAAATCTGCCGCCAAGCATCTAACGGTGTGTTCCGGCAGCCTCACTTGAGAGCCAGTTCCATTCCAGACTAGGTGTGCTTTACCATCTTCGACCACACCTTCACTTAACATCAGGTGAGCTGTGGTCAAACATCTAGCCTGTCAACCATAAAAAAAATATGTTTGCGACGGGGGGAAAAAAATAGATTGTTTTGGTTTTACGATATCCGTACCTGAGTAGCAGATCCTTGTAACATAACTGCTAGAACGAGTACAGCGACCTCTTGAAGAAAGATTGACTCGTGTTTTAGGAGACCCACCAGACAAGCTATCAGCCCCGGAATGGCTTGCACGGCTTCAATATTCTCTATTGAATTATTCTTCATCCCATAATAGATTGTCCGGCAAAGCGGGCTTATAACATTCTATAAGAATGATAGTTATTATTCAAACAAATTAGTATTATAAGGTGGTACGATTTCCATACAAATCAATTCTTGCCATTTATGGACAAATGGAGCATAATTTGACAGCCCCGTTGGCTCATTGGTAGTATATCTGCCTTGAGAGCTGTAGGGCGTGGGTTCGATTCCCACTCAGGGCAAACATTTTGTGAATAAACAAATGTTTGTTCTGTGTCTGGGTGTTCTGTATGTATTATAAGTATGTATTTACAAAAAAAAGTATTTATGTATTCTATCAGTTATCTGACTTCCATCACACAAGCTTTGCTTAGTTTGGGGCCAGATGGCGCTGTGTGTATAGTCCTACGATATTTATTTATTTATAATTTTACAGTGAAATCACAGCTACTGGCATTTATATTGGTCTTTATTTGCGGTAAACCACAATTGCTTGAATAAAACAGTAGATTATGCTTATAATCTACCGTTTTATTCAAGCAATTGTGATTTACCTCAAGTAAAGACCAAAACAAATGCCAGTAGCTGTGATTTCACTGTAAAATTATGCTCCATTTGTCCTTATATGGCAAAAAATTATTTGTATGGAAATCGTACCACCTTAAAGAGGAAAGATTTGTATTTTTGTCTGTTTGTAACGAATAAACTCAAAAAGCTACTGGACCGATTTCAAAAACAGCCCTGTTGGTTCATTGGTAGTATGTTTGCTTCCAGAGCCGAAGGGCGTGGGTTCGATTCCCACCCAGTACAAATAGTTTGTGGTATAAACATATATTTCTTCTGTGTCTGGGTGTCCTGTATGTATTTACAAAAAAAAAAGTATTTATGTATTCTATCAGTTATCTGACTTCATCACACAAGCTCTGCTTAGTTTGGGGCCAGATGGCGCTGTGTGTATTGTATAGTCCTACGATATTTATTTATTTATTTAGTGTACATCAATAGATTAAAAATTAAATTACTAAATTTATAGGCGAAGACGGCATGCATTGCAATTAAATATTCAGTCAAAATTCAATAATAGTTAATAAATTTGACAATAAAATTTGTGAAAATTTGACCAGGGGCCGACTAGAGTGCTACAAGGATCATTTGGCACGTGGCCGAAATCGGAACTATACGCCATCTTGTATGTCACTTTTGACAGAGAGCTGGAGTTACTATACGTAAGTCAAACCATACCTCGTAAGGGTAACCGATATTTCCAAATAAATTAATTCATATTTTGTAGCCCTATGAAAAATATTTTATCCTTCAAATTTTGAAAAGATAAGTTTCAGTTTCAGGTATATCTTTACGTACAGTTGCAAGAATTAAAAATGAAGGAAGATAGGCTGGAAAATCATCCAGTAAAATTGTTACACCAGGGAAAAAACAAGAAAGGATAAGATTGTAATAGACAATTTTATCATCATGTAATAAAACCTATTAGCCAAACAATTTCTAGGTTTACATTGAATATGGGGATAGAGTTTAAATAGTTCCCTAAAACTAAGGAGATTTTGTTAGCTGGCAACTCTTATTGTACACCCACGCGCTCATGTCAATGTCATCCAAATGTCAAATGATCCTTGCAGTACTGTGGGGTTCAGAAATACGGAACATTTTGGCCCGTTCGTTGATTTTGTTTTGGTCGAAGATGATACCAGTGGGTAGTCCTGTGTGGGCGTAGTGTCGCAAATTGTCTCAAGGATCGCAAAGCAACGTTCCATGACACCGCGCGACATCACGTAGGCGTGCTGCGCTTCTGACGATTTCTCGCAAAGGTTGGCGATGGCTGTCGCTGCTGTCTCTTGGCATCTGCACAAAAATTAGTAATTCCAACGGAAACCCATTGACACGTATAATTTTTGAATATCTGATTTAATTTGACCAAAATCTTCGGCATTTTGTATATTCATAATTTAGCACAGTTAAGTTTGAGCAAACCGTTTTGTTTACGGACGAAAAAACGGTGGGAGGTTCAACAGGAGAAGAATCAGCTCTGCTGTTCAGCATCCATTGTAAGTCCTCCAGCGATAAACAATTATTGTAAGCTAAAGAGAGTGTTTTTTTATGGTTGACAGGCTAGGTGTTTGGCCACATCTCACCTGATGTTAAGTGATGGTGTGGTCGAAGATGATAAAGCACACCTAGCCTGGAATGGAGCTGGCTCTCAAGTGAGGCTGCCGGAACACACCGTTAAGTGCTTGGCGGCAGATTTTCAACTTGAGGGTGGTAGCTAGCCAGCAGAGTACTAGAAAGTACCCTACCACCATGTTATGGTTTCCTCACGACGTTTTCCTTCACCGGCAGCTCAAGCTCATTGTTGGGGTTTGAACCCACGCCCTTCGGCATGCGAACCGACCGCACTAACCACTGAGCAATCATCGCTAAAAAATTGACCAGTATATGTATGTATGTTTGTATGCATGTATGTCCGTCTGTTCCCTCATAACTTCTAAACGACTTATTATAATTTGACAAAAGAGGTGTCGTTGGAAGCGTCTTATTTGTCCGTTAGTTAGAGGCTATATGACGTCACATCGAATTGAATATGGCGCCCTATGGCGGATTTTAGTTTTTAAACTTATTTTTTAGTAGCTATCGATGCTTGGATTTATTTTACAACTGTCGATACGTGAATGTATTCCGTAATTATTTATCAAGCGATCGATTAATTTGGCTTGTTACTTACATAACATTACTACTAGGTAGTACTTCCAGGAGAGGAGTAAGGATATCTTCATCCAGAGCTTTCTGTATGAAGGCAGGGTTCTTGAGGATGGCACTTGTCGCGCATGCTGCATCCATGACAGAGTCACTGCTCTGGAGAAGGCGTTTGATGTGATGAATGCAGCCAGCATCGAAGCATTGCTCCGCCTGGAGAGAGATGTCGCTCTAATAATATTCTTGTCCAAATTTTGTATGAATGTTTATAAAATATGTAAATAAAAAATTGTTAGTACCGCTTCACATTGGCAGAATTACTAGTGTGTGGAGCTTTTTTACAGAGGCCATTAATCAAAAGTTGAAGTTGAGATCTCTAAACTTTATGACATTTAGGTTGTATTTGACTAATAATATAATTTTTCCTGGCAAATGCAAAAACGCGACGCCAAAATCAAAGAAAAAAAAAATTTCAATTTTTTTTTATTATTTTAACTGTATTGAATTAACTTACCTAGTATAACGAAACTCTGAATCTCAATTGATATGGTAACCATTTCGATTCGCTTCGAAGTTTGCTTGAGCAACAAAAATTAAATCTCTTACTAAAGCATCCGTGCCGTCGAGCATGGCTGCAACAGTCAGCAAAGCCGCTTTCTGTAATTTAGGCGCCCCGTGCCCCAGCAAAGCCACCACGTGTTGTACAAGCCCGGGTGTCACCTGCACCGCGTCTCTTCTCTTCTCCAAACCACATATTACGCTGACGAGGAAGCAAACTTTTTTTCGTAGTTTCTGTCAGACAAACACCGGTGTCAGAATTAGCAATCTAAATAAATAAATGTATCATACATACCTACAATAAAACACTGAAGACAATTTTAAAAACCTATTTTTTACTACGGCTATTACAATGGCCGAAACCTTGAAGTAAACAAACAAAACTTGATGACTTCATGAAGACTCCATGAAAACTCGTTTCTTTCGTCTTCCAGACCAGATATGTTACTTTTCTCGAAAACCCCGAACGTGTAGAACTAGCTGTAGGTACTAGGTAGGTAGGAACCCCAAAAGACCACAATAAGTGTCGGAGTAAACATAAAATTGTCGTTTTAACACACTGGCTTCTTTAAATAAAAATTAAAACTGCACGGTGTCATATTTAAGAGTGATACTTTTTTCATACGAAAATTTGAAAGAAAGAAAAAAAAAGGTTTTATTTTCAAACAAAAACGAACAAACAGAGACACACAATTACAAAATAAGGGCTCACCTCAGAATAATACTGGTCAAATACAAATACAAATTTTGAAAACCAAAGCGAGTGTGTGTGTAGGTATGTTATAACCTACAAATAAAATACTAGCGCATCAGAAACATACAAGTAGCAAAATCTGTCTATAATCTATTAGGGACCCGCTATAATTTTTCCGGAAAAAAATTCCAAATGATAGTGAAAAGGTTTTTGTTTTACTTACGTGGGATTACTGATGTTCAATTATATCGTATACTCCGACAATAGTTTTGGATATAACCGGTGCCTTTCTTTATGGAGACAAAGCTGAGTATAACGTATGCGCGGCCATAAAATGTGTCAAAACCACGTCAGTTTCCATAGTAGGATAGCGAAAACTGTACATATCAAACCGTTGAGTCAGAAACAGTCACGACGCGCACGGCGTTTTTTTAATACTATTTAGATATAAAAGTTTTTCCTACCAGAAACAACTGTAAGTTAATTGCTGGAATTACAATCAAAAGCAGCATTGGTATCATATCAAATTTGTATGAAAATGCAATGCCCAAGCGTACCTCTGCAGAGTTATTAGAGTCAGTTGCAAGCAGAGTGCTACAGCGCTCCAGGATGCCGCATGCAATGACCTTGCTGTTCTGCTCCACTAACCCTTTGGAGAAGATCAAGGAGATAGCCCATGCCGCTTTCATTTGACACCTGTTTAACAAGTATAAATCGATTAAAAATAAAGCCTGATATAAGAAACTGAATACCAAATTTCGACTTGAAGAGATGTCCGCGTCCATGCAACGACTAGAAAAAAGTTAATAATCTTGTTGAAAAAACTTCTTTTCTTACAACGTATTAATAACTTGCGGACACTTCGCGGTTTCACCCGCGTAGTTCCCGTTCCCGTGGGCATACAGGGATAAAAATAGCTTATGTCACCCGGGGATAGTAGGTATAGCTTCCCAACGGTGAAAGAATTTTTGAAATTGGTCCAGTAGTTTCGGATCCTATTCAATACAAACAAACAAATCAAATCTTTCATCTTTATAATAGTTTAGATTAGGATAATATTCTTAATATGATGCACAGGCGTGAAATTAACATAACAAACTTGGTATTTAACGTTGTGACATTGTAGCAACCAAGTTACATTTAATTTATTAATAGGATACTAATAGCATTATTAGAGAACTAGAACATCCTAAAAAATAATTAGTATGGTTTTCGTTTTCAAAAATTGACTGATGTTGCAATTCTACAGCTAATATCACAGATAATAAAATACAGAGACGTCAAAAAGTCTGTCAGTTTCTTGAGCTAACAAATGCGTTAGACAAGGTATCTATACCAATACTCCTATCACACATGCAAGGTGTTGGAGAAGGGACAGTGTACATGATTGGTTCACTGACCATTTAACGGATCGGAGGCAGAAAGTAAAAGTTGACTAACACAAATAAAGTGTTGTCTATTGTCTACAAAAAAGATGGTGCCATTTTTAAATATGGAGTCCCACAGGGCTGTAGTTTCGGACCAATGTTATTGTTAATATATATACGTTGACAGTTTGAACATTAGCAATATTCAAAGACATGTTAGTTAGTAGTCGGAGAGCCTTACGCACCGTACTAGCGCCACACATAACTACCATACGTAGACTACGCTGTAGTAACTGTTATCTAACCTGGGACCACGCGTGACTCCCAAGTAATGTAGAATGCGCGTGCTTTGAGTGTCCGTATTTTGTGTTTGCTCAGGATAGTTTATGTGGAAGGACATTCGAGTATTTATTTAATATAAATATAGCAATATGGCCTGATGTTCAGTGTGATTTTAAATTATTTTTTTTACGTAAAAAATAATGAGACGAACGAGACGCTCTCCTGATGGTAAGAAATAACGCCTGTCCATTTTGGAGACTTTCGATGGTTAGTCTCAACAGCCCAGTAATTTCGCTAGCTGCAGTACCCTTCAAACCGGAACACAGTAATGTTTGCACACTACTGCTTAGCGGCAGAATAACTGGTACTGCGGTGGTACCTACCTAGACGACCTCCTGCTAAGGAGATCCACCACCAAGTAAACACATGCACCCACATATACACCCACTCTCCCCTGTAAGAGAGTTCGTTATAGGTTATTGTATCTGCTCTTGGGGCGGTGCGGCTAAAACATATATCTACCAGACTGGAACGTCCTTGCTTGTTATAACCTTTCGCGACTTATGTTTATTACCGGCTATCAATCGCGTACAAAATACTATGATATTAGTTTTGTTTATTTAGATCGACGTTTCCGGCATGTTGCCGTGGTCACTTGTTTCTTGAAATGTTACTTACCTAAGTTGTCCACCGGTTAGTATGTCAACAAGGACAGTGTGGATGCCCTTCTCCAGTACTAGTTTTATAGAACTCTGGCGACTAAGAATGCAGCCCACAATCCAAACTGCATGGTGCACAATAAGAGGATTGCTGCTTCGAAGGAGGTTCGCGACGCTGTCGAGGGCACCAGCTTCTGGGTAGCGTTCCGTCTGCGAACATGAGTCATTGATGAGGGGAGCATTAATAAAGATACAGGATTATAACACAAACCATATTAAAAAAAATATGTCTTTGTTTAAGTTGTCTAAGCAAAGCTTGAATTAAATTAATTATTCAACTATTATTATTGTTACTAATCGATATGGACATGCTCTGAAATAAATTTATATTATTTTATTATTCATGGGGTTTTTATTTCTTAAATTTAGAACTTTTTACATTAAGGTAGTTCGATTATTTATTTACAAAGCTGCTCTCACAATGCACAAAAGATTATTGACTCATCCAGACAATGTTTTTCTAAAAAACAAGCGCGCCTTTTCCTGCAGATTACCGGTCCCACGAGCTCACTCTTCAATTGCCCGACGCAGTCCAGCCTACTCTCTTCCTTGCGTTTACAATAATATTAGTAAGAAAATCCCTCAAAACCCATATCTAGTCAATTTCGTCTTTAGGAGAAACGTCAGAGACTGGTTGCTTGCCTTAAACTTTAGCGAGACTGAAAGTCTTATAATTAGTCTGTACAATGCTTAGTGTTTTTTGTAATGCCATATGCTATCACACTCTTCAAGTGCTGAATTGAAATCTTTCTTGAAAGCAAACCAAAATAAAATGTTATCCCAGAATTATCTTTCTTGTAAAATGCACTCGGCCCCCAAGATACAAGCCTTGTGCTTAGTTAGGGGTCCAACGATGACCAGTGTATACACCGAAACAAAAATTGTAACGTCCAACACTTATCTATTATTCACTTATAATTGTCCATATTATGTTTGTATTAACTTCACTGTTTTCTTTTCTTTGTGTATGTGCCTAACTCTTTCTGTTAATAAATTTATTTTTATCTTATCTTATCTTTATTTCCATACAATTTTTTTTTTGCCATTTGTGGACAAATGGAGCATAATTTTAGGTCTTTATTTGCGGTAAGTCACAATTGCTTCAATAAAACAGTAGATTATTAGCATAAAATCAAATTTATTATTTATTTATGAATTTATGAGTTTTGAATAAAACAGTAGATTACGCTAATAATAATCTACTGTTATAATCAAGCAATTGTGGTTTGCTGCAAATAAAGACCGAAATTATTTGTATGGAAATCGAACCATCTCAAATATTAAAAAAACTTAAAAACTAGTGTGCCGCCGGCAGCGAGGTAGGGTTAAAGCTGCCGGTGGTTAGGGCTGCAGAGTGAGGAGCCTCCTCACAATGCGCACCGTGTCAAGGATCACTGCTTTTTTAAGCTGACCCTTACCGCAACCGTCACTTAACCCCAACCGTCTAGCGAGAGTCTCTAAAGACGTTGGTCGAGACTCTTTGTTATAAGCCCGTTCACCGTGACAACTATCGGGACAATGATCGTCGAATCAACATCCCACATGGCGGTTATCTCGTGAGCCAAGTCAAGGTACTCGCTGAGCTTGTCCTTCTCGGCCTTCATGAGATTCTCGTCATGTGGGAGGGTGATGTCGACGAAATCAAATCAGAAAATGTCACCCTGAGGATGGTCACGGGAGCCGGCCGGTACGTATGCAACGACGTAATCGCCCGGGACGTGCAGATCAACGAGGTGGAAGAGTTTGTGGTTGGTTTGGCAAGGCGAATGTTCGACCGAGCCAACAACTCGCCGCACCCCCACCTAAACAACCTAGCTCCTCACCATGCACGCCCCCCTGACGTATGTACCTGGCGTGCCCTCCCTCGTGACCTCCTCCTGGCTGGCCCGGAAGAGGAAGACGAGACTACAGATGGCGTAGAGGATTGAGACCCTCACGCGAACCACCAAGCCAATAGACGGCCACCGATGTCATGAGAGTGCTGAGTTCCGCCCTGGGAGCAGGGCGTTGTACATCGCACTCTCCACACGCCCCTGGGGGCAGTGTCCCCCAGAGCCCAGCTTCGGAAAAGAGGGATGCCTCAAGTCCGATTCCCGACCTCACCCCAAGAAGGGAGGAAGAACTCACGAAAAAAAAAAACAAATCAGAAAAGTATTTTTTTTCTTTACACACTCTCCGGAGTGAGCGTTAGTAACGTGGCATGTAGTACCTACGCAGTACACCTTACCTGAGAATCGGTTCTGCAGCACATCTTTATATAAGTATACATAGCTGCTTTCTGGACTTTGGTCGTCGAGTGTTCAAACAGAGATATCAAAGCGGATACGAGGCCGGGCGTAGCTTGTACTAATTCTGTTCTCTCGTCCGACGAGTCTATTAGCCTTGAGAGCGCTTTACAAGCATTTTCTGAAAGAAATATAGATAGACAGCTATTGGCATTTATTTTGGTCTTTATTTGCGGTAAATCACGTACCCTACACCACGCTATGGTTTCCTCACGATGTTTTCCTTCACCGGTAGCTCAAGCTCATAGTTGGAGTTTGAACCATCGCCCTTCGGCATGCGAACCTACCGCGCTAACCACTGAGCTATCATCGCTACAAAAATTCTGCCGCCAAGCAGTAGTGTGTGAACATTACTGTGTTCCAGTTTGAAGGGTGATGTAGCTAGCGAAATTACTGAGCTGTTGAGACTAATCATCGAAAGTCTGAAAGTAACAAACGCCAAAGCAGCAATGCCTCGAACTTCGTTTTGTTACTCAAAATTCTGTGTATCGCTGCAATGGTCGTGGGCATACGTTATCTCTTACCATCAGGAGAGCGTCTCGTACGTCTTATTACTATTACATAGAAATGTACTAAGACACGCTTGCATTGGGTACTGGGAACGCTTTGAAGCTACGCTGGCAGGTTTTTGCTTTGGGATGGTAAACTTACCCAGAATCAAGGGGCTCTCCATACCCAGCAGTGCTGGCATGCGGGGCACCGCTGCCATCAGGCGAGCGACATTGTCTGGACCTTTCTTAACGTGACGGCTGAAATACGTTATTGAGTTAATCACTAGAACACATTACTACCAAACACAATACTTTTTACCTTAATTTTAATTGAATAGAATAATCTTTATTATTATAATTTGTTGTTATTAGTTGCATTCACAAAAATTAACTAATGAAGCTAAAAAAAATATTGCCTAGATTAAAATATAGGACACGTTTTATTTCGGGGAAATGTTAAGTTCCTGTGGGATTATCAAAAAATTAACTACAGGACGTAACTTGAAATTTGGTATAACTTATGGTCATAACTAGCTGCGCCCCGCGGTGTTACGCGGATAGGTCCTGCACTGACGTCCCGCTTGGGGTGTATTGTGCATTTCCCCCTGCCAGCGTCTACCCGAGCCAACCCAGCTCCTCGAAGTACCGGAGCGAGGCTCTGGCCCGCTGGCATAGTAGCTCCAGTGAGATGAGTGGAATATTTAAAGGCATTGATCTCGTCATCAATGCCTTTAAATCTCGTCATCAATACCCGCTACATGTTTTCGGGATAAAAAGTAGCCTGTGTTAATCCAGGGTGTCAGCTACCTCCTAAATTTCATCAAAATCCGTTTAGTAATTTTTGCGTGAAAGAGTAACAAACCATCCATCCAACCATCCAAACTTTCACATTTACAATATTATTGGGATTCTGGGACAAAAGGTATCGTTTATAACGGTAACGCAAGTTCAATTTCTCTCTGAACCTAATTCTAAAGCTAACGCGGACGAAATCGCGGATGTTAGCTAGTAGTAATGAGAATAAATAACATTGTTGACAACTTAAATTAAAGCATGTCAATGAAAACAATTGACTAATTATTTATTAATATTTTATTTAATTTATGTAACATACGGGCACAAATGCGCGTCACCGACCGTTGCCAGGGAGCCACTACTCGAACGGTCGGGATCGTGCGCGACGAGCAGGGTTGGATTCGGGTACGTTGAAAAATATAGTACAAGACCATCAAAATAGTAGTACGCCGATAGTACACTTTTTTTAAAAATCTTACATTGTTTAAAAAAAGCTATTAATCAATAAAATAGATAGAATCAACATGTTTATACAAAATTTACTCCTGTTCTAAATTATGTAAGTTCTTGACTATTATTTTCTTCAGCCTTAGCATGTAATCATAAAAACATCTCTTCTAAACTGCGAGTATACGAAAGAATAAAATCGGTACAGTTGCCACTTTTGCGGCATTTTGTTTCTTAGATTTTGGCGTCGCACACCAAGCATTTGCCAGTGGCAAGTTACAATTTTAAGACAAAATGCGAAGCCAAAATCAAAAAAGATGAAGAAGAAGTATTGTTTGACAGCTCACCACAATGTGCTGAGGTAAGCTGTCACACAATACTCAATGTTTTTTTTTTTACTGATGGTTTGGCTATAAACGGGTGTCAGATTTACCTATTTTGGTCTTTTCTAAGTGAAGTAACGAAATTGTAGTATTTTTCCGTACTATCCTTAGGTATGGATATTATCTAGTACGGAGCATGAAATAGTAGTATAAGTACTATAATTATAGTACGATCCAACGCTGGCGACGAGACTCGAAGGGGCGAGGCGCGCGGGGAGGATATGTGACGCCGGCCGCGATACACGCGCGAACTCGTTGCTAACTGATCGTACCCGCGCGCGCGCTGCTACATTTATAATTATAATTTCATCCCAAATATTATCTAACGACTTTTTTAAATGTAATTGTAATGCACCTAGACATGCATAGTCTTGGAATGCAATACAGATCAAAAATGTTTAATCAAATTTTTAAAAAAGGCCTTAAATTATACTATGTATTTACAAAATGTAAACAAAAAACTTAGTCTAAAAAACCGTCAGAGGAGGGATATGTGGCCAGAATGCTGGCAGCATTGCCACGCTGGATGGCAATGCTTAGCTTTTGACCAAAGTAGATACCAGCATTCTGGTCACCTGAAGTCTCCTCTAAACGTTTGACCAGGTCCCGGTACAGGTCCCGATCAAAAATTGTGTAGGTATTTGTATTGTTGTGAATATTATTGCATTCTGTTTTGTATGTTATGAAACAAATAAATAAATAATAAATTAAAATGTGTTACGTACTAGGATAATTTTTCATAAAATGACATGTATGCCGTCAGCCGTGACAGCGGTGTGTCTGGAATCATGTTTGGAAGGATATGTTCCAGCGCGCCGGTCTCCAGTATGGTGTCGCGTGTCTGACTGTCGCGGACGGCGAGGCTCCCGAGCGCTTCGGCGGCTGGGATCGCAACCTGGCCTTTATTAGCTAGGAAGGCCACTAGCTTGGGGATTACTTTGCGCTGTAGAACAAGAGAAGATAAGAAATAGAAAGATTATATATATTTATAAATCAAATCATATATAAAGCATTTTGCTATATACATATGTTTGTTTTGATGTGCGCCTACAACCATATGTTATTAACTTGGTGGTAGATGTCCTTAGCAGGAGGTCATCTAGGTAAGTACCACCGCAGTACCAGATATTCTGCCGCCAAGCAGTAGTGTGTAAACATTACTGTGTTCCGGTTTAAAGGGTACTGCAGCTAGCGAAATTACTGGGCTGTTGAGACTAACCATCGAAAGTCTCAAAGTAATGAGCACCAAAGCAGCGATGCCTTGGATTTCGTTTTGTTACTCAAAGTTCTGTGTATCGCTGCAATGGTCGTGGACAGGCGTTATCTCTTACCATCAGGAGAGCGTCTCGTTCGTCTTATTATTTTTCACATAAAAAAAAACCTGTAGGGAATGGCTGGCAGAAAATGCTTTAGCATTAAGTCCACTTTAAAAAAACTTTTTTAAAAGTATATACATAATTATATATATTTACTTTAAAAAAACTGAACTATAGCTGCAGTAGGTAGGTACTCTTCAAACCGGAACACAGTAATGTTTACACACTACTGCTTGGCGGCAGAATATCTGGTACTGCGGTGGTGTCCAGACGACCTCCAGCTAAGGAGATGGTGTATTAATAAATAATTTCTTACTTCTATAACAGCTTTTTTGTGTTTTTTCATACGGCTTAAAATAGATATGACCCAGGTCGCTTCGTTTTGCAGATCCAAGCTGAAACGTCAAATGGAAAATTATATGACATATAGATTTCATTTCATATCATTTATTTCAAAAAACTACAATTAAATACAAAAGCTATAATAAATATATTTAATATACTAGCTGACGCCCGCTAGTTCGTCCGCGTGGACTTTAGAATATGTTTAGAGAGAAATGAAAAATGGAAGAAGAAACAAACATGAATGTGACATGACTTTATGGCTTGGAATATCTTTATTAAACAAAATAAAAAATATCTTAAATTATACTACCAATTTACAAAATGTATACAAAAAACTTAGGTGACATTGATTGACATGTCACAAACTATGTGGCATGTCAATCTGTTATCTGTTAATATGACAACTATCAATCTGAGATATGTCGATCTGACATCTGTTAAACTAACATCTGTCAAACTGTCATCTGTTAAACTAACATCTGTCAAACTGTCATCTGTTAATTTGATATCTGTCAAACTGACATCTGCAAATCTGACATCTGTCAATCTGACATCTGTCTCTCTGATAATCTGTCAATTCATTAATGAACTAATAAGCTTTCAATTGAAATAAAATATAATTTATTGAGATAAAAACTATTATTGCAAAAATTATACTAGTAAATCAATAGATTTATACAAAATCTGTTGTAAAAAGTATTCTATAGATATGTTAATCCAGGTAATAAGCTATGTGTATGCCAAATTTCATCCAATTCCGTTCAGCCGTTTTTGCGTGATTGAGTAACAAACATCCATACATTCAAACATACAAACTTTAACATATAAAATAATATTATCTACACAATGAATAATTAGAAAATATATAAAACTGGTACCAGGGTTGCCAGATGTCGAAATTAAAAAAAAAAGTTAAAAATCGCTTAAAAACTTTTTTTCACACATACATACATATATTAAAATAAGTATAGGTTTGTATTTTCATTCCTTGAGGTTGGAGCTAGTTTTTTAAAAGTACTCTGGATTGGAATGTTTTTTTATATGCATCTCAAAAGTTTGTCGGTTATATTATACGTATTTTCATTGTATTATTGTCGGTCAACGACTAATCTTGACATTTTTCGTTCTACGGCAAATCTTAGTATTTTTGCGTACCAGGACCGAGTAACCTTGGTACATGGTACATGATGCTAAAACCTAGTATGAATACCAAGAAGCTGGTACGTCTAACATCACTGCTTACCACACGCCGTCATCCAGAGCTGCGATAACAGGAACTAAGATACCCGCCGTCATCATGGTATCACTGATAGACCGCAGGCGAGGCAGGTCCGTCTCTCCCGCCTTGTGCAAGATGCGGCGAGCGGCGCGCGTGCCTCTCAACCGTTTCTCAAGATCTGCAGACTTCGCCTCTGGAGAAGGAAAGGAACACTTGAATGTGGCAATTTATTAATTTCGGCAACTCATTAACCATCAATAATAATAAATAAATACATAATATATATCTATTTTTGTTTTATATTTATAATAAACATAAGTATATTCCTTGTTGTTAACTTAATAATTAATTATAATTATATGTACATTTCATTTTTTTTATTTATTGTCAAATATATTTATTCATTACCACTATAAAAGAATTAATTAATGAGAGTTTTGGCGGGAACGCGGGAAGAGTTGTGTCGCTCCGTTGTATTTTTTTCCAAAACTAGTGTTTTGTCGAGTGTTTATGCATAAAAATGGTGGTGTTTTATTCATAAAGTGCCGAATTACAAGCACGAGTGTGGGAAAATGATATAATGTGGTGAAACATGACTTTTTGTGTTGCTTCACAAAAACCCATCGAAGCTTTATAGTAAAGTCACCACTACTTTACTAAAGCATGACTGGACTTGACTAACACGAACTTTTCTTGACATAGACTGGACTTTGACTATAACTTTAGCTACGAGAACACTTATTTAACTTTTGAAACTGGAAAATATAATATAAATACTTGACACTGGCAAATGCTTAAAATGCGACGCCAAAACAAAAGAAAAAAAATAATTAATGACTTTTTTTTTGAATAATGAAAGGAGTTTTGGCGGGAACGCGGGAAGAGTCGTGTCCTCCGTTGTATTTTTTTCCAAAACTAGTGTTTTGTCGAGTGTTTATGTATAAAAATGGTGGTGTTTTATTCATAAAGTGCCGAATTACAAGCGCGAGTGTGGGAAAATGATATAATGTGGTGAAACATGAGTTTTCGTGTTGCTTCCAAAACTCCATCGAAGCTTTATAGTAAAGTTGCCACTACTTTACTAACGCATGACTGGAATTAACTGACACGAACTGGACTTGACAAAGACGACTTTGACGATAATTATAGCTAAGATACAGCAGAAATAACACTTAAGACAAGGCAGTATGGCTTTATAGCTTTAGCCTGCCCGAAGGGGCAAATTAACAAAAAAAAAAAAAAAAAATGAATAATGAAAATGTAGTAATTTTTTATTGTTGACGCCTATTACGAACAAAAAAATTTATTATTTTGTTTTATATAAATACTATGTATTTATTTATTGTCAAAAAGATAATGCAGTCCAAATGTACTAACTTATCTTATTTATTAACTTACTACAAATATTTGTAGCGATGATAGCTCAGTGGTTAGCGCGGTAGGTTCGCATGCCGAAGGGCGTGGGTTCAAACCCAACAATGAGCTTGAGCTGCCGGTGAAGGAAAACATCGTGAGGAAACCATAGCATGGTGGTAGGGTACTTTGTAGTACTCAACTGGCTAGCTACCACCCTCAACTTGAAAATCTGCCGCCAAGCATCTAACAGTGTGTTCCGGCAGCCTCACTTGAGAGCCAGTTCCAGTCCAGGCTAGGTGTACTTTACCATATTCGACCACATCTTCACTTTACATCAGGTGAGCTGTGGTCAAACACCAAGCTTGTCAACCATAAAAAAATAATAATTAAGTATTTAATAATAAATTTGACTTAATCATTATTAATTTATTATAATAATGATATTTTATTTGATTTAAGGTTACAGCGTGAAGAACTGACCAAATTTTCATGTTTATAGAGTTACTTTGACAGATCAGTCTCCTAACATAATTGGGCCGACGTCTACCGCAATAGAAGTAAATATCCAAATCAGATAATTACCAAGAATGATCTCTGTTAGAGTGTAGATCTTTCCTTCCTCCAAGATGATATCTTCTCTAGAACCGTACCAGCGGATAGCTTCGCTCAGTTCTTGTGCTTTGTGTCGAATATTCTGCAATACACTTGAAAGGTATTGAACCAAGTTTTATGGGGTACCTACGATTTTTTCCAACCAGGGCAGACACTTGATAGTGGCGCCCCCTCGCTCCAGTGTTTGAAATAAATAGTTTAAAAAAATTCACTAATATATGGGTGGCATTTTTGTAACCACGCAAATATAAGTACGAGTATACGAAGATATATAGCTACGAGACAATTTTATAACTGTTGAAACATGAAAATATAAAACATTTGACACTGGCAAATGCTCGGAATGCGACGCCAAAATCAAAGAAGAAGAAGAATTACCTGACGAATGAAACATATACATGTAACTACGGAGTTATTAACAAATCTGCCATAGCCGACGAAAGAAAAAAAAAATTAACAAATCATTGTCAATGTCAATGTCATACCTCGTCAATGTCATCTGTCAGCAGCAACTGTTCAATATTCCCGAGAACATCGATTTCGCTAAGTTTTAAATACAAATAGTTCACTTTTCTTATATCACCGGAATCAGAACCATGAGAATCAGAATCTTCAGAATCAGAATCATCGTAATACGATCCTGAATCATCCTTATCAGAATCAGAAGCTTTACGGATGGTTTCTTCAAAATCGTCTTTCTCTGCAGCCTGTGAATGAACAAAGAACGATTGAAAATTGAATGAATTGATTGGATTTATTGAATGAAGGACAATATAGATTAGTAACAAACATCACAGGTTCCTTCTATGTAAGCGTGTACCATCCTAAAACACATCGTTGTTTAACATCAGGCAGGAAATGGTCAAACACGAACCTACTACTACTACTTGGACAGCCCTGTTGGTTCATTGGTAGTGTGTCTACTTCGAGAGCTGAAGGGCGTGGGTTCGATTCCCACTCAGGACTAACATTTGTGTGACTAACATCGATGTTTGTTCTGTGTCTAGGTGTACTGTATGTATTATAAGTATGTATGTATTTACAAAAAAAAAGTGTTTAAGTATTCTATCAGTTATCTGTCTTCCATAGCACAAGCTCTGCTTAGTTTGGGGTCAGATGACGCTGTGTGTAATGTCCTATGATATTTATTATTTACTACGTATAAAAAAATAGTAAATCTCCCTTGCAGAAGGTTTTCTTGCATCCATGTTCACCGCAGTATCAGCTATTCTGCCGCCGCGCAGTAGTGTGTACACATTACCATGTTTCAGTCTGAGGGGTAGGTACTGCCAGGCATCACAAGGGTGTTGCGATCGACCCTCGAATGTATTAAAGTAATGAGCGCGAAAGTAGCGATGCTTTCGTCCTTTAGTAGGCTTTATAACTACCAATTTGAAAAGTTAGCTGAGCCACGGATACTCCGCTATGCCGTGGTCACTTGCAGGAGAACGAAACGGAAGATCATGTGTTGTGGCACTGTAAACCCACAGTAGAAACTAGGATCGCCGCTTGTCGAGCCCATCGAGAAACGTGCTAAGAAATTCATCAGCAATGACTCGCGTGTTTGGAAAAGGCTCCAAAACCTTGAACATCGTCGCAATATTGCTTGTCTGCCGTTTTTCGTATACAATTTGGAGAGTGCGCTTCAGATCTACATGACCTAATCCCCCCTGCCCATTCTACTACCAGACAGCCAGGAGCTCTAAAAGCGACACCTCTCGTAAATATTCCAAATACTTGAACTAAACGGTTTGATTGTTCCTTCATTGTAGGAACCGCTAAACAATTTGCTGCCCGAGTGGGACGTGGGTGTCTTCAAGTCGCTTATGAGAATAGATATGAATATAAGTTAGGACTTCCTTTTATTATTTAAAGTACTAGTATTGCTGTCAGGATCAGGCAGCACAGCTGCGGCACGTACTTGCACGAGTGCGGTGAGTGCGGGCACTACCAGCGCCGCCAGCGTGCGGTCAGGTCGTGTGAGTGCCGCGCAGTATGGCTGCAATATTCCGCTTGACAAGACGCGGTCTCGCTGAGCTGCTGTTACACGGTTGAAGAGGGCGCTGATTGTCTTCAACGCTTCCTTTTGACGCCTGCTAAACAGTAAATACATACCCTAATAAATCCTGATTATATTATCTTTACAAACGTCTTAACCAAAATTTTTTTTATGGTTGTCGAGCTTTGTCAAGAGTTATTTGAAAGAGCTCACCTGATGTTAAGTAACTTTGTGATCGAAGATGGCCAACTGGAATGGAACTGGCTCGCAAGTGAGGCTGTCAGAACACACCGATAGGTGCTTGCAGGTAGGTTTTCAACTTGAGCCAGTCGAGTACTAGGAAATACCCTACCACCATGCAATTTTCTTTCAACGGCAAATCAAACTCTATCATCGCTACAAACTATTGACATTTTATTAGTCGAAAGTTCAGATTCTCCTTTTCTAATCTAGCACAAAAGTCAATGTCATTCGTCATCTGAGCAACATCAGCGCGCGTCGATTGACTCCAGTATTTTCCAATGTTTAAGCTTAAAAGTCATAGCTGAGTCTGGAGCGCCAATGACAACTTTTCTACTTTAACTTACGTGTCATCTCCATTGTTTAATAAATACTGCAGCGGAGTGAGTATTCCTACTTCCAGTGCCTTTTCTGTTGCACGCGTGTGTGTGAAGATGTTCGCCGTTGCTCGCGCCGCTTCCTCCATTACGTATAGGTTGTTGCTCTGGAGGAGCGCCACTATATAGTCCAAGCAGCCAGCGTAGATACAACGCTCCACCTAAGGAGTTACGCTTATTAACACGTAGTGAACATCGATAAAAGGTTAATTGGCAAAGACTCCTTGATAGAGTCTCGGCTACAAAGGCATGATTGTCTATATAGTAAATGGTGGTAGATATCCTTAACAGGAACTTGTGTTGTGTTGAACAGTTGTGGGTAGGTACCACCGCAGTACCAGATATTCTGCCGCCAAACAGCAGTATGTAAACGTTAGTGTGTTCTGGTTTGAAGGGTACTGCAGCTAGCGAAAGTACAGGGCTATTGAGACTAACCATCGAAAGTTTCAAAGTAATAAACGCAGAAACAGCGATGCCCTGGACTTTGTTTTACTACTCAAAGTTCTGTGTATCGCTGCAATACCAGACAAACGTCTATTCAGAAACAAAAGAAATGGGGAATTCCACGGCTTCCACAATTTTGACGTGTAGTGCTCGATGACCCGATTATGTCGATGGTCGATCTAGAACTGGCTAATGAAGTTGCAAAACCTAGGTTATACCTGAGCGCTAGTCCCAGCCAGCATGTTGGCTACAGCGCCCAGTGCCGCTTGCCGTACGTTGACGCCCGAATCCTGATGCAACAGAGCCACTAGACGCACCGTGAGATCAGATACAGCTTGTACCGCGCCTATGTGCCCACCAGGACCGTGCGTCACGTTCGCAATAGCAGCGCAAACGGCCTCTGTAATGTAAAGACGACACCTTCACCATACAATGGTAACCCTTACGTCCGCATTCCTTCTACGTTGCCGACGTCAACGTAGGAGGAATGAATAGTCCGCCGCTGACTTCCATGTCAAAGTGTGGTGTCTCACACAGCGCAGTGTTCGATGACCGTCGACGTCAGTTTAGGAGGAATGTTTTACAGGTCCGAAGACTTGCGAAAAGAAAAAAAGGTGAATTACCCTTTGCATATGTCGCACGCATAATCAAATACTGGCTTAACTCAAAAAAGACAGTTTTTGGGAAATCACGAAAAACCTCCGTGCAATGACGACCTCGTCGGCTTTTTTTTAATACAATAAAAATTAATTAGGTAAATAATTTTTTTTTCGTGTAGTCTATAAACTTATCAATAGTTATGTGTGATTTACTTTGTTCAAATTAAATAATAATAAATTTTTTTTTTGTTTTAAAATGAACTTCTTGAGTTAATAAGTCTGTCTACTTTTAAGGGCCAAGTCCTCGACCGTGGGAACTTCTGCTTGAACATCTACATTGATATTTTCCACTCACACAGACGTACATACGTCTGACGTTAGATTTGAATACATTGACGTCACGCTAAAATAGATAAGGAGAGTTAAATTACTATAGCCACGAGCAAGAAGGAGACAGAATGTTTATTCCTATTGCCGAAAGCGGACTTTACATTGATTATCTGTTACATTATGACAGAAGTTTTTTTTTTTGTTTTGGCATCGCGTTTTGAATATTTGACAGTGTCAAGTGTTTTATATTTTCAAGTTTCATAAAGCAACCGTGGGAACTTATGATTACATTGATATTTTCGCTCTGGAAACGAATAAATCTACCTTCGGTGTTTCGTACAAATTAAATGTTCATCACGACTTCGTATTCGTATGACGTTTGATAAAAGTCACAGAGAACACGAATGTATTTAGTAATAGTTAGTTGCATCGCGTAGCCTGCGGGCACGTAGCAAGTAGGCAGCAAAGGGTGGGGCGTAGATGGAGAAAACAATGGGGCCGATGGGTTTTTGAGATATTAAATGAAAACCATTTTAATATCGGGCACCATCTTTATTCACCGTTCAGAACCGACGCCTTCCCATAGACCACACGATCAAAGAATAATATGCACACGATTCAACATTTTCCATAGAGTAAGGTGGACCGCACACGGATAAGGCTTACTACATACATTACAATATATTTAACATGGGTTAGCTAGACTACACTAATCATATTATTATAATCATCGAATTATCGATGAATATAATATTGTAAAGGTTCTGTCATTTTTTGTTTATCTACGTTAGTATTGCATGTACCTACATGATTATTTTTGCACGGCGCAATGCAGAATATGGCGCTCTTTGAGTTTTTAAATATCCATTGTACCCATTTACGCAATAGGTATGAATTATGAAAAACTTCTGGACCCATTTTAAAAAAGTAGTTTAGAGTAATTACTATGAGGCTATATTTATTACTAGAAATTAATTAAAAAATAAATGTCCACCCGTGCGAAGCCGGGACGGGCCACTAGTTAATTATAAATACAAACAAAAAGATAATAATTAAACTACTGAAGCGTGTAGAGGTAACAAACAAACACAGACATTTTCTTTTCCGTCCTTGCTTGTTTCCCATTTTTATAATATTATGTACACAAGATGAATAATAAAAAATAAACAAAAAAGCGTCTGTGCACTAATCACTGATTCACTCCACTAAATTACATAAAAGCGTCAATATCGCGGTAACGTATCATTTACTCAAACTAAAGAGGTAAGACAACAAAATAATACGACCGAGCGCGGTCGGTCGGTATTTAGTTGCACACTAAAAGAATCAAAATACAAAACGGCCGGGAAGCATGCGCGCGGTGCTCGGTACCGCCGCCACCGCGCGCCCACCTCTTGCGGCCTCTCGCGACATGTTATAGGTACACGTGCCTCGTGACGTCAGATTCGTCAGAGAGATTGATTCTTCGAAGGGAGAGATGGTTTGTAGCGCCTACCAAAATAAAACAGCAACAGACGTAACGCAGAAAAGAGGTTTTCAGCAGGCACTATCAGAAATTTTCATCAAACTATCCGTACTTATCTGCTAATAGAATAAACAAAACGTACAATAAAAGGTCTAAGCCTTAAATGTATCTGCATCAAAGTTAGCATCTATAAAATTGCGCCTTTCCTATAATTTTTTTGATATCAAGATTACGGGTTAAAAATAATTTGGCCATATTCTATTTCATAATTTCAAGAAACGAAAAGCGTTTGAAACTATTTTTTCTCCAAGCATAATAATTCAGGATATGTATTATAGTATTCATTAATTTCAAACTTCCACATGATGTATAACGTCACAAAAAGATTGACAAAAACACATCGATTGCCTTATTTCACAAGACTTGCCCGTTAAAACTAAAGCAAATAAACTTTATTATTGGTGGCATATTCAACTATAAGTCCGTCTTGTTTAAACTAATTTATTTATTTCAAGGACTCAATATGTTTTTAGTCTGTTTATTAGTAAATCAACTTATAAAACTTACTATTTATTTTTGTAGAAAATACACTCAACTCGGATTCAGTCTTGGTTCAATTAAAAAATTATTGGTATTATTAATTAGTCCTACGATATTTATTTATTTATTTTATTTAAACAACAGCAACTTCACATTAACAGCGTCCGACACAAACTGACATCAGTCGGTGTTTGAACAAAGACTGTGTGAGAAACACATAAAAATGAAAAATACCTATATTGTGTAAAGGTGGTCTATTGACGCAAATTTGACGTTTTTCCAAATTCATATCATAGATGGCATTGAAAGAAGCCTGCGTCTATACGTAACTCATTTTTGACCTAACTCCTAATCGGTCAGTATTCTATTAAGCGTGCGATGTGTTAACGTTCACCTCCTCCACTCGTGTTCCCATCACTGCTCAACCAAATTTGTTACGATGTTTGTTACGAACTTATGAGAAATGATACTAGTGCAATATAGCTAAAACTTTTTTTCCAGAAAAGGTTTCTCGTCTGTGTGTGTGTGTGTCCGTAAGTGTCGTTTTAACCAGTCGTCCTGTTTTGTATTGTATTCGCACTTCGGGTATTTATATTTTATTTTCGTTTTATTTGTTTCTCTTGTTTGGCTAGCTGTTATTGGAACTGTATATTATTATATGTGTATATATCATTCTGTTTTATGTGTGACGGAACACCAGCGCCGGCTGGCTTCAGTCGGCATTATGCTGAGTCGAGGCCGGTTTGTGACATAAAATATATTTCAAACTTTTTGTTTTTTGTTTTTTTGTTTAATTTTTATTTATTGTATACTATACTATATACCTTTAAGTTTTTTTGTATGTTTTATGTTTATTGTTTATTTTTTTTTGTATGTATGTATTGTAAATTCACCCGAAAAATATTTTTACCGGTCGGCACACTCGTGCGTGACGTCACCTGCCGGCTTCGACGGAAGACCAGCGCCGGCTGGCTTCAGTCGGCATTATGCTGAGTCGAGGCCGGTTTGTGACATAAAATATATTTCAAACTTTTTGTTTTTTGTTTTTTTGTTTAATTTTTATTTATTGTATACTATACTATATACCTTTAAGTTTTTTTGTATGTTTTATGTTTATTGTTTATTTTTTTTTGTATGTATGTATTGTAAATTATGTTGAAATGTGTTTTATGTCATAAATAAAGTGTTGTCTATTGTCTATTGTCTATTGTTATAATCCAACTTTTTTAAACCCGTTCAAAAATGGTTAACCGCCATCTCGCCTGATATTGAGCGAAGATGCGGTTTACGATGGAGAACGCTTGCCTAGAACCGATTTATTCGCGATTGGAATACACCCAAACATTATCCATCGGGGAACGCCCACTCGGGCAGCAAAATCCAATAGTTTGTACAAAGAAGGTGGAATCAAACCGCTTAGTTCGAGTTTTTGGAATATCAACCATTAACCTAATGCACATGACCGTGCTGCGCTAACCACTGAGCTATATCATATCATCGCTTCACAAATCCGCCACTGACCTGGCGAGCTAGATCTGCGTTACCGTACACACTTGACACACTAGGAGCTGCAACTAGTTTTTTTTTTTATGTAAAAAGTAATGAGACGAACGAGACGCTCTCTTGATGGTAAGAGATAACGCCTGTTCATGACCATTGCAGCGATACACAGAACTTTAAGTAACAATACAAAGTCCAGGGCATCACTGCATCGGCGCTCATTACTTTGAGACTTTTGATAGAGTTAGTCTCAACAGCCCAGTAATTTCTCTAGCTACAAGTACCCTTCAAACCGGAACACAGTAATGCTTACACACTACTGCTTGGCGGCAGAATATCTAATAACTAGGCTCAAGATGCGTTAGAAGAGACTTACGTAGAACAGATGAATGTGTATGATGCAAGAGATCCCTTAAGGCTGGCAGTCCTGGTGCTACCAGCTCTAGCCGCACGGGCGGCTCCGCAAAACCTCGGCTGAAACATGCTTGATCAGCTCAATCATCAAATGTCTCAAAATAAGTTAACTTGGTGGTAGAGGCGTAACACCGTTGTACATATACGCAATAAATCAATTATGATAAAAAGTTGTATACAAAAAAGAAGAAGAAGCAGAACGTGAGGTAAGTGTAGTGTTGAGAGGCTACCGGCAGAAGTTGCTAAAGGCCTGCGCAGCTGGCACCAATACGCTGGGCGGCATGCCCGGGCGCAGGTAGGGCAGCAGGGTCGTCACCGCCCCGCGCTCCAACGCCTCATTTCTTATCGCACCAAACGCCAGGGACGCGACTCTAAGAGACAACACCGCAGATACCGCCGCCTCTTCGCCACCAGGTGTCTGTGCTTCAAACGCGGTGACCGTTCCATTCTGTCAATTGTAAAACTTGCTTTTAATCGAAGTTCACACTCATCACGAAGAGTTTAGGAAGTCTACTGAACTTAATCTCACACTTTTACACACTCCACACAATATGTTAAAGCGTATGAAAAATTATAGTTTTCCTAAAGACAACACAGCTCATTCTGTGTCCTGTCCGCCGTGTACCATGTATCTGTGCTTCAAACGCGGTGACCGTTCCTTTCTGTCTAATGTAAAACTTATTGTTTTATTCAAGCAATTGTGATTTACGGCAAATAAAGACCAAAATAAATGCCAGTAGCTGTGGTTTCACCATAAAATTATGTCCATAAATGGCAAAAATTTATCTGTAATTTATTTGTATGGAAATCGAACCACCTTAATCTAAATAGGTACGCCAGAACAAGGTTTTGTTTATTTTGGTTGTAAGAAACAATCGTCTTGGTACTGTTTTTGAAAACGTTTCACTGGAACGAAGACTATCATTATCTTAATTCAAGATAAGAATAGTATATTCAATAAAAAAAGAAGAAGGTATATTCAATAAATTTACTAAATAAATTCAATAAATTTAATAAATTAGTATTATTTTAGTCGAAAGCAGTTTAAATTCGTCTAATTATATAAATTATAATAAATAAATATCATAGGACTATACACACAGCGCCATCTGGCCCCAAACTAAGCAGAGCTTGTGTGATGGAAGTCCGGTAACTGATAGAATACATAAATACTTTTTTTTTGTAAATACATACAGAACACCCAGACACAGAAGATACATTTGTTTATTCACAAAATGTTTGCCCTGAGTGGGAATCGAACCCACGCCCTAGAGCTCTCAAGGCAGATATACTACCAATGAACCAACAGGGCTGTATGCAATTGAAAATCCTTCTGGAATTTAAAGAAATATATCGTCTTAGACCAAAACATTTTACTGCATAGTGCATGTTATACACGGATATTTGCTTGGATCAAAGAATTATTTTTATCCGTGTATGAATAGAATAGAATAATCTTTATTGCCCAAAAAGTCACACACATAAAAAAAATAATTTAACTAAACATTATCAGTGTTCCTATATATGGACTCGTCAAAAAGTTTGTACAATTTTTATTCAGTTAGCTGGAAGTTAGTATGGAAAGTGATAGTTTTTTTCTTTCTTACGTTAATGTTGGCCATGGCGTGATGTCTCTTGGAGTTTGCTACTGAAACAATACAAATATAAATAACTTATTAATAACACCCTAGTTACAAGTCAATAATTTTTTACCTAATTAAAAATAATAATTTATATTCTTTACGAATAAATCTTATCAATCCATTTAACATTAATGTGTAATATTTTTAAAGGTATTAAATACTGCGTATTTAAATTGATTCAAAAAAATCTTTAAGCTTTAAAAAGTCCCTATTATCATAAAATTGTTCCTGCATTAGCCAGAATTTCAATTCATTTTTGAAGGTGGCGACGGAAGGCTTACGTTTGACCGCTATCTCACCTGATGTTAAGTGATGATGCGGTCTAAGATGGAGCACGCTTGCCTAGAAGATACCGATTCACTCTCGATTTGAAGACACCAAGATTACATCCATCGGGGAACACCCACTCAGGCAGCGCATCCCTCTGTCTAATCTAACAGCACATGCGAAATACATATTTTATTGAAAGAAAGAAAGAAAATAATTTTATTTTCTAACATAGAACAAAAAAAAACAAAAATAACAACAAACAGTAACAAAATAGGGGCTCACCTCAGCATAATGCTGGTCATACTAATTGGTACGACCAGCGTGAGGAAACCACAGCATGGTGGTAGGGTATTTTCTAGTACTCGGCTGGCTAGCTACCACTCTCAAGTTGAAAAACTGCCGCCAAGCATCTAACAGTGTGTTCCGGCAGCCTCACTTGAGAGCCAGTTTCATTCCAGGCTAGGTGTGCTTTACCATCTTCGACCACACCTTCACTTAACATCAGGTGAACTGTGGTCAAACACCTAGCCTGTCAACCATAAAAAAATCATTCAATGAATACCTAAAAGGGATAAAGGGGTTTTGGCGGGAACGCGGAAAGAGTCGTGTCGTTCCGTTGTATTTTTTTCTAAAACTAGTGTTTTGTCAAGTGTTTATGCATAAAAATGGTGGTGTTTTATTCATAAAGTGCCGAATCACAAGCGCGAGTGTGGGAAAATGATATAATGTGGTGAAACATTACTTTTTGTATTGCTTCCAAAACTCCATCGAAGCTTTTTAGTAAATTAACACTACTTTACTAAAGCATGACTGGACTTGACTGACACGGACTGTACTTGACCAAGACTGGACTGACTATAACTTAAGATACGAGAACACTTATTTAACTTATGAAACTTGAAAACATATAAATACTTGACACTGGCAAATGCTCAAAAAGCGACGCCAAAACCAAAGAAAAAAAAAAGGATAATGGAATTACTTACCTAAAAAAAGATCAACGAGCTTCCCTGAAGACGAGGCAGTATGGCTTTATAGCTTTAGCCTGCCCGATAGGGCAAATTAAATAAAAAAAAAATTAACGAGCTTCCGAGAATGACATGAAAAATAATTGAAAACAATTCCACGAAAGGCACGGTTCACATATCTATAAATAGGGTCAAGGTCCGGGGCACACTTTAGGGAAATTCAAAGCTCATAGCACCACATTTTTATGATAATATTTGTTTATACTTAGACTGTATCAGCTCTATCAAATATAACAATAAATGAAAAATGTTCCGACAGTTTTTCGTACACTTGTGTTTGTAAATAGCATCCATAGATTTATTCGCTAGATTAAATTACGACAAACAACTAAATGTTAAACGGAGAAAACGCGCGCACGCCTCGCGAGCGACAAACTGACGAATGAAACTGAATGGTTAGAGTTTTTTTTGCAGCATTCTGCCAGTTTCAATGTGATAGCTGGACCCTGCACAGTGCTGGATTTAGGTATCACGAAAACATCGGAATTTGCTAGTATCGTGTACACGTGCCTTGGTAGTAGATCTCCTTAGCAGGAGGTCGTCTAGGTAGGTACCACCGCAGTACCAGTTATTCTAAGCAGTAGCGTGCGAACATTACTGTGTTCCGGTTTGAAGGGTACTTACTGCAGCTAGCGAAATTACTGGGCTTTTAATACATATAGCCATATATACATATTTATTTATTATTTATTTAATTATGTGTATACATATTTATATATGTAAATATTTCGTTTTATTTAAATACATTATTGTATGATTATTTTTAAATACTTACCATATGTTTTATTTTTATTTATTTATCTGACTAGTGTTACATCTCCCGTCTGTTTCTTATGTTTTCTATCGTGTTTTTCTTTTCTTGGTTGCCTGGAATAGATCGCTGTTAGTGATAAAGCCGCCACTTGTGGCACTAGTTCATAAGGTTCTTTGTTCTCTGTACTTTTTTCTATTTATGGTGTGCACAATAAAGAGTTATATCTATCTATCGAAAGTCTCAAAGCAATGAGCGCCAAAGCAGTGATGCCCTGGACTTTGTTTTGTTACTCAAAGTTCTGTGTATCGCTGCAATGGTCATGGAGCGTTATCTCTTACCATGAGGTGCGCGTATCGTTCGTCTCATTAATTTTTATAATAAAAAAATAAAATAAGAAAGAATACGTGTACTTTTAATAACACCGAAAAGTGCTTCTGATATCGTTGTTTCAATTCACTCAAAATAACCATTAGGAATAATTTGTGTAGCGTTGATAACTTAGTGGTTAGCGCAGCCGGTTCGCATGCCTAAGGGTGTGGTTTCACAATGAGCTTGAGCTGCCGTACAGCGTTACCAGACGTCCCGCCAAAATCGGGACGTCCCGATTTTTAAGGGCCAAGTCCTCGACCGTGGGAACTTCTGCTTGAACATCTACATTGATATTTTCTACTCACACAGACGTACATACGTCTGACGTTAGATTTGAATACATTGACGTCATGCTAAAATAGATAAGGAGAGTTAAATTACTATAGCCACGAGCAAGAAGGAGACAGAATGTTTATTCCTATTGCCGAAAGCGGATTTTACATTGATTATCTGTTACATTATGACAGAAGTTTTTTTTTTTTGTTTTGGCATCGCGTTTTGAATATTTGACAGTGTCAAGTGTTTTATATTTTCAAGTTTCATAAAGCAACCGTGGGAACTTATGATTACATTGAAATTTTCGCTCTGGAAACGAATAAATCTACCTTCGGTGTTTCGTACAAATTAAATGTTCATCACGACTTCGTATTCGTATGACGTTTGATGAAAGTCACAGAGAACACGAATGTATTTAGTAATAGTTAGTTGCATCGCGTAGCCTGCGGGCACGTAGCAAGTAGGCAGCATAGGGTGGGGCGTAGATGGAGAAAACAATGGGGCCGATGGGTTTTTGAGATATTAAATGAAAACCGTTTTAATATCGGGCACCATCTTTATTCACCGTTCAGAACCGACGCCTTCCCATAGACCACACGATTCAACATTTTCCATAGAGTAAGGTGGACCGCACACGGATAAGGCTTACTACATACATTACAATAAATTTAACATGGGTTAGCTAGTCTACACTAATAATATTGTTATAATCATCGAATTATCGATGAATATAATATTGTAAAGGTTCTGTCATTTTTTGTTTATCTACGTTAGTATTGCATGTACATGAACATGATTATTTTTGCACGGCGCAATGCAGAATATGGCGCTCTTTGAGTTTTTTAATATCCATTTATCCATTTTATACCCATTTACGCAATAGGTATGAATTATGAAAAACTTCTGGACCCATTTTAAAAAAGTAGTTTAGAGTAATTACTATGAGGCTATATTTATTACTAGAATTTAATTAAAAAATAAATGTCCACCCGTGCGAAGCCGGGACGGGCCACTAGTTAATTATAAATACAAACAAAAAGATAATAATTAAACTACTGAAGCGTGTAGAGGTAACAAACAAACACAGACATTTTCTTTTCCGTCCTTGCTTGTTTCCCATTTTTATAATATTATGTACACAAGATGAATAATAAAAAATAAACAAAAAAGCGTCTGTGCACTAATCACTGATTCACTCCACTAAATTACATAAAAGCGTCAATATCGCGGTAACGTATCATTTACTCAAACTAAAGAGGTAAGACAACAAAATAATACGACCGAGCGCGGTCGGTCGGTATTTAGTTGCACACTAGAAGAATCAAAATACAAAACGGCCGGGAAGCATGCGCGCGGTGCTCGGTACCGCCGCCGCCGCGCGCCCACCTCTTGCGGCCTCTCGCGACATGCTATAGGTGCACGTGCCTCGTGACGTCAGATTCGTCAGAGAGATTGATTCTTCGAAGAGAGAGATGGTTTGTAGCGCCTACCAAAATAAAACAGCAACAGACGTAACGCAGAAAAGAGGTTTTCAGCAGGCACTATCAGAAATTTTCATCAAACTATCCGTACTTATCTGCTAATAGAATAAACAAAACGTACAATAAAAGGTCTAAGCCTTAAATGTATCTGCATCAAAGTTAGCATCTATAAAATTGCGCCTTTCCTATAATTTTTTGGATATCAAGATTACGGTTTAAAAATAATTTGGCCATATTCTATTTCATAATTTCAAGAAACGAAAAGCGTTTGAAACTATTTTTTCTCCAAGCATAATAATTCAGGATATGTATTATAGTATTCATTAATTTCAAACTTCCACATGATGTATAACGTCACAAAAAGATTGACAAAAACACATCGATTGCCTTATTTCACAAGACTTGCCCGTTAAATCAAAATGAAATGTCCCGCGCGGGACAGGCTCAGTCCCGCTTTTCGGGGATACTCGACCGTGCGTGCAGTGTGCTGAGGAAGCGGGGGGAACAGACTAGTGTGGACTGACCGCCCGCCCGGCCGCGTTGAAGACAAGCGCACGGGAGAGAGAGGGGTGCGTCTCGTAATCGGTGCGTCCTAAGAACTTCTGATTATACGAAAGAGTCCCGCTTTTTTTCACTCAAAAAGTTCCAAAATCCCGACTTGAGTGTGTGTGTGTGTGTGTGGGCGGGCGTACGCGTGTGTACTTGTATATTCTTGATTTTATCATACATCTTATTCATAATATCGTATTTCTCAGTAAGATCCTCAAATGTTGATGGATCGTCAAAATGTGTAAATGAAATACTTTGGTTGACGTGCTCAATCCAGCCCTGGATATAGCGTGGCGCCAGAATGTGCGAATGTCGGGCTTGGCCAGGGCTGCCAGTTTTTACAAATCACAACACTACAACAATTTTTTTTTTTTAATGGTTGACAGGCTAGGTGTTTGACCACAGCTCACCTGATGTCAAGTGAAGGTGTGGCCGAAGATGGTAAAGCGCACCTAGCCTGGAATGGAACTGGCTCTCAAGTGAGGCTGCCGGAACACACCGTTAGATGCTTGGCGGCAGATTTTCAACTTGAGGGTGGTAGCTGGCCAGCCGAGTACTAAAGTACCCTACCACCATGCTTTGGTTTCCTCACGATGTTTTCCTTCACCGGCAGCTCAAGCTCATTGTTGGGGTTTGAACCCACGCCCTTCGGCATGCGAACCTACCGCGCTAATCACTGAGCTATCATCGCTACATATTTTGTTGCTATACTAGCAGCTCGCCGCGGCTTCGCACGGGAAAACAAAACTCGATTAACAATATCAATATAGCCTATGTCACTCAGTGATAATGTAGCATTCTAATGATGAACGAAAAATGCATTATAAATCAGATTACTGCTTTTTATGAGCATAATAAAAAAAAGCAAAACCCATTAATTCGTTCAAAAACCCCGTGGGGTAAATATTTGCCCCGGTTGGTAGTTAGAGTTTGCAAGTTAAAAAAAATCGTTTGTAGCTCTTGAGCTAGCGGATTTAAACCCATTGTCAGTGGCGGCCTTAGAGGATGGCAAGCAGGGCAACCGCCCGGGGCCTCGCTCTTGCAGGGGCCTCGCGTGCTCGTAGAAAAACATCTTTACCATATATGTATGTGTATCTCGCGCCTCGCACTTAACTAACCCCCCCTGAACGCTCGGTTTCATTATTAGTGCAAGCGTGTTACGACCACTCGAGCACTCGAACTAATTTTTTACTAAAACTGACTCAAAGAAAAAGGGCCTCACAATGGTCTGGCGCCCCGGGCCTCGCAACAGTAAAGGCCGCCGCTGCGCATTGTTGCTAAAAAGACAGAAACATTATAGTAGGCTTAGATATTTTGTCAAGAGCAAAATTGACCTTGACTATTTTGAGTATGAATGTTGGCAGCCCTACGCCTGGTTGGTGGCGCGTATGTGACGTCAGGCGTAGGTGGCGAGTACTAGCGCGTAAGTGACGTCATCCACACCGGTCTTAACTAGATAAACAATAAGGGAGAGTTTTAGCGGGAACGCAGAAAGATCTAGTTGTTATTGTTTTGCTGTCGAATTTTCTAGAATTTGTGTTTTTGCGAGTGTTGATATATCGCACGCTTAGTAGTACCTATATTGGCTTAACTCAAAAAAGTCAGTATGTGGGAAATCACGAGAAACGTCCGTGCAATCATGACCTTGTCGGCTTATTATTTACATATTATGAAAGTAATAGTATTTAACAAGTGTTGAATTAAGTGCGCGAGTTGTTTTTTTATATAAAAGTAATGAGACGAACGAGACGCTCTCCTGATGGTAAGAGATAATCCCTGTCCATGACCATTGCGACGATAGACAGAACATTGAGTAACAAATCAAAGTCTAGGCCATCGCTAATTTAGCGCTCATTAGGTACATTAAGACATTAGATATAATGTGGAGAAACGTGACTTTTCGTATCGCTTCTAAAACTCCATCAAAGCTTGTAGTAAAGTCATCAATAAATTACTGAGACTCGAAAAAGACTTTAGAAAAAATCAAAACACTCGACACTGGCAAATACACAAAGTGCGTCGCCAACAACAACAAACAAATATTTCGAAATCTGCTAAGAGATTCCTTTGTGAAAACACGGGGATGTTATATTATTTTCATCATCATCACAATTTTAGCCGTAGGACGTCCACTGCTGGACATAGGCCTCCCCCATTGACTTCCACAAAGACCGGTTGGAAGCGGCTCGCATCCAGCGCGTTCCTGCGGTCTTTACTAGGTCGTCTGTCCACCTTGTGAGTGGACGTCCTACGCTGCGCTTGCCGGTCCGTAGTCTTCACTCCAGAACTTTGCAGCCCCATCGGCCATCAGTTCTGCGTGCTATGCGCCCTGCCCACTGCCACTTCAACTTGCTAATCCGTATTACGGATATTATTTTAGCTATAGATCATTATTTTTATCTATATTATACTTTCTTTTCCCTTTTTCTTTTAGTCCTGCAATAATGTACACAACGTTGGTGTTTATAAAATAAAATAAAAAAATTAAATTAAAATTTATTTATGAACTAAAATTACATTCGGTTAAAACTTAATTATGTATGAACGTACACTATTACAATAAATTAAAATATGAACATGAGACAATAATAATTAAATTGATAAAATATGCAACGCAATTGTATTTAAACTTGAATATAACTTTTTTAATTGAATTAGTTGTTCTTAATTAATTACCAACTGACCATGATGGTTACAGTTTATAGGGCCGATTTTCACAGGATAATGCTGTCGGCACATTTGAAGAGGAGATAACCAAAACTTTAAAAAAAAAATGTCTTTCTTTCTTTCAAAACTTGGCCGTTGGAGTTTTGGCGGGAAGAGTCGTGTCGCTCCGTTGTATTTTTTTCCAAAACTAGTGTTTTGTCGAGTGTTTATGCATAAAAATGGTGGTGTTCTATTCATAAAGTGCCGAATCACAAGCGCGAGTGTGGGAAAATGATATAATGTGGTGAAACATGACTTTTTGTGTTGCTTCCAAAACTCCATCGAAACTTTATAGTAAAGTGACTGCTACTTTACTAAAGCATGACTGGGCTTGACTGACACAGACTGTACTTGATCAAAACTAGACTTTTACTATAACTTTAGCTACGAGGACACTTATATAACTTTTGAAACTTGAAAACGAATAAATACTTGACACTGGCAATTGCTAAAAACGCGACGCCAAAACAAAAGAAAAAATAAAAAAAACTTGGCCGAAAAATTAGTTCATCACACCAGGTTTACCAACCATCCTGAAGTTTACAGACAATGTCAAAATTTCAAATCTTTTAACCGATTTTTATACAATTTTACAGAACATAAATCTTTTAATTTTCTTTTTTCTTTGCCGGTTTTTGGGACTTTATTTTTGAATCCTTTCCGGTTCCGATGCCACGTTTCATCAGAGATTCGTTTGGAATTGGCTTCTGACCCAATTTGTCAACGCCTGGCCCAGGAACAAGTTTGTATCGGAAGTCTGTGTATTTGTTTCTACCCATAGAAGGCATTAGACGACATTTTTGGTTGTGAAAACGGATATCCCTGTGAAATATAAATATAAATTACAGACAAATCCTGAGAGTTAACAGCCATTAATAATTATGTCAATATTTATGTGTTTCTCTAGCACCTTCACTTAACATCAGGTGAACTGTGGTAAGACACTTAACCTGTCAACCATAAAAAAAAAACATTGCCGGCACCATATTTTTATCCATTTCATTATATTTGCTTCGTTGTCGAGATAAATAAATAAATAAGTATCGCAGGACATTACCCACAGCGCCATCTGGCCCCAAAGTAAGCAAAGCGTGTGTGATGGAAGTCAGATAACTAATAGATTACATAATTATTTTTTTTGTAAATACATACTTATAATACATACAGTACACCCAGACACAGAACAAACATGTGTTTATTCACAACATGTTTGCCCTGAGTGGGAATCGAACCCACGCCCTACAGCTCTCAGAGATGCTTAAGATGTTATAATTATCAAAGTTAGAAAACATAAGAACGTAGAATATGTGCTTACATAACTTTGATATCTCAAATAAAAATATAAATTGTAAAATTAAATCAATATTACCCAAATATTGTTTTGCCAATTGACATTTTAATTGTAATTTTATTTATTTTTTAATTTAATTTTTTGGCGTTTAATTGACTTGTAACTGACGTTATTGTTATCGCCACTTGTATTTGCCGCCTTTCCGAATGCAAAACAATCAAAGTCTATACCGGAAACTACGTGCCAGCTGTTGATAGCTATCACCGTAACGGGAACCGAGGCGCTTTCTCTTCTCTTCGTTCGTGATTGTCCGACTGCTTGCAGTCACTTGGCTCCTAGTCGTCTTCGAGAACACACTTGCCTGAGCTTGGCTGTCTGGTGTTATTAAGTGTGAATTATATATAGGTGTAATATTGTGTCCAAATGTGTGTCTGTCTATATAAACGGTGTCTTGCATCTAGCGATGAAGGTATATACAGTTGACCATGTCCGTGTCATCTTTTATCAGAAGTGTTGATAAGTACTACGTCTACAAAATGCACAATGGCCTTCCAATTGTTCAAGTAAGTCGTTCTACAGCTCGAGCAGCAACGATAGCAACCATGCAGCACTAACATAAGAGATGTCGTAAGGGATTCCAAACCGTGAGTTACAATGTTGTATTATCGTCTGTGATCCCCGAATTCGACCCACTGGTAGACAATGTTAAGTGTTCCTCGTGCAAAAACTTAGGATATATGGAGGTAGCTTGTAACTACAAGCAGAAACCCTCTAAGCAGTATAATTGAAACTATAAAAAAAAAAAACTACCCTCAGTTTTTATTATTTACATTGGTTGTTTTCGGTTTTAACTACAAGACCCCAGGGGTTGGCTATAGAATCAGGCCGCAGGAGTTGTACTTCGCAAGGCTTTAAAAAAATACAATTCCCAACCGGCGGAGATACGTAGTATTTTTTACCAGTATTGTAGTATTTGAGAAGTAATAATGTCAGGTGAGGCCGAGTCAAATGAATAGAATAATATTCAATAAGTATGAAGTAATGGCAAAGAGTGGTTATATATAAAATGGAGATCTACCCACATAACATAATAAAATAGTGTCGATTTTATTTGCCTGTTTGTCTGTTGAAAATAACTAATTGTAGGCTTCTACAGTAATATTCAAGGATTGTTTGTTGATCAAAAATAAATAGTACATTGTTACCTAAGGGGTGTAAGTAACTTGTTTAGTCCCGAGTCAGGGTTGGCGCCCTCGCTGCGCTCAGACGCCAAGAGCTCGAGGGACTCTGTAAGCCTTTAACCCGGGGTAAACACTGTGCTTTTCATTACGAATACAAGGAAAATAAATATAAAAAGAATTAAAAAAAGAATAATGAGTGAATGTTATTTGACATAAATCAACAGAACAAAATGAAGATCGGATTGCGGCTTTTCCGACATTTTTTTTGTTTTGTGGCCGGTCAGCTCTTCACCCATTCTTTGATTTTGGCGTCGCATTTTGAGCATTTGCCAGTGTCAAGTGTTTGTATTTGTATGCATAAACACTCGAAAAACACTAAGTAGTTTTGAAAAAAAATACAACGGGGCGACACGAATTTATCAACGTCCCCGCTAAAAAAAAAAAAAAAAAAAAAACTTCAGCAATTATTTTTCATTTTCACCGTTAAAAAAAAAACAATGGTAAAGATTTTTTACAAATCTATGTTAGTAAAGGAATGATTGTAAGTTGATAATTATAAAGTAATTAAAAAAAAAGTATATTCTTTAATTATGTTTGTATAGTCAACTTAACGTTATTTCAATTTTACATCGCGCTGTAATTGGGTGGCTGTATAGAAAGTTGAAACAAAGTTCAGTAGAAACAAAATAAAAACTAGACTTTTATAGTTTGAATGTTGTCACTTGTCAGTTGAAAGCGATTCTTCCTAAGGCGGCAAAGTATTACTTCAGACCTACTTTCCGAGTATGAGTAATGAAAAAAATGTACATGCCTCCACACACATTGTAAAATAAATTTTTGTGTCACTAAAACTTTAATATTGAAAAAATAATAATTTTGAATTGCAATAAACAATTAATTGCTGAAAAAGTAAAAGATTTATTCGACGCTAAAAGAAAAGACAAGGCATTCGAACGATGGTCAAATCCCGTAAACTGCTACCTCTCTACAAAGGCCTATTTCAAATGACGAAAATTCTAGGTCACTATATAATATATCAAGTAGCGGACATGATATGAGTTTAAATATTAACAGAACGTTATGATGCCACTATTTGCGTAGAAAATTTGAAACCATGAATTCACGTGGCAGATTAAGTCCGGATGTTATCAAGTGTGTATGTCAAAATTATAACGATTTAGTTTTCATGTTTAACGTAGTTACAGAAAAGCTACAAACATAATCTTTAAAAAGTTCAATAACATTAATAATGTGCTGTTTAAAAAAATATATTAATGGTCTAATGCAATCGCTTCAACATCGTGGATAGTATTTTGGGGGTTGGTTGGTTGTCTAAGCTACAACAGGCATCCGTGCTGTGAACGCTGTTGTAGTAAGTGGTGATACACGGTTAGGTTGATCCTGTATGAACATCATCTAGCTCAAACCACTAAGGATACGAACCAATGCCTAATGTACAGTCCAATGTTAAATTAAGTGGTGATACACGGTTAGATTGATCCTGTATGAACATCATCTAGCTCAAACCACTGAGGATGCGAACCATAGCCTAATGTACAGTCCAATGTTAAATTAAGTAGTGATACACGGTTAGATTGATCCTGTATGAACATCATCTAGCTCAAACCACTGAGGATACGAACCAATGACTTATGTACGGTTCCATGTTGAATTGATAAATAAATGACGAATTCTAAGTGCTGTGCCTACTCTGTACTCATGTTTTCAGCTC
This sequence comes from Biston betularia, assembly GCA_905404145.2. Taxonomy (NCBI): domain Eukaryota; kingdom Metazoa; phylum Arthropoda; class Insecta; order Lepidoptera; family Geometridae; genus Biston; species Biston betularia. Next base: position 4,595,317 of record FR989890.1, read on the forward strand.
TGCATCAGACCACTACGCTATTCGAGGACGAATGCGTCAGCAGGACGGCCGGATGTTATCGCCACTTGTATTTGCCGCCTTTCCGAATGCAAAACAATCAAAGTCTATACCGGAAACTACGTGCCAGCTGTTGATAGCTATCACCGTAACGGGAACCGAGGCGCTTTCTCTTCTCTTCGTTCGTGATTGTCCGACTGCTTGCAGTCACTTGGCTCCTAGTCGTCTTCGAGAACACACTTGCCTGAGCTTGGCTGTCTGGTGTTATTAAGTGTGAATTATATATAGGTGTAATATTGTGTCCAAATGTGTGTCTGTCTATATAAACGGTGTCTTGCATCTAGCGATGAAGGTATATACAGTTGACCATGTCCGTGTCGCTTTTATTATCAATAAAGAACTATGAACTAATAGCGCCCCGCGGTATTACCCGCTACATGTTTTCGGAATAAAACGCCTATGTGTTAATCCAGGGTCTCGGCTACCTCCATACCAAATTTCATACAAATCCGTTCTGTAGGTTTTGCGTGGAAGAGTAACAAACATACGTCCATACATCCATTGTGGTAGGTAAAAGTGCGTTGCCAAAAAAAAATTATTAAAATAATAATAATTAACAGTACCTCGCATCTGGTAATATGAAAGGTTCTTTGATGTCATTAGAAAAACTGAATTTAAACTCTTTCCAGCGGCATTTTAACAACTCATTGGCTTCCATAGGCGTTCTTTTTTTTATATTCTCCGTGTATAGTGTTTTTTCGAACAAAGGCAGGACGTCGTAGTCCGATGCAACTGAAAAAAAAAATTTTTCAACTTGTGTTGTCAATTTGTCATAACGATTAATAGTAATATCAGCATCGGAGTTTTGGCGGGAACGCGGGAAGAGTCGTGTCGCTCCGTTGTATTTTTTTCCGAAACTTGTGTTTTGTCGAGTGTTTATGCTTAAAAATGGTGGTGTTTTATTCATAAAGTGCCGAATTACAAGCGTGAGCGTGGGAAAATGATATAATGTGGTGACACATGACTTTTCGTGGTGCTACCAAAACTCCATCGAAGCTTTGTAGTAAAGTTGCCACTACTTTACTAAAGCATGACTGGAATTAACTGACACGAACTGGACTTGACAAAGACGACTTTGACTAAAACTAGCTACGATGGCACTTATTTAACTTTTGAAACTTGAAAATACATAATGACTTGACACTGGCAAATGCTAAAACGCGACGCCAAAACCAAAGAAAAAAAAAAAAAAAATATCAGCATCGGAGTTTTGGCGGGAACGCGGGAAGAGTCGAGTCGCTCCGTTGTATTTTTTTCCGAAACTTGTGTTTTGTCGAGTGTTTATGCTTAAAAATGGTGGTGTTTTATTCATAAAGTGCCGAATTACAAGCGTGAGCGTGGGAAAATGATATAATGTGGTGACACATGACTTTTCGTGGTGCTACCAAAACTCCATCGAAGCTTTATAATAAAGTCGCCACTATTTACTATAACTTGACACTGGCAAATGCTAAAACGCGACGCCAAAACCAAAGAAAAAAAAACATCATCATCATCATCATTTCAGCCGTAGGACGTCCACTGCTGGACATAGGCCTCCCCCATTGACTTCCATAAAGACCGGTTGGAAGCGGCTCGCATCCAGCGCGTTCCTGCGGTCTTTACTAAGTCGTCTGTCCACCTTGTGAGTGGATGTCCTACGCTGCGCTTGCCGGTCCGTGGTCTCCACTCCAGAACTTTGCAGCCCCATCGGCCATCCCATCAGTTCAGTAATAATAATTCTTTGGTCATAACTCGCTCACGTGCGATATCGAGGCGGCTTGATTGCAAAACATTATATTTCTATTAATTTAATGGTTATAGGTATCTATTTATTTTAGAAACACGAGTGAAAATAAGCGTTACAATAAATTAATGTACAAAATTACGTTAAAACAAATAAAACCGGCCAAGTGCGAGTCGGACTCGCGCATGAAGTGTTCCGTACCATTATCTATAAAAAAATCAAGTTTGTTGTATGGGAGCCCCCCTTAAATATTTATTTTATTTTATTTTTATGGTAGCTAGCCAACCGAGTACTAGAAAGTATCCTACCAACATGCTATGGTTTCCTCACGATGTGTTCCTTCACCGGCAGCTCAAGCTCATTGTTTGGGTTTGAACACACGCCCTTCGGCATGCGTATTGATCGCGCTAACCATTGAGCCAGCGGCGGCCTTAGCTGTTGCGAGGCCCGGGGCGACAGATCATTGTGCGGCCCTTTTTCTTTGAGTCCGTTTTACTAACAAAAAAACCGGCCAAGTGCGAGTCGGACTTGCGCACGAAGGGTTCCGTACCGTTATCTATAAAAAAATCAAGTTTGTTGTATGGGAGCCCCCTTGAATATTTATTTTATTTTTAGTATTTGTTGTTATAGCGGCAATAGAAATACATCATCTGTGAAAATTTCAACTGTCTAGCCATCACCGTTCTTGAGATACAGCCTGGTGACAGACGGACGGACAACGAAGTCTCAGTGATAGGGTCCCGTTTTCCCCTTTAGGTACGGAACCCTAAAAATCATTAAATTAATATATTTAATTTAAATCTAGATGTCAATATAAAAAATACAAATTAGAGTCATACAAAAAGATTTTTTTATAGACTTAATAATAATGAGAATGTACTTATGTTCGTAAAATTTGTCTAAATGATATTGAGCCATCTATACAGGGTTATTGGTAATCAGTCAGCATCCTTTTAAGGGCATATTCAGTACATTCAATACAACAACTTTCGTTCTACTTTTTTTAAAAATTCCTGTTTTTTTTTCCATACAATAATAAAAAAATAATATCTGTCCGGTCTAAACAAAATTAACTCTATGCAAAAAGCGCGCGCGCACTCTGTGATGTTACCTACAGCTAGCCCCATGACGTCAATCTAGGCTAAAGAAAGGGGTTGCGGTGCGGGGGGCGACTAATCTCGTACCTACGCAAAAAATCTACGGGAATCAGTGGCGAATCGATACGCGCGTGAGTCGGTTCGTTTGCTTTATTGACAATGCCGTACGAATACTCAAATGTTCAGTACACGGAAATGGTGCGAGTTCTCGCTCGCTGCAACGATAATGTGGCCGAAGCCTGCCGCGAGTACGCCAGGATCTTTCCCAATTGGCCGACACCTTCCCGCAGCACAATGTTGGGGGCTACACAGCGGTTACGCGATTACGGGCAATTCCGTCCAGGATTTCATAATGCTGGTCGAGAACCCACAAGACACAGTGTCCAGACGCAAAATACCATCTTGGACTTCTTCGAGGACAATCCAGCCGCTAGTACAAATGACGCAGCTCGGCGTTTTAATGTGTCCCAGTGGTTCGCATGGAATGTGATACACAATGACGGAAAATACCCATTTCACCTGCACCGAGTTCAGGAGTTGACCGAGTCAGACAAACCGGCTAGAGTGAACTTTTGCCAATGGGTTCTCAACGAGAGGCCGTCGATTTTATTCACGGATGAAGCGACATTCGGCCGGGTGGGTCTATTCAATACCCGTAATGAACACTTGTGGTGTTACACGAACCCCCACGAACCTAGGCCTCACAATTATCAGCATCGGTTTACAGTGAACGTGTGGGCGGGAATCGTCAATAACGCTCTGTTGGGACCAGTGTTTTTAGATAGGTTAAATAGCGAAACCTACGAAAATTTCTTAAGTGAGACTTTACCCGTACTTTTAGAAGACGTGCCTCTTGCTTCAATGCGCAATATGTATTATCAGCATGACGGAGCGCCGGCACATTATTCGCGCCGTGCGAGACAGCTCCTCGACCGAGAGTACCCGGGCCGCTGGATTGGACGTGGTAGCAATGTAATTGCCTGGCCGGCCAGATCGCCGGACCTTACGCCATTGGACTTTTATTTGTGGGGACACGTAAAGGCAATGGTCTACAAAGGTGGTGCAGCAGCTAGCCGTGAATCTTTAATAGAAAAGATATGCCAGGCGTTCGACCAAATTAGACAAAGTGAAGTGCTGTCTCGCGTAAATGAACAACTCATTTTTAGGTGTGGACTTTGTGTCGGAACTGGTGGTGATTATTTTGAACGCTTTGTACGCGATTCTCACCGCCACCCACGGGACCTAGAGCTCCGAAGTGATACTTTGTAAATTAGACAGGTATGTAAGAAATTATTACAGATATGGAATCACCCAATACCTACGCCTCCTTAGTAAAACAATTTGTCAGCAGTGAATCAATAACATTTAATCAGTACCCATAAACTAGATAGGTAATAGGTACATAGGTTACCTAATGCATCGGCCTCCGAACTCGATCATTCGTGAAAATGTCCAAAACAAACGGTCGCTTGCTATGTACCTACCTACTACGCCACAAAATACAGTAAGTGCCCATACGCTAGGAAACCGCAGATGATTCATATTACTATTATTATCAATGTTATTTCTTTGCACGAAAAACAGTGAACTGATTGCACTAAAATCAAATTTAACCGGCAGGAATCTCTAAAAATCTCCAAACCAAAGTACTAACGTAATCTTTATTTAAAAAAAAACGTTATTAAAATCATTATTCGTGAGAATGTCCAAAACAAATAGTCGCTCGCTATGTACCTACCTACTTACTACGCCACAAAATACAGTAAGTACCCATACGCTAGAAAGCCGCAGATGATTCGGCAATACTATTATTATCATTCTTATTTCTTTGCACAAAAAACAGTGAACTGATTGCACTAAAATCAAATTTAACCGGCAGGAATCTCTAAAAATCTCCAAACCAAAGTAATAATGTACCTAATCTTTATTTTTAGAAAAAGTAATTAAAATCATTATTCGTGAGAATGTCCAAAAGAAACGGTCGCTCGCTATGTACCTACCTACTACGCAACAAAATACAGTAGGTAAGTACCCATACGCTAGGAAGCCGCAGATGATTCGGTATTACTATTATTATCAATGTTATTTCTTTGCACGAAAAACAGTGAACTGATTGCACTAAAATCATATTTTATCGGCTAGAATCTCTAAAAAATCTCCAAACCAAAGTAATAATGTAATCTTTATTTAAAAAAAGTAATAAAAATTATGGACAAATTGTGCAGGGCTAGCCACGGTAATATTGTTTACAGTTTTTAACTTCATACAAACAATTCGGAATGCGAGTTATACCTACAAGTATTATTATCTGTTCTGTGCCTACACGCGCACGCCTCAAGTTTGGTACTTATGAGCTAGTTGCGAATGCGCTGTTAGCGCTGCAGTGACGAACTGATGGCTAAAGGTAGGATTTTTTTTCAACGGGAGAGCCGAGACCACCACCATCACCATCACCATCCACCATCCTGATAGGTATTTCTTTACTATGGCTAGTTGACACAAATTTTAATATTTTACGTAGATACAGACCTACATACGTAGGTAGGTTACTTACCTTTTGATATTGATACCCACTACTAGGCTTTTAATCTCCAACATTATCTAACAATTAGGTAGGTCCATAGTAACCACTCCGAAATAAGTAAGCACTTTGAGTGTAGAATAAATACCTACATATCTACTTAGAACCAGTGTTGCCGACCGTACCACCACATAGTTAAACCTGCCCCGATAAGTTACTAGATTTCCAGATTTTCTTACCCTAAATAGTAGCTGGAATTAGCTATACTTGCAAAAAAAAAAAAGATTGATCGCATCGTATAATAGATCATCAATTATCAACTTTAATGTAATGGATTTAGAGACTATAGCGATGAACCGGTGTCGCAATGTTTGACTTAATAATAATTTGCTGCCATCGACAGGCAGCGACTCGTGAGGTCATGACCCCGATGGAAGTAATTACCTACATTTTTGTAAACATTGAAGTAAATGGCTTTGATTTTAAGAAAAAATGTCTGAGGTAAACAACAAAACTGCATTGTCATTAGATTTTTACCCAACAACGGCGAAGCCAAAAGGAAGGATTATGATTTTGACCGGTATGTGTGTAGGTATGTACCTATGTAATTATGTATTTTTATCTGTTCCCTCGTAACTTCTAAATTATTTATCATAATTTGACAAACGATACATACCTACCTATCAAATGGTTTGTACATAACAATTACAGAAGAGATTTTTATTTTTAGAGCGTGTTTCTACAGTAGGTAGGTACCTATCTAATCGAGTCTGAGTTTTTGATCTATTTTTTTAATAATTTGCATTTCCATTGCTAGAGTTTTGGTGTTTTGATTTTTGTGTTTTCCTTTTACCTACTCTAGTCACAAATTTAAAATCAGACAAACTATTGACAATATGAATTAAAGTTATTGAAGCCTCAAAATTGTGTCAATGAATTCGATAACACTCATATTGATTGTAAGTACTAATAACTAACTTTTTAATAATGCTGAGTACCTATGCTGACGATCTTATTTTGTAGTAGTTTTAACTACTTTTTGTTCTTTCAACCTAAGTTGCACCTACTTATCGGGTATTTTTTCTAGCTAGTCGTGTCCATTTTTTTATACTTGACAGGTTAGGTGTTTGACCACAGCTCACCTGATGTTAAGTGACGGTGTGGTCGAAGATGGTAAACACACCAAGCCTGGAATGGAACTGGCTCTCAAGTAAGGTTGCCGGAACACACCGTTAGGTGCTTGGCGGCAGATTTTCAACTTGAGGGTGGTAGCTAGCCAGCCGGGTACTAGAAAATACCCTACCACCACACTATGGTTTCCTCACGATGTATTTCTTCAAAGGCAGCTCAAGCTCGTTGTTGGGATTTGAACCCGCGTCCTTCGACGCGAGAACCGACCACGCTAACCACTGCGCTATCATCGCTACAAATACATACTTAATGTTGAAACCCCCTTCCGCCCCCGAATACATCACATACGTTGCTCCAACCCAAGGTCGCCGTAGCTGTGCTACGCTACTGCGCGCTACGAACCAGCTGTTTTACTACATGCGACGATGAATGAAGCGCCGACGCAATACAGACCTAAAAAATCTTAGACAGCACCACAAAAACTTTAATTATTTTTTATGGGATATGTATTGAGTTTTGGCAAAAGTTGTAGGACAAAATTGATTTGTTTTAATACACAAAATATGCTCTTAAAAGGATGCTGACTGATTACCAATACCCCTGTATACCCCGTTAGTAACCAACAGCCAGCCCGTGGACAGTGAAGAATTTAATATATTTTTATCTGCTAAAAAAATTTGCTTTAATACCATTATTTGGGAAATGAAATTACGCAGTTACCTTCGCTTTGTTTTACTTCAGGTATCGATGATTTTTTTAAGAGGTCACATGATTCGATATGTAAATCCATTTTTTTCTTAATTACAAATTATATTTAAAATTACGTGTTAAATAACCGTTGGACGCAAAGGCGTCTTCATTACACGACTTATGTCAAGAACTGATAAGTTTAAGAAATAAAAATGTAATTATTTATTTTCAAATCAAAAATAATATTTGGCATCGTACCACATTGACGTCATTTTCAATCTTTATCAATGCAAGCACAAATTTAAGAAAAAAAGTACGGATACAATGAAGCAAAGAGGTTTAACTAAACTTTTAACTTTATTTATTTAGTTTACGGCGCCAATTGAACTGCCTTGCAATTTCGTAAGGATATGAAATCCCCAGCTAGCCGTTTTCATAATTATAAACATAGATAATTTTTCGTCAACTAGTTAAATTTCCTGTAACTAAATACTTGGTACTGGTAAATGCACAAGCTGCGACGCCAATAACGAAAAAAAAACAATGTCATATGTAGTGTTGCTGTTATAATAACTAAAACGCTAGATATAGTAATTTTTTTATATTTATAGTGTTCACTCGACCACAAGAAAGGAATAATTCAAAACACGTTAAGGTGCTGTGCTGAGACAATTTAATCGAAAACTTAAAAATACTTATGTTAACAACAAAACGATACGATACCGCGAGCTAACTCGACGGTTACTCCGTCTAGGTATCATACGGAACTATACCGATTCACGATTATGGTTCTAAAATTGGTTGAATTCTAAACATATAGTGACATTTGATAAAATAGTTAAAAACGAAAATAAAACATCTTCATCATCCTTAAACAACCGCAAGTTTCGACTCCCATAGTAACTACAGAGCAACCGTCCGACATTTAGCATGGCAGACGAATATTATAAACTGAGAATAGATGAGAATTTAATTCTACCAATTAATTTTTTTACAAAATAATTTCGATTGATACAAAAGTGAAATGCAAAAGTTAATCGTTAATTGATAACTCATATTGTTAATTATCACAATAATCATTAATTTTGTTGATAATGACTGATTAACAATTAAGTGACTGAATTATTTTTATCTAGTGAGATTTTAATTGGAGATTGGTAATTCGGTATGTAAAGAAAAAAAAAACTTTACTGATTCAAAAACCATTTCGAGAGTTTTTGGCGGGAACGCGGGAAGAGTCGTGTCGCTCCGTTGTATTTTTTTCCAAAACTAGTGTTTTGTCGAGTGTTTATGCATAAAAATGGTGGTGTTTTATTCATAAAGTGCCGAATTACAAGCGCGAGTGTGGGAAAATGATATAATGTGGTGAAACATGAGTTTTCGTGTTGCTTCCAAAATTTCATCGAAGCTTTGTAGTAAAGTTGCCACTACTTTACTAAAGCATGACTGGAATTAACTGACATGAACTGGACTTGACAAAGACGACTTTGACTAAAACTAGCTACGATGGCACTTATTTAACTTTTGACACTTGAAAATATATAATTACTTGACACTGGCAAATGCTAAAACGCGACGCCAAAACCAAAGAAAAAAAAAAAACCATTTCGAAATAGTACATTTCTGTACAATATTTTCTGGTAAAAAGTTTATTTTTTCCTAAGCGGCAATACTGTTCGTTTTTTTTTATTTGCCCCACCGAGCAACCTAATGCTGTAAAGCCATACTGCATCGTCTTCGGTTTTTGCAATTCATGTCTAACATCTTTAGTTACAGTTACAAGTCCAGTGTAATTCGCCACTTTATAAATAAAACACCGCTATATATATATCTAAACGCTCGAAAAATACTAGTTTTGGAAAAATATACATTGAGGCGACACGACACGATACTTTCCGCATTCCCGCCAAAACTTCATAAATATTTTGCGTTGCTCATGGCCAAGAATAAACTAAAAAAATTGCTTTGTTTTGTTTGTTTACTTTTGTATACTTGGGATTTGGGATTTGTTGTACTTTGGGACTAGTTTAGTCTTTATTATAAATAAATAGGTACCGTAGAAATCACTGTGAATATGTAATTGTAAAATTAATACTGATAACTTAAAAATAACTATTAATAATCTCATAATCTCAATTCATTGGGAGATAATGGATTTTCCGCCTAAATTGAATTCAGTATCGAAACATTTCAACGTTTGTTGCTGCTGCTTGAAAGAAGATGGTTTGTCGGATATATCTACTATTTGTGAGAACTCTCACGAGAAAGAAACTTGCGGAGATATGTTGAAAAGCACTTTCAACATTCAGGTACGTTCATGAGTGTTTTCTAAATTTTAATCACCTATAAATATTACTACTATGTTCCGGGCTATAAGTTATTGCAGTTACATAGCCAATGAGAGTTACCATCAAAATGTTTGTTTTTTATTATTAAATTTAAAGAGCATTTTCGTGGAGTCGAATATGTAGTTCTGATGACATTATTGCTATAGTATAAAAATTAAGTTTATATGAATTATACACAATTTGATATTTTGACTGTCCCTACGTACATAAAGACATGTGAAATATGTCATTGTGTATGTCCTGTGTAGTGTCGAAACATTGTGTTGTACAAACGAATGTTTGTTCTGTGTTCGGGTGTACTGTACATATTATAAGTATGTATTTGCAAAAAAAAAACTAAGTATTCTATCAGTTATCTGACTTCCATAGTACAAGCTTCATTTGGTGGTAGATCTCCTTAGCTGGTCGTCTAGGTAGGTGTGCAAACATTACTGTGTTCCGGTTTGAAGGGTACTGCAGCTAGCAAAATTACTGGGCTGTTGAGACGTACCATCAAAAGTCTCAAAGTAATGAGCGCCAAAGCAGTGATGCCCTGGACTTTGTTTTGATACTCAAAGTTCTGTGTATCGCTAATGGTCATGGACAAGCATTATCTCTTACCATCAGGAGAGCGTCTCCATTTCATATGTCCATATTGGTTTCAAAATAGCCTTGTAAACAAGTAGTTTGTTACTAAGGGACAGTCTAGAACTCTTGATTGTCGCCCCAGCAGCCAAGATCACTCTTTGAATCGTAATGCAGCTTCTGTTTTCTTGGCTTTTATGTGGTTAGCCCAGGTCAATCTCCTATCCAACTGAAGTCCAAGATATTTCACACAGGTCTTGCTTGGCAATGGTTTGTCTTCCATATGTACAGGTGGACAGTCGTCCTTGCAGAGCGTGAATGTCACCTGTACAGACTTGGTTATGCTAGGTTTTTATTCTCTACTTGTGCAGCCAAGTACTTCTTACCATAAAAAAAATTAGATGCTCCATTGTTTTATGTTACAGATTTCAATAGAACTGGACAAGTCAAAGTGTCTGATCTGTGAATGTTGTATGAAAAGCATCCGAGACGCATGTGCCTTCAAGTTGTTGGTACTCCAAAGCCAGGAGATCCTCTCGGAGTACATACGAAACGTACAGAGTTGTGGTAATTAGTTTTTTTTTCTATGTGTCATCCTGCGATCGGCTCCACAAGCCCTTAGCAGATTTGTTGAGGTTGTTGATTGTCAGGTAGGAGCTGTTCCTCCTGTGAGGAAGCTGTCCTTTATTTCAGTTCAACAAAGTCCCATGTGTGTTGCCTTTTGAGCCTTCTGCCACATAGCGGTTCGCATAACGCAGTTGCCAGGGTATTTGTGTGTTTCTTTATTCGGCTTTGATATGTAATTACGTTTAAAGATTTAATATTTGCACTGTTATACAATATGTAACTGTTATGTTATTTTACTTGGTGGTAGAACTCCTTAGCAGAAGGTCGTCTAGGTAGGTACCTCCGCAGTACTAGTTATTCTGCCGCGAAGCAGTAGTGTGTAAACATTACTGTGTTCCGGATTGAAGGGTACTGCAGCTAGCGAAATTACTGGGCTGTTAAAACTAACTCTATCAAAAGTCTCAAAGTAATGAGCGCCAAAGCAGTGATGCCCTGGACTTTGTTTTGTTACTCAAAGTTCTGTGTATCGCTGCAATGGTCATGGACAGGCGTTATCTCTTGCCATCAGGAGAGCGTCTCGTTCGTCTCGTGCATGCCGAAGGGTGTGGGTTCAAACCCCAACAATGAGCTTGAGCTGCCGGTGAAGGAAAACATCGTGAGGAAACCATAGCATGATGGTAAGGTACTTTCTAGTACTCGGCTGGCTAGCTACCACACGAGAGTTGAAAATCTGCCGCCAAGCATCTAACGGTGTGTTCCGGCAGCCTCACTTGAGAGCCAGTTCCATTCCAGGCTGGGTTATACCATTTTCGACCACATTTTCTCTTAACATCAGGTGAGCTATGGTCAAACACCTAGCATGTCATCATAAAAAAAAACATCCATCCATCTCAAAACTTTCACATTTATAATATCAGTGGGATTTGCTCAGTGGACATTGCCGATGGCAATAGGGCCAGAAAATCAGGGCATCGCTACTTTGGCGCTCATTACTTTGTTTTTTTTTTTTTTTTTTTAATACGGATAAGTCCGCGTTTGACCACCAACTCGCCTGATGGTAAGCGACGATGTGGTCGAAGATGAAGCACGCAGACCTAGAAGATACCTATTCACTCTGACCTTGAAAAGATCTAGGATTATATCTATCAGGAAACAAGGAAGCCGGTAGCTTGTTCCATTCCTTGGCCATTCGTTGGCTACTTTCAACAACAGCCCTGTAACGACCGTAAAAGAGGAAATTAAAGCGGGTGCAGATAAATATAAAATAAGACTGGAAAAGCTTATTAAAAAAAACTATTTAAGGTGGTTTGATTTCCACACAAATATCTTTTTTCCATTTATGGACAAATGGAGCATAATTTTAGAGTGAAATCATAGCTACTGGCATTTATTTTGCTCTTTATTTGCGGTAAATCACAATTGCTTGAATAAAACAGTAGATTTTTAGCATAAGCTACTGTTTTATTCTAGCAATTGTGATTTATAATTCAGATAACTGATAGAATACATAAATACTTTTTTTTTGTAAATACAGTGTAAACTCTTTATAACGATAAACTCTCTATAACATAGAAAAGATCACAATTTGGTTGGTTTACCTTAAAACCCACACATTGATACACTCTTTATAACGCAGCAGCCATTCTCTATTACGAAGAAATGTGTTCATATTTAGACACAGAAAATCGTCACGGTGTTATTGTTTATGTTATCTTATCAGGTTACAAAAGATGCCGACTAAACCTTTGAGGCCCCGAAACTTCTGAGCTCGTAAACAGCCGTCTTGCTTTTGTTATTGTTAATTGCCTTGAACACGTGCTTGGTTTGCTTGAAAGGATGATCTCGAACTAAACTCCTACCTATCGTATTATCAGTCGTGAACCAACTTTGAAACTGTTAACATGGCCAGTAAAAGAAAAGCGTTAATTTAAGCGTTAAAAAGAAAATAATTGTTGGTTGTTTTTCTTTCTTCACTCCATATAACGGTAACTCTCTATAACGATAAAAAATGCTCGGTCCCTTGAGTTTCGTTATAAAGAGTTTACACTGTACATACTTATAATACATACAGAACACCCAGACACAGAACAAACATTTGTTTATTCACAAAATATTTGCCCTGAGTGGGAATCGAACCCACGCCCTATAGCTCTCAAGGCAGATATACTACCAATGAGCTAACGGGGCTGCCATATGGCGCTGTGTGTATAGTCCTGCGATATTTTTTTCCACCTATATATTATTAGTTGTTTTCCATATAAACTTTTCAGATGACCATGAAGTAAAAAACATTGAAGAAGTGGAAAATGAAGTTCTAAACATCAATGGCCAGGAATATGATGACAACAGCGCTGATGATGACGGTAACTATAGCTTATACTGTACCGTTTTCTGATGGATAAGTGTTTTTCTCAAACACGCTTGGAAATTTTAACAATATTTTGACAACCTTCTTCATGATAAATCGAAATTGCTGTACTGGCCAAATGCAATTCAGGGATGTTATACGGCCTCTTTGGAACCCTTGTACCAGCTGGCTAAAAAGCTGGTATTAAAGACGGAAGACTGGTACCAGGGTTGCCAGATGTCGAAATAAAAAAAAAGGTTAAAAATCGCTTAAAAACTTTGTTTCACACATATATTAAAATAAGTATAGGTTTGTATTTTCATTCCTTGAGGTTGGAGCTAGTTTTTTAAAAGTACTCTGGATTGGAATGTTTATTTATATGCATCTCAAAAATTAGTCGGTTATATTATACGTATTTTCAGTGTATTTTTGTCGGTCAACGGCTAATCTTGACATTTTTTGGTCTACGGTAACTCTTGGTATTTTTGCGTACCGGGACCGAGTAACCTTGGTACATGATGCTAAAACCTAGTATGAATACCAAGAAGCTGGTACGTCTAACATTACCGAAATACATGCGAGCAGCGGTCGGCAAGATGTATTGTAGCGATGATAGCTCAGTGGTTAGCACGGTAGGTTCGCATGCCGAAGGGCGTGGGTTCAAACCCCAACAATGAGCTTGAGCTGCCGGTGAAGGAAAACATCGTGAGGAAACCATAGCGTGGTGGTAGGGTACTCTCTAGTACTCGGCTGGCTAGCTACCACCCTCAAGTTGAAAATCTGCCGCCAAGCATCTAATGGTGTGTTCCGGCAGCCTCAGTTGAGAGCCAGTTTCATTCCAGGCTAGGTGTGCTTTAACATCTTCGACCACACCGTCACTTAACATCAGGTGAGCTGTGGTCAAACACCTAGCCTGTTAACCATTAAAAAAAAAAAGGTTTTAAGAAATCAGTGTTGCCAACCACGCCGGGCCCGATGTCGCCATTTTTCTCAGCAAGAGTAGCCTAATGTAGCCGATTTTGAATTTCAGTTTGACCACAGCTCACCTGATGTTATGTGAAGGTGTGTTCGAAGATGGTAAAGCACACCTAGCCTGGAATGGAACTGGCTCTCAAGCGAGGCTGCCGGAACACAACGTTAGATGCTTGGCGACAGATTTTCAACTTGAGGGTGGTAGCTAGCCAGCCGAGTACTAGAAAGTACCCTACCACCATGCTATGGTTTCCTCACGATGTTTTCCTTCAGCGGCAGCTTAAGCTCATTGTTGGTGTTTGAACCCACGCCCTTCCGTATGCGAACCGACCGCGCTAACCACTGAGCTATCATAGCTACAAACTATCGCTATCGCTAACTATCGCTATTCACTTTAAAATTTTTAATTTCAGAAGTATTAGCAAACTTCAAACTCAACCCTGAAGAGTCCATCGGACGACGAAAATGCAAACTCGAAAAAAAATCTAAATCGAAGACACATAAAACAAAGGAAAACAATGACGATGGTGAGTTTATTAATTAATTTTATTTAATTATACAGCATGACTGGTGAGACACCTACGATTATGACGGAGAGTACTCGGTACTCGATTCTCGTTAAGATTATATGTAATAACTAGTATTTTGGGTGGTGCGCGGGCCGCAAGCGGCCCGCGAGGGGGGGTTTGTAGCGAGGGGTTATTTGTAGCGAGGTTATTTATTTAATTTTGAAGAAAGCTGTAGAATAAATAGGTAAAGAATCGCAATACAGTTGACTTAAGGCTGATGATGATGCTTATGATTAATTTTATGACCGGCACCCTAAGACTAATTCCATCAAAAAATAACTTAAAAACAAAATTAAGGATAAGTAATTTCCCGAGAAAAAAATCATGAAAAAAATCCCATCCGGTGAGATGTGAGAGTATAAGTTAGCATAATTGATGAGTGAATCTACTATCATTGTAGGCCTACGGGGTGTGCAGTCCCTCGTAACATCTTTAATTTTCTTTCTGGCGCTTCGCCGGCCGCTGCCGCGGCACGCTCGCTTCGCTCGCTCGGCTCGCGCAAGTTGTCTATGTTCAAACATAACCTAACCGAAAACTATTTGACTAAAACTATTTTATATTTAAGCACTTTTAAATTATTTACTTGGTATGTATTTTCCTTGATGGTAGATGTATTTAGATATCGTCACAGTTTTTTTTCATTTAATTTTGAAGAAAGCATTAGAATAAATAAGTACAAGTTGGCACGCCATAGGAACAATAAACAAACCGAACCATTCAAAAGCCGACCTTATTTCAGAGGCAATAAAGTAAGTATATCGCTGCCAAAGTTAAGATTGTCTCACTATGCAGTTACATACCTACCTTTACTACTCATAATATTCGATAGGCGCTCACGAAATGGCTGAGCGATTCCGAACCTTATGACCCAGACATACGATATTGTGATGTAACCGCCTGTATTCTATGTGTCAAATAGGTAACGGCGAACAGTTTATTTTAAATTCAAGTGGCAAAAGTTAAAAAATTTGATATAATTACGAACCTACCTATTACATCGATTTAACAATAATTTTAGCACGCCACAGGAACAATAAACAAACCGAACCATTCAAAAAGCGACCTTATTTCAGAGGCCATAAAGTAGGTATATCGATGCCAAAATTAAGATTGTCTCACTATGCAGTTTATCCTTTTGTTCGGTGCGAACTGTTTACATTTACTACTCATAATTGCAATTCCGAACCTTATGGCCCAGACATACGATATGCGTAACTATTTTCCTTGTGTCTAATAGCCGTGGTCCTAAAAGAAACAAACCGACCTTATTTTGCAAGTAATAAAGTGCATATCGATGCCAAAGTTAAGTTCATACTTCCTGTGATAGACGAACTATTTTCAAAATGCTGTCGGTGATACCTATAGTAGGTAGAAAAGATCACGCCACATATTCAAGCGCCGGCCTTCTATCGCTACACTGGCGTTGAACGAAACGCGCAAGCAAGCGCCTTGAAAAATCGCGGCGGAACACAAAAACAATAGATAGTGTTTTAAGATACCTACCATAACACTTCAGGCATTAAGTAGATAATTATAATAAGATAGATGTACTTATAACATCACCTCTTTTAAGCTTAGACGGGTGAAAATCGTCTACATACTTATATACTTACATATAAACACGAAAAGTTGTTAACAACACACATACAAAAAAAGGGCTGCCATTGAAGCGCGCGACGCCATTACAGATTTGTACTTAATATGTACATCGATTTTTAAAATACGGAAAGAAAGTAAGCAACATTCACCTTATTTCACTATTAAACCACTTTACAACATAAGAAGTACATTTTTAAAAACACAAACTCTCTATAATAACTCTGTATACATACTACAACAATTTTACAAATAGAACCTTATGATCCAGACATACGATATGCGTAACTATTTTCTGTGTGTCTAACAGGTAGGAGATTTCGGCAATGTGGCAATAGCCGTGGTCCTATAATGAATTTGACAATAATTTTTACCACGTTAAAGGAACAATAAACAAACCGAAGCATTAAATAACCGACCTTATTTCAAAGGCAACAAAGTAGGTATATCGATGCCAAAGATAAGATGCAGTTTATCCTGTTGTTTACATACCTACCTTTACTACTCATAATTGCAAATAATAGCAATTACGAACCTTATGGCCCAGACATACGATATGCGTAACTATTTTCCTTGTGGTCCTAAAAGAAACAAACCGACAAAGTACTTTTTACCACGTTAAAGGAACAATAGACAAACCGAACCGTTTAGGAAAACCCGACCTTATCGTGCAAGTAATAAAGTGGTGGCGAAGTTAAAACGACGGCAAAGTTAAGTTTGCCGCTTCACTGGCGTTGAACGAAACGCGTAAGCGCCTATGAAAATTCGCGGCGGTTGTGACCTTTTGGTCGCGAGACCTACACACAAATTATTTTGTATGGGACCTATGTTTTTTTTAATTGCATCTGAAAGATCTCGACGTCCTCTATGACGTTTGTTCGAGCGACATCCCGAAAAAGTTTACCGTTTCGGAGATATCAGAGGTTACATTTCGTATGGTGATCATGTGTTTTTCGTGTGAAACACATGTTTTTTTTTGACGAACCTAAAAGTAACCAAGGTTTTGAGTATATTTAGTTAAAGTGCAATAGTAAAAATATGTCTAGTTTCCGAGATCCGATGGGGTACCACGTCGAGGAGTCGACTTCCGGAAGGTCTGACATTTTATTCGGGCCCTCTGAGCGATTCTCTATACGACCGTATATTTAGTTTTTTCCTATGACTTCTCCTTATATGACTTCTATTTCTCTAAGTCAGTCAGTCAGTGAGTGGTTATTTAGCTTTATATTATAGTAAAGTAAAATTAGGTACTTAATTTATGGCCAAATTTCCTTATAAATAAATAAAACTTGGATAACGATGTGATGATCACGCGACAAGTCCCGCGCTTGTCCCGTCGTCGGCGCGAGCGTCCTCACAACGTCCAGCTCGTGCGTCCGCGCGGTGTCCATGCGTTGCGGAATTAATTACATAACTTTTGGTTAAGTTTATATAGTAGTTAGTTAATATTTATTTTTAATGTAATTTTTTTTAGTTTTATATGATCGCCAAATATCACGTCCTCGAGTATCGTAGGTATCTCCCCTCAGATCCCCAGTCATGCTGTGTAATTACTGATTTTATAGTAAAAGCAAATCACGGTAGATTTCCTTAGCAAGAGATTATCTAGTTAGATACCACCACAGTACTAGTTATTTCTTATAACAATTAAATTGATGTTATAGCTATTTGTCGCTTGTTTGTATAATATATTCTCTGTATTATATGTACAAATATATATTTCATTTTTAAATCATATTAATTTTATAAGCTCAAGCTCATTGTTGGGGTTTGAAACCACGACCTTTGGCATGCGAACCTACCGCGCTAACTACTGAGCTATCATCGCTACAAACAAACCATATGATGTGATATTATTAAATTATAAAATTGGGGCTTATTTCCGATGGCAAAATAACAAGTAACGCGCCGCGTTTACAAAACGACCTTTCTAACAAAAAAATTATCGTTAAAATTGGACCACACGTTTATAAAAAGTAATAATCTTTTCTTTCCGATTGGTTGTATAGAAATTTCATAAAAAGCGGTTTAGTAGTTTTGTTTTTAAACCGAAATATCTATAACCTAGCCGTGTTTTTGGCTTTGGAGCTTGAAGTAGGGGTTTTTTCAAATTTTCAATTTTTAATTCTATTTATTACAGTACCAAACAAGCCCACAGAAAAGGACTGGAGCAAAATTGCGGAACGACGTGGAACCGGCCCCCTACTCCGAAACAACTCTCTTCAACTCATAAAAAACTCGAATTTGTGTGTCTTCCAGTGGAACAAAAGTCAATATCGATGCTTCTGCTGCAATATTCCGTTCACGGATATAAAATTACTAAAACAACACACTTTCTCAGAACACACTATCGAAAATATAGAAAAGAAAATAATTTTACAGCAAAATCGACTCGTCAAAGTCGAAATTTCAGATTTAGAATGCAAGTTGTGTCGAGAAAAACTCGACGACATCTCAATTTTGAAAGAACACCTTTCGAAAACTCATAGTATGGACTTATGCGAAGATCTACTCGTGCCGTTTCGAATCGAAAATGTTTTAAAATGTCAAATATGTTTTGAACATTTTTCTGTTTTTAGATTATTAAATATACATATAAATAGGCATTTTCAAAAGCAAGTGTGCCATATATGCGGTGCTGGCTTTTCTAACTTAGTATTTTTGAATCTCCACAAAACAAGATCTCATCGCACTTTTGACTGCAAATCGTGTAAAATAACTTTTAACAATAAAACTGATAAAAAACAACACGATATTTCCATACACGGTGTTAAACACGAAAGGAAACTAAGATTTCCGTGTCCGTTTTGTCCGGAAAGATTTTTTCAAGAAAATTTTAAAATGACGCATCTCGTAGAAAAACATGGAATGCCGAAGCCCGACTTTAGATGCGGCATTTGTTCCAAAACTTTTATTACAAGAAGTCTATGCAATAATCACGTTAAAAACGTTCACAATAAGGAGAAAAATCAAGAATGTGACATTTGTCATAGCTTTTTTTATACTAAGTCAGATGTGGCTCGGCACAAAGTGACACATACGGGCGAGAAGAAATTCTCTTGTGGAATGTGTAGCAACCCTTTTGCTACTAGAGATTCTCTAAGACGACATATGAAAAGAACGCACGTTGGGGTCAATTAGATTCCATGATGAAAAAAAACATTTAAGGTGTTAACATCTAGTGTGTCACCAGTCATGCTGTACATGTGTATACCTAGTACATATATAAATATATTTTTTTGTAAGCGCAATGTAGCGAACGAGACTCTCCTGATGGTAAGAGATAACGCTTGTCCATGACCATTAGCGATACACAGAACTTTGAGTAGCAAAACGTAGCAAAAGTCCAAGGCATCACTGCTTAGGCGCTCATTACTTTGAGACTTTCGATGGTTAGTCTCTACAGCCCTGTAATTTCGCTTCAGTACCCTTCAAACCGGAACATACTACTGCTTGGCGGCAGAATATCTGGTCCTGGGGTGCTACCTACCTAGACAAGGTCAGCTAATAGTTAATAAAAATGAGTACGATGACCTACTTTCGTCTTAAAACTGTGTAATTATTGTCGGTCTCTCGAGATGACCCTTCCAAGTGCTTTTGACAGTTTAAGCCTATAATTTGTCGTGTGAACTAGATGGCGCCACTCTTTGTGAATGTTCCGTGATGTTTTTGGCCACTTCGTATTAGTACAGCGTCAAAACAATAGATGGCGCTTTATGAGTTATTAATTTTGTACAAGACAAAATGCCCAAAAGGTAAGTGTTTTGCCTTCAAAATGTTTGAGGTAGAGGTAAAAATCATTTTAAATTGATTTTTGTACTAAAACCTCAAGCTGGTTGAATGAAAAAATAGATTGTCTATACTTTTATAAAGAGGAAAGATTTGATTGTTTGTTTGTATTGAATAGCCTCCGAAACTACCGGACCGATTTCAAAAATTCTTTCACTGTTGGGAAGGTACACTATCCCCGGGTGACATAGGCTACTCTTTATCCCTGTATTCCCACGGGAACGGGAACTACGCGGGTGAAACCGCGACGCGTCCGCTAGTATTAAATAAACATACAGTAATTTATTTATAAGTAAATAATTTAATCTAGTAATTTTACAATAAAATGCAAAAATTAAAACTAAAATATGTTTCAATTACATAGTCAGTGGCGGGTTTACAATTTTTCAAGGCATAGGCTACACAGTTTTTGCCGCCCTTGCAATTGTCATCTCCTACATTATTTTTACAAACCAAAAAATGTTTCTTCTCTCAGAGTGTGCAATGACAAGTGAGAGAGGAAAGTAATTAGCAAAATCTGTTGCAGACTTCTATCTGTGAGACATCAGAAAACCGTCATGCAAAAATCTTTTTGATTTCTATGAGGTAGCAAAAAAATTCGGTCCCCAAATTTGCCGCCCCAAAAATCTGCCGCCCAAGCCTACTCAAGCCTACTCCGCCTGCTGGTAAATCCGCCACTGTACATAGTCAATATTTTTTTTTTCTTTGGTTTTGGCGTCGCATTTTAGCATTTGCCAGTGTCAAGTATTTTATATATTTTCAAGTTAAATAAATGTCCTCGTAGCTAGTTATAGTCAAAAGTCCAGTCATGCTTTAGTAAAGTAGTGCGACTTTACTATAAAGCTTCTATGGATGCAACACGAAAAGTCATGTTTCACCACATTATATCATTTTCCCCCACTCGCGCTTGTAATTCGGCTCTTTATGAATAAAACACCACCATTTTTATGCATAAACACTCGATAAAACACAAGTTTTGAAAAAATTACAAGGGAGCGACACGACTTCCCGCGTTCCCGCCAAAACTCTCATAGTTAATATTAGTAAGTTACGATGCGTTTTCGGGGATTGTATTATGTATGTAATTTTACTTGGTAAAAAGTACAAACTTTCTTTTTTTTTTTTTTTTTGGTTGACAATCTAGTTTTTTAACCACAGCTAACCTGATGTCAAGTGATGTGTGGTTGAAGACGGTAAAGTATACCTAGGCTGAAATAGAACTGGCTCTCAAGTGAGGCTGCCGGAACACACCGTTAGAGGGTTGGTAGCAAATTTTCAACTTGAGGATGGTAGCTAGCCAGCCGAGTACTAGAAAGTATCCTATGATGCACCATGCTGATTTCCTTCACCGGCACCTCAAACTAAATATTGTGGTTTGAACCCATACCCTTCGGTGTGTAAACCGACCGCGCTAATCACTGAGCTATCGCTACAAAAGTAATATCAAATCAAATTAGGTACTCATTTGAAGAATGCACAAAATTTAATGCCAAAAAAAAAGTACTATTTCTTCGCGCCTGTTTTCGCATTTCCCGCCTTTTTTACTCGCTTGTCAATTTTGACAGCTTTTCCCCGTTTCATTAGTGCTTCTTGCGGTATTGGCATTTGGCCTCTGTAATCCACGCCCGGGCCAGGCTTCAGCTTGAGTCTGTGATCTTGGTACTTGATGGATTCGCTGGGAAGGAATCTGATTGCGCCGTTGTAGAAATGTAACTCTCTAGACGAAATAAGAAAATACTAATTTGTAGTACAATAACACTAATATTATAAAGATGAAAGATTTGAATTTTTGTTACTAATAAATGCAAAAACTACTTTTTTTTAATGTTAAAAGTAATGAGACGAACCTCCTCGAGACTCTCTCCTGATGGTAAGTGATAACGCATGCCCATGAGCATTACAGCAATACACAGAACTTTGAAAAGCAAAACAAAGTCCGGGGCATCGCTGCTTTGGCACTCATTACTTTGAGGCTTTCAATGGTTGCTTTCAAAAGCACAGTAATTTCGTGTCGAGTGGACTTATTTATGAACCGAAACGCAATTCCCTTCAAACCTTCCGATAGGTATTTTAATAAAGTTAATAGTACCTACTTAAATACAAATGAAATAAAGTGAAACTCTTGACTTTATTTAAACATAATAACTTTTAAGTTATAATTTTTGATTATAAAATTTTTCACTGTTTCGCTTTTTTTGTCGAACCAGAACGACGTAAGGAAAACTTTTACGAAACGTAACGGTGTTTTCACGAAACAGCACGGCGTTCCGGTTCATATCGAGCACTACTGGTAGGGGGAAAGGATCAAGGGAATGCACAATACACTCCAACCCTCCTTGTGAGTCTCACCGTACATCCGGCAATTCGAAAGGAGAGAAATGTCGGCTTTCTATGCTCTGCACGTATTCCCGCCATCGGCACTTGAGGTTCTTATTCATGGCGGTCGAGTAATGGTTTATAAAAGCCCGCTCGAACATGCCGCTCTCAAACAGAGGCAGGAGGTCATAGCTCTCGCCTAGGGACTTTACTATCTCTGTAAGGGGATATTCAATTTCTTTATTGTAGGCTATGTATTATAAATTGGTGATATCAATTGGGTATCAACAGCTATCCTTTTGGGGTAAGTTACGATGTGGTCGAAGATTTAAAAAAAAAAGTATTTATCAGTTTCCATGAAACCAATTTGTGTATTTTGGGGTTAGATGGCGCTTTGTGAAAAGTTGTTTCAGTTTTTATTTATTTT
This sequence comes from Biston betularia, assembly GCA_905404145.2. Lineage (NCBI taxonomy): Eukaryota > Metazoa > Arthropoda > Insecta > Lepidoptera > Geometridae > Biston > Biston betularia. The sequence goes on from FR989890.1 coordinate 4,618,034, forward strand.
CTATAGCAGGATTTTACTACGACTGTACCAAATTGATTAAAATTCGGAACAAAAAATGTGACCGCGGGAGACCAACCTTCATCTACAACATTTTTGAACTTTTCTCGTGGTATGTGCGCGCAGTTTGCGTAACGGCTCGTTTCCTGCATTTTTATTAAATTTGTGAGTAAGTAAATAATCTAAAATTTTATATTTTACACAGTTCAACTGAAAAACTGATACTGAAGCACCAAGAGAATGTAATCACTACGTTTAAGAGACGGGACTTCCATACTAGCCAATAGAATCCATTTACATGGCATTCCAATACCAACAGATACCACAAAGATGACAAACAACAGGTGTACCAACCTAACGAACCAAATAGTGCTGAACAAATAGCTATTTATCGATATCGATAAAATATGCAGAGTAGAAACCGAGGTTACTACTAAATAATATTTTTTATGAATTTTAGGTAATTATCGAATCCGTATTTATGAGTCCAATGTTGACAAGGAGACCATTGGTACTAATCAAGATTGAACTTAAATGCGGACCCGAAATAAAATAAAAAACTGTTTCTGCTAATTTAATTACCATTTAATTACTGAAATGAAATTACTTGTATAGCGAAATGAAAATGAAACAATCAATTGTAAATATTTGAGAATGCAGATTCATAGAGCTAAGAAATAATAATAATAAAAAAGTTTTCAATATGTCTTCTTCATCTTGTTCTATAGATCATTTGATAATAATTTGTTGAACATTATCATACAATATTTTGATAAACATGCCCATACATCACACTATACAATAATCACACTTCAAAATCTTTAGTTATTTCAAAATATTCATTACCTACATTTTAAATACAAATTATTTGTCAAAAACATTAGTAAAAAATTATATTACGCTCTCAAGTAAATAGCCCATAATTAAGTAATTTCAAACATTAACAAATTATACTATGGTACTATAAAATTAATTATACAAAAACTTAGATAAAACTAATCAAAGTAAACAGTAATATATAAGTGGATAGTGTAAGTAAACAGTAATATATAAGTGGATAGTATAAGTAAACAGTAATATATAAGTATAAGTAAACATTTACATAAATATAATTATACGTATATTAACACACCGATACTGATTCCCATAGTGAATATGTAAATTTGTATATTCCTAAGTTCCGTTGCTTGTAATACTTGTCCATAACTACCTAAGAATAGCTTGTATTTCTCAGTTAAGTGAATTTGTAATTTTTATGAGAAATAAATGTCTTAAACCATAATCTTAACAATTTAACAATAAGCCTTCTTCATCTTGCTCTATAGCAAAATAAAATAAAAACTGATTCTTTTTCAATTTTTCTTATTATTTTGTGATGCCCTGTAGCTGTGATCTTTAATAATGTCAGCAGTTGAATTTTCAGCTTTTTTTATATTCAATGCTTTGTTGTGAAACTGGTTTCCACATACACGTATTAATGTATGCAACTTTTCAGTGGGAACATATATTATATCTTCTTTGCTCACAAACTTGACACAGTGTTTGCATCTGAAATTTTTTTTAAATTAAAATTAAATCAATGTTTCTTGGTTAAAATCATGAATATTGATACCGAAGATCGAAGTAGGTTAGTGCATTTAGAGGTGAGTAACATAAATATTACTATGAAACTTATAGATGTACTTTTGCCGCGCCCAAATGTCCTTTTTGAAAAATTTGCGTAGAGCTTACGAAATTTTTCTTGCGTACTCGGAACACTTAATCAATTGTGTGGTATATCAATATTGTAAAGATTATGTTGTATTTTTTAAAATCCTGCAAAATTGCACAACCTATTCCGATCCTTGTTCATTTATGTAGGCACGCCTTTCAAATATGTAAAATATTGTGCCCCTACTCTTTCATGCAACATTATATTTCTTTTTTTTTCAATGTTAAACAATAACGCTGTTATCGATATGTTGATGTTACAGTTGCAGTACATCACTAGCACACAATTTAAATGAGATAAATTTGTTAATTTTATTTGTTCGTAGCCTGTTCTACTTACATATGGCTGACTCTAATTACGAAGTATCATATTTAAGTGCTTACCGGGTTTCATCTAAAGGAAATCTCGCCATAAATATCCTTTTTTCATCATTCGAACGACTTGCTCGATTTTCACAAATTTCACTAGTAATAAACCATTTTTCCGGTGGCATTTTGATTCAAAGTACACCTCTGATCACTCGCCACTAATTTTGACGAGAAATTACACTTTTAACAATTAAAATCCACAATCAAACAAACATTTAAACTCAAAAGAAACTGCACGAAATGAAGTTTTGACAAACAACATAGCTGACACTTGACGGAGGTATTGCAAGAAAGAGAAACCGCACTGAGGGAGTGTGATAGCAATATCCGCCATTATTTGCCACGCAAAGTACATAGAAAAATTTTTTGTTCCTAGTTTCGTCAGGCTGCTGAAGCATGCAAGAATTTGCCGTTTTTCTTTTTTCATTCATTTCATTTTTGGCGTCACATTTGGTGCATTCTGCCAAGATCAAGTAATATTATCGATTTGTTGTATAAAAAAGTCGTAGTAGACGCAGTAATAGTATCTCGAAATACGTTAACAGAAGTATTTTACATCGTGTTGTATTATAAAATATCAATATGTACAACTAACTTATTTGTAAAACACTACAAAAACAAATAATAGAGAATTAAATAGCAAAAAAGACAGATAATTTCGTATTAGTAATTTCTTAGTAGCGCAAACTGAAAAAAAACAATTAGTTTTCGCTGTTACTGTCAGATGCCATGTGCCATAAATAATAGAAAAATGTTGTAGGTATTTCTTTTGTTTTTGTGAGTTTTTTGGCGGGAACGCGGGAAGAGTCGTGTCGCTTCGTTGTATTTTTTTCCAAAACTAGTGTTTTGTCGAGTGTTTATGCATAAAAATGGTGGTGTTTTATTCATAAAGTGCCGAATCACAAGCGCGAGTGTGGGAAAATGATATAATGTGGTGAAACATGAGTTTTCGTGTTGCTTCCAAAACTCCATCGAAGCTTTATAGTAAAGTTGCCACTACATTACTAAAGCATGACTGGCACGAACTGACACGAACTGGACTTGACTAAGACGACTTTGACGATAACCATAGTTAAGATACAGCAGAAATAACACTGAAGACGAGGCAGTATGGCTTTATAGCTTTAGCCTGCCCGAAAGGGCAAATTAACGAAAAAAAAAAAAAAAAAAAATTTTGTTTTTGTATTAGTAAATATTCAAGAATTTCAAGATCAATCACTTTATGTTTTGAATCTGGTTTAGAGTTAGTATAATTAATTTTATTTGTGATGGAAACAGTAAAAAGAATACGCTCGTCTAATTGGAGTCAACATGAGAAGGTATCGACGATAATGTAATAAATTAATTTATATAATATGTTGTAACATTTATGTACTAATAACAATATTTCTTTTTAGCAAGTGCTCAGAGCTTTGGTACGCGAGCGTTCTGATATTATAGAAAACAAAGATACAAGTTCAAATACGAATTCAGCTAAAAAGCTCGCTTGGGAAGATGTGTTGTCGCGGTTTGTTTTGTTTTTCTCTAGTGTGATTTTAGTTTTTCTATCATGAATTAAATACGTATTATATTTTACTAATAAGCAATATGAATCAATCAATCTTCTTCTATTGTTGACAAGAGAGGTGTTTGACCACAGCTCACCTGATGTTAAGTAACAGTGTGGTCAAAGATGGTGAAGCACACCTACCCTGGCACTCAAGTGAGGCTGCTTGAACACACTGTTAGGTGCTTGGAAATAGATTTTCAACTTGCGGGTGGTAGCCAGCAGAGTGCTAGAAAGTACCCTAACACCATGCTTTGGTTGCCTCACGATGTTTTCCATCAACGGTAGCTCAAGTTGTTAGGGTTTATATCCAGTGATATACCTAACTTGTGGTACACAAACATTTTTAAGTCTCTTCAATCGGTCCCTCATTTCCGAGGATCGTGGTCACTGAAACCTCTTAGATGGACAATCTGCCTTCATTGACTCCGGTCCAAAGTAGCCTGCTCTATGAGGTAGAATTTAGAAGAGGAGGTGGTTTCTTTCATTTGGTCAGACCATTGTATTGGTGACCAGCCTCAAGTTCTCTTTACTTCAGTATTGACAACAATGACCAGCTCTTTAAGGCTACCATCACCTCCTCGCATTATATGGCCAAAATATATGATAGATATATAAAATATTGTTAAGTAATTTAACTGATTAATTTGATAAGCATACCTACCAAACACATAAATTTTTTGTATTTCATTTTTTTTTACGGTTGTCAGTCTAGGTGATTGACTACAGCTCACTTGATGTTAAGTGACAGTGTGGTCGACTAGCCCGGAATGGAACTGAATTATGGAATTTAATCTTTTTAGTTTAATAGGAACAACTGCTATATTTTGTAGTTTCAATGCAGTCGTTGATAATGAAAGAGACTTGGCACAACTCCAGAACCAATGGCGGAACATGAAAAATAAGGCAAAGAATGAGTTTGGTCATAAAAGAGCAAAGAGGATGGGTGGGGGCGGACCTCCCCCACCTACCCCGCCTCCCGAGGACAAAGAACCCCTGGACACAATTCCCAATCAATGTGTATATATAATGGATTCAAACAGCTATAATAGTGACACAGTTAATATCAAAAAGGTATTATAGATTCAAATTTTCAATATTAGTTTCGGGCTAACATACATTGTCTCAAAGAATCCAAGCGATATTTAAAGTATATATTTAGTTTATTTCCGCTTAACAGTCGTTTCAGTTACAACAGAGATGAGGATTTAAATTTAGCTAACTTGACAACAACACTTAACCGTAACTTAATTTCTAAAACTAATTTTAACATAAACTTAAAAACTAATCACTAGTCCTTATAACTGACTGCAGTAACTGATGACACTGATGATGATGACGACACTTTATTTTGATCTAGTAATACTTGACTGCCGTGTTTGCTCATTTGGTAAAATACCTGCTACAAGAGCAGTAGAGTGGAACAGTGAAAAACAACTGAAAAATTCAGCTGCTCCATAAGATTAGAGTTAATCAACTTTTTCAATAAAATAGGTGATGATTTCAGAGGTACATAGTAAGTTGTTCATGATGATGAGCATGACGACTCCTTTCGGCTTAGTACATCCCAAGCTTATAACCTTGTATAATGCAATTAATGTGTATATCCAATATGTATTTCACAAGGAATCTCCGGAGACAACGGTAAACTCATCAGCATACAATCTACTAGAAGTTTCAATGGAAAGTCCAGCTCACGTCATGGTTTGTATTTTATTTGTTGTATAATTTTTTTATGGTTGGAGATGTTAAGTGACGGTGTGGTGGAAGCACACATAGCCTGAAATAAAACTAGCTCTCAAGTGGGAACACACCATTAGGTACTTAGCGGCAGATTTTCAACTCTCGTGTGGTAGCTAGCCAGCCGAGTACTAGAAAGCACACTACCACCATGCTATGGTTTCCTTAACCGCTAGATCAAGCGCTTGAAACGACATTCGTCAAATCCCCTCAAATCAAGTTCTTGTTTCGTCAAGTTCATGTTTTGTCAAGTCCCTTGTTTATCAAGTTCTTGTTTAAGACCGCATTCATCATCATCAGCCTATATTAGTCCACTGCTGGACATAGGCCTCTCCCAGGACACGCCACTCAGCCCGATCTTCGGCTTTTCGCTTCCATCCACCGCCAGCTGTCCTACGTATATCGTCACTCCATCCATGAAGACCACATTAGTACAATAAAATAGTAATAGTCCCCTTTTTATCAAGGTCTTGTTTCGTGAAGACCGCATTAGTAAAAGTTATAATTTAACCAACATAATTTTTAAACATTTATCTGCAGATTTTTGCCTGTTTGTAATCTCTAAAAAAAATTTGATTTTTGTGGCTTTACTAACATCAGTTGAAGTGGTAAGGCAGCTCAAGCTCAGCTTATTGTTGGGGTTTGAACCCACGCCCTTACCACTGAGCTGTCATCGCTACAAATAAATGTCTTCTCTTAAATCTTTTTTATGACATTTTAGCCTCCAATATCACAACCAGCATGGGATAAGCCTGGCCCTTGTCCGAAAAAGAAGAAATTTAATAGTAATGCTGAATGCTGTAATGAAAGTCATGAGCATCAGTTATTCCTTATCGCAAAAACATCAAGAGAAGAAGCTATGTTCAGAGACAAAGAGGCTCATGAGTGCAAATTGAGGAATGAAAAGGAAATGCATGACAGAAGAATGGCAGTGATGTCTTTAGAAGAGGAATATTGGAGATTGAAAATAAAAAATTTAAAATACTTAAGTGTTTTTTTTTATTTTGGCTTCACACTACACACTTGTCAAATCAAACCTTAGTCACAGTCTACATTACAGTCCAGTCCAGTCCATGCCCAAGTTATTTTTGAGAATTGCTTGAGTTACAAATTTTACTGTACATATTATGTATAGTATAAGTAGGCAATATACATAATTATGTACAATCATTATAAAAAATATAATGTGGTGACATGATTTTCCTTAGGGTGTTAAAAAATACACAGATATAATATTGTTATAATATGTTGTTTTTAATAAAGATGTGTCTATTTATTGATGAAATTTCGTCATCAGAGATTTCATCATCGGAGACAGACTCTGCTTCAAGCTGATGAGCCATATCTGAGAACAAAAAAGAATGTGCAGACAGTGAAAGTAATATTTTCTACTTCTCTTTGTATTCTAGAACAAATATTAGTATATGATAACAAGGAAATATTATCAAATACATAATTATGTTTATCAATGGGACTCACCAAATATATTTGAACAATTATGTTTATCAACAGGACTCACCAAATATATTTGAATCATTATGTTTATCAACAGGACTCACCAAATATATTTGAACAATTATGTTTATCAACAGGACTCACCAAATATATTTGAACAATTATGTTTATCAACAGGACTCACCAAATATATTTGAACAATTATGTTTATCAACAAGACTCACCAAATATATTTGAACACATAAATATGTTTATCAACAGGACTCACCATGTTCTTCATTAAATATAATAGCCAAGTTGTGCAGTACAGCACAAGCAATAATTGTATTCTTTATGGTGGCATAGGAGCCTCTCATCACTTCCAACAATATCCGAAACCGTTGCTTCCAAATGTTAAAGCAGTTTTCGACAACTTTCAGTGTTTCAATATGCTGATAGTTAAATTGTCTCTCTTCTTCAGTGCTGGGCCTCGGTATGGGTGTTATAAGATGAGGGGTGCATGGATAGCCACCATCTCCAATGAGTACTCCGGTGAACTCATTCTCTTCAAATCTTCTTTTAATAGAACTTTCCCTATAAACTGCCGAATCATGTGTACTCCCCTTTCGACACACAATATCACAGATTTTCTGATCAGCATCACAAACCAACTGTAAATATTTTTTAAATATTATAAGTACTTGTCCAAACAAGAAAAAGATATTCTAAAGATGACTATAATGGTACAATCAAATATGTACTATAGAATTATTATTATTTATGTATATATTGATATCTATAGAGTATCTATTGTAGTATTGATATTTTATAATATTAGATAGGTATGTATGTGTGTCTTATGCAAATATCTTTACAAGCTTGCATCCACAACTTTGTCTGCAGTGACTTTAAATTGAGTTCAAGGGGAAATTAAACATATTGTGTATAAGTCACAAAAAAGCAATAATTACATCCATCATGGAACTTGTGCTATTTATATAGATTAGGACATAGAATACCTTTCATACTAGATAAAAGATCAAATAATATAGGTTGCAAACGACTTTGTTTTATACTATGTAGAGATGTGAAAGTTTGTATGGATGGCTGTTTGTCACCCACAAAGTCATTTCCCACCATCTATATTCTTTGATCTTTTAACTACGCAACAGATTTTAGTGCGGTTTCCATCAATAGACAGAGTGATTCAAGAGGAAGGTAGAGAAAGATGTTCCCTACGTACATAAATATATGTCAAAAACCGAGGTTTACAGGAGAGTGTAATTTATGTTTAAACAGCTCTAGAAATAATTCTATGTATGTACAATTATAAATACTTTTTTCTAATGTTTCATTAGCTTTAGGAACTTTAGGTAAGTGCATATAAAAATCTTAAGCCAATATGCAATAAAAAATGTCATTTTTTGACATGTCTTTATGTACGTAGGGATCGTTGATATATATAATACATGCATGCTGGGGATACTGCTCTTATTTCGTATGGCAGATCCGATACTGCAGTGGTACATATCTAGACAATTTCCTGCTGAGGTGATCTATCAGTAAAAGTCTTAGAATAATTTTTATAATTTTTTATAGATTCCCACTCCGGGCAAACATTTGTGAATAAACAAATGTTTGTTCTGTGTCTGGGTGTTCTGTATGTATTATAAGTATGTATTTACAAATAAAAAAAACAAGTATTTATGTATTCTATCAGTTATCTGACTTCCATCACACAAGCTCTGCTTAGTTTGGGGCCAGATGGCGCTGTGTGTATAGTCCTACGATATTTATTTATTTATTTATTTTACTCTACCTACTTGGGTATTAATAGAGTAAAAGCCTGTTTTATCAATGTAGTCCTGGCCTACATCTCCTCCAATCTTTTTTAATTTGATACGAGTGCAATCTATAACTCCATCGATTCCTCTAAGGCCACAAACAGCCTCAAATTTGTTCATCGTGTTTGCCTCTTCCGTCATGCTTGAAGGCATTTTGATATAGCGTGAACTTTTTGAAGTGAATGCCATTGCCACTTTGGAAGCTAATCGCGACAACGTCTGCTGGCTCATGCCATGCATATCAGCACAATCTTCTTGAATCTGTAATAAAAAAACTATCACTTTTATTTCCTCATATTTTTGTTTAACAGCAACTCAAGCTTATTGTTGGGGTTTGAACCCACGATCTTCTGCGTGTGAACCGACCGCGCAAAAACTGAGCTATCATCGTTACAAATGTTTGCATGCCAATTAGTGTAAGATGTGCTGTGCTAATATAATATATTTAAGATTAAAAATGTAACCACATCAGCCAGCCCTGTTGGTTCATTGGTAGTATGTCTGCTCCAAGATCTGAAGGGCGTAGGTTCGATTCCCACCCAGAATAAACAATTCGTGGTATAAACAAAATGTTTGTTCTGTCTGGGTGTTCTGTATGTATTATAAGTACGTATTTACAAAAAAAAAACATTTAAGTAATTTATCAGTTATCTGATTTCCATAGCACAAGCTCTGCTTAGTTTGGGGTCAGATGGCGCTGTGTGTAATGTCCAACGACATTTATTTAATATCTTGAGAGAATAAAACCACTTGTTCATTCTATAAAATAGAATTAATTAGGATATGTTCAGCTTACATCCAAGGTATTTGATAAGTTTAAGCAACAATTACATAATTTAAAGTGTACTGTAAGGTACGGTACCCACCTCGTGGTGACCCCAATAAGTTATTACAGCCATTACTTGCAGTTCTACGGGGATGCTGCCGCCTCGAGTATCCACTTGGAGATCATTTTTCACAATATCAATAATTCGGCACATATTAGTCTTGCTGAAACGGTATTTTACTCGAAACTCTTCGTCCGATAAATCTTGCAGTGGATTAAACCGGGCTCTGTATGTTTTCCTTAGTCTTTTTCTCGTTGGAGTTCTAAACAGACGTAGCTCTTCCACGTCGTTCCGATAATCCCGAAGAAGTGTATCGATTTCCATGTTTTTTAACTTAACATAGCTTATAACTCAGATTAGTAGTGTTTAATCTGAAGCTTATAATAATAATTTCAGATCAAAGCACAACAACATCTTCAAAATAATCAAATTCAACTACAAACATAAACAAAACACTGTCAATGTCAAATCACCGAGAATAGCATTTTTTTTTCTTTAGTTTTGGCGTCGCGTTTTATGCATTTGCTAGTGTCAAGTATTTATATGTTTTCAAGTTTTAAAAGTTAAATAAATGTCCTTGTAGCTAAAGTTATAGTCAAAGTTCCGTCTTGGTCAAGTCCAGTCCGTATCAGTCAAGTCTAGTCATGCTTTAGTAAAGTAGTTTTTTTTTTTAAAGAAACACGAAAGTCATGTTTCACTACATTATATCATTTTGTCACACTCGCGCTTGTGATTTGGCACTTTATGAACATAACACCCCCATTTTTATACATAAACACTCGAAAAAATAAGAGTTTTGAAAAAAAATACAACGGGGCGACACGACTCTTTCTGCGTTCCCGCCAAAAACCCCGAGAATAACATTATATTCTTCTTCCTTTCTTGCGTAGCATTTACCAGTTCAAATATTAAAAATTTGCATGGATATCATGAAAAATGTAATTCAGTAACAGTCAAAGTAAGTCACAGTTGATGTTGTAATAAGTTGTACCAAGCAAAAGGTGCGCGCAAGGACTATTATTTATTATTAAGTTGTTTAGCTAATGAAAATTGAAGAAGTGAAAAATGTATGCCAGAATTATTCTTTATTGTTCATTTGTTGTTTGTAATAAGTTGTTACGCTAATGAAAGTAGAAGAAGTGAGAGACGTAGGTATGTTAGGACCATTATTTATTGTTCAGTTGTTGTAATAATTAAAGTTGTTTCGCTAATGAAAGAACTATGCCAGGACGATTCTGTATTGTTCAGTTGATGTTGTAATAAGTTGTTCCAAGCAAAAGGTGTGCACTAGCAGCGGCGGCCTTAGCTGTTGCGAGGCTCGGGGCGAAAGATTATTGTGAGGCCTTTTTTCTTTGTGTCCGTTTTAATAAAAAATACTTATGGCCGTTACATGCTTGCACTAATTATGAAACCGTGCGTTCCGGTGGGGTTTTGTGAAGTGCATGACGAGATACACGTACGTATGTATACATATGGTAGACTTTTTTCTACTTGGGTAGTTGAGGACGCGGGGCCCCGGGCGGTAGCCCTGCTTGCCACCCCCTAAGGCCGCCACTGTGCGCTAGGATCATTATTTATTATTAAGGTGGTTCGATTTCCATACAAACAATTTTTTGCCATTTATAGACAAATGGAGCATAATTTTACAGTGAAATCACAGCTACTGGCATTTATTTTGGTGTTCATTTGCGGTAAATTACAATTGCTTGAATAAAACAGTAGACTATTAGCATAATCTGTTGTTTTATTCATAAATCATTGATAACGTTGATTTTATGCTAATAATCTACTGTTATATTCAAGCAATTGTAATTTACCGCAAATGAACACCAAAATAAATGGCAGTAGCTGTGATTTCACTGTAAAATTATGCTCCATTTGTCTATAAATGGCAAAAAATTGTTTGTATGGAAATCGAACCACCGTTGTTTAGCTAATGAAAATAGAAGTGAAAGATATATGCCAGAACCATTCTTTATTGTTCAGTTGTTTCGCTTATAATATAAACGAGCTAAGTATGTGCGACAGGCCAATTAATTCTTTATGGTAATAAGTTAATTGTTTCGCCAATTCAAATAAAAGCGAGAGATATGTGGCCATATAGTAACAAATTGCAAAGTATAGTACCTATCTGCCATCTTAACGAAAAAAGAGAAATTTATATTTTTTTACATTATATTTAAGAATCAAAATAAAATAAAAAATACGTACATTTCATTTAATAAGTAAACACAAGTAGATACAAAAACTTATCTAAAAACTAGAACAAAACATGACCAGCGAGAAAAGTAAAAAACAACATGTTTTTCCTTTATTTTTTAATTTTACAAAAACTATTATTTTCGTGTTTTTTCAAATAAATATTCTCTATCTTTTGTTTTATTTATATGGCCACTTATGTATAATTCAGATATTTCGACTGCACCCCCGGTAACCATTTTCAAGGAGTGAATATCCAAAGTGACTATTCAAATATTTTCACGTAATCTCGTAGCAAACGCATGATTGCTTCTAATATAATTAACGCTAGCGTTCTCCCTTTCTAGCTGATGAGAATTATCGCGCGGGAGAAAGAAACAACACATTTATCAGTCCCGGATCTAACTGAGGAAAAAATTTGTTGTGACCCCCCAAAATAAATAGTTTAATAATGTCACAATTATGTATGTATAATAGATGGCATTTTCTAAATCTCCTGTATTTATTATAAGTAGAAATTTATTTACAAAAAATAAGTATTTAAGTATTCTATCAGTTATCTGACTTCCATAGTACAAGCTTTCTTAGTTTGGGGTCAGATGCTTTTTAAAAAAAAAATCAGAACCAAGTTTAAACTCTTGTCTACTAGAGACCTTGTTTTATCATTAACGATTAACTAAAAGATTATTAAATGACTACTAAAATAATTATGATATTTATTTGTCAATATTTTTTATTTTTTTTTTTCTTTGGTTTTGGCGTCGCGTTTTCGCATTTGCCAGTGTCAAGTATTTATATATTTTCAAGTTTCAAAAGTTAAATAAGTGTCCTCGTAGCAGTCCATGTCAGTCAAGTCCAGTCATGCTTTAGTAAAGTAGTGGTGACTTTACTATACAGCTTCGATGGAGTTTTGGAAGCAACACGAAAAGTTATGCTTGTGATTCGGCACTTTATGAATAAAACACCATTTTTATGCATAAACACTAGTTTTAGAAAAAAATACAATGAGGCGACACGTCTATTTCCGCGAATTTATGTAATTCCAGAACTAGGAAATTAAAATACGCGAACAGAGCAAATAACCTTTTATATTTTATATCCAAAAACAATGACAGCTAGACACATACAAGCAGAGTGACAAATGTGATAATTTGTAGTTTGACGTTTGTTTGACGTTTTGCAGTGTTGCAATTAGTCTTTCAACAGCAGTTGCCCCCGTTTGCCCCTCTCTAGATCCGGGACTGGCATTTATAACTAAAAACTATACTATACATTTCTGAGTATCAAGTAAGTTTGTACGCTGATACCTCAGCTCAAGTGTTCAAATGTTTCCTAGAGATAAATGAAAAAAAAAATCAGTCTCTAAGCAAAAAAAAAACATGACTATGATCATAATAATCAGATCTTTAAAGCGATTGTTTACTAAAATTATATTTATTAAGAATCACAGTACTTATTTTAAGAAAAAAAAAACTGAATACATTTTTTTTTATAGCTGACAGGCTAGGTGTTTGGCCACAGCTCACCTGCTATTAAGTGACGGTGTGGTCGAAGATGGTAAAGCACACCTAGCCTGGAATGGAACTGGCTCTCAAGTGAGGCTGCCGGAGCACACCGTTAGATGCTTGGCGACAGATTTTCAAGTCTCGTGTGGTAGCTAGCCAGCCGAGTACTGGAGAGTACGCTACCACCATGCTATGGTTTCCTCACGATGTTTTCCTTCACCGGCAGCTCAAGCTCATTGTTGGGGTTTGAACCCACGCCCTTCGGCATGCGAACCTGCCGCGCTAACCACTGAGCTATCATCGCTACAAATCGCAATCGCATTATTTTCATCAGTATTGTTCAGTTTTCCTTTTTTATACCCCGGCCTGATATTTATTTCTGTTTTTCTTTCCATCCAAAGGTTGTCTGGAAGAAATCGCTCTAGGCGATAAGGCTACCGTTATACACCAAATATCTATTATATTGTTTTGTTAATTATCGCTTCTTTTTTAATTTGTTTTGGTGTATTATAAAGTTACATTCTATGCATTTATTTTTGTACACCGCCAACCTCAATTGCTGTCCATCCAAAGGTTGTCTGGAAGAAAACGCTCTAGGCGATAAGGCCGCCGTTGCACTACCATTATATTAGTCGATGTTGTTTTGTTATCATCTTTTTTTTACGTTATTAATCTACTGTTTGAATAAAACAATTGTGATTTACCGCAAATAAAGACCAAAATAAATGCCAGTAGCTGTGATTTCACTGTAAAATTATGCTCCATTTGTCCTTATATGGCAAAACATTACTTGTATGGAAATCGAACCACCTTAAAGTTGTTTTTTTTTGTCTATTTTTCTGATGCGAACTTAAGTGTTAATCTTTAATATTTTGCTACAATGAAATGTCACTCATGAAAAACTAGACGGAATACTTTAAGTAAAGATTAAGTTAAGCTACGTTTATATGTAAGTAAGGCCCTAAGAGTTCAACGGTAGGTTTTATTATTGGAGTGTCATTTAAGGAGACGTTCTTGTTCGTCGCTCTGCGAGTTTCTGTGTGCGGGGACGAAGGCGTGACCATTGCGGGTGTCGATCGAACGTGGCGCGGGGGACACTGGCATCGGGTTTGGGGACACCTGGGAAATAAAAAGTTTTTTAAGCTATTGCATAGCTTCTATCGCGGGCCTTGAGCGTGGAGACCGAATCCAGAAATTCCGTAACGAAAATAACCTAACACCCCCCACTCCCACCGGCACAGCGGTGATACTTTTTAGTTTTGCCATCTATCGATGAATAGCAGAACTTTTAATGACTTTTTTGAAATATCACGCTTGTCTCTTTAGTTCAGCAACTCGCCTCTAGGTGGCATTGGTTGTAATGCTATGCCGCGGCAGTCCCCGAGTGCCACACGTCTTTTTTTTACTGTGGACAGGTTAGGTGTTTCACCACAGCTTATACGATGTTAAGTGACGGTGCGGTCGAAGAATGTAAAGCACAGCATAGCTGGTGGTTCGTACACCGAACCAGGTTTCGGTTAGTTTCCCCTTTGTGCTATTTTTGACAGCCCTGTTGGTTCATTGGTTGTATGTCTGCTCCAAGAGCTGAAGGGCGTGGGTTCGATTCCCACCCATGATAAACGTTTTGAGGTATAAACAAAAATGTTTGTTCTGGATGTTCTGTATGTGTTTACAAAATAAAAGTATTTAAGGCGGTACGATTTCCATACAAATATTTTTTTGCCATTTATGGACAACTGGAGCATGATTTTACAGTGAAATCACAGCTACTGGCATTTATTTTGGTCTTCAGTTGCAGTAAATTACAATTGCTTGAATAAAACAGTAGATTTATTAGCATAATCTACTGTATTATTCAAAAATCATAAATTCATAAATCATTAATAAATTTGATTTTATGCTAATAATCTACTGTTTTATTCAAGCAATTGTGATTCACCGCAAATAAAGACCAAAATAAATGACAGTAGCTTTGATTTCACTGTAAAATTATGCTCCATTTGTCCATAAATGGCAAGAATTTATTTGTATGGAAATCGTACCATCTTAACGTGAAACTTACTTGTCTTGAAGGTGTTTTGTGTTCGCCCGTTATACTTAAATCTTCATCCATTGACTGCAATAACTGTAAATAAAGAGGTTTTTTTATAATGGAGTAAACGAAACGAAACAAGATTTCATTTGATGTGATCTTGGACAAATTTCCATTTATACGTTACTATTGACCCGCCCCGGCTTCGCACGGGTGCAATGTAGATACTAATGTGGTGCATATGCATGTATTATACATATAAACCTTCCTCTTGAATCACTCTGTCTATTGATGGAAACCGCATTAAAATCCGTTGCGTAGTTTAAAAGATCTAAGCGTACAGATGGCGGGAAGCGACTTTGTTTTATGCTATGTGGAGATTATGGCAGAGAAAAACACCTGAATTTTTCATGCTTGCGAGTGTCGTACTCTACTTTGACTCCTTGAAGAAGGGCACAGAATGTGGCCGAAACTATAGTTGGAGTATCCGACTTATTTAAACTTGAATAATCTCGTATAAGTAGGTACTTAACTGACATAAAAACAAAAATTTAAAAAGAATCTATTGAAATTCTCATTTAAAACTGTTGAAACCATTGAGGTGTACAAAGTATGACAGGCAAAGAAACCGTCGGTTCCCACGCCGAAGCGCGTGGGTTCAAACCCCAACAATGAGTTTGAACTGTGAAGAAAAACATCGCGAGGAAACCATAGCATGGTGGTAGGGTATTTTCTAGTACTCAGCTGGGTAGCTACCACTCTCAAGTTGAAAATCTGCCGAAAACTTAAGCCAGCTCTATTCCAGGCTAGGTTTGCTTTACCATCTTCGACCACACCGTCACTTAACATCAGGTGAGCTGTAGACCTATCATGTGAATTATAAAAAAACACATACAATTTTAACAAAAAAAAAAACAATAATAATATAGACATAGTAACCAACTCAAGTCTACTTTCTCTCCAACATTTTAATGATCTTCGACAGTTGCATCATCATAATTTGTTCAGTCTCTAGCCGTCTCTTTTCGACGGAAAGCCGTTCCTCTCTAAACTCTTTCTCGTAATCTATGGTGTCTCTTTCCAATTCTAAAAATCGATCTATCGAGTCAGGGGGATCGGTCGATTCATTTTCTTGATTATTCGATTTGTGCTCCTGATTCGAAGAATCAGTTTCGACGTACGGCTTGTAAACAGTTTGAAAATCGAGTTGACGACTTTTATCGATTTCAGATTTAAGATTCTCCGGTATATAATCAAGATCTTTATCGATTTTCGAGCTTTCTGAGCTAACGATGTTGCGAAAAGGGCTACACGTTTCGGTGTTAGTGTAAATAACAACGCCTGGGTTACGTGAAAAGTATCGATCATTTTTGTTCGGCGAATTGGTATCACGATACTTTTGTTCGATTTTGTATTTAGAATTGCCCCGATCGTGTTTGAATTCTACGTTTCGATTTTCGAATTCGACATCGTGGCTTTTCGGTGGCGAATCGACATTCGATTTGTGTTCTACAATGTTCGATTTGTAATCGTCGATCGCATGGCTAGTCGAGGACAAGTTGTGGAAGGAAAGGAGTGAGGAATCTGTGTGGAATGTTGCTTTCTTCTTCTTGCAGTGTTCGAAATCTAAAAAAATATGCATACTTCATTGTAAGTACCTATTTTTAAAGAAAAGTATTTCTAGATCTTTTTTTAAAAAAATAACTGACTTTATCTTATCTTCTATTTATACATAGGTATATACATATATAAATCGGATGACGGTCGTTGGTAAGTACATAACTTGAAAACGGCAGAACAGATTTAGATTTTTTTACTGATTAATGGGGTTCATATAACCGAGCGCTATCTTATAAGATACGAAATACTGTGGGGATATAATTAATTACGTGTATTGTAGAAGCATAACACATCTGTCGTAGAACCGATAACCGCTGGGGTAGACGTGTTCTAGAGTGGAGACCGCGAATTGGCAAACGTAGCGTAGGACGCCCTGGGACTCGATGGAGTGACGATATACGTAGGATAGCAGGCGGTGGATGGAAGCGAAAAGCCGAAGATCGTGGCTTTTTGTAGTTTCCATCATAGGCTTCTTTAACGAACGGTAGCAATCATTTCATGAACTAATTTATTTATATATTTATATTACTAATTTATTTATTTATATTACTAGCTGACGCCCGGGACTTCGTCGGTGTTCACTTTTGAATTAGGTTCAGAGAGAATGCAAGAAACAACTATGCAATAGTCATGAATCTGGCATCTGTCAATCTGACACCTGTCTATCTGACAGCTGTCAATCTTACAACATGTCAATTTATCAATGAATAAATAGATTAGTTATTATTGAAAATGTTGCTTGTCTAATTTACTTTACTTATTTATACCTTGAAATTGTTATTTATGTAATGGAAATCAATTCGTAAAACATGAATAAATAAGCTTGGTAGGATATACACACGTATTATTCGCAAATTCCAATAGACGTTCAAATTACTGGGCTGTTGAGACTAACCATCGAAAGTCTCAAAGTAATGAGCGCCAAAGCAGCGATGCCCTGGACTTTGTTTTGTTACTGAAAGTTCTATGTATCGCTGCAATGGTCATGAACAGGCGTTATCTCTTACCATCAGGAGAGCGTCTCGTACGTCTTAATACTTTTTACATTAAAAAAAAACCTATTAAAAAAATGTTACATGACTTTTCACGAAACTTTGAAGTAGGATAATCAAAAATTTTAACCATTTTTATCATGCACACTTTTATTCAAAACACTTTTACTGATCCAGAAGTTATTTTTCACGCATTCCGCGCAAGAGTTCGCGTCCATTTCGTTGGGATTGTGATAGAAGTTTGCGCTGCACGCGTTAGAGGATCGCGACACCTCAGTGGGTTTGTATTCGTGGTTACTTCTACAAGCGCTTTTGCAAGTTTCCGAATTGGAACACTGCATTATTGTGTACATCTGAAAATTAACACATTTTAACCCAATGATCTCTACTGTTATATACTTGACGTGCTCATGATAAGAGATAGCGGAGATTGTGCGCCAACGTCAATACTTGACAAGTGTACTTGACAAGTAATAGCGTGGTCCGTATACTAACGTCAATAATTGACAAGTGATAGCGCGGTCTGTACACTACAATACTTGACAAGTGATAGCGCGGTCTGTACACTAACGTTAATAGTTGACAAGTGATAGCGCAGTCTGTGTACCAACGTCAATATTGTGCACGGATTGGACTTGACCAAGACTGGACTTTGACTGTAACTAAAGATAAAAAAGCTTGAGGCGTCTAGTGGACGGCACCGCCTAGCATCTAGATAGCCGAAAACTCTCTGTCCCGGGCAGTAAGTAGGTACCTTATCAGGATCCGTGATGCTCAGAGTATTGTTGACTCTCTTCAAATATTTGTCAGAAACGTCAACCTTTTCGGAAGAAGGATAATTTTGTTGCGAAACTTGCATCAGCTCTATTACATTTAATCTTGGAGGGGGCTGCAATTTTTTTTTTAAATTTGTGATGGGCTTGTTACTGTCTGTAACTAGCCTATCACTGGTGAGGTGTACTGTAACTTACAATACAGTTTTGGAGGGAACGCGTAAAGAGCCGTGTTGCCCCGTTGTACTTTTTTCCAAAACTTGTGTTTTTTCGAGTGTTTATGCATAAAAATGGTGGTGTTTTATTCATAAAGTACCGACTTAGAAGCGCGAGTGTGGGAAAGTGACATGACTTTTCGTGTTGCTTCCAAAACTCCATCGAAGCTTATAGTAAAGTCGCCACTACTTTACTAAAGCGTGACTGGATTTGACACGGACTGAACTTTGACTACTTTTCAACTTATGCACAAAATGCGACGCCATAAGAAGAAGAATCCATAAATTACGTCACACGAATTTCATGACTTTTTTTATCCCTCCCCGTCCTTGTTACAGCTGGTCACATTTGTGAGAACCCCCTAACTCGTGTGATGTCTCATATTTTGCAATTTTACACTTAAAAATGTATTATGTGTTGTTGTTGTATGTGTTGTGTGTTTAAATTCACCCGTAAAATATTTTTTACCGGTCGGCACACTCGTGCGTGACGTCACCTGCCGGCCTCGACGGAAGACCAGCGCCGGCTGGATTCAGTCGGCATTGTGTTGAGTCGAGGCCGGTTTGTGACATAAAATATTTTTCAAACTTTTTGTTTTTTTTTTTTAATTTTGATTTATATATACTATACTATATACCTTTAAGTTTTTTTGTATGTTTTATGTTTATTGTTTATTTTTATGTATGTATGTATTGTAAATTATGTTGAAATGTGTTTTATGTCGCAAATAAAGTGTTGTCTATTGTCTATTAAATTAGACATAAAATATTACATGTATTTTGAAAAAAATGTTATGTCACAAAATTTGGGTGCCCTCCCCGCCCCTTGTCACACAATGTCACACTTTGTCAACCCCCTTAACGTGTGACATAGTTTTAGGATGGTCCCTAAGTAAAGCAAAAATGTATAAACACGTCAGTTTCCATTGTAAAAATGAACCTTAACGCCTGAAGTAGAACTTAAAGCATCATCCCTCGTAGATAAAGTGCTCGTTGACTTTCCGAATAATTTCTTGGATATTATTGATATCGGTACATTAGCGCTCGACGAGTTACAAAGGTTCTGGAAGGATGAGAAAGGAGGACAGTTCTGGAAGGAAGAAAATTGGATGAAACTTTTCGAAGGAAGTGGATTTTTAACCCTCGACGCAAAAACGTATTATTTTTTATTTTATTTTATGGTTGACAGGCTCGCTGTTTGACCACAGTTAATTGAAGGTGTGGTCGAAGATGGTAAAGCACACCTAGCCTGGAATGGAACTGGCTCTCAAGTGAGGCTGCCGGAACACACCGTTAGATGCTTGGCGGCAGATTTAAGTAAAGTTTTATTATAAGTTTGACGTGTCTGTGGCATCGTAGCTCCCGAACGGATGAACCGATTTTGATTTTGTTCGAAAGGTGAATTAGCCGGGAGTGTTCTTAGCTATGTTTGATGAAAATCGTTCCAAGATGGCCGCCGCCACAAAATGGCGGATTACATATTTTTTCACAACTCCCTCAATATGGGTATCAAATGAAAGGGCTTGACTAGTAGAATACTATACACTAATATAATACTATACTACACCAGTTGGGTAGTTTTTGATTATTTTTTAATTTATCTTATATTGCTGAAAGATTCGAATTAAATGAAACCATTTATTTGCTAGAATACATGAACAATATAGGTACTTTGTTTATAGATGTGTGCAAAAATGTCATTTATCTATTCCAAAAAAAATAGGTTTGTTTGTATTGTATTGTAGTCACCACTGGGTCATGAACGGACTGGACCATGACTTCCGATGTGTCACTTAAGACTTGTTTAACTTGATTTTTCGTAAGATACTTTAAAATATCAAAACATTTGACACTGGTAAATGTACAAAGAAAGAAGACCTACACTGGTCATCCTTAGTTTTTTCTTTTTTGTTTTTAGGGTCCCGTTTTACGCTTTTAGACATCGGTCATAGCTAATTAGTGATACGTTTATAAAAGAGTTTACCTTATCGACTTCCGTGTCAAACTCTTGCGTGGTCCCGCCCTTGGAGATGTTTCCTTTTTCCATTAAAGTCGCTCGTTTGGCGGCCAAGTAGAGCGAACTGTAATACAAATGTTAAAATCGATCAATATCTCTCATTTTTAGGGTTCCGTACCCGATGAGTAAAACGGTACCCTATTACTAAGGCTCCGCTGCCCGTCTGTCACCAGGCTGTATCTCATGAACGGATTTTTTAATCTAATTTTAAAAGTAATGAGACGAACGAGACGCTCTCCTGATGGTAAGAGATAACGCCTGTCCATGACCATTGCAGCGATACACAGAACTTTGAGTAACAAAACAAAGTCCAGGGCATCGCTGCTTTGGCGCTCATTACTTTGAAACTTTCGATGGTTAGTCTCAACAGCCCAGTAATTTCGATAGCTGCAGTTGAAATTTTCACAGATAATGTATTTCTGTTGCCGCTAAAACAACATGGAATGGAACTGGCTCTAAAGTGAGGCTGCCGGAACACACCGTTAGATGCTTGGCGGCAGATTTTCTACTCTAGTGTGGTAGCTAGCCAGCCGAGTACCAGAGAGTACGCTACCACCATGCTATGGTTTCCTCACGTTGTTTTCGTTCACCGGTAGCTCAAGCTCATTGTTGGGGTTTGAACCCACGCCCTTCGGCATGCGAACCTACCGCGCTAACCACTGAGCTATCACCGCTACAAAATTCACTTTTAGGGTTCCGTACCCAAAGGGTAAAAACGGGACCCTATTACTGAGACTTCGCTGTCCGTCCGTCCGTCCGTCCGTCTGTCACCAGGCTGTATCTCAAGAAAGGTGATAGCTAGACAGTTGAAATTTTCACAGATGATGTATTTCTATAACAACAAATACTAAAAATAAAATAAATATTTAAGGGGGGGCTGCCATACAACATACTTGATTTTTTATTGATAACGGTACGGAACCCTTCAGTTGAAAATCTGCCGCCAAGCATCTAACGGTGTGTTCCGGCATCCTCACTTGAGAGCCAGTTCTATTCCAGGTTAGGAGCTTTACCATCTTCGACCACACCGTCACTTCGGTGAGCTGTGGTCGAACACATAAAATATATAGTCCAATTCCAGGCTAGGTGTGCTTTACCATCTTCGACCACACCTTCACTTAACATCAGGTGAGCTGTGGTCAAACAACTAGCCTGTCAACAATAAAAAAAAAAATGAGTTCCGAGTGCTCGAGTGGCCGTAACATGCTTGCACTAATAATGAAACCGTGCGTTAAGGGGGGTTTTGTTAAGTGCGAGGCGCGAGATACACATACGTGTACAGCACACAGCACAGCGCCATCTGACACCAAACTAAGCAAAGCTTGTACTATGGGAGTTAGATAACTGATAGAATACTTAAATACTTTTCTTTTTTTTTTTGTAAATACATACTTATAATACGTACAGTACACCCAGACACAGAACAAACACTATATGGTAAAGACTTTTTTCTAAGAGGACGCGAAGCCCCTGTAAGAGCGAGGCCCCGGGCGGTTGCCCTGCATGCCACCCCCTAAGGCCGCCACTGCACTGAGCTATCATCGCTACAAAAGGATTTGGTTTCAACTTATGGTAAACGGTAAGGGATAGTTAAGTAAAGTAGTCCATTCCAGGCTAGGTGTGCTTTACCATCTTCGACCACACCTTCACTTAACATCATGTGAGCTGTGTGTCAAACACCTGGCCTGGCAACCATTAAAAAAAGAAAAAAAAGTTGTAGTTACCGTTTGACGGTGAGGTAGAAGACTGAGGTGATCGCGCGCACGGAGTAATCCGGCACGAATGTGTGCCTCAGCATCGCGTCCATGTTGATGTTCTGGAGCGATCCCATCGCGGACGGCGTAGGCGATTCCGCTGTAGCGAGATATTACCAAAACTCTTGACAAATTGTTGATAGGTACTACAGAAAAAACACAACAGAAGACTGAACTTTCGGCTGCCTTATTGGGAGACAGTGTGACTTCCGATGTGGAGGTACTGGGTTCAAATTCCGTTTTTATTTTTATTTTTGGCGATAACTTCAAGGTGTGAAGGAAAACATCGTGAGGAAACCATAGCATGGTGGTAGCGTACTCTCTAGTACTCGGCTGGCTAGCTACCACACGAGAATTGAAAATCTGCCGCCAAGCATCTAACAGTGTGTTCCGGCAGCCTCACTTGAGAGCCAGTTCTATTCCAGGTTAGGCGTTTTACCATCTTCGACCACACCGTCACTTCGGTGAGCTGTGGTCGAACACATAAAATATATATATATACATAGTATGTATATACATGTACGACCATATTATACATATAGTAGCTGTTACGCGCGACTTTATCCGCGTGGAATTTAACAAAAAGTATGTTCAGTTTGCAATATAAAAAGTATCATATATATTAATCCATGCTATACACTATATGTGCGGCAAATTTCATCCAAATCCGTTCAGTAGTTTTTGCGTGAAAGAGTAACGAACATCCATCCATCTATCCAAACTAGCTGAGCCCTGGGGTGTTACCCGCTACATGTTTGCGGAATAAAAAGTAGCATATGTGTTAATCCAGGGTCTCAGCTACCTCCATACCAAATTACATTCAAATCCGTTCAGTAGTTTTTGCGTGAAAGAGTAACAAACATCCATACATCCAAACTTTCACGTTTATAACTTTACCAGCCATGTCACTCAGTGATAATGTAGAATTCTAATGATGAAAGAATTATTCGGTCGGTTAGATCGGTCCAGTAGTTTCGGAGCCTATTCAATACAAACAAACAATCAAATGTTTCCTCTTTATAATTAGTGTAGATGTAGATGACAATTGTTATAGTTTTTTTTTTCTTTAGTTTTGGCGTCGCGTTTTAGCATTTGCCAGTGTCAAGTATTTATATATTTTCAAGTTTCAAAACTTAATAATAAGTCTCCTCGTAGCTAAAGTTATAGTCAAAGTTCAGTCTTGGTCAAGTACATTCCGTGTCAGTCATTAGCAAAGTAGTGGTGACTTTATAATGAAGCTTTGATGGAGTTTTGGAAATAACACGAAAAGTCATGTTTCACCACATTATATCATTTTCCCACACTCGCGCTTGTAATTCGGCACTTTATGAATAAAACACCACCATAAACACTCGACAAAACACTAGTTTTGGAAAAAATTACAACGACACGACTCTTTCCGCGTTCCCGCCAAAACTCCATTTTTATAGTTAGACATATGATATTGCGGACTTATTTGTAGCTGTCAACTTGCTCTATAAAACGTCACTTTATTCTGTTGTCAATAGTTTTCGCTGCGAATGCTAAGTAAGGATTTTTTCAAATTTTTCACAGCTTGAATTACATTATTGATGTTTCCATACGGATCCCTAATTGTTTTCTAAATAAAACATAGCCTATGCCCATCACGGATAATGTAGCATTCTAATAATGAAAGAATTATTAAGATCGGTCCAGTAGTCTCGGAGCCTATTCAATACAAACAAACAATCAAATGTTTCCTCTTTATAAAAATAAATAAATAAATATCGTAGGACTACACACACAGCGCCATCTGACCCCAAACTAAGCGGAGCTTGTGCTATGGAAGACAGATAACTGATAGAATACATACAGTACACCCAGACACAGAACAAACATTTGTTTATTCAGAAAATGTTTGCCCTGAGTGGGAATCGAACCGACGCCCTACAGCAGTAAAGATAGATAAAGTAGGTTAAGTAGGAACGTGTACTTACCAACGCCGACGTTTTGTGTGAGTGCTTGCACTCCGAAGTAGGTGAAGGGTCCCGCCTCGAACACGAGGTTCTCGCGCCCCACCGTCACCTCCACGCGGCCCTCCAGAATCAGCACGAAGTAATCCACCTGCCAACACATACCTAACCAGTAATCGCTTCTGTCATCATATTTTAAAAGAACAGAGACAAGCATCTTGCAACTCGCGAAACAAAGAAAAGCTGGTCGTGCCATTTTTTTTTTAAATATAAAAACTAATGAGACGAACGAGACGCTCTCCTGATGGTAAGAGATAACGCCTGTCCATGACCATTGCAGCGATACACAGAACTTTGAGTAGCAAAACAAAGTCCAGGGCATCGCTGCTTTGGCGCTCATTACTTTGAGACTTTCGATGGCTAGTCTCAACAGCCCAGTAATTTCGCTAGCTGCAGTACCCTTCAAACCGAAACACAGTAATGTCTACACACTACTGCTTAGCGGCAGAATAACTGGTACTGCAATGGTACCTATCTAGACGATCTCCTGCTAAGGAAATCTACCACCAAGTAGGTGTTTGACCACAGCTCACCTGATGTTACGTGAAGGTGTGGTCGAAGATGGTAAAGCACACCTAGTCTGGCATGGAACTGGCTTTCAAGTGAGGCTGCCGGAACACACCGTTGAGATGCTTGGCGGTAGATTTTCAACTCTCGTGTGGTAGCTAGCCAGCCTACTAGAGAGTACGCTACCACCGTGCTATGGTTTCCTCACGATGTTTTCTTTCACCGGCAGCTCAAGCTGATTGTTGGGGCTTGAACCCACGCCCTTCGGCATGCCAATCGACCGCGCTAACCACTCGGCTATCATTTCTACAAAGTTTTGTATGTTTGGTGTACAATAAAGTTACATTCTATTCTATAGAATGTGGTATCACAAAAGTCACAACAAAAAGCAGGAATTAAGGTGGCACGATTTCCAAACAAATATTTTTTTTCCATTTATGGACAAATGGAGCATAGTTTTACAGTGAAATCACAGCTACTGGCATTTATTTTGGACTTTATTTGCGGTAAATCACAATTGCTTCAATAAAACAGTATTGTGATGTAACGCAAATAAAGACCAAAATAAATGCAAGTAGCTGTGATTTCACTGTAAAATTATGCTTATCTTCTGTAGCGATGATAGCTCAGTGGTTAGCGCGGTAGATTCGCATGCCGAAGGGCGTGGGTTTAAACCCCGACAATGAGCTTGAGCTGCCGGTGAAGGAAAACATCGTGAGGAAACCATAGCATGGTGGTAGGGTACTTTCTAGTACTCGGCTGGCTAGCTACCACCCTCTAGTTGAAAATCTGCCGCCAAGCATCTAACGGTGTGTTCCGACAGCCTCACTTGAGAGCCAGTTCCATTCCAGGCTAGGTGTGCTTTACCATCTTCGACCACATCTTCACTTAACATCAGGTGAGCTGTGGTCAAACACCTAGCCTGTCAATCATTAAAAAAAAAAAAAAAAAAATGTTCCATTTGTCCATAAATGGCAAAAAATTATTTGTATCAAAATCGTACCACCTTAAAAAAAACTAGGCACGACAAAGACAGGGATAGAGAAACAGTGTGCGCGTGAAAGAGAGACAATTCAACTGACCGGCTTCCCCTGCTGGAAGACGTAGGTATACAAGTCCCGCTTGGTTTTTTCCTTCACTTTGATGTGCTGGATCACGTCTTGTTTCAGCAATCGACGGAGAACCGTCTCCGAGACCGTGTCTGGTCGGAACGCATCCACACCTGGAATCAAAGATGTATTATGTTTTAAATACATCTCCCGTCTGACTAGTACACGACTTTACAGAAACTGCTTTCTAGGGATGGGCCCTGTTATATATAACCATATGCCGGAAAGTTTCAAAGAACAAGACATGCATCATCATCATCATCATCATTTCAGCCGTAGGACGTCCACTGCTGGACATAGGCCTCCCCCATTGACTTCCATAAAGACCGGTTGGAAGCGGCTCGCATCCAGCGCGTTCCTGCGGTCTTTACTAGGTCGTCTGTCCACCTCGTGGGTGGACGTCCTACGCTGCGCTTGCCGGTCCGTGGTCTCCACTCCAGAACTTTGCAGCCCCATCGGCCATCAGTTCTGCGTGCTATGTGCCCTGCCCACTGCCACTTCAACTTGCTAATCCGTTGGGCTATGTCGGTAACTTTGGTTTGTCTACGGATCTCCTCATTCCTGATTCGATCTCGTAGGGAAACTCCGAGCATAGCCCTCTCCATAGCGCGTTGTGTTATTTTGAGCTTACCAAGAAGGCACACAGTCAGAGACCACGTTTCAGCGCCATAAGTCATCACTGGTAACACATGCATCACTTTAAAAGAAAATTGAAAAAGTTTTTGACTACAAAATGTTATTATAAAATTGACGACTTTCTGAAGGAAACATTTAAATAATTTTATTTGACATTAATAACATTGACATCTATTCTAATTATTATTTATTAATACTATTATTACTTTGACATCGATTAAATTTATTATTATTTTTTTGACATTAAATTACATAAAATGAATTATTTTTTAAAAAAGCTATGACAACATTTGTACGCCCATTGAGGCAAGAACATGATGAGACTTCGGTAATATAAGATCAGTACTATGCAACCACTCATGTTTAATGCAAATAAATATATCTTTATCTTTATCTGATTGTTATGTTTGGGCGTGGGTTCAAACCCCAACAATGAGCTTGAGCTGCCGCTGAAGGAAAACATCGTGAGGAAACCATAGCATGGTGGTAGGGTACTTTCTAGTACTCGGCTGGCTAGCTATCACGTTGAAAATCTGCCGCCAAGCATCTAACGGTGTGTTCCGGCAGCCTCACTCAAAAGCCAGTTCCATTCCAGGCTAGGTGTGCTTTACCATCTTCGACCACACCTTCACTTAACATCAGGTGAGCTGTGGTCAAAACAACTAGCCTGTCAACCATAAAAAAAAAAAAAGTTCTCTATCGTATTTTTCTTTTCTTGGTTGCCTGGAAGAGATCGCTGTTAGCGATAAGGCCGCCACTTGTGGCACTAGTTAATAAGGTGTTTTGTTGTCTGTACTCTTTTCTATTTATGATGTGCACAATAAAGAGTTATATCTATCTATCTATCTATCTTTTTTACCCACGATCGAACCACCGTAAAAACCCCTTGTTTTAGAAAAAAATACAACTGGGCGGCACGACTCTTTCCGCGTTCCCGTCAAAAACTGGGAGTGTCCTTAGCTATGTTTGATGAAAATCGGTCCAAGATGGCCGCCGCCACAAAATGGCGGATTACATATTTTTTCACAACTCCCTCAACATGGGTATCAAATGAAAGGGCGCGACTAGTAGAATACTATAAACCTGTCGGGAGGTTATAATTTTTTAAATATATTTTAATTTTCATCTTACTAGTGCTCAAGAATTGGAAGGTAGCTAGCGTCAGCTGTGGGGATATGTGTATACGTTGATTTTCGTGACGCTCCGCGAATGCGGCGAAGTCCTGGAGCTTGTTCTGAGGCCGTCGGCGTCGTTTCGACCGGTTGTCCACTGAAATAATATATTTTTTTACTATAATAGAATTTTGACTGAATGTTTAATTGTAATGCATGCAGTCTTCGCCTATAATTGCTGTGACACTTATCTTGACATTTGTAATTTTTTTTTTCTTTGGTTTTGGCGTCGCGTTTTAGCATTTGCCAGTGTCAAGTATTTATATATTTTTAAGTTTCAAAAGTTTAATAAGTGTCCTCGTAGCTAAAGTAATAGTCAAAGTCCAGTCTTGGTCAAGTACAATTCGTGCCAGTCAAGTCCAGTCATGCTTTAGTAAAGTAGTGGTGACTTTACTATAAAGCTTCGATGGAGTTTTGGAAGCAACACGAAAAGTAATGTTTCACCACATTATATCATTTTCCCCACACTCGCGCTTGTAATTCGGCACTTTATGAATAAAACACCACCATTTTTATGCATAAATACTCGACAAAACACTAGTTTTGGAAAAAAATAAAACGGAGCGATACGACTCTTCTCGCGTTCCCGCCAAAACTCCAATTTGTAATTTAGTAATTTAATTATTTTTTTAATTTAAATGTCAACACTCTCGCCACCAGCCACCTTGGTCGTACCATCCACTCGCCGGCGGCTGCAGCAGAAGACGCCGCTAACACGAGGCGTCTGAAGTACGCAGCGTTGGAACCGCAATATTTATTTGTACCCATCGCTGTGGAAACTGGGTTGTTGGGGGACAGAGGCCAAGGGTCCGTTAGGGGGCAAGACAGGTGACACTCGCTCCGGCTCGTACCTGGTGCAGAGGATAGCCATTGCCATACAACGCGGCAACGCCGCGAGTGTTATGGGTACCTTTGCACCGGGTACAGTTAGGGGTGGGTTATTTTGTTAGTGCTGTCTTGTGATTGTATTTTTTTTTTTAGTTTTATGTTAATTCTACTGATTTATTATTTAAATGTAATGTTTAATGTATTGTATGTATGTTTTTTTAATGTATTGGTGTACACTGTGTTGGCGGACTTTATTAATAAATAAATAAATTTAAAAGGCGAAAATTTGTGAGTGTGTTTGTGTGTGTTACTTTTTCACGCTCAAACGGCTGGACCGATTTTGATGAAATTTGGTATGGAGGTAGCCGACTACCTGGATTACCTGTGTTGAAATACTACAAAACGTCATCTATCAAATTATCACACCTGTCACTTTATCAACGAACCTCTGCTTGTCTGTCTAGTTGTCTTTTTTTTTGGTTAACATAAAATATAAAAGATTTTGCTCTGTTTGCGTATTTTAATTTCATTAATAGTTCTGGAATTACATAAATTCTTTCACAACCTGGTTCGGTAACGGTGTCGTCGCAAATAGTAAACACATAGCCTGGAATGGGACTGTCTCTCAAATGAGGCTGCCGGAACACATTGTTTATTTTATTATTATTTTATTTTATTTCATTCACTCAAAACTTACAGTACTAGACCAAAACGTTTTGAGTTATTTATAATAGGTACAATACAAACAAAAAAAAAAGGACACAGTTACATAACAATACTAAGACGAGCAACAAATATTTATACAATTACTACACTTAAATATCACTTCATAGATAAATAAATGTATAGACAAATACTTAAGAATAAAAACAACACAAATCTGGTAGGTGCGCTAAACAAATACGCAGCACCATGCGACGGTCCGAATAAAATACGTCGATATCTGGATCGCGCGAATTGAGCTGGTTTAGTAGTGTGAGTGCGTGGTGTGTAGGTGCGTGACGCGCGGTGTCGGTACGCGCGGGGACGCGCGGCGCGAACAGCGGCACGCGCCGCCCGCGCCCCTGCGCCCGCGCGCGCGACTCGCGCACCCCGACGAACAATCCACACCGGGACAACGCACTACCATTATCCACTTTATTGTTCAATAGTAGGTAGTAATGAATAACGAGTGCACACTTCCGTCTCAGCTCTAATGTGTTCATCCCTACCATTCCAATAACAAATAAGGAAGGGTACGACCAGCCAGGGTAGTAACCGTACATTTTCCTGTAAAGGTACCTTGCAAATTTCCTTTGGATTCGTTCAAGCAACAACGTATACTTCTTTTCATGCGGATCCCACACTAACGCATTAAATTCTAGTTTGCTGCGAACTAGAGCATAGAAGAGTGTTAATAAAGTATGCCTATCGTTAAACCTAGCAGACTGCCTCATCACGAATCCAAGGGACTTGTAGGCTCGTTTGCACACGTCTGTGATATGGGTGTTAAATGTTAACTGCGTGTCGAGAGTCACACCCAGGTCGCGCATCTCCGTGGCGCGCTCCAGCGGAACCCGAGATATATTGTAGTCATGTACAAGGGGCGAGCGAGATCTAGTTAATGTTATTATTTTACATTTAGACACATTAAATTCTAACTTGTTCCGCTCACTCCACTTGGTAACATTATCTATATCACGCTGCAGGGCTTCACAGTCGGCGGGCCCATCTATACGTAAAAATAGTTTCAGATCGTCCGCGAACATTAAGCACTCAGCTGCTCTGACAACATTTGGTAGATCGTTTACCATGATCGAGAACTGAGTCGGCCCCAATGTACTTCCTTGGCTCACACCAGATAGAGTGGCATAAAGACCCGACCTGTACCCGAGATGGCAAACAAATTGGAACCTATCAGAAAAATAATTACAGAAAAATTTTAGCAAATTCGGACAGAACCCTATTTCGGCAAACTTTTTTAATAGGATATCATTATGCACGCGATCAAATGCTTTTTTATAATCGAAGTAGGCTGCATCAACCTGCTTACTCTGATCCATGCTGGTCGCCGTGTAGTCTACAAAATTGATGAGGTTGGTAGTTGTCGACCTTCCAGCACGAAAACCATGCTGGCTTTCACTCAACAAGGGCTGAATTTGCACTGAGATGCGGTGATTTAAAATGGTCTCAAAAATTTTACCAAATGCTGACAAAACAGCTATAGGTCTATAGTTCTCAATTTTAGATTTGAACTCATTTTTAGGTATCGGAGTGACACGAGAAGTTTTCCATGCTGCCGGATAAACAGATGTTTTCAACGACAAATTAAAAATATGCATGAGTGGTATTTTAAACACAGACACGCAATCTTTTACAATATACGGTGGTATACCATCGGGGCCAGTGGACGAGTGTACCTTAAGGCGCCTAACAGCATAATGGAGATCAGCCGATTTTACATTATCAATAGCTATGCGCGTCGAGCAACACGGGTCTACAGCGGCGTCGCGCTCGGCGGCCTCAGCGGACAGGATGGGTGCATCGCTTAAAAACACGGACTCGAAGTACTTGGCGAATGCGTTAGCGGCGCCCTCACCCGTGACCAACTGACCGTCGTATTCAAACACATCACAAGTATTTCTGGTAGCCTGTTGATCTTTTATAAATTTCCAAAAACTTTTTGGATTTTTACAAATGCTCAGCTCAGTTTTCCGAATGTACGACTGATACGCGTCCTTGATAAGTTGCTTTGAATATTGCCTATAAAACTTGAACATTTCAAAGTTAAATACCCTACCGAGTTCCCTATACTTCTTCAAGTGTGAATATTTATACTTCAGGTTGGAAATTATTTCTGCAGTAAACCACGTCGGGTATTGATATTTACAGTTGGCGGGAAATCTCTTTTTGGTTGGAACGTGATCAGTAATAGACGCCCTAATTATTTCATAAAACAAATTTACTGCTCTATCCACGTCATTAGTCGCTAAGATTTCGTTCCAGTCGATACGTTCAAATGAAGCATAAAGAGATTGAAAATCTGCCCGACGGAAATTCCACTCGGGCACCTCATCTTCGGAGGGCACGGGCGGGGGAGGGCGCGGCGCCGGCGCCCGCCGCTGCCGCGGTATGCGCAGGCACACTTCCAGCGCGGGATGGTACGCATCCTCCGGTTCCACAATCGTAATGCCACCCCGCACACTCACACAACCGTCACCGAGACTACTCATCACCAAATCCAGTATCGTATTATATTTGTTAAGTGTATTATTATATTGTTTTAGATTACAATAGGCTAGTACAGAACTAAACTGTAAATTAACATTCAAGCTACAAGAGTTCAGGTTAAAGTCTCCGAGTATTAATACATCCAATTTCGAAAATTTAGCAATGACGTTTTCTAGTACTAGAAAATATTTAGAGTATTTCAAGTCATCAGAATTCGGGGGAATGTACACTACACAACATAGAATATCTTTATATTTTAACGTCACAATAGCCATTACAATTTCGAGGTCTGCCGTGTAACCGTCAACTTCCGCCACTTGTCGGACCTTGTAGTGATCCCGGACCGCGAGCAGCACGCCACCCCAACCCGCGTCGCCCGCGCGGTCCCGGCGCACCACCTTATATCCCGCGGGAATAAATTCCGCGTCACTAATACTACCTATCAAAAACGTTTCTGTGAACACTACAATGTCAGGTGAATCATTCAGTAACGAAAGCTTGCATTTATCCATTTTTGTGCGCAGTCCGCGAACATTCTGGTAAACTAGCTTGAACGATTTAAATTTTGTTTTCTCGCTCTTGTTGCTGCTGTGAGCTACGAAACCCACTACGCCAAGGTTTTATATATACGTCTGCGGCCCAGTGCTGAGGTGACATATACTTGTCGACATTCTTCGCAGGCACACATAGTTTAAAAGATGCGTAGTCGCCTCTAGCTTTAAGGGCTTCGACGGTGCATTTATCTCCAGGGCAAATTGTAGCAATGTGTTCGGCCACTTGTGCAGCAGTGGTTCCGAGCATCACATAATATAAATGCAGATATGACTTGCGTTCAGCGGCCTGCAGTAAAGTTGAACCGGGGGCAGCAGTACCACAGGTCGCGTTGGAAATCGGGCGGCGCGAACGACGCCTCACCTCCGTCCAACCAGCGGCGTTGTCAAAAATCTCAGCGCCATTCGAATCCAGATCAGCTGCTAAACAAGTGTAGTCATGTTGTTGTGTAGTTGGTATACACGATGTTGACGGTAAGCTCGATGACGTAGACGCGGCGGCGGCGGTGGTAGGGGCCGCTCGACTCAAAGCGTGAATGAGCGGCGATGTAGGCTTTCTCGCTCTCGCCGGCCGATCGACCGAAGCGAGCGCCGACTTTGCCCGAGCGCCCGCCTCGCGAATGGGCCGTTGAGGCGGTAGGCCGAGCATCGGTATCTGCCTACCCTCTAATAAACCAGAAGGTGAAAACACTGTGTTTGCACTCAGCTTTTTAATGCACTCATTTTGTTCAATTAATAGCTTTTTCAAAGATTTCACTTCCTCCTGTAGGGCCAGCACAACTTTGGTTAACTCACGGACACCACTATCAGAACTTTCGACCGACATTATTAATTTATTTAAATAAAAAATACAGAGCGTTCAAATTTGTTGATCTACCTTTGCAATGCGTGGGTAGTTATTGTTAGATGCTTGGCGTCAGGTTTTCAACTTTAGGGTCGTAACTTTTTTACTTGGTGGTAGATTTCCTTAGCAGGAGATCGTCTAGGTAGGTACCACCGCAGTACCAGTTATTCTGCCGCTAAGCAGTAGTGTGTAGACATTACTGTGTTACGGTTTGAAGGGTACTGCAGCTAGCGAAATTACTGGGCTGTTGTGACTAGCCATCGAAAGTCTCAAAGTAATGAGCGCCAAAGCAGTGATGCCCTGGACTTTGTTTCGTTACTCAAAGTTCTGTATATCGCTGCAATGGTCATGGACAGGCGTTATCTCTTACCATCAGGAGAGCGTCTCATTCGTCTCATTACTTTTTACATAAAAAAAAACACTAGCCAGTTAAATACTAGAAAGTACGCAACCACTAACAAAACTCTAGTTTTTCACGATGTTTTGAGTTTTCTCAATATTGGGATTTTAATCCACACCGTGAGCGTGTGAACCAACCGCATTAACCGCTGAGCTATCATACCCACAGAAGCTAAGTGAAAAATACTTACAAAAGACATCAGTTTCATCAACGATCTCCGATTGGATCATTTCTTCGATGACGTCTTCGAGGGTGACCAGACCGATGGTTTCGTAGAAAGGATCGCCCTCCCCTTCGTTGTTAATGCGATGGACAAACGCCATGTGGCCTTTGTGACCTGGTAAAAACATCAAATTTTAGAAACGATACTAGATACCATATTTAGGTTTACATTTGGCTTTTTTTTTTATTTGAAAAGTAATGAGACGAACCAGACGCTCTCCTGATGGTAAGAGATAACGCCTGTCCATGACCATTGCAGCGATACACAGAACTTTGAGTAACGAAACAAAGTCCAGGGCATCACACGGCATCATATTATACATATTTTCTGTGTATTTTTGTCGGTCAACGGCTAATCATGACATTTTTCGGTCTACGGTAAATCTTGGTATTTTTGCGTACCAGGACCGAGTAACCTTGGTACATGGTACATGATGCTAAAACCTAGTATGAATACCAAGAAGCTGGTACGTCTAACATCACTGCTTGAATCATATATAGTTAAGATCACTTCAGAAGATTTAAAAAAATCGCCATTTTGTGGTGGCGGCCATCTTGTATTTGAATCTTGTTAGTGTCTGTGGAGCGTATAAATTTAAAAAAAAAACTCACCATCCTTAAACTGTTTGAACATGACATCCAAAGTGACGTCTTCGAAGACAAAATGGGCTGCGTTCTGGTAGTATTGGCAGAGCGTGCGCAGCGGCGTGTTGTCGTCGGGGTCCACGAAGGCCAGGTCCTTGATGAACAGCACCGTGACGATGTTCCCTCGGCCCCCCTCGTACACGGGGATTCGGGAGTAACCTGGAAGAATGGAAACAAAAAACAATAGAATTCAAAAGTTTAAGCCCCAACAATGAGCTCGAGCGAGCTAACGGTGAAGGAAAACATCGTGAGGAAACCATAGCATGGTGATAGGGTACTTTCAAGTACTCGGCTGGCTAGCTACCACCCCCAAGTTGAAAATCTATCGACAAGCACCTAACGGTGTGTTTTGGCAGCCTCGTTTGAGAGGCAGTTCCATTCGAGGCTATATGTGTTTATCATTTGCGATCATACCGTTACTTAACATCAGGTGAGCTGTAGTCAGTTTGCTGTCTGAGTGGGTGTTCTCTGATAGATACAATCTGGGTGCCTTCAAGTCGCGAGTGAATCGGTTTCTTCTAGGCAAGCGTGCTCCATTGTAGACCGCATTTTCGCTTAACATCGCTGATAATTTCGAGTGTTTGAATTGAAATCGTTTTTTTCTGCGGAATTTGTAATGTTTTTTTGCTGAAAAAACTCCCACCTTTTTTCTAAATTCTATGCGGCTATTGGTTGTATACTTCTTCAGGATTATACCTATACACCAATATACATTTTTTTGTAATATTTGTTTCTCAATATCAAAGAATGGCATCGAAAATTGAGGTATTTTTGATGCCATACCCAGAATTTGCATTTTTTTTAATTAGGCGCGCTCTTACGTAAATACATTTCTTTTTTTTTATGTGAAAAATAATGAGACGAACGACACGCTCTCCTGATGGTAAGAAATAACGCCTGTCCATG
The DNA here is from genome assembly GCA_905404145.2 of Biston betularia. Classification (NCBI taxonomy): domain Eukaryota; kingdom Metazoa; phylum Arthropoda; class Insecta; order Lepidoptera; family Geometridae; genus Biston; species Biston betularia. The sequence continues at coordinate 4,653,632 of FR989890.1, forward strand.
ACCATTGCAGCGATACATAGAACTTTGAGTAATAGAACAAAGTCCACGACAGCGCTGCTTTGATGCAAACATTTTGTGAATAAACAAATGTTTGTTCTGTGTCTGGGTGTTCTGTATGTATTATAAGTATGCATTTAAAAAAAAAAGTATTTATGTATTCTATCAGTTATCTGACTTCCATCGCACAAGTCCTACGATTTATATTTATATTTACTTTGAGACTTTCGATGGTTAGTCTCAACAGCCCAGTAATTTCGCTAGCTGCAGTACTCTTCAAACTGGAACACGGTAATGTTTACACACTACTGCTTAGCGGCAGAATATCTGGTACGGTGGTACCTATCTAGACGACCTCCTGCTAAGGAGATCTACCATCAAGTATACTTTATAACCAAATTAAAAATCCTGAAATTAAAGCCTTTTACACTTACCAGACTTGACAATCTCCGACATTGTCTCGAAGTCCAGCACACTTGTTATCGGCAACATGAACACATCCTCCAGCTTCGTCATCACATCCTTCACCGTTTTCTTCCTCATCTCCAGGGCGCCGGATATGATGTTCACTTCGTCCTTGTCCAGATCGTTCACGTCAGTGGTCACCTGCGAGAGAAATGTCACCTAATAGGTGGATGTATCGAAGTCGTTATGTACAGAGGCAAAGCTATGACTTGGAAATGCGTTCAGGAGCATTATTTCTCAGTTTATGGCAGAGAGTTTTGGCGGGAACGCGGGAAGAGTAGTGTCGCTCCGTCGTATTTTTTTTCCATAACTAGTGTTTTGTCGAGTGTTTATGCATAAAAATGGTGGTGTTTCAGCTCTCACTCCAGCGAAGCTTGAAGTAAAGTCGCCACTACTTTACTAAAGCATGACTGGACTTGACTGACACGGACTGGACTTGACTAAGAAATAACACTTAAGACAAGACAGTATGGCTTTATAGCTTTAGCCTACCCGATGGGGCAAATTAATAAAAAAAAAAACAGTTTATGGCATCGCGTTTTGTGTGGCGCCAGTGTCAAATTAAAAAGAAAAATATATCATAGGACATTACACACAGCGCCATCTTTTTTTTCTCAGTTTATGGCATCGCATTTTCTGTGGCGTAAGTGTCATATATATATATATATATATATATATATTTATATCATAGGACATTACACACAGCGCCATCTTTTTTTTCTCAGTTTATGGCATCGCATTTTCTGTGGCGTAAGTGTCATATATATATATATATATATATATATATATATATATATTTATATCATAGGACATTACACACAGCGCCATCTCTTTTTTTAATTTTTTTTTTAATTACTTATAGGCTTGCGTTTGACCCCCAACTCGCCTGATGTAAAGCGAAGATGCGGTCTACGGTGGAGCACGCTCGCCTAGAAGAAACCGATTCACTCGCGACTTGAAGACACCCAGATTGTATCTATCAGGGAACACCCACTCGGGCAGCAAATTCCATTGTTTAGCGGTTCGTACATATCGAGCATGAAGCGGTGTCGCTTCTTGGAGCTCCTGGTCCGATTGTAGAATGGGCAGGGTGGAATTAGGTCATGTAGATCTGAAACGCACTCACCAAAGTGTATCCGGTAGAAAACTGACATACAAGCGACTTTGCGACGATGTTCAAGGCTTTGGAGCCTTTTTCGAACAAGCAAGTCATTGCTAATGAGCTTCCTAGCACGTTTCTCGACCCCAAACTAAGCAAAGCTTGTGCTATGGAAGATAACTGATAGAATACTTAAATAGTTTTTTTTGTAAATACATACTAAAAAAAATATCCAAATATTCTGTATTTGATGACAAAAATAAATTTAAAATTTAGAAAAGAAAACCCCCGAGCCGTTTCGTTTGCTCACTGGCGTCATTTTACTCTTTATTGTGCACACCGAAAATAGAAAAAAAAGATGTAAAGCTACTGCCGCGGTAAAGCTATTGCATAGCATTACAACCAATGCCACCTAGAGGCGAGTTGCTGAACTAAAGAGACAAGCGTGATATTTCAAAAAAGTCATTAAAAGTTCTGCTAATCATCGATAGATGGCAAAACTAAAAAGTATCACCGCTGTGCCGGTGGGAGTGGGGGGGTGTTAGGTTATTTTCGTTACGGAATTTCTGGATTCGGTCTCCACGCTCAAGGCCCGCGATAGAAGCTATGCAATAGCTTAAAAAGTACAGAAAACAAAATAATCTTATGAGCTAGTGCAATAAGTGGCAGCTTTATCGCTAAGAGCGATACAAATCTAATTTCAAAAAGCGAATTTTTTTTTAGCGAAACAAAAAATAATTTTATGTGCCAAATTTCTATTTTTGGGTTATACAGGCACTACTACTCGCACTTTACATTAAAAAATATAAAACAGTAGTACTCCTGAACGCATATACAAGTTTCACAAACAAAAAAACATGTCTCACCTTAACGAGCTCCTTCAATCGCTCCCTGTTATAAACGTTTCCTATCTCCTCGCCTAGGAAATAGTCCAGGAGCTTGCTGACTGGAAACGAAAGGGGCGCCGTCACTGCCATCACGCCCTGTGCGAGAGAGAAATAATAAAATGGTTTCAACATGTTTAAAAATTTAAATACAAATACAAATACTTTATTGACAACACCAATGTTACAAGTCACTTCAAAATATTAAAGAAGTCATTAAATGGGTTTTAAAACACTGATTACATGTCAAAATAAGGTATGTCAATATCCAAACATGTCAATATAAAAAATATTGTCAATATAGAAATATGTCAATACCAAAACAATATTGTCAATATATTAAAATAACATGACAAAAAAATCATAATTACTTACTAGTAATTCAATAATCTTTAAGTTTGAAATACTCGTCAATGTCATAAAACAAGGTCTCTAGCAGCCAAGATCTTAACTTGGTTCTGAAACACGCGGTGGAAGCCGTCCCGTACGGAGGCGGGTACGCGGTTGTAGACTAAGTATTGTAGAATAAGTTTGCATAGCGGGAGGCAATTCAGAAAACTGATGATAACAAAATCTGGGGATACAGTTTAGTGTTGCATCTACATATCTATCGTCTACATTCAATGTAATAACACCACTCGATAGCTAAAAGATCAAAAGCCGCGATACTTGTGAAAAAAATGTGATTCGCCATTTTGTGTCGGCGGCCATCTTGGATTTTAAATTTATCATAGTGCATAGTATTCTACTAGTCAAGCCCTTTCATTTGATACCCATATTGAGGGAGTTGCGGAAAAATATGTAATCCGCCATTTTGTGGTGGCGGCCATCTTTGATTTTAAATTTATCATAGTGTATAGTACACTACTAGTCAAGCCCTTTCATTTGATATCCATATTAAGGGAGTTGCGGAAAAATATGTAATCCGCCATTTTGTGGCGGCGGCCATCCTTGACCGATTTTCATCAAACATAGCTAAGAGCACTATTAAGAACACTTCCGACTAATTCATCTTCAAACAAAAAAAAAACAATTTGATTTTGTTTTTTATTGTTTAAACAAAAAAAAAACAAATAAAATCGGTTCATCCGTTTTTGCGTCGGGGGTTAAAAATTTAACGCCTGTCCATGACCATCATAGTGGTACCCATCGATAATCGACCCTAAAGCACTTACCTTAGTGACCATTATACTTTTCGCGCCGACCATGAGCCCATGCCTAGAGCAGATTGCCTGGGGCGTTATTTCTCCCAACAGCACGATCGCAAACGTTGAAAATATCACCGCGAAGAGGCCAGATGTCAATTCATCGAGAAGTATCGTGAACGTGGAGTTAACTGCGACGTTTCCGAGCAAAATACTGCACAGGAGATAGTTCCCATGGTCGCGGACGGGCATAATCGCTCTAGCGTACTTTCTCTCTTGATCCGTGCCTGTAAACACAAAAAAAAAACTATAGCTTTAAAGATGCGATCTCCGATGCACACTAGTTTTCAAGCTAAACGTATATGACTCATTTTTTAAATAAAAACTGACGTGGTTTTGGAACAATGTTGTTATACAATTCTATAAATTCCAAACAACTTATAGCGATCCGAGTTCTATAAATTACAAACAACCCACACCACTCCGAGTGTTACAAATACTAAACAACTCATACCGCCCTAAGTAGGGTACTATAAATTCCGAACAAATTATAGCGATCAGAGCTCTATAAATTCTAAACTACACATACCGCCTCAAGTTCTATAAACTCTCAATAAGTCACACCGACCTGAATTCTACGCATTCAAAACAACTCATATTCGCACGAGTTTCATATATTCTAAACAACTCACACCGACCCAAATTAAACGCATTCTAAACAACTCATACTCACCCGAGTTTTATACATTCTAAACAACTCATACAAATGAAGATATCATAGACATAAATAATACAAGATACCTGTATTAGCTATAATCTTCAACTCCGTTCTATCCAAAGACATCAGACCCAGATTCAAACCAGAGAACAACGCGGAAAACATCAGACAAAACAGTATCAAGCTAATGGAGAACCATAAAGGCAGTAGTTTGTTGTGAGATGCCAGCATCTTCCAGGTCTCTGTCCCTTGGTGGAGATATTTCTCCTCGTCGTTGGTGGGGTCTTTGTTTGGGTGGAGATTTTTCGCGCAGATGTAGAGCTTCGAATCGGTAATCGGTGCTGGAGCATATATGTGGAATAGGGCAGTTTTTGGTTGGAGCGAGTCTTCCTTCACCTGTAACACATTTTTTTTAATATAAATAATTTGCTTACGTTTGATCACTGTTACCGTTGTTTGTCGAATTACTGGGCTGTTGAGACTAAATGTTGACTAGACTACATACGTGTACCTTGGTCATACTCTATCTTTTGGCATAGAGCATCAAAAAACGGAGATCACCAGGCGCATACAGCTTGGACATTCTCAAGCCATGCCATATTCCGCAGTGTCTGAAGACTCGCCTCTTTAATCAGTGCGTCCTGCCCACCATGACATATGGTGCCGAGACGTGGACGCTCACACATGAGGTTGTGCACAAAATTAGAGTCGCACAGAGAGCCATGGAGAGGTCCATGCTCGGCATTAAACTCCAAGACCGAGTTCGTAATACCGATATCCGGCGACGAACGAAAGTTCGAGACGTCGGTATCGCAATTATGAACCTCAAGTGGAGCTGGGCAGAACAGGTTGCTAGGCGAAGTGATGGCAGGTGGAGTAAGGTTGCAACAGAGTGGTGGCCTAGGCAATGCTTTACTATCTTCAACCACATCATCACTAAACACCAGGTGAGCTGTGGTCAAACACCTAGCTTGTCAACAGCAAAAAAAAACCTAATTGCCTTACGTTTGATCGCCATCTTCCTACAGTAAAACCTTGATAATACAAAGATTCTTATCGAGGTTCTACTATTGATGCGTGCTAAAACAAACCTTATAGCTTCCCAATCGCCTACTATTTATGTAAATATATCAACTGCCCCCACACCCACGTGACCTTTCACCGTACCATTTACCAAATGCTAGCCGAACCGAAACTTTGCATTTATACACAGGGATATAAGCTTAGCAGGGATGAGCAGGGATATCCAAAGCTGAAAGGGGGTTATTCATCATTATGAACAATTCTACTATCAGACAGAAGCTCTTAGAAGCGGCACCGTTTTATGGTCGATATTACAGAAACTCGAACTAACCTGTTCGAATCTACCTTCATTGTACGAACCGCTAGACAATGGAATTTGCTGCCCGATTCGGTGTTCCCTGATCCGGTTTCTTCTAGGCGAGCATGCTCCATCGTAGACCGCTAACATCAGGCAAATAATCCCTCTAATATTATAAATGTGAAAGATTGGATGGATGGATGGATGTTTGTTACTCTTTCACGCAAAAACTACAAAACGGATTTGGATGAAATTTGGTATGGAGGCAGCTGAGACCCTGGATTAACACAAATGCTATTTTTTATCCCGAAAACATGTAGCAGCTAACACCGCAAGGCGCAGCCAATTTATGATGTTTGTAGGTTAAGATATGGTAGTATGGTAGGCAGATAACGATACTATATTAACATACCATGTATTCCCCTTTCAGGAGGAACTTGCATGGCTGTCCATACGGCTGTGGGTCGTGGGTGAACGCAATCACAGTGCGGTCTGTCAGTCCTTCGCCATACACGCTGCAAACATAAAGAATACAGATACGGTTGCTAATATGCCTGCGGCCCAGAGCCTCGCTCCGGTGCTTCAAGGAGCTGGGTTGACTCGGGTAGACGCTGGTAGGGGGAAATGCACAATACACCCCAAGCGGGACGTCGGTGCAGGACTTATCACTCCCTTTGAAGACGAATAAGACTTCGGTTGTTGACGACTTTTTGGTTAAAGTATATCAGAAGAAAACAGTTTCGATATAGCGACTTCGGATGTAACGCCAATATCGATTGCAGCAACTAGTTTTAATTGACAATTTGTTATAAGTTTTTACATATTTTGTAGAGATGGCAGGATTAATAAATAAAACCCAACAATGAGCTACTGGAGCATCGTTTATTGTTGTTTCAAAAACGTAAACGAATTCGATTTCACTTTCACCATACCGCTAAGCTTACCGTAAAGTGACCGAAGATTCAGCAAGCACGCTAGGTATTCCATTTTCAATAATTTTAGGTTCCTTATCTGAGTCTTCTATTCTAATTCCTTCTATCATAATGGGCCTTATAGCTGCTCTTACACTAGTGAAAGGTACTTCAGGTAAAAGGTCACGTTTTATTCTTATGCTTGGTATGATTTCTTGAGGCACAAGAGAATCTTCGCTTGATGATGGCGTATCAGAAGATTGTATATTAGACGAAGGCATACTTCGAGGTTTGTTGCATTTTATGTACGGTATTTTATCTAGAAGTTCATCCAGTTTGTTTGATATTTCTTTCATGTTTACTTTCCCATTAGCTAATTTTAAGTCTTCATTTATATCTTCCTGTATTTCTTGATAAGGCATAGAAGATGGAATTGTGTTAAATGGAGATATATCTTTAGCTGCATTACCCGATATTACATTTGAAAGATAATTTATTTCGTCGAATTTAAAATTTATATTTCTCATTTCTCTTTTACTATATTGTAACTTAGATAGCGCTAAATCAATTTTATTAATAATCATTTTAGCATAATCAAATTCATCGTAACTTTTTATATTACCTAAATATTCTTCTTTATCATTTACATTTGTATTTAAAGCTATAATAGGTTCTCTATTATCTTCCTGTACAATGTTTTTATAATCTATATCTCTTTGACTATCGAGAAATTCGATAGATTTTTTGGAATCGGTTTGTTGTTCAATTAAATCGTTTAGAGGTACATAGTTATGGTTGACTAGTACTTCTATGTCGTTTTGTTCTTCCCTGGTAGGTCTAAGTACGTTGGTTAAGTAGTTCACGTCGATATCGTGTGTTAGGTCTGCCCATTCTCGGTTGTTCACTTGGGTTGCGTTGTTACTAGTAATATTATGAAAGTTTTCATTTATCTGTGTATTAGTTTGTTCTTTAAGTGACTTTGCGTTTGATTCGGTTGCGTTTCTGTGGACAATGAAAACATTATAAGATAATTAATTTAATGCTCGGAAACAAATTTACTAAGCAGGAGAACCTATTGCTTTTTATGTTTGTTTTTACTGTTTCATCATTTCAGCCGTAGGACGTCCACTGCTGGACATAGGCCTCCCCCATTGACTTCCATAAAGACCGGTTGGAAGTCACTCGCATCCAGCGCGTTCCTGCGGTCTTTACTAGGTCGTCTGTCCACCTTGTGGGTGGGCGTCCTACGCTGCGCTTGCCGGTCCGTGGTCTCTACTCCAAAACGTTGCAGTCCTATCGGCCAACAGTTCTGCGTGCTATATGCCCTGCTTTTACTGTTTGGGCAAGGAATAATATGATTAAAATTATAATCAAAGTATTTGCCAAGAACAAATATAAATTAATTGCTGGAACGAGTATGCAAAGCAGTGTTGGTAGGATCATATCAAATTTGGTTAAGTAGGGGGCGAGAATACTAGCAGTGAGATGAACGTTAATGTAGCCCATTTTTAGTTTTAACATAAATTAAAAAGTATATTTTAATAGCGATGATAGCTCAGTGGTTAGCGCGGTCGGTTCGCATGTCGAAGGTCGTGGTTTCAAACCCCAACAATGAGCTTGAGCTGCCGGTGAAGAAAAACATCGTGAAGAAACCTTGTGCGGTAATTTCTAATATTCGGACTGGCTAGCTACTTTGGTCAATTGTCAAATTCAATTCAATGTGTCAAAATAGCTATGTATATTTTTTTTGTTTCACATGGCAAGGGCGTACATATTCAGCGTACTTTATGACGTCATCGCTATAAAAAGTTTGAAAACATATATTAAAAATTATATAAAGCCAAAACATACAAAATAATTTCATAAAATAAAATAAACACAAAAAAAAACTTTACACACCAAATTGATCAATTTTATTTATTGAAATATAATGCTGAAACTGATCATAGACATTTTCTTTTGCTAGAATAAACCCTCCCTAATAATATTTTCCCTTAGACTAAAGAGAAGGAAGAGGTGGAAGTCAAGGATTTCACGTCAGCGACTTCTCGTAAACAGTCTGCGGGTAATAACAGAGTGGCGTAACGTGTGGGGTTGGGGGGTGAGGGGGGGGGGGAAGGGGGTGGGTCGAGGAGGGTCATTGCGCCGAGCAGCAAATTACATGGGGCGACACGACGGCGCCGTACCAAAGCTATACCAAAAGGAATATTAAAATTGATAAATTAATCAATCAGACCATAAATATTTAGTTATTCTGCCGCTAAGCAGTAGTGTGTAAACATTACTGTGTTCCGGTTTGAAGGGTACTGCAGCTAGCGAAATTACTGGGCTGTTGAGACTAACTCTATCAAAAGTCTCAAAGTAATGAGTGCCAAAGCAGTGATGCCCTGGACTTTGTTTTGTTACGAAAAGTTTTGTGTATCGCTGCGATGGTCATGGACAGGCGTTATCTCTTACCATCAGGAGAGCGCCTCGTTCGTCTCATTACTTATTACATAAAAAAAAAAAAAATTAAAGAAAACCATCCTACTGAATCGTCTCTTATTGTGTTTTATGGTAGTGAATGGTATGGTAATCTGAAAGTAAGTATAATTATTTATGTTTTGTTTTTTTAATGTAAAAAGTAATGAGACGTACGAGACGCTCTCCTGATGGTAAAAGATAACGACCACTGCAGCGATACACAGAACTTTTCAGTAACAAAACAAAGTCATTCAAGTTCATTCATTCATTTCAATTCAGTCAAGTCATGTTTCACCACATTATAACATTTTCCCACACTCGCGCTTGTAATTCGGCACTCTATGAATAAAACACCACCATTTTTATGCATAAACACTCGACAAAACACAAGTTTTGGAAAAAAATACAACGGAGCGACACGACTCTTCCCGCGTTCCGGCCAAAACTCCAAATGTCCACTTCATCCACTTTTGTTTGTTGTTTATTTTCTTTGGTTTTGCGTCGCATTTTAGCATTTGCCAGTGTCAAGTATTTATATATTTTCAAGTTAAATAAGTGTCCTCGTAGCTAGTTATAGTCTAAGTCCAGTCTTAGTCAAGTCCAGCCCGTGTCAGTCAAGTCCAGTCATGCTTTAGTAAAGTAGTGGCGACTTTACTATAAAGCTTCGATGGAGTTTTGGAAGCAACACGAAAATAAAACACCACCATTTTTATGTATAAACACTCAACAAAACACGAGTTTTGGAAAAAAATACAACGGAGCGACACGACTCTTCCCGCGTTCCCGCTAAAAACCAATATATATATTGTTAATTATGTTGGAATATGTTTTATGTCACAAATAATGTGTTGTCGTCTATTGTCTACTGTTTATCTTGCCCGGTGGTTCTTGACTATCGATAAGCCAACCCACCGGCACAGCGTATTCTATGGAGTTCGCGACATTGACATTTCCCTAATTTGACTAAAAGCAACGTCACTACGCCAGCCCTCTAACCTTGGCGGGGAAACTGCGTCAGATATAGCATACACTTATCCATCCTATATCGTGTATACTTATATATTCTTGGACGATAAAAGTCTGACCTATACTGATACGAATTTAAATTCAAACATTGATTTCGCTAAACATGGGGTGTTACAATTTTCGTTGAGACAATTTGTACGTTTGGTACGAGTATCGTGGTTTTTTTTATTGGCAGTCTAGGTGTGTATATATATATACTAGGTACTGTAAATTTTATAATAACTAAGACTATAAATCAATGTCATCGAAATACACTAAATATATAACTTTTGAATCCCATTGTCACTTAAAAAAATAATGATGTCCATATAATTAAATGTCACTTAAAACTTATACTATTTAACTAACTACTTTTTCTGCCGCTAAGCAGTAGTGTGTAAGCATTACTGTGTTCCGGTTTGAAGGGTACTGCAGCTAGCGAAATTACTGGGCTGTTGAGACTAACTCTATCAAAAGTCTCAAATTAATGAGCGCCAAAGCAGTGATGCCCTGGACTTTGTTTTGTTACTTAAAGTTCTGTGCATCGCTGCGATGGTCATGGACAGGCGTTATCTCTTACCATCAGGAGAGCGTCTCGTTAACTAACTTTATATATATATATATATATGATTTTCTTCTTTATGTATAATTTTAGTAGTCAGGTCTGAGTAGGGGCCCGGCGGCGCCCCAGACTTAAAAAAAATTGCCACCTCAGATAATCTATTGGCCAGTTTTGCATTAAACTGTTTTTTCTGGCTGTAAGACAAACCCAAGCGTGGCTTGCGACGCGAGCTCGACCACCCCAGATCCAACTGACCTTGTCTTTACTGTTACAGCTGTGATTATAGGTCCGTAGTACGTAGACCAACTAGTAACGCCGTCGCATCGGCTCGTCAAGTCGGAGAGGTCGGTATACATTCTGGGGCCCGCGGTCTACAATCGCGTACCCGCTTCCATCCGGGATGCACCTTCCATCGCGTGCTTTAGAAGCAAACTAAGATCTTGGCTTCAAGAGACCTTGTTCTATGACTTTGACGATTATTTAAAACTAAGAGATTATTGAATTACTAGTAAGTAATTATAATATTTTTGTTTTTATGGACATTTAATTATATTGACATAATTTTATTGACATTTTATATGTGACATATTACTTTATTGACATTTTCATTTTCATTGTTTTGACATATGTAATGATTTTGATAATAATTTTTAAATATGAATGGAAAAATGACCTGTAACTTTGGTGTTATTAATAAATGATTTGTATTTGTATTTGTATTTGTACACGGTGTTCTATTTAGATGGAAGTTGGATGGCATCCAAAATGCGCGCTGGAACAGTCTGTTATGAAAACTTGTGTCGTAAGAAATACTTACCTACTAGTTATAATCAGAATGGAGATCACAATGATAATAATTTGACTATTCTATTATCTCCCACTCGGGACTAATATTTGTTCGTTCGTTTGTGCTCTTCCTCCCTTTTTGGGGTCAGGTCGGGATTCGGTGTCGAGGTAAACACCTCATGACCGAGATTGAGCTCTGGGAGACACTCGACACCCGTTAAGGGCACGGGCAGATCTCGAGCACCCTCCGGTCTTTTGGCCTATCTTGGCCTTGTGAATTCTTTTGAGGGTCTCGTCCTTCTGCGCCGGAGGTCGGGATTCGGTGTCGAGGTAAACACCTCATGACCGAGACTGGGCTCTGGGAGACACTCGACACCCGTTAAGGGCACGGGCAGATCTCGAGCACCATCCAGTCTTTTGGCCTATCTTGGCCTTGTGAATTCTTTTGAGGGTCTCGTCCTTCTGCGCCGGAGGTCGGGATTCGGTGTCGAAGTGAACACCTCATGACCGAGAGTGGGCTCTGGGACACACTCGACACCCGTTAAGGCCACGAGCGGATCTCGAGCCCCCTCTGGTCTTTTGGCCAATCTCGGCCTTGTGGGTCTTTTGAGGGTCCTTCTGCGCCGTCTGCTTCCTCGACTTCCGGGCTAGCCAGGGGGAGATCTCTAGAGAGTGATCACCATGTACGTACGTCGGGAGGACGTGTGTAATATTTGTGTAACTAAGGGAACGTACCCATACAACGTGGCGGGGGGAGGTCTTCAAAATACCACGCTTGGTGGAAGGGGAAAGGGTCTTAAGTTTTTGTCACGTGGTCAATATTGGTACCGGGCCATCAAAATAAAATACCGGGTCGCAGCATTCCCGCCTTGTTTTAAAATAATACCTATCGATCGACGCATCGTAAACGATTTCGCACTAAATAGCCGATAATTAAGTGATATATTACTGGCGGACGCCTCGCGGTTTCACTCGCGTAGTTCCCGTTCCCGTGGCAATACAGGGATAAAAAGTAGCCTATGTCACCCGGAGATAGTGTGGCTTCCCAATGGTGAAACAATTTTTGAAATCGGTCCAAGAATTTCGGAGCCTATTCAATACAAAAAAAAAATATGAAAATATTTTACTAAAATATTATAATACTAAGAAGACAACAAACTGGCTGAACACATCACTGCAGTGCCTATTCTAAATAGTTTTAAATCACGGCTTAAACAGCAATCCTTCTACAGCTATCTAGGTGTATAACAAATTCATTATGGTTGTAATTTTTTTTTTCTAATTGGCATATTCTTTTACTTGACGTTTCTTATTTGATTTTTATTTTTTTTATTGATAACATTACATTTATAATTATAATGGAGATGTGACATTAATTATACAATAATTTGTTAATTGTATTTTAACTTTTACATTATATGTTATTATAATTATAGTAATTGTTTTTTTTATTTTTGACTGATTTGTAATGTCCTACCCTACTACCCTACTAATATTATAAATGCGAAAGTTTGTGAGTATGGATTTATGGATGGATGTTTGTTACTCTTTCACGCAAAAACTACTGAACAGATTTGGATGAAATTTAGTATAGAGGTAGCAGAAACCTTGGATTAACACATAGGCTACTTTTTATCTCGACATGTAGCGGGTTACACGCGCGGCGCAGCTAGTTACCAATAAATTTATTACGATTATAAAACATTTTCCTCAAATAAATTATACAAAAAAAAATATATTTAAAAATAAAAAATAAAAAATTGTTTTTTTTTTATTTTTTTAAAATATGGTTTGTGTCACTCAATATAGGTATGAATGCTGCTATTTTTTTTATATTCAATATGTTTATACAAATTTGTATAGGAATGTAATTTAGAACAAAACCTTTTCATAATTTACATAATGCTGTTATGAAAATTAAATTCAAGTAATGTGCATATAAATAAATAAATAATATAAATAATAAAATAATACCCATATGTATAGCACTGTCAATGACTTTTTAAAAATATTTATTTTTCAGGCATACATCATTGCTCAATCTGCTTAGACTAAAATATATGCTACCTAAGGCGTGAGATTTAATTAAAGGCTGTCGCACTTAACATTCATTCACTAATCCTTTTAGTTTCATTATATTACGACTAAGAAATTACAATGTAAGCATTAATTCAATTACTCACGATAGTTGATTTTTATGTGAAATAACAGCATCCTTCCTAGGCTCCAAGAAATGCTCGACACCCTGGTGCACCCAGGTGCCACCAAAAGGCGGATTCTTCGTCTTTTCACGCAAACAAAAGTAGATTTTACCATCAGCGTTCGGCACTGACACTTCAATTTTGGAGATCCACTGCGACGTTTCAATTTCTTTTAATTCGTAATTCGGATAGATTATCTCACAACTGCTACCCTTGGCGCGTTCCTCTGGAGTCAATCTCCAAGGATTATGCCCCAAAAACTCTCCACCACTCACGGAGAGTAAATATTTACAGGTATTTCTGTCGCATGTCACGCTACCCACTTGTAACGATTGTATTGTTGAATTAGGGGCATTTGAAGCTAAGCTGTGCACTTGAAAAATTAGGCATAACAATAAACCACAAGTCCGTAACACATTTGAAGCTGTTGCCATTGTCGTTGCTCTTATAAAAAGAAATTTAAAATCAATTTGCGTAGATAACAAAGCGACATGTTCGCTTCACTTCACAACTCCGCGGCGATTGTTAGTGTTGCTATATTTTTGTCACTATCAATTAGTGTAAAAGGTAGAATCTATTTTATAATGAGGGATTCTATTTTTATTTTGGAAAAGCCTCTATGGTGCGAGGTAGCAAACAAACCTTTACTTTTAAAAGTAACTTGGTAATAAACTCAAAAATATTAATTTATACAGTTGCTTTTATTTCATCGTAGCTACAAATGTGGTAGAATCGATATATACTAGCTGGTTACATTTTTAACAAATGTCAAACTGTCAAAGTCAATTTTATACGAAGACGTCAATGTCAATGGATGGATTGATGAAATAGAATCTTCGATTCGAGTGTGTTGGCTATTTCGACCCTATTAGATTAGATATTTAAATAAATTAAACAAAGCCATTACGTATAACTCATTACTACTGTAATTTATTATCTAAACTTATAAATATTCACGTTTGTAGTGCTAGTCAATTTTTATTAGTACGTGTTCATTTACAGTAAACATTAGGCCCCTTTGTCTAGAAAAGGATGAGCATCTTCGTGCGAAAGTAACAAGATATTTTGTGAATTTTTTGACTAAACATGGAGGTGAGAGAAGCAGGAGATGGCGCTGCGTCAGGGGAATTCACCAGGGTCCCTCAAAAGAAGTATTCATGGGCCGAAGTCCGGCAAGCGGTTCACGATTTGCGAAAAGAGTTGTCTTCACTTTCAACGATGGTTCCTACTGCTATATCGTTTAAAAAACTGAGTAACGGGAAAACCAGAATATATTTCTTGAGAACTCCGCAAAATGGCTGGGAAATCACCCTTTTGTACACGGATGTGTCGCCCAGTTCTGAACCTACTGAAGCCAGGTAACCGTATCTTGTGAAATTTCCACATCCCAGCGTCATTTTTAGGTCCGTGTAGAATTTTTCCTAGGACTAATAGTCAATTTATTGTGTACAATGACATAGCTTTTTTATTTTTATTACATTGTGGGTTATATGGTAAAGTAGTAATTGGCTGAAAAGAGTTTTATATGCTCATAATGAAGAGAATATAACTGTGTAAACTCTTTCTAGTTTTTCTTAAATATCTTTTATTTTCTCTTTTTGTAATTGGTTTACAATGGTGAACAAATTTTACTATGAAAACGACCCTAAAAATGAGAATTAAAAGAACACTATTTGGGTGTCTTCAAATCTAAAGTAAACAGGTTTTTTTCTAGGTAAGCGTGCTTCATCTTGGACTGCATCCTGCTTAACATCAGGCAGGGTGTAGTCAAACGCGAACCTATTATGTATATAAAAAAAACACTTCTATAAATTTTGTTGTGTGATTTGTACTTTTCTATAGGACACTACATGGATGTATAAATAGAGTACATGAAGAGAGGCCTAAGCTCAGCAGTGAGTGATAACATGCTGAAAATGATGATGATGATGGGGCACTACAATTTTTTTTTCTAATTGTGCTGCTGCTAACAACAATTCTTGGTTTATGGCTTTTGTGAAATTGTTTCACAGCTTCTCCACTGTCACGTAGAAATATAGACCATCAAGCGCAAGAATTTGTACGGTACTGAGCTGCTAATAACAATCAACAGCCTACGTATTCTTCTTCCTTGATTTTGGCATCGCATTTTGTGCATTTGCCAGTGTCAAGTGTTTTGATAATATCAAGGTTCATATGTTAAAAAGTAGTCAATGTCCAGTCTTAGTCAAATCCAGTCCGAGCCAATCAAATCATCATGCTTTAGTAAAACAGTGGAGTCTCTACTATAAGCTTGGATGGATATTTGGAAAACAAAAAGTCATGTTTTACCACTTGTAATTTCATCATCATCATCATCATTATCATCATTTCAGCTGTAGGACGTCCACTGCTGGACATAGGCCTCCCCCATTGACTTCCACAAAGACCGGGTTGAAGCGGCTTGCATCCAGCGCGTTCCTGCAGTCTTTATTAGGTCGTCTGCCCACCTTGTGGGTCCACCTTACGCTGCGCTTGCCGGTTCGTGGCCTCCACTCCAGACCTTTGCAGCCCCATCGGCCATCAGTTCTGCGTGCTTGTAACTTGTAATTTGCTACTTTATTAATAATACACAACTATATCTAAACATAAACACTTGAAAAAAAATTGTTTCGGAAAATATATAAACTCTTTCCACGATTCTGCCAATACTCCAGCCAAGGTATTGTATTTCAGGTTAGAATGGAAACCTTTGATAGAAAGTGTGGCTCTTGGAGTAACCTCCGGCAAATGGTCCCGAGAGGAGCAGCTGCTGTGGGAGCGGCAGCGTGTGGCTGCATGGGGGATAGCATCATACGAGCTGCATCCCACCACTGGGCGTGTGCTGTTCCCTTGTGCCTCTTCATTGTTTGTAGCTGAAGAAGGACCTTCACAGGTAAACTCTTGGGGTGGAATTATTTTCCAGTCATTTATCACTTTCACAATTATTTAAAACTAGCTGCGCCCCGCAGTGTTACCCGCTACATTTTTGCAGGATAAAAAGTATCGTGTTGATCTAGGGTGTCAGGCACCTCCATATTTTTTTATTTTTTTTATAAATTTCGTAGGCCTATACACAGCGCCATCTGGCCCCAAACTAAGCAGAGCTTGTGTGATGGAAGTCAGTTAACTGATAGAATACATAAATACTTTTTTTTTTTGTAAATACATACAGAACACCCAGACACAGAACAAACATTTGTTTATATTCACAAAATATTTTGCCTGAGTGGGAATCGAACCCACACTCTACAGCTCTCAAGGCAGATATACTACCAATGAGCCAACGGGGTTGTCAATTTGGTATGTAAAGAAAAAAAAACTTTACTGATTCCAAAACCATTTCGACATAGTACATTTCTGTACTATATTTTTATGTTTAAAACTCTGTAAACTATGAGGTGGGGTTTATTTTAATAAAAAACATAAATCAAACTTGACTTTCAAATGATGTCTTATGACGTCACCTCGTCGGGAAACTTTCTTAGACTAAAGAAGCAATGGCAAACCAAAACAAAATTTGTCAATGTCAAGTCACCGGCGATCATTATAATATTTTCGATACACATACGTCAAGTTGTTTTTCGATACTTTTTTGTTTTATATGGCAAAGGCATATTCTACATATTCAGCCGACCTCATGACGTCATAACTATAAAAAGTTTGAAAACGTATTAGAATTAAACTACTGCATAGAAAGCCAAAATATTCAAATTAGTTTCATAAAATAAAGTTTACTATCAGTAAAAAATATAAAATAAATACAAAAAAAAACTTTACATACCGAATTGTGTCAAAAAATAATAGTTTAAAAAAATAATATTTTTTTTTAATAGTTTGTTATAATAATATGTGCTAAGACACATTGGAATAGTTACACCCTCAACATATTCTTGTTGTCTATTTCTAGTCGCCCCCTTTGATACCGCGTTCTCTCAACACGGGCGGCGGCGCGGCGCTGACCCCTGCCATGTGCCCCTCGAGGCCTTCATTGGCGGCCCACGCGGCGCGAGGAGACATATGGCTCGCCGGCGGAGCCCTACGCAGACCCACGAGGCTCACATACGCGTGTCGGGGACAAGAACCTACCAGGTTTGTTTTTTTCCTATATATATCTCGCCGCTTCTTAAGCCGACGTATGGTTTCAGGGATGGTCAGTTGCCCCGCTAACTGATTCGGGTGCTTTTGAATTCTTAATGCATAGGCAGCCTTATGGGCATCTATTAATTATCGCGTCTTATCATATTTTATAGCATCACGTCTTATCATATTTTATAGCATCACGTCTTATCATATTTTATAGCATCACGTCTTATCATATTTTATAAAACACATCTTATCTCAGTTTGTGCACGTTCCAGGTTGGCGGATGACCCGCAACAAGCAGGCGTGCCTTGTTACGTTACTCAGGAAGAGTTTTCTAGATATACAGGTTTCTGGTGGCAACCTGAGTCTGATGGTAAGTTGCACTAGCACTTTTTGGGGTTCCGTACCCAAAGGGTAAAACGGGACCATATTACTAAGACTCCGCGGTCCGTCCGTCTGTTTGTCTGCCTGTGACCAGGCAGTATCTTACGGACCGTGATAGTTCGACAGTTGAAATTTTCACATATGATATATTTTTGTCGCCGCTATAACAACAAATACTAAAAAAAAACAGAATAAAATAAATCCCGTACAAGAAACGTGATTTTTTACCGTTTTTATAGATAATTAGCTGCGCCCCGCGGTGTTACCCGCTTCATGTTTTCGGAATAAAAAGTAACATATGTGTTAATCCAGGGTCTCGGCTATCTCCATACCAAATTTCATCCAAATCCGTGCAGTAGTTTTTGCGTGAAAGAGTAACTATAGTAAGTAATACTACTATTATCAAAAGAAAAAATAATATATTTTTAGGAATCAGAAGTGTTAAAATATAAAAAAAACAAACATCTAAAAAAGTAATGAGCGCCAAAGCAGTTGATGCCCTGGATTGTGTTGTTACTCAAAGTTCTGTGTATCGCTGCAATGGTCATGGACAGGCGTTATCTCTTACCATCAGGAGAGTGTCTCGTTAGTCTCATTATTTTTCACATTAAAAAATTTGCAAGTGTATGGCAAAAAAGATAAATAAAATAAATAAATAAATATCGTAGGACCATTACACACAGCGCCATCTGACCCCAAACTAAGCAAAGATTGTACTATGGGAGTCAGATAACTGATAGAATACTTAAATATTTTTTTTTGTAATAGATCGCGTATTTATTAGATTTTTATTTGAAAAACGGCTAAGAGTCGCAATTAATAACCAAGTAGGTTTATTAACTACGACAGTAACAAACATCCACCCATCCAAACTTTCACTTTTATAATATTTGTGCGATGGTACGGGACATATGGCTCGCCGGCGGAGCCCTACGCAGACCCACGAGGCTCACATACGCGTGTCGGGGACAAGAACCTACCAGGTTTGTTTTTTTCCTATATATATCTCGCCGCTTCTTAAGCCGACGTATGGTTTCAGGGATGGTCGGTTACGAGGGTACCCTTCGTGCGCGAGTCCGACTCGCACTTGGCCGGTATTTTCCTTTAATTAAAGCTGTTTTGTTCGCAGTCGGGTTTTAGACTTTTTAAATTGTTCAGGTTGGTATACTGTTACCGATGTTAGAATAGAATAGAATATAACTTTATTATACACCAAAAATGTAACACAGATCACAATTAATACAAATAGGAAACAAACAAAAAAAGAAGATATCTAACAAAACAATAGAATAGAAAGAAAGAAAGCAACACTGGACAAGGATGCATATTGAGCATTCCGGATCCAAGCCTAAGTTTAGGTTAACATGAAATTATTATTTGTCTAATTTTGGCTGGTATAATCATTTATAGTTTTTAATTTTTAAAATTTATATTGATTTTATTTATGTAATAATGATGTTTCTATGGGCATGGTCTGAAATAAATAAATAATAATAATAGAATAGATACATGATGTATAAGGGCGGTCTTATCGCCTAGAGCGATTTCTTCCAGACAACCTTTGGATGGAAGGAAGAGTAAATAATTTTTTTTTTTTTTTTTTTTTCTTATTAGTGTTACATCTCCCGTCTGTTTCTTAAGCTTTCTATCGTATTTTTCTTTTCTTGGTTGCCTGGAAGAGATCGCTGTTAGCGATAAGGCCGCCACTTGTGTCACTAGTTAATAAGGTTTTTTGTTCTCTGTACTTTTTACTTTATATGATGTGCACAATAAAGAGTTATATTATTATTATTATTAAATATAAGGTTGGTGTACAAAAAAAATAAATAAACAATACAATAAACGTATATACATATGAGATACTAAATCAACTAAATATATAGATTAGCAGGCTTCTAAATAAATAATGTTTATACAGGGTTATTGGTAATCAGTCAGCATCCTTTAAGGGCATATTCAGTACATTCAATACAACAACTTTCGTCCTACTTGTTTTAAAAATTCCTGTTTATTTTTTTCCATACAATAATAAAAAAATAATATCTGTCCGGTCTAAACAAAATTAACTCTATGCAAAAAGCGCGCGCGCACTCTGTGATGTTACCTACAGCTAGCCCCTAAACTATACTAAATTATTAAAAATATGAATTGACTTAGCCTGTCTGATAATGGTAGGAAGGGCATTCCAAAGTAAGAGCTTCCACAGTAAAATAAGTGCTGTTGGAAAGGTTGGAACGAGCAAAAGGAGGAATTTTTAGTTGGGAGGAAACGGGAAGAACGCAAGGAACCAGAATGAGGTTGAATAAATTCAAAGCGTTCCTTTTTGTTGAAGAGATGTTAAAGAGTGTTTTTTTTTTTCTAATTTAAAATTGGTTTTCCAGATGATGTTTACCGGATAGTATACGAAGAGGTCGACGAGAGTGAAGTCAAGATATACAGCTTCCCGTCGAGCCAGTCCAGTAGCGGGGAAGTGGAAGAGTTCAGGTAGATATCTCCTTCTCTATCTGTAGCTATCTCTACCATTGTATTAATTTAACCATAAACAATTTGTTTCGTTTCGATTATCAAAAGCGAGTATTGTACTCATGACAGTCTGCGACGTATGTCACTGTCATTGTCTACTTTAGACTTCTGTCATCTTGACATGACAATTTTTTTTTTTTTCTTTGGTTTTGGCGTCGCGTTTTAGCATTTGCCAGTGTCAAGTAATTATGTATTTTCAAGTTTCAAAAGTTAAATAAGTGCCATCGTAGCTAGTTTTAGTCAAAGTCGTCTTTGTCAAGTCCAGTTCGTGTCAGTTAATTCCAGTCATGCTTTAGTAAAGTAGTGGCAACTTTACTACAAAGCTTCGATGGAGTATATAATCATGTTTCACCACATTATATCATTTTCCCACACTCGCGCTTGTAATTCGGCACTTTATGAATAAAACACCACCATTTTTATGCATAAACACTCGACAAAACACTAGTTTTGGAAAAAAATACAACGGAGCGACACGACTCTTCCCGCGTTCCCGCCAAAACTCCGACATGACAATTTAAGGTAAACAATTAATTTGTTTACCATGGTAAACAATTAATTTGTTTACCATGTGTGGATGTCATAAATGGATGACAAAATAGAATGAAATGAGTGCCAGTGTGTGTTTCTTGTGTTTTTATAAGTAGAAACGTTACATAATACGTTTATTATATCTCTATATATGAAAACTAGCGGCACGTCCCGGCTTTGCACGGGTGGACAAATTCAAATGTTTTTTTTTTTAATTAATTTGCTCCATCGGGCAGGCTAAAGCTGTAAAGCCATACTGCCTTGTCTTAAGTGTTAATTCTGCTGTCTCTTAGCTATAGGTAGTTATGGTCGTAGTCCAGTCTTAGTCAAGTCCAGTCCGTGTCAGTCAAGTACAGGCCTGCTTTAGTTTTGGAAGCAACACGAAATGTCATGTTTCACCACATTATATCATTTTCCCACACTCACGCTTGTAATTCGACACTTTACGAATAAAACACCACCATTTTTATGTATAAACACTCAACAAAACACGAGTTTTGGAAAAAAAATACAACGGGGCGACACGACTCTTCCTGCGTTACCGCCAAAACTCAATTCAAATGATTTATTTGCATAAATATAGAGATATGCCGAGTATAGAGATGCCTGTTTTTTATTTCAAAATAAAAAATAGGCATCATATGGCATATATTCAGCCTTCACAAGGCGTGCAAAATACAAAAAAAAAGTACAATTTCAGATTCCCCCGCGCTGGCACCCCTAACGCGAAATCAGTGTTGAAAATGGTCACGTTTAGACTCCAGAAAGCATCGCCTACTACCGTCCTCGACTACTATCAGGAAGGCGCTAACGATTTGCATTGTAAGTATCTTAGAAATATTACTTATATTATAAGTAATTACTTAAAAAGTTGTTTTAAATGTTTTGTTTTTCAGCGTCGGAGACTAACGATATGGAAGTGACAGACAT
This sequence comes from Biston betularia, assembly GCA_905404145.2. Lineage (NCBI taxonomy): Eukaryota > Metazoa > Arthropoda > Insecta > Lepidoptera > Geometridae > Biston > Biston betularia. Next base: position 4,675,640 of record FR989890.1, read on the forward strand.
CCGATGGTTTGAGATGCGCACGCCACTGAAAGATACTTTCCCATGGTTTGAATATTTGGCGCGAGTCGGTTGGCTCAAGGGAGGGCAGTTGTAAGTGCTTTAACTTTTTTTCATCTTCTTGTTCTTCTGGAGAGGGCTATGTTCTTAATTACATACTTTTAATTATTATTTTTTTGTGGTTTACAGGCTAGATGTTTGAGCACAGCTCACCTGATGTTAAGTGACGGTGTGGTCGATGATGGTAAAGCACACCTAGCCTGGAATGGAACTGGCTCTCAAGTGAGGATGCCGGAATACACTGTTAGATGCTTGGCGGCAGATTTTCAACTCTCGTGTGGTAGCTAGCCAGCCGAGTACGCTACCACCATGCTATGGTTTCCTCACGATGTTTTCCTTCACCGGCAGCTCGAAGCTCATTGTTGGGGTTTGAACCCACGCCCTTCGGCATGCGAACCGACCGCGCTAACCACTGAGCCGCTGTATGTGTTTCAATTTTAATGTTTCTTTTTACAGTGTGTGGGTTCAAATCCTGGACAGGAAGCAGCAGCGTCTCCAATTAGCGTTGATACCTTTGTGTGAGTTTAACGCGCCCGCAACTTACGAGCACGCGCCGCAAGAACTCAACATCAACGCGCACGCGCCGATACCTCCCAGCACACAGGTCAGTACACATCATTCACTGAGAGAGTACACATCGGCCACTAAGGGGGATGTAGTAGCGATGATAGCTCAGTGGTTAGCGCGGTAGGTTCGCATGCCGAAGGGCGCGGGTTCAAACCCCAACAATGGGCTTGAGCTGCCGGTGAAGGAAAAACATCGTGAGGAAACCATAGCATGGTGGTAGGGTACTTTCTAGTACTCGGCTGGCTAGCTACCACCCTCAAGTTGAAAATCTGCCGCCAAGCATCTAACGGTGTGTTCCGGAAGTCTCACTTGAGAGCCAGTTCCATTCCAGGCTAGGTGTGCTTTACCATCTTCGACCACACCTTCACTTAACATCAGGTGAGCTGTGGTCAAAACATCTAGCCTGTCAACCATTAAAAAAAAATTAAAAAAAAATAATAATAAAAAAAAATGAAATGAAATATTTTATTGTGCAAAACTGTGTAGAATTTAAGGTGATAAATTTTTTACACTACAAGATACTTTAAACAGTTTTGTCCTCGTGGACATACAATATTTTAGTACACATAGGTCACTAAGGAAGTACACGTCGGTCAACAGAAAGTACACGTCAGGCACTAAGGGAGTACACTTCAGTCACTAAGGGAGTATACATCATTCACTAAGGGCACCAAGAGGCTAGGCGGGGCTGTGTACCGGGCCCAAAGGACTTATCGAGCCCTATAAAAAAAAAACAATTACAAATGCTTTATTGATACCATCGATGTTGCAAGTCAATTACATAGTATCATTTCAAAATTTCAAATATGTCATTAAAGGTTACGATATTTAGTAAAGAAAATAAAAAGTAACTTAAATTATACTACCTATTTACAAAATGTATACAAAAAACCGTCAGAGGAGGGATATGTGGCCAGAATGCTAGCAACACTGCCACGCTGGATGGCAATGCTTAGCTTTTGACCAAAGTAGATACCAGCATTCTGGTCACCTGAAGCCTCCTCTAGACGTTTGGCCAGGTCCCGATACAGTTCGAGAGCGGCCGGCCCCCACGGACCTAAAGTTTCAACCCCAAACGGCACAAAAAGATACATTCTATCTAAATAACTATATTTGTGCCGTTTGAGGTTTTCAGCTTTAGATGCGGCAGCACCAGCTTGTCCCGAAGTCACAGGAAGATGAGACGGCGCCAAGGTGTCGACACAAGTGGCGTCCCACACAAGAGGCCGTCCCATCTTCCAAGGGATAAGGGTCATCCCGTCGGGTCTCTTGCCGTCGTCACGCATCAGTCCGTTTGGTTCTAAAACTGATGGGACGCCGGCGCTGACAAAAGCCCGACGGATGACGTCGTTTAAGCTGGCGTGCCGCGATATACGCCCAGCACTCTTGCTGCATGAAAGCGCGTGGTGGCCGAGGCGATCCGCTATTTCCCTGCACGAACAGCGATGAGGGACCTGGCATACTGCTCCTAATCTTAAAGACATGGCCACCCGGAAAGTGTTGTTATCTAATAGATTACCAACGTTTTTTGAAGGAAGTGCATGTAACCAAAGCCCTGACTCCCAACGAGAGACTGCAAGTAGGCGAGCACGCTCCGTAGAAGAAGTCGCAGAGTCAACTAAATCTTGACTTTCTAACTTACAAAGCGGCTCGTCCCACTGCCTTTGAGAATTCGGAGCTTTGGGTACGGACTGGCTTGGACAAGCAGCTTTCCAGCTTTCTAAAGCCTCAGTCAGACAGCTTATATTAAAATTTTGAATTGACGAAATGCTTTTTTTGTGTGACATAATTGAGAAATTATGTTACAAAAAAATAATTAATAAATATACATAAAAAAAAATCACATTAAAAGAAGAAAAAAAAAACGTTAGCAAAAATAATAATAATCATAATAACAATAATAATCATTTCATCAGTAAAAAACATCGTCAAGAGTAATAGAGCTGTTACACTTATCCCATTGATCGGTCAAATTTGCACAATAAGTCAAAAAATATGCTACGATGCTAATCCTGAAAACATTACACTCCTTTTTTTTTGAGCAGTTGTGTAAAAATTGTTTTCAAATTGAAATTCTTTATTTTGCAGAGACATGGGTTACAGAGATAAAAGTCACAGGTTTTATAGAATCACCATGCTCTAGCACCATGGCATGCAAACATTTATGAAAACTTAAGTCTAATTAGGGTTAGGGTTAATTAGCCTTCTTGGTAAGCTCAAAGTAGCACAACGCGCTATGGAGAGGGCTATGCTCGGAGTTTCCCTACAAGATCGAATCAGGAATGAGGAGATCCGTAGACGAACCAAAGTTACCGACATAGCCCAACGGATTAGCAAGTTGAAGCGGCAGTGGGCAGGGCACATAGCACGCAGAACTGATGGCCGATGGGGCTGCAAAGTTCTGGAGTGGAGACTACGGACCGGCAAGCGCAGCGTAGGACGTCCACCCACAAGGTGGACAGACGACCTAGTAAAGACCGCAGGAACGCGCTGGATGCGAGCCGCTTCCAACCGGTCTTTATGGAAGTCAATGGGGGAGGCCTATGTCCAGCAGTGGACGTCCTACGGCTGAAATGATGATGATGATGATGATGAAGTCTAATTAATTAATTATGTCAAGTTGTGAAAATATCATTATAAAACATTGGTAATTAATTGTATTTCATTTTGTCATTTAAAAACTCACTTACAGTCAAAACCCACTCACAAAACCAAAAAGCATAAATTCTGCTGCCAAGTTGTAGCGATGATAGCTCAGTGGTTAGCGCGGTAGGTTCGCATGCCGAAGGGCGTGGGTTCAAACCCCAACAATGAGCTTGAGCTGCCGGTGAAGGAAAAACATCGTGAGGAAACCAAAGCATGGTGGTAGGGTACTTTAGTACTCGGCTGGCTAGCTACCACCCTCAAGTTGAAAATCTGCCGCCAAGCATCTAACGGTGTGTTCCGGCAGCCTCACTTGAGAGCCAGTTGCATTCCAGGCTAGGTGTGCTTTACCATCTTCGGCCACACCTTCACTTGACATCAGGTGAGCTGTGGTCAAACAACTAGCCTGTCAACCATTAAAAAAAAAAAAAGTTATATTCTATTTTCGGATTACATCAAATCAATCCCAACTTACCAATCGTTTCTTCTTGTTCCAGAAGTTCCAAGATATCCAGGTCCTGGTGACGGAGACAGCTCCTGACGCCTGGGTAAACGTTCACGACATTCTCCACTTCCTGCCCTCCCCGTGCGGGGAGCAGGTCTCTTTCCTGTGGGCCTCCGAGGAGACGGGCCACTTGCACCTGTGGCGGTACACGGCCGAGCTGCAGCATAGACGCAGGGAACATTCCAGATGTGAGAAAAGATACTTAGTTTTTCAGGCAGACGGTGCGGCTAAATTTGGGAGAAGTGCTGCGGTTTTTAATGGCGAACGCACCATTTGACAATGAACCCTGCTTCACACAGGCATGGCTTACGATTGCTAATAAAACAGTAGCTACACTTGCTGAAAATACCGCGGTTTTTGGTGGTGAACACAGCATCACCCTGTGATACCTGTTTCTCACAAGCACGACCTGCAGTAGCGGCTAAATTAGTGGCCAGTCATGCCGATACTGCCGCGATCTTTTGTGGTTAACGCAGCATCGGACAATGAGACCTGCTTCACACAAGCACGGCCTGCGATAGCTATTAAAACAGAAGTGAAAAAAAAAAAAAGTTAAATCTGCTGAAAATGCCGCGGCTTATGGTGGTTAACGCAGCATTGCACTGGAAAATCAGCTCCAGACAAGCACGGCTTGCGGTAGATACTACAACAGTGGCCAGACCTGCCGAATTTGCTGCGGCTTTTGGTGACGAACGCAGCATTGCACTGGAAAATCAGCTCCAGACAAGCACGGCTTGCGGTAGATACTACAACAGTGGCCAGACCTGCCGAATTTGCTGCGGCTTTTGGTGACGAACGCAGCATTGCACTGGGAAACAGGCTCCAGACAACGCATGGCTCACGGTTGCAGTAAACCAGCGACTAGGTTTGTTGAAACCGTTGCGGTTTTTTTGTGGTGAACAAATTTAACAAAGTTTCGGCTGTCTAGTTGAGAGACCGTCTGGTCTCCCATCTGGAGGTCATTGATTCAAATCCCACGGCGCGCATCTTTGTCTTTTTATGGTTAACAGGCTAGGTGTTTGACCACAGCTCACCTGATGGATGTTATGTGACGGTATGGTCGAAAGCACACCTAGACTGGAATGAAACTGGCTGTCAATTGAGGCTGCCGGAAGACACTATTAGATGCTTGGCAGATTTTCAACTTGAGAGTGGTTTGAACCCACGCCCTTCGGCATGCGAACCGACCGCGCTAAACACTGAGCTATCATCGCTATATGTAAATCAGTAGTTTTTGCGTGAAAGAGTAATAAACATCCATCCAAACTTTCACATTTATAATCCCACTAATATGTACTTACGATTATTTTTTTTATGTAAGAAGTAATGAGACGAATGAGACGCTCTCCTGATGGTAAGAGATAACGCCTGTCCATGCCCATTACAGCGATACACAGAACTTTGAGTAACAGAACAAAGTCCAGGGCATCGCTGCTTTGGCGCTCATTACTTTGAGACTTTTGATAGAGTTAGTCTCAACAGCCCAGTAATTTCACTAGCTGCAGTACCCTTCAAACCGGAACACAGTAATGTTTACACACTAATGCTTGGCGGCAGAATAACTGGTACTGCGGTGGTATCTACCTAGACGACCTCCTGCTAAGGAGATCTACCACCAAGTGACTTACTAATATTATAAAAGTAAAAGCTTTAAAAACAATGCCTTGTTTAGACAATAATTTATTTGTAACATAAAACATATTTCAATACAATTACTAATACAAACAAAAATAAATAACAACCAAACTTATACATCTATCTGTACTATTATAAAGAGGAAAGATTTGATTGTTTGTTTGTATTGAATAGGCTCCGAAACTACTGGACCGATCTTAATAATTCTTTCATTATTAGAATGCTACATTATCCGCGATGGGCATAGGCTATATTTTGTTTAAAAAACAATTAGGGATCCGTATGGTTTTTTTTTTTTTTTTTTAAATGGTTGACAGGCTAGGTGTTTGACCACAGCTCACCTAATGTTAAGTGAAGGTGTGGTCGAAGATGGTAAAGCACACCTAGTCTGGAATGGAACTGGCTCTCAAGTGAGGCTACCGGAACACACCGTTAGATGCTTGGCGGCAGATTTTCAACTTGAGGGTGGTAGCTAGCCAGCCGAGTACTAGAAAGTACCCTACCACCATGATATGGTTTCCTCATGAAGTTTTCCTTCACCGGCAGCTCAAGCTCATTGTTGGGGTTTGAACCCACGCCCTTCGGCATGCGAACCGACCGCGCTAACCACTGGGCTATCATCGCTACAATTCAATAATGTAACCCAAGCTGTGAAAAAATCTAGCGAAAACCCCTTACTTACCATGCGCAGCGAAAACTATTGACAACAGAATAAAGTGACGTTTTATAGAGCAAGTTGACAGCTACAAATAAGTCCGCAATATCATATGTCTGACTATTACAGTTGTCATCTACATCTTATAAAGAGGAAAGATTTAATTTTTTGTTTGTTTGTATTGGATAAGCTCCGAAACTACTGGATCGATAAATTTATATTGTTAATCTAGTTTTGTTTTCCCATGCGGAGCCGGGGCGAGCTGCTAGTATTTTATAAATTTAAAATTAAAAACAAAAGGAAGAATTTAAAAAGGAGGATTTTATAGATAGATATTATATAGATATAACTCTTTATTGTGCACATCATAAATAGTAAAGAGTGCAGAGAACAAAAACCTTATTAACTAGTGCCACAAGTGGCGGCCTTATCGCTAACAGCGATCTCTTCCAGGCAACCAAGAAAAGAAAAATACGATAGAGAACATAAGAAGAAGACGGGAGATGTAACACTAATAAGACAACCTTTTATAAATAAATAAATATCGTAGGACTATACACACAGCGCCATCTGGCCCCAAACTAAGCAGAGCTTGTGTGATGGAAGTCAGATAACTGATAGAATATATAAATACTTTTTTTTTGTAAATACATACTTATAATACATACAGAACTCCCAGACACAGAACAAACATTTGTTTGTTCACAAAATGTTTGCCCTGAGTGGGAATCGAACCCACGCCCTACAACTCCCAAGGCAGATATACTACCAATGAGCCAACGGGTCACAACCCCACGTCATGTTAACCATGTTTTATTTATTTTATTTTACATGGAAAACAAACGGCTGCTAACTTTATAAGTAAACAGAAGATAAATGAACATTTAAAAGCCTAAAAAGCCTAATGTAATTTTTCCCTGATAAAATCGCATAATTCCAGCGGTGATCGAACTGATGATAACTGATGAGGAAAGCAGCGCCGTGGCAGCCAACATCATCACCAAGGAGCCCATCACCGCTGGGGAGTGGGAGGTCATGCCCAGGAAGATATGGGTGAGTGCCTTTAGTGTTAGACAAAAGAGTATCAATTTCTTTTTAACCGACTCGAAGAAGTTGGTTCTCGATTCGACTGAATGTTTCCCTTTTTTTTTTGTATTTTTATTGAGATAAATAATTTAAAATATAAATTTAACGAAATCGATCGAGCTGTTGTAAAAAATGTTTTTTTTTTTTTATTTTTTATTTAAATGTCTTGAGACGAACGAGACGCTCTCCTCATGGTCATGTCCATGATCATTGCAGCGATATACAGAACTTTGAGTAGCAAAACAAAGTCATCGCTGCTTTGGCGCTCATTACTTTGAGGCTTTCGATGGTTTGTCTCAACAGCCCAGTAATTTCGCTGCAGTACCCTTCAAACCGGAACACAGTATATATAGTTTAGGTAGATACCACTGCACTGCGGATACCTAGACTACTTCCTGCTAAGGAGATCTACCACCAAATTGTATACGCCGATGATATTTTCGTTTACTCCGAAACCTCGCTGTTTCATTGGAGCAGTGCGTTTAGTTTTTAAATTGTAAATTTGTGATGTGGTCGGTGATGGTAAAGCATACCTAGCCTGGAATGGGACTGGCTCTCAAGTGAGGCTGCCGGAACACACCGTTAGATGCTTGGCAGATTTTCAACTCTCGTGTGGTAGCTAGCCAGCCGAGTACTAGAGAGTACGCTACCACCATGCTATGGTTTCGTCACGATGTTTTCCTTCACCGGCAGCTCAAGCTCATTGTGGGCTTTGAACCCACGCCCTTCGGCATGCGACCTACCTAGCTAACCACTGAGCTATCATCTCTAACCATTGTCAATTATATTTACTTGCAAACTTGGTAGTTGTCTACACCTTGGTTGAGGCTTAAATTTGACTTGCTTTGTCAATTTTCAGGTAGATGAAGTGAGAAATCTAGTTTACTTCGTGGGGCTCCGTGAGACGCCACTGGAGCGCCATTTGTACGTGGCGCCGTTCGCCCCTCCTCGGCCGCACGCCGCCACACTGCTGACTACAGTGGGCCACTCGTGCACTGTTTATCTTGATGAGGTGAGTAAAGACGATCCTAAACATGCCTTATAATTATGTAGATAACTTTCATTAGCCCGGATCTACCATGTTAGCCTATGTGTTAATGCATGGTCTCAGCTACCTCCATTTTTTTTTTTTTTTTATGATTGACAGGCTAAGTATTTGACCACAGCTCACCTGATGTTAAGTGAAGGTGTGGTCGAAGATGGTAAAGCACACCTAGCCTGGAATGGAACTGGCTCTCAAGTGAGGCTGCCGGAACACACCGTTAGATGCTTGGCGGCAGATTTTCAACTCTCGTGTGGTAGCTAGCCAGCCGAGTACTAGAGAGTACGCTACCACCATGCTATGGTTTCCTCACGATGTTTTCCTTCACCGGCAGCTCATACCAAATTTCATCCAAATCCGTTCAGTAGTTTTTGCGTGAAAGAGTAACAAACATCCATCCATCCAAACTTTCACATCTACACTAATATTATAAAGAGAAAAGATTTGTATTTTTGTAACGAATAAACTCAAAAACTACTGGACCGATTTCAAAAATTCTTTCACCGTTTAGAAGCTACGCTATCCTCGGATGACATAGGCTACCTTTTATCCCTGTATTCCCACGGGAACAGGAACTACGCGGGTGAAACCGCGAGTTGTCCGCTAGTTTGTAACATTATCATGGGATTTTTATTCCAGGAATGCACGACGGCAGTGATAACAACGTCGAATATAAGCACGCCGCCTCGCACGCGCGTGCACACGATAAGCCACACGCCCCGGACGAGACTTATCGCTACCGGCACTCTCTGCGACAACGAACACGGTAATGAAAAGCAAAATCTATTGACATTTTCAACTTGAATTTCGGTATGAAAAGAAATACTTTGCTGTTTCCAAAACCATTTCGAAATATTACATTCCTGTACATGATTTTTACGTTTAAAACTCTTTAAACTATGAGACGCGGTTTATTTTAATAAAAAACATAAAATAAACTTTACTTTCAATTTGCCTCTAATGATGTCACGTCGTCGGCTGTATAAGGATTCTTTGAGTGCCTAAAAAAACAATGACAAACCTCAACAAAATCTGTCAATGTCAAGTTAACGGTTGCCGTTTTTTTTTCTTTGGTTTTGGCGTCGCGTTTTAGCATTTGCCAGTGTCAAGTATTTATATATTTTCAAGTTTCAAAATTTAAATAAGTGTCCTCGTAGCTAGCTAGTTATAGTCAAAGTCCAGTCTTAGTCAAGTCCAGTCATGCTTTAGTAAAGTAGTGGCGACTTTACTATAAAGCTTCGATGGAGCTTTGGAAGCACCACGAAAAGACATGTTTCACCACATTATATCATTTTCCCACACTCACGTTTGTAATTCGGCACTTTATGAATAAAACACCACAATTTTTATGCATAAACACTCGACAAAACGCAAGTTTTGGAAAAAAATACAATGGAGCGACACGACTCTTCCCGCGTTCCCGCCAAAACTCCAACGGTTGTCGTTATACTTGTACCTTCCATACTTATCTACGTCGAGTTGTTTTTTTTTTACATGGCTAATGCATGTTTTACATATTCAGCCGACCTCATGACGTCATAACTAAAAAAAGTTTGAAAACGTATTAAAAACAAACTACCGCATAGAAAGTCAAAATATTCAAATTAGTTTCATAAAATAAAGTTTACTATCAGTAAAAAATGTAAAATAAATACAAAAAAAAACTTTACATACCGAATTGTGTACATTTAAAACTTATGTCAGAAACATTGTTTACTGCGTATGACTTTTGTACCTGGACCGGCTTAGAATTTTGCAAATTTATTTGAAATTGCCACTCATTGCATTTTTGGTCTATTTTTGGCCACTTATTTCAATCCTATTACTTTATTTTATGTAATTCTTCTTAACTACTGCTTGAATTAGTTTTGTTGTTTACACATATATAAGGGATGTAGTTCGGATCGAAACTTAAATCTGTTCACCTCTGTTAATTATTGTGACTGTATCCCGTTTTGTGTAATATAATTAACTAAATATATTTGTAGCGATGATAGCACGGTAGTTTCGCATGCCGAAGGGCGTGGGTTCAAACCCCAAGAATGAGCTTGAGCTGCCGGTGAAGGAAAAACATCGTGAGGAAACCATAGCATGGTGGTAGGGTACTTTCTAGTACTCACATGGCTAGCTACCACATGAGAGTTGAAAATCTGCCGCCAAGCATCTAACGGTGTGTTCCGGCAGCCTCACATAAGAGCCAGGCTAGGTGTGCTTTACCATCTTCGACCACACCGTCACTTAACATCAGGTGAGCTGTGGTCTAAACAACTAGCATGTCAACACTAAAAAAATAAATAAAAAAAAATTCACTGTTCAATTTAAATCCTCATCACTGTTGTAACTGAAACAACTGTTAAGAGGAAATAAACTAAATATTAAAGAAAAACAATGAAATCTGATTTCAGAATCACCGGAAAGCAAAAATTTCAACGGCTCGTGGGATAACAGGCTGGCTGATGATGATGATTGCACGGAAACTGGACTTCTTGTGAGAGGTAACATTTTTAAACTTTGCGATGACTTAACAAATCAGCTAAGTGCGCTTACTCGGGCTTACGCTTACTCGGTGCTTAGTCGGGCTTAAGCATAAAATGTTGATATTATTAACTGGATTTATATAATTAAAAGATGGGCCGACGATATTGTCACCGTCGCGGGTCGAACCTGGACCAGATTGGCACAGGACCGAGGCAGATGGCGTGAAAAGAGAGACGCCTATACCCAGCAATGGGATAAAGAAGGCTGTGGATGATGATGATTGTTTACTAGTTATAATTTTTACAAACAAAAACCGAGTTAGTTCCACTAAGCCCAGACAAACTGAAGATGAAGCCGGGGAACTAAACACCGTTGGAAAGTCACTGTAAAGAGAAATACGCAATTTCACTTGGAGAATATTTTGGTTTAAAATGCATCGACTTACATGCAATTCGGTATGCAAAGAAAAAAAGAACTTTACTGATTCTAAAACCATTTCGAAATAGTACATTTCTGTGCAATATTTTTACGTTTAAAACTCTGTAAACTATGAGATGGGGTTTATTTTAATAAAAAACATAAATCAAACTTGACTTTCAATTGATGTCTCATGACGTCATCTCGACGGGCAACTTTCATAGACTGGCAAACCAAAACAAAACTTGTCAATGTCAAGTCAACGGCGATCATAATAATATTTTCAATACACATACGTCGAGTTGTTTTTCGGTTTATTGATACAAATATCTGGATTATTGTACTTTAAACGTTATTTGGACTCAGGTATCGCTTTTATGACACAATATTTGTTTAATTCATGTCATGAATTGTTAAAACCGAAGACGCGACAGAATGGCTTTACAACTATAGCCTGCCCGATGGGGCAAACTAAAAAATAAACTTCATGTCAAGTGTCAAATGTGTTTGTATACTTTTTTGTTTTATATGGCAAAGGCATATTATACATATTCAGCCTGCGTCATGACGTCATCACTATAAATAGTTTGAAAACGTATTAAAAATAAACTACCGCATAGAAAGCCAAAATATTCAAATTAGTTTCATAAAATTAAGTTTACTATCAGTAAAAAATAAAAACATTACATACCGAATTGATTTTTTATTTTGCGAAAATACATCTTGGAATTGGGGATGAAAGTTTGTATTGGGAACCGAAAATTTCTCAAGTAAGAGATATAAAAAGCCATCTTTCCTTTTTGACCACTAACGCAAAAATTACAGGGTGTTATAAGTTTGGCGTGTCTGTGCCTGTCACCACAATCCTCATTGTAACCAAAACTACTTATAAGCGGAAATGCTCTTTAAGGTGGTACGATTTCCATACAAATCAATTTTTGTTATTTATGGACATAATGGAGCATAATTTTACAGTGAAATCACAGCTACTGGCATTTATTTTGGTCTTTATTTGCGTTAAATCACAATTGCTTGAATAAAACAGTAGATTATTTGTGTAGTATGTATTGAAATCGAACCACCTTAATACGGATACGATGGTAAGCGATGATATGGTCGAAGATGCAGACCACCAAAAGATGTAACCAAAATTTGTTGTCAGAAAATTCACTGTCTCGAGTGGAAATCCCTCCAGCGCAAATATACGAGACGCGTCTGTCGTGCGGCCTGACCGCGTACTGCACGCTGTGGCGCTGCGGGCGCGGGGGGCGGAGCCCCACCGTGCTCCACGTGTACGGAGGACCCGAGGTGCAGACTGTCACCAACAGCTATAAGGTATCCACAGCTCCTTTTTTTTTTTTTTTTTTTTAATGGTTGACAGGCTAGGTGTTTGACCACAGCTCACCTGATGTTAAGTGAAGGTGTGGCCGAAGATGGTAAAGCACACCTAGCCTGGAATGGAATTGGCTCTCAAGTGAGGCTGCCGGAACACACCGTTAGATGCTTAGCGGCAGATTTTCAACTCTCGTGTGGTAGCTAGCCAGCCGAGTACACCGGCAGCTCAAGCTCATTGTTGGGGTTTGAACCCACGCCCTTCGGCATGCGAACCGACCGCGCTAACCACTGAGCTATCATCGCTACAAGGTATCTACAGCTCCTTCAATCGGTCCCTCATTTCTGAGGATCGTGGTCACTGGAACCTCTTAGATTCTCGTGACTCTCATGGGAACATACTGCAGTGGTTTCTCGTTGTCTTCTGCACCAGTTATTTTTTTTTTTCTTTGGTTTTGGCGTCGCGTTTTAGCATTTGCCAGTGTCAAGTATTTATATGTTTTCAAGTTTCAAAAGTTCAATAAGTGTCCTCGAAGCTAGTTATAGTCAAAGTCCAGTCTTAGTCAAGTCCAGTCTGTGTCAGTCAAGTCCAGTCATGCTTTAGTAAAGTAGTGGCGACTTTGCTATAAAGCTTCGATGGAGTTTTGGAAGAATCACGAAAAGTCATGTTTCACCAAATTATATCATTTTCCCACAGTCGCGCTTGTAATTCGGCACTTTATGAATAAAACACCACCATTTTTATGCATAAACACTCGACAAAACACTAGTTTTGGAAAAAAATACAACGGAGCGACACGACTCTTCCCGCGTTCCCGTCAAAAAACCATTTTAAGGGTTATTTGGACTCTAAGGCCGCTGCAGCCTCATTCATACCGTTACCGGAATGGGTTTATAGTCATGCTTCTATTAAAATAAACATCGCAGGACTATACACACAGCGCCATCTGACCCCAAACTAAGCAGAGCTTGTGCGATGGAAGTCAGATAACTGATAGAATACATAAATACTTTTTTTTTTTGTAAATACATACAGAACACACCCAGACACTGAACAAAATTTTATTCACAAAATGTTTGCCCTGAGTGGGAATCGAACCCACGACCTCCAGCTCTCAAGGCAGATATACTACCAATGAGCCAATGCCTCTCAGCGCATGCAGGTGAGGATGACACTTGGGGCCGGAGTGATGTTATGTCCGCTCTCCCCCCTATCCACAGCTCCTAATCGTCCAGAAAGGTACCGCCATACTATGACAGCCCTGTTGGTTTATTGGTAGTATCTCTGCTTCAAGAGCTGAAGGGCGTGGGTTCGATTCCCATCCAGAACATACTTTGCGGTACAAACGAATGTTTGTTCTGTATTTATAATAAGTAAAAAAAATAGGATTTAAGTATTCTATCAGTTATCTGACTTCCATAGCACAAGCTTTGCTTTTGGGTCAGATAGCGCTGTGTGTAATTTCCTATGACATTTAATATATTAGTCTTATTGCTATGGTTTCCTCATAAAGTTGTCTTCTTTTTCGTTTTAGGCTCTTAGACTGGAATAGAATTGGCTCTCATCCAAATCCGTTCAGTAGTTTTTGCGTGAAAGATTAACAAACACACATCCATACTCACAAACTTTCGTATTTACAATGTTAGTAGGATGTGGTTGTAGGCGCGTATCTTAACAAACCACCCACTAACATTATAAATGTGAAAGTTTGGATGGATGTTTGTTACTCTTTCACGCAAAAACTATTGAACGGGTTTGGATGTAATTTTGTATGGAAGTAGCTGATACCCTGGATTAACACATAGTGTTACCGCCATAATTATAAATATAGGGTAGGTAGGTCAATGAGCGATAGCTATCCTTCCCCCGCCTCCCCCCTCCTGTTCCTAATTTTTCAAACCACCGCCATTACTGCGATCAAGTGCAACGCGACCGAACATCGGCCGCACTCGTATAAAATAAACAAAAAACTACTACGTGAATAACCCAAAACGCTAAATATTACGAAATCAAACATTCTTCCAACCGCGAGTGTAAGGTGGACGAAGTGCATCTACTGTGCTGCGCAGCCAGGAGTACGAGAGGAATTTCACGAGGTCAAGGTGCGTGGTCTCCAATTTTCCTATTTACCCTTGTGCTATCGCTCATCGTGTATGTATGTAAGCAGCGTGCCTAGCGAATCAAAAAAGATACAGTCCACTTAAATTATTGCCGCTATAAAGCCTTCGGGCACATAACGCATACCGCTCCCGGAGGAGCTGAATTCATTTTGGCGCTTCCACATAGGCTACTTTTTATCCCGAAAACATGTAGCCTGTAACGGCTAGTATACTATATGTATGTTATGATATTAATATATTTGAATGTTTTTTTTTTTTTTATTATTATTATTATACGCTCCACAGACGCTGGGGTCCGTGACCTTTGTCAACTTTAGTTACAAAATTTTTTTATTTTTTTTTTTACAATTTTACATTACAAAAAGAGGAGAGGTTAGTAGGATCTTAATCTAAGGTTAAAGTAGGTACTAGATTGTGTGTATACCGCGAGCAGACCAGCGACCCGCAAGCAGCACCCGATCACGAGTATGACGCATGTGCCAGCCATCGCCCTCCTCAACCATATCTGAGGGAAGAGAGCGACCCGACACACGACGCCGCCGCAAGAAGGAGCCTTCGATGGTGAGCATGAATGCTCGAGGCATACACACAATCCTTATTTCTATTTACATGAGTTTTCGTTTGAAATCGCCTCCTCCCGACTCAAGGCCTCCATCACCGCCGTATTTGAATGTTCAAAGTATATAATTATCTAGTTTATTTCCGCTTAACAGTCGTTCTAGTTCCAACAGTGATGAGGTCTTAAATTAAACTAATTTGACATAGTTTTTGTTTAATTTTTATTTATTGTATACTATACCTACTATATACCTTTAAGTTTTTTTCTATGTTTTATGTTTATTGTTTATTTATTTTTTTGTATGTATGTATTGTAAATTATGTTGAACTGTTGGAACTGGAACGACTGTTAAGCGGAAATAAACTAAATATAAACATTGAACATTCAAAATGAACTTCCGCAAAGTAACGCCTGAATCAATCAATTATGTTGAAATGTGTTTTATGTCGTAAATAAAGTGTTGTCTATTGTCTGTCTATTTATTACACTTAAAAATATACTTAATGTGACAAAAAATTAAATTAAAATAACAAAACTGTACTGTATGTATTATAAGTATGTATTTACAAAAAAAAAAAGTATTTAAGTATTCTATCAGTTATCTGTCTTCCATAGCACAAGCTCTGCTTAGTTTGGGGTCAGATGGCGCTGTGTGTCCTATGATATTTATGATATTTTATTTAAAAAAATCTAGTTAAAATAATCATAAATCTTAAAATCCTCCTCTCTGCAGTAACCACTTTGTCGACACGTGTTTCACCTCTACACGAGGCATCCTCAGGACGTGTTGACTCTTCGAGCGCTTGGTCGTCTTTTGGTCATTCAAAATAAACTTCCGCAAAGTAACGCCTGAGTCAATCAATTATTGATATATTTTTTTCACCAGGGTATCCGACAGTTGCGTATGCACATGCTGGCGGCTCGCGGTTTCAACGTGGTCGCGGTGGACTCCCGGGGCTCGAAGCACCGCGGTCGGATCTGGGAGCACGCCCTCAGGGCCAAGATGGGGCAGGTCGAGCTCGACGACCAGGTCAGTGCCTCCGCAAGTCTTCCAACTGTCTCTTCACACACACTTTGGTTTTCAAGTACAGGGGCTCACCGGAAGACCAGCGCTGGTCATACTCAGTATGACCAGAATTTTGTAACTGTTTGTCTCTGTTTTTGTTTTTGTGTCTTTATGTTACAGAATAAAATCTTTTTCTTTCTTCCTTTCTCTCATTTTTCTGCCCAGTAAGTCACTTGATGGTAGGAATGTGACTTAGAGTGGGAAAAAACGATTACTAAATAATCGAATTTTCTCTCTGTAACATAAATCAATTTGTAAAGAATCGATTAGCTAAAATATAATAATCGTTTTTTTTTCTTACTATTAGTTGGTTCGTTGGTAGAATGTCTGCTTCAAGAGCTGAAGGGCGTGGGTTCGATTCCCACCCAGGACAAACAGTTTGTGGTATAAAATAAATGTTTTTTTTTATGTGGAAAATATTGAGACGAACGAGACGCTCTCCTGATGGTAAGAGATAACGCCTGTCCATGACCATTGCAGCGATACACAGAACTTTGAGTAACAAAACAAAGTCCAGGGCATCGCTGCTTGTTTGTACTGTGTCTGGGTGTACTGTATGTATTTACAACAAAAAAAAGTATTTAAGTATTCTATTAGTAATCTGACTTCCATAGCATAAGCTTTGCTTATTTTGGGGTCAGATGGCGCTGTGTGTAATGTCTTGTGATATTTATTTGAAAAGTTGTATTTTTTTTTGTACAAAATAATTAAATTCGATAATAACTAGAACAACAATCTGTTGGTTTTCAACTTAAATAATGAGGAAATTTGAATAAAATGATTGATTTTTAATATTTATATACAGTTGGCGCCATTTTTCGATTGACAAGTGACATTTTTTTTTTACGTTTAGTGACCACTCGTTTTTTTCATTTATCGCACAGATGGCGCTGTTTGCAAAATTCGATAAAAATGTGCAGTTTGGCTACATTAGTTTAATCCAACAACGCATCTTATCTTTTTTTTTTTTTTAAAAATTAAGTAATGTAATCGATTTTTAATATTTAGAGAATCGATTAATAAAAATTGATAATAAGAAAAAAAATCGATTAATATAAAAATCAATTAAAATTTTCACATCCCTACTATCTGGTAGATCTCATTAGCAGGAAGTCGTCTAGGTAGGTACCACCGCAGCACCGGATATTCTGCCGCCAAGCAGCGGACAGCGGAATCTTAGTAATAGTAATAGGGTCCCGTTTTACCCCTTGGGTACAGAACCCTAAAATTAGAAATATATTTTCATAGTTATATAAATTATTTTCATAAAAATATGACACAATGTATACAAATTTAAAAATGTCAAAATCATATTATACAAACATAATTAGGTGTCACTTAAAACTATTTCAAGTCTCCTCGCGCATCGAGCCCCGGCCGAACGTTCCTGCAATACTGGCCGCGTTTCCCCGTTGGATCGCCAGGGAGATCCGTTGGGCCAGAAACCAGCCCGAACGGGGATCCCGCCCCTTCTCCTTCAGGCGAATCCCCAAATCTTTTCATAGTTTCATTGCATATTTCAGGTGGAAGTGTTACAGTGGCTGGCGAAAGAGACTGGCTGTATAGACATGGAGAGAATCGCTATACACGGCTGGAGCTACGGTCAGTGGCATAACACACACACACACACACACAAACACTCCCCCACCCCCTCCCTACACACACAAACACCACAAACAGATACGACTATTGACTTTTTTAACTTGTAACATTGGCGTTGTCAATAAAATATTTGAACTTTTATTCTTTTTTGTGCTTGACAGGCTAGGTGTTTGACCACAGCTCACCTGTTTGTTAAGTGAAGGTCGAAGATGGTAAAGCACACCTAGCCTGGAAGGGAACTGGCTCTCAAGTGAGGCTGCCGGAACACCGTTAGATGCGATTTTCAACTTGAGGGTGGTAGCTAGAAGGCGAGTACTAGAGAGTACGCTACCACCATGCTATGGTTTCCTCACGATGTTTTTCCTTCACCGGCAGCTCAAGCTCATTGTTGGAGTTTGAACCCACGCCCTTCGGCATGCGAACCTACCGCGCTTACCACTGAGTTGTCATCGCTACCACCACACACACATACATACATACATACACACCGTAGACACACATTTACGATCTCTTAAAAGGTCTGTATTAACCATTTTTTTTCTAATAATTAAAAAATAGTGGTGTATAGTCATTAATATAAATAAGAGTATGACTGTCATATAATTTGTTTAATCTATTCTAGGTGGTTACCTGTCCTTGTTAGGGCTGGCGACGCGTCCGAACATCTTCAAGGTGTGCGTGGCGGGCGCTCCGGTGACGTGCTGGCGGCTCTATGACACGGCGTACACGGAGCGCTACATGGGTGCTCCATCGCGCGCCCCTCACGCCTACAGCCGCGCCAGCGTCCTTGCGCACGCGCCCTTCTTCCCCGACCAGTTCGTATCATATTACTTTACCAAACATTTCAATACTTGACACGTAACACATGACACGATGTCAATACTTGATACGTGATGTCAATACGTGACACGTGATGTTAATATTTGACAAACGATAGCTGACATAACTTCAATGATGTCAATGCTTGACAAGCGGTAGCTGACACTGTACCCCAACGATGTCAATGCTTGACAAGTAATAGCTGGCACTACCCAACAATATCAATACTTGACAAAAGATAGCTGGCACTACACTCAACGATGTCAATACTCAATGTCTTATTTTGACATGTAATCAGTGTTTTAAAACCCATTTAATGACATCTTTAAAATTTTGAAGTGACTTGTAACATTGGTGTTATCAATAAAGTATTTGTATTTGTATTTGTACTTGACAAGCAAAAGCTGACACTGTAAGACAACTATTGATGGATTTGATTGACTTTTTTTTTTAATTCTAATTTTATTATATCAAAGTAATCAATCATTTTTGTTCAAAGTGTAATTACTTACTGTTAGTTAGTAGTAGGTAGTTTTGGTTTTTTTTATGCCGTAAGGTCAAATATGGAGGTCTTCTGTACCTTTTCCATCTATTTACTTATATACCCAAATTTATGCAAAATTAATTATGAACGATGTCAGCAATGCGGTATGTAAAGTTTTTTTTTTGTATTTATTTTATATTTTTTACTGATAGTAAACTTTATTTTAAGAAACTAATTTGAATATTTTGGCTTTCTATACGGTAGTTTAATTCTAATACGTTTTCAAACTACGTGTTCTTTTTATAGTTATGACGTCATGAGTACGGCTAAATATGTAGAATATGCCTTTGCCATACAAAACAAAAAAGTATACAAAACATTTGACACTTTCATTAACTTTGACAACAGAACTGACAAGTTTTTTTTTTAATTTGCCCCATCGGGCAGGCTAACGCTGTAAAGCCATTCTGTCACGTCTTCGGTTTTTACAATTCATGACATAAAGTAAACAAATCTTATGTCATAAAAGCGATATCAGAGTCCAAATAACGTTTCAAGTAAAATAATCCAGATATTTGTATCAATAAACCGAAAAACAACTCGACGTATGTGTATTGAAAATATTATTATGATCGCCGTTGACTTGACATTGACAAGTTTTGTTTTGGTTTGCCAGTCTATGAAAGTTGCCCGATGAGATGACGTCATGAGACATCACTTGAAAGTCAAGTTTGATTTATGTTTTTATTAAAATAAACTCCACCTCATAGTTTACAGAGTTTTAAACGTAAAAATGTTGTACAGAAATGTACTATTTCGAAATGGTTTTGGAAACAGTAAAGTTTTTTTTTTTCTTTACATACCGAATTGACAAGCGACGTAAAGCTTCGCTACGCCAATACTTGTCAAGCGATAGCGGGCCGTGCAACACATTGAAATGATCTTTATTTTCTTGCAGGGAAGGTCGCCTGTTGATCATCCACGGCTTGGCTGATGAGAACGTCCATTTCTGTCACACTGCCGCGTTGTTATCAGAACTGGTGCGACTCGGAAAACCGCATAGAGTGCAGGTGAGAATAAACGTCGTCCATGTCAAATAAATCTTATGTCATAGCATCATAAAAGCGATATCAGAGTCCAAATAACATTTAAAGTAAAATAATCCAGATATTTGTATTAATAAAGCGAAAAACAACTTGACGTATGTGTATTGAAGAGATTATTATGGTCGCCGTTGACTTGACATTGACAGATTTTGTTTTGGTTTGACATTGCTTCTTTAGTCTATGAAAGTTGCCCTACTAGGTGACGTCATGAGACATCATTTGAAAGCCAAGTTTGATTTATGTATTTTATTAAAATAAACCCCACCTCATAGTTTACAGAGTTTTAAACGTAAAAATATTGTACAGAAATGTACTATTTCGAAATGGTTTTGGAATCTTGGTGGTAGAACTCCTTAGCAGGAGGTCGTCTAGGTAGGTACCACCGCAGTACCAGTTATTCTGCCGCTAAGCAGTAGTGTGTAAACATTACTGTGTTCCGGTTCGAAGGGTACTGCAGCTAGCGAAATTACTGGGCAGTTGAGACTAACCATCGAAAGTCTCAAAGTAATGAGCGCCAAAGCAGTGATGCCCTGGACTTTGTTTTGTTACACAAAGTTCTGTGTATCGCTGTAATGGTCATGGACAGGCGTTATCTCTTACCATCAGGAGAGCGTCTCGTTCGACTCATTACTTCTTACATAAAAAAAACAGTAAAAATTTTTTTTTCTTTACATACCTACCGAATTATTTTCAATGGCTCATCTCAACTTTTCCAATTTCAGATATACCCCGGCGAGCGGCATTCATTGAGAGCAATGCACGCTGCAAAGCACTACGAAGCCACCTTACTGCACTTCCTACACGAAAATCTGTAAACTGTATATAAAAAACTAACTTTGCTAGCGTATCGACCCAAGATATGTCTAGGTTGGCTTGGAGGTTGACCTCACTGCTAAAATTTCTTTCTGATCAGGTCAAGGACAATCATTATATCCATCATCAGTGTTTTGGTATTCAAAGTTTTGGGTACCGCTGCAACGGTCATGGACTGCGTTGTCTATCACCATCAGTGTTTTGTTACTCAAAGATTCTGGGTACCGCTGCAATTGTAATGAACAGGCGTTGTCTCACCATCTGTGCTTTGTTACTCAAAGATTCTTGATAACGCTGCAATAGTCATGGCCTTTTGTTATCTCGTACTTTCAGTATTTTGTTAATGAAAGTTCTGTGTGCCATTGCAATGGTCATGAACAGGCGTCTTCTTTTAACATTAGTGTTTTGTTACTCAAAATTCTGTACACCGCTGCAATAGTCATTGCCTTTTCTTTATCTAGTACCCATAGGTATTTTGGGAATTAAAGTTTTGGGTACCACTTGACTGCAATGGTCATAAACAGGCGTATTTTTAACCGTTAGTGTTTTGTTACTCAACATTCTGAGTACCACTGCAATAGTCATGGCCTTTCGTTATCTTGTACCATCATTATTTTTTTAATTAAAGTTCTGTGTACCAATACAATGGTCATAAACAGGCGTCAACTTAAAGTTTTGGGTACCTCTGCAATGGGGCAAGCGTTATCTTTTTACAACAATGTTTTATTGGGAAATCTTGTACATAATTATGTCAAATTTAATCTAATTAAGTATGTAGCTTTTGAGACATGAAACAAATAACTTGTCTCGACAATTATATCAGCAAAATTGAGTAATAATTTTATTTAGTATTAATATTTTTAAAGCTTTTCTTTTTTTGTTTTAGGCATCCCACTTGTGCATTTACCAGTGTCAAGGGTTTCAATGTTTTCAAAAGAAGTCTAAGTCACAGTCACGCAAAGTAAGTCAATGTCGAGTCCAGTCATTCCGTAATAGTGTTCGCTTTATTAAAGCTTGGAGTGTTGAAGGAAAGACGAGCCATGTTTTACAACATTATATTACAATGTCACACCCACGCGCGTAATTTAATACTTTACAAATAAAGCACCACAAATTATATACACAAACCCTTGATAAAACACAAATAAAAAAAAATTAAATAATGCAGTAACACGATTTTTCCACGTTTTCGAGTTGTTTACAAAACTTCATAAAAGTCGACAATACTTCACTAGGCCGTGGACTGGACTTGATTAAGATTTACATTATATGACTTTGACTGTGACTTAAGATTCACTTGATTTAATAGAATAGATAACTCTTACTGTTCACACTGAAATTAAAATCATATAAAATTCAAATATATTGCAACATGTGGCGGCCTTATTGCTTAGAGCGATGTCTCACAGGCAACCTTAATACATAACATATCGAAATTCTTGACGCTGGTAAATGCACAAAGTACGATGCCAAAAGGAGATATTCTGCGGCAAGCAGTAGTGTGTAATCATTATTGTGTTCCGGTTCGAAGGGTACATGGAGTACTCTACATACGACTTTGGTCATGTGACTTATTTTGTATTAAGATACATTTTTTTTCTAATTAAGAATATTTAATTTGCCTTAAAGTTTACTTTATAATTGTCCAGTCAGCAGGAATAAAACGAGACTTTTCCTCTACAAAATGTGGTTTAGTAACAATTTTGAAATATTAGGTTTGTACTCTGATGAACAAGTATAAATTTAAAAAAAACATTACACTTAATACTAAATTTCGAATCGATCGATTCGAAGTTATTATGGCTGCCGTTGACTTGACATTGACAGATTTTGTTTTGGTTTGCCATTGCTTTTTTTAGACACTAAAAGTATCCCTATACTGCCTACTATGTACGTCATTAGAGGTCAAATGTAAGTCAAGTTTATTTTATTAAAATAAACCACATCTCATAGTTTAAAGTGTTTTAAACGTAAAAATAATGTACAGAAATGTACTATTTCGAAACGGTTTTGGAATCAGTAAAGTATTTTTTTTCTTTACATACCGAAATTTTGAAATGTGTATTTAGTATGGATGTAGGTATGCTTATGAAATTGTTTTCAAATAAAATGTCGAAAGAAATAAATAAAAATATTCATTTAATTAATAAATATAGCTTATAAGACTACACTTAGTTTTTAAAGTAATCGATCATTTTGGTCTGTTTTTATTTCACATAGTGTGTGAGTTTTGTGTGTAATATCTCGAAGGTTGTCTCAGTATTTTTTTCTCTCAAAAATTTCGAGTCATATTGGCGTAAAAATGAAAATTTGTGTACAAAATCTTTAATTATCAATTTTTTTTTGAAGTGGGACTACGTCATGTCGCATTCACTAAGTAAAAAGTTGGGTAAAATTCCTTACTGACTGGACTATAAATAGATTTACACTTAAGTATTTTTGTAGCGATGATAGCTCAGTGGTTAGCGCGGTAGGTTCGCATGCCGAAGGGCGTGGGTTCAAACCCCAACAATGAGCTTGAGCTGCCGGTGAAGGAAAAACATCGTGAGGAAACCAAAGCATGGTGGTAGGGTACTTTAGTACTCGGCTGGCTAGCTACCACCCTCAAGTTGAAAATCTGCCGCCAAGCATCTAACGGTGTGTTCCGGCAGCCTCACTTGAGAGCCAGTTGCATTCCAGGCTAGGTGTGCTTTACCATCTTCGGCCACACCTTCACTTGACATCAGGTGAGCTGTGGTCAAACAACTAGCCTGTAAACCATTAAAAAAAAAAATGTACACCGATATGTTATTTGGAATCGATAAAACTGGTATTAACGGTAGCAAACGTCGAATTTGTCGATCGGGGATGCTAGCATGTCAATTTGCGTGGATATACGTGTTATGTAACAATAGAGAAATTTATGCGGCTACCCCTGGCGTAAGTAAACGGTTAATTTTAAAAAAAATCTCCACGTTATTTTTCGCAAATTCACATAACTTATCGAGTTTTCAAAATGGACTACTCTCATTTTGTAAAAGAAATTATCAATTTTTTTTTATCGATGTAAACGATAGGAAATGTTTGTTATGTTGGACAGCGCCCCTTGTGGTAATAAATGGAAACCTTTTAAAATATATCTACGTACTACCTACGTAATTTTCGACGAATTAATATGCTAGAGTCACTACTGCATAGACAGTGTAGAGTTATAAAAATAAACTACCCGCATTCTGTAAATAATTTTTTTTTCGAATTTGTCAATTTATTGTCACAGTAAGTACTTGCGCTACTGTATAAAAATTATTGAGTTTTCAAATTGCAAAACTACCCGCATATTGTAAATTTTTCTTTTGTAAATATTTTTATATACATTGTTATGAATTTAATTAAATATTTTCAAGTTACTGCACATCTTATGCTTATGTTTTTTTTACGAACGTGAACTAGACGATCTTATCGAAGATGGTAACATTAACGTAACAGGTTTTTGTTAGGATAAATTTGAACTTCAACGACATCCATGATCTGATATATTATATATATCTACATTCTACATATTATGTTTGTTTTGATGCGCGCCTACAACCATGTTCTTTACTGAGGGGTTGGCTGGCAGAAAATGCTTTAGCATTAAGTCCTCCCTTTGTACATATTTTTCTATAAAGTGTGCAACAAAGAATTAAATAAATCCATCTCACTAATATTATAAATGTGAAAGTTTGGATGGATGTTTGTGACTCTTTCACGCAAAAACTACTAAACGGATTTGGATGAAATATGGTACGGAGGTAACTGAGACCCTGGATTAACACATAGGCTACTTTAACGGGTAACACCGCGGGGCGCAGCTAGTGCTACTTATATGCTTTTTGTTGGGTTCTTCTCCCGGGCTATATCGTAGAGAACACTACTGATAATAATACTTGGTGGTAGATCTCCTTAGCAGGAAGTCGTCTAGGTAGGTACTACCGCAGTACCAGATATTCTGCCGCCAAGCAGTAGTGTGTAAGCATTACTGTGTTCCGGTTTGAAGGGTAGTGCAGCGACATTACAGGGCTGTCAAGACACCATCGAAAGTCTCAAAGTAATGAGCGCCAAAGCAGCGATGGACTTTGTTTTGTTAGGTAGGTACTTAAAGTTCTGTGTATCGCTGCAATGGTCATGGACGTGCGACATCTCTTACCATCAGGAGAGCGTCTCGTTCGTCTCATTACTTTTTACATAAAAAAAAAAAAGCTCCAGCGCTCGGAACCGTACGATAATTTCATCATTGCGTACGATGATACTACTATCGTAAGCAGATTGTACGATAATTTCCATCGTGATGCAAGAGAGAATTACACTGATAGCCCAACAGCAAATATGATAGTTTTTCGCTGTCAGAACTATCTATTGGAAAGAAAGAAAATGGTTTTTTATTCTGTAACACCACAGAACACACAAAAACAAAAAAACAATAAACAGTTACAAAATAGGGGCTCACCTCAGCATAATACTGGTACATACTAAGTATGACCAGCGCTGGTCTTCCGGTGAGCCCTTGTCGGTCAGCAAAATAAACATAACAAAAACAAAAACGAAATTGAAAACGCAAACAAACTGTTAATAACTTCTCCCGAAATGACATACTAGACAAACTAGACAAACCTAGAAATGACAATACAAAAACAACATTGGGCTCATTTCTTTCTTAGGAACTTAGGATGCCGCTTCATGTCTCGTTCATTTCATTGGTTGCGTCTACCAATCAGCGATCGCTATCTAGCCTGGAATGGAACTGGCTCAAATGAGGCTGCTGGGAAAAAAGCCTTTAGGTGCTTGGCGGCAGATTTTCAACTTGAAGGTGGTAGCTAGCGAGCCGAGTACTAGAAAGTACCTTAACACCATGTTTTCTACGTAACTCGTGCTCACAGGCCACGTTGCTTAGTTTGGGGGCAACCCTGCAAATGGTTTGTGTTTATTGTTTGGTAATAAATTATTAACAGCAAACACAACTTAAAAACAGTGGGCAGGCAGTGGGGCAGGGCTCAAGCTGCAGAGTGAGGAACCTTCTAACAATGCGCGCCATGTCAAGGATCACTGCCATTTGGAGCTGACCCTTGACTCTAGCGTCTAGCGAGAGCCTCTTAAGATGTCAGTCGAGACTCTTCGCTATAAGACCGTTCACCGTGACAACTAGCGGGACAATGATCGTCGAATCAACATCCCACATGGCGGTTATCTCGTGAGCCAAGTCAAAGTACTTGCCGAGCTTGTCCTTCTTGGTTTTTACGAGATTCTCGTCATGTGGGATGGTGATGTATTGGGTTATTATTGTTAAAACACGGCGAAGGAAAGGTTAAAAAGAATGACAATGTACTTTCGTGTGAGAGAGGCGTAAGCAATTACAAATTTCGATTGTGTTCGTAATTTATTGTGTATTGTAATTTGACCCTTAAAGGGCACGAATATTGTAATTTTGCTTTTTATAAATAGGTGATTGTAAAAAAATATACAATAAAATAATATATTAAAATGATTTGTGGTTTTACTCTTTTGTTTTATGGGAATTATGGTTTGCCAAACATAACTTAGTCAATCATTACTTTTACTTTAAAAAAAACAGTAAAATGATGTAGGTATTTCTAGCACGCCAAAGCCATAATATTCTTTAAAATATCTGCTTCAAGACGTGTAAGACGTGGGTTCGATTCCCACCAGAACAAAAAATTAATCTAACGTTTGTTCTGTGTCTGTGTGTTTGTTCTGTATGTATTATAAGTATGTATTTTTTACTTAGTTTGGGACTAGACAGCGCTGTGTAAAATATATATTTGTAGCGATGATAGCTCAGTGGTTAGCGCGATAGGTTCGCATGCCGAAGGGCGTGGGTTCAACCCCCAACAATGAGCTTGAGCTGCCAGTGAAGGAAAACTTCGTGAGGAAACCATAGCGTGGTGGTAGGGTACTCTCTAGTACTCGGCTGGCTAGCTACCACCCTCAAGTTGAAAATCCGCCGCCAAGCATCTAACGGTGTGTTCCGGCAGCCTCACTTGAGAGCCAGTTCCATTCCAGACTAGGTGTGCTTTACCATCTTCGATCACACCTTCACTTAACATCAGGTCAGCTGTGGTCAAACATCTGGCCTGTCAACCACAAAAATATATATACATATATATATATATATGATCGAAAAAAGGAAATGAAACAAAGGTTTATTCATATAATTTATTTGGATAATAGATTATGATTGCAAGTTTATTATACAGCTTACAGATTAAGAAAGTGCTCGCACTACAAAATTTTGAAATTATACTACCTGCGTCTCTTATCTACATATTTAGCGCGTTTGTAAATTTTTGCCCGACGGAGCAAAAACCACGGAAAATAAATAATCGAAGCTACAACGAAGGATTTCACTTTAGCAATCAATATCACATACATTAAAATTTTGAATAGGTACATAATTAAATTTATAGCCCGGCAGCAAAATATTATAAAACCGTAAATTAGTTTAATTTATTTACCTCGACGTTTCGTCGCATGTTGCAACAGCGTGGTTAAAGTAGTTTTATTTACTTACCGCCACGTTTCGGCTGTGATATTACCATGGTTATTGTAACATGACCGAAGTCAAAGTAAATAAATAACTAATTTGATCACTGTTATTGTAACAATACCGAAACGTCGAGGTAAATAAATAAAACTAATTTGACCGCGGCTATTCTAATATGGCCGAAATGTCGAGGTATTTAAATTAAACTAATTTATTGTGTTTTTGCGCGCAACTACTAAAGTCCCGATGATAAATATAATAGTACGTATATATACGCAAGTTGTATTATCTTTATCAATTTCTTTATTTATTACTTTCATTTCATTGGAGATACTTTACTGTCCAAGAAAATAGTAATTTTCAGGATTTAGTTTAATTTATTTACATTCCTAATCATCTCTTGACAATATTATATTACAATGTGTCGTACGATTTAGTTCCGTTAGGGGTTAATGTTAATACAGTAAAAGCTCTTTATTCGCAGGGAATACGTTCTATAAATATGCCGCGACTACAGAAACCGTGGAATGGTAATTAGTATGGAATCATAGGGAATACGTTCTAACATTCCAAAATATAACCAATATGGATCAAAATAAAACCAGCTTTAAAAACAAGAGTTTAAAAATCATTGTTTTGTCGGTTTTGAAAAGTCTTTAAATTCAGATTGATATTGGGCTGTAGCATTCATAAATAATTTGCCGTTTCAAAATAAGTCATTCGACAATGGTTTTTATACAGTGGCAGTAAGTTTGAAATTAGTCCACTCGGTTACATCTTTTATAAAAGCCGCCTCGGCACGTACCGACAGTGCATACATACTCAAAAGATGCCGATACGTTAATAAATGACCCAATTCTTTTCTGTTTACCGATTACATCCGCGAATAATGAATTTTTTAGCCGCGAATACAGGAACAGTGTTCCAATTTTTCACCCGTGAAAACGCAAATAAGGAACTTTTACTGTAATAATACAGCAACACCTAAGACAAAACTATTGCTACCTAAGAGGGGTAGGAGTTTTGGCGGGAACGCGGGAAGAGTCGTGTCGCTCCGTTGTATTTTTATCCAAAACTAGTGTTTTGTCGAGTGTTTATGCATAAAAATGGTGGTGTTTTATTCATAAAGTGACGAATTACAAGCGCGAGTGTGGGAAAATGATATAATGTGGTGAAACATGAGTTTTCGTGTTGCTTCCAAAACTCCATCGAAGCTTTATAAAGCTTCGAAAGTCGCCACTACTTTACTAAAGCATGACTGGACTTGACTGACACGGGCTGGACTTGACTAAGACTTTACTTTGACTATAACTAGCTACAAGGACACTTATTTAACTTGAAAATATATAAATACTTGACACTGGCAAATGCTAAAATGCGACGCCAAAACCATAGAAAAAAAAAAGAGGGGTAGGTACGCGGAGACTACTTCTTCAGTGTAGATCTTCTATGGATGGCACTTAACATGTTTTTGGATTTTTTTGGCGGGAACGCGGAAAGAGTCGTGTCGCCCCATTGCATTTTTCCAAAACGTGTGTTTTTCCAGTGTTTATGTATAAAAATAGTACTATTTAATTCATAAAGTGCTGAATTACAAGCGCGAGTGCAGGAAAGTGATACAATGTGGTGAAACATGATTTTTTGTGTTCCTTCCAAAACCCCAACGAAGCTTATAGTAAAGTCGCCACTACTTCACTAAAGCATGACTTGAGTGACACGGACCGGTCTTGACCAAGACTGGACTTTGACTACGTTTTAACTTATGAAACTTGATAATGTCAAAACACTTGACACTGACAAATGCTCAAAATGCGATGCCAAAATCAGAGAAGAACATGTACATGGAACATGACAGCCCCGTTGGCTCATTGGTAGTATATATGCTTTAAGAGCTGTAGGGCGTGGGTTCGATTCCCACTCAGGGCAAATATTTTGTGAATAAACAAATTAATGTTTTTTCTGTGTCTGGGTGTTCTGTATGTATTATAAGTATGTATTTACGAGAAAAAAATGTATTTGTGTATTCTATCAGTTATCTGACTTTCATCGCACAAGCTTTGCTTAGTTTGGGGCCAGATGGCGCTGTGTGTACTGTATAGTCCTCCGATATTTATTTATTATTTATGTTTTTGGTATATAAAGTGACTTTTTGCGATAGGGACATTCTGCGAGGAAACCTTTATAAGCCTAGTAATTATATATATATTTTTTTAATTATATTTTATTCGTTAAATGTGTCTTTAGTTAGTTTCCAATTTTCAATAGTAACTTGACACTGGCGCAATGCACAATTTGCGATACCGAGGAAAAGTATGCAAAAGTGAGTGGATTTTGTGTGTGGCGCGCGGCGGGAGGGGCGCGCGCTATGGCGGCGTCATGCTGCCATACTCAGGGGAAGCGCCTCGGCCTGCAACAAGAAACACCAAGCATTCGTAGGCAGTGTTACCAGATACACCGTTATTACAGGAGATCTGCCGTATTTTCACGCCGTTGGGAAGCTTTTACTTGGTGGTAGATCTCCTTAGCAGGAGGTCGTCTAGGTAGGTACCACCGCAGTACCAGTTATTCTGCCGCTAAGCAGTAGTGTGTAAACATTACTGTGTTCCGGTTTGAAGGGTACTGCAGCTAGCGAAATTACTGGGCTGTTGAGACTAACCATCGAAAGTCTCAAAAGTAATGAGCACCAAAGCAGCGATGCCCTGGACTTTGTTTTGTTCTCAAAGTTCTGTGTACCGCTGCAATGGTCATGGACAGACGTTATCTCTTACCATCAGGAAAGCGTCTCGTTCGTCTCATTATTTTTTACATTAAAAAAAAAAGTTACACTATCTCCGGGTCACAGACTACTTTTTATCCCTATAGTCCCACGGGAACAGGAACCACGCGGGTGAAGCTGCGAGGCGTCCACTAGTACTATTATAAAGAGGAAAGATTTGATTGTTTGTTTATTTGTATTGAATAGGCTCCGAAACTACTGGACCGATTTTAAAAATTCTTTCACCGTTGGGAAGCTACACTATCCCCGGTTGCATAGGCTACTTTTTATCCCTGTATTCCCATGGGAACGGGAATTATGCAGGTGAAACCGCGAGATGTCTGCTAGTACTATCATAAAGAGGAAAGATTTGATTGTTAGTTTGTTTGTATTGAATAGGCTCCGAAACTACTGGACCGATTTCAAAAATTCTTTCACCGTTGGGAAGCTGCACTATCTTCGGGTGATATAGGTGTATACCGTGTTTAGTACGGGATGATGTATTAGTTATTAGTATTTTATTATCTGTGTTACTGACCTCGGCCTCTGCCACGGCCTCGCCCCCTGCCCCTCCCGCGGCCGCGTCACCTCCTTCCATCGCCCATCCCCACCATATCTGCAATATAAATTATAAACTTCATTTATTATATCGACTAAAAGTGCTCGTTATATTAATAACAAGATAAATTAAAAAACCCAGATGTATAGTATTCTGCTAGTCAATCCGATTAATTTGATTTGAGTTCTGAAACAATTTGTAATCCGCCATTTTGTGGCGTCGGCCATCTTGGACCGATTTACATCAAACATAGATAAGAACACTTCAGACTAATTCACCTTCCAAACAAAACCAAAATCAAGATCGGTTCATCCGTTCGGGAGCTACGATGCCACAGACAGACACACACACAGACACGTCAAACTTATAACACTCCGTCGTTTTTGCGTTGGGGATTAAAAGCAGATAAAAATAACCGATAAAAAACTGAGTAACTTTGTATTTATTTTGACAGCTGTCGAACTTTCTGCAATTAGCGTTACATTTATTGTCTGTGACTAAAGAAAGCTAGTAACGCCATCTATGGTGGAAAGCAGCGTATTATCTCATGAGACATTTTTTCTATTTTGTTTTTGGCGTCGCACTTTGTATATGTATTATGTTTAAAATGTTTTTTATTTATTTTAACTCTCTTATCAACACACCCCGTCCTTAGCTTCGTAAAATCCTCTCCGTATTAAGGTTGCCTGGAAGAGATCGCTTTTAGCATTAAGGCCGCTAATTGCTCCATTAGTGTTAAGTTTACATTGTTATAATCGTTTGTGATTGGTGTGAACAATAAAGAGTTATGTTATTATTTGTGCAGTTTTTTTAGCTGACAAGCTAGGTGTTTAACGACAGCTCACAGTGACAGTGTGGTCGAAGATGGTTAATCACACACAGCGCTGGAATGGAACTGGCTCAAACGAGGCTACTAGAACACACTGTTAGGTGCTTGGCGGCAGATTTTCACCTTTTTTTTTTTGAAGTTGGGTTTACTTGTTTTTAGGGTTTGTTTATTGAAGGTGATAATAACCGTTTCCTTTCTAACTATACAAACAGCTTACCTATATTGGTGGTGGTCTTTTCCAAATAGGCGAGCGGGCCTTGGAGAGGGGCGGAGTACCCGCGTCCCAGGAACATGCCCGGAGACACCATGCTGGACTGCATCTAAGGACACGACACTCAGGTGATGGTGTTACACATAAGCAAATTAATAAAAAAAAAATTAAGCTACGTGTTTGACCACAGCTCAGCTCACATGTTAAGTGACGGTGTGGTCGAAAATGGTAAAGCACACCGAGCCTGGAATGGAACTGGCTCTGATTGATGATAGTAAGTGATAACTTAGTTATAAAGGATTACGATAATGTCAATAAATTACAAGATACGCATGCAAAACCAAATTAAAGTTAATCTAAGTCTAATAAATTTAAAAAATAATACATACCTTGAAAAAAATGGTGCTCTATTTAAGAAGCAGTGTTCTAGGAAAAAAAAGTACTAAAACACAAATTCAAAAAAAATCAATTATATTTTTTTATTAGAACTACTACTTAAAATTAATAATAAAGTAATTTAGGAGAAAAAAAAAACATATTTTCTAGCATAGCTTTAGATCCTAATTTAAAAATAAAAACTTAAGATATAAAAAACATTTTTTGCTTATATCAGATCAAAAATACGTATAAATTTAATACTGGGGAGTCAGTTTTCAAAATGGCTCAGCTAGGTAAACTAGGTTGAATAGCGACTAATTCCCAGCATACGTTTTGTCATCTATTTACAATTGTACAACTGTAAAAACCATTGTTGCAAGTTAAATTAGATTTTATAATGGCCGATCAGCTGATCGAATTAGTATGAAAGTCGATTTTTTTACAAATTCTATTTTTTAACATTGACATAACATTTATAAAAACATGTTAACCTATTCTATTTTGACCGCGCGCTTACTAAAAGGGCGCTAGGGTAATGATTGCACACGGGCATTGATGACACCAAATGAGTTTTCTTCGGTACATCTAAGATGTGTACAAACTTATATACAAGGTTACAAGCATAAGGTGCACTAAGCCGAAAGGGGATGAATGCGCTTAAAATCGTGAACAACTTTTTACTAAACACAACTCAAAAATAATGAAAGAAAAATACAGTAAGTCCCGTACAAAAAGTACGTGACTCTGTGACTCTTGATAATTGCATAGAGCAGCGTTTTTTTGTCGTATTTACAGTTGTGCCTATAATAAACGTTATAAAATACCAATGCTAAATATTGTTTACCCAAAAGTGTAGCTGTTGATACCCAATCGATAAAATCAACATGGAAGACACAGCCAACAATAAAAAAAAAAAACTACAATGATTTGGCTTAGTACACCGCAAGCTTAAACCTGTAAATAAATTCAAGACAGTTTTCTTGTAAATATTATAAAATACGTAACATTAATGTTTGCAAATATATGCACCAATAATAATAAATTAGTGCCTATTTGTAACAGACTTCTAAAAGGATTCTAATTTAATGTATTAGTGTGCCTATTTTACAGTTAATGCACTGTTTAAACAACGTATACGACAAAGGCACTTTATACAGAAATTAATGAACAATGGAAATGCAGCCTTATTTTGATATACAGCTTTCCGAAACATTTAGTTATATATCAATACCTAACATTAATTTGAGGACAACGTCCTTGTAGTGGTTACTTTGCTAGAAGCTTCTACGGAGTTTTGGAAACAACACGGAAAAATATGTTCCACCACATTATATCAGGTTCCCGCACTCGCCTATGTAATTCGGTACTTTATAAATAAAACACTACCATTTTTATACATAAAAACATTCTAAAAACTCAAGTTTTGGAACATATAATGTGGCGACATGCGGAGATTCAGAATGTGCGCTTTTTAAATGTGCGTTTTGCAATTGGGGCACTTCCCGAAACGTTTATTTCTCTTAAACAGCACTTCTTATAATGGGGACTTTTCAAAACGAACACATAATTTATAGGTTATGTCTAAACTAACATATTTAATATCAAAATAATATTTCAGTACTAAGTATTCGCTCAGGTATATTTTCAACATTTTTATTTTGGCAAGTACCCGTTATTACAGAGAAATGCACGTTTTGGTAAGTGCGCCAACAGCAAAATGAAGATTTCGGTACGGTGGTTAGAATTTTTTCAACATTTTCACTATGGAAAGTGCCTGTTATCAAAAGTGCTCCTTGAGATAAATGCACGTTTGGTAACTGCGCCAACAGCAAAATGAAGATTTCGGTACGGTGGTTAGAATTTTTTAACATTTTCACTATGGAAAGAGCCTGTTATCAGAAGTGCTCCTTGAGAGAAATGCACTTTTTGGGAAGTGTACATACTACAAGTGTACATTCTGAACCTAGTCCAATTTTTCCGCGTTCCTGTCAAAACTGTGTTGGTAAGCTATCTCCTGTTGACGTTAGCGGGGTATGCGGGCGGGAGCGCGGGTCGCGGTACCTGTTGTTGCATCGCCTGCTGCTGAAGCGCGGCCTGCTGTGCAGCAGCTGCCGCCGCCATTTGTTGCGCCTGTCAAACAACACATTTTTTTCTTTGTTTTTGGCACCACACTTCATTCATCTTGCCAATGTCAACTGTTTAGTTTTTTATTAAAAATTTAGCATTTAATCATCGCGCCTAGTGTTAAGCGAACATGCGGTCTGCGATGGAGCACGCTTGCCTAAAAACGAATTCACGACCTTTTTTGAATTTAATGTTTAAGGTGGTATGATTTCCATACAAATAAATGTTTGCCATTTATGGACAAATGGAGCGTAATTTTACAGCGAAATCACATCTACTAGCATTTATTTTGGACTTTATTTGCGTTAAATTACAATTGCTTGAATAAAACAGTAGATTATTGGCATAAAATTAAATTTATCAATGATTAATGAATTTAGGATTTTTGCTAATAATCTACTAATTTGCTAATAGTCTACTGTTTTATTCAAGCAATTGTGATTTACCGCAAATAAATGCCAAAATAAATGCCAGTAGCTGTGATTTCACTGTAAAATTACGCTCCATTTGTCCATAAATGGAAAAAAAATTGTTTGTATGGAAATCGTACCACCTCAATGTTCTTTTTTTATATTTTCGTTTGCTCGGAAACCTCGCTGTTTCATTGGAGTAGTGCGTTTAGTTGGGCTAAGGGTCATGGAGTCGGATTTTTTAATTGTAAATTTTGTTTTTTTTACCTGGACGCTTTGCTGTACGCTGCACGGCTGCCGCGGCGAGGGCGCCTGTTGTATCGGCTGTGGGGGCGGTTGAGATGGTTGTTGTTGCTGTTGTTGGCATTTGTTGTACACAGTGTGGCCCTAAGGAAGTTAAACAATACATTTACTTTGAACCATCCAAACACAGGCTTCAGGGGTGATACACCCCTGGTTTTTAAATAACAAATTAATTTTATATATATTAGTGTATTTTTAGTTATTCTATGTATTAGTTATTTATGTTATAATTATATATTTTCCTATGTGCATATCCCCGTTATTGACATTTTTTTTTTTATGTAAAAGTGAGACGAACGAGGCGCTCTCCTGATGTTAAGAGATAACGTCTACCCATGACCATTGCAGCGATACACAGAACTTTGAGTAACAAAACAAACTCCAGGGCATTACTGTTTTGGCGCTCATTACTTTGAGACTTACGATGGTTAGTATCAACAGCCCAGTAATTTCGCTAGCTGCAGTACCCTTCAAACCGGAACACAATAATGTTTGCACACTACTGCTTGGCGGCAGAATATCTGGTACTGCGGTGGTACCTACCTAGACGACCTCCTGCTAAGGAAATGTACCACCAAGTAAGTACATACCCCATCTTTTCTTCCTCTGATCCTTTCCGTCCTAAGGTTGTCTGGAAGAGATCGCTTCTAGCGATTGTTTGTCAGTACTATCTCAGAATAAAAGCGTATAAAATGTCCAAACGTAAATACAACAAAAAACTCTACAAATGTACTAACGGTACATTTCGATCCTATAAGCGGGGGCCTCTGTAAATCAGACCACTACAATGTTCATCATCACCATTTCAGCCGTAGGACGTCCACTGCTGGACATAGGCCTCCCTCATTGATTTCCACAAAGACCTGTTGGAAGCGGCTCGTATCCAGCGCGTTCCTGCTTCTTTACTAGGTCGTCTGTCCACCTTATGGGTGGACGTCCTACGCTGCGCTTGCCGGTCCGTGGTCTCCATTCCAGAACTTTGCAGCCCCATCGGCCATCAGTTCTGCGTGCTATGTGCCCTGCCCACTGCCACTTCAACTCGCTAATCCGTTGGGCTATGTCGGTAACTTTGGTTCGTCTACGGATCTCTCCATTTCTGATTCGATCTCGTAGGGAAACTCCGAGCATGGCCCTCTCTTGAGCTCACCAAGGCACATAGTCAGAGACCACGTTTCAACTATAAACTAGAAACTATAATTTTAAACCTGTCTAATTGGAAAACTGGATAAATGAAAACCAATTTGCATATTGTCTTTTTAACTATTCTGTATGTATTATAAGTATGTATTTACAAAAAAAAAAGTATGTATTCTATCAGTTATCTGACTTCCATCACACAAGCTCTGCTTAGTTTGGGGCCAGATGGCGCTGTGTGCATAGTCCTACGATATTTATTTATTTATTTAAATGGTACAAAATTCTTGGTCCCTTGAGATCCCAATTAACCAGGTTTCACTGTATATAATTTCTATAGTAGGATGTTCACGTCAAACACTGGTACCTGCAGGTCGGCCAGCAAGCTCTGCCATTGTGTGATTTTGTCGTAATGCCTCCTCAGCAGTTCCTCCTTCCGCTGCAGCTCGCACTTCAGCTCGTTGTTGTCCTCCTTCACCAGCAGTTCAGGTTTCATCGCCGAGAGGAGGAACCTGTCATATTCTTATCGTTAAGGTGGTACGATTTCCGTACAAAAATTTTTTTGTCATATAAGGACAAATGGAGTATAATTTTACAGTGAAATCACAGCTACTGGCATTTACTTTGGTCTTTATTTGCGGTAAATCACAATTGCTTGAATGAAACTGTAATAATTCTATGCCTTGAATATTCAAAATGTTAAAAATGTAACTAAAGTTGACAAAGGTCACGGACCCAGTCTGTGGAGCGTGTAATTATAAAAAAAAAAAAATGAACTTCCGGAAAGTAACGCCTGAATCAATCAATTAATTCTTTTCTTTATTTTTGGCATCGCACTTTGTGCATTCTACCAATGTCATATTATCAAATGTCTCAAGATAAAATTGAGAAAAATTATTTGGTAAGTTTCAAAAGGTAATTATAAAAATTGATGCAATAAGTAAGTTATGAACCTTTTCTGCAAGAAGAAGGCCTCCATTTGTCGCGCAAGGTCGATGAACCTCTCGACTTCCACCTTCACCTCTTCTTTCTCCACGCACGGAGAGGCCTCTTGCTTCGTGAGAACATTCAGACATGCCTGCGAACAGAACACCAAGTATAAACCAACTAAAATCAAACCCATTCGTACACTTGCTGTCAAATATTTTATAAAATCTCTTACACATTCTCTCACAACACATACACACGCATTCTCTCACACACACACACACACACTCTCCTCTCTCTCTTTCTCTCACACACACACACACACACACACACACACACACCTCATGCACATAATTATATACTTTTCTGCATTCCTTGCTTATTCATTTGTTAGCATCAAATCATATAGTTAAAAAAATAGTACAAGTTCTCTATCACTACATAGTATAAAACAAAGTCGCTATTTTTGTCCGTCTGTTTGTCTGTATGCTTAAATCTTTAAAATTACGCAACGGATTTTGATGCGGTTTTTTGTAATAGGTAGAGTGATTCAAGAGGAAGGTTTTTATGTATAATAACATCTATTAAATAATGGAGAAATACTGTTATTTTCAGGGTTTCTAATGTGGTGTCGTAAATTCTAACATTTCTTGCCGCTTACATTGCGTACGCAGGCTTAACCTTACAGGATTTATAAAAATAATGTACTAAGTATTGTACACTTTGAAAAGGTCTACAGAAAAGTCCGCGATGGTATATGTCTATCTCTTATCGATATCCCACAAAACCATTTTTTGTCATTTACTTTTTACGGCAAATAATAGCTAATTTTCGAAGCGATTTTAAGCACTACAACATTATTCCTTATTTAATTAAATACTATAAATAGATTGTTGATTTAACATAGATTTATATGGCCTTTTACAGCACATAATTTCTTTGAATATTTTCGAAGATATTACAGATTTAAAAATACATTGCGTAGCGTTTGCGGCGGTACCTATCGGCCGGCAGCCGCCGACCGCAGCGCGACGCGACGCGTTCCTATAAATAGCGCGTCGGAGGCCGCACTTCTCGTTCTCGCTATAATAATTTGAATTTGGAAGCGATTGGACGTGGTTTTCGGAGCTCTCTAGCAAGGATAATAACATGACTATGTAAATATTGACTATCAAAAAGTGATGTGGTGCATCCTATTTTGATAAATAAACATATTGATTTTTTTCGAATTTTGCACCCGTGCGAAGCCGGGGCGGGTCGCTAGTTAAATTTAAATTTAAAATATTTAATCGGTTTCAGCCTCCCGCGACACAGGCTAGCCCTAGTGCGGGTACTATTGTAAGATATTACGATGTTTGTACACAGATATTCTGATAAATAAATATTTTTTGTATTTTGTAAATAAATTTCAAAAACCCTCGACACTAGTTATAAACATACTTAATACCAAATTTCGATTCGATCAGTAGTAAATACTCACATACATAAGAGCTGTTTATCTTCAATCAGCTGAACAGACTTTCTTGAATCATTGTTAAGATCATTTTCGATCAAGTCACATAAATAATGTAATTCGCCATTTTGTAGTAGCGGCCATCTTGGATTTGAAAATAGTGTACATACATATAGTATTCTATGAAATTTATCAGATTGTATAATTGTATATATATAGTATTCTACTATTCAAGCCCTTTCATTTGATAGGTACCCATATTGAGAAAGTTGTGAAAAAATTTATGTAATCCGCTATTTTTTAGCGGCGGCCATCTTGGATTTATAATTTATCATAGAGTATTCTACTAGTCAACCCCTTTAATTTGATAACCATATAGAGGGAGTCGTGAAAATATACGTAATGCGCCTTGTTGTGGCGGCGGCCATCTCTGACCGATTTTCATCAAACATGGCTAAGAACACTCCCGACTAATTCATCTTTCAAACAAAAATAAAACAAAATCAAAATCGGTTCATCCGTTCGGGAGCTACGATGCCACAGACAGACACACACACAGACACGTCAAACTTATAACACCCCGTCATTTTTGCGTCGGGGAATTCTACGCTAGAAAACTAAAATGTGTTAAGAGTACCTACTACAAAAATTATTTGTTTTTGGAAAGGTTGTAGGACAACATTAATTGTGCTGGTTCGATTTCCATACAAATAAATTTTTCCATTTATGGACAAATGGAGCATAATTTTTACAGTGAAATCAAAGCTACTGGCATTTATTTTGGTCTTTATTTGCGGTAAATCAAAATAATCTACTGTTTTATTCAAGTATCTACACAATTCTATACAAGTCATCTATACAATTTTATCAATTTTGTTTTGGTTTGCCATTGCTTTTTTAGTCTATGAAAGTTGCCCGACGAGGTGAGATCAATTGAAAGTTTGATTTATGTTTTTTATTCAAATAAACCCCACCTCATAATTTACAGAGTTTTAAACGTAAAAATATTGTAAAGAAATGTACTATTTCGAAGTGGTTTAGGAATCAGTAAAGTTTTTTTTTCTTTACATACGGAATTGTGATTTACCGC
Organism: Biston betularia; assembly: GCA_905404145.2. NCBI lineage: Eukaryota > Metazoa > Arthropoda > Insecta > Lepidoptera > Geometridae > Biston > Biston betularia. Next base: position 4,715,317 of record FR989890.1, read on the forward strand.
AGATAAATACCAAAATAAATGCCAGTAGCTGTGACTTCACTGTAAAATTATGCTCCATTTGTCCATAAATGGCAAAAATTTATTTGTACAAAATCGAACCACTTAATGTACGAAATATGCCCTTAAACGGATGCCGACTGATTAACAGTATCCCTGTATACTTCCGTAGACACAGCTTTTCTCACGCTGTCAATTGAAAATATTTACCATACTTCATAATATTGAAATCTCGTCGATGTTCAATATTTTCATAACATGGCTGTGATTACTATATAACCGAGTAGCGGTTAAGACGTAGCGAGTCGATTTTTAGGGTTGCGTACCCAAAGGGTAAAAACGGGACCCTATTACTGAGACTTCGCTGTCCGTCCGTCTGTCACCAGGTAGTTTTTAATCTGTAGTCACCAGGCTGTATCTCAAGAACGGTGATAGTTACAGTTGAAATTTTCACAGATGATGTATTTCTATTGCCGCTATAACAACAAAAACGAAAATTAAATAAAATAAATATTTAAGGGGAGCTCCCATACAAGAAAACTTGATTTTTTTTACCGTTTCTTGCTCGATACTAATAACGGTGACAGGTAGACGCTATAACTATTCACATAATATTTAGTTTTATTATAGACAATGGTACGGAACCCTACGTGTGTTAGTCCGACTCGCACTTGGCCGGTTTTTTTTTAAATATAAAAGTAATGAGACGAACGAGACGCTCTCCTGATGGTAAGAGATAACGCGTGTCTATGACCATTGCAGCGATACACAGAACTTTGTGCAGTAAAACAAAGTTCAGGGCATCACTGCTTTGGCGCTCATTACTTTCTGACATGCGATGGTTAGTCTCAACAGCCCTATAATTGTACCTTTTAAACCGGAATACTACCTATTACATACATATAATAGTCAAAACTTTACTTAACCCAACCTCTTTATGTGGCAGTCTATCATTCCACGACATTGACATTGGCAGAATTGTGGAGCATCTCCGCAAAGGCCATTCATCAAGAGTTGAAGTTGAAGTTGAAACCGGAATACTTTATATGCCGGATTGGGATATAGGTATGTACTTGGGAAATGTATAAATACGACACTGGTATATTAATGATATCTATCAAAGAGTAGATGTCTACTTTACTAAACTATTTTTTTTTACTATTACTAGGCATGCGTTTTGCCACGATCTCACCTGGTGGAAAGCGACGATGTGGCCGAAGATGGAGCACGCTTGCCTAGAAAATACCTATTCACCTTGCTTCTTGAACAACCCTGGATTGTATTTTATTGGAAACACAAGACGCTGGCTGTCATGTATTTATCTATATTGTACCCTCTATACAAACGAGTTCCACACATCAGCAGTTCTTACAAGGAACGTGTTTTGGAAACGCTTTGTGCGTCTGAAGTGAAGTTCAACTAAATAGGTACAGTCATATGTGACTCAATGCCCCAAATAAAAATAGATTAAAAAAAAAGAAAAAATAGCAATGAAAACGCCGAAATAGTTTCACAAGTGCGATATAATTACATATGAGAATCTAATTAAAACCAAACATATAAAATCGAATTCAATCAATTAAATCTTATATTTAATACAATATGTTAATTATTAAGGTAAAGCTGAGAGGCGGGAATCACAGTAAACTATCGTTATTTAATTTCTAATTATTGCTCTAAACCAAGCACTTCAGCAAATTTTAGTTGCTCGAAGACTTCAAGTTGCAAATGCAAGTTTCGCAACAGTAAGCGTGCGAGATGACCCCAACTACTTTATTCTGCGCCTTTGAAGTTAGAATATAAGTTAAAAGTGAATATAGGCATAGTAACCGGCCCTTGTGTCAGTATTAAATTTAAAAAAAAAAATATTGTCATTTATCTGACTTCCATAGTAGGTACAAGCTTTGCTTAGTTTGGGGTCAGATGGCGCTTTGTGTAATGTCCTGCGATATTTATTATTTATTTAGTATTTGACAGGAATTACGACTTAGTTGTAGGTTCGTACAAAACATAAAGCACAATATATAAATCAAACTATTATTGTAAATGCAAAAGCTGAAACGAATTGACCGATTAGGATAAAATTTGAAATGAAGATATCTTATACCCTGAACACATAAAAAAATATGGGGAAATATAAAGGTAGTTTTGTTTACAAAAAAAAAGCCAGTAGAATCTACTTTTCGTAGCGATGATAGCTCAATGCTTACGAAGGGCGTGGGTTCAAACCCCAACAATGAGCTGCCGGTGAAGGAAAACATCGTGAGAAAACCATAGCACGGTGGTTGTTACTTTCTAGTACTCGGCTGGCTAGCTACCACCCTCGAGTTGAAAATCTGCCGCCAAGCATCTAACGGTGTGTTCCGGCAGCCTCACTTGAGAGCCAGTTCCATTCCAGGCTAGGTGTGCTTCACAATCATCGACCACACCGTCACTTAACATCAGGTGAGCTATGATAGATATAACTCTTTATTGTGCACATCATGTATAGTAAAGAGTACAGAGAACAAAAAACCTTATTAACTAGTGCCACAAGTGGCGGCCTTATCGCTAACAGCGATCTCTTCCAGGCAACCAAGAAAAGAAAAATACGATAGAAACCTTAAGAAACAGACGGGAGATGTAACACTAATAAGAAATAAAAATAAAATAAAAATGCTATGGTCAAACACCTAGCCTGTCAACCATAAAGAAACCTTAAGTGTTTATATCTTTGTCAAGTTTAATGTGAATCCCGCGTATAGCTAAGAGAAACTAATATTTTACAATCTTAATATATCTTTACTCTAATATTTCTTACAATATAACTCAGTCCGAACTAAAAATCAAAAGTGCCAATGTGCCAGTACACACACCAAGGTGTTTTGTGCTGCAAATAACTATAGCTCTGTCTTTCTAATTTAAATCCCTGCATGAGAAAAGAGACAAACAGATAATATATCTTGCAACGGTTTTTCTCTATTGTGATCGTTTTAATTGGAAAAAGTTTGCAATTATGAACGTTAATTTATAAATGATGCACAGAAAGAGACCAAACAGATATATCTTAACACTTGCAACGATTTTTCTCTATTGTGATCCATTTAATTGGAAAAAGTTTACAATTATGAACGTTGATTTATAAATGATGCACAAAAGTTCATAAATAATAAGGTGGTTTGATTTCGATACAAATATTTTTTTGCCATTTATGGACAAATGGAGCATAATTTTACAGTGAAATCACAGCTACTGGCATTTATTTTGGTCTTTATTTGCGGTAAATCACAATTGCTTGAATAAAACAGTAGATTATCAAACGTGAGCCTGTTGTTTTTGTTTTGTTATTTGTATGTTGATATTTTGAGAGGAGTTATTTACATAATAGTTTGTTTGTTTGATTTTTTTATCTCGTTTTGTTATATTTGTTGTTGGTAATTTGTTATGTTTGTTTTGTTTGACCGACAAGGGCTCACCGGCAGACCACCGCTGGTCATACCAATTAGTATGACCAGTATTATGCTGAGGTGAGCCCCTATTCTGCAACTGTTTGTCTGTTATTTTTTAAACTATTGTTATTTTTTGTAACTGTTATTTTTGTTGTGTTCTGTGTTACAAAATAAAATAATTTTCTTTCTTTATAAATGGCAAAAAATTATTTATATGGAAATTGAACCACCTAAAAATTAAAATATTCTAATAACTTTCCGTACCTATATATAAAAGCCACATGTAAAACATTGTACATGATTCAAGTGTCATTTTATACAGGCCAAAATTTACATCAATAAAAATCAATTAATGTTCGCTGGTAAGCGCATAACTTGAGAACGGCTGGACCGATTCAGCTGATTCTTTGTGTAAAATGGTCATGATTTATCACATATAAAATCATATTTGCAGCACAATCACCGAATTTCGTGGATTTTCTGCGACACAATGCTGACATCAATATAAATAAATAAAATTAATAATTATCAATTACTCTACACATTTTTAACTATTTATTTTTTAACTATAACTTAAGACAGCATAGTAAATACAGGTTATTTTCATGTTGACACGCCGTAATTCACAGTTACGGTAAATGTTGTCGACTCCTGATTATTTTTTACGGGGTTAAGCATAACGGTAGTATTAATACGAAAGGAGCTCAGTTTTCATCATTATCATGAACTTTTGTCACTATGAGATAGATCGAAAATTATAAAAAAAAGATGTTCCTTGTCATTCATCCTTAAAAAAATATATGGAGGTCAAGTAGGCATACCTAAAAATTGTTTATGAGCTCCTTTCGGATTGATAGTACCGTTTCGCGTAACCCTATATTACGTCGCCAGAGGCTGTAACCGTGAGCTCTTATTGCCATTCACGAAAAAGTTACGCGATTGTGAACCTTTTCACGCGGGCATACGATATGCAGTAGTTTTCGTTTTAAACGGAATAGCAATAAAAGCATAAGATACGTCTGGACAAAGCAAATGAACTCATCTAGTGGTACCGCTTGGAGTGGTGTACACAAGTAGCTACTCTCCAGTGGGAACTCAGTCGCATCCCGACTTCGTTGGTAAGCGGTCGTAGTGCAATGTTATACAAAAAGTACGCGCGTGTGTTTAAAAAATTGGTATCAACTTCAAATAATAACCTAACACGTATATTTCACATTTCTGTCATTTGTGATCATCATTATTATAATACTTTTAAAATCATACGCTTTAATGACTTGAACTGTTTCTCATACAAACATCCTTTTAACCCAATAACAGCTGCCAATGAACAAAACATCAATATTTGACAAGAAATAGGGGATTTTCTATGCCAAAAATGTCAATAGTTGACAAGAAATAGAAAATTTTCTATGCCAAAGATGTCAATACTTGACAAGAAATAGCGGTTTTTCTATACCAAAAATGTCAATAATTGACAAGCGATGCTAAATCTGACAAGATATTAAAAACTGTTTCCATAATAATATTATTTTATTTTAGTTAGTATAAAACCCAGTAAAAGAAATAATTAAGCAGACTTGCAGAATTGTTTCCAAGGACATTTGTATGAAACATTAAATTTACATGGCTTTCTGAGCCAAGAAAATTTCAAAACATATCATTTTAGTTCTTTTGTACCATTTTCTCAAGTACATATCATGTAATAAAATTATAAATAACTTCACTCATTAATCTATCATTAGATTTAAAAAAATAATCTTTATTTATATGTATATGAATAAAGATTGAGCAAATAAAAATTTAAATAAATACTATTTCAGTAAAATTTAATGGCACAACTATCGTCCAACATGACTCCAGTCTGTTCCAACACACAATCGATCAAAACAGACTGTCCACACATATCAATATGTACGTTCAGACCTCCTTCCAATTAATTTGATCTAAGTATGATTTACCAACATCTGAGCGATCGCGCGCCAACACTCCCCAACATCATCAAACATGCACAAACTATCTCTTTACACGTGGAAGGTTGGGCAAACAGTTGGACTGTTGGACGATAGTGTAGTGCCGCGACAAGACTGATATGGGCATATCATCGATTGTTATTAACTAATAAATAAATAAATATTTGCACTGTAATATTGGCTAAGATAAAATTATGTGTGGACGAAAACAAAGACTGATTACAATAAATTCTTTATCTACATATCGTACATATAATTATGTAGATAAATTACTGTTTTTAAGATGGTTCGATTTCCATACAAATAAATGTTTGCCATTTATGGAAAAATGGAGCATAATTTTACAGTGAAATTACAGCTACTGGCATTTATTTTGGTCTTTATTTGCGGTAAATCACAATTGCTTGATTAAAAAAGTAGATTAATAGTAGAAAATCAAATTTATGATTTTTGAATAAAACTGTAGATTATACTAATAATGTAATGTTTCATTCACTGTAAAATTATGCTCCATTTTTCCATAAATGGCAAACATTTATTTGTATGGAAATCAAACTACTCTAAGAAAAATATTAGGGAGATATTGTGCCCAACTAAACTTTAATAAGTTTTTGCCTAGGTTAATTTAAATATGTATGTATACTGTAGAATAATGGTACAAAACAATCGGTATACAAAGGAATACACTGAAACATATGCTTTGCTACCAAATAAACATTGCATGTTATTTTATTTTATGATAATTTCCAAGCTACTAAGCTCTTTAATTATTATAATATTCAATAAATAGGTTTTTCAAGCTAGTAAACATAGATCTACTATTTACTTTAACTCTTGATTAATGGCATTTGTGAAGGTATTCCAAAATTCTGCCAATGTAACAGAGAAAGTAAGAATTCACAATGTCATACCTTCTGAAATTCCTCTTCCTACATCCCTTAAATGTCTCCTATCCCTTGTTTTTATACTCCTTTTATAAATATAAAAAAAGATTGTAATAAATAGATACTTAGCACAATATTTGAACAAATCTCGTCTCCTACTTATATAATTATGCTTGTGTTCATTTTGTTGATAGTTAAGTGTTTTAGTTTCAAGGTAACAAAAAAATAAATGCTTTTTCAAAAATCACCTGAACAATGAGGCACGTCACCTTACAAAATCTCTGCATTTGATGGTTTATCTTTCTACATGACAATGGTGGAGTTGTCTACACAAAAGCCATAAACCAAGAATTGAATTGAAATAATAATGTCAGATTCGATGCAGTTTCAAATGCTATACAATGTCACTTAATTACAGACATTTTGTGATAATAAATATCAAGTTTTTGTAATTAAGCTAGCAGCGCAAAAGCAGCCAACGCTGGCTTAACTTCAAACTATACAATAAGTTACATAATTTGTGTAATCACAGTGATTTTTATGTGTAATCAACTATATTGAGTAGGTAATCATATCAGTGTAAGAATATGTAATCAATTTGGCTAGATTAAAAGGATAAATAGCTAGACATTATGTGGTCAGCTAAGATAGTTTAATCAACTTGTCTACATTAGTAAAATTTACAAAACTTGATCATGAATAAAACTAAGGATTTCCCCTAGGCTTGTTTAACAGGTTGAGACATGATTAAATAAACTTCCACCGTAAATTTATTGCATAATGAAGATCTTAAGTAATATTTTTTTGTGTTTGAACTTAGTTAAATTGTGTAATTAGAGGAATTGAAATGTGTTTACAATTAAACTAAATTGTGTATTTGTTAGTTTAAATTCAAATTAACTTACCTATGCAATTTTTTCAACATCATAAATCATTATCTGTTAAGTATACTATGTATTGAATATTATAACAATAATTTAGGTCACAATTTCTATTAAATGTGTCATCTGATGTACCAATGTGATAGTTTTATTACTAGTGTTGTCCTTGCTTAATAAACGGAATTAAAATGAAAATGTAATACTTTATTTCCTGTGGTACATCTAAATCGACACTTTAATTAATCACATATTATTGTATCTATATCAATGTTTTATATCTAATATGCTACCACTTTATAACATCAAATATTTATAGTTATATTGATTTGTATTCTCACTGATTCACTATAGAAAGATAGTCATTTATTGACCCACACTTATTTTGGATACTCATAGCCTGGCCATGGTGGCTGGTATTGACTCCGATAGTAGCTCTGTTGCATCTGTTCAAACATAGTGACATTTTGCAGCGGTCCAGGTGCCTGATAGTACTGATCAGCCCACTGACTCCTGTCAAAATTCTGTGGTGTTCGCTCATATGTCCTGTAGTTTGGTTGTGGCAAGAACATGTTGTCATTATATTGTCCAACGGGCATTGGATATTCTTCAGGTTCAGGTTGTGGCAGTTTTTGCTTAGGTAGGGGTTTTTTTCGTGGGGCTTTCCTCGAGATTGATTCCACAACTGGCTCCCGTTTTGCGGTGGCCATGAATTTATGGAATTCACCTTCAAATGCACTCGGATTTTTGTTGATAGGCTCAACTTTTGGACTATTTTGAGTGATTGTCGGGACGGTATATGCATAATTTAGTATTGTAGGTTTTTCTAATCTAAGTGACTGATTTGATGGCTGCCCCAGTCTTGAAGGTGGTGTCGAAAACTTTTGACTGTATGGACGCAGATGAGGCACTGTGACTGTATTAGCTGAAGATGTAGATGGCTGTGGTCGAATATGTGCTGTATAAGGTGTAGATGTAGATGGTTGGGTAAAAGTTTGGGTTTTAGTATTACTGTACGTGTTTAGGGTTCTTGACATGACAGGCATTAGTGGAGAGTTGTATTCGAAGTTTGTAACTTTCTTAGGAGTTTTAGGTTTCCGTGGTCTTTTCTCTTGGCCTTCTTTTACTTCTTTAGGTTCCTTTTTGGGCGTTTTTGGCTCTTTTTTGACTTTTTCTTTCTTTACCTTTTCTTCATCAGTTTTCTTGACTGGTGTCTTACGCTTTTTGGGTTCTTTCTGTTCAGTTGCAGGATTTTGTTGATTCAATTGGTCAATGGATTTTTGTTCCATATTTAAGGGTTCAGTCAATGGGTCGGGAATTGTTTCTGTTGGTTCTTTGATAGGTATCATTTCTTCTTCAACATGAGGTGGTGAATCCCAGTTAGAAACTAAAGCTGCCATATTCTCCAACTCCTCAGATGATAGCTTCTTACTCTTAATTTTCTTCCCACCTTTTTTAACTGGAGTTTTCTTTTCTTTTTTGTCTTTTACTTCTGCCTCTGCATCCTCTTTCAACATTTCTTTCTCCTGAGTCTTTTTAGATTTTTTACTTTCATCCTCAATACTCTTTCTGGATCTGGAATCTTTTTTCTTCTTCTTTGACTTGGACTTTGGGACGGGGGCTTCATAATCTGAGTCTGCATCAGAATCCATATAACCTACATCAGGCAGTTGGGCTTCAGAGGGGTCCATTTCATCTCCTTTCAACCAGATGTCTTCTAGAGCATCTAACTGAGTATCATCAGGTATCATGCGTGGCTTCATTGATGTCATCATATCCAAGTCTCCCTCAGCCATCGTCATTTCATCATCATCCATAACATCATGTCCTAAAATCGACACTGCAATGGCACCTTCTGATATACTTTTACTAGCCATTGCTCTTTTTAAGTGGAGCGGATGACGCTTCTTTTTCTTTCCCTCTTCTTCCGCTTCAATGAATGAATCTGGAAGCTCAGTGTTGTTCTTATTGCAAAGTATGTCTTGACCTGATGGATGAGGTGCCGGCACCATTTTTTCTGGCTGCTCAGGATGGCAACCAATATCTTGTCCTTTAAGCCATAGATCATAGCGGTCAGGTTGGAATCTTTTGACAAATGTATCCATTGAAATCTTCACCATGTCATTGCTACAAGTGCATTGTGTTGCCCGTTTTCCATACTCAACCCATCTCGGCGCAGCAAAGTTAGTGGATTCAGCACAGTTAAAGCCATGATTAAAACCAGCATGGTAGCCATAAGGAAATGTGATCATGATCTCACCAGCCTCTTGAGTTATCTTGTTAACAGGCACAGAGTATTGTTTGAGAATTTGTGGTGATATCAGTGTCATTTTGTGGCGTAAAAACGCTTGACACGTTTTAGCTGATGTTGGGAAGAATCCAGCAGCGATTCTTTCAAATCTTTTACCATGTTCTGGTGGAATACAATACCATGTTTTTGGGTCGCCGAAATGAAGATAGTTTATGGAATAGAGGTCCATATCTTCAGTATGCCATGCAAAAGTTGTTTTCCACATACCAAAATATAGATATGCAGTATTGACACCATCTATTTCAATGCCATAGTCAGAGTTAACAAAGTCAAGAATAGTCCCTAAGTGGTTAATATTCCACTCTTTCACATCAGGATCTGTGATGCTGCCATTCACATCAGCTCCATATATCGGAGCCACATAAGTAACGTTTTTCCAATATTTCCTCTCTAAATCTTCGAAACTGGAGTGCTTAGGAGTGCAGTACTTGGCAGAGTTAGCCATAACTGCGAACTGTTTTACAGTCATTGACTTTTTCTGAATGTTGATTTGTTGAAACAAACCTTGCTTTCCGGTCACCACTTGGCAGATAGGAGAGGGTATCGTCACGTTAAGCTCATCAAGACCGTAGCCCGACTTGCGAGGCACCCACTCCGGAGGCGGAATCACTTTCGCCAGACCAGATTTGTGTGCACCTTTCGACTCCATGTACTGAATATATTTGTTGAAATCCTTGAATTCCTCCCATGTCGGGCGGAAAGTCTGGATTGAGACACCTCCAGAAGAGGTCCCAGCTTCGTCCCCAGCCACAGACATGATATTTCTCACAAATCACAACCCATACAAAAATCCTGTGTTCACAAACTTAAAATCCAATCAACAGCACGAACTTCATCACAAAAATCACACGATTACACCATTGTTCATTACAGTCACTTTTCAATTTAAACTAAAACGTGATTATTTTCTTAACACTTTCGTAATGTGAAAACATAAGCATTATCTCTATCAATAAAATGGCCGACCAAATTGGGATGCCCATGCAACAAAAATCCCTTCACGACTCACGACATCTAGGAACAGTTGGAGACGCGTAGGGTAAATTGGGTCACGTACACACAAAAGTTGATCGTGTTTGTTGATAGAGCGAGATATTTTAGCATACGAAGCTTCGACTACACCGCGATACCGGCCACAATTTAGTTCGGTTTGTAATGTTGGTACGACTTGACATTTTGCGAAAACAAACCTATCCTTTGAGGTTAGATATTATGATTTTAGTAGAGGATCTTTTATAAACATCGCCATAATTATATAGTAATTTACTCACCTGAAACGATTCTTCAAATTCTTCCACTAGATTTCCACTGCCATTTGAAGGTGCCGCCATTTTAAATAACTCATTTATTACGATTTGTTTAGGGCTGTCTATCTCCTTTGACAAGTGTTTGACCGAAAAATCCAAACAGAAATGAACTTGCATGAAGTTGCTTGAATGAATCACGCACATCACTAGCTGCACCGTGTGGACAATGTCTATCTCGCTCGCACTAATTATGTATAGCTCGCTTTATCCTATAGGGCCGCCTTACACGTTCAATCATGATCACGATCCGCGATCCGCGATCCGCGATCATGATTTCAAAATTTCTAGATATTATGCGATCCGGAGCATCAGTCCGTCAATCCGCTTCGTACACGATCAGTCTGGATCGCGATCATTGATCGCGGATCGCGGATCGCGGATCGCGCGCTACGTGTACGGGCTGCCATACACTCTATTGACAAAAATTACGAATACGTAGGCAGGGCCTCTGACACATTCTTGGAATAAAATATTTTTGAAAAAGATCCTCTTTATTAATACATATCATTAGTAACATGGAAGAATCGATTAGACGTAAATCATTTTCTTTAATTAGAATGAAATTACTTGAATTTTAATTGGCAATTTTTTTGTGATTTACACAAATATTTATGCTGTACCATGCGCACACACATTTAACTGCATAAACTCACAATGTATCGTCGCTTAGATACTCAAATCTGAAAATAAATTAATATTTTCAGACATTGATCAAAACCCACGACGTCATAGTTCCCACAGGATAACAAATGATCTTCCAGACGACTCGACTAATTTGATTCCTACATAAATAATATATTTTGGGCAAAAAAGAAGATTAAAAATAAACATTGCAGTGCAAAAGATCCTTTGGCCAGGAGTGGAACGATATAGACCAATTAGTCAAACATTTTATTTACACTTCGGTTAAAGATTATTATTGCTTATAAATAAAAAAATAACTTTGTTTGAAAAGGTGTAGGAATTCAGATCAAATCAAAGTAATTACGTATAGAGAAATAATTATGCGTGAGCTATAACACATAAATAATTCAGCGTAACAATTTGTTTTTTCCGTTGCAGACTGCAGTGGTAGATCTATCGCTAGGAAAATCGCTATAACATATTTTTTACAAATATTTTGCTGACTGTACAGTCGTGAGCGCAAGCCTTTCACACCAAGCAACATAATATTCACGTGGCTGTAGACTCACTGTTTACATCACGTGACCAAAACAAACTTTGTTTACATCGTCACAAACGTCAAAAGTTGTTGCGTCACTCGATCACCACCCACGTTTATACAGTTTCGTCGTAGTGGAATGACCTTCTTTTACTTCTTGATCATTCTAAACGCATTTATGTACATATTTTCGAAATATTTTGAATTTTGCATGTATTAAAATAACATGCCAAGTTTGTGTATGCTGATAATATTGATAGGGTTCCGTAGCAAAAAAATAAATATTATTAGTGTGTTTTAATTTTTTAAAAGGTGTTGACTGTTCTCTAATACCTAGTATTGAAAGACTGTTCGCTAAAAAATACCTAGTAATGTACTTTTGGTTGGTTTCAAAATTTAGTCGCTTGGACAGTAATATCTTTCACATTTAATAATCAATAAGTTAAACATTCTAATAGTGCAAAAATTGCGTGTTAATGCACTTTATCGTGATCTGTCGTGAACTTTTTTTGATTGGTTTTGACTTTTCTTCTTTGAAAATATTACCACGCTAGTTACATTACAATCTTAATAGTATAAACGTGAATGTTTGTGTATTTGTATACACAATCATATACCATAACACATACCATACAGAGTTCTTTTTGTTCTGAACAACGCGGCTGAAGTTGCAGGGCGCTGTTAGTTTCTTAAAACAGGTTTAATCATCATAATATATGTAGTACCTGCCTTTGCACTTTTTTCATATTAGAAAAATAGACAGATCCGTGAATATCGCATTACAATTCTTTTAAAAGTAAAGAAGATTATCATTTTTATACATCTAAGAACGATAGCATAAAAAAACGTGATAAAAACTGATTTAGCTAGTCCATGAGGATTCTATATTGACTACGGAATCCTAAATATGTATAAGAAAGTCATGACTATGAATGAAAGTATCTAATAATAAATGACCTTTGATGATGAATGATTGATGAATGATTGTGTAGATCTACAGTATTGAAATAAACTTTGACTAAAAATATTTTAACATTTTTTTGGTCGATTAGGGTTTAGTTCCATGCCAGGAAACAAGATCTGCAATCTATTTATTTGTGGCCAATGATGTACTGGTGTTTCAGAAAGTGTAGTAATTTTAAAAGGAGATCTACCTTTGAATGTGGGCTATTTTAATTACTTTTTTTAGCCCATTACGAAATAAAAAAAAATTCAGCTGTTGCAAAAAAAATTTTGAAGGTCAATTACATTTATGCTTTTTTGCGATCCCATGGTCAGATTGCGATAAAACTTGTTTAGATTTTTGGTGTAGACTAGCACTTTTCAGTATTACTTATTGCTAAATATCGTGTATAGTATGTGCCAACTACATAAAGTGCAATATTACATAATATTTGTTAGTTGTACCTACTTATTTTGAAAATTCTATGGTTGCACCCAAGAGTATTATACTAGCAACTCGCCCCGGCTTTGTCCCGTACAAAGTCGGGGCGAGTTGCTAGTTGCTTTGGTGTCTTGATTACAAAAAAATAATATTTATAATTATTATCTATAAAAAAGTTAAAAGGATATTTATATAATTATACATTCCTTCCAGTAAACATTTTATAAATGGTAGTGAAAGCCTTATCAAAATCCTAGTCATGTTTGTATATAAAATCAACAATTCATGTACAATAGGTAGGTAGGTAGGTTCATGTAGGTATTTTATTTAAAACAAGTAAGCCGATAAAGAAACAGATGCGGACAGTAACTTTGTTAAAAATTAAGTTAGAAAAAAAGAAGAGATGCGTACGTAGCATAAACAGTGTAGTCTTTTATTATACCAACATTACTACACAAAATTTCTATACATTCTGTGGTTGTTAAAGACAATTTTTTCGCAGAGTGTTTATAGAGTAGTATTTCTCTACGATTTTGGAAGTTCTTCTTCTTTGATTTTGGCGTCGCATTTTGAGTATTTTCCAGTGTCTAGAGTTATGGTCGATGTCCAGACTTGGTCAAATCCAGAGTTTTGGCGGGAACGCGGGAAGAGTCGTGTCGCTCCGTTGTATTTTTTTCCAAAACTAGTGTTTTATCGAGTGTTTATGCATAAAAATGGTGGTGTTTTATTCATAAAGTGCCGAATTATAAGCGCGAGTGTGGGAAAATGATATAATGTGGTGAAACATGAGTTTTCGTGTTGCTTCCAAAACTCCATCGAAGCTTTATAGTAAAGTTGCCACTACTTTACTAAAGCATGACTGGAATTAACTGACACGAACTGGACTTGACAAAGACGACTTTGACGATAACTATAGCTAAGATACAGCAGAAATAACACTTAAGACAAGGCAGTATGGCTCTATAGCTTTAGCCTGCCCGAAAGGGCAAATTATTAAAAAAAAAAAAAAAATTGGTCAAATCCAGAGAGTTTTGGCGGGAACGCGGGAAGAGTCATGTCGCTCCGTTGTATTTTTTTTTCCAAAACTAGTGTTTTGTCGAGTGTTTATGCATAAAAATGGTGGTGTTTTATTCATAAAGTGCCGAATTACAAGCGCGAGTGTGGGAAAATGATATAATGTGGTGAAACATGAGTTTTCGTGTTGCTTCCAAAACTCCATTGAAGCTGTATAGTAAAGTCGCCACTACTTTACTAAAGCATGACTGGAATTAACTGACACGAACTGGACTTGACTAAGACGACTTTGACGATAACCATAGTTAAGATACAGCAGAAATAACACTGAAGACGAGGCAGTATGGCTTTATAGCTTTAGCCTACCCGAAAGGGCAAATTAACGAATTGGTCAAATCCAATTCGTATCAGTCAAGTCCTGTCATGTTTTAGTAAAGTAGTGGAGACTTTACCATAAGCTTCGGTGGAGTTTTGGAAGCAACACGAAAAATCATGTTTTACCACATTATATCATTTACCCACACTTGCACTTTTAATTCGGCGCTTTATAAATAAAACACCTGAATTTTTATGCCTAAACACAGTTGCTACTCTTCTTGCGAACGTCAAGCCTATACTGACGTAGAGATACTGACCATAACTAAAAAAAACAGAAATGGCGTCGGCGGTGTAGATCTAAATGAAAATAACATAACCTCAAATTGTCGCATTAAAGAGAGTGAAAAATTGTTGTGATTTTAAGCCAGAGTTTATATGTTTTGGTTAAGGTTGGTAATTAATTAAACCAACACCATGGCGGACGCGGCAGCGAGACAACTGCAATACGAGTACAAAGCTGTAAGTATGCCATTCATGATAATATTATTAAAAATTGTGCAATTATCACATCTAGTATAACTAAAGGTTACACACATAACGCAAATCTCTTGAACTACTTTGTCTCATGATTAATCTTTATCAGAACCCTATAAATTCCAGAAAAACAATCCTTATAAAAGTTGTTTTTGTTTTTCCAGAACTCTAATCTTGTGCTCCAAGCTGATGTGAGGCTTATTGAGCGCCGTGGTCGCGATGAGGCCACAGGAGAAGTTCTGTCGCTTTCGGGCAAGCTTATCGGGACACGTATGGGTGACCGAGCTCAACGCACGAAGCCTGAAAAAGCGGAGGAACGGAAAGCTAAGTGAGTTGCTTGGTATTTATAAAAATTTTTAATGTAAATAGTAATGAGACGAACGAGACGCTCTCCTGATGGTAAGAGATAACGCCTGTCCATGACCATTGCAGCGATACACAGAACTTTGAGTAACAAAACAAAGTCCAGGGCATCGCTGCTTTGGTGCTCATTACTTTGAGACTTTTGATAAAGTAAAGCAAGTAGTAGCATAGTTTTTGATATTAACCACGCCAACCTCTAATAAAATGGATTCAGTAATGTTATACTTGAATGTGACCATTTTAATTTTTGTTCAAAATGGGATGTTTACAAAATTACAAAGTTAATAATCTTAATTTTCATTATCAACATGTAATTTTTCAAATATCCGCAATTTATTTCTGAAAAAGATTAATACCCCATATATTTCTTATAGTTGTTGGTTTGCGTTTGTGCTATACAAACACTATTAGGTAATAAAAATGCAAAATATTGGTTCGGAATAGTTCTTGCTTGCATAGAAGTATTGAAAAACTTCCGCCAAATGATAAGTTCCATATATTTTGATTATTCCAATCTGTCACTTATCAACTAAGCTAAACACTAGCCTTAATTGTCTTTTATGAATTTTGATATCAGTATTAACCTTTCTGTAGCTAAAAACGGGACAATTTGGTGTCCCAAAGCTATCCATGATGATACCGGGACTGAGTAGCAGAATATGGGACAGTCCCATTCAAAACAGGATGTATAGTTACTTTAGTTATACTTATCACAGCGATTCATGGGTGTTTTTTTTTTTTTTTTTTAGTGGTTGACAGGCCAGGTGTTTGACCACAGCTCACCTGATGTTAAGTGAATGTGTGGTCGAAGATGGTAAAGCACGCCTAGCCTGGAATGGAACTGGCTCTCAAGTGAGGCTGCTGGAACACACTGTTAGATGCTTGGCGGCAGATTTTCAACTTGAGGGTGGTAGCTAGCCAGCCGAGTACTAGAAAGTACCCTACCACCATGCTATGGTTTCCTCACGATGTTTTCCTTCACCGGCAGCTCAAGCTCATTGTTGGGGTTTGAACCCACGCCCTTCGGCATGCGAACCTACCGCGCTAACCACTGAGCTATCATTGCTACAAAATATGATATATATAATGAGCTATCATTGCAGTTTATATTTTAATTTAATTTTATGTGACTTGACTAAGTTGGGAAAAGAATATGTTGCAAATTAGATGAAAATGTTTATCAACAGACGTCAAAAGCGAGATGAGGCATCCTACGATCTGTCAAAGTCAAAATCCGCCCGTGTTACATGGGGAGACGATGTTGTACCAGGTGTGTTGTACCGTCCACGAGGTCAGCACACGAGGCATGCTTATGAACTGCTGCTGTCTTTTATGCAGAGTTCTCTCGGAGACCAACCCAGAGATATACTGTGCGGAGCTTGCGATGAGGTTAGTTTTTTATGCCTATGGATAAATGTAATCCTACGAATTTTTTATTTTTTTTCACTAATTTGTCTGCAATCGGCTATTAGCCATAGTCAGATCTTCTCTGCGATAATTTAGGGTGGGTGCAGTTCCATTAAACAGCACCGTTTATGTCTACAAGAACCAATTAATTAGTTTCTCTGGTCTAAATTTAGAATTTGCCATCTTAAAAAGATATTTCATCATGTTTTTTTTTATGATTGTCAGGCTAGGTGTTTGACCACAGCTCACCTGATGTTAAGGAATGGATGTGATCATGATCATGTGGGGTTAATAGGTTCTTAGCCAATTCATTGGTGTCTCATGAGCCATTCTTTGTAACTTCCACTAATATTATAATGCGAAAGTTTGTGACTATGTTTGTTACTCTTTCAAGCAAAAACTACTGAACTGATTTGGATGAAATTTGGTATGAAGGTAGCTGAGACCCTGGATTAACATATAGGCTACTTTTTATCCTGAAAACATGTAGCGGGTAACACCGCGGGGCGCAACTAATACTATATTTCTTTTTAACCCCGACGCAAAAACGACAACATGTTAAAAGTTTGACGTGTCTGTGTGTGTGTGTCTGTAGCATCATAGCTCCCGACTAATAAACCGATTTTATTTTTGTTTGAAAGGTGAATTAGTCGGGAGTGCTCTTAGCTATGTTTGATGAAAATTGGTCCAAGATGGCCGCCGCCACAAAATGGCGGATTACATATTTTTTCACAACTCCCTCTATAGGGGTATCAAATGAAAGGACTCGTAGAATACTATACACCTGTCAGGGTTTATAAATTTAAAGAGCTTTTTCACTGAGGCAAATATATCGCTCTGGTAATGTTGCTTTTATATTATAATTAAGTTTTTAAGGATTATACACAATTTAAATTCTATGGCTTAAGGTGGTTCGATTTCCATACAAATAATTTTATGCCATTTATGGACAAATGGAGTATAATTTTACAGTGAAAGTACAATCTACTGTTTTATTCACGCAATTGTGATATACCAAAATAAATGCCAGTAGCTGTGATTTAACTGTAAAACTATGCTCCATTTGCCCATAAATGGCAAAAAAATATTTGTATGGAAATCGAACCACCTTAGTAGTTAAATTATAAAGCATTCTGATTGCGCCCGTGAGAGACTCAGCCAAAATGCTGTTACAGTAGCCAACTTGGACTCTTGTAAGTCGTTTGTTAAGAGAAGTATTAAATTCGGTCAGAGAGGACCCCTGAAACGATGAAAGCTCAGTGGTTGTGCAGTCAGTTCACACGCTGAAGGGTGTGGGATCAAACAATGATATTGGGGTGCCGGTAATGGAAAACATTGTGAGGAAACCGTAGCATTTTTATTCTAGGTGTTGGTAGTACTGAAGAATGATAAACTGAAAGACCCAGAGAAGAAAAAAGAGATTGAACTGCTATTAGGTGCAGTTCCAGATGAAAGATTTGCTCTTCTAGTTAACTTAGGTGAGTTTTTCTATTTATCATAAAGGTATTTAAAAAAAAAAAGTAAATGTAATGAGGCGAACGATGCGCTTTCCTGATGGTAAGAGATAACGCATGTCCATGACCATTGCAGCGATACACAGAACTTTAAGTAACAAACAAAAGTCCAGGGCATTGCTGGTTTGACGCTCATCATCATCATCATCAGCCTATATTAGTCCACTGTTGGACATAGGCCTCTCCCAAGACACACCACTCAGCCCGATCTTCGGCTTTTCGCTTCCGTCCACCGCCAGCCTTCCTACGTATATCGTCACTCCATCGAGTCTCAGGGCGTCCTACGCTACGTTTGACGCTCATTACTTCACTTATTATTACTTTTACTCATTATAACTTTTACTCATTATTTTCACGCCGTCTACTGTACACCGTATTTTAAAATGTAAATACAGTATAAGGAGACACAGTGTTTTTGTTTTGCCAACAAAAAACAATATTTCGTATTATAATGAACGCTGCTTATGAAAAATATCGTAAATTTATGAACGCGGCCGACCACAGAGCAGAGAGTAGGGTATTCCCCATTACTCAATTCGGTATGTAAAGTTTTTTTTTTGTATTTATTTTATATTTTTTACTGATAGTAAACTTTATTTTAGGAAAATAATTTGAATATTTTGGCTTTCTATGCGGTAGTTTAATTCTAACACGTTTTCAAACTTTTTATAGTTATGACGTCATGAGTTCGGCTAAATATATAGAATATGCCTTTGCCATACGAAACAAAAAAGTATACAAAACATTTGACACATTTCATTAACTTTGACAACAGAACTGACAAGTTCTTTTTTAATTTGCCCCATCGGGCAGGCTATAGCTGTAAAGCCATTCTGTCACGTCTACGGTTTTTACAATTCATGACATAAAGTAAACAAATCTTATGTCATAAAAGCGATATAAGAGTCCAAATAACGTTTCAAGTAAAATAATCCAGATATTTGTATCAATAAACCGAAAAACAACTCGAACAAGTAAAGTTTTTTTTTTCTTTACATACCGAATTCAAAAGTCCAATTCCAAAACCAATTCTTCAGCCATATCGCGTACAGCACTGCGTCGGTCTGCCAAAATGAGTTTTCTGACGTTCTCATCGGTAGCATTTGTGCTGGGGCGCCGCGCATGTGGCAAGTTTGCCACCACTTCTCGGCCTTTTCGGAAAGCGGAACACCATTCATACACTTAAGTCTTGGAGAGGCACTCATCCCCGAACTGCTCGAGTAATTTTCGATAAAAATCCGCGGATTTTACTTTATCTTTGACCGAAAAACGAATAAGGATGCGTTGAGCAACATACACTGGTACACTAAATTTTTCGCGCGTTTATTTAAAAAATCCGGTTTATATTTGAACCACTCTCGTAAGACACTTCAACTCTTGATGAATGGCCTTTGCGGAGATGCTCCACAATTCTGCCAATGTCACGTGGAATGATAGACTGCCACATAAAGAGGTTGGGTTAAGTAAAGTTTTGACTATTATATGTATGTAATAGGTACAGTTCACAGAATTTTGTGCTTTTCCCTTTTTCTGTAACAAAACAATTAAAACTAACTATAGACAAACACAGGACAAACACAGATATATAGATATTTATATATATTTAAACAAACATTCACAATATAGTTTTATACAATTCCACATACTTACAGTTTTTTTTTTTTTTAAATATATTTACAAATGCTCGTAAGACACAATTTTGTTTAAGAACGAACACATATTTGACATTGACATCTGTCACCAGGTAAGAAGATAACAGACTTCAACATGAGTGCGCCAACGGAAGGCGACGCGGAAATAGACGAAACCTATGGCATCAATGTGCAGTTCGAAGAGTCCTCAGAGGAAGATGACGAGGACGCGTATGGAGAGGTTGGTAGTCTTCAACAATCTAGTCCATTCCATCCTAAGGCTGCTTGGAAGAGATCGCTTTTAGAGATAAAGACGCCAGTTCATCATCATTTCAGCCGTAGGACGTCCACTGCTGGACATAGGCCACTCCCATTGACTTTTGGCATGGTGGTAGGGTACTTTAGTACTCGGCTGGCTAGCTACCACCCTCAAGTTGAAAATCTGCCGCCAAGCATCTAACAGTGTGTTCCGGCAGCCTCACTTGAGAGCCAGTTCCATTCCAGGCTAGGTGTGCTTTACCATCTTCGACCACACCTTCACTTGACATCAGGTGAGCTGTGGTCAAATAACAAGCCTGTCAACCATTAAAAAAAAAAAAAAAAAACTTCCATAAAGACCGGTTGGAAGCGGCTCGCGTCCAGCGCGTTCCTGCGGTCTTTACTAGGTCGTCTGTCCACCTTGTGGGTGGACGTCCTACGCTGCGCTTGCCGGTCCGTGGTCTCCACTCCAGAACTTTGCAGCCCCACCGGCCATCAGTTCTGCGTGCTATGTGCGCTGCCCACTGCCACTTCAACTTGCTAATCCGTTGGGCTATGTCGGTAACTTTGGTTCGTCTACGGATCTCCTCATTCCTGATTCGATCTTGATCGATTCGATTTTGGCGATAGACGCCAGTTACACCTTTTAATTTCCTTTTCTTCTGTATTGTATAGTTATTGGTGTGGGCGAAAAAGAGTTGATCAATCACTTAATCAATCGGTCGATCAATGAACCAATCACTCAATCAATGAACAAATCATTAATTCATTCTATATGTATTATAAGTATTTAGCCCTGACAGCCCTGTTGGTTCATTGTTAGTGTGTCTGCTTCGAGAGCTGAAGGGCGTGGGTTCGATTCCCACTCAGGACTAACATTTGTGTGACTTACATCGATGTTTGTTCTGTGTCTGGGTGTACTGTATGTATTATAAGTATGTATTTACAAAAAAAAAAAAGTATTTAAGTATTCTATCAGTTATCTGTCTTTCATAGCACAAGCTCTGCTTAGTTTGGGGTCAGATGGCGCTGTGTGTAATGTCCTATGATATTAAAAAAAAAAAAAAAGATTTTTAGTAGCTCTGTTGATTCATTGGTAGTATGTCTGCTCTAAGAGCTGAAGGGCGTGGGCTCGATTCCTACCCAGGATAAACGTTTTGTGGTATAAACAAATGTTTATTCTGTGTCTGGGTGTTCTGTATTTATTATAAGTATGTATTTACAAAAATAAAAGTATGTATGTATTCTATCAGTCATCTGACTTCCATCACACAAGCTCTGCTTAGTTTGGGGTCCTAAATGAGCGCCAAAGCAGTGATGCCCCGGACTTTGTTTTGTTACTCAAAGTTCTGTGTGTCGCTGCAATGAGTTATCTCTTACCATCAGGAGAGCGTCTCGTTAGTCTCTTTACTTTTTACATTAAAAAAAAACATTTGGAAGAGTGTGGTCAAACGCGAACCTATTTTGAATTTAAAAAAAATCTGTTACAGGTGCGCGAAGAAGACAAAGAAGACGGAGAAGGTTCTGAGAACGAGAAGGAAAAGGAGAGCAGCGGTGAAGAGGATAGCGATACAGAAGGGAAAAAGAATGCTATACACGCTAATGTAAGTATAACACATAGCAGTCAGTTTGTAGCGATGATAGCCCAGTGGTTAGCGCGGTAGGTTCGCATGCCGAAGGGCGTGGGTTCAAACCCCAACAATGAGCTTGAGCTGCCGGTGAAGGAAAACATCGTGAGGAAACCATAGCATGGTGGTAGCGTACTCTCTAGTATGCGGCTGGCTAGCTACCACCCTCAAGTTGAAAATCTGCCGCCAAGCATCTAACGGTGTGTTCCGGCAGCCTCACTTGAGAGCCAGTTCCATTCCAGGCTAGGTGTGCTTTACCATCTTCGACCACACCTTCACTTAACATCAGGTGAGCTGTGGTCAAAACAACTAGCCTGTCAACCATAAAAAAAAAAGTCAGTGCAGTCTTAGCATATTTTTTGACTTTTAATTGTGAAAATTTGACCGATCAATGGGACAAGTGTAACAGCTCTATTACTCTTGACGATGTTTCTTACTGATGAAATGATTATTATTGTTATTAAGTTTTTTTTTTGCTCACATTTTTTTTTTCTTTTAATGTGATTTTTATTTATGTATATTTTTTTTGCAGTTATTATTTCAAGTTATTTTATTTTAGGTCATTTCTTGTGTGTTTATTATAATTATGTGTTATGTAATTAAAGATTTCAAAAAGACCTTAAATTATACTATTTTAATTATAATTTCTTAAATCCCAATTTTTTTTTTTTTTATGGTTGACAGGCTAGTTGTTTTTACCACAGCTCACCTGATGTTAAGTGACGGTGTGGTCGAAGATGGTAAAGCACACCTAGCCTGGAATGGAACTGGCTCTCGAGTGAGGCTGCCGGAACACACCGTTAGATGCTTGGCGGCAGATTTTCAACTTGAGGGTGGTAGCTAGCCAGCCGAGTACTAGAAAGTACCCTACCACCATGCTATGATTTCCTCACGATGTTTTCCTTCACCGGCAGCTCAAGCTCATTGTTGGGGTTTGAACCCACGCCCTTCGGCATGCGAACCTACCGCGCTAACCACTGAGCTATCATCGCTACGTAATTATTATCTAACGACTTTTTTTTAAATGTAATTGTAATACACCTACACATGCATAGTCTTGGAACGCAATACAGATCAACAATTGTGTAGGTATTTGTATTGTTGTGAATATTATTGTATTCTGTTTTGTATGTTATGTAATAAATAAAAAACATCTAATTTTTTACCGACTCAAAAAGGTTATCTATTAGACTGTTATTTTTTTTATGTTACTTCACCGTCAGCTCAAGCTCGTTGTTGGCTCTCGGTTATACAAAGAAATGACATGATATTTGCAGCTATCAGAGGAGCAGTCTCAGAAGCGTCGCGAGCAGGTCCTCCACCCGATGGATATCGACGCGTATTGGCTTCAAAGAAGACTTTCAAGACACTTCCCTGATGCTATGGTCTCTCAGGTCAGTGTGTTGTGCTGCACTAGTGTTTTTTTCACTAGCTTTTATCTGCGATTTCATCCATGTTGCCGTTGGAATTGGTTGTAGTTGTTTCTGTAATTATTATTTTTTTAATGTACAAAGTAATGAGACGAACGAGTCGCTCTCCTGATGGTAAGAGATAACGCCTGTCGATGACCATCGCAGTGATACACAGAACTTTAAGTAACAAAACAAAGTCCAGGGCATCACTGCTTTGGCGCTCATTACTTTGAGACTTTTGATAGAGTTAGTCTCATTTCTTTGATAATCCCACCAAATCCTATATTTTTATGGGATAAAAAAGTAAATTAAAATTGTAGGATATTACACAGTCAGATTACTGGTAGAATACATTAGTACCTTTTTTGTTGTAAATACATAATCATGTATTTATAACAAAGCCTAGCCTATGCCACCCGGGGATAGTGTAGCTTCCCAACGGTGAAAGAATTTTTGAAATCGGTCCAGCAGTTTCGGAGTCTGTTCAATAAAAGTACATTGATTTTGTTTGAAAGGTGAATTAGTCGGGAGTGTTCTTAGCTATGTTTGATGAAAATCGGTCCAAGATGGCCGCCGCCACAAAATGGCGGATTACATATTTTTTTCACAACTCCCTCAATATGGGTATCATATGAAAGGGATTGACTAGTAGAATACTATACACTGTCGGGGGTTTTTAGGGTTCCGTACCCAAAGAGTAAAAACGGGACCCTATTACTGAGACTTCGCTGTCCGTCCGTCCGTCCGTCCGTCTGTCACCAGGCTGTATCTTAAGAACGGTGATAGCTAGACAGTTGAAATTATCACAGATGATGTATTTCTATTGCCGCTATAACAACAAATACTAAAAATAAAATAAAATAAATATTTAAAGGAGGCTCCCATACAACAAACAAACTTGATTTTTTTACCGTTTCTTGCTCGATACTAATAACGGTGACAGGTAGACGCTTTAACTATTCACAGAATATTTAGTTTTATTATAGATAATGGTACGGAACCCTACGTGTGTAAGTCAGACTAGCACTTGGCCGGTTTTTTTTAAATTATATATTTTTTATTTTCAGGCGAAGTCGAGCGAAGTGCTGCGAGCGTTGGCCGAGGCGGCAGACGACCGAGACCTGGAGAACAGACTAGTGTTACTGCTTGGCTACGACTGCTTTGAGTTCGTCAAACTGCTCAACAAGTACCGATACACAGGTAACATACCATCATGCCAAGTGTCTCATACTGTATTTCTGATTTCTGTATTTTCTAAAGTGTCAAATAAAAAATTTAGGAGGTTTTTTGGCGGGAACGCGGAAAGAGTCGTGTTATTATTTTCCAAAACTAGTATTTTGTCGGAGTGTTTTTTTTTTTTTTTTTTTTTTTTTATTATTATGGTTGACAGGCTAGTTGTTTGTCCACAGCTCACCTGATGTATAAAAATGGTGGTGTTTTATTCATAAAGTGTCGAATTACAAGCGCGAGTGTGGGAAAATGATATAATGTGGTGAAACATGACTTTTCGTGTTGCTTCCAAAACTCCATCGAAGCTTTATAGTAAAGTCGCCACTACTTCACTAAAGCATGACTGGACTTAACTGACACGGACTGGACTTTGACGATAACTATAGCTAAGATACAGCAGAAATAACACTTAAGACAAGGCAGTATAGCTTTACAGCTTTAGCGTACCCGATGGGGCAAATTAATTTATGTGATTCGGCACTAATAATCTACTGTTTTATTCAAGCAATTGTGATTTACCGAAAATAAAGACCAAAATAAATGGCAGTAGCCGTGATTTCACTGTAAAATTATGCTCCATTTGTCCATAAATGGCAAAAAATTATTTCGAAAGAAATCGAACCACTTTAATACTTATAATGAAATGTCAGATTAGAATAAATGTAATTAATACACGTAGTTATTGGTCCGGGACGCTACTTGCGTGGATACTCTGGCACCGTCACATGTCGGTATTTCCGCTCGCAGTGTAGGAACCGCAGCAGCACAAGCCCAGCTCAACAAACAAGGAAAATACTCCATGCTGAGTACGCATTATGAGTTTGTAGGGCTGGCTGTGGAAACAATGGGTCCGTGGTCGTCCGACACAAAAAATAATAATTAAGTACGTTTCGAAACGGCTGGTCCTCGCTTCGGGGAATCCCAGAGGTGGCACCTATCTACGTCAAAGGCTAAACTTAGCGATACAACGGGGCAATGCCGCCAGCGTACTGGGAACACTACCGCGCGGCAGCGATCACGACGGCGTGTTCATTTTATAGTAGTATAGTTAATTAAGTTATAGTAGTTTAGTTAATAGCATAAGCTTTGCTTAGTTTGGGGTCAGATGGCGCTGTGTGTAATGACCTGTGATAAAAAAAAAAAAAAAACATGATTTTGTTTTAAATACAGTAAAATCCGCTTATTATGACTTTGTCTATATTGACCAACCGCTTAATATGATGTAATCACACAGCGAAGTTTGGTTTTCATATAAAATTCTTTATAACAAAGTCGGATATAATGACTTCGCTTACAATGACATGTCGCATATTATGACCCATTTTTAATAAATTATGTCCGGTTATAGTAACCCACATGAAACCTAACACCTTCGTCAGTGTTTGATAGGGTCACATGAACCCGGCGACGTTCGGCATGTGGCTTATTGTACTTATTACATATAATCTTTACATATTTTGATTCAAAATGCTATTTTTCTATATTAAAAAAAAATACAAACATATACTTAGCAAAAATAGGAGGTTGTTTATTTTATACAAAATGCTTTGTATGACGTCCGCTTAGTATGACATGTTTGTCATTTCCCTTCGATGTCATTATAAACGGATTTCACTGAAGTTGTTTATCCAAAATGTATTGAAATAAAAAAAACACAATATTAATACACGTTGTATGTATAAAAAAAAATGTTGTTTCCAGTTTTGTACTGCACGAAACTCGCGTCTTCTCAATCGGAGAGCGAACGCGCTTCTATTCGAGAAGAGATGTCACGCACGCCGAATCTGCACAAGATCCTAGCGCAGCTCGACACCGGGAAGGGCGAGGATGAGGTAATATTCGACCCCCATACACACACATAAATACGCCGTACACACATTTACATTACACCCAAACATAGATCGACGACGATCGACAAGTCACACTAATTTTATAACTTTTTGACCCCCGCCCTGTCCTTTACAGACTCCCCCCCCCTTCCGTGGTGTGACGTCACATATTTTGCAATTTTATTTTACATCAGGTAATTGTTTAATTAAAACAGCAGTTCCGAAATCAGGTTTTTTTTTATGTTTGACAGACTAGGTGTTTGACTACAGCTCACCTGATGTTAAGTGAAGGTGTGGTCGAAGATGGTAAAGCACACCTAGCCTGGAATGGAACTGGCTCTCAAGTGAGGCTGCCGGAACACACCGTTAGATGCTTGGCGGCAGATTTCAACTCTCGTGTGGTAGCTAGCCAGCCGAGTACTAGAGAGTACGCTACCACCACGCTATGGTTTCCTCACGATGTTTTCCTTCACCGGCTGCTCAAGCTCATTGTTGGGGTTTGAACCCACGCCCTTCGGCATGCGAACCTACCGCGCTAACCACTGAGCTATCATCGCTACAAAACATCGCATACATCGCTTGCTTGTGAACATTATAAAACTATGTTTCCACAAAATGTTGTCAATTTCAGGCGATGCAAACGTCCGAGGCGAAAGAGAGTCGCAAGCGACAGAAGATGGACTCAGAGGCTGCCAGCGGGGGTGGACAAGTCACAGGCGCTAGAAAGGTAATAATAATAATATAATATATAATTATTTTTATTTTTTTAATTCGGAAATATATCATGAAGGACGGTACGGTCGACATCTGTCGGGCATGCCACCGTCCCGGAGAATCGCTCCGACATATTATTTCCGGTTGTTCGCATCTTGTTAACGGCGAGTATTTGCACAGGCACAACCAAGTAGCCAGGATCATCCATCAGCAGCTTGCAAATACAAATACAAATACAAATCATTTATTAATAACACCAAAGTTACAGGTCATTTTCCCATTCATATTTAAAAACTATTATCAAAATCATTACATATGTCAAAACAATGAAAATGTCAGTAAAGTAATATGTCACATATAAAATAATTATGTCAATATAATTAAATGCTCTTCAATACGGCCTTGTCGAGTCTGAGGTGCCGTACTATAAGTACGCACCAGCGCCAGTTCTCGAAAATGGTCGTGCTTTGCTCTATTGGGACCGGTCTATCATCACGGACAGGACTATTGTCGCCAATATATAATTAAATGTCGTAGGACATTACACACATCTGACTTCAAACTAAGCAAAGTTTGTACTATGGAAGTCAGATAGCTGATAGAATACATATTAAATACTATTTTTTTAAATAAATGCAGAACACCCAGACACAGATCAAACATTCGTTTATGTCACAAAGTTTTTTGTCCTGGGTGGGAATCGAACCTACGCTCTTCAGCTCTTGAAGCGGACATTCTACCAATGAACCAACAGGACTGTCAATATGTGTATCATTAATAATAAAGTTATAAAACACTGATTACAACAAAATGTCAAATAAAGTACATAATATGTCATATAAAAACATGTCAATGTAAAAAAAATGTCAAAATGTATAAAATAACATTAAAAAATCGTTATTAGTAATTACTTAAAAAGCGGCGAGACATTTTCGACAACTAGGTGGTCTAAAATCCAGCTAGTGATGAAGAAAGGGCTGGCTCCGATGGAGGCAGCGTCCTAAACGACTAAGCAAAACTTCACCTCATCTGCTTATAGTCTAAAAGACTGATTGCAAATTATAAATAACAAAAAAAAATAATTACTTACAAAGAAAATGTAGTTCGTCTTATTACATTTTTTTTTGTATAAGAGGTTTCGTTGGACACTGTTCGAGCACAGAACTAGGGATTGCAATCCGGCGTCATTTTCAGTCCGGCCGGATACGACCGGATTCCCATCAATCCGGCCGAATCCGGTCGGATCCGGCCAGATTGATCAAATCAAGATGATTTTCGCTTTTTAGTAAAAAATAAGCGAGTTAATCAAGTGTCACTGCACTTATATGTACGTAGTTTAAAAAAATTAATCACAAATGAATAAAATCAACTTTATTTCCTAACCAATGTTAAGACAAGTTTTTTTTTTTATGTAAAAAGTAATGAGATGAACGAGACGCTCTCCCGATGGTAAGAGATAACGCCTGTCCATAACCATTGCAGCGATACACAGAGCTTTGAGTAACAAAACAAAATCCAGGGCATCACTGCTTTGGCACTCATTACGTTAGACTTTCGATAGTTAGTCTCAACAGCCCTGTAATTTCGCTAGCTGCAGTACCCTTCAAACCGAAACACAGTAATGTTTACACACTACTGCTTAGCGGCAGAATAACTGGTACTGCGGTGGTACCTACTTAGACGTCCTCCTGCTAAGAAGATCTACCACCAAGTGACCTACTATATTATTTTGCCACAAACTGCTAACAACGGATCCGGTCTTCGGATCCGGTAACCGTTAAATGGTGCCGGATCCGCCGGATTACCGGATCCGTTTTTCCGGATTGCAATCCCTACACAGAACCCTGTAAATGATATGTTTCGGCAGGTGCTGCAACTGGAAGATCTGGTATTTGCAGCGGGCTCCCACTTTATGGCGAACAAACGCTGCCAGCTTCCACCGGGATCCTTCAGAAAACAGAGGAAAGGTAAATATATCTTGCACTTCACTCGGATAAGGGGTATATTAAAATCTTATTTATTTAAATACAAATTGTAGCGATGATAGCTCAGTGGTTAGCGCGGTAGGTTCGCATGCCGAAGGGCGTGGGTTCAAACCCCAACAATGAGCTTGAGCTGCCGGTGAAGGAAAACATCGTGAGGAAACCATAGCATGGTGGTAGGGTACTCTCTAGTACTCGGCTGGCTAGCTACCACACGAGAGTTGAAAATCTGCCGCCAAGCATCTAACGGTGTGTTCCGGCAGCCTCACTTGAGAGCCAGTTCCATTCCAGGCTAGGTGTGCTTTACCATCTTCGACCACACCTTCACTTAACATCAGGTGAGCTGTGGTCAAACAACTAGCCTGTCAACCATAAAAAAAAAAAAATACAAATATTTTATTGATAACATATTATTGATCCATTCATACTTGGTGGTAGATTTTTTTTTTTTTACATTTAATAGTTCTACGTTTGGCCACCAACTCGCCTAATGCAAAGCGACGGTGTGGCCTAAGATGGAGCACGCTGATCCAGAAGAAATCTATTCACTCTAGCCTTAAAAACGTCCAAATTGTAATTTATGGGGAACAGGGAGATCTCCTTAGCAAGAAGTCGTCTAGGTAGGTACCACCGCAGTACCAGTTATTCTGCCGCTAAGCAGTAGTGTGTAAACATTACTGTGTTCCGGTTTGAAGGGTACTGAAGCTAGCGAAATTACTGTGCTGTTGAGACTAACCATCGAAAGTCTCAAAGCAGTGATGCCTTGGACTTTGTTTTGTTACTCAAAGTTCTGTGTATCGCTGCAATCATCGGTCATGGGCATGCGTTATCTCTTACCATCAGGAGAGTGCCTCGATCGACTCATTACCTTAACATAAAAAAAAGAAGACGTGTGGCACTCGGGGACTGCCGCGGTAAAGCTATTGCATTAAAAGTTCTGCTATTAATCGATAGATGGCAAAACTAAAAAGTATCACCGCTGTGCCGGTGGGAGTGGGGGGTGTTAGGTTATTTTCGTTACGGAATTTCTGGATTCGGTCTCCACGCTCAAGGCCCGCGATAGAAGCTATGCAACAGCTTAAAAAATACAAAATACAAATATTTTACTGATAGCACTCTTTGCCGCTGTTCCATTCTAAAAGTATTGTTTCGCATATCGTTTCTATTCTCGCTATATCGTTCTATTTTATTCCATTAATGACTAATCGTTTTGGCGGGAACGCGGGAAGAGTCGTGTCGCTCCGTTGTATTTTTTTTCCAAAACTAGTGTTTTGTCGAGTGTTTATGCATAAAAATGGTGGTGTTTTATTCATAAAGTGCCGAATCATAAGCGCGAGTGTGGGAAAATGATATAATGTGGTGAAACATGACTTTTTGTGTTGCTTCCAAAACTTTACTAAAGCATGACTGAACTTGACTGACACGGACTGGACTTGACCAATACTAGACTTTGACTGTAACTATAGATGTAAGACATGAATTCGTTCTTCGCAAATAATGACATGGTTCAAAGGCCTTTGTAGCCAAACCATAAAATCCCAAAAAAAAAAAAAAAACAATGGCTTATAGTATACTTCTCTGGACAGGATACGAAGAAGTCCACGTTCCAGCTCTGAAACCGAAGCCTTTCGAAGAAGACGAAACCTTAGTTGCAATCGACAAGCTGCCGAAATACGTCCAACCGGCGTTCGATGGATTCAAAACTTTGAACAGGATACAGGTAAAGTCCCCTGTTTATTTAGGTTCTCAATTCGACTGTATGGTTTTTTAATGTTTGTTACGCGATAATTGGTGATAGATTGGTTACTTGGTGGTAGACTTCTTTAGCAGGAAGTCGTCTAGGTAGGTACCACCGCAGTACAAGATATTCAGCCGCTAAGCAGTAGTGTGTAAACATTACTGTGCAGGGTACTGCAGCGAAATTACTGGGCTGTTGAGACTAACTCTATCAAAAGTCTCCAAAGTAATGAGCGCTAAAGCAGCGATGCCCCGGACTTTGTTTTGTTACTCAAAGTTCTGTGTATCGCTGCAATGGTCATGTACAGGCGTTATCTCTTACCATCAGTAGAGCGTCTCGTTCGTCGCATTACATTTACATTAAAAAAAAAAATCCGCCAATTATGAATCGATTTTGATGATTCTTTTTTTGCTCGGTAGGTCAAAAAAACTTCAGAGAAATTTTATCGAAATCTTTTGAGCGGTTTTTAAAAAATCATCAACAAAAATCTATAAAAAAGGTATACATCGCTGATATTTTCGTTTATTCGGAAACCGCGCTGTTTCATTGGAGCAGTGCGTACACTTGGCCTAAGGGTCATGGAGTCGGTTTTTTTTTAATTGTAAAATTTGTATATTATTATGCTGCAGGCTGTGGCCTTTATGCTGTGGCTATCAAGCAAATGGGTTGCCTGATGGTTTTTTTTGTGTTTGACAAGCTAGGTGTTTGACCACAGATTACTTGATGTTAAGTGTAGACGAAGATGGTAAACACATCTAGCCTGGAATGGTACTCCTACTACTGGAATTTATTCTTTCATTTAAAGGGGTTTGCAGTGACTATGCCCTACCCATACCACACGTTTTGTAGCAATGATAGCGCAGTGGTTAGCGCGGTAGGTTCGCATGCCGAAGGGCGTGGGTTCAAATCCCAACAATGAGCTTGAGCTGCCGATGAAGGAAAACATCGTGAGGAAACCATAGCATGGTGGTAGGGTACTTTCTAGTACTCGGCTGGCTAGCTACCACCCTCAAGTTGAAAATCTGCCGCCAAGCACCTAACGGTGTGTTCCGGCAGCCTCACTTCAGAGCCAGTTCCATTCCAGGCTGGGTGTGATTTACCATCTTCGACCACAGCTTCACTTAACATCAGGTGAGCTGTAGTCAAACATCTAGCCTGTCAACCATTAAAAAAACACGAAATTTTAACAATTAAATTCTGCCGCCAAGCACCTAACGGTGTGTTCCATCAGCTTTGCTTGAGAGCAAGTTCCATTCCAGGCTAGGTATGCTTTACCACCTTCGACCACACCTTCACTTAACATCAGGTGAGCTGTAGTCAAACACCTAGCGTGCCAACTATAAAAAAAATATTTCTTTAGTCACGAAATGTTTGCTCTGAGTGGGAATCGAACCCACGCCCTACAGCTCTCAAGGCAGATATACTACCAATGAGCCAACGGGGCTGTCGAAAATAGATGTCAATACAAAAATATGTTCTCCTATATTAAGCCTTATTCTTCATTCAACAGAGTCGTATATCGAAAGCGGCGCTGGAAACGGACGAGAACCTCCTTGTATGCGCCCCCACGGGGGCAGGTAAAACTAACGTCGCCCTCCTTTGTATCCTGAGGGAAGTTGGGAAACACGTCAACGACGATGGAACTGTCAATGTCAACGATTTCAAAATGATATACGTTGCGCCCATGCGGTCACTCGTACAGGAAATGGTGAGAACTTATATTTTATACTTGAGGTGGTATGATTTCCATACAAATAATTTTTTTCCATTTATGGACAAATGGAGCATAATTTTACAGTGAAATCACACCTACTGACATTTCTTTCGGTCTTTATTTGCGGTAAGTCACAATTCGGTATGTAAAAGAAAAAAAGAACTTTACTGATTCCAAAACCATTTCGAAATAGTACATTTCTGTACAATATTTTTACGTTTAAAACTCTGTAAACTATGAGGTGGGGGTTATTTTAACAAAAAACATAAATAAATCAAACAATGTTTCGTGACGTCATCTAGTCGGGCAACTTTCATAGACTGGCAAACCAAAACAAAACTTGTCAATGTCAAGTCAACGGCGATCATAATAATATTTTCAATACACATACGTCGAGTTGTTTTTCGGTTTATTTATACAAATATCTGGATTATTTTACTTGAAACGTTATTTGGACTCTGATATCGCTTTTATGACATAAGATTTGTTTACTTTATGTCATGAATTGTAAAAACCGAAGACGTGGCAGAATGGCTTTACAGCTTTAGCCTGCCCGATGGGGCAAATTAAAAAAAAAACTTGTCAGTTCTGTTGTCAAATTTAATGAAATGTGTCAAATGTTTTGTATACTTTTTTGTTTCGTATGGCAAAGGCATATTCTACATATTTAGCCGTACTCATGACGTCATAAGTATAAAAAGTTTGAAAACGTATTAGAATTAAACTACCGCATAGAAAGCCAAAATATTCAAATTAGTTTCTTAAAATAAAATTTACTATCAGTAAAAAATATAAAATAATTACAAAAAAAAAAACTTTACATACCGAATTATAAAACAGCAGATTGTTAACATAATCTACTGTTTTATTAACAAATATACAATAAAATATGGAAAAGTTATTTGAGATATACGTAGGACAGCTGGCGGTGGATGGAAACGAAAAGCCGAAGATCGGGCTGAGTGGCGTGTCCTGGGAGAGGCCTATGTCCAGCAGTGGACTAATATAGGCTGATGATGATGATTTGAGATAAACTATAATAAGTAATTACAGTAAAAGTTCCTTATTCACGGTTTCATTAATCGCGTGTGAAAAAATTGGAACACTGTTCCTGTATTCGCGGTTAAAAAATTCATTATTCGCGGATGTAATCGGTAAACGAAAAGAATTGGGTCATTTATTAACGTATCGGCATCTTTTGAGTATGTATGTACTGTCGGCACGTGCCGAGGCGGCTTTTATAAAAGATGTAACCGAGTGGACTAATTTCAATCTAAGACAAACCTTACTGCCACTGTATGAAGGCCATTCTCGAATGACTTATTTTGAAACGGCAAATTATATATTAATGCTACTGCCCAATATCAATCTGAAAAACAACAATGTTTAAACCCTGGTTTTTAAAGCTGGTTTTATTTTGCTATATATATATATATATTGGAACGTTAGAACGTGCTAAGAGGCTCAAAAGCAACGGTTCGCTTGTTCAGAAAATGCTTCAAAGCCTTGAACATCGACGGAAAGTTGCTTGTCTGTCGGTTTTCTACCGGATACATTTTGGAGTTTGCGCTTCAGATCTGCATGACCTAATTCCACCTTGCCCATTCTACTATCGGACAGCCAGGAGCTTTAAAAAGCGTCACCGCTTCATGGTTGATGTTCCAAAAACTCGAACTAAGCGGTTTGATTCCACATTTTTCATGCGTACCGCTAGACATTGGAATCTGCTGCTCGAGTGGGTGTTCCCCGATGAATACAGTCTGGGTACCTTCAAGTCGCGAGTGAATCGGTTCCTTCTAGGCGAGCGTGCTCCACCGTAGACCGCATCTTCGCTTAACATCAGACGGGATGGCGGTCAAACGCAAGCCTATCTACTATAAAAAAAAAAAACGTATCCCCTATGATTCCATACTAATTACCATTCCATATCCACGGTTTCCGTATTCGCGGTATATTTATGGAACGTATACCCCGCGAATAAAGAGCTTTTACTGTATAACAATTAACACAAGCTTTAATAAATAAAATAAATAAATAATAAATAAATATCGTAGGACATTACACACAGCGCCATCTGACCCCAAATTAAGCAAAGCTTGTACTATGGAAGACAGATAACTGATAGAATACTTAAATATTTTTTTTTTGTAAATACATACTTATAATACATACAGTACACCCAGACACAGATCAAACATTTGGTTTTATGTCACAAAATGCTTGTCCTGGGTGGGAATCGAACCCACGCCCCACAGCTCTTGAAGCAGACATGCCACCAATGAGCCAACAGGGCTGTCAAAGGATTTAGATTTAGGAAGCAGCATTGTTTCTTTTAGCGCAATGCATAGCACGCAGAACTGATGGCCGATGGGGCTGCAAAGTTCTGGAGTGGAGACCACGGACCGGCGAGCGCAGTGTAGGACGTCTAGTCGTCGACCCA
Organism: Biston betularia; assembly: GCA_905404145.2. Taxonomy (NCBI): domain Eukaryota; kingdom Metazoa; phylum Arthropoda; class Insecta; order Lepidoptera; family Geometridae; genus Biston; species Biston betularia. The sequence continues at coordinate 4,750,364 of FR989890.1, forward strand.
CAAGGTGGACAGACGACCTAGTAAAGACCGCAGGAACGCGCTGGATGCGAGCCGCTTCCAACCGGTCTTTGTGGAAGTCATTGGGGGAGGCCTATGCCCAGCAGTGGACGTCCTACGGCTGAAATGATGATGATGATTGTGTCTTTTGTGATTTTTGCAGCCAGTAATAATGTACTATTAAATTGAATATATTTCGTTTGTGAACAGGTCGGTAACTTCAGCAAACGCCTATCAGCCTATAACATGAAAGTTTCCGAGTTGACCGGCGATCACCAACTCACCAGAGAACAGATCGACGCGACCCAGCTGATCGTGTGTACTCCCGAGAAATGGGACATCATCACAAGGAAAGGTGAGGGAACTTCACTTGTAGTAAAGTTACTTTGTATGAGATAGCTAGATATATAGAAATAGATAGATATATAGAAATAGATAGATAGATAGAAATAGATATATAGATAGATAGAAATAGATATGTAGATCGATAGAAATAGATATGTAAATAGATAGAAATAGATATATAGATAGATAGAAGTAGATATATAGATAGATAGAAATAGATATGTAGATAGATAGAAATAGATATGTAGATCGATAGAAATAGATATGTAAATAGATAGAAATAGATATATAGATAGATAGAAGTAGATATATAGATAGATAGAAATAGATATGTAGATAGATAGAAATAGATAGAAATAGATAGATAGATAGAAATAGATATATAGATAGATAGAAATAGATATGTAGATCGATAGAAATAGATATGTAAATAGATAGAAATAGATATATAGATAGATAGAAGTAGATATATAGATAGATAGAAATAGATATGTAGATAGATAGAAATAGATAGAAATAGATAGATAGATAGAAAAAGATATATAGATAGATAGAAATAGATAGATAGAAATAGATATATATATATAGATAGATAAGCTGAGTGGCTAGCCCTAGTTTCAGAGTTAATATGCCTTCTGAAGATATTCTATTAGATATTATATACTTGATGTTTTTTTTATGGTTGACAGGCTAGGTGCTTGACCACAGCTCACCTGATGTTAAGTGACGGTGTGGTCGAAGATGTTAAACACATCTAGCCTGGAATGGAACTGGCTCTCAAGTGAGGCTACCGAAACACACCGTTAGGTGCTTGGCGACAGATTTCCAGCTAGCCAGCCGAGGACTAGAGAGTACGCTACCACTACTGCTATGGTTTCCTCACGATGTTTTCCTTCACCGGTAGCTCAAGCTGATTGTTGGGGTTAGAATCCGCGCCCTTCGGCATGCGAACCGACCGCGCTAACCACTGAGCGTTGGGAACCTCTTTCCGAATAAAAGTAGTTACTTTCCACCCACAGGAGGAGAACGTTCGTTCACCAACTTGGTGCGCCTGATCATCATCGACGAGGTCCACCTTCTCCACGATGAAAGAGGCCCAGTTTTGGAGGCGTTGGTGGCCAGGACACTCGGCACCGTCGAACAAACTCAGGAGGCGGTAATTTTTTTTAAAGTTTTTTAAAATGTAAAAAGTAATGAGACGAACGTGACGCTCTCCTGATGGTAAGAGATAACGCCTGTCCATGACCATTGCAGCGATACACAGAACTTTTGAGTAACAAAACAAAGTCCAGGGCATCGCTGCTTTGGCGCTCATTACTTTGAGACTTTCGATGGTTAGTCTCAACAGCCCAGTAATTTCGCTAGCTGCAGTACCCTTCGAACCGGAACACAGTAATGATTGCACACTACTCCTTAGCGGCAGAATAACTGGTACTGCGGGGGTATGTATCTAGACGACCTCCTGCTAAGGAAATCTACCACCAAGTAAACAGATTCTAACAGAGATTCTAACAGCTTGACCGTTGTGTCTATCTCTGGCATCGTAGCTCCCTAACGGATGAACCGATTTTGATATTGTTTGAAAGGTGAATTAGTCGGGAGTGTTCTTAGCTATGTTTGATGTAAATCGGTCCAAGATGGCCGCCGCCACAAAATGGCGGATTACATATTTTTTTACAACTCCCTCAACAAGGGGATCTAATGAAAGGGCTTGACTAGTAGAATACTATACACTATACACTATCGACATCCCTGTTGGCTCATTGGTAGTATATCTGCCTTGAGAGCTGTAGGGCATGGGTTCGATTCCCACTCAGGGCAAACATTTTATGAATAAACAAATGTTTGTTCTGTATGTATTATAAGTATGTATTTACAAAAAAAAGTATTTATGTATTCTATCAGTTATCTGACTTTCATCACACAAACTCTGCTTAGTTTGGGGCCAGATGGCGCTGCGTGTATAGTCCTACGATATTTATTTATTTATTACTATGACACATTTCAAATCCAAGATGGCCGCCACCACGAAATGGCGATTTACATATTTTTTTATGCGACTTGATGGAAAGTGATCTTAACAATGATTCAAGAAAGTCTGTTCAGCTGTTTGAAGATAAACAGCTCTTATGTATGTGAGTATTTACCACTGATCGATACGAAATTTGGTATTAAGTGTATTACAACTGGGATTTTTTAATTTTAAATTTATATTTATTGTAAAACATGTTTTTTTTTTCTGCTAGGTTCGCCTCGTAGGTTTGTCTGCGACGCTCCCCAACTATACGGACGTTGCTGCCTTTTTGCGTGTCAAACCGGACAAAGGACTTTTCTACTTCGACAATTCGTTCAGGTATATTAACACGTTTTCTACTTAAGGTGGTACGATTTACATACATATACATTTTTGCCCTTTATGAAAAAATGGAGCATAATTTTACAGTGAAATCATAGCTACTGACATTTACTTTGGTCTTTATATGCGGTAAATCACTATTGCTTGAACAAAACAGTAGATTATTAGCATAAAATAGCGTTGTAGCGATGATAGCTCAGTGGTTAGCGCGGTAGGTTCGCATGCCGAAGGGCGTGGGTTCAAACCCCAACAATGAGCTTGAGCTGCCGGTGAAGGAAAACATCGTGAGGAAACCATAGCATGGTGGTAGCGTACTCTCTAGTACTTGGCCGGCTAGCTAACACACGAGAGTTGAAAATCTGCCGCCAAGCATCTAACGGTGTGTTCCGGCAGCCTCACTTGAGAGCCAGTTCCATTCCAGGCTAGGTGTGCTTTACCATCTTCGACCACACCTTCACTTAACGTCAGGTGAGCTGTGGTCAAACAACTAGCCTGTCAACCATTAAAAAAAAAAAAAAAAATCAAATTCATGAATGTTTTATGAATTTATGATTTTTTAATTATAACTAGTAGATTATGCTAATAAATCTACTGTTTTATTCCAGCAATTGTGATTTACCGCAAATAAAGACCAAAATAAATGCCAGTAGCTGTGATTTCACTGTAAATAATTAAACGTATTTATTTCATATTATTATATATTAATTTTGTTTTTTTATTAATTGGTCAGTGCTGAAAATCAGCGCTGTGGAGTAATCCCCAGCACAATTCGGTATGTAAAGAAAAAAAATACTTTGCTGATTCCAAAACCATTTCGAAATATTACATTCCTGTACATGATTTTTCCGTTTAAAACTCTTTAAACTATGAGACGGGGTTTATTTTAATAAAATACATAAAATAAATTTGACTTTCAATTAACTTCTAATGACGTCATGTCCTTGGCTGTATAAGGATTCTTTCAGTGCCTAAAAAAGGTACATATTTTACATATTCAGCCAATGTTATGACGTCATAACTATAAAAAGTTTGAAAATGTATTAGAATTAAACTACCGCATAGAAAGCCAAAATATTCAAATTAGTTTCATAAAATAAAGTTTACTATCAGTAAAAAATATAAAATAAATACAAAAAAAAAACTTTACATACCGAATTGCTGAGCGCTGGCCTTTTTTTTCCTTGTTAATGCACCAGCCACTGCAGCGATAACCCACTTATTGTGTTGTCAAATTTGTTGTCTTTTTGTTAATCTGTATCTTTTTATTTGTGTGTGTTGTTTGTACTTATGTGTTGTTGTGTCTAGTGTTTTAATTGTAAGGAAAAAAATAAATGTTTTTCTTTCTTTCTTTAAAATTATGCTCCATTTGCCCATAAATGGTAAAAATTTATTTGTATGGAAATCGAACCACCTTACCTTAAATAAGTTTTTTTCAGTGGATGTAAAAAAGGAAAAAAATCCTTGCAACGCGTTAGACCGTTGAACGCTAACATGTTTGGTGTGATTATTGATTCAGGCCGGTCGCGTTAGAGCAGCAGTACATCGGTGTTACGGAGAAGAAAGCTCTCAAACGATTCCAAGTCATGAACGATATAGTATACGAGAAGACAATGGAGCATGCAGGACGGAATCAGGTGAGAAATATTTGTGTTTTTTGTCTATATTGTTGACAGGCTAGGCGTTGGACCACTGCTCACCTGAGGTTAAGTATACAATAAAGTTATTATTCTATTATTTATTTTCAGATTCTAGTATTTGTGCATTCGCGTAAGGAAACCGGCAAGACTGCGCGCGCTATACGCGACATGTGTTTGGAGAAGGACACGCTTGGACAGTTTCTCAGGTACCCTCCATTAACAATTTACAATTACTTCATATTTGATCACATAGCTATGTTTGATGTAAATCGGTCCAAGATGGCCGCCGCCACATGATGGCGGATTACATATTTTTTCAACAGTCCCGCAATATGGGTATCAAATGAAAGGGATTGACTAGTAGAACACTATACAATATGATACATTTCAAATTCAATATGGCCGCCACCACAAAATGGCGGATTACATATTTTTTCAACACTCCCCCAATATGGGTATCAAATGAAAGGGATTGACTAGTAGAACACTATACAATATGATACATTTCAAATTCAATATGGCCGCCACCACAAAATGGCGGATTACATATTTTTTCAACACTCCCCCAATATGGGTATCAAATGAAATGGATTGATTAGTAAAACACTTACACACTATGATACATTTCAAATCCAAGATGGCCGCCACCACAAATTGGCGAATTACCTATTTCTATGTGACTTGAACAGTAGGTACAGAACTAGTAAACTTTATTTTATGAAACTAATTTGAATATTTTGGCTTTGTATGCGGTAGTTAGCTTTTTAATACGTTTTTAAACTTGTTATAGCGATGACGTCATACAGTAGGCTGATTATACATATGCCCTTGCCATATACAAAAAAAGTTTAGTTTTTTAAAACATTTGATTAACTTTGACAATTGACATGAAAAGTTTTTTTTTGTCCCATCGGGCAGTCTAAAGCTGTATAGCCATACTAATACATATTTACGGTACCAGAATTTAGAATGGCGGTTAATTATGACGCATGCTATAATTTGACATAATAATTTAAGGTTTGATTTTTTTTTATTGTTTGACATTCGAGTTTAATTTTATGACATTTTTATTTGTAATTTTTTGACATTTTTAATTTTTATGATAATTCATTGTATATTGTATATTGACTAGCACCATCGCATTAGGGAAACCCTGTAAGGATGGTGTGAAATTAAGTAAATAAATAAATAAATTTAAAAAAAGTGTGTGTTTTTTTTTAAATAATTTCTTGGTTATTTCAATAGGGAAGGTTCGGCGAGTATGGAAGTGTTGCGAACAGAAGCTGATCAGGTGAAGAATCCGGAGCTGCGGGAGCTGCTGCCGTACGGGTTCGCCATCCATCACGCCGGCATGAGCCGCGTGGACAGAACTCTCGTGGAAGATCTCTTCGCTGACAGACATATACAGGTAGCGATGATAGCCCAGTGGTTAGCGCGGTTGGTTCGCATGCCGAAGGGCGTGGGTTCAAACCCCAACAATGAGCTTGAGCTGCCGGTGAAGGAAAACATCGTGAGGAAACCATAGCATGGTGGTAGCGTACTCTCTAGTACTCGGCTGGCTAGCTACCACCCTCAAGTTGAAAATCTGCCGCCAAGCATCTAACGGTGTGTTCCGGCAGCCTCACTTGAGAGCCAGTTCCATTCCAGACTAGGTGTGTTTTACCATCTTCGACCACACCTTCACTTAACATCAGGTGAGCTGTTGTCAAACACCTAGACTGTCAACCATTAAAAAAAAAAAAAAAAAGGTCAGAATGTTTCGTATCGACTATCAATACTTATTCTTTTAAAGTTGACAAAGGTCAGGGACCCCGTATAAATTTAAATTAAAAAAAAATAATTTTTTTCGACTAAATAAAATATCGTAGGGCTCTATACACACAGCGCCATCTGGCCCCAAACTAAGCAGAGCTTGTGTGATGGAAGTCAGATAACTGATAGAATACATACTTTTTAAGCTATTGCATAGCTTCTATCGCGGGCCTTGAGCGTGGAGACCGAATCCAGAAATTCCGTAACGAAAATAACCTAACACCCCCCACTCCCACCGGCACAGCGGTGATACTTTTTAGTTTTGCCATCTATCGATGAATAGTAGAACTTTTAATGACTTTTTTGAAATATCACGCTTGGCTCTTTAGTTCAGCAACTCGCCTCTAGGTGGCATTGGTTGTAATGCTATGCAATAGCTTTACCGCGGCAGTCCCCGAGTGCCACACGTCTTTTTTTTTTGTAAATACATTCAGAAAACCCAACAGAACAAACATTTTGTTTATTTACAAAATGTTTGCCCTGAGTGGGAATCGAACCCACGCCCTACAGCTCTCAAGGCAGATATACTACCAATGAGCCAACGGGGCTGTCAATTGTTTTTTTTAATTTTTGGCAGGCTATGTATTCGAACACAGCCTACCTTTTTTGCCCCTATTTTGTAACTGTCTGTCTTTGCTTGTGTGTTTTTTTTTGTCAAAAAAATCACGTTTGATTGATAACTCTTTATTGTACACACTAAAATGCAGAAAACAGAAGAAATAAACTTAAATAATAGGTGTAACAACTGGCGACCTTATCGCTAAAAGCGATCTCTTCCAGGCAACGTTAGGACGATCTAAGACCTTTAGGAGGGGCTGTGTTGTATGGGAGCCCCTTAAATATTTATTTTATTCTGTTTTTTTTTGTATTTGTTGTTATAGCGGTAACAGAAATACATCATCTGTGAAAATGTCAACTGTCTAACTATCACGGTTCATGAGATACAGCCTGGTGACGGACGGACAGAGGATAATCTTAGTAATGGGCGGGACCGCGGGAGGAGTCGTGTCGCTCCGTTGTATTTTTTTCAAAAACTTGCATAAAAATGGTGGTGTTTTGTTCATAAAGTGCCGAATTACATGCGTGAGTGTGGGAAAATGACATAATGTGGTGAGACATGAGTTTTCGTGTTGCTTCCAGAACTCCATCGAAGCTTTATAGTAAAGTCGCCACTACTTTACTAAAGCATGACTGGACTTGACTGACACAGACTGGACTTGACTAAGACTGGACTTTGACTATAACTAGCTACGTGGACACTTATTTAACTTTTAAAACTTGAAAATATATAAATACTTGACACTGGCAAATGCTAAAACGCGACGCCAAAACAAAAAAAAAAAAAACTTAGTAATAGGGTCCCGATATCGATTGCTTGCTAACTCTCTTTCTTCTGTACAGGTGCTGGTTTCTACGGCCACACTAGCTTGGGGCGTGAATCTTCCCGCCCACACTGTCATAGTGAAAGGCACTCAGGTGTACAACCCGGAGAAGGGGCGTTGGAGCGAGCTGGGGGCGTTGGACGTGCTGCAAATGTTGGGGCGAGCTGGACGTCCGCAGTACGATACTAAGGGGGAAGGTAAATAAGATTGAAACTTTGATTACATGCTTAAAGTGTTACTATCACTGATTTATTCTGATCGCAGTACCAATACGTAACTTTTAACCCCAAATTAATTCAATTCAATATAAGTACAATAATGTACACTTATTTATGTCAAACACATTCAATTATCTATCTATCTATACTTGGTTGCCTAGAAGAGATCGCTGTTAGCGATAAGGCCGCCACTTGTGGCACTAGTTCATAAGGTTTTTTGTTCTCTGTACTCTTTTCTATTTATGATGTGCACAATAAAGAGTTATATCTATCTATCTATCTATACTATTACAAAGAGGAAAGATTTGATTGTTTGTTTGTTTGTATTCAATAGGCTCCGAGACTACTGGACCGATTTTAATAATTCTTTCATTATTAGAATGCTTGAATGAATGAATTATCCGCGATGGGCATAGGCTACTATATGGCTATATGACAGCCCCGTTGGCTCATTGGTAGTATATCTGCCTTGAGAGCTGTAGGGCGTGGGTTCGATTCCCACTCAGGGCAAACATTTTGTGAATAAACACAATCATGTTTGTTCTGTGTCTGGGTGTTCTGTATGTATTTACAAAAAAAAGAAAGTATTTATGTATTCTATCAGTTATCTGACTTCCATCACACAAGCTTTGCTTAGTTTGGGGCCAGATGGCGCTGTGTGTAATGTCCTACGATATTTGTATTTGTTGTTTTTTTTTTTTCATTTAAAGCAATTTTTCGTTCATTTCAAATAACGTTATAAGTTTTTCTATTTTCTTGTCGAACCAGGCATCCTGATCACGAACCACTCGGAGCTTCAGTATTATTTGTCGCTGCTGAATCAACAGCTGCCAATCGAGTCGCAACTCGCGAGCAAGTTGCCAGACATGCTCAACGCGGAGATTGTGCTCGGCACCGTGCAGAGCGTGCGCGACGCCGTGACCTGGCTCGGTGAGTGTTTGTTTCTTCAAACTTCTTTTATTTAACAGAAATAAATACACTCGCATAAAGATAAATATATACAGGCTGTCCTCGTACTTACGGCATGTTAGGTTCTCGAAATACTTTTTACTAATAAATTTGTAGCAATGATAGCTCAGTGGTTAGCGCGGTAGGTTCGCATGCCGAAGGGCGTGGGTTCAAACCCCAACAATGAGCTTGAGCTGCCGGTGAAGGAAAACATCGTGAGGAAACCATAGCATGGTGGTAGGGTACTTTCTAGTACTCGGCTGGCTAGCTACCACCCTCAAGTTGAAAATCTGCCGCCAAGCATCTAACAGTGTATTCCGGCATCCTCACTTGAGAGCCAGTTCCATTCCAGGCTAGGTGTGCTTTACCATCTTCGACCACACCTTCACTTAACACCAGGTGAGCTGTGGTCAAACACCTGGCCTGTCAAACATTAAAAAAAAAAAAAAAAAAATACGCGACGTAAATCGAAACGAAGTGAGTCGAGACATATTTTTTCATGTTTGCATGTAAAACTCAAGGGTTAGGATCCACACTCCCCATTTGTGAATAAACAAATGTTTGTTCTGTGTCTGGGTGTTCTGTATGTATTTACAACAAAAAAAAAGTATTTATGTATTCTATCAGTTATCTGACTTCCATCACACAAGCTCTGCTTAGTTTGGGGTCAGATGGCGCTGTGTGTATAGTCTTACGATTTTTTTTTTAATTTATATTTTTGTCTTCAGGTTATTCGTACATGTATATCAGGATGCTCCGACAACCGGCGTTATACGGCATATCTCCTGATAAAATACAAGAGGACTCCCTTTTAGAACTACATCGAGCTGATCTGGTGCACACAGCTGCGTGCCTCTTGGACAAGTGAGTTAAAGAAAGAAAGAAAATAACTTTATTTGTAACATAGAACAAAAAAAACAAAAGTAACAACAAATAGACAAAAGTTTTTTTTTTTTTAATTTATTCAAACAAAACAAATTATATCAATCAATACAATATATATATGTCGGAGATATAGAAGAAGGAAGAAGAAACGGGTGGGCGATGGTGTAGCGGGCGAGGAGACAAACCACACAATTCAGTTATCTTGTACAAAGTTTATTCAGCACTTCACAACGACTTTAGTTTAAGAACGATTAGAACATTATAGACACTATTACATAGGTTGGGGACAAAACGTTCCGCTTAGCTCGCACTCTGCAACCGGCCAACTCAATCTACTCTCAAAGCAAGAATCAATGTTCATCTCTCCTCAACCAAAGCAAGAATGATCTCCCCACCTCAACATTCATCGCACGGCCGGCTCGCTTCACACAGCGCCCCTACCGGCCAACATCCGCAACTTCGCCTTCTCTCATTGGTTGAAGTCAAAATACTTTACACGAATAACGACAAGCAGAGCACGGAACCAGTGTGACGTCAGAGGTGTCGCCATTCCACCTCTAGTCCACCAAAATTACGCAAGATGGCGCTAAACTAAATCAACATTAAAGCTACACGCCGACATATATATTAAAAGATCTAGATCTAGATAAAAATTAAAAGATCTAAAAAATCTATTAAAAGATAGATCAGATCTATTAAAAGTAAAAAAAAAAAAAATGTTGAATCAGAGCGGGATTGCAACTCAGACCATGTGTGCAATGTTGGTTTAGCGTTTAAATAATTATCATTATGGGTACAATATAGTTTCATATTTTGTTCACAGTTATGTATTATTAACGTTTGAACTATCCACAGAGCCGGCCTAATCAAATACGAGCGTAAATCCGGCCACTTCCAGCCGACCGAATTGGGCCGCATAGCATCTCATTTCTATTGCACTTTCGAAACTATGCAATCTTACAATCAACTACTCAAGCCGACATTGGGAGAGATTGAGTTGTTCAGAGTGTTTTCTCTCTCCGCCGAGTTCAAACACATCAACGTGCGGGATGAGGAGAAGTTGGAACTGCACAAGTTGATGGAAAGGGTGAGTTTTTGTCCTTTTAGATAATGAAACGTGTGAAAGGGATAGGTGTCTATCTACACTTATATTATAAAGTGGGAAGATTTGAATTATTTTGTATTTTTTTGTATGTTTGTAAAGAATAAACTCAAATAAATTAAAAAAATTACTTATGGAAAAAAGCTAAGTATTATAAAATTAACGACTTTTCGGACGATACAATTTGAAATAATTAATATTTATAAATTCAAAAAATAAATACATTTTGTTTCTTTACTATTGGATTTTTTAATATTGTTATTTATTTCTATGTTTGTTTCTGTGTATATTTTTTAATTTATTTTTTATTAATTTTACTAATTATTATTATTTGAGTATTTGATTAATGACATTTTGATATTTTGAAATTTTGTAAATTGATACTTTATACGCCCCAGCGGGCAAGGATATGTGAAATATACCATACTTATAAGTTCTGTGTGCTGTTCTGTAAAGCATATCTGCCTTATGAGCTGAAGGGCGTGGGTTCGATTCCCACTCAGGGCAAACATTTTGTGAATAAACAAATGTTTGTTCTGTGTCTGGGTGTTCTGTATGTATTATAAGTATGTATTTACAAAAGAAAAAAGTATTTATGTATTCTATCAGTTATCTGACTTCCATCACACAAGCTCTGCTTAGTTTGGGGCCAGATGGCGCTGTGTGTATAGTCCTACAATATTTATTTATTTATTATTATGGCTGCTATTGGCAGATTTTGTTTTGTTTTTCCATTGCTTTCTTTAGCCAATGAAAGTATCCCTAATGGAGCCTATTAGCTGACGTCATTAGAGGAAAATTGAAAGACAAGATTATTTTATTAAAATAAACCCCATCTCATAGTTAAAAGAGTTTTAAACGTAAATATAATGTACAGAAATGTACTATTTCGAAATGGTTTTGGAATCAGCTTATATTTTGTAGCGATGATAGCTCAGTGGTTAGCGCGGTAGGTTCGCATGCCGAAGGGCGTGGGTTCAAACCCCAACAATGAGCTTAAGCTGACGGTGAAGGAAAACATCGTGAGGAAACCATAGCATGGTGGTAGGGTACTTTCTAGTACTCGGCTGGCTAGCTACCACCCTCAAGTTGAAAATCTGCTGGCAAGCATCTAACGGTGTGTACCGGCAGCCTCACTTGAGAGCCAGTTCCATTCCAGGCTAGGTGTGCTTTACCATCTTCGACCACACCTTCACTTAACACCAGGTGAGCTGTGGTCAAACAACTAGCCTGTCAACCATAAAAAAAAAAAGAAGATTATTTCATTAAAATAAACCCCATCTCATAGTTAAAAGAGTTTTAAACGTAAAAATAATGTACAGAAATGTACTATTCCGAAATGGTTTTGGAATCAGCTTATATCGAGGTTACACTGTAGTTATATTTTGATTTCAGGTCCCGATACCAATAAAGGAAAGCATAGAAGAGCCCTCGGCTAAAATCAATGTGCTCCTTCAAGCGTACATTTCCCAACTGAAGCTAGAAGGGTTCGCGCTGATGGCTGACATGGTCTATGTCACTCAATCCGCTTGCCGTCTGCTCCGGGCGATATTCGAGATTGTTCTACATAGAGGTGAGTGATTGATCAACTCTTTATTGCACACACTAAAAATACTACAATATTTATTTTATTTATTTATTTCGATACACACAACAGAATATAATTACCACATCATTATGTAAATTACAGTAAGGTTTTGTACTAAATTATATTCCTAAACAAATGTGTATACAACATGAGCAAAGAAAGCAGTAGCATTTATAAAGTGAGTGACATTACTATTATACTAACTAACAATGTTGAACTATGTACATGTAAATAACAGGCGGGATGTAAAAGCCATCAACAATTACAATTATAAATCACACGTATTTGGGGGAAAAAAAACAATAGTAATTACTATTGCTTTTCTTGCAAAATGGCCAAGACATCCCGTTTAAATTTTGACAGTTTAATACAGAAGAAATGAGGTGACGTTCTAACTCCGTTACAAACTTTGCAGCGTCGGACCCCCACGGCACAGTAAATATATAAGAGTAGGTTATCTAAGGCCGCCCGCCGAGTTATTAGCCTACTCTTGCGTTGATCCCCAGGGTTGTCACTTTTACTTTCAGTTAATGTTTTCGAACAAGCAGCACTTGATCTAAATTTATGCAATAAAAAGCATATTATGATTGAATATTTTACCAATTTATAAAATTTGGGAATACATTTATGTATATGGAAAAATGCGACTCGGCTACGCTCTTAATAAAGCAAATAAACTGTGAAATAAACAATACAATACCACATTTTCTAATAAGATTTAAGTATAAGTAGGTACTTTTTTTTTTTTTTTTTTTTTTTAATGTTTGACAGGCTAGGTTTTTGACCACAGCTTACTTGATGTTAAGTGAAGGTGTGGTCGAAGATGGTAAAGCACACCTAGCCTGGAATGGAACTGGCTCTCAAGTGAGGCTGCCGGAACACACCGTTAGATGCTTGGCGGCAGATTTTCATCTCGAGGGTGGTAGCTAGCCAGCCGAGTACTAAAGTACCCTACCACCATGCTATGGTTTCCTCACGATGTTTTCCTTCACCGGCAGCTCAAGCTCATTGTTGGGGTTTGAACCCACGCCCTTCGGCATGCGAACCTACCGCGCTAACCACTGAGCTATCATCGCTACAAACTTACATTTCTGGTTCAGTAGGAACTATGAAGAATGATAAGTCCGGGTTTGCGAAATCTTTATTGAGGCACCCGAAAACACTACAATATTTTTTCCCCCTTTTTGAAGTCATGATACTCGTAATAATTAATATTATGGTAAGTGGCCGGCGAGAGTTGACGAACGCGAGCGGTCATGTAACGTACGCACGTGCTCACAGTCGCGCTGCACAGCCCGTACTGCCGCCACCTTATTCCTCCATATATTATGCTAGCGTGTGCGTGAAATCGCGTGCCGACACGGCGCGCGGCGCGCACGCACACATTCAAACCGAGAGCGGCACGTTTGTATGAAGATATTTTACTGTATGTATTTACTGTGCCCACGGACCCGCACTCTGTCTCGACGGCATCATCCTACTACCAGTATAAAAAGATCTCTTAGCACAACAAAATGTGTATTTTTCACAGGCTGGGCTCAACTGGTGGACAAAACGTTGGCTCTATGCAAAATGGTTGACAGAAGGATGTGGCAATCAATGTCTCCGCTCAGGCAGTTCAGGAAAATGCCGGAGGAGGTGAGCAATTTTTTTATAAGCTTTTATTTAAATAAATAAATATTGTAGGACTACACACACAGCGCCATCTGGCCCCAAACTAAGCAGGGCTTGTGTGATGGAAGTCAGATAACTGATAGAATACATAAATACTTTTTTTTTTTTGTAAATACATACAGAACACCCAGACACAGAACAAACATTTGTTTATTCACAAAATGTTTTGCCCTGAGTGGGAATCGAACCCACGCCCTACAGCTCTCAAGGCAGATATGCTACCAATGAGCCAACGAGGCTGTCAATTTAACAATTTAATTTAACTTGCAATGTATGTATGTAACAATGTTTGTTCGGGTGAAATCTTGCAATTTAAATTTGACCCATTCCGATGTTCGATTGGACTCAAATTTAGTGTACTTATGTATCTTTGGTGGCAATACAACCATATTTGCTTTAACAGTCCGGTGACGCTGTAGAGGCCATCTGCGGCCAACAGCAATAGTCATTAAAAAAAAAATGATTTGGAATTTGTCCGATGATGGAGCCGGAAGATGGCCATAGGAACTTCTGAACTAAACAAGATAAGCCCATGGAAGTTTGGGCGCGATTGATTCGTCTTGAGCACTTTATGCCTAGACGATATTTAGGGTCTGATGATGAAGCTAAAAGGTTGCCACGGCATCTCTGTGATAAAACAACATAACCCCAACGTGTTTGGGCTCGAGTGATTCGTCTTGAGGAGCGATCTTTAAAATACTTATCAACTATAAAAATAATTAAAGGAAAAAAAAAGAAAACATTTTTTAAAAACAATCTTTTATCTTGACAATGAACTAATAATTTTTGATTCCGCCAATTACGAATCGATATTGATAATTCTTTTTTTTGCTTGGTAGATCATACTTCAGAGGTGGTCCCGTATAAATGTTATCGAAAGCGATCGAGCGGTTTAAAAAAAATCAGCAAAAGTCTAAGAATTGTATATGTTGATGATATATTCGTTTACTCGGAAACCTCACTGTTTCATTGGAGTAGTGCGTTTAGTTGGCCTCAGATCCCGGTCACGGAGTCCGTTTTTTAAATTGTAAATTTATATATTTCTTATTAACATTTGAATGTCTAGTGACATATCTTGGTGGTAGATTTCCTTAGCAGGAAGTCGTCTACGTAGATACCACCGCAGTACCAGATATTCTGCCGCTAAGCAGTAGTGTGTAAAAAATACTGTGTTCCGGTTTGAAGGGTACTGCAGCTAGCGAAATTACTGGGCTGTTGAGACTAACCATCGAAAGTCTCAAAGTAATGAGCACCAAAGCAGCGATGCCCCGGACTTTGTTTTGTTACTCAAAGTTCTATGTGTTGCTGCAATGGGCATAAACATGCGTTATCTCCTACCATCAGGAGAGCGCATCGTTCGTCACATTACGTTTTCATTAAAAAAAAATGTACCTATAAGTTTTTTTATTTTATTATAATAGATAGGCTTGCGTTTGACCGCCATCCCGCCTGATGTTAAGCAAAGATGCGGTCTACGGTGGAGCACGCTCATCCTGCGTCTCATTACTTTTACCTTAAAAAAATAACAATACGGTGTTTGTTACAGATAATAAAAAAACTAGAAAAGAAAAACTTCCCCTGGGAGAAACTGTACGAGCTGGGGCCCAACGAGATCGGAGAATTAGTCCGTGCACCGAAACTGGGCAAAATGATTCACAAATATGTGCATCAGTTCCCCAAATTGGAGCTGTCGACCCACATACAACCTATTACCAGGTCTACGTTGCGCGTGGAACTGACTATTACGCCTGATTTCCACTGGGATGAAAAGGTTAGTGGAAGTAGTTACAGAATTAAAGAGGAGGTTGCGAGATTAAGGTGGTTCGATTTCCCTACAAATATTTTTTTTCCATTTATGGACAAATGGAGCATAATTTTACAGTGAAATCACAGCTACTGGCATTTATTTTGGTCTTTATTTGCGGTTTCGGTCTGTATAACACCATAAAATTTTTCTAGTAATTAAAAAATTGTGGTGTATTTGTTGGGATGATAGCGCGGTCGGTGCACACGCCGCAGGGCGTGGGTTTAAATTCCAACAATTAGCTTGAGTCGCCGGTAAAGGAAAACATCGTGAGGAAACCATACCATGGTGGTAGCGTACTCTAGTACACGGATGGCTAGCTACCACCCTCGAGTTGAAAATCTGCCTTGCCTGCACATTGTCTCATCATCGCTATATATGTACAACTAGCTGCGCCCCGCGGTGTTACCCACTACATGTATTCGGGATAAAAAGTAGCCTATGTGTTAACCCAGGGTCTCAGCTACCTCCATACCAAATTTCATCCATATCCGTGCAGTAGTTTTTGCGTGAAAGAGTAACAAACATCTATCGATCTATCCAAACTTTTCATCATCATCAGCCTACACTAGTCCACTGCTGGACATAGGCCTCTCCCAGGACACGCCACTCAGCCCGATCTTCGGCTTTTCGCTTCCATCCGCCGCCAGCTGTCCTACGTATATCGTCACTCCATCGAGTCTCAGGGCGTCCTACGCTACGTTTGCCAATACGCGGTCTCCACTCTAGAACACGTCTACCCCAGCGGTTATCGGTTCTGCGACAGATATGTCCAGCCCATTGCCACTTCAGCTTGCTAATACGCTGAGCTATGTCAATGACTTTAGTTTCCAAACTTTCACATTTATAATATTAGTGGGATTTATCTTGTTACAGATCCACGGCCAGTCTGAAGCGTTCTGGATCCTCGTTGAAGATGTCGACTCGGAGGTGATACTCCATCACGAATACTTCCTGCTGAAGGAGAAATACTGCAAAGATGAGCATCAGGTAGGATTTCTTGTTCTAGTTCCTTGGTCTCCTTAGCGGGAGGTCGTCTAGGCAGGTACCAACCTTCTGCCTCGAGCCATTAGTGTGTAAACATTACTGTGTTCCGGTTTGAAGGGCACTGCAGCGAAATTACTGGGCTGTTGAGACTAGGGATTGCAATCCGGCGTTATTTTCAGTCCGGCCGGATACGACCGGATTCCCATTAATCCGGCCGGATCCGACCGGCCTTTGCCATATAAGGACAAATGGAGCATAATTTTACAGTGAAATCACAGCTACTGGCATTTATTTTGGTCTTTATTTGCAGTAAATCACAATTATGCTGTTATCCGAATAAAATGCTTTATAATTAATAAATTATTTAACAGCCTGTTGGCTCATTGGTAGCATATCTGCCTTTAGAGCTGAAGGGCGTGGGTTCGATTCCCGCTCAGAACAAACATTTTATGTACCAACAAATGTTTGTTCTGTGTCTGGGTGTTCTGTATGTATTTACAAAAAAAAAGTATTTATGTATTCTATCAGTTATCTGACTTCCATCACACAAGCTCTGCTTAGTTTGGGGCCAGATGGCGCTGTGTGTATAGTCCTACGATATTTATTTATTATTATTATTAATGTAGTAATTTGTTTTCAGGTGAAATTGTTCGTGCCAGTCTTCGAACCGTTGCCTCCTCAGTACTACCTGAGAGTTGTCTCCGACAGGTAAATATATATTTTTAATGACAGTTTGCACGCCATAATTTAAACGGCCTCACGGTCGACCTAGACGAAGCTGGTTTGACGAACTATATCGTCACGATGGTCACTGGACCACCAAAGCCGAAGACCGGACAGTCTGTGGAAGGAGGAAAGGGAACCGACTCAAAAAAGGAGGTGAACTCAAAATGTCACGCGTTAATTTTTTATTTCATGGTGGTAGGGTACTTTCTAGTACTCGGCTGGCTAGCTACCACCCTCAAGTTGGTGGTAGATCTCACTTAGTGGTAGATCTCCTTAGCAGGAAGTCGTCTAGGTAGGTACCACCGCAGTACCAGTTATTCTGCCGCTAAGCAGTAGTGTATATAAACATTACTGTGCAGGGTACAGCAGCGAAATTACTGGGCTGTTGTGACTAACCATCGAAAGTCTCAAAGTAATGAGCGCAAAAGCAGCGATGCCCTGGACTTTGTTTTGTTGCTCAAAGTTCTGTGTATCGCTGCAATGGTCATGGACAGGCGTTATCTCTTACCATCAGGAGAGCGTCTCATTGAAAATATGCCGCCAAGCATCTGACGGTGTGTTCCGGCAGCGTCACTTGATAGCCAGTTCCATTTGTAGCGATGATAGCTCAGTGGTTAGCGCGGTAGGTTCGCATGCCGAAGGGCGTGGGTTCAAACCCCAACAATGAGCTTGAGCTGCCGGTGAAGGAAAACATCGTGAGGAAACCATAGCATGGTGGTAGGGTACTTACTAGTACTCGGCTGGCTAGCTACCACCCTCAAGTTGAAAATCTGCCGCCAAGCATCTAACGGTGTGTTCCGGCAGCCTCACTTGAGAGCCGGTTCCATTCCAGGCTAGGTGTGCTTTACCATCTTCGACCACACCTTCACTTAACATCAGGTGAGCTGTGGTCAAACAACTAGCCTGTCAACTATAAAAAAAAAAATCGCTAATTTTATTTATGAAACGGTTCTGATGGTTCTTTTTTTACTTGGTAGATCGTACTTCAGAGGTGGTCCCATAAAAACTTTATAAGTTTTTGCGTGAAAGAGTAACAAACATCCATCCAAACTTTCACATCTCACTAATATCATAAATGTGAAAGTTTGGATGGATGGATGTTTGTTACTCTTTCACGCAAAAACTATTCAACGGATTTGGATGAAATTTGGTATGGAGGTAGCCGAGACCCTGGATTAGCACATGGGCTACTTTTTATCCCGAAAACATGGAGCGGGTAACACCGCGGGGCGCAGCCAGTTTATAATATTCATCGTCATCATCATCCACAGCCTTCTTTATCCCACTGCTGGGTATAGGCCTCTCTTTACATGCCATCTGCCTCGGTCCTGTGCCAATCTGGTCCAGGTTCGACCCGCGACGATGACCCATCTTGCGGCTGGACGACCGACGCTCCGCTTCCCTTGCCTAGGCCACCACTCTGTTGCAACCTTACTCCACCTGTCTTCACTTCGCCTAGCAACGTGTCCTGCCCAGCTCCGCTTGAGGTTCATAATTGCGATACCAACGTCTCGAACTTTAGTTCGTCGTTGGATATCGGTATTAAGAACTCGGTCTTGGAGTTTAATATTCATGGGATTTTATTTGTACCAGATGGATAGCGTCGGAAACGCAGCTGCCCGTCTCGTTCCGCCACCTCATCCTGCCGGAGAAGAACCTGCCCCCCACCGAGCTTCTGGACTTGCAGCCGTTGCCGGTCTCCGCGCTCCGTAACGCCAAATACGAGGAGCTCTACGCGGAGGCCTTCCCGCAGTTCAACCCTGTGCAGACCCAGGTAAACCACTGGACTGATTTCAAAAGTTATTTCACCGTTCACCGCTCACTATCTCCGGGTGACATAGGCTTTTTATCCCTGTATTTCCAACAGGAACGGGAACTACGCGGGTGAAACCGTAAAGTAGTGATGATAGCTGAGTGGTTATGGTTCGCATGCCGAAGGGCGTGGGTTCAAACCTCAACAATGAGCTTGAGCTGCCGGAGAAGGAAAACATCGCGAGGAAACCATAGCATGGTGGTAGCGTACTCTCTAGTACTCGGCTGGCTAGCTACCACCCTCGAGTTGAAAATCTGCCGCCAAGCATCCTAACGGTGTGTTCCGGCAGCCTCACTTGAGAGCCAGTCCCATTCCAGGCTAGGTGTGCTCTACCACCTTCGAGCACACCGTCACTTAACATCAGGTGAGCTGTGGTCAAACACCTAAACGGCCTGTCAACCATTAAACCCCCCCCCCCCCTACATAATTTAAAATAAGTTAAAGGTATGTATTATAATATCAATTTTAATTTAACAACGGAAATAAATTTGGGTACTGTACCTTAAAAACTATTCGGTTAACCATAATTTTTTTAATAATTTCCGCAG
Organism: Biston betularia; assembly: GCA_905404145.2. NCBI lineage: Eukaryota > Metazoa > Arthropoda > Insecta > Lepidoptera > Geometridae > Biston > Biston betularia. Next base: position 4,770,186 of record FR989890.1, read on the forward strand.
GTGTTCAACGCTGTGTACAATTCGGACGACAACGTGTTCGTTGGGGCTCCGTCGGGCTCCGGCAAGTCTGTGATAGCAGAGCTGGCACTCCTGCGTATGCTCTCGACGAACGCGACGGGCCGCTGCGTATACCTCGTCCCTAAGGATGCGCTCGCCGACAACGTGTTCGCAGACTGGTACCACAAGTTCGCGAACAAGTTCAACTTGAAGGTTAGTTGAGTCTGGGTGCGGTCTGTCAGCCTTCGGCAAGTTTTAAACTGCCAGGGTGTTTCCGCCATTTGTTATTGACTGTAAAACGGAACGCAATATTGGGCAATCCAGCATCGTTTTATTACGGTTTGACAGCTAGGAACATCCGTTTCCTCCTTCCTTTCCGCAGTCCTCTTTCTCCCTCGCACGCACGCTTACTGCGATCTATGTGTCGCACGCGCCGCAACACTGACGCGGCAGTTGCGACAAGAAACTACGCAAGAAAGGTTCAAAACCCGCGCTTTCCTCGTAAGCAATGAATCCCAGTGTTTTATTGCTATATATTTCGAAGAGAGTACCTACAGGGGTGACGTCCTTCGACTTGTTACTGATATGCTTTGAGTTGGTAAATGTAGTGTGGTGGTACATTCATTATTTTATATACAGTAAAACCTGGTTAAATAGAAGAAATATTCAAGGTATATAAATAAATAAATATCACAGGACATTACACACAGCCATCTGACCCCAAACTAAGCAAAGCTTGTGCTATGGAAGACAGATAACTGATAGAATACTCAAATACTTTTTTTTTGTAAATACATACTTCTAATACATACAGTACACCCAGACACAGAACAAACATCGATGTTCGTCACACAAATGTTAGTCCTGAGTGGGAATCGAACCCACGCCTTCAGCTTCAGTTTACTTCCGCTTAACAGTCGTTCCAGTTACAACAGCGATGAGGACATAAATTCAACTAATTTGACAACAACTTATTAATTAAAAACCTAATCTTATTTAATATCTAGAACTAATTTGATAAAAAACTTTTAAAATATAATTTGATAAAAATCCAATTAAAATAACCACAAGTCTTAAAATGCTCCTCTCGCTGCAGTAACCAGTTGCCGACACGTGTGTCGCCACTACACGGGGCGTCCTCGGGACGTGTTGACTCTACGAGCGCTTGGTCGAGACTGAGTCAATTAACAAAAAAATAAAAACTAAATAATTAAAATATACCTTGAATATTCAAAATGAAGTTCCGCAAAGTAACGCCTGAATCAATCAATTATTACCAATTGGAGTTTAGAATATGGTGTTTGAAGTTTTGTATTGTTTGTTTGTTTGTGTCAGGTGGTACAGCTGACGGGAGAAACGGCGACCGATCACAAGCTTCTGAATAAGGGCCAAGTCATCGTTACCACGGCTGAGAAATGGGACGTGCTCTCGAGGAGGTGAGGGGGGTTTTTTTTAATTTTGAATAAATTTTTTTATTCTAGAGTTTTTTTAACATTTTTTAAATGAAATGAAATGAGATTTATTCACGAAAAATAGGGTTTACATTGGTGTTATTATAATTAAATATTAGTAGTTTCTCCTATTTTGCCGTAACTCGGCATGTCAATTTAGTCTATAGAACAAATTGCAGAAAACAGTATAGATTAAAATAAACAATGTCAAGTTTAATACAGATAAATAAAAATTAATAATTATGTTAATTTCGAAGTCAAATATAATATTAGGTAAATGGTCCAGTCAATGTTATGTTATGGCGCTGAAACGTGGTCTCTGACTGTGTGCCTTCTTGGTAAGCTCAAAGTAGCACAACGCGCTATGGAGAGGGCTATGCTCGGAGTTTCCCTACGAGATCGAATCAGGAATGAGGAGATCCGTAGACGAACCAAAGTTACCGACATAGCCCAACGGATTAGCAAGTTGAAGTGGCAGTGGGCAGAGCACATAGCACGCAGAACTGATGGCCGGTGGGGCTGCAAAGTTCTGGAGTGGAGACCACGGACCGGCAAGCGCAGCGTAGGACGTCCACCCACAAGGTGGACAGACGACCTAGTAAAGAAGCAGGAACGCGGTGGATGCGAGCCGCTTCCAACCGGTCTTTATGGAAGTCAATGGGGGAGGCCTATGTCCAGCAGTGGACGTCCTACGGCTGAAATGATGATGATGATGGTCCAGTCAAAATAAAATAAAATTAATTAAAGCAATTTACATTTTAATATCATTTAAAAAATCTTTTAAGCAATAATTTAATTTATTATCAATTTTTTAATTTATTGTTGTATTTTTATAGGTGGAAAGTTCGCAAGAGCGTACAGAGCGTGTCGCTGTTCATTGTAGACGCTTTACAGCTGCTGGGGGGCGAGGAAGGCCCAGTGCTGGAGGTGGTGTGCTCTCGGATGCGATATATCGCTTCGCAGATTGGTAAGTGCAGGTGGTTGTGGAGGTTAAACTTGACTGAGTTGAACTTGAAGTTGACTCGGTTTTGACACGTTTTCGTTTTACTTACGCGGGACTAATAATATATTTATACACAACTGCTTGGCGGCAGAATAACTGGTACTGCCGTGGTGTTTAACTAGACGACCTCCTGCTAAGGAGATCTACCACCAAGTAATTCCACCAAGCTGTTTGTGTTATTTAGGTAAGCCTATCCGTATGGTGGCGCTCTCGCTCCCGCTGGCGGACGCTCGCGATGTCTCCCAGTGGCTCGGCTGCGGCGCCAACTCTTCTTTCAACTTCCACCCCAGCGTGCGTCCACTTCCGCTAGAGATGCACATTCAGGTTTGCCTATACACACACACACACACACACACACATATATATAAATAAAAACTCTTTATTGTTAACAACTCTTTGTATATTTTTAAATTAATTAGCTCAAAGATAATTCGTAAACAAGTCTGACTGGGAGTTTTGGCGGGAACGCGGACGAAAGTGTCGCCCCGTTGTATTTGTTTCCAACACTAGTGTTTTGTCGAGTGTTTATGCATTAAAATGATGGTGTTTTAATAATAAAGTGTCGAATCACAAGCGCGAGTGTGGGAAAATGATATAATGTGGTGAAACACGACTTTTCGTGTTGCTTCCAAAACTCCATCGAAGCTTTATAGTAAAGTCACCACTACTTTACTAAAGCATGACCGGACTTGACTGACATGTATTTTACTTGACCATGACTATAGCTACAAAATTTATGAAACTTGAAAATATAAAGCACTTGACACTGGCAAATGCTTAAAATGCGATGCCAAAAAAAAAAAAAGGCTGACTGTGAACAGTTTGTTTTATAACGCGTTTGACAGCTAGACGTTCTTTATGTCAGTTGCTGTCAATGTCATTTCCTTTTGTTTTGTGAAGTCAATATTTGTTTTCTGCCGGAGTCTGTGTTCCCTGTTAGGTACAATATTGGCGTCTTCAAGTCTACAGTAAATAGGTTTTGTCTAGGTAGGCGTGCTCCATCTTAGACCACACTACTGCTTAACATCAGGCAGAGTGTGGTCAAACGCGAACCTATTTTAACAAAAAATACTGCTTTAGTTTTAATTTCAACATATTTATTCAGGGTTTCAACATATCGCACGCGTCGTCTCGTCTCGCGGCCATGACGAAGCCGATATACAACGCCATAGTGCGGTACGCGGGCACCAAACCTTGCGCCGTGTTCGTGCCGTCTCGGCGCCACGCTCGCCTTCTGGCCGCCGACCTGCTCGCGCTGGCCGCGGCGGCCGGCCGCCCGGCTCGCTTCCTGCACGCGAGGGCGGATCTACTGCAGCCATTCCTCAACACTGTCAAGGATAAGGTAAGTCTAATGTACTGTTCCATTCAAGATAAAACTAAAAAAACTGTTAGTCCAAAAATCTTATTATAAAATTAATGAATATTTAATTGAGAAATTCTAACCACATATGTTATTTTTTTTAATTTTTATCTTGACATTTTATTAATTTAATTGACATTGTTATTTCATTGACATTCTAATTTTATCATTTATTTTTTATATTTCAATTATAATTTTTCTTTGACATTGTATACATTTCAATCCATATTATTAGATTAATTATTTTGTTGCCATCAATTATTTGTACACCTTTTCAGGTATAACATGATGATCATTAAACTAAGTTACGGACATCATACATACTACTCATGTTATGACAAATAAATATCTTTATCTTATCTTATCTTATCTTAACGTACTATGATACAGTATGTACTATACGTGATTATTGAATTACTAGTAAGTAATTATGTTTTTTTTTTGTCATGCCATTTTAACATATTGACAATATATACATACGCTGAAGGGCGTGGGTTCGATTCCCACTCAGGACTAACATTTGTGTGACTAAGATCGATGTTTGTCCTGTGTCTGGGTGTACTGTATGTATCATAAGTAAGTGTTTACAAAAAAAAAAAGTAAACTGACTTCCATAGTACAAGCTCTGCTTAGTTTGGGGTCAGATGGCGCTGTGTGGAATGTCCTGTGATATTTATATTTTTTTTTGGTATTGACAGTATTTTTATATTGACATGTTTGTATATTGACATACCTTATGTTGACATGTAATCAGTGTTTTAAATCCCATTTAATGACATGTTTGAAATTTTGTAGTGACTTGTAACATTGGTGTTATAAATAAATTATTTGTATTTGTACAAAAAAAAAGTACTGAAGTATTCTATCAGTTATCTGACTTCCATAGTTATATATCCGTTAGGTGCTTGCGGCGTGCCGTGGGATTTGAACCCAGGAACTTTAGATTGGTAGCCAGACGGTCTCCCAACAAGGCTGCCGAAACTTCGTTCGTCTCATTTACTTTTACATAAAAAAGTCAATTTGTTTGGTACAGGTTATGGGCCCAGTACGCCTTCAAACTGTCATAATTTAAACTATATTTTCAGTAAGGAACGTTTGCCTGTTTATCTACAGATGTTGAAGGAGACGCTGGGCGCGGGCGTGGCGTACCTCCATGAAGGTGTGGAGACAAGCGATAGACGTCTGGTGCAGCAGCTGGTGGAGTCCGGTGCCGCGCAGCTCGTCGTGGTCGCCGCAGAGCTCGCATGGAGTCTATGCGCCCACCTCCATACCGTCATCATAGCTGACACACATACGTGAGTACACACACACACACACACACACGTTTTTATTGTTTATAGGGTTCCGTACCCAAAGGGTAAAACGGGGCCTTATTACTAAGACTCCGCTCTCCGTCTGTCACCAGGTTGTATTTCATGTACCGTGACAGTTAGCCAGTTGAAATGTTCACAGATGATATATTTCTGTTGTTGTTAATAAAATAAGTATTTAAGGGGCTCCCATACAACAAACGTGTTTTTTTTGCCGTTTTTATAGATAATGGTACGGAACCCTTCGTCGGCCGACTCGCACTTGGCTGGTTTTTTATCAACTAGCGACCCGCCCCGGCTTCGCGCGGGTGCAATGTACATACTAATGTGGTGCATATGCATGTATTATACATATAAACCTTCCTCTTGAATCACTCTGTCTATTGATGGAAACCGCATTAAAATCAGTTGCGTAGTTTAAAAGATCTAAGCGTACAGACGGCGGGAAGCGACTTTGTTTTATACTATGTAGAGACTAGCGACCCGCCCCGGCTTCGCGCGGGTGCAATGTAGATACTAATGTGGTGCATATGCATGTATTATACATATAAACCTTCCTCTTGAATCACTCTGTCTATTGACGGAAACCGCATTAAAATCCGTTGCGTAGTTTAAAAGATCTAAGCGTACAGACGGCGGGACGGAGTTACGATTACTAAATTAAATATTTAAAAATATGCATACGCCTTTCTAGATGCGAACTAATTCCGTTTTGTTCGCAGGTACAATGGCAAGACGCACTCTTACGAGCAATATCCGATCACGACTGTGCTGCAGATGATAGGACGCGCGTGCCGCCCCCTCGAGGACGAGCACTCGGTGGCGGTGCTCATGTGCGTCGCGCACCAGAAGCACTTCTTCACAAAACTGCTCAACGATTGCCTGCCACTCGAGGTATTTTTTTATGTAAAAAGTAATGAGACGAACGACTCGCTCTCCTGATGGTAAGAGATAACGCCTGTCCATGACCATTGCAGCGATACACAGAACTTTGAGTAACAAAACATAGTCCAGGGCATCGCTGCTTTGGCGCTCATTACTGTGAGACTTTCCATGGTTAGTCACAACAGCCCTGTAATTTCGCTGAAGTACCCTTCACAGTAATGTTTGCACACTACTGCTTAGCGGTAGAATATCTGGTACTGCGGTGGGACCTATCTAGACGGCCTCCTGCTAAGGAGATCTACCACCAAGGGAATTTGTTAAATGTTGCCCAATTTTTATTGTTTTTTTGTTTAACAGCCTGGGTGTTTGACCACAGCTCACGTGATGTTGAGTGACGGTGTGAACCAAAGGTGGTGAACACACCTAACCTGGAACGGAACTGGGTCTTAAATCTGGCAGCCGGAACACATTTGAATGAATTTCAAATTATTTTACACAAATTGAATTCATCATCATCATCATCATCCACAGCCTTCTTTATCCCACTGCTGGGTATAGGCGTCTCTCTTTGCATGCCATCTGCCTCGGTCCTGTGCCAATCTGGTCCAGGTTCGACCCGCGACGGTGACGATATCGTCGACCCATCTTGCGGCTGGACGACCGACGCTCCGCTTGATTACAAATTGAATTACACAAACACAATTGAATTTTCAACTCTCGCGTGGTTGTATCTTTGTTGCTTCTTGACAGCCCTGTTGGATCATTGGTGGTGTGTATGCTCTAAGATCTGAAGGGCGTGGGTTCGATTCCCACCCACGATAAACATTTTGTGGTATAAAAAACAAATGTTTTTCCTGCGTCTGGGTGTTCTGTATTTATTATAAGTATGTTTTTACAAAAACAAAAAAGTTTTTTTTTTATAGTTGACAGGTTGACCACTGCTCACCGACAGGTTGACCATAGCTCACCTGATGTTTAGTGAAAACTGTCTCTCAAGTAAGGCTTGGCGGCAGATTTTCAACTCTCGTGTGGTAGTTAGCCAACCGAGTACCAGAGAGTACACTACCACCATGCTATGGTTTCCTCACGATGTTTTCTTTCACCGGCAGCTCAGGCTCATTGTTGGTATCGACTTAATTAATGATCGATGAATTGCGTTTTTTTTCTGTTTGTTTTTTTTTTTTTTTTTTTTTAATGGTTGACAGGCTAGTTGTTTGACCACAGCTCACCTGATGTTAAGTGAAGGTGTGGTCGAAGATGGTAAAGCACACCTAGCCTGGAATGGAACTGGCTCTCAAGTGAGGCTGCCGGAACACACCGTTAGATGCTTGGCGGCTTTTGGCGTCGCGTTTTGAGCATTGGCCAGTGTCAAGTATTTTATATTTTCAACTTTCAAAAGTTAAATAAGTGTCCTCGTAGCTAAAGTTATAGTCAAAATCCAGTCTTGGTCATGTACAGTCCCTGTCAGTCAAGTCCTTTCATACTTTAGTAAAGTAGTGGTGACTTTACAATAAAGCTTCGATGGAGTTTTGGAAGCAACACAAAAAGTCATGTTTCACCGCATTATATCATTTTCCCACACTCGCGCTTGTAATTCGACACTTTATGAATAAAACACCACCATTTTTATGCATGACAAAACACTAGTTTTGGAAAAAAATACAACGGTTCGACACGACTCTTTCCGCGTTCCCGCCAAAACTCTGATGAATTGTTTAAGTAATTTTTTTTTTTAATTTTTATAGAGTCACTTGGACCATAGACTACATGATCATATAAATGCGGAAATCGTGACGAAAACCATAGAGAACAAACAGGACGCCGTGGACTATCTCACTTGGACGTTCCTCTACCGCCGCCTCACGCAGAATCCCAACTACTACAACTTGCAAGGAGTCACTCACAGGTCGGTCGAGGATTCTTCTTTTTTTTTTTCAGCTGCACACACTGCGGGCTCCGTGACCTTTGTCTTTGTGTATATCTTTATTCATCATCATCATCATCAGCCTATTTTTTTTATTTTTTTTTTATGTAAAAAATAATGAGACGAACGAGACGCTCTCCTGATGGTAAGAGATAACGCCTGTCCATGACCATTGCAGCGATACACAGAATTTTGAGTAACAAAACAAAGTCTAGGGCATCGCTGCTTTGGCACTCATTACTTTGAGACTAGTCATAGGCCTCTCACAAGACACGCCCCTCAGCCCGATCTTCGGCTTTTCGCTTCCATCCACCGCCAGCTGTCCTACGTATATCGTCACTCCATTGAGTTTCAGGGCGTCCTACGCTACGTTTGCCAATAAATAAATAAATATCGCAGGACATTACACACAGCGCCATCTGACCCCAAACTAAGCAAAGCTTGTACTATGAAAGACAGATAACTGATAGAATACATAAATAGTTTTTTTTTGTAAATACATACTTATAATACATACAGTACACCCAGACACAGAACAAACATTTGTTTATATCACAAAATGCTTGTCCTGGGTGGGAATCGAACCCACGCCCTTCAGCTCTTGGAGCAGACATACTACCAATGAGCTAACAGCGCTGTCAATACGCGGTCTCCACTCTAGAACACGTCTACCCCAGCGGTTATCGGTTCTGCGACAGATATGTCCAGCCCATTGCCACTTCAGCTTGCTAATACGCTGAGCTATGCATAAAATCAAATTTATAAATGATTTATGAATTTATGATTTTGCTGATAATCTACTGTTTTATTCAAGCAATTGTGATTTACCGCAAATAAAGACCAAAATAAATGCCAGTAGCTGTGATTTCACTGTAAAATTATGCTCCATTTGTCCATAAATGGGGAAAAAATATATTTGTATGGAAATCGAACTACCTTAAAAAAAATCTTCTGTAATCTCTGTTTCTGTACTCTGGACGTTTTGTAGTATATATTTAAAGCATTATTAATTTACAATTAAAAAAAATAAGAATTACAAAGGAAGGCTCATGAGACACACCAATGAATTGGCTAAGAACCTATTAACCCCACAAAATGAAATAACTCGCCTAAAAAGATGGTAAATTTTAAACTTAGACCAGAGAAACTAATTAATTTCTTGTACACATATACTGTGCTGTTTAATGGGACTGCACCCACCCTAAATAATAAAAAACCCTAATATTTCGTTTTAATTAAATGATTATTTTTTATATACTTACTATATTATGTTTAATTTTTATTTTATTTTTATTTCTTATTAGTGTTACATCTCCCGTCTGTTTCTTAAGTTTTCTATCGTATTTTTCTTTTCTTGGTTGCCTGGAAGAGATCGCTGTTAGCGATAAGGCCGCCACTTGTGGCACTAGTTAATAAGGTTTTTTGTTCTCTGTACTCTTTGACAGCCCCGTTGGCTCATTGGTAGTATATCTGCCTTGAGAGCTGTAGGGCGTGGGTTCGATTCCCACTCAGGGCAAACATTATGTGAATAAACATAATTATGTTTGTTCTGTGTCTGGGTGTTCTGTATGTATTATAAGTATGTATGTATTTACAAAAAAAAAAAGTATTTATGTATTCTATCAGTTATTTGACTTCCATTACACAAGCTTTGCTTAGTTTGGGGCCAGATGGCGCTGTGTGTATAGTCTTACGATATTTACGATACTTTACTATATATTATGTGCACAATAAAGAGTTACATCTATCTATCTAAATTATCGCAGATAATATCTGATTATGGCTAATAGCCGATTGCAGGTAAATAAAAAAAAAAGATTACAATTAAGTTTTCTTCAACAGACACTTGTCGGACCACCTCTCCGAGTTGGTGGAGTCCACTCTCACGGACCTGGAGCAGTCCAAGTGCATCGCCATTGAGGACGAGATGGACGTACAGCCGCTCAACCTCGGCATGATCGCGTCCTATTATTACATCAACTATACAACCATCGGTAAGTACTAAGAGATTATTGAATTACTAGTAAGTAATTATAATATTTTTGTTTTTATGGACATTTAATTATATTGACATAATTTTATTGACATTTTATATGTGACATATTACTTTATTGACATTTTCATTTTCATTGTTTTGACATATGTAATGATTTTGATAATAATTTTTAAATATGAATGGAAAAATGACTTGTAACTTTGGTGTTATTAATAAATGATTTGTATTTGTATTTGTATTTGTATTTGTACCACTGAGTAATGTACCTTTTATTTATTTACTGTATTTTAAAACAGACTCACTATACAACCATCAAAACACTTCACACGAATAACGACAAGCAGAGCACGGAACCAGTGTGACGTCAGAGGTGTCGCCATTCCACCTCTAGTCCACCAAAATTACGCAAGATGGCGCTAAACTAAATCAACATTAAAGCTACACGCCGACATATATGACAGCCCCGTTGGCTCATTGGTAGTATATCTGCCTTGAGAGCTGTAGGGCGTGGGTTCGATTCCATTTTGTGAATAAACAAATGTTTGTTCTGTGTCTGGGTGTTCTGTATGTATTATAAGTATGTATTTACAAAAAAAAAAAGTATTTATGTATTCTATCAGTTATTTGACTTTCGTCACACAAGCTCTGCTTAGTTTGGGGCCAGATGGCGCTGTGTGTATAGTCCTACGATATTTATTTATTTTATATTATTTTATATTATTTTCATTCATTCATTCTTTCGTTCGTTCGTTCAGTGGTATTGACTGATGATGGTTGTATCATCGAATGAATGAAAATAATGTATCTTTTAATTTTTATTTATTTTACTACATTTTAAAATGTAACAGTTTTACTACACAATCATCTGTCAGTAACACTGAACGAACGAACGAATTAATGGAAATAATCTAACTTTTATTTTTTACTAGCTTACGCCCGCGACTATGATAAATAAATAAATATCGTAGGGCATTACACACAGCACCATCTGACCCCAAACTAAGCAAAGCTTGTACTATGGGAGTCAGATAACTGATAGAATACTTAAATTATTTTTTTTTTGCAAATACATAAAATACATACAGTACACCCAGACACAGAACAAACATTTGGTTTTATATCACAAAATGCTTGTCCTGGGTGGGAATCGAACCCACGCCCCACAGCTCTTGAAGCAAACATGCTACCAATGAGCCAACAGGGCTGTCGTTATGAGCGCGTTAACTTTAGAATTATGTATCATGGAGTGTTACAATCCACCCTTTTGGTCTCCATGAACAAAAGGGTCATGGAGACGATTTTTTAAAATTGTAAATTTATATATTATTTGGTAAATTTATATATTATTAATTTTACAGAACTGTTCAGTCTCTCCCTGACGAATAAGACGAAGATTCGCGGCCTCCTCGAGATCATTTCATCCGCCGCCGAGTATTCGGAGCTTTGCATCAGACACCGGGAGGAAAATATCGTCAAGGCGCTCGCCGCCAAGTGAGTCATGGGCATATGTACCTTTATTTCTAGGATTCATATAATGTATGCGATAGGCCTTTATTGCCTATGTATGCCTTTATTTCTAGGATTCATATAATGTATGCGATAGGCCTTTATTGCCTATGTATGCCTTTATTTCTAGGATTCATATAATGTATGCGATAGGCCTTTATTGCCTATGTATGCCTTTATTTCTAGGATTCATATAATGTATGCGATAGGCCTTTATTGCCTATGTATGCCTTTATTTCTAGGATTCATATAATGTATGCGATAGGCCTTTATTGCCTATGTATGCCTTTATTTCTAGGATTCATATAATGTATGCGATAGGCCTTTATTGCCTATGTATGCCTTTATTTCTAGGATTCATATAATGTATGCGATAGGCCTTTATAGCCTATGTATGCCTTTATTTCTAGGATTCATATAATGTATGCGATTTTGTTTATTCCGCCATAACTTTTAAATGCCTAAACAGATTTGAATGTATGGAGTATCGATGGTGTGTTTTTTTTTTGTTTTGGCGTCGCGTTTTAGCATTTGCCAGTGTCAAGTATTTATATATTTTCAAGTTTCAAAAGTTAAATGAGTGTCCTCGTAGCTAGCTATAGTCAAAGTCCAGTCCGTGTCAGTCAAGTCCAGTCATGCTTTAGTAAAGTAGTGGCGACTTTCGATGGAGTTTTGGAAGCAACACGAAAAGTCATGTTTCACCACATTATATAATTTTCCCACACTCGCGCTTGTAATCCGACCCTTTATGAATAAAACACCACCATTTTTATGCATAAACACTCGACAACACACTAGGTTTGGAAAAAAAATACAACGGAGCGACACGACTCTTCCCGCGTTCCCGCCAAAACTCGATGGTGTGTTATAAGTTTGACGTCTCTCTCTCTCTCTGTGTGTGTGTGTGTGTGTGTTTGTGTCTGTGTGTGACTGGCATCATAGCTCCCGAACGGATTATTGTTTGAACGGTGAATTAGTCGGGATTGTTCGATGAAAATCGGTCCAAGATGACCGCCGCCACAAAATGGCGGATTACATATTCTTTCACAACTCCCTCAATATGGGTATCAAACAAAAGGTAGTATACTAGTACACATGTCGGGGTTTCTGTTCTGTTTAAATGTGTGATTCTAACATTGTCTGTTTCCTAGGGTCCCCCATAAACCGACGGCGATGGGCGGCGGCGCGGTCCGGTACAACGACCCGCACGTGAAGGCCCACGTACTGTTGCAAGCGCATTTGTCTCGCATGCAGCTTCCAGCGGAACTCCAGGCCGACACCGCGTTGGTACTCACTAAGGTAGGACCAATATTACTTTAGCTGATCATACAGTGGTGAAATTCTTTCAAACCGACTCAAAAAAGCAAGTTCTCAATTCGAATGGTTTTTTTTAATGAACACCAACGTTGTTTACATTATCGCATGACTAAAAGTGAAAAGGGGAAAATGAAAGTATACGCCAGTATTTTGCAATTACATACTAGGAAAAACAATTTGGTTGTCTTCTACTGCTATAAGACTAGTAATAACTTGGGCATTATGTAGTAAACAATTTTTTTTTTTTTTTTAAATGTGGAAAATCACGAGACAAAACTTGACGCTCTCCTGATGGTAACAGATAACGCTTGTCCATGACCATTGCAGCGATACACAGAACTTTGAGTAACAAAACAAAATCCAGGGCATCACGTGCTCATTACTTTGAGACTTTCGATGGTTAGTCTCAACAGCCCAGTAATTTCGCTGCAGTCACCTTCAAACCGGAACACAGTAATTTTTACACACTACTGCTTAGCGGCAGAACAACTGGTACTGTAACTACCTAGACGACCTCCTGCTAAGGAAATCTACCACCAAGTAAATTTACGATGTTCTAATCGGTCCCATTTAATTTTTTCTAGTATAAATCAATTCATTATATTAGAAGTAAGCACATTAAGTACCTACTGTCATTATTTATTAAACAAAATAAAAAATACCTTAAATTATACTATTTACAAAATGTATACAAAAAACTTAGTCTAAAAAACCGTCAGAGGAGGTATATGTGGCCAGAATGCTGGCAGCATTGCCACGCTGGATGGCAATGCTTAGCTTTTGACCAAAGTAGATACCAGCATTCATAATTAAAACAAAATTAGATGTTAAAGAAACGTTATGAATCATTCCGCCAATTTTATAAATTGATTTTGATGTTCCATTTTTGCTTGGTAGATCAAACTTCAGAGGCGGTCCCATATAATTTTTATAGAGATCGATCGAGCTGTTTAAAAAAATTAAGAAATTGCAAAATTTGTATACATCGATGATATTTTCGTTGACTCCGGAACCTCGCTAAACTAAACAATTGACTAATTAATTATTATTACTTTATTTAATTTAATTTATAATTATAATTTCATCCCAATTATCATCTAACGACTTTTTTAAATGTAATTATAATGCCCCTACACATGCATAGTCTTGGAATGCAATACAGATTAAAATTGTGTAGGTATTTGTATTGTTGTAAATGTTATTGCATTCTGTTTTGTATGTTATGTAATAAATAAATAGGAAATAAAATATACCTAAAGTTAAAAAATAAATAAAAAAATAACATAATTTTTGTATGTATTTAAAAAAAATCTCATATCACAAAATGTGTGGGACATTGTGGAACATTGTGTGACACGTTAAGGGGGAGGGAGGGGGGGTCGACGAAGTCCATAAATAACGTGTGACGTAATTTATGGATGGTCCCTAATTTAAAGTAGTTTGTTTTTTTTTGATTGTAAATGTATGTTTTTTTTTAATTTTTTTTTAATGGTTTTTTTTGGTTTATTTTTTTTACAGGCGATCCGTCTGATCCAAGCGTGCGTGGATGTCGTGTCCAGCAGCGGGTGGTTGTCGCCCGCCGTGGCGGCCATGGAGCTCGCGCAGATGGCGACTCAGGCCATGTGGGCAAAGGACTCCTACCTTAGACAACTGCCCCACTTCACACACGAGCTGGTCGCGCGGTGCGCGGAGAAAGTGAGCAATTGTTTTTATAATCTACATCTACAGTAATTATAAGAAAGAAAGAAAACATTTATTTTGACACACACAACACTACAACAACAAAAAAACACTACAAATAAAAGATTAGAAAATAAAAATAACAATAATAATAAGTGGAAAGTTGTCTGTAGTGTCCAGTGCGACAAAAAAGGTTGAGAAGGTTATAACATTATGTTTGTATTGAAAGGGCTCTGAAACTACTGGACCGATTTCAAAAATTCTTTCACCGTTGGGAAGCTACACTATCCCCGGGTGACATAGGCTACTTTTTATCCCTGAATTCTCACGGGAATGGGAACTATGCGGGTGTAACCGCAAGGCGTCCGCTAGTTCTATTATGAAGAGGAAAGATTTAATTGACAATAGACAATAGACAACACTTTATTTATGACATAAAACACATTTCAACATAATTTACAATACATACATACAAAAAAAAAAACAATAAATATAAAACATAGAAACATAGAAAACATAGAAAAAAAACTTAAAGGTAATATACAATAAATAAAAATTAAACAAAAAAAAAAACAAAAAAAGCAAAAAGTTTGAAATATATTTTATGTCACAAACCGGCCGGTGATTGTTTGTTTGTATTGAACAGGCTCCGAAACTACTGGACCGATTTCAAAAATTCTTCCACCGTTGGGTAGCTACGCTATCCCCGGGTGACATAGGCTACTTTTTATCCCTGTATTCCCACGGGAACGGGAACTATGCGGGTGAAACCGCGAGGCGTCCGCTAGTCTCTTTTTATTTCTTTCTTTCAAGTAAAATTGTTTATTTTTCCTCTATTATCAGGGCGTAGAGACCGTGTTTGACGTGATGGAACTGGAGGATGCCGCGCGAGCCAAGTTGCTACAGCTGTCGCCCGCGGAAATGGCTGACGTGGCGCGTTTCTGCAACCGATACCCCAATGTAGAACTCACATATGAGGTAAGTAGCGATGATAGCTCAGTGGTTAGCGCGGTAGGTTCGCATGCCGAAGGGCGTGGGTTCAAACCCCAACAATGAGCTTGAGCTGCCGGTGAAGGAAAACATCGTGAGGAAACCATAGCATGGTGGTAGCGTACTCTCTAGTACTCGGCTGGCTAGCTACCACCCTCAAGTTGAAAATCTGCCGCCAAGCATCTAACGGTGTGTTCCGGCAGCCTCACTTGAGAGCCAGTTGCATTCCAGGCTAGGTGTGCTTTACCATCTTCGGCCACACCTTCACTTGACATCAGGTGAGCTGTGGTCAAACACCTAGCCTGTCAACCATTAAAAAAAAAAAAAAAAAAAGTGTCCCTTTACACAAGTTTCAATACATGATGGAATTCGGTATGTAAAGAAAAAAAAAACTTTACTGATACCAAAACCATTTCGAAATAGTACATTTCTGTACAATATTTTTACGTTTAAAACTCTGTAAACTAAGTGATGGGGTTTATTTTAATAAAAAATATAAATCAAACTTGACTTTCAATTGATGTCTCATGACGTCATCTCGACGGGCAACTTTCATAGACTGGCAAACCAAAACAAAACTTGTCAATGTCAAGTCAACGGCGATCATAATAATATTTTCAACACACATATGTCGAGATGTTTTTCGGTTTATTGATACAAATATCTGGATTATTTTACTTGAAACGTTATTTGGACTCTGATATCGCTTTTATGACATAAGATTTGTTTACTTTATGTCATGAATTGTAAAAACCGAAGACGTGACAGAATGGCTTCACAGCTTTAGCCTGCCCGATGGGGCAAATTAAAAAAAAAAACTTGTCAGTTCTGTTGTCAAATTTAATGAAATGTGTCAAATGTTTTGTATACTTTTTTGTTTTGTATGGCAAAGGCATATTCTACATATTTAGCCGTACTCATGACGTCATAACTATAAAAAGAACACGTAGTTTGAAAACGTATTAGAATTAAACTACCGCATAGAAAGCCAAAATATTCAAATTAGTTTCTTAAAATAAAGTTTACTATCAGTAAAAAATATAAAATAAATACAAAAAAAAAACTTTACATACCGATTTCGCTGTATTCGGTGCTTTCTTCATACGTACCGCTAGACTTTGGAATCAGCTGCCCGAGTGGCTGTTCCCCGATGAATATAGTCTGGGTACCTTCAATATGGTAATTAATGGTCGGCCCCTTTGGGTTTGGAACCCTAGAAATAAAACTTAACGAAAAAAATCCTGTTTCCCTTGTAACCGACGTTATGTTATTTCTTGTAGGTGAAAAACGAACGTCATCTTCAAGCTGGTAAAGCGATCGTGGTAGAGGTGTCGCTAGAGCGAGAGGACGATATCGTCGGCCCGGTCATCGCTCCCTTCTTCCCGCAGGTATGTGATACTCCTCTTTGTACCCGGTTTTACTTGGTGGTAGATCTCCTTAGCAGGAGGTCGTCTAGGTAGGTGCCATCGCAGTACCAGTTATTCTGCCGCTAAGCAGTAGTGTCTAAACATTACTGTGTTCCGGTTTGAAGGGTACTGCAGCTAGAGAAATTACTGGGCTGTTGAGACTAACCATCGAAAGTCTCGAAAGTAATGAGCGCCAAAGCATGGACAAATGGTCCATAAAGGGCAAAAACTTCTTTGTATGGAAATCGAACCACCTTAACACCGAATACTCGTAAATTTATCTTAAAGAGGGTAGTCAAAGAATTTTTTTTTTATGGTTGGTTGGTATGGACAGGCTAGTTGTTTGACCACAGCTCACCTGATGTTAAGTGAAGGTGTGGTCGAAGATGGTAAAGTACACCTAGCCTGGAATGGAACTGGCTCTCAAGTGAGGCTGCCGGAACACACCGTTAGATGCTTGGCGGCAGATTTTCAACTCTCGTGTGGTAGCTAGCCAGCCGAGTACTAGAAAGTACCCTACCACCATGCTATGGTTTCCTCACGATGTTTTCCTTCACCGGCAGCTCAAGCTCATTGTTGGGGTTTGAACCCACGTTCTTCTTTGGCCCTTCGGCATGCGACCCTACCGCGCTAACCACTGAGCTATCATCGCTACAAAATGTCTGTATTTCGGAGAATATTTTAGTAAACGGGAATGTTATTACAGAAACGTGAAGAAGGATGGTGGGTAGTAATTGGTGACCCAAAAACCAACACGCTGCTCTCCATTAAACGTGTCTCGCTCGCCAGGACGGCCAAGGTATGTATTCTTCTTTTTTTTTTTATGACGATAAACTGTTTTTTTTTGTAATGGAATGACAGATTTACATAAAATTCTACAATAGGCTGTCTCTAGAACGCATGCAACTCTGGCCACTTTTCATCACGGAATCCTTGTAACGTGGCTTAGCTAGTGATCAATAATCAAGAACCGATTTTCTCCCCCATTTCTATAGTTACTGATTACTGAAATATGTATTATGTTCCAGATTTTTATTGTTATTGATTACTGTAATCTAAACCTTATTCTATTTTTACTGTTATGGATTACTGTAGTGTAATCCTTATTCCTGATTTTTGCTATTACCAATTTTTGTAATATAAGCCTTATTTTTATAGTTACTGATTATGGACAATACTCTTGATTACTGTAACATGTTTTAGATTAGCTTTATTCCTGATTTTTACTATTAACGATTTTTGTAATACAATCCTTATATCTAATTTTTAGTGGTGCTGATTACTGTTGCACAATCCCTATTTCTGATTTTAATTTTACTGATAACTATATTATAATGCTTATTTAAGTGTTACTGATTACTGTAATTTAAACCAAATTCCTGATTTTTAGTGTTTCTAATTACTGGCATATCATTCTTATTTCTGATTTTTGTTGTTACTGATTACTGTAATCTAAACCTTATTCTATTTTTACTGTTATGAATTAATGTATCCTCAATTTTACTAGGTATCATTGTTTCTTTTTTATGTGAAAAATAATGAGACGAACGAGACGCTCTCCTGATGGTAAGAGATAACGCCAGTCCATGACCATTGCAGCGATACACAGAACTTTGAGTAATAAAACAAAGTCCAGGGCATCGCTGCTTTGGTGCTCATTACTTTGAGACTCGATGGTTAGTCTCAACAGCCCAGTAATTTCGCTAGCTGCAGTACCCTTCAAACCGGAACACAGTAATGTTTACACACTACTGCTTGGCGGCAGAATACCTGGTACTGCGGTGGTACCTACCTAGACGACCTCCTGCTAAGGAGATCTACCACCAAGTAATTACTGTAATCTAATCCATATTCCAGATTTCTACTACAACTGTTATTTATATAATTATTATTTCTATACAGGTGAGGTTGGATTTCGTATGCGGTTTGTCCGGCCGTCACACATACACGCTATATTTCATGTCAGACGCATACCTCGGCGCAGATCAAGAATACAAGTTCCACGTAGACGTCGCACCAGCAGCCAGGGATAGTGATAGCGATTAGATAGCTATAGCCATCAAATAATTATTAACTATGTTTTATTAAAATAATTGACTTAAATATGTTTTGTAACATTTTCAACCCTCGACGCAAACATAGGGTTGGTTTAATTTTAATTTCAGTTTTTTCAGTTACTGGTGTCGGGGGTTTTAAATTCATTAATTTATATTATGTTACAAGCAAACTAAGGGTCTTACCCTAGATCTATACGGGGCTACACAGAATGCTAGTATTACGCTGGTATAATTATAGTCACGAGTCCAGTCTTGGTCAAGTACAGTCCAAGTCCATGTGGTAATTTCAGTTAGAGGTGCGATTATAAAATAAAATAACGTATTATGCAAACATTATACGTCGTATAATCTTTATTGGGAATCAAAAAAAGATATTATTTTTTTAAGCTATTGCATAGCTTCTATCGCGGGCCTTGAGCGTGGAGACCGAATCCAGAAATTCCGTAACGAAAATAACCTAACACCCCCCACTCCCGCCGGCACAGCGGTGATACTTTTTAGTTTTGCCATCTATCGATGAATAGCAGAACTTTTAATGACTTTTTTGAAATATCACGCTTGTCTCTTTAGTTCAGCAACTCGCCTCTAGGTGGCATTGATTGTACTGCTATGCGATAGCTTTACCGCGGCAGTCCCCGAGTGCCACGCGTCTTTTTATAAATATGTGCATAGTACAAAACGTTATAGAGGTTATTATGACGATGTAATCTAAAGAACGAGTCCCAGATATAGAGGTTTGCTTCGTCCCACTAACAGAGGTAACTCAGTGCCAAAGTGGCGGGACCTCAGCATCAGTTCCAGTTATGGAGGTTTCTCACTTATCCAGGTCTCACTTAACCAAGTTTCACTGTAATGTAATAAATAAATAGATATCTAGCGACGTGATTAGTGAACTAAATTTGATATTACCAAACCATGAATGGTATATAAATTAGATTTGTAATTAGTGTCAAGTTATGTAAGAAATAAATGATTACGATTTGAAACTGTGTTTATTTTAATTTTTTTTTTTTTAATTTTTCTGTTGACAGTTGAGGTGTTTGACCACAGCTGGTGTTAAATGGAACTGGCTCTCAAGTGTGGCTGCCGGAACACATTTTTAAGTGCTTGGCAGCAGATTTTCAACTTTAAGGTGGTTCGATTTCCATACATATGTATGAGCTTTTTTCCATTTATGGACAAATGGAGCATAATTTTACAGTGAAATCACAACTGACATTTATTTTGGTATTTATTTGCGGTAAATCACAATTGCTCGAATAAAACAGTAAATTATTAGCATAACCTACTGTTTAATTAAAAAATCATTAATGAATTTGATTTTATGCTAATAATCTTATTCAAGTAATGTAAAGTATATGGCTTTACAGCTTTAGCCTGCCCGATAGGGCAAATTATTAAAAAAAAAAGGATAATAATTACCTACATCATAGGTATTTACAAAATACAAAATAAATTATTTACTATAAGTTAGGGGCTACAATAATACTAGGGGACCCTGCACTAGGAGAACCTGTATCGCAGGGACCAAATTAAAGCGTTTACTAAATAAAGTGCGACAGGTAACATGTATTTATAAACTGAAAATAATCAAGTGTAACATGAGATGACAACGTAGTGTGTGTATGGGTGT
This sequence comes from Biston betularia, assembly GCA_905404145.2. Taxonomy (NCBI): domain Eukaryota; kingdom Metazoa; phylum Arthropoda; class Insecta; order Lepidoptera; family Geometridae; genus Biston; species Biston betularia. The sequence continues at coordinate 4,790,701 of FR989890.1, forward strand.
GTGAGTATGTGGGTGTGCGTGTGTGGGTGTGTATGTGTGTTGTAGATTGAATTAGCACTTTGTAGCGATGATAGCTCAGTGGTTAGCGCGGTAGGTTCGCATGCCGAAGGGCGTGGGTTCAAACCCCAACAATAACCTTGAGCTGCCGGTGAAGGAAAACATCGTGAGGAAACCATAGCATGATGGTAGGGTACTTTCTAGTACTCGGCTGGCTAGCTACCACCCTCAAGTTGAAAATCTGTCGCCAAGCACCTAACGGTGTGTTCCGGCAGCCTCACTTGAGAGCCAGTTCCATTCCAGGCCAGGTGTGCTTTACCATCTTCGACCACACCTTCACTTAACATCAGGTGAGCTGTGGTCAAACACCAAGCCTGTCAACCATTAAAAAAAATAAATAAAAATTAGCACTAATTAGGTGACAATCTTTAGCAAGTTCTCAGTTTCTTTATAGGTTTCTTTATTTGAATCGCAAACCACAAGCAATAGCTCTTATAAAATGTTTACAATGTACTATTTATTCAAGAATTTCTACAATACCTTCAATAGGTAAAATAAATATTCTACACTTGATAGACCCACTAAGATTCTTCAACTTATCGCGGCGGTGTCAAAGGTCAGGCTGACGAGCCACTGACGTCACTAAAAACCTGTGTTCACAGTCATCCGAAACAACTTTACGTACAGCCGTTTTTTATTGTAGGCAAGTAAGAAAAGATATGATCGTTTCACGGCGTTACGCTATATAGACTCCATGGAAGGGCCAATTAAGTTTAATTGGTTTATTTTATCATAAAATTCATGTCTTCTACATAATATAAAATAAGTGTCGAGCGTTTTTACGTTGTATCTTTTAAGCTACGCAACGGATTTTAATGCGGTTTCCATCAATAGACAGAGTGATTCAAGAGGAAGGTTTATATATATATATATTTTTTTTTTAATGTGACAAATAATGAGACGAACGAGACGCTCTCCTGATGGTAAGAGATAGCGCCTGTCCATGACCATTGCAGCGATACACAGAACTTTGAGTAACAAAGCTAAGTCCAGGGCATCGCTGCTTTGGTGCTCATTACTTTGAGACTTTCGATGGTTAGTCTCAACAGCCCAGTAATTTCGCTAGCTGCAGTACCCTTCAAACCGGAACACAGTAATGTTTACACACTATTGCTTGGCGGCAGAATATCTGGTACTGCGGTGGTACCCACCTAGACGACCTCCTGCTAAGGAGATCTACCACCAAGGAATATGTATAATACATGCATATTATAGTAGAGAAAATCCGAAAATTACATAGATTAGTAATGTGATGTCGTAAGAAACATGTTTTCGTGCGTTTACATTGCAAACGCTGGCTAAACCTTACGAGATAGATCAAAATAATGTACTAACATTGCAACCAGGCGAAGCCGGGGCGGGTATCTAGTCTATACTATTATAAAGAGGAAAGATTTGATTGTTTATTTGTTTATAATGAATAGGCTCCGAAACTACTGGACTGATTTCAAAAATTCTTTCACCGTTGGGAAGCTACGCTATCCGCGGGTGATATAGGCTACTTTTTATCCCTGTATTCCCACGGGAACGGGAACTACGCGGGTGAAATAGCGACGCGTCATGTAATATAAATTTGCGTTACACATTCAAATAGTGAATAATTATTAATAATAAAAATAATAGAAATCACTTTTCAACTGTTTATATACAAAAATAAATAAATATTAAAAACAGATTTATTCGTAATGTACCAAATTAGGTAGATACGTGACTGTGATATAATATGGTGACTTTTCCTGTTGCTTCCAAAACTCCGTCGTAACTTGAAAGTTAAAAAATACTAGGCATGACCGGACTCGACCTTGATTTATTTTCTGTGACTTTGACTGGAAATTAGACTTATTTCACTTAGTTTGTTTGTTTGTCTTACTTTTTGTTTTTTTTTGTTTAATTTTTATTTATTGTATATTATACTATATACCTTTAAGTTTTTTTTCTATGTTTTATGTTTATTGTTTATTTTTTTTGTATGTATGTATTGTAAATTATGTTGAAATGTGTATATATAATAAAACAGTAGATAATTTTATGCTAATAATCTACTGTTCCATTCAAGCAATTGTAATTTACCGCAAATAAAGACCAAAATAAATGGCAGTAGCTGTGATTTCACTGTAAAATTATGCTCCATTTGTCCATAAATGGCAAAAATGTATTTGTATGGAAATCGAACCACCTTAAGTATTTAGTTACAATTTTGCTGTTGGGACATACCATATTGTATCGCATATTAATGTTTTTGTTGTATTTATAAGTTTTATTTTATTAATCAAGTTTTAAGTTCAAACATGAGTCAAATCGGTCAGATGGTAAATACAACTAATATCAGTGTGTTCTTAGAGGTCGCGAGGCCACAGTTTAGTGCGGTTTACCTACTTTGAGATGGCAGGAAAATCATAAGGTTTTGTTGATGATCAAATTCAACAAAATTGAAGTTTTTGTTTCAAATAAAACTTGTTTCGTCAAACGAAACATTTCGAAATGCAAATGAATGTCCGATCTTATGTGACCTTACATTTGTATATTGACCTTATGTATGAAGCTTTAGTCCAACCAGGTTTTATTATGACGCATAAAGCGCGGACCACACTGCGACTGCGAGCGGCGCAAGAATACAAATAGCATTTTAATTATCAATCAATTATTATTTATCTGACATTGTACAAGCTTTGCTTAGTTTGGGTCAGATGGCGCTGTGTGTAATATCATACGATATTTATTTATTACTAGCTGACGCCCGCGGCTTCGTCCGCGTTAACTTTAGAATTAGGTTCAGAGAGCAATGAAACATGTAAGTAACAAATAAGCAATAATAGTCTTAAATCTGACATATGCCAATTTGACATCTGACAACCTGTCAATCCGTCAATAAATAAGCTTTCAAATGAAATAAATCTGTTGTAGAAAGTATTCAATATGTTAATCCAGACAATAAGCTATATGTATGCTAAATTTCATCCAAATCCGTTCAGTAATTTTTGCGTGAAAGAGTAACAAACATCCATCCATCCAAACTTGTACATTTATAATAATGTAACCACATCTTGAGCTAATAAAACACTTAAACGAGAACGTAGCAAGACTAGCTGCGCCCCGCGGTGTTACCCGCTACATGTTTTCGGAATAAAACGTATCCTATGTGTTAATCCAGGGTCTCAGCTACCTCCATACCAAATTTCATCCAAATCCGTTCTGTAGTTTTTGCGTGAAAGACTAACAAACATCCATCCATCCAAACTTGTACATTTATAATATTAGCGGGATGAAAAATGACATCTTGAGCGAATAAAAAACGTAGCAAACGCACTGTATGGTATCAATATTAACTAGCATTGCTCACAGTGTGTGCTGCGCTTTAACATTAAACGCTCAGTATGAAGTAAGTTCATCGGATCGGCCAGTCTGTGATGACCTTTAGTATCGAATACACGCGTGTGCCAAATAATTTATAGTTAATTAAAACACATATGCCATGTTTTAATAAGTTTGATTTAAATAGCTATATTTAGCTCTGTGTATGTTTTGTTTTGTGATATTTTATATTAGGCGATAAACGGAATGTTTTGCCGTTGGTAAGCATTTTTTTTTTATAATAAAAGTAAACTTATTTTACCTACTGATATGTACTAGCGGTCGTTGCGAATAAACAGGTCGACTTATTAGTTTTTTTAATTGGTTGACAAGCTAAGTGTTTGACCACAGCTGTAAAGTAACATTTGATTTAAAGTGACGGTATGGTTGAAGATGGTAACCACACCTAGCCTGTGAGAAAATTGTATGGGTGTTGAGACTAACCATCGAAAGTCTCAAAGTAATGAGCGCCAAAGCAGCGATGCCTCGGACTTTGTTTTGTTACGCAAAGTTCTGTGTATTATTTATTTTTTTGTTTTTCATTGCTGCAATGGTCATGGGCATGAATTATCTCTTACTATCAGGAGAGCGCCTCGTTCGTCTCATTACTTTTGCGTGGTGGTAGGGTACTATCTAGCACTCGGCTGGCTAGCTACCACCCTCAAGTTGAAAATCTGCCGCCAAGCATCTAACGGTGTGTTCTGGCAGCCTCACTTGAGAGCTAGCTCCATTCAAGGTGTACTTTATCATCTTCGGCTTCACCATCGCTTGACATCTGGTAAGCTGTGGTTGAACACCTAGCTTGTTAAAAAACATTATTGGCTGGGCAGCGTTATTGTTGCAAGGGCATGATGTTTGTGCAGCATGTTGCTAACCCGGGAGAATCGGAACCGCAGTGCTGAGGGCTCCAAGGTGTTCCACATCAGACCCTTGAACTCTGTTAAGCACCAGCAGTAGTGTGTAAACATTACTGTGTTCCGGTTTGAAGGGTATTGCAGCTAGCGAAATTACTAGGCTGTTGATCGTCTAGTCTCAAAGTAATGAGCGCCAAAGCATCGATGCCCCGGGCTTTGTTTTGCTACTCAAAGTTCTGTGTATCGGTGCAATGGTCATAGACATGCGTTATCGTTTACCATCAGGAGAGCGTATCGTTCGTCTCATTACAAAAACTCTTCATTAAAAAAAACGGTAATTTCAACATTTACCTTTAAATGTCTATCGAAAGTTTCTCCCTCGTCAACAAAAATGAACTGGAATTCTCGTCAGTAATCGATTTGATATCATTAGGTAATGGGTAAATAAATAATAACCTTGCAGTTTGCATCGGTAATACAAGTAAACTGATAAAAGTTACATAACTGATTATAAATGTATTCGTCTCGCTAATATCTAATTTAAATTCCTTCTTCTCAAACATGCTTGGAAATTTGAGAATCATTTTGACAATCTTCTTCAAGATAAATCGAAATTGCTGTACTGACCAAATACATGCGAGCAGCGGCCGGCGAGAGTTGCATGAAAACCCATATCTGTCGCGGTTAAGCGGTCAAATAATAAACATAGTAAACTCATATCAGTCGTGTCATTTAAAAACCGGCCAAGTGCGAGTCGGACTCGCGCACGAAGGGTTATAAAAAAAAAACATGTTTGTTGTATCGGAGCCTCCCTTAAATATTTATTTTTAGTCTTTGTTGTTATAGCGGCAATAGAAATACATCATCTGTGAAAATTTCAACTGTCTAGCTATCACCGTTCTTGAGATACAGCCTGGTGGCAGACGGACGGACAGCGATGTCTCAGTAAGTTGTCTCAGTTTTGGGTACGGAACCCTAACGACGTAGATAAACATAATAAACATTTATTCCGACTAACAGCTGTGACAATTTCGCATTGTGACAAATAATGCAACTTTACTCTAACTCTAACTTTACTTTACTTTTGACTGTGGACTGTCTGATGCAGACAGGCAGAGCATTCCATAACCGGATGGCCTTTACGGTAAAGGCATCACTATAAGAATCTAATCTAAGAAGAATCTAGATATGTAGTGTGTTTAGATTAAACAATAATACAAAATTTACAATAAAAAAATACCGACTCCATGACCAACCAAACACACTGTTCCGATGAAACAGCGAGGTTTCCGAGTAAACGATAACTTATTGATTTTTTAAAAACTATTTGATCGATTTCGATCATATTTATATAGGACTACCTCTGAAGTATGATCTACGAAACAAAAAAGAATCATCAAAATCGACGATTGACGGAATTATCGCTTGCTGTCCGATTATTCCCCGATAACTGGGTGCCTGCAAGTCGCGAGTGAATCGCTCCCATCTCCCATACAACAAACTTGATCTTTATAGATAATGGTACTTCGTACCCTTCGTACGCGTGTCCGACTCGCACTTGACCGGTTTTTTTATTTTACTTCTGTTTTATCTTTATGTATATATATATTAGAATCAATATATGTATTATACATATATATAATTTCGTTTTATTTAAATTGACTTACTTATTACATTTTTTTTTACATACTTTTTTATTTTTTCTTTGGTTTAGGCGACGCGTTTTGATCATTTGCCAGTGTCAAGTTTTCTCCCGTATGTTTCTTATTATTTATCGTGAATCCTATTCTTGGTTGCCTGGAAGAGATTGCCCGTAGCGATAAGGCCGCCACTTGTGGCACTAGCTTATAAGATTATTTTGTTCTCTGTAGATACTTTTTTTTCTGTTTTTGGTGTGCACAATACAGTGAGAATCACTTTATTGTGCATGTTTATCTATCTAAAATGCAACAAAATTTATATCTTTTTTCATGGTTAACAACTCCAGACAGGTTTTGATGCGTTAAGAAATGATATAAGCAATCATTTGCAGCCGAAGCGACGCGACGTTTGAGGAAAACCAAAGCAAAACAAAGCAATTAAGTATTTGCCACAGTTTAGAAACGAACGGCAGGGTTTCTCGAGCCTTTTTTATGTTCTCTTGATGGTAAGACATGACACATGGCCATGACCGTTGCAGCGGTTTCCAAAACTTTGAGTACTACAAACTACTACAAATACGTCATATACTACAAATTTACAATTTAAAAAACCGACTCCATGACCCTTAGGCCAACTAAACGCACTGCTTCAATGAAACAGCGAGGTTTCCGAGCAAACGAAAATATCTTCGATGTATACAATTTTTTAGATTTTTGTTGATTTTTTAAAAACCGCTCGAACTATTTCAATAAAATTTATATGGGACCACCTCTGAAGTATGATCTACCAAGCAAATAAAAATCAAAGCCAAGTCTGCCATTCTTGACCATACCGTTACTCAACATCTATAATAATTAACCGTTTTATTTATTTATTTATAATTAGGTTCAGACAGAAATGAAACATTTAAGAAACAAATAAGCGGTAGTCATGTCAATCTTAATTATTTTTTTTACTTAAAAAGTAATGAGACGAACGAGACGCTCTCCTGATGTTAAGAGATAACGCCTGTCCATGACCTTTGAAGCGATACACAGAACTTTGAGTAACGAAACAAAGTCCAGGGCATCACTGCAATCAATCTGTCAATCTGATACATTATTACATAACATATATTTATTTTGTCTTTTTTATTTATGCCTCTGACATCTGACATCTGTCAAGCTGACATCTGTCAAACTGACATCTGTCACTGAACATCAGGTGAGCTGTGGTTAAACACCTAGCCTGTCAAACTTAAAAAAAAGATAAAATCCAGAAACACATCATTTTAACGAGTGTATTTGTTTACCTTATTCTTTTGAAATTGGTTGTACTGCTAACCTACAAACATATTTGCACTGTGGCATCATAATTACAGATTTGCTGAATTGGGTTTATATATATAAATGTAGGTATACATTATTTTATCATTTTGTGTGTGTGTTTTTTTAATAGATGAGTATATAGATTAAAGTGTAGATTATTATAATGGGACACGGGGAATTTATAAGCAGGTATGAGGTATTGTTTTATTAGAATCAAGTGTTTTATTAATAGATGAGTATATAGATTAAAGTGTAGATTATTATAATGGGACACGGGGAATTTATAAGCAGGTATGAGGTATTGTTTTATTAGAATCAAGTGTTTTATTAATAGATGAGTATATAGATTAAAGTGTAGATTATTATAATGGGACACGGGGAATTTATAAGCAGGTATGAGGTATTGTTTTATTAGAATCAAGTGTTTTATTAATAGATGAGTATATAGATTAAAGTGTAGATTATTATAATGGGACACGGGGAATTTATAAGCAGGTATGATGTATTGTTTTATTAGAATCAAGTATTTTTTAAATAGATATAGATAAAAGGGTGGGTACCTTGTTATAATGGGACACGGGGAATTTTTAAGCAGGTACGATGTATTGTTTTATTAGAATCAAATTAGGCGAGGTTTTCCCGCGTTTCGAGTAAGTTTATTACTGCGGTCGAACATCGACTTAATGGTTTGGAAAATAGAGTCACTTTTAGCGGAATGACATTATGGCGGTTACGCAAGTTTGTGCTTGTTGAACTTTGGTTTTGTGGTTTTTCTTACGTCACTTCAATATGGACTAAGGCTGAGACGCCGCGAAGTTATTATAAAGGTGAAAGTTTGTGTGTTTGTATGTTTGTTACTTCTTGACAGGCCTGTTGGTTCATTAGTAGTATGTATGCTCAAAGATCTGAAAGGCGTAGGTTTGATGCCCACCCAGGATAAACATTTTGTGTTCTAAACAAATGTTTGTTCTGTGTCTGGGTGTTCGGTATTTATTATAAGTATGTATTTAAAAAGTTTTTTTTATGGTTGACAGGTTGACCACAGCTCACCTGATGTTAAGTGAAAACTAGCTCTTAAGTGAAGCTGCCGGAACACATCGTTAGTCAAATCTCGTACACATCAATTCTCGTGTGGTAGTTAGCCAGCCAAGTACTAGAAAGTACACAACCACCATTCTATGGTTTCCTCACGATGCTTACCAACAATAAGGTTTAGCTTCTTAGTTTACCTTATTGTTGGTGTTTGAACCCACGCTTTTCAGCATGCGAACCGACCGCGCTAATCTCTGAGCTGTCATCGCTACAAATCATCCCATGCGTCCGATGACACATGAAATTGCCGGTACAGTAATGGTAAAGTCCCTAACATTAGTGTCCACTTAGCATATTAATCAACTAATTATTTTTTTCATTACTAGATGCGAAGGCAGTTAATAAATGAGGTATTTACCAAGAAGGTAAACTTAAAACATTTCAGTTTGGAGCTATATTTTTCCATTCATTCACCTTTACAAATAAAACAAGTATAAATTTATAATTTACTAGCAGACGCCTCGCGGTTTCAAACGCGTAGTTCCCGTTCCCGCGGGGATACAGGAATAAATAGGAGCCTATGTCATCCGGGATAGCGTAGCTTCCCAACGGTGGGGGGTCCATCGCCCGACAAGAGTAGCCCCTGAGGTGGCGCGCGCGGTGTTTCCGCGCGCCCCTCAAGGAAAGAGGGATGGAGACACTACAGCTCCATCCCTAACATGGAAGGGTCCCAGGGGACCAGCGCCGTCGGGGCCGCGGATGAGTGCGAAAGCGTTCCCGTAGCCCCGACACACGGGCGCCAGGCAGAAACACCCCAGGGTTTTTAGTGGGTAGGCCGCCATATTGGCGGAGAGTCCCACATAACCACCGCGCTTCCCCCGAAGCCGGTGGTATCCATCAAGGATTTCCCTGGGAAAAAAAAAAAAAAAAAAAAAAAAGCTTCCCAACGGTGAAAGAATTTTTGAAATCGGGCAAGTAGTTTCGGAGCCTATTCAACACAAACAAACAACTTGGTGGTAGATCTCTTTAGCAGAAGGTCATCTAGGTAGGCACCACCGCAGTAACAGATATTCTGCCGCCAAGCAGTAGTGTGTAAACATTACTGTGTTCCGGTTTGAATGGTAGGTACTGCAGCTAGCGAAATTACTGGGCTGTTGAGACTAACCATCGAAAGTCTCAAAGTAATGAGCACCAAAGCAGCGATGCATCCGACTCGCACTTGGCCGGTTTTTTTCTGGCATTAGACGCGCTCGAACTAGATGTGCCCAACGTTTTCACCAGCCATGCGCTTTTGTATTTATAATAATAATAATAAATAAATATCGCAGGACATTACACAGCGCCATCTGACCCCAAACTAAGCAAAGCTTGTACTATGGAAGCCAGATAACTGATAGAATACTTCAATACTTTTTTTTTGTAAATACATACAGTACACCCAGACAGAACAAACATTTTTTTTTTACAAAATGCTTGTCCTGAGCGGGAATCGAACCCACGCCTCACAGCTCTTGAAGCAGACATGCTACCATTGAGCCAACAGGGCTGTCAGTCTGTATATGCCTATATCCTTCTAAAAAGCTAACATAGCTATATAGATGTTTACATTTAAAAAAAAAGACAAAATAAATATATCGAAATACAGTGGTAACTTCAGAAACTGCGACGCCAAAAACAAAAAAAAAAGTTAACGTTTTTACGTTTTTTATATGTAAGAAGTAATGAGACGAACGCGACACTCTCCTGATGGTAAGAGATAACGCCTATATCCATGACCAGTACAGCGATACACAGAACTTTGAGTAACAAAACAAAGTCCAGGGCATCACTGCCTTGGCGCTCATTACTTTGAGACTTTCGATGGTTAGTCTCAACAGCCCAGTAATTTCGCTAGCTGCAGTACCCTTCGAACCGGAACACAGTAATGTTTACACACTACTGCTTGGCGGCAGAATAACTGGTACTGCGGTGGTACCTACCTAGACGACCTCCTGCTAAGGAGATCTACCACCAAGTCACGTTCGTTCGTTACTAAATATGCTACAGCCACGGATTCAATGTTTGGTTGTATAGACGTCATCTTGTTGCAGCAATATGCTTATTCTCCTGCTGGTGGCGCTGGCTGCAGGCCAGGAGACCACCATCGACCCTTCGGTGCTGATCGGCATCTTCGGCACTCCGCCCCCCACGACTGCCGAGGGAAGGAAACTTGAAGATGTGAGTAGAAACTTCTTGGTAAAAGTAACTAGTACTCGGTGAGTATCTTTCTAGTACTCGGCTGGCTAGCTACCACCCACCACCTAGCCACCACCTAGCTAAGTGACGGTGTGGTTGAAGATGGTAAAGCACACTTAGCCTGGAATGCAACTGGCTCAATTGAGGCTGACGGAACACACTGCTAGATGCTTGGCGGCAGATTTTCAACTCTCGTGTGGTAGCTAGCCAGCCGAGTACTAGAGAGTACGCTACCACCACGCTATGGTTTCCTCACGATGTTTTCCTTCACCGACAGCTTAAGTAAGTAAGAGGTGGAATTATTAGAAGACAAAGACACCATTAAACAGTTTCATTCCAGTCTAATCTTCGTGCATACCATCACTTAACATTAGATAAGCTGGGCTCAAACACCTAGCCTGTCCAACCATAAAACATATCACTATAAGTAGGTAACAATATGAGGGTTGGTTCTAATTTGAAATGTAATTTCCTTACAGATTACAGTACGCCCCACAGACGCCCCAATAACCAGCGTCGACAAAGATGGCGTGTCCTGCCAATGCGTGCCGTACTACCTCTGCGATGAAAAACGTATCGCTGTCGATGCTAACAACAGCACCGTCACCGGCTGGGGCGAGCTGGACATCAGGTAAATGGTGAGCTAGGTCGACGTGACCCGACAGCAAAATGGACGTTTCTAGAACGGCTTCAGTTTGAGGTGTCTTATTTCTTTGTGTTTCTGCTAATATGCTAGACTGTCCTATAATAGCACCGTCACTAGCTGAAAAGAGCTGACATCAGATATATGATGAGCTAGGTCGTAGCGACCCAACAGCAAAATGGACAGACCCAACAGCAGTTGTTGTTAGGTATTATGTGGACTTTACGTATAGCTTCCAAAAATCCATCGAAGTTAAGTTTTTTTTTTATGTAAGAAGTAATGAGTCGTACGAGACGCTCTCCTGATGATGAGAAATAACGCCTGTCCATGACCATTACAGCGAAACACAGAACTTTGAGTAACAAAACAGAGTCCAGGGCATCGCTGCTTTGGCGCTCATTACTTTGAGACTTTCGATGGTTAGTCTCAACAGCCCAGTAATTTCGCTAGCTGCAGTACCCTTCGAACCGGAACACAATAATGTTTACACACTACTGCATAGCGGCAGAATAACTGGTGCTGCGGTGGTACCTACCTAGACGACCTCCTGCTAAGGAGTTCTACCACCAAGTTAAGTTGCCATTACTTTACTTTTGATTAGGCTCGACCATCCCGTTCGTCTCATAACTTTTACATTAAAAAAAAACAAAGTAAAAATATCGAAATACATTGGCAAAGGAGTTTTGGCGGGTACGCACAAAGAGTCGTGTCGCCCGTTGTATTTTTTTCCAAAACTAGTGGGTTTTCGAGTATTTATGCATTAAAATAGTGGTATTTTATTCATAAAGTGCCGAACCAGAAGCGCGAGTGTGGGTAAATGATATAATGTGGTGAAACATGAATTTGTTGTGTTGCTTCCAAAACTCCATCAAAGCTTTATAGTAAAGTCACCACTACTTTACTAAAGCATGACTGGACTTGACTGACACGGACTATACTTGACCAAGACTGGACTTTCACTATAAGACTATTAACTATAGCTACGAGGCGACTTATTTAACTTATGAAACTTGAAAATATAAAACACTTGACACTGGCAAATGCTCAAAATGCGACGCCAAAACTAAAGAAAAAAAATGCTACAGCCACTGATTCGATGTTTGTCATCAGATTCGGTGAAGAAGATGAGCGGCCTCGCAGCTGCCAGGAGAGCGTGGAAGTCTGCTGCAAGGCACCCTCGGCGCCGCCCAAGGAGAAACCCAAGCCAGACGGGAGCAGACTGCGGGGCTGCGGGTACCGGAACCCGTGGGGGCTGGGCGCCACTGTCGTCGGGGGCAACGTAAGCATTATTAAAAGTGGTTTTGCGTATTTTGTCATTACGTTGGCCGTATCGTAGTAGAAAAACGTCAAAACAATAAAAAAAAATTACATAGGCCAGTTATAGGGCATACACATCTGAGTTTTGGCGGGAACGCGGGAGGAGTCGTGTCGCTCCGTTGTATTTTTTTCCAAAACTAGTGTTTTGTCGAGTGTTTATGCATAAAAATGGTGGTGTTTTATTCATAAAGTGTCGAATAACAAGCGCGAGTGCGGGAAAATGATATAATGTGGTGAAACATGAGTTTTGGTGTTGCTTCCAAAACTCCATCGAAGCTTTGTAGTAAAGTCGCCACTACTTTACTAAAGCATGACTGGCACGAACTGACACGAAATGGACTTGACTAAGACGACTTTGACGATAACCATAGCTAAGATACAGCAGAAATAACACTGAAGACAAGGCAGTATGGCTTTATAGCTTTAGCCTGCCCGAAGGGGCAAATTATTAAAAAAAAAAAAAAAAGCATACACATCTTGATAAACATATTGTTTGTATGTATTGCTTAATGACAATTTCAGTTTCTAAACTTTATTTTTTAAACTATAATTTTTAATATTAAGGTGGTTAGATTTCCATACAAATATTTTTTTCCATTTATGGACAAATGGAGCATAATTTTACAGTGACATCACAGCTACTGGCATGTATTTTGATCTTTATTTGCGGTAAATCACAATTGCTTGAATCAATTCATAAATCATTTACAAATTTGATTTTATGCTAATAATTATTAAACAGTATATTATAATCTACTGTTTTATTCAAGTAATTGCCATTTACCGCAAATAAAGACCAAAATAAATGCCAGTAGCTGTGATTTCACTATAAAATTATGCACTATTTGTCCATAAATGGCAAAATTAATTTGTATGAAAATTGAATCACCTTAACGAACGAATATCTTTAATTCAAAGCTTTTAAGAGCCTCGATCACGAAAATTTATCAAATTCGTATCGTTAAGGTATCGAGTCCTCGGCAGCATACTGTACGAAGCTGTACAAATCTCATACAATTTTTTGTCGATGTCGATAACACTTTTCGCTTGTCGTTCGCGATCGAGGCTCCGATCGATTCCATAGTAGACGTAGCGATCTCTTTACTGTTCACGCCAAAGATAAATATTGAATATGTTAGAAAAATATAAACCTCGGGTTGATGGATGACATTTCACACAGCGCCATCTAGTCCCAGACCAAGCAAAGCTTGTACTACGGGAACCAGATAACTGATAGAATACTTATATGACCGCTCTGTTAGCTCATTTGGTATAATATCTGCTTCAAGAGCCGTAGGGAGTGGGTACAATCCCCACCGGGACAAACATTTGCATGCAAAAAAAGGAAAATGTTTTTTTCATTCACATTTCAAAGTAATGTCACTTAAGATTATGTAAGGGTTCTAACGACACCCCACATACATCCACATCCGTTCAGACATTTAAAAGTTATGATGGAACAAACAAACTCACATACAAACATAATTAAAATAAATAACATCTATAAAATTGTTATTTCTAACCATCAGGAGAGCGTATCGTTCGTCTCATTACTTTTACATTAAAAAAAAAAAAGTTTTTTTTTGTGTTCCAGGGTAACGAGGCTCAGTTCGGCGAGTACCCGTGGGTGGTGGCGTTGATCGATGCTTTGAACAACACATACGTTGGAGTCGGCGTACTGATTCATCCCCAGGTCGTCATGACAGGCGCGCATGTCATCGACAAAAAGTGAGTTTTTTTTTAATTGTAAATAGGCTTAAGTTCTGTCTGTAGGTTATATTAGGTTCGATACGAAATAAAACTATTATTTATGGATTTCAATTAATATTATAGCACTATAGAGTTTTGGCGGGAACGCGGGAAGAGTCGTGTCGCTTCGTTGTATTTTTTTCCAAAACTAGTGTTTTGTCGAGTGTTTATGCATAAAAATGGTGGTGTTTTATTCATAAAGTGCCGAATTACAAGCGCGAGTGTGGGAAAATGATATAATGTGGTGAAACATGAGTTTTCGTGTTGCTTCCAAAACTCCATCGAAGCTTTATAGTAAAGTTGCCACTACTTTACTAAAGCATGACTGGAATTAACTGACACGAACTGGACTTGACTAAGACGACTTTGACGATAACCATAGTTAAGATACAGCAGAAATATCACTGAAGACGCCGCAGTATGGCTTTATAGCTTTAGCCTGCCCGAAAGGGCAAATTAACGAAAAAAAAAAAAAAATTATAGCACTATAGAATATAATAGAATTGAATTATTTATTGACATAATTATTTAAAACAGATACTTAAACTGTGTAGGTACTATGCTTACACAGTTATCATACAGTTTAAAAATAAATGTATTGTCATTTTACAAAAATTAAATGTTATAATTTTATTAGCCGTAAAGGGGCAATAATTGTCATGTAATCGTAAATATTCGAATAATATAAATTAGAAAACAAAATAATTAAATAACATATTCAATTCGTGAAATTATGGGGGAAAAACTAAGATGGCGGTTGACAGTTCAAATCAATTTACTGTTAAGTGTATTTTTTGTGAAAATGAACTAATAAATTCAACACTGTCATGTCACCCCGAAGATGCGGTCTACGGTGGAGCAAGCTCGCTTAAAAGAAACCGATTCATTCTCGACTTGAAGGCACCCAGATTATTAGTCAGGTAGACAGAAGCCAGACGTTCTCTCAACTAGGCTGCCATATCCATATTAGAAAAAAATGTTTCGACCAAAAATTGTTTTTATGTCACGAATAAAGTGTTGTCTATTGTCTAATGTTATACCCTAATGGGGTTAGATAGATAAGCTCTTGATTGTTCACACAATAATTTTTTTTAATGTAAAAAGTAATGAGACGAACGAGACGCTCTCCTGATGGTAAGAGATAACGCCTGTGCATGACCATTGCAGCGACACACAGAACTATGCTCATTACTTTTTAATTAAAAAAAAAGTTAAATCCGACAAAATCAAAGTATTATTCTTAATAATAATGTAATTGTCCCGACCCAAATAAAGTGGCAATCTATCAAGATCAATCGGGAACTGGTATTTAATTTATCAATGCAATCTCGCTCATCCATTACGCTGTAAATATCACAAAAAAAAGAAATATCAATATCAATAAATGATTGTGATATCAATTTTTTTTTTGTTAATTTGCCCCATCGGGCAGGCTAAAGCTGTAAAGCCATACTGCCTTGTCTTAAGTGTTATTTCTGCTGTCTCTTAGCTATAGTTATGGTCAAAGTCCAGTCCGTGTCAGGCAAGTCCAGTCATGCTTTAGTAAAGTAGTGGTGACTTTACTACAAAGCTTCGATGGAGTTTTGCAAGCAACACGAAAAGTCATGTTTCACCACATTATATCATTTACCCACACTCGCGCTTATAATTCGGCACTTTATGAATAAAACACCACCATTTTTATGCATAAACACTCGACAAAACACTAGTTTTGGAAAAAAATACAACTTCCCGCGTTCTCGCCAAAACTCCTTGTGAAATGTTACATATTTTTTTTTAATAATGACACGACGTGATTGTCACCAGGTATGGCCCTGGCACGTTGAAGATCCGAGCTGGTGAGTGGGATACCGCCACCGTCAAGGAAATGTACGATTACCAGGAGAGTGGCGTGCAAGAGGTCTACTTACATAAAGGTAAGGGAATCAGGAATCAGATAGGAGAAAACGTAAACTTTTTTTATTCTTAAAAAAAAAACTATTCTATGAGTAGCCCTTTAAATAGGAAGGTTACATACATACACACTACATACATTTTGACAGCCTTGTTGGTTCATTGGTAGTACGTCTGCTCCAAGAGCCGAAGGGCGTGGGTTCGATTTCCACCCAGGACAAGCATTTTGTGATATAATGGGTGTTCTGTATTTATTATAAGTATGTATTTACAAAAAAAAAGTATTTATGTATTCTATCAGTTATCTGACTTCCATCACAAGCTCTACTTAGTTTGGCGCCAGATGGCGCTGTGTAAACAAAAAAAAAACATGAATTTGCGATTGTTATGTAAAAGTTCTGGGTATAATTGCAATTGTCCTAGGTAAGCGTTTTTTCTTACCATTTGGAGAGCGCCTCGCTCGTCTCATTAGGTGCCTACATTTTATATGAAAAAAGCTATCAAAGTTGTTGAGACTATTCATCAAAAGAAAACTTTGTTTTGCTACTAAAAGTTATGTGTACCTATCGCTGAAATATTCATGGGCCGGCGTTATCTCTTACCATCAGGAGAGCGTCTCGTTCGTCTAATTAGTTTTAGGTACATATGGAGGTAAAATAAAATAACAAATAAAAGAAAAAAAAGTAAATACATTTTTTCTAGGTAAGCGTGCTCCATCGTAGACAACACTACTGCTTAACATTAGGCAGTGTGAGGTCAAACGCAAACCAATTTTGAATTAAAAAAATAACTTAAAAAAAGTTTTTTGCGCGGCGATACCCCCGGGCGGTTGGTTGCCTTGTTTACCAACACAAAAGGTCACCTGCTTTTGTTTAAAATTCGTTTATTTGTTCTTAGATTTCAAGCCCAAAAGTCTGAAGAATGACATGGCTTTGCTTCGCTTGCAGTCCCCCGTGCAGCTAGCTGACCACATCAACATGCTGTGTCTACCTGGCAAGGACGAGTCCTTCGACGGGTATAAAAACTGTGTTGCCAATGGCTGGGGAAAAGATCACTTTGGTAAATCTTTAAAATTTAAAAAAACAGGTGTATAGTATTCTACTAGCCAAGCCCTTTCATTTGATACCCATGTTGAGAGAGTTGTGAAAAAATATGTAATCCGCCATTTTGTGGCGGCGGTCATCTTGGACCGATTTTCATCAAACACAGCTAAGAACACTTGCGACTAGGGATTGAATACCGGGATCCCGGAATCCCGAAAACCGGGATACCGGACCGATTTTCTCCGGTATTACAATACCGGTATTAGTAAGACAATACCGAAATTTCGGTATTTGGGAAAAAAGGTTTTACCGACCAATATCATCTTTTCTGTTCTATTCAAATCTCGACAAATGATTATCTTTCATGTTTTTGCACTAAACTGCGAAGTCGTCTTGGTGACGACAGCATTGACAAATTGTGTTGTTTGCGTGCTTACTTTTTGCGTACAGACAAATGAAAAGAAGATTTTGTACATATTTGTGAGATAACTGTTGAATTTTGACATTAAAGAAATTAAAGTTCAATGAATGTGTTTAGTGTGTTCTTTTATTCTCATTTATTATTTACTCCATTTTGTTTTTTTTACGAGCATTTACACTCGATGCGTATTTGCACCATTTGTTATTGTTTTTTATTAACATTTATATTCGATGCGTGTTGTGCCATTTGTTATTGTTTGTTAATTTGAACAAATTTTAATTGTTATCATAATACCGGTATCAATACCGGTATCCCGGTATCATTCAGGTACAATACCGAAATACCGGTATTGAAAAACACCTTCGGTATTGCAATCCCTACTTGCGACTAATTCATCTTTCAAATAAAAAAACAGTTTATCCGTTCGGGAGCTACGATGCCATACAGACAAACACATACACGTAAAACTTATAACACCCCGTCGTTTTTGCGTATGAGGTTAATAAATGAAGCGTGTCTACGCAATAGAAACCTAAAAAGTATGAGAGAGTATCACAAAAAGTATTTAGTTTTTTTAGGGATACCAATGTTTTGTTTTTTGGCAAAGGTTGTAGGACAAATATTGATTATTTTAATGTACAAAATATGCCCTTAAAAGGATGCTGACTAATTAACAGTATTGTATTTTATTTACATTTCATTGATATGACTAATTTACAAAACAATCACGAGCCGCAAGTAGAACATCTGCGGGCCGCATGCGGCCCGTCGGCCCGTGGGCTGCGTGTTGCCGATCCCTAGTTTAGAAGACAAAAGTAAAAAGCTACTTTTTAAACTTTTGTAAATTTGTATAGCTAAGAATGACTTATTATTAGGTAAATCTGGCCGGTACGCCGTGATTCTCAAGAAGGTGGAAGTGGACATGGTACCCCACGACCAATGCAACTCCTTGCTGCAGCAGACCCGTCTCGGGACGCACTTCAACCTGCACACCAGCTTCGTCTGCGCGGGAGGGGAGGAAGGAAAGGACACTTGCCAGGTTAGAACTGAGTCTTACTGATAATTTGCGAAAAGAAAACAAGTTTTCCATACAAAAAAAAAACAACGGGTAAACGGAAATTGAACTAACGTGATGTATATTTCCTCAGTATATTTCCATGCATTTTTCTTTATGCATGATTCTCTAACTGAAAATACCAAAACCATTACTATCCCAAACAATAAAAAGATCATTAAACCTTGGATCACTCCCGGAATTTTAAAATGCATTAAAAATAGAAACAACTTACTGAAAAAATTAAAACTAGATAAAACAAATGAAATACTTAGAATAACATATCGAAGATACCGAAATTTCTGTAATAATCTAATAAAAAAACTAAAGATTAAATATGAAAAAGACCTGTTAGATAATGCTAAATCGAACAATAAAACTTTATGGAGTTGTATAAAAAATATTACGAATTTAAAAAAGAATAAAAATTTAAATACCGAACTTCTTAATCTTAAAAACAGCCCAATAGAATCTGCTGATTACATAAATAAACACTTTAATAATGTCGGTTCATCGTTAGCTGAAAAAATTATACACGATGAAGAATCTTTCTATAATTATTTACACTCAATCCCGTCGTGCTCTAATTCAATAGGTGTCATTCCACCAGATTGTTATGAAATAAACGCTATAATAAATAACCTAAAATCAGAATCTGCTGCTGGGTGGGACGATATTCCTACAGCGTTTATAAAAATGGCAAAAGAAGAACTTGTTCCCATTATCACCCATCTTAGCTTCTTAGTTTTCCATCATGGGACGTTTCCTCGACTTTTAAAGAGATCGATAATACACCCTATCTATAAGAATGGCAGCAAAGATGACATTAATAACTACAGGCCAATTTCTGTGCTACCTGTAATTTCAAAAATTCTTGAAAAACTTATAAATCGTCTTATTAAATACTTAAATAAATATACCCTAATATCTAATTCCCAATATGGTTTTCGTGAGGGTGTGAGTACAGAAGATGCTATACTTGATATTACTAAGCACATAACGAAACATATAGAAGATAAAAAGAAAACTCTTTGCGTCTTTCTCGATCTAAAAAAGGCTTTCGATAGCGTCTCTGTTTCTCGTCTTCTACGCAAGATTGAGAAAATGGGAATAAGAGGCATCTTTTTGAACCTACTAACTGACTATCTTTCCGATCGCACACAACGTGTTAAGCTTGCTACCAACGTTATCAGTAATGCCACTCCTACTTCAAATTACGGCGTTCCACAAGGTAGTGTTCTTGGGCCTACTTTATTCTTAATGTTTATAAACGATCTTGCTAATCTAAAACTAAACAAAGGCAAAATTGTCCTGTATGCAGATGATACCGCGTTACTTTTTGAAGGTTATAGCTGGGCTACAGTATTTCATACAGCTGAACATGGTCTGCACCAAGTTATCAAATGGTTAAACTTAAATTTACTTACCTTAAATACATCTAAAACTAATTATATCCCATTCTCAATCAAAGACTCTCTGCAACCTAAAGATCACCTAACGTTAACAGCGCACTCCTGTGCTATTGACCATACAGATAACTGCAACTGTCAAAAACTTGATAGAGTCACTACCACAAAATATCTTGGCGTTACTTTAGATAGTAAATTAACGTGGTACCCCCAATTAAATATCGTGGCAAGTCGAGCTAGAAAATTGGTTTGGTTATTTAAGCATTTGCGAAATATCACAGAAATAAAACTTTTAACACATATTTACACGGCACTAGTACAATCAATTTTATCTTACTGTTTGACAATTTGGGGTGGGACTTTTAAAACACGTTTTATTAGTATTGAACGCGCACAACGGGTAATTCTAAAAGTTATGTTAAAAAAGAAAAATATTTACAGCACATCAAAATTGTATAATGATGCAAAGGTTCTGACTGTCAGACAATTATATATATTACAATGCATCATGAAAGTTCATAAAAGTAACTCTGTTGACCCAGATATAACTAAGAAAAGAAATCCCTACTCTGTAATTAAACAACCAACCTTAAGAACCCTTTTTGCTAAGCAACAATTTTCGGCCCATTCTATTTCAATTTACAACAAAATAAACCGATTAAAAAATATTTACTCAATGACAATTCGGCAATGTAAAAAATGTATTTCAACATGGCTTATCCAACTTAACTACGAGCAAACAGAGCATTTAATTAGTCATGACTACAACATAAATAAACAGTTAAAATACCCACTATAAATTATAAACAAATAGATGTAAATGTAATGTAATATATACCATACAGAAATTAAGTGTTTGGTGAATTTCAGTAATTAAGTGTTTGAAATTAGTTTGAAATAAATAAATATTGTTATTATGTTTGTAAATGTATAAAAATAGTGTATTTGAAAGAGCGGTCTCTCCTAATACAGGTTTATGTAAACTTAAAAGGAGAGGCCAAACCCATGTTTTAAAGCAATATGCACAAATAAAGATTATTTGTATTATTTGATGCATTTTGACATCGCAAACTTCTTTTTGTTTTTGGTGTCGCACTTTGTACATTTGCCTGCGTCAGATTGTGTTGATATTTCAATGTTTTGTAATATTGTAATAGCTTTGGCGGGAAGGCGAAAAGAGTCGCGTCGCCATATTGTATTTTTTTTAACTGATTCAAAAAAGGAGGAGGTTTTCAATTCGACTGTTTTTCTGTATGTATGTTACGCGATCACTCCGTCAATTATGAATCGATTTTATTAGTTCTTTTTTGCTTATCATACTTCAGAGGTGGTCCCATATAAGTTTTATCAAAATCGATCGAGCAGTTTTTAAAAAATCAACAAAAATCTAAAATTTGTATACATCGATAATATGCTGTTTCATTGAAGCAGTGCGTTTAGTTGGCCTAATGGCTATGCAGTCTACTTTTTTACTTTTGAAACTTGAAAATAACAAAACACTTGACACTGGCAAATGCACAAAATCAAATAAAAAGTTATGTTTTCCGTTGTCGGATTTTAAGTAAAATGTTTCGATTTCAGGGTGATGGCGGAGCCCCGCTTGCGTGTCCCATCGGCAACGACCGCTACAAGCTGTCAGGGCTGGTGGCTTGGGGCATCGGGTGCGGGCAGAAGGACGTGCCCGCGGTGTACGCCGCCGTCGCCCAGTTCAGATCCTGGGTCGACAACAAAATGAATCAATGGGGTTACGGGACTAACAGCTACTCTATTTAGATAATTATGCATCGTAATATAAAATACATTTTGGTAACAATTTGTTTCGTTTTATTTTAGAGAATAAGTCACCAATTTTGTTGCGATACGATAAGTACCTATGCTTTGTATTAGGAGTATCTAAAAGCCCAACAATGAGCTTGAGGAAAACATCGTGAGGAAACCATAGCATGGTGGTAGCGTACTCTCTAGTATAGATGGGATAGTAGATATTCCCATGGGAATACAGGGATAAAAAGTAGCCTATGTCACCCGGGGATAGTGTAGCTTCCCAACGGTGAAAGAATTTTTGAAATCGGTCCAGTAGTTTCTGAGCCTATTCTTTTATTTTATTTAAAAGTAATGAGACGAGCGATACGCTCTCCTGATAGTAAGGGCCGACGCATGTCCATGACTATTGCAGCAATACACAGAACTCTGAGTAGCTAAACAAAGTCCGGGGCATCGCTGCTTTGGCGTTCATTACTTTCGATGGTTAGTCTCAACAGCCCAGTAATTTCGCTGCAGTACCCTTCAAAGTGAAACATAGTAATGGCACACTACTACTTGGCGGCAGAATATCTGGTACTGCGGTAGTACCTACCTAGACGACTTCTTGCTAAAGAGATCTACCATCTATTCAATACAAACAAACAATCAAATCTTTCCTCTTTATTTATTTATTTTATTTATTTATTTATTTATTGAGGAAAAAACGGGTACACCCAATAACAATTACCTCACAATTACAAAAACTAACAATGTCAAAATTAATGTCATAAAAAGGAAATACAAAATGTCAGGAATTAATAATAAAAATGATGTCAAAAATTTAAAAGTAAACAAAAATAAAAATGATAATAATAATAAATGAAATAACAAACGCAGATAAACAATAAACCATAGTCAATATTACATACATACTTAATTAAAATAAAAACCCAGTAAACTCAATCATCGTCAAGGGTCATCAAATTCGTCAGAGGAGCTGTCAGTTCTTCTACACCTGTCCCATTGGTCAGTCAAATTTTCACAGTAAGTCGACAAGTAGGTCATTAACGTTCTCCAGTTATCACAAAAAATATCACAATCAGTGTTGGCAAGGAGTGCATTGAGGTGGCGGTGTGCGCGGTTTAAAGGTGACATGGAACGCGCAACGGTTCGGCCATAATCCACGTGGAACAACTTATTTCGTTGTTCACGCCTACTCGCCGGAGCCCCGGGTTTGCAGGGTACTGACAACGTGCACAATAGGTCGTGCAAGTTCAGGGAATCCACCGATCCTCTAAGGACTTTGCAACAGATAGAGAGTTGATCGAGCATCCTTCTCACCTCCAGAGAATTATAGCCGAGCTGGCCAAGCAAGAACTTAGTCGGGTACAAGAAAGGGTAGTAACCGAAAAGTTTCCTGTATAACGATCTTAAATATGCCTTTTGGACCTTTTCTAGAACTTGTACATACATGACGTGGTAAGGGTTCCAGACGCACGCACTAGATTCAAGCTTGCTTCTAACCAGTGAGTTGTATAAGGTTCTAACAACTTGCGGGTCTTCGAAATCTTTGGCATTTCGTAAAACAAACCCCAGGCGGCGATACGCCTCTTTGGCAAGATCAGAAATATGATCGTGAAAGGTTAGGCCGCGATCGAATGTGACTCCCAGGTCCTTAATGAGATTTACTCTATTAATAGACACATTGTCCAAAAGATAATTGAAATTTAGAGGTTTTCTCTTGCGGTCAAACGTCATTACATTACACTTATTTACATTGAAATTCATTTTATTATTTACACTCCATTCATGAAAATTATTGATATCAGTTTGTAATTTGCGACAGTCACAACACGATTTTATTTCAAGGAAAATTTTACAGTCGTCAGCGTACAGAAGACACTTGGCCGAAGTCAACACTTTAGGTAGGTCATGTATCATTATTTGGAAGAGCAATGGGCCAGTGACTGAACCCTGGCTTACACCCGACCTGGTGTGATAGGGCTCAGATACGTGTGTACCATGCCTCACATATTGCCGTCGGTCCTTCATGAAGTCCGCGAAAAAGCTTAGTAGACTGGGGGTAAAACCTACAGTAGATAGTTTGTTCAATAGTATGTCATTATCAATTTTATCAAATGCTTTTTGAAAGTCGAAATAGATTACGTCAACCTGGGATCCACGATCCAAGGCGCCAGAGATAAAGTCTACTAGACCTAACAGGTTCGTATTCACAGAACGCCCTGGTCTAAAACCATGCTGTTCCTCACCTATTTGCTGTTTCACCTGTCGGTAAATATCACTATGCAAGATGTACTCAAATACCTTTGCAGGCGCACACAAGATAGCTATCGGACGATATTCATCTACTGACGCCCTGTTTCTGCCTTTAGGTATAGGAGTAACCCTAGAAAGCTTCCATTGGTCAGGGTATTTACTGTGCTTAAGGGAAAGATTAAATAAATGACAAAGTGGTAGTCTTAGATGTTTTCTACCCGTTTTTAACACAAAATTAGGTAAGTTATCGGGTCCAGGAGAGCTCCCTGATTTCAGCTTGTTGAGACCGCGTTCAATATCTTCGGGGGATATGCAAGGAATACTAACGTGCCCACCCCGCCAGTCCTGTGTCACGCATGTATTCGCATTCAGAACCGGCGATACGTCAAGGAAGACACTAGCAAAATAACTTGCGAAGGCCTCTGCAGCTTCGACTCCGGTATGTGAATTACCCTTGTAAGTAACGCATGGTTCGAACCCACCTTTGGACTTGAGACTATGTACGTGACTCCAAAAGTACTGAGGTCGTAGCAATAAATTCTTTTCGACATGAGCCATATGCGATTTGTATGCCTGAGCGATACGGATTTTTAAACCAGCTCTAATCTCTGAGAACAACTTATATGTCACAACACAATTAAGATTTGAGGTCAACCACGCCCGATGCAATCTAGCCTTACGATGGATATCTTTTATTATACCTGCATCAAACCAGACGGGATATCTATTGGAAGTGGATACATGCCTTTTTTTCTTAGGAACCGACAAGTCAAACAGGCCATAGATAATATGGTAAAAGGCCTCAGTGGCAGCTGCGACATCACTCGACTCGAGTACGGGCGCCCACGAGGTCTCAGCAAGCAAAGATTGAAAATGAGAGATATCCATATTTTTGAAATTCCAATCGCGAGATAGGTCGATATTACTCGGCTGTAGTCGAGCACGGGCGTCATTCTGTGATCGCAGGCGAAACGTGATCTCAAGAGCAGGGTGGTACAGCGCGTCAATCGGTACGAAACCGTCGGAGGCTTCGCACACACACACCTGCCGCGGCCATGACTCACTACACTCCTGCGCCAACACTACGTCTAAAATTCCTCCGTGGGAGTTCACTACATCATTATAATCAGCTAAGTTGCAATAAGATAAGAAATAACAATAATAATGTTTGATGTCATGAGAGGCACTATTCATATTCAAGTCACCTAATAGGAAAAATTTACAGTTCGTGGTAGTTAAAAACGACTCTATTTTACAAAATAAATTCATATAAACCGCATCAGCAGCTTTCGGTTTAATATAAACGATACACACGATAAGAGAAACACCACGGTAAGAGAAAGAGGCCCATAAGTCTTCAGCAAGTTCTGATTCGAGATCTGGCCGCCGATGTATGGTAAGCTCCGGTCTGGCGGCGAGCAGAACTCCTCCGCAGGGAGTCGCCCGGTCGCGCCGCAATAGAGTCCAGCCACCAGGGGCCACCTCAGCGTCCTCCACCGAGTCGTCGAGGAACGTTTCGGTCGCGGCGACCAGCACGTGATCCGAGGTAAGTAAGCTGGCTCGCCACGTTGGTAATTTTGTCTTAAGCCCTCTAACGTTTTGGTAGAAAACGCCGAAATGGGCAAGTAAAACAGAACACGGCTTACTGTGAGCCGACCCCGAGATGAAAGGTTTGATTCCCCGAAGATGCAGGAGAGCGCTTTTTGTAATTCACCCATCTTTTAACTCGCGCGTTTTCAGGCCATACGTTTATAGAAAAACATTTGTCATAGCAGTCTTCAGGGACTCCTATCTTGAAGGAGTTGTAGCTGTTAGAAGTCTTAAGCTGCTCAACAGTTACTGTTCTCTGCGGGCAAAGCTCATTTAAGTAAGACTTAATTTCATCTACTCCAGACAACATATTCCAGAGATGGAAATGCTTGCGAGACTCGGCAGCTTTAAGTGACGTGACAGATGGACCCGCGATGCAACGAAGCGATGCCGGTTGACGCGGTTTCTTGAAATGAATATCAGCCCACTGTTCGTTTTCGTTAGCACTCGCCGACGGCTTCATTTGTTTGGTAACAATTAACGGCTGTGGTTTAGTTAAGCCTCCTGCTATGTTGACGTTATTAGCAGTAGTCCAATCAGATCTATGAGACGGGCGAGACGCTGGCGCGGGAAACGATAACAGGGGTTCAGAAGGAGCCATAACTGGCGTGGGCACAGACTGCGGCGCGGGCACCGACTCCATAGTCACAGGCACGGTTGTGGGCACGAGCGAGGGCGAGGAGGTGAGCTCATATGTAGGCGCGAGTGAGGGTACCCTGATAAATTAGGTTCACTAGTTATGTGTGATTGACTTTCATAATTCTTGAGCTGGTTATATAGTTTTCCCATTTGATCAGCATATTTCTCAATTTTCGCCTCGCAGCTCACGATAACAGAGACTGAATGGCAAAGTTTTTTATCATAATCCGCTATAACAGAGACAGACTGTTCAAGTTGTGTTTTATACATGTCAATCAGGAAGTGAGACTGCGACAGTTGATCCCTCATCTTAATCATTTCACTGCATAAGTCTCGAAACTCGGATTTAAGTTCATGCAAGTCATCGGTGGTAGATTTATCGATATGGGCGCGCGCTACTTTCTGCCGAATCGTAACATTAGCGTCCCGAGATCTTTTAGTAACACCGACTGGGGTCCGGCTATTATCACCACCTTTTTTAGAGGCACAGCGACATTCAGGACAGATCCAAACTTCAATTTGAGAACGATTCAGATCTTTTTCTCCGGTGCATAAAGGATGGTAAGTCTTATTACATTCTCGTACTGTACAGCGCAAGTAATCCTCACCACCCGCCGCTATGTCGCCGCAACATGCAGAGCAAATCATATTTTATCGTAGGAACTTGCGCGTGCGATGACTCAGGTAAGCGTAAGCTCCGCTCGGCAGGAGAGGGGCACGGGGCTCGGGGCTCGGGAGCGGCAGAGGCGGCCGGCCGACAGAAACAGCGAGCGAGCAGCGCGCGCGCCGTACCTCCGAGCGCGATGAGTCACCGCCGAACGCGCACCGGTCGCAGTGCACAGGTCAAATGGCACGGAGCCGTTAACAAATTATTTTAAACGTTTTTACTTATATCTTTAAAACCACTCGACAGATTCCAACTGGGTAAGCTACACTTGAACTGTTAATATGTTAACTACACCCCGAAACAAGTTATAATGTTACAACATAACTTTTAGCAACAATAATCAATAAGAGATTGCGGAGCAAACGAAACGTTAACACACCCCTACGGATGATCGAGCGGCACTTTATAATAGTATAGATAGATAGATACCTATATTATGATTTTGTTTGGGGTAGATGCCCCGGTTTGTTAGGTGCTTGGCGGCAACCCTCAAGCTTGACAGCCCTGTTGGTTAATTGATAGTATATCTGCTTCGAGAACTGAAGGGCGTGGGTTCGATTCCCACTCAGAACTAACATTTGTGTGACTAACATCAATGTTTATTCTATGTCTGGGTGTACCTACTGCATGTATTATAAGTATGTATTAACAAAAAAGTATTATGTCAGCTGTCTCGTTGCCATAGTGCAAGCTTTGCTTAGTTTGGGGCTAGATGGCGCTGTGTTAAATGCCCTCCAATAATAAGTCAGAGCGCGCGGTACTCGGTACCGCCGCGCGCCCGCCTCTTGCAGCCTCTCGTGACGTCAAATTGTCAGATTTTCGATGGTTTGTAGTGCCTGCCAAATTAAAATAGCAACAGACGTAACGCAGAAAAGAGGTTTTCAGCAGGCACGATCAGAAATTTTCATCAAACTATCCGTAGTTATCTATATATATTAGTAATAGAATAAACAAAACATTCAATAAAAGGTCTAAGCCTTAAATGTATCTGCATCAAAGTTAGCATCTATAAAATTACGCCTGTCCTATAATTATTTTGATGTCAAGATTACGGGTTAAAAATAATTTGGCCATATTCTATTTCATAATTTCAAGAAACGAATAGCGTTTGTAACTATTTTTTCTCCAAGCATAATAATTCAGGATATGTATTATAGTATTCATTAATTTCAAACTTCCACATGATGTATAACGTCACAAAAAGATGACAAAAACACATCGATTGCCTTATTTCGCAAGACTAGCCCGTTAATTTATTTGTACCCCCCGATTTTGTTATCATCACTAAACTTGTCTGGATGATCTTGTATAAAAGCAAGTTTAAAAATGTGTTCACAACAAAACACAATAAGGATTAGGAAAAATAAAAAATCTTATAAGAATAACATTTATATATATTAATATCCAGAATATCTTATAACTATACAAAGGAAGATAAAGTAACTTCTTGTTCTTCATTGTGATTTCGGCGTCGCATTTTGAGCATTTGCCTATGTTATAGTCGAAGTCCAGTCTTGGTCGAGTCCAGTCCGTGTCAGTCAAGTCCAGTCATGGTTTAGTAAGTAGTGACGATTTTACTATAAGCTTCGATGGAGTTTTGAAAGCAACACGAAAATTCATGTTTCACCACATTATATCATTTTCCCATAGCCTATGCCACCCGGGGATAGTGTAGCTTCCCAACGGCGAAAGAATTTTTAAATCGGTCCAGTAGTATCGGAGCCTATTCAATACAAACAAACAAATCTTTCCTTTTCATAATAGTATAGATAGATTATACTTTATGCATAATATTATGGTGGTTTTGCCTACACAACATTTTTCATGTAAAGTAAATAAAGATTTTTTGTTAGTCTGCGACTAGATGGCGCTGTGTTAAGTCCTACGATATTTATTTATTTGTTGATTTTATGAGGAAGAAAATAACACCGTAGTAGTTCATAGTAGTTCACCGTAGTAGTTCATAGTTGTTCACCGTAGTAGTTCATAGTAATTCACCGTAGTAATTCATAGTAGTTCACCGTAGTAGTTCATAGGACTTCGTCGTAGTAGTTCACCGTAGTTTGACAGTCGGCAGGGCGGCGGTACAGTTCGCCTTCTCCAGCTGCTCTCGGAGCTGCTTAAGCCGCGCTCTAGCTAACGTCAAATTCGCGTTTGTCGCTCGCATGCTTTCCTAAAATAATAAAAGAACAATTATATATAATAATAATACTTACTATATAATTATATTACTAATTATTAATTAATTAATACACTAGTTTTTGTTTACACCAACCTAATATAGACATAGACAATACTTTATTTGTAATATAAAACATATTTCAATACAATTACCAATACATACAAAAATAAAACAAACAAACATAATTTCTGTTACTATATGTTTCTTTCCATCCTAAGGTTGTCTGGAAGAAACCTCTCTAGGCGATAAGACCTCCGTTATACGCCATATATTTATTATTTGTTTTATTCTTTATCTCTTTTTTATGTTTCGCATTTGTATGTCATAATGTATGTTTGTTTGGTGAGTCCTATTCTAGTCTATTCCATTACATAGAAGAATGTGAGTTGAATTTTACCTGCACATTGAGCAAAGTCCGGTCCGAACGAGTCAGCTTTTCTACCGATATATCTATGGAATGCTTTACTAAACCTTCGAGGTTTGCGCGGAATGATACATTAGCTTCCCCTGGAATAAGACAAAACGTAGTCAGATGACTGCCAAAATCAAAAGAGATTTTGGATTATTCATAATGTGATTATACCATTTTAATGTGTGCTCAAAACGGAACATATTGAAAGTTACAAAAGTTAATGATCTTTTTCGTTATCAATTAAAAAATGTTTTCAATTTTGACTGAGAAATGTTGCTACATTTTCAATTGCATGAATACAATTGAAAACAAACAACAACAATTGTTTTGTTTGTTTTTTATTGAATTGTTGTTTGATTTTACAGAAAGAAATAAGTTGATGCCATGGATACTAACTCTTCAGGCGTTGAGAAAGTTAACATAATTATTGTGGTACAAACAAATGTTTGCTCTGTGTCTGGGTGTTATTATAAATATGTACAAACTTACAAAAAAAAAGTATTTATGTATTCTATCAGTTATCTGACTTCCATAGCACAAGCTTTGCTCAGTTTGGGGTCAGATGGCGCTGTGTGTAATGTCCTATGACATTCATTTTTAAAACTTTTAATAAAATTAAAAAAATATATATTGAAATATAATAATAAATAATTAATTAATTATTTAATTTTTTCTTTTTTTTATTAAAATTTTCTTTTTCTTTTTTCAAATATAAATAAATAAATATCGCATAAAGTGATATAACATAAGATACAGTACACACCCAGACTCAGAACAAACATTTTTTTGTCTCAGAAAGTTTATCCTGGGTGGGAATCGAACCCACACCCTTCAGCTCTTGAAGCAGACATTCTACCAATGAACCAACAGGGCTGTCAATATATTTAGTTATTACCATATGCAAGTACTTACATAACTTCTGGTGCAGCAAGGAGTTGTATATTGTAGCCGACTTAGGAGACTTGGGAGACTTTGGAGCCGGGACAACGAGACGTTCCGGCCCAATGATTGGTCTCAATGGTGGCGGAGACAGCTTTGACTCTGACATACAAATTATTTACATTTTATTATCTTGCAATCAGTCATTTTCTACTACAACAGATGGGATGTGTGCTTTTTGTGCAACTGACCATCCCTGAAACCATATGTCGGCTTAAGAAGCGGTGAGATATCTTTGACCAGTAAAGATATAATACTGATAATCAAATGTTAAATGATATAATATGGTATAATATTACTAAGACTAAAGATAGTCATATGAAACCAAAACAGGAATCGTGAGGAAATCATAGCATGGTAGTAGGGTACTTTCTGGTACTCGGCTGGCTAGCTACCACCCGAGAGTTGAAAATCTGCCGCCAAGCATCTAACGGTGTGTTCCGGCAGTCTCACTTGAGAGTCAGTTCCATTCAGTTCCAGGTGTGCTTTATCATCTTCGACCGCACTGTCACTTAACATCAGGGGAGCTGTGGTCAAACACCTAGCCTGCCTGTAAAAAAAACAACCAACTGAAATTAGGCATTTGCTCTAAAACGAAGATGCATAGAACACACATTACGTGTTTTATGGCAGATTTTGAACTTGAGGGTGGTACATACCCCCTAGTAATAATATTATGGAATTTGACTTGTAACATTGATGGTATTAATAAAGTAGTTGTAGAGTACTAGAGAGTATTACTGCCATGCTAGTTTCTTTACAATACCTTCCTTTACTAAGACTAAACTCAATGAAGCTCTTTATTGAGATTTGCCTCCATAATAAGTCTATCATACTAATCATTGCTCTGATGTCTGAAAAAGCCCATTGAATTGTTATTTGTGTTCTGTGGGTTATAGTGTTGTTTAGAACTTCATGGTCTAGTGTAGTTCAATCCTTTATGGTGTATGTAGGTTCTTTTGTGCCAGTTTGTTTGGCGTGGAAGAGTGTGACTCTTTTGTTTTATAGATTGCGTGTTTTACTTCTTACAAGAAAATATATGTTATGTTCAAGCTACTAGTATTTATTATTTCCTAAATAGATAATGAATATTATCCCACTGTAATCAGCTCTCGCTATCATATAGGCGTCCTTACCATCATCAGACTCGGGTGCTTCTCCGGCAATCACAAAATTTTTGGTATTCGAGGGAGAGTCTGCATCCTGAGAAAGAAAAACAGATTATCAATCATGTAGGTCAATTAATACTCTATTCTTTTAAATATGAAACTAGTTTTAATCACTTTTGCTTATAGTAAACTGAAAGAAAAACTTTTCGTGAACCGAATATTTTACGTAGGGTTACTTACAGGTGATCTGCCAATTTCTATTTCTGTATCGGACTCTGACGCTTCACCATCTATAACATGAACTATTTTAGACATTTTCATGAAGCATAACTATGAAATCTACGTGAATGTTTACTAAATTTATTTGTATTTGGGAAAATAAGTGTGGGACTTTAGTGATAAGAACACAGCGACTGATCCGAAAAAAATGCCAATAAGAATACAAATCGTTAGACACTAACATGAACCGACATTGTTATCTGAGAAGTAATTCGCTTTGTGTTTCTTTTTATTTGCATTATTAGTTTTATTTATATTTTTAGTGTATTTCGGACTACGTACTTCAAAATCAACAATTGTCATTAATATCAAAGTCAAACTAAGGAGTAGTTTTCTTTTTTTGTTTAGTCATAGCACTTTGCATATTCTGCTAGTTTCAAGTGTAGGTTTTTCGCGATTTTATCATAGACATGATAAAATCGCGAAAAACCTATGCGTGATATAACTAAGTCATATAATCTTAGACGATGGAGTTTAGTGCGAAAATATGAATGCGCTATACTATATTACAAAATGGTGGTGTTTTATTCATTGGGCGCTGAGTTACGCGCGTGGTTCGGGAAAATGATATGTAGAAAAACATTAATTTTACATTGCTTCAAAGACTCAGGTTTGCTTTCAGAAGGCTGAAACTTGCAATAAAATAACCATTACTTTTGCTAGTACATGACTGGACTCGATCATGAATTAAATTGCGTGACTTTAGTGAACCTATTTCGCTTTGGGGTAATATAAAGATGTACTCACCACTAGAAAGTGACAAAGTCGATGCCAAAAATTAAAAAGGAATTTATTTCATTCAAAGAAGCTGCAATCCTTTTGAAAAACATATGTTTTGCAACCTATTTATCCACTGAGTATTTTTCAAAGTTAGTTTTTGTAGGTGCTTTATCTACGACCACATCATCGCCTAAAAAATTGGATTTTATTACTATAATAAATAATAATATATAATACATATTACATAACTATTAACTCTTTCTTTATATAATTAGATTCAGTTTCTTCCGCTGAACTACTTTGGATATAAACACCTATATATAGCGAAGAAAAGTGGGGAACATCCAGATGGTAAATGATCACCACCGCCTACGACAATGAAAATTACGTAATAGGTACCTTACTTTTTTTCACTTTTACGTTGCTGCTATTTTCTTCAGGGTAAAAAAAAAAGAAATAAAACCATTGTCAACATGAAGAACGTTCTTTACTATCAGATGTATGTACCGTGGACGTCTTGACGTAGCGACAAAATATTTACAATATATTTTTTTTTTTCAATTTACGACACACATTCCTTATCCCGTACTATAAATTCACAATCGTATTTTAATAAATAATTCAAGACAAGTGTACCTTTTAAAACTAATTAGTTTCCTTTTATTTCATCATGGTATTAATTAATAAAATAATGTTAAAAAAACAGATATTTGATTTAAGTTAGTTAATGCGGGCCAAAGGAGAAAATCACATACTTACGTAATAAAAAAAATAAAAAAAAAAAAACGATTCCATAACCCAAATTAGGCCAACTAAACGCACCGTTTCGGAGTAAACGAAAATATCACCGATGTATACAATTTTTAGATCTTTGTCGATTTTTTAAAGACCACTCGATGGTTTTTGATAATAATTGATCTCTGAAGTATCATCAAAATTTATTTATAATTGGTAACATAAACATTGGGGAAAGGGGGGAAGGGAGTCAACCATGCCTTATTTTTTTTTCTTACAAGGGGTGAGAGAGGGTCTCGATAGTTCTTACGTAAGATTACAAAAATGCGAATAAACTTTAAAACAAAACCAAAGTTGTTTTTATGGATTCATTTTGTATTAAGCATAACAAAAAACATAAGTAATAATGACCCCTCATTCGAATTATTTTTTTTCAAAATTAAAAAAAAGATTTAAAAATTCGTCACAAATAACGTTTATGAGTAATTGATAACATTAATAACCTTAAAAAATATAATTATACGTAATTACAACAGACATTAAATTGTATTTTACGCTAAGTCACTGTTTAGGATGCACATAATTTACGTATAAATACTTTTTTTAAACTCATTCGATTAAAAAAATATTATAAATCATTGACATAATTATTTTCTAAGATTTTCACTTCACACACTTTCACAGTCGAAATTTACGATAAAACAGCTTTATGAGAAATGTAACATTCCAATACCTTTCTTCAACAATTCCGAACTCAGTCATAATATTCATAATCCACTATTTGCATTAATTAATTCTATAATTCATAAGATATTTTACTTAAATTAATCGCTAATAGTATATCTAGAGAATATTTGTATGTTCGTAGTTTTGTTTTGACTCTACATACTTAGTATAAAAGAAAGTCGCTTCCCGCCGTCTGCACGCTTAGATCTTCGGATTTTAATGTTTCCATCAATAGACAGAGTGATTCAAGAGGAAGGTTTATATGTACTTATAATACATGCATATGCACCACATTAGTATCTACATTGCACCCGTGAGAAGCCGGGGCGGGACGCAAGAAATAAAAAAAATTCCAATTAAAATATAACTACCAACCGCATTTAAGTATTCATCGGTAAAATATAATCCAATACAACAGTCATAAGAAAAATTAAATACAAGTGGGCACCTGAGTAAGGTATAAGGTATATGACCTTATTTTATGTAAAGAAATCGCCCTCCGAACATTTGGATTCAAATAGATATGTAATTTTTGAAACACTTCGAAAGTATGTAATACGGATGATGGACATTTTTGAAACACTTCGAAAGTAAATACTGTAATAATAATTATGGATGATGGCCAGTTTTTTTGATACTTCGAAAGTATTTAATACTGATGATGGACATTTTTGAAACACTTCGAAACTAAATACTGTAATAATAATTATGGATGATGGCCAGTTTTTTTAATACCTCGAAAGTATTTAATACTGATGATGGACATTTTTGAAACACTTCGAAAGTAAATACTGTAATAATAATTATGGATGATGGCCAGTTTTTTTAATACCTCGAAAGTATTTAATACTGATGATGGACATTTTTGAAACACTTCGAAAGTAAATACGGTAATAATGTGGATGATGGCCATTTTTTTGACGTACTTCGAAAGTATTTAATACGGGTGATGGACAGTTTTGAAACACTTCGAAAGTAAATAATATCTATGGGTGGAGGACGATGAAGCAGGCGTAATATAAATTTAAGTGGCCTAGTACACCCAGAGTACGCTCACATTGTCACGCTCGCTTAGGAGCTTCTTGTGGCGAGTGGCGACCAACGCGGACGGCGTGTAGACCATGTAAATTGGTTCCTAAATGTTAGAGTAATCAGCGTATATAAAAAATAAAGGAAAAACAGTTTTGGCGGGAACGCGGAAAGAGTCGTGTCGCCCCGTTGTATTTTTTTTTTTCAAAACTTGTGTTTTGTCGAGTGTTTTATTCATAGAGTGCTGAATCACAAGCTTGAGTGCGGGAAAATAATATAATGTGGTGAAACATGAGTTTTCGTGTTGCTTCCAAAACTCCATCGAAGCTTTATAGTAAAGTCGCCACTACTTTACTAAAGCATGACTGGACTTGACTGACACGGACTGTACTTTGACTATAACTATAACTACGAGGCAACTTATTTTACCTTTGAAACTTGAAAAGATAAAACACCTAACACTGGCAAATGCTCAAAATGCGACGCCAAAACCAAAGAAAAAAAACAATTAGTCACAAAAGTCAACCTCCTCGCAAAACTACCAACACACAAGTTAAAAAAAAAGCTGAGCGATAAATACTAGAACTATACGTATATTATATAAACCAACTGTTATTTCTTACGCCAATTCCTATAAAGTTATGTAATAATGTTAATATTGGTTTACATGATCTTAGCATAAGAGTGCTTTGGCCAACTTCATATGACCGTGTCAAATAATAATTAACTTAGTATGTACTGACTACTACCATACTTTGTACTTAAGAACGATTGAGTATTACCCCTCCCGCTGCCGGTACGTACCCCTTTTGCGAACACGCGATTACACGTGAACGTTTTATATATTCCGCTAGTAAGAAAACACGCACATAAAAGTTTTGACCTGTAAAAGTCGTGTCGCTGTATTATTTTTTTTAACTTGTGTTTACTAATAAAGTGTCGAATTACAAATAGGTACGTGTGTGGGAAAGTGATAATTATAATGTGTTTGTTTTTGTGTTTCTTCTGCAACTCTATCGAACCTTGTAGTTGACTGGACTCGACTTTGACATACTTTGTGTGACTTTGACTGAGATTACTCTTAAAATATCGATACACTGGACCAAGGGTGGCGAACCAGGGGAACAAAGTACACGCCACCCATCAAAACACAGTGCCTAATGTTTTTGGTAATAAACAAAGGGAATTGATAATATTTGGTTTTAATATTTTTCCATTAATCGCTAAGGCAAAATTATTTGACAGCACGTCTATGGCCACATTACTTTTAAAAAAGTGGCACATTGGTCCAAGAAGGTTCGCCACCCCTGCACTAGATACTGACAGCGTGAGACGTCAAAAATTAAAAATAAGAGCATACACAGAAAGAGACGCCATCTAGAACTTCGGAATTCGGTTGACAATATAAAATATTCCGATGCCCCATTATATTGTTTTTTATTTATAATTGGTATATTTATGTAAAGCACTTATATGTACTAAGATCATGTCGAACGTATATTACTCAATACTGTAACTAATACTTTTTAATCTGTATGTTTAAATTCCTAAAATCAATTCCTAACAACTATTTTTTTTGTTCGCTTAAAACGTAAAATCTTTTCAACTAATCAATTTAAAATGATAAGTTCTTAGTTAAACTACATATTATATCTATATTTAAACAATAGTACAAATAAATGCATTAATTTAATTCTAAAATGATATACGCGTTATGAAGCAAAAATGATATGATTAAATTGCTTAGAAAGGTTTATCATATTAAGATAAAAAATTTGAGTCGTTTGCATTTCTTAATTTGAGTTTCACGATAAAAAGGATCTTTTTTTATAAACAAAGTAAATTGTTTTTATAAACGTATTACACATTGATACATTAAAAAAATGTATATATTTAAATATTTATTGATTTATTTATTTTTAATAAATCAATAGTATTATATGAAAAGAAAGCTCTCTTAAAAGTCTTTATTCAAGCGTCTAACCTCTTTTTATAATGATTTTATTTCATTCGTAGATTAAATCAATAGTACATATTTTTTTCATACAAATTTGATAAAAGTGAAAAGCCAAAAATTAAAATGTAAAAAAGAAAAATTTTAATTTTAGAAAAATATCGTCAAAAGCGTATCCAAAAGTTGTTTTAATTGTAAACATTTTTTTTAAAATAGGTTATATTGCAGCTGCTTAGAGGAGCGGCATTTTACCCTGTTGTATAATTTTTTATGTGAAATGAACATTAAAAATAAAGTAAATGTTTATTGGATATTGAAAAGTATTAGCAGAGCGTAAAAAACATATTAAAATATAAAATTATCGAAAGGGTAATTTGCACAGGATGTGCAATGCCATAATTTACAATAAATTTAAAAAAAAACGACATTCTTCTGTGGGCATCGATTTAGTGACAATATTGCAGTAAATCTAATAAGTGGACAAAATTCTGAATCTGCATAAAATTCTTAAAATACGAGTATCTATCGTAATTATGTTATTCTATACTTTACACCCCTGTTACAAAATCATTCGAAGAATACGTGAAAATTTACTTATAAAACGAAATATCGACTGATAACAGTATGGATAACACCCACGTATTTTAACTTTTTTTTTTTATGTCAAAAGTAATGAGACGTACGACACGCTCTCCTGATGGTAAGAGATAACGCCTGTCCATGACCATCGCAGCGATACACAGAACTTTAAGTAACAAAACAAAGTCCAGGGCATTACTGCTTTGGCGCTCATTACTTTGAGACTTTTGATAGAGTTAGTCTCAACAGCCCAGTAATTTCGCTAGCTGCAGTATCCTTCAAACCGGAATACAGTAATGCTTACACACTACTGCTTAGCGGCAGAATAACTGGTACTGCGGTGGTACCTACCTAGACGACCTCCTGCTAAGGAGATCTACCACCAAGTAACTTGTAAACTTTTCGCAATTTGAATACATAGGTATTTGTGTTTCATTAAGCACTTAAGCACTTAATAACACACAACATACTATAACTTGGGTGTTATTTATTTAACAGCTCTTGACAACATTGTCAAACCGAAATGTCAAAAAAAAAAACATACCGTTGTGTAAATAATGGTGAAAAAAGGAATTCTAATAAGTATTTAATACGAAATTATATAATCTAAGCTATATTATATGTATAGCCTCTATTTTTTATCAAATATGTGACACACATATTTTTCGAAAGTCTTTGGGCTAGGGGGCCGTAACAAATCCATTCAATTTCATTTCACGTCAAAAAAACAAGACCAATTTGGTGTAACATTTTGCTATGAACGAAAAAGTATTTTGGCATTTCATTTAAAATTTAATTAAAAAAAAAGTACTAAATACATGAAACGCTTCAAGTCAATTATTGTAAATTTTTTCCGCATAAAGGTAAGGCGCAAGTACAATTTCGTAAAAAAAAATTGACAACGTCTTATAATAATAGGTACTTACCGAAAGGACGAACATTTTTAAACTTGCACAATGCACAAACGTCCTGTAGTCGAAAGAAAAAAAAAAATATTTGACAAGAGATATTTTTATTTGTCAAAGTTTCTTAGGTTTAAGCTTCGGTCACACGAACCGAACGCGCGCTCCGACTGCGATCGCCGCGAGCAAACTCGCTTGGTGTGACAAACTAAAGCGATTAAGATTCATTCGCTGCGATTGAAAAATTATCCACAAAAAAGGTTATTATTCTACCCGTAGGCATTTACCTAAACCTAGTCCGTCACAAGTTTATTCATAAATCACGCGGCGCGCGCGCGCCTGCAGCGGGAGCCTCGCTCGCGAGTGCGAGAGAGAAACAACATGTTTTTGTAATATTCCAATGAAAGCCGCCATTGGTTCCCGCCAGCTGCTCCGGTGATAGTATTCTTTTGTAATAAACGAGTGCTATGTCCATAATTTTAGGCAGGATTTCCGAAAATTTTGACTAGTAATAACTTTGGCATTATGAAGTAAACAAAAATTCTGATTGCACATTTAAAATGTCTCACTGGGTCTGTATTACCCATTAAAAATTGTTTTTAAAAAGCAGCGGTGTGTAACAAAACATTTTTTATTTTTATGTTTGACAGGCTAGGTGTTTGACCACAGCTCACCTGATGTTAAGATCTTCAACCTCAGATTATTAGCGATGTGGGTGGCCGGTAGTCGGGCCGCGTGCGGGCGCTAGGCGCTCGTTTGCATCTATGACGATGACTTCCAATTTTTCTATTGTTAAATTTAAATAATTAAAAATAAAGAGCTGAAGCGAACCCGACACCGAGACAAACCTCGACAAGGTTTAATGGTGTGTGTTGTAATTATTGTAACAATGATTGTATTAAAATTTAATAATAAAAAAAAAGAACTGACGTTGTGGTCGAAGATGGCAAAACACACCTAGCCTGGAATGGAACTGGTAAATTAATTCTTCATTGACGCGACAAAGGGGAGATAACAGAAGGAATAAGTGCATTGTACTTATTCTATTTAAATATACATTAATGTACGTTTTTTTCGTATGAACGGTTAGAATTGTAGAAACATGACGGCGCGCAGTGTGGGCCGCACGACGCCGTCGTAGAAGTGCTGGATGGCGGCGAGGTAGCGTCGAGCTGATCGGGCCGCGCGGGCGGCCGCGCGGACGAGTCCCGCTTCCGAGCACTGGCAGTGGACGCTGTATACCAAAACGTGTTTTCTCACCGACCTAAAATAAATAAATAAATAAATATCATAGGACATTACACACAGCGCCATCTGACCCCAAACTAAGCAGAGCTTGTGCTATGGAAGACAGATAACTGATAGAATACTTAAAAACTTCTTTTTTTTTTTGTAAATACATACATACATACCTAGGAAACAACAATCATAATCAGAATATTTTAGCGTGAAAACTGTTATTTTTACAAATCTATAAATCTGAATTACCACTCACTTAGTCTTTTTTTTTTAATGGTCGACAGGCTAGGTGTTTTGACCACAGCTCACCTGATGTTAAGTGAAGGTGTGGTCGAAGATGGTAAAGCACACCTAGCCTGGAATTGAACTGGCTCTCAAGTGAGGTTGCTGGAACACACCGTTAGATGCTTGGCGGCAGATTTTCAACTTGAGGGTGGTAGCTAGCCAGCCGAGTACTAGAAAGTACCGTATCACCATGCTATGGTTTCCTCACGATGTTTTCCTTCAACGGCAGCTCAAGCTCATTGTTGGGGTTTGAACCCACGCCCTTCGGCATGTGAACCTACCGCGCTAACTACTGAGCTATCATCGCTACAAAGTCTGCCTTGACTGACTGACTTAGAGAAATAGAAGTCATATAAGGAGGGGTCGTAAGAAAAAACTGAATACAGGGTCGTATAGAGAATCGCTCAGAGCCCGGGGAAAATGCCATATCTTCCGAAAGTCTACTCCTTAACGTGGTACCCCATCGGATATCGGAATCTAAAAACATTTTTGCCATTGCACTTTAAGGTGGTTCGATTTCGATCCATCAGCTGACGGTGGATGGAAGCGAAAAGCCGAAGATCGGGCTGAGTGGCGTGTCCTGGGAGAGGCCTATGTCCAGCAGTGGACTAATATAGGCTGATGATGATGATGATGATTGGCATAAAATCAAATTTATGAATGATATCTGAATTTATGTTTTTTTTA
This sequence comes from Biston betularia, assembly GCA_905404145.2. NCBI lineage: Eukaryota > Metazoa > Arthropoda > Insecta > Lepidoptera > Geometridae > Biston > Biston betularia. The sequence continues at coordinate 4,831,400 of FR989890.1, forward strand.
ACAAAACAGTAGATTATACTATAATAATCTACTGTTTTATTCAAGCAATTGTCATTTACTGCAAATGAAGACCAAAATAAATGCCAGTAGCTGTGATTTCACTGTAAAATTATGCTTAATTTGTCCATAAATGGCAAAAAATTATTTGTATGGAAATCGAACCACCTTAATTGGGATCTCAAGGGACCAAGAATTTTGTACCATTTAAAGAGGTTTTCATTTATCCAGTTTTCCAATTAGGTTTAAAATTATAGTTGTCTCATTTACAGAGGCCCCTTCTTATAGAGGTCGAAATGTAGGTACCGTTATTCCATTTAGAGAGTACCTAATGTGGTACACATAATGTACGTTTGGACATTTTGTACGCTTTTATTCTGAGGTAGTACCTTCTGACAAACAAAGGTAGTGCGCAAGAAATTCATTTTATTTTAAATTAATTTGCCCCATCGGGCAGGCTAAAGCTGTAAAGCCATACTGCCTTGCCTTAAGTGTTATTTCTGCTGTCTCTTAGCTATAGTTAGGGTCAAAGTCCAGTCCGTGTCAGGCAAGTCCAGTCATGCTTTAGTAAAGTAGTGGCGACTTTACTATAAAGCTTCGATTGAGTTTTGGAAGCAACACGAAAAGTCATGTTTCACCACATTATATCATTTTCCCACACTCGGCACTTTATGGATAAAACACCACCATTTTTATACATAACATTTTTATGCACTCGACAAAACACTAGTTTTGAAAAAAAATACAACGGAGCGACACCCGCGTTCCCGCGTTCCCGCCAAAACTCAGCTAGGAAGAAGTTACGTTAGTAGAGAGGACTCTATGGTCAAGACGTGACAGTTCTCGCCAGTGATTACATTCTCTCTGGTTCTCACCTGACAGGCGGCTGTTGCGGATCGCGCGCTTGCGCCGTGTCGCTCTGACGTCATAGTGCCGTGTCAAACATCTGCAGCGAGCGCGTGATGACGTCATCCTTCAGGCACGACTCCAGGAACTCCTCGATGGTGATCACGCCGTCCTGGTTCAGGTCCAGCTTCCTGAACACTCGGTCCACCTGGAAAACAATTTGATTAAAAAAAATACGAATGGCCATACTCATAGTTTTTTTTAAAGTTTGACAGGCTAGGTGTTTGTAAGTGAAGGTGTGGTCGAAGATGGCAAAGTACACCTAGCCTGGTATGGAAGTGTACCTATATCTAGTGTCAGTTGTGATGACGTAAGATACGATATACATCCAAAAGTTATGGCGGTTTAAATAAACTCACATACATACAAACATACGTGAACCCTGAAAACATCACTCCTTTTTTGGGCAGTTGTGTAATAAAATTTAGATACATTCTAAGGAGGCAAAGCAGGGTTATAAGCCACCGACAGTCTTGCCGATGGCTAATAACTCACGGGCGACAAAAGTTAAATGTTTTGGACGCAACACGAAAAGTCATGTTTCACCACATGATATCAGTTACCCACACTCGCGCTTGTGATTCGGCACTTTATGAATAAAACGCCCCAATTTTTATGCATAAACACTCGATAAAACACTAGTTTTGGAAAAAAATACAACAGAGCGACACGACTGTTTCTGCGTTCCCGCCAAAACTCCATTGCTTTGGTTTTGTTTTTGGATTTTCCTAGTTTTTTTTAAATTTATGATTGTCAACTTGTATGTTAGATACCTGTTCGTTAGCCTTTGCATCGTCGAGGCGCGAGGCGGGGGAGCCTGGCGGCGCGCGGCGGCCGAGCAGTTCGTGGACGGCAACCACCACTTCCGCGAGCTCCGCCCGCGTGATGGCCCCGTCTCCGTCCACGTCGTACAGCCGGAACGCCCAGCGGAGCCGCTCGTACACCGAACCGCGGAGGAGAGTCGATAGAGTCACCAGCAGCTCCTGAAACCATGGCAACCAATGTTTTTTTAATAAGAAATAATAAAAGAATTTTAAATTTCATATGACGTATGAAAATTAATATCACATTAACAATTTATTACGATGATATTGTTAATGAGTAAATTAAATTCGACAGCCCTGTTGGCTCATTGGTAGCATGTCTGCTTCAAGAGCTGTGGGGCGTGGGTTCGAAGTTATCTGACTCCCATAGTACAAGCTTTGCTTAGTTTGGGGTCAGATGGCGCTGTGTGTAATGTCCTGCGATATTTATTTATTTATTTATTTAAATAAAAGTGTGACAGTTTGGATGGCTGGATGGATGGATGGATGGACGGATGGATCTATGGATGGATGGATGGATAAATATTTGTTACTCAAAAACTACTGAACGGATTTGGATGAAATTTGGTATGGAGGTAGCTGAGACCCTGGATTAACATATAGGCTACTTTTTATCCTGAAAACACACGAACGATGCGCTCTCCTGATGGTAAGAGATAACGCCTGTCCATGACCATTGCATCAATACACAGAACTTTGAGTAGCAAAACAAAGTCCGGGGCATCACCGCTTTGGTGCTCATTACTTTGAGACTTTCGATGGTTAGTCTCAACAGCCCAGTAATTTCGCTAGCTACAGTACCCTTCAGACCGGAACACAGTACTGTTTACACAATACTGCTTGGCGGCAGAATATCTGGTACTGCGGTGGTACCTACCTAGACGACTTCCTGCTAAAGAAATCTACCACCAATATAGGTTTATATTATGATATTGGCGTCCTTTGAAGCTGCCCTCCGGGGGAGATGCCCCCGTTTGCCCCCCTCCCCCGATATGGCGCCGCCTATAGCACGTTGCACCTTTAATTTATATCTACGAAATTGGAACTAACCAATTTCAAATACAAGCTAGTCGGGAATTGGAAACCAATTTAATTCTAGTTCTGCCATTTGTCTGTCAGTGAGGTATTTCACGTTATGCAGATGCGATACTCAATACCAAGTATTCATCTGAATTAGTGTACTGATGTTTTTTTTTCTTTATTTTTGGCATCGCATTCTGCTACTGTCATTATATTATTCCACTAATATCATAAATGTGAATTTGGATGGATGTTTGTTTGTTACTCTTTCACGCAAAAACTACTGAACGGATTTGAATAAAATTTGGTATGGAGATAGCCGAGACCCTGGATTAACACACAGGCTACTTTTTATCCCGAAAACATGTAGCCGGTAACACCGCGGGGCGCAGCTTGTATTATAAATGTGAAAGTTTGAATGGATGGATGTTTGTTACTCTTTCACGCAAAAACTACTGAACGGATTTGAATGAAATTTGGTATGGAGGTAGCTGAGACCCTGGATTAACACATAGGCTACTTTTTATCCCGAAAACACGTAGCGGGTAAACGATAACGATGAAACACATAGACGACCTCCTGAAACTTTCTCACTAGTAGTAGTTACTTTGCAAACTCTTTGAATGTCTTTTGGCACCATTTCAGTTTATATGCGAAACTTTAAACCGAAGCTTTGAGATTATGTGGTCGATTTGAATTAAAAGCACAATTTTATTAATGCAGTCGACAGAAGGAACCACCATCGTATTCCCTATTGTAAACTGGACAATTTAAGAACAGTTCCATCGTTTTGCCGCTCCTACAGATAACTTGGCAGTGCTGTACCTGGTTTTCTAGAACTTTCAAAGTGATAGTTCACTGGAACCAACCCAAGTATTTTATACATTTTTATTATCGTGAGAGATAATTTATTGTTCTAGTTTGATTAGAAAGTTGCGTAGCAGCGGTAAATCATTTTTCACCGACTCAAAAAAGGTTCTCAATTCGACTGTTTATTTTCTTTTGTAGATATTGGACATAATGGTTAGATTAATATCCCGATTTTATTACTTTAGCTGTAACATATATAATTTGACCTATATATATATACACGACCAATATTTTGTTCAAATCCGATCGCGCTGATACAGCGTGTTCCCCGCCTCCATTTATATACAGGGTGTAACATAAAACGCTCTTCACTTTCCAATAATGGTTTCTACTTTCTCAGCGCTAAAGGAGAGTTGAGAGTGCTTAAACTTCGATCGCAGGCGTCTGCTGAGAGTGTTTAAACTAACGATCAAGGAATATGGAAGTGTTTTGGGTTCCTTACGCAAATGGTATAACGGGACCCTATTACTAAGACTCCGCTGTCCGTCTGTCACCAGGCTGTATCTCATGAACCGTGATAGTTAGACAGTTGAAATTTTCACAGATGATGTATTTCTGTTGCCGCTATAACAACAAACACTTAAACACAGAATAAAATGAATATATAAGGGGGCTCCCATACAACAAACGTGACTTTTTTGCCGTTTTTGAGGTAACTAGCGGACGCCTCGCGGTGTCCCCCGCGTAGTTCTCGTTCCCGTTGGAATACAGGGATATAAAGTAGCCTATGTCACCCGCAGATAGTGTAGCTTCCCAACGGTGAAAGAATTTTTTAAATCGGTCCGTAGTTTCGAAGCCTATTCATTACAAACAAACAATCAAATCTTACCTCTTTATAATAGTATAGATAGATAGATAGATAGATGGTACGGAACCCTTCATGCGCGAGTCCAACTCGCACTTGTCCGGAACAGAAAAAAACTGTTTTTGCACTGTGAAGAGTTTCTATCTATCTATTATTTTAAAGTAGGTAGGTACTCACTCTAAAACTAATGGCTCCACTGCAGTTGACGTCGAAGGCTTTGAACACATAATGGGCATACAGTGCAGAATCTGAAAAAAAACAAGATATTAAAAAAAAATTGACTAGCTACAACTTAAAAAAAATCTATAAGCCGACTGCGAATCCGCCATTTTGTTTTCAATTAAAGACATTTGGGGTTTTAAGACGATTTTTTTTAACGTAAAAAGCAATGAGACGAACGAGACGCTCTTCTGATGGTAAGAGATAACGCCTGTCCATGACCATTGCAGCGATACACAGAACTTTGAGTAGCAAAACAAAGTCCAGGACATCACTGCTTTGGCGCTCATTACTTTGAGACTTTCGATGGTTAGTATCAACAGACCTGCCTACTGCAGCGAAATTACTTAATTACAGGTACCCTTGGGACCGGAACACAGTAATGTTTACACACTACTTCTTGGCGGCAGAATATCTGGTACAGCGGTGGTACCTACCTAGACGAAATTTTAATATTGAAATTTTACCCGCTCCCTGTTGAAAAAAAAGAAAAGAAAAGAAAATAATTTTATTTTGCGCCAATACAAAAAAAAACAAAAATAACAACAAATAGAGACAAACAGTTACAAAATAAGGTTGACAAATTTATTTAAAATTTGGTGCACACCTTTAGTTGTGATGACAATATAATTTATTAATATTCCAAGATGGCCGCCGCCACAAAATGGCGGATTACATATTTTTTCTCAATTCCCTCAATATGGGTAACAAATGAAAGGGCTTGACTAGTAGAATACTATACATATATTATGTCGAGGGTTTTTTGAATAGCTTTGTTATTTTGGTGTAAACAAGAAAGCAGTGGCCTTAGGGGGTGGCAAGTAGGGCAACCACCCGGGACTTCGCTATTGCGGGAGCATCGCGTCCTTCTTTGTACCCAAGAAGAAAAAAGTCGTCGTCCCCCCCCCTGAACGCACGGTTTCAATTATTAGCGCAAGCATGTTACGGCCACTCGAGCACTCGAACTAAGTTTTTAGTAAAACGGACACAAAGAAAAAGGGCCTAACAATGATCTGTCGCCCCGGGCCTCGCAACAGCTAAGTCTGAGTATAAGAGAGAGAGAGTTAATAATGAAAAAGTAAATAAACCATAACTTACTTCCATGCGGAAAGAATTTGGCATAGATATCTTTAAAAGACTCCTCCTGAACTACACCTTCTGGACATTCCTGAAAGAAAAAGAAAACAATTGAAATACGTAAAATACAATAGTGTTTTGTCGAGTGTTTATGCATAAAAATGGCGGTGTTTTATTCATAAACTGCCGAATTTTTTTTTTTATGTGACAAATAATGAGACGAACGAGACGCTCTCCTGATGGTAAGAGATAACGCCTGTCCATGACCATTACAGCGATACCCAGAACTTTGAGTAACAAAACAAAGTCCAGGGCATCGCTGCTTTGGTGCTCATTACTTTGAGACTTTCGATGGTTAGTCTCAACAGCCCAGTAATTTCGCTAGCTGCAGTACCCTTCAAACCGGAACACAGTAATGTTTACACACTACTGCTTGGCGGCAGAATATCTGGTATTGCGGTGGTACCTACCTAGATGACCTCCTGCTAAGGAGATCTACCACCAAGTAAAGCAAGTACAAGTAAAGTACAAAAATTACAAGCGTGAGTGTGGGAAAATGATATAACGTGGAGAAACATGACTTTTTGTGTTGCTTCCAAAAAGTAAAGTCGCCACTACTTTACTAAAGCATGACTGGGCTTGACTGACATGGACTGTACTTGACCAAGACTGGACTTTGATTATATAACTATAGATACGAGGCAACGTATTAAACTTGAAAATATACAACACTTGACATTGGCACATGCTCAAAATGCGACGCCAAAAACAAAGAAACAAAATCTACCGCCTTCAAGTTGAAAAGAGGAGTTTTGGCGGGAACGCGGGAAGAGTCGTGTCGCTCCGTTGTATTTTTTTCCAAAACCAGTGTTTTGTCGAGTGTTTATGCATAAAAATGGTGGTGTTTTATTCATAAAGTGCCGAATTACAAGCGCAAGTGTGGGAAAATGATATAATGTGGTGAAACATGAGTTTTCGTGTTGCTTCCTAAACTCCATCGAAGCTTTATAGTAAAGTCGCCACTACTTTACTAAAGCATGACTGGAATTAACTGACACGAACTGGACTTGACTAAGACGACTTTGACGATAGCTATAGCTAAGATACAGCAGAAATAACACTGAAGACAAGGCAGTATGGCTTTATAGCTTTAGCCTGCCCGAAGGGGCAAATTATTAAAAAAACAATTCAAGTTGAAAATCTGCCGCCAAGTTTTTTTTTATTGAATAGGTTCGCGCTTGACCACATCCTGCCTGATGTGAAGCATCGATGCGGTCTACGATGGAACACGCTTACTACGTATTCCGGCAGCCTCACTTGAGAGCCAGTCCCGTACCAGGCTTGCTGTGCTTTACCATCATCGACCATACAGTCACTTAACAGTTGAGCTGTGGTCAAACACCTAAATTGACAAAAGTGAAATGAAAAGTAAGATTTGTACTCTGAAAGGCACTGCTATTGTTTCTCTGATCTTTCCATTTTTATTTTAGCTAACACTTTTGGCTACATTAAATAAAAATAAATAAATAAATATCGTAGGATTATACCTACACATAGCGCCATCTGGCCCCAAACTAAGCAGAGCTTGTGTGATGGAAGTCAGATAACTGATAGAATACATAAATACTTTTTTTTTTGTAAATACATACTTATAATACATACAGAACACCCAGGCACAGAACAAACATTTGTTTATTCACAAAATGTTTGCCCTGAGTGGGAATCGAATCCACGCCCTACAGCTCTCAAGGCAGATATACTACCAATGAGCCAACGGGGCTGCTAAATTTATAATGTAATTAGGTAAATTGGTAGGTAAGTACATAATTAAATTTACCTAACGTAATTGTTCTACTCAATAGGGTTTCTCATCATATTAGAACTAGCTAGTATTTTACTACTGGACAGATGCTACTTTTGAATTGTCTATGATATATAACTAGACTTGACTGATACGGACTGGACATTGACTATAACGATAGCTACGAGACTATTTATTTAACTTAAGAAACTTGAAGACTCCTCTAAACTTTTCAAACGTTTAGAGGAGGCTTCAGGTGACCAGAATGCTGGCAACTACTTTGGTCAAAAGCATTGCCATCCAGCGTGGCAATGCTGCCAGCAAACTGGCCACATATCCCTCCTCTGACCGACTTTTAGATCAATTTTTTTCTATACATTTTATAAATAGTATTAATTTAATAAACTTGTAAATATAAATAATACTTGACACTGGCAAATGATCAAAATGCGACGCCAAAATTAAAGAAAAGAAAAAAGAACACAACAGGCGAAACGTTTTAATCGTCAGTATCTCAATACTCGAAAACAACGCTATTTGGTATTAAAAACTTAAATGCGGTAAACAACACGCGAGCTCGCGTGGCTTTGAAATACGAAGGCGCGGTTTATAAACAAAAATTTATTGGAATTAGTAGTCCATAGCTAATTCTTATTAAGTTAACTTCGTAGGTATGTATACCTTTTGGAATAAGGTAGAGCTGTTTAAGACTAACCATCGAATGTTTCAAAGTAATGTATACCAAAGCAGCGATGCTCTAGATTTTGTTTTGTTACTCAAAGCTCTGTGTGTCGCTGCAATGGTCATGGACAGGCGTTATCTCTTAACATCAGGAGAGCGTCTCGTTCGTCTCATTACTTTTGACATAGGAAATAATGATAAAAAAAAATTGTTTGTACCCTACAAAAGGTCCCTACCCAAAGGTTAAACGGGTAATAGACATTGACTTTGCCGTGTGAGCTAATTTAGCAGGTAGCCTGGTTCAGTCATACTGACATAAGATTTAGACGGAAGACCAGCGCCTGCTGGTTATATTTGGCATTTTGCTGAGTTGTGACATAATTTTTTTATCTTTCTTTCTTTCTTTTCGTTATTTGTGTTCACTTTTTTCATCTGTGTTTGTTATTCCACTAATATTATAATTATGAAAGTTTGGATGGATGATTAAATTAAATGATATGTCAATAAAAAATAACAGTTACTAATAATTTTATATATTATCTTAGTAAGTAAAGCAGATTATATAGTTCAAGCTTAGACCTTTGGTTGAAAGGTCTAAGATTTCAAGATACTTCTAAACGTTTGGCCAGGTCCTGATAAATATTAATTAAATGTCAATAAATGATAATATGTCAATGAAAATTAGCAGTTACTAATAATTTAATTTATTATCTTAGTAACTAAAACAGATTACACAGTTCAAGTGACGTCAAAACGTTTGGCCAGGTCCCGATAAATAAATGAATATTAATTAGATGTCAATAAAAATTAACAGTTACTAATAAATAAGGTAAAAATTAACAGTTACTAGTTAATAAGGTTTTTTGTTCTCTGTACTCTTTTCTATATAGGATGTGCAAAATAAAGAGTTATATCTATCTATCTATCTAAATGTAATATATCTTAGTAAGTAAAACAGATTACACAGTTCAAGTGACGTGATCAGCAGACGTTAAATTAGAACCATTTCCTTACATTTCTGGCAAATTACAGCAATATTAATATTATCATACGAATTATTCGTTTCATGGCCTTTTCTGCTAAGTCAAGGCAAATGAAATCGCTGTTCTGGGTAAAGACGAATAGGCCACCTAAAGAAAAGGTGAAAATCGTTTTTTTCTGTAAAAAAAAAAAGCTATTAAAAGCGATATTTTTTTGATATACAGTAGAATCCGTTTATTATGACTCCGCCTATATTGACCAGCCGGTTATTATGACGTAATTGCACTACGAAGTATGGTTTTCATATAAAATTCTTTATAAAAAAGTCGGATATAATGACTTCCCTTACAGTGACATGTCGCTTATTATGACCCATTTTTAATAAATTATGTCCGGTTATAATGACCGACATGATTCTTTACACCTTCGGTATTGTTCGTTGATTCCCGACGACGTTCGGCACGTGGCTCGTTTTTATTACACAGATATTTTTGTTACAGATTACTTACAGTAAAAAATACACTTGTATGTGTTATTATAATAATTTATTTTATTTATTTATTTATTGAGGCTTCATACTAGCAACTACAATAATTTTTTATATAATAATGTGCTGATTACGTGCAATTTTGATTTTGATTTAATATGTATGTATACATACATTTGTAATTACATATGTACTATGTTTCTGTATTAAAATACTTAAATACATACATATTTACATAAAAAACGTTTTTCATTTCACATAACGCTTTATATGACGTCCGCTTATTATGACATGTTTGTCAAAAATTCTCTGTAGCGATGATAGCTCAGTGGTTAGTGCGGTCGCTTCGCATGCCGAAGGGCGTGGGTTCAAACCTCAACAATGAGCTTGAGTTGCCGGTGAAGGAAAACATCGTGAGGAAACCATAGCATGGGGGTAGGGTACTTTCTAGTACTCGGCTGGCTAGCTACCACCCTCAAGTTGAAAATCTGTCGCCAAGCATCTAACGGTGTGTTCCGGCAGCCTCACTTGAGAGCCAGTTCCATTCCAGGCTAGGTGTGCTTTACCATCTTCGACCACACCGTCACTTAACATCAGGTGAGCTGTGGTCAAACACCTAGCCTGTCAGCTATAAAAAAGAAATCCTTTCGATGTCATTATAAACGGACTCTACTGTACTATAATCCTACTTCCTACTGATATTACAAACTCGAAAGTTTGTAAGAATGTATGGATGTATGTTTGTTACTCTTTCACGCAAAAACTACTGAACGTATTTGGATAAAATTTAGCATGGAGGTAGCTGAGACCCTGGATTAACACATAGGTTACTTTTTATCCCGAAAACATGTTGCGGGTAACACCACGGGGCGCAGCTAGTACTTAATATAGCTCTCAATTCTCCTCTGAAAAGAAAAACGTTTAGACGTCACTAGAACTGTATAATCTGTTTTACTTTAAGATACTGTATTAAATTATTAGTAGCTGTTAATTTTTATTGACATATTATTTATTGACATTTAATTAATATTTTATTTATCGGGACCTGACCAAACGTTTAGAGGAGGAGGAGGAGGACGTTGACCAGAATGCTGGCATCTAGTTTGGTCAAAAGCTTAGCATTACCATCCATCGTAGCAATGCTGCCAGCATTCTGGCCACATATTCCTCCTCTGACGGACTTTTAGATTAAGTTTTTTTGTATAAATTTGTAAATAGTATTAATTTAAGAAATTTTAATTTATAATAATAAATCATATCCTTATTAATATTTTGATGTTTTTAATGCAGTAAAATGCATACATATGTACTAAAACAATGCTAGAAATATTACATAACCCTAAAACACTCAACATGGCCGCCAACTGTCAACCTTTGACAAGAAAGCGCGCGCTTCTCCTATTTTTGGCGCGAACGGTCGTTCACTCTGTCACCTACTGACCTTTTCAGCTGAAAAATGAAACAGCTGAAATACATTTGTCTCTTCTTCGCTTGTTATTTTTGTGAAGTGGTGTCTCGCTTGTAATCATTAGCCAAGTCACTCTTGGTTGCAATTCGCATATGATAGACTATATTCTGAATTTTCTGCTCAGGTAGATATTTTTAGGTGGGTTGAAAATGTCGAGAGAATAGCGAAACAAATATAAATGACCTATATACTTAGTATTAAAAAAACTTGCGTCCTTTAAGATCTGTAAATGCAAAATAGGATAAGGTCAAACGTAGTATTCATGTCTGTAGGGGATTGGAGTCAGTATATATTTTTTAGTAATAGCCGCTGTGTCCTACGATTTTTATTATTATTATTTTACTATTATTTATATTTTGTATCGATGATAACTCACAGGTTAGCACGGTAGGTTTACACGCCGAAGGGCGTGGGTGCAAATCCCAACAACGAGCTGCTGGTGAAGGAAAAGCGAGGAAACCATAGCATGACGGTGATGGTGGTAGCTAGCCAGCCGAGTACAAGGGTATTTTCTTGTATTCGGCTGGCTAGCTACCACCCTCAAGTTGCAACCAAGTGTCTAGCGTATCTTAAGGAAGAAGTAAAGTGTTCTTAGATAGTTATTTAAAAAAAAATGGTGGATTTTTGGCGCGAAATAGTAATACGTTATTAAAAAAAATAACTAAAATTATAGGGTACCTATCTAAATAAAGGGGATTACAAAAATATATTGAAGTTGTATGTTTAAATTTAATTAGGAATAATGAGTTGTAGTACAATCATTTGGTATTTTTACTTGGAAAGTTTTCCGTGAGTTTTGAAAATTGGCAATCTAATAAATTTTGACGTGCTCTTTTTGAATTTTTACTTTGCCACCTCGTATCTTTGACGCACGCGCCACCATATTGGAAAAATGGCGCCTAAAAACATCAAAGACGAAAGAGTTTAGGCGGGAACGCGGGAAGAGTCGTGTCGCTCCGTTGTATTTTTTTCCAAAACTAGTGTTTTGTCGAGTGTTTATGCATAAAAATGGTGGTGTTTTATTCATAAAGTGCCGAATTACAAGCGCGAGTGTGGGAAAATGATATAGTGTGGTGAAACATGACTTTTCGTGTTGCTTCCAAAACTCCATCGAAGCTTTATAGTAGAGTCGCTACTACTTTACTAAAGCATGACTGGACTTGACTGACACGGACTAGACATGACTAAGACTGGACTTTGACGATAACTATAGCTAAGAGACAGCAGAAATAACACTTAAGTCAAGGCAGTATGGCTTTACAGCTTTAGCCTGCCCGAAGGGGCAAATTAATTTAAAAATCAAAGGCGAAAATTTCTTCTGTATCATCGGCGATGAAATCATCAGTTACATCGCTGTCCTCTTAATTCTCGATTTCATCGTTCATTTGCTTAGAATATTTTTTAGATTTTACAATTAAATTAAATATTGCGCGTTGAGGTAGATATATAAACGTTTGTGACGCTCGTACACCGAAACTATTGGTTTTAGGAAAAAAAGGTTGTGACATAAATTGTAGGAAATTTTCTCTAGTGTTATTTTGTTTAGATATATTTTTTCTGTAAAATGCGCCGGAAAGGAGTTATTATCAAAAAACAGTTTTTAGGCGCCAATTTCCAATATGGTGGTGCGAGCGGCAAAGATACGAGGTGGCAAAGTTGAAATTCGGAAAGAGCATGTCAAAATCACACATCCCACATACCACCCACACACACTTTGATTTTTAACTACAGGGGCTCACCGGAAGACCAGCGCTGGTCGTACTTAGTATAACCAGTATTATGCTGAGGTGAGCCCTTATTTTGTAACTGTTTGTCTCTGTGTGTTTATTGTGTCTTATAATATGTTTCCTTCTTTCTTTCAAAATCTATAAAATTGCCAATTTTCAAAACTCCCGGAAAGCCTTCCAGGTAACCTCTATTTTTCCAACCAAATGACTGTAGATACTATTGGTTTAAAAAGTGTGTTTCCTTTAATTGAAGCAATTTTATGCGTATTTGGATAATAGATTTTTCAAACTCTTCAGTTTGTAAAGTATTCTGTTAGTTTTTTTTTTTTTACGTAAGAAGTAATGAGACGAACGAGACGCTCTCCTGATGGTAAGAGATAACGCCTGTCCAGCGATACACAGAACTTTGAGTAACAAAACAAAGTCCAGTACATCACTGCTTTGGCGCTCATTACTTTGAGACTGAGTGGTGATGGTTCAACAACTCTGAAATGGCTTATTTCCGAAACATTGCGTTTTGGCACAAAACGCTTAACGCAATCATTATAGAATGTAAAATGTGATTCACTCAGCGTCGCTGCCAAATCTGTTGCAAATTAATATTAGATATGTAGTTTTCTTTTTTAGTTTCAGCTGGCTACTAAACCACAGATGGTGGTAGAATACTTACTAGTACTTGTATTTGTATTGTATTTGTATTTGTATTTGTATTGTTGTATTTGTACTTGTATTGTACTTGTATTTGTATTGTATTTGTATTTGTATTGTTGTATTTGTACTTGTATTGTACTAGTATTTGTATTTGTATTTGTACTCGGCTGGCTAGCTATCCCTAAGGTGGTTCGATTTCCATATATAATATAATAATAATAAAATTTATTTATTTGTTTCTACTAATGTGCATGCGTTATTCCATTTATAGTTGTTACATTAGATTCACTAGATTTATAATTATTTAATATTTGTATACAAAAAAAGAGAGCATTTCTTAATGATTATTAAAAAATACACTTATATATAAATAAATATAATACACTTAAATATAATTCACTTAAGTATAGTTTTTCATAACTTATTGGAGGCCCTAGCTCCCGCAATAGGATACCCTGAGTTTGTAGGAGCTAGGTCTCTTCTGTGGTGCTTCTATTAGCTTAGTGTTAGTATTATCTGAATGATTGTGTGTGCATGTGCATGGAAGTGTGTGTGTGTGTGTGTGTGTGTGTGTGTGTGTGTGGGTGTGGGTGTGAGTGTGTGCATGTTGAGGTGTATGTATGAGTGTGAGAGAGTTTTTGAGTGTGTTGGGGAGGGAGTGTGGATGAATGCGTGACTATTGACGCCTGATTGTTGTTCTTCTCTTGCTCATAATATTGGTCTGATCTGGCTCTCGGTGTCATGGTAATTTAAAGTCAGAAGGTATTCTTTTAGTTTATTTTTACAATTATGTCTGTTTTTGTCTAATAATAATAATAATAATAATAATAAATATCGTAGGACATTACACACAGCGCCATCTGACCCCAAACTAAGCAAAGCTTGTACTATGGGAATCAGATAACTGATAAAATACTTAAATACTTTTTTTTTGTAAATACATACTTATAATACATACAGTACACCCAGACACAGAACAAACATTCAACATTCAATAGGTTAAGTAATTTATGTAGCTTATTATAAAGAAAAGCTCCTAAATAACTATAGCATCTCTGCCCAAGTCTCGTTTTTCTTGGAGGTAGCTCCCATCTTTGTGTGCGTGTCCATACAAATATTTTTTTGCCATTTACGGACAAATGGTGCATAACTTTACAGTGAAATCACAGCTACTGGCATTTATTTTGGAACTTTTTAAAATATAGGTTCACAATACTGGATTCGTGCGGGATTTAGATACAAATACAAATCATTTATTAATAACACCAAAGTTACAGACCGTTTTTCCATTCATAATTAAAAATATCAAAATCAAAATCATTACATATGTCAAAACAATGAAAATATCAGGTATCATAATAGGTATCCGCCTCAAGGAGAAAGAGAAAGGGCGGGATCCCCGTTCTGGCTGGTTTCTAGCCCAACGGATCTCTCTGGCGATCCAGCGAGGAAACGCGGCTAGTATTGCAGGGACTTTAAGCCGGGCTCGATGCGCGGACTTTAAATAGTTCTAATTGACTTTTTTTTTTTAATCTAAAAAGTAATGGGACGAACGAAACGCTCTCCTTTTTTTTTTTTTTTTAATGGTTGACAGGCCAGGTGTTTGACCACAGCTCACCTGATGTTAAGTGAAGGTGTGGTCGAAGATGGTAAAGCACACCTAGCCTGGAATGGAACTGGCTCTCAAGTGAGGCTGCCGGAACACACCGTTAGATGCTTGGCGTTTGGTATCTCCTGATGGTAAGAGAGAGAGCCTGCCCATAACCATTGCAGCGATACACAGAACTTTGAGTAACAAAACAAAGACCAGGGCATCGCTGCTTTGGTGCTCATTACTTTCGAGACTTTCGTTAGTTAGTCTCAACAGCCCAGTAATTTCTCTGCAGTACCCTTTAAACAGGAACACAGTAATGTTTTAACACTACTGCTTAGCGGCAGAATAACTGGTACTCTGCTGCCCGAGTGGGTGTTCCCCAATGAATATAGTCTGGGTACCTTCAAGTCGCGAGTGAATCGGTTTCTTCTAGGCGAGCGTGCTCAACCATAGACCGCATCTTCGCTTAACATCAGGCGGGATGGCGGTCAAACGCAAGCCTATCTACAATAAAAAAAAAACTGCGGTGGTACCTACCTAGACGACCTCCTGCTAAGGAAATCTACCACTAAGTAAAAAGTAAAGTAATTTGACTCAATTATTATTGTATTTGACATTGTATTTTTACAGTTTAAAATTAAATATATCTATTGAGCATACGTATACTTTCATAAAACAGACCTCGCAAGCAACAGCGAAACAAAGTGGGGCACAAAACGGCGTGTAGCGGGGCATATTGTGTTGCTTTGGCCAGCTTTTACTCCCAGTACCTACGTCGCGACAGCTTCCGTTTCCAGCACACGGCATAATAGAGGGGGTACGAAGCAAGATACAAGCACCTAGCGGCTTCTACACCACTGTTTGTTTTGTAATTACTAGAAAAATATGGCGTTATCTACTTTTTTTTTAATGCAATAAATAAGTAATGAGGCGAACTCTTTCCTGATGGTAAGAGATAACGCCTGTCCATGACCATTGCAGCGATACACAGAAGTTTGAGTAACAAAACAAAGTCCAGGGCATCGCTGGTTTGGCGCTCATTACTTTAAGACTTTCGATGGTTAGTCTCAACAGCCTAGTAATTTCGCTAGCTGTAAACATTACTGCTTGGCGGCAGAATATCTGGTACTGCGGTGGTACCTACCCAGATGACCTCCTGCTAAGGAGATCTACCACCAAGTAAAGCCTTATGAGCAAGCGTTGTTTGAATACTGACTTTCTGTAGGTAATAATTCTATGGAAAAGTAATAAGTTTCTAACTTGCACCATACAACTGAAATGGCCCGCTTGTCCCTTTCGTACGGATGACTTGGTTAACACAGCTCGTGCGGCAAATATTTGTGCAAATAGCTCTATCTACGATCTCATATCAGCGTAGGTACAGTAGGAAAAAAATGCTAAATATATAGCATACAAGCAGACGTCTCGCGGTTTCACCGGCGCAGTTCCCGTTCCAGTGGGAATACAGGGATAAAAAGTAGCCTATGTCACCCGGGGATAGCGTAGCTTCCCAACGGTGAAAGAATTTTTGAAATCGATCCAGTAGTTTTTGAGTTTATTCGTTACAAACATACACTAAAAATACAAATCTTTCCTCTTTATAATATTAGCGTAGCAAAAGATTTATAGAAATTCATGTATCAACCACATAATATCGTATAGGCTGTTTGAAATAAATCGCTCTAGGCGACAAGGCTGTCGTTGTACTACTATAATATCTGTGTATTAGTTAATGTTACTTTTATTTGTTATATTTTCTTGATCTCTTTTTGAAGTTTTGTATGTTTGGTGTACAATAAAGTTATATTCTATTCTAATATATATATAGATTTTCAACTCTCGTGTGCTCGGCTAGCCAGCCGAGTACTAGAAAGTACCCTACCACCATTGTTGGGGTTTGAACCCACGTCCTTCGGCATACTGACCGCGCTAACAACTGAGCTATCATCGCTACATCATTTAAAGCTCTTTCATACAAATATGGTTTTCAGGTGTTTTTAATAAAATACTCATGTACAATAAGTTGCCAGTTGCTTTAAGAAATTTACCAATGCCTGCCTTTAATCGAAAAATTAAAAACTTCTTT
This sequence comes from Biston betularia, assembly GCA_905404145.2. Classification (NCBI taxonomy): domain Eukaryota; kingdom Metazoa; phylum Arthropoda; class Insecta; order Lepidoptera; family Geometridae; genus Biston; species Biston betularia. The sequence goes on from FR989890.1 coordinate 4,848,594, forward strand.
CTCCGGAACGCATTTTTATAAGTTTAATTACTTTATGAAAACTAATTGTAATCTTTTACATGTGATGTTGACTAATGCAATTCGTAATGTACCTATGCCTAAATTCATTTGTCAATTAATTAATTGACTCAATATGAAATTTACATAATATTTTTTGACATCTTAATTTTATTTGACTTGTAGTATAATTTTAATTTATTTATTTTTTAATTATTATTTAACCAATGTATTGATGAGACTGAGACTCGATGGAGTGACGATATACGTAGGACAGCTGGCGGTGGATGGAAGCGAAAAGCCGAAGATCGGGCTGAGTGGCGTGTCCTGGGAGAGGCCTATGTCCAGCAGTGGACTAATATAGGCTGATGATGATGATGATTGAATTGACTTACCTAGTATAACGAAACGCTGTTATAAGGTGAATAAATGATCTGAATCTGAATCGAACCCACGCTCTACAGCTCACAAGGCAGATATACTACCAATGAGCCAACGGGGCTGTCAATAAGGTTACTCACCGTTTTAAATCCTCTATACATGACCCTGATCTCCTGTTTGGAGAACTTCGTTTGTCTGCACAGCTCCTCCAAAGCAACTGGTATCGGCTTTGGTGTTCTACTCGGCTCCAACTCGTAAGCGTGCTCTTCCACAGGCGATTCGGGAGGCGTCGCCATTTTGTTTTTAAAATTCCACTAGCAAAACATATTTCAAATGTTCTCCCTAGAAGCAGGCAAATTTCTCAGCTGCGGCAACACCGAATCATTTTGGCGCGCTGCTATGACATTGACAGCAATGTACGGATTTTTTTTTTTTTTGTTTCTTAAGTTGTAGAGTTTTCAAAGGCAGTTTCGGATTCTGTAACAAGAAAAGAATAATGTTTAATATAACTAAAAAAATATTAAATTATTTACTTTCAATAAGTCCCCACAATATATTTATACGACTTCTATTAAATAAATTAAAGCAGACAACTCGACAGATATAAAATATTTATGCTAGTTTTGGTATTCGCAATAAATCTACACATTCTGTCTGGCTGAATGGATGTTTTGGCGGCGCTAATAATATTAGAAAAAAAATGTTTGTGTCAAACTGTCCTAGAGAATAAGTTTTTCATTCGCCCAGCGAGGTTGTTCTCTGTTATATACAATATGGGTGTCTTTAAATCTACAGTAAATAGGTTTCTTTTTTTTTTTTATGTAAAAGTAATGAGACGATCGAGGCGCTCTCCTGATGTTAAGAGATAACGCCTGTCCATGACCATCGCAGCGATACATAGAACTTCTTCTAGGTAAGCGTGCTCCATCTTAGACCACACTACTGCTTAACATCAGGCAGAGTGTGGTCAAACGCGAACCTATTTTAAATTAAAAAAAAGTTGGAGTTTTGGCGGGAACGCGGGAAGAGTCGTGTCGCCACGTTGTATTTTTTTCCAAACTAGTGTTTTATCGAGTGTTTCTGTTTAAAAATGGTGGTGTTTTATTCATAAAGTGCCGAATTACAAGCACTGGTAAATGCTCAAAATGCGATGCCAAAACAAAAAAAAACAAGTCTTGAATTGAATCTGACAATCATCATCATCATCATCATACTTTACTAGTAATTAGTAGTGGCGACTTTACTATAAAGCTTCGATGGAGCATTGGAAGCAACACGAAAAGTCATGTTTCACCACATTATATCATTTTCCCACACTCGCGCTTGTGATTCGGCACTATACGAATAAAACGCCACCATTTTTCATGCATAAACACTCGACAAAACACTAGTTTTGGAAAAAAATATAACAAGGCGACACGACTCTTTCCGCGTTCCCGCACAAAACTTCTCATGATTAGTTTTTTACATGTTTCATTTCTCTCTGAACCTAATTCTAAAGCGGACTAAGTCGCGGGCGTCAACTAGTGTAAAAATATCATGCTCTGAAGACCACATTTTGCTAGTTGGGAAGGTAAATAATAATTCTGATGTTTCTGGTTTTGCATATTAGTTTGAAAGTAAATTAAACGATGTTTTCAGCCAACATGGCATCGTGCCCATAAGGAACTGAGATCAAATTATATTTGTCACCTACGCATCCAATATTAAAATAGTATAACTTTAATCCACTCTTTCTACTATCGGACAGCCAAGAGCTCCAAGAAGTGACACCGCTTCATGCTCGATATTCCAAAGACTCGAACTAAACGGTTCGAGTCTACCTTCATTGTACGAACCGCTAAACAATGGAATTTGCTGCCCGAGTGGGTGTTCCCGGGTAAATGCAATCTGTGTGCCTTCAAGTCGCGAGTGAATCGGTTTTTTCTAGGCGAGCGTGCTTCATCGTAGACCGCATCTTCGCTTTACATCAGCCGAGTTGGCGGTCATACGCAAGCCTATATGTAATTTAAAAAAATGTATTATAACGTACCCAATCGATTTCTTCGATTTAACAAATTCTTTGAAATGTATCACCACTATCCGTACGAGAATGCAAATATACCTTTACTGTTTGTTACACTTTCACGCAAAAACTACTTAACGGATTTGGATGAAATTTGGTATGGAGGTAGCTGAAACCCTGGATTAACACATAGGCTACTTTTTATCCCGAAAACGTGTAGTGGGTAACACCGCGGGGCGCAGCTAGTATTATAAATATGAAAGTTTGGATGGATGGATGTTTGTTACTTTTTCACGCAAAATCTACTGAACGGAATTGGATGAAATTTGGTATGGAGGTAGCTGAGACCCTGGATTAACACATAGGCCACTTTTTATCCCGAAAACGTGTAGCGGGTGACACCGCGGGGCTTTTTTCCTCCCAGGGAAATCCTTAATGGATACCACCGGCTTCGGGGGAAGAACGGTGGTTATGTGGGACTCTCCGCCTAGTGGCGGCCTACCCACTAAAAACCCTGGGGTGTTTCTGCCTGGCGCCCGTGTGTCGGGGCTACGGGAACGCTTTCGCACTCGTCCGCCGCCCCGGCGGCGCTGGTCCCCTGGGACCCTTCCCTGTTACGGATGGAGCTGTAATGCCTCCATCCCTCTTTCCTTGAGGGGCGCGCGGAAACACCGCGCGCGCCACCTCAAGGGCTACCACCGCGGGGCTAACCTAACCCAACTATAAAAATTAACAATGCGCCGAAATGATTTTGCCGCGTTCTCGGTAAAACGTGATTTACAAAATATGCTACTACGCATTTCTATTTCATACGAACACAATATAATATGAAACTATTACAAATGTCTGTCATCATCATCATCATCATCATTTCAGCCGTAGGACGTCCACTGCTGGACATAGGCCTCACCTATTGACTTCCATAAAGACCGGTTGGAAGCGGCCCGCATCCAGCGCGTTCCTGCGGTCTTTACTAGATCGTCTGTCCACCTTGTGGGTGGACGTCCTACGCTGCGCTTGCCGGTCCGTGGTCTCCACTCCAGAACTTTGCAGCCCCATCGGCCATCAGTTCTGCGTGCTATGTGCCCTGCCCACTGCCACTTCAACTTGCTAATCCGTTGGGCTATGTCGGTAACTTTGGTTCGTCTACGGATCTCCTCATTCCTGATTCGATCTCGTAGGGAAACTCCGAGCATAGCCCTCTCCATAGCGCGTTGTGCTACTTTGAGCTTACCAAGAAGGCACACAGTCAGAGACCACGTTTCAGCGCCATAAGTGATCACTGGTAACACACACTGGTCGAAGACTTTCGACTTGAGGCACTGAGGTAATTCGGACGAGAAGACGTCGCGCAGTTTTCCGAACGCTGCCCAGCCGAGTTGGATTCGACGACTGACCTCTTTCTCAAAGTTGGACCTACCTAATTGGACTGCTTGCCCTAGGTAAATGTATGTGTCAACAACTTCGAGAACCGAGTTCCCAACTGATACTGGGGTGGGTACAACACGGGCATTCAACATTACCTTCGTCTTGTCCATGTTCATTTTAAGACCCACCCGTTGGGAAACTCGATTGAGATTCAAATGTCTGTAATACAGCTATAATATCAAGTGGAAAAGGTTACGGGCAGGCTTCGTCGAGTCTCGCTATAAATACTAGCTTCCCAGAATATGCACTCGAACGCGTTTCCGTTGCTATGGAATATATTTATTTTCTTATCCCAATCTAAGCTCTAAAGATGTTTTTTTAGGGTTCCGTACCCAAAGGGTAAAAACGGGACCCTATTACTGAGACTTCGCTGTCCGTCCGTCCGTCCGTCTGCCACCAGGCTGTATCTCAAGAACGGTAATAGCTAGACAGTTGAAATTTTTATAAGTTGCCTCGTAGCTAAAGTTATAGTGTGTAGCTAAGTCCGGTGTTGGTCAAGTCTAGTCATTGTCAGTCAAGACCAGTCATGCTTTAGTAAAGTAGTGGCGACTTTACTATAATTTTTGATGGAGTTTTGGAAGCAACACGAAAAGTCATGTTTCACCACATTATATCATTTTCCCACACTCGCGCTTCTAATTCGACACTTTATAAATAAAACACCACCATTTTCATGCATAAACATTCGACAAAACACTAGTTTTGGAAAAAAATACAACGGAGCGACACGACTCTCCGCGCTCCCGCCAAAAAACATCAGAAATATAGAAAATTTGTGATAAAAATATGACATTTAAAAATTTTACATTAAAATAGGGCATTTAAAAAAAAAAATGACTTTTACATGAATGCCTCTCTTCTAAACGTTGTTGTGCCCGACAGGGTCCATATTGGACTGTGTACCCTTAATTACATTGTATTTTTAACATCTTGTACTGTATGGAGGCAATGAAAATCTTGAATCTTGAAAATTGGTTTGTAGGTTTTCATGCCACTGCGTTGTGTGTAGCGCGGCCAGTTCACATGCCGAAGAACTTGGGTTCCAATCCCAACAATGAGTGTGTGAAGGAAACCATAGCATGGTGGTAGCGTACCCTCTAGTACTCGGCTGGCTAGCTACCACACGTGTGTTTAATCTAACCTAACAGCGTGTTCCGGCAGCCTCACTTGAAAGGCTAGATGTGCTTTACCATCTTCGACCACACTGTTTTTTTTATATAGCTGACGGGCTAGTTGTTTGACCACAGCTCACCTGATCTTAAGTGACGGTGTGGTCGAAGATGGTAAAACACACCACAGCTTGGAATGGAACTGACTCTCGAGTGAGGCTGCCGGAACACACCGTTAGATGTTTTGCGGCAGATTTTCAGCTCTCGTGTGGTAGCTAGCCAGCCGAGTATTAGAGAGTACGCTACCACCATGCTATGGTTACCTCACGATGATTTCCTTCACCAGCAGCTCAAGCTCATTCTTGGGGGTTGAACCCTTCGGCATGCGAACCGACCGCGCTAACCACTAGCGATGATAGCTACTGAGCTATCATCGCTAGTGGTTAGCGCGGTCGGTTCGCAAAACTTACTCAACATCAGGTGAGCTGTGATCCAAAACCTAGCTTGTCAAATATACGGGAAACTAAATAAAAGCTTTTAAAATAGCGAAACACTTGACAAATGCATAAAGTGCGATACCAAAAATGATAGAAAAAAAATATTGTCTATGGTTTTCGAGTTACGCAGTCAATTTAATGAAGCAGAACGAAGGATTGTTCCCTATTCATTCGAGCATGAAACAATAGTTACATAGGAACAAACAAATAAAATAAATGCTTCAAGCATAAATGCTTTTTATAGGTGGTAGATCTCCTTAGCAGGAGGTTGTCTAGGTGGGTACCACCGCAGTACCAGTTATTCTGCCGCTAAACAGTAGTGTGTAAACACTACTGTGTTCCGGTTTGAAGGGTACTGCAGCTAGCGAAATTACTGGGCTGTTGAGACTAACCATCTAGTCTCAAAGTAATGAGCGCCAAAGCAGCGATGCCCCGGACTTTGTTTTGCTACTCAAAGTTCTGTGTATCGCTGCAATGGTCATGGACAGGCGTTATTACCATCAGGAGAGCGTCTCGTTCGTCTCATTACTTTTTACATAAAAAATAAAACATAAAGCTTCAAGCGAATGTTAACTTTAATTTCAATGCTATTTTCCTCTCGGTTCATTCCAGTTTATTGCCTTTTGGAATCTTGAAGGAGCAGACATTGCGTTCTTGAAATACTATGCTACAATAGAAATTTCTCGAGCAGTAAACTTTTTTAATAAATAAGTGGTAGATCTCCTTAGCAGGAGGTCGTCTAGGTAGGTACCACCGCAGTACCAGTTATTCTGCCGCTAAGCAGTAGTGTGTAAACATTGCTGTGTTCCGGTTTAAAGGGTACTGCAGTGAAATTACTGGGCTGTTGAGACTAACCATCGAAAGTCTTTTTTTTGTGAGATTTTGTAGCGATGATAGCTCAGTGGTTAGCGCAGTAGGTTCGCATGCCGAAGGGCGTGGGTTCAAACCCCAACAATGAGCTTGAGCTGCCGGTGAAGGAAAACATCGTGAGGAAACCATAGCATGGTGGTAGGGTACTTTCTAGTACTCGACTGGCTAGCTACCACCCTCAAGTTGAAAATCTGCCGCCAAGCATCTAACGGTGTGTTCCGGCAGCCTCACTTGAGAGCCAGTTCTATTCCAGGCTAGGTGTGCTTTACCATCTTCGACCACGCCTTCACTTAACGTCAGGTGAGCTGTGGTCAAACACCTAGTCTGTCAAACATAAAAAAAAATTAAAAAAAAAGTCTCCAAAGTAATGAGCGCCAAAGCAGTGATGCCCTTGTTTGTTACTTAGAGTTCTGTGTATCGCTGCAATGGTCATGGGCATGCGTTATCTCTTACCATCAGGAGAGCGTCTCACTTGTCTCATTATATTTTACATTAAAAAAAAAAACTTAATTTTGCTAAAATTATTGACGAATCTGATAGATTCTTGAATTATAACTGTATTTTTTTATATAGCTGGCACGCTAGGTGTTTGACCACAGCTCAACTGATGTTAAGTGATACACCTAGCCTGGAATGGAACTGGCTTTCCAGTGAGGCTGCCGGAACACACTATTAGATCCTTGGCGTCAGATTTTCAACTTGATAACTAGCCAGTCGATTACTAAAACCCTGCCACCATGCTATGTTTTCCTCACGATGTTTTCCTTCACCGACAGCTCAAGCTCTTTGTTGGGGTTTGAACCCACGCCCTTCGGCATGCGAACCTACTGCGCTAACCACTGAGCTGTTATAGCTAGAAAGTCAAACAAAAAATACATTAAAGACATTAAGTTATCTCTTTTTAATTAAATATAATGAGGCGAACGATGCACTCTCCTGGTGGTAAGAGATAACTTGACCATTGCAGCAATACACAGAACTTTGAGTAACTCATTACTTTAAGACTAGATGGTTAGTTTCAACAGCCCAGTAATTTTGCTGCAGTACCTTTCAAACCGGAGCACAGTAATGTTTACACACTACTGCTTGGCGGCAGAATATCTGGTACTGCGATGGTACCTACCTAGGCGACTTCCTTAAACTTCTTCATATTTCTATGTTATTGTGTTCTGTTTTGGTGTATAATAAAGTTATATTCTATTCTATTCTAAACTAGGGAACTATATTGCGACATCAAACTCGATAATCCAATTCATCTTTACGGCAAAATAAACATTCAAAAAATCAACGTTGTATTACTGCACATCAAAGAGATCGCATACCTACACGAGCCGTTGAAAATTAGAAATCTGATCAATGTTATTTTTACATGAAAATGAGGCAAACAGACGACGGGCCACCTGATTGTTTTTTTTTTTTAATTTGGTATTGGCGTCGCATTTTGAAAATTTGCCAGTGTCAAGTGTTGTATGTTTTCAAGTTTAATAAGTTGCCTCGTAGCTATAGTTATAGTCAAAGTCCAGTCTTGGTCAAGTACAGTTCGTGTCAGTCAAGTCCAGTCACGCTTTAGTAAAGTAGTGGCGACTTTATTAAAGCATGACAACATCAGGTAGGCTTCCACCCATCTCACTGGAGCTACTATGCCAGCGGCCCAGAGCCTCAGGTAGCTATATATATTGTTCTTTGGCCCAGAGCCTCGGGTAGACGCTGGCAGGGGGAAATGCACAATACATCCCAAGCGGGACGTCAGCGCAGGACTCATCGCCCCCACTTTGAACATTTTTTTTTTTGTTAATTTTCCCCATCGGGCAGGCTAAAGCTGTAAAGCCATACTGCCTTGTCTTAAGTGTTATTTCTGCTGTATCTTAGCTATAGTTATAGCCAAAGTCCAGTCCGTGTCAGTTAAGTCCAGTCATGCTTTAGTAAAGTAGTGGCGACTTTACTATAAAGCTTCGATGGAGTTTTGGAAGCAATACGAAAACTCATGTTTCACCACATTATATCATTTTCCCACACTCGCGCTTGTAATTCGGCACTTTATGAATAAATCATAATCATTTTTATGCATAAACACTCGACAAAAAATTATATTATAATATTAAAGCATGACAACATCAGGTAGGCTATGAAATATATTTTTTTCATTAAAGTAAGAGAGGATAGAGTGAGTATCTACCACTCTACTCAACTCTCTAATCTTTAGTTTCTAAACTTATTTCTTATACTATTTAAAGAATTTTCACATGTGTAAATTACTGTAACTGTTTGCCAGCTCTCTGTTTATTTACATAGGTACGTAAATTGTAGGTGAGAGGTGTTCACGTGTTAGAAATAATTCGCGTCTCGAAGCTGGCATTTGTTCAAAAATCTTCTTTTGACGTGTAAGTACACGTTTATCAATTTGTTTCCAAAGCGGGCGGCGAATCAGAAAACTGAGGACAGAGTTTTGGCGGGAACAGGAAGGAGTCGTGTCGCCCTAATCGACAAAACTAGTGTTTTGTCTAGTGTTTTACTTTATGCATAAAAATGGTGGTATTCATAACGTAAGTCAAGCTAAGTTAATTTATAGTTTAAACTCTATATAGCGACGCTGATGGGACTGCGCATTTTCTGGCGTTATAGAGAGTTGTCGTTTTATGGAGAAGAAAGTTTGTAAGCAACTAAGGATATGATAAGGTATAAAAAAATGCATAATAATAACCTAACGACAGTCTAGCAGTGTATAGTCCACCGCAGTACCAGTTATTCTGCCGCTAAGCAGTAGTGTGTAAACATTACTGTGTTCCGGTTTGAAGGGTACTGCAGCTAGCGAAATTACTGGGCTGTTGAGACTAACCATCGAAAGTCTCAAAGTAATGAGCGCCAAAGCAGCGATGCCCCGGACTTTGTTTTGCTACTCAAAGTTTTGTGTATCGCTGTAATGGTCATGGGCATGCGTCATCTCTTACCATCAGGAGAGCGTATCGTTCGTCTCACTACTTTCACATAAAAAGTCGTACGATATTAAAAAAAATATATATCTAAAGTTAACGAGGACCAAGTCGCGGGCGTCAGCTAGTAAGTAATAACTCAGATAGCAATCGGCAGCGCTAATAACATGAACCGCATGTAAAATGGGTATGTAGGTACATAGCTATAAAAGCTAGCATGAAACTGTTTTCACGTGTCATGGTCAACGTTATAGGAAAAGGGTAGGTGAGATATTTTTAGCGTGAAGCTGGTTCGATTTCCATACAAATAAATTTTTGCCATTTATGGACAAATGGAGCATAATTTTACAGTGAAATCACAGCTACTGGCATTTATTTTGGTCTTTATTTGCGGCAAATCACAATTGATTGAGTAAAACAGTAGATCATTAGCATAATCTACTGTTTTATTAAATAATCGTTAATTCGTAAATCATTTATAAACTTGATTTTATGCTAATAATCTTCTGTTTTATTCAAGCAATTGCGATTTGCCGCAAATAAAGACCAAAATAAATGCCAGTAGCTGTGATTTCACTGTAAAATTATGCTCCATTTGTCCATAAATGGACATAAATTGTTTGTATGGAAATCGTAGCACCTTAATAGCTTAGGAGTTAGCGCGGTCGGATAACACGCCGAATGGTAGGTTCAAACCCCAACAATGAGCTTAAGCTGCCGGTGAAGGGAAACATCGTGAGGAAACCATAGCATGGTGGTAGCGTACTCTCTAATACTCGGCTGGCTAGTTGAAAATCTGCCGCCAAACATCTAACGGTGTGTTCCGACAGCCCCACTTGAGAGCCAGTTCCATTCCAGGCTAGGTGTGCTTTACGATCTTCGACTACACCGTCACTTAACATCAGGTGAGCTGTGGTCAAACACTTAGCCTGTCAAACAGAATTAAAAAAAAAACATTTAATAAAAAAATCCGCATTCCCGCCAAAACTCGCTATACGAACTTACAAGTAGATACATGTTTTTATTCTGTGCCGATATTGGAGTTACCGCCAAAACGTTTTACGGCCATCGCAATCGAGTGCTGTTAGAAAATGTATTCGCAATATTAAAATGTCGAGAGTTACTAAAAATAAATGGCATACGGCCAACAAACAGTATCGTGTAACTAGTTTGATAGTCAGTGTTGCTATTTTCATGTGCATAATACCTGCATGACAGCCTGCCAGCGCGGGAAGAGTCGTGTCGCTCCGTTGTATTTTTTTCCAAAACTAGTGTTTTGTCGAGTGTTTATGCATAAAAATGGTGGTGTTTTATTCATAAAGTGCCGAATTACAAGCGCGAGTGTGGGAAAATGATAAAATGTGGTGAAACATGAGTTTTCGTGTTGCTTCCAAAACTCCATCGAAGCTTTATAGTAAAGTCGCCACTACTTTACTAAAGCATGACTGGAATTAACTGACACGAACTCGACTTGACAAAGACGACTTTGACGATAACTATAGCTAAGATACAGCAGAAATAACACTTAAGACAAGGCAGTATGGCTCTATAGCTTTAGCCTGCCCGAAGGGGCAAATTAATAAAAAAAAAAAATGACACGGGCAAATGCTAAAACGCGACGCAAAAAACCAAATATAATTGACAAATTGACATTTCATTGTATTGACATAATTGTGTTATTTTTTATTATATTTTTTTTTTAATTGTTGACAGGCTAGGTGTTTGACCACAGCTCACCTGATGTTAAGTGACGGTGTGGTCGAAGATGGTAAAGCACACCTAGCTTGGAATGGAACTGGCTCTCGAGTGAGGCTGCCGGAACACACCGGTAGATGCTTGGCGGCAGATTTTCAACTCTCGTGTGGTAGCTAGCCAGCCGAGTACGCTACCACCATGCTATGGTTTCCTCACGATGTTTCCCTTCACCGGCAGCTCAAGCTCATTGTTGGGGTTTGAACCGACCGCTCTAACCACTGTGCTATCATCGCTACAAAATGTTATGATTATGATGTTTTTAAATATGAATGAAAAGATGATCTGTAACTTTGGGTGTTATTGATTTATTTATTTTTTTATGTGAAAAATAATGAGACGAACGAGACGCTCTCCTGATGGTAAGAGATAACGCCTGTCCAAGACCATTACAGCGATACACAGAACTTTCAGTAGCAAAACAAAGTCCAGGGCATCACTGCTTTGGCGCTCATTACTTTGAGACTTACGAAAGTTAGTCTCAACAGCCCAGTAATTTCGCTGCAGTACCCTTCAAACCGGAACACAGTAATGTTTGCACAGTACTGCTTAGCGGCAGAATAACTGGTACTGCGGTGGTACCTACCTAGACGATCTCCTGGTAAGGAGATCTACCACCAAGTATTTGTTCATTTAACATAGTAAAAAGTATTTCACCGAATACAAAATATTTACAGTACAAATACAAATACAAATACTTTATTGATAACACCAATGTTACAAGTCACTTCAAAATTTTAAAGATGTCATTAAATGGGTTTTAAAACACTGATTACATGTCAAAATAAGGTATGTCAATATCCAAACATGTTAATATAAAAAATATTGGCAATATAAAAATACTGTCGTATACGTACGAGTATATATCGACAATTTCTACCGATGTTTTTGCGATACGCACGTTCGTAAATACCTTCCCTCGTAAAACACCGTTATTTTCATTGGTCCGCTTACAACGTACGTGTTATTGAAACTACAATGAGACTTCAAAAGATTTTAAAGCTTATTTACACATGTCGACACCGATGCGCAAATTTTGCAAACAGCAGTGTTGCCAGCCGGGCTTAGGACTTTTTTTTTTAGGACTTTAAACCGAATTTTGGTATGTAACGTTTTTTTAATTTATTTTATATTTTTTACTGATAGTAAACTTTATTTTATGAAACTGATTTTAATATTGTGGCTTTCTATGCGGTAGTTTAATTATAATACGTTTTCAAACTTTTTATAGTTATGACGTCATGAGGTTGGCTGAATATGTAGAATATGCCTTTGCCATATAAAATAAACAAGTATACAAAACATTTGACACATTTCATTAACTTTGACAACAGAACTGACAAGTTTTTTTTTTAATTTGCCCCATCGGGCAGGCTGAAGCTGTAAAGCCATTCTGTCACGTCTTCGGTTTTTACAATTCATGACATGAAGTAAACAAATCTTATGTCATAAAAGCGATATCAGAGTCCAAATAACGTTTAAAGTAAAATTATATTTGTATCAATAAACCGAAAAACAACTCGACGTATGTGTATAGAAAATATTATTATGACCGCCGTTGACTTGACATTGACAAATTTTGTTTTGGTTTGCCATTGCTTATTTAGTCTATGAAAGTTACCCGACGAGGTGACGTCATGAGACATCAATTGAAATTCAAGTTTGATTTATGTTTTTTATTAAAATAAACCCCACCTCAGAGTTGTAAACGTAAAAATATTGTACAGAAATGTACTATTTCGAAATGGTTTTGGAATCAGTAATGTTTTTTTTTTCTTGACATACCGAATTATAAGTAAACTCTTAAACTCCATTATTTTCTAGGAGAGTAGGTGAGGATAGGTCTAAGCCCACCCACCTGATGGGCTCCACGCATATCATTGACTCTATCCAGGGGTTACAATGCAGGATATCGCCTGAAGCGTTCTTCCAGGTAATGTAATGTGTATTATACAACATAAGGGTAAAGTCAAAAGTCACCTTTGAACCTTTTGATTGTTTAAGGTATATATATATAGTTTATTTCCGCTTAACAGTCGTTCCAGTTCCAACAGTGAACAGGACTCAGTCTCGACCAAGTGCTCGAAGAGTCAACACGTCCTGAGGATGCCTCGTGTAGTGGCGAAATACGTGTCGGTAACTAGTTACTGCAGAGAGAGGAGGATTTTAAGACTTATGGTTATTTTAATTAGATTTTTTTGTTATTTTAATTAAACTTTTGTCAAATTATATCTTTAGGTTTGTGTCAAATTAGTTCTAGATTTTAAGTAAGATTAGGTTTTTAAATAATAAGCTGTGTCAAATAAGTTTAATTTAAGTCCTCATCACTGTTGGAACTGGAACGAATGTTAAGCGGAAATAAACTATACATATATGTATACCTTAAACATTCAAAATGAACTTCGGCAAAGTAACGCCTGAATCAATCAATAACCTTTTGATGTCAAAAGTAACCATCCACTTTATTTTTTTAACATAAATAAATAAAACAAATAAATATCGTAGGACATTACACACAGCGCCATCTGACCACAAACTAAGCAAAGCTTGTGTGATGGAAGTCAGATAACTGATAGAATACATATATACTTTTTTTTGTAAATACATACTTATAATACATATAGAACACCCAGACACAGAACAAACATTTGTTGATACATAAAATGTTTGTCCTGAGCGGGAATCGGACCCACGCCCTTCAGCTCATAAGGCAGATATGCTACCAATGATAATGTTCGTATATTATGCCTATAACTTGAAGACAGCGCGCGGAATTAAACTCTTCTTATGTTTACAATAAAATCATTCATTGCAAGTTCATGACATAAAAAAAATTTGCAAAAAACGCAAGAAAATATGATTTGCACATATGACGCACTGTCAAATAAAATTGCTAGACAGTTGTAAGTTAACTCACAGAAATATTATGTATGTTAGTTTCGTAAGAATTTTTTTGGTCATTCTACCAATTCCAGAAAATCACCTAAAAGTTACCTTTTGAGTTGTGTAACCTAAAAGTAACCTGGCAGCGTTAAAAGTTACCTAAAAGGTTATAAAAATAACCTTCTCCTAACGCTGGCAAACAGGGATGTTAGATGGCCACTCTGAAATCCTTGTACCAGCTGGCTAAAAAGCTGGTATTAAAGACGGAAAACTGGTACCAGGGTTGCCAGGTGTCGAAATTAAAAAAAAAAAGGTTAAAAATCGCTTAAAAACTTTGTTTCACAAATATGTATTACAATAAGTGTAGGTTTGTATTTTCATTCCTTGAGGTTGGAGATAGTTTTTAAAAGTACTCTGGATTGGAATTTGTATGTATGTTGACTACCCTGTAAGGATGGTGTGAAATGATGTAAATAAATGAGTTTTGGCGGGAACGCGGGAAGAGTCGTGTCGCTCCGTTGTATTTTTTCCCAAAACTAGTGTTTTGTCGAGTGTTTATGCATAAAAATGGTGGTGTTTTATTCATAAAGTGCCGAATTACAAGCGCGAGTGTCGGAAAATGACATATTGTGGTGAAACATGACTTTTCGTGGTGCTTCCAAAACTCTATCGAAGCTTTATAGTAAAGTCGCCACTACTTTACTAAAGCATGACTGGACTTGACTGACACAGGCTGTACTTGATGTAGACTGGACTTTGATTATAACTTTAGCTACGAGGACACTTATTTAACTTTTAAAACTTGTACCTAATTGTATAAATACTCGACACTGGCAAATGCTAAAATGCGACGCCAAAACCAAAGAAAAAAAAAACGATCGTTGTCGCTCCGCTGAAGATATAATATCGAAAACATGACCGAGTCGTTACCGCGAAATGTGAATACGTCATTTGGGATGCGAAAAAGAAATCAGTATTGGTCCCATGGTCGTTTTAAAAATAGGTTATTTGAATGTTTCAGTAAATCGCTGCAAGTTTTACCTGCTAGGATGCTGTTGGTTCGGATGTTGCAATCTGGTTAAAAGCAGCTTTTATACAATGTAAGATTTATATTCTTATGTAAAAAGAAATGAGACGAGAGTGGTAGCTAGTCAGCCGAGTACTAAAGAATACACCCTACCACCATGCTATTCCAGTTCATTTCGGTTTTTGGTTTCAATTAATTTTTGAAATTGCAAATTTCTTACATATGTAGCGATGATAGCTCAGTGGTTAGCGCGGTAGGTTCGCATGCCGAAGGGCGTGGGTTCAAACCCCAACAATGAGCTTGAGCTGCCGGTGAAGGAAAACATCGTGAGGAAACCAAAGCATGGTGGTAGGGTACTTTAGTACTCGGCTGGCTAGCTACCACCCTCAAGTTGAAAATCTGCCGCCAAGCATCTAACGGTGTGTTCCGGCAGCCTCACTTGAGAGCCAGTTGCATTCCAGGCTAGGTGTGCTTTACCATCTTCGGCCACACCTTCACTTGACATCAGGTGAGCTGTGGTCAAACACCTAGCCTGTCAAACATTAAAAAAAAATAAAAAAAAATTGTGTTCTTTTTAAATAAAAGCACAATTACCTCAAATTTAGTCAATTACCTTATTGAGTACTCGCGGACGCCTCGCGGTTTCAACAGCGTAGTTCCCGTTCCCGTGGGAATACAGGGATAAAAAGTAGCCTGTGTCACCCGGGGATAGTGTAGCTTCCCAACGGCGAATTTTTGAAACCGGTTCAATAGCTTTTAAATTTATTCGTTACAAACAATTGTATTTTTGTATGTAACGTATCTTTCCTCTTTATAATACAGTGAAACTTGATTAAGTGGGACCTGGATAAGTGAGAAACCTCCACAACTGGAACTGATGCTGAGGTCCCGCCACTTTGACACTGAGTTACCTCTGTTAGTGGGACGAAGCAAACCTCTATATCTGGGATTTGTTCTTTCGATTTTCTCGTCATAATTACCTCTATAACTGTCGTTTAAATGATATAATCTGTATTCTGATATTCTGCCGCCAAGCAGTTGTGTGCAAACATTACTGTGTTCCGGTTAGAAGGGTACTGCAGCTAGCGAAATTACTGGGCTGTTGAGACTAACCATCAAGTCTCAAAGTAATGAGTACCAAAGCAGCGATGCCCTGGACTTTCTTTTGTTATTCAAAGTTCTGTGTATCGCTGCAATGGTTATGGACAGGCGTTATGTCTTACCATCAGGAGAGCGCCTCGATCGTCTCATTAACTTTACATAAAAAAAAAAAATCTGACCTCTATTAATGGAACCCTCTATAAATGAGACAGATATTTATTTATACTCGGATATCTGAGACACTGGGTTAGTGGAGGTTAGTGGTCACTTAACCAGGTTTCACTGTATAGTATAGATAGATTTACAAGTTTTCCAATTTATAGCAACTGTGACTTTCTTAATATGAATAGGGAAAGACAGAAACTACTTTCGGTGATAAATCACCCGAGTTCAAGTAAAAATGTAGGTCAGTCTCATGAATCTTCTCCTGCCGGTTATCAGATGGCGGTCGCAAGTTGGATGCTGTGAAATGGTGTAAGTAAATTAGGGATTGAACGTCTTAGCAAAGTCAAAGTCAAATTCAAAGGCTTTATTTGCAAGACAAGCGATATCCGCTGTGGTTTTACTTGGTGGTAGATCTCCTTAGCAGGAGGTCGTCTACGTAGGTACCACCGCAGTACCAGTTATTCTGCCGCTAAGCAGTAGTGTGTAAACATTACTGTGTTCCGGTTCGAAGGGTACTGCAGCTAGCGAAATTACTGGGCTGTTGAGACTAACCATCTAAAGTCTCAAAGTAATGAGCGTCAAAGCAGCGATGCCCTGGACTTTGTTTTGTTACAAAGTTCTGTGTATCGCTGCAATGGTCATGGACAGGCGTTATCTCTTACCATCAGGAGAGCGTCTTACTTTTTTTTTACATTCAATTAAATTTCTAATTTTTTTAATCACTCGCTTGTCATCAAAATTGAGCACGCGGTTAAAAAGCAACCTTGCTTGCTTGCTTGCTTGCTTGCTTGCTTTGCTTTTGTTAGTTTATTTCAAATTAGTTCTAGATATAGGTTTTCAATTAATAAGTTGTTGTCAAATTAGTTAAATTTAAGTCCACATCACTGTTGTAACTGGAACGACTGTTAAGCGGAAATAAACTAAATATATTCCTTGAATATATGTGCTTACCCTCTTCGACCACACCGTCACTTAACATCAGGTGAGCTGTGGTCAAACACCTAGCCTGTCAACCATAAAATAATCAAAGCAATAATTCAAGTAGCAGTTTTTGTTTTTTTTTTTTGGCTACTGCTGGCGGTTAGTTAAAATTACTCTGTGTAGGTGAACAACATATGCAATACACGAAGCATGCACGCGAAACAACACCTGGTTGGTCAATCATTCAGGTTTATTGATCGCAGCAATCGCTTCGCAGTCGATAATTGATCGCCGACATGAATGCTAGAATAGCAACCACACCTGACTTCGGTAATTAAAAATGTATGCCATTTAGTCGCACTGTAAATGTATCTACATATATATTTATATACTAACAGCTCGCCCCGGCTTCGCACTTGATTACAAAACTCGATTAAAGTGGTTCGATTTCCATACAAATATTTTTTTGCCATTTATGGACAAATGGAGCATAATTTTACAGTGAAATCACAGTTACTGGCATTTATTTTGGTCCTTATTTGCGGTAAATAAGAATTGCTTGAATAAAACAGTAGATTATTAGCATGAAATCAAATTTATGAATGATTTAATCATTTATGGTTTTTGAACAAAACAGTAGATTATTCAAGCAATTGTGATTTACCGCCAATAAAGACCAAAATAAATGCCAGTAGCTTTGATTTCACTGTAAAATTATGCTCCATTTGTCCATAAATGGCAAAAAAAATTACTTGTATTGTAAAATTGTAAAAAGAAAAAAAAATTAACTAAAGATAACAAAGGTCACGGACCCGTGTCTGTGGAGCGTATAATTATAAATTAAAAAAAATAATAGCAAAAGTTTATTTGTATGGAAATCAAACCACCCTAACAATATAAATATAGCCTATGTCACTCAGTGATAACGTAGCATTCTAATGATGAAAGAATTATTCAGATCGGTCCAGCCGGGCCAGGTTTCGGAGCCTATTCGATACAAAAAAATAATCAAATCTTTCCTCTGTATATTAGTGTAGATGTAGACGACAACTGTAATAGTTAGACATATGATATCGCGGACTTATTTGTAGCTATCAATTTGCTCTATAAAACGTCACTTCATTCTATTGTCAATAGTTTTCGCTGCGCATGCTAAGTAAGGATTTTTTCAAATTTTTCACAACTTCGGTTACATTATTGAATTTTCCAAACAGATCCCTAATTATTTTTTAAATGAAATATAGCCTATGTCCATCACGGATAATGTAGCATTCTAACAATAAAAGAATTATTAAGATCCCTAAATTTTATATCAACAGTTTTCTGAATTGCCTTCCTCTATGGAAACAAATTAGCAAGCTGAAGCTCAGCGTATTAGCAAGCTGAAGTGGCAATGGGCTGGACATATCTGTCGCAGAACCGATAACCGCTGGGGTAGACGTGTTCTAGAGTGGAGACCGCGTATTGGCAAGCGTAGCGTAGGACGCCCTGAGACTCGATGGAGTGACGATATACGTAGGACAGCTGGCGGTGGATGGAAGCGAAAAGCCGAAGATCGGGCTGAGTGGCGTGTCTTGGGAAAGGCCTATGTCCAGCAGTGGACTAGTATAGGCTGATGATGATGATGATGATGATGGAAACAAATTTAATTCACGTCAAAAAATAGCCTTTCTGTCAATTTTAGCCTCGTGACACCCCAGGGCAAAAATCAAATTCTCCCACCCGTACGGGTTTTCAGAGATTTTACAACATTTCACGAGTATAATAATCAGTTTAACAAGCTGGGCAGCTTTTATTGCAGTGTTGCCCGCTCCACTCTACACCTTTATGGAGGGAAATTCATTTCGTTTCGCGCGTTAACATTTTTGTGGAAATTGGAGTCGGGAGACTAGCAACATTTTATGTTTTTTCTCGTTGGGCGAGTATTACGAAATAAATGAAAAATCCGCAGAGGCAAATATCTAACTTTTTTGTAATATAAAACTAACTAAACGAACGAAACTCAGCATTGCAACGTTATTTAGAACTTTGAGTAACAAAACAAAGTTCAGGGCATCGCTGCTTTGGCGCTAATTGGTTGACATTCGATGGTTAGTCTCAATTACCTTATAATCTCGCTACAGTATCCTTAAAACCGCAACCTAGTCATGTACATATACACACTACTGCTTGGCAGAATATCTGATTGTAGCTGTTAAACTCTGTCCATTATAAAACAATTGACATTGGCAAATGCTAAAAATGCGACGTCAAAACTAAAGAAAAAAAAGCCTATAGAGTATAGACCTTTGTTTTTTTTTTATAAAGGCTGAAAGTTTTGTCATGTACCTATGCCGCTAACCCAGGTAAGAACGATCCCGACTATAAAACTTGGGTGGTACCTAAGTGTACCAAGAGTTTTGGCGGGAACGCGGGAAGAGTCGTGTCGCTCCGTTGTATTTTTTTCCAAAACTAGTGTTTTGTCGAGTGTTTATGCATAAAAATGGTGGTGTTTTATTCATAAAGTGCCGAATTACAAGCGCGAGTGTGGGAAAATGATATAATGTGGTGAAACATGAGTTTTCGTGTTGCTTCCAAAACTTCATCGAAGCTTTGTAGTAAAGTTGCCACTACTTTACTAAAGCATGACTGGAATTAACTGACACGAACTGGACTTGACAAAGACGACTTTGACTAAAACTAGCTACGATGGCACTTATTTAACTTTTGAAACTTGAAAATATATAATTACTTGACACTGGCAAATGCCAAAACCAAAGAAAAAAAAAAGTGTACCTAACTTAAAAATACATTCTAGTAAGTATTTGGCGCGTAAGTACTTAAACTGTCCATTATGTTAACCGCTTTTTGACAGCGCATACAAAGTTGACGACATAACTTTGTACAGCGCCTAGCAAAATAAATCTCACACAAATTTATTTCCTTACAAGAATGCGTTATCTTAAGAGCAATTTTTATTAAACTTTGTAAAGAGTTAATGCTAAATTAAAAGTAAATTTACTGTAAAAAGTTATGTCGTCAACTTTGTATGACCTGTCAAAAAGCGGTTAACATAATGGACAGTACAGTACTTACGCGCCAAATACTTACTAGAATTTATTTATAACTTTTTAGTGCATACCACCCAAGTCATAATCGGGATCGTTCTTACCTGGGTTATCGGCATAGGTACATGACAAAACTTTCAGCCTTTATAAAAAAAAACAAAGGTACTCTATAGGCTTTTTTTTCTTTAGTTTTGGCGTCGCATTTTGAGCATTTGCCAGTGTTTTACAATTTCAAGTTTCATAAGTTCAATAAGTTGCTTGTAGCTATAGTTATAGTCGAAGTCCAGTCTTGGTCAAGCCCAGTTCGTGTCAGTTAAGTCCAGTCATGCTTTAGTAAAGTAGTGGCGACTATACTATAGCTTCGATGAAGTTTTGGAAGCAACACGAAAAATAACATTATATTATTTTTTCACACTCGCACATCTAATTCGGCACTATGAATAAAACAACATCATTTCTATACATAAACACTAGTTTTGGAAAAAAATACAATAAGGCGATACGATTGTTTCCGCGTTCCCGCCAAAACCAGTGGGTTTTTGGTGGATAGATTGGAAAAACATGCCAGTGTCAGAGAGTAGGTACACTGTAGAGATGTCCATAATCCAGCACTTGAATCAACTATATGCTTATTGCTTACCGTCGCAAAACTTCAAATCTCTAAAAAGTTCTACCTATGAAAAAACAACATAAACCTCCTAGTAAATAAATAACAATCAAAAGTCGATCACAACATAGTAAATTATCTCGAATACGAACCACTATCGTCTCGAAATCCTGGCGGCCGGCCAACTGGGCTGGATTTAGATATTAGGCCGAGATTTCGGGCAACCCGTGAACTGTCAGATGGATGATACTAAAATTGTTCTTTTCTATATTTTGGCGTTGCACTTTACGCATTTTTCTGTGTCAAGTATTTCTATGTTTTGACTTTTTTTTTGTTTCATGATGATGACGGATTATTTATCTCATTTTTTGACATTTTCGTAAACCTTTGAATATCTTGCAATAAATGTTGGCATTGATTTTAAAATTACAGTCGACTCACGTTAATTCGAAACTCGAGGGACTCTTAAAATATTACGAATTATCGAGTGTTTGAAATATGAAATGATTCGAAATTTTTGAGAGAAATTAAATAAAACTTTGAATAATTGAGTGTTGATCAATTATTATTTATTAACTGCTATTCTTTAACAATGATAAAAGTTTACTTCAGCAAATTGGCTGAAGTAAACTTCTGTCCGCCTCGTTGGCTCATTGATAGTATGTCTGCCTCGAGAGCTGTAAGGCGTGGGTTCGATTCCCACTCAGGGCAAACATTTTGTGAATAAACACAATCATGTTTTTTCTGTGTCTGGGTGTTCTGTATGTATTACAAGAAAAAAAATGATGTATTCTATCAGTTATCTGACTTCCATCACACAAGCTTTGCTTAGTTTGGGGTCAGATGGCGCTGTGTGTATAGTCCTACGATATTTATTTTAAATTCTGCGATCTTTCTCTCTGCAACTTTGAATTATTATTTTTTTTTAATGGTTGACAGGCTAGTTGTTTGACCACAGCTCACCTGATGTTAAGTGAAGGTGTGAATTGAGAACTTCTTCTTTTTTAAATATATATCCAATCTTTTTTTAGTGCGATGCATGTTGCAATTCTTAACAGTTGTACTTTATAGCGATACTAAATCTGAGTTTTTATTGCTTCTAAGTTTACGATACATTACTCGGTTGGATCTTCATAGCAGGAGATCGTCCCGGTACGTATAAAAACTGTAAAACATTCCGCCAAGCAATGCAAAGTCCAGGGGACGGCTGCTGTTACTAACGTGACCAATTGACCATCCGTCCTGTTTTGAACGGGACTGTCCCTGTCCCCAAAAATAGGAGGAGATTCTCAATTAAGGAAGCTAAAGGCTGATTTGAATTTTAATTTGTATAATGTATTTTGATTCTTGTTTTTGTGATAGTTTTGGTTTTGGTTTTAATTTTGTAATTGATTATGAATTTGATTTTAATTTAATTTAATTTTAATTTTGATTATGGTTTTACTAATTTAATTTTGATTATGGTTTTTATTTTGATTTTAATTTTATTGGATTTGTTTTTGATTTTAATTTAATTAATTGTATTAATATATTTAAATGCATGTTGTGCTTCTTTAAATAAGCAACGCAATTAGCCAGAGAATTACTTGAGTTGTGTAAAATTATAATAAAAATTATTGTAGTTGCTAGTATGAAGCCTCAATAAAAAAATAAAAATAAAATACACACTTGACGAATTTTTTAACGATGACAATATTTATGACTAAGTATGACTAATTATTATTCTAATTTTATTTTGTTATTATTAATTGTATTATTTTTTTTTAATTTAAACCGCATCTCAAAAATATTTTGACCAAAATTGTTTGCCATACCCTAATGGAGTCATATGTACTAGGGACAACATTGTTAAATTGATAAGCATAAGAACCTGTACATATGTTGCAATAAAGTATTGAGTATTGAGTAATTCGACTGTTTTTTTTTTTAATTTTTGTTACGCCCTAATTCCGCCAATTATGAATCGATTTTGATAAAAATTGCTCTCAAGTTAACGCAGTCTTGTAAAGAGGTAATGCTATAAAGGTGGTACGATTTCCATACAAATATTTTTTTGCCATTTATGAAAAATTAGAGCATAATTTTATAGTGAAATCATAACGACTAGCATTTATTTTGATCTTTATTTGCGGTAAATCACAATTACTTGAATAAAACAGTAGATTATTAGCATAACATCAAATTTAGGAATGATTTATGAATTTATGATTTTTGAATAAAATAGTACATTATTATTTATTTTTTTTTATGGTTGACAGGCTAGTTGTTTTGACCACAGCTCACCTGATGTTAAGTGAAGGTGTGGTCGAAGATGGTAAAGCACACCTAGCCTGGAATGGATTATGCTTATAATCTACTGTTTTATTCAATCAATTGTAATTTACCGCAAATAAAGACCAAAATAAATGCCAGTAGCTGTGATTTCATTGTAAAATTATGCTCCATTTGTCCATAAATGGCAAAAAATATTTGTATGGAAATCGAACCACCTTAACCAACAGGGCTGTCAAATGTGTAATATTCATTTATTTAATTTACTCAAAGACTTTGACTGCTAACAATTAGTATAATAATAATTATGTTCTTTTTTGTCTGGAAAGAATATCCAAAGTACTGTTGAACCAGAGAACTGATGGAATACTTTTATAACTATGGAAACTGACTGACTGATGTTTTAACACATCAACTACAGCTTTGTCCTTTTTTTTATATAAAAGTAATGAGACGAACGGGGCGCTCTCCTGGTGGTAAGAGATAACGCCTGTTCATGACCATTACAGCGATACACAGAACTTTGAGAAGCAAAACAAAGTCCAGGGCATCGCTGCTTTGGCGCTCATTACTTTGTGACATTAGATGGTTAGTCTCAACAGCCCAGTAATTTCGCTAGCTGCAGTACCCTTACCCTTAGCTGCAGTTCTGTGTATATGCAATGGTCATGGACATGCGTTGTCTCTTACCATCAGGAGAGCGCATCGTTCGTCGATATTTACGTAAAAAAAACATAAAAAAAGGGATAATTAATTTTGCAGCTATGACAGCTTAGTGGTTAGCTCGGTCGGTTCGCACGCCAAACTGCGTGGGTTCAAAACTCAACAATGAGCTTGAGCTGTCAGTGAAGGAAAACATGGTGAGGGAATCATAGCATGGTGGTGGGTTTTAGTAATCGACTGGCTAGTTATCAAATTGAAAATCTGATGCCAAGGATCTAACAGTGTGTTCCGGCAGCCTCACATGAGAGAAAGTAAAAAAAATACCTAATCTCAATGTATATTTCTTCCGTTTTCTGTATTCGACGTGAATCGGAATTCGAAACGACTTCCCCAAATACATACATACAAACGTGAGATATCGCTTTATTTGTCCGTTACTTTGTTGAATCTTTTGTGCGGATACTTCTGGGGGAGGTCGTAAAAACAGAATAAATGTGTTATGATCGTTCCTTTGTAAGCTTTCAGAGAAACAACTAAAGTGTAATACCTACTTGGTTACTATGTAACAACTTGAAACTTAATTGTTTACTTTTTAATGTAAAAATAATGAGACTAATTAAAACGCTTTTCTGTTGATGAAATACTTTGTTCATGACCATTGCAGCGGTACTCAAAACTTTGAGTAACTAAACACGATAGTATAAGATAATGCCTATTCATTACTACTCCGACGGTACTCAAAACTTTAAGAAACAAAACACTAACGGTAAAATTACGCCTATACATGACCATTGAAGCGATACTTAAAACCTTGAGTAACTAAACACGGTAGTATAAGGTAATAATGACTAATCATGACTATTCTAACGGTACTCAAAACTATGAGTAACAAAACACTAACAGTAAAATTATGTCTATACATGACCATTGCAGCGATACTCAATACTTTAAGTAACAAAACAAAATCACTGCTTTGGCGCTCATTACTTTGAAACATTTGATGGTTAGTCTCAACTCTCAACAGCCCTGTAATGACACTGCAGTACCCTGCTACCCTTCTAACCTAACACAGCAAGTGTAACAAATAAGTTTAACTATAAATACTTCATCATCATCATCATCATCATTTCAGCCGTAGGACATCCACTGCTGGACATAGGCCTCCCCCTTTGACATCCATAAAGACCGGTTGGAAGCGGCTCGCATCCAGCGCGTTCCTGCGGTCTTTACTAGGTCGTCTGTCCACCTTGTGGGGTGGACGTCCTACGCTGCGCTTGCCGGTCCGTGGTCTCCAC
This sequence comes from Biston betularia, assembly GCA_905404145.2. NCBI lineage: Eukaryota > Metazoa > Arthropoda > Insecta > Lepidoptera > Geometridae > Biston > Biston betularia. The sequence goes on from FR989890.1 coordinate 4,873,542, forward strand.
TCCAGAACTTTGCAGCCCAATCGGCCATCAGTTCTGCGTGCTATGTGCCCTGCCCACTGCCGCTTCAACTTGCTAATCCGTTGGGCTATGTCGGTAACTTTGGTTCGTCTACGGATCTCCTCATTCCTGATTCGATCTCGTAGGGAAACTCCGAGCATAGCCCTCTCCATAGCGCGTTATGCTACTTTGAGCTTACCAAGAAGGCACACAGTCAGAGACGTTTCAGCGCCATAAGTCATCACTATAAATACTTAATACCAACTAACTACACAAACATTTACACACTATCGGTTGGCGGCAGAATAACTGGTACTGCGGTGGTACCTACCTAGACTATCTCTTGCTAAAGAAATCTACCACGCAAGTAAAAGTGAAGTTGAAGTAATTTCAAGTTTTTATTGAGAGTAGTACATAATGACGCTTTGCCGACAATATACCCTGAAATCATCTAAGTTACTGACTATTCAATTTCAGACCTCAGATACGTAGTGCCTTAGTCTGTAAAGTTCAACTGTTTGTATCGCAGGCTTGTGTCAGTGATGTCAATCGATGTACAGCACGACAACGATGTACAATGGTCGGTTCACACACCGAAGGGCGTGGGTTCAAACCCAACAATGAGCTTGAGCTGGCGGTGAAGGAAAACATAGTGAGGAAACCATAGCATGGTGGTAGGGTACATTCTAGTACTCGGCTGGCTAGCTACCACCCTCAAGTTGAAAATCTGCCGCCAAGCATCTAACGGTGTGTTCCGGCAGCCTCACTTGAGAGCCAGTTCCACTCCAGGCTAGGTGTGCTTTACCATCTTCGACCACACCTTCACTTAACATCGGGTGAGCTGTGGTCAAACGCCTTGCCTGTCAGCCATTAAAAAAAATAAAAATAAAATCAATTTCAGACCTCAGATACGTAGTGCCTTAGTCTGTAAAGTTCAACTGTTTGTATCGCAGGCTTGTGTCAGTGATGTCAATCGATGTACAGCACGACAACGATGTATAATGGTCGGTTCACACACCGAAGGGCGTGAGTTCAAACCCCAACAATAAGCTTCAGCTTTGGTGAAGGAAAACAACGTGAGGAAACCATAGCATGGTGGTAGGGTACTCTCTAGTACTCGGCTGGCTAGCTACCACCCTCAAGTTCCATTCCAGGCTAGGTGTGCTTTACCATCTTTGACCACACTGTCACTTAGCATCAGGTGAGTTGTGATCAAACACCTAGCCTGTCAAAAAAAAAAGTTGAAAAACTGTCGCCAAGCACCTAACGGTGTGTTCCGGCAGCCTCACTTGTTACTCACTTAGCCAGTTCCATTCCAGGCACAGTGTGCTTTACCATATTCGACAACAGTCACTTAACGTCATGTGAGCTGTAGTCAAACACCTAGCCTGTTAAACATTTAAAAATAATATTTTGCGACGATAGAAGAATTAGAAGTAAATTGTCGTGTAAATATAAAAAAACCTAAAAGTCAAATACTTTTCGAATGATTATGGCAAATATGAAGCATTGTATTTTTATTTAATTGTTAAAAAAAAAACTAAACTCCAACTAAATAAACATCCTGGTCTTAACTACAAAGAAAATGTACAAAAATCTTATTAATTTCACGTTAAAATTTTATTAAAATAAGTCAAGAATGTTTTTATAATCAACAGTAAGAAATACAAGATTAACTTTTTTTTTTTAATTACAATCATTCCAACACAATGTAAAAATCAGCAACGGAACATTATTTTAATCGAAAGTGTGTATGTATTTAATCGGAATATCAAAGCCAATTCTTTAAAAAAAAAACAACTGACAACAAATTAAAACTATGATACTTACAATTTCAAATAACAATTTTTAACACACAATTAGTTGAAAATCTCTCGAAACAACTTGAAATAATGTGTTTTTAATAGCAATCACACTGTTATACGCATAGAACGCACATTTATGGCTTCAATTATTAATTACCATTACGTTTAGAAGTCGCTTTTTCGTCTAATATGTATTTTTATTTTGCTACTGTTCATTTTCAAGATAAAATGCACATATTTTATGTATATAAGTGTCAGCTTCTTATTTTTTTATTCATGGTTTGGTCTAGGCACAACAGCGCGCGGTATTAATTGGCTTAGCAAGGCGATCGATACAGCCAACATGTAGAATGGACCGTGCCCGGGCGGTTACTGAATTGGCAAAGGTCGCTAGCGCCATCTACAAGACTTTATCGATGTCGAACACATAATAGGAGGGAAAGCGCGTTTCGTTTTTGCTATTCTTAATATTATTTCGTATTCTGAAAATTTTATTGGTAATGTCTATCTATCTATACTATTATAAAGAGTAAAGGTTTGATTGTTTGTTTGTATTAATTAGGCTCCGATTTCAAAAATTCTTTCAAAGTTGGAAAGCTGCACTATCCCGGATGACATAGGCTACTTTTAATCCCTGTATTCCCACGGGAACGGGAACTACGCGGGTAAAGCCGCGAGGCGTCCGTTAGTATGCTATAAATTTGTAGCTGTAATTAAAGATCATCTAGTGTAGATCATCATCATCATCATCATCATTTCAGCCGTAGGACGTCCACTGCTGGACATAGGCCTCCCCCATTGACTTCCATAAAGACCGGTTGGAAGCGGCTCGCATCCAGCGCGTTCCTGCGGTCTTTACTAGGTCGTCTGTCCACCTTGTGGGTGGACGTCCTACGCTGCGCTGCTATTACCTCAGTGCCTCAAGTCGAAAGTCTTCGACCAGTGTGTGTTACCAGTAATGACTTATGGCGCTGAAACGTGGTCTCTGACTGTGTGCCTTCTTGGTAAGCTCAAAATAGCACAACGCGCTATAGAGAGGGCTAGTGTAGATCGAATACCTAGAAATGAAAATGTTTATTTTTCAAATTTGTTACCATCAATAGATGGAAAAAACTACACGACGACTAAAAATAACTTAATAATTTTAACTATTAATTTTATTTATTGTTTTATTAAACTAAATTAAAATGTAATTCAACTCAAGTAATATATATATTTTTTTATTTAAATGTAATAAGACGAACGAGACGCTCTATTGATGGTAAAAGATAACGTCTGTCCATGACCATTGCAGCGATACACAATAGTTTGAGTGGCAAAACAAAGTTCGGGGCATCGCTGCTTTGGCGCTCATTACATTGAGACCTTTGGTTAGTCTTAACAGACCAGTAATTTTGCTAGCTGCAGTACCCTTCAAACACGCTACTACTTGGCGGGCAGAATATCTAGTACAGCTGTGGTACCTACCTAGACGAACTCCTGCTAAGGAACAGTAACAATCATATAACATAGTATTAAAAATTCATTTTGTTCGCTGTATTTTTTTTTCAACAATGAAGAGTTTCTATCTACGTATATTCCTGTACTTACCAGGCACAAACCGAAGCGCGAGATTCTTTCAACAATGAGATTACAATGTTGTCTTTTACAGCATAACTCAAATATATAATCTACAAGCATTTATCATTGTTCAACAAATGTTAGAAAGTGCGTTTAGTTTTTGCTCTTCTTAGCAATGTTAAATTGAAAATAATTGGTAGGCGATGTTTAGTTTTTTAGAGTTCCGTACCCAAAGGGTAAAACGGGACCCTATTACTAGGACTCTGCTGTCCGTCTGTCACCAGGCTGTATCTCATGAACAGTTAGACAGTTGAAACTTTCACAGATGATGTATTTCTGTTGCCGCTATAACCACAAATACTTACTAAAAAACAGAATAAAATAAATATTTAAGGGCTCTCATTCAACAAACGTGACTTTTTGCCGTTAGTTTCGGCGACTTAATTACTTTCGTAATGAAGTCGCCGAAACAACATACGTGCTAAGCCGAAACGGGTCTCTAGTTAATAAAAAAACTAGATTAAAAACAATATTTTATTTACATAACTGTTACCGAAAATACACTTGATAAAAAATGCTTTCACAATTTTTTTAATTTAGTTTTGGAATGAATTCTTAATCAACTTTACATCCAAGCAGACCGTCGTGTTAGGAATTCCCGTCCTGAGAAAGAAAACCATTTGTTTCTTAATTTCTTAACTAGGTATAGGTTTACTCGTACGGGATAACTCACGTTTCATTATGTCAGAATATACGACTAAAATTTCACTTCATTACTTTATATGACTTTGTTTACGACTTATTTAACTTGATTTTTCATTAAATATCTAAATGCTTGACACTGGCAAATGCACAAAAGTGCGACGCCAAAAACAAAAGAGAAAAAAAAAATACAATGCGTCGACATGAGTCCGGGTTCCCGCCAAAATTTTGACAGTTAAATTAAGACTTTTGTTTTTCCTATAGTACGAACATTTTCATCGTACGATGGATAATTGGATTAATTGGATACACATCGTTCAATCGTACGATGGAAACACATTATTTAATGGTACGATGGAAACGCATTGTTCAATAACACGATGCTGAACCAATTAGGACAACACCTTAAAATAGAAAAAAAAAACAAACAAAAAAATTACAGAACAAAATCGGTGTACCCATTGCAAATAAAAAACTATACATTATATACTATATTTCACAAACTATACTATAGTTAAATTATGGCTACGTATTTCTACAAATAATTCAATTAAGTATAATCATCATTTTTAATTTAATTATTTTCTTTTCAATTGATTATTTATCTTCAGTGGTAAAATTATAATTTAATAAAAAAAATCTGCTATTCTTTGCTACTTTCAAAGCGTAGTTTTTCATATAAAATTTCGATGACCTTATGCCATTTCGATGCCCTTCGGATCTGTCGTATTAAACGTTTGTCTTCGTATGAATTTCAGAGAATTACAAATAATTATATTTAAAGTGTACTCATTAAGCCATTTCTTCTGACGTTATACATAACATCTTTGGCCGAGTCATATCATACTCTATTATGTCAATAATATACACTTATGGTGGTACGATTTCCATACAAATAAATTTTTGCCATTTATGGACAAATGGAGAATAATTTTACAGTGAAATCACAGCTACTTGCATTTATTTTGGTCTTTATTTGCGATAAAGACCAAAATAAACCAGGGCGTGGGTTCGATTCCCACTCAGGACTAACATTTGTGTGACTAACATCGATGTTTGTTCTGTGTCTGGGTGTACTGTATGTATTATAAGTATGTATTTACAAAAAAAAAAAGTATTTAAGTATTCTATCAGTTATCTGTCTTCCACAGCACAAGCTCTGCTTAGTTTGGGGTCAGATGGCGCTGTGTGTAATGTCCTATGATATTTATTATTATTATTTATTATTATTATTATTATAAATAAATTCATAAATTTGATTTCATGCTAATAATCTACTGTTTTTTACAGCAAATAAAGACCAAAATAAATGCCAGTAGCTGTGATTTCACTGTAGAATTATGCTCCATTTGTCCATAAATGGAAAAAAAAATTGTAGGGAAATCGAACCACCTTAAAGGAATTATATTTTCTAATTATAAAAAGGTACATGTTTCATAGACGCTGAAATTATGTATAGTACAAAAGTAAAGAAAAAGAATATCAACACTCTGCAATCAAAACATTGAGCTAGAAATATGTTATACTCTTTATTAAAAGTATTTTAACTGTTCCTGTACGTACACTCGCACCCATCCACACAAACATGTATCGATTTATACTAGAATTTATTGGTTCACCCTGACACCCTGACCCTGTTGACAGCCCTGTTGGCTCATTGGTAGCATGTCTGCTTCAAGAGCTGTGGGGCGTAGGTTCGATTCCCACCCAGGACAAGTATTTTGTGATATAAAACCAAATGTTTGTTCTGTGTCTGGGTGTACTGTATGTATTATAAGTATGTATTTACAAAAAAAAAAAAATAGTATTCTATCAGTTATCTGACTTCCATAGTACAAGCTTTGCTTAGTTTGGGGTCAGATGGCACTGTGTGTAATGTCCTACGATATTTACGATTTACGATTTACCCCATAAAATAGTTAAAAGAATAATTATGACTACAATGAACTTCGGTGTAGCACTACCGTTTTGTGTAGCCCTGTACACTGAAATGACCATCAAATTACTGAGTGCACATCAAAATCTCGACATAGTATAAAACGTTTAGATCTTTTAAACTACGCAACGGATTTTAATGCGGTGCCCATCAATAGACAGAATGATTCAAGAGGAAAGTTTATATGTATAATCCATGCATACGCACTACATTAGTATCCACATTGCACCCGTGCGAAGCCAGGGCGGGTCGCTAGTGCACAATAAAATCTATAGCAGATAATTTTAATAAAAAAAACCTTTAAAAAGTTCGTATAGGCTTTTTTTTTTTTTTTTTTTTTTTTATAGTAGATAGGCTTGCGTTTGACCGCCATCCCGCCTGATGTTAAGCGAAGATGCGGTCTACGGTGGAGCACGCTCGCCTAGAAGAAACCGATTCACTCGCGACTTGAAGGTACCCAGACTATATTCATTGGGGAACACCCACTCGGGCAGCTGATTCCAATGTCTAGCGGTACGCATGAAAAAGGTGGAATCAAACCTCTTAGTTCGAGCTTTTGGAACATCAACCATGAAGCGGTGACGCTTTTTAAAGCTCCTGGCTGAGAGGCTGAGAGGCAAGTCCTAGTGTTAGGAGATAATATGCCGTTTTAAGGCATCTGACATGGCTTGATGGTTGTTACAGAAATATATAACAAACAGCGTCCTAATAATTTTACTTATTAATAAGTAATCACTTTTATTTAATTATTTAAGTCTATTCGATTTTGATTTGCGATATATTATATTTGGATATTTTGATGCACATTATGTAATTCTGGCGTGCAAAGGAGTAGATTATTGAAGTATTTTTGAGCCATTTTTTTTTTATCGGCCATGGCACATTCGTGTATAGCGCCAATTCTCATGTTTTCTTATTGACAGTTTAATGATTTAAATATATAGTTTAATATATTGAGATGTGTTTTCCTTTCCCACAGTGATAGTATAGATTTTTTTCGACACACATAACAGCGACGGAACATATAGAAGCGATCTTTTTTTTACAAATAGCATTTCATTTAGCCGCCATATTTTTAAGCGAAAATGCGGTTTACAATGTACCATAATAATATTTAAAAATATATCCATTGTTATTTACGATATTTTTAAATTCTATTAAGTTACGATCCACTTTGTACATGTAAGGCCATAAAAATATCTACCTCGTCTATGATGATGATTGATGTCGACATTTTGATGCACATTTAATTATTTCTGATGCGCAATTTATTATTTCTGATGCGCAATTAATTCCAATTTTTCCACAACCGATAAAGTATAGCATACTTCTAGCACACATTTAATCCACAGTAACGCACACACTGGCACAGTATATATTACACTATATAAAATAATTGTCCATACTTTTTGTACACTATCATACCATGTTGCGGCCTGTGTCGCCCGCTATCCTATTCACGATCTGGAAAAATGAAACGCAAATTTAATAAAATTAGCAATGCAAAAACAAAACGCAACAAAAAAAAACATGTATACTTTTTTTTTGCTGCTACCTCATTTTCTTAACGGGCAATATTACCATCAACTATGATATTTAGATAAAATTAGTTTTTTTTTTTATAGTTGACAGGCTAGCTGTTTGACCACAGCTCACCTGATGTTAAGTGACGGTGGAGAGTTTTGCCGGGAACGCGGGAAGAGTCGTGTCGCCCCGTTGTATTTTTTTCCAAAACTAGTGTTTTTTCGAGTGTTTATGCATAAAAATGGTGGTGTTTTATTCATAAAGTGCCGAATTACAAGCGCGAGTGTGGGAAAATGATATAATGTGGTGAAACATGGGTTTTCGTGTTGCTTCCAAAACTCCATCGAAGCTTTATAGTAAAGTCGCCACTACTTTACTAAAGCATGACTGGACTTGACTGACACGGACTGGACTTTGGCCATAACTATAGCTAAGAGCAGAAATAACACTTAAGACAAGGCAGTATGGCTTTACAGCTTTAGCCTGCACGATGGGGTAAATAAAAAAAAAATAAAAAAATTAAGTGACGGTGTGGTCGAAGATGGTAAATCACACCTAGCCTGGAATGGAACTGGCTCTCAAGTGAGGCTGCCGGAACACACCGTTAGATGCTTGGCGGCAGATTTTCAACTCTCGTGTGGTAGCTAGCCAGCCGAGTACTAGAAAGTATCCTACCACCATGCTATGGTTTCCTCACGATGTTTTCCTTCACCGGCAGCTTAAGCTCATTGTTGGGGTTTGAACCCACGCCCTTCGGCATGCGAACCTACCGCGCTAACCACTGAGCTATCATTGCTACTACAGTGAATACGTACGTAGTAGCAGTATGCTCCTCTGTAGACCGCATCTTTGCTTCACATCAGGCGAGATGACGGTCAAACGCAAGCCAATCTATACTAATATCCCACTAATATTCTAAATGTGAAAGTTTGAATGTATGGATGGATGATTGTTAGTCTTTCACGCAAAACTTTTTTTTTTTTTTTATGGTTGACAGGCTAGTTGTTTGACCACAGCTCACCTGATGTTAAGTGAAGGTGTGGTCGAAGATGGTAAAGCACACCTAGCCTGGAAAACAACTGGCTCTCAAGTGAGGCTGCCGGAACACACCGTTAGATGCTTGGCGGCAGAACCAAAACCTACAGAATTGGATGAAATTTGGTATTGAGGTAGCGGGGAGCCTGGATTAACACATAGGCTACTTTTTATCCCGAATACATGTAGCGGGTAGCACCGCGGGGCGCAGCTAGTTACTAATTTAAAATTATCAAGAGAAATTATTTGTATTTTTGTATGTAATGAATAAACATAAAAACTACTGGACCGATTTCATAAATTCTTTCACCGTTGGGAAGCTACACTATCCCCGGGTGACATAGGCTACTTTTTATCCCAGTATTCCCACGGGAACGGGAGCTACGCGGGTGAAACCGTGAGGCGTCCGCTAGTCAACAATAAAAAAAATACAGGGCTAGTCCAAAGACTTTGTACTCACTCCGCTAATTATTGGTAGATTAAGCAAAGAACCAAGCACTGGCACCATTCTTAAAAAGTTGACAGCTGCTGGTAGGAACCCTCTGTAACATAATACAAAACACCACAATCAATAATTCATACAAATAACACAATTATTTTAAACAGCAGTTCCCCAGTTGCGTTTTCTATACTATAAATAAAATATACTATAACTACCTTGCGTTCTCCAAACTACAAATAAAATGTACTTTTTTTTTTTTATACATAATAGGTTCGCGTTTGACCACACCCTGCCTGATGTTAAGCAGGATGCAGTCCAAGATGAAGCACGCTTACCTAGAAAAAAACCTGTTTACTCTAGACTTGAAGACAACCAAATTGTACTTCACGGGAAAAAAAGACGCCGGCAGAGAGTTCCACATCCTCGCTGTGCGTATGAAGAATGTGGAATCGAAGCGCTTAGTCCGTACGTGGGGAATGTCCACCATGTATGGATGGCGCTTAGGCCTAGTCTGCCTTGCCGTCCGGTAATAGAAAGGGGCTGGCGGAACCAAATTGTGCAATTCCGTGGCACACTCCCCGAAATGTATCCGATAGAAGACAGACAAGCAAGCGACTTTACGTCGGTGCTCAAGGCTTTGTAACTGAGACGTGGCCAGAGCGTCGTCGCCAATTAGTCTCCTAGCGCGCCTCTCGATCGACTCCAGAACCTCAAGCTGATTGGCAGAGCCGTCCCATAGGTGAGAGCAGTACTCCATACACTACTACATCCACAGTACTATGTTTTGTGGTTAATATAACTAGAGATGGTATGGATAGATGTTTTGCCGGATACCGGATACCAAATATCTGGCCAACCTTAGAGCCGGATATCCTGCCGAACATAGCCGTTTTAGCCGATTCAAGAAAAAACGCGATTGTAACGCATGGGACCACTTCCTGATAGTAAGAGTTAGACATAATGCTTGTCCAAGACCATTACTGCAGTACACAGTAAATTTGAGTAATAGAACAACTTTCCGGGCAGCACTGCTTTTTGTACTTATAGTAATTTTTATGGTTCTGTACCTGAAGGGTAAAACGGGACCCTATTACTAAGACTCTGCTGTCTGTTCGTCTGTCTGTCTGTCACAAGGCTGTATCTCATGAACTGTGATAGTCAGACAGACCACCAATCGGCCAACATGGTTATATTTATGTATATAAAAGCATTACATTTTTTTATTGCCATATTTATCTCGTCTTCTTACCTGAATAACAGCAAAAAGCCGTATATCTCTGCGATCATGCCCACCATGGGCCAACCCAGCAACACAATTGTGATGCCTCCAAAGAATGAAACGGACGCTTTCACTTTATGCCTTTGGAAGAAGAAGAAAAATGTACGCTGAATCCCAATTACCGCTGCTAAACCACTTATGAACAATATCTGAAACAATAAAATCCAAAATTAATATTATAATAATAAATGTCGTAGGACATTACACACAGCGCCATCTGAGCCCAAACAAAGCAAAGCTTGTGCTATGGAACTCAGATAACTGATAGAATACTTAAATTCTTTTTTTTTTTTGTTGTAAATACATATGTACTTATAATAAATACAGAACACCCAACACACAGAACAAACATTTGTTTATACCACAAAGTTTGTCCTGGGTGGGAATCGAACCACGCCCATCAGCTCTTGAGGCAGATATTCTACCAATGAGCCAACAGGGCTGTCAAATTACTGTTTACAAGAAAAACCAATATTTGGTATATTTAACTTAGAGAATTGGCACAATGCCACGAATGTGCCATGGCCGAAGAAAAAAGAAAAAAAAAACTACCAACTTTATTAGCAGTGCCATAATTTCTGTCCATACAAAGGTTGTCTGGAAGAAATCGCTCTAGGCGATAAGGCCGCAATCGTACTACCACTTATTTATTTATTATTTATTTTTATTTATTTACCACAAAATAGTCAATGTTGTTTTGTTACTATCTTTTTTATGTTATAACTAGCAGACGTCTCATGGTTTCACCCATGTAGTTCCCATTCCCGTGGGAATACAGGGATAAACAATAGTCACCTCGGCGTACCTCAAAACAAATATTTTCGCTTTATGGTTTTAGACAAAAGAATAATAACAACAAATATATTTTTTGACCTGATGTTAAGTGATATATGATTATGTATCAATAAAAAAAACCCACTAATATTATGAATGTGACAGTTTGGATGGATGGATGGATGTTTGTTACTCTTTCACGCAAAAACTACTAAACGGTTTTAGATGAAATTTGGTATGAAAGTAACTGAAACCTGGGATTAAGACAGGCTACTTTTTTATCCTGAAAACATTTAGCGGGGAACACCGTGGGGTGCAGCTACTATAATCATAACTGTCAAATAGAGAAGCGGATTATAATCAAAGTTAGAAAAACATTTTAACTGGCAAATATACATACATAAATGTAATTCATAACTAAATTAAAAATAAATTCTGTAGCATTGCCATAAATTGTTTATGTGAGTAATTAAAGAAATACATTATTACTGCTATACTTACATTACCAATAGCTAGTAATCCTTTATCAAATAGCATTAGGACTCCAAGAAATAGGAAAAACATCCCAAATCCAGCGAGACCGACGCCGATTTCTGAAATGTCGCGAAATTTCAAAAACATTAAATACTTTAAGATTTATCTAGCGTAAACATTACTGTGCTGTTAATAAGTTTCAAGATTGTTAAACATAATTATATAAACACAGTAAATTCAATATTTTCATAGATAAACTGTGTAATTCAGAAAATATTTCCTATTATGAAAATTTACTACTCGATAGGAACCCAATATTACTTACTCTGCGTATCGGATATCTCAATCATTTTGTGATAATTAAAATTAACTTTTTTCTATTATATTGAAGGCCTTTTATTGGCCTAATTTAGAAATAAATTGATCACAAATTCATAACCTACTACACCACGTCATTTTCAGTTCATTTTACAGCGGATCAGCCAGGGTTGCCAGCTCGATACACAAACTATAGCTAAAGCTATCTTAAAAAGTGCTAGTTTTATAAAATATCGGTTAATTGTGATTTAAAAAACTTATGAAAAAGCACAACGCACTAACGTGTTATAATAGATGGAAAAAGAAGAAAAAAATAATCAGGGAGTGGTCAAGTCGTAAACAAGGCCGTGTTCACACGTGTCTACATTTGAACACTAAGAAGTCATTCGTATTTTCGTGTTTCAAACTAGCGTAACCTAAAATAAAATGCAGCATAAATTATTTCATTTTAGTTTTCCAGCTTATAACGATAGCTGGAAAATGTTGACTATTAGCAATACTTACTCGGTTTATTAAAATTTACTGCTAAATTTAGAAGAATTTCTATGTTGGCAGCACCAATTATAGCCCACAATACAGTGACAGTGACGTCTTCGATAGTGGGATGTTGTTATTTCTTTTTCGTTTATGACATCGCCATGTCCACATATAGATTACATTTTTGTGTCCTTACTTTCAGGTTTACAGAAAAGAAATTGCTTGTAAGATTGAACTTCACGTGGAAAACTCTATTCAATTATTAATATTTCTATGAGTTAACTTACAACTATCTAGCAATGTTTAAGGGTCAAACAGTGCGTCATATGTGCAATTCATATTTTCTTGCGTTTTTTGCCCATAGTTTTTATTTCATGAACTTGCGATGAGTGATTTCATTGTAAACATAAGAAGAGTTTAATTCCGCACGCTGTCTTCGAGTTAGAGGCATATACGGACTTGATGTTATTTAAAAAAGTCAATGGTTCAACTTCAACTTCAACTTTTTCTTCTTGGCTTCTGCGGTGTTGCCACAATTTTGCCAGTGTCTGGTATCAGTATATTTTTCATCTGGCGCATATTGTCCGGTGTTGACTGTGTTTGCAGTTACTTTTTTATTTTTTTATTACTATTATTTTGTTAGTGGTTAGGTTAGTATTATTATTTTTTATCTAGACAAAGGGACAAATACAAAACGTCACATCACATAAAGTATACACGTTAGATATATACAAAAACACCAATAAAAAGCAAGATTCAAAGATTAATCTTATTAATTTTGATAAATTTACTAAGGATATACATAAAAGGAGAAAACACTAGGGGGAGGAGGTTGGAGAAGTTAATAGGGAGTGGAAGATCTTTCGGGATCATGTCATAAAGGGAGCCGCGATATCTAGGACATTCGAAAAAAATGTGATTGGTTGTACCTTCAGCTAGCCCACACTCACAGAGTGAGTGGTCACGGACTCTTATTTTCATAAGGAGCACCGGGGTGCAAGCGAAACCCAGCCGCAGGCGGCAAATAGTTGAAGTGACTTGCTTGTCAATTTTTTTAAATTTGAAAAACCACGGTTTTGGGGGGACTGTTGGTTGAATTTGGCCATAAAATTTGCCAGTGATGTTTTTAGATCTCTGCCAGGCTGCATTCCAATTATCAAGTAGTTGAGGTTGGCACATAGCAGAAAGGTTATGTGAATAGACTCGAAAATGATCTTTGTTACCGGAAATAGTGGCTTGCTTCGCATAATAGTCCGCATTTTCATTACCTGGGATGCCTGAATGACCAGGTATCCAAGCTAGTACTATCTGTAAACCTAGGTTATGTGATTTTAAAAGTTCTTCTTTAATTTTGAGTATTACTGGGTATTTATTTTTAGTTTTAAACTGGTTGGCCAGAATAGCTTGAAGAGAACTTCTAGAATCAGACAAAATAATGCATTTGCTAATAGCATGGGAGGTAACATACTGTATTGCTTCGAGTATGGCAATTGCTTCTCCGGTAAAAACTGAAGCTTGTGGTGGACACTTGTTGCTTAAAATTATGTTATAATGAGGGATCCAAACTGCAGCTCCTACGTCACCATCTTGATGCAATTTGGAGGCGTCGGTGAATACTGTTAGCCAGTCTTTCCACTTGGTGTCAATGATCTCACGGAAAGTTTTACATGGTTCTACTGAGTCTTTGTCAATGGTTACTTTTGACATCAAAAGGTTACTTTTTTTTCTATTTTAGGTGACTTTTGACTTAATTCGGCTGGCAACACTGTCGAGATCACAGTTTCTTCTTTCTTCATCCAATGCAATTCCAAACAATCGGTGTTTTAGTTCGGTTACGTTGTTGGGTGGATTTCAATGATTTTCTACCTGTTTTCTTGAAAAAGTGAGGGCTTCATCGCCCCATCCTCCATAAAACATGGTTTCCGGTCCAAGCTTCTACATTTATGGTGGCGGAAGATGGCGGGAAGTGGATATTAGCGACGGGCGTGTGGAAGGTTGGGGTCGCGCAAAATTTGTTTACGCAAAACGCGGGAAAGTTAATTTAGCGAAGACAAAATCTGTGCTGGCGGCGTTACGGGATCTCAAAGTTGGCAAAAAGAGTTCCATTAAGGACGGCGCACATTTGCCACACAAAAAGTATGCTCTCTTTATTTAAAAAAAAACTTACTGTTTGTAATTCTTATCAACTGAACAATGTTGCAGAGAAGACAATCCCTTCGTTTCATATACCTACAGTTGCATAAAAGTATTTTATGTATGTCTACTCCAATGTCAACTATAGTGAACAACGACTTCTTTTGTCTCCTATCTTTAATTTCCTGCTAGAGATCTATCATGATTACTGCTATGTTATTTCTTTTTAGCGTGGCATCTATAGAAAAGAAAGGACGGTATCCAGAGACAAGCAAGTGTGATGATTCTCTCTATTTTCATCGGCCCAATAATAATAGGTAAACCATTTAATTAATAGACTATAAAACTGACCCCAAACTAACCAAAGCTTGTACTATGGAAGGCAGATAACTGATAGAATACTTAAATACTTTTGTATCTTTTTTTTGTTTGTTTTTGTTTTTTTTTTTTTGTTAGAAACTTTTTAGTTCATAAGGTTTTCTTGTTCTCTGTACTTTTTTCTGTTTATGGTGTGCACAATAAAGAAGAAAATTCAAGTGTTTTATCTATCTATCTATACTATTATAAAGAGGAAATAAAACAAATATCCTAAGACATTACACACAGCGTCATCTGACCCCAAACTAACCAAAGCTTGTACTATGGGAGTCAGATAACTGATATAGTACTTAAATACTTTTTTTTCTTTTTTTTTGTAAACACATACAGTACACCCAGACACAGAACAAGCATTTGTTTTATATGACATAATGCTTGTCCTGGGTGGGAATCCAACCCACACCCTACAGCTCTTGAAGCAGACATGCTACCAATGAGCCAACAAAGATTTGATTGTTTGTTTGTATTGAATAGGCAGTGAAACTACTGGACCGATTTCAAAATTTCTCTCACCGTTGGGAAGCTACACTATGTCCGGGTGACATAGGCTACTTTTTATTCCTAACTGATCCAAGAGCTGAAGGGAGTGAGTTCGATGCCCTCCCAGGATAAACATTTTGTGCTATCAGTTATGTGGCTTCCATAGTACAAGCTTTGCTTAGTTTGGGGTCAGATGGCTCTGTGTTTAATGTCCTATGATATTTATTTTATTTATTTATTGATAACATCAGTTACAAGTCAATCTATACTAATATTATAATGAAGAACCAAATTGAGACAACTTGAAATTTCACAACGCTTAATTTTTAAAGTCATGATTAGAAAACCATTTCGATATCCTACTGTTCAACTACGCAGATTGTCGAGTCCTCACAGTTCGTCAATTATTTATACTGCAAACAATCCTGCGACAGCATTCATCACTTCACTACAGCCCTGATCTTATAAATGAAATTAGGAGGTCAGACCGAGTTTGCACCCTAGAAAAACCTAATACAGCATTTTACAGTCTATTTTATCCCTGTATGGCACCATCATTGTATAATCGTCTAAATAGAAAACTTAATATCCATCCCAGCACCAAGTATAAAACAAAAGTAAATATTACACATTGGCTGCTGAATCTAAGCTATAATGCCACTGAAGAATTACTAACAATTTAAAAAAAAAAAAAAAAAAACAGAATTCTTATATTCACACAAACATACACACATGTACAACCAAATCTGAGTCGCTCTGCATGGTTTGCCGGTGCAGATATGAGTAGGGCGGATCTTGTAACGGCCATGAGGCTTCGGTCCGGTCACATTCCGCTCAATAGATTCCTTTACAAGTCCGATACGCCAAACTGCACGAAGTGCGGGGTGGTCGAAGACGCATTTCATGTCATAGCGGAGTGTGTCCGGACCGAGGCTGAGCGATATGATTTTTTGGCAAAAACTAATATTAACCTGAAGGATGTAGGGTGGTGTAGCAGTGTGCTGGCTAATCCCTTATCGGAAGAGGCCAGAATACTGTTCCGCATCACCAGTATTTATAATAAGCGTAGGAAATAAGAAAATTTTGTTATAGACCAATGAGGGTGGCATAGTCAGGTTTGACTAAACCCTCTATAAAAAAAATAAAGATTAAAAAAAAAAAAACAAACATACACACACACACTCATTATATATGTACCCACACACACAGACACACATCCACACACATACCTACACTCACATAACATACTCGTACATATTTAAACAATAAAGTAGTCTTACTTGCAAAATTAATATTTTTCTCTTAATAATTCATTTAGTCTGCTCAGTCTTATAGTTCTAATAAAATAATTATAAAGATAAAACGATGTCTCAGTTCAGGTCATTAGACCTTTCAGACACCGTTATGTGTGGGTAAATGTAACCTTTTAAGATCACTGGAATATAACTAGTTGTGACCAGCATAGTGTGACCTGTCTTCCCATGGCACGCTTTCCGCGGGCTAGCGCTTCGTCCCCGTAACACAAGCAGTCTGCTTAGTTCGGAGGCGGAGCGGCGCTCCGAGGTCGCGGCGATGGGAGGAGGGGCAATTCCTTGTAAATGCTGGTTACAATACTTTATACCATACATTATACTTTACTAGCGACCCGCCCCGGCTTCGCACGGGTGCAAAATTCGAAAAAAAGTAGTCGCGAAAATATTCAAAGAAATTATGTGCTGTAAATGGCCATATAAATCTATGTTAAATCAACAATCTATTTATGGTATTTAATTAAATAAGGAATAATGCTGTAGTGCTTAAAATCGCTTCGAAAATTAGCTATTATTTGCCGTAAAAAGTAAATGACAAAAAATGGTTTTGTGGGATATCGATAAGAGATAGAGATATACCATCGCGGACTTTTCTGTAGACCTTTTCAAGGTGTACAATACTTAGTAATACTTTTTTTATAAATCCTGTAAGGTTAAGCCTGCGTACGCAATGTAAGCGGCAAGAAATGTAAGAATTTACGACACCACATTAGAAACCCTGAAAATAACAGTATTTCTCCATTATTTAATAGATGTTATTAAGTAAATACATAAAAACCTTCCTCTTGAATCACTCTACCTATTACAAAAAACCGCATCAAAATCCGTTGCGTAATTTTAAAGATTTAAGCATACAGACAAACAAACAGACAAAAATAGCGACTTTGTTTTATACTATGTAGTGATGCATATTATGTGTGGTTGTTGCCTACACAACATTTACTCTTTTAAAAATAAATAATTTTTTTTTTTTTTTTGAAGAAAGATTTGTATGTTTGTGATGAATAAACTCAAAAACTACTGAAGCGATTAAAAAAATTCTTTCACCGGGGAAGCTACACTATCCCCGGGAACGGAAACTACGCGGGAGAAACCGCGAGGCGTCTGCTAGTAAATTTTTTTTTTGTTTCTTTATTGCAACCTAACTAAAAACTTATGAGACGAACGAGACGCTCTCCTGATGGTAGGAGATAACGCCTGCCCATGACCATCGCAGTGATACACAGAACTTAACGTAACAAAACAAAGTCCAGGGCATCGCTGCTTTGGCGCTCATTACTTTGAGACTTTTGATAGAGTTAGTCTCAACAGCCCAGTAATTTCGCTAGCTGCAGTAACCCTTTAAACCGGTACACAGTAATGCTTACACTACTGCTTAGCGGCAGAATAACTGGTACTGCGGTGGTACCTGCCTAGACATCCTCCTGCTAAGGAGATCTACAACCAAGTAGTTGTGTCTTATTTAATAAACTTCAGGCATGCTTGGTATACACCCATTCACCCAATGGCATATGATCCACATCAATGCAGGGTATGTTTAGGTGACTATCTTAGTAGGTCTTGCGGAACTACTCTTTTGACCCTCCTGAAAGGTTTTGTTTAATTAAATAATAAAAAAAATAATTAAATTACAATTTAAATAAATAAATAAACTATACTGTTATAAAGAGGAAAGATTTAATTGTTTATTACGCTCCGAAACTACTGGACCGATTTAAAAAAATGTTGCACCGTTGGGAAGCTACACTATCCCAGGGTGGCATAGGCTACTTTTTATCCCTGTATTTCCACGGGAACGGGAACTACCTAAATTGTAGCGATGATAGCTCAGTGGTTAGCGCGGTAGGTTCGCATGCGTGGGTTCAAACCCCAACAATGAGCTTGAGCTGCCGGTGAAGGAAAACATCGTGAGGAAACCATAGCATGGTAGTAGCGCACTCTCTAGTACTCGGCTGGCTAGCTACCACCCTCAAGTTGAAAATCTGCCGCCAAGCATCTAACGGTGTGTTCCGGCAGCCTCACTTGAGAGCCAGTTCCATTCTAGGCAAGGTGTGCTTTACCATCTTCGACCACACCTTCACTTAACATCAGGTGAGCTGTGGTCAAACAACTAGCCTGTCAACCAAAAAAAAAAAAAAAAAAAAAAAAAAAACGCGGGTTAAACCGCGAGACGTCCGCTAGTTTAATATAAAAACAAAATGAATCCCGTCATGTCATCGAACCTACTTTTCAACTGCTGTGTGAACTATAATGTAGTAGGTACTTTAATTGAGTTAGCTTAGTCAATAAAAAACTTGAGACCTTGCACAGAGCAGAATAACTACAACAAAGAACAAATAATTTTTTTTTTTTTATAATTTGCCCCTTCGGGCAGGCTAAAGCTATAAAGCCATACTGCCTTGTCTTAAGTGTTATTTCTGCTGTATCTTAGCTATAGTTATCGTCAAAGTCGTCTTAGTCAAGTCCAGTTCGTGTCAGTTAATTCCAGTCATGCTTTAGTAAAGTAGTGGCGACTTTACTATAAAGCTTCGATGGAGTTTTGGAAGCAACACGAAAACTCATGTTTCACCACATTATATCATTTTCCCACACTCGCGCTTGTAATTCGGCATTTTATGAATAAAACACCACCATTTTTATGCATAAACACTCGACAAAACACTAGTTTTGGAAAAAAATACAACGGAGCGACACGACTCTTCCCGCGTTCCCGCCAAAACTCCAAGAACAAATAATATCCAAATGCAGACATGATTGGAAATGCACCAACGGAAACCCATATGATGCTTAGGACTTATGTTTTTTTTTTTTTTGGTGGATGGAAAATTTTTTCATCTGCATAATAAAATTAGAATTAAAGAAAATGTCAATCAAATTAATTTGTTACAATATCTAATATGTATCGATGATAGCCCAGTGGTTAGCGCGGTCGGTTCGCATGCCGAAGGGCGTGGGTTCAAACCCCATCAATGAGCTTGAGCTGCCGGTGAAGGAAAACATCGTGAGGAAACCATAGCATGGTGGTACGGTACTTTCTAGTACTCGGCTGGCTAGCTACCACCCTCAAGTTGAAAATCTGCCGCCAAGCATCTAACGGTGTATTCCGGTAGCCTCACTTGAGAGCCAGTTCCATTCCAGACTAGGTGTGCTTTACCATCTTCGACCACACCTTCACTTAACATCAGGTGAGCTGTGGTCAAACACCTAGCCTGTCAACCATTAAAAAATAAAAAAAAAAAAAAAAAATCAGTATGCCATTAGTAAACATGTATGATGAATGGCTCCTTTATTTTATTCATAATAGGTTTGCGTTTGATCACACTCTGCCTGATGTTAAGTAGTAGTGTGGTCTAAGATGGAGCATGTTTACCAAGAAGAAACCTATTTGCTTTATATTTAAAGCCCCATATTGTACCTAACAGGCAACACAGACTGGCAGAGAGTTTCACAACTTCACTGCGCAAATGAAAGATGGAATGAAATCAAAACGCTTTTGCCTACACAAGTAAAACAAGTATTCTTTCAGTTATCTAGTTCTTAAAGTACAAGCTTTGCTTGGTTTGGGGTTAGGTAGCGTTTTGTAAAAATGTCTTACAATATTTATTTTATTATTCAAAGGAGTCTTGGTGGGATCAAATCAAATTTGTTTCTACCTATATGTATCTCCAACTCCCCTTAAATCTATGCCTAGTTCACAGATTCTAGGCAATGGGTTTTCATCCTTGCAACATGATGAACTGGCTTCCCTACACCATTTAATGATGAGAAGTTTCATTTCAAGTTTTCCATGTTGCAGGGTCCATCCATTCAAGATTGGCTCAAAACCAGTAGTAAAACCAGCCAAACAAAACATAGCAAAAGCAAGACAAGATGCAGCCATTCAAACGTCTCTTCCCTCACAGACTTTAACATTTCCTAATTATCATAAACAAAAATCGGACAAAAGGCGTGAAACTACAAGCTCCATTGAAAATTTACCGATTAAGGTACACACAACTGCCATAGTAAACTCCAGTCCAAACAAACTCATGACGCCGAACTTAAAAGAACGGAGGTTAGCTGACGATGGCTCACCTAAAAAGGTGCCAAGCTTAAAACTTCACAGGGCAGATTCTACTAAGTACAATCTGTACAAACGTCAAAGACGTAACAGCAGTGATTCTTTGGTATGGGTTGTATTGCCTAAGAATGAAGAGAATAATAAGAAAACACTAATTTACGATGGAAGTAAATATATACAACACGAACCTGATCAAATGACAGAAAAAAATCGTCGGGAAAGTACATGCTCTAACAGCAGTTGGGAATCACAACCACAGAATGATGTGGACAAATCAAAACTTGCATCTATCAATGCAATGAAAAAAGATTATGGAAAACCAAAAACATCAAGATCTTTTACCAGTCCAGGTGACAATAGCGTAATCCCGAATTCCCAATTACATTCGAAGTCAATATTGAATGCTGAACAAGCAAAGCCGGCAAGTCAAGATAAATTTAAAGAGCTAATTATTTGTGAGGAAGATGTTGAAGTATTACGTAATTATTTAGTGCATAATAGTACTAATTTTGATTTGCTGAAATTTGACGATGACGACGAATACAAAAGGCAGTTCTTTTACACAATTAATCCTCTAGTTAATGTAGAGAGATGCCCTAAAATCGCTGCTATGCTTCGCAAATATAGCCAAAGTGATTTATCTCTTAAAGATTTCGCATCACAGCTTGGTTTGACGTCCATTTCAGAGACAAGAGAACCACAGCGGTACAAAATAAGGAAGAGGAACACAAATAAAGCTGAAAAAATTCACTATGAATCTGACACAGTAAACGCACAAGAATTAAAGAATAGAGTTTACAAAGGTGGTGATGATGACAGATGTAAAAAATATTCAACTGACTCAGAAGCTGAGATCGATTTAGAAGAACTGAGAAGGAGATCATCTCGACGTGTTGTAGGACACACATCAAAAATAAACCTTAGAAAATCAGTGAGAGGAGTTAAAATAAACAGCAAAGCTGAAGTTTACTCTGATAGAGATTGTTCAGGACAACCTATAAGGAATACTGTACGTAATATTAGAAGGCGTAGTGCAGTTTTAGATCTTACGTATACAACTGATTCAGAAGGAAAAGAAGAGCCTAGCAAAAAAATCCAACAAATTAAAACAAGAAAAATAATTAATAGAAATCAAATAAATTCTGCAGATATTGCAAAACCTGAGGATGAAGATTCTGATTGGGGCGTAGAGGCTGATCAAAAAAGTAGTACGAGTACATGCACTTTGAATAATACAATATCCAAAGAAGAATCGGCAAAAATTACGAAAAAGGGAGAACAAAACAAAAAAAAAGTTAACACGAAACGAAATAACAAGCATATCTTTAAAAGACCTCGACAACGCAGGAAAAATGGTCAATATTTGGGATTTAAATCGGCAAAAAGAAGAAAAAGCACGAGTGATTCTATTGACGACAGCTCAGACGAGAAATCAGTGGAAGAAGTAACCAAGAAAGAGCAAAAAAGGAATAAAAGAAATGATACCAAAAAAAATATTGAATCTACTGAAATCTCAAACATCGAAACCGAAAAAGCTCGAAAACCCAACCAAAATGGTCGATTTTCTGAAGTGTATCCGAATAAAGAAAGGAAAGTGAAAAAAAGTGATAACAGCTACGACAGTTCAGACGAAAAATCAAATGGAGAAGTAAGCAAGAGAGACCGACACAGTAAAAGAAATACCAAACAGACAGATAACACAACTGATTCTGATGAAGAAAATTTCGTCAAAACTACTAAAATCTCAAATACCCCGAAAAATCGTGACAGAAAAGACGAAACAAAAAGTAAAAAAGATAACAATGCAGAAGCGGGAACAGCAAAAAAGTCATTTAAGAAAGAGGTAAACAAGCACAATATAAACAAAACCGCAAAACAAACACTCAATCGGTGCAGTTCTGATGAAGAAATTGTCAACGAAAGCCCTGAAAACTCAAGACCACATTTTAATCGCACCATAAAAGGAAAGAAAAATGTAATCCAGTCTAGCATCGATAGTTCCGATGAAGAAAATAATACATTTGAAACAGTCCAAACTAGAAATCAAAAAAATAATTGGAATACCAGTAAAAATAAAAGTGCAGAATCAAATGTTGAAAAATTTAAACTAAAGTCGAAAATAATAAGACTTAACGATACTAATGGCGCATCAAAAATTGAATCGCAAATAGGAGTCAAAAACGAAAGAAAAAATAAGTTAAATGACATCAAAAGAAATATAAATGATCAAAACAATAATATGACAGACTCTAATGACGAAAATTCAGATGTAGAAGAGCATAGAAGAGAAACTGGAAGAAAGGAAACTACACACAAAGTAAGAAATGCAAAAAATGCTGAAAATTATACAAAAGAGAAACAAGTTATTAAGAAGAATATTGACAGTGTTAGTACTGAAACTTTACATTTGAGTGACACAGTCAAAGATCATGTGTTTACAAAACCTGTCATCGGAGAAGTTAAATCACTAGCTGTCATACCGAGACAATTGACGGGAGGGTATGTATTTTCTTTTGCGTTTTTGGCATCGTAATATGTGCATTATCCAATGTCAAGTATGTATTTGGATATTTTCACGGATAACATGTAAAATCAAGTTAATTATAGCGATGATAGCTCAGTGGTTAGCGCGGTCGGTTCGCATGCCGAAGGGCGTGGGTTCAAATCCCAAAAATGAGCTTGAGCTGCCGGTGAAGGAAAACATCGTGAGGAAACCATAGCATGGTGGTAGCGTACTTTAGTACTCGGCTGGCTAGCTACCACACGAGAGTTGAAAATCTGCCGCCAAGCACGCCTCCTAGGTGTGCTTTACCATTTTCGACTACCTTCCCTTAACACGCAAACACCTAACCTGTAAAACAAAAAAAAGAAGCTCAAGCTGATTGTTGGGGTTTGAACCCACGCCCTTCGGCATGTGAACCTGCCGCGCTAACCACTGAGCTATCATCGCTACAAAAATATCATATATCATAGGACTATACACACAGTGTATAACACACGTATAATACATACAGAACACCCAGACACAGAACAAACATTTGTTAATTTACAAAATGTTTGCCCTGAGTGGGAATCGAACCCAATAAAAAAATCTATGTTGTGCATGTAACAAAGTTTGTTTATTTTATGACAGGACTGCATCATCAGTATCATCAGTACAGCGCGTGGAGTATTCTAACCTGGAAGACCACGCCATAGTGACCTGGATCAGCCTGGGGGGTCGTGCCCAGTGTGTCAATGGGAATCATATATGGAGAGAGTTGCAAGACCAATATTACAGTATATCAGGACAATGTAAGTAGAACGGAATAAGCCGGGGCGGGTCGCTAGTCTCTACATAGTATAAAACAAAGTCGCTTCCCGCCGTCTGTACGCTTAGATCTTTTAAACTACGCAACGGATTTTAATGCGGTTTCCATCAATAGACAGAGTGATTCAAGAGGCAGGTTTATATGTATAATACATGCATATGCACCACATTAGTATCTACATTGCACCCGTGCGAAGCTGGGGCGGGTCGCTAGTCTCTACATAGTATAAAACAAAGTCGCTTCCCGCCGTCTGTACGCTTAGATCTTTTAAACTTTGCAACAGATTTTAGTTAAAAATTCAGTTATTGCATAAATATGGGTATTCAAATAAATAGATGGAAAGGACCTCCATATTTGATTTTAACGACTTGAAGACACCCAGATTATATCCAATGGGGAACACCCACTCAGGCAGCAAAAAGTAGTGAGCACCAAAGCAGCGATGCCCTGGACTTTGTTTTGTTACTCAGAGTTCTGTGTATCGCTGCAATGGTCATGGACAGGCGTTATCTCTTACCATCAGGAGAGCGTCTCGTCCGTCTCATTATTTTTTATATAAAAAAAAGCACTCCGAAATGAATCCTATAAAAATCGATAATCTAGCAACTTTGCGACGACGTTCTAATGAAGGTAATATTATTTCAGACCGCACGTGGCATTCGCTGCGAAATCGCTATTTACGTTATATCCTGCCACGCCTCGGGGAGTTGGCATTGAACCAGAGTTTGATAACAAGACTACGCGCTGCCGCAGCCACTGGTAAGTTCATTCTCGCCCCAGTAGCTTTCAGTCCGCTCCCGTTTCGCTTTCGTCCCGCTCCTATGTAACTTTCGTCCCGGTTCCATATAGCTTTTCCCACGCTCCCTTATCGCTTTCGCCCCGCTCCCGTAACGCGTTCATCCCGCTTCCAAGACAACTCAGTATGGAAAATTTCATAAAAAATTAAGGACTGTATTTTTAATGTAAATGTAATGAGACGAACGAAACGCTCGCCTGATGGTAAGATCTGTTCATGACCATTGCAGCGATACACAGACCTTTGAGTAGTAAAACAAAGCCCAGGGCATCGCTGCTTTATAGCTCATTACTTTAATACTTAGTCTCAATGGTCCTATAATTTTGCTAGCTAATTTCACTTGAAACGAGTGGGTTTTAATTCGTTTGGTTTTGTTCAAAGGGAAACTCAAGTCTCGTAAGGATTCGTCTCGCCGTAATTCAATATTTGGTGCCCCACCTATCCCAGGAGCCCTGTCTCGACAGCCACGCGCCGTTCGTAGCTCGAGCACCGAAATGGAGCCCCCAATGAAAAAACACAAATCAGACCATACCAGGAAATGTAAGTTGAAACATTTACAGATTGGAACGTTTTGAAAATGATATGTAAAAGTAATTTGACGAACGGAACACTCAATTGATGGTAAGAGATGATATCTATGTCCTTTGCAGCGAGGGTGTACTGTATGTATTATAAGTATGTATTTACAAAAAATAGTATTTAAGTATTCTTTTAGTTATCTGACTTCCATAGTACAAGCTTTAATTAGTTTGGGGTCAGATGGCGCTGTGTGTAATGTCCAACGACATTTATGACCATTGCAGAGATACACAGAACATTGAGTAATAAAACAACGTCCAGGGCATCACTGCCTTGGCGCTCATTACTTTGAGACTTTGTTGGTTAGTCTCAACAGCCCAGTAATTTCGCTAGCTGCAGTACCCTTCGAACCGCAACACAGTAATGTTTATACACTACTGCTGAGCGGCAGAATAACTGGTACTGCGGTGGTACCTACCTAGACGACCTCCTGCTAAGGAGATCTACCACCAAGTATATTTGTATATTTGTAGTACCCCTGGTATTGCAGATATCTATAGGCGACGGTGATTGCTTAACATCAGGCAACCCGTCAGCTTGATTGCCACCTGTGGCATAAAAAAAAAAAAGTGTAAGAGATTTTATAAAATATTTGACAGCAAATGGGTTGCAAATTCTAGGTAAAGAAAGGGGCTTGACCCAGCAACGTGATTGACCCGCCATCAGCACGGGGATACCATGCCCAAACTGTATTCTAACGTAGATTTCTATTTTTATAAGTGTCCAAACTATTATCCCGATGGAAGAAGAAATAATGAAACTTTCCCCCCCCAACTATCCCTCCCGAAACCTGTTCATCTGAAGTTATTGTGAGTTTAAACCTTATACGCAACTGAAGGTTTGCTTTTTTTTAATTGACTGTTCAAGGTTTAGTTTATTTCCGCTGTTTATTTCCGCTGTCGTTTCAGTTACAACAGTGATGAGGATTTAAATTTAACTAACTTGACAATAATTTTAAAAGACTTATCCGAAACTTTACTTAGTATCTAAAACTAAAATTTGACATCAACTTAATTTAAATAACCACTAGTCTTTATATTTCCTCTACTCGCTGCAGTAACCAGTTGCCGAAACGCGTGTCGCCACTACACGAGGCATCCTCGGGACGTGTTGACTCTTCGAGCGCTTGTCTGAGACTGAGCTTTTTTTAATTTTTGACCATTGCTCACCTGATATTAAGTGACGGTGTTGTCGAAGATAAACACACTTAGCCTGGAATGAAACTGATTCAAGTGAGGCTCTCACACAAGACTCTGTTAGATGCTTGGCGACAGATTTTCAACTTGTTGAATCTAGCCAACTGAGTATTATATACTCTGTCCATTATGTTAACCGCTTTTTGACAGCTCATACAAAGTTGACGACATAACTTTGTACAGCGTCCAGCGAAATAAATATCACACAAATAAATACGTTTAATCTAGCATTACCTCTTTACAAGGCTGCGTTAACTTGATAACATTTTTTTATTAAACCTTGTAAAGAGGTAATAATGCTAGATTTAACTAAATTGTGTGACATTTATTTCGCTGCACTCTGTACAAAGTTATGTCGTCAACTTTGTATGAGCTGTCAAAAATCGGTTAACTTAATACACAAAGTATAGTACTCAGCTGGCTAGCTACAAGTCGTAAATCTGTCGCTAAGCATCTAACGGTGTGTTCCGGCTGCCTTGTTTGAGAGCCTCACTTGGGATTATAGAGAGTACTCTATTACCTTGGTGGTACAAAAGTAATAACTTGAAAAGTACTATTTTTTTTTTATTTCAGCGCCTTCGCCAGTTCCGAAAGTGCTTCGATCATCATTGCACTCGTCTCCTAAGAAAGCCGATCGTTCGCTACGTTACTCACAGATAACTCGACAATTCGCAGCGAAATACAACGCGTCGACATCATCCTCGTCAATAACTTCATCCGATAGAAGTCCTAGAAAAAGATCGCTGAGCTCCAAAAACTTGCTACAGACTAAAAACGCTACCAAAAGTTCGCTGGAAACTAAAAAGTCAGACAAAAACGTACCAGAGACTAAAATAGAGGAAAAATCGCTTGAAACCAAAAGCACTACGAAAACCTTCTCGGATAATAAAAAATCTTTGTCGTTGATCAGAACTTCGTTCAACACATCGCTTCCTAATTCGGAAAGAAAGACCAGGGGGTCGCCTACGGGAAAATCATCAACGCCTACAGAATTTCCGAACGAATCGCGCAGAAAATCGCTAAGAAATAAGTCGCCAGCGCAAAAGGCGAACGAAAAATCCCCAGCGGAAGGGCGCATGAGAACAAGACGACTTTTCAACCCAAACACCATGATTTAGAAAAGTTTTCGAGATACTAAAAACTGACAAAAGCTCGCTGGAGACTAAAAATTTAGTCAAAAGCGTACTAGAGACTGAAATATAGAAAGAATTGCATGAAACTAAAAGCTCTTCGAAACACTTGTCAGGTACTAAAAAGTACTTGTTATCGACAAAAACACATCGTTTCTTCGTAAAGAGTCGCTTACGTTTAAATCGTATACGACTACAAAGTATCCGAACGGATTATGCAGAAAATCGCTAAAAACGCGAAAGGCGAACAAAAACATGATGACTTTTCAACTCAATTACTATGATTCTGTTTGCTTTATTTTGATTTTAATTTTCTTTAACTTTAATTTTCATATTAAGTAAGATCAATATTTCTGTATTTTTTTTTCAATTTCTTAATACCTCTATCGATAAGTTTACATTGTTATGAAAATATTCAAGTTTAAGTACGATTTTGATGAAACTCTTTTGCCAGTATTGTGTGTTCAAGGTATATATTTAGTTTATTATCGCTTAACAGTAGTTTTAATTAACGATTTCCATACAAATAAATTTTTGCCATTTATAGACAAATGGAGCATAATTTTACAGTGAAATCACAGCTACTGGCATTTATTTTGGTCATAAAAGGTAAATCACAATTGCTTGAATAAAACAGTAGGTAACGGTAGTCTTGGTGGTAGATCTCCTTAGCAGGAGGTCGTCTAGGTAGGTACCACCGCAGTACCAGTTATTCTGCCGCTAAGCAGTAGTGTGTAAGCATTACTGTGTTCCGGTTTGAAGGGTACTGCAGCTAGTGAAATTACTGGGCTGTTGAGACTAACTCTACCAAAAGTCTCAAAGTAATGAGCGCCAAAGCAGTGATGCCCTGGACTTTGTTTTGCTACTTAAAGTTTTTGTGTATCGCTGCAATGGTCATGGACAGGCGTTATCTCTTACCATCAGGAGAGCGTCTCGTTCGTCTCATTACTTTTTACATAAAAAAAGAAAAGAAAGTAGATTATTAATGTAAAATCAAATTTATGAATTTATGATTTTTGAACAAAACAGCAGATTATGCAAGTAATCTACTGTTTTATTCAAGCGATTGTGATTTACCGCAAATAAAGACCAAAATAAATGCTAGTAGCTGTGATTTCACTGTAAAATTATGCTCCATTTGTCCATAAAAGGGGAAAAAAATATTTGTATGGAAATCGAACCACCTTAAAACACATACTTTTTGCTGTAAATACATACTATACATACTTATAATAAAAAAAGTAAATTATAAGTAAAGTAGTATAAGTTAAAACCTTTGGTTATACTAGGGCAAAAGGTCATTGCACTCATCATTATGAAAATAATCACCTGTTGTCAAATGTCATTGACCTTAACAGCTGATTAAGTTATTCATAATGTTGAAACCATTATGAATAACTTTTAATAGTCATCCAAGTATGGAATCGCGAAAACCATTAGCTGTAATCGTGTGTAACTCAGATCAGAACCGGTTCAAATATTCAGATCGCGTAGGTTTGAACCGTTGAGCTGCAGCTCAACTGCAGATCAAGCAGCTCAAATCGTGGCTTGCGGCTCATCGAGTCATCGTTGTCGCGCACCCGACCGCAGCTAATCGAACTGAATTGCGAACCGAACCGAAATTGAAACGTGAACCGAACGGAGCCGATGCGACGCGATCTGTTTTTTGAAGCAGTGTGACCTGAACAGAATGACGAACGAAACAGAATGACTTAGAAAGGGAAGGAGAGCATATTTACCACGAATCTTACAATTCCCGGGATAAACAAGATAATAATTATGTTAATCCAGATAATAAACTATTTATATGCAATTTATTTTGCAAATCCTTTCATTTGTTTTAGCATGATTGATTAACAAATATCCATACATACAAACTTAGGCAATTATAATATTAATCGGGAAACAAAAAAAAAAAAAAAAATTAATTTCAAAATATTTTTTATCAGTAGATTTCCCGAAAAATTGAGAACATTTCCAACGTTGTTGAGCTGAAACTATAAACCAACTATATGAGCTGTATATTCTAGCGCTGCATAAGGTCTAGTTTACTTCGCTATTGACTAAATGACTCCCTCGAGTTAGTACGTGAACTGATCTGAAATGACCTGTTGAGCCGGTTCAAGTTTTCAGCTCAAGGGTTGAGCTGCGAGCCGCGGCGTGACTCAAGTAAATCTGTTGAGTTACCCATGGCTATTTAGCTGTTAAGATCAATGACATTTGACAGCTGATTTTTTTTTTCATAATGAGAACTCTTTTTTGGCTTGTAAGAGATAACAACTATCCATGACCATTGCAGCGATACACAGACCTTTGGGTAACAAAACAAAGTCCAGGGCATCGCTGCTTTGTCACTCGTTACCTTGATACTTTCGATGGTTAGTCTCAACAGCTCTACAATGCCCATCACAGTAAATCACTTGGTGGTAGATCTCCTTAGCATTTCTTCCTTCGTCTCGAGTGAAAAGCATCTTCGACCACTCCGTCTCTTAACATCAGATGAGCTATGGTCAAACACCTAGCTTGTCAAAGATACAATGAAAAATATTGACAAAATTGTGTCCATTGTAAATGTTTTTCAAATTTGCGATACAGTGATTTCCTTCCGCTGTAGGAGTCTCTCTAAGTTATAAAAGTTTCATCAAAATCGTAGACGGACTTTTGAAAATGTTTATTAGGTTTTTGTAATAAAGTACTTTGAAAATTATCGATTTTCAAGTAACAGTTAATTGATGTGACATATCTTATTATTAATTAGTTTTTAAATAAAAATTTAATTAAGGTTGATTCGCAGCTGACTTGGTTTCAGTCCAAACTGGCATGGATAGATAAATAATTAATTTTTTACTTGCAGGATGGATATAATACTACTTTTTTCCTACTGTCATAGTTCTTTGACAGCCCTGTTGGTTCATTGGTAGTATGCCAAGCATCTAACGGTGTGTTCCGGCAGCCTCACTTGAGAGCCAGTTCCATTCCATCCCCCCCCCCCCCCTATCTAGTGTGTCACACATTTAGACATTTATGAAATTAAAACAGCAGCGTTCCAAAATTATTTTTATTTCCATTTAAATTCTTTAGTAGGTATGTAGTATGATATACAACATTATATTGCGAAAACATGCGATGTCAAAATTCGGGACCCCCTCCGCGCTTTTTGTCACAATTCGTCGATCCCTCCCTCCCCCTTAACGTGTGACGTAATTTAAGGATAGCCCTTTACCTGTTAACTACATACATATAACGTAGAAAACAGCTGTAAATATATTTAAACGTCATTGTAGGCCCAGTGCGTGAATCGACCATAAAACTTTGTTTTGTTGTTTTGTTTCCTATGTTTTTTTTTTCTAAACAAAAATTATGTAAAGCGGAACGTTTATTCACGTTTATGTGTCTGTCAGTAAACACTAGTGGTCTTTCATTTACTCTGTTCTAATGTAGGCTGCTGTGCAGAAGATATAAAGTTTATTTTACATTTGCGTATGTTTTTTATTTTCGTACCAACATTGGCACGCCCAGAGCATCACTATCAGTGTTAACATCCTAAAGCCAGGCAGCTATCGTACTAGGGCCGTAAAATTATCGTATCCATCAGGATAATGACAAATCATATGAAACGTAACATTATGTTGCAAATGCTTTATAGTCTATATCCTGAAAATTTCTGTATTTAAGTTAAAAAAACATTTGCAAATTTAATGTTCGACGTATGGTACATTATCGGAATAACGATATCGATAGCTGATTGGCATACGTGACACTAGCGACCAATGAAATGATTGAGACATGAAGTGGCAGCATATGCTAAGAACATTTGTCATGGAAAACATGTTTCGCATGTATATGCTCAAAACTTAACCAGTTTTCATATGCTTTATACATGCTGCGTAGAGTAGCTAATGAGAGAACATTATTAAGTGCCTATCACGCTTTCGTTGGTTCTACACTAAAATATGGGGTTCTTGCTTGGGCGAACTCTACCGAAAAACAATCCGCTCTCATAGCTCAAAAAAAGTGCATTCGAGCAATTTGCGGGTTAAAGCGCCGAGATTCCTGCAAGCCGTTTTAAAAAAAATTAAAACTTTTAACTTTACCTTCGATATATATCTACGAATCGGCCTTAGTTGTAAAGACAAACTTAGGCATGTATGAAACTGTACACAGTAAGCGACATGACGGCAGACTGCGTGAGCTGGGCCGCAGCACTGCCCTGTACAGCAACAGCACCTTTGCGATGAGACGCACTATTTATAATAAGTTACCACAAGCTCTAAAAGATGTAGAAAATATTGACATTTTTAAATTTAGACTAAAGAAGCTCTTAATCGATAAAGTGTATTATTCTATAAGTGAGTTTTTAAATGACAAAATTAAATACAATTAATTACAATTTTTTTTATAATGATATTGACATAATTAATTAATTAGACCTAAGTTTTCATAAATATTTGCATGCCATGGTGCTAGAGCATGGTGATTCTATAAAACCTGTGACTTTTATCTCTGTAACCCATGTCTCTGCAAAATAAAGAATTTGAATTTGAATTGAACAAAATGATGGCACCGACAGCAAAAAAACTATCATATTTGTTACTAGCGGACGCCTCGCGGTTTCACCCGTGTAGTTCCCGTGGGAATACAGGAATAAAAAGTAACCTATGACACCCGGAGATATAGCTTCCCAACGGTGAAAGAATTTTTGAAATCTGTCCTGTAGTTTCGGAGCCTATTCAGTACAAACTATCAAATCTTTCCTCTTTATAATAGTATAGGCTGGCGGTGTAATTCTCGAATTTTGCATCATGATAGAAATTGCAATCTACGTACGATAGTGGTGTACCATCGTACGTAGTTATGAAATTATCGTACATGTACGATATTTTTAACGTTCTGTTCCGAACGCTGATCACAATCACAAACGATTCTGCACGCTTCACTAGGTGGCGCTTTTGTACTAAATCATTCAACTGGAAGGCAAGAAGCTGGGGTTCTTTTTGTGGCAGTTTTTTTTATGGCAACACAGATGTCGGGAAAGTTTTTTAGAACATCTTTTAACAATGTATTTCGCTTTTTTAACCACCGCACTTTTTGTTGCAAAAAAGCAATTTTCTTCTTTGCAGTAGTTCTTAGTAATTGATGTTTCCTCAGTTCTTTTCTCAATTGGTGTTCTTCATGACTGTCAAATATGGATGAATCCAATTTCGAATCATTAATGTCGTCAAGATTATCATCTTCACATTTTATATCTCCAGATGGCAAAGCTTCTTTACTTTTTGATTTTTCGAAAATAATATCTGAAGGTTTTAGCTCCAATACTGGTTTTGCTCGTGTGTTCAGACAACGATGACCCTTTTTGCCTCTAAAATAAATGTCTTCTTTTTTGAAATGCTCTGAGCAGACGACGCAAAAATTCGATGCAGTCCATGTTGAATCTTTTCGATTTTCACGTACAATGGACACCCAATGTTTGCGTAAATGGATATCTACCGGAAATCTGAAATTATACGGTTAATACAATTTAGTACAAAATAGCAGCTATATTAATGCTGCAACTTTTTTTATCGCACCGCGTTGTAATTCTATTTAATGCGTATATTCCTAGCAAACTACTTGACTTTATATATTTTTTCATCATCATCAAGTCAATCCTCAGACGATAACATCATAGTTATTTTAAAAATATTGATTACATCTCAATTGAAAAAAGAAGCACTTTTTATTTTTAATATTATTAAAAATAGGGTCCAAGTTAAGAATAATGCAAGCGCTGTCAAACGTTTAAAAGAGGCTTTTTTCAGTCAAAAAAGTTTTTTTTTTTAATTTGAGTTGTAATCAATATTTTTAAGGTATTCATAACATACATTTATTCGAAATGATATAACAGAATTAGACTCGTGACTTTGGTGATATCAGAAAAATATTGTATCTGTAAGCGGAATTTCGCCAACTGTAATAGAATTACCATAAAGTTGAAGGAAATTGAATGAATACTAGCAGCACTGAACGAAGCCAGCTGACAGTGTTCAGGTTTTGTGTTCCAAGTTGTAAATAGTAAAGTAAAATAATAGACATTCGTCGAGATAAGAAAACTTACCTGTGAAAAGATGTTCCATCGTGGCTCTTTTGTTTTTGTGAACTGTTTTTGCAGCCCTTGAACACACAGTACGGCATAACTATTACAGAGAAATAAGGTAAAACTAACTGCACATTACACGTGTAGCCAACTCGTCGCTAAGTTGCATACTGAGCGCGAAAACGTATTACTCAGTTTAGTATTTACAAAACTTGCAGTCATTGTCGTAGTTCTGTGCATACTGCAGCGTCTGTTTATTTTCTTTTTCTTTATTTTTGCCGTCGTACTTTGTATATTTGCCTGTGTTGAGTGTTTTGAAAATTTTATGAAAAATCAAATTAAGAAAGTCCCAGTCAAAGTCACACAAAAATAAAGTCTTGATCGCACCCGGTCATGTCTTAGTAAAGTAGTGATGATTTTACTACACGCTTCGATGGAGTTTGTTCAGCATCTTGAAATATCGTGTAATTCGACAATTTATAGAAAATAAACTACAATTATTGTAAATAAACACGAAAGGACAAGTTTTGCAAAAAAATAAAATGCAGCAGCGTGACTTTTCCGCGTTCCCGCCAAAAACTCCGTTGTCGACGACATGACGACACAAGTTGGACCGAAGCTAAAAAAAAAAAATATTGGACCGACGCCTTTGAAATAAATGTCAATGTCAAATTAAATTAAAATTTAGACCGGATAGTCTATTGTGTATGTGTAGTTAAAATTTGTTTTGATAATTTCAATAAATCCACGTCTAAAATTGAAGAAAATACCACGAATCACTTATTTATCGCCATTCGTATACATTCCACACTTTCAATATTAGTTTTTTTTGTGTTTGTTTGATTAGGCATAACCTAAGTTTAGGGCGACTCTCGTGTAATTTTTGTAATTAATACGGAGTAATGGTTCGAGGTGTCGGTCGCGGAGGTAGAGGCATGCCAGGGCGAGGCGGCATGGGCGGCCGCCCTCCTTTTAATAGACCTAGGGTGATGATGCTGAGGCCTCCATTCGACTTGATATTGGCGGAGCCCGCTTTCCCTAGATGCAAGCCTGCACCTGACGATTCCGCGCTGACTCAGGTTAGAATACTATTTTAAATTTCCTCAATTACAAGACTTGTTTATATAAATTAAAAAGTACATGGCTTTTTCATGTTTCATTTTTGTTTCTATTCTGCTATTGACTGTTGTTCTACTATAAGATTTTGTTTATCGACTAATGGACTATTAAATATTCAGTGACTTGACCACCTTTTGTTTTTATGGTTTGATTTCCATACAAATAATTTTTGCCATTTATGGACAAATAGAGCATAATTTTAGAGTGAAATCACAGTTACTGGTACTAGTACTACTAAAATCATAAATTTTATTTTATGCTAATAATCTACTGTTTTATTTTATTTATTTACTGCTTGGGGTAGATATCTGGTACTGCGGTGGTAGTTACCTAGACGACTTCCTGCTAAGGAAGTCTACTACTAAGTAAATGTAATTAAAGATTAACCCACAAAAAAAATAATACATTTTCATTTCTTTCTTTCGATATTTATTTATTTATTTACTTATTTATTTATGTTATATTCAAGTTTTTTGGTTTCCCCAGATTTGTTTAGTTTGAAAGAAAGTAAGAAAGAAGAAAGAAAAAACGTTTGATTCTGTAACAAGCACAAAAACAAACAAACAGAGACAAAAGTTAAAAAATAGGGGCTCACCTCAGCATAATGCTGGTCATACTAAGTTTGGGGCTAGTTAGTGCTGTTTGCAATTTCCATCAATATTTGTTGTCCTGATAATAATTGCAATGAGATGTTTAGTTACTAATTCAAGTTTCACTCGCCAGGCCCTTTTAAAAAGGCATACTGAACTGTGCCCGACACCAGCAGAACAATCAGCTGTGCTCAGCCTGGTTACGAAACTACAGACTGTGTTGGACAACTTGGTGGTTGCTCCGGGAGACTTTGCTGCATGTGTGAGTATCTACACTGAAAGAAAGAAAAACATTTTATTCTGTAACAAAACAAACAGAGACAGACAGTTACAAAATAGGAGCTCACCTCATCACTGCATGTGTACTTTGTTATCTGAAGCATTCTTTATCCTTCTATTAACTTCTGCAGTCTTTCTCAAAGTGGGTGATAACACCCACTTGTGGGTGCTATAGGCCTGGTGTGGTGGTAAGGGGGCCAACAAAAAATGGGGGATGTTGGTTTAGGAGAGTGATGGCTGATTTGTAATTTCATCTACTTAATATTTTAAAATTCATTGAAATTAAAACTATTTACTACACAATATCGAATATTTAGTTTGTATTTTTGCCCTGTTTGATTGCTCTCACTGGTAAAAAAGGTCTTGTTTAGAATGTAAGTTTAAACTCCAGACCACACTAATATAGCACACTATAATTAAATTAATGAATGTCATTGTGGTTTTTAAGACGTGGTAAAATAAAAAAATATTGGGGCACTGAAAAATAATTGATTTTCAAAGTGGGCGGTAGATGTAATAAGTTTGAGAACCTCTGAACTAAAGGCTTGTCCTTTGCTGTCATGCTGTCTTTTGTAGCGATGATAGCTTAGTGGTTAGCGCGGTAGGTTCGTATGCCGAATGGCGTGGGTTCAAACCCCAACAATGAGCTTGAGCTGCCGGTGAAGGAAAACATCGTGAGGTAACCATAGCATGGTGGTAGGGTACTTTCTAGTACTCGGCTGGCTAGCTACCACACGAGAGTTGAAAATCTGCCGCCAAGCATCTAACGGTGTGTTCCGGCAGCCTCACTTGAGAGCCAGTTCCATTCCAGGCTAGGTGTGCTTTACCATCTTTGACCACACCGTCACTTAACATCAGGTGAGCTGTGGTCAAATATCTAGCCTGTCAATCATAAAACAACAAATAAAAAAAAACTATAATGTCTGCGGAAAAATTTTCAAATCACAATTCGGATGTAAAGTTTTTTTTTGTATTTATTTTATATTTTTTACTGATAGTAAACTTTATTTTATGAAACTAATTTGAATATTTTGGCTTTCTATGCCGTAGTTTAATTCTAATACGTTTTCAAACTTTTTATAGTTATGACGTCATGAGGTCGGCTGAATATGTAGAATATGCATTAGCTATGTAAAAAAAAAACGACGTAGATAAGTATGGAGGTTACAAGTATAACGGCAACCGTTAACTTGACATTGACAGATTTTGTTGAGGTTTGCCATTGTTTTTTTAGTCACTGAAAGAATCCTTATACAGCCGTCGACGTGACGTCATTAGAGGTTAATTGGAAGTCAAGTTTATTTTACGTATTTTATATAAAATAAACCCCGTCTCATAGTTTAAAGAGTTTTAAACGCGTGAAAATCATGTACAGGTATGTAATATTTCGAAATGGTTTTTTTTTTTTCTTTGGTTTTGGCGTCGCGTTTTAGCATTTGCCAGTGTCAAGTAATTATATATTTTCAAGTTTCAAAAGTTAAATAAGTGCCATCGTAGCTAGTTTTAGTCAAAGTCGTCTTTGTCAAGTCCAAGTTTGTGTTAGTTAATTCCAGTCATGCTTTAGTAAAGTAGTGGCAACTTTACTACAAAGCCTCGGTGGAGTTTTGGAAGCAACACGAAAACTCATGTTTCACCACATTATATCATTTTCCCACACTCGCGCTTGTAATTCGGCACTTTATGAATAAAACACCACCACTTTTATGCATAAACACTCGACAAAACACTAGTTTTAGAAAAAAATACAACGGAGCGACACGACTCTTCCCGCGTTCCCGCCAAAACTCTTCGAAATGGTTTTAAAATCAGCAAAGTTTTTTTTTTTTTTTTCTTTACATACCGAATTAATCATCTTTGTGAACTTTGAAGTGATGATGCACAGCATTTGTTCAACAGCAACTCGAAGAGGTTCGTCAGGTGGGCTCATACAAGAAAGGCACCATGATGGCTGGTAAGAACGTCGCTGACATTGTGGTCATCATGAAGACTTTGCCGACTAAAGAAGCTGTTGAAGGGCTCTCTAATAAGGTACGTTTCTTTATTGGCTTAGGAGTCAAACAGTCTGCATTATGATCAGCCCCGTTGGCTCATTGGTACTACATCTGCCTTGAGAGCTGTAGGGTGTGGGTTCGATTCCCACTCAGGGCAAACATTTTGTGAATAAACAAATGTTTGTTCTGTGTCTGGGTGTTCTGTATGTATTGTAAGTATGTATTTACAAAAAAAAAAGTATATATGTAATCTATCAGTTATCTGACTTCCATCACACAAGCTCTGCTTAGTTTGGGGTCAGATGGCGCTGTGTGTATGGTCCTACGATATTTATTTATTTATTATGCTGAATCGAGACAGGTTTGTCTAAATATAATATAATTTATTTGTTCCTTTTGTTTTTTATGTTTAATTTATAAAATACTAGCGGACGACTCGCGGTTTCACCCGCGTATTTCCCGTTCCCGTGGGAATACAGGGATAAAAAGTAGCCTATGTATGGGATAGCGTAGCTTCCCAACGGTGAAAGAATTTTTGAAATCGGTCCAGTAGTTTCGGAGCCTATTCAATACAAACAAGTCTTTCCTTTTTATAATATTATAGATGTATAAGTTTTTAGTGTAATATATAGATAGATAGATTTTTTTATTTTTTTTATTTTCATTCATTTATTTCGAACAACTAGATTCATATAAGTAATCACATTAACAATCTAATAAATAATAATACTATACAAAATAAAAAACCATTACGATAATAATTTTGACCAGCGTTTTACAATACTAAAACTGTGTCGCATTAAAGTGGCTATGATCGCATTATCAGACTTAAAGAGTGAATCTCTAAATCTGGCAATGCGATGCCTTATCAGTGCATCGAGAGCCGGCACGCGGGCCTCCGCGAACATGGTGGAAGCGCTGCAGCACCGCGGGAGGCGGAACATGATGCGGAACGAGTCGTTGTACTGCACCTTATACGTGCGATAACTTTCCACCTTGTATTTAGACCATAATTGCGGAGTGTAAAGTGCAGTACAATAACTCTTGAAAAGCAGAATTTTAGCTTCCCGCGAGCAATCCGTAAATTTCCTTCCCAACATGTTCACTCTGACAGCGAGGGAGCGTCTCTCCCTGTCAATGTGTATTGCAGTACCTGGCCATTCAAATTAAGAGGAAGACCTGGGGCGTCATCTTTTTATGGTTGACAGGCTAGTTGTTTGACCACAGCTCACCTGATGTTAAGTGAAGGTGTGGTCGAAGATGGTAAAGCACACCTAGCCTGGAATGGAACTGGCTCTCAAGTGAGGCTGCCGGAACACACCGTTAGATGCTTGGCGGCAGATTTTCAACTTGTGGGTAGTAGCTAGCCAGCCGAGTACTAGAAAGTACCCTACCACCATGCTATGGTTTCCTCACGATGTTTTCCTTCACCGGCAGCTCAAGCTCATTGTTGGGGTTTGAACCCACGCCCTTCGGCATGCGAACCTACCGCGCTAACCACTGAGCTATCATCGCTGCAAAACATAGATAACTCTTTATTGTGCACATCATAATATATATAATTTGTACTAGTTTTATATTTTTCTGTCCAGGTGAACGAAGAGCTGAACAAGTTGATGTTGTCAGAGGGCGCGGGCGCGGTGGTGAGTGCGTGCCATTCGCGGGGCTTTACCGTGACGGGCGCCACTGCCGCCGTGCGCGTGCTCGTCACCACTCTGCACCAGAACCTCAGGAAGCTGGAGCCCGAGGTACCGGTCAATCTTGACTCGATTTTTTTTTTTAATTTTTGTAACTGTATTATAATTAATTTTGATCATGCATAAACTTACATGAGTCTTAAGTAACTTGAAATTAATATTAAGGTGGTTGGATTTCCATACAAATATTTTTTTGCCATTTATAGACAAGCGTTTTAATAAATAATAAATATCGTAGGGCTATACACACAGCGCCATCTGGCCCCAAACTAAGCAGAGCTTGTGTGATGGAAGTCAGATAACTGATAGAATACATAAATACTTTTTTTTTTTGTAAATACATACAGAACACCCAGACGCAGAACAAACATTTGTTTATTCACAAAATGTTTGCCCTGAGTGGGAATCGAACCCACGCCCTACAGCTCTCAAGGCAGATACACTACCAATGAGCCAACGGGGTTGTCAGTTTTGACTCCACATTTTTCATTCGCACAGCGAGGTTGTGGAACTCTCTGCCGGAGTCTGTGTTCCCTGTTAGGTACAATATTGGTGTCTTCAAATCTAGAGTGAATAGGTTTCTTCTAGGTAAGCGTGCTCCATCTTAGACCACACTACTGCTTAACATCAGGCAGAGTGTGGTCAAACGCGAACCTATTTTGAATAAAAAAAAAATTAAAAAAAATGGAGTATAATTTTACAGTGAAATAAAGACCAAAATAAATGCCAGTAGCTGTGATTTCACTGTAAAAATATTTGTATGGAAATCGAACCATTGTATTTTAATGAGTCCATGTGTTACTTGAAATAAATAAATTACAATTTTATTATTCTATTTTATAATTTTTTTTTTTTTTTTTATGGTTGACAGGCTAGTTGTTTGACCACAGCTCACCTGATGTTAAGTGACGGTGTGGTCGAAGATGGTAAAGCACACCTAGCCTGGAATGGAACTGGCTCTCAAGTGAGGCTGCCGGAACACACCGTTAGATGCTTGGCGGCAGATTTTCAACTTGAGGGTGGTAGCTAGCCAGCCGAGTACTAGAGAGTGCGCTACCACCATGCTATGGTTTCCTCACGATGTTTTCCTTCACCGGCAGCTCAAGCTCATTGTTGGGGTTTGAACCCACGCCCTTCGGCATGCGAACCTACCGCGCTAACCACTGAGCTATCATCGCTACAAAATATATTATAATATTAGTATAGAGAAAATAAATTTAGTTTTCCAACATATAGCTTATTACATCGCTCTTAGCGGTAAAGCCGCCACTACTTTTACTTTATTGTGCCTATGTTCGTAGCCACCTCGAGTACGCCTCGCAGGTCTGGAGCCCTAGGTACGATGTCTACACAAAACGTATCGAGCGCATCCAGGCGCGGTTTTTACGATACCTGCAATTTAAAACCAACACGTTTTTACCCGACTACACGAAGCGTTGCGCTAAATTCCATCTCCTTCCGCTTGAGTTGCGGAGACGCGTTGCGGATGTTGTTTATTTGTTGACGGTACTAAACGGCTCGGTGGATTGTCCCGAGCTGCTTGACAAAATAGGCCTAAAAGTAACCGCAGATCCGTACAGGCGGCCGTGCTCGCTGCATGTCCCGCGAGCCAACACTAACTACAGGCAGAACGCATATGTACTGAGAGCGAACCGCAGTTTTAATGAGTTCGCAGCGCTGCACGACAATGATTTGTTTCATACGTCTGTCGCGCAGCTTAGGCGGTTAATTGTTGACGCGTTCTTCAAACAGTAAGAGTATGAGTGCATCTACGCACCGTACACATATAATTATGTATATTTTGAATTGTTTGTGGAAATTTTTAATTGGCCTTATATATTTTTTTAGGTAACCAAACAATAACTGGCTGTTAATTTCCCTAATATCAATAAAATAAAATAAATAAACTAGTGGCACTGGCTCATAAGATTCCTTTGTTCTCTGTACTTATTTTTTCTGTTCTTGGTGTGCACAATAAAGAGTTTATCATAATTCATAATCCATTTATTTGCGCTATGGGTAAGTACAGATGTAAAATATTTAGTGAAGAAGCACCACAGACTACCTTTCGGCATGCAAGTTAATTATTAATAAAAAATTTAAAAGTTAATCATTATAAAATTCAAAATTAAACATTATTAATACAATACTGACATTCCCATGCCTGTACATATATGAGATATCTTTGTTCATGAAGAAAAATTTACATTTATTTAAATACATGTCGTCTAAACGTCATCGTAATGTAATCAGTATGCCGGTACATACCACCGCACTATATAATAAAAGTGTTTTGGGTATGGGTCCAAAAATATATAATCACCTGCCAAAATCTGTGATGGATTCGGAGAGTGTACCTTCCTTTAAGGGAAAATTATTTAACTTTTTAGTTACTAAGACTTATTATAAAATTGACGACTTTTTAAATGATACTTTAATGGACTAAGATTATTATTATTATTGAATGTTATTAAAATTGTTAAATTAGAATTGATATTATAATGTGTATGACTTATTTCAAATTATATTAAATATTGTATGCCTCTAAAAGGCCAGACCGTTGTGTACTACACATATTATGTTTTTCCTTAAGATCTATATGTTACACGGTGTACAATAAATGTTTCTGATTTCTGATTTTTGATTTCTGAATAAAATAGAATGTCAGGAAACAAGATTAAAAAACGAATGTCAAGCAAAATAATTCACAATAATAATAATGTCAAAAGCAGAAAAATAAAGTAATAAAACAATGTCAAATTCAAAAAATAATAAAAACAATACCTAAGCTATAATAAATAATGTCAAGACTAAAAATCTATCTATCTATCTATTTTATAATGTTTTGTGACATTGGTTCCAGGTGCACTTGGAGTATAAGGTGATCAGCAGTCACTTGGCAGCCATCCGGCACAGCCGCTGGTTCGAGGAGAACGCCCACCACTCCTCCATCAAGGTACAATCACCAGGGTATCACTCCACAGTTCAGATAGAAACGGTCAAATGTCTCGACAGCATGAGGTTTCTACTCATATCTCGTAAAGATAAATTCATTGAAAAGCTGTCGCCGAGCACCTAACAGTGTTTTTCAACTGCCTCACTTGAGAATTCCAGTTCCATTCCAGGCTACGTGTGCTTTACCATCTTCGACCACACTCAGCATCAGGAGAGCTGTGGTCAAACATCTAGCATGTCAACTGTAACAATAAAAAACCTTTGTAGGTCGTCTAGGTAGGTACCACCGCAGTACCAGATATTCTGCCGCCAAGCAGTAGTGTGTAAACATTACTGTGTTCCGGTTCGAAGGGTACTGCAGCTAGCGAAATTACTGGGCTGTTGAGACTAACCATTGAAAGTCTCTAAGTAATGAGCACCAAAGTAAAGTTTTAAAGTTAGTTTATTGACACTTAAATATTTTTTTTCGCCAAATTTTTTTCGACTTATAAAGTAGCCTGTATGTTAATCCACAGTCTCACTTACCTCTATACCAAATTTCATCCAAATCCGTTCAGTAGTTTTTGCGTGAAAGAGTAACAAACATCAAACTTTCACATGTATAATATTAGTGGGATTGTAATACTTGTTTCATCGTAGAATGCTTAAAAGTTTTTCCTCCGTAGGTGTTGATACGTCTTCTCCGTGACATGTGCGCTCGCCATCAAGGCCTGGAGCCGCTCACCCCATGGATGATTGATCTCCTTGCGCACCATTGCATTATGAACAATCCAGCGCGACAGGCACTACCTATCAATGTGGCATTCAGGTGATATTCCCATCAGTCTTGCATGTTTTTGTTTGATTTAAGCCAGTATCATGATTAAAAACATAGGGTTACTTAGGCAATGCCGAGCCGGTATCGTGCTAGAGAAATATAAGACTATGTGGGCAATGCCGAGCGGGTGGCGTGCTAGAGAAATATAAGATTACTAGTATCGTGTTAGAGAAACATAGGATTACGTAGGCAATGTAGAGCCGTATCGTGTTAAAGGAACATAGGATTACGTGGGCAATGCAGAGTTAGAGTCGTGCTAAAGAGAACGTAGGATTACGTGGGCAATGTCGAGCTGGTATCGTGTTAGAGAAACATAGGATTACGTAGGCAATGCCGAGCTAGTATAGTGCTGTAAAAACATAGGATTACGTGGGCAATGTAGAGCCGTATCGTGTTAGAGGAACATAGGATTACGTAGGCAATGCCGAGCTAGTATAGTGCTGTAAAAACATAGGATTACGTGGGCAATGTAGAGCCGTATCGTGTTAGAGAAACATAGGATTACGTAGGCAATGCCGAGCTAGTATAGTGCTGTAAAAACATAGGATTACGTGGGCAATGTAGAGCCGTATCGTGTTAGAGGGACATAGGATTACGTGGGCAATGCAGAGTTAGAGTCGTGCTAAAGAGAACGTAGGATTACGTGGCCAATGTAGAGCCAGTATCGTGTTAGAGAAACATAGGATTACGTGGGCAATGTCGAGCTGGTATCGTGCTGTAGAAATATAGGATTACGTGGGCAATGTTAAGCCAATATCGTGCTAGGGAAACAGGACACTACACGAATAATGTATATGTGTGTCTTATGGATGTTTGTGTTTTGACGTGTGTTTCTGTGGCTTGCAGACGCGCGTTATCGCTGATGGCGGGCGGGTTGTTCCTGCCGGGGTGCGCCGGGTTGGCGGATCCGTGCGAGGCGGCGCACGCGCGCGCCCACACGGCGCTCGACCTCGCCGCGCAGGACATGCACGCGGCCACCGCCCAGACGTACGTACCTCACGCATCTCACTTTTTTTTTCTTTGGTTTTGGCGTCGTTTTGTAGCATTTGCCAGTTGCACTTGGTGCTAGATTTCCTTAGCAAGAGGTCGTCTAAGTAGGTACCATCGCAGTACCAGATATTCTGCCGCCAAGCAGTAGTGTGCAAACATTACTGTGTTCCGGTTTGAAGGGTACTGCAGCTAGCGAAATTACTGGGCTGTTGATACTAACCATCTAGTCTCAAAGTAATGAGCGCCAAAGCAGCGATGCTCTTGACTTTGTTTTGTTGCTCAAAGTTCTGTGTATCGCTGCAATGGTCATAGACAGGCGTTATCTCTTACCATCAGGAGAGTGTCTCGTTCGTCTCATTAAATTTACATTAAAAAAAATATATATATATTTTCAAGTTTTAAAAGTAAAATAAGTGTCCTCGTAGCTAAAATTATAGTCAAAGTCCAATCTTGGTCGAGTACAGTCTGCGTCAGTCCAGTCCAGTCATGCTTTAGTAAAGTAGTGCGACTTTACTATAAAGCTTCGATGGAGTTTTGGAAGCAACAGAAAAACTCATGTTTCACCACATTATATAATTTTCCCACACTCGCGCTTGTAATTCGGCACTTTATGAATAAAACACCACCATTTTTATGCATAAACACTC
The DNA here is from genome assembly GCA_905404145.2 of Biston betularia. Classification (NCBI taxonomy): domain Eukaryota; kingdom Metazoa; phylum Arthropoda; class Insecta; order Lepidoptera; family Geometridae; genus Biston; species Biston betularia. The sequence continues at coordinate 4,918,396 of FR989890.1, forward strand.
GACATAACACTAGTTTTGGAAAAAAATACAACAGCGACGCGTTCCCGCCAAAACTCTCACTTTATCAATAACAGTTTCAGTTTTTTTTTTTTTAGTTTGCAATAATATTTTTTATACTTACTTCCATACTGATCTGCAATATATTGCAGATAGTATGAAAGTATATTCGGCAGCCTGGGTGGGATGCCGCGCTGGTTTCCAATCTTTTTTTTTTTTTTTTTTTAATGGTTGACAGGCCAGGTGTTTGACCAAAGCTCACCTGATGTGCAATCTGGAAGTTCTGTGTTCTACTGGACCGATCTGAATGATTCTTTCATCATTAGAATGCTACATGATCACTGTGTGACAGGTTGTATTGTTAATCGAGTTTTGTTCACTCGTGCGAAGCCGGGTCGGCCAGCTAGTATTTCAATAAAAAAAAAAAATGTTATCTACTATAATATTTTTATTGTGTTTGACATTGAATTACTGTTATTTTCATTTATTGTTTTTTTTTTTGTCTCACTGACATGATTTTATATTATTACTTTATTCTATTGACCATGTTTAAATTAGTTTTTAAGGTATGGCATAGTTTCTATCGCGGGCCTTAAGCGTGGAGACCGAATCCAGAAATTCCGTAACGAAAATAACCTAACACCCCCCACTCGCACCGGCACAGCGGTGATACTTTTTAGTTTTGCCATCTATCGATGAATAGCAGAACTTTTAATGACTTTTTTGAAATATCACGTTTGTCTCTTTAGTTCAGCAACTCGCCTCTAGGTGGCATTGGTTGTAATGCTATGCAATAGCTTTACCGCGGCAGTCCCCGAGTGCCACACGTCTTTTTTTTTTGTTTTGTACTTAATAAACTTGATTGTAAATAATTATGGACTTGATCCGAAATAAATGATTATTTTTTTTAATAATATATTTATGTTTTGTAATTCCAGTTTGCTCCGCGTGGTCGCGCGTGGCGGTCACCGCTACGTGCTAGGGCTCCAGCCATTCGAGGGCGGCAAGGACATCTCCACGGAGATCACCGTGTGGGACGGCGTCGTGGTCTCGCCGCTCGCGCCTGCTTACCACGAAAGCCCCGAGCCCATGGACACTGACGACAAAGGTAATTTTGGAGCGGGAATAATGCCAAAAAAAATCTATCCGCTCTAGTGCGAAGAAACAAGATCGAGAAATGCATGACAATTGCATTTTTTTTGGATTTGCATTTTTAACGATGGATGGAAAACTTTTACGAAACGGAACGGCGGTTTTACGAAACGAGACGGCGCGGGCGTTTCGGTCCATTTCCAGCACTGTTTATAGTTAATAAAATCACATTTGTATTAACGAAATAGACAAAAAAATACCTTCACGCAGTCTTGTCGTGTTTTTCCCCAATAGTAATTATTTTTTTTTTTTTTTTAATGGTTGACAGGCTATGTGTTTGACCACAGCTCACCTGATGTTAAGTGAAGGTGTGGTCGAAGATGGTAAAGCACACCTAGCCTGGAATGGAACTGGCTCTCAAGTGAGGCTGCCGGAACACACCGTTAGATGCTTGGCGGCAGATTTACAGTTGTAAGATTACAGTTTGTCGTGTGGTAGCTAGCCAGCCGAGTACTAGAGAGTACGCTACCACCATGCTATGGTTTCCTCACGATGTTTTCCTTCACCGGCAGCTCAAGCTCATTGCTAACCACTGAGCTCTCATCACTACAAAATGATCATCATCGCATTTTTTTTTTATGTAAAAAATAATGAGACGAACGAGACGCTCTCCTGATGGTAAGAGACAACGCCTGTCCATGACCATTGCAGCGATACACAGAACTCTGAGTAACAAAACTAAGTCCAGTGCGTCACTGCTTTGGTGCTCATTACTTTGAAACTTTCGATGGTTAGTCTCAACAGCCCAGTAATTTCGCTGCAGTACCCTTCAAACCGGAACACAGTAATGTTGACACACTACTGCTTGGCGGCAGAATATCTGGTACTGCGGTGGTACCTACCTAGACGACCTCCTGCTAAGGAAATCTATCACCAAGTCTATAGATCTCACATGATTTGAAACATATTTTATTTAATTATTCAAAACTTTTGCATCAAATTAAAAAAAGTTATTGGCGACTTTACCAAAACATAGTGTAATTTTATTCATAAAATATAATGTGGTCTCATCGCTGACAATTTCGAGTATTTGAATTAAAATAGATTTTTTTCTGCGGCATTTGTAGTTATTTTCAAAATTCTATCCGGCTATTGTACTTCTTTAGGATTATACCTACACTCCAATATTGTTTCTTAATATCAAAGGGTGGCATCGAAAATACCCCTTTTCCCGTTTTTCTGGCATTAGGTGTGTTTCAAAGTAATGAGCACCAAAGCAGCGATGCCCTAGACTTTAAATATAAATATCGTAGGACTATACACACAGCGCCATCTGGCCCCAAACTAAGCAGAGCTTGTGTGATGGAAGTCAGATAACTGATAGAATACATAAATACTTTTTTTTTGTAAATACATACAGAACACCCAGACACAGAACAAACATTTGTTTATTCGCAAAATGTTTGCCCTGAGTGGGAATCGAACCCACGCCCTATAGCTCTCAAGGCAGATATACTACCAATGAGCCAACGGGGCTGTCAAAACAAAGAAACTTTGTTTAGCTACTCAAAGTTCTGTGTATCGCTGCAATGGTCATGGACAGGCGTTATCTCTTACCATCAGGAGAGTGTCTCGTTTGTCTCATTATCTTTACACAAAAAAAATGTTTATGTAAGCTTTTTTGTTGCAGATGATGATGGGGTGCAAGATGGTGTTGCGGCTTAGATTTATAAGCATACCGGGTGTAAGGGAAACCGTCGGAAAAATTTAAAGGTCATAGTGCCGGTGATAAGATATTTAAAAAAAACCCGCGAAACTTTGCCTTTTTTCACCAAACGTAATTTGGTATTTAACCAAATATTTTATTGTTACATGTCATATATTATTAAAAATCACATTAGCAATGTCAAAATTATAATTTTTTAAATATAAAAGATGAAACTGACAGACTGATTTACTGACATTGAGCAGTATTTCAAATTCAAATTATTTATTATTGACACAAAAACGATTAAACAATTACATTTATGTCACAAAATTATAAAACAACAAACTAAATTCAAAATAAAATGTCAATTTAAAATATAATGTCAGGTTAAAATATAAAGTCAAGTTTAAATACAATGTCAAAATACAAATAAAATGTCAAAACTGGATACAATGTCAAATCATTTTTTTTTTTTCTTTTTTTTTTTACATTACACGCAGCGCCATCTGACCCCAAACTAAGCAGAGCTTGTGCTATGGAAGTCAGATAACTGATAGAATACTTAAATACTTTTTTTTTTTTGTAAATACATACTTATAATACATACAGTACACCCAGACACAGAACAAACATCGATGTTAGTCACACAAATGTTAGTCCTGAGTGGGAATCGAACCCACGCCCTTCAGCTCTCGAAGCAGACATGCTACCAATGAACCAACAGGGTTGTCGACCAACAGGGTTGTCAGTTATAATTTAAAATATATCAGTTATATGTCAGAAAAAACGTCGTCAGTGTTGTCGTGCCTCTTGCACCTGCCCCACTGATCAGTCAGATTTTCACAATAAAATGAGAAATTTCCAGTAACAGTTTTCCAAATATCAGATAGAATATCGAAATCAGTGTTGACGTGGAGCGCATTGAAGTGGCGGCAGGCGCGAATCAATGGAGACATAGATCTCGCAACAGTACGACCTTGATCAACGTGGAAGAGGTTATGTGGCCGACCACGCCTATTTGCCGGAACCCAGGGATTATCCGGGGCGAAGGAAGAGGAGAGTAAATTATGCAGATGCATGGAGTCGACATACCCTAAGCACCTTACAGCAAAAAATCAGCTGGTCGAGTAGCTTTCTCACTTCCAAGGAGTTGTATCCTAGCTACCCTAGAAGAAACTTGGTTGGGTACATGTAGGCATAGTATCCAAATAGCTTTTTGTACAGTGCCCTTAAGAAGACCTTTTGGACCTTCTCAAGCATCCATGCGTAGGTGACATGATGAGGATTCTATACGCAGTCACTCGATTCAAGTTTACTTCTCACCAGAGCACCGTACAAGGTTTTTAAAACATGTGGGTTCTCAAAGTCCTTAGCATTACGCAGTACAAAACCTAGACGTCGGTAGGCCTCTTTTGCGAGATCCGACACGTGATCATGGAATGTCAGACTGCGATCGAATATTACCCCCAGATCTTTGACAGAAGATACTCTATTTATGGCTACGTTGTTTTGAAGATAATTGAAATTGATTGGATTTCTTTTGCGGGCAAACGTCATTATGTTATACTTACTTAAATTATATATATCCACCACTAAGGGTGCAAAATGGGGGTTGGAAATTTAAATGAAACTTTGTTATTTTTTACACGTTGCACCCGTGCGAAGCAGGGGCGGGTCGCTAGTATGTCAATAAATAACTTATAACTTCAAACGGTGAAGGAAAACATCGAAAAAACTTGTTTTTTTTTCAAGAATTTCTCAAAGATTTGTGCCAACTGCACTTGGCCACTGTGGTTGAATATGGTCCACCAATGAGAAGAAGCCCACGCCCAGCAATGGGACAGTTGAGGAAGAAACAGGGCTGATTCGGAATACATATTGTAAGGAATACAACAAATTTACGACAAAACAGTACTTATCAGAATAATAAGAGGTAATAAAAATTATGAATATTTATTGACATAATTATTGTGATTAATGACATGTAATTAATATTTTATACCGATATCCGGCGACGAACGAAAGTTCGAGACGTCAGTGTCGCAATTATGAACCTCAAGCGGAGCTGGGCAGGACACGTTGCTAGGCGAAGTGATGGCAGGTGGAGTAAGGTTGCAACAGAGTGGTGGCCTAGGCAAGGTAGGCGGAACGTTGGTCGTCCAGCCGCAAGATGGGTCGACGATATCGTCACCGTCGCGGGTCGAACCTGGACCAGATTGGCACAGGACCGAGGCAGATGGCATGTAAAGAGAGGCCTATACCCAGCAGTGGGATAAAGAAGGCTGTGGATGATGATGATGAATTAATATTTTGACATTAGTTGGAATTTAACTAGTAACTTTGGCATTCTCAATTAAACATTGTATTGTATTAGTAAAATGTGTCATGTAGCATGTCACTCGTAAAAAAAAAGTTGAATGCAAGAATATATAAAAAAAAAGGTTTTCCCTAAAAAATATCAAACGACAAAGCGTCACCCAAATTTTTATATCGTATTGCATCAATACTAAATTATCTTCAGTTTTGGGATAATTTCCCTTACACCCTGTATTTTAGATATCTCATTTGAAGTAATTTAAAGTGAATCGTCCGAAATCGCCAACGTTCGCACGAACAACGTTTATTTCTTCTCGCAACATTATAATATAGATACATTTTGTGGACCGATCGCACGTTCTCACGATCGTTTCATATATTTTGTGAAAAAAATAAATTGTTTACTCTATAAACTTGTGGGGTTGGTTTGTGTGCCGTGGCGGAATGAAACACTCGTGCCTGATTCACATAGGTAGTTATATTGACTCCCCAAACATCCACAATAATAATGTCGGATCACGGATCCGATGAATGGTGCTGTGCGCGTGAGAGGCGAGGAACGCGACTCGCGTCTCTCAGATACGTCACGGGCGGGAGCGGGTGCCGGACTGACTCGGGACTCCAGTTAACGGCTTTAGGCGCGGGAGAGCCGTTGCGTTCGGGGCGCGTCTATTGCCCTCTCTCTCGCGCGCACCACACACTACAGCTATAGGCAGCCCGTACACGTAGCGCGCGATCCGCGATCAATGATCGCGATCCAGACTGATCGTGTACGAAGCGGATTGACGGACTGATGCTCCGGATCGCATAGTATCTAGAAATTTTGAAATCATGATCGCGGATCGCGGATCGTGATCATGATTGAACGTGTAAGGCGGCCCATAGATGCAGTACATAAGTTAGGTCGCGATTGCGATATCGCCACAAACTGTATGTTTTGTCAAGAGTTCGTGCGAACAATGTGGTGCGATCGTTCGTGCGAACGATGGCTAAACGGCACCGTTTCATTGGTATTGTATTTAAGTTAATATAAGACTAACAAGATTTTTTTTTTCACTTGTGTTTGTTTTATTTCTACCTATTTCTGTGACGTTGCACAAATTTTTCGTTTAGAGCACGTGTACATAGGAATCTATGTACACATGCTCTAAACGATAAATATATAAAGATTATTATTATTATTCTAGTTTTTTAATTTTTTTCTTATTTTTTTACATTACAAAACATAAATAATAAAAAATACTTAAAAACTAGGGTGCCGCCGGCAGCGGTGCAGGGCTCAAGCTGCCGGTGGTTAAAAGAAAGAAAGAAAGAAAAACATTTATTTTTTCCCCAACAATACACCAGACACAACTACAGATAAGTACAAACAATACACACAAATAAAAAGATACATGTTAACAAAAAGACAACAAATTTCACAAGATAATAAGCGGGTTATCGCTGCAGTGGTTGGTGCATCAACTAGGAGAAAAAAAGTTAGGGCTGCAGAGTGAGGAACCTCCTCACAATGCGCGCCGTGTCACGGATCACTGCCTTTTGAAGCTGACCCTTGACCTAACCGTCTAGCGAGAGTCGTAGAGCTTAAGATGTTATGTCTCTTGTCTTTTACTATTATTATTATTATGAATAAAACGAACTAATAATGGTTTTTTTATTTTGGGGTCACATTATGAGCATTTGGCAGTGTCAAGTGTTTTAAACGTTCAAGTTTCAAAAATTAAATAAGTTGCCTCATAGCTATAGTTATAGTCGAAGTCCAGTCTTGGTCCAGTCTAGTCCGTGTCAGTCATGCTTTAGTAAAGTAGTGGCGACTTTACCATAAGCTACGATGGAGTTTTGGAAGCAACACGAAAAGTCATGTTTCACCACATTATATCATTTTCCCAAACTCGCGCTTGTAATTCGGCGCTTTATGAATAAAACACCATTTTTATGCATAAACACTAAAAAAAAACAATAGTTTTGGAAAAATACAACGGGGCGACACGACTCTCCGCATTCCCGCCAAAACTTCAAGAGTTCAAAGACGCGTGGTTAATTATTATTATCTGTAGTGCTTTGTGAACACGCCTCTATGTAAATACTCTTTGGTGACGTCAGACGCGGCACTGTTAAGATTTTTTTCGCTATCTATGAGCCAGTGTTGCCGTTTTAGAATTTATCGCTAGATGTACGTCTTTTTAGATAGTACCTACTTTTAAGGAACTTTATTATCAACAAAGACAATACTGTCACTAGTGTGATAATTTGGTTAGACTTAAAAAAAAATGTTCACAGTCAACTACACACAAATAAGTACGAAACAATATAAATTAACATTACCAGATTGGTGTACAAAAATTGAAGCTAAAATTAATATGAGCCAGGCCCGTTTTACGCACTTATTTAATCATTTAACAGTTAATGAATTTGTAATGTAAAGGTAATTTGTTTTAACGACGACGTAGCTCGCTCGCCGAGTTCGGCGGTTGACAACGTTCAGCCGCTTTTGTGGTATCACTAAACAATTTTGTTTATTTGTGGATATTCATACTAGACATAACGACAACCCGGATAAAGTATCAGCAACCTAGTTGAAGCGGTCGACGTCCGCGGCCGCCTTAAACTGGACGATCACAATTCTGGTACAATCGAGGGCTCCAATTAGTTGTATATAAACCGTATTACAATAATAAATCAATCACAACTTGAGCTGGGTTTGATTCACATCAACGAAGGGATGCAGTGGTGTGCCTATTCGCAGCTGCACTCGGAGTTAGGGAGCTACCACCGTGCTAGCCAGGTCAACCAGTCGACCAATGAAGAGGTCGGATGGAGCCGGTCAAGTGGCCGACTACACGAATGCCAGACTCCGCGCCGTGCCCGGCAATGTCCGCTGGTCGGGCGGGTATATCTCTATCATCCTTACACTGTGGCAGATTTTGATTTTCAAAAAAAAATCATTAATTTCAAAATCTAGATAGTTTTATTCTAAGCAAGCGGCAACACTTCTAATTCTTCGCGCATTCCAGCGTGATAACGTTCTCTATGATTCCAGCCATCGATGCTGTAGCTATCGGTCGTCCGTGAGTGAAGCATGCCTTTACAATTAATTCAATTATCGTTTATTTACAAAAATATAATAATAGAAGATGAAAGCCTGCTATTTTGCCGTAGGTCCGCATGTGAACAAAAAAAGTGTTACATATTATGTCAATGTGAAAAAAATTGGTCAAATAAATGACGACCTAGATTAAATTTTGTTTGTTACAAAATCCGCCTTCGTCATATTTCTACGACAACAGCGTGTCTCCATAGAATATGGATTTAACGGGGTCGCGCTCGGCCATTCAAGTAACATTGTTTTGTTTGATAGCCTTTGACCTTGACAATAAAAATACAGAAATACCTAATGAAGAATGAACGAATGAATTGATAAAGAATGAAAAATTATATGGGCCTCTATTGAGGTTTCAGTACTTTTAGATAAATATTATGTGTATGTAAATTAGCTCTGAATGACCTTGAGTACAATATAAATCGCTTCCCGCTTGCTTTGTACTATATGTTGGGAATTGGGATATTTATGCCTTTGCTTCGAATTTCGAAAAACAGGAATAATGTTTACATCTTTTTTATTTTTGGCATCGATCTTTGTGTACATTGCCATTGTCAAAATATTTCTATGTTTATAAAATACTAGCGATACTCCGGCTTCGCACGGGTGTAATGTAGTATCTACATTGTTCATTATTTTGATCTTCCTTGTTAGCCAGCTTTAGCCAGCGTTTGCAATGTAAGCACGCTAAATAAAATAAATATCGTAGGACATTATACACAGCGCCATCTGACCCCAAACTAAGCAAAGCCTGTACTATTGAAGTCGAGTAAAACATGCTTTCTTCGACATCACGTTACATAGGTATCTTTGAAATTCTCAATTTTTTGAAAGAAAGAAATAAAATAATTTTATTTTGTAACACAGAACACAACATAAACAGTTACAAAATAGGGGCTCACCTCAGCATAATGCTGGTCATACCAGCGCTGGTCTTCCGGTGAGCCCTTGTCGGTCAAACATAACAAATTACCAACAACAAATACTACTACACCTTATATGCATGTGTTATACATATAAACCTTCCCCTTGAATCACTCTATCTATTGATAGAAACCGCATTAAAAATCCGTTGCGTAGTTTAAAAGATCTAAGCGTACAGACGGCGGGAAGCGACTTTGTTTTATACTATGTAGAGAAGAGATGATGAATAAATCTAGTGCTATCGCTTGATATCAACTACTTACCAAATGGTTCCAACCTTCAACTTGTTAAGAAAACTGTTAAAATTCAGGCACATCGGGAAATGAACAGCTAGTGCCGCGCCGTGCTAGCGCTGTTCTGTCATTCTATCGATAGACTAGCATAATATATAGGGTATCACTTGGTGCTGAAGAGCTGAAGGGCGTGGGTTCGATTCCCAATCAGGAAACACATTTTGTGGTAAAAAAAATGTTTATTCTGTTTTTTTTTTAATGTAAAAAGTAATGAGACGAACGAGACGCTCTCCTGATGGTAAGAGATAACGCCTGTCCAAGACCATCGCAGCGATACACAGAACTTAAAGTAGCAAAACAAAGTCCAGGGCATCGCTGCTTTGGCGCTCATTACTTTAGACTTTTGATAGAGTTAGTCTCAACAGCCCTGTAATTTCGCTAGCTGCAGTACCCTTCAAATCGGAACACACTAATGCTTACACACTACTGCTTAGCGGCAGAATAACTGGTACTGCGGTGGTACCTACCTAGACGACCTCCTGCTAAGGAGATCTACTACCAAGTAGTCTGTGTCTGGGTGTTGTGTATTGTAGGGCAGGCTAAAAGCAGATATTGTTTGTATTATGACAGGTTACAGGTGACAGGTGATGGCCGAAGCAGCAGAGCCGCTTTTTCGTGGAGAGGAGGAGGCGGTGCGCGTGGCCCTTTCTCTCAGGACTGCGTCCTTGGTGGGGGTTCTGGCGAGAGATGCGGTGTTGGCGCGCGGGGCTGTTCCGGCCTTGTTGCCCCATCTGCACCCGCATACGCCGCCCCGCGTGCTGCTGCCAGCCGTGCAGGCCCTCAGCAACTTGTGTCGGTAATATCTCCTAGAAAAACCGACTCCATGACCCTAAGTCCAAACACGGCTAGGTACAAACAACACAAATCATAATTGCTTGAATGAAACAGTAGATTATAATTTACTGTTTTACTCAAAAATCATAAATTCATAAATTTGATTTTCTGCTAATAATCTACTGTTTTATTCAAGCGATTGTGATTTACCGCAAATGAAGATCAAAATAAATGCCAGTAGCTGTGATTTCACTGTAAAATTATGCTTAATTTATCCATAAATGGCAAAAATTTCTTTGTATAGAAATCGCACCACCTTAAAGAACAAACTACTGAATTTGATTGTAAATTTTTTATGGGAACCAATATTTCAAATACAAATCTTTTATTAATAACACCAAAGTTATAGGTAATTTTTCCATTCATATTTAAAAATATCAGAATCATAATATAATTAAATGTCAATAAAAAACAATAATATTATAATTACTTACTAGTAATTCAATAATCTCTTGTTGTAAATAATCGTCAAAGTCATGAAACGAGGTCTCTTGAAGCCAAGATCTTAGTTTGCTTCTGAAGCACGCGATGGAAGGTGCATCCCGAATAGAAGCGGGTACGCGGTTGTAGACCGCGGGCCCCAGCATGTATACCGACCTCTCCGACTTAATGAGCCGATGCGACAGCGTTAATAGTTTCTCTTTCTTTTTATTACTGCGAAGATCCAACGTGCTGTAAATAACAAGGAGTTCTACCTTCCATCATCAGCTCACCTGAAAGGCTCAAAGGAACATAAGTAGGGACCTGTACGAGCCTATAATATTTAAAGACTTATACACTTATTCTTAATAGTTAAAGAGTTATATTTTCCATCATCAGCTCAGCAACATGAGATGATGAGTATCAGACGCAAATACTTGAATAGTTTTAGAAAATATAGAGACTTATGCGTCCCTATGAAGTTTGAGGGTTGCCTTCTATTTTTCTGGGACCCCATCATCAGATCCTTGGTGCCAATGGGAACCTGGAAAGTAAACAATTTTTAAACAATGAATTTCTTGAATTCGTCCATGTTTCTTTGAGTAATCGAAGATCATACAAATAACTGAAGTTCCTCTTGGGGTGTTTCGTGCATTTCCCCCTACCAGTGTCTACCCGAGCCAACCAGCACCTTAAAGTACGTACTGCTGCTAAAGTAGTTCCACTGGATGAGGTGGGATACCAAATGATGGTGAAGCTGCCTCGATTCTAGTTTAAAGTGTGGGTTAATAATATAAAAAAATGTTATACTCTAGACATACTAAAGACGAGCCAGCAGTTCGGCTGGAGCTGGTGTCGCCGGCGCTGCCGCTACTAGTCAACCTTTTAGATGATGGCGATCCACACGTTCTGGGTAAGCCGGTCATGTGTTCTAAGTCAGCAACTGTATTCAGTTCGTATTGTCCTTGATTCATCTTCTTGCATCGGTCCAAAAAATTTCCTTATTTGATCAGTGCCAATTTCAGCTGGTATTTTTGTGTCAGCGTCATGATTTCACACGCCTAAGTCATGACAGAAAGAAATGAGGAGATCCGACGACGAACTAAAGTAACCGACTAAGCTCAGAGAATCAGCAAGTTGAACTGGCAATGGGCAGGGCACATAGCACGCAGAACTGATGGCCGATCGGGCTGCAAAGTTCTGGAGTGGCCACAAACCGGCAAGCGCAGCGTAGGACGTCCATCCACAAGGTGGACAGACTACCTAGTAACGACCGCAGGAACGCGCTGGATGCGAGCCGCTTCCAACCGGTCTTGGTGGAAGTCAATTGGGGAGGCTTATGTCCAGCAGTGGACGTCCAACGGCTGAAATGATGATGATAATGATGAAGCCAGGACAGGTTAAATTATTGCCTTGTAGATTAGACTCGATGGTTATATTAGCTGTTAACTGTTTAGCATGGTCTAATACCGTGTTGTAAAACGTTGTGTAGAGGCTGCTTGTGCGGTTGTGGTGAACTTGACGTACTGCGGTAAGAGTGAGTACATAAACGCGGTGCAGTCCATGGGTGGCCTCACGGAGCGCCTCATGGCCCTGCTGGAGCATGAAGCCACCGCCGTGAGGCGTCCGGCGCTTACCGCTGTGGCCAACTTGCTGGCTGGGAACACTACTCAGGTACGAAAAGGATTTCTTATTGCGTAAGGAATGAGATAAACGAAACGGATTTCTAATGGGAAAAGGTAACGCCAATCCATGACTATAACAACGGTATCCAAAACTTTGACTAACCAGGGTAAACGGTCATTGCAATTTGAATAGTCACTTTTATAAACTGGTAGTCATGGATAGCCCGCTCTGCCGTGGCTGCTTTCAGGAGAACGAAACTGTAGAGCATATTATGTTGTGCATTGTAAAACAACAGTAGAAACTGGCATTGCTCCTAACACACATGGCAGTTTAACACTAAACTGTAATGTCCAACACCTCCAGATCTACGTATTAGCATCATTGTACATGTACCTAACCCTTCCTGTGAATTAAATTTATCTTAATTTTTTTAGTTTATAATAATTGACAGCCCTGTTGGCTCATTGGTAGCATGTCTGCTTCAAGGGCTGTGGGGCGTGGTTTCGATTCCCACCCAGGACAAGAATTTTGTGATATAAAACCAAATGTTTGTTCTGTGTCTGGGTGTACTGTATGTATTATAAGTATGTCGGAGATATCAGAAGAAGAAACTATATCACGACATACGGTGGGATGGCCGATCAACATCATGTACGGGTACTGGGTTACTGGGTAACTGGGCGTGGGTGTAGTGGGCTAGGAGACAAACCACACAATTCAGTTATCTTGTACAAAGTTTATTCAGCACTTCACAACGACTTTAGTTTAAGAACGATTAGAACATTATAGACACTATTACATAGGTTGGGGACAAAACGTTCCGCTTAGCTTCGCACTCTGCAACCGACCAACTCAATCTACTCTCAAAGCAAGAATCAATGTTAATCTCTCCTCAACCAAAGCAAGAATGATCTCCCCACTTCAACATTCAACGCACGGCCGGCTCGCTTCACACAGCGCCCCTACCGGCCAACATCCGCAACTTCACTTTCTCTCATTGGTTGAAGTCAAAACACTTCACACGAATAACGACAAGCAGAGCACGGAACCAGTGTTACGTCAGAGGTGTCGCCATTCCATCTCTAGTCCACCAAAATTACGCAAAATGGCGCTAAACTAAATCAACATTAAAGCTACACGCCGACAAGTATGTATTTACAAAAAAAAAATATTTAAGTATTCTATCAGTTATCTGACTCCCATAGTACAAGCTTTGCTTAGTTTGGGGTCAGATGGCGCTGTGTGTAATGTCCTACGATATTTATTATTTTATTTAATGTAGTGGTGGGGTAAGAGTCATGTACACATTCATATCCTCAGGTGGAGCGTTGCCTCGAAGCTGGCTGCTTGGACCATGTGGTGCCTCTGCTGCGGAGTAGTGACGCTTTTCTGGTGCAGCACGCGGCGCGAGCGGCTGCCAACATGTTTGTACACACGAGCGCAACAAAAAAAGCCCTGGAGAAGAACATACTCCATCAGCTAGAAAACGTGCTAGAACATACGAATTATGAGTAAGTTTTAAAGTACTTCTGGCAACATTATAAGGCTAATGAGTCTGAACATCTAATATCTCCAATTTTCAAATTCCCGATTGCTCATCAGAAGTCCCATGAAGCTCTGATACATGAAACTATTGCTATATTATAATGTTATCGCTAGTTTCATGAATCGGTTTCCCCTAGACAAGCGTGTTCCGTCCCCTAGATCGTATCTTCTCTTTTGGTAACAGGCGTGATGGTGGTCAAACGTGAGCCTGTTGTTTTTGTTTTGTTATTTGTATGTTGATATTTTGAGAGGAGTTATTTGCATAGTAGTTTGTTTGTTTGAATTTTTTATTTTGTTTTGTTATATTTGTTGTTGGTGATTTGTTATGTTTCACCGACAAGGGTTCACCGGAAGACCAGCGCTGGTCATACTAATTAGTATGACCAGTATTATGCTGAGGTGTATTTTGTAACTGTTTGTCTCTATTTGTTGTTATTTTTGTTTTTTTAGTTCTGTTACAAAATAAAAATTGTTTTCTTTCTTTCTTTTAAAATATTAAGTCTTAAAGTAATGAGCGCTGATGCGATGATGCCGTTCACTAGGAAAGATTTGCCACCTCTGGTTTAGGAGTCATCTTCACTAGTGAACGTGCCATTTTCTACAGAAAAAATCATAATACAGCCATGACGTGCTATCAAATAAGGCCATTTAACCAAATGTATGTAGTCTGTATAAAGAGGAAAGATTTGATTGTTTGTTTGTATTGAATAGACTCCGAAACTACTGGACCGATTTAAAAAAATCTTTCACCGTTGGGAAGCTACACTATCTCCGGGTGACATAAGTTACTTATCCCTGTATTTCCACGGGAACGGGAACTAACCCGCGGAACTAACTAAACTAAAAAAGGTAAAAAAAAAACAACATTAACTGAAAATTTGCACCCAAAATATGTAAAGCAACTGCATGTTTTTTTTACTGTTTTAAATAAAAGGCAAAGGTTGATGTAATTGGGAAACGGTTAACGGGCGACGATGATAGCTTACCATTAAGCAAATCGTTAGCTTGTTCGCCATTTGTGGCATAAAAAAATTGTCAGCCTCCGAAACGAATAATATAATAATAAAATCAATGAAGCTCTACGCGTCTCAAACCAGAACAACCGGATATTTTGCTAAACGTGAAAAAATACAGTGATTGTGAAATTTTCAGGCAAATGTTTTTTTTTTGTGTAATAGTTATAAAACTAATGATAGCTCTTCTGATGGTAAGAGACAACGCATGTCCATGACTATTACAACGATACACAGAACTTTGACTAACAACAACTTTGAGACTTAATAGACCTTATAATTTTTATCTAGGTTTGCGTTTCACCACGCCCTGCCTGATGTTAATAATAATAACCACACAGCACCACGTATTTTTTTTTTTATGTAAGAAGTAATGAGACAAACGAGACGCTCTCCTGGATGGTAAGAGATAACGCCTATCCATGACCATTACAGCGATACACAGAACTTTGAGTAACAAAACAAAGTCCAGGGCATCACTGCTGTGGCGCTCATTACTTTGAGACTTTCGATGGTTAGTCTTAACAGCCCAGTAATTTCGCTAGTACTTTGTAAGATGAAGCACGCTTATCTAGAAAAAAACCGGTTTACCCTGGATTTAAAGACACCCAAGTCAATTTCGCCAGCAGCTATTTAGACGACCACCTGCTAAAGAGTTCTACCCCCAAGACAGTCCAGTCATTGAAAACAAATACAGCTAGACTTCAAAATGTGTCTGATTTTCGCAGATGTCAGAAACAAGCGGCAAAGGCGATCGGCAATATCTGCTACTATGGAACAGCAGAAATACGCAAGGACCTCGTGTTGAGTCGAATACTGCGGCCGTACTGCACAGCACTCACGCGACCTGACCACACAATGGCGAAGCTGGTGCTGCACGGCCTGGAAGCGCTTGTGCAGGTACAGTTTTATTTGCCATTCACTAAATAGGACTGATAAAGGGAATTGTAGTGACTACGAGCGGCATCGTAAGACATGGGAGAGCGCAGAGCGACCGCGACCATCCCGTGCGAGCGGCACGCGCAGACTGGCACGCGAGAGGTCCCGCTCGTGTGTTTATAGTGGTGCGAGCGAGAGAAAACGACAACCGTTTCACTCGCACCATCATCGTCGTCATTCGTCGTAACTTTGCGAACTGTGTAAATTGTTAACTAATAAACAGAGTTAAAATTATTTATAACAAATCAGAAATTAATTTCTATGTGATCGCCAAATATCACGTCCTAGAGTATCGTAGGTGTCTCACCAGTCATACTGTATATCACACAAACCTATTTCGAAAAAAAATAAATTATTTATGTGTGCATCAAATTTCATCCAAACCTGTTCAGCCGTATTTGCGAACAAACTTTCAAATTTATATATAGAGTGGGATTCACTTTTCGTATCTACATTCTGCGAACTGAACAAACTTTTTGTTGAATTACATACAGACGAAGTCGCGGGTAACGGCTAGTTTTTTTTAATGTAAAAATTAATTAAACGAACGAGACGCTCTCCTGATGGTAAGAGATGACGCCTGTTCATGACCATTGCAGCGATACACAGAACTTTGAGTAACAAAACAAAGTCCAGGGCGTCGCTGCTTTAGCGCTCGTTACTTTGAGACTTTCGATGGTTAGTCTCAACAGCCCAGTAATTTCGCTGCAGTACTCTTCAAACCGGAACAAATACAAATATAAATTCAAATTCAAATTCAAATTCAAACATTTTTATTGTCAGCCTGTGTAGCGTAGGATCTTATTTACACATGAGAAAAACGTGTCAACAAACTGCGCCCATTGGTTCATACAATAGTAATGAAATATATTTTATTTTATTTTATTTTTATTTACATGGAAAACAAACAGCTGCTAACTTAATGAATAAATAGAAGTTAAATTTACATACAAAAGCCTTAGAAGTTTTCACTTATGTTAAATAAGTAATCTATGTTAAAGTGCCCCGAGCCCACACCGGCCGGGGACTGATGCAACAATTATAATATATATACAATAAATAAATACAATTTCAAAATTTAGACAAAATAATAATAAACTAAAAACAAATAAATAGATTGACACTAGGTACGTGCGAGCCTCATACAAGTTTTACAGTTTTCTTACACAACTTTTTCTTTTTGGATTTTTTTGCGATCAAATTTTTAGTGTTGTCGTATTTAACTTTAGTGTGTTCAAAAAATTGCCTTGAAATAGCGTTCTTAAAAGTGTTTTGCCTCATCACAAACAAATCGACGTCCTTTGAGTAGTTATAGTTAAAATTAAGCAATGTACGAATTAAAAATGAGTTATTACGATAGTTAGTTTCGTAGCGCGGAATATACAGCTGGAGGCCGGGTCGCCGTGGAGCTGCGCTCGTGGGCGTCACGAGACCCACTCGAGACAGCAGCGAAGGGCATTATAATCAAATAAACAAAAATAAAAAAAATCAAATCAATGTCGTAATAATTAATTAATTAACAATTTCAAATAGATAATTAATTAAATTTACAATAGTTTATCTTCAATATATTCCTTAGTCGTATAATATCCCTTTGTCAGCAAAAAATTAAATAAATATCTTTTAAATGAACCTATGCTCTCCGATTCCAGCACTGATTTCGGCAGATGGTGGTATATCTTTGGACCCATTCCTAGTACACTTTTGTTGAAAAGTGTAGTTGAATGACAAGGCATAGTAATGTTTACACACTACTGCTTAGCGGCAGATTAACTGGCAATGCGGTGGTACCTACCTAGACGACCTCCTGCTAAGGAGATCTACCACCAAGTATAACAAAATTATGACAGTGATATCACTATACATATACAATAGCTTATTAGAAATACACGGAGCTAATTTGCCAAAGAACAAAGACAGGCATCAATATAACTTGCGAAACAAAGAAAAGCTGGTCGTGCCATGGACTAGGTTAGGTAAAGTTGAAAAGCAGGCACGTCACGCCAAAATATTAATGTATAATAAATTGCCAAAATATATTACAGAATTAAATCATACCGAATTTTAAAAAACCATACAATTTTTTTTGGAAAACAATCCATTTTACAAATTAAGTGAATATATGTCAATGAGGTTCTCAGAATCCTCATTTATGTGTAGCACATGAACGGAGCCTCCGCTGTAGTATGTTCGTTGTTAATTACTCGTATAGGTATAGCTTCATTAATTAAAGTGTAATCGTAAGGTTTTTTTTGTACATGTGACTTGCCTTTAACATTATTGTTATTTATGGCCAATAAATATTACTGATTTACTGATTTAGTAAATAACTGAAACAACTTAAACTTTTTAACTGTGAAAAGTATAACTTTCACAGGATGCGGAGGAAGACGCTGTTGATGATGCCTGCCAAAATTGTTCTGGTACCAAAGAAGAAGTAAAGTTTTTGTATACTAGGCTAGTCGAAGCTAACATCCTCGATTCGATACAGCAGTTACTGCAGAAACAGGATATTGATGAGGTATGTAACTTATAGGAAACTAGCAACTCGCCCAATGCAATTTTAGTTAAGGTAACTAAAATTTCGAACGATTTCCATACAAATAAATGTTTGCCATTTGTTTTGCGCGCGCAATTTTCTTTTGACGTCATATTGGTAATGTAGTAGTTAATACCTGAACTGAAATAAAAGTATCTTGTGATTTTTTTTGCATTTAGTCATTTCCTCGCTGAGGTGGGATGAAAAGTTACGTGTTGCACTCGAGTGCAAATATTTTTCACCATTTCACCTCGTGCTTTTTTGATTCCTTCGCTACCGCTCAGGATTCTAATATTAGAATCCTTCGCTTGCTCGGTCATCAAAATTGAGTACACGGTTAAAAAGCTTTGCACTCTTGTATAACAAATAACTATTTTTAGTTTATAGGTTAAATGTCAAAATGTACTTTTGCAGAATCTCCGTCGCCAAGCACAAGAGCTGAGTGTTGCCGTTCGTTGGGTCGCTCACGAGGAGGTTCTCATCATCGAGGATGGAACAATCTACACTCCAACAATGATCATTAAAGGTAAACAACGTGTAAGACACTGTAGGTAGTCAAAATTGTTGGTATAATGTAAATAGCATACTACCACCGTGTGGATGCCGAGTCTATCGCGTTGAAGAGATAGGAAACCATACAGTACCCAAGACTTACAACTTAGTGTAGATAAGTTGGTGGGTTAAAAATGAATTGAAATGTTTTTTTTAATGGTTGACAGGCTAGGTGTTTGACCACAGCTCACCTGATGTGAAGTGATGGTGTGATCGAAGATGGTAAAGCACACCTAGCCTGGGTTGGAACTGGCTCTCAAGTGAGGCTACCGGACCACACCTTTAGGTGCTTGGCGGCAGATTTTCAACTTGGGGGTGGTAGCTAGCCAGCCGAGTACTAGAGAGTACGCTACCACCATGCTATGGTTTCCTCACGATGTTTTCCTTCACCGGCAGCTCAAGCTCATTGTTGGGGTTTGAACCCACGCCCTTCGGCATGCGAACTTACCGCGCTAACCACTGAGCTATCATCGCTACAAAATTAATAATTATTAATTATTATATTAATATTCTTCACCAGCAGCTCAAACTTATTATACACAATTGAAGCCTATTTGCCTATTTACCGCCGTCTCACCTGTTGTTAAGTAATGATGCGGTCTAAGATGGGGCACGTTTGCCTAGAAGATACCAATTCACTCTCGACTTGAAACCACCCAGATTCTATCCAACGAGGAACACCCACTCAGGCAGCGCATTTCACTGTGTAGTTCGCACAATGAACGTGGAATCAAATCGTTCCGTTCGAGTTTTTGGAACGTCGACCATGAAACGATATCGCTTTTTTGAGTTGCTGGCTGTCTGATAGAAAAATAGACATGGGGGAATTTGACCATGTGGTTCTGAAGCACTCTACGAAATGAATCCTATAAAAAATCGATAATCTAGCAACTTTGCGACGATGTTCTAGGCTTTGTAATTTAGCTTGAACAAAGAAGATGTCGCAGATGAGCCACTTGGCACGCTTCTTAAGAGACTCCAACGCCTTTATCTGGTACTAGCTGCGCCCCGCGGTGTTACCCGTTACATGTTTTCGGGATAAAAAGTAGCCTATATCTTAAACCAGGGTGTCAGCTACCTCCATACCAAATTTTATCCAAATACGTGCAGTAGTTTTTGCGTGAACGAGTAACAAACATCTATCCATCCTATGCCAGCAGCCCAGAGCCTCGCTCCGATACTTCAAGGAGCTGGGTTGGCTCGGGTAAACGCTGGTAGGGGGAAATGCACAATACACCCCAAGCGGGACGTCAGTGCAGGACTTATCGCCCCCACTTCGAATAAAAATAAGAATAAGAATCTATCCATCCATCTAAACTTTCACATTTATAATATTAGTGGGATTTGGCGGATACATTCCAAAGGTACGAGCAGTACTCACGAACTGCAAGAACGAACTTGTGCTTGGTACAATGTGCCATGCCCTTCAGTGCGATCTAACAAGACTGACCACTAAACTGTCATCATTGCACCGAGTTTCCACTTCCTCCTTCCAGATTTGAAGTATGGAGAGCTGGCGCGGCAGGTGAAAGCCGCCCGTGCCGCTCGTAAAATACTCCGGAAGGCTAGTATACCTGGACCGGAACGCCTGACGAACGTCAGCGATACCATGGCGGAGTATGGAATTTTCAAACTGCTTCTCGCAGCTTTAGATGACAATGTCTGGTAAGTGAGCAAGATATATATAGAGAAAACCACGCCTACTTCTTCACGTTATGTTACAATTCGTTATCGCTTGCACCAAATCACAGTTTATTATAAGAAGGAACATCAAAAAAGAAATGTGAAAACGGCCGACGAGTTTGCGCGTTTTTACGTAGATGACTTAATCATTCATAACGTAACGAAAAATTTGCACACCAGAAGTTAAAAAAAATACAGACACCAAAGGATCTTATGAGCTTGTGCCAACAAGTGGCAGCCTAAGCTAGTACATATACCGATTATCCAGTCCATACTATCGATTTACATTTCCACACCACTCTGCCAAATTATAGCTTTTAACTGATTTCAAAAATTGAGTAGGTTCTCAATTTGGCTCTTTATGTCTACAACGATTGGACTATATTCGAACATTCGCTTCGTTTAACTTTTTTTAATGGTTGACAGGCTAGGTCTATGAACAAAGCTCACCTGATGTTAAGTGACGGTGTGGTCGAAGATGGTAAACAAACCTAATCTGGAATGGAACTGAAACTCCCAAGTTAGGCTGCCAAGGAACACACTGTTAGGTGCTTGGCGACAGATTTTCAACTCGAGGGTGGTGGCTAGCCAGCCGTGAGCAGTTTATCTACACAAGATAGAGTAGCAACCTCATAAATATAGACATAGACAATACTTTATTTGTAACATAAAACACAAATTTCAATACAATTACCAATACATACATGTTGTGTGCCTCATAGTAAAGACATTTGACCGATTCTAACTGAACTGTGGAGTGATACCCTGGTGATTGTACCTTGATGGAGGAGTGGTGAGCGTTCTCCTCGAACCAACGGCTGTGCCGAATGGCTGCCAAGTGACTGCTGATCACCTTATACTCCAAGTGCACCTGGAACCAATGTCACAAAATAGTATAAACTATAGAATAGAAACTTAAATCTCATGCCATTTTCAGCCCCGAACTGCAGCTCGAAGCGGCCTGGGTGTTCGTTTATGTGACCTTTGTGAATAGACATGCTGTTGAAGACGTAAGAAAGCTTTTAACCTTGTAACAAACTTTTTCAAATATGAGTTTTTAAAGTTTACGTAAAAATTTACCTACTTCTTCTTTTATAAACATACTACCATCGGAAGCAAAAGCGTTTGACCACAGCTCTCCTGATGTTTAAGCGATGATACAGCCTAAGATGGAGCACGCTCGCCTAGAAGATACCGATTCACTCTCGACTTGAAGACACCCAGTTTATATCCAACGGGGAACACCCACAAAGACAGCGCATTCCACTGTTAGCAGTCCGCACAATGAACGAAGAAAAAAATTTAAATTGATTTAAATTTCAACAATTAATTTTACCAAATGCTAACCTTTGAGCTTTCGGCAACTTTGTAACCTAACTACAACGGTGAAGGAAAACATCGTGAGAAAAACTACATGCATGAGAGTTCTTAAAAAAAAGTTTTCGAAGATATGTGAAGTCTGCTGAACTGCACTTGGCCAGTGTGAACCATGGCCTTACCCTTTTCACAGTAAGAAGAGACCCGTGCCCAGAAGTGGAACAGTTTATAAAAACTGGGCTGAATTAACCACAAAAATATTTTGTTATACACAGACAAAAGGTATCCTGAAGCTGGTGGCCCTCCTAGCTAAGGAAGGTCAGGTAGCAATACCAGCTGCCTACGCGCTTGGCAACTTGGCCACGATTGGAAGAACATCACATAATGAAGTCGTGCAGAGTGGCGCCGTGGAAAGCTTGCAGCGTCTCCTGCACCCGGAGACTCCGCTGGAGTACTTGATCGCTTTCCTGTCGGCGTACAAGGGGCTATGCGCGTATGTTAAATTTGAATTTGACAGACAGACAACAAAGTGATCCTATAAGGGTTCCTCTTTTTGAGGCACGGAACTAACACAGGCTACTTTAAATCCTGGTAAACAGGTTAAAAATTACGGAATTGTTTGACATGGCTGCCTAAAGACTATCCGAAGCAAGAGCGCTGCAAAAACACAAAGAAATAACCGTTTTGTATTTGTGTGTTTTCGCCATTTTAGCCTTTCTCTGTGTTGAAAGATGTGACGGTATCAAAGTATTAACGCAAGTCGCAAGTCCCAACTTCCATGGTACAAATGTCATATCTTCAAACTTTTAAACGCCAAGCGTAATACAGCCATAGAAAAGTCCAAAGTATTTATATAAAATTTGTGTTTTTCAGCGTCAGTAAGTACGATCGCAATATTCCCAAGTTGACGTCATCACTACCTTACTTGCCACAACTGCTGGATATGAGTGACCACCGAGTTTTGGGTAAGACTTAAGAATAAGAGGAATAACCTAAGATCTTATAAACAGTTATCTATTAAATAGGAGCCAATGTAGTAGAATAAGCTTCCAAGCATGTTTTAGTTGGGGTACCTCAAGGTATCATTCTTGGTCCGCTATTGTTTCCAATATATATAAATGATTTTATCACTGGCGACAGAGCATCTATGTGTTATTTTTGCAGATGATGCCACAATCTACATACCACAGAACACACTTAATCAAATAAAATATGAAACAGAAATAAATAATACTTACATCAAAAGAAATAGCTGAAACACTAGAGTCCATGAATTTAATAGTAAACGTTAAAAAGAAAGTCCATTCAATTCAAAAATTATAAAACCTTACCTTGAAATGAACGAATCAAAATTCTTAGGCGTTACAATAGATTCTCATCTAAACTGAAAAGGAAATGTCAAATGTCTCCCAAATGAACTGAACAATTTTGAAGTATTGTAATATTGCAAAAATTGCATACTACGGATATTTGTACTCTTATTTTACATTTGGTGTTGTCTTCTAAAGTATATAACATACAAGCTTACATTTCGTTAACGCACACAATAACAAACACACTTACTTACATACAACATACTTGGTGGTAGATCTCCTTAGCGGGAGGTCGTCTAGGTAGGTACCACCGCAGTACCAGTTATTCTGCCGCTTACGGTAGTGTGTAAACATTACTGTGTTCCGGTTTGAAGTGTACAGCAGCGAAATTACTGGGTTGTTGAGACTAATCATCGAAAGTATCAAAGTAATGAGCGCCAAAGCAGTGATGCCCTGGACTTTGTTTTGTTACTCAAAGTTCTGTGTATCGCTGCGATGGTCATGAACAGGCGTTATCTCTTACAATCAGGAGAGCGTCTCGTACGTCTCAATACTTTTTTTTTAATGCGTTATCCTGCGATCGGCTCTACAAGTCCTTAGCAGATTTGTTGAGGTTGTTGATTGTCAGGTAGGAGCTGTTCCTCCTGTGAGGAAGCTGTCTTTTATTTCAGTTCAACAAAGTCCCATATGTGTTGCTCTTTGAGCTTTCTACCACATAGCGGTTCGCATAACGCAGTTGCTAGGGTATCACTACACCGCGTTCCCGCCAAAATATAAATCCTCGTACTATTTAATTTCTTGCAGTGCTCGTTTGTGGCGCCCTGGAAAATCTAATGATGAAGTCTGATGAGGGCACTCGCGCTGTGTTCTCTACACCTGAACTCGCGTCGCGGCTGACGTCTCTGATCGTACATGAAGCAGACGAGGTGCAAGTAGCAGCACTGAAAGCTGTTAAATCTATGTTCAAGCGAGCTCATTTTGATAACGTAAGGGTTTATTAAGTTGAAAAATAAATAATTGACAGCCCTGTTGGTTCATCGGTAGTATGTCTGCTCCAAGAGCTGAAGGGCGTGGGTTCGATTCCCACCCAGGACAAGCATTTTGTGATATAATCAGTAATCAGTCATATTTATTGGCCATAAATAACAATAATGTTAAAGGCAAGTCACTTGTACAAAAACCCTTACATTTACACTTTAATGAATGAAGCTATGTACGAGTACTTAACCCAATCTAACAACAACGAGAATACTACAGCGGAGGCTCCGTTCATGTGCTACACATAAATGAGGATTCCGAGAACCTCATTGACATATATTCACTTAATTTGTAATAAGGATTGCTTTCCAAGAAAAATTTAATGTTTTTTTTTAATTTGGTATGATTTAATTCTGTAATATATTTTAGCAATTTATTATACATTAATATTTTGGCGTGACGTGCCTGCTTATCAACTTTACCTAACCTAATCCATGGCACGACCAGCTTTTCTTTGTTTCGCAAGTTATATTGATGCCTATCTTTGGTCTTTGGCAAATTAGCTCCGTGTATTTCTAATAAGCTATTGTACATGTATAGTGATATCACTGTCATAATTTTGTTAGTTTTAAAGTATTTTTTTGCAGAACTACGTCATTTTAAACCATTTATTATTCTTTTAGTTAAACAAATGTTTGTTCTGTGTCTGGGTGTACTGTATGTGTTATAAGAATGTATTTACAAAAAAAAAACGATTTAAGTATTGTATCAGTTATCTGTCTTCCATAGTACAAGCTTTGCTTAGTTTGGGGTCAGATGGCGCTGAAGCTTCCGCCTGGGACAGGATGCCCCCCTCTTGATCTGGGGTTATCGAATATTATTTTGTCCAGGCCATCTTGTACCTGTATGATTTAAAAGACTTTAATGAATCCCATAGGAGAAATCCATCGCTGCTGCCTGTCTGTTCCACGTTATGCGCCTGCTTGGAAGCCATAACCCCGTATTAGTGAAGGAAGCAGCCTCTCTCTTGAAGAAGCTCCTGTTTGTTACGCATTATTTCGTAATATTGGCCATGGACAACGACGTCCTCACTCCACTCCTGAACTTATTGTCCAGTGATGAACTCGAGTAAGGAATAATTCTAATCATTTTCCATTTATTGGTAACTAGCTCACGCCCGCGACTTTAGATACATGCATATCACACACATACATGCTCAGTTTGCATCAATTGTTCATAAATATATGTTATAGATATTTTGCTACTTATTAAACAAATAAAAAACCCTTAAATTAATACTATTTACAAAATTTATAGAAAAAACTTAATCTAAAAGTCTGTCAGAGGAGGGATATGTGGCCAGAATGCTGGCAGCATTGCCACGCTGGATGGCAATGCTAAGCTTTTGACCAAAGTAGATACCAGCATTCCGGCCACCTGAAGCCTCTTCTAAACGTTTGGCCAGGTCCCGATACAGTTTGAGAGCGGCCGGCCCCCGCGGACCTAAAGTTTCAACCCCAAACGGCACAAAAAGATACATTCTATCCAAATAACTATATTTGTGCCGTTTGAGGTTTTCAGCTTTAGATGCGGCAGCACCAGCTTGTCCCGAAGTCACAGGAAGATGAGACGGCGCCAAGGTGTCGACACAAGTGGCGTCCCACGCAAGAGGCCGTCCCATCTTCCATGGGATAAGGGTCATCTCGTCGGGTCTCTTGCCGTCGTCACGCATCAGTCCGTTCGGTTCTAAAACTGTTGGGACGCCGGCAGTGACAAAAGCCCGACGGATGACGACGCTTAAGCTGGCGTGCTGCGATATACCCCCACGATATATTTTGCTTAAATGAAATTCAATTCATTAATAAATGTGGGAATCAGTGAACCTCACGACACGGGACTCCCTAGTGTGAGATTCAGGGCCCACAGCTAGATGAAGTTAGTCATAAGTTTACTAAGTTAGTGTTTTAAGTTATAAGAAATACTAAGTTCATTGTAGAAATTTACTACGATAACATGGCTGCCCCTCCAAATTACTGTTTTAAAGTGTGTAGTCACATCCTTACAGAAAGATTTTGTATGTAGTTGTATTTATTCGTCTTCAGTAGCACCAGATTTGTTTGTCAACTTACCATAACTAGTTGACCGCGGAAGACAACGCACGTGTCATGTTCATAGAGTACGTCAGTGCAGCGCCTTACTAATAATAAAGAGCAATTAATGAACGCCACTAGTCGACACACAAATCCATGGATTTGCTAGCTCGACTAGGTGTTTGACGGCAGCACCAGTAAGCGCACATGCGTGCTGGTGCGTTGTAAATACTTTCAAATGTTTTGAATTTTGGAGGGGCGGGTCATGTTATCGTAGTAAATCTCTACAAATTTCGCTCAAATAAATTATTATCATCGTTATTTGTTTTTTCTCTTATTTTTAATTTTTTTTACATTTAATATAATACATAAAGAATATAAAAACTAGGGTGCCGCCGGCAGCGGGGCATGGCTCAAGCTGTCGGTGGTTAGGGCTGCAGAGTGAGGAGCCTCCTCACATTGCGCGCCGTGTCAAGGATCACTGCCTTTTGGAGCTAACCCTTGACCCAACCGTCAAGCGAGAGTCTCTTGAGATGTTGGTCGAGACTCTTCGCTATAAGACCTTTTACCGTGACAACGACAGTCGAGGTACTTGCTGAGCTTGTCCTTCTCGGCCTTCACGAGATTCTCGTCATGTGGGATGGTGATCTCGACAAGCACTGTGAACGACGGCGTTGGGCTCGGTCGACCACCACGATATCTGGCTTATTGGCGATAAATCTATTGCTCTTTTGTTACTTAGACGTCTTGTTTCATTTCTCTCTAAACGTGTGTTTATAAATATGTGTAGGTATCGAATGGAAGCCGTTCAGATAATCGTTGGCTTGAGTGAGCATGACTCACAGGCTACGCGCGAGCGCTTAGTGTCGCGCGGCGTCGTGCAGCACTGCAACTCGCTGCTTGCAGAGCGGGACCGCATGCTGGGGGAACACCCGCCCAGACACCATAATAGTCTCTTTCAGGTATGAACTGCACACTCATCACAAAACCAAATACAAATCTATACTATTATAAAGAGGAAAGATTTGATTGTTTGTAATGAATAGGCTCCAAAACTACTGGACCGATTTCAAAAATTCTTTCACCGTTGGGAAGCTACGCTATCCCCGGGTGACATAAACTTACTTTTACAATACTTTTTATCCCTGTATTCCCACGGGAACGGGAACTACGCGGATGAAACCGCGAGGCGTCCGCGAGTATTTTATAAACCGTCTCAAAAAATGATATTAAATATTATGAATTCTATAGTGTATAAGGTAAAAAGTTGCTAAAGGGTTAAAAGGTTAAATAAGTTGCCTTGTAGCTATAGTTATAGTCGAAGTCCAGTCCGTGTCAGTCAAGTCCGACAGCCCTGTTGGTTCATTGGTAGCATGTCTGCTTCGAGAGCTGAAGTTCGATTCCCACTCAGGACTAACATTTATGTGACTAACATCGATGTTTGTTCTGTGTCTGGGTGTACTGTATGTATTATAAGTATGTATTTACAAAAAAAAAAGTATTTAAGTATTCTATCAGTTATCTGTCTTCCATAGCACAAGCTCGGCTTAGTTTGGGGTCAAATGGCGCTGTGTGTAATGTCCTATGATATTTATTTATTTAAGTCTTAAGTCATGCTTCAGTAAAATAGTGGAAACTTTACTATAAGCAGTAGACTATATATTTTTTGTTTTTTCTTTTTAGGATCTAACAGATAATGTTTGTAGAATTCTCGGAGGTATAACGCTGCATTCAACAGGTATTTTTTTAAAATTATTATTTAACTTATTGAGAAAGAAAACGGTCAAGCCAATTACATACAATCACACAATTTTTTACGTAACAATTAAAACAGAAATGCAAAACACAATTATAAAAATTAAAAAAACAAAGAAAAAAAAAATTATTAAATGTAGATCTATGTCAAAGTACAAAAAAATAAAGTAATAATAAAATTTAAAAAAAAACGAATTACAAATGTCATAAGATTTAAAAAAAACAGGTATAGACGCTGTGCTGGACGAGCCTGAACTGACGCCACGTTTGCTGATGCTATTGGGACATGAGACGGTAAACGTGCAGACAAAAGCTTATGAGGTCTTGAAAAGTTCATTGGGTGTTGATACTGCTACGGAAGCTCAGGTAAAAAAATACTTCTTCTTTTCAAGTTCAATCCTACTTACATTGTTCATCAAGTTTGTTGTATGGGAGCCCCCCTTAAATATTTATTTTATTGTTAGTATTTGTTGTTATAGCGGCAAAAGAAATACATCATCTGTGAAAATTTCAACTGTCTAGTCACCGTTCTTGAGATACAGCCTGGTGACAGACGGACGGGCGGACAGCGAAGTCTCAGTAATAGAATCCCGTTTTTACCCTTTGGGTATGGAAACCTAAAAAAGTACAGTAAAGTACCTAATCATCATGCTATGGTTTCCTCACGATGTTTTCCTTCACCGGCAGCTCAAGCTCATTGTTGGGGTTCAAACCCACGCCTTGCTCTTGAACTAAATGATCTATCAAAGCAGTCAAATAAGAAATCCATATTCCTTTTTTGGTATGAAACTCTAAAAAAGCTATATCCATAGATGAATTGCTGCATCAGCCATCTCGTCAACCTCCTTCAAAGCACAGACCCGGTTGTGGTGGAACGGGGGGCCCGTGCAACCTGGGTGATCATCTGCAAAAGCAGTGAAATCCAGGTGACCCTGACCGAAGCAGTTTTCCCCCCACTACTGGACGTACTAGCTGATGGAGAACTCAAGTAAGTTTCAAATCGATTATCTTCAGCCTTGCAATTTCCACTGCTCAGTGGCGACGGATTGATACATTCCACAAGTAGGCTGTAATTTCATCCTCAATTGCCAGTTTATTTTTAAATTTTTTAACCCCCGACCCAAATTGACAGGGTTTTATAAGTTTGACGTGTCTGTTTGCGTGTGTGTCTGTCTGTGCATCGTAGCTCCCGAACGGATGAGCCGATTTTGGTTTTGTTTGAAAGGTGAATTAGTCGTTATTTGATGGAAATCGGTCCAAAATGCCCGCCGCCACAAAATGGCGGATTACATATTTTTTCACAGCTCCGTCAATATGCGTATCAAATTAAAGGGCTTGACTAATAGAATACTATACACTATGATAAATTTCAAATCCAAGATGGCCGCTAACACAAAATGGCGAATTTTTTGTTATGCGACTTGATCGAAAGTGATCTTTACTATGATTTAAGAAAGTCTCAGCTGTTTGAAGATAAACAGCTCTTATGTATGTGAGTATTTACTACTGATCGATTCGAAATTTGGTATTATGCGTATTACTGTATTGGGGAGTTTTTAAATTTCAAATTTATACTTGATTTTTACTTTGTATAGCTGTCAAGTTGAGGCCGCGCGCGCCATTAGTATCATGTGTGTTCGTGGTTCGGCTTACATGACGTCAAGCACCGTGTTGGAGCGATGCAATGCTCTGCTAGCGACACGCCACGCCACGCCGGCGCCTGACGCACCAGCAAGCTCGAAGGACCTCGCTCAGGTGCTGACTGTAACACAACATAATCAAATATACCTACTTCAAACATCCTTCGTAACACTATGACTGAGCTATCATCGCTTCGTAGCGATAATAGTTCAGTGTTTAGCGCGGTGATCACGTCGAAGGTTGGTTTAAACCCCAACAATGAGCTTGAGCTGCCGGTGAAGAAACATTTAAGGAAACCATAGCACGGTGGTAGGGTATTTTCTAGAACTCGGTTGACTAGCTACCACCCTCAAGTTGAAAATCTGCCGCCAAGCATCTAACGGTGTGTTCCGGCAGCCTCCCTTGAGAACCAGTTCCATTTCACGACTGAGGTGTGGTCATACACCTAGCTTGTCAAGCATAAAACAGAAGCATGAGTGTGGAAAGGGAAAGAAGCATGACATTTTTGTCGTTGCTTTTAGAACTCCTGTAAAGATTTTTAAAATAAATATAATGAAACGAACGAAACGCTCTCCTGATTGTAAGAGACGACTAAGATCCATCACCAGCCCAGTACTTAAAAGTCAGGGTAACAGCAGCAGTACATTTTTTTTTTTCAAAGTAATGAGACTATAGCGGCGCTCTCCTGATGGTAAGAGATAACGCCTGTCCATGACCATTGCAGCGATACACAGAACGTTGAGTAACAAAACAACGTCCAGGGCGTCGCTGCTTTGGCGCTCATTACATTGAGACTAGATGGTTAGTCTCAACAGCCCAGCAATTTCGCTAGCTGCAATACCCTTCAAACGGGAACACAGTAATGTTTGCACACTACTGCTTGGCGGCAGAATATCTGGTACTGCGGTGGTACCTACCTAGACGACCTCCTGCTAAGGAAATCTACCACCAAGTTAAATTCTTCCGTGTCACCATCCGTCCGTCTCACCATTCTTCCGTGCTCTTCCACCATGGGAGACCTCCAAGAGACCACCAACCGCGGTGCTGCGGTGGCTAAATACTGGGGAAAAACATGAAGAAGACGAAGAGTAAAAAGTCCAGGGCTTTACCGCTTTTGCACTCGTTACTTTGAGACATTCGATGGTTAGTCTCAATAGCTCTGTATCTCATTCACAGTATTTTTTACACACTACCGCTTGGCAGAATTTCTGGTAGGTACTGCGGTAGTATCTAAACGATCTGTGGGGTTGGTTTGGGTGCCGTGGCGGAATGAAACACTCGTGCCTGATTCACATAGATATATTGACTCCCCAAACATCCACAATAATAATATCGGATCATGGATTCGATGTGTGGTGCTGTGCGCGTGAGAGACGAGGAACGCGGCTCGCGTCTCTCAGATACGTCACGGGCGGGAGCGGGTGCCGGACTGACTCTCAGTTAACGGCTTTAAGCGCGGGAGAGCCGTTGCGTTCGGGGCGCGTCTATTGCCCTCTCTCTCTCGCGCGCACCACACACTACAGCTATAGATGCAGTACAAAAGTTAGGTGGCGATGGCGATATCGCCACAGATCTCATGCTAAAGAGATCTACCCACCTTATTCTTATTCTTATTCGAAGTGGGGGCGATGAGTCCTGCACTGACGTCCCGCTTGGGGTGTATTGTGCATTTCCCCCTGCCAGCGTCTACCCGAGCCAACCCAGCTCCTTGAAGTATCGGAGCGAGGCTCTGGGCCGCTGGCATCTACCCACCTTGACAGTGGTGTGATATTTTGACAGGAGCTGACTAAGCAAGTGGTTCTGCTCGTCCGATGTGTGATGATGTATTTCGAAGGCGGAACAGACGCGGTGCAGGCGGAGTCCGGGCTCACAGGGCGCCTGGTGACTCTGCTGGGGCACGAGGCGCCCAAACTGCAGGAGGCAGCTCTGATGGCGGTGATCTACATGCTCAATGGAACTGATACTCAGGTAAAGGGAAGGTTCTGGTTTCCCAAACCTTAACATGAAGACTTCTAATCTTTTGAAGTTGCAACGACAGAATCTTCGTCTTTTAGTAGGTCTTATAACAGGTCATTGTTTTTTGCATAGTCACATGTATAAACTAGGAGCCACGGATAGCCTGCTCTGCAGTGGCTGCCTTCAGGAGAACGAAACTGTAGAGCATGTGTTGTGGCACTGTGAAGCCACAGCAGAAACTAGGATTACTCCTAGATTGCGTGAGGTAGCATCATCTTCATCCATGTCACCGCAAAGGACTGCCTGCCTGACATCATTAGCAACACTTGCATCTCACCCACTGGAGTTGCTATGCCAGCGGCCCAGAGCCTCGCTCCGGTGCTTCAAGGAGCTGGGTTGGCTCGGGTAGACGCTGGTAGGGGGAAATGCACAATACACCCCAAGCGGGACGTCATTGCACGAATTTTCGTCCCCATTCCAAATAAGAATCCCATTAATATTATAACTGTGAAAGTTTGGATGGATGTATATATGTTTGTTACTCTGTCAAGCAAAAACTACTGAATAGATTTTGATGGAATTTGGTAGCTGATACCCTGGATTAACACATAGGCTACTTTTTATCCCGAAAACATGTGTCGGGTAACACCGCGGGGCGCAACTAGTATGATATAAATGCCCCTTTATTATGTTATTGGTACCTATCTATACTATTATAAAGAGGAAAAAAATTGATTTTTTGTTTGTATTGAATAGGCTC
The DNA here is from genome assembly GCA_905404145.2 of Biston betularia. Classification (NCBI taxonomy): domain Eukaryota; kingdom Metazoa; phylum Arthropoda; class Insecta; order Lepidoptera; family Geometridae; genus Biston; species Biston betularia. The sequence continues at coordinate 4,950,787 of FR989890.1, forward strand.
CAAAACTACTGGGCCGATTTCAAAAATTCTTTCACCGTTGAGAAGCTACATTATCCCCGCGTAACATAGGCTACTTTTTATCCCTGTATTCTCACGAGAACGGGAACTACGCGGGTGAAACCGCGAGGCGTCCGCTAGTTATGAATGTATCAGTTATATAATATATCGGCTCTATTTCTGGCCAGGCGAAGCATTGCGTCGACCACATCGTGCCCCTCCTCCGAAGTGACAGGCCCGCCTTAGTGGAAGGGGCAGCCCGGGCAATGGGCGAAGTCTTCGCCGGAACACAGTCTCAGATACAGATGGCTCTGGATACCGACGTCCTCAGCCCGCTACTGAACGTCCTAGACGGTGGAGAACTCGAGTAAGTAACGATGTTTAAAATAAAGACTTTGATAGGTATATGTAATAATTTTGTAGCGATGATAGCTCAGTGGTTAGCGCGGTTGGTTCGCATGCCGAAGGGCGTGGGTTCAAACCCCAACAATGAGCTTGAGCAGCCGGTAAAGGAAAACATCGTGAGGAAACCATTGGTGCTATAGTACTTTCTTGTACTCGGCAGGCTAGCTTCTACCCTCAAGTTGAAAATCTGCCGCCAAGGACCTAACGAAGTGTTCCTGAAGCCTCACTTCAGAGCCAGTTCCATTATAGGCTAGGTGTGCTTTACCATCTTCGACCACAAAGTCACTTGAAATTAAACTTTTGCATAAGTAGAGAAATTCAATGTATTGTAATCGAGTCTCCAAAATATAATTGCAACTGTGCAAAACAGGAGCGGGTAACTAGAACGAGTTATGGGTTTTCGTGTAAAAAGTAATGTCTTCCTTCTAAGGAAATCTACTACCAAGTAAAGGAAAAAAAGTCGCAGCGCTTACAGTGTTAGGTAACACTTGGTGGTAGATCTCGTCTGGGTAGATACCACCGTAGTACCAGATATCCTGCCGCCAAGCAGTAGTGTGTAAACATTACTGTATTCCAGTTTGAAGGGTACTGCAGCGAAATTACTGGGCTGTTGAGACTAACCAACGAAAGTTTCAAATTAATGAGCGCCAATAAAGCAGCGATGCCCTGTACTTTGTTTTGCTACTCAAAGTTCTGTGTATCGCTGCAATGGTCATGGACATGCGCTATCTCTTACCATCAAGACGGCAGTTCATCTCATTAGTTTAACATAAAAAAAGAGTTAATTTGTTTTCTTTTGTTTGGGATAGATGTCAAGTGTTGGCAGTGCAGGCGGTCACCGAGTTTTGTAGGTGTGGGTCACCAGCTCAGCGCGAGCTGATGGTGTCTCGCGGTGTGCTGGCGGCGTACTGCGGCCTGCTGGCGAGACCTGGCCTACCGGCTGCAGCGGTCGAGGACGTTCTCAATGGACTGGACTGGCTGCTACAGGTATCATACGGTTTACCAAAGAAAGAAATGGAAAAAGCTGTTGGGAGATTGTTGGTCGCGCGCTCAGAACGCATACGTTCGACGTCGCATTTTGTAGCACTCTTCAAATATTAGTAAATGTCTGAAGAAGTTATGTTTACATACTTTGACATTAGACAACTTAATGACATTTAGCTTTTTTTTATTAGTAGGCTCAGACATTTTTTTCTAATTCCGCCACGGGTGACGTCATACTAAGGTCAAATTAAGGTTATTCATTTGAAGCTTAAAATAATAGTAATCCGTGATTATTTTCGGTTTTTAAGTTATAGATAGTGATCAATAAACTTATTCCTCGAAATGGATTTGAAATATCAAAAAAAATAGACATTCCTCATTGTTTAAAAGGTGGACAGCGCGGTGGATTTATGACCCTGTCTCATAATGAGAAGATTCCGACCTCTAGAAATGTTGTTTAAATATTTTTGTGATTTCAGAGATGCATTAAAAGATGCTTAGCTGTCGGTAGTTTGAAATGAGCAAGGTACAGAATATGAATGTGGGTGTTATATCTCCGCAGATAGAGCATGCAGACTTCAACGGGGAGGCACTACGCTCGCAGCTGAAGGAAATGTGCGTGCGCGCCGAGTTAGACAAACTAACGCAGCACGAAGATGAAACGGTAAGAATTGTATTTATAAATCTTTAGCGAAACTTACCAGTGAGCGAAGATGTATTTGAATTTTGTAGCAATGATAGCTCAGTGGTTAGCGCGGTAAGTTCGCATGCCGAAGGGCGTGGGTTCAAACCCCAACAATGAGCTTGAGCTGCCGGGGAAGGAAAACATCGTGAGGAAACCATAGCATGGTGGTAGGGTACTTTCTAGTACTCGGCTGGCTAGCTACCACCCTCAAGTTGAAAATCTGCCGCCAAGCATCTAACGGTGTGTTCCGGCAGCCTCACTTGAGAGCGAGTTCCATTCCAGGCTAAGTGTGCTTTACCATCTTCGACCACACCTTCACTTAACATCAGGTGAGCTGTGGTCAAACACCTGGCCTGTCAACCAATAAAAAAATAAAAAAGAGAAGAAATAAAGCGCTTTTGTAATTTTAAATTGTATGAATGAATTCCAAAATTGAAAATTGTATTTGACATAAATTAATTAATTAATTAATTGAATAAATAACTAAAGAAATCGATCGAGCGGTTTTTAAAAAATCAATAGAAATGTAAATATTGTATACATCGATGATATTTTCGTTTGGTCGGAAACCTCGCTGTTTCATTGGAGCAGTGCGTTTAGTTGGCCTGAGGGTCATGGAGCTGGTATTGTAAATTTGTGTATTATTGTTTCAGGTAAAGAGAGAAGCTGACAAGTTGTTGAAGAAATACGTGGACTTATGATAAAATAAATGTATAAGCGTATAGAGTTTTGTTTCATTTCACAAACTTTTTCCGGTGCTTCGTTGTTTACGAAGGTATCTTGTTTATCTTAAAGTATATCTCGTGAACTCCGATGCAGTGGTGGGTTTAATAGTAGGTTGAGTAAGTTTGAATCTATGGCGTCAGATTTTAGTATGATCATGGATTTTTACTAATCTACGCCTTCAAGTCGCGAGTGAATCGGTTTCTTCTAGGCGAGCGTGTTCCCCCGTAGGCCGCATCTTCGCTTTACATCAGGCGAGTTGGCGCTCAAACGCAAGCCTATAAGTAATTTTAAAAGAACCAGACTCAAAAAAGGAGTTTCGCAATTCGACTGTATGTTCTTTTTTGGTATGTATGTTGTCATTGTCATGTCATTTCACCATTTATGAATCGATTTTGATGATTCTCTTTTTGCTTGGTAGATCATACTTCAGAGGTGGTCCCATGTTAATCTTATTGAAATCGATCGAGCGGTTTTTAAAAAAATCAACAAATATGTACTATGTATAATTTTACTTTGTGGTAGATCTCCTTAGCTGGAGGTCGTCTAGGTAGGTACCACCGCAGTACCAGTTATTCTGCCGCTAAGCAGTAGTGCGTAAAAATTACTGCGTTCCGGTTTGAAGGGTACTGCAGCGAAATTACTGGGCTGTTGAGACTAACCATCGTAAGTCTCAAAGTAATGAGCGCCAAAGCAGCGATGCCCTGGACTTTGTTTTGTTACTCAAAGTTCTGTGTATCGCTGCAATGGTCGTGGACAGGCGTTATCTCTTACCATCAGGAGAGCGTCTCATTATCTTTCACATAAAAAAACAAACATCACACGTAGCCTGGAATGGAACTGGCTGTCGAGTGAGACTGCCGGAACACACCATTAGATGCTTGGCGGCAGATTTTCAACTATATTATGTAACTAATTAACTATATTTTCAATTATAACTTAGATCATAGTTTTTCTTGGACCCCTCCTCCCATTTTGAGGTCATGCAATACATGGATTCCCCCTACCCCTACGGGGAATAAAGTTCTTACACTATATGCTTTGAAATATCTTTTATTAATAATATTAATATAATAGGTAAATTAATTATCAGCAGAATAGCCAGCTTATTTCGGTGTGGCACTTGTGGTCTTAGTGTCGGATTCAGTTGTAGGTTGGATGATTTCAGCAGCACTGCAGCAAACGTCTAAATACGAAGCGCAGTTGTCCACTGGTAAACTGTAAAGCGAATGCGTATTAAAGCGGTGAGAGATTGATAAAACGGTAAAATCGCTCGCTGTACCCCACAAATCCCAGCAATAAGCTTGAGCTGCCGGTGAAGGAAAACATCGTGAGGAAACCATATGATGGTAGGGTATTTTATTGTTATTAAAAGAAGTTTTTAGGCGGGGGACGCGGAAGAATCGTATCGCCGGACCAAAAACATTATCTAGCAAAACTTGTGGTATGTAACTGAGTCAACACGGACCACACACACGAACACATTCGCTATTGTACCGTATGTTATCGTCTTACAACAAAATTTCCAATAGTTTAGATATTTTTAACACTACACCAGGTAAAATCAAATCTTTTTATAATAATTGTTAGCCTGTCACTTAATACTTACGTACATTGTACCTTTATGTAATTATTCACATGCATGCAGTGTTCACTTCGAGAAAGTCGTGCATAACATTGTTTACTTCTCATGAATGTTTACCAAAATTCGTCTTTATGTAACGGCCAGATTAGTGAACCAATAAAAAAAAAATACTTGTCAAATTATATTTTAAAATTTATATCAAATTAGTTCCAGATATTAAGTAAGATTAGGTTTTTAATTATTAAGTTTTTGTCAAATTAGTTAAGTTAAAATCCTCATCACTGTTGTAACTGGAACGACTGTTACGCGGAAATAAACTAAATATATACCTTGAATATTCGAACACATTGGTATTTTATTCATAAAGTGCCAAAGGCCTATTGCTTCCAAGACTTCCTTGAAGCTTGTTGTAGGAACAGCCGCTACTACTTCATAAGGACATGATTAGACACGACCAGAACAGATGGGACTTGACTATGACTTGACCATGATATTTCGTTTACTCTGCTGTTTCATTGGAGCAGTGCGTTTATCGTACTTACACAAAAACTACTGAACGGATTTGGATGAAATTTGGTATGGAGGTAGCCGAGACCCTGGATTAACACATAGGCTCCTTTTAATCCCGAAAACATGTGGCGGGTAACACCGCGGGGCGCAGCTTGTAAAACCATCATGCCTAGCCATCCAATTGTAATTTTTTTTAATATATTTTGTGCGCTATTAAGACCCGTCGTTATACATGATTATGTGTTCAAGTCGCGCAAGGTTTAAAAACACTTACTGTATGTCAATCAAAGTAGGTTCATTGTCCTTCAAAGTGCACATGTAGTACGGGACACACTCTCCCTTCTCGCCGTCCCAGTTGTTGCAGGGCTCGTTAGCTGAAAAGTAGGTACGAGTATATACATTAACACGGCGTCATTGAGGTTGGGTCAAAATGACCCAGTGTTTTTAAATATGTAAATATTTTTTTACGTGCGCGCGCGACATTGCTATTCTTCTCAGTAGCTGGAGCCAACGATGTGTTCTAAACGTTTTCGAAAAGAATTGAGTCAAGCAGTGACCGCGAGCTGAGCTAAACGCCCGTATTTTTCAAAAAGGTAAATATGACCCATCCTCACAATTATCGTAACAATTTTGCGCCTTATTTTTGTATGATTTTTTGTAACTAAATTTTTTTTTGTGTTTATTTAATTTTTTTCTTGTGTTCTTATGTTCACATTTTTGATATTATTATTTTTTCCTTAATCGAAGGTAGTTAGGAACATGGATAGAGAGACTCAACGAATTTTGTCAATTCTTGAGGAATCTGGTTCAGAAGAAGATTGGTGATGTGGATGAAGAGGATTTCGTGAGTGTTTGTAGCCAAGCGATACGGAACAGGAGTACTCAGACAGTGATGACGATAATGCCCCGCTAAATGAAATTAGAACGCAGTTACAATCTAGCGCAAATCGTTCAACGCTGCCACAGCAGGAGCGTCCTGTTTCTCCAGAACCATTTTAATTAGATTTATTAAAGTTTTTCCCAAAGATATGTATATCAGATAGATATTATATAAGCGCACTATGAGACTGAAAAGACTATACTTTAGCAAAGAACGTAATAAAACTCCAAGGGATTTTAATTTGTATAAATACTTTTGTTTTTGTTTAAATACTTTGACTAAATGCTTTGTGATTATTTTTTTTTTCATTTATTCCTAAGATCAGAGTGTAAATACGCATTATAATTACGAATATATTCAAAAAAACATGAAAATGTCATACTTTACATACACGGGTTATATTGACCCACCTCAACATCTGTGTAACAATTTCGTACCACAATGACGCCCGGTTAATAATGTAATGTTTCAAAATTTTTAGCATACTGTCTTATCGAATGAGGTTTATACCTATAATTGAGGCAGCACTTAATTTTTGTCGACTTTGTTTAATATGTATCCTACTGTATTAGATTAGATTAGATTATTTATAAATTCACCTTATAACAGAGTTTCGTTATACTAGGTAAGTCAATTCAATACATTGGTTAAATAATAATTAAATAATGAATAAATTTGTATTTGTATTTTCTATTCTACTATATTCATATTTAATTAAGAACTACTAATAATACAGATTCATTATTAACCAACTAAACAAAATCATAAATAAACTATAAAACTATACTATAACTACTACTATAAAATAAACACGCCATACATAGTAGTAGTAGTTATAGTATAGTTTTATAGTTTATTTATGATTTTGTTTAGTTTGTTAATAATGAATCTGTATTATTATGAATAAATTAAAATTATACTATTAGTAAAAAAAAAATTAAGATGTCAAAAAATATTATGTAAATGTCATATTGAGTCAATTAAATAATACATTTAGATATAGGTACATTACGAATTGCATTAGTCAACATCACATGTAAAAGATCGCTCATTCCAATTAGTTTTTATAAAGTCGTTGAGCTTATAAAATGCGCTCCGGCGAAAGAAGTTTTTAATTTTTCTATTAAAGTCAGGCATTGGTAAATTTCTTAAAGCAACTGGCAACTTATTGTACACGAGTATTTTATTAAAAACACCTTGCTTTTGTGTTTTGCATAATCTTACCCTAGGGAGCATAAGCTTGTCTGCATATCTTAAATTAAAATTATGTGAATGTGTGTCTTTTATAGTTGGGTATTTTTTTCCTTTTTCAGCGTGAATTTCTAAGAGGCACTTATAGATATAAAGTGAAATGACCGTCATTATCTTGTTCCGTAAGAAGTACTTAGTAGCTGTAGAAGTATTAGTAGCTGCTTCGTTGGTATGACTATAAAATAAATAAATAAATAAATAAATAAATAAATAATAATAAAAGTACTAACAAGTAAATAAACCCCGATAGGTGTTCTACTAGTCAAGCCCTTTTATTTGATACCCACCTACAACGTGAAATAAATTAATCTTTAATTACTTTTGGGCGCGCCTTCAGTAGTCGTCTCAGTCGCTTTAGTATGGCCGAAGACTTCGTCGATTAAAGTGTCCACGTCATAGGAGACTGCCGCGGACACCACGCCGAGGAAAAACATGGCTTTGGCTATCTGTAAGAACATGAGAACTAGAGATGTGCTCTCCCAGACTAAAAAAAAGATTATTGTAAAAAGTAATGAGACGAACGAGACGCTCTCTTGATGGTAAGAGATAACGCCTGTCCATGACCATTGTCCAGGACACCACTGCTTTGGCGCTCATTACTTCGAGACTTTCGATGGGTAGTCTCAACAGCCCAGTAATTTCGCTAGCTGCAGTACCCTTCGAAATGATGTTAAGTGACGGCGTGGTTGATGGTAAAGCACACCTACCCTGGAATAAACTGGCTCTCAAGTGAGGCTGCCGGAACACACCGTTAGATGTTTGGCGGCAGATTTTCAACTGAGGTTTTCACTTGAGGATAGTAGCTAGCCAGCTGGGTAGGCACCTACTAAAATAATCCCACCGTGCACGAATATTGAAATCACGAAATTCACAAGATAATATTAACTTTGAGTCTTAAGCTACGGAATACACAGCAGGCGTAGCTAAAAATTAAGTAAATTAAAATTAAAACAACTTTTTAAAATTAAGAACTAGATGCAGAATGATACCTCCGAAATGTATTTTAAATCAAGTACACTTTAAGTTGTTTTAATTTTGTGTAAATTCTTTAGCATAGATAAATTTGATAATATTTAATTTAGTATAATAGTATTAGAAGAAACACATACATTTTTTTTTTTTTAACTATTTACAAATTACATCATAACATACAAACTACAGTGTTTCTAATACTACAGAGGAACTAACAAATAAATTTTTTTTTTTTATTCTAACCTCTTTGGCTTTGATAAACAAAATTATTTTGACATTTCATTCGGAATAATACTTTATATTAGATTGGATATTGTCACCGTAACCCCCCCTCCTGAAATTCCCCGTCCTACTTCCCTTAAATGTCTCCTTTCCCTTGTATTCACCCCATTTGTACATATACTATGTAAATATATTAAAAAAAAAAAAAACTGTAAATGTGTGATATATATAATGAATGTTTGTTTGTATACATATATCTATGTATATATGTATGTTTATATTTGTGTTCGTCCTGTGTTTGTCTATAGTTAGTTCTAATTATTTTGTTTCAGAAAAGGAAAAACACAAAACTCTGTAAACGGTACCATATACAAAAATAATAGTCAATTCATGGACCAATCTCTTTGTGTGGCAGTCTATCATTCTACGTGACATTGGCGGAATTGTGGAGAACCTCCGCAAAGGCCATTCATCAAGAATTGAATTGAATTGTCACCGTCACGGGTTGAACCTGGACCAGATTGACACAGGATCGAGGTAGATGGCATGTAAAAAGAGTCGCCTATACCCAGCAGTGGGATGATGATGGTGATGATTAGATTGGATAATTGTTTATTATTTAATTGAGTGAGATAGATGTTATTGATTGTTATTGTCGTTTTTATCTCAATAAATTAATAATTATAAAAATAAAACATAAATACTTGCCACCTTTTGAGGTCTGCAAATTCTAATTGAATTGAAATTTCGTCCAAGCTAAACTAATATAAATAAAAATTAAATTACTTACCATTGTGACTGTGTACTTCAAGATACAAAACGGTAATGAAAGAGCATAAATACAAAACGAGAAACTAGTTTAAGAAGTCGTTTTGTTTTGTCGAACAATTTTCCTTGTAGTTAGTTGCCAAAGGGCGAGGTACCTATATTCCACTCGGCTGCAGTTAAAACTAACCAATTAAAGTTGTTGATCATTTTATAAATACTTTCGTTTATCTGTGTAAGATCTGAATCATACTTAGGGTATTTACGTTAGCTCGAAATGCGATGCAGAATCGTTTCGATTGAAGATCTTGCGTAGGTACCTACCAAAATATTTCGTCGCGATGATCGCGTGGTAGGTTCGCATGCCGAAGGGCGTGGGTTCAAACCCCAACAATGAGCTTGAGCTGCCGGTGAAGGAAAACATCGTGAGGAAACCATAGCATGGTGGTAGGGTACTTTCTAGTACTCGGCTGGCTAGCTACCCTCAAGTTGAAAATCTGCCGCCAAGCATCTAACGGTGTGTTCCGGCAGCCTCACTTGAGAGCCAGTTCCATTCCAGGCTAGGTGTGCTTTACCATCTTCGACCACACCTTCACTTAACATCAGGTGAGCTGTGGTCAAACAACTAGCCTGTCAAACATAAAAAAAAAAAAAAAAATATCGGAGTGTTCAAAAATGTGGAGAATATGAATATGCTCTTTTACGCTGCAATTTATTACGATTACATCAATTTGTACCATATAGGGTCAAATAGCCTATTCCAATAATTTTGCGGGAGATGCATACGCTGCCGTGGGACTCGGACTACAAACAACGCGGGCGTCGATTGGGTCAGGTTCTGACCCAAATGAACGGCGCGTATTACGTGCGCGTACTTGGTTTCTGTAGGTAATCATTTTATGTTACTTTGAGACTTTCGATGGTTAGTCTAACTCAACAGCCCTGTACTTTCTCTAGCTGCAGTACCATTCAAACCGGAACACAGTAATCGGGGTTCGAACCCACGCCCTTCGGCGTGTGAACCGACCGTGCTAAACACTAGGCTATCAAAGCTACATAATCGTTTAGATCTGTTAGCTTAAACCAGCTTCAAAATTGTTATTATTATTGTTAACAATTACAAAATTTAAAAAAAATATATTGGCCGAATAAATCCCAAATTCAAATACAAACATTTATTTCATAAAACATGGGGTGTTACAATTTCCATTGTGATAGTGTGTTTGTTTATGGTTTTTACCATTATGGATATGCTACATTTATTACACAAGTTACATATAAAATAAAATATTACTTTAAATAAGTACATTGTCTAACTTGTCTAAATTATGCTAATCATTGTTGGTCGAGCAATACTAGTCATTCAAATTATAATTATGCTATTCAAATTTTATTGTCTTTTCTTCTTATGTACTATTCATAATTAAATCACCATTTAAATTAGAGGAGGGGTGGGGGTCAACAAAGTGTGACAACATGGAACAAGATAGTGACGAGACTACTTAAAGACTCCATAAATTAAGTCACCAATTAAATTGAAGGAGAGGTGGGTCACAAAGTGTGACAATATGGAACAAGATAGTGATGAGACTACTTAAACTCCTTAAAGACTCCATGAATTCAATTAAATTGTAGGAGAGGTGGGTCACAAAGTTTGACAACATGGGACAAGATCAAATGTGATTGACTATGACATATACGACGACAAAACTCATGAAATTTGTAGATATTGGAGAAAAAATAAATGTAATGAAGTCATATTATGTAGAGATCTTTTATTGACTACAATGTTTGCTCATTGCTGTGGCGCCTCGCTGGCGTCAGAATTGAGTTCAGTGGTCTGGATTATTTCGTTCGAAATTGTACAGCAAACTTTCAGGTAAGACTCACAAACTTGCATTGGAAACCTGAAAAACCAAATTAAATTAAATTGTATTCATTAAGATAAAAATACGGCAAATCTCACAAAAAATTGAAACAAAAAGCATAATATAATTTAAAAATTTGAAAAAGAAAAACAAGAGATTATGAAAATGAAGGTAAAATATACGTACAATGTACATATATATTCAGATATTTTTTTTATTAATCAATCAAGTTATTTGCTTAATGTTAAACATGTAAATTAAAATTAATTAATAAAAAAAATAATTATTATATTAAATATAATAATTAAATAAAATAGATTTTTATGTTATTTTTTTATTTTATATTATGTTCTAGTTTTATATATAATTATTATTATTTATTTATTTTATTGAATAAAAAATTTTAATAAAAATTTCATCAATCAAGTATAACAGAATACTTATGTACTTTTTGATAAATACATAGGATTAGAACACCCAGATACATAACAAATAAAATATTAAACGATAACGCTTGTCCACGACCGTTGCAGCGGTACTCAGGACTTAAAACAATCACAAGTCCCAGGCATCGCTGCTTTGGCGCTCATTACTTTGAGACATTCGATGGCTAGTCTCAATAGCTCTTTTATGTCGATAGCTAGCTGACCAGAAATTCTTATTATGCAAGTATGATATAATACTTAATTATGTACTTTTTGGTAAATATACAGAATTAGAATATATACCCAGATATAGAACAAAGAAAATGGTAAACGATAGCACTTGTCCACGACCGTTGCAGCGGTACTCAGGACTTAAAACAAGCACAAGTCCCGGATATCGCTGCTTTGGTGCTCATTACTTTGAGACATTCGATTGCTAGTCTCAATAGCTCTGTTATGTCGATAGCTTGATTTCTAGAACGTATCTTATTGTAAGCATTACTGTATGTCAGAAAGGCCAGTTGTTTCATTTTTTTCACGGCATTCGTAGTACGGGACGCATTCTCCTTTGTCGCCGTTTCGCGTGGTGCAAGACTCGGGCGCTGGAACAAATTATTTTAGAAATAAAATACCTAAATATCTTTGTTCTACTGATGCGGGAATACGTGCTAGTGCCTAGCATGTGAGCGGAGGCGTGTGATTCGTGTGAGGCGCGCAGCAGTCCGTAGTGCGAGGCAAGACGAGGCCGCGCGCACAGCTTCGTCTCCATGAAGAATGCCACCTTAAGTTCTAGTAATATATATAGCCTATGTTACTCAGGGATTCTTTTACCATTAGAATGCTACATCTAATGGTGAAAAAACTTTTGAAATCGGTCTAATAGTAAAAAAAAAAACAAAAACTAAAATTGCTAAACAAAATTTTACTAAAACTAATTAAAAAAAAAAAAAAATCTTTCCTCTTTATTATATTAGGGTAGATCAGCCTTTCCCATTTGCCCTGGATTTTATTTTACTTCAGCCCTTCAAACTGGAACACAGGATTGTTTACACACTACTGCTTGGCGGCAGAATAACTGGTACTGCGATGGTACCTACCTAGACGGCGTCCTGCTAAGGAGATCTACTCCCAAGTAAAAAAATCTCTCTGATTTACAAATATTTAAATTCATTCCTCACAATCTTTAAACATATGTTAATAATTGTAGCACTTACGTCGTTTATAAATATTTCAAAGGATAGTTACATTAAAATTACTAATTGTTTACACCAAATTACGACCTCGCGATCCCTCAAATCGTTTCTCAATAAACTTTTAACTGTTTGTTACAAACCTAATATTATATTCATATTTAATTAAGAACTACTAATAATACAGATTCATTATTAACCAACTAAACAAAATCATAAATAAACTATAAAACTATACTGTAACTACTACTATAAAATAAACACGCCGTCGAGATCGCTGCCGCGCGGTAGGGTTCCCAGTACGCTGGCGGCATTGCCCCGTTGTATGGCTAAGCTTAGCCTTTGACGGAGGTAGGCGCCAGCTCTGGGATTCCCCGAAGCGAGGACCAGCCGCTTTGAAATGTCTTTAATAAATTTTTTTGTGTCGGACGACCACGGACCCATTGTTTCCACAGCCAGCCCAACAAACTCATAATGTGTACTCAGCATGGAGTATTTTCTTTGTTTGTTGAGCTGGGCTTGTGCTGCTGCGGTACCTACACTGCGAGCGGAAATACCGACATGTGACGGTGCCAGAGTATCCACGCAAGTAGCGTCCCAGACCAAGGCTCGGCCTAGGGACCATGGCACTAACGTGGCACCGTCTGGTCGCTTACCATCTATTGACATTCCGCTCGGTTCCAGTGTAGAAGGCACAGATGCTGTGCAGAGTGCCCGTCTAACTAAGTCATTGATAGCACTATGACGAAAAAGACGACCGGCACTTTTAATGCACGACAGCCCGTGACGTCCGAATTGGTCCACGGTTCGCCCGCACTGACAGCGGTGAGGCTCACACAACTTAGCCCCCAGACGAAGACCCGCTGCTATGCGTAAACAGCTGGGATCGAGGACAGTACCTAAATTGTCAGAAGGCAGAGCGTGAAGCCAGTGGCCTGACTCTACCTCTGAAACGGCAAGAAGACGTGCTCGGTCAATGTCATCAGTAGCTTGGTCTAGTAAGGCTGTGAATGTAATTTTGGTGAGCGGAAGGTCCCACATTTTCTGTATGTTTAATTCGGTGGGAGTGCTGACACCTGGGCACGAAGCACACCAGGCTGCCAAAGCCTCCGCCTGGCAAGCAACCCGAACATCAGCTATTGAGTTATTAAGAATCATGCCGATGAGGGTTTGTGAACCGTGGCTAGAGGCCAGGAAAGCCGGAAGAGCAACGCTGGAGGTCTGGCGAATGCCCAACCCACCGAAAGAAATGGGTAATGTAGCTTGCGCCCAAGAGTTATCATCAACCTGTAGATTTAGAATTTTTGTTACAGTCTCTTTCATAATCGAATCAATCAAATTAGTAATCGACAAAAAATACCATAACGGTGAACAACGCAGTAGATACATGATTTTTGGAGCGAAAAGACAAACCTAATTAAAATTTGTAAATTAAATTTATTTCTAATAGTCATGTCGATTTATAACGTCCTCATCCAATAACTTGGTAGCATCTACTTAAGTGATGAAAACCAAGATGATGTGTGATGATGTGTCTAGCTAACTACTCAAGTTTGGGCTTATTTTAAAGTTTTTTTAAGGTCAGGTTAAATTAAGTTTAATGTTCGAAGATGCTAAACACACCTAGTTTGAAATCCTGGAATGGAACTGGTTCTCAAGTGAGGCTGTCAGAACACAACACACAGATAGATAGATATCTTGGTGGTAGATCTCCTTAGCAGGAGGTCGTCTAGGTAGGTACCACCGCAGTACTAGTTATTCTGCCGCTAAGCAGTAGTGTGTAAACATTACTGTGTTCCGGTTGGAAGGGTACTGCAGCTAGCGAAATTACTGGGCTGTTGAGACTAACTCTATCAAAAGTCTCAAAGTAATGAGCGCCAAAGCAGTGATGCCCTGGACTTTGTTTTGTTACTTAAAGTTCTATGTATCGCTGCGATGGTCATGGACAGGCGTTATCTCTTACCATCAGGAGAGCGTCTCGTTCGTCTCATTACTTTTTAAATAAAAAAAAAAAAAAAAAAGATATCTCTTTAGCACATCATAAACAGAAAAGAGTACAGAGAACAAAGAACCCTATGAACTAGTGCCACAAGTGGCGGCCTTATTGCTAACAGCGATCTCTTCCAGGCAACCAAGAAAAGAAAAATACGATAGAAAACATAAGAAACAGACGGGAGATGTAACACTAATAAGAAGAAAAAAACCCGTAAACACACATAGTTAGATGCTTGGCGGTTGATTTTCGACTTGGGTGTAGAAGCTAGCCAGCAGAGACCTGTACTAGAAAGTACCCTACCACCATGATATGGTTTCCTCACGATGTTCTCTGACCAGCAGCTCAAGCCCATTGTTGGGGTTTGAACCCACGCCCTTCGAATTATTTGTCTTGATAAAAAAAATTACATAGAATACGTCTTTGGTTATTATTTTTAAAGTAATAAAAATAATTACTTTAACAGTACATTTTATATCGTCAATCACTTACTTTTGACCGTTTCTTCTGTAGATGCCGCTATCGACTCCATTGTGGTTCCGTAGATTTCTACAAGGATGGCGTCCAGGTCTTCTGATAGTGCTGAAGACAGCACGCAGAGGAGAAGTAGGGCTATCTGACATGAAAAGATAGACGAGAACATAGATCAATGAAACCTATTTTCTATATTGCTTTAGCTGCGCCCCGCGGTGTTGCCCGCTACATTTTTGCGGGATAAAAAGTAGCCTATGTGTTAATCCAGGGTGTCAGCTATCTTCATACAAAATTTCACCAAAATTGGTCCAGCCGTTTGAGCGTGAATAAGTAACTTACACTTCCTCCTAGAAATTGAGTTAGCCAAACAAAACCCGTTTAAGTGAATGACTTAATCGGGGGAATCCCGCAATAACCGATGTAGGATGTAGCCAACGTTTGGGCGCACGCTAAACCCGGGAAAAAAGAGATTGCTTTTTGACTTTTGTCATTTCTGAAGTGAAAGGCACGTATGGTTTTGGCGGGAACGCGGAAAGAGTCGTGTCGCTCCGTTGTATTTTTTCCAAAACTAGTGTTTTGTCAAGTGTTTATGTATAAAAATGGTGGTGTTTTATTCATAAAGTGCCGAATCACAAGCGCGAGTGTGGGAAAATGATATAATGTGGTGAAACATGACTTTTCGTGTTGCTTCCAAAACTCCATCGAAGCTTTATAATACAGTCGCCACTACTTTACTAAAGCATGACTGGGCTTGACTGACATGGACTGGACTTGACCAAGACTGGACTTTGAGTTTAACTAGAGCTACGAGGCAACTTATTTAAATTATGAAACTTGAAAATGTAAAACACTTGACACTGGCAAATGCTCAAAATGCGACGCCAAAATATAAGAAAAAAAGCACGTATGACAGTTTTTTATATGTTTTTTCCCCGGGAAGCACGAGACGACGAAGTTAAAGAGTTTTAAGTGACATTGTGGATAACATTTTTACTACACACGTTAGGGGTCCCTGTAGCCCGGGGGCCCCGTATCGTACGGCTGATATGATTGATTGATTGATTAACTCTTTATTGCACACACTAAAAAAAACAATACAGAAGAAATAAAATTCATTAATTTGTGTAACAACTGGCGACCTTATCGCTAAAAGCGATCTCTTCCAGGCATATGGCGGTAGTTACGCCCCTGTATAAAAGATACCTATTATTTCGGAAATAAGTTCCATAAGATACGTCTGTAAAAAATCTCACGTGTAAACGTTCTTGTTGTTTTAATCCTTAAAACTGGACAACAAACAATGTAGATTAGGGGTAAAACAGAAAAAAAACTGAGACAGCAAAATACTGTATAACCACCTACAACCTCAAATAGATGTTTGGCTGCACCGGTTATGCACGACGCAAAATAAATTTAAAAAAAAACTCCACGTAGAACGCCATCTATTGGAAGTAATCCGAACAAGCAATTCCCGTACAAAATTGCAATTCCGATTTTTCAACTGTTTCTCTTTGTTTTCTCTAATTTCCGTTTTCCTAAGCCTCACCAGTATTTTATTTAATTCATTGGCCTTATAACACATTCAGTTACACTGGGCAAGCCTCAACTACAAAATTACAAAAAAGTATACAACAAAATAGCATGCCAATATAATAGATAAAATAATTTAATATTAATAAACTCCTAATAAAAAAATAATTTATATAATGCACAAAAGAACAATACAAAACAAAAACTATTCAAATGGATCGAAATATTTTGGCTAGAGTAACGTACGGCAATTGATTTTATGTAGGTATAGTCCATTGAAATGTTACACGAGCTTTGCATTTTTTATAGGAAACAATTTTATTTTTGGGACATGTGTAGGGGGTCAATAGAAGCTTAACCTCAAGTTTGAGGGGTAGCCACCCGTGTCCCCCGGCCGCCATCTTGGAAAAAGGGGTAAAAACACTTCTTACAAAAAATTACGTCCTCTAAAAAATGCAATATTCGGTCCTTAAATTGTAAAATTTCAATGGACTAGTACGTAGTTAAATAAATACAGTTTCCAACGAAATAGTACCTAACTACAGCATACAATGTGTTACTCAATCAATGAATAAAGTAATTGCAGTATTAAACTTACCATTGTCACTTCTCCTAGACACAGAACTATTTTGAGCATAAAAACATAACTCGACAAACTAGTTTTAAAAACTAGCTTTGTGGAACTGTTTTCCTTATACCTGCGTACGTATTATGTAAATAATTGAGACCTTTACATATTTGTGATAAGGAATGAGATGACCGTGACAATGTCTCGGTCGGTGTTCAAATTCTAATTGTTTATTGACACAAATACTTTTAATTATTATTTTTTGGCAATTTAATAATATTATGTTTATATTTCTTATGTTCCAACATAGTGGTATTTTGTAATAGCACGGTAACATTTTTCTTATTTCATTTTTGTTTTCCTTACCTACATTACTGAATTATCTGCATTCCAAATTTATATATAATTTTTTTTAATGTAAATATTAATAAGATGAACGAGACGCTCTCCTGATGGTAGGTGATCGCGCCTGTCCATGATCATTGCAGCGATACACAGAACTTTGAGTAGCAAAACAAAGTCCTGGCATCGCTGCTTTGGCGCTCATTACTTTGGAGACTTTCGATGGTTAGTCTCAACAGCCCAGTAATTTCGCTAGCTGCAGTACCCTTCAAACCGGAACACAGTAATGTTTACACACTACTGCTTAGCGGCAGAATAACTGGTACTGCGGTGGTACTTACCTAGATGACCTCCCGCTAACGAGATCTACCACCAAGTAAAATATACAATTATACATATTTATTTCATATGATTATATATTTCTTTTGTTTTTTTATGAATTGGGCAGTGCTGAAAATCAGCGCTGTGGAGTAATCCCCAGCACAATTGCTGAGCGCTGACCTTGTTTTTTTCCTTGTCGATGCACCAGCCACTGCAGCGATAACCTGCTTACTGTCTTGTCAAATTTGTTGTCTTTTTGTTAATATGTATATTTTTATTTGTGTGTTCTGTTTGTACTTATCTGTTGTTGTGTCTAGTTGTTAGGAAAAAAATAAATGTTTTTCTTTCTTTCTTAATTAATGAAGATTAGTGTTTTGGCGTAGTTGTATCACATGTTGTTCTGTAAGTGTGCATTAAAGAATTAAATAAATAAAAAAGTGTGCATTAAAGAATTAAATCAATGATCGCGATCCAGACTGATCGTGTACGAAGCGGATTGACGGACTGATGCTCCGGATCGCATAATATCTAGAAATTTTGAAATCATGATCGCGGATCGCGGATCGCGGATCGTGATCATGATTGAACGTGTAAGGCGGCCCTATCACTTTCCCACGCTATCACTAGTAATTCGGTACTTTATAAATAAAATACCACTATTTATATACATAAACACTCGAAAAAACACTAGTTTTGGAAAAAATACAATGGAGCGACACGACTCTTTCCGCGTTCCCGCCAAAACTCTTACATTTTATCTGGATTTGACATTATATTTGAATCTGACATTTTATTTCATGTCGTAGACATAGCTCAGCGTGTCCATTAGATATATAGATATGTCCAGCCCATTGCCACTTCAGCTTGCTAGCTGAAGTGGCAATGGGCTGGACATATCTGTCGCAGAACCGATAACCGCTGGGGTAGACGTGTTCTAGAGTGGAGACCGCGAATTGGCAAACGTAGCGTAGGACGCCCTGAGACTCGATGGAGTGACGATATACGTAGGACAGCTGGCGTCTTGGGAGAGACCTTTGTCCAGCAGTGGACTTCGATAGGCTGATGATGATGATGATTTTATTTTAATTTGAGTTTGACAAGATTTGTATTTGACATTTTATTTTGAATTTGACATGTTATTTTGTTTTTTCATTACTTCTTTGATTTCGGCGTCGCATTTTGAGCATTTGCCAGTGTCAAGTGTTTTATTTATATTTTTAAGTTTCACAAGTTAAATAAGTTGCCTTGCTATAGTTACAGTCAAAGTCTAGTCTTGGTCATGCCCAGTCCGTGCAAGTCAAGTCACGCTTTAGTAAAGTAGTGGCGACTTTACTATAAAGCTTCGATGGAAGTTTTGGAAGCAACACGAAAAGTCGTGTTTCACAACATTATATCATTTTCCCACACCCGCGCTTGTGTTTCAGCACTTTATGGATTCCATTTTTATGCATAAACACTTGACAAAACACTAGTTTTAGAAAAAAATACAACATGGCGACACGACTCTCCGCGTTCCCGCCAAAACACATGCGACATGATCTTTATTCAATCTATGGAAATAAAACTTCAAAATGCTCAGGGATCACATAACTGTATTTGACAGCGGGGTCGACGAAGCGACAATAAAACTAATTACAATCTTATTGCTATAACACTTAGATATAATTTATTTTACATATTCTTTGCGCTCTATAATTACAATAGGTACATACATTTAATGGCACATCAAAAATACATAATGCGCATCAAAATGTTTACATGAAATCTCTCATGTTACTATAGGTACCTAGATTGTGCTCACCAGAAATAGAAAAAAATGTACAGAAAACAAAATAATCTTATGAGCTAGTGCCACATGTTGCGGCCATATCGCTAAAAGCGATCTCTTCCAGACATCTAATAATGGGAAAACACGTCACTGATTGGCACAGACAGACAAGTTTAAAATCTAGAGTATATTTCAATTAAATCCCATCCCACTAATATTATAAATGTGAAAGTTTGGATGGATGGATGGATGGATGTTTGTTACTCTTTCACGCAAAAACTACAGAACGGATTTGGATAAAATTTGGTATGGCGATAGCTGAGACCCTAGATTAACACATAGGCTACTTTTTATTCCGAAGACATGTAGCGGGTAACACCGCGAGGCGCAGCTAGTATTAAATAAAAACCGGTCAAATGCCATAAATTCGACAAAACTAAGCATTCAGTTACGTGAACGTGAACTCAAGCAGAGCGTTACGTCACGGCGTGCAAAACAACCATTTTCGTCGAACAACTGTCATAATAGACATGATTGTTTCACACGGCGTGACGTCATTAAGACGTTATATTAGTTCTGGTGGTTTTCACGGTAAATTTAAATTGGTTGTTTAAACACTGCAAAATACATTATGTAACTTTACGATATGGAAAAAAAAACTTTTTGAGGTCAATGAATTTTTAAAAATTTAGTCAAGTCTGTTGTGTATTTACATAACTTAACATAATCCGCAGATCACGTCTTATACAGTGTTTTTCTTATACAGTGTTACATGCTTGAGGTGTCCTAAACCGATAGGAAGCATCATTAGGGTCCATTCAAGTATTACAAAAGCACAATTTTATTTATTCTACCCATATTGTATAAACCGCTAAGCAATGGCATTTGCTGCCCAAGTGGGTGGGTGTTCCCCGATGAATACAGTCTGGGTGCCTTCAAGTTGCGAGTGAATCGGTTTCTTCTAGCCGAGCGTGCTCCATCGTAGACCACATCTTCGCTTAAGATCAGCCGAGTTGGTGATCAAACGCAAGCCTATTTGCAATAAGATTAAAAAAACATCTTTAATGCACATTTACTAAAATTTGTACGAAAGGAGGAATTAATGCTAAAGCATTTTCTACCAGCCATCCCTACAGTATAAAAGATGTGGTAGTAGCCTAGCATCAAAATGTATTAAAAAAACAGCAAACAAATAAATAATAAACCATTTTAGTATTTTTATTAAGGTGGTTCGATTTCCATACAAATATTTTTAAAATATTTTTACATTAGTAAAAGTTGTTCATAGTTTGGTCGTTCAACTATTACGTCAGCACTAAGGGGGAGGAAGGGGGGGGCTTTGCTTATTTTTAATGACGTGGGGATTGGACATGGTGTCATCAGCAATGTCATAAATAATAATGGATGTTTTTTTCTTTTTTGTTACATCTCGTTTTTTTCTTGAATCCTCTTGATACTTAGGTTGCCCGGAAAAGATCGCTAGTCTAATCATTGTTTACGTAAGCGTAGGAGGGAGGAGTAAGAGCTTTGCTTAATTGCAGATAGGGAAAGAGGGGTTAAGGTGGTACGATTGCCATACAAACAATTTTTTACCATTTATGAACAAATAGAGCATAATTTTATAGTGAAATCACAGCTACTGGCATTTATTTTGGTCTTTATTTGCGGTAAATCACAATTGCATGAGCATAATCTACTGTTTTATTCAAAAATCATAAATTCATAAATCATTCATAAATTTGTTTTTTTGCTAATAATCTACTGTTTTATTCAAGCAATTGTGATTTACCGCAAATAAAGACCAAAATAAAAGCCAGTAACTTTGATTTCACTGTAAAATTATGCTCTATTTGTTCATAAATGGAAAAAAATTGTTTGTATGGCAATCGTACCACCTTAACCCCTCTTTCCCTATCTGCAATTAAGCAAAGCTCTTACTCCTCCCTCCTACGCTTACGTAAACAATGATTAGACTAGCGATCTTTTCCGGGCAACCTAAGTATCGAGAGGATTCAAGAAAAAAACGAGATGTAACAAAAAAGAAAAAAAACATCCATTATTATTTATGACATTGCTGATGACACCATGTCCAATCCCCACGTCATTAAAAATAAGCAAAGCCACCCCCCCCCTTCCTCCCCCTTAGTGCTGACGTAATAGTTGAACGACCAAACTATGAACAACTTTTACTAAAGACACAACTTTGTAAAGTTGTTCCATAGAAAAGGTTCTTTGACCCTAGGTCTAAAGTATTGAGCGGCTGATTTTTAACGATGTATATTTGGCACAAACATATATATACAATAAAGTTAAGTTTTTTTTTTTATGTAAAAGTAATGAGACGAACGATGCGGTCTCCTGATAGTAAGAGATACCGCATGTCCATGACCATTGCAGCGATACACAGAACTTTGAGTAGCAAACAAAGTCCAGGGCATCGCTGCTTTGGCACCACTACTTTGAGACTTTCGATGGTTAGTCTCAACAGCCCAGTAATTTCACTAGCTGCAGTCACCTTCAAACCGGAACACAGTAATATTTACACACTACTGCTTGGCGGTAGAATATCTGTTACAGCGGTGGTACCTACCTAGACGACTTCCTGCTAAGGAGATCTACCACCAAGTGGCCACCACCAAGAAGTACCCTACCACCATGCTATGGCTTCCTCACAATGTTTTCCATAACCAACCGCGCTAACCATTGAGCTATCGCTACAAATTTATTTTAGAAGCTAATTTATTTTGACCACGAATTTTTTTTTAAATCTTAGTTAAACCTCAGTAGAGGTTTAACTTGTATCACGAAAGTCTACTATTTTTCTAGACATCACATTTACTACACATCCAAATGCTCACACAAATCTAGCGTCACTATATAGCAATCCAAGTCCACGTCACAAATCTAGTCCACATAAGTCCACCGATTTTAATTACACAACCTCAGTACACTTCCCACAAAGTCAGCACCACTAAAACCCATTGTACACTATACATTAACCTTAGGCAATTTTATACTTAGCTACCACTAAAATACATTTTCGCCAAATTAATGCAAAAGTCCATATTCCACCAAAATTTGCCATGTGTCAAACTAGGCGCTAGTTGTTGTATTTTCAACAATACCAATGTAATATACATATTTTCAATCAAATCAGTTATCGAAGTGAATTTTTCACTAATTTATATCAACCAAAGTCCATATTTCACCAATCAAATGCCATCAAAATCTAGTTTTCAGAATACGTGTACATTTTTATCATACTAGTGCCACCAAAGTTCTATATCATGCGACACTGCTGAAACTAAAGTCCATTTTTCACCAAAGTTAATTTTTCACTAATTTATTGCCACTGAAGTTCATATTTCACCAATCAAATGCCATCAAAATCTAGTTTTCAGAAAACGTGTACATTTTTATCAAACTAGTGCCACCAAAGTCCATATCATACCAAACTACTGCCATAAAAGTCAATTTTTACCGTATTATTGCCACCAAATTTCATATTACAGGAATCAAATGCCATCAAAATCAAATTTTCAACAAACGTATAAATTTTTATCAAACTAGTGCCACCAAAGTCCATATAATACCAAACTAGTGACACTAGTCCATATTTACTGCCATTTTTCACCCGACTACTCCAAAGTCCAATTTTTACGAAACGAATGCCACACCAACATCGATATTTCACAATACAAGTACATATCACACCAAACTACTTTCAGTAGAGTCCATTAATCACCAAAACTAGTGTCACAAAAGTCCATAATTCAACAACACAACGCAAATCTATTTTCACTTAACTTGTCCCGCTAACACAGTTCGATTCAGCGCCACCAAAGTGGGTTACACGACTTCAGGCCTCTGATGGCGCGCTTCGGTCTACACCAGCTCCAAGACCTTGATGGTGCCTTGACTGTTCGCAGCCAGCAGCACTTGCTGGTCCTGGGACCGTCGCCAACAAACTGCTGACACGAATTCCGAGGGTTCTTCGTCGCGTCGCTCGCGTTCTAGGAAACCGCGCACAGCATCGAACCTGCGGATTAAATTCATTTATGGAGGTGTACAACAAACAGTTATCAGCATCATTATAATTTTTTTTGTTGTGTCACAATGTATTCAGTTTGCAAGCGGACGTGCAAATGTTAAAAGTAGATAAATTAATTTAACTATTCTAGATTACATTTTTATTATAAGTAGATATGCATTTACAAAAAAAAAGTATTTAAGTATTCTATCAGTTATCTGACTTCCATAGTACAAGCTTTATTAAGTTTGGGGCGTGGGTTCAAACCCCAACAATGAGCTTGAGCTGCCGGTGAAAGAAAAACATCGTGAGAAAACCATAGCATGGTGGTAGCGTACTCTCTAGTACTCGGCTGGCTAGCTACCACCCTCAAGTTGAAAATCTGCCGCCAAGCATCTAACGGTGTGTTCCGGCAGCCTCACTTGAGAGCCAGTTCCATTCCAGGCTAGGTGAGCTTTACCATCTTCGACCACACATTCACTTAACATCAGGTGAGCTGTGGTCAAACACCTGGCCTGTCAACCATAAAAAAAAAAGTTTGGTGCCATATGGCGCTGTGTGTGCTGCGCCCCGCGGTGTTACCCGCTACATGTTTTCCGATAAGTAGCCTATGTGTCAATTCAGGGTCTCAGCTACCTCCATACCAAATTTCATCCAAACCCGTTCCAGTAGTTTTTGCGTGAAAGAGTAACAAACATCCACCCAAACTTTCATATTTATAATATTAGTGGGATAGATAGATTTCGTACCTACACATAAAAAAAGAAAAATAACGTTGTGATCTGCGGTCAAACACCTAGCTCGTCAATAAAAAAAAAACCAGCCAAGTTCGAATGGGACTCGCGCACGAAGGGTTCCATCCGTTCCGCACGAAGGGGACCGTTGTATGGGAGCCCCCCTTAAATATTTATTTAATTTGATTTTTAGTATTTGTTGTTACAGCGGCAATAGAAATACATCATCTGTGAAAATTTCAACTGTCTAACTGTCACCGTCCTTGAGATACAGCCTGGTGACAGACGGACGGACATCGAAGACTCAGTAATAGGGTCCCGTTTTTACCCTTTGGATACGGTACCCTAAAAATTGTTAAAAATGTGCAAACTCACCTGTAAGCCAGTAGAGGTCGCGACAATCCCGAGTAGTACACGTAGAGCGCATTGTTTTCCGATCCGCACGCGATGTACTTGCCGTCCGTCGCCAAACCCACGAAGTTTTTCTCGTTTGCGTGACCGGTAAACGACCTGACAGAAAAAAAATAATCGTAGGACTATACACACAGCGCCATCTGGCCCCAAACTAAGCAGAGCTTGTGTGATGGAAGTCATATAACTGATAGAATACATAAATACTTTTTTTTTGTAAATACACACATAACACCCAGACACAGAACAAACATTTGTTTATTCACAAAATGTTTGCCCTGAGTGGGAATCGAACCTACGCCCTACAGCTCTCAAGGCAGATATACTACCAATGAGCCAACGGGGCTGTCAAACTGTCTGACTGACTGTCAAAAAAAAAAGGAATACGATAAAAAGTAATGAACTTGGATAAAACCAAGGTCATGTTCAACGAGTACAAAATTATTTACAATAACATCGACCGTCCATATTTAGTTGAAAACGACACATTGCGCGTACTTTATCACTGCCCCAGAAGTAGAATAAATATATATTTTTTGTCTCGAACTAATCTCGGCTTGAATTCACCAATAGTTAACAGTTAAAGCGTCTACCTGTCACCGTTATTAGTATCGCGCAAGAAACGGTAAAAAAATCAAGTTTGTTGTATGGGAGCCACCCTTAAATAGGCTTGGTGTTTGACCACAGCTCATCTGATGTTAAGTGACGGTGTGGTCGAAGATGGTAAAGCACATCTAGCCTGGAATGGAACTGGCTCTCAAGTGAGGCTGCCGGAACACACCGTTAGATGCTTGGCGGCAGATTTTCAACTCTCGTGTGGTAGCTAGCCAGCCGAGTACTAGAAAGTACGCTACCACCATGCTGTGGTTTCCTCACGATGTTTTCCTTCACCGGCAGCTCAAGCTCATTGTTAGGGTTTGAACCCACGCCCTTGGCGCACGCCCACGGCATGCGAACCTACTGCGCTAACCACTGATCTATCATCGCTATCTTTGTTGTTATAGCGGCAATAAGAATACATCATCTATGTAAATGTCAACTGTCTAGCTATCACCGTTCTTGAGATACAGCCTGGTGACAGACGGACGTACAGCGAAGTCTCAGTAATAGGGCCCCATTTTTACCCTTTGGGCACGGAACCCTAAAAATCAATAATCTTAAAGTGTAAACGAAACAAACACATTTTGGATACCTGACGCATCTAGGAGAGTCGACGTTCCACAGCTTCAGCTGCGAGTCGGTGGAGGCGGACACCAGGGTCCTGGAGTCCAAGAACTTGACGTACGACACCGCCTTCCTGTGGTCCTTGAAAACGGCGAGCGGGTGCCGCGGAGCCCTCAAATCGTAGTAATGGACGCAATGATCTATATACACAAATCACTTTATTGCTACTATCGGGGGCGTAGCTATGTATAGCATGTGCTTTTGCATTGCAAAGCCACAGAAGGTACTAGAACTGCTGCATAGGCTGCATGAAGCTGCTTCGCCATCATCCATGTCATCGTCATTGAACATTCCACCCAACTCACTGGAGCTACTATGCCAGCGGCCCAGAGCCTCGCTCCGGTGCTTCAAGGAGCTGGGTTGGCTCGGGTAGACGCTGGCAGGGGGAAATGCACAATACACCCCAAGCGGGACGTCAGTGCAGGACTCATCGCCCCCGCTTTAAATAAGGGGCGTAGCTACCACCATATCAGCCGTATCAATGATTCTATTCTTTGAGTAACAAAACAAAGTCTTAGTTAAAATGTTGAATTTTTTATGTGAAAAATAATGAGACGAACGAGACGCTCTCCCGATGGTAAGAGATAACGCCTGTCCATGACCATGGCAGCGATACACAGAACTTTGAGTAACAAAACAAATTCTTAGTTAAAATGTTGAATTTTTTATGTGAAAAATAATGAGACGAACGAGACGCTCTCCTGATGGTAAGAGATAACGCCTGTCCATGACCATTGCAGCGATACACAGAACTTTGAGTAACAAAACAAATTCTTAGTTAAAATGTTGAATTTTTTATGTGAAAAATAATGAGACGAACGAGACGCTCTCCTGATGGTAAGAGATAATGCCTGTCCATGACCATCGCAGCGATACACAGAACTTTGAGTAACAAAACAAAGTCCAGGGCATCGCTGCTTTGGCGCTCATTACTTTGAGACTTTCGATGGTTAGTCTCAACAGCCCAGTAATTTCGCTGCAGTGCCCTTCAAACCGGAACACAGTAATGTTTACACACTACTGCTTGGCGGCAGAATATCTGGTACTGCGGTAAAAAGTTAATAGTTGTAGCGATGATAGCTGAGTGGTTAGCGCGGTTGATTCGCACGCCGAAGGGCGTGGGTTCAAACCCCAACAATCAGCTTGAGCTACCGGTGAAGGAAAAAATCGTGAGGAAACCATAGCACTCTCAAGTTAGAAATCTATCGCCAAGCACCTAACGGTGTGTTCCGGCAGCCTCACTTGAGAGACAGTTCCATTCCAGGCTAGGTGTGTTTACCATCTTCGAGCACACCGTCACTTAACATCAGGTGAGCTGTGGTCAAACACATAGCCTGTCAACCATAAAAAAAAAAAACATTTATAGTTGTTAGTTATGCTGGAATAGTTTTTTTAAATACATTATGCAGTACACCCAGACACAGAACAAACATTTATTTATTTCACAAAATGCTGGTGACACTTTTGGCTCACAATGCTTACCTTTACTGGCAGATCAACCTCATTGTTGGGGTTTGAATTGAATTTGACCCTGTACAACGTAGTATCACTTACCAGCTGATCCAAAAGCGAGATGGCACGAAGACCTTGGGTTGAACCTCACACAACATACGTTGAACTTGGCTTCGAGGGTCGTGACGCTCCGCTCTGCGTTCAAGGACCACAGCTTCACTCGAGCATCATCTGACCCTGAGGCCAAAAGACGCACATCCGCTCGGTTGAAATGTACGGACCAGCACCGCTTGTCGTGTTCCTAAAATTAAATAATAAATCAATAAATATCGTAGGACTACACACACAGCGCCATCTGACCCCAAACTAAGCAGAGCTTGTGCGATGGAAGTCAGATAACTGATAGAACACATAAATACTTTTTTATTTGTAAATAAATACAGAACACCCAGACACAGAACAAACGTTTGTTTATTCACAAAATGTTTTGCCCTGAGTGGGGATCGAAGCCACGCCGTTCAGCCCTTGGAGCAGATATACTACCAATAAATAAATAAATAAATAAATAAATAAATAAATATCGCAGGACATTACACACAGCGCCATCTGACCCCAAACTAAGCAAAGCTTGTACTATGGGAGTCAGATAACTGATAGAATAATTAAATAATTTTTTTTTTTTGTAAATACATACTTATAATACATACAGTACAATGAACCAACAGGGCTGTTAATGTTTACAAACTACTGTTTGGCGGCAGAATATTTGGTACTGCGGTCATACCTACCTAGACGACTTCCTGCTAAGGAGATCACAAATACTGACACACCTTTGATTTGTTTAATACTTTATTACACACTTAAAAAAACATGTACTTAAGGAGGGCTTAATGTAAATAACATATGGTTGTAGGCGCGCATCAAATATATATACATATATAATATATATACATATTATATTATATATATATATATATATAATATATATATATACATATTATATATATATATATATATATATATATATATATATATATATAATATATAAGTTGATTTAGTTTAGCGCCATCTTGCGTAATTTTGGTGGACTAGAGGTGGAATGGCGCCACCTGTGACGTAACACCGGTTCCGTGCGCTGCTTGTTAGTCGTGTGACGTATTTTAACTTCAACCAATGAGAGCGCGGTAGAAGTTGCGGATGTCTGCCGGTAGAGGTGCTCTGGGAAGCGAGCCGGCCGTGCGTTGAATGTTGAGGTGGAGAGATATCATAATGTCCTACGATATTTATCTATTACTAGCGGGCGCCTCGCGGTTTCACCCGCGTAGTTCCCGTTCCCGTGGGAATACAGGGATAAAAAGTAGCCTATAATGTAAAAGTTTGGATGGATGTTTGTTACTCTTTCACGCAAAAACTACCGAACAAATTCGGATGAAATTTGGTCTGGTGGTAGCTGAGATCTTTCAGCAGCTAGTATAGAAGTATGGCTTACCATCAACGCCCTGGTCCGTTGCGTGGTGCTAGCGTCCCAGACGGAAACGCAGCCTTCGTAATCGGAGGAAGCCAGCACGTGTTTGTGGTACGCGTTCCAGGAGACACAGGATATCTTGTGGCTGCACTGCATCTCCGCGCACGGGTAGTGGACGTCCACCGCGTCGCGGACCACCGCCTCGAAGTCGAACACCTAACGGTTATGACAATATACGATATTTAGTTTATTTCCGCTTAACAGTCGTTCCAGTTACAACAGTGATGACTCAAATTTAACTAATTTCACAAAAACTTATTAATTAAAAACCTAATCTAATTATATATATAATACTAATTTGACAGCCCCGTTGGCTCATTGGTAGTATATTTGCTTTGAGAGCTGTAGGGCGTGGGTTCGATTCCCACTCAGGGCA
The DNA here is from genome assembly GCA_905404145.2 of Biston betularia. Lineage (NCBI taxonomy): Eukaryota > Metazoa > Arthropoda > Insecta > Lepidoptera > Geometridae > Biston > Biston betularia. Next base: position 4,979,997 of record FR989890.1, read on the forward strand.
AACATTTTGTGAATAAACAAATGTTTGTTCTGTGTCTGGGTGTTCTGTATGCATTTACAAAAAAAAAAGTATTTATGTATTTTATCAGTTATCTGACTTCCATCACACAAGCTCTGCTTAGTTTGGGGCCAGATGGCGCTGTGTATAGTCCTACAATATTCATTTATTTTTTATTTATAAACTTAAAAATATAATTTGACAAAAATCTAATTAAAATAACCACAAGTCTTCAAATCCTCTCTCTGCAGTATACCAGTTGCCGACACGTGTGTCGCCTCTACACGAGGCATCCTCGGGACGTGTTGACTCTACGAGCGCTTGGTCGAGACTGAGTAACAATATGACGTATGATGTCATTATGACAATTAAAAGATGTGAAAGCAGTTTAATACGGTAGGTAATTTTTTTTTGTATTCATTTTATACTTTTTACTGATAGTAAACTTTATTTTATGAAACTAATTTGAATATTTTGGCTTTCTATGCGGTGAAAAGAAAGAAAGAACATTTATTTTTCCTTGCAAAACACTAGACACAACAATAATATAATTAGTGTTACATCTCCCGTCTGTTTCTTATGTTATCTATCGTGTTTTCCTTTTCTCGGTTGCCTGGAAGAGATCGCTGTTAGCGATAAGGCCGCCACTTGTGGCACTAGTTCATAAGGTTCTTTTGTTCACTGTACTTTTTTCTATTTATGGTGTGCACAATAAAGAGTTATACATATCTATATATCTAAATAATTCCTGTTTATTTAACTAATGTATTTTTTTCATTTTGACACAATAATTATTTTGACTATTGACATTTTAAAATTTTGTAAATTGATACTTTGTACGCCCCAGCAGGCAAGGATTAGGACAGACAAGGCAATATGTAGACTATACCATACTTATAAGTTCTGTGTGCTGTTCTGTAAATGTACACTGAAACACATGGTACAAATAAATGCATCTTGAATCTTGGATCTGACCTTAATCCGTTTGGTGACGCCCGCGATGGCGAACAGTTCCTCATCTTTGTCGAATTCTATGGTGGACACGATGGTGGAGTAGTTGATGGCATCGCTGCAGTAGGAGAGCGTGGCTAACGGGCGCAGTGCTCTGGAAGAAGTCACACAAAAAAAAAATTAAATTATTTCAAATATTCAAAGTATATATTTAGTTTAATTTCCGCTTAACAGTCGTTCCAGTTACAACAGTGATGAGGGTTTAAATTTAACTAATTTGACAACAACTTATTAATTAAAAACCTCATCTTACTAAATATCTAGAACTAGCCAAACTTTAAAAATGTAATTTGACAAAAATCTAGTTAAAATAACCACAAGTCTTAATATCCTCCTCTCTCTGCAGTGACCACTTGCCAACACGTGTGTCGCCACTACACGAGGCGTCCTCGGGACGTGTGCACTCTTCGAGCGCTCGGTCGAGACTGAGTGAGGTAACTTGGTCGAATATTTAATACATAGAGTAACAAACATCCATCCATCCAAACTTTCACATTGATAATAATAGCTGCGCCCCGCGGTGTTACCCGCTACGTGTTTTCGGGATAAAAAGTAGCCGATGTTCTAATCCATGGTCACAGCTACCTCCATACCAAATTTCATCCAAATACGTTTAGTAGTTTTTGCGTGAAAGAGTTTTTTTAATGATTGACTGGCTAGGTGTTAGACCACAGCTCACCTGATGTTAAGTGACGGTGTGGTCGAATATGGTAAACACACCTAGCCTGGAATGGAACTGGCTCGCAAGTGAGGCTGCCGGAACACACCGTTAGATGCTTGGCGGCAGATTTTCAACTCTCGTGTGGTAGCTAGCCAGCCGAGTACTAGAAAGTACCCTACCACCATCCAAACATCCATCCACCAATCCAAGCTTTCGCATTTATAAAATAAGTTTTTTTTTTTATGGTTGGCAGGCTAGGTGTTTGACTACATCACACCTGATGTTAAGTGAAGGTGTTGTCGAAGATGGTAAAGCACACCTAGCCTGGAATGGAACTGGCTCTCAACTGAGGCTGCCGGAACACACCGTTAGATGCTTGGCGGCAGATTTTCAACTTGGGGGTGGTAGCTAGCCAGCCGAGTACTAGAAAGTACCCTACCACCATGCTATGGTTTCCTCACGATGTTTTCCTTCACCGGCAGCTCAAGCTCATTGTTGGGGTTTGAACCCACGCCCTTCGGCATGCGAACCTACCGCGCTAACCACTGAGCTCTCAATAAGTGGGATTAGTATTGATATTGAATATTCACTTATATATATAAGTGATGGTAGATCATCATCATCATCATCATCATTTCAGCCGTAGGACGTCCACTGCTGGACATAGGCCTCCCCCATTGACTTCCATAAAGACCGGTTGGAAGCGGCCCGCATCCAGCGCGTTCCTGCGGTCTTTACTAGGTCGTCTGTCCACCTCGTGGGTGGACGTCCTACGCTGCGCTTGCCGGTCCGTGGTCTCCACTCCAGAACTTTGCAGCCCCATCGGCCATCAGTTCTGCGTGCTATGTGCCCTGCCCACTGCCACTTCAACTTGCTAATCCGTTGGGCTATGTCGGTAACTTTGGTTCGTCTACGGATCTCCTCATTCCTGATTCGATCTCGTAGGGAAACTCCGAGCATAGCCCTCTCCATATCGCGTTGTGCTACTTTGAGCTTACCAAGAAGGCACACAGTCAGAGACCACGTTTCAGCGCCATAAGTCATCACTGGTAACACACACTGGTCGAAGACTTTCGACTTGAGGCACTGAGATGGTAGATCGCTTACCTGTATCTAGTGAAAGCGACGAGGTCCTCCCTAAAAGCGTCCAGGCCCCTGGAGTGCGACGCGGCGGGCCTAGTGTTAGTATTTGTGTCGGCCACGCTAACGTCTGCTTGCATTTCATCTGGAGCGCGCTGGTCACCGCCTGGAACAAGTTCGTGGACGCTCACTGGCCGGCCTTAATGTCACAAGACATGTGCCGACTTTTGCCGTGAATACGTGTTTAAATAAATAAATGTTTGTTCTGTGTCTGTGCAGCTTCGGCGCTCATTAGTTTGAGACTTTCGATGGTCAGTCTCAACAGGCTAGGAATTTAGCTAGCTGCAGTATAGAACATAGTAAAGTTTACACTGTACTGCTTGGCGGAAGAATATCTGCTACTGCGGTGGTGCCTACTTAGACGACCTACTGCTAAGGAAATGTACTTCCAAGTAAGTATAGATATATATGGTTTACAATTCAGTTATATACTATTCTAAGGAAAATAAGCAAAGCAAAGTACATATACAGTGTAAACTCTTTATAACGAAACTCAAGGGACCGAGCATTTTTTATCGTTATAGAGAGTTACCGTTACATGGAGTGACTTAGTTCAAGACGTCTTCCAACGTCGCTTTTCTTTTCTCCCTTTTCAATCGCACGTATCACACAAACTTTTTCGTCAACACATAACGCTTTTCTTTTACTGGCCATGTTAACAGTTTCAAAGTTGGTTCACGACTGATTATACGATAGGTAGGAGTTTAGTTCGAGATTATCCTTTTAAGCAAACCAAGCACGTGTTCAAGGCAATTAACAATAACAAAAGCAAGACGGCTGTTTACGAGCTCAGAAGTTTCGGGGCCTCAAAGGTTTAGTCGGCATCTTTTGTAACCTGATAAGATAACATAAACAATAACACCGTGACGATTTTCTGTGTCTAAATATGAATACATTTCTTCGTAATAGAGAATGGCTGCTGCGCTATAAAGAGTGTATCAATGTGTGGGTTTTAAGGTAAACCAACCAAATTGTGATCTTTTCTATGCTATAGAGAGTTTATCGTTATAAAGAATAATGTTATAAAGAGTTTACACTGTATATAAAACAAGATAAATTAAAAAAAACCCAACATGTGTATCGTATTCAACTAGTCAATCCCTTTCATTTGATACCCATATTGAGGGAGTTGTGATAAAATATGTAATTCGCCATTTTGTGGCGGCGGCCATCTTGGACCGATTTTCATTAAACATAGTTAAAAACACTCCCGACTAATTCCCGTTTCAAACAAAAAACATAATCGTTTCACACATTCAGGTGCTACGATGCCACAAACACACAAGCACGTCAAACTTATAACACCCCGTCGTTTTTACGTCGGGAGTTAAATATAAGCAGAGTAAAGTACTTACATTATGAAAGTTTATGATTATGAGTGATACCTTGCGCTGTGTGGGGGCGGGAGTCAGGCGCTTGCGGCACGTGGTCCTCCACGCTGGCGAGGGAAGACACGGCCGACGTCATCAGCGGCGTGGCGGCCAGTGACGTCACTCCCGTGGGGAGCGACGTTTCAACCGGCGCGGGAGTGGGCGCCGTGCTCCCTGGGAAGTACAGCTCATCCGCACGGTGGGCGAAGTAGCACTGGAAACAATACAATATATACATCTCGCGCCAGTTCTTAATATTGGTAGTGTTTCCCATTCTTGGTTGCCTGGATAAGATCGCTCTTAGCGATAAGGTCGCTACTTGTTACACCTGTTAATTAAGTTCATTTTTTGTGTTGTATTATTTTTAGTGTGTACAATAAAGAGTTAATCGATCATAATATAACTAATTAAATTAAAAATTTTAAAATCCCCCGGCAGGTGTACAGTATTCTAATAGTCATTTGATACCCATATTGAGGGAGTTGTGAAAAAATATGTAATCCGCCATTTTGTGGCGGCGGCCATCTTGGACCGATTTTCATCAATCATAGCTAAGAATACTCCCGACAATTCATACCTAAGAAACAAAAAAAAAACTGTTCATCCCTTCGGGAGCTACAATGCCACAGATACGTCAAACTTATACCAACCCCGTCGTTTTTGCGTCGGGGGTGAAAAATAATATCATCATCATCATCATCAGCCTATAGAAATCCACTAATAATAATATACAATACCTGTACAAAGTCGTCAAAATGTGCAGTGAGACGCCTCCAGCGCGCCGCTAGGGCGTCTCCCCCGGTACTGCTGCCGCCAGCGAAGCTCTCCTCTTCCCCCGCAGCTGAAGGGCTACCTGTAAGAACGAGACAGAACATTTACAAAGAAATCTTTTTGCGACGTTTAAGGGGGTGTTCAAATAGTAAAAAGTAACGAAATTTTTGAAGATCTTTGACCTCTCCATTGTATCGCGCTGTAACATTCTTCCGTACCTATCTATCTTTTCTATACGGAGTGTTATAAGTTTAACGTGTCTGTGCGTGTGTCTGTTAGTGGCATCGTAGCTCCCGAACGGATGAACCGATTTTTATTTTGTTTGAAAGGTGAATTAGTCGGGAGTGTCCTTAGCTATGTTTGATGAAAATCGGTCCAAGATGGCCGCCGCCACAAAATGGCGGATTACATATTTTTCACAAATCCCTCAATATAGGTATCAAATGAACCCTTTCACACAACCCTTGACTAGTAGAATAATACATTATGATAAATTTCTAATCCAAGATGGCCGCCATCACAAAATGGCAAATTACATTTTTTTTTAAGTGACTTCGTCGAAAGCGATCTTAACAATAATTAAAGAAAGTCTGTTCAGCTGTTTGAAGATAAACAGCTCTTATGTATGTGAGTATTTACCACTGATCGATACGAAATTTGGTATTATGTGTATTACTGGTTTCGGGAGTTTTTTAAATTTGTACTTGTTGTAAATACATACAGTACACCCAGATACAGAACAAATATTTATCGTCATATAAATGTTTGTCTTAGTGGGAATGGAAGTCACGCCCTACAGCTCCTGAAGCAGATATTCTACCAAATGAAGCAAGAGGACACTTACCGTCGACATTTGCGGCGGCGTCTCCGACAGAGCCAGCGATATCTGCTATCTCCCTCCGCAGGGCACGAACGGCGTCGCCTTCCCCCCCACCGCCCATGATCCCTTCCTCGGGGGCAAACGCCAGACCAGCCGCCCCAGAGCGAAGTTCCTTTAACACTTCCGCTACGTGCTCCATGTCCTTTAGGAAAACGAGAAAAATGTTTTTACAAAGTTAAAACAAAGTTTAGTTTAGGCCCTACAAACAAACATCTGTCTGGTCAGCTAGAGCTAGGTACCTTTCTGACGAGGGAGGTCTCCCTGGCAATGTGTTCCAGCTGATGGGTGCGATGGCGATGCAGGTGGGCTAAGAACTCGTACAGCAGCCGGTGGTGGGCCGCCGCGCATTCAGCTTCCAGCAGCCTGGACACATTAAAAAGAAAATAAAATTATTTTTTTTATGTAACACCAAAGAACACACAGAAACAACAAACAGTTACAAAATAGGGGCGTTATTTTATCTAAATTATAAAATACAAGCGGACGCCCCGCGGTTTCACCCGCGTAGTTCCCGTTCCCGTGGGAATACAGGGATAAAAAGTAGCCTATGTCCCCCGGGGATAGTGTAGTTTCCCGACGGTGAAAGAATTTTTGAAATCGGACCAGTAGTTTCAGAGCCTATTCATTACAAACAAACAATCAAATCTTTCCTCTTTACAATAGTATAGATAGATAAACTAGCGGACGCCTCGCGTTTTCACCCGCGTAGTTCCCGTTCCCGTGGGAATACAGGGATAAAAAGTAGCCTATGTCACCCGGGGATAGTGTAGCTTCCCGACGGTGAAAGAATTTTTGAAATCGGTCCAGTAGTTTCGGAGCCTATTCAATACAAACAAACAATCAAATCTTTCCTCTTTATAATAGTATACGAGTATACATATAGATAGATGAGTTCATTTAACCCTTTACCGGAAACCTAAAAATTAATTAAAATAACCACAAGTGTTTATATCCTGTTTTCTCTGCAGTAACTTGCAGACACGTGTTTCGCCTCTACACGAGGCATCCTAAGAACGTGTGAGAATATCTGTTACCGAGTCTGAATACCTCTTTCTCCTGGTGAGTAGTTCCAGCATGGACTCGACTTCTGGCAGAGCCAGGTGGCGGGACTCCGTGGCGAGCAGCGAGCGCAATGCCGTAGAGTCAGCGCCGGACGCGGGCGCTGCGGGGCGCGCCGACCGCAGCCTCCGTTTCGCCACCTGTGCAGATTTACTTGGTGGTAGATCTCTTTAGCAGGAGGTCGTCTAGGTAGGTACCACTGCAGTACCAGTTATTTTGCCGCTAAGCAGTAGTGTGTAATCATTACTGTGTTCCGGTTTGAAGGGTACTGTAGCTAGCGAAATTACTGGGCTGTTGAGACTAACCATCGAAAGTCTCAAAGTAATGAGCGCCAAAGCAGCGATGCCCCGGACTTTGTTTGCTACTCAAAGTTCTGTGTATCGCTGCAATGGACATGCACACAATGGACATGGACATGCGTTATCTCTTACTACTACCTAATTTTAATATTTTCGCTTTCTATGCGGTAGTTTAATTTTAATACGTTTTCAAACTTTTTATAGTTATGACGTCATGAGGTCGGCTGAATAAGTAGAATATGCCTTTGCCATATAAAACAAAAAAGTATACAAATACATTTGATTACCTTTGACACAAACCTGACAAGTTTTTTTTTTAATTTGCCCCATCGGGCAGGCGAAAGCTGTAAAGCCATTCTGTCTCGTCTTCGATTTTTACAATTCATGACATGAAGTAAACAAATCTTATGTCATAAAAGCGACATCAGAGTCCAAATAACTTTTAAAGTAAAATAATCCAGATATTTGTATCAATAAAGCGAAAAACAACTCGACGTATGGGTAATATTGTGCATTGAAGAGATTATTATGACCGCCGTTGACTTGACATTGACAAATTTTGTTTTAGTTTGCCATTGCTTTTTTAGTCTATGAAAGGTGTCCTACTAGGTGACGTCATGAGACATCAATTGAAAGTCAAGTTTGATTTATGTATTTTATTAAAATAAATCCCATCTTATAGTTTACAGAGTTTTAAACGTAAAAATATTGTATAGAAATGTACTATTTCAAAATGGTTTTGGAATCAGTAAAGTTTTTTTTCTCTTTATATACCGAATTATAAAACAAATTTTTTCCTTACCAATTCATTGAGCAGGAAATTGGGGAATATGTGCTCCCTACTTGCTAGGGCTGCGCCACATTTAGGACAGCGGCGGTGCAGCTCCACCGACTTGGCGATGCAGGCGTAACAGAAAGAATGCCCGCATCGCGTTACATAGGCTTCCTCGATCAGCTCGAAGCAAACGGGGCACAGAAAATCACAGTCCTGAGAACAAATAATTCAATTCTAACCAAAAAGAAACATCAATTAACTCCGGATAACACCGCGGGGCGCAGCTAGTTACAAATACAAGTGGAAGGATGGAAGGTCTTCTTATCATCACCTCAGTATCAAAAAAATGTGCCACAAAGCAGTAGTGTGCTGTTATTCTTATTTATAGTGGGGCGCGATGAGTCTTGCATTGACGTCCCGCTTGGGGTGTATTGTGCATTTCCCCCTGCCAGCGTCTACCCAAGCCAACCCAGCTCCTTGAAGTACCAGAGCGAGTCTCTGGGCCGCTGGCATAATATCTGCGACCACCATGTTACCTGTCTTTCTTTTCATATATTAATACACTTTTTGAACTGAAGTCTTACCTTATCCTCCAGGGAGCCCCCGATACCTCCAAGTGCGGCTGACCCGCTAGCTGCCGTCCCGTTGATGGATGACCCCACCACGCCGGCGGGGGTTGCCGGTTGGCCCGACATAGTTCTATTTAAAAACGAAACAACAACACCTTAATTTTTTATTTATTTAATTAAAAACGCCTAAAAGCCAGTTACATTAAATTGAGGTGGTTTGATTTCCATACAAACATTTTTTACCATTTATGGACAATTGCAGTATAATTTTACAGTGAAATCACAGCTACTGGCATTTATTTTATTAATAATCTACTGTTTTATTCAAGCAATTGTGATTTACTGCAAATAAAGACCAAAATAAATATCAATAGGTGAAATAGTGATTTCACTGTAAAATTATGCTCTATTCATCCATAAATGGAAAAAAATTATATGGAAATTGAACCACCTTAATAGTCACTAGCGGATGCCTCGCGGTTTCACCCGTTTTACTTTTTATCTCTGTATTCCCACAGGAACGGGATCTACGCGGGTGAAACCGCGAGGTGTCTACTAGTTTATAATATTAGTGGAATTGTCACAAAATTCATGTAAGCGGGAGGGAGGTCCAACCCACTGTTGCAAAAACTGGCTAACAGGCCCAATTTAATAGAAAAACAATTCACATCATTAATGGGTGCTCCCTAATCTGATACTAGTGTATGTTCAAGTGTGTGTCCCACATAAGGTTGCCATTTTTAAGATAAGAAATAAAGTAATAATTTTTTTTATGGTGACTCATTAATAACATAACCATTCATAAATTAAGTCCTCGACCGTGGGAACTTCTGCTTGAACACCTACATTGATATTTTCCACTCACACAGCCGTACATACGTCTGACGTTAGATTTGAATACATTGACGTCACGCTAAAATAGATAAGGAGAGTTAAATTACTATAGCCACGAGCAAGAAGGAGACAGAATGTTTATTCCTATTGCCGGAAGCGGATTTTACATTGATTATCTGTTACATTATGACAGAAGTTTTTTTTTTGTTTTGGCATCGCGTTTTGAATATTTGCCAGTGTCAAGTGTCAAATACAAAACGGGCGGGAAGCATGCGCGCGGTGCTCGGTACCGCCGCCACCGCGCGCCCTCTCGTGACGTGCTATACACGACCACGAGACTCGTGACGTTAGATTGTCAGATTCAGAGATTCTCGATGGTTTGTAGCGCCTACCAAAATAAAACAGCAACAGACGTAACGCAGAAAAGAGATTTTCAGCAGGCACTATCAGAAATTTTCATCAAACTATCCGTACTTATCTGCTAATAGAATAAACAAAACGTACAATAAAAGGTCTAAGCCTTAAATGTATCTGCATCAAAGTTAGCATCTATAAAATTGCGCCTTTCCTATAATTATTTTGATGTCAAGATTACGGATAAAAAATAATTTGGCCATATTCTATTTCATAATTTCAAGAAACGAAAAGCGTTTGAAACTATTTTTTCTCCAAACATAATAATTCAGGATATGTACTATAGTATTCATTAATTTCAAACTTCCACATGATGTATAACGGCACAAAAATGTTGACAAAAACACATCGATTGCCTTATTTCACAAGACTTGCCCGTTAAGTCACACAAATTTCATGATTTTTTGCCACCTCTCCCATCCTTGTCATTTTCAAGACCCATTTCTACATAGTATGATGTCACATATTTTGCAATTTTACATGACAGCCCCGTTGGCTCATTGGTAGTAGGTATATCTGCCTTGAGAGCTGTAGGGTGTGGGTTCGATCCCCACTCAGGGCAAACATTTTGTGAATAAACAAATGTTTGTTCTGTGTCTGGGTGTTCTGTATATATTATAAGTATGTATTTACAAAAAAGAAGTATTTATTATGTATTCTATCAGTTATCTGACTTCCATCACACAAGCTCTGCTTAGTTTGGGGCCAGATGGCGCTGTGTGTATAGTCCTATGATATTTATTTATTTACAAAATGTATGAAATTAGATAGAAAATATATGTATTTTACCAAAAATGAGATGTCAAAAAATTTGGGATCCCCACCTCTTGTCACACGATGTCACACTTCGTCGACCCCCTCCCTCCCCCTTGACGTGTGACGTAATTTATATGGCAGAAAAGAATATACATATATCATACTCAATAGTTTATTGCAACATATGTATCATGGTCCGCTTCTCATAAGCATAGCAAGCAATAATAATGAAGTGTGCCAGCCGGAAATGTTTTTGATTTGAATACTGCTTTAAATTTGCATTCATTGTCATAAGACCTTGGAGCTCAAATCTATGCTCTACAACTATGCTCTAATATATTTTTCTCAAACATGCTTTTTTTTTTTATTTGCCCCTTCGGTCTGGCTAAAGCTGTAAAGCCATGCTGCCTTGTCTTAAGTGTTACTTCTGCTCTCTCTTAGCTATAGTTATCGTCAAAGTCCAGTCTGTGTCAGTTAAATCCAGTCATGCTTTAGTAAAGTAGTGGCGACTTTACTACAACGCTTCGATGGAGTTTTGGAAGCAACATGAAAACTCATGTTTCACCACATTATATCATTTTCCCACACTCGCGCTTGTAATTCGGTACTTTATGAATAAAACACCACCATTTTTATGCATAAACACTCGATAAAACACTAGTTTTGGAAAAAAATACAACTGAGCGACGCAACTCTTCCCGCGTTCCCGCCAAAGCTCTCAAACATGCTTGGAAATTTGAACATTATTTTGACAATCTCCCTCAAGATAAATTGAAATCCCTGTACTGGCCAAATACATGCGAGCAGCGGCTGGCAAAAGAGTTTTGTGAAAATTCATATCTGTCATGGTTTAGCGGCCAAATCATAACTGTGGTGAAATTTTATAATGGAACTATCTTTTACTTGGCACATGGCAGCTAAGGAGGTAACTTATCAAAGGTTTTATTTAAATTTCAAACTGTCTTGCAAATCTTTGAGCATACAGAGCTGGTTTATTTATCTAAGTTGCAAATAGAAAACTGATTTCCACACATTGTTTGAAAAAAATACTATACAAGCCTTGGCCACAACTAGGTATTGATGGACTTACATGTGTGTGCCTCGACTTAGCACCGGCTCACATCTTGCTTTAGTAATATTTTTAGCCAAAAATTGTCGTAAAAATATTGACGGAATTGATGAAAAAAATATTCTAAACTTATTAAGGCACAGACGATATTCTATAGTTTCGAGAAATAAAACTTACTTTAGTACTAAGTGTTTAATGTCAACAAATATGTAGGTTGTTTATATTTAGCTAAATCAATAATAGTGGTAAATTTTCTGGTTGACCCATTAAGCTGCTGATGCGGAAAACCTAGGATTAATCAACTTACCAGTAACTGTCGTTTAGCTACGACGTTTAACGGAGGAGCATGCTAGCCCTTCACGCAGGAACTGGTCCCTGAACAGCGACTAACAACCTTCCTCGAGACTCGTTCATCAGGATATCATTTTGTATATCGGCAAGTTTTAGACACTTATTTAACTACGGTAAATAATGTACTGACAGTGCCACTGTTTATTTTACTCATGAAGTCATAAATAACACCTAACTTCATACTTTATACAAGAAAACACATTTTTTTAGAATTTGTGGATATTTGCCGAACGCCCGTACATCAATTCAATTTGACATTTGATACAAAATGTTGCCAGCTATCGGGTTAATCAAGGGGTCAAGGACTTGTGCATTGAAAGGAGTCATTTCATGTGCCCTTATGTTGAAGGTCATGAATTATATTGATATATCAATGATTTTATATAATGCAAACATCGAAACATTTGGGATTTTTTAAATATTTTTGTTTAAAACTATTTGTTAAATCTGAGTTACAGCGACATCTAGTGTAATTTTACATAACTACGTATTAAACTGTTTTATCGACTTTGTGGTCTTCAAATTCTATCAGAGACTGCTTTACCATTCGAACAAACGCCATTTTGCCATTATTGCAGAAGGTTGCATTTTCTGTTCGTCAACAATTGTTTAGTGAAATGTTTCATGAAATATTGCTGTGAATGTGATGGTAAAGTGTTGTGTAAAGCCTAGAGTGGAAATCTAGGGCAATGGAGGAACCTATTGATGACCACAATGTCGTTCCCGGTAAGCCCTGCGCTTTGAAAACACAATTTGAATTTGCCCATGTCCTATGTGCGAGGTCGTGCAATGATAGCTTTCCCGATTTCAGAACTCTACTTTCTGATCGCAAAATTTCTCTCTGGAGGACCGCTGAAGGAAACTGCAAAGGTAAATTCACTTCAGTATTATCCAATTATTATGTGTGTAATGGTATAAATGGTAACCGAAATATTTCTCTTGCAGACTTTACTGAAAGAGCTTGACACTGTAGAGGTAAGTTAAAGCTTTTCTAGCCGGGTTTGAAGCTTATTGTTGTTTTGATAGAGAACGCACGTGTCAAAGTTGCTGAAACTTCCTGAAAAGTTTTCCTAAACTTTGTTTTGTGGCAGGTGCTACCCCGACGCCTTGACTGGGAGGGCGAAGAGCACGCGCAATCATACGATGAATTGGTGAGTATTTACATGTATTTCTTACTGAAAACTGTTTTTATTTACATTCTACAGCGAGATAAGCAATCTGAAATGAATATTTTACATGAAAACGACAAAATATCTAAAAACGTGTTTTACACAGAAATGAGCGTAAAATTACGCTGGAAACTCGTGAAAAAATATTATATTCACTTTCTGTTATGTTTTACGTGATTTTCTGAAATTCATGAAAATGTTATATCATACAGTAGATAGGCAATCGGTTTATTTAGTACATAGGTATGTTGCTATCTCGTTCTGTAGTACAGGTTCGTCATTGACCGGAATCGTCTGTCTCTTTCATATATACGATCTTTCTTGTACTAGCTCGTGATTGGGCCATGAATAACGATGATTTCCGATCTCGAACGAAGATTGTGACATTGTTAAACGCGGGAATTTCGAATTTTATCTTTTCAATCTTTTTATCATACAAAAATTTTAAAAATTACTTGGAATTTATTTTTCTTTTGAGACAATTATGACATCGAACGTTATACATTTGTCAGTATAAAATAATGATTATTATTTATATTAAACCGAATCTTATTTGTTGGTATTAGAAAAGAAAATTGTAAACAATCCTATTTCTAAGTAAGTAAAATATTACTATTAATATTTTATTCTGTTTTTTAGTTATTATGCCGGCAACAAATATATACATCATCTGTGAAAATTTAAACTGTCATAACTATTACAGTTCATGAGATACAGCCTGGTGACAGAGGACGGACAGCGGAGTCTTAATAATAGGGTCCGTTTTACCCTTTGGGGTACGGTCCCCCTAATATTCATGGGTCAAACCTTGCCGAGTGTACAAGAAGAGATGCATATTAGGCATATGCCACTCTTCTAATATGTCATAAATAAAATGATTGTATTATTGTAAAAAAATATAGATGTTTTTTTTTTTTTAATGGTTGACAGGCTAGTTTTTTTTTTTTTTTTTTTTTTTATGTGACAAATAATGAGACGAACGAGACCCTCTCCTGATGGTAAGAGATAACGCCTGTCCATGACCATTACAGCGATACCCAGAACTTTGAGTAACAAAACAAAGTCCAGGGCATCGCTGCTTTGGTGCTCATTACTTTGAGACTTTCGATGGTTAGTCTCAACAGCCCAGTAATTTCGCTAGCTGCAGTACCCTTCAAACCGGAACACATTAATGTTTACACACTACTGCTTGGCGGCAGAATATCTGGTACTGCGGTGGTACCTACCTAGACGACCTCCTGCTAAGGAGATCTACCACCAAGTAAACCACCAAGTTGTTTGACCACAGCTCACCTGATGTCAAGTGAAGGTGTGGCCGAAGATGGTAAAGCACACATGTTTGTTTTATGTCAGGCGTCGCAATATACGGACGTGTCATGGAACCGGCTGGCATCGGTGTGCGAGCGGGCGCTCCGGCTGGCGCGGTCGCCGGCCGCCGCGAACGGCCGCCAGCTGAGCGCTAGACTGTCGCTCCTCGGCGAGAGTCTCGTGCGCGCCTCGCCGCAGTACGCCTCCTTCAAACGGGATCACTCCCTCGGTGAGTCTGCCACACTTTTTATTTTATTTGTAATCGACTCAAAAATGAAGGTAGTTGTCAATTCGACGGTATGTTTTTTTTGTTACGCGATATCTACCGCCGTTAATTTGACATTGACAAATTTTATTTTGTTTTGCCATTGCTTTTTTAGTCTATGAAAGTTGTCTTACGAGGTGACGTCATTAAACATCAATTGAAAGTCAACTTTATTTTATTAAAATAAACCCCATCTAATAGTTTACATAGTTTTAAACGTAAAAATATCGTACAGAAATGTACTATTTCGAAATGGTTTTGGAATCAGTAAAGTTAATAACTTAACACTTTTTTTTTCTTTACGTACTGAATTCCGCCAATTATGAATCGATTTTAATGATTCTTTTTTTGTTTGGTAGATGATACTTCAGAGGTTCCATATAAATTTTAGCGAAAACGGTCGAGCGGTTTTTAAAAAATTTGGGTGTCTTCAAGTCTAGAGTAAACAGGTTTTTTTCTAGGTAAGCGTGCTTCATCTTGGACTGCATCCTGCTTAACATCAGACAGGGTGTAGTCAAACGCGAACCTATTATGTATTAAAAAAAAAAAAAATCGACAAAAATTTAGAAATTGTATGCCTCGATGTTATTTTCGAAAACTCGCTGTTCTGTCACGCACTCATTGGAGCAGTGCGTCTGTTAGCCTAAGATCCTAAATTCCTAAGCCTAGATCCTAAGATATCACACACAACGCCATCTGACTCCAAACTAAGCAAAGCTTATGGAAATCAATTTTCAAATTAAAATGTTTGACCGTAGCTCATCTGATTTTAAGTGACAGCGTGCTTAGTTTGGGGCCAGATGATGAAAAAAAACTAGTGCGCGCAATAGAAAGAAAGAAAAACATTTATTTTTTCCCTCCAAAACACTAGACACGGAAAGAGTCGTGTCGCCCCCTTGTATTTTTTTCCAAAACTAGTGTTTTGTCGAGTGTTTGCATGCCTAAAAATGGCGGTGTTTTATTCATAAAGTGTCGAATCACAAGCGCGAGTGTAGCAAAATGATATAATGTGGTGAAACATGACTTTTTCCAAAACTCCATCGAAGCTTTATAGTAAAGTCACCACTACTAAAAGTTGAAGTTACTAAAGCATGACTGGACTTGACTGACACAAACTGTTCTTGACAAAAACTGCACTTTGACTATAACTTTAGCTACAAGGACACTTGTTTAACTTTTGAAACTTGAAAATATATAAAAACTTGACACTGGCAAATGCTCAAAACGCGACGCCAAAACCAAAGAAAAAAAAACACTAGACACAACAACAGATAAGTACAGACAACTAAAAAGATACAGATTAACATAAAGACAACAAATTAAAGAGAGAAAGAAAGGATGAGAATAAAAATGAGTAAAGAGTTTCTGTCTAATTGAATTTTCCAATCAACAGTGCGACGGCTGTCGTATCGCGAGCTGGGCGTGGACAAGTCGGCGTGGGCCGGCGGGCGCGGTGGACAAGCGACCTTCGCTCCGAGGATGCTGTCCGGGCTGCAACTACAAAGAAGAACTCTGGGGCATCTCTCCGCTGTATACTGCTTAGTATTCGACTGCACTGGACGGATCGTTGTCACCGTGAGTTTTTTTTTAATCATGGCCAAAACAAAGACATACCTGTCCATGACCATTGAAGCGCTACCCAGAATTTTAATTAACAAAAAAGTCCAGGGCATCGCTGCTTTGGCGCTCATTCGATTGTTCATCTCAATATGCCTGTAATGTTTCTGCTGCAACCCTTACCTAACCTAAACTTGTTAAACCAGAACACAGTAATGCTTACACACTACTACTTGGAGGCTGAATATAGTTATTCTGCCGCTAAGCAGTAGTGTGTAAGCATTACTGTGTACCGGTTTGAAGGGTACTGCAGCTAGCAAAATTACTGGGCTGTTGAGACTAACTCTATCCAAAGTCTCAAAGTATTGAGCGCCAAAGCAGTGATGCCCTGGACTTTGTTTTGTTACTCAAAGTTCTGTGTATCGCTGCGATGGTCATGGACAGGCGTTATCTCTTACCATCAGGAGAGCGTCTCGTTCGTCTCATTAATTTTTACATAAAAAAAAAAAAAAGAATATACTACAGTGGTACCTAAACCCGTTAAAGAGGTCTACCACTTATTAAATCATTCTACACTAGCGGACGCTTCGCGGTTTGTGTCATTCAATATCCCATTAAAATAACAATAAAAAGTATTTAAATAAATGTCAAAAACATTATATAATAGATCATTTCAATAAATAAGTAAAGATTTAATAAACCAAAAAAAAATCTGCTAAGGGCTTGTGGAGCCGATCGCAGGATAACACAGAAAAAAAATATTTTTTTTTATGGTTGACAGGCTAGCTATTTGACCACAGCTCACCTGATGTTAAGTGAAGGTGGGGTCGAAGTTGGTAAAGCACACCTAGCCTGTAATGGAACTGGCTCTCAAGTGAGGCTGCCGGAACACCGTTAGATGCTTGGCGGCAGATTTCTAACTTGAGGGTGGTAGCTAGCCAGCCGAGTACTAGAAAGTACCCTACCACCATGCTATGGTTTCCTCACGATGTTTTCCTTCACCGGCAGCTCAAGCTCATTGTTGGGGTTTGAACCCACGCCCTTCGGCATGCCAACCTACCGCGCTAACCACTGAGCTATCATCGCTACAAAATAACTTAACATAACTATTAAAAATAACTTAACATTAATATAATAAGTAACGAGAAATGAGATATTTCTACTTATTTATCCCATTAAATGCATTTCAACCTGTGTCACGCTGGTAGTAGATTTGTACTCGTAGCATTATACTGCATTATAACTCTTGTTGCAAAAAAAAAAAAAAAATTGTATTTATCGCCAGGGAGCGGACGACCTGCTGGTAAAAGTGTGGAGCGCGTACGACGGTCGCCTGTTGACGACGCTGCGTGGCGCCGGAGCAGAGATCACGGACGCGTGCGTATCCGCTGACGGAGCCCTACTCGCGTGCGGCTCCGTGGAGCGGCTCGTGCGAGTGTGGTGCCTCGCGAGTGCCTCGCCTCGCGCCGTGTTACACGCTCACCAGGGAACCATCACCTCGGTGAGTTGGGGTTACTGCCATAACCATCACCTCTGTTAGTTGGGGTTACTACCATAAGGGGGCCATCACCTCTGTTAGTTGGTGTTACTGCCATAAGGGGGTCATCACCACAGTTAGTTGGGGTTACTGCCATAAGGGGCCATCATCACAGTTAGTTGGGGTTACTGCCGTAAGGGGCCATCATCACAGTTAGTTGGGGTTACTGCCATAAGGGGCCATCATCACAGTTAGTTGGGGTTACTGCCGTAAGGAGACCATCACCATAGTTAGTTGGGGCCATAAGGGGACCATCACCATAGTTAGTTGGGGCTATAAGGGGACCATAACCTCTGTTAGTTAGTGGAGGTTTTTACCATAAGGGGGCCATCATCACAGGTTGTTGGGGTTACTGCCTTAAGGGGGCCATCACCTCTGTTAGTTGGGGTAACTGCCATAAGGAGACTATCGCCTCAATGAGTTGACTACTGTCACCAGGAAACTATCACATTGGTGAGTTGGGGATACTGCCCCCAGGGGATCATCACCTGAAACAGTGATTCCAACTCATCAGCTTGATGAGTTGGAATCTATATAGTTGTGTTATTTATGTAATATATTATTATTTCGTCCACAGGTACACTGGGCGCCTCCTTCCCGGCCCGAGATCCGCTGGCTAGCGTCGACATCGACCGATGGCTCGGTGGCGTTCTGGACGTGCTCGCCTGACGGCCAGTTCCTATCCCAGCCGGTGCAGTACGTGGAACGAATGAGGCCAGGTGTCTGCCACATGATATGTGCTGCCTGGTCACCCGGTGGTGCATTTCTGGGTATGTTCCATCCATCTTAACACCTACCACCGCAGTAGAGTAAACATTACTGTGAGGGGTACTGAAGCTAGCGAAATTACAGGGCTGTTGAGACTAACCATCGAAAGTCTCAAAGTAATGAGCGCCAAAGCAGCGATGCCCTGGACTTTCTTTTGCTATCAAAACTTCGCTGCCATGGTCATGGACAGGCATTAAATCTTACCAAAAGTGTCTCATTACTTTTTATATTAAAAAAAAAATTCATAACGTAAAATCACTAATGTACATTTTTATTCAAAACTAGCGGACGCCTTGCGGTTTTACCCGCGTAGTTCCCGTGGGAAGGATAGGGATGAAAAGTAGCCTCACCCGGGGATAATGTAGCTTCCCAACGGTGAAAGAATTTTTGAAATCGGTCCAGTAGTTTCGGAGCCTATTCAATACAAACAAACAATCAAATCTTTCCTCTTTATAATAGTTTGGAATATATATAATTATACCGTCAAGCAGTGTTCACTCTTCATTGTATAGAAAAAAAACCTTTCCTTTTCCAGCTGCAGGGAGCGCGGACCATCATGTACGAGTATATGCTTTGGAACAGGGCCCCGGGGGACCAAATAGGGTAAGTTCGACCATAAATTATTGAATTACTAGTAAGTAATTATAATATTTTTGGTTTTCATTGACATTTAGCAGAACTGATGGCCGATGGGGCTGCAAAGTTCTGGAGTGGAGACCACGGACCGGCAAGTGCAGCGTAGGACGTCCACCCACAAGGTGGACGTGGTGGTGGTGGTGGTCCCCGTATTTTTCTTCCTCTGATCCTGTCCGTCCTGCGGTTGCCTGGAAGAGATCGCTTTTAGCGATAAGGTCGCCAGTTGTTACACAAATTAATTAATTTTATTTGTGTTTTAAAACCCATTTAATGACATCTTTAAAATTTTGAAGTGACTTGTAACATTGGTGTTATCAATAAAGTATTTGTATTTGTATTTCTTCTGTATTGTTTTTTTAGTGTGTGCAATAAAGAGTTAATCAATCAATCAATCAATCAAGGTGGACAGACGACCTAGTAAAGAAGCAGGAACGCGCTGGACGCGAGCCGCTTCCAACCTGTCTTTATGGAAGTCTATGGGGGAGGCCTATGTCCAGCAGTGGACGTCCTACCGCTGAAATGATGATTGACATTTAATCATATTGACATAATTATTTTATTTGTGACATATTATTTCATTGACATTTCCATGAAATAATATGTCATGTAACATATGTAGTTATAAGGCCAATAAAATATTCTATTCTACATATATTGTGTTTCCAGGTGTTGGAGACAGCTGTGCACGGTGACGCAGTGGACAGCATAGCCTGGGCCCATCGCGGGCTCAGGTTCGTCTCCGGAAGCAAAGTAAGTTTTTTTTTTTTCAAATGTAAAAATATGTTTATGTATATTGTTAATCCCACTAATATTATAAATGTAAAAGTTTGGATGTATGTTTGTTACTCTTTCACGCAAAAACTACTGAACGGATTTGGATGAAATTTGGTATGGAGGTAGCTGACACCCTGGATTAACACATAGGCTACTTTTTATCCCGTAAACATGTAGCGGGTAACACCGCGGAGCGTAGCTAGTTCCATATATAATGATACTCCCATGATACTTTTCGTTCCATTCTTCATTCACGTTCCATTCCAGGCTAGGTGTGCTTTACCATCTTCGACCACACCTTCACTTAACATCAGGTGAGCTGTGGTCAAACAACTAGCCTGTCAACCATAAAAAAAAAAAAAAAAAAAACTATTTCGACAGCCCTGTTGGTTCATTGGTAGTATGTCTGCTCCAAGAGCTGAAGGGCGTTGGTTCGATTCCCAGCCAGGGTAAGCATTTTGTGACATAAACAAATGTTTGTTCTGTCTAGGTGTACTATATCTTTACTATTATAAGAAGGTAATATTTGATTGATTGTAATGAGTAGGCTCCGAAACTACTGGAGCGATTTCAAAAATTCTTTCACCGTTGGGAAGCTACGCTATCCCCGGGTGACATAGGCTACTTTTTATCCCTGTATTCCCACGGGAACGGGAAATATGTGGATGAAACGGCGAGGCGTCCGCTTGTAATACATACCAGACTTGACTTACAGACTATATTTGGTGGTAGATCTCCTTAGCAGGAGGTCGTCTAGGTAGGTACCACCGCAGTACCAGTTATTCTGCCGCTAAGCAGTAGTGTGTAAACATTACTGTGTTCCGGTTTGAAGGGTACTGCAGCTAGTGAAATTACAGGGCTGTTGAGACTAACTCTATCAAAAGTCTCAAAGTAATGAGCGCCAAAGCAGTGATGCCCTGGACTTTGTTTTGTTACTCAAAGTTCTGTGTATCGCTGCAATGGTCATGGACAGGCGTTATCTCTTACCATCAGGAGAGCGTCTCGTTTGTCTCATTACTTTTGACATAAAAAAATAAATAAAAAAAAATTGTTTATATCACAAAATTAACACACGGATGTATGTATTGTCCTCCGCAGGACGGTAGCGCCGCGCTGTGGACATTGCACGCCACACAATGGCGGCACAGCTTGCTCCTGCCAGACACACAAGCCGAAGGAAAAAGACTCAAGGCAAGTGACCCTCGATCAGCTGTTCTTATAAACTGTCCCAAATGTTCTTATAATCCCGATATTTGTGTCAATAAATTTATTAATTGTAGCGATGATAGCTCAGTGATTAGCGCGGTCGGTTCGCATGCCGAAGGGCGTGGGTTCAAACCCCAACAATGAGCTTGAGCTGCCGGTGAAGGAAAACATCGTGAGGAAACCATAGCATGGTGGTAGCGTACTCTCTAGTACTCGGCTGGCTAGCTACCACCCCCAGGTTGAAAATCTGCCGCCAAGCATCTAACGGTGTGTTCCGGCAGCCTCACTTGAGAGCCAGTGCCATTCCAGGCTAGGTGTGCTTTACCATCTTCGACCACACCTTCACTTAACATCAGGTGAGCTGTGGTCAAACAACTAGCCTGTCAACCATAAAAAAAAAAAAACACTCAGTTACACTCACTTAACATCAGGCGAGCTGGTCAAACAACTACAAAGAGGAAATTACAAGTTTCAAAAACTTAAGTATTACTTATCCGATTTCCAAAAGAGATACGTCGTTGAACTCGCCTCCGTGTCCGCTTTCCAGCACCTGAAAAAGAAAGTACACATTAGTCAAAATTCTTCAAAATTTTTTCAAAATTTCACTTTTTATTTTCTAACTTTTCGAAAACTTTTTCGGCATTTTTTCTTTTATTTTTCCTGGTCTCTGGGGGTGTGCCCGCGTCGGTTCCCACCCTCAGAACCTCGAAAATCGCAAATTTTTATTTCTAACCATACCGAGTTTACTTGGTAAGTGCTATTTTCTAAAATTTCGGAAATTACAAGTTTCAAAAACTTAAGTATTACTTATCCGATTTCCAAAAGAGATACGTCGTTGAACTCGCCTCCGTGTCCGCTATCCAGCACCTGAAAAAGAAAGTACACATTAGTCAAAATTCTTCAAAATTTTTTCAAAATTTCACTTTTTATTTTCTAACTTTTCGAAAACTTTTTCGGCATTTTTTCTTTTATTTTTCCTGGTCTCTGGGGGTGTGCCCGCGTCGGTTCCCACCCTCAGAACCTCGAAAATCGCAAATTTTGACCCCCACCCCCCCGGTGGTCGTTACTTCACCAGGTGGAGGTTCCCTGTGGGATAGAGAAAGATTATATATTTTTATATATTTTTATTTTTATCTTTTATAGTATTTGCTTGGAGTGTCTAAGGCCTTATTTTGACAACTTTATTGATTCCTTTTTATAACTTTTACAAACTTTTTACATTTTATTATATAATTTTATTGACAACCGAGGACCTCCAAGCAAACATGTTCAGGACTCCAGCAAAGGCTGACAGATCGCAGGACACCCGTGATGTTGCGGCTGGCACCGCAACAATCACAAAGAACGCTGGGCCTCCGCGCCAAAATGTCCGAAGAAGCATTGGGGAGTGGGAGTCTGGGACACCGGACCCCCAATGCGTCCAAACTCCTCCTCAAAGGAGCCCGACGGTGGGTTCCCCACTGCCAAAGCCAGCGGCCGTGCGTAGGCTGTCGGTAGAGGCGACGGGGAGCCCGCCGAAGACCTCGGGCTCCAAATTTTCGGACCGGGTGGCGGAGGCAAGGGCTTGTGTCTGCAAAGCCAAGCTGAATCTGTCCTACTCTCGGAACTTAAAGACAGACATCAAAAGCGCCGTTACCCAGGCCATTGATCGTCTGTTCCAGTTGGTTAAGGAGACAGATTCAGGAAAGGTAAAAACTGCAGGCACAAGGTCCAGTCCAGCCGCAGCTGAGGGTCAAGCGGAGTCATGTGTCTCGTCAAAATCCACTTCATCGCCTCTGGAGGGAGTTTTGGCGAGACACATGAAACTACTCGAAGAAAACACTGAGAAGATGCGGCTTCTCAGTGCGACCCTCGATACCACCCTCTTGGACCAGAGAGAGGCGCAATTGGCGAGTGCCGAACAACTTTTGGGTGAAGTGCGGGAGCTGCGCCAGACCACCGCAGAGACGGGGAGAAAGGTCACCTCATTGCAGGAGACCATCCCCTCGTACGCGGAGGTCTTGGCCAGACCAACCAAAACAGCTACACCGACAAAACTTCACCCAAAGCACTCGGTAATTGTGTCCTCGGCAGACCTAATGGACACTAGTGACGAAGTAATCGGTAAAGTCCGCGAAGCTCTTGAAGCTAAAACTACCGGGCTTCAGGTCACTAGGGTCCAAAAGGTCAAGAACCAGAGGGTGGTCTTGAGCTGCGCCAGCAAGGATGAATTGTTGAAGGTGAGTGAGAGGATCAGAACCAAGAACCAGAGTCTTAAAGTGGAGGAGGCTAAAAACAAAGACCCACTGGTTATGATCCGAAACCTCCTCACCTTCAACAAGGATGCCGAAATTGTGTCGTCTCTCAGGTCCCAAAACAAGAGCCTCCTGAGGGACCTGAGAGACGAAGACTTTAGGGCGACGGTGAAGTACCGTAGGAGGGCGCGGAACCCCCACGAGAATCACGTCGTTTTGCAGGTGTCGCCCAAATTATGGCTTAGGCTGACCGAGGCCGGAAAGGTCCACGTCGACTTGCAGTATGCGGTTGTGCAGGATCAATCGCCGCTCGTCCAGTGCACGCGGTGCCTGGGGTATGGGCATGGGCGCAGGCTATGCACAGAGTCAGTCGACCTGTGCAGCTACTGCGCCGGCCCACATCTCCGGGCGGACTGCCCGGCACATGCGGCGGCTGAAACTGCGACTTGCCGCAACTGCAAGACGGCGAAGTACGCCGAGGTTGGCCATAACGCTTTTGACTGGGAGTGTCCGGTACGTAAGCGGTGGGACGCCATAGCAAGGTCTAGCGTTGCGTACTGCTGACGTACGGGGCACCTCAGTCAACATGGTCGTAGGAGCGACGCCTGTAAGCACTGGTGGTCTCGTGGGGGCTCCAAATGGGTTGGTGAAGGCCGAACGCGCGGGTCTCTTCTCGCATCAGAGTGATCTCAGTTACGGAAAGAGTCCAACGCGTTATAACACAGCCGGTGAGAGAACACATTCGCTGCTGGAGTGTCCTGAACAAGACGCGACCAGATGCGTCCTGAAACCTATACGATTGATCCGAACCGTACCCGCATCCTGCGAGATGAAGGTCGGAATAGAGCCCAGGACGCACCTGGCCGCAGTCGACACGACGGCAGCAAAGAAACGACAGTTAAGGAATGGGGATTACTGACGCTGAGCGTCAATGAGCCTCATTCAACGAAAGTATTGAAGGGAAGGTGCGTGCAACTCTTAATTCTAAAGAATTAAGAGTTATGCACGCACGTGGAAAAGTTGGTTAGAACATTGTCTCGTATCACTCAGGTTAAAACTTAAATTAAGCACAATAAAATTCGGTCTGAACTACAATAAAAATTTTTAAACAAATGACAAATATTTTATTTCATTTTAAACAATAATAATTCTAATTTTAAATACAATACAATACAATTTTTTAAACATATAACTAATATTTTACTTCATTTTAAATAATAATAATTCTAATTTTAATACAATACAATAAATATTTTAAATATATAACTAATATTTTACTTCATTTTTAACAATAATAATTTTAATATGAATACAACATAATAATAATTAACAATAAATATGTCTAGTATAAATATAAAAATGTACAATATTATAATTTTATTAAATAAAATACCATCTAAAAGATCAATGCAAATAAGTACACAAGTACACTAGAGCTACAGTGGTAGCGCTAACTAAAAATATAAGTGTTGCAAGACTAAATAATCTAGACAAAGGCTCTGATCATGTCAGAGGAACATTGGTGGAGGAGGACGGAAAAAAAAAAAAAAAAAAAAACAACTACAAAGACAACCACAAAAAAAAACATTGTTAACATTTTTTCACATTTTTTTTATTAATTAAAAATCGTATTATTTTAAAAACTGGAGTATTTTTTTTTTTAATTTGTTGTATATCATATTTCCAATGAGATCTAGCGTTCGTCTCAAATTACCACAGCCTAGGCTCGAGCTGTTTAGAAACAGCTGTGTTCAGCTGTGTTGTAGAGCATGTGTTGTGGCACTGTAAAGCCACAGCAGAAACTAGAGTTGCCACTAAATTGCATGAGGTAGCCTCATCATCTTTATCTATGTCACTGCGAAATGCTGACTGCTTTTCATCATTGCTAACACTTCCATCTCACCCACTGGAGCTACTATGCCAGCGGCCCAGAGCCTCGCTCCGGTACTTCAAGGAGCTGGGTTGGCTCGGGTAGACGCTGGCAGGGGGAAATGCACAATACACCCCAAGCGGGACGTCAGTGCAGGACTCATCGCCCCCATTCCGAATAAGAATAAGAATAAGCTGTGTTCACATGGCTGCTTTGATTTTTAATTCTCTTCCAGAAGAATATGTTAATCTGCCTTATAGACGTTTCTGTGCACGGTTGAAATGTTGGCTGGTGAAGGAGTGCTTCTATGATGTTGATGAGTTCTTAAATGGTATGTCGTGTCGTCTGCATGTTTACGGACGGACCAAATAGGAAAATTAAGATCACACAACCATTAATGCAATAACGGTGTCTGCGTCTAGAAGGTAGTTACAATTAAAGAAGGGGGCATTCTTCTTTGTTTCTTTTTCTTTGGTTTTTTCGTCGCGTTTTAGCATTTGCCAGTGTCAAGTATTTATATATTTTCAAGTTACAAAAGTTTTTTTTTTTTTTTTTTCTGTATATTATCTTGCAATCAGTCATTTTCGACTATAAACAGATGGGATGTGAGCTTTTTGTCGTGTAAGGCGCTGTTCCCATAGTCCAGTCATTACGTCGGAAAGATCGGCTTAAAAATGAAAGTGAACCGAGAAAGCCAAATTTTGGATATTACGTGAGGGGTGGCTAGAAAAGCTTAAGTTCAAATTGTCGACCAAAATAACCTTGTGCAATTTCCGCCATCTTGAAAAACCCCTTAAATTCAGTTTTTTCATCATAACTCGGTTCCCCGTTGAGATTCGAAAATTTTTATGGAATTGTTTTTTGTTGCTCTTTTCACGATCTACAATTAAGGTCCCATACATTTTTCACGTATCGATCGTCGTTTTCGAGATATCGATCAAAAAGGGGATTTTTTTATTTTATTTCGCTATTTACTTATTTCTGGTGAAAGATATCGAAAAATGTTTGAAATAAAACTTGTAGAGCGTGTCCAGACCTACAAATTCGTTTTTTTATTTTTCATTTCCGACAAAAATTACGACCTCCAGCGCGCCACAAAGTCGGCCCCAGCGCGCCCGACGCGTCTCCATGGCGCGCTCTATGGCGAGACGCCATAGAGACGCTAAGATGGCGGAAATTGCACAAGGTTATTTTGGTCGACAATTTGAACTTAAGCTTTTCTAGCCACCCCTCACGTAATATCCAAAATTTGGCTTTCTCGGTTCACTTTCATTTTCAAATGTATATAATGACTGGACTACCAGTGGAGACCGCCCTTTATGTTATGCTTTACTGGTCAAAGATATCACGCCGCTTCTTAAGCCGACGTATGGTTTCAGGGATGGTTAGTTGCCCCGCTAGCTGATTCGGGTGCTTTTGAATTCTCAATGCATAGGCCTTATGCGCATCTATTTCTTGTTTTATCATTGGCATGTTCAGTATGTCATGGAGCTCTGTCATTTTGATAAACCATGATGCATTAGATACTTGTTTTAAAATGCAGTTTAGTGCTCTTTGGATGGTCATTATGTTGGAAGCACTGGCTGAGCCCCACAATTGTATGCCATATGTCCAAATTGGTTTCAGAACAGTTTTGTATAAAAGCAACTTGTTGTCAACCAGTTTCAAAAGTTAAATAAGTGTCCTCGTAGCTAAAGTTATAGTCAAAGTCCCGTCTTGGTCAAGTACAGTCCGTGTCAGTCAAGTCCAGTCATGCTTTAGTAACGTAGTGGTGACTTTACTATAAAGCTTCGATAGAGTTTTGTAAGCAACACGAAAAGTCATGTTTCTCCACATTATATCATTTTCCCACACTCGCGCTTGTGATTCGACACTTTATGAATAAAACACCACAATTTTTATGCATAAACACTCGACAAAACACTTCTTCTTTCCCTGTGACGTGAGGTGGGGTCGGGTCACCCAATAAGCCAGCGCGGGACGCTCTGTCCTGGGTTGTCAGTGGGTCTAATTGGGCCTTGTTCATAATTTGGAGCATGCTCGTCCACCAGGTGGCTGGAGGGCGCCCTCTTCCCCGCTTCCCCACTGGCAGCTCCAGCGCTCCTCGAACAGCATGGGCATCGTCTCTCCGCATCACGTGTCCACACCACCTTAGTCGACTTTCCGTTAACTTGTCGGTTAAAGGTGCCACTTTAAAACTTCCCCGTATGTGTTCCTTTCTGATTTTGTCCAGTTTGGTCACGCCGCCTGACCATCTGAGCATTTTCATTTCATCTAAATGCAGTTTCTGCTCATGTGGTTGTCACTCGATAAAACGCTAGTTTTTGAAAAAAATACAACGGACCGACACGACTCTTTCCGCGTTCCCGTCAAAACATCCTTCTTTATGTTGATAGATTTTTTTCCCCGTGCTAAGCCGGGGCGGGCTGCTATAGTTTACTATGATTTTGTATTTCAGGTCACGATGGTATGCTGGGACTGCAGTGATTCATATGTCATCACGGCCGTCTCTGATTATTCCATTCGGGTGAGTATCTTCACAAACCACATTTATCTGGTTCGCTCGGGCGTGGGTTCGATTCCCACTCAGGGCAAACATTTTGTGAATAAACAAATGTTTGTTCTGTGTCTGGGTGTTCTGTATGTATTATAATTATGTATGTACAAAAAAAAAAGTATTTATGTATTCTATCAGTTATCTGACTTCCATCAGACAAGCTCTGCTTACGTATTTTGAACATATAGGATTAATTATTTATTGAACGATCTCTAACCAATGTTATTCTAAATGTTCAAGGTATATATCTAGTTTATTTCCGCTTAACAGTCGTTCCAGTTCCAACAGTGGACAGGACTTAAATTAAACTAATTTGCAGCCTCTTTTGAGAGCCAGTTCTATTCCAGGCTAGGTGTGATTTACCATCTTCGACCACATCTTCATTGACATCAGGTGACCTGTGGTCAATCATAAAAAAAAATCGAAATCGCTTTTAAAAGTTTTTTTTTTCATAGATTAATACAGTAATAGCAGTAGATAGCGCCAATTTTTTTTCTTCTACGAATTCGGTAAGTAAAGAAAAAAAAAACAATTTTACTGATTCCAAAATCATTTCGAAATAGTACATTTCTGTACAATATTTTTACGTTCAAAACTCTGTAAACTATGAGATGGGGTTTATTTTTAATAAAATACAATAAATCAAGCTTGACTTTAAACGACGACAACAATTTAACTAACAATTAACTTTTAACAATTTGGACGTTTTTAAGGCTAGAGTGAATAGATTTCTTCTGGATCAGCGTGCTCCGTCCTCGGCCACACCTTCGCTTTGCATTAGGCGAGTTGGTGGCCAAACGTAGATCTATTAAAAGTAAACAAAAAAAAATTGATGTCTCATAACGTCACCTCGTAGGGCAACTTTCATAGACTAAAAAAGCAATGGCAATAGTGGTTTGCAATATGTCACAGGTGTGGTGTTCGCGAACGTGCACGCAAGTCCGTTCGCTGTACGCGCACCGCGACGAGGCGTACGTGCTGGAAGCGCATCCCTTCCTCAGCGGCGTGCTGCTCTCCGCTGGACACGACGGCCAGCTGCTGGTCTGGGACGCAGAAAGAGGGGAGGTGAGGTTCATGTGCAGCAATCATTCCACAGGCAAAAACGTGGATACATTCCTAAAACTGATAACGATGTTTTGATCACGCTAACTTTGAATTTAATGGACATTGGACATTGTACCCTATGGATTAAAAACTAACTTTTTTTAAATGTTTAACAGGGTAGGTTACCACAGCTCACCTGATGTTAAGTATAGGTGTGGTCGATGATGGTAAAGCACGCCTAGCCTGGAATGGAACTGGCTCTCAAGTGAGGCTGCCGGAACACACCGTTAGATGCTTGGCGGCAGATTTTCAACTTGAAGGTGGTAGCTAGCCAGCCGAGCACTAGAGAGTACGCTACCACAATGCTATGGTTTCCTCGCGATGTTTTCCTTCACCGGCAGCTCAAGCTCATTGTTGGGGTTTGAACCCACGCCCTTCGGCATGCGAACCTACCGCGCTAACCACTGAGCTATCATCGCTACAAAGTCTACCTAATGTTATTTATTTTCTTCGTATGTGATCGCCATATATCACGTCCTCGAGTGTCGTAGTTGTCTCACCAGTCATGCTGTATATGTTACGCGATAATTCCGCCAATTATTAATCGATTTTGATGATTCTTTTGTTACTTGATAGATCATACTTCAGAGGTGATCCGATATAAGTTTTAAAGAAATCGATCAAGCGGTTTTTAAAAAATCAACAAAAATCTAAAAATTTTATGCATCGATGATAATTTCGTTTACTCAGAAACCTCGCTGTTTCATTGGAGCAGTGCGTTTAGTTGGCCTAAGAGACATGGAATCGGTTTTTTTTCTAATTGTGAATTTATAAATTATATTAAAAAGTCACTAACCTATTGAACCTATTACCTCAGTGCCTCAAGTCGAAAGTCTTCGACCAGTGTGTGTTACCAGTGATGACTTATGGCGCTGAAACGTGGTCTCTGCCTTCTTGGTAAGCTCAAAGTAGCACAACGCGGACGGAGAGGGCTATGCTCGGAGTTTCCCTACGAGATCGAATCAGTAATGAGGAGATCCGTAGACGAACCAAAGTTACCGACATAGCCTAACGGATTAGCAAGTTGAAGTGGCAGTGGGGCTGCACATAGCACGCAGAACTGATGGCCGATGGGGCTGCAAAGTTCTGAAGTGGAGACCACGGACCGGCAAGCGCAGCGTAGGACGTCCACCCACAAGGTGGACAGACGACCTAGTAAAGACCGCAGGAACGCGATGGATGCGGGCCGCTTCCAACCGGTCTTTATGGAAGTCAATGGGGGAGGCCTATGTCCAGCAGTGGACGTCCTACGGCTGAAATGATGATGATAATGAACCTATTGAACATTTTACATTTGAACACCAACCTACATGTGCAACAGAAAATGTTCTATTTATAAATTAAAACAAAACCCGTATTATTTCTTTAATCACTTCATTTTGTTTCAGATTCTAGCCCGTTTCCATAACAACATCGAGGGGCAAGGAGACGGCGCCATATTCGACGCGAAGTGGGGCGGTGGCGCTCACGTCGCGGCCTCGGACTCCCACGGGCACCTGCTGCTGCTCGGACTTGGAGCGGGCCATAAATTATTGAAACAGCTCCCTACTGAGTTGTTCTTTCATACAGATTACAGGCCTTTGGGTAAGTAATTATAAAATACAAATAGAAATGTTTTATTGATAACACCAATGTTACAAATCACTTCAAAATTTTAAATGGGTTTTAAAGCTGATTATATGTCAACACAAAAATGTCAATATACAAACATGTCGATATAAAAATACTGTCAATATAGTAAAATATAACCCTCATCATTGAACTTACAGTTGTGATGTAAAATTATAGCCGTTATCAATGTATCGTCATTGAACTTATAGTTGAACTTATTGTGCCCTTATCATTAAATAATAAAATAAATAAATGAATATCATTACACACAGCGCCATCTGACCCCAAACTAAGCAGAGCTTGTACTATGGAAGTCAGATAACTGATAGAATACTTAAATACTTTTTTTTTGTAAATACATACTTATAATACATACAGTACACCCAGACACAGCACAAACATTTGTTTTATATCACAAAATGCTTGCCCTGGGTGGGAATCGAACCCACGCCCCACAGCTCTTGAAGCAGACATGCTACCAATAAGCCAACAGGACTGTCAATGAAGTTATAGTTATGATGTAAAATTATAGCCGTAATCAATGTAATTATAAATATCGTCATTGAACTTATAGTCGTGATATAAAACTCGACCCTTTATTGAACTTATAGTCGTGTTATAGAATTATAGCCCTCATCATTGAACTTGTAACCGTGATGTAATATTATAGCCCTCATCATTGAACTTACAGTTGTGATGTAAAATAATACAAATACAAATACAAATCATTTATTAATAACACCAAAGTTACAGGTCATTTTTCCATTCATATTTAAAAACTATTATCAAAATCATTACATATGTCAAAACAATGAACATGTCAATAAAGTAATATGTCACATATAAAATAATTATGTCAATATAATTAAATGTCCATAAAAAACAAAAATATTATAATTACTTACTAGTAATTCAATAATCTCTTAGTTTTAAATAATCGTCAAAGTCATAGAATAAGGTCTCTTGAAGCCAAGATCTTAGTTTGCTTCTGAAGCACGCGATGGAAGGTGCATCCCGAATGGAAGCGGGTACGCGGTTGTAGACCGCGGGCCCCAGCATGTATACCGACCTCTCCGACTTGACGAGCCGATGCGACGGCGTTACTAGTTGGTCTTTCTTTTTATTACTGCGAAGATCCAACGTGCTGTGGACGCCCCGGCGATGAAATTTATCTATGTTTGTATGCGTGTACAGAGCTACCTGGTAAACGAACTCACACGGTAAAGGCAGAATTTGTAGCTCCTTAAACAGATCCACGCAAGAGACGTCGTCCTGAACCCCGCATATGGCACGAATAGCTCGCTTCTGCATAACAAAGGCTCTATTACGATCGGCAGCGCGGCCCCACAGCTCCCCATAGCCGTTATCAATGTATCGTCATTGAACTTATAGTCGTGATAGAAAACTCGATCCTTTATTGAACTTATAGTCGTGATATAAAATTATAGCCCTCATCATTGAACTTGTAACCGTGATGTAATATTATAGCCGTTATGATGTATTAGATTATTATTAGAGTCATGATATAATATTATAGCCCTCATTATTGAACTTATAGTTGTTGTGTAAAATTATAGCGGTGATGTACAACAGATTTTCAACTGTCTGGTAGCTTGCCTTGCAGAGAATAACTTACCACCATACCATGGTTTCCTTCACCGATAGCTTAAGCTCATTGTTGGGGTTTGAACCCACACTCTCCGACGTGTGTACCTACCGTGCTAACTATTAAGCTATCGTCGATGCAAATCAACTCTTGAACTAAATTTGTGCATTAATCCTTTACAAACTTATTTTGTTTAATAATGTTAATTGTTTCAGTCCGAGACGCACTAGGTGGCGCGTTGGACGAGCAGACGGAAACACCTCCCCACCTGATGCCGCCTCCTTTCCTGGTGGACGTGGAAGGCGCCCCCCACCCGCCGGAGTACCAGCGTCTTGTGCCTGGGAGGGAGAACCTAGCGCTCAGTCAGCTGATACCCGCTGCGGATGTCGTCGCTAGAAACAGGTGCGTAAAGAAATCTGCCGCCAACCACCTAACAGTGGCTCCAGCTCCTTTCCATGCTAGGAATGCTTAACCTAATGTCTGTTTCTGTGTCTTTCCATCCGAAGGTTGTCTGGAAGAAATCGCTGTAGGCGATAAGAACGCCGTTATACGCCATACATTTATTATTTTGTATTGTTTTGCTATATTCTTTATCTCTTATTTATGTGTCATATTTGTATATAAATAAATAAATATCGTGGGAATATACACACAGCGCCATCTGATCCCAAACTAAGCAAAGCAAAGCTTGTGCTATGGAAGTCAGATAACTGATAGAATACATAAATACTTTTTTTTTTGTTGTAAATGCATACTTATAATACATACAGAACACCCAGACACAGAACAAACATTTGTTTATGCCACAAAGTTTGTCCTGAGTGGGAATCGAGCCCACACCCTTCAGCTCTTGAAGCAGACATCCTACCAATGAATCAACAGGGCTGATGTTGTAATGTATGTTTTAACTATACTATTATAAAGAGGAAAGATTTGATTGTTTGTTTGTAGTGAACAGGCTCTGAAACTACTGGACCGATTTCAAAAATTCTTTCACCGTTGTGAAGCTACACTATCCCCGGGTGACATAGGCTACTTTTTATCCCTGTATTCCCACGGGAACGGGAACTACGCGGGTGAAACCGCGAGGCGCACGCTAGTAATGTTATAAAGAGGAAAGATTTGATTGTTTGTTTGTTTGTATTAAATAGGCTCCGAAACTACTGGACCGATTTCAAAAATTCTTTCACCGTTGGGAAGCTACACTATCCCCGGGTGACATAGGCTACTTTTTATCCCTGTATTCCCACGGGAACGGGAACTACGCGGGTGAAACCGCGAGGCGCCCGCTAGTACTATTATAAAGAGGAAAGATTTCATTGTTTGTTTGTATTGAATAGGCTCCGAAACTACTGGACCGATTTCAAAAATTCTTTCACCGTTGGGAAGCTACACTATCCCCGGGTGACATAGGCTACTTTTTATCCCTGTATTCCCACGGGAACGGGAACTACGCGGGCGAAACCGCGAGGCGTCCGCTTGTGTGTAATAAAGTTGTATTCTATTCTATCTCGCTAAACAAAATATGTAATATCTCATTTCAGGATTGATTTAATGATCGAAGCGTTAGCGGCGGAGCGCACGCCCCCTGTCGGCGGGGGCGGAGGCGGCGAGGGGCGCGGCGTGTGGCGCGGGGAGGGGGTCCGGCACACGGCTGGCTCGTGGCAGAGCGGGGACCCGCTGCTCGTGCCCACCAACACCAGGCCCGTCGTGTGTCCTATAGCACACGCGGCCAGGGAGAGGATCGAACAGGCCAGGTCAGTATGGGCCGCCTTACACGTTCAATCATGATCACGATCCGCGATCCGCGATCCGCGATCATGATTTCAAAATTTCTAGATATTATGCGATCCGGAGCATCAGTCCGTCAATCCGCTTCGTACACGATCAGTCTGGATCGCGATCATTGATCGCGGATCGCGCGCTACGTGTACGGGCTGCCTATGTTCAAAAAACTCCAAAGTGTTCAATGTCCAATGAAGGTTAAGGTGGTTGGATTTCCATACAAATATTTTTTTCCATTTATGGACAAATGGAGCTTAATTTTACAGTGAAATCACAGCTACTGGCATTTATTTTGGTCTTTATTTGCGGCAAATCACAATTCGGTATGTAAAGAAAAAAAATACTTTCGAAATATTGCATTCCAGCAGGCGTACCATGAGGTTTTACGTTTCCATCCAATTGCGGGGCAGTTCAGTTTAGGTACCTAAACTGTCCCACTTTATTTCATACCATGAGCATGTTAAAATTGGATCGCAACTGCACCGCTAGCTCTTCAAAGAACGAACGACACTTGTCTCTGGCTCCAATACTGTCCCGCTACCGAAGAAAAGGACAACGCTATACAAAAGTATAATTGTATCTCGTGTGAAAAATCTGTTCCGAATTTGTGATTGTCGGGAAGTATCGGTTTTCTTAATGTTTTATAATGATATGATATTTTAAGGTGAAATATTACTTAATACTAT
This sequence comes from Biston betularia, assembly GCA_905404145.2. Lineage (NCBI taxonomy): Eukaryota > Metazoa > Arthropoda > Insecta > Lepidoptera > Geometridae > Biston > Biston betularia. The sequence continues at coordinate 5,014,626 of FR989890.1, forward strand.
ATTGCACTACAGCATAATTATTAACATGTTTTATTTTTACGATTACCCTATCATTTACTTAAATTCCAAAAAAAAACATTATTCTAAACAAAGAAACAATTACGACTCTTTGTTTCGGAACGCACCTAATAAATACTTTTTTTTTATTATTCATCTGCGAATGACAGCAAAAAGGTTGTTCAGATTTTTTTTCTTTGGTTTTGGCGTTGCGTTTTAGCATTTGCCAGTGTCAAATATTTATATATTTTCAAGTTTAAATAAGAGTCCTCGTAGCTAAAGTTATAGTCAAAGTCCAGTCTTGGTCAAATATAGTCCGCGTCAGTCAAGTCCAGTCATGCTTTAGTAAAGTAGAAGTAGACTTTACTATAAAGCTTCGATGGAGTTTTGGAAGCAACACGAAAAGTCATGTTTCACCACATTATATCATTTTCCCACACTCGCGCTTGTGATTCGGCACTTTATGAATAAAACACCACCATTTTTATGCATAAACACTAGTTTTGAAAAAAAAAATACAACGGGGCGACACGACTCTTTCCGCGTTCCCGCCAAAACTCAAAAATTTAGATTTCTAATAATATAATATAACTCAAAGGTCGAAATAAACCAAACAAAACTGTTTTGTGGTTACAAATTTATATTATTGGCATTGTCAATAATAATGTCGTTAGTATATTTATATTACTTATGTACCTATGTATTTCATACGTTTTTTTTTCGAATAGTTTGTTGTTATTGTAAATTAAAATTGTTCTTACAGACAGCCCTCAGAACGCTTATGGAGGGTAAATTACGCTCAGTTAGAGCAGCTGTGGGAATTACTCCATAGAAATCAAGTAATTGCTTTAGGGTTCAATAAGCGCCTACAGTTGAGGCAGCGCACCCGCCGCTTTTGGGAGGAAGCAGCATCACGTTTAAACTCCCATGGGCATGGGGCTATTAAAGATATAATATCAAGAAAATTCACAAATTAAGTAAAAGTATACCAAACGGTCGGTATTTATTAACTTTTTATTGAATCGTTATTTTGACAACTCGGCGGTACAGTTTAGGTGCAACTAACGTCAAATGACACCTCATGGTACGAATTGAATGAACGAAATGCCGTTTTCTGACAAGTTTGCGATGATGTTTAGGTTTCGGCGGGCAAAGATGGCGGCGACCTAAACTGTCCTGCTATAAGGACCTCATGGTACGAATTTGCCAAACGGTTCAGTTTAGGGCCTATACTGAACTGCTCTAACACCTCATGGTACGCCTGCTGTACATGATTTTCACGTTTAAAACCCTTTAAACTATGAGACGGGGTTTATTTTAATAAAAAACATAAAATAAACTTGTCTTTCAATTTACCTCTAATGGTGTCACGTCGACGGCTGTATAAGGATTCTTTCAGTGACTAAAAAAACAATGGCAAACCTCAACAAAATCTGTCAATGTCAAGTCAACGGTTGCCGTTATACTTGTAACCTCCATACTTTTTTTTTTTTTTTCTTTGGTTTTGGCGTCGCGTTTTAGCATTTGCCAGTGTCAAGTATTTGTATATTTTCAAGTTACAAAAGTTAAATAAGTGTCCTCGTAGCTAGTTATAGTCAAAGTCCAGTCTTAGTCAAGTCCAGTCTGTGTCAGTCAAGTCCAGTCATGCTTTCGTAAAGTAGTGGCGACTTTACTATTAAGCTTCGATGGAGTTTTGGAAGCACCACGAAAAGTCATGTTTCACCACATTATATCATTTTCCCACACTCACGCATGTAATTCAGCACTTTATGAATAAAAAACCACCATTTTTATGCATAAACACTCGACAAAACACAAGTTTTGGAAAAAAATACAACGGAGCGACACGACTCTTCCCGCGTTCCCGCCAAAACTCACCTCCATACTTATCTACGTCGAGTTGTCTTTTTTTACATGGCTAATGCATGTTTTACATATTCAGCCGACCTCATGACGTAATAACTATAAAAAGTTTGAAAACGTATTAGAATTAAACTACCGCATAGAAAGCCAAAATATTCAAATTAGTTTCTTAAAATAAAGTTTACTATCAGTAAAAAATATAAAATAAATACCAAAAAAAAAACTTTACATACCGAATTGCTTGAATAAAACAGCAAATAATTAGCATGAAATAAAATTTATGAATGATTTTTCAATAAAACAGTAGATTATGCTCCATTTGTCCATAAATGGTATTACTCAAAGTTCTGTGTATCGCTGCAATGGTCATGGACAGACGTTATCTCTTACCATCAGGAGAGCGTCTCGTTCGTCTCATTATTTGTCACATAAAAAAAAAAAAAAAAAAAAAAAAAAAAAATGGAAAAAATATTTGTATAGAAATTGAACCACCTTAAATCCAAAGAACGTTAGCGTTAAATCTAAAAAAAAATATACTGGTCATACCAATTAGTATGACCAGTATTATGGTGAGGTGAGCCCCTATTTTGCAACTGTTTGTCTCTATTTGTTGTGTTCTGTGTTACAAAATATAATTATTTTCTTTCTTTCTTTCTTTCAAAGAACGTTAGCGTGAAAATAAAATAAAAAATAAATATCGTGGGACTATACACACAGCGCCATCTGACCCCAAACTAAGCAGAGCTTGTGTGATGGAAGTCAGATAACTGATAGAATACTTAACTACTTTTTTTTTGTAAATACATACTTGTAATACATACAGAACACCCAGACACAGAACAAACATGATTGTGTTTATTCACAACATGTTTGCCCTGAGTGGGAATCGAACCCACGCCCTACAGCTCTCAAGGCAGATATACTACCAATGAGCCAACGGGGCTGTCAGCGTTAAAGCCAGCGTTAAATTCGAAGCGTTAACCGTGTTTATTCGTTCTCAGTGCGGAGATGAACGCCTTAGAACAGGCGTGGTACAGACGAGAGATGCGGCGGCGGCCGGTGATGATCAGCACGGCGACCGGGGGGGAAGGCGGGCCCCCGAGACGGCGCGGCGCCCGCCGCCAGCCCCCGGCGCACCGGGCCGCCAGACCACACGCCAGGGTAAGTGTCTTTCTAACACGTAAAGTCTACATTTGTGCTGGACATAATCAAACTTCATGATTATCATGATTTAACATCGGGTGTGATTTAACTCATGTCGCTGCAGTAATTCGGTATGTAAAGAAAAAAAAACTTTACTGTTTCCAAAACCATTTCGAAATAGTACATTTCTGTACAATATTTTTACGTTTAAAACTCTGTAAACTATGAGATGGGGTTTATTTTAATAAAATACATAAATCAAACTTGACTTTCAATTGATGTCTCATGACGTCACCTCGTCAGGCAACTTTCATAGACTGGCAAACCAAAACTTGTCAAGGTCAAGTAATATTTTCAATACACATACATCGAGTTGTTTTTCGGTTTATATCTGGATTATTTTACTTGAAACGTTATTTGGACTCTGATATCGCTTTTATGACATAAGATTTGTTTACTTCATGTCATGAATTGTAAAAACCGAAGACGTGACAGAATGGCTTTACAGCTTTATTAGCCTGCCCGATGGGGCAAATTAAAAAAAAAAAACTTGTCAGTCTGTTGTCAAATTTAATGAAATTTGTCAAATGTTTTGTATACTTTTTTGTTTCGTATGGCAAAGGCATATTCTACATATTTAGCCGAGCTCATGACGTCATAACTATAAAAAGTTTGAAAACGTATTAGAATTAAACTACCGCATAGAAAGCCAAAATATTCAAATTAGTTTCTTAAAATAAAGTTTACTATCAGCAAAAAATATAAAATAAATACAAAAAAAACTTTACACACCGAATTAGTTGCTGACACGAGTTTCGCCTCTACACGAGGCATCCTCAGGACGTGTTCAGTGTTCACTCTTCGAGCCGAAACTTAAACAAACACAATAACTAGCGACCCGCCCCGGCTTCGCACGGGCTCAATGTAGATACTAATGTGGTGCATATGCATGCATTATACGTATAAACCTTCCTCTTGAATCACTCTGTCTATTGATGGAAGCCGCATTAAAATCCGTTGCGTAGTTTAAAAGATCTAAGCGTATTTTTAAAAACTGATTTTTAATATGTTGTTAATTTCAGATAACTCGAGTGGTGGAGGAACCGCCCGAACTGGAAAGCTCTGGAAGCGACACTTCGGACTCCTCAGTCCGACTGTCGGGCTCCCAGAGATCTTCTAGGGCGTCATCCCTGGACCTCACAGACGATTCTAGGTAAATAACTAAAATATATTTTAATAAATAAATATCGCAGGGTATTTCACACAGCGCCATCTAGCTTCATCCGCTTTAAGAGCTGTAGGGCGTGGGTTCGATTCCCACCCAGGACAACTATATTATGATATAAAGTAAGTATAAACATTCAAATAAATTGCACTGATTGACATTTTGTAATAGACCTCATGACATATTTTATTAATCTAAATTTGACATTATGTAATAAGTAACTCTATTTTACCCAATATGACATTATTTAATAAATAACTCTATTTTATTCAATTTGACATTATTTAATAAGTAACTCTATTTTATTCAATTTGACATTATTTAATAAGTAACTCTATTTTATTCAATTTGACATTATTTAATAAGTAACTCTATTTTATTCAATTTGACATTATTTAATAAGTAACTATTTTATTCAATTTGACATTATTTAATAAGTAACTCTATTTTATTCAATTTGACATTATTTAATAAGTAACTCTATTTTATTCAATTTGACATTATTTAATAAGTAACTCTATTTTATTCAATTTGACATTATTTACTGGTGTATACTGGTTACTGGTTATCATTATTTTAATTATATTATTTAATAAGTATCTTCTATTTTATCGAATTTTTGCACTGTCGCTTAGACCATACTTAACAATTCTGGGTTAAGTATGGTCTAAGCGACGTTTTAATTTGTGTACCAACATATTGACATCTGTACTTAGCAAATAAATACGTTTTGATTTTAAACAAATGTTTGTTCTGTGTTCTGTTCTGCATGTATTTAGAACAAAAAAAAAAGTATTTAAGTATTCTATCAGTTATCTGACTTCCATAGCCCAAGGTTTGCTTAGTTTGGGGTCAGATGACGCTGTGTGTAATGTGTTTTTTTTTATGGTAGGCAGGCTAGGTGTTTGACCACAGCTCACCTGATGTTAAGTGAAGGTGTGGTCGAAGATGGTAAAGCACACCAAGCCTGGAATGGAACTGGTTCTCAAGTGAGGCTGCCGGAACACACCGTTAGATGCTTGGCGGCAGATTTTCAACTCTCGTGTGGCAGCTAGCCAGCCGAGTACTAGAGAGTACCCTACCACCATACTCAATACTCAATACTTTATTGCAACATATGTACAGGTTCTTATGCTTATCAATTTAACAATGTTGTCCCTAGTACATATGACCCCATTAGGGTATGGCAAACAATTTTGGTCAAAAAATTTTAAAATGCGGTTTAAATTTTAAAAAAAATACAGATTAAATATACAATTAATAATGCTATGGTTTCCTCAAGATGTTTTCCTTCACCGGCAGCTCAAGCTCATTGTTGGGGTTTGAACCCACGCCCTTCGGCATGCGAACCTGCCGCGCTAACCACTGGGCTATCATCGCTACAAAATCAAATACAAAATGTCTTACGATATTTATTTATTAATTTTGTGATAATGTTTTAGTTCAACATCGTCCCAGTACTCGGACTGGGAGGCGGGCGCGGCGCTGGCGCCGCCGGCGCGGGCTCGCCGCCGCCCGCTCCCCTCGACCCGATACACCCCCCCGGCCACGCCCGCGAAGAAGCCCCAGCGCGCGTGCTCGACGCCCGACAGGTGACGTACCACTTGGTCATACATCCTGTTGAATTGTTGTAATTTTTTAGGGTTCCGTACCCAAATGGGTAAAACGGGACCATTTCTTTTTTTTTTATGCCTGACAGGCTTGTTGTTTGACCACAGCTCACCTGATGTTAAGTGGCGGCGTGGTCGAAGATGGTAAAGCACACCTAGCCTGGAATGGAACTGGCTCTCAAGTCAGGCTGCCGGAACACACCGTTAGATATACCAAGACCATATTACTAAGACTCCTCTGTCCGTCTGTCACCAGGCTGTATCTCATGAACCGTGACAGTTAGACAGTTGAAATTTTCACAGATGATGTATTTCTATTGCCGCTATAACAGCAAATACTAAAAAAAACAATAAAATAAATATTTAAGGGGGGCTCCCATACAACAAACGTTATTTTTTTGCCGTTAAACGTTATTGTTTTTATAGATAACTAGCGGACGCCTCGCGGTTTCACCCGCGTGGTTTCCGTTCCCGTGAGAATACAGGGATAAAAAGTAGCTTATATCACCCGGGGATAGTGTAGCTTCCCAATGGTGAAAGAATTTTTGAAATCAGTCCAGTAGTTTCGAAACAAAAAACCAAATCTTTTCGCTTTATAATAGTATAGACTAGCTGCGCAACGCGGTGTTACCCGCTACATGTTTTCGGGATAAAAAGTAGCCTATGTGTTAATCCAGGGTCTCGGCTATCTCCATACCAAATTTCATCCAAATCCGTTCTGCAGTTTTTGCGTGAAAGAGTAACACCGCGGGGCGCAGCAAGTCTAAGCATATAACGTGATTGTTTCGTAGAAAAGTCAAGTCAAGTGTGAAAAGTCAAGTTGAAAATCTGCCGCCAAGCATCTAACGGTGTGTTCCGGCAGCCTCACTTGAGAGCCAGTTCCATTCCAGGCTAGGTGTGCTTTACCAGCTTCGACCACACCTTCACTTAACATCAGGTGAGCTGTGGTCAAACAACTAGCCTGTCAACCATAAAAAAAAAAAAAACAAAATTTTGTTGTATCTTACAGGGCCGCTGCGAGTAGTAGTGGGTCGGCCTCCGCCCCCGTCCCCGTCGCCGTGCCCCCGGCCCCGGCTCCCGTGGAGCTCCCGGAAGCGTTCCGCCCCGGGGAGTGGCTGACGGCGGTCGCGCCACGGAAAGCGCCCTACCACCCGCAGATGGGCGACCACTGCTTGTACTTCAGACTGGTCAGTTAACTCGTATTTCTTAAAAACAATTTTTTTTTTCTTTAGTTTTGGCATCGCATCTTGAGCATTTGCCAGTGTCAAGTGTTTCAAGTTTTAGAAGTTAAATAAGTGTCCTCGTGGCTAAAGTAATGAACAAAGTCCAGTCTTGGTCATGTCTAGTCCGGTCATGCTTTAATAAAGTAGTGGTGACTTTACTAAAGATTCGATGGAGTTTTGGAAGCAACACAACAGTCATGTTTCACCACATTATATCATTTTTCCACACTCGCGCTTGTGATTCGGCACTTTATGAATAAAACACCACCATTTTTATGCATAAACACAAAACACAAGTTTTGGAAAAAACACAATAAATAAATCGCGTAGGCCACACACAGCGCCATCTGGCGCCAAACTAAGCAGAGCTTGTGTGATGGAAGTCAGATAACTGATAGAATACATAAATACTTTTTTTTTTGTAAATACATACAGAACACAATTTTTTTTTTACTTGGTGGTAGATCTCCTTAGCAGGAGGTCATCTAGGTAGGTACCACCGCAGTACCAGATATTCTGCCGCCAAGCAGTAGTGTGTAAACATTACTGTGTTCCGGTTTGAAGGGTACTGCAGCTAGCGAAATTACTGGCCTGTTGAGACTAACCATCAAAAGTCTCAAAGTAATGAGCACCAAAGCAGCGATGCCATGGACTTTGTTCTGTTACTCAAAGTTCTGTGTATCGCTGTAATGGTCATGGACAGGCGTTATCTCTTACCATCAGGAGAGCGTCTCGTTCGTCTCATTATTTGCCACATAAAAAAAAAAAAAAAAGAACACCCAGACACAGAGCAAACATTCGTTTATTCACAAAATGTTTGCCCTGAGTGGGAATCGAACCCACGCCCTACAGCTCTCATGGCAGATATACTATCAATGAGCCAACGGGGCTTTTAGCTTTTAGTTTTTTTTGTTTACTACCCGTTACAGGTTTACGTACTTACTATACTTTTGTGGCTCAAACTATTTTTTTTATTGGTTCACTAAACTGGCCGTTACATGAAATAATTTCGGTTAAACATTCATGAAAAGCAAAAAATGTTATGCACGACCTTCTCGTAGTGGCCATTCCAGGCTAGGCGTGCTTTACCATCTTCGACCACACCGTCACTTAACATCAGGTGAGCTGTGGTCAAACATCTAGCCTGTCAACAATAAAAATAAAAAGATAAGTAGTGAACAATGCATGCATGTGAATAATTACATTAACGTGGTTCGATTTCCATACAAACAAATTTTTGCCATTTATGGACAAATGACCTACGGAGCCGAAACGTGGACACAAGCGGACGCCTCGCGCTTTCACCCGCATAGTTCCCGTTCCCGTGGGAATACAGGGATAAAAAGTAGCCTATGTCACCCGGGGATAGTGTAGCTTCCCAACGGTGAAAGAATTTTTGAAATCGGTCCAGTAGTTTCGGAGCCTATTCAATACAAACAAACAAACAACAACAACTTTTTGTTTGTTTTTTGTTTATTGTACGTGGTTGTTGTTCATTATTGTGTTTTTATTTGTTGTATTGTTTTATTGTATTTTTATTTATTTATTGTATTGTATTACCTTTAAGTTTTTTTTCTTCTATGTTTTATGTTTATTTTTTTGTATGTATGTATTGTAAATTATGTTGAAATGTGTTTTATGTCGCAAATAAAGTGTTGTCTATTGTCTATTGTCTATTGTCAAAAAAATATAGCTTTCCTCTTTATAATTAGTGTAGATGACAACTGTAATAGTTAGACATATGATATTGCGGACTTATTTGATTTGTTCTATAAAACGTCACTTTATTCTGTTGTCAATAGTTTTCGCTGCGCATGCTAAGTAAGGATTTTTTCAAATTTTTTCACAGCTTGGGTTACATTATTGAATTTTCCATACGGATCCCTAATTGTTTTTTAAATAAAATATAGCCTATGTTCGTCACAGGGCTAAAATAATATAAAGAATGTATATCAGTCTAATTGTTTGTTCTAAAGATTGCCTTAAACATACGAAAAAGCCCAGTAGTATGTAATTGTTATGTTATAGCTTTATCTACCCTCATTTATTTTAAGTTTTGATGAGTTGTTAATACATTTAAATGTTTAGCCCTAAGTTTTAAAAGGCGCTTCTAGCCTACAAAACGTTTTATTTATCATGATAAATTGTAACTTACGCTAAGTATACGCATAGTTTTACAAATAATTGTATTTTATTTATTTAATAAAGGAATTAAAAAATAAATAAAATAGTCTAATTGTTTGTATTTGTTCGTTCCAGGGTCATCAGAGGTACTTTGAAGCTGTCGCAGAGAAAGATTTGTACAAAATTAATCCCAGAGATAAACCCTGGGAAAGGACACATGTTTATGTAAGTTGAACGTAGATTACTTGATAAATGTATTATTTTTTATAATTTAATTTTTCTGCTTAATTTAATAGTGTAAGTAATTTGTATTCGATAAATTTGGTACTACTTTGTAACGGTAATTATTATTATATATATTAAATTTCAAGGTATAAATAAGTAAAGTAATAAGTAAGTTTGTAGCGATGATAGCTCAGTGGTTAGCGCGGTAGGTTCGCATGCCGAAGGGCGTGGGTTCAAACCACAACAATGAGCTTGAGCTGCCGATGAAGGAAAACATCGTGAGGAAACCATAGCATGGTGGTAGCGTACTTTCTAGTACTCGGCTGGCTAGCTACCACCCTTAAGTTGAAAATCTGCCGCCAAGCATCTAACGGTGTGTTCCGGCAGTCTCACTTGAGAGCCAGTTCCATTCCAGGCTAGGTGTGCTTTACCATCTTCGACCACACCTTCACTTAACATCAGGTGAGCTGTAGTCAAACACCTAGTCTGTCTAGTAGTTGTGGGCATCGAGCTCATCTTTCCACCGGCTTTTAGGCCGGCCTGGTGGCCGTTTAACCTCCGGGACCCAGTCGGTGGTGGTTTTCGCCCATAGCTCCGCTGGCATTCGGCAGACGTGTCCAGCCCAGTCCCACTTTAGCATGGCAGCTTTTTGAGTTACACCAATGATCTGAGTTTTGGAGCGCAGCACTGAGTTTTTTATGCGGTCTAATAACCTTACGCCCAGTAGGTTTGCTGCGCTCCATCGCTCGTTGACAAACCGCGAGTGTGGACCTTTGCTCGATTGTCAAAGACCAAGTTTGAGCGCCGTATGTGAGGATGGGAAGAATGCACATGTCCATGAGCTTACGTTTCAGGCACATGGGTAATTTACCCTTCATTAAGTATAAATAAATTATTTTGTATTTTTGCATTTCAGTGTGCAAATACATTAAATGGATTCAAATTGGTCCAGGCGTTTGAGCGTAAAGAACTAACAAACACACTCACAAACTTTCGTCTTTATAATATTAGTGCCATGATAGGTATAGGCAACTACCATATGTCACTCGGAGTAAAAAGATAGGTCAGCGGGTGTGAGGTCCATTGCACCTCATACTATATGTATGAGGTGTAATGGACCTCACAGTTGTTTTTTTACATAAAAGTAATGAGACTCACTCCGGATGGTAAGAGAAAACGCACGCCCATGACCAAAGCAGTGACACACGAAACATTGAGTAGTTAAGCAAACTTCAGGGCATCGCTGCTTTGGCGCTCATTACTTTGAGACTTTCGATGGTTAGTCTCAACTGCCCAGTAATTTCGCTGCAGTACCCTTCACAGTAATGTTTACACACTACTACGGGGCGTGGGTTCGATTCCCACTCAGGACAAACTTTGTGTTCTAAACAAATGTTTGTTCTATGTCTGGGCGTTCTGTATTTATAGTATAAGTATGTATTTGCAAAAAAAAGTATTTATGTATTCTATCAGTTATCTGACTTCCATCACACAAGCTTTGCTTAGTTTGGACTCAGATGGTGCTGTGTGTAATGTCCTACGATATATACTGCTTTGAGGCTGAATATCTGGTACTGCGGTGGTACCTACCAAGACGACCTCCTGCTCAGAAAATCTACCACCAAGTAAGGTTATCAGTGTTGCCATTTTGTTGCAGGAATGCGAACTTGTGAAGGTAGTTGGCATAAAGTACGTAATAAAGCCGCCGCGAGTGGTGTGCCTCCGCCTAGCCTGCTCGCTGGAAGCGCCCCGCGCGCGAAGTTTCACCGTACGGTACCACGACATGCCCGACGTCATCGATTTCCTCGTCCTCAGGCAGCAGTACGAGGCGGCCACCGCGCGTCATTGGGGCCAGGGAGACAGGTGAGACGGTCGATGTGCCACGTGTGAGGTCTATTATGCCTCGTAATTATGATTTTTGATAGCCCCTTTGGCTCATTGGTAGTATATCTGCCTTGAGAGCTGTAAGGCGTGGGTTCGATTCCCACTCAGGGCAAACATTTTGCGAATAAACAAATGTTTGTTCTGTGTCTGGGTGTTCTGTATGTATTTACAACAAAAAAAAGTATTTATGTATTCTATCAGTTATGTGTCTCACACGCTCTGCTTAGTTTGAGGTCAGATGGCGCTGTGTGTCCTACGATATTTAAAAAATAAAATATTTATTTATGTTAGACGTACCAGCTTCTTGGTATTCATACTAGGTTTTAGTACCATGTACCAAGGTTACTCGGTCCTGGTACGCAAAAATACCAAGATTTGCCGTAGACCGAAAAAGACAAAAATACACTGAAAATACGTATAATATAACCGACAAATTTTTGAGATGCATACAAACATTCCAATCCAGAGTTCCTTTAAAAAACTATCTCCGACCTCAAAGAATGAAAATACAAACCTATACTTATTTTAATATATGTGTAAAACAAAGTTTTTAAGCGAGTTTTAATCTTTTTTTTTTTTATTTCGACGTCTGGCAACCCTGGTACCAGTTTTCCGTCTTTAATACCAGCTTTTTAGCCAGCTGGTACAAGGATTTCAGAGTGGCCATATAACATCCCTGACTTATATTTTTTTTTTAATTCAGATTCCGCTGCATGATAGACGACTCGTGGTGGACGGGCATAGTCTTAGAACGTATGGGGCCAAGCCCTGGAGCTTCGTCCGCTATCCCGGCCACGTCGGGATGCAGCGAGGCCCAGCGCTGGGCGACCGCGGCGGCTGCCCACTTCCTTTCCCTACGTGTGAGGTGGGACAATGGGGAGGTTGAGAGATTGTCTCCATGGGATTTGGAGCCTTTAGATCCAGAGAGGTAAGTGAAAAAAAAAATTTTCTTAAAATATGCAAAACATGTTTTAAAAATACCCATGATCACAGAAATCTTAAAACAGACACAACACATGGAACACCCAGTTAAAATAAACATTTACGTTCTTCACACAAATGTCTTTTTTTTTATGTAAAAAGTATGAGACGAACAAGTCACTCTCCTGATGGTAAGAGATAACGCTTGTCCATGACCATTGCAGCGATACACAGAACTTTGAGTAACAAAACAAAGTCCAGGGCATCGCTGCTTTGGTGCTCATTACTTTGAGACTAGATGGTTAGTCTCAACAGCCCAGTAATTTCGCTCGCTGCAGTACCCTTCAAACCGGAACACAGTAATGTTTACACACTACTGCTTAGCGGCAGAATAACTGGTACTGCGGTGGTACCTACCTACACGACCTCCTGCTAAGGAGATCTACCACCAAGTAAAAAGTAAAAAAAATGACAAATTAGTTCTAGATATTTAAGTAAGATTAGGTTTTTAATTAATAAGTTATTGTCAAATTGGTTAAATTTAAGTCCTCATCACTGTTGTAACTGGAACGACTGTTGAGCGGAAATAAACTAAATATATACCTTGAATATTCAAAATTAACTTCAGCAAAGTAACGCCTGAATCAATCAATTATCTGTATAACCATGGATATTGTTTGTGAGCAGACTGCCAGTGGAGCCCGGGGGCTGCGTGCCCGTCCTCCCGCACGAGTTGGAAGCGGTGCTGTACCGCGCGGAGCCCGACGAATGGCCGCCACGGGGTGATAGGCACCAAGCATGTCCCGCTATAGCACAACACATCAGTCAAGTGAGTTAAACACATGCCAACAGCGAGATTAATGATAAACCCCATAACATGGCGATAGTGTACTTTCTAGTACTTGGCTAGCTAACACCCTGAAGTTGAGATTTTTACGTTGACTATATTTTTATATTGACAGTATTTTTTATGTTGACTATATTTAAGCTATTGCATAGCTTCTATCGCGGGCCTTGAGCGTGGAGACCGAATCCAGAAATTCCGTAACGAAAATAACCTAACACCCCCCACTCCCACCGGCACAGCGGTGATACTTTTTAGTTTTGCCATCTATCGATGAATAGCAGAACTTTTAATGGCTTTTTTGAAATATCACGCTTGTCTCTTTAGTTCAGCAACTCGCCTCTAGGTGGCATTGGTTGTAATGCTATGCAATAGCTTTACAGTCCCCGAGTGCCACACGTCTTTTTTTTTTATATTGACAGTATTTTTTATGGTGACTATATTTTTATATTGACAGTATTTTTTATGGTGACAATATTTTTTGTATTGACATTTTATATTTTTATTCAATGACATGTAATCAGTGTTTTAAAACCTTTTTAATAACATTATGGAATTTGACTTGTGTAACATTGGTGTTATAAATAAATATTTGTATATGAGAAACGTTTCACGTCAAAAATGTTTTGATTGACAGGTGATGTCGCTGTCAGTTGCGGAGCCGTTCGTGGCTCCAGTGGACCTCCAGCTTTACCCTACGTACGCGAAAATAGTACCCTACCCCATAGACCTGGCCACCATCAAGGCGCGATTCGAGAACTTTGTGAGTATATCCCACAAATATTATAAATGTGAAAGTTTGGATGGATGTTTGTTACTCTTTCACGCAAAAACTACTGAATGGATTTGGATGAAATTTGGTACGGAGGTAGCTGACACCCTGGATTAGCACATAGGCTACTTTTTATCCCGTAAACATGTAGCGTGTAACGCCGCGGGGCGCAACTAGTTTGCTATATATACACAACTATTTTTTAATTACTAGAAAAAAATTAATGGGTAATACAAACCGATTAAGACATCGTGAACGTGCAATCAGAATTTTTGTTTACTTTTTAATGTCAAAGTTAAAATGGATGCTGACTGATTAACAGTACCCCCGTTTAAAAAAAAGTAATGTGTTTTTTTTTTCTTTGATTTTGGCGTCGCGTTTTGGGCATTTGCCAGTGTCAAGTGTTTTATATTTTCAAGTTTCAAAAATTAAATAAGTTACCTCGTAGCAATAGCTATAGTCAAAGTCCAGTCTTGGTCTAGTACAGTCCGTGTCAGTCAAGTCCAGTCATGCTTTAGTAAAGTAGTGGTGACTTTACTGAAGCTTTACTTGGTGGTAGATCTCCTTAGCAGGAGGTCGTCTAGGTAGGTACCTCCGCAGTACCAGATATTCTGCCGCTAAGCAGTAGTGTGTAAACATTACTGTGTTCCGGTTTGAAGGGTACTGCAGCTAGCGAAATTACTAGGCTGTTGAGACTAACCATTGAAAGTCTCAAAGTAATGAGCGCCAAATCAGTGATGCCAGGGACTTTGTTTTGTTACTCAAAGTTCTGTGTATCGCTGCAATGGTCATGGGCAGGCGTTATCTCTTACCATCAGGAGAGCGTCTGGTTCGTCTCATTACGTTTCACATTAAAAAGAAAAAAAAATTGGTTGCGAGTTTTGGAAGCAACACGAAAAGTCAATGTGGTGACACATTATATCATTTTCCCACACACGCGCTAGTGATTCGACACTTTATGAATAAAACACCGCCATTTTTATGCATAAACACGCGACAAAACACTAGTTTTGGAAAAATAATACAACGGGGCGACACGGCTCTTCCCGCGTTCCCGCCAAAACTCCAACATTGACGTTTACGGTTTATTTAGTTAAATTCTTTTTTTCCTTTGATTTTGGCGTCGCATTTTGTGTATTTGCCAGTGTGGAGTGTTTTGATATTTTCAAGTTTCATAAGTTAAAAAGTAATTAAAGTACAACCCATGTCAGTCAAATCCAGTCATACGTTAGTAAAGTAGTGGCGACATTAAGCTTTGATGGAGTTTTAGAAGCACGATTTTAGAACACGAAAAGTCATGTAAAAGACACTAGTTTTGGAAATGAATACGACGGGGCGACATGACTCTTTCCGCGTTCCCGCTCAAAAATTAAGTATTGTATTGTTGACTTGTATAATTATCTATTTTATTTTTGACCATGTAATGATGAATTCGTATTTGTAGCTTTAACATTTTTTTTTGACTATTATTTAATTTTGACAGCCCCGTTGGCTCATTGTTAATATCTGCCTTAAGAGCTGTAGGGTGTGGGTTCGATTCCCACTCAGGGCAAATATTTTGTGAAAAAACAAATGTTTGTTCTGTGTATGGGTGTTCTGTATGTATTTACAAAAAAAAAAGTATTTATGTATTTTAGCAGTTATCTGACTTCCATCACACAAGCTCTGCTTAGTTTGGGGCCAGATGGCGCTGTGTGTATAGTCCTACGATATTTATTTATTTTATTTATATTTAATTATAATTGCTGTGACACTTATAAAATGTTCAAGGTATATATCTAGTTTATTTCCGCTTAACAGTCGTTCCAGTTCCAACAGTGGACAGGACTTAAATGAAACTAATTTGACAACAACTCATTAATTAAAAACCTAATCTTACTTAAAATCTAGAACTAATTTGACATAAACTTAAAAGTATACTTAATTTGACAGAAATATAATTAAAATAACCACACAAGTCTTAAAATCCTCCTCTTTCTGCAGTAACCACTTGACTCGTCGTAAGCTTAAGCTCGTAAGTCTCGTTTTCAATTTTATTGTTATCTGTAACAATAAAATTGAAAAGATTTTGAGACGTACGAGACGCTCTCCTGATGGTAAGAGATAACGCCTGTCCATGACCATTGCAGCGATACACAAAACTTTGAGTAACGAAACAAAGTCCAGGGCATCACTGATTTGGCGCTCATTACTTTGAGACTTTCGATGATTAGTCTCAACAGCCCAGTAATTTGAAATACATGAGTCAATATACAACTGCTACAGACGTTTCTATGTATGAGGACTAATTTTGGGGTGACAGATTTAAACTCAAAGAATGTTGCTAAAGGTGATAGATAGATTTAAACTGAAAAAATTTCGCTGTCTCTGTCTAATGGATTGCAAAGAAAAAGACGGCAACATGGCGCTCATTACTTTGAGACTTTCGATGATTAGTCTCAACAGCCCAGTAATTTGAAATACATGAGTCAATATACAACTGCTACAGACGTTTCTATGTATGAGGACTAATTTTGGGGTGACAGATTTAAACTCAAAGAATGTTGCTAAAGGTGATAGATAGATTTAAACTGAAAAAATTTCGCTGTCTCTGTCTAATGGATTGCAAAGAAAAAGACGGCAACATGGCGCTCATTACTTTGAGACTTTCGATGATTAGTCTCAACAGCCCAGTAATTTGAAATACATGAGTCAATATACAACTGCTACAGACGTTTCTATGTATGAGGACTAATTTTGGGGTGACAGATTTAAACTCAAAGAATGTTGCTAAAGGTGATAGATAGATTTAAACTGAAAAAATTTCGCTGTCTCTGTCTAATGGATTGCAAAGAAAAAGACGGCAACATGGCGCTCATTACTTTGAGACTTTCGATGATTAGTCTCAACAGCCCAGTAATTTGAAATACATGAGTCAATATACAACTGCTACAGACGTTTCTATGTATGAGGACTAATTTTGGGGTGACAGATTTAAACTCAAAGAATGTTGCTAAAGGTGATAGATAGATTTAAACTGAAAAAATTTCGCTGTCTCTGTCTAATGGATTGCAAAGAAAAAGACGGCAACATTAAAATAACAAAAAATCTAGTTGAAATAATCATTAATCTTAAAATCTTCCTCTCGGCACTTAGTCGACACGTGTTTCGACTCTACACGAGGCTCTACATGAGGCATCTTGTAGCGATGATAGCTCGGTGGTTAGCGCGGTAGGTTCGCATGCCGAAGGGCGTGGGTTCAAACCCCAACAATGAGCTTGAGCTGCCGGTGAAGGAAAACATCGTGAGGAAACCATAGCATGGTGGTAGGGTACTTTCTAGTACTCGGCTGGCTAGCTACCACACGAGAGTTGAAAATCTACCGCCAAGCATCTAACGGTGTGTTCCGGCAGCCTCACTTGAGAGCCAGTTCCATTCCAGGCTAGGTGTGCTTTACCATCTTCGACCACACCTTCACTTAACATCAGGTGAGCTGTGGTCAAAACAAATAGCCTGTCAACCATAAAAAAAAAAAAAAAAAAAAAAAAAAAAACCACAGGACGCACACACACACACACACACACACACACTTGACTGACTTGTTGTTGTGCCACTTATCTTGACATTTGTAAATTAATTTAATTTTTAATGTATTGGGTGTACACTGTGTTGGCGGACTTTATAAATTTTATTTATTATTTTATTGTATTTTATTGATATAGGTACAGTTACAGACCTTAGGCTACTTAGTATATGTAATGTATTATATAATTAAGATATCGTAGTGAGCCTAAGGCCCAATTACAACTATACACAACTTATATGTAAATATAAACCGACTTATGTGTTACTACTTAAATAAGTAATACAATTTATTGGAAAGCTTTACAGACACTAAGCTTAAAGGAAAAGAAGTTACATGAGAATATGTCTCTGGGATCCCTTAAACCATCATATGTGCGGCACATCCTTGCAAGAGGGTTGTTTTGTGATACATTATTGTAAGCAGGCGGGATGCTAAATAGTTTAAAATTGCGAACGGAACGTGTGGGTACTTTAATATTAATACGCTCCAACAATGCTTCACTGTATGTGCCGTTGACAATCTTGTGCAGAGCACAAAGGTCCGTGATTGTTCTGCGGCCTTCAAGACTCTTCATTTTAAATTTGTCCAACCTGTCCGAGTATTCCCTAAGTTCACTCCTTAGACCTAATCTGCTACATAAAGACCGTAGAAATCTACGCTGAATAGACTCAATTCTAAAAAAAAAAAAAAAAAAAAAAAAAAATAATAATAAAAAAATAAATGTTGTGTTCAGTTCTATAGACGCACAGCCTCGGCGCAGTTCGACGTGCGATATTTGGCGAGCAATGCGGAACAATTCAACCAGCCACACTCGCCCATCGTGCGGCAAGCTAGACTCGTCACCGACTTGCTGTTGCATATCATAAGGTCAGTATCCCAGCGTGACAATTCGGTATACAAAATATCGATAGTACAATAATAATGTTTGTTCTGTGTCTGGGTGTACTGTATGTATTATAAGTATGTATTTACAAAAAAAAAAAGTATTTAAGTATTCTATCAGTTATCTGACTCCCATAGTACAAGCTTTGCTTAGTTTGGGGTCAGATGGCGCTGTGTGTAATGTCCTGCGATATTTATTTATTTATTATCAATGTAGACAATTTTTTTTTTTTTAATAATTTGCCCCTTCGGGCAGGCTAAAGCTATAGAGCCATACTGCCTTGTCTTAAGTGTTATTTCTGCTGTATCTTAGCTATAGTTATCGTCAAAGTCGTCTTAGTCAAGTCCAGTTCGTGTCAGTTAATTCCAGTCATGCTTTAGTAAAGTAGTGGCGACTTTACTACAAAGCTTCGATGGAGTTTTGGAAGCAACACGAAAACTCATGTTTCACCACATTATATCATTTTCCCACACTCGCGCTTGTAATTCGGCACTTTATGAATAAAACACCACCATTTTTATGCATAAACACTCGACAAAACACTAGTTTTGGAAAAAAATACAACGGAGCGACACGACTCTTCCCGCGTTCCCGCCAAAAAAACTCTCAATGTAGACAATTTTTAGATTTTTGTTGATTTTTTTTTTTTTTTTTTTTAATGGTTGACAGGCCAGGTGTTTGGCCACAGCTCACTTGATGTTAAGTGAAGGTGTGGTCGAAGATGGTGAAGCACACCTAGCCTGGAATGGAACTGGCTCTCAAGTGAGGCTGCCGGAACACACCGTTAGATTCTTGGCGGCAGATTTTCAACTCTCTTGTGGTAGCTAGCCAGCCGAGTACCAGAGAGTACGCTACCACCATGCTGTGGTTTCCGCACGATGTTTTCCTTCACCGGCAGCTCAAGCTCATTGTTGTTTTAGGGTTCCGTACCCAAAGTGTTAAACGGGACCCTATTACTGAGACTCCGCTGTCCGTCCGTCTGTCACCAGGCTGTATCTCATGCGCCGTGACAGTTAGACAGTTGAAATTTTCACAGATGATGTATTTCTGTTGCCGCTATAACAGCAAATACGAAAAAATAAAAGGGGCGGGTTATTTTAGTTTAATTAAAAGTTGTATTTGACATTATATTATATTATTGATTATAATTATTGATAATTAAATTGAATATTTGAATTATAAAATATATTTTAATTAAAAAAAAAAAGAATATTTATTTATAAAAGTAGGTAAAAATTATATGCATAATGCAAGGTGTCAAATTACAAAATAATCTTCCAGAGTTTTGGTTAATATGAGAGATGTTTAGATCACATATCAATTACAATTCAATTAAATAATAAATAAATAAATTTTGTAGGACATTACACACAGCGCCATCTGACCCCAAACTAAGCCGAGCTTGTACTATGGGAGACAGATAACTGATAGAATACTTAAATACTTTTTTTTTTTGTAAATACATACTTATAATACATACAGTACACCCAGACACAGAACAAACATCGATGTTAGTCACACAAATGTTAGTCCTGAGTGGGAATCGAACCCACGCCCTTCAGCTCTCGAAGCAGACACACTACCAATGAACCAACAGGGCTGTCAAAAGTCAAAACAATCAATTACTTTAATTATTACATTAAAATTTGTCAAATTAATATAAATGCTGTATTGTGATTGTTTTTTTTTTAGTTTATTTTTGTTTTATAAAATAGAATAAAATAAATATTTAAGGGGGCTTCCATACAACAAACGTGATTTTCTCGTTTTTATAGATAATGGTACAGAACCCTTCGTGCGCGAGTCCGACTCGCACTTCGCTGGTTTCTTTTTAAACCTCTCCATCGATTTCAATAAAATTTATATGCGAGCACCTTTGAAATAAAATACAGGGACTCACCGGAAGACCAGCGTTGGTCATACTTAGTATGACCAGTATTATGCTGAGGTGAGCCCTTATTTTGTAACTGTTTGTTCGTTTTTAGGGTTCCGTACCCAAAGGGTAAAAACGGGACCCTATTACTGAGACTTCGCTGTCCGTCCGTCTGTCACCAGGCTGTATCTCAAGAACGGTGATAGCTAGACAGTTGAAATTTTCACAGATAATGTATTTCTATTGCCGTTATAACATCAAATACTAAAAATACAATAAATATTTAAGGGGGGATCCCATACAACAAACTTGTTTTTTTTATAAATAATGGTACGGAACCCTTCGTGCGCGAGTCCCACTCGCATGTTTTTTGTATCTTTAAGTTACAAAATAAAATATTTTTCTTTCTTTTTAAAAAACTCCAAATTGGTTCAGGTGTCTTCAAGTAATCGGTGAGCATATATATATAAAAAAAATATTCCAACGAATTGTGAACCTCCTCTTTTGAAGTCGGTTAAAAAAGGGGTGAGTTATTATGTATTTCTACCTGTTCCGCAGTCACTGGCGAGATGTGGACGTGTTGAACAAATATCATGAGTTGGCCGCCTCGTACCATTCATCTGACGATGAACCGCTGGCGCCCTCTAGAGGAACCAAGGTGAGATTACTCATACTCGTACTCATTTATTTATAACGTACAGTTACAAATATTAAATAATACATTTTTTTTATTTTTTTTATAGCTGACAAGCTAGGTGTTTGTCCACAGCTCACGTGATGTTAAGTGACGGGGTTGTCGATGATGGTAAAACACACCTAGCCTGGAATGGAACTGACTCTCAAGTGAGGCAGCCGGAACACACCGTTAGATGCGTGGCGGCAGATTTTCAACTCTAGTGTGGTAGCTAGCCAGCCGAGTACTAGAGAGTACCCTACCATGCTATGGTTTCCTCACGATGTTTTCCTTCACCGGCAGCTCAGGCTCATTGTGGGGGTTTGAACCCACGCTCTTCGGCATACGAACCAACCACTGAGCTATCATCGCTATCATGATAACGAGAATCGAGGATCGAGCACTCTGCTTCAGTATCGTAGGTGTCTCACCAGTCATGCTGTATATTGTCTGTGACATGGCTCGTGATGTGATACCAAATTGAAATTTAATATACCAAATAATAATATAATATATTTCGTAGCGATGATAGCTCAGTGGTTAGCGCGGTAGGTTCGCATGCCGAAGGGCGTGGGTTCAAACCCCAACAATGAGCTTGAGCTGCCGGTGAAGGAAAACATCGTGAGGAAACCATAGCATGGTGGTAGCGCACTCTCTAGTACTCGGCTGGCTAGCTACCACCCTCAAGTTGAAAATCTGCCGCCAAGCATCTAACGGTGTGTTCCGGCAGCCTCACTTGAGAGCCAGTTCCATTCCAGGCTAGGTGTGCTTTACCATCTTCGACCACACCTTCACTTAACATCAGGTGAGCTGTGGTCAAACAACTAGCCTGTCAACCATTAAAAAAAAAAATTGTGTGTCGTTGCAGTCGCGGCGGCGTCGTGTCTCGAAGGACCACGGCGCGGAGTGGCGCGAGGGATGCCTCGCTATCCTACGCGAAGTAATGGCTTCCGCGGACGCGGAGCCCTTCAGAAGGCCCGTCTCTCTCGACATGGCGCCAGGTAATACCGATCAGAAGAAGTTTTTTTAACCACATACCAACTTCACTTGGTGGAAGATCTCCTTAGCAGGAGGTCGTCTACGTTGGTACCACCGCAGTACCAGATACAATTGTCTTATTGATAATGAACACCAATGTTACAATTCAATTCCGTTGTGTGATTTCAAAATTTCAAATATTTTATTATCTATAAATGTCATTAAATGACTTTTAAGACACTGATTACATGTCAATAAATAAAAAAATTACAAAATAAGGTATGTCAATATACAAACATGTAAATGTATAAAAAATATGTCAATATAAAATAATCATAATTACTTACAAGTGTTTTAATAATCTCATCATAGAATAGAATAGAATATAACTTTATTATACACCAGAAACACAGATCACAATGAATACAAATAGGAAACAAACAACAAACAAAAAAAAAAGAAGATATAATAATATAACAAAACAATAGAATAAATGATGTATAAGGGCGGTCTTATCGCCTAGAGCGATTTCTCCCAGACAACCTTTGGATGGAAAGAAGATTGAATAAATATAAAGTAATAATAATATATGTTGAACTTCGATAAAATTTATGGCGTAACTTTACGTAGTAGTTAAATAAATATAAGTATAGTATTATATAGTTAGTTAATATTTATGTATTTTTAATAAATAATTTAATTGTAAATGA
Source organism: Biston betularia (assembly GCA_905404145.2). Taxonomy (NCBI): domain Eukaryota; kingdom Metazoa; phylum Arthropoda; class Insecta; order Lepidoptera; family Geometridae; genus Biston; species Biston betularia. Next base: position 5,037,139 of record FR989890.1, read on the forward strand.
TCGCCAAATACTACGTCCTTGAATATCGTAGGTGTCTCACCAGTCATGCTGTATAATTATGTTCATCTCCCTTTCAGATTACCACACGATCATACACAATCCGATGGACCTCGGAACGGTGTCGTCCCGCCTCTCATCCGAGGAATACAGTCGCGCGGAACAGTTCTACACGGACATGCGACTTGTGTTCTCTAACAGCCGCCTGTACAACACTAACAAGCGAAGTCGGGTAAGTCGCACATGTTTGACCACATACTTAAATTTTCACTTTAGTAAGGAATTTGTGATTTTAAAACGCTTGGTGGTTGTGTAAAGCTGATTTATTAGATTAAAACTATCGTTCTAGGTGCGAGATAAGTACACAAGACACGACACGAAGACGTTACGTAAAATAATACAAAGTCAAAAAACTAAATTAAAATTCGTCTTGTACAAAGTCTTTTTGAGATTTTTGTTTTGATGTCGTTTAAAACAGTCTTGTACGTAAAATAATACAAAGTCAAAAAACTAAATTAAAATTCGTCTTGTACAAAGTCTTTTTGAGATTTTTGTTTTGATGTCGTTTAAAACAGTCTTGTACGTAAAATAATACAAAGTCAAAAAACTAAATTAAAATTCGTCTTGTACAAAGTCTTTTTGAGATTTTTGTATTGATGTCGTTTAAAACAGTCTCGTACGTAAAATAATACAAAGTCAAAAAACTAAATTAAAATTCGTTTTGTACAAAGTCTTTTTGAGATTTTTGTTTTGATGTCGTTTAAAACAGTCTTGTAGGTACGTAAAATAATACAAAGACAAAAAACTAAATTAAAATTCGTCTTGTACAAAGTCTTTTTGAGATTTTTGTTTTGATGTCGTTTAAAACAGTCTTGTACGTAAAATAATACAAAGTCAAAAAACTAAATTAAAATTCGTCTTGTACAAAAGTCTTTATGAGATTTTCTGTCATATAACGTTTAGTCACTTAAATATGTAAATTTGACATTTGTCGTATAACACAGACTTCACGTTGTCTTAGTCAAACTTGACGTATGTCGTATAAAACAGTCTTAATACCAACAATTAGACGTTTATTGTGTAAAACAGTCTTGATGTTGTCTTAATATTAAGTCAAATTTGACATTTGTCGTATAAACCAGAGTTCACGTTGTCTTAATATTAAGTCAAAGTTGACATGTCATATAAAACAATCTTGGTGTTAATAAATCTTAAAATAAAACTGGGAACGGTAATGTCCCGCATTTCATCCAAAGAATACAAGATTGCAAATAAAAGATTGCAAAATTTCAACATGCAGTTTGCACGCTTTGGCATTGCTTGCTTTAGTGTGTGTCTAATCTATATAATCAATACTAGTTTTGAAAATTATCCACAAAAAAGGTGATTCCTGGTTATTATTGTACCCGTAGGCATTTACCTAAACCTAGTCCGTCGCAAGTTCATTCATAAATAACGCGGCGCGCGCGCGCCTGCAGCGGGAGCCTCGCTCGCGAGTGCGAGAGAGAAACAACATGTTTCTGCAAGATTCAAATGAAAGCCGCCATTGGTTCCCGCCAGCTGCTCCGGTGATAGTATTCTTTTGTAGTAAACGAGTGCTATGTCCATAATTTTAGGCAGTAATTCCGAAAACTTTGACTAGTAATAACTTTGGCATTATGATGTAAACAAAAATTCTGATTGCACATTTACGTCTTAATCGGTCTGTATTACCCATTAAATTTTTTCTAGTAATTAAAAAATAGTTGTGTATAAACACAACATTTACAAGTCAGGTTAAAATACCTAAGATCTAAATAGTGTTTGTCTGTTTGTTTTTCTGCACGCTAAATCGTTAAAGGACACGAACCAGGTACAGCATGTTGTATTTGTACATAAGTATACAGGATGTTTCAAGAATGTTTAATATTCTATTTGGTGGTAGATCTCCTTAGAAGTAATCAGTAATATTTATTGGTCATAAATAACAGTAATGTTAAGGTGGTTCGATTTCCATACAAATATTTTTTTGCCATTTATGGACAAATGGAGCATAATTTTACAGTGAAATCACAGCTACTGGCATTTATTTTGGTCTTTATTTGCGGTAAATCACAATTGCTTGAATAAAAAATTAGATTATGCTCATAATCTAATTCTACCGTTTTATTCAAAAGTCATAAATCATTAATAAATTTGATTTTATGCTAATAATCTACTGTTTCATTCAAGCAATTGTAATTTACCGCAAATAAAGACCAAAATAAATGCCAGTAGCTGTGATTTCACTGTAAAATTATGCTCCATTTGTCCATAAATGGCAAAAAAATATTTGTATGGAAATCGAACCAGCTTAATGAATGAAGCTATATACGAGTACTTAACCCAATCTAACAACAACAACGAACATCAGTATGTTCGTTGTTGTTGAACACATCAATGAGGATTCCGAGAACCTCATTGACATATATTCACTTAATTTGTAAAAAAGATTGCTTTCAAAGAAATTTTTAATGGTTTTTTTTTTAAAATTCGGTATGATTTAATTCTGTAATACATTTAAGTGATGATAGCTCAGTGGTTAGCGCGGTAGGTTCGCATGCCGAAGGGCGTGGGTTCAAACCGCAACAATGAGCTTGAGCTGCCGGTGAAGGAAAACATCGTGAGGAAACCATAGCATGGTGGTAGCGTACTCTCTAGTACTCGGCTGGCTAGCTACCACACGTGAGTTGAAAATCTGCCGCCAAGCATCTAACGATGTGTTCAAGCCTCATTTGAGAGCCGAAACATCCTGTATACCTAATTATATATATTTCGACATATCCGTAGAACAAAGTTACATTTGCAAAAACTCAACTTTACAGAAGATCAGTTTGAAGTTTTTTTATAAAAGAATTTAGTGGTGTAAACAAATGTTTACTCTGTGTCTGGGTGTTCTGTATGTATTTACAAAAAAAAAAGTATTTAAGTATTCTATCAGTTATCTGGTTCTCATAGTACAAGCTTTGCTTAGTTTGGGGCCAGATGGCGCTGTGTGTAATGTCTTACGATATTTATTTACTTTATAATATAGATAGGTATGTATGTATGTCCCTTACATAATACTAGTGGCCCGCCCCGGCTTCGCACGGGTGCAATGTAGATACTAATGTGGTGCATATGCATGTTTTATATACAAACAAACCTTTCTCTTAAATCACTCTGTCTATTGATGGAAATCACATTAAAATCCGCCGCGTAGTTTAAAAGATCTAAACGTACAGACGGCGGTAAGCGACTTAGTAGAGATGTTTAAAATGTTTTTTTTTTTATTTCTCTTGTCAACACACCCCTTCCTTAACTTAGTAGAATCCTCTCCGTACTAAGGTTACCTGGAAGAAATCGCTCTTAGTGATAAGGCTGCCAATTTTTCCACTAGTGTTAAGTTTGTATTTGGTCTAAACAATAAATATAATTGATTGATTCAGGCGTTACTTTGCGGAAGTTCATTTTGAGTGTTTAACGTAAATATTTATTTTATTTCCGCTTAACAGTCATTTCGTCGTGGGTAAGTGGTTACTGCAGTGAGAAGAGGATATAAACGTGTAATTATTATAATTCGTTTTTTATTTTAAGTTTATGTCAAACTTTAGATATTAAGTAATGTTTCGAATAAGTTATTTAAATTGTCGTCAAGTTAGTTAAATTTCAATTTAAATCCTCATCACTGTTGTAATCGAAACGACTGTTAAGGTGGTTCGATTTCCATACAAATATTTTTTGCCATTTATGGACAAATGGAGCATAATTTTTCAGTGAAATCACAGCTACTGGCATTTATTTTGGTCTTTATTTAGTAGCGGTAAATCACAGTTGCTTGAATAAAACAGTAGATTAATAGCATAAAATCAAATTTATGATCTTTTAATAAAACAGTACATTATGCTAATAATCTACTGTTTTATTCAAGCAATTGTGATTTACCGCAAATAAAGACCAAAATATATGCCAGTAGCTGTGATTTCACTGTAAAATTATGCTCCATTTGTCCGTAAATGGCAAAAAAATATTTGTATGGAAATAGACCCACCTTAAGAGGAAATAAACTAAATACATTACATATATACCTTAAACACGGAACAATAAATAGTTATATTACTATTGTTTGTTCTACCTTCTGTCTTAATTGCACTAGAGTATTCATCAGGGATAAAGAAGGCTGTAGTTCTTTATCCCACTGTTGGGAATAGGCCTCTCATGCCATCTGCCGCGGTCCTGTGCCAATATGGTCCAGGTTCGACCCGCGACGGTGACAATATCGTCGGCCCATCTTGGAATTTATAGTGAGTAATTTTTAGGCATATTCCCAGCAGTGGGATAAAGAAAGCTGTGGATGATGATGATGATGAATTTTTAATTGATATTTAATCAGATTGACATATTATTTCATTGTATTGACATATGGTATGATTTTGATATTTTTAAAGATGAATGGAAAAATTACCTGTAAGTTTCATGTTATCAATAAAACATTTGTGTTAGTCAAGTGCATATGAGACGAAAGGTAAAGTAAAATTATTTTCTAATAAAATCTTTAAACGGCTCTCCTGTAAAGTTGTGCTTTTGCAGTTGTAACTTTGTCCTACGGATAGGTCGATTTGTAAATGCATGATTACAAATATAGCTGGTATTTCATTGAGGTATACTGGGTTTTAAGCTTGGGGTATACTAAGCAGTAAAGGGGGTCAAAATAAAAAAAGTACGTTGACCTTTGACCAAATGAACGCGATTTCAGATTTTAATAAAAGTACCTACTATAAAAACTGGCGTGGTTTTAACACATTTTTGTTTTACTTATGCGGGTTACTCGCGTTAAATTATATCACATACTCCGACTTTATTTTCGAACACATCCGGTGATTCTTCCTCAAGGAGTCGAAGTAGAGCAAAATAGAATATTAGGCATATTTAAACTTAACTTGGTGGTAGATCTCCTTAGCAGGAGGTCGTCTAGGTAGGTACCACCGCAGCATCAGAAATTCTGCCGCCAAGCAGTAGTGTGCAAACATTACTGTGTTCCGGTTTGAAGGGTACTGCAGCTAGCGAAATTACAGGGCTGTTGAGACTAACCATCGAAAGTCTAAAAGTGATGAGCATCAAAGCAGCGATGCCTTTAACTTGGTTTTACTTTTTTTTTTATTTTATTTTTTATAATGAGACGAACGAGACGCTCTTGTGATGGTAAGAGATAACGCCTGTCCATGACCATTGCAGCGATACACAGAACTTTGAGTAATAAAACAAAGTCCAGGGCATCGCTGCTTTGGCGCTCATTACTTTGAGACTTTCGATGGTTAGTCTCAACAACCCAGTAATTTCGCTAGCTGCAGTACCCTTCAAAACGAAACACAGTAATGTTTACACACTACTGCTTGGCGGCAGAATATCTGGTACTGCGGTGGTACCTACCTAGATGACCTCCTGCTAAGGAGATCTACCACCAAGTTACTACAAAAAGTTCTGTGTATCGCTGCAATGGTCATGGACAGGTTCAGCTGATTACTATTACATTAAAAAAAATGAATATTCCCGCTTAAATAAAACAAAATTAATAAAATTTGTGAATGATGAGTATACACCCTAATGACCCCCTTTCGGCTTAATATATCCCAAGCGTAGAACCCTGTATACAAGACAAAAGTATTAAATAATATATTTTGCAGCGATGATATCTCCGTGTTTGATTGATTAAAGTATTATTTTGCGAAAGTTCATTTTATGATATATTGAAGTTATGTCTTTAGTTAATATACTACAAAATACAAAAAAGTAGAAGAAAAGAACACACAATACAATACAATTTTTATGGTTTTTTTATGGTCATCAGGCTAGGTGTTTGACCACAGCTCACCGATGGTTAACACACCTAGTCTGGAATGGAACTGGTTCCTAAGCGAGGCTGTCGGAACACACCGTTAGATGCTTGACAGTATATTTTCAACTCTCGTGTGGTAGCTAGCCAGCCGAGTACTAGAGAGCGCGCTACCACCATGCTATGGTTTCCTCACGATGTTTTCTTTCACCGGCAGCTCAAGCTCATTGTTGGGGTTTGAACCCACGACCGCGCTAACCTCGGAGCTATCATCGCTACAAAAAAAATATGCTAGTTTAGAAGAGAAATCATAGTTTAAGCGAACAAACAGACACACTCGAAACACAAGTTTTTAATGGTTAAATTTGATTAAGTTAAGGTAACTGATAATTTTGTCTGTTTTAGTGTTATCAAATTTAAGATACTATAGAAATTACGTTTGTTGTTAACAGATATACTCGATGACGGTCCGTCTGTCAGCACTGTTCGAAGCTTTGTGGTCGAGGATGCCTCCCACGAGGCCTAGAAGAGCGAAACGGCATCCTAGAGGCAACAGAAGAGGTAAAACTGGAATCATTTCATTGAATGAAACAAAACACCTGACAACGTTAAAACAAACATATTAACGCCTCGCGGTTTCACCCGCGTATTTCTCGTTCCCGCGGGAATACAGGGATGAAAAGTAGCCTATGTCACCCGGGGACAGTGTAGCTTCCCAACGGTGAAAGAATTTTTTTGAAATCGGTCTAGTAGTTTCGGAGCCTATTCAATACAAACAAACAAAAAATCTTTCCTCTTTATAATTAGTGTAGATGACAAATGTAATAGTTAGACATATGATATCGCGGACTTATTTGTAGCTGTCAATTTGCTCTATAAAACGTCACTTTATTCTGTTGTCAATAGTTTTCGCTGCGCATGCTAAGTAAGGATTTTTTCAAATTTTTCACAGCTTGGGTAATAATCTACTGTTTTATTCAAGCAATTGTGATTTGCCGCAAATAAAGACCAAAATAAATGCCAGTAGCTGTGATCATCATCATCATCATCATCATGATGATGATGTGATTTCACTGTAAAATTATGCTTTTTTGTAGCGATGATAGCTCAGTGGTTAGCGCGGTAGGTTCGTATGCCGAAGGGCGTGGGTTCAAACCCCAACAATGAGCTTGAGCTGCCGGTGAAGGAAAACATCGTGAGGAAACCATAGCATGGTGGTAGCGTACTCTCTAGTACTCGGCTGGCTAGCTACCACACGAGAGTTGAAAATCTGCCGCCAAGCATCTAACGGTGTGTTCCGGCAGCCTCACTTGAGAGCCAGTTCCATTCCAGGCTAGGTGTGCTTTACCATCTTCGACCACACCTTCATCAGGTGAGCTGTGGTCAAACAACTAGCCCGTCAACCATAAAAAAAAAAAAAATGCTCCATCTGTCCATAAATGGCAAAAATTTGTTTGTATGGAAATTGTACCACCTTAAATTAAAATTAATTACATTTTTAATTTATCTTGTTCTCGCAGCTAAGATGAACGGCACGCACACATACGCACCTCATCTTGAACAAGAATCATCAGACTCCGAATGCGAAACACTCGCGGCCACTTCTAGAAGGGTCCACGGGAGAGAGAGACGGGACGACTCGTGGGATAGCGACGTCCCGCTCCATAATCATCGTAAAGGTGACATATGATATGACAACTGAGTTTTTTTCTATAACTTGCCCCATCGGGCAGGCTAAAGTTGTTAAAGCCATGCTGCCTACGCGATAATATTGTACCGTTCTCTTGGGTTTTTGCAATTTATGTCTAGCTAGCGCTGTGTTACCCGCTACATGTTTTCGGGATACAAATAAGCCTATGTTTTAATCCGGGGTCTTAGCTATCTCCATACCAAAATTCATCCAAATCGGTTTAGTAGTTTTTGCGTGAAAGAGTAACAAACATCCATCCAAACTTTCGCATTTATAATACTAGCTGCGCACCGCGGTGTTACCCGCTTCATGTTTTCGGGATAAAAAGTAGCCTGTGTGTTACTCCAGGGTCTCGGCTACCTCCATACCAAATTTCATCCAAATCCGTTCAGTAGTTTTTGCGTGAAAGAGTAACAAACATATATCCATCCCAACTTTCACATTTATAATATTGTGGGAAGTATGGTATCTTTAGTTGCAAAGGTCAGTCTTGGTCAAGTTCAGCCGGGCCAGTCGAGTCCAGTCATGCCTCAGTAAAGTAGTGGCAGCTTCGATGGAGTTTTGGGAGCAACACGAAAAGTCATGTTATATCATTTTCCCACGCTCGCGCTTGTACTCGTAATTTGACACTTTATCAATAAAACACCACTATTTTGTAACTACTGGAAAAAATGGCGTTATCTCTGCGATAACTGAACCCATCTATGAAAAAAAACTTGAAAAAAATCGATGTCGACTAATTTTATCCACAATAAAGGTGATTCCTGGTTATTATTGTACCCGTAGGCATTTACCTAAACCTAATCCGTCGCAAGTTCATTCGTAAATCACGCGGCGCGTGCGCGCCTGCAGCGGGAGCCTCGCTCGCGAGTGCGAGAGAGAAAGAAAATATTTTTGCGAAATTCCAATGAAAGCCGCCATTGGTTCCCGCCAGCTGCTCCGGTGATAGTATTCTTTTGTAATAAACGAGTGCTATGTCCATAATTTTAGGCAGTAATTCCGAAAATTTCGACTAGTAATAACTTTGACATTATGAAGTAAACAAAAATTCTGATTGCACATTTATGATGTCTTACAAATTTTCTAGTAATTAAAAAATAGTGCAACTCATCTCGAAGTTCCGAAGTGAAAGTTCGGGGCCTGAGTTAGCCAGAATCAACGCATCTGTAAGGCCCGAGTCCGGCGCCTGGCTCCATGCATTGCCCTCTCCGCACTTGGGCACGCTGCTAGATGATGATTCGTTGAGAGTGGCGGTGGCACTTCGGCTCGGTTGTGCGGTCTGCGAACCACACATCTGCATTTGCGGGGCGCAAGTTGAGGCGAACGGTCATCATGGCCTCGGCTGCACTCGTTGCGCCGGCCGAAGACCCCGACATCACGCCATCAATGACATCATAAAGCGTGCGCTTGTGTCTGCGGAGGTGCCGAGTGTCTTGGAGCCCCCGGGTTTGTCGCGGTCGGACGGCAAGCGACCTGATGGCCTTACGCTGGTCCCATGGCGGAGAGGCCGCTGCCTCATGTGGGATGCAACGTGCGTTAGTACGTTCGCATCCTGCCATCTCCCCGCCACCCAGCAGTCTGCTGGTGCGGGAGCGGAAGCAGCTGCCAGAGTCAAGCACCTCAAATATGCTTGTTTGGGGGCAGCGTACGAATTTGTCCCGTTTGCCGTCGAGACTGCGGGTCCGTGGTGTGCCGAGGCTCGGAAACTCGTGCATGATTTGGGGATTCGCCTGAAGGAGAAGGGGCGGGACCCCCGTTCGGGCTGGTTTCTGGCCCAACGGATCTCCCTGGCGATCCAGCGGGGGAACGCGGCCAGTATTGCGGGAACGTTCGGCCGGGGCTCGATGCGCGGGGAGACTTAAAATAGTTTTAAGTGACATCAATTAAATTTATTAACTAGGTATTGTACTTATTTTATTGTTTTGACTTGTAAATTTAATTGTAAGTATTTAATCTGTGACAATTGAATTGTAATAATAAATATTGTATAATAATATTAATAATATTTATATAATAAAAAAAAATAGTTGTATATACTCGAAAAAACACAAGTTTTGCAAAAAATGGGGCGATACGACTCTTTCCGCGTTCCCGCCAAAGCTCGTGAGTCCAGATTGGTGTTGAAACTAAGTCGACGTTGATTTCAGGGAAAGGCGTCGGGAAGAAAAGCAAGAGCAGCAGTGCAAGTGCAGAACCGATGCCCAGCACGAGTCGGATCGAACCTGATGAAGTCGAAGGTTTGTATTTTTAACCCCCGACCCAAAAACGACGGTATTATAAGTTTGACGTGTCTGTGGCATCGTAGCTCCCGAACGGATGAACCGATTTTGATTTTGTTTATAAGGTGAATTAGTCTTTATTAGGAGTGTTCTTACCTATGTTTGATGAAAATCGGTCCAAGATGGCCGCCGCCACAAAATGGCGGATTTCATATTTTTTTCACAACTCCCTCGATATGGGTATCAAATGAAAGGGCTTGACTAGTAGTATACTATACACATTTATGATACCAGTACCAGTACCAGTTATTCTGCCGCTAAGCAGTAGTGTGTAAGCACTACTGTGTTCCGGTTTGAAGGGTACTGCAGCTAGCGAAATTACTGGACTGTTGAGACTAACTCTATCAAAAGTCTCAAAGTAATGAGCGCCAAAGCAGTGATGCCCTGGATTTTGTTTTGCTACTTAAAGTTCTGGTTATCGCTGCAATGGTCATGGACAGGCGTTATCTCTTACCATCAGGAGAGCGTCTCGTTCGTCTCATTACTTTTTACATAAAAACATAAAACAAAACATTTCAAATCCAAGATGGCCGCCGCCACAAAATGGCGAATTACATTTTTTTCACGTGACTTGATCGAAAGCGATCTTAACTATGATCCAAGAAAGTCTGTTCAGCTGTTTGAAGATAATTAATTTATATAGTTGACAGGCTAGGTGTTTGACCACAGCTCACCTGATGATAAGTGACTGTGTGGTCGAAGATGATAAAGCACACCAAGCTTGGAATGGAACTGGTACTCAAGCGTGGTTGCCGGAACATATCGTTATAATTATGCTTGGTGACAGATTTTCAACTCTCGTGTGGTAGCTAGCCAGCCGCGCACTAGAAAGTACGCTACCACCATGCTATGATTTCCTCACGATGTTTACCTTAAATTTCAGATGTATACGAACCGGCACGGAACGGCGTGGCGTCAGCGTCCGAGCACACCCACAATTCTGATTCTGAATCCTCAATCTACACCAACATCGAGGTCCTGGAGGAGGAACTGGCCGAAGATGAAGTGGAACTCACATACGACGACGGCGCGCGAGAACGGGACAACACTCCGGTAAGACTTTGACTTTACTTGGTAATAGATTTCAAAATCAAATCAAAATGTTTTTTTTTTTAATGGTTGACAGGCCAGGTGTTTGACCACAGCTCACCTGATGTTAAGTGAAGGTGTGGTCGAAGATGGTAAAGCACACCTAGCCTGGAATGGAACTGGCTCTCAAGTGAGGCTGCCGGAACACACCGTTAGATGCTTGGCGGCAGATTTTCAACTCTCGTGTGGTAGCTAGCCAGCCGAGTACTAGAGAGTACGCTACCACCATGCTATGGTTTCCTCACGATGTTTTCCTTCACCGGCAGCTCAAGCTCATTGTTGGGGTTTGAACCCACGCCCTTCGGCATGCGAACCTACCGCGCTAACCACTGAGCTATCATTGCTACAATGTATTTATTTGCTAAGTGCAGGTGTCAAAATGTTGGTACATAATAATTGTGCACATATATACTTTTCCGCATTCCTTGCTTATTAATTTATTAGCAACAAATTATATAGTTAAAAAAAATAGTACAAGTTCTCTTTTAAATTTAAAATATTTAATCGGTTCCAGCCTCCCGCGACACAGGCTAGCCCTAGTGCGGGGACTATTGTTAAATATTACTGTCTTTGTACACATATATTCTGGTAAATAATTATTTTTGTATTTGTATAAATAAAACGTCGTTTAGACCATACTTAGCAGCAGCAGTGATCAGTAGTGTGCAAACATTACTGTGTTCCGGTTTGAAGGGTACTGCAGTTAACGAAATTACTGGGCTGTTGGGACTAACCATCTAGTCTCAAAGTAATGAGCGCCAAAGCAGCGATGCCCCGGACTTTGTTTTGTTACTCAAAGTTCCGTGTATCGCTGCAATGGTCATGGACAGGCGTTATCTCTTACCATCAGGAGAGCGTCTTGTTCGTCTCATTACTTTTGTACATTTAAAAAAAAAAAAAAACTTAACCCAGTCATTGGGTCTGCAAAAATTAGATAAAATTGTTACTATCAAAATGTCAAATTGGATAAAATAATAATGTCAATTTTATATAATTAAATATGTCATTAGTTCCTTAGCGGTATGTCCTATTTTATATTGCCAATTGTTTGAGGGGAAGGGATTCTGTGAAGGGTACTGCAGCGAAATTATATGGCTGTTGAGACTAACCACCGAAAGTCTCGAAGTAATGAGCGCCAAAGCAGCGATGCCCTGGACTTTGTTCTGTAACTCAAAGTTCTGTGTAGCGATGATAGCTCAGTGGTTAGCGCGGTAGGTTCGCATACCGAAGGGCGTAGGTTCAAACCCCAACAATGAGCTTGAGCTGTCGGTGAAGGAAAACATCTTGAGGAAACCATAGCATGGTAGTAGCGTACTCTCTAGTACTCGGCTGGCTAGCTACCACCCTCAAGTTGAAAATCTGCCGCCAAGCATCTAACGGTGTGTTCCGGCAGCCTCACTTGAGAACCAGTTCCATTCCAGGCTTGGTGTGCTATACCATTTTCGACCACACCGTCACCTAACATCAGGTGAGCTGTGGTCAAACATCAAGCCTGTTAACCATTAAAAAAAAATACCGCTGCAATGGGTCATGAACATGCGTTATCTCTTACCATCAGGAGAGCGTATCGTTCGTCTTATTACTTTCACATTCTACATCCCTCTCCACTAGCGTCATATTGGTTCAAGCCGCGCTCAGACATCCAGTATCATGTCTAGTCAAAACAACAATTAGATTAATTTAAAATAATTCATCATCATTTCAGCCGTAGGACGTCCACTGCTGGACATAGGCCTCCCCCATTGGCTTCCACAAAAACCGGTTGGAAGCGGCTCGCATCTAGCGCGTTCCTGCGGTCTTTATTAGGTCGTCTGTCCACCTTGTGGGTGGGCGTCCTACGCTGCGCTTGCCGGTCCGTGGTCTCCACTACAGAACTTTGTAGCCCCATCAGCCATCAGTTCTGCGTGCTATGTGCCCTGCCCACTGCCACTTCAACTTGCTGAAAAGAATTATAGAATCCAAATTAAATATTTAATATCGTTAACATGAATTTCGTCCAGTGATGACGTACCAGCTTCTTTGTATTCCTACTAGGTTTTTAGCATCATGTACCAAGGTTACTCGGTCCTGGTACGCAAAAATACCAAGATTTGACGTAGACCGAAAAATGTCAAGATTAGCCGTTGACCGACAAAAATACAATGAAAATACGTATAATATAACCGACTAATTTTTAAGATGCATATAAAAAAAACATTTCAATCCGGAGTACTTTAAAAAAACGAGCTCCATCCTCAAGGAATGAAAATACAAACCTATACTTATTTTAATATTATGTGTAAAACAAAGTTTTTAAGCGATTTTTAACAATTTTTTTTTTTATTTCGACATCTGGCAACCCTGATTTTCCGTCTTTAATACCAGCTTTTTAGCCGGCTGGTACAAGGATTTCAGTGTGGCCATCTAACATCCCTGATTTCGTCTCTATTGTTCCCAGAGCGGGTCAGTACGCGGTCGCAAGCGGACGCGCCACAGCTCCGGCAGCGAATACGGGCGCGTGCGCAGAAAACACAAACACGGGAGACGAAACAAACCCGCGAAACAGTGAGTAAAGTTAATGTTTGTTCTAAAAAACCCATTAAAATATAGTATTTCATTTTTTTTCTAATTATACCCTAATATACACCTAATTAGTGGACTAGTTTCAAACTAAAACAAACCTTACTGCCACTGTATAAAGGCCATTGTCGAATGCCTTATTTTGAAACCAACCAAGTGCAAGTTGGGCTCGCGTACGAAGGGTTCCGTACCAAAATCTATAAAAAATCAAGTTTGTTGTATGGGAGCCCCCCTTAAATATTTATTTTATTTTATTTTTAGTATTTGTTGTTATAGCGGCAATAGAAATACATCATCTGTGAAAATTTCAACTGTCTAGCTGTCACCGTTCTTGAGATACAGCCTGGTGACAGACGGACGGACGAACAGCGATGTCTCAGTAATAGGGTCCCGTTTTTAAAAAACAATAATTTTTAAACCCCGGTTTTTAAAGCTGGTGTTATTTTGCTACATATTGGTTATATTTTGGAACGTATGAATGACCATTCCATATTACTTAAATTTACTTAAAATAATTTAAAACTAGCTTTGAGCGCAGATACACACACACACACACACGCACGCGGATATACATACACACCGTCCGCACCGCACCTATATATATTGTTTTTTTTTTTTTTTTTTTTTATAGCTGACAGGCTAGGTGTTTGACCACAGCTCACCTGATGTTAAGTGACGGTGTGGTCGAAGATGGTAAAGCACACCTAGCCTGGAATGGAACTGGCTCTCAAGTGAGGCTGCCGGAACACACCGTTAGATGCTTGGCGGCAGGTTTTCAACTTGAGGGATGTATTATAATCGCAAGGTAGTCCCTGCGAAACAGGTCCTCGCCTGGTGCAGGGACTACAAGCAACGATGAAATCTGTACATAACACATTTTATGAAATAAATTATTTTGTATTTTGTATTTGTATATCCACGGTTTCCGCATTCGCGGCATGTTTATGGAACGTATACCCCGCGAATGAAGAGATTTTACTGTACTTTAAAACACGTTGTAATTATTATTATTTCTGCACTCTAATTATTATTCATGTATGTACTAAAATATCCTGGTCTTCTTCTATAAGCAACTCTCTAGACTTTGTCTATATTTATAATTTATTTATTCTATTATATATTCGCGTGTGTATTTATGTATTTTTTTTATTCAGTCTCGTGCGTCCCAAAAGGTTAGTTCTGAAAACCAGCGCTGCTGAGAACTAACCTTTTTTGTCGCACTGGACACTACAGCGACAACTTTCCACTCATTATTATTGTTATTTTTATTTTTCTAATCTTTTATTTGTAGTGTGTTTTTTGTTGTTGTAGTGTTGTGTGTGGCAAAATAAATGTTTTCTTTCTTTCTTTCTTTCTTTCTTTGTATCTTTTACTCAGGATAAGAGAGCGTTTCAACGAAGGCACTCCATCATCATCGTCGTCATCCCAGTCGGGGTCGGACTCGGACGGGGAGGGCGGACGCCGCTACGAGTCGGACCGCTCGTACCGGCCGCGCTATTCCACGGACGACGACGCGCCTCTTCATCTGTATAGGTAACATTATTATAAATAGGTATTATGTAGCCTATCATGTTTATAGGTTAAGGTGGTTCGATTTTTGTAGCGATGATAGCTCAGTGGTTAGCGCGGTAGGTTCGCATGCCGAAGGGCGTGGGTTCTTTTTTTTTTCTTTTTTTTTTATGTGAAAAGTAATGAGACGAACGAGACGCTCTCCTGTTGGTAAGAGATAACGCCTGTCCATGACCATTGCAGCGATACACAGAACTTTGAATAACAAAACAAAGTCCAGGGCATCACTGCTTTGGCGCTCATTACTTTGAGACTTTCGATGGTTAGTCTCAACAGCCCAGTAATTTCGCTAGCTGCAGTACCCTTCGAACCGGAACACAGTAATGTTTACACACTACTGCTTGGCGGCAGAATAACTGGTACTGCGGTGGTACTTGACGACCTCCTGCTAAGGAGATCTACCACCAAGTAAAAAAGGTTTAAACCCCAACAATGAGCTTGAGCTGCCGGTGAAGGAAAACATTGTGAGGAAACCACAGTATGGTGGTAGCGTACTCTCTAGTACTCGGCTGGCTAGCTACCACACGAGAGTTGAAAAAATCTGCCGCCAAGCATCTAACGGTGTGTTCCGTCAGCCTCACTTGAGAGCCAGTTGCATTCCAAGCTACGTGTGCTTTACCATCTTCGACCACACCTTCACTTGACATCAGGTGAGCTGTGGTCAAACACCTAGCCTGTCAACCAATAAAAAAAACAAAACCATACAAAATTTTTTTTTTCATTTATAAACAAATGGAGCATAATTTTACAGTGAAATCACAGCTACTGGCGTTTATTTTGGTCTTTATTTGCGGTAAATCACAATTGCTTGAATAAAACAGTCACCTGGTCTGGCAACTTTCATAGACTAAAAAAGCAATGGCAAACCAAAACAAAATTTGTCAATGTCAAGTCAACGGCGAATATAATAATCTCTTCAATACACATACGTCGAGTTGTTTTTCGCTTTATTGATACAAATATCTGGATTATTTTACTTTAAACGTTATTTGGAATCTGATATCGCTTTTATGACATAAGATTTCTTTACTTCACGTCACGTCATGTCATGAATTGTAAAAACCGAAGACGTGACAGAATGGCTTTACAGCTTTAGCCTGCCCGATGGGGCAAATTAAAAAAAAAACTTGTCAGTTCTGTTTTGTCAAAGTCAATCAAATGTATTTGTATACTTTTTGTTTTATATGGCAAAGGCATATTCTACATGTTCAGCCGACCTCATGACGTCATAACTATAAAAAGTTTGAAAACGTATTAAAACTAAACTACCGCATAGAAAGCGAAAATATTAAAATTAGTTTCATAAAATAAAGTTTACTATTAATAAAAAATATAAAATAAATACAAAAAAAAAACTACATACCGAATTCAATATGTAAAAGACTTTTTTGATTAAATTTTAAAAGAAAGAAAATAATTTTATAATATATAATAACATAGAAAGTTAAATTTTAATATAAAAACCTAATCTTACTTAAATATCTAGAACTAATTTGACATTATTTTTTGTTTTGAATTAATAAGCTGTGTTAAATTTAAGTCCTCATCACTGTTGTAACTGGAACGACTGTTAAGCGGAAATAAACTAGATATATACATTGAACATTCACATGGTCTGAGTTGCAATCCCGCTTAGATTTTTTTTTTTAATGATTGACAGGCTAGGTGTTTGACCACAGCTCACCTGATGTTAAGTGAAGATGTGGTCGAAGATGGTAAAGCGCACCTAGCCTGGAATGGAACTGGCTCTCAAGTGAGGCTGCCGGAACACACCGTTAGATGCTTGGCGGCAGATTTTCAACTTGAGGGTGGTAGCTAGCCAGCCGAGTACTAGAAAGTACCCTACCGCCATGCTATGGTTTCCTCACGATGTTTTCCTTCACCGGCAGCTCAAGCTCATTGTCGGGGTTTGAACCCACGCCCTTCGGCATGCGAACCTACCGCGCTAACCACTGAGCTATCATCGCTACAAAATTTCAACTATTCTCTGCTCAAGCTTTTTATTTTATTGGCCCCATGGTTTATACGAAACACGGAAGTGCATGAAAACATGCAGATCCATACAATCAAAGAGGAAATAGTAAGGTCTTTCTGAGACCTATAAACAAAGACTTAGACTGCATAAAAACCATTTAGCTGCATCACTACTGGACACCAGTGACCACCTCTTCCGGCTAAAAAGACCGCGACTAGCCACAATCTAGTCGCTGAGTAACATAATATAAATAAATAAATAAATATCGTAGGACCATTACACACAGCGCCATCTGACCCCAAACTAAGCAGAGCTTGTACTATGGGAGTCAGATAACTGATAGAATACTTAAATATTTTTTTTTGTAAATACATACTTATAATACATACAGTACACTCAGACACAGAACAAACATTTGGTTTTATATCAGAAAAATGCTTGTCCTGGGTGGGAATCGAACCCAAGCCCCACAGCTCTTGAAGCAGACATGCTACCAATGAGCCAACAGGGCTGTCAAGATATGAGATGACACATCACAAGATGTCCATATCCCATAACCAATTAAGATTAAACTCAAAAAATTTGATTATGGCTTCCGGGCTGATTGCAGATAGATCATCACCATCATCATCATCATCATCATTTCAGCCGTAGGACGTCCACTGCTGGACATAGGCCTCCCCCATTGACTTCCATAAAGACCGGTTTGAAGCGGTCCGCATCCAGCGCGTTCCTGCAGTCCTTACTAGGTCGTCTGTCCACCTTGTGGGTGGACGTCCTACGCTGCGCTTGCCGGTCCGTGGTCTCCACTCCAGAACTTTGCAGCCCCATCGGCCATCAGTTCTGCGTGCTATGTGCCCTGCCCACTGCCACTTCAACTTGCTAATCCGTTGGGCTATGTCGGTAACTTTGGTTCGTCTACGGATCTCCTCATTCCTGATTCGATCTCGTAGGGAAACTCCGAGCATAGCCGGATAGCGTTGCAGATAGATAGATAGACAGAATTTTTTTTTATTGATTGTAATAAATATGACAATGTTTTCAGACAAAGGGCGGAGGGAGTAGAAGTGGCGGGACCCTCCAGCTCAAGAAGCGAACATAACGGCCACAGGGTAAGTACTGACAACTCACATGTGACAGCTTGTTGTCTCATTGGTAGTAAATCTGCTTCAAGAGCTGGTGGATTCCCATCCAGGACAAACATTTTGTGGTGCAAACAATTTTTTTTTTTAATGTAAAAAGTAATGAGACGAACGACACGCTCTCCTGATGGTAAGAGATAACGCCTGTCCATGACCATTGCAGCGGTACACAGAACTTTGAGTAGCAAAACAAAGTCCAGGGTATCACTGCTTTGGCGCTCATTACTTTGAGCCTTCCGATGGATAGTCACAACAGCACTGTAATATCGCTGCTGAAGGGTACTCCTTCACAGTAATGTTTGCACACTACTGCTTGGCGGCAGAATATCTGGTACTGCGGTGGTACCTACCTAGGCGATCTCCTGCTAAGGAGATCTACCAACAATTAAAGCCACAAATAAAGAAGAAATGTTGATTTGTCTGCAGAGCGGCGGCGTGTCGCTCCGGGCGCGGAGCCCCCGCCGATACAACGAAGACAGCGAGGAAGACTCCATCGCGGCCATCAGCAAGCGTCTCCAGCATCACCAGCACCGCGCCAGGCGGCGCCACCACCGCACGCCGCAGGTAACTTAACTAATCGAACGAAAAAACGACAGCCCTGTTGGTTCATTGGTAGAATGTCTGCTTCAAGACCTGAAGGGCGTGGGTTCGATTCCCACTCAGGACAAACTTTGTGGTACAAACAAATGTTTGTTCTGTGTCTGGGTGTTCTGTATGTATTATAAGTATGTATTTACAAAAAAAAAAGTATTTAAGTATTCTATCAGTTATCTGACTTCCATAGTACAAGCTTTGCTTAGTTTGGGGTCAGATGGCGCTGTGTGTAATGTCCTGCGATATTTATTTATTTAACTAATCGCTAAATATCTGTAACCGTAGGGCAAAGCCTCTGTGAGGGCTCCGCGAAAATACTGGTAATAATGAAAAAACGACGGTGTGTTATAAGTTTGTCGTGTCTGTGTGCGTGTCTGTCTGTCTGTCTTTGGCATCGAAAGTGTTCTTAGCTATATGTTTGATAAAAATCGGTCCAAGATGGCCGCCGCCACATGGCGGATCACATATTTTTTCACAACCCCCTCAATATAGGTATCAAATAAAAGGGAAGAAGTTTAGTTGAATACTATACATTATGATAAATTTCAAATCCAATATGGCCGCCACCAAAAATGTCAAGATTACGGGTTGAAAATAATTTGGATATTAAAATAGGTTCATAATAGTTGAAAATAAACAATTTTTTTAACATCACTTACTAATTCAGAATATGTATTATAGTATTTATTAATTCCAAACCTCCACATAATGTATAAAATAACGACAAAAACACATCAATTGCCAAGGTATATATTTAGTATATTTCCGCTTAACAGTCGTTCCAGTTACAACAGACAACAACTAATTTGACAACAACTTATTAATTAAAAACCTAATCTTACTTAATGTATAGAAGTGACTTGACAAAAACTTAAAAAATATAATTTTAAAAAAAAGTAACCACAAGTCTTAAAATCTGAGTCTTGTGTCTTATGGTTGACTCAGTCTCGACCAAGCGCTCGAAGAGTCAACACGTCCCATGGATGCCTCGTGTAGTGGCGACACACGTGTTGGTTACTGCAGAGAGAGTAGGATTTTAAGACTTGTGGTTACTTTAATTATATTTTTTAAAGTTTTTGTCAAATTAGTTCTAGATATAAAGTAAGATTAGGTTTTTAATTAATAAGTTGTTATCAAATTAGTTAAATTTAAGTCCTCATCACTGTTGCAACTGGAACGACTGTTAAGCGGAAATAAACTAAATATATACCTACCTTTAATATTCAAAATGAACTTCCGCAAATAAATGCCTGAATTAATCAATTACATCGATTGCCTTCATTTCACTCATCAAGGAGATGGAAGACACAAATCCTGTAAAACATAAAAAAAATTGAGAATCTCCAGATAAATATTTTTTATTTTATTTTAGACTGTCAGAGCAGAAGCAAGTGCAGCGCACACCAATGATCATAATTATTTCAACGGCCACGCGGCGCGAGCTCCGTTGAACGGAAACGGTAAGTGGCGAAATGTAAAATGCAATTAAAATTTTCAATATTTTTTTTTATTTAAAAATTAATGAGACGAACAAGACACTCTCCTGATGGTAAGAGATAACGGTTGTCCATAACCATTGCAGCGATACACAGAACTTTGAGTGACGAAACAAAGTCCAAGGCATCGCTGCTTTGGCGCTCATTACTTTGAGACTTTCGGTGGTTAGTCTCAACAGCCCAGTAATTTCGCTGAAGTACCCTTCACAGTAATGTTAACACACTACTGCTTAGCGGCAGAATAATTGGTATTGCGGTTGTACCTACTAAAGAGACAAATTTATGAATGTATGTTTTTTTTTATAATCTACTGTTTTTCAAGCAATTGTGATTTAACGCAAATAAAGACCACAATAAATGCCAGTAGCTGTGATTTCACTGGAAAATTATGCTCCATTTGTCCATAAATGGCAAAAATTTATTTGTATGGAGATCGAACTACCTGTAAAAGTAAAGTTTCGGATAAGTTTTCAAAAGAAAAACTTATTAATTCTTATTCTTATTCCTATTCGGAATGGGGGCGATGAGTCCTGCACTGACGTCCCGCTTGGGGTGTATTGTGCATTTCCCCCTACCAGCGTCTACCCGAGCCAACCCAGCTCCTTGAAGCACCGGAGCGAGGCTCTGGGCCGCTGGCAAAGTAGCTCCAGTGGATGAGATGGAGTTAAGCATGATAGCGAAAAGCAGTCTGCCTGTTGCGGGGATTTAGATGTGGTTTGTGAGGAAGCTGCTTCATGCAATCTAGTGAAGATCCTAGTTACTTCTGTGGCTTTGCAATGCCACACCACGTGCTCTACAGTTTCGTCTTCCACCAAACAGCCACGACATAGCGGACTATCTGTGGCTCCTAGCTTGTACAGATGACTATTCAGATTGCAATGACCGGTTATAAGGCCTACTAAAAGACGACGGACCTGTCGTTGCGATCTCAATAGATTGTTAGCAATCTTCCTGTTAAGGATTGGGAAAGCGGTCTTACCATGTTTGCAGTCAGCTTTCTTATCCCATAGGTTTTGTTGCTCTCTCTCAGTGTGGCGACGCAGCAGCTCACGCACTTCCATCGCTGATGGTTTGCATAGAACTTATTAATTAATTCGATTATTATTTTTAATGCATACTTATTTTTATTTACAGCATCTCGATCAGTCGATAGCGGTAGCAGCGGTGCTGCTGTTCCCGTGTCGATTTCGTCACGTGGTCGCGTCAGGAAACTCACAGCTAAAGCCCGAGGTCTACTCAGAGATTGATTGAGAAGACCGTATCTGGCACGTGGAGCCAGAACCGGACTTGGAAGACTCGAGGCTGTCCACCAGATGGATAACAGGGGACAATAGCACTTTCAAGCTGAATTTATGATCGTCAGTTGTAATATCCGTTACGGGTTGAATGAAACCGTAACGGATATTACAACTGGCGACTCAGGGTATCCCACCAGTTAGATAACAGGGGACAATAGCACTTTCAAGCTGAATTTGTGATCGCCAGTTGTAATATCCGTTACGGGTTGAATGAAACCGTAACGGATATTACAACTGGCGACTCAGGGTATCCCACCAGTTGGATAACAGGGGACAATAGCACTTTCAAGCTGAATTTGTGATCGCCAGTTGTAATATCCGTTACGGGTTGAATGAAACCGTAACGGATATTACAACTGGCGACTCAGGGTATCCCACCAGTTGGATAACAGGGGACAATAGCACTTTCAAGCTGAATTTGTGAGCGCCAGTTGTAATATCCGTTACGGGTTGAATGAAACCGTAACGGATACTACAACTGGCGACTCAGGGTATCCTACCAGTTGGAAAACAGGGGACAATAGCACTTTCAAGCTGAATTTGTGAGCGCCAGTTGTAATATCCGTTACGGGTTGAATGAAACCGTAACGGATACTACAACTGGCGACTCAGGGTACCCTACCAGTTGGAAAACAGGGGACAATAGCACTTTCAAGCTGAATTTGTGAGCGCCAGTTGTAATATCCGTTACGGGTTGAATGAAACCGTAACGGATACTACAACTGGCGACTCAGGGTATCCTACCAGTTGGAAAACAGGGGACAATAGCACTTTCAAGCTGAATTTGTCATCGCCAGTTGTAATATCCGTTACGGGTTGAATGAAACCGTTACCGGACATCACGACATCTGGCGTTGACTATCAAAAAGTGCGTTAAAATATTATATACCTCAAAAACGTAAAATATACCTCTAGGATTTGTTTCTATAACGATGCGTTAGGAAATTCTCATATTCGCAATGTGGAACATATTATGTACTTCTTCCCAAAGTATTTTCATAGTTGCAAAATAGGGTGTTTTGAAAATGGACGTCTTGAGGCAGTTTTATTTACCATCAGGCGAAGTGTTTGCTTTTTTTTATGGTTAACTCGCCTGATGGTAAGCTAGCTAATACCATATATTTTAGTGATGTTTAATTTTGTCCAAGTAACAAGATACACAATCAAGACGTTGTCTTGATGGTAAGAGACGTCACCTGCCCATGGCCATTGCAGCTCTACTCAGATGTTCACATTCAATTTTTACCTTTGAATCTATTTTTTAAGATAGAAACAAAAATAGAACAAATCGATTTCATTTTGGAAATCAATTTCTAAAGCAATAACGTTTATTTAAAAAAAATATCTAAAGAATATTTTTTTTCCTTTTTACAATGTTTTGGTGTTTAGTAAATAATGATACAGTGCAACCTTGATGTAACGATTAACTCGATAAAACAAACTCTTTGAAATCCGCTAAAACTGTCCGTAAGGGGCCGTTCAAGTATTACGTGAGCAGATTTCTTACCATTTTTTACCCCCCCCGCCCCCCTTGTCATCAAAAGTAAGCAAAGCACTTACCCCCTCCCCCTATGCTTACGTAAACATTTTTAGTAATAAATATTTTTTTATATTGTTATTTTTAAAATAGGAAAATTCATGAAAATATTAGGTTTTACTGATACACATAGAGTAAATGACAAAAAAATATAATCAGAAATAAAGAACATAACTAACATAAAGAATATTTTCGGAACACATTAACAGTCTTCAGTCCATGAAACCTGAATCCATGATTCTAAGTTATCGATGACATTGGATTGCTGCTCAGTGTTGTGAGTCTGCTCACTTTCATCCGATTTTGGAATGTCTACGTCACTCTCATCGAGCCATTCAACATCTTGGTGCTCTAAATTTTGAATAATGCACATCAGTTCATTAGCACGACGAGCAGCGACTCTTACAGGTCTAACTTTTCCCTCTGTGGGCGTGTTTACTTTTTTATGGATCTTCTCGATGTGACGATTTAATGATTTGACGGAAGCATGATAAAGACCACACGTTTTGCATGTTCGGCTTGAGAGCCTCAATTTTACCGTCGGACAAAAATAATCGTAGGGCATTTGCAAAAAATCTTTGAGGGTAGTACTCAAGCGTAGAGCTAAATTGACTGGAAGATCAAGAAATTGTCCTCCTTCATCCAAAACCAAGTCATCAACTGTTTGTTTTACTTTTGCAGGTGGTGGAAGAAACCTGTTGTCTAGTAATCTGAATAGGCCACTTCTTGGACGACAGCATTCTGTATTTTTACATTTTACAATTTGAAGCAAGTATTGGCTTTCACGCACATGTTCTGAGTACCATTTAATGTCTGGAAATTCAGGAACATCTTGTTCATCAGCCTCAACATATTTTGCAGTAACATTATAGCCATCAATTTCCATTGAACTCCATACTTCAGCTAATACATTTCCTGCAAATTCGAAATTATATCTTTCTAATTGTTCATCAATTGTAATGCCACGTTCATCCAAATGAGACCCAAAATGGTCATGAGGCAGTATTAAACCAGCCAGTTCCCGACTCAGAGGAGCCATTCTTCGCTCTACTCTGTTATACGCACTCCTTCCAGGAGCATTGGTAGCTATAAACAATGCATCGAGATCATGTCGTTTAAAATGTTGTATAGCAAACCCTACGACTTTTTGATAACGCGGATTTTCATCTGGCCCTCCATCAACCGTCATAATTACTACTGGTTTTACTAGTCCATGGTCAGTTTTTGCTAATGGTCGAAACTCTTCAAGTTCGAGAAGCGTCTCGAAATCCTGAGCATGAGTATTAGCAGTAGATGAACTATGCTTTCCACTTCGAATAGCGATGAATGTTGGCCCAGAATATCCGACGGCTTGCGGTTGTCCTAGCATATTGGAAGTAACTTTGATACCAGCATAAACAGATGGTATTAATTTATGACGCTCAGCGATTACCCAATCGTGGTCAGGTAATTTGATTCTATATTCCATATGCATTAAAAGAGGTGCTTGCTTATTTGCCGCAGTGACGCCAATAGGGACTCGAGCTTTGTCATCTTGAGATAAGAAAAATACTTGATCTGGTCCAAGTATGGATGCTATGTTCTCTAAATAATGGATTGATGTTTCAGCGAACTTGCTATCTAAGTGGCTCTTGTGGTGATCAGTTTGAGCACGAATGAGCCTAACAGGGACTGTCGATACATGTCTTCGTCCCTCTGTAGAATTCGATTTTCTGGGAATCAAACGAAGATATGTCGCACTGCGACTAATGTCAAATCCTAGTTTACGCAGTTCTTGTGTGAGTTCGTCAAGAGTTTTTACGCTGCGAATAGATTCCGTTCGTCTCCTGTCATCACATGCACTCCCAAATAAAGCTATATCCGCAATTGTTTTCAATAGTAATGGTTGATCGCTTTCAAGTTTAGGATGTCCTACTGAATCCCTCAGAGATAGTCTTCTTTTTATTTCACGATTTTCCTGACAAATATCTTCTAACTTTCTTTTCATACCATCCCTGTGTTTCTTCTGGGCAACTGCGTTTTGAATCTTCCTGTTTAAAGTATTTTTTGCTGTTTTTAGTTCCTCGCGCAACTTAATGATCTGTTTATCAACTTCGCAATTTGGCATAGTATCTCTGGCAGAATACAAAGCGTTCAGATTTTTTTCGAGTAGAGTAATCTTATTTTTCAAAGCTTCTTGAGAAGGTTTTGCTCTTTGTTTATCTGCATTATTATTATTTTCGCATTGCTCTTGTGATTCATTGCCGGTTTTAATTTTATCTTCTTTCTGTTTTTCAATGTTAGAAAATGGCTGTATAATTTGTGTTTTTTCTGCAGGTTTACCGGTAGAAGACGTTGCCTAAAAATGAAAAATTTCTAAGAGTTCTGCTGGATATTCTCTTATTAAGCTACATAAATTCACCGTATTTAATAAAACCAGCGTTTAAATATTATTGAAAGCTTTTCCCCACAGAAACCCTTCACATACAGATATTGAAAACACCGTGTATTTTGTGACCAATTGCCGGAGTCGATCTTAAGAAATAAAATATCAATCATTTACCTTTTTACTTTGAGATAGGCCATCATATTTTTTACTCATAAATCGTTTTAATTGTTACAGAACGTAAAGAGAAACTTTGTACTTATATTTACTCACCTTGGAAAAAAAATGAAGCAGATTGGATTTATTTTTAGTCGCCGCTTGCAATTCTTCTTCAATTCTCTTAGATACAATAATATCTAGTTCCTTATCTGACTTTGCTTGTAATTTATAATTTCGCCAAACTTCGTTAACTAACTTTTGTACATTTTGCACTTTCGTCCCAGTATGAGATTTTTTAAAACTTTCGAACAGTTTTTGGTATAACTTGGATTTGTCTATATGATATGACATTCTAATAAGATATTTAAATTTAAATAATTAAAACGTTAAACTTTGTTTAACGTTTTAATTATTTAATTAAAACGTTATGTATTATTTGCGGGAATCCCCGAAAAAACTTAAATAACTAACGATGACGTAATCATCATCTAGACCCCCCCCCCCACCCCCCATGTCATCCAAAATAAGCAAAACAGAGACCCCCCCACCCCCCCTTGGTGCTTACGTAATACTTGAACGGCCCCTAAGAACTAATCCAAACATATATTACGGACGCCTCGCTGTATCACTCGCGTAGATCCCGTTCCCGTGGGAATACAGGGATAAAAAGTTGCCTATGGCACTCAGGGATAGTGTAGCTACCCAACGGTGAAAGAATTTTTGAAACCCGCGTAGTTCCCGTTCCCGTGGGAATACAGAAATAAAAAGTAGCCTATGTCACCCGGGGATAGTTTAGCTTCCCAACGGTGAATGAATTTTTGAAACCCGCGTAGTTCCTGTTCCCGTGGGAATACAGAAATAAAAAGTAGCCTATGTCACCCGGGGATAGTTTAGCTTCCCAACGGTGAAAGAATTTTTGAAACCCGCGTAGTTCCTGTTCCCGTAGGAATACAGGGATAAAAAGTAGCCTATGTCACCCGGGGATAGTGTAGCTACCCAACGGTGAAATAATTTTTGAAACCCGTGTAGTTCCTGTTCCCGTAGGAATACAGGGATAAAAAGTAGCCTATGTCACCCGGGGATAATGTAGCTTCCCAACGGTGAAAGAATTTTTGAATCTGTCACATCTGCATGACCTAATTCCACCCTGCCCATTCTACCATCTGACAGCCAGGAGCTTTAAAAAGCGACACCTCTTCATGGTTGATGTTCCAAAAGCTCGACCAAAGCGGTTTGATTCCATCTTCTTCATACGTACCGCTAGACATTGGAATCAGCTGCCCGAGTGGGTGTTCCCCGATGAATATAGTCTGGGTGCCTTCAAGTCGCGAGTGAATCGGTTCCTTCTAGGCGAGCGTGCTCCACCATAGACCGCATCTTCGCTTATCATCAGGCGGGATGGCGGTCAAACGCAAGCCTATCTATTGTCCAGTATTCTTATTCAAAGTGGGGGCGATGAGTCCTGCACTGACGTCCCGCTTGGGGTGTATTGTGCATTTCCCCCTGCCAGCGTCTACCCGAGCCAACCCAGCTCCTTGAAGCACCGGAGCGAGGCTCTGGGCCGCTGGCATAGTAGCTCCAGTGAGTTGGGTGGAAAGTTCAATGACGATGACATGGATGATGGCGAAGCAGCTTCATGCAGCATAGTAGCAGCTCTAGTACCTTCTGTGGCTTTGCAGTGCAAAAGCACATGCTATACATAGCTACGCCCCTGATAGTAGCAATAAAGTGATTTGTGTATATAGATAATTGCGTCCATTACTACGATTTGAGGGCTCCGCTTTCTGGGCCGCTGGCATAGTAGCTCCAGTGAGTTGGGTGGAATGTTCGGTCCAGTAGTTTCGTTGCGTTATTTCTTACCATCAGGAGAGCGCATTGTTCGTCTCATTAATTTTACATATTTTTTTAAATGCCAACAAGAAATAGAAAAAAAAGACGTGTGGCACTCAGGGACTGCCGCGGTAAAGCTATTGCATAGCATTACAACCAATGCCACCTAGAGGCGAGTTGCTGAACTAAAGAGCCAAGCATGATATTTCAAAAAAGTCATTAAAAGTTCTGCTATTCATCGATAGATGGCAAAACTAAAAAGTATCACCGCTGTGCCGGTGGGAGTGGGGGGTGTTAGGTTATTTTCGTTACGGAATTTCTGGATTCGGTCTCCACGCTCAAGGCCCGCGATAGAAGCTATGCAATAGCTTAAAAGTTCTGCTATTCATCGATAGATGGCAAAACTAAAAAGTATCACCGCTGTGCCGGTGGGAGTGGGGGGTGTTAGGTTATTTTCGTTACGGAATTTCTGGATTCGGTCTCCACGCTCAAGGCCCGCGATAGAAGCTATGCAATAGCTTAAAATGTGTTTTTTTTTTATTTCCCTTCAGCTTTGTTACATCGAGGTTGCACTGTGTTTATAATTTAATATAATTAATTAGAATGAAGACTGATTGCTTCTATAGGTAAGATGAAAATGTAAACTGTATATAATTGTATATTAGCACTTAAGATGCTCAATAAATGAAAGAAATGCAAAGAGTCCATGGTATATGACATTGTTAGACAGGGTTAGACAGAAAGGGCAAGTAAAAGTAAATTTATTGGTCACCAATTATTTTTTACCGTTTGACCGCTATCTCACTTGATTTTAAGTGAAGATGCACAGCGCCATCTAACCCCAAAATAACCAAAGCTTGCACTATGGAAGTCAACCATACCAAAAAAGTAATTGGTGTTAGTACGTAACAAATACGAGCTGCATTGATAATCTTTCTCTTTTTGTTAAGTGTGTAATAATAATAATCTAATCTTTCTTAATAATAATAATAATCTTTCTCTTTTTGTTAAATATGACATTAATTCAACTTTGACAGCCCCGTTGGCTTATTGGTAGTATATCTGCCATGAGAGCTGTAGGGCGTGGGTTCGATTCCCACTCGGCGCAAACATTTTGTATACAAAAAGTAATTGGTGTTAGTACGTAACAAATACGAGCTGCATTGATAATCTTTCTCTTTTTGTTAAGTGTGTAATAATAATAATCTAATCTTTCTAATAATCTTTCTTAATAATAATAATAATCTTTCTCTTTTTGTTAAATATGACATTAATTCAACTTTGACAGCCCCGTTGGCTCATTGGTAGTATATCTGCCTTGAGAGCTGTAGGGCGTGGGTTCGATTCCCACTCGGCGCAAACATTTTGTATACAAAAAGTAATTGGTGTTAGTACGTAACAAATACGAGCTGCATTGATAATCTTTCTCTTTTTGTTAAGTGTGTAATAATAATAATCTAATCTTTCTAATAATCTTTCTTAATAATAATAATAATCTTTCTCTTTTTGTTAAATATGACATTAATTCAACTTTGACGCCCCGTTGGCTCATTGGTAGTATATCTGCCATGAGAGCTGTAGGGCGTGGGTTCGATTCCCACTCGGCGCAAACATTTTGTGAATAAACAAATGTTTGTTCTGTGCCTGGGTGTTCTACCTGTATGTATTATAAGTATGTATTTACAAAAAAAAAGTATTTATGTATTCCATCAGTTATCTGACTTCCGTCACACAAGCTCTGCTTAGTTTGGGGCCAGATGGCGCTGTGTGTATAGTCCTACGATATTTATTTATTATTTTATAACTTTCCTTTGCTATGTGAAAGAATGACAAGAAATTGTTCAGCGTAATCTGTACGATGTCTTTTTCTTTTCAAGCTTAGGAGTTCTGTCTTACCCTGTTCTATCTGGACTCTAATCTTAGCTAGCAGTTAGAATGTACTGTAATTTTGAATTTTATTTAAGTATTTTTTTAATTAAAATCAATGGAGATAAAATTAAGGAAATAAGTTTTTAAAATAAACTATTATAATAGATTATTTGAAATGATTTAATTAGAATTTAAATATTCTCATTAATTTTAATTGGAGTACCTGTCTGTAAGGTTTAAGTTTTTTATTTTAATGTAAATAATAATTTCGTTTATGTATTTTGAGTAATTTTTTGGGTTCCGTACCTGAAGGATGTGTCCATATGGACCCTTTTAGTAAATCTACGTTGTCACTCTTTCTGACCTTTAAAAATAAAAAAAAAATACAATAGTTATTGATTTTCTCTCAGATGAAGGCTGATTTTCTATCAAATGATATCAAAGCTGCTACAAATAGAATTAATTTGTGTTTTGTACACGGCCGTGTGTAATTGATCACGTGTATATTTTTGAACACAAAGAAGTCCTGTTTCAAGTCTACTCGAGTGGTGTAATTACAAGTTGGATATAAGATATATGGTTAGCTGTAACAGTAAACTGTTTGGTTTTATATCAAAAGTTTTCTGATTTATCTCTTGCTATGAAATCCGATTTGATTTGTTATTTTAATGCAAACTGTAAGATTTAGTTAAAAAAATAAACGTTCAAGCGCGAATCGGGCTTGCATTATTCCGCACGAAAATAAAGAATATATTCTATGACTAGCTGAGCCCCGCGGTGTTACTACATGTTTTCGGGATAAAAAGTAGCCTATTCGTTAATCCAAGGTCTCGGCTAGCTCCATACCAAATTTCATCCAAATCCGTTCAGTAGTTTTTGCGTGAAAGAGTAACAGACATCCATCCAAACTTTCACATTTATAATATTAGTGGGATTAAAGTTTCGAAGTCACCAAACTATATACGGAACCCGCGGTGTGCGAGCGCGTCTCGTGCTTTGTTGTTTTTTTTTGTCGCAAGAACAAATCATGGTCCAGTCACATCCGTTACCAGAATTTAATTATTATTTTCCATTATTTGTAAATTGTCTCGAATCAACTCAACGAATTAAAAAAAATGTTTTTGATAGATTTAATTTTCGGTTCATTTCATTCGACGCCGGAGTTTAGTTTTTAATGCACAGAAATGGATCGAAATTAAAATAACAGCGCTTCATTATTATAAGCCTTGTATTGTATTGTATTTGCAACAAGCACAAGATATGAATTATGTTTATATAGAAAAAAGTTTGTACAAATTTGGTATGAAACCCTGAAAATGTTGGTAATGTATTTTCTGTGTATTGTATAGTTAATGTACATTGTACGTATGTGTAAATATGACGCGTCTGTCCGTGTGAACGCCCACAGTGATATAGCGTTTGTGTGAAACCAAACCAATTAAAAGTATTTTGCAAAAAAAATTTTTTTTTTTTATTACTTCCCTGCCCTGCCCGCAAGATTTTTAATCGCATAATTCTGCTTTCGATAAATAAAATATTAACTATTATTGATACATAAATAATTATGTATCACTAATAGTTCGGTCATGCCTTTATAAGTAAAGTAGTGGTACTTT
Organism: Biston betularia; assembly: GCA_905404145.2. Taxonomy (NCBI): domain Eukaryota; kingdom Metazoa; phylum Arthropoda; class Insecta; order Lepidoptera; family Geometridae; genus Biston; species Biston betularia. The sequence goes on from FR989890.1 coordinate 5,068,033, forward strand.
TATCAACAGAGTTTGGGAAGTTGCGTAACTACTTTAAGGTGGTACGATTTCCATACAAATAATTTTTTGCCATTTATGGACAAATGGAGCATAATTTTACAGTGAAATCATAGCTACTGGCATTTATTTTGGTCTTTATTTGCGGTAAATTCATCATCATCAGCCTATATTAGTCCACTGCTGGACATAGGCCTCTCCCAAGACGCCACTCAGCCCGATCTTCGGCTTTTCGTTTCCATCCACCGCCAGCTGTCCTACGTATATCGTCACTCCATCGAGTCTCAGGGCGTCCTACGCTACGCTTGCCAATAATTTGGCATAATTTAGTGTTTTATTCAAAAATCATAAATTTGATTTTATGCTAATAATCTACTGTTTTATTCAATCAATTGTGATTTACCGCAAATAAATGCCAGTAGCTGTGATTTCACTGTAAAATTATGCTCCATTTCTTCATAAATGGTAAAAAACTATTTGTATGGAAATCGAACCACCAGCCACTTAATTACTTTTTTTTCTATTCTTTTACTCGAAAAACAATAATTGGAAAATAATAAAAAGACTTTTTTCCGTTTCGTTTCGTGCCCATCAAACTGCCATGAATTCCGCTATATTTATTCAAACCTCCACGACTGATTGGATTTGACCGTACGACTAAGATAATATTGAAATTGTTGATACCGAATGTCGATAATGCTATGCCAATAACTAATAAAAAAATACGATGTTGTTTTGACTTGTCGCTGATGCTAGCCCAGAGGAGTTTTGGCGGGAACGCGGGAAGAGTTGTGTCGCTCCGTTGTATTTTTTTCCAAAACTAGTGTTTTGTCGAGTGTTTATGCATAAAAATGGTGGTGTTTTATTCATAAAGTGCCGAATTACAAGCGCGAGTGTGGGAAAATGATATAATGTGGTGAAACATGAGTTTTCGTGTTGCTTCCAAAACTCCATCGAAGCTTTATAGTAAAGTCGCCACTACTTTACTAAAGCATGACTGGACTTAACTGACACGGACTGGACTTGACTAAGACCGGACTTTGACGATAGCTATAGCTAAGAGAGCAGAAATAACACTTAAGACAAGGCAGTATGGCTTTACAGCTTTAGCCTGCCCGAAGGAGCAAATTAATAAAAAAAAATGATGCTAGCCCACCGCGGCTGTCACAGTCAAACCATTACTCTAATTCATTGCTTTCATTCTTGTACAAGTAAACAAACCCCTATACAAAATAAATGTAGAAAAGTTACCCTATTGTTACAAAATCGAAACGATTTAAAGGAGTTAAGACGAAAAATTGTAAAACGATAGAAATAAAAGTCGACTTTTTTACTAATATGCCGACATGCGTGGTAATTGTGTGCAAAAACCGTAGTGAAATTGCAAATGTTAAAAACAAGGGAATATCCTATCACGTGTAAGTATTGCAATTTTTGTCTACAGGGCATACATTAGCAAATACATGAATTGAAAGTTAATTCTTTCGCGAGAGCACACACTTACGTGCAGTTCAGTATCAAATATCAATATTAATTATTATTCAACAACATTGACGTTTACGGTTTTTTTTTCTTTGGTTTTGGCCTCGCGTTGTAGCATTTGCCAGTGTCAAGTATTTGACGATTACGGTTTATTTTATATTTAGTTAAGTTCTTTTTTCCTTTGATTTTGGCGTCGCATTTTGTGTATTTGCCAGTGTCGATTGTTTTGATATTTTTAAGTTTCGCAAGTTAAAAAGTAATTAAGGTGGTTCGATTTACATACAAATATTTTTTTTGCCATTTATAGATAAATGGAGCCTAATTTTACAGAAAAATCACAGCCACTGGCATATATTTTGGCCTTTATTTGCAGTAAATCACAATTGCTTGAATAAAACAGTAGATTGTAAATGTTGCAATTTGCATTTCTCACCCAAATATGTTACATCGTGAAAAGTTTTTTTTTATGACATGGGGACGGGGATCTGCATAATGTCAACAACAACGTAACGTCAGCAATGTCATACAAATTAGTAAAATTTTCGAGTTTTTTAAAATGTTCTTTGTTATTGGCACACGTCGTTTTATATTTGGAGAGTAAGAACTTTGCTTACTTTGGCTAACACGGGGGTATAATTACTAAAACTCTAATTGCGTAATTCTTAAATGGCATGTGAATTACTGATTTTTTTTCGAAGAAATATCTGTATACGTTATATACAAAGACTATGCTTTTTGGTTTGGCTTGATCATATTAAATCTAGATTGCAAGCAACGGCTCGCAATCCTTTGCAAACTCTCACAACGGCTTTAATAGATTTTACTTTGGCATAATACCAAATAATTCTTACATTGGTTTTCTCATTAATTAAGTGACTTAATTGTAATTGATTAACAGTTTTCATGTCAATAAATCATTTTAAAAACGGCTCGCAATCCTATGCAAATTTATAGATTTTACTTTGGTATAATAACCAAATAGTTTTACATAAATTTGTTTTTTCATTATCAATCCACTTTCACCATCAATTAGAAGAGTACCTACTAGTCATCGCAACCCCGGGATTCCTAAAGCGATGACTAGCGACTAAAATTTTTAATTGTTCTTTATTTTTTACGTTGTCTCGTCTTAAATTTGGACCATGATCCCAATCGTGATCAAGTTGATGTTCAATCCGCCAAATGGGTTTGCTTATATCAGCGAGATAATAGAGTGACGTCCTACCAATCCAGTTTTCGATCATTATGATCACGGATCGCGATCCAGATTGGTTTTTTTTTTTTTAAAGGGTTGACAGGCTAGTTGTTTGACCACAGCTCACCTGATGTTAAGTGACGGTGTGGTCGAAGATGGTAAAGCACACCTAGCCTGGAATGGAACTGGCTCTCAAGTGAGGCTGCCGGAACACACCGTTAGATGCTTGGCGGCAGATTTTCAACTTGAGGGTGGTAGCTAGCCAGCCGAGTACTAGAGAGTACGCTACCACCATGCTATGGTTTCCTCACGATGTTTTCCTTCACCGGCAGCTCAAGCTCATTGTTGGGGTTTGAACCCACGCCCTTCAGCATGCGAACCTACCGCGCTAACCACTGAGCTATCATCGCTACAATACATACAGGTAGATAATATATACAGGTTGCCTCAGATATTATCATATGTTTTTAATTATTTACTACAGAGTTGCCCAAAGACCGAGCGCTTAAGACACCTACATGCAGCAATCCGCGTGAATTGCTGCATACCTCAATACAATCACAACAGTCGCGATTTGTTTGCGGTCCGCGAGCGGACGGAAGAATTTTAAAAATGCCTATGTGCATGATAGTTTCGTGCAAAAACATAAGTGCAAAGGTTAATTTTAAAAACCAAGGAGTAACCTTTCACTTGTAAGTATTCCTATTTTTAAATATCTAATGTAATAATCGTTAAATACTTTTGAATGATTTTAGTTAGAACCTTTGTCGAGATGCAACTCAAATTATATTAGTCGCATTAGCTTAAAAGTTAAACTTTCGCTTAGTTTGCTATAATTAACTTTTTAAGTTAATGACCTAGTTATAAGAGCGAAGTCGTGAATTAGAATAAATGTACTTGTAGGTACTCTGTTCCATAATCTTAGGTTATTTTATGTAAACAAAGAAATGTCACTGTCAAAATGACATGCCAGTTGTCCAAAACATTTTTCACTTGCGAAAAATTTTTTTTTATTATTTTGCTGGCTTTGCTTTGTTCTTTCTGAGATACCCTATTCGCCCTAAGGCCACTACTTGTGTCTTGTATACTACATGTTTTTTTTATGGCATTTATACATTTCTGCGATTTTTGACTGGCGACAGATTTTATGTTGTTGAAAAGGCCCTTGAGGGCGAGAGACCCGGCTGAGACTCCATTTTGCGAACAGACTTCCGAAATAAATTGACAAACCTGACAAAAAATGTACTACAAGACGATAAACAAAAACCAACAAGCCTAACAACAAAGCACAAACGCAGAGAGAAGAACATTTTAAAATTGTAAAGCTAATGTATGTACTACATGTAACATATATAACGTAAATACGAAAATAATAAAATATTCATGTGTCAACAGCTTAATTGTTTTATTAGTACGTAAAATATACAACTTACTGTAATTTAACCATAAAAAAATGTGTGTTGCATGCATGACACACAGATAAATGTGAGCTTGAATTATTATTTTTCGCTTTAAATGACAGGCTAAGTGTTTGAACACAGCTCACCAGTCATCATTCGAGTAATGTTTTTTTTTTTTTTTTTAATTGACAGGCTAGGTGTTTGACCACAGCTTACCTGATGTTAAGTGAAGGTGTGATCGAAGATGGTAAAGCACACCTAGCCTGGAATGGAACTACATGATAACAGCTAATAGAAATATCCAAAACATATGGGATTGACATAAGCTGTCAATATATCACGTGGATAGCTCATGTCAATCCAGTATGTTTCTTGCTATTCTATTAGCGTTATCGCTAATCGAATGTTACTTTGTCCAGGTCCTCTGATGTTTAGTGACGGTGTGGGCGGAGATGGTGACAATTTTTACAAAACATTGAATTTATCTACGTATACGAAATTTTAATAAGGGTGCACAAGTACAAAGTAGCAAGAACTTTATAGGCAGGTAACCATTTTATTACCTGCCTGAAAAATATCTAAATGACAGTGAAACCGTATTAGAACCTAACGCGTGGTTTGGAAAAAGTAAGCGGAGAAACAAATAGATACGCGTAAAACACATCGTCGTCAGATAGCAACGTATAGCGACTAAAAATGTTTAGTGGGAAATGTTGTACTTCGTTTGAACTACATATTATATCACTGTACTAAATCCTCCAGGAAACCATGGGATGTTTTTTTTTTTTTTTATGTGAAAAATAATGAGACGAACGAAACGCTCTCCTGATGGTAAAAGACAACGCCTATCCATGACCATTGCAGCGATACACAGAGTAATAAAACAAAGTCCAGGGCATCGCTGCTATGCTGGGATATTCGGCGATTTGTATTAGAGATAAAGCAGTTTCTCAATAATCTGAAACATTTTAATGAACTCTGTACAAAATAAACATGTAATTTTGTATTTCAGATTTCCATCAGATCCAAGTATGAAAAAAAAATGGATAGACGCGTGTGGGAGGGGACCAAATTGGTCTCCAGGGAAGAACTCAACTATATGTTCCAAACATTTCGAGGAAACCTGTTTTCAACCCATAAAGCGCAGAAGGCTTTTTATTTGGGCGGTGCCTACATTAAAATTGGGTCTAACTGATCCGCCGGTATGTGCTAATTTAACTTATATTTTTATGGTTGACAGGTTGTTTGACCACAGCTTACCTGATGAATCACGGTGTTTTCGAAAATGGTAAACACACCTGGAATGGAACTGGCTCTTAAGTGGGGATGTTGGAATATACTGTTACGTGCTTGGTGGCAGATTTTTAACTTTAAGAGTGATAGCTAGCCAGTTAAGTACTAGAGAGTACCTTACCACCATGCTATGGTTTCTTCACGATGTTTTCTTTCATCAGCAGCTTAAGAACGAAAGAAAGAAAACATTTATTTTGACACAACAAAACACTACAACAACAAAAAACACTACAAATAAAAGATTAGAAAATAATAATAAGTAGAAATTTGTCGCTGTAGTGTCCAGTGCGACAAAAAAGGTTAGCTCTCGGCATTAGTGCATTAGTGATAAGCTCATTGTTGGGATTTGAACACACGTTCTTCGACGTGTGAACTGACGGCGCTAACCACTGAGATATCATCGTTACGTCACTGTTACAGCGAAATACTTTTATGGTCATTATAATTATGTGTTGCAACTTTTCTGGAAAATTAAATGTGGTCGTTGAAAGTAAGATAGAATAAGATTATTTTAATTCACACATGAAGTACAGTATACAGAAGAAAAATACAGTGATCTTAGTACATCTAGGGGTTATACTTGACATTGCAATTCAAACCTTCATTTTCATCTATTATGTCTTAATTTCTTTAAATTTTTGCCAAGCTTTGAAGGGTACTGCAGGGAAATTACTGGGCTGTTGAGATTCACTGTCGTATGTCTCAAAGTAATGAGCGACTGTCTGACTTGTTGCTCAAAGTTTTGTGTGCCGCTGCAATGGTAATAGGCATGCGTTATCTCTTACCATCGAAGATTCTCTTGTTCATCTCATTACAATCACATTAAAAAAAAGTAAAAAATGGTAACTAAGCACGAGGCCTGTGTCTTGATGACTTTTTAACAGAATATTCTGCGTAGAATGTTTATGTTAATGTAAATTATTATTATTTTTTAAATGAAAACTGCCTTGATTTTGAAATTGAAATCACGTTTTATTAATTACTAAAGAAATAAATTTCTCTAAAAATGTTGTGATTGCTTTTTGTGATCCTTGGTATTAGAATTTCGATTGACAAACGCAAACAAATAAGTTGAATTAAATTATTTTTATGGTTAGCGTGGAGCAGGAAAAAGATTAGGACTTAGTTTTTTTTTTCATAATGAATCATGAATTGTCTTCAGGTAACGGAAATCAGCATAAAAATAGAACCTGAACATGTTGAGACATCCAAGACATCATCACAAGATTGTACAAAGACATCTTTACGAGACCGTTCCAAGACATTACAAGATTGTCTCAAGGCAACATTAGAACACTCTTCGGTATGTATTTTAACGTGTCATCAGGGTTGGATTCGGGTACGTTGAAAAATATAGTACAAGACCATCAAAATAGTAGTACGCCGATAGTACACTTTTTTTTAAATCTTACATTGTTTAAAAAAAGCTATTAATCAATAAAATAGATAGAATCAACATGTTTATACAAAATTTACTCCTATTCTAAATTATGTAAGTTCTTGACTATTATTTTCTTCAGCCTTAGCATGTAATCATAAAAACATCTCTTTTATACTGCGAGTATACGAAAGAATAAAATCGGTACAGTTGCCACTTTTGCTGCATTTTTTTTCTTAGATTTTGGCGTCGCACCCAAAGCATTTGCCAGTGTCAAGTTACAATTAAAAATTTCATAATTTAAATACACAAAATGCGAAGCCAAAATGAAAAAAGATGAAACAATACTCAATGATTTTTTTTTACAGATGGTTTGGCTATAAACGGGTGTCATATTTACCTATTTTGGTCTTTTCTAAGTGAAGTAACGAAATTCTAGTATTTTTCCGTACTATCCTCAGGTATGGATATTATCTAGTACGGAGCATGAAATAGTAGTACAAATATTATAATTATAGTAAGAAATCCAACGATGCGTGTCATGTTTTTTTATTTATTGAGGCTTCATTAGCAACTATAATGACATATTATAATCTTACATGACTAAAGTAAATAGTAAGCTAATTGCGTTGCTTGTTTAAAGAAGCAAAACATGCTATTGTTTAAATATCACAATATAATTCATTAAATTAAAATCAAAACCGAAACAAAATTAGTTAAATTATTTATGTTGCACTTGCCTGCTTGTGGGACTGAGCGGGCCACGTTTGTCGCATGTCAAACAGCCACTGGGCGAAGAAACAGTTTGGACCCCAAAATTTAAGCGACCTTCGCGACCACCCAGATGAATCAAATTCATTTATTGATTTATTTTACAATGGTGGTGTGACTAACTAAATCGTCACGACAGTCACTGGACCACTGTAGCTGAAGACCGGGCAGTTAATGGAAGGAGGAAAAGGAGGCCTTTGCCCAGCAGTCAGACCCTAGAGACTGAAAATAAAATAAAAAAATCTAACTTGCTAAATATTGTATCTGATTTACAGACTAAAACAGAACTAGGGATTGAAGATACGCCACACAAAAATAAGTTACTCACACTGTTGAAGCAACGTAACAACATGATCAACCAACAGAAAAAAGAATTACGCATGCTCAGACAACGAGCTTCTAGGTACAAGAAGAAAGTGGAAGAACTGACTGACATTTTGAATGATATTCAAGATAAAAATATAGTTACATGTAACCAAGTTAAAAACCATAGGAATGAAGTTCCAAATATCACAATTCAAAATGTTTATAGCAGGTAAAATATGAAAGCGCAGGAAGCCTTCATCAAGATTCATGATGTCATAGACGTCAGAGATCAGCAGAGGATAGCAATATTGAGTGATTCGACGACAGACGTGGTGCGCTAGCGCCTTTTCGTTTTAAGTGCCTTTACACAAGGTATAAACTAGCGCGGGAATCACCACCGTCATCTCTTATCCTGTACCCTATTTCACGGAATAACATTACCCATTTAGCATTATCTGTAATTTTATCATATTTCTTGGTTGTTTAAAAAAAATGCTACTGCTCTTCCCCATTCCCGGTACAAACGAATCGCACCTTGTGACTAAAAATGACAGTCATGTTTTATTTGTAATTTAATAATCCAATAAAGAAATATACATTAAAGTGTTTTTTTACTAGATCACTCTCAAAATACTGTATACGTATTATGAAATGTGATGACATACCAAATTTGGCGGAAAAAGGTTTTTTCCTAGGTATTTTTTTTTTAATTTTTCTCGTTAACAAGAAAGGACTAAAAAGTTAATTAAGGCGAGTATTCTTTGTCTTACTAACTTTTTTTTAGTAAAATTTAGAATACGACACAATTTTTACGTATTCCCGCCAAAACATTTTTCAAAGCTACCTTTCAATACCTTATGAAGAAATAAATGCACTTGACTTGTGGCTTACTTTATTTGATCTTGATCAAGTCTTTCTAAGTTTCATAACGAGACGAAAATGTACTGGCATAAAACATAGTCTAGTGCCAAAAATGAAGAAAAAATGCTAGTCAGACAGTTGTCAACATCTTCAGTCAACGTCAGAGTTTTGGCGGGAACGTGGGAAGAGTCGTGTCGCTTCGTTGTATTTTTTTTCCAAAACTAGTGTTTTGTCGAGTGTTTATGCATAAAAATGGTGGTGTTTTATTCATAAAGTGCCGAATTACAAGCGCGAGTGTGGGAAAATGATATAATGTGGTGAAACATGAGTTTTCGTGTTGCTTCCAAAACTCCATCGAAGCTTTATAGTAAAGTTGCCACTACTTTACTAAAGTATGACTGGCACGAACTGACACGAACTGGACTTGACTAAGACGACTTTGACGATAACCATAGTTAAGATACAGCAGAAATAACACTGAAGACGAGGCAGTATGGCTTTATAGCTTTAGCCTGCCCGAAAGGGCAAATTAACGAAAAAAAAAAAAAATCAGTCAACGTCATTGATTGACATGACGTGATTGATTTTCAATATTTTCATAGCTAAAATATTTTGTGATCGTGCTTACTTACTTGTTTCAGTTTTTACTGTTATTTTATTCATGCTTGCTATCTAAAAAGTGATTTTGTGTTAAACTTGTATAATAGTGTTTATAACGCATGATGACGTATACCAGGATTTACTTTTAATAAAGTACTACAAACAAAAACAACCACTCTGTATTCACGTCCACGATACGTTTATAAAATCGCTTCACAATGGGAGGCAAAGCAGAAAAAGGCACTCCTAAGTATATCGCCAACAAAATCAAAGCTAAAGGTCTGCAGAAACTGCGCTGGTACTGTCAGATGTGTCAGAAACAATGTCGAGACGAGAACGGGTTTAAATGCCACACCATGTCCGAAAGTCATCAAAGGCAACTGCTACTCTTCGCTGATAACGCCAGCAAGTATATCGACAGCTTCTCCAGAGAGTTTATGGAGGGATACTTGGAGTTATTGAGGCGTCAGTTTGGCACAAAGAGAGTTAACGCAAACAAAGTTTATCAAGACTACATTTCTAACAGGTGATCAAAATTTATCCATTCAATCACTCCACTAAATAGCTTAGTAACTGTGGTGATAAGCAGCATCCGAGTCAGTCCTGACTGTACCCCTGCTGGGTACGGGCACCTTATCATTGTGAAATGGTTACCACTAGCCCACCACGCTGGCCTAGTGCGTGTTGACAGATTTCACACAATTACAAACATTAAGAACTCAGACATTGTTCCTCATGATGTTTTCCTTTATAAGTTGAAGTTATTAACAATACACACATAACAAAGACATGTGCATGCCAAGATCAGCCAGACAGTCTCCCAATTCGGTATGTAAAGTTTTTTTTTTGTATTTATTTTATATTTTTTACTGATAGTAAACTTTATTTTATGAAACTAATTTGAATATTTTGGCTTTCTATGCGGTAGTTTAATTCTAATACATTTTCAAACTTTTTATAGTTATGACGTCATAACATTGGCTGAATATGTAAAATATGTACTTTTTTAGGCACTGAAAGAATCCTTATACAGCCAAGGACATGACGTCATTAGAGGTTAATTGAAAGTCAAATTTATTTTATGTATTTTATTAAAATAAACCCCGTCTCATAGTTTAAAGAGTTTTAAACGGAAAAATCATGTACAGGAATGTAAAAAAAAATATTTAAGTATTCTATCAGTTATCTGACTCCCATAGTACAAGCTCTGCTTAGTTTGGGGTCAGATGGCGCTGTGTGTAATGTCCTGCTATATTTATATATTTATATTTATTATTATTTATAATATTTCAAAATGGTTTTGGAATCGGCAAAGTATTTTTTTTCTTTACATACCGAATTAGGTTGCCGAAACTTTAAGTAGGCTTCAAAAACTGTAATGAGCAGTTTTATTATGTCAATTTTTTTCTATGTCACTGTGTGTAGTATTTGTCTGTTTAGATTTACTCATAATAATATATCTAGATTGTTTTAAAATGAATCAATGTATCTTAGTGATAGTAGAAACTAGCTACTTTATTATACAAGGGAATCAATAAATAAATAAATAAATAAATAATAAATATCACAGGACATTACACACAGCGCCATCTGACTCCAAACTAAGCAGAGCTTGTGCTGTGGAAGACAGATAACTGATAGAATACTTAAATACTTTTTTTTTTTTGTAAATACATACTTATAATACATACAGTACACCCAGACACAGAACAAACATCGATGTTAGTCACACAAATGTTAGTCCTGAGTGGGAATCGAACTCACGCCCTTCAGCTCTCGAAGCTTAATACTGTGCTTAATTCACTTTAAGGAGTTTGGTTGCAATATTGTCTTCACCAGATCACTTTTTTTTTTAAATGGTTGACAGGCTAGGTGTTTGACCACAGCTCACCTGATGTTAAGTGAAGGTGTGGTCGAAGATGGTAAAGCACACCTAGCCTGGAATGGAACTGGCTCTCAAGTGAGGCTGCCGGAACACACCGTTAGGTGCTTGGCGGCAGATTTTCAACTTGAGAGTGGTAGCTAGCCAGCCGAGTACTAGAAAGTACCCTACCACCATGCTATGGTTTGCACACCCTTCGGCATGCAAATCTACCGCGCTAACCACTGAGCTATCATCGCTACTAAACATCATAATCCTTGTAAGAACTGCTGATGAACTTGTTGCCTTTGCATGAGATTGCAACAACGAAGATTGGCCAGAGTGGAGTATCTTAGGAGAGACTTCTGTTCAACAATAGACTATGGAAGTGGCTGATGATGATGAACAATGTTTGTATATCTTCCAGAGAGCACATCCACATGAATGCTACACAATGGGAGACACTCACAGAGTTTGTGAAGTGGCTGGGCCGTGAAGGCAAGTGCACCGTAGATGAAACGGAGAAGGGTTGGTTTGTAACATACATAGACAGAGACCCTGCTGCTGTCGCGGCTATGGAGGCCAAAGCCAAGAAGGACAAAATGGATAAGGATGATCAGGTAAGAATAAGTTCACATAACCTCGAACATCCTGCAGTCTGTACGCTTAGATCTTTTAAACTACGCAACAGATTTTAATGCAGTAGCCATCAATAAACAGAGTGATTCACGAGGAAGGTTTATATGTATAATACATGCGGACAGCCCCGTTGGCTCATTGGTAGTATATCTGCTTTGAGAGCTGTAGGGTGTGGTTCGATTCTCACTCAGGGCAAACATTTTGTGAATAAACAAATGTTTCTTCTGTGTCTGGGTGTTCTGTATGTATTATAATTATGTATTTACAAAAAAAAGTATTTATCTGACTTCCATCACACAAGCTCTGCTTAGTTTGGGGCCAGATGGCGCTGTGTGTATAGTCCTACGATATTTATTTATTTATGCAGATGCACTACATTAGTAACCAAATTGCACCTGTGCGAAGCCGGGGCCGGTCGCTAGTCTCTACATGGTATAAAACAAAGTCCCGCCGTCTGTACGCTTAGATCTTTTTTTTTTTTTTTTTTTATAGTCGACAGGCTAGTTGTTTGACCACAGCTCACCTGATGTTAAGTGACGGTGTGGTCGAAGATGGTAAAGCACACCAAGCCTGGAATGGAACTGGCTCTCAAGTGAGGCTACCGGAACACACCGTCAGATGCTTGGCGGCAGATTTTCAACTTGAGGGTGGTAGCTAGCCAGCCGAGTACTAGAAAGTACCCTACCACCATGCTATGGTTTCCTTCACCGGCAGCTCAAGCTCATTGTTGGGGTTTGATCCCACGCCCTTCGGCATGCGAACCTACCGCGCTAACCATTGAGCTGTCATCGCTACGAAACTTTTACTTTTAAACTACGCAACGGATTTTAATGCGGTTTCCATCAATAGACAGAGCGATTCAAGAGGAAGGTTTATATGTATAATACCACATTAGTATCTACATTGTATCCATTGCTACCGAAACTGTATAATAGTTGTTTCTAACTAGTAATTTGATAATATTTTAGTACATGTGGGCATTTCCCCTCAGGAAAGGATGTTGGACTTCATTCAGAAGCAAGTAGAGCGAGGCAAGAAAGAGAGCTCCTCACAGGAACAAGAGAAAGAATACACAGAGTTTAAACGAGATAGTAGTCAAGAGAGGGTCACCCTCAGTCTTAATGTCAAGAGAAAAGCAGAAGGTATGAGAATTTTATATGTATTTTTTTATCATAGCTGACAGATGTTTGACCACAACTTTTAAATGAAAGTGTAGTCAAAGATGGTGTTGAATGTGCGATGGCCTCGGGTCGTGACTAATTAAGAAAGTTGGTGGTAGATTTCCTTAGCAGGAGGTCGTCTAGGTAGGTACCACCGCAGTACCAGTTATTCTGCCGCTAAGCAGTAGTGTGTAAACATTACTGTGTTCCGGTTTTTGTCCTTTTTAGGGTCCTGTACCCAAAGGGTAAAACAAAACACTATTACTAAGACGTGGAGTCTCGTTCGTCCTGTCACCATAAACCTTGATAGTTACTTAGTGGTAGATCTCCATAGCAGGAGGTCGTCTAGGTAGGTACCACCGCAGTACCAGATATTCTGCCGCCAAGCAGTAGTGTGCAAACATTACTGTGTTCCGGTTTGAAGGGTACTGCAGCTAGCGAAATTACTGGGCTGTTGAGACTAACCATCTAGTCTCAAAGTAGTGAGTGCCAAAGCAGCGATGCCCCGGACGTTGTTTTGCTACTCATGAGTTCTGTGTATCGCTGCGATGGTCATGGACAGGCGTTATCTCTTAACATCCGGAGAGCGCCTCGATCGTCTCATTACTTTTACATTAAAAAAAAAAAAAAGAAAAAAAAAGAAAACACTTCTAAGGTATTTATTTTTAAGGAATACAAATGAGCTTATCGACCGAGGGATTTTAAAGGATATATGTGCGCAGTACACTACAGGCACCCGCTCGCTCCTCTCGGCCGACAAGAAGAACGGTCGGGAGCCGGGCGGCCGCGGCACATCCGCAGCCTACCTGTAAAGATAAAAGATAAAAATATTTATTTGTCATAACATGAGTAGTATGTATGATGTCCGTAACTTAGTTTAATGATCATCATCAGGCCCGCTGTAAGCGGGCGTGCAAGGCGTGCACCGCACGCGGGCGGCATGTCCTAGGGGGCGGCAAATCGAGCGACTATCACGTAATATTAAAAAAAAAAAAAAAAAAACCCGACTGGCGCGTGGCGCAATCTTTACGTTAACATCGCCATCTATTGGCAACCGTTAAGACTAAGATGTAATGCTTACCGTCGTCTCTTGGTGGCGCCCCAAAATCGATAGAAGTACCCATTCATAGAGATAGTGTCACTCTATGAACTCTATGAAAGACAAGACTGGTAAAGTTAAGGGAATCCCCTGAAAACTTATTTCTCCGTTGGGCGTTGGTAGGTTTAGGTTAGTAAGGTACTAGTACGTAATTCGCATGCTGGATAAACAGTCACGATCGCACATTAAATTGCAATTAAGTTGTTAATAGTTCTTCTGAAGTGTGTTTAGGAATAATTCATGTTAATTAAACTTTTTAAGTGTAAGTATAATAAAAAGTATCACCTGTCAGCGCAAAACAGACGTGCAAAGGAATTGTCATTATGGTGAGTACTTTTTTAACAATTACTATTACTAACAAGATATGTGCGCAAATACTTTGCCGCAAAGTACATAATTATTTTAATAATATTCGTCGGTCAAATCACGAAGGGGCGTAACTCTGTATTTTATATTTTACAATAGAGTGAATAGAGAAAAATATATGGATGAAAATATAATGATGATGCTATAGTGACTACCCATTTATTATTATTTTAAGTACCTACTATGAAAAAAAAAATATTACATACAATTAACTTGTTCTTTTCGCATTTTTTTGCTCAATATTAAATAGATGATAGTACGAAACCCATCGTGCGCGAGTCCGACTCGCATTTGGCTGGGTTTTTTTGTCTAATATTATTGCAACAAAAAACTTAAATTAAAAATATATACTTAATATATGTATAAATTTCAGGAAGCGCAGAAAAGGAAAAAACTTTCAGGAGCGCAATTTAGACAGCAAAAACGAGAAAAAGAGGAACAGAAAGAAAAATTGGCGGGTTCTATAATTAAATTTTTAAGCAAACCAGAAAATAAGGAAACGGAATGTCAAGAAAATGTTAACGTAGCTTTAACAAGAACAGATTTAAATCAAGAAGCTATGGACGTATCTGAACAAAAAGATGTATGTTCTTCAGAAGGAGAGTCCAGTAAAACAAGAAAAAGACCTACTGAAGAACCTGTAAGCAGTTTATCGTCATCATCAGTAATATGTAGCAATTTAGATTGTGGTGATGATCCCGGTTTGTGGCCTGCCAGTATGACTAATGATCTTGTTAATATTTTGGTTAGTCGTGGTTCCATACAGGTGTCAAACTGTAACTTTCCTATAAATGACGATGGAAGAAAATTTTCAGACAATTATTATTATAGAAATCTTCCCAATGGAGAAAAAATTAAAAGAGAATGGCTTGTTTACTCCACTTCAAAAGATTCAGTCTATTGTTTTTGTTGTAAAATATTTGGTAAATCTGTGAGTAATTTGTCTGCTTTGAACGGTTTTTCTGATTGGCAGCATTTATCATTAACCTTGAAAAGACATGAAACAAGCGCTTACCATAGTGAAAATGTGAAATCGTGGGTACAGTTGAATAATATGTTAAAAAATAAGACTACTGTAAATCAAATGCAACTGCGACTATTAGAATCGGAAAAAAAGCAATGGTGTGATGTACTAGAAAGAATCATAGCTGTTATCAAGTTTTTATCTAGTCAGTGTCTGGCATTCCGGGGGTCGTCAAAAATATTATATGAACATGATAATGGTAATTTTCTAAAAGCAATCGAAATGATAGCATCCTTTGATACAGTCATGCGGGAACATATTCACAGAATTCAATCCTCAAAATCAGATTCAAGTCGTGTGACTCATTATTTAGGAGATCAAATTCAAAATGAAATAATTGACATGCTCGGTACAACTATAAAAAAATATATATTGAACAAAGTGAGAGAATCGAAATATTTCTCCATAATATTGGATTGCACACCAGATGTAAGTCACACAGAACAAATTACAGTTGTACTCAGGCATGTTCTTTTAAATAACAAATCCAAAAATGTTGAGATATGTGAAAATTTTGTTGGTTTCTGTCCGATCACCAGCTCTACAGGTGAAGGTCTATTAAATTTTGTTTTAGATTTATTTTCACAATTAAATCTCAACATTCAAAACTTACGCGGTCAAGGCTATGATAACGGTTCTAATATGCGTGGAAAACACAATGGACTACAAAAAAAAATTTTAGACATCAATAACCGCGCATTTTACGTTCCGTGCTCGGCTCATAGTCTTAATTTGGTAGTGAACGATGCAGCAAATATTACGCACGAAACTGTAAATTTCTTTAATATAATTCAAGAAATTTACGTTTTCTTTTCATCATCCACAAAAAGGTGGTCTATAATTTGTAAACATTTGCCAGATTTAAAATTAAAAGCTTTAAGTGCCACGCGATGGTCTAGCAGAATCGATGCAGTTAAGCCATTACGATATCACCTCGAAAAAATATTTGACGCTTTGCTGGAAATATCTGTTAATTCGTCGGAATGGGATTGTACTACATCTCACAAAGCTCATTCGCTTGCTTTGAATATTCAAAATTTTAGATTTATTTGCTCGGTAGTAATTTGGTTCGATATTTTGAACGAAATTAACGCTTTGAGCAAAATGATGCAGAGCCCCACGATGAATACTCAAATCTGCATAAATTTAATAAATAAATTGATCGAAAAGTTTACAGAATATCGCACGGATGAACACTTTGAAATTGTGATAGCAGAAGCGACCAAAGTGGCTCACGAAGTCAATGTTGAAACAAATTTCCCACCAATAAATACCGTTCGTCCAAGAAAAAAACCAACTCAATTTCAATATGAACACCATGATGAAGTTTTAGTAGACCCCAAAATCAAATATAGAGTAGAGTTTTATTTTAGAATTTTAGATCAGACTATAACTTCTTTAAAGGATAGATTCGAAGAGTTACAAACATTTACCGACGTATTTGGCTTTTTTAGCGATAATTTATTTAATTACTCTAATGATGACTTAATGAAACATTGTAAAGATTTAAATCTGAAGCTTAAAGATGATTCAAGTAATGATTCAGACATTGACGGTATTGATTTGTTTAATGAAATCATTGCATTAAAGTTGCATTTTTCAGCAAACCAGTCTAAGGATCCACGAACCATATTACAATATATTTTTACCAATGACTTAATTTCAACATTTCCGAACATAGCAATAGCGCTAAGAATATTACTTACACTGCCGGTTTCAGTTGCATCTGGTGAAAGATCATTTTCAAAATTAAAAATTATTAAAAACTATTTAAGGTCAACAATGCTCCAGCAGAGACTAAGTAATTTAGCTATAGTTTCAATTGAACATGAAATTTTAGACAGCTTGGATACAAGAAAGTTGATTGAAGATTTCGCAAATATAAAGGCAAGAAGAGTTAAGTTTTTGTAATGATTGTATGGCTTAGTTTTACACTTCAGTAAACAAATATAATTAATGTACCTACTTAAAATAAATATTTTATTATCATTACGAATTTTTCTTTTACTTTCCATGACGAAAAAGCCTTTTTTTGACAAAACTCAGCATAATATATAGTCGTAGGGCGGCATAATCGGTTTTGCACGCGGGCGAACAAACAGCTAGCGGCGGGCCTGATCATCATGTTATACCTGAAAAGGTGTACAAATAATTGATGGCAACAAAATAATTAATCTAATAATATGGATTGAAATGTATACAATGTCAAGGAAAAATAATAATTGAAATATAAAAAATAAATGATAAATAATATTAGAATGTCAATGAAATAACAATGTCAATTAAATTAATAAAATGTCAAGATAAAAATTAAAAAAATTACATACGTGGTTAGAATTTGTCAATTAAATATTTATTAATTTTATAATAAGATTTTTGGACTAACAGTTTTTTTAGTTTTATCTTGAATGGAACAGTTTTCAGGTCTCTTATAACGTAACTTAAAACTTATCTTATTCTACCTACCTACACTAATAATGACCGCGTCGCTAACAGATGGTAAACACACTTTGGAATGGGATGGCCTTTTTCCTGTTAACAGCCTACAAAATATTTTCATTATGAGTTGAAATCTCACTAATATTATAAATATAAAAGTTTGGATGGATGTTTGTTACTCAAAAACTACCGAACGGATTTGGATGAAATTTGATATGGAGGTAGCTTAGAACCTGGATTAGAACATAGGCAACTTTTTATCCCGAAAACATGTAGCGGGTAACACCGCGGGGCGCAGCTGGTATTACTATAATATAAACTTATTACAGTATATTAATAAACATTATCAGATGCAAAATATGTATTTTCAAGTTCTTTGTTAATAGGTCAAATTTCGTCTTTTAATGCTGAAATTTATTAGTTTTTGAAATGTGACGTCATGAAATTTAGTACCAGTCCCACCCCTTGTCACATATGTCACATTTCATCGACCCCTCCCCCTCCCCCTTAACGTGTGACATAATTTATGGATGGCTAAAATGAAAGTTGATAATATTAATGTAATGTACAATTATACAATTATATTTGTAGCGATGATAGCTCAGTGGTTAGCGCGGTAGGTTCGCATGCCGAAGGGCGTGGGTTCAAACTCCAACAATGAGCTTGAGCTGCCGGTGAAGGAAAACATCGTGAGGAAACCATAGCATGGTGGTAGGGTACTTTCTAGTACTCGGCTGGCTAGCTACC
Source organism: Biston betularia (assembly GCA_905404145.2). Classification (NCBI taxonomy): domain Eukaryota; kingdom Metazoa; phylum Arthropoda; class Insecta; order Lepidoptera; family Geometridae; genus Biston; species Biston betularia. Next base: position 5,086,651 of record FR989890.1, read on the forward strand.
ACCCTCAAGTTGAAAATCTGCCGCCAAGCATCTAACAGTGTGTTCCGGCAGCCTCACTTGAGAGCCAGTTCCATTCCAGGCTAGATGTGTTTTACCATCTTCGACCACACCTTCACTTAACATCAGGTGAGCTATGGTCAAACAACTAGCCTGTCAACCATTAAAAAAAAGAAAAAAAAAAAATACCCCTTTGGCTTATTATATTTAAAACTAAGAGTTTATTGAATTACTAGTAAGTAATTATAATATGTTTGTTTTTATGGACATTTAATTATATTGACATAATTATTTTATATATGACATAATTATAACTTCATTGGCATTTTCATTTTCATTATTTGACATGTTATTAAATGAAATTATTAAAATTAGTTATGATTTTGATATTTTTAAAAATAGATGCAAAAATGACGTGTAACTTTGGTGTTATTAATATAAGATTTGTATTTGTATTTGTATAACCTAAACTTATAACCCTGTATAGACTCCTAAAATCAAGTTTCTCTGTAAGTAGTTGAGTTATAGAGATTAACATAATTTTCTTATTATAATTTTAGAGAAAAAACAAGAACCACTTTCCGTCTCCGTTCTTAAACTGTCCAAGAACAAAGAAGAATCTTCTAGCAAGAAGCAGAAGATGGAGAGAATAGAAGAAAAGAACAAAACTTCCGCTCTCGATGAAATCATGAAAATGCAAGAGAATGCCAAGGAAAAAGCTAATAGGTAAAATTTATATATCTGTTTCATCTCAGTCTTGTATTTGACTGTGACTTTGACTCGACTTATCTGACTTGACACTATCAAAAATCTTTAAAAAAAAATCACTTGTTGAATTATCATAGATAGAATGCATACTGCCAAAAACGTAAAAATAACGAAAGAACCGGCCAAGTGCGAGTAGGACTCGCGCACGAAGGTTTCCGTACAACTATAAAAACGGCAAAAAAAAATTAACATTTTTTTTTTGTATTTGTTGTATAGCGGCCACAGAAATATACATCATCTGTTAAAATTTCAACTGTCTAACAATCTTTTTTTTTTATGTGAAAAGTAATTAGACGAACGGGACTTTTTTTTTTGTAATAAGTAATGAGACGAACGAGACGCTCTTCTGATGGTAAGAGATAACGCCTGCCCATGATCATCGCAGCGATAAACAGAACTTTAAGTAACAAAACAAAGTCCAGGGCATCACTGCTTTGGCGCTCATTACTTTGAGACTTTTGATAGAGTTAGTCTCAACAGCCCAGTAATTTCACTAGCTACAGCACCCTTCAAACCGGAACACAGTAATGTTTACACACTACTGCTTAGCGGCAGAATAACTGGTACTGCGGTGGTACCTACCTAGACGACCTCCTGCTATGGAGATCTACCACTAAGTAACTATCAAGGTTTATGGTGACAGGACGAACGAGACTCCACGTCTTAGTAATAGTGTTTTGTTTTACCCTTTGGGTACGGGACCCTAAAAAGGACAAAAAAAAAAGTGTCCTTTTTAGGGTCCCGGACAACAAAGGACAGATTTTAAAACCATTAACACTGTGTTTTTATTATTTTTCACTAATTAATCTGCAATCGGCTATTAGCCATAATCAGATCTTCTCTGCAATAATTTAGGGTGGGTGCAGTTCCATTAAACAGCACCGTTTATGTTATAATGTGATCTAATGATTATAATTTTAATAATTATTATTTTAATACCTTTTCAGAAAAGATTACTGGCTAACGGAAGGAATTATTGTGAAAATAATTACGAAATCATTAGGAGACAAATTCTACAAAAGGAAAGCGGTCATAGAAAAAGTCTTTGATAAATATGCAGCTCAAGTTAAACTAGTCGACGAGAATCTCAAGTTAAAACTTGATCAGGTATGATTTCTTTTACCTCACCACTAACTATTACGGTATGTAAAGAAAAAAATACTTTACTGATTCCAAAACCATTTCGAAATAGTACAGTACTGTACAGTATTTTTACGTTTAAAACTTTGTAAACTATGAGACGGGGTTTATTTTAATAGAAAACATAAAATAAACTTGACTTTCAATTTACCTCTAATGATGTCACGCCGTCGGCTGTATAAGGATTCTTTGAGTGCCTAAAAAACAATGGCAAACCTCAACAAAATCTGTCAATGTCAAGTCAACGGTTGCCGTTATACTTGTAACCTCCATACTTATCTACGTCGAGTTGTTTCTTTTTTACATGGCTAATGCATGTTTTACATATTTAGCCGACCTCATGACGTCATAACTATAAAAAGTTTGAAAACGTATTAAAAATAAACTACTGCATAGAAAGCCAAAATATTCAGATTATTTTCTTAGAATAAAGTTTACTTATAAAATAAATAAAAAATAAAAACTTTTCATACTGAATTGTGATTTACCGCAAATAAAGACCAAAATAAATGTCAGTAGGTGTGACTTCACTGTAAAATTATGCTCCGTTTGTCCATAAATGGCAAAAAATATTTGTATGGAAATAGAACCACCTTAATGAATATTTGACATGTGACAGCCCTGTTGGCTCATTGGTAGCATGTCTGCTTCAAGAGCTGTGGGGCGTGGGTTCGATTCCCACCCAGGACAAGCATTTTGTGATATAAAAACCAAATGTTTGTTCTGTGTCTGGGTGTACTGTATGTATTATAAGTATGTATTTACAAAAAAAAAAAATTAAGTATTCTATCAGTGATCTGACTCCCATAGTACAAGCTTTGCTTAGTTTGGGGTCAGATGGCGCTGTGTGTAATGTCCTGCGATATTTATTTATTTTAAATTTATCCTAGAATCATCTGGAAACCGTTATCCCGTCGCCGGGGCGAGCGGTGCGGTTCGTTAACGGCGCCTACAGGGGAAGCCCCGGAGTGTTGAAGCACGTCGACACCGATAACTACTGCGCTGTAGTCGAGGTAACAACCTTTCTCTACAGTTCTGTATTGTTGTGTTCTGTTTTGTAGTGGCGACAGCTCAGCGGTTAGCGCGGTCGGTTCGCATGCCGATGGGCGTGGGTTCAAACCCCAACAATGAGCTTGAGCTGCCGGTGAAGGAAAACATCGTGAGGAAACCATAGCATGGTGGTAGCGTACTCTCTAGTACTCGGCTGGCTAGCTACCACACGAGAGTTGAAAATCTGCCGCCAAGCATCTAACGGTGTGTTCCGGCAGCCTCACTTGAGAGCCAGTTCCATTCCAGGCTAGGGGTGCTTTACCAACTTTGACCTCTTCACTTAACATCAGATGAGCTGTGATCAAACACCTAGCCTGTAAAACAAAAAAAAATATTATCGCAATGTGCTTGAACTGCTGGCGCAGGAAAATAATAATTTTTACAAATCTACACTAATATTATAGAGAGGAAAGATTTGTATTTTTTGTATGTTTGTAACGAATTAACTCAAAAAGTACTGGACCGATTTCAAAAATTCTTTCACCGTTGGGTAGCTACCCTATCCCCGGGTGACATAGGCTACTTTTTATCCCTGTATTCCCACGGGAACGGGAACTACGCGGGTGAAACCGCGAGGCGTCCACCAGCTTACATACAACAGCATAATTTTGTATGTGCATATAATATAATTTTTATTTTATTTTTTTATTATATACTTCAGATCGGGATACCAGAATATTAGTGATTCTGGTATATCATCCAAAAACAGTTTAATTCGTATATCGTCACTCGGTTTATATAAACTAAACTCATGATAGTATCGAATGCGGTGAACGAAACGAGCGCGCGTTTTAACACTATACAACGCCATCTATTTTTATTATCGAGAACTAACATTTCATACCAGAAAGTTATGGACCTTTTTTTTTCCTTTGGTTTTGGCGTCGCCTTATGAGAATTTGCCAGTGTCGAGTGTTTTATATTTTCAAGTTTCAAAAGTTAAATAAGTTGCCTCGTAGCAAGAGTTATAGTCAAAGTCCAGTCTTGGTCAATTACAGTTCGTGTCAGTCAAGTCCAGTCATGTTTTAGTAAAGTAGTGACGACTTTAAAACACGAAAAGTCATGTTTCACCACATCATATCATTTTCCCACACTCGCGCTTGTGATTCGGATGACTTCACCCGGGGATAGTGTAGCTTCCCAACGATGAAAGAATTTTTGTCGTACGCTTAGATATTTTAAACTACGCAACGGATTTTAATGCGGTCTCCATCAATAGACAGAGTGATTCAAGAGGAAGGTTTACATGTATAATGCACCACATTAGTATCTACATTGCACCCGTACGAAGCCGGGGCGGGTCGCTAGTCTCTACATGGTATAAAACAAAGTCGCTTCCCGCCGTCTGTACGCTTAGATCTTTTAAACTACGCAACGGATTTTAATGCGGTTTCCATCAATAGACAGAGTAATTCAAGAGGCAGGTTTATATGTAATGTAGATACTAATATGGTGCGTTACACCATATTAGTATCTACATTGCACCCCTGCGATGCCGGGGCGGGTCGCTAGTCTCTATTATGGTATAAAACAAAGTCGCTTCCCGCCGTCTGTACGCTTAGATCTTTTAAATTACGCAACGGATTTTAATGCGGTTTCCATCAATAGACAGAGCGATTCAAGAGGAAGGTTTACATGTATAATGCACCACATTAGTATCTACATTGCACTCGTGCGAAGCCGGGGCGGGTTTCTAGTCTCCACATGGCATAAAAAAAAGTTGTAAAGAACTCTCAGGTTTCCTCACGATGTTTATCTTCGTCGTTTGAAGTCAGCGGCAATACTCACATAAACTAGAGAAAGCAGAGTTGCGTGCCGTGGGATTCGAGCCCAGAACATACAGATTGAAAGCCAGAACGGGCTCCGAAAATTCAAGCTGATTTGCATTGTTTGTTGCAGGTCTCGGGGGGCGTTTTGACCGGGAGGCTAGTGAAAGGCGTACAGTACGAGGACATCAGCAAGTTGGCCTCGTGACGAATTGAGGAAAACTAGATTTAATTATAATTATTTATATGTATTAGATGTAAATTTATTAATAAATATTTTTGTAGTACAAAACAGTTTTTATTATTTGTGTTTTCCGTTTTTGAAGTGAAACCTTTGGCCTTTGGACTTTTTTTGTAGAAAACTTACGTATTCACTTCTGTCGGTAGTAGCCATGTCTTTTTTTTTTTAATGTGAAAAAGTAATGAGACGAACGAGACGCTCTCCTGATGGTAAGAGATAACGCCTGTCCATGACCATTGCAGCGATACACAGAACTTTGAGTAATAAAACAAAGTCCAGGGCATCACTGCTTTGGCGCTCATTACTTTGAGACTTTCGATGGTTAGTTTCAAAAGCCCAGTAATTTCGCTAGCTGCAGTACCCTTCAAACCGGAACACAGTAATGTTTACACTTGTTTGCTTGGCGGCAGAATATTTTCTATTTTTAAACAGACATAAAAGGAGGAGGTTCTCAATTCGACTGTATGTATGTTACGCGATCATACTCCATGCAAGATTGAAATTGACTTGATATAAAATAACTATTTTTACTTGATTGAAGGGTTTCTTTTTAATATTTTTTTTTTATACAAAAAAGAAACAAATTTCGTACGTAATCTTTTTTTTATTACTGATGTTAAGCGAAGATGCGGGCTACGGTGGAGCACGCTCGCCTAGAAGGAACCGATTCACTCGCGACTTGAAGGTACCCAGACTATCTATCCGGGAACACCTACTCGGGCAGTTAATTCCATTGTTTTCGGTTCGTAATGAAGGTAGATTCGAAACGTTTCTTGGGTCTCCTGGCTGTCCGATAGTAGAATAAGGGGGTGTGGTAGGGATTGATCATGTTGTGTTGAATTGTAGGAAAAAAAAATTGTTTTTTTGTTTATCGGTTTATGAAACGGACTTCACTGATGTATTATGGTAAGTTGCCCGTATGTAGATAGTGTTTGTTTTTCAAACAGCCAACATTGGTAGTATGTCTACTTCGAGAGCTGAAAGAGCGTGGGTTCGATTTCCACACAGGACTAACATAGACGTTTGTTGTCTGGGTGTAGGTACTGTATTATAAGTATGTAAAAAAAAAGTATTTAAGTATTCTATCAGCTGTCTGGTTCCCATAGTACTAGCTTTGCTTAGTTTGGGCCTAGATGGCGCTGTGTTATATGTCTTTCAATATTTATTTATTTTATTTAAAAGATAATTGAATAATACTCAGTAGGTAGCGTAGTTTTTGTAGCGATGATAGCCCAGTGGGTAGCGCGGTCGGTTCGCATGCCGAAGGGCGTGGGTTCAAACCCCAACAATGAGCTTGAGCTGCCGGTGAAGGAAAACATCGTGAGGAAACCATAGCATGGTGGTAGCATACTCTCTAGAACTCGGCTGGCTAGCTACCACACGAGAGTTGAAAATCTGCCACCAAGCATCTAACGGTGTTCCGGCAGCCTAGGTGTGCTTTACCATCTTCGACTACACCTTCACTTAACATCAGGTGAGCTGTGGTCAAACACCTAGCCTGTCAACCAATAAAAAAAAAAAGGTATTCTAGAAACACGCTTGGCCGATTTAGCTGAAACATAGGTTCCTCACGATGTTTTTCTTTTACCGTTTAAAGTAATCGCCTGTATGGGACATAACTAAGAACAGACTGAGGTGTGTGCTGTGGGATTCGAACCTAGGACCTCCATATTAGAAACCAGACGGTCTTCCGGCTAGACTGCCGAAACTTACAATTAAAATAAAACTGCAAAATAGGAAGCTTTTCTTTTATATTTTATACTATCAAAACATAATAACATCCATTGTAATATAACGTAGGCACAATATGAAGGCTGCCACTACGGTGATTCAAAATTCTTCAAAAAATGTTGTACAGGATATATTTTGTCATAAAATATGGACTTACGTTATCATGCAAGTACAGGGCGAGATCTGGCAAAATTACTATAGTTCGTTTTTTTTTTTAAATTAATTTGCCCCATCGGGCAGGCTAAGCCTCTATAGTTAACGTTAACAAGGCCAATTTTGAAAGTTTTTTTTTCGTCGTAGAAAAATGATTCAATGTCGCTTCGCTTCTTTCACTAGTTTACTATGGCATGACCGGACTAGTCCTTGATTTACTTCATGTGACTTTTATATTTGTATCATCAAATACTTGACAATGGCAAATGTACAAAATGCTATGCCAAAAACAAAAAAAAAACGATCAAGTTCGAAAAAACACGCTACTGTATTGCTAGTACATAAAAAGGGATATCTATTATGCACGGTTTATGATAAATTACCGATTTTATCTTAATCGAAAGCGTTATTAGCTTAAATCTATAGATTTATGTGAAAATTTGCCAAATCTCGCTCCAATTTTTGCAGTTACTGTAGCACCTAATTATTTATTAATATTACACATAAATATTTTCAATATTTTACTAAATTGTAAAGGCATACTTGGTTCATTTCAATAATTACATTTAAGGCACATTACTGTAAACATGTATTTTATCTTAATCTAGATTGTCAAACACTGAATAAATGTAATATAACTACATGAAGAGGAAATATGTCTGTTCCAGTTCGACAAATTGGAAAACATTGTGAATTACGATTATTAAAAAAAAAAGAATTTGTATCAAAAACTTTTTTGGCTGTTTAGTTTTTTTTATATGCCGGCGTCAAATAAAAAGAAATGTTCAAAATTTTTGGCGGGGAATAAGTGTTGCCATGCAAAATAAGTACATTTATTTCTATTTAATAATTAATTTAACCGCTAATTAAATTTGTTAAATCGCAACAAATGCATTGTTAAATAAACATTATAAAATACTACATTTCAACAAGATATAAAAAAATATCATGCACTTTAATCGATCTATAAAGAAAAAAAAACATAATAAATTTCAAGTCACTGCATTATATAGGCAAAATAATTTATGAGAATTCAAAAAAAAAATCTAAATAACAACGGACAAATATGAAACAGAAATAGTTGCCTAATTCTAAAGAAAAAATAATAAAAGCTGTTTTAAAAAAATTAAAACAATTGTGCATCAGGCATATTATGATTATTTATACAAGACATAAAAAAAAAGACTCAAGAACGCTAAAGTTGCTCTATTGAAAAATCCTCATATCTTATTTAATTCAAGTTTTTTTTTTTAATTAATGAAGCAATATTTCTAGGTTAATATATAACTAAATTTGTCATTGAAAAAGTACCTACAGTCTGTACAAGGCATGTTTAGATTTTGTTCAAACCTTGAGACTTGCGAAGTTATTTTAGATTTCAAATCATTTCAAAAACCGACTTATAATTAATAAGCGCCCATGCTGGCTGAAAAACTATTATCTTAATAATTATATTGACGTTTTAATGTCAAAAATGACATGAATTGAAATATGACTTGTAATTTTGGTGGGTGATTTGATTTCCATACAAATAATCTTTTGCCATTTATGGGCAAATGGAGCATAATTTTACAGTGAAATCACAACTACTGGCATTTATTTTGGTCTTTATTTGCGGTAAATCACAATTGCTTGAATAAAACAGTAGCAAGATTCTTAGCATAAAATGAAATTTATGAATGATTTATGAATTTTTGATTTTTTTATTAAAACAGTAGATTGTGCTAATAATCTACTGTTTTATTCAAGCAATTGTGATTTACCGCAAATAAAGGTCAAACTTAATGCCAGTAGCTGTGATTTCACTGTAAAAATAATAAAAAAAGTATTTTATTATAACGAAACTTTTAAAACAAATAGTTGTTAAAATAATCCCGTAAATCGGTTTAAATATGTCAAAATAATGTAAACATTTTTTTATTTCTTTGGACATGGCACATTCGTGTATTGTGCCAATACATTATTTTTTTAGCAGTACTAAAAATTAATGTCAATATATTTATTAAGATGTACTTTAAAAAACAGGGCTGGATTGAGAGACCTACTAATTAAATTCGGTTAAAAATATAATTGTATATAGCTGTTAAATCTCAGAATACTTTGAACAAAAACAATTTATGAACGTGGTCAATATTAGAACTACGCGAGTTATATAACTTTCTCTAATGTCAAAGAGAGACGATTGCATTTGTTGTCCTTCATCCTAATGTCATCCGCGTCCACAGAACCTTGCTTGAGCTGTAGTGTTGCCAGCTAATGTCATTTTTTGATTAGTTTCTCTTCTTCAGGGTTGCGCAGCATTTTCTCGGGAGCTCTGAACGTAGAGTTGGTGTACGGACTGGCAGAAGCAGGAAGCAACTGTAAAAAAGAGAAAAATTAGCATTATGTTGTTTTTTGCGAGTGAAAATAATTACTGTGCATTGGGACAGTTTATAACAAGATAAATTTAAATTAAAAAACCCCCGATATGTATATAGTATTCTACTAGTTAAGCCCTTTTATTTGATACCCATATTGAGTGAGTTTTGAAAAAATATATAATCCGCCATTTTGTGACGGCGGCCATCTTGGATTTGAAATGTATCATAAATGTGTATAGTATTCTACTAGTTAAGCCCTTTCATTTGCTACCCATATTGAGACAGCTGTGAAAAAATATGTGAACCGCCATTTTGTGGCGGCGGCCATCTTGGACCGATTTTCATCAAACATAGCTGAGAACACTCCTGACTAATACAACTTTTAAATAAATCAAAATCGGTTCATCCGTTCGGGAGCTACGATGTCACAGGCAAACACACAGACACGTCAAACTTATAACACACCGTCGTTTTTGCGTTGGGGGTTAAAAATAGGGCAGATTCGGACATAAACGAAGGTAACATTAATATTAACATACAAACCGAGTAAAATTTCTTTAATATCTAGCTTTAGATTCCTCCAAATTCTGGCAGCGTGTAAAAAAAAATATTCCTTTAATTTTGTCAACAAAGTATGTTATATTTTTTGTATTTTCTCCCTTGATTTTGGCGTCGCATTTTGAGCATTTTCCAGTGTCCAATATTTTATATTTTCTAGTTTCATAAGTTAAATGAGTTGCCTTGCTATAGTTATAGTCGAAGTCCAGTCTTGGTCAAGTACTACAGTACTAAGTACAGTCCGTGTCAGTTAATGTTCAGTCATGCTTTAGTAAAGTAGTGGCGACTTTACTATAAAGCTTCGATGGAGTTTTGGAAGCAACACGAAAAGTCATGTTTCACCACATTATATCATTTTCCCACACTCGCGCTTCTGATTTGGCATTTTATGGATAAAACCACCATTTTTATACATAAACAGTCGAAAAAACACTAGTTTTGGGAAAAAAATACAATGGGGCGAAACGACTCTTTCCGCGTTCCCGCCAAAACTCACTGAGGGCTCTGAATGGGATTGAAAAATAACTAATTTTCAATTGATAGACGCCTCTTAAACCTTGTTTTATATAGTTTTTCTATTGTATTAAGTATACACTCTTACAATATTTATCTCAGCTACACGGATGTAAATTTGTGTGCACAAATAAAAAAATCATTATAGGTCAAAATATCTCTTAAGGGATTGAAAAATAAAAATACGCACCTGCTTAGGCAAATCGATTTCTCCGATTTCATCGATCCTCTCTCCTTCACGTAACAACTGAAAAAGATAATTATTAATTAAGCAAAGCGCTCTTTCTCGAGGATGTCAAATAAATAAAAAAAATAAAAAACCGGCCAAATGCCTCACGCACGAAGTGTTGATTTCTTTTGTAATAATGTCTCACAGTTTCTGTTAAGGCATACTAAATAATTAAACAATTTTTCCTGTTTTTTAGGGTTCCGCACTCAAAGGGTAAAACGGGAACGGTTTTTTTCTAAACCGTGATAGCTAGACAGTTGAATTTTTCACAGATGATGTATTTCTATTGCCGCTATAACAACAAATACTAAAAAACAGAATAAAATAAATGTTTAAGGGGGCTTCCCATACAACAAACGTGATTTTTCGCCGTTTTTGTAGATAATGGTCTGGCACTCACTTGAGAGCCAGTTCCATTCCAGGCTAGGTGTGCTTTACCATCATCGACCACACCTTCACTTAACATAGACTAACATAAAATAGATGGCGCTTCCTTTGCACCAGCGCTGGTCATACCACTTAGTATGACCAGCATTACGCTGAGGTGAGCCCCTGTTTTTTAACTGTTTGCCTCTGTTTGTTGTTATTTTTGTTGTGTTCTGTGTTATAAAAATTATTTTCTTTCTTTCTTTGTGTTTAGAATAGAACACAAATCTAGTAGTGGAGACATTATGATGAAATCTCAAATCTTGATATCAAATCTCACCTTGTCAACCTCTGGTTCGATTTGTTCGTTGGTGCCGCCTTTGTTCAGGGCTCCCTTCTCCATGAGGGTGGCGCGCTTCGCGTTCAAATACATGGTTCTGAAAACATAAAAAAAATAACACTTTTTGATCTCACCAGAATTAGGTATGTAAAGAAAAAAAACACTTTACTAATTCCAAAACCATGTCGAAATAGTACATTTCTGTACAATATTTTTACGTTTAAAACTCTGTAAACTATGAGATGCGGTTTATTTTAATAAAATACATAAATCAAACTTGAGTTTCAATTGTTGTCTCATGTCGTCACCTCGTAAGGCAACTTTCATAGACTAAAAAAGCAATGGCAAACCAAAACAAAATTTGTCAATGTCAAGTCAACGGCGATCATAATAATCTCTTCAATACACATACGTCGAGTTGTTTTTCGCTTTATTAATAATATTTTACTTTAAACGTTATTTGGACTCTGATATCGCTTTTATGATAAAAGATTTGTATTACAATATCAGAAACAGCTTTACTTGGTGGTAGATCTCCTTAGCAGGAGGTCGTCTAGGTAGGTACTATCGCAGTACCAGTTATTCTGCCGCCAAGCAGTAGTTTGTAAACATTACTGTGAAGGGTACTTCAGCGAAATTACATGGCTGTTGAGACTAACCATCGAAAGTCTCACAGTAATGAGCGCCAAAGCAGCGATGCCCTGGACTTTGTTTTGTTACTCAAAGTTCTGTGTATCGCTGCAATGGTCATGGACAGGCGTTATCTCATGTCATGTTTCGGTCGTCTCATTACTTTTTACGTAAAAAAAAGCTTAACAATAGTGCAACAACTAGGCCGCGTTATCGCTTAAAGCGATCTCTTCCAGGCAGTGGCGCCCTGTTATTAAAATTAGTTGGAGGCCCCAAAAGAAAGGTAAAGATTTCTCACACAAAAAACAAAAATGCTTGCATTAAATTAAAATAAATATTTATTGATTATATGGACAGTTTGATCGTATGACAGTTTTTTTTCTGGGAAGCACGAGATTAAGTGACATTGTGGATAACATTTTGCTTCCACACGTTAGAGGCCACTGCAGCCCGGGGGCCCCGTATCATTGATACGGCTGATAAAGCGGCAACTACGCCCCTGCGTCCAGGCAACTTTAGTGAAAGACATTTAACACAGCGAAGGTACTGCTGCAGCCAGCGGCGGTCTTAGCTGTTGCGAGGCCCGGGGCGACAGATCATTGTGAGGCCCTTTTTTTGAGTCCGTTTTACTAAACAATTAGTTTGATTGCTCGAGTGGCCGTAACAAGCTTGCAAAGATTCAAAGATTCTAATTCAAGATTCTAATAATGAAACCGTGCGTTCAGGGGGGGTTTTGTTAAGTGCGAGGCGCGAGATACACGTACGTATCTATAGGGTAGTTGAGAACGCGCGGCCCCTAACAGAGCGAGGCTCCGGGCGGTTACCGTGCTTGCCACCCCCTAAGGCCATCACTGGCTGCAGTACCAGATACAAATATTGACAATAGACAACACTTTATTTGGGACATAAAACACATTTCAACATAACTTACAATACATACATACAATTAACAAAATTTAATGTCACAAAACGGCCTCGACTCAGCATAATGCCGACTGCAGCGACTTATTGCGGTGGTGTCAACGCAGACGACCTCCTGCTAAGAACTACCACCAGTTTCGTAGCGATGATAGCTCAGTGGTTAGCGCAGTAGGTTCGCATGCCGAAGGGCGTGGATTCAAACCCCAACAATGAGCTTGAGGTACCGGTGAAGGAAAACATCGTGAGGAAACCATAGCATGGTGGTAGGGTACTTTCTAGTACTCGGCTGGCTAGCTACCCTCAAGTTGAAAATCTGCCGCCAAGCATCTAACAGTGTGTTCCGGCAGCCTCACTTGAGAGCCAGTTCCATTCCAGGCTAAGTGTGCTTTACCATCTTCGAACATACCTTCACTTAACATCAGGTGAGCTGTGGTCAAACGCCTAGCCTGTCAACAATAAAAAAAAAAAAACCAGCTAAAATGTTAGTATTTATTTCGCAAATTGTCTCGCTAGGCGGAAAGTTTGCAGAATGTGTCAGTCATCTTGAAGCTTACCTCTTAATGGCCAGGTAGTAGAGGTCTGCGATGGCGCGCACGGAGTAGTCCGGGACGAACGTGTGGCCCAGCATGGAGTCCATGTTCAGATTCTGCAGGGACCCTCGCGTCGACGGCGAAGGCGCTTCCGCTGTTACACATAAATCAAATTTATAATTGACTAGCGGACGCTTCGTCGTTTCACCCGCTTAGTTCCCGTTCCCGTGGGAATACAGGGATAAAAAGTAGCATATGTCACCCGGGATAGTGCAGCTTCCCAACGGTGAAAGAATTTTGTATATCAACCCAGTAGTTTCAGAGCCTATTCAATACAAACAATCAAATCTTTCCTCTTTATAATAGTAAGTATAGATAGATAGACAATGCAACACTACGCTTGGCGACAGAATTTCAGGCTACAGGCTAAGTATTTAACCACATCTCACCTGATGTTAAATGACAGTTTGAAGATGGTAAAAACACCTAGCTTGGGATGGAATTGGGTCTGAAGTGAGGCTGCCGGAGCAAAATTATGACCCCAACGATGAGCTTTTTTTTTTTTTAATGTAAAAGTAATGAGACGATCGAGGCGCTCTCCTGATGGTAAGAGATATCGCCTGTCCATGACCATTGCAGCGATACACAGAACTTTGAGTAACAAAACAACGTCCAGGGCATCGCTGCTTTGGCACTCACTACTTTGAGACTAGATGGTTAGTCTCAACAGCCTAGTAATTGCGCTAGCTGCAGTACCCTTCAAACCGGAACACAGTAATGTTTGCACACTACTGCTTGGCGGCAGAATATCTGGTACTGCGGTGGTACCTACCTAGACGACCTCCTGCTAAGGAAATCTACCACCAAGTAGCTTGAGCTACCGGTGAAGGAAAACATCGTGAGGAAAACCGTAGCGTTGTGGGGTACTTTATAATTTACTAGCTGCGCCTCGCGGTCATACCCGCTACATGTTTTCGGGATGAAAAGTAGCCTATGTGTTAATCCAGGGTCTCAGCCACCTCCATACCAAATTTCATGCAAATCCGTTCAGTAGTTTTTGCGTGAAAGAGTAACAAACATCCATCCAAACTTTCACATTTATAATATTAAGTAGGAACGTGTACTTACCAACGCCGACGTTTTGTGTGAGTGCTTGCACTCCGAAGTAGGTGAAGGGTCCCGCCTCGAACACGAGGTTCTCGCGCCCCACCGTCACCTCCACGCGGCCCTCCAGAATCAGCACGAAGTAATCCACCTGAAAACAACAGTAATATAACTAGCTGTTTTTTTAATATTTTAAACTAGGAGCCACGGATAGTCGTGCCGTGGCTGCTTGCAAGAGAATTACACTGTATAGCATGTGCTTTTGCATTGCAAAGCCACAGAAGGCACTAGAACTGCTACTAGGCTGCATGAAGCTGCTCCGCCATCATCCATGTCATCGTCATTGAACATTCCACCCAACTCACTGGAGCTACTATGCCAGCGGCCCAGAGCCTCGCTCCGGTACTTCAAGGAGCTGGGTTGGCTCGGGTAGACGCTGGTAGGGGGAAATCCACAATGCACCCCAAGCGGGACGCCAGTGCAGGCCCTACCAGTATTTTTGTAGCGATCATAGCTCAGTGGTTAGCGCGGCACGTTCGCATGCCGAAGGGCGTGGGTTCAAACCCCAACAATGAGCTTGAGCTGCCGGTGAAGGAAAACATTGTGAGGAAACCATAGCATGGTGGTAGGGTACTTTGTTTTCAGGTAGAAAATCTGCCGCCAAGCATCTAACGGTGTGTTCCGGCAGCGTTACTTGAAAGCCAGATCCATTCCATGCTAGGTGTGCATTACCATCATCGACCACACAGTCACTTAACATCAGGTGATCTGTGGTCAAACACGCCTGTCAGTTATCAAAAAAAAAACCTATCGCCCCCACTTTGAATAAAAATGAGAACTAGCTGTTACTCGCCTGCTTCGCTGCGTTGATACCACAAGGTAAGTAAGTACATCAAGGAAGAGTTTTGGCAGGAACGCGGAAAGAGTCGTGTCGCCCCGTTGTATTTTTTTCCAAAACAAATGTTTTGTCGAGTGTTTATGCATAAAAATGGTGGTGTTTTATTCATAAAGTGTTGAATCACAAGCGCGAGTGTGGGAAAATGATATAATATGGTGAAACATGAGTTTTCGTGTTGCTTCCAAAACTCCATCGAAGCTTTATAGTAAAGTCGCCACTACTTTACTAAAGCATGACTGGACATGACTTGATAACTTTTCAAGTTTTTTTTTTCATAGATGGGAAAAAATTGGTAAATGTACTCACAGCTTTTCCTTCCTGGAACACGTATCTCTTGAGGTCGTTCTTGTCTTCATCACCGCGTATCTTGATGTGCTGTATCACGTCTTGCTTCAGCAGACGGCGTAAGACGTTCTCCGAAATGTATTCTGGGCGGAATGGGTCCACGCCTGAAAGATATAGATTGAAAAAATGTAATTCGCCATTTTGTGGTGTCGGCCATTTTGAATTTGAAATTTTTTTATAGTGTACAGTATCCTACTAGTCGAGCCTTTATATTTGATACCCATATTGAGGGAGTTGTGAAGAAATATGTAATCCGCCATTTTGTGACGGCGGCCATCTTGGACCGATTTTCATCAAACATAGCTAAGTACACTACCGACGTGTTTTGGCGGGAACGCGGAAAGAGTCGTGTCGCCCCATTGTATTTTTTCCCAAAACTAGTGTTTTGTCGAATGCCAAAACACAAAAATATTTCCAACTTGAAGTTACTAGAAAATACCTTACCACCATGCAGAAATATAAGATACTAACTGGTGTTCAAGAACTGGAAGGTGGCGAGGACCAGCTGCGGAGAGACGTGGACTCGCTGGTGTTCGTGGTGGCCAGCGAAGGCCGCCAGGTCCTGGAACTTGTTCAGCGGCCGCGCCAGCCGCTTCTTGGTCCGGTTGTCACCTGGGGAAGATGGATATGTTACAGTCATAGTCATTAAATATCTATCAATTTATCAGTAATCCGTTTTTTTTTCAGTAAAAGTAATGAGACGCTCTCCTGATGTAAGAGATAACGCCTGTCCATGACCATTGTAGCGGTACACAGAACTTTGAACAACAAAACAAAGTCCAGGGCATCGCTACTTTGGCGCTCATTACTTTGAGACTTTCGATGGTTAGTCTCAACAGCCCAGTAGTTTCGCTAGCTGCAGTACCCTTCAAACCGGAACACAGTAATGTTTGCACATATTAACGGCAAGAATATCTGATACTGCGGTGGTACATAGACGACCTTCTGCTTAAATCTACCACCAGTCTATCTCAGTCTCGACCAAGCGCTCGAAGAGTCAAGACGTCCTGAGGATGCCTCGTGTAGAGGTGACACACGTGCCGGCAAGTGGTTACTGCAGAGAGGAGGAGGGGGATAAAAACACTTGTAGAAGTCCTCATCATTGTTGTAACTGAAACGACTATTAAGCTGAAATAAACTAAATATATACCTACTTTGAAAATTCAAAATGAACTTCCGCAAAGTAACGCCTGAATCAATCAATTTTATCTACCACCAAGCAGCGGCGGCCTTAGCTGTTGCGAGGCCCGGGGCGACAGATCGTTGTGAGGCACTTTTTCTTTGTGTCGCTTTTACTAAAAAATTAGTTCGAGTGCTCGAGTGGCCGTAACATGCTTGCACTAATAATGAAACCGTGCGTTCAGGGGGAGTTGTGTTAAGTGCGAGGCGCGAGATACACATACATATATGGTAAAGACTTTTTTCTACGAGGACGCGAAGCCCCGGGCGGTTGCCCTGCTTGCCACCCCCTAAGGCCGCCACTGCCACCAAGTCCTCATAGTAGGTACAAGCTTTCTTAAGGCTGGATGACGCTGTGTGAAACTAGCTGGGCCCACGGTGTTACCCGCTACATCTTTTCGGGATAAAAAGTAGCCTATGTGCTTATCCAGGGTATCAGCTACCTCCATACCAAATTTCATCCAAATCCGTACAGAAGTTTCTGCGTGAAAGAGTAACAAACATCCATCCATCCAAACTTTTACAATACTAGTGGGACTCACTGATGACGTCGGTTTCGTCGACGATCTCTGCTTGAATCATTTCCTCGATGACATCTTCGAGAGTGACGAGGCCCACGGTCTCGTACACCGGGTCCCCGTCGCCTTCCTCGATGCGCTGTACAAACGCCATATGACCCTTATGCCCTGGAAAATAAATTTTACAATGTTAGATAAAATATAAGAAATGAGGAGATCCGTAGACGAACTGAAGTAACCGACATAGCCCAGAGAATCAGCAAGTTGAAGTGGCAGTGGGCAGGGCACATAGCACGCAGAACTGATGGCCGATGGGGCTGCAAAGTTCTGGAGTGGAGGCCACAAACTGGCAAGCGCAGCGTAGCACGTCCACCCAGAAGGTGGACAGACAACCAAATAAAGACCGCAGGAACGCGCTGGATGCGAGCCGCTTCCAACCGGTCTTTGTGGAAGTCAATGGGGAGGCCTATGTCCAGCAGTGGACGTCCTACGGCTGAAATGATGATGATGATAATGATGATGACATAAAATATACAACCAACAAAACCTCTTAAGGTGGTTCGATTTCCATATAAATAAATTTTTGCCATTTATAGACAAATGGAGCATAATTTTACAGTGAAATCACAGCTACTGCCATCTTTTTTTGTCTTTATTTGCGGTAAATCACAATTGCTTGAATAAAACAGTAGATTATTTGTTGTTATAGCGGCAACAGAAATACATAATCTGTGAAAATTTCAACTGTCGAACTATCAAAAAAAAAAAAAGTATTCTATCAGTAATCTGTCTTCCATAGAACAACTTTGCTTAGTTTGGGGCTAGATGGCGCTGTGTTAAATGTCCTCCAATATTTATTTCTTTATTTATCACGGTTCATGGGATACAGCCTGGTGATAGACGGACAGACGGACAGACAGACAGACAAATGGACGGACAGCGGAGTCTTAGTAATAGGGTCCCGTTTTACCCTTTGGGTACAGAACCCTAAAAATACATATTTATACGTATGTATGTTACATACGTATGTTAAAAGTTGCCAATTGTTTGAACCCACGTCCTTTAGGGTGTGAATAGACTGCGCTAACCACTGAGCTATCATCGCTAGTCACCTAGTCTGGAATGGAACTAGCTCTAAAGAGAGACTGCCGGACACGTTCGAAGATTCGCTTTAAAATCTCGTTATTGGGAAAGTAGTGCTTCATAACTGTCACAAATTTTATCTCTTGCTACCAAAATTATTAGAAATCCCTCCAGAAATAATTTAAAACAGCTGCCAGAAAACAACACGCTGGAAAGAATTTGGAACAGGGGCGGATGTAGGAGCAGAAATGAAGGGGCTAATTAAACGCGAAGTTACGACCTACGGTGCGATGTCATTTAAGCGAATAAATTGTTCTGTATGTATTTACAAAAAAAAACGTATTTGTGTATTCTATGGGCCGCCTTACACGTTCAATCATGATCACGATCCGCGATCCGCGATCCGCGATCATGATTTCAAAATTTCTAGATATTATGCGATTCGGAGCATCAGTCCGTCAATCCGCTTCGTACACGATCAGTCTGGATCGCGATCATTGATCGCGGATCGCGGATCGCGGATCGCGCGCTACGTGTACGGGCTGCCTATCAGTTATCTGACTTCTATCACACAAGCTCTGCTTAGTTTGGGGCCAGATGGCGCTGTGTGTATAGTCCTACAACATTTATTATTATTTATTTATTATTTATTAATTTTTGAATATATGAAACATAAATAATATAAAAAACTTAAAAACTAGGGTGCCGCCAGCAGCGGGGTGGGGCTCAGGCTGCCGGTGGTTAGGGCTGCAGAGTGAGGAGCCTCCTCACAATGCGCGCCGTGTCAAGGATCACTGCCTTTTGAAGCTGACCCTTGGCCCAACCGTCTAGCGAGAGTCTTAAGATGTTAGTCGAGACTCTTCGCTATAAGACCGTTTACCCTGACAACTATCAGGACAATCAACATCGTCGAGGGACTTGCTGGTATGTTACCTATATTATGATTATAATAATTTGACATAATGTATCGTTATTTAAGGACCTCCGTTATTGATTTTTTTTTTGAATAATTTAATTTATGAATTTTATTGTTTGACTTGCGCATTTAATTTTGGGATATTTTTAATTTTTATAATAAATGTATGTCATTGTATGTTGACTAGCACCATCGCATTAGGGAACCCCTGTAAGGATGGTGTGAAATTATGTATATAAATAAATAAATAAATTATTAGCCCCAAGTAAGTACGCCCCTGCATACCAAATTACGTGACCACTATCAAATGATTCATTGCCAGACGTTTGCATAGACATACATGTGGTTAGAATAACAATATAATTTATTGGTATATACTTATGGCAACGATATGCCGGTTCGAACAAGTTTTTAGGTCTGCGCGCTAAATTTAATTTCAATACGTTTTGGTATGGTTCTTTAGATCGTGCGGGAAAGCTGTCGGATGTCCAGAATCACTTCAATTCACTTGGTGGTAGATCTCCTTAGCAGGAGGCCGTCTAGGTAGGTACCACCGCTGTACCAGTTATTCTGCCGCTAAGCAGTAGTGTGTAAACATTACTGTGAAGGGTACTGCAGTGAAATTACTGGGTTGTTGAGACTAACCATCGAAAGTCTCAAAGTAATGACCGCCAAAACAGTGAAGCCCTGGACTTTGTTTTGGTACTCAATGTTCTTCGTATCGCTGCAATGGTCATGGACAGGCGTTATCACTTACCATCAGGAGAGCGCCTCATTACTTTTTACATTTGACATTTTTAATAGAGGAGTAGAGGTAGGAGGTAGAGGTTTCAAGAATTCGTTACGTCGAGTGAGATCTTGAAACCTTGAAACTGTCTCCCAAATTGAGATATTTTCGTCGCGATGCCTAAAAGTACTTGGATAATCCCAAATCCACATCATTATCTGGTATCCATAAAACACCATCTGCTTAGTCTGTTTACTTTAACTATAATCATTTTACGAGCGGTTAATTTTGAGTGATGGACGGTAGCACGTGCGGTGCGGATGGATGACTTATTTGTTTGACTTTGAGCCTTATGTCCGATCTTCTTATGAACAATTTTCTCGAGATTCCGCCTTTAGTTAATGGCGTTAGAACGATTAATTTGGTGAACAAACATAGCTGTAGAGCCAGTTTTTAATTTCGGGAATTGTGCCTTGGAGCTGCTCGATTTGGTTCCCGCCATTTTTTATTACCGGACGGCCAGACAAACGGGACCAAAGCGTCACCCGTACATGGCGAACATACCCTATCTTTTTCTTTGATTTTGGCGTCGCATTTTGAACATTAGCCAGAGTCGAGTGTTTTAAATTTTCAAGTTTCATATAAGTTAAAGGAATTATATTGCAGCTATAGTTGTTGTCGAAGTACAGTTTGGGGGTAAGTCCAGTCCATGATTTTGAGTAGCAAACTTTTTTTTTAAGATTGTGATATTTCACTCACTTACAAGACAAAATTCATTTTTTTAACCGGCTGAAATTAATCCTGGAAGCTAAATGCTACTACACTCTTGACGAATTTTTTAACTATGACAATATTTATAGTGACTAATTATGGCCAATTAATATCCTGATTTTTATTTTTGTACACTTTTGACGAATTTTTTAATGATGATAATAATTATTTATGACTGAAGTAGGTATGTCTAATTAATATTCTAATTTTTATTTTGCAATTATTTAATTTAAACCGCATTTCAAATTCTGTAAATAATATCATTTAAATATTTTGACTAAAATTGTTTGCCATACCCTAATGGGATCATATGTGCTAGGTACAACGTGTAAAATTTATAAGCATAAGAACCTGTACATATGTTGCAACAAAGTATTGAGTGTGACTATTTTTAAAATATTTATTTTGAACGCTTTTAACTTTTCAAATTTTTACTCCGATAGCAAAAAAATAGCAGATGACGAATGGGGGAAATTTTTAACATATTTACTTCAAAACCCGTTATAAAGAGAAGCTTTACCTTCTTTGAACTGTTTCAGCATAACGTCCAATGTGACGTCTTCGAAGACAAAATTACAAGGGTTTTGGTAGTATTGGCAGAGCGTGCGCAGCGGCGTGTTGTCGTCAGGGTCCACGAAGGCCAGGTCCTTGATGAACAGCACCGTGACGATGTTCCCTCGGCTCCCCTCGTACACGGGGATTCGGGAGTAACCTGAAACAATGACCTAGTTAGAAGCCATACATGGAAACAAAAAAAAAAAGAATTAATATTAATAAATATGGTAGGACTATACACACAGCGCCATCTGGCCCCAAACTAAGCAGAGCTTGTGTGATGGAAGTCAGATAACTGATAGAATACATAAATACTTTTTTTTTGTTAATACATACAGAACACCCAAACACAGAACAAACATTTGTTTATTCACAAAATGTTTGCCCTGAGTGGGAATCGAACCCACGCCCTACAGCTATCTCAAGGCACGTATACTACCAATGAGCCAACGGGGCTGTCAGTGTTTGTGTT
Organism: Biston betularia; assembly: GCA_905404145.2. Taxonomy (NCBI): domain Eukaryota; kingdom Metazoa; phylum Arthropoda; class Insecta; order Lepidoptera; family Geometridae; genus Biston; species Biston betularia. The sequence goes on from FR989890.1 coordinate 5,108,512, forward strand.
TGTTATTTATTGTTGACAGGCTAGGAGTTTGATACCAATGTGATGCGTTATACATATAAAAAACCTTCCTCTTGAATCACTCTGTCTATTGATGGAAACCGCATTAAAATCCGTGGCGTAGTTTAAAAGATCTAAGCGTACAGACGGCGGGAAACGACTTTGTTTTATACTGAGTATGTAGAGAATTATAATCAGCACACGAAAAAAAATATCTACAAGATCCAATTTAGTTTACCGGTGCCAGTGGTAAGGTTACCTTTGAAAGGTAATTGATCTGTTCTGAATTCGTTGGTGGTTTGCCAAAAAGTCACTCGATTTCAATCACGTTATATGAATTTTACTGTCCCTTTATTGCACCTACTCGCAAAACAAGGTTAAATGTTTCAATTGAAATATATATTTTGTAGCGATGATAGCTTAGTGGTTAGCGCGGTCGGTTCGCATGTCGAAGGATGTGGGTTCAAACTCCAACAATGAGCTTGAGCTGCCGGTGAAGGAAAACATCGTGAGGAAACCATAGCATGGTGGTAGCGTACTCTCTAGTACTCGGCTGGCTAGCTACCACACGAGAGTTGGAAATCAGCCTGCAAGCACCTAACGGTGTGTACCGGCAGCCTCACTTAAGAGCCAGTTCCATTCCAGGCCTGGTGTGCCTTACCACCTTCGACCACACCGTGACTTAACATCAGATGAGCTGTGGTCAAACAACTAGCTTGTTAAACATTAAAAAAGACAAACTATCAAATCTTTCCTCGTTATAATAGCATAGATGTTACTCAAAGTTCGCAGCCCCGCTGCAATGGTCATGGGCAGCTGTACCAACCTGATTTAACGATCTCGGACATGGTCTCGAAGTCCAGCACGCTATGAATGGGCAGCATGAAGCAGTCCTTCAGCTTGGTCATCACGTCGGAGACCTTCTTTTTACGGAGGTCCAGCGCTCCGGAGATAATGTTCACTTCTTCTCGGTCCAGATCGTTCACGTGGTCGGTTACCTGTCACGGAAACGACAAAATACATTTTATTATTCTACTATACACACCCACCCACAGACACGCACACACACACACGCACACACACTTTGGTTATCAACTACAGGGGCTCACCGGAAGACCAGTGCTGGTCGTACTTAGTATGACCAGTATTATGCTGAGGTGAGCCCTTATTTTTGTAACTGTTTGTCTCTGTTTGTTCGTTTTTATGTTTTTTTATGTTACAGAATAAAATCTTTTTCTTTCTTTCTTTTACTTTGGAAACTGACGTCGTTTTGACACATTTTGTTTTACCTATGCGTAATTCGGTATGTAAAGTTTTTTTTTTACTTATTTTATATTTTTTTTACTGATAGTAAACTTTATTTTATGAAACTTATTTGAATACTCCCGCCGCTTCCAACCGGTCTTTATGGAAGTCAATGGGGAGGCCTATGTCCAGCTGTGGACGTCCTACGGCTGAAATGATGATGATGATGATGATTTGAATATTTTCGCTTTCTATGCGGTAGTTTATTTTTAATACGTTTTCAAGCTTTTTATAGTTATGACGTCATGAGGTCGGCTGAATATGTAGAATATGCCTTTGCCATGTAAAACAAAAAAGTATACAAATACATTTGACACATTTGATTAACTTTACAGAACTGACAACATTTTTTTTTAATTTGCGCCATCGGGCAGGCTAAAGCTGTAAAGCCATTCTGTCACGTCTTCGGTTTTTCCAATTCATGACATGAAGTACTAGCTTGTTATCAATCTTATGTCATAAAAGCGATATCAGAGTCCAAATAACGTTTAAAGTAAAATAATCCAGATATTTGTATCAATAAAGCGAAAACAACTCGACGTACGTGTATTGAAGTGATTATTATGACCGCCGTTGACTTAATATTGACAAATTTTGTTTCGGTTTGCCATTGCTTTTTAAGTCTATGGAAGTTGCCCTACTGGCTGACGTCATGAGACATCAATTGAAAGTCAAGTTTATTATATACATTTTATTAAAATAAACCCCGTCTCATAGTTTACAGAATTTTAAACGTAAAAATATTGTACAGAAATGTACTATTTCGAAATGGTTTTGGAATCAGTAGTTTTTTTTTCTTTACATACCGAATTACTCATGTTTAATTATGTCTGAAACTCCCGAGTATAGTTTCAGCCACATACGGTGGCCTTCATCATGGAGGTGAAGCTGAGTACAACACACGCGCGGCATCGTCTTGCCCCGCCCCCCACCCCGCGCCCGCGCATCATTTCCTTATCTTCACGTGCGGGGCGCGCGGCCCCACGCTGCACTCAGCATTGCCTCCATGAAGAAGGCCACCGTATGTGGCTGAAACTGTACTCGGGAGTTTGTCACCTGAGGATAGTGTAACTTCCCAACGGTGAAAGAATTTTTGAAATCGGTCCAGTAGTTTTTGATTTTATTCGTTACAAACATACAAATATCCAAAATCTTTCCCCTTTATTTAATGTAGATATATATTTAAATAGATTTTGGAGATACGAGAGTACCTACTGATTAACATAAACACAAATACTGCTAAAATTATAAACCTCTTTGTTACATAATAGGATAAAAAACTTTTTCGACTTACGAGAGACCAGATAATGTTAGTTTTAAGATAAACAAAGTAATCACATTTCCAAGAGCAGACTGCTTTATCAACTCACATTATCGCCCGACAATGTTGCATTACTACAGTTATAAAATTCTTAAGACAATAAAAAGTTTATTTTATAGAGCAATTAACACAAAAATAAATGTACAATCGGAAGCCGTAAGCAAACGATGATTATTTTATACAATTTTGATTGTTTTATTGCTTTGTAGAAACGGGGACGGATTCATTAAAAGTTCTGCTATTCATCGATAGATGGCAAAACTAAAAAGTATCACCGCTGTGCCGGTGGGAGTGGGGGGTGTTAGGTTATTTTCGTTACGGAATTTCTGGATTCGGTCTCCACGCTCAAGACCCGCGACAGAAGCTATGCAATAGCTTAAAACTATAAGTATTCTATGAGTTATCTTTTTTATTTTTCTTGTTAGTGTTACATCTCCCGTCTGTTTCTTATGTTATCTATCGTGTTTTTCTATTATTTGTTGCCTGGAAGAGATCGCTCTCAGCGATAAGGCCGCCACTTGTGGCACTAGCTCATAAGATTCTTTTGTTCTCTGTACTTTTTTCTGTTTATGGTGTGCACAATAAAGAGTCCTATCTATCTGAGTTCCATAGTACAAGCTTTGCTTAGTTTGGCGTCAAATGGCGCTGTGTAAAAAAAATATTACATATACATAATATGTATAGTTTAATACTTACTACATATGTACATTATTAAAGAGTTTTGTCATCAGTACAATGCCTGATAACCCTGGAGAATTAAATTTATAGGTTACGTACCCTGACCAACTCCTTTAGACGTTCTCTGTTGTAATGTGTGCCTATCTCCTCGCCAAGGAAATAGTCGAGGAGCTTGCTGGTCGGCCACGCGAGAGGAGCGCAGATTCCCATCACTATCTGTTGAGAAAAGAGACACATAACTTAATATTATAACGAAAAAGTCGGGGCGTATTAGTGTCATTTTTTCCGATACGCTCTCATGATAGTAAGAGATAACGCCTGTCCATGACCATTGCAGCGATACACAGAACTTTGAGTAGCAAACAAAGTCCAGAGCATCGCTGCTTTGGCGCTCATTACTTTGAGACTTTCGATGGTTAGTCTCAACAGCCCAGTAATTTCGCTGCAGTACCCTTCAAACCAGAACACAGTAATGTATACACACTACTACTTGGCGGCAGAATATCTGGTACTGCGGTGGTACCTACCTAGACGATCTTCTGCTAAGGAGATCTACCACCAAGTAAAATCTAGTTAAAATCTAGTTTAATTAGATTGGTACATTAACTAATCTTTTTTTATTGCGGCTTGCGTTACCGCTAACGTTAAGCAAAGATGTGGTCTACGATGCAGCATGCACATCTAAAAGAAACCAATCGACTCGCGACTTGAAGACACCTAGATTGTAACTGTCGGGGAACTCCCACTCGGGCAGTAAATTCCACTGTAGCAGTTCGTACGATGAAAGTGGAATCAAGCTGTTTAAATAAAAACTCTTTTATTGTGCACACCAAAAACAGTGGTTCGATTTCCATATAAATAAACTTTTGCCATTTATGGACAAATGAAACATAATTTTACAGTGAAATCACAGCTGCTAGCATTTATTTTGATCTTTATTTGCGGTAAATCACTGTGTTTACACACTACTGCTTAACGGCAGGATATCTGGTAAAGTGTGTACGGGAACAAGTGTACATTTTTGAACACTAAGAAGTCTTTCGGATTCCCATGTTTCAAGTCCTCACTCGGCGTAACGAATTCTTGGCTCCTTCAGCTATCGCAACAATTCGGATGTAGATAGATACTAGCTGCGCCCCGTGGTGTTACCCGCTACATGTTTACGGGATAAAAAGTAGCCTATGTGTTAATCCAGGGTCTCAGCTATCTCCATACCAAATTTCATTTAAATCTGTTCGGTAGTTTTTGCGTGAAAGAGTAACAAACATCCATCCAAACTTTCACATTTATAATATTATTTTTTATTAGTGGGACAGTGGGATGACAGCCAATGCTAAAGTATTGATCGATTTGTAGCGATGATAGCTCAGTGGTTAGCGCGGTCGGTTCGCATGCCGAAGGACGTGGGTTCAAACCCCAACAATGAGCTTGAGCTGCCGGTGAAGGAAAACATCGTGAGGAAACCATAGCATGGTGGTAGGGTACTTTCTAGTACTCGGCTGGGTAGCTACCACCCTCAAGTTGAAAATCTGCCGCCAAGCATCTAACGGTGTGTTTCGGCAGCCTCACTTGAGAGCCAGTTGCATTCCAGGCTAGGTGTGCTTTACCATCTTTGACCACACCTTCACTTGACATCAGGTGAGCTGTGGTCAAACACCTAGCCTGTCAACCATTAAAATAAAAAATAAAAAACGTGGGTTCAAACCCCAACAATGAGCTTGAGCTGCCGGTGAAGGAAAACATCGTGAGGAAACCATAGCATGGTGGTAGGGTACTTTCTAGTACTCGGCTGGGTAGCTACCACTCTCAAGTTGAAAACCTGCCGCCAAGCATCTAAACGGTGTGTTCCGGCAGCCTCACTTGAGAGCCAGTTCCATTCCAGGCTAGGTGTGCTTTACCATCTTCGACCACACCGTCACTTAACATCAGGTGAGCTGCGGTCAAACACCTAGCATGTCAAGCATAAAAAAAAATGATCAGTCTTACCTTCATGATCCAAATACTCTTAGCTCCAACAAAAAGACCGTGTCTTGCGCAGACGGCTTGCGGCGTGATCTCAGCTATAAAGACGATAGCCAGAGTAGACCCGATGACAGCTACCAGCCCAGATGTTAAATCATCCAGGATCACCGTGAACGTGCTGTTCACAGCCACGTTACTCAGCAATATGGTACACAGAAGGTAATTGCCATGAGATCTGACTGGCATTATAGCTCTCGCGTACTTTCTCTCCTTTTCAGTCCCGGTGTTGGCAATGATCTTCAGCTCAGTTCGGTCCAACGCCATTAGACCAAGGTTCAGACCAGAGAACAGAGAAGCCAGCATCAGCAGGATGACGATGAGGATCAGGGATACCCATAAAGGCAGAAGTTTGTTGTGGGTGGCGAGGATTTTCCATGGTTCCCGGCCTTGGTGCTCGAAGATACCATTTTGACCGTTCCTGGCGCAGATGTAGAAGAGGTAATCATCTCTTGGTGGTGGTGCGACGAGATGGAGTAAAGCGGAGTCGCCCTCTGCGTAGGATACCTGGGGAATATTAAAAAAGTGTTTAATGTGGTTTTTTTTATTATACGATATACACAGGATGCAAGTCTAAGATGAAGCACGCTTACTTAAAAAAAAACCTGTTTACTCTAGATTTGAAGACACCCAAATTCACTAACCATCATCTTCGTTGAGACTTAACCTAACCAGGGGCGGCCTTAGCTGTTGCAAGACCCGGGGCGACAGATCATTGTGAGGCCCTTTTTCTTTAAGTCCGTTTTACTAAAAAAATTGTTCCGAGTGCTCGAGTGGCCGTAACATGCTTGCACTAATAATGAAACCGTGCGTTCAGGGGGGGTTTTGTTAAGTGCGAGGCGCGAGATACACATAAATATATGATAAAGACTTTTTTCTACGAGGACGCAAGGCCCCGGGCGGTTGCCCTGCTTGCCACCCCCTAAAGCCGCCAGAGACGAACCATCGAATGTCTCAAAGTAATGAGCGCCAAAGCAGCGACGATTTATTTTGTTACTCAAAACTGAGTACTATGCAATGGTCATGGGCATGCGTCATCACCAACCATCAGGAGAGCGTTTTGTTATAAAAAAAACAAGATACTTAGAGCATAAAACAGCTAATCGTTATTGATGCGTCCCACTTAGTAAATTTGATCGATTTGCGTGTAGCAACATCGTTAGCCTTGCAAATATTTATTATAGCGGATTTGATGGCTGTTCTTTAACTGACTTCAGAAACGGAGGAGGTTCTCAATTCGTCGGAATCTTCTTTTAAATCTATGTTGCATACGAAAGCAGTCGAAAAAAATTTTTTTAAAGTGAAAACTTCTTTAGGCATGTTAAATTGTGGTGATTTTCAGTTTACATTTCTGTCGGTAAACTGTCCTTTTTATAGAATACATAATTATTATTATCTTGGATACATATATGTACATTGTTTTTGTTACCAAAGTGTATGAAAAATGACAGCAATTAATTTTTTTTTTAATTTTTTGACATCGTACTTTGTGCATTTTGCTAGTGGCAAGGGTTTAATGATGTCAAAATTACACAAAGTGATTCAGTGCTACCGGCCCCAAAGTATGTAGCCAAAAATTTGTAAAATGTTATCCAAAATCTCACTGTAACTCTTGGGCCGACACTGTACTTCTCATATTTTGATACAGAGCCCGTTTAAGGCAAGCTATGCCATTAGTCCTAAATAGACCAAAACATTTTTTTTTTTTTTTTTGTGCGGATAATCAAATTGTACTTTAATCAATAAATTTAAATATTTTGACATTAAGATTAAGTTATACATAACTTTGCATAACTAGGCAATAATTTATTTTAAAGGACATTTATACTTTCAGATTTTTCTCAAAAAAAATACATAAATAAATTTGTATTTAACAAACGTAATGGTTGACAATTATGTTTTTACACTGTTGTCATGCAAATAAAACTTTTAGACTATGACCAGTTTTAACTTTACTGAAACAATCACCAAGTCGACGTTTTACGAATAAAACACAATTGTTATAGGCACTCGAAAAAACACAAGTTTTGCGAAGTATTTTTCATGCAAATAAAAACATAAATCTTTTATTAATAATACCAGTTACTGGTCATTCTTCCAATCGTATTTAAAAATATCAAAATCATAACATGTAAATTTTTAGATTAAGTTTTTTGTATAAATCTTGTAAATTGTGTAGTATTAATTAAAGATTATAATTGTATATAATTAAAAATGGCAAGGAAATAATATGTCACATGAAAAATAATTATGTCAATATAATTAAATGTCAATTAATTGTCATACAATCAAACACAACAATTAAACGTCATTCTGGTATCGAAAACTTGACGAAGGTTCCTCGCTAATTGGTATTTGCCTGAACGAATCCGTCTGACAACTCGCGTCATACCGTACGTAAACTGAGTTTTCCTACGTAAATATATTCCTCTTATTTATAACGTTGAGAAATTGTGTTTTCCTCGTCTACTCGTATTTCGAAACTAACAACATTTCATCGATTATTTTCCTTATACATTATTTCCTCGTACAAGAATGATTATAACTTGCATGACTTGTTGATGACTTGATTGTGACTTTATTATTCAGTCTACTGCTGAATTTAGCCCGAATTCCCTGTTAGCTCATTTGGTAGTAGCCCTGCTTCATTAGCTTTAGGACGTGGGTTTGATTCCCATCCAGGTTTTTGTTATTTTTTTTATTTTTTTTTAAAATATCGTAGTACATTACACACAGCACCATCTGACCCCAAACTAAGCAGAGCTTGTGTGATGGAAGTCAGATAACTGACAGAATACATAAATACTTTTTTTTGTAAATGCATACATACAGAACACCCAGACACAGAACAAACATTTCTTGATATGTAAATATACTTGATTAGTCTTTTTCTTATGTAAAAAGTAATGAGACGAACGAGACGCTCTCCTGATGGTAAGAGATAACGCCTGTCCATGACCATCGCAGCGATACACAGAACTTTGAGTAACAAAACAAAGTCCAGGGCATCACTGTTTTGGTGCTCATTACTTTGAGACATTAGAAGGTTAGTCTCAACAGCCCTGTAATTTCTCTAGCCCTTCAAACCGGAACACAGTAATGTTTACACAGTACTACTTGGCGGCAGAATATCTGGTACTGCGGTGGTACCTACCTAGACGACCTCCTGCTAAGTAGATCTACCACCAAGTAAAATCGAGTTAAAATCTAGTTTAATTAGATTGGTATATTAACTAATCTTTTTTTATTGCGGCTTGCGTTACGGCTAATGTTAAGCAAAGATGTGGTCTACGATGCAGCATGCACATCTAAAAGAAACCGATTGACTCGCGACTTGAAGACACCTAGATTGTAACTATCGGGGAACTCCCACTCGGGCAGTAAATTCCACTGTATAGCAGTTCGTACGATGAAAGAGGAATCAAACTGTTTAAATAGAAACCCTTTTATTGTGCACACCAAAAACAGTGGTCGATTTCCATATAAACAAACTTTTGCCATTTATGGACAAATGAAACATAATTTTACAGTGAAATCACAGCTACTGGCATTTATTTTGATCTTTATTTGCGATAAATCACAATTGCTTGAATAAAACAGTAGATTATTAGCAAAAAATCAAATTTATGAATGATTTATCAACTTACGATTTTTGAATAAACCAGCAGATTGTGCTAATAAACTACTGTTTTATTCAATCAATTGTGATTTACCAAATAAAGACCAAAATAAATGCCAGTTGCTGTGATTTCACTGTAAAATTATGCTCCATTTGTCCATAAATGGAAAAAAATATTTTATGTCCCGTCTGTTCTTGAGCTATAACGTGTTTTCCCATTCTTGATTGCCTGGAAGAGACAGTCTTTAGCGATCAGGCAGCCACTTGTGGCACACAGGACATTATTTTATTTTCTGTCGTTTTTGGGGTGCACAATCAAGAGTTTATAATCTATCTATCTATTAAGCAGAAAGTAAGAAACGTACCTTGTATTCTTCATCTAGAAGATGATAACAGCGTTCGCCATATTGTCCCGGAGTATGCGTAAATGCAATGATAGTATCATTAGAAAGATTTTTTCCAAACAGCCTCATAGTAAATTTGGTCTCTCTCAACACACTTGGTATCATCTCGTCTACAATCTTTGGTTCTTTATCCGACTCTTCTACCCTTAACCCCATGATTATCACTGAATTTGTGGTGTTAGGTTCCGTTTTAACCCCTAAGCTGGTTTCCGAAGAGTTTTTCTCTGTATCTGGTTCTACTTTAACACTAGAATCATTAACTAGGGGGGTTAATGTTTCCTCAGTAGCAGGAATTTCATCCGCTTGACGCTTTGATCTGCTTAGTAGTTTAATTATTTCTTCATCGGGATACGTTTCGAATTCTACAATTTTGGTTTGGTCTACTTTTTCATTGTTAACGTTCGCATCTGTCTGATTAATTTGTTCATTTTGTTCGGTTTCTATATTTTCCATTTCTTGAGGTTTTTCAGTAACTTCATCATTCTCGTCTTCTGATATATCATGTTGAGTTTTTGTACCTTGGACTTGTTCTGCCTCAATTTGAGATAAATTATCTCCTATCTCTTTTTCGTTCTCCAGTACATATTTAAGACTATGTTGGGGTTTATTATGGGGGTAACTAAATGTTTCGATAAGTACATCGCCAATTCCTCGTTTTCCATTGTTGACGACCACATCATCCAGGAGGTCGTTAGATTCTATGTCGTTTTCAATACTGTTGTCCTCGAAGGTCTCCAGATTTTCGTGGCTGACGATGCTGTCGGACCTGGGGGAAATAATGAAGATATTAATTGAAGTAATTCTGATAGTAGTAGCGTCGTCTAAACTTATTTTTAAGCGGCTTATCTGCATTTTTTTTTAAATAGAATAGTAATAATAACAAAAACAAAACACAACAACATACAGATATGAAAAAAATTGTCTTAGGAGTCTCCAGAACTTTAAGTAGCGATGATAGCTCAGTGGTTAGCGCGGTAGGTTCGCATGCCGAAGGGCGTGGGTTCAAACCCCAACAATGAGCTTGAGCTGCCGGTGAAGGAAAACATCGTGAGGAAACCATAGCATGGTGGTAGGGTACTTTCTAGTACTCGGCTGGCTAGCTACCACCCTCAAGTTGAAAATCTGCCGCCAAGCATCTAACAGTGTGTTCCGGCAGCCTCACTTGAGAGCCAGTTCCATTCCAGGCTAGGTGTGCTTTACCATCTTCGACTACACCTTCACTTAACATCAGGTGAGCTGTGGTCAAACAACTAGCTTGTCAACCATAAAAAAAAAAAAAAAAAAAAAAAAAAAAAAAAAAAAAAGTAACAAAACAAAAATCCAGATGCGGTGCTTCAGTCTACATATAGCAGTTCAAGCTCTTTGTTGGTCCTTCGGCGAGAGAGCCGACCGCGCTGACCACTGAGCTATCAACGCTACGAACTGTTAGGCATTCAATGGTCAGTCTCAATAGCTCCGTAATGTGGTGAGCCATTAGTATAACCTCACAGTGCAGTTCATATCTTTGCTTCGAGTAAACAAAGATAGTAATTGTAAACAGTGATTTAAATCGACAAACATATATATAAATGACACTTCTACATTAAACTGAGCTAATTGTTAGATTTGTGTCAAGTATCTACTATTTAGATTAGTGCTACACGTCAATATTTATATGACGTGTGTGTTTTTTTAGGGTTCCGTACAAAATACAAACATTTTATTGATAATAATACCAATGTTACAAGCCAAATTTTAGTAAAATCATTTTAAATAAAAAAAGTTATAAAACTATGTTTATGAATAAAAACAAAATGGGGGAACGCGGAAAGAGTCGTGTAGACCCGTTGTTTTTTTCCAAAACTAGTGTTTTGTCGAGTGTTTATGTATAAAAATGGTGGTGTTTTATTCATAAAGTGCCGAATTACAAGCGCGAGCGTGGGTAAACGATATAACGTGGAGAAACATGAGTTTTCGTGTTGCTTCCAAAACTCCATCGAAGCTTTATAGTAAAGTTGCCACTACTTTACTAAAGCATGACTGGAATTAACCGACACGAACTGGACTTGACTAAGACGACTTTGACGATAACTATAGCTAAGATACAGCAGAAATAACACTTAAAACAAGGCAGTATGGCTTTACAGCTTTAGCCTGCCCGAAGGGGCAAATTTAAAAACAAAAAAAAAAATTATTGTACAACAGATACTTTTGTACAATAAATTAAAAAAAGATTATTTATAAAACAATGTCTCTAGCAGCCAAGATCCTAACTTGGTTCTGAAGCACGCTACACCCTACGGCGTGTGACCCGACCGCGCTGACCACTGAGCTATACAGCTGGAAATATTTGATAAGTCATTGACATAGCTCAGCGTATTAGCAAGCTGAAATGGCAATGGGCTGGACATAATATCTGTCGCAGAACCGATAACCACTAGGGGTAGACGTGTTCTGGAGTGGAGACCGCGTATTGGCAAACGTAGCGTAGGACGCCCTGAGACTCCATGGAGTGGCGATATACGTAGGACAGCTGGCGGTGGATGGAAGCGAAAAGCCTTGATTGAAGCCTTTGTAGCGATGATAGCTCAGTGGTTAGTGCGGTCGCTTCGCATGCCGAAGGGCGTGGGTTCAAACCCCAACAAATGAGCTTGAGCTGCCGGTGAAGGAAAACATTGTGAGGAAACCATAGCATGGTGGTAGGGTACTTTCTAGTACTCGGCTGGCTAGCTACCACCCTCAAGTTAAAAATCTGTCGCCAAGCATCTAACGGTGTGTTCCGGCAGCCTCACTTGAGAGCCAGTTCCATTCCAGGCTAGGTGTGCTTTACCATCTTCGACCACACCGTCACTTAACATCAGGTGAGCTGTGGTCAAATACCTAGCCTGTCAGCAATAAAAAAAAAAAAAAAAAAAAGCTGAAGATCGGGCTGAGTGGCGTGTCTTGGGAGAGGCCTATGTCCAGCAGTGGACTAATATAGGATGATGATGATTTGATAAAATCATTGAAATTAGACAATTCCTACCTGGTCCAGGTATATTTCAACAAAACATAAATAAATCGCGCCATAATGGCCTCATTCCGTTTGGAGTGGTCGTCGATTGAGGTAAACATTAGTAGATATTGTATGTTTGCCTACTGTTGATATGGAAATAACTTTTTTGTAGCTCTGTTCCGCGGCTCCGGTCGCGTGACCTATATTTTAACTTCTTATTGAAATTATTATATTTTTTACCTGACATACCTTCATTTACATAAATGTCTTTTAATAAGCTGAGCAAAATAAAGGCCAGCGTTTTGTTCACGTGTGGCGTCGACCAAACCAGATGACAATTCTTTAAAAATTTTTTTTGCTCCCGGTCCCCACGGTCCCAAAGTTTCAACCCCAAAAGGCTCAAATATGTACCCACTGTCCAGGGTACCTATTATACTTGCACCTTTTGAGGTACTAATAATAAATAGGTAATAATTCAAATACAATAACAATAAAACTTAAAATGTCAAAAGAATAAAATAAAAAAAATGTCAATAAAATAAACATAGACATAGAGCTTTCGTTTTTTTTTTATTTTTATAATTATATTCTGCTTTTCGTTTTAATTATTATGTAATCAAAATTTGTTTTGCTACTCAAAGTTCTGTGTTCTGTGTTTCTTCGCAGCAGACATACTACCAATGAACCAACAGGGCTGTCAAATAGCGGGTATCACCGCGGACGCAGATAGTGTTGTTTTAAAACCTTAGCTCTCAAATATTACATGTAGCGGGTAACACCGCGGGGCGCAGCTAATGTTTTTTTTTTTTGATGTAAAAAGTATTGAGACGAACGAAGCGTTATGTTATCATAAAACCTAAGCTTTTAAATATTTCTTAATTCGTTCGTTACATCACTATTTGGAAGCATTTCCTATCAGAGTAAGTAATGGTTTTCCCAAGGTTGGCGGACGGTCACGCAAGGGGCGCAGGGGCGCGCCCTAATGGGATTCACCGTCAAGGCCTGGCGATCAAAAAACATTGGCAATGGGTCATTCACAATTGCGTCTCACGAGTTGCATGTTCTTGTTACTTTATAAGAGCTCCAAAGTAATAAAAGGGTGTATGTATTATAAGTATGTATTTACAAAAAAAAAGTATTTACGGTGGTTCGATTTCCATACAAACAATTTTTACCAATTATGGACAAACGGAGCATAATTTTACAGTGAAATCACAGCTACTGGCATTTGTTTTGGTCTTTATTATAAAGGACTCTAGCCTTCTATCTCAGAAATGAAACAAGGATAAGCTTTTTACAAATTGGTTTCTTTACTTTTTACGATAAGACTAACTACTAATCGAGATGGCCGCGGTGACGAGTATCTGTATATACCCCCATATCGCTTCGGTGTCAATAACCCATGTCGAGTTTTGGCGGGAACGCGGGAAAAGTCGTGTCGCTCCGTTGTATTTTTTTCCAAAACTAGTGTTTTGTCGAGTGTTTATGCATAAAAATTGTGGTGTTTTATTCATAAAGTGCCGAATCACAAGCGCGAGTGTAGAAAAATGATATAATGTGGTGAAATATGAGTTTTCGTGTTGCTTCCAAAACTCCATCGAAGCTTTATAGTAAAGTCGCCACTACTTTACTAAAGCATGACTGGACTTGACTGACACAGACTGGACTTGTCTAAGACGACTTTGACGATAGCTATAGCTAAGATACAGCAGAAATAACACTTAAGACAAGGCAGTATGGCTTTATAGCTTTAGCCTGCCCGAAGGGGCAAATTATTAAAAAAAAAAACTACAGTAGGAATTAAACCTGAAAACGTCAAACAAAACATTATTACAGCAATAAATTGACTAAAACAGTTGACCTTCGCTTACACAAGTGCTTTATTGTCAGGAATAATACTCGAATTAATTAATACAAACTAGTTTTAACTAGATTGTTTTAATTGGATATAGCGTAGAACTCAATTGAATTGGTTAAAGCAAAACTGTTTACTAAGACACCACTGTCCGTCGGTCTGTCACCAGGTTGTATCTCATGAAATTTTCACAGATTATGTATTTCTGTAGCGCTATAACAACAAATACAAAAAAAAAGTAAAGTGTCGAATCACAAGCGCGAGTGTGGGAATATGTTAGTATGTATCTAATTGTTGTCATAGCGGTAACAGAAATACATCATCTGTGAAAATTTCAACTGTCAAACTATCTTCAGATACACCCTGGAGACAGACGGACGGACAGCAGAGTCTTAGTAATAGGGTCCAGTTTTACCCTTTAGGACAGAATCCTAAAAAGTGAAAAGATTTGTTTGTATTGAATAGGCCCCGAAACTACAGGACCGATTTTAAAAATTCTTTCACCGTTGTGACGCTACAAACACAAATACAAATACAAATGAAAGTCTCTCAAGTGAAAATCTGCCGCCAAGCATCTAACGGTGTGTTCGACCACACCGTCACTTAACATCAGGTGAGCTGTGGTCAAAACAACTAGCCTGTCAACCATAAAAAAAAAAAAAAAACAAATGTTTTATTAATAACACCAATGTTGAGGAGTTTTTGGCGGGAACGCGGGAAGAGTCGTGTCGCTTCGTTGTATTTTTTCCAAAACTAGTGTTTTGTCGAGTGTTTATGCATAAAAATGGTGGTGTTTTATTCATAAAGTGCCGAATTACAAGCGCGAGTGTGGGAAAATGATATAATGTGGTGAAACATGAGTTTTCGTGTTGCTTCCAAAACTCCATCGAAGCTTTATAGTAAAGTTGCCACTACTTTACTAAAGCATGACTGGCACGAACTGACATGAACTGGACTTGACTAAGACGACTTTGACGATAACCATAGTTAAGATACAGCAGAAATAACACTGAAGACGAGGCAGTATGGCTTTATAGCTTTAGCCTGCCCGAAAGGGCAAATTAACGAAAAAAAAAAAAAAAAAAAACACCAATGTTGAGTTTTTGGCGGGAACGCGGGAAGAGTCGTGTCGCTTCGTTGTATTTTTTTCCAAAACTAGTGTTTTGTCGAGTGTTTATGCATAAAAATGGTGGTGTTTTATTCATAAAGTGCCGAATTACAAGCGCAAGTGTGGGAAAATGATATAATGTGGTGAAACATGAGTTCTCGTGTTGCTTCCAAAACTCCATCGAAGCTTTGTAGTAAAGTTGCCACTACTTTACTAAAGCATGACTGGAATTAACTGACATGAACTGGACTTGACAAAGACGACTTTGACTAAAACTAGCTACGATGGCACTTATTTAACTTTTGAAACTTGAAAATATATAATTACTTGACACTGGCAAATGCTATAACGCGACGCCAAAACCAAAGAAAAAAAAAAAAAAAAAACACCAATGTTACAAGTCACTTCAAAATTTTACACACGTCATTAAATAGGTTTTAAAACACTGATTACATGTCAAAATGAGGTATGTCAATATCCAAACATGTCAATATATTGACAATATGACATGACGAAAAAATCATAATTACTTACTAGTAATACACTATCCCCGGGCGACATAGGCTACTTTTTATCCTTGTATTCCCACGGGAACGGAAACTACGCGGGTGAAACCGCGAGCCGTCCGCTAGTTCATTATAAAAACATTCATAATGGACCAGCAGACATTTTGTGCGGTGGTAGTAGGTACCTACGGAAATAGGTTATATTAGGTCATGTGACCGATGAAAACGTCAATAAAACAAATATGACTTTTCATTAACGTCTTTGTTTCAGCCAAGGTTGCGAACTAAGAGCTATTTCTGACGATATTAATGTCACTAGGCGTTCGTATCACGTGCGAGGACCGTGAGTGATTTTTTTTATTTGTTTCTCACTTTTTGTCATCGCATATTATGCATACTGCCAGTGTCAAATATTTTTTACCCAAAGACGACGGTATATGCGTTTGAGGTGAGAGGTTGTTTGTTTGTGCAAATCCATGTTGCCATTTTTCTCCAAAACTGCTATTCCGATTTTGATGCAGTTTTCAGTGATAGCACAGTAAACATACAGTAAAATATCTTGATACAAACGTGCCGCTCTCGGTTTGAATGTGTGCGTGCGCGCCGCGCGCCGTGTCGGCACGCGATTTCACGCACACGCTAGCATAATATATGGAGGAATAAGGTGGCGGCAGTACGGGCTGTGCAGCGCGACTGTGAGCACGTGCGTACGTTACATGACCGCTCGCGTTCGTCAACTCTCGCCGGCCACTTACCATATTATTAATTATTACGAGTATCATGACTTCAAAAAGGGGGAAAAAATATTGTAGTGTTTTCGGGTGCCTCAATAAAGATTTCGCAAACCCGGACTTATCATTCTTCATAGTTCCTACTGAACCAGAAATGTAAGTTTGTAGCGATGATAGCTCAGTGGTTAGCGCGGTAGGTTCGCATGCCGAAGGGCGTGGGTTCAAACCCCAACAATCAGCTTGAGCTGCCGGTGAAGGAAAACATCGTGAGGAAACCATAGCATGGTGGTAGGGTACTTTAGTACTCGGCTGGCTAGCTACCACCCTCGAGATGAAAATCTGCCGCCAAGCATCTAACGGTGTGTTCCGGCAGCCTCACTTGAGAGCCAGTTCCATTCCAAGCTAGGTGTGCTTTACCATTTTCGACCACACCTTCACTTAACATCAAGTAAGCTGTGGTCAAACACCTAGCCTGTCAAACATTAAAAAAAAAAAAAAAAGTACCTACTTATACTTAAATCTTATTAGAAAATGTGGTATTGTATTGTTTATTTCACAGTTTATTTGCTTTATTAAGAGCGTAGCCGAGTCGCATTTTTCCATATACATAAATGTATTCCCAAATTTTATAAATTGGTAAAATATTCAATCATAATATGCTTTTTATTGCATAAATTTAGATCAAGTGCTGCTTGTTCGAAAACATTAACTGAAAGTAAAAGTGACAACCCTGGGGATCAACGCAAGAGTAGGCTAATAACTCGGCGGGCGGCCTTAGATAACCTACTCTTATATATTTACTGTGGTTATAGGTTCGGGTTTGACTGGTGCATGTTCATTGATAGGTGTTACGGTGACAAATCACCAGGGAGCGCTGCAGTAAATAGGTATTTGTTTGTGCTAAACCAAAACTTGCAAATGTATTTACTACTGTAAGCAAAGGCGTATCTTCCACAGGGTCATCTGGGGGAACGCCCGGGCGGAGGGTTATGTACAGTAATATCTATACTCTCTAAAAAGTTTCGAAAAAAGCAAAATTAAAAATTTTGGTTTATACATCCGCACCTCACAAGTAAATTGAGTCTCAGTTACAATCAAAAGTCAGTCAAAGCAACAAGTCAGTGCGCCATCTGACGCCAAACTAAGCCCAGCTTGTACAATAGAAGTCAGATAACTGATAGATAGATGATACTTAATTTTTTATTGTAAATACATACAGAACATCCAGACACAGAACAAACATGTTCGTACAACACAATGTTTGTCCTGTGTGGGAATCGAAGCCTCGCGCTTTTCTCTGAATTGGGATATGGGTAATTTCTTATTTTGAAACATATTCTGTTTCCGTATGTTTCCGAATAACAGGTTCATTGCTAATGTATGTTAAAAACGTTAGCTAATTAGTATTCTAACAATTTTAAAACAATACAAATTGTACCTATTGTTTTGACAGCAAAATTACTGTTATTGGTGGTTATCATCGTCATTACGTAATAGTATAAAATAGTAACAGTTATTAAGTGTTCTTTCCGTCAATGAAATACCTACTTGGCCAAGTTTCAGGCAATTAAACAAACCAGACTGAATGTCCTAGACATGCCATTTAAATTTAAAAAAAAAACATAAACATTTCAAATGTCAAACGTCAATATTCCCGCCAATATTTACAAGGGACCAACAAAACGGCGCTGGCCATTCAATTTTCACTAAACTAAACTAAAGATTACTAAATTATTCCAAATTTAAACCGCAAACGTCATTGTTCCCGCGTAAAGTTGGCATGGCGCCCGCTTTGCCAGACAGCGTTTACGGCCAGCTGTAAAAATGACGGCGCCGAAAATTGGCGCGAAATGACGCCATTACACGATTGCTCGTAAAATATGATCTTCTAGTATTTGAAGTGACCAGAAGTGGTTATTGAGATGATACTTATTACCAATAGAAATAAATAGCCAGGAGTTTTGGCTGAAACACGGAAAAAATATGTCGCCCTTATCCTAAACTTATGTATTTTCGATTGTTTATGTATTGTGGTGTTTTTTTTTTTCAAGTGCCGAATTTTAGGCCTGAGTTTGGGAATGTGATACAATGTGGTGAAACATGACTTTTCGTGTTGCTTCCAAAACTCCGTCAAAAACACTTGAAGCTACTTAACTCGGGCATGACCAGACTTGGCAGTGACTCACACTTATTTTATACAATTGATCGTTAAATACTCTAGTAACTTATAATTAAAATTAATTTATTTTATTTTCTTCATGTTTTTGGTGACGAAAAAAGCTTTTGGTTATCTATTTACATACATACGTAAAATAACATAATAACAATTAACATAATATTGTAATTTAAGTTACGGTAAAAAGCAATTTTTTTTTTTTTTACATTATTCTCGGTACTTTTGCCGAAAAGTTTGCTTTTGCAATTGCTATTTAGCGTGCTGCTGTCAGTATTTTGGCCATATTTCCCACCTCGAGTGGGAGGAGGAGAGGTTTAATTTTTTGGATAATTTACTAGTTTAATTTATTGTTTTTAATATAAAGTTTGTAAATAATACGCATGTAGTTAGTGTTAGTTTCAGGTTTATTTGAAACTAGCGGATGCCTCGCGGTTTCACCCGAGTAGTTCCCGTTTCCGTATAAAAAGTAGCCTATGTCACACGGGGATAGTGTAGGTTTCCAACGAGAATTTTTGTAATCGGTCCAGTAGTTTTGGAGCCTGTTCAATACAAACAAACAATCAAATCTTTCCTCTTTATAATAGTATAAAGTATAGATAATATACTTTAAAATGTTGAAATACTTGACAATATGGCAAAATCACATAGTACGATGTCAAAAACAATGAAAAAAAATACGTGTACATTTTGTGATCACTAAGAAATTCTTCGGATTTCTATGTTTGTTTGTCGTGTTTGTCTATGTTTGTTTGTTTTTGTTTCTGTCCTTGTTGCAAAATAAAACTTTTCCTCTTTCTTTTTTTTTTTCTTTTTACTCCACGTCATGAATTCTTTGGCGCTTTAGCTATCTTATAGCTGCAACACAAAATGGTATCCCCAGATTTTGTTATCATCGTTATGGAAGCAAATATGTAGACGTACGTCAAAATTTAAAAAAAAAACACCGCCATTTTGGTTACATACAGTCTTGATTTCTCGCTGTCCTTATTGATGGGCTGCGAGAATACGAACTAGTCGGTCCGACGTATCAATTACAACAAACGAAAAACACATTCATACTAATTGAGACCAATAAACGTTCAGTAAACTGGTAAAAATAAAAACAAGCATCGAGTACTATCCTGACATATTTGATTGTCACTAGATTCGTAGCCACGAAACCGTTATGGCGGGAAAATTATCTTTTTTTTTTTAATTTTGAAAATCATATCGCTTTATTGAATGTTTTGCCAAAACAAAAAAAAAAAACGTTTGCTCTTTGTTGACTTTGCTGGAGTTCTGGCGGGTTTTGTTTTGTTTTTGATTTACACATTTTAACATAGGTACATACAAAAAAAAACATAGTCGAATTGGGAACCTTCTCCTTTTTGAAGTCTGTTAAAATGTATAAATCAAACTAGGTAGCAATTAATTTTAGGACGAAAATAAAACTAAATGAAGAGTTTTGGCGGGAACGCGGAAAGAGTCTTGTCGCCTCGTTTTTTTTTTCAAAAATAGTGTATTGTCGAGTCTTTATACATAAAAATGGTGGTGTTTTAGTCACAAGCGCGAGTGTGGGAAAATGATATAATATGGTGAAACATTACTTTTCGTGAAGCCTTATAGTAAAGTCGCCACTACTTTACTGAAGCATGACCGGACTTGACTGACACGGACTGTACTTGACCAAGACTGGACTTTGACTATAACTATAGCTAGAGACAACTTATTTAACTTATGAAACTTGAAAATAGAAAACACTTGACACTGGCAAATGCTCAAAGCGCGACGCCAAACGAACAGAGAAAAAACGTTTGTTTTTAATTGTTTATTGTTTAGGTTTTGGCGGGAACGCGGGAAGAGTCGTGTCGCTTCGTTGTATTTTTTTCCAAAACTTGTGTTTTGTCGAGTGTTTATGCATAAAAATGGTGGTGTTTTATTCATAAAGTGCCGAATTACAAGCGCGAGTGTGGGAAAATGATATAATGTGGTGAAACATGAGTTTTCGTGTTGCTTCCAAAACTCCATCGAAGCTTTATAGTAAAGTTGCCACTACTTCACTAAAGCATGACTGGCACGAACTGACACGAACTGGACTTGACTAAGACGACTTTGACGATAACCATAGTTAAGATACAGCAGAAATATCACTGAAGACGAGGCAGTATGGCTTTATAGCTTTAGCCTACCCGAAAGGGCAAATTAACGAAAAAAAAAAAAAAAATGTTTATTGTTTAGTTTTTTACGCTTTTACGTTTACATATAAAAGCTGTAGTCAAACACCTAGCCTGTCAACGTAAGGGTATTAATTTACGAAAATTAATAGTTTTATTACTATTTTAGTGGGTCGAAAATTCCGTCATATTTGAGTCGAAAATTCCGTAATACAGTCAATGAGTCGCCTAAAGTCTAAGCCGTGATTATTCTCGTCACGGGCTGCCGAGTCAGACTTCCATGACGCCACCTCATTAGCATCAGTGACGCTATGCTGTTGGTAATGAATAACATCTAAAAATTGTAAGGTTTTAAACTCAAATTGTCTCGTAGCGATTGCTGTTAAACGTTTTTAATTTGCTTTTGTTACTTTTTTATGGCTTGGAGTTTGACCACAGCTGAGTTGGTGACGTGACGGTGTGGTCGAAGATGGTAAACGCACCTAGCCTGGAATGGACCTGGCTCTCGGAACACACTGTTAAATGCCTGGCGGTAGATTTCTAACATGACGATGGTAGCTAGCCAGCCGAGGCTTTCCTCACGATGTTTCCTTCACCGGCAGCTCAAGTGTGGGGGTTTGAACCCACGCCGTTGGGCGTGCGAACCGACCGCGTAAACCACTGAGTTACCATCGCTACAAAATTCATGTTCATAAACTAATTGATCCATTGAATTTCTGAAAATCAAACTTATGAATATCAGAAGTAAATAGATTCCTTCTAGAATGCTCAATCTTAGATCAAATTGTTGCACAGTTATGTGGACAAACACAATTTTCTGAATAAA
Source organism: Biston betularia (assembly GCA_905404145.2). NCBI lineage: Eukaryota > Metazoa > Arthropoda > Insecta > Lepidoptera > Geometridae > Biston > Biston betularia. Next base: position 5,130,184 of record FR989890.1, read on the forward strand.
AAAAACTGGCCAAGTGCGAGTCGGACTAGCGCACGGAGGGTTCCGTACCATTATCTATTAAAACGGCAAAAAAAAAAACACATTTGTTGTATGGGAGCCTCTTAAATATTTACTTTTTGTTTTTTTAGTATTTTTTTTATGTGAAAAATAATGAGACGAACGAGACGCTCTCCTGATGGTAAGAGATAACGCCTGCCCATGACCATTGCAGCGATACACAGAACTTTGAGTAATAAAACAAAGTCCAAGGCATCGCTGCGGCAGGCAAGGCGCTCATTACTTTGAGACTTTCGATGGTTAGTCTCAACAGCCCAGTAATTTCGCTAGCTGCAGTACCCTTCAAACCGGAATACAGTAATGCTCTGCTTGGCGGCACAATATCTGGTACTGCGGTGGTACCTACATAGACGACCTCCTGCTAAGGAGATCTACCACCAAGTAAAGTATGTAAGTAATTTGTTGTTATAGCGGCAACAGAAATACATCATCTGTGAAAATTTCAACTGTCTAACTATCACGGTTCGTGAGATACAGCCTGGTGACAGACAGATAAGCAGACAGACGGAAGAACAGCGGAGTCTTCAGACAGACAGATGACAGCGGAGTCTTGGTAATAGGGTCCCGTTTTACCCTTTGGATACGGAACCCTAAAAACAGTAATCGCATCCGACTTTTAGGATGTATTCGACGCGTACAAAAAACTCGAAACCGCTGCCAACTCATAGGCGCAATGACGTCATTATGACGTCACTGCCATTCATATCAGACGTCTACTTGGAGATTTCTCTTCGTACTAATTATTTATTTATAATGTAGCTAAAGAGTTTACAAAAAATATAACACAACTGCGAATTTTACAATTTAAAAAATCCGACGCCATGACCCTTAGGCCAACTAAACGCACTGCTCCAATGAAACAGCGAGATTTAGACCGAGTAAACGAAAATATCATCGACTTGTGGTTTGACCCGCGTAGTTCCCGTTCCCGTGGAAATACAGGGATAAAAAGTAGCCTATGCCACCCGGGGATAGTGTAGCTTCTCAACGGTGAAAGAATTTTTGAAATCGGTCCAGTAGTTTTTGAGTTAATTCGTTACATACAAGAATACAAATCATTCCTCTTTATAATATTACTATAGATTAGTATATATATGTATACAATTTTTAGATTTTTGTTGATTTTTTAAAAACCGCTCCATCGATTTCGATAAAATTTATTTGGGACCACCTCTGATCAGTGGCGGATTTACAAATTTTCAAGGCATAGGCTACACAGTTTTTGCCGCCCTTGCCTCTACAATTGTCATCTCCTACATTATTTTTACAATCCAAAAACGTTTCTACTCTCGGAGTGTGCAATGACAAGTGAGAGAGGAAAGTCATTAGCAAAATTTGTTGCAGACTTCCATCTGTGAGACATCAGAAAACCGTCATGCAAAAATCTTTTTGATTTCTATGAGGTAGCAAAAAAAATTCGGTCCCCAAATTTGCCGCCCTAGGCTCAAGCCTACTCAGCCTGCTGGTAAATCCGCCACTGCCTCTGAAGTTTGATCTACCAAGCAAAAAAAGAATCATCAAAATTGATTCATAATTGGCGGAATGATCACGTAACATATATAAAAGAACACAGATAAATCTTTTTTGAGTCAGTTAATAAATAAAAAAAAAACAACAGTTGAGAGAACCTCCTTTTTTGAGTAATGTAGCTATATTTATATATATAGCTATTTTATTAAATTTCATAAGATTTGAAATCAATTCATTATTCCTAATTAAATTTAAACATAACTTCAAAATATATTTTAAAAAACCTTTTAATTTCCTTTATTTAGAATACCCTACTTGATAGGTTTGGTTTTTTTTTCATTAACGTATTAGGTACTATTTCGCGCCAAAAATCCGCCATTTTTTTTTAAGACCTTTGGTTATTAAGACGTATCTAACGATACCTTCATTATTGTCGTAATCCATTCGGCCGTTTGGAACAAACGAGGTAAAAAAGAAATCGACATAGGTGCATATAAATTTTGTGGTGGTGTTTGACTACAGCTCACCTGATGATTGTAAAGCACACCTAGCCTGGAATAGAATTGGATCTCAAGTGAAGCTGCCGGAACACACCGTTGGATGCTTAGCGGAAGATTTCCAACTCTCGCGTGGTAGCTAGCCAGCCGAGTACTAGAGAGTACGCTACCACCATGCTATGGTTTCCTCACGATGTTTTCCTTCACCGGCAGCTCAAGCTCATTGGGGTTTGCGAACCGACCGCTTACCACGGAGATGTCATCGCTACAAAACTAATAATAATTAGCGCTAATGCGTGAGGAAGCCACGTTCCAAGCGCTTTCGTATTTTGGTAAGTTCAGCAATTTCCAGTGACAGTGCAGTTTACGCTTCCTCCTCACAAAGCCCCATTTGGCAGTAATGGCCTATTGTACCCGTTTCCGTGTACGCAAACCTACTAATTTCTTTTTACGAAATACTAGCGACCCGCCCCGGCTTCGCACGGGTGCAATGTAGATACCAATGTGGTGCATATGCATGTATTATACATATAAACCTTCCTCTTGAATCGCTCTGTCTATTGATGGAATCTGCATTAAAATCCGTTGCGTAGTTTAAAAGATCGAAGCGTACAGACGGCGGGAAGCGACTTTGTTTTATACTATGTAGAGACTAGCGACCTGCCCCGGCTTCGCACATATGAAATGTAGAGATACCAATGTGGTGCATATGCATTCGGAGAGAGTCGTGTCGCCCCATTGTATTTTTTTATTTATTTATTTTAAAGCATGACTGGACTTGACCAAGACTGGACTTTGGCTACTTTTTAACTTATGAAACTTGTTAAATATCAAAAAACTTAACACTGGCAAAAGCACGAAATGCGACGCCAAAATAAAAGAAAAAGAATGTAGTTTTGTTTTGGTTGACAGCCATGTTGGTTCATTAGTAGTATGTCAGGTTCAACAGGTTCCTTCTAGGTAAGCGTGTTCCATCTTAGACCGCATCGATGCTTCACATCAGGCAGGATGTGGTCAAGCGCGAACCTATTCAATATAAAAAAAAAAAAATGTCTGCTCCAAGAGCTGAAGGCCGTGGGTTCGATTCCCACCCACGACAAGCATTCTGTGATTTATACAAATGTTTGTTCTGTGTCTGAATGTCCTGTATGTATTTACTTACAACAACAAAAAACTATTCAAGTATTCTATCAGTTATCTGACTTCCATAGTACAAGCTTTGCTTAGTTTGGAGTCAGATGGCGCTGTGTGTAATGTCATACGATTTTTTTTTTGTTAATGACGTAAGAAAACCTTATAATGTATTTTACCGGCATGATCTCAGGCTGGCGGTAGCTGTACGGAGAAATCTAATCTTCGGCATAGCTCGCACAAATTGATGACAATCTCGAATATCCATCCATAATGATAAGATCGATGCCTCGTATCAGATTGTGATAATGTACAAATGCCGTATCAGGCGTTTAGTTTTACGCACAAATTTAATTTATGTTACATAACAAACTACACGTGGCACTTAGGTACCTAGTTCTACCGCTACACGTTTTCGGGGTAAAAAGTAGCCTACATGTTAATCCAGGATCTCAGCTACCTCCATACCAAATTTCATCCAAATCCGTTCTGTAGTTTTTGCGTGAAAGAGTAACAAACATCCATCCGTACATTTTTATAAACTTTCTGCGTTTATAACGTTACTAGCTGTGCCCCGCTGTGTTACCCGCTACATTTGGTGGTAGATCTCCTTAGCAGGAGGTCATCTAGGTAGGTACCACCGCAGTACCAGATATTCTGCCGCTAAGCAGTAGTGTGTGAACATTATTGTGTTCCGGTTTGAAGTGTACTGCAGCTAGCGAAATTACTGGGCTGTTGAGACTAACCTTCGAAAGTCTCCAAGTAATGAGCGCCAAATCAGCGATGCCCTGGACTTTGTTTTGTTGCTCAAAGTTCTGTGTATCGCTGCAATGGTCACGGACAGGCGTTGTCTCTTAACATCAGGAGAGCGTCTCGTTTGTCTCATTATTTTTCACATTAAAAAAAAACATGTTTTCGGGATATAAATTATCCTATGTGTTAATCCAGGGACTCGGCTACCTCCATACAAAATTTCGTTCAAATCCATTCAGTAGTTTTTGCGTGAAAGAGTAACAAACATCCATCCAAACTTTCACATTTATAATAGGTATTAGTGGGATTATAACTTTTTATTTTTAAATTATTAGTTAGACGATAATCTATAACAAACTTGACATTGTGTTTTTTTTTTAATTTATAATACATATTTTCTGTAATTTTATCCCGAAAACATGTAGCGGGTAACACCGCGGAGCGTTACTAGTTACAAATAAATACAGTTTATGGTAACTAAAAATTTACCATTTAATTGATCTTGTACATATATGTATAATATAATTATACACAAATAAATTAACTGTAATTTGTAATAAAGCAAAAAAAAACACGTGTTTTATTTAAAAATATCCCGAGAAACTCAACTCAACTCCTGGTTGAAAACTCAGAATCCCCTACTCGGAACACACCGTTAGGTACTTGTGGGCAGATTTTCAACTCTCGCGTGGTAGCTAGCCAGCCGAGTACTAGAAAGTACCCTACCACCATGCTATGATTTCCTCGCCATGTTTTCCTTCACTGACAGCTCAAGCTTATTGGGGTTCGAACCCATGCCTTTCGGCGTGTGAACCGACCGCGCTGACCACTGCACTGTCATTGCTACAAATGATTACTAGTTCATTATGGCAGATTAGTTGAATCCAGTCCCTCACGACGGGCACCGCCGCCCGTTTGGCGACAAATTTCTGCCAGACACAAATAACTCTTAAACAACTCTTAAAATAAAATGAAACTAATATGTTGACTTACATAATATTAGGTTAAACATTAATGAGTCAAGTCAACGTCAATGAATCATCGACATTTTAGCTCTATGCGCCCTCATTTCGCAATGTGAAACACAGACAGGACAAAACGTGGAACGGGTAGGTACGTAAATTGTTTGTTCAGTTTGTTGCTAGTTAAATTACTTGGTGGTAGATCTCCTTAGCAGGAGGTCGTCTAGCTAGGTTCTACTGCAGTATCAGATATTGTGCCGCCGAACGGTAGTGTGTCATTACTGTGAAGGGTACTTCAGCGAAATTACAGGGATGTTGTGACTAACCATCGAAAGTCTCAAAGTAATGAGCGTTAACGCAGTGATGCCCTGGACTTTGTTTTGTTACTCAAAGTTCTGTGTATCGCTGCAATGGTCATGGACAGGCGTTATCTCTTACCATCAGGAGAGCGTCTCGTTCGTCTCATTACATTTTACATTAAAAAAACGGAAAAATAGGAACACTTTGTTGTGTTATAAGAACACTTTGTTGTCCGTCTGTCATGACCTTTTATCTCGGGAACGCGTGGAGGGATCGAGTTGAAATTGATACCATATACGCAGATTTGTACTCCCGTACCGCTGTGAAATAATCAAACTCCTCAGTTATTGTAAAAAAAAGTTAAACCGCTTATTTCGGACACTCGCGAGAAGCATTGTCTTATAGTACACATAAAGGGATAGATCCGAAAACTGTACATTTTTAATTTAATCACAAAAAAATAGGGGATTTATGCAAGAAATGAGAACAAGAATTTATCATACCTACTAGTTTGTACGGAACCCTCGGTGGGAGAGTCTGACACACTTGTCCTTGTTTTTTTTTCTAAATTTATTTTAGTTTTATTTATGTCATAACAGCTTACGCCCGCGACTTCGTCCGCGTTGTGAAACTTGTGTAAGAAAAGAACAATAGTTTCATTCATCATGAAACTTGTGTTAATTAATTACTAGTCAAAATTTCAAGAGAATACGTCCTATAGATAGATTTTTGATAATCCCACTGGAACTGGAATATTTTCTGAAGATAAAAAGTATCAAAGTTAATCCAGGTAATAATATATACGTGTGACAAATTTCATCTAAATCCGTTAAGCCGTTTTCGCGTGATTGAGTAACACACATCCAAACCAACTTTCACATTTATTTATATCTACGAACTTTTAAAATACGAAGTTTTTTGCCTTTTCTCTGAGAATATTAACATTTATTTCACTAATTATTATTAGAATATCTTAACGACTGTATTATCTACAACAATGACCTCTTTATTAAATTCAATTAGGTATAATATTATGTCAAAATAAGTATGTACTAATTAAGAATAACATGCCAATTTGAATTAGTAAAAAAATATCTACAAAATTAATTTCAATTATAAGATGTTCATTATAGTGTTTCTTTTTTTTTTAATTTTATGTAGTATTTATTTTTTGGCGTGATATAAATTGAGCTGGACTCTAACTTTGAAGTATAAGCCGCTCACATAAAAAAAAATGTATTTAATTTTTATCGTTACATAGATTGAATTGGACTCTAAGATTGAGGTATATGCCGCACACATAAAAAAAAAAACAATCGTTTGATAAGAAAATAATAAGATTAATAAGAACGCGTGCATTAGCCTAAAATCCTAAAAAGACATAAGAAACTTTAGAAAGTATCCGAAAAATGCGTTCGTAAAAATTGAATCGACTTACCGCTCGTAGTTTCGCAACGTGACGTCACCAGCGTCCAAATATAAACGGGATCCTTGATGGAACCAAACACCCTGCTCACTCTTAGCACAGAAAAACAACTTGTTCTCACTGATCGGCACGCGAACCAAGTCTTTATTTCCCACAAAATCTGGTAAACACTCCACGCCCGCCGTCCCCGGTGATAATGTCAATGACCATTCTGCAAAATCACCTTCCACGTTCAACTTGTAATCACAAACGATCCCACACTCCACATTTTCCACTGTCACGGATAATATCCATGGTGGAGACGCAGCACATTTGTTTATTATTAAAAATAATAGTAGGAATAAACTGTTAGTCCGTGATGAACGCACTTCCATCGCTGATGCCGTGACTCGAGTGTCGAGCGAAGTGAAGGCGGGCGCGGGTCGGCGCGCGGCGCTCGGCGGACTCGGCAAGCGCTGTCACTCAGTGTTGCCAACAACGCCGGGCCTGATGGCGCCATTTTTCTCAGCATGAGTAGCCTAATGTAGCCGCGTTTAAATTTCAGCTTCTGTAGCCTAAAGTCGCCTAAGCGTTTACACTTGAAAACGTTACACTCGAATTTATAATTTAGTATGTATTTTAGTATGAGTTTAAAAACGCGTTGTCCCATGCATAATTCGAACCCACGACCCCAGCATGTCCAAGGTTGTTAAAAGCTTATGTTCATTTGTAGTTTGGTAAATTTAAAAATCTTGCCTAATAGGCGCCCAGTCGTCTTTCAGATTTTTTCATCGCCGATTCTCGTCCTGTGTAGCCTAAACGGCGACAAAATAGCCTACGTTGACCACACACGCTTTTTAAATTTGACAAACTAGAAATAAACATAAGCTTTTAACAATCTTAGACATGCTGGGATCGTGGGTTCGAGTTATGCCTGGGATAACACGTTTTTAGACTCATATTAAATTATAAATTCGAGTGTAAACGTTTAGGCTACAGAAGCTGAAATTCAAATTCGGCTACATTAGGCTACTCATGCTGAGAAAAATAGCGATATCAGTCCCGTCGTTGTTGGCAACACTGAATACATATTGCTAGCTATTCCCCGCGGTTACACTCGCGAGTTTCCATTTTGAGATAACCAAAGAATAATATTACTCACAACAGAAATAGCTGGGTATTCTGTTTGTATTATAAAGTACTAGCTGTGCCCCGCGGTGTTACCCGCTACATGATTTCGGGATAAAAAGTAGCCTTTGTGTTAATCCAGGGCCTCAGCTACCTCCAAAAAAAAAAACAAAATCCAATCCATCTTTCATCGAAATCCGTTCAGTAGTTTTTGCGTGAAAGAGTGACAAACATCTATCCAAAATTTTCATTCATTTTATGGACAGCCGTGTCGTTTTAACAAACTTTGTAGCGATGATAGCCCAGTGGTTAACGCGGTCGGTTCGCATGCCGAAGGGCGTGGGTTCAAACCCCAACAATGAGCTTGAGCTGCCGGTGAAGGAAAAACATCGTGAGGAAACCATAGCATGGTGGTAGCGTACTCTCTAGTACTCGGCTGGCTAGCTACCACCCTCAAGTTGAAAATCTGCCGCCAAGCATCTAACGGTGTGTTCCGGCAGCCTCACTTGAGAGCCAGTTTCATTCCAGGCTAGATGTGCTTTACCATCTTCGACCACACCTTCACTTAACATCAGGTGAGCTGTGGTCAAACAACTAGCCTGTCAACACTAAAAAAAAACACACAAACAGATATATATTCACATTATACTGTACATAATTATATGATCTACAATCGGATTTTTATGCGAAGGCCGCGTTTATGATTATACTGTCATAGATAAGTTATCATAATCGTTTGTATGTATTTAGAGCGACTGACATCAACTTTTGGTAATTGTATTTACCATGTGGACGATTTCGGAGGGCTGAGTTGACTTTTATAATTTTAATAAAATGGCGGCTTGATTTCATAACATTGACAGCCCTGTTGGCTCATTGGTAGTGCATTTGCTTTAAGAGCGTGGGCGTGAATTCGATTCCCACACAGGACAAGCATTTTTTGGCATAAACAAATGTTTGTTCTGTGTCTGGGTGTTCTGTATGTATTATAAGTATATATTTACAAAAAAAAAGCTTTTTAGGGTTTCGTATTCTAAGACTACGCTGTCCGTTCATCTGTCTGTATGTCAGTCTGTCTCATGTTGTATTTCTGTTGCCGCTATAACAACAAATACTAAAAAAAAAACAGAATAAAATAAATATTTTTACTTTTGATAGTTAGTCTCAACAGCCCAGTAAATTCGCTAGCTGCAGTACCCTTCGAACCGGAACACAGTAATGTTTACACACTACTGCTTAGCGCCAGAATATCTGGTACTGCGATGGCACCTACCTAGACGACCTCCTGCTAAGGAAATCTACCAAGCCAAATAAATTTAATATTCATTTGATTTCTTTTCTAACATTTACTTTATTTTATAAATATCTTTGACGGAAGTAATGAAGTGGTATTTGTAATTAATAATACAAAATATTAAATATATTATGATCGATCGTAATCTCCAGTATTTGATAAACCTTAACAAATTTGATCGAATCTCTAATGATGAATTGAATAATTAAGATTATATTTGTGAATTTAATCACATTTCTGATTTATAGCATTATAAACACTTTATGAAAATAGTTTAGGTAGGTAATGACTAATTACCTAAATTACTAAATTAAAGGTTTATATTTTTAAACCCCAAGTCTAACACAAATTAGTTTTTTTGGATGGAACGCGGAAAGAGTCGTGTCGCCCCATTGTATTTTTTTTTACAAAACTAGTGTTTTGTCGAGTGTTTTTGCATAAAAATTGTGGTTTTCTTCATAAAGTGCCAAATCCAAAGCGGGAGTGTGGGAAAATGATATAATGTGGTGAAACATGACTTTTCGTGTTGTTTCCAAAACTCCATCAAAGCTTACTACTTTACTAAAGGATGACTGGTCTTGGCTGACACGGACTGTACTTGACTAAGACTGGACTTGGACTATAACTATAGCTACGAGGCAACATATTTAACTTTTGTAACTTGAAAATATAAAACATTTAACACTGGCAAATGCTCCAAATTCGACGCCAAAACCAAAGAAAAAAAGTCGTATCTGTAGTTTAGATTGGTGAGCAGCGGCAACTTTAGCTGTTGCGAGGCCCGGGGCGACAGATCATTGGGAGGCCCTTTTTCTTTAAGTCCGTTTTACTAAAAAAATAGTTCTAGTGGCCGTAACATGCTTGCACTAATAAAATGAAACCGTGCGGTTAGGGGGGGTTTGTTAAGTGCGAGGCGCGAGATACACGTACATATATGGTAAAGACTTTTTTCTACGAGGACGCGAGGCCCCTGCAAGAGCGAGGCCCCGGGCGGTTGCTCTGCTTGCCACCCCTGTTGGTTAGAACCTACATATAACACAATATAGGACGCTATGAACATTGTTGTATGACAATATTTATTAATGATTACTGGACATAATTAAAATAAATTATTTGCGCCTCAAGCTTTTAAGAATATAGATAAGTACCTACACGTCTAATAAGTACTTACTAGTTTTTTTTTAACTTTTTAGTTCATTGACCCGAACAAAAGCTTATTAAAAAAAATGTTTGTTTACTTTCAATTTATTTTCAACTTTTTATTAGATAACTATTTTAGAGATTACTTCTCAAGAAGAATCAAGCTCAAACTCAAATGCCGTGGCGACCTTCCAGCTTCATTATCAGACCCTGGATATCGTCTAGGCATAAAGCGCTCCTCAAGACGAATCAATCGAGCCCAAACTCGATTGGTTTCTCTTGTTTAGTTCACAAGTTCCTAAGGCCATCTTCCTTCATCATCAGACCCTGGATATCGTCTAGGCATAAAGTGCTCCTCAAGACGAACCAATCGAGCCCAAACTCGATTGGTTTCTCTTGTTTAGTTCACAAGTTCCTAAGGCCATCTTCCTTCATCATCAGACCCTGGATATCGTCTAGGCATAAAGTGCTCCTCAAGACGAACCAATCGAGCCCAAACTCGATTGGCTTCTCTTGTTTAGTTCACAAGTTCCTAAGGCCATCTTCCTTCATCATCAGACCCTGGATATCGTCTAGGCATAAAGTGCTCCTCAAGACGAATCAATCGAGCCCAAACTCGATTGGTTTCTCTTGTTTAGTTCACATGTTCCTAAGGCCATCTTCCTTCATCATCAGACCCTGGATATCGTCTAGGCATAAAGTGCTCCTCAAGACGAATCAATCGAGCCCAAACTCGATTGGTTTCTCTTGTTTAGTTCACAAGTTTCTAAGGCCATCTTCCTTCATCATCAGACCAGCTCTATGGTACCACATCACTTTATTATCACCGAAGATACGTACACCAAATTTGCGTCCAATTGGTGTTCACAGTGCGCTGCTTGCAATTGCAACTGAACACGCGTTCTGGTTCTTTCTATACTTATTCTAAATATCTACAGCCGAGATGTGATTACACCTCTCGACAGCTGAAGGAACAAAGAACTCGTTAGGTCGAGAAGAATTCTCATTCTTAATCAAAGTGGGGGCGATTAAATTAAAACACAAAATTAGTATATAATTATTATTTTTTATTTATCTACTTAATCGCAGACAATTCATATCACTCAGTTAACGAAGGAAATACCTCAGTTTACCGTTATTTTGTTAAAACTGTACTTTTAATAATATTTGACAGTAATTAATATATTATCATGTATTTAGTTTACATAAAACCGAAATCAACTTAAGTAACTTTACAGCTTTGTTTGTTGCCTTTAAAAATTATTGATTTTCTCACAAATATTTAAAAGTATATTAAACATTTTTTAGTTAATTTAAATTTGTTAACAGTCATTATGAAAAAACCAATAGAGATCTTCCCACTAGATCTATTTTCCCTTCTCCCAATCAAAACACAAGAGTTGAGTTGAGGACAACCTCCAAAAATAGAGAGGCATCAGATGACGATGATGATGATGATGATGACTCATATAAAAAAAGTAACTGGTCATTAACAAATACACATTTGATAAATGCCACACTAACATAACCCGGGATGGAATCACAAGTAGCGAGGTCACAGTCAGGAGCGAACAACTAGTTCACAATTTATTTATTTATTATCTTATACAAAACGTAGTACAATGGTAAAGTTATTGTTCGTATTGTTTTGCTAGCTAGCATCACTACTAGGGATGTGACTTAGAAGGGGAAAAATCGAGTTCTAAATAATCGATTTTATCTTTGTAAAATAAATCGATTAGCTAAAAATAATCGATCGATTCTCGATTCTTCGAAATTGATTCTTTATTTAACTATACGAAAAGTTACATTTTTTTGTACATAATAATAAAATTACCAAGTCGATAATAACTAAAACAACAATCTGTTGGTTTTAAAACCGAAAACAAACAAAGATTTTTTTTCAACAAATAATGAGAAAACTGCATAAAATTATCGATTTTTAATGTTTATACACAGATGGCGCCACGGACCACGTTTTCTTTCATTCGTCGCACAGATGGCGCTGTTTGCAAAATTCGATTAAAATGTGTAGTTTGGCTACATTGGTTTTATCCAACAACGCATATCTTATCTTTTTTACTAAAAAAAAAGAGAGTAAGATAATCAATTTATTAAAAATCTATTTTTAATATTTAGAAAATCGATTTAAGGAGAAAAACAACCGATTAATTTAAAAAAAGAAAAAACGTTTTTTTCAGATCCCTAACCACTAGCTGTTCGTGGTTTCGCTTTTCCGTTTCCACCCTTTGTAGTAGTGTAGTGTTAAAATAATAGATGGCGCTGTTTTTATAGAATTTTAGTTACATCGTGATACGACCCCGTGTGTTTGTTTGTCTATCGGCCGCAGCCGCCGCCGCCGCATTTAGATTTCTTCGGAGGCCTGTAGGATGACGTGGAGGCCCCACCGCTTAGCGGGAGGTAATCTGTAAAAACATATAGCTCTATTATTTCTACCAAAAATACCGTAAACCGAAATACATTTATTTATGTTTTCATCGATCAAAAAGCATCGATAAGAAAATTGAGGCATGTAATACAAAGTCAAAGTCAAGTCAAAGTCAAAAGTTTTAAAAATATCAACCAGATATGTCGTAAATTAAAAAAACCCTACTAAAAATATCTTAATTCATAAAAATATCAACTACACATAATAATATTATAATTTATAATTAAAAGAAAATCAACCAAATATGTCATGTTTGGATCAAAAGTTAGTCAGAATATGACATATGAGCACTTTGCTCATAAGTCAAAACCCAGTCATTGCTGCTTTGGCGCTCATTACTTTCAAACCATTCGGTTGCTAGTCACAGTTCTGTAATTTCGCTACAGTATAAACCGTAACAGAGTATTGTTAACACACTACTGCTTGGCAGCAGGATATACTGCAGTGATGGATTGATACTTGTATTGCTCTAGACGGGTAATGAACAGGAACTAACCATCGCCAGTACCTAGCCGCTGCCCTCCCGCTGCGTTGCCATATTTTTCGAGCCTTTCCATGTTTTCACGTTTCTTGCGCTCCTCTCGCTGTAATGTAGAATATATAGTTTAGCGGTTAGCGCGGTCGGTTCACACGCCAAAGGGCTTGAGTTCAAACCCCAACAATGAGCTTGAACTGCCAGTGAAGGAAAACATCGTGAGGAAACCATAGCATGGTAGAAGTGTATTTTCCAGTACTCGGTTGGCAGGCACCTTAAATGCCTTGTTCCGGTAGCTATTAAAAAAAATACTATATCGTATATTCTTTCTTTGTATTTAAACACAAACTTGATTTAATGAAATGATAAATTTGTTAATTTGTTATTTGCAGCGATGATAGCTCAGTGGTTAGCGCGGTAGGCTCGCATGCCGCAGGGCATGGGGTCAAACCCCAACAATGAGCTTGAGCTGCCGGTGAAGGCAAGCATCGTGAGGAAACCATAGCATGGTGGTAGGGTACTTTCTAGTACTCGGCTGGCTAGCTACCACCCTCAAGTTGGAAACCTGCCGCCAAGCATCTAACGGTGTGCTCCGGCAGCCTCACTTGAGAGTCAGTTCCATTCCAGGCTAGGTGTGCTTTACCATCTTCGACCACACTTTCACTTAACATCAGGTGAGCTGTGGTCAAATACATAGCCTGTCAAGCAAAAAAAAAAAAAAAAAAAAATTTGGCAGTGACATTTTGTTAAATTGTATTCTTTCATTTTACATAATTTTTTTTTTTTTTTTTTTCTTTGGTTTTGGCGTCGCGTTTTAGCATTTGCCAGTGTCAAGTAATTATATATTTTCAAGTTAAATAAGTGCCATCGTAGCTACTTTTAGTCAAAGTCGTCTTTGTCAAGTCCAGTTCGTGTCAGTTAATTCCAGTCATGCTTTAGTAAAGTAGTGGCAACTTTACTACAAAGCTTCGATGGAGTTTTGGAAGCAACACGAAAACTCATGTTTCACCACATTATATCATTTTCCCACACTCGCGCTTGTAATTCGGCACTTTATGAATAAAACACCACCATTTTTATGCATAAACACTCGACAAAACACTAGTTTTGGAAAAAAATACAACGGAGCGACACGACTCTTCCCGCGTTCCCGCCAAAACTCCTTTACATAATTTTGTTACTAAAAATTGTAATTTTGACGTGCCTAGTGTAACATAATATGTAGTTATAAGGCTAACAAAACATTAAAAAATAAAAAATGGTACAAATATTGGGCTATTTTCTAGTGTCAAACAGAAGTGAACACTGAAATTACTAGGCTCAATACCAGAACTAAAATTGAAGAAAAATACCGGTCAGACAGTCGAATCGTGAAATATGGAGTCCCACAGGGGAGCATTCTAGGGCCCCTATTATTTATATCTTACATAAACGACCTTCCAGAAGCCATCAGTCACCCAATGATCATGTTTGCCGATGACAGCACTGCCATATTTACGGACAATAATGCTGGCAATTATGAAAATGATCTTAACTATTCATTAGATTCAATTATCAATTGGCTACAAAATAATAACCTCAACATTAATTTGGACAAAACACACATAATGACATTTAAAAATATTAATACTAAATTTGACATTCTGAAAATCAATTACCGTGGTAAAAATATTGACGAAATTCAAGAAACTAAATTTTTAGGAATTAATATAGATTCAAAATTATCATGGACATCGCATATTGAGCGTGTTTGTACAAAGCTGAATCAGTTCTCATTTGCATTACACATGTTACGTAAAGTAGCCAACGAAAAAGCGCTTTTAAGCGCTTATCACGCGTATGTTGGTTCCACTCTAAAATATGGGGTACTGTTTTGGGCAAATTCCACCGAGAAAGAGACTGCATTCAAAGCTCAAAAGAAATGCATTTGTGCAATCTGTGGACTAACGCAAAGGGACTCTTGCAAGCCATATTTTCAAAAACTACACCTATTGACTCTTCCTTCGGTCTATATTTTTGAAGCAGCCCTTCTTGTTAAAAATAATTTAGAAAATTATAGCACTTTGACAGTTAAACGGCATAACAATATTTTACGTCTGCCAAAATGTCGCTTAGCTCTATATAACAGAAGCATATTTGTAAAAAGGGGAGAAATATATAATAAACTACCCCAAACATTGAAAGATGTTCAAAATATAAATATTTTTAAATTTAATCTTAAAAGATTTCTTATTGCGAAGACATATTATTCTATTGACGAATTTTTGAAAGAAAATAGTAAAATGTGACATGATTATAATTTGAATAACAAGCATTACTGTACCGACATTGATATATTTAATTTAGCTTAGATTATATACCTA
Source organism: Biston betularia (assembly GCA_905404145.2). Taxonomy (NCBI): domain Eukaryota; kingdom Metazoa; phylum Arthropoda; class Insecta; order Lepidoptera; family Geometridae; genus Biston; species Biston betularia. Next base: position 5,145,608 of record FR989890.1, read on the forward strand.
TTTCTATTTGATATTTAATGAAAAACATGACATGACACATGACTGTAGTAATAATATAATTGAATGATTATATGTATATCTGGCTAGTAAATATTGCATACCATAATGGTTAAAACTTGGCGATCTAAAATTATCCTCAACACATTCCAGCAGTGAAAATTGTAACCCATGTTTTGCAAAATAAATGTTTTGAATTTTGAATTTTGAAAGTATAAATGACAAACCCCTTGGTGTGCTGTCTTTACTTTTAACTCTATTTTACCTCTTTCTGCTGTTCCAAAGCTCTCTCAGACGCCTCGAGTAGTAGCTTCTGTTGGAGCTCCCGTGCACGCTGTATAGCCTCCATACGAGCCAATGCTACATCTGGATCTGGAACGTACAAATACAAATATTTTATTGATAACACCAATGTTACAAGTCACATCATAATTTGAAATATGTCATTAAATGAGTTTAAAAACACCGATTACATGTCAACACAAAAATGTCAATATAAGGTAAGTCAATATAAAAATATGTCAATATAACAAAATGACATACAGCTGGGTGGATCATATATTTTTCAATTGTCCCTTACAACAGTTTTTTTTTTTTTTTTTATGGTTGACAGGCTAGTTGTTTGACCACAGCTCACCTGATGTTAAGTGAAGGTGTGGTCGAAGATGGTAAAGCACACCTAGCCTGGAATGGAATTGGCTCTCAAGTGAGGCTGCCGGAACACACCGTTAGATGCTTGGCGGCAGATTTTCAACTTGAGGGTGGTAGCTAGCCAGCCGAGTGCTAAAGTACCCTGCCACCATGCTATGGTTTCCTTCACCGGCAGCTCAAGCTCATTGTTGGGGTTTGAACCCACGCCCTTCGGCATGCGAACCTACCGCGCTAACCACTGAGCTATCATCGCTACAATACAACAGTTTTCGCTATACAATATTACCCCTCCTGAAATCCCCTGTCCTACTTCCCTTAAATGTCTCCTTTCCCTAGTATCCACCCCTTTTGTAAATATATTTAAAAAAAAAAAAAAAACTGTAAATATGTGGAATTGTATAAAACTATATTGTGAATGTTTGTTTAAATATATATAAATATCTATATATCTGTGTTTGTCTATAGTTAGTTTTAATTGTTTTGTTACAGAAAAAGGGAAAAACACAAAATTCTGTGAACTGTACCTATTACATACATATAATAGTCAAAACTTTACTTAACCCTACCTCTTTATGTGGCAGTCTATCATTCCACGTGACATTGGCAGAATTGTGGAGCATCTCCGCAAAGGCCATTCATCAAGAGTTGAGTTGTTGACATACAGCTGTTTGAGCACAGCTCACCTAATTTCAAATGATGGTATGATCGAAGATAGTAAAGCAAACCCAGCCAGGAATGGAATTGGCCCTCGAGTGAGGCTGCCGGAACACACTGTTAGGTGCTTGGCGGCAGAATTTCAACTTTAGGGTGGTAGCTAGCCAGCCGAGTACTAGAAAATAATCTACCACCATGCTATGGTTTCTTCACGATTTTTATTCCTTTACTGGCAACTCAAGCTTATTGTACGGGTTTGAATCCATGCCTTTCATAGATAGATAGATATCTATCTTTCTCTATCTATGTTTCTCTATCTATCTAACCTTTCAGTGTGTGAACCAACTGCGCTAAACACTGAGCTATCATCACCACATAATTGTTCATCTTATACATCCATTAGATTCGAGCTAGGTACTTAAGACTTTTACTAATTTACATATATACTTTTGTGATACTCAGCGTCTTCCCGAGCTTGCTTCCATTTGTCGATTCTTGGTCGCATTTTGTGTAGAAAGTAGGCTGCGGCGGCACACGTACCCACCATGTACCAGCCATATGATGCCAGTAACTGGAGCACTGAAATTGAAATTAGTATCAAAGGTCAAACTGGGCTGTCGACAATGGATGTTGGACATTCATAATATTCATTAGGAAACATTTAAAGTAGTAACTAATTAATAGAAAACTAAGCCAAGGTTGTACTATGGAAGTCAGATAACTGATAAAATACTTCAATACTTTTTTTTTGTAAATACATACAGGACACCCAGACACAGAACAAACATTCGTTTATGCCACAAACTATTTGTCCTGGGCGGGAATCGAACCCACACCCTTCGGCTCTCAAAGCAAACATCCTACCAATGAACCAATAGGGCTGTCAAAAGATTCTGGAGTGAATACCGAATTAGAATAGTCTCCAATACAACTTATATCATCACGATCATCATTAACACCTTAGAAATAAGTTTTTTTTTTTGGTTGACAGCCTAGGTGTTTAACCAACGCTCACCTGATGTTAGGTGAAGGTGTGGTCGTAGATGGTAAAGCACACCTAGCCTGGAATGGAACTGGCTCTCAAGTGAGGCTGCCAGAACACACTGTTAGATGCTTGGCGGTAGATTGCAAACTTGAGGGTAGCTAGCCAGCCGAGTACTAGAAAGTACCCTACCACCATGCTATGGTTTCCTCACAATGTTTTCCTTCACCCGCAGCTCAAGCTCATTGTTGGGGTTGAAACCCACGCCTTTCGGCATGCGAACCTACTGCGCTGACCACTGAGCTATCATCGCTGCGAAACTAAATTTAAACTAGTGTTTTATTTTTTGGGAGGATCTAAAAAGAAGGCTATATTGTTTTCTAATGTCTCAATGTAATTAGGTTCTTTACAGTTAATGCCTTGGGACTTGATTAAAATTCTGAGCATTATTGCAATGGTCATGGGCAAGATTTTCCTTCACGAGGGCTTCTATTCGTTATTATAAAAATAGGACACATAGTTCTCCTGTTTTATCTCAGAGCAATTATTTATCATTTACAAGAAAATATTGTAAATACTCACCAAAGCTCACTGGGTTAAAGTAGCTGCTTTCGTCGGAATTCATCGCTTGTCCTTTTTCAATTATTGGGTCCATTTAATGGGAAAACCTTGAAATTAACAACGTTTTGTAATTTCCTTGCGATAACAAACACAAAACTACAATACCTACAAAAATATAACTTTATCTCTTGTTATGGAATTGAAACGTTACTTGCGTTTCGGTCAATGAGTTGTGATGAGAATTAATTTGTGTACTTGTGTAGGTAATTACCAATCAATTTATACTTTGAAATTCCAAACAAATTGGAATATCGGAAAACTTCGATTTGTCTAAAAATTACGTGGATTTTGTTTTTTTTTACAAACTGACATTGATAGATAACTGACTTTTCTTATTACTTTTCTTCAGTTTTGGCATGACACTTTGTGTTTACTGCCAGTATCGAGTGGTTAGTGTCCTAAGATATCAATATCTAGTAGTAGATAAGTCTCTGTATTCTGAGTTAATATGTTTTTTCACGTTTTCATCAAAAACTTTCTATCCAAGTTTTTTTGGTATTAAGTCTGTTTTGATGTTGAACTACGGATCAATCCTAGATATAAGATAGAATTCTTGGGATTTGGTACGCTCATTCAAATAGTGGCCCTAATATACTGATTTGTAAGAATTATGTAGTACGTAGACGTCCAAGTATATGAAAAAACAAAATACCCATAATAGAATCGAACTATTATTATGTCAGAGTCAGTAATACCTACCTATGTCAAATTCTAATCCAAGCCAAATAAATAAAAATAAGTTACATCACTATTTATTCGGAACTGTCAGACCCAATACTAGCACTGCATTTAGGGACAAACGTAAAAACATTCATACTTATATTGATTTCACTTTTCTTCTTCATCTTCGACCATGATTTGTTTCCTGGATAGAAATCCGACACCTTAGTTCTGATTGAAAAACTTTTTAATTTCGGGGGCACGTCGCCTACGGAGATCGATGGACTGAGACACGATTTCGATACAGAGCTTGAAGTGCTAGAACTATTGTTGTAAATATTTCTCGATATTCTTTGTTCGTTGTAGCTAGATCGATACTGTCCGTGTATATCGATATGCTGTATCACGGTTAGTCGGCTGCAACGTTGATAGCGCTCGAATACAGAGTTAGGAATCGATTGGTTTTCAAACATACCCATTATTTCTCGGCGCGACATTTTTAGTTGCGTATAAAATCTTTTTTAGTTAGCTTTTCATTTGTATAATTTTGTATGCCTAATATTTTGTGAAAAAACGAAATATTGTGTTGCAAACACGGGAATTTATATCTTAATTGTCATTTCATCTGTTTATGACAGAGGTCTCGATTTTAATCGAGAAGGTTTTCATCAGAACAAAAAAAAAAAGAAATCGCGAAAAAGATTAATTAGGAACTGTCTTACATACCTTTTTACCATACTACTTTGCCTTGTTAGCCTATTCGGTAGTAACTCTACTTTTTTTTTAATGTTTGACAAGCCATGTGCTTGACCACAGCTTACTAGATGTTAAGTGGCAGTGTCGACACGAACTTTAAAGTGGGAGTTCGCTTCCATTTAATAGTTTTTGACAAAAGCTCACCTTAATTGACGGTCGTAGACACTTACACATAGACAAAAGACCCTCAAGTTGAAAATCTGCCGCCGAGCACCTATCGGTGTGTTCCGGCTGCTTGACCAGAGAGCCAGTTTTTTTTAATTATAGATAGGCCCGCGTTTGTTCCATTTGCCTGATGTTAAGCGAAGATGCGGTCTACAATAGAGTACGCTTGCCTAGAAGAAACCGATTCACTCGCGACTTGAAGGTACCCAGACTGTATTCATCGGGGAACACCCACTCGGGCAGCAGATTCCAACGTCTAGCGGTACGCATGAAGAAGGTGAAATCAAACCGTTCTATTCCAGGCTAGGTATTCGTGCTTTACCATATTCGACCGACACCGTCACTTCAGGTGAGCTGTGGTCAAACACCTAGCTTGTAAACCATTAAAAAAATTAGCCTCAGATCTTCAACCTTTATCCAGCACAACGAAATAAAACCAAATCATTTACAAATTAAGTTCTTTATATTTTGAAAATATGCAACAATAATTTACTTTTAAACCATATAGACATTATTATTAACTTAACAAAATTAATAAGAAATGGCTATCAGCAATTATTAAAACTAAAAAGTACACGTTAAATTATTTATTTATAATTACAACGATATTTCGCTTTAAAAAAAAATACTGCGGTAATCTCAGAAAATAAAAAAATAAATTTTATTTCACTTAAACTTTAAAAAAAAAAAGCAAAATTCTTAAAATTCTATAAATTAAACTACGCCTATGTACATTTTGTAAGTATCAGGTTAATAATAAAGATTATTTTTTTTAAATAAAAATCTTTAACAAAAATGAAAAATAAAAAATATTACGGCATTACAGTATGCCTCGATTTAAAATTAATTTATACTAAACCTTAAGTTACTCATAAAAATTAAATCGAAAATGTTTAAAATATCTTAACTACCGTCTTTTAGCTGAATTTAGAGACTAGTTTTTTATCAAATGTGTGGTTTATAAGTACCTAACGAAGTCTTAGAAAAATACCACTTTGTTTTGAAGACGGTTCTAAAAATAACGATGATTTTGATTTAAGTAGAGAACGTTTTTGTTTTAATTATGAGGGATTATTCGCGTTGTCGGATGCTCAGACTTTAGTTTCGGCTACATCCATGGCCTTTTTCAAGGAGTGAAAGCGAGCCAAGGCAAGCCGCGCGCGCGCTCGACGCTGCTTTATTAAACGTGTGTAATTCCGCATAAATAAAACAAAGATGAATCAAAACCACGCTTCCAAAGTAAAACAATTAGAGAACGGTACACAGTCAGCGTGATTTTTAACTGATTCAAATATATACGTTGAAAAAAAATACTGTTAAAGTAACCGGCACATTAAAATAGAAAAAAAAAGTAGAAATAGCCTGTCTTTGGTTCCCATACGAAATCAGTTATGGCATATTGAAACAAGTAGAAAGAAGTCCACGTCCTTATTCATTCAACCCGATTGTAGAAAAAGGGCAACGATGACATCGCTAAAAACTACGCCACGCTAATACGCATGTAAATATGCAAACGTATTCTTATATTTCATATACAAAAAAAAACATACATAACGTGAAAAAAGCGACAGCCTAATTTGTAAAATATTAGTGCCCATTTTGTAAGCTAAAATGTTACCAACCTTTTTTAATACATTGAAAAAGAAGGGGTTTTATTTATACATGTCTGTAGGATTTTAGCTATCAAACAGCTGAACCGATTTCGATCGAGTTTTGTTTGAAAGGTGACTTGATCTTGAGGTTTGGTATTCTGTTCTTATAGTTATGGGATACTAAGATATTTTTAGAATGTGCCTAAATTTGGCAAATGTAGGTAATTTCAATTTGACTTATTTTTTCATGGTATGAAAACGTATACTTTTTAATTTTATTAGGCACTAAGTGTTTTGTAAAAAACACTAGTGACTACGAGCGGCATCGCTAAGCATGGCAGAGCGCAGAGCGACGACGACCATCCCGCGCGAGCGGCACGCGCAGACTGGCGCGCGAAAGGTCCCGCTCAAAAATTAAAAGTGGTGCGAGTGAGAGAAAACGACAAGCCGTTTCACTCGCACCATCATCATTATTCGTCATAACTTTGCAAACAGCTAAGGGTTAGAGTGAAAATTATTCATAAGAAATCAGAAATTAAATTATTGATACGGTGTACAACAACGATTTTCTTTTTACCTTCTAATAAGAGCCCCACAACACTTTAGAAAAAAACAGTTGATTCGATCTCTACCAAATTTCACAGGATCACCCGCTGAGCTAAACTGAAGATTGCTCGAAAATTCCATCAAAATCGGTCACGCCGCTTTGGAGGACATTGGAAACAGACATCGATTTATATGTATAGATAAATTTTTTAAGCTATTTCCTAACTATCCATATCATAGTCGGTTCCTACAACTGACTACCTATTGACAATTTTCTTAGCAACTGTACAAAATATACATCTTTGCATCAGCATATTGACTAAACATTTCAACATATTTTTTTTTTAATGAGAAGTAGACTATTTTCAATAAAATACAAAGATAAACAATTACGTCCAAATAAAGAATTCAGAACAAGTATCTAAGTTTATGACGATATAACAGATTTGAGGCAGAAACAATAGCATGGTGGTAGGGTATTTTCTAGTACTCGGCTGGCTAGCTCAAGTTTAAAATCCAAATACCGAAGATATTTATCTAGATTCTATGATATTACGTATTAATCCCAACAAACAATGCTTCAAAATATTTTAATATACAGTGTAAACTCCACGTAACGTCACTCGATTTAACATAAAACTCCTTAAGATGGTTCGATTTCCATACAAATAATGTTTTGCCATTTATAGAAAAATGGAGCATAATTGTACAGTGAAATCACAGCTACTGGCATTTATTTTGGTCTGTATTTGCGGTAAATCACAAATGTTTGAATAAAACAGTAGATTATTAGCATAAAATCAAATTTATGAATATATGAATAATAATCTACTGTTTTATTCAAGCAATTGTGATTTGCCGCAAATAAAGACCAAAATAAATGCCAGTAGCTGTGATTTCACTGTAAAATTATGCTCCATTTGTCCATAAATGGAAAAAATATTTGTATAGAAATCGAATTACATTTATTTTATTTTAAAGCACCTACTGTTTGTTTGTTTCTAAGTTGCCAAAATTGATACGAACAGCAGTAGTGTACGTTCTTTTGTTTGTCATTTATTTATTAGAGATTCTAAGAAATTCGTTCTTTTGTTTGTTGTAATTACTTTGCACGTGTTCGCCTCAGTTGCTAGGTTATTATTATGCATTTTCAACACGTTATCATATTCTCAGTAGCTCACAAACTTTCTTCTCCATATAACGACAACTCTATATAACGCCAGAAAATACGCTGTCCCCTCAGCGTCGCTATATAGAGTTTACACTGTATTAGGATAAGGGTTAAATTTGGATTCTTAACGATTTGAATATTGCACCTCTATTATCTCAAATGTTTTGAAATACATTACGTAAGTGCACTCAAATTTTGTGGTTTAAGATATTTATTTTTCTCAAAAAGAATATAATATTCACTTATAATACCACAAGAGCTTCAAAATTATCGGGTATTTCCCGATAGGTTCGTTGCAAACAAATGAAGGAGTCAAGTTTTTCAGGTTAAAAAATCACGAGCGCTTCGCTCGCGGAACCTTGAGGGAAATGCCAGATAATTTTGAAGCTCGTGTGGTATTCGGGGGATTATTTTTCCGTCCCAAATGTCGGCCAATAGAATTGCACCATTCGACGTCACGTGGTACAACGAGAAAATTTTCAAAAAATTATCAGTATAATACCATGTAGGTTGTACCACGTGACGTCGAATGGTGCAATTCTATTGGCCGACATTTGGGTCGGAAAAATAATCACTTAAATATGAGAAAAATACATGTTTTTCCTTAATTAGGGTAGGTTCTTACGAATTGCAAACATACAAGCGAGACGAAACAAACAGTGGCGGGTAGGCAGAAAATTTGTTGTCACCGTAGTGAACTAGTGAGTTAGGCTATTAGCAATAATAACAAAACAGGAGATTCTATTACGTATCGCGTTGGCTTAGTGAGTGATGGCAATGTTGTTAATTAATTAATTTTCTAATTCATTATAATAAATTTAGGCTAAGACATAACGCAATTGACTTCATTAAAGTGTTAGAACTTTACAATTAAATTACTAAGGTACATTCTTCGCGGAATTCGTGATTTTTAGGCCATTTAATTATTCATATATTTCAAAAAGCATTCCTACTTCAGCTAAGCATTTAACACTCGTAGTCACCGTATGGTGTTACTTACATACCCTATAGATCGAGTACACAAAGCTGGTTTACACACATATAAATAATGTAACATTTGTGTGACTAACATCGATGTTTGTTCTGTGTCTGGGTGCACTGTATGTATTATAAGTATGTATTTACAAAAAAAAAAAAAGTATTTAAGTATTCTATCAGTTATCTGTCTTCCATAGCACAAGCTCTGCTTAGTTTGGGGTCAGATGGCGCTGTGTGTAATGTCCTATGATATTTATTATTATTTATTATTAATGCTACAAATCTTTAAGGTGGTTCGATTTCCATACAAATAAATTTTTGTCATTTATGGACAAATAGAGCATAATTTTACAGTGAAATCATAGCTACTGGCATTTATATTGGTCTTTATTTGCGGTAAATCACAATTGCTTGAATAAAACCGTAGATTATTAGCATAAAATCAAATTTATGAATATATGAATAATAATCTACTGTTTTATTTTATTCAAGCAATTATGGTTTACCGCAAATAAAGACCAAAAAAAAATGTCAGTAGCTGTGATTTCACTGTCAAATTATGCTCCATTTGTCCATAAATGGCAAAAATGTATTTGTATGGAAAATCGAACCACCTTAAATATGTTTCATTAAGTTGTAACAATACTTAAAATTTCTTTATAGTTAGTATTGAGACGAACGAAACGCTCTTCTGATGGTTAGAGATAACTGTCCATGGCCATTGCACCGATACCTAAAACATTGAAGAACAGATCAAAGTACAGGGTTTCGCTGCTTTGGCGCTCTTTATAACATTCGATGATGGTCATTTATCCCAGTTAAATCCCTAACTCTGCAAACCGAAACACAGTGATGTTTTCTTATTATTTATACGTGAGGCAAAGACAATAATTTTCGTTTTAATTATACGGAATGGCTCACGTTTGATTAGGGATTAGGTGCTCTTCTTCAAGGAGGTAAAGCAGAGAACGACGGCACGGCCTTACCTTGCAACGCACTGCGGACCGCTACCCGCCCTCACCACTGCGATTGCACATGCGAAGCGCTCTATAATGTGAAGCAGGTCGAGGGCACGCGCGCGACGTTCTCTACATTGCCTCCGTGAAAAAAGTCACCAGCTATGATCAAACGATAATGTGTCATAACCACGTCAGTTACCGTAGTTTAAAGACACCATGTTTTTTTTATAAAGCGTATGTGGCATTGCATAGAATTGACGCGCATTCTGAAAGAGTGGCGGTGCCAGCTTTTGTAAACTGATCTAGAAAAGAATCTAAACGAATGTGGATATTAGAAATGATTATCATTATTAAATTTTATCCCTTTTTAACCCATTGACCGACCCCTGTACACTTTTTTTGTTGACGATAGGGAAATCTTCAAAAGATGCATCACTGTTGGAGACGAGTTATACGGCTTTCACTAAAATTTTCTACTTATATCAAAACATTAAAGAATTTCGTCCGTATAACCCTTTTTTTTTAGATAGGGTTAGAATGTAAATATTTATCTAGGGCAGACACTCGTAATATGTAAAAACAATTTTGAGAGGGAAGCCAACATAAGAATACAGCTGGGCTGGGCAGCATTTGGAAAATTACGTCGAGTCTTCTCGTCACCCATCACGCAAAGTCTCAAGACAAAAGTCTTTAACCAGTGCGTCCTACCAGTCATGAGCTACGGAGCCGAAACGTGGACACTCACAGCGGGAATGGTCCACAAGTTCAAAGTCGCCCAGCGAGCTATGCTTGGCATTTCTATAAGGTACAATATCCGTAACGAAGTAATTTACCAGAGAATTCACAGACATAGCTCAGCGTAATTAGCAAGCCGAAGTGGCAGTACTGGACGTATCTGTCGCTGAACCGATAAGCGCTGGGGTAGACGCGTTCTAGAGTGGAGACTGCGAATTGGCAAAGGTAGTGTAGGACGCCCTGAGACTCGATGGAGTGACGATATACGTAGGACAGCTGGCGGTGGATGGAAGTGAAAAGCCGAAGATCGGGCTGAGTGACGTGTCTCGGGAGAGGACTATGTCCAGCAGTGTTATTAGTTATTTGTTGTCAAACATTTGATGTACAGGGCCAGCTATCGCTTTTCAAGTATACACAGAAACTGTGGCGGTTAAAAGGATTAATATCAAAGAGAAAATAGTTCCGATATCTGACCACGTTCGTTTAGATCTTTGTTGGACTGTTTTCCCTCGAGGACATGTTAAAATTCGCCATCTATCGGTCTAAATTATGTACTAAAGTCCTCTCTCAGCCTTGTTATTTGAATCGTTGCTTGCAAAAAGCACCTTTTTTTTTAATTCCTTTTAATTTATTTATAACTTAAGCTTAAATTACGAATTAGTTTAAAAATTTTCAAAAATCTCACCAAATTGGCGTAGCCATTGTATAATTTACAGTCGACATGCAAGATATAGCACAGTTGATATCAACAACCATTTATTACAATTCACGTTTTAATTGTATCCTAACATTGCTTTTAATTATTGCAAGCATTTTATCTAAATTTTCCCCCCTTTTAAGTAGTAAACTTTTAAGTAGTTTTTGACTACAATTTTGGCACTTTTTATGTCGCAGACCAGAATGTTCTAAATTTTTTTAGTTGTAAAATTTTAATTCAATGTAAATTGTTTTTAACTCGTTCTCTTTACTTATAATCGGTACCAGTATAGTTTAGAGTAAATTAGTCCCGAGACACACTTTATATTTATCATTTTATCGACAAGGATCTAAATGAAATTAGGATAATAGAGATTAAGATAGAAAGAGAGAGTACTACGTTATTACGGATGTTATCTTCGATTCTACGGAGAACATAAAAGGGTTAGCAATGTTAATTTAGATCCTTGTCAACCTTTTGTTTTGGTGACATTTGAATTGATCATAACTTTCTTATGAAAAGATAAATTAGGTTACTTTGCCATCAAATTCTTTTAAAATGACTCACTTAGCTTTTGTGGCGCATTCACATAAATATGATTCGAATGGACAGGCACCAGAACAATCTCTTTTTCTCTTCCATCATTATTAATGGCTAAATACCAAAATAATACCTTTTTTGACATACGTATAAACGGCTAGAAATTCAACTTAGTTCTCTTTAATTTGAATAATAAGTACTGATATTCAACTTAGTTCTGATAAGTTGAATAACTACAGTACTAAGTACTTCTGTTATAATCTCTTTTTGCCTTCCATCATTATTAATGGCTAAATACCATAATAATAACTTTTTTTTTATACACGTATAAACGGCCAGAAATTCAACTTACGTTCTGATAAGTTGAATAATAAGTACTGAAATTCAACTTAGTTCTGATATGTTGAATAACTATAGTACTAAGCACTTCTGTTATAATCTCTTTTTATCTTTCATCATTAATAATGGCTAAATACCATAATAATAACTTTATCTTTTTGATAAATGGCTAGAAATTCAACTTAGTTCTGAAAAGTTGAATAACTATAGTACTAAGTACTTCTGTTATATCTTCAAATACCGTATAATGGCTAAAGGGCTAAAATATGAGCTTGAACGTTTTCTTTAGTCATAATGGCTAGAAGCCAAACTAGTTCTAGAGGAGTGTAAAGTAGAGCTGTGCTGAGGTAGTGATGGTGGAGGGATCCTCGCGCTGGCTGCTTGACGCTCCTGCTCATCCAACTGCGCAGCAAACTCTTCATCCAATGCCTAGAACCATCAAACTTTAATTATATTTCATATTTAATGACATCCAAACGTTAACTCTACGCGCCAATCACTGAGTTAACAATAGGCTTGCAAATAACCGAAAGAAATGTCACAAATTATACAGCATGACTGGTGAGACATCTACGATACTGATGGAGAGTACTCGGTACACAATTCTCGTTATAAAATTAGGCACTTAATTTTTGGCCAAATTTCCTTATAAATGAATGAAGTAGATACGCTCCCGACGCTGATAACGATGTTTTGATCACGCGACAAGTACCTACGTGCTTGCCCCCCCGTCCTCACAACGTCCAGCTTGTGCGTTCGATGTCTATGCATTGCGTAATTAATTCCTTAACTTTCGGTTAAGTTTACCTAGCAGACAGTTAATATTTATTTTTTTATGTTATTTTTTTCCTTCGTATATGATCGCCAAATATCACATCCTCGAGTATCGTAGGTGTCTCACCAGTCATGCTGTATAAACTTTATTATCTAAAGACATTAACAAAGGCAATACGTTGTTTGTAAATTAAAAAATAAATAATATTGTAAATGATATTTAGTCTTAATAGACATTTCTATGAAGATGTGATTAGCTCGTACATTATATTTATTTTAAATATATTTAGTACCTAACCTAAAAATCTACATTTGATATCACGTACAGTCTAGTTATCTCTTGTCGTTGCCATGCCTATGGCAAATTTGAAGGCTTTTGAAAACTTATAAGCTATGATTAAATTTAATCTATGCTTTTCACGTCAACAGGAAGTTGACGAGGCATTTTAAGCGTTGATTAACTTTAAGCATAATAATGTAACAGATTTTCGTATTAATCTTACACTAATGTATATACAGCAAAAATTAATACCCACTTTTCCTTGACAGCCAAATCTTCACGGTAAGCATAGAAATATTTACAAAAAATTAATAAAAAGCTTTATATATTTAGAGTTTATCGTGCATTATCCAAGCATGTACATTGTGAGCTGGTTATTTTTTGATACTATTGCCGCTATAAGAGATTGTAACATAATTATTGAACAAGTGTTTTTAGAAGTCATATAAATACTAAAATATGTAATTGGTGACTTTATTAAAACTTAAGTGTAGCTATTTTATTCGTAAATACATAATAATGTGAGGTGATCGCTGATAATTTCGAGTATTTGAATTAAAATAGATTTTTTCTGCGGCATTTGTAGGGGTTTTTTTGTGTGTAAAAAGCTCCTATTTTCAAAACTCTATTCCGCTATTGCGACATAGCCCAGAGCATCAGCAAGTTGAAGTGGCAGTGGGCAGGGCACATAGCACGCAGAACTGATGGCCGATGTGGCTACAAAGTTCTGGAGTGGAGACCACGGACCGGCAAGCGCAGCGTAGCACGTCCACCCACAAGGTGGACAGACGACCTAGTAAAGAAGCAGGAACGCGCTGGATGCAAGCCGCTTCCAACCGGTCTTTGTGGAAGTCAATGGGGGAGGCCTATGTCCAGCAGTGGACGTCCTACGGCTGAAATGATGATGATCCGGCTATTGTACTACTTCAGGATTAGACCTTCACTTTTTTTTTTGTTGTAATATTTATGTTTCTATCAAAAAGACAGCCCTGTTGGTTCATTGCTAGTATATCTGATCCCAAGATCTGTTCGATTCCCATCCAGGATAAACATTTTGTGGCAAAAAATGTTTGTTCTGTGTCTGGGTGTACCTACTGTATTTATTATAAGTATGTATTTATAAAAAAAAAAAGTATTTCTTAGTTATCTGACTTCCATAGTACAAGCTTTGCTTAGTTTGGGGTCAGATGGCGCTGTGTGGAATATTCTATGATTTTTTTTAAAGTGGCATCGAAAATACCCCTTTTCCGTTTTTCTGGCATTACGCGGGCTCTTAATCAATCCAGTGCATAAAAAAAAAGTATTAAATAAAAACATACCATGCAATCCAGTTAGGTCCAGAATGTAGTCACACCATCCCTTCTGCGACATTAACAAGCACATGCGGGCATGCCGACAGCTTATGTTACTCGAAGAAATTATTAATTTATCTTATTATAAAGCAATTATTTTATGATACAGGCAGCATCTGGCGTCAATTTTAGTTAAAAACTTTGTTGGATAGCATTGTCATCCAACGTGGCACATAAGTGTTAGCTTGGTGTGTTAACTGAAAAAGGTGGCTATATAATTTTTTTTTTTTACATACAAAAAAAATTTTAAAAAACGAGGGTGCCGCCGGCAGCGGGGCAGGGTACAAGCTGCCGGTTGTTAGGGCTGCAGAGCGGGAAACCTCACAATATCCTCTTTATTATTATTAATTCGGTATGAAAAGAAAAAAAATACTTTACTGATTCCAAAACCATTTCGAAATAATACATTCCTGTAAATTATTTTTACGTTTTCATCCCTTTGAAATATGAGATGGGGTTTATTTTAACAAAATATATAAAATAAACTTCAAATGACTTTTAATGACGTCACGTAGTAAGCTGTATAGGGGTACTTTCATGGACTAAAAAAAAAGGAATGGCGAACCAAAACATAACCTGTTAATGTCAAGTTAACGGCAGCCATAATGACAACTATCATACTTTTTTTTTCATAAAATAAAGTTACTATCACAGTAGAAAATGTTCAAGAAATACAAAAAAAAAAACTTTACATACCGAATTCCATATGTGAGATCTGTTTAGACTTTGAATAGCCATTATTGATTTGTTATTAAGTAACTAGCTGCGCCCTGCGGCATTGCCCGCTACATTTTTTTTTTAATGTAAAAGTAATGAGACGATCGAGGCGCTCTCCTGATGGTAAGAGATAACGTCTGTCCATGACCATTGCAGCGATACACAGAACTTTGAGTAACAAAACAAAGTCCGGGGCATCGCTGCTTTGGCGCTCATTACATTTAAGCGTATGCGTTAATCCAGGATGTCAGCTGCCTCCATACCAAATGTAATCAAAATTGGTCCTGCCAAGCGTGAAAAAGTAACAGTTAAAAAGGCGCGTCGCTTATCCAAAATACATTTTAAAGATCTGTACATAATAAGATGTTTTAAGCAGATTAAAGTTAAAAGACTGATCCCACCACCGCAGCAGAAATAAAAACAAACATAATTAGAAACACAACGTCTTTATTTACACAATAAAATTAAGTTCGAAATGCTTAAAATAAAAAATAAAACATAACCGATTTTATTTATAATTTTTGTAGCATTAAAGAACAGAATGTTACGGATCATATAAACATGCTACCAATAAAAATACACACGTAAAATTGGTAAATAATTTATAAAAGATAATTAAATTATTAACAAGCATTCGTAGAGCGAAATGAGCGGATATATGACAGCCCTGTTGGCTCATTGGTAGCATGTCTGCTTCAAGAGCTGTGGGGCGTGGGTTCGATTCCCACTCAGGACAAGCATTTTGTGATATAAAACAAAAATGTTAGTTCTGTCTGGGTGTACTGTATGTATTTACAAAAAAAGATATATTTAAGTATTCTATCAGTTATCTGACTCCCATAGTACAAGCTTTGCTTAGTTTGGGGTCAGATGGCGTTGTGTGTAATGTCCTACGATATTTATTTTGTATTTATTATATGTATAAAAAAAAAGTAAATCAAACTGCAATGTTACTGTCTTAAATCAAAATGAAAAAAGATTACGGAAAAAATTGCAACTATATTTTGTACTCAGCTTTGACTCCTTGAAGAAGGCCACCGAACGTGGCCGAAACAATAGTCGGAGTATCAGACGTAATTAAACGTAACCTTCCATATCGAAATTTTCTATTAATTAAAATAAATATAGTAAGACATTTCCCACATCGCCAAAAAAGTGCCCCAAACTAAGCAAAGCTACTATGGGAACCAGTTAACTGATATTAATACTTCAATACTTTTTTTTCTGAACACAAAACAAACATTTATGTTCGTCACAGAAATGTTCGCCTTGAGTGGGAATCGAACTCACGCCCTACAGCTCTTAAACAACAACAGGGATGATAGAGGTAAAATTATTTAAGAAATAATTTAATTCGCTCACTACCCCCTCGTGACGCAACAGGCATTCAAGAAAACTTAAAATTACAAGGCATTAATAAAATTATCATGCATTTAAAACAAACGTAATTAACTATTACCGACAGATAAATAATTTATTTATATCTAATATTGTGGTAAATCTCTTTTAATATTATAGGGGAAGCATATTTTAAGCGCGGGAATGAAGATTTTTATGTCCAGTTTTATAATCTCTCAATTGTCTTTGTTATCAAAAAAATATTTTTTCATTTAGAAGCAGTAAAATTTTTATTAACAAAATTAAACCTGATGTAAATCGTAAGGTTCTGATTAAAACCGTAAGCCTCCGATCTAAACCGTTAGCTACTGATCAAAACCGTAGGCAACTGATCAAAACCGTAAGCTACTGATCAAAATCGTGAACGTCTGATGGAGAAAATGGAATGACATTACCTATTTTTTATTTGCTTTAAACATATATGTTTTTTTTTTAATGTAAAAGTAATGAGACGAATGAAACGTTCACCTGATGGTAAGAGATATCAGAGATTGTAAAACCGGAACAGTTTTTAGTATGAAATACGTGCTCTATATGGAACCACGATAAATAAATTTAGTTACATTATTTATAATTTTAATTTAATGGAATATTTGTAACATAGCTTAGTACTAAACTTGTAAACGTTGGCAACCACATCTAAATGCAATAAAAAACTAATTTATCTAAAAAAAAATATCAATTTTTTCAAAAAAACCCCTAGCTAATATTTGCACTAATTTCTAAGGTATTCAAAATTATTACGCGTTTATTTGTAAATAAAGTTCGATTCACACAGGGCGCGCAAAACCGCAGAGCGGCGCGACGTTAGCTTGCGTATTCGCGGTAATTTTTCTATACACTGATTTACGTAGAACGGTTCCGCCGTGAGGAGAATATTGTACTCGGTATTATAGGTAAACATGCCCGAAAGCAAGTAACATACGATATTCGATAACGCTAATAGAAAAGTCTCCTAGATTAATAAGCTATCCACGTGACATATCGATAGCTGTCAATCAGGTACATTTTTTACGTTTCTAATAGCTCTATCGCTAATCGAATGTTGCCTACGCACTCATATGTTTACCATCTTCGACCAAATCATCACTTAACTTTAAATAACCTGTACTGAAAGAAGAGAAGTTTGTAGTTTTTTAGCAGTTTCAGAATTGGTTCTAAAGTAAAAGCTTATTCCCAATGACTTCCTCACAGCTCAAAATTACCGTTTCGCGTGATACAATTTTTTAAGTGTATTTAAAAAAACACCGTAAAACCACGTAAGCTAAACTAAAAGACTTATACACTACACAGTATTTAGGGTAAAAACAACTTAGGGTCAACTGGCCTTGTTCGCTCCGCATACCGGACCTAAAAAAACCATGTAGTGTAAAAGAACTTGAGATACGCTAGAGATGTGAATCGCTCCTATAATTAAGGAAGCAAAGCATATTTTGGCATTTTACGAGGAAGCATTTATTTTCAATATTTTTTATATCGAGTATATTATAATAGAATATTTTAAGCTATTGCGTAGCTTCTATCGCGGGCCTTGAGCGTGGAGACCGAATCCAGAAATTCCGTAACGAAAATAACCTAACACCCCCCACTCCCACCGGCACAGCGGTGATACTTTTTACTTTTGCCATCTATCGATGAATAGCAGAACTTTTAATGACTTTTTTGAAATATCACGCTTGTCTCTTTAGTTCAGCAACTCGCCTCTAGGTGGCATTGGTTGTAATGCTATGCAATAGCTTTACCGCGGCAGTCCCCGAGTGCCACACGTCTTTTTTTTAGCAATTTGATTTCTATAAGAGGTAGATAGCCAATAGACAAGTTAAAATCGTAAGTTTTTAATTTTTTTTTTTTTTATAATAAATTTTTTCCTTTTTATAAGGAATTCTTAAATTGGGCCCCGTACTGTGAGCTTTTTAGTGCAATTTCTATTAGGCGAATAAAACTACGCGACCGCAAACAGCATGCTCGCAAGTCACGTATAGTCCAATCCGTAGAGAAAAAAAAACATCTTTGCCCTACAAAGGGTTTTTGAAATAAGTCGTTTAGGTTTGTACTATGATGTAAAATCAAAGTTTCTGACCTCAGGGAATGATCGCTTGGGCGGCCATCTTGGATGAAAGATGCCCGAATCTGTTTTTTTTTTTCGCAATATAATATTTCAACGGTTAATTCACGACTAAACATGTTCAGTACAAACTTGAAGAGAACAAAATTTTACACGTTTTTTTATGTTTAAAATTATTCGCAGTCTTTCAGTAGTATTTCCCGTTCCAGATAAGAATTTTGTTCTCTTCAAATTTGTACTGAACCTTCTAGTCGTGCCCTTTTAGTCGTGAGGTGTTTATTATCCAGTAAAAGCTCTTTATTCGCGGGGTGTACGTTCCATAAACATGCCGCGAATACAGAAACCGTGGATATGGAATGGTAACTAGTATGGAATCATAGGAGATACGTTCTAACGTTCCAAAATATAACCAATATGTAGCAAAATAAAACCAGCTTTAAAAACCAGGGTTTAAAAAATATTGTTTTTTTTTGTTTCGTCGTTTTTGAAAGTCTTCAAATTCAGATTGATAGTGGGCTGTAGCATTTGCCGTTTCAAAATAAGGCATTCCACAATGGCCTTTATACAGTGGCAGTAAGGTTTGTTTTAATTTCAAATTAGTCCACTAGGTTACATCTTTTATAAAAACCGCATATTCTTTACTCGGTGGTAGATTTCCTTAGCAGGAGGTCGTCTAGGTAGGTACCACCGCAGTACCAGATATTCTACCGCCAAGCAGTAGTGTGCAAACATTACTGTGTTCCGGTTTGAAGGGTACTGCAGCTAGCGAAATTACTGGGCTGTTGAGACTAACCATCTAGTCTCAAAGTAATGAGTGCCAAAGCAGCGATGCCCTGGACGTTGTTTTGTTACTCAAAGTTCTGTGTATCGCTGCAATGGTCATGGACAGGCGTTATCTCTTAACATCAGGAGAGCGCCTCGATCGTCTCATTACTTTTACATAAAAAAAAAAACCGCCTCGGCACGTACCGACAGTACATACATACTCAAAAGAATCCGATACGTTAATAAATGACACGCATTTCTCTGTTTACCGATTGCGTCCGCGAATAATGGATTTTTTAGTCGCGAATACAAGAACAGGGTTCCAAACAGATTATAGATTTTAGCACCTATCATCAAGATGGCCGCCCGAGCGACCACTCTCCAAGATCACAAACGTACGTAACCAGAGATAAAAAAGTTTAGGTTATAATTTAATAACATTTTCATAAAACTTGGCAAGGTTTGTGACATAAAATAATACAAATAGATTACAAGCAAGATTAGTAAAGAAGCATTTTTTTTTTTATTATATAAACCAACTTAAGATTATGGTAATAAAAAATATATCCGAGTGGCACGTTAAAATATCGATAGATTGTTATTTTGCATGGAAATATAAATATTAAGAAACACCAAAAAAATATTTTAAAGTATTGTAGTATAGTCGTATTCGTTTTTGTTTTGTTCTTGGTACCGCTGCAATGGTCATGGACATGCGCTAACCATTAGGAGAGTGTTACGTTCGAATCGATACTTACACGTAAATAAAAAAAATCAAAAAGTAAATATTGTGGGTAGGTACAAAATTAGAACAAAATTCAAATTTAAAATCTGTTTTTTATACATGTTTTACATCAAAAATTATTTTGATGCCAACGTACTGTGAACTACTTATAGCGATTCATGTTATGCGACGAAAAAGCTATGAGACGGCATATTCATATCACACATGTCCGTGCAATAAGGTTTTCAGTTGTATAACTTTTTCGTAAAATAAATCGCAATAAGAAGTTCACAGTATAGCGGCTGAATTGAAATGCGAATACTAGCATCTCTCTTAGATATATTTCCATGCGAAAAACATCCCGAAACAACTTAAAAATAAACATAGCACTTGTAAAAATTACAATCAAAAAAATAAACTGCATGCACAATAATTAAAACATGCCGTTTACTGGTAACACTGACATATTTAAATAAAAAATAAAATGCTATAATTAATAATAATTTTATTTTGGCTTTCGTTTTGGGAAAACGGAAACATTACGTGACCATTCTTTTAAAAAAAATAAAAAAAGTTTTCTTTTTTACATTTCAGTTGGCTTCATTCTGTTTCAAAAATTTATGTTTGTACAATTTAAATGTAACTCTAATCCTTTCGTATGAAGCGAGAGTGAACGTATGTATATAATTATTATGTACAATTAGATATTTAGAAAATGGTTTTTGTATTTTATCCGAACGGAAAGAGATAGCTACCTCTCGTATCGTCAACGATTAGTTTCATAAAATTGAGTTTTTTCTAAAGCAAGCGTTGAGTAAGTTTTGGATAACAGCTAACGCAGGGTGCCAATGTCAATACGTCTTCTTTCAACTTTTTTCTTCACTTTTGACACCACACTTTATACATTATGCCAATGATTGGTAGTTCCTATTTTAAGTGGCTTATGATAAAATCAAGTAAAACAAGTCTAAATCATAGTCAATGTATTATTTTCCAAAACTTTTGTTTTTTTGAGTGTTCATGTATAAAAATTGTGGTGTTTTGTTCATAAACTGCCGAATCATGAATACGAGTGTGGGAAAGTGATACTTGACTTTTCGTGTTACTTCCAAACTTTCATCGAAGCTTGTAGTCACCACTTTACTAGGGCATGACAGGACTTGACATTGACCTCATTTGTGTGACTCTGACAGACTTATTTAACTTGATTTTTCATAAAATACTTGAAAGTATCTAAACACTCGATATTGGCAAATACACAAAGTGTGACGGCAGAAATAAAAAAGAACAATCGAATTTATGACGCCAAATTATACCCCAGAAATTAATCAATGATTTGGATCAATATACACGACATTGTTACTATTGAAGCTACCCCAAAAAGCTCTTATTGTAAAATTTTTGATAATATTTAATCTCAATAACATTTTCATTAACTAACTTCCCAATTTTGAGTATACTAATTGATTGTTGACAAATTTTGATGTCTCCTACGACAAAATATATTTGAAACAAAACGCAGCCCCTATTGTTGTAACAAAATGAAATATTCACTTCAATTGTTACGTTCCGAATTTCTCGTCAATTTTTTCAAAACGGCCATTTTGTTAAAAAAAAAAAACATCTCTATGAAGGTTTTCAGACAACAGAATCGGGCGGTCCTTCGGGCTTCTCTGCGGCGATTGTCTTTTTCAAATTTAACGTAGATAACTGACTTATAGGGACATCCCCCGAATTTGAATAGCTGTTCGAGCCTCGGACGGCTCCCCAACGACTGAAATGGGTCGTCTGCTGATCGTCGCTGCTAAAGGAATCAGTCGTTACAGTGGAACCGCTTTTCATAGTGCTATACCTGCTGCTATCCAAGGATGGCAAGTCTATCATGACAGCTTCTAACGCTATGTCCTGTTTCAAACTCTGCTGGGATATACTCCGCTTCATCGAGGACAGAGTTTCAGTTTTGAACAGGTGTTCAGACATGCTTTGCCTGTTGATTTTTTTCTTGTCAACGGGTTTTGCTCTTTCTATAGAGGGTCTCTTTGGTTCTTCAACCAAATCATCATCGTAAGCCATGATCGGTTCACGGCGATAGTCGTCGTTGTTGAATACCGAAAAGCCGGATATTTTTTCGGAAACCAGTTTCAGATTACTGGTCGACGCGTAACGGGAAGCTTTAGTCAATTTCCCACGTTTGGTCGTGTTGTATGCGCTCGTTGCGGCCGATTTGGTCTCTCTACTTGGACTTATACTGCGTCTACGGTCCATATTCGGAGTATTGGCAGCTGATAAGAAGTTAAGACTGGTTCTAGAGCGCGATAGTGAGCCCATGAAAGAGTTCCTCTGATGGTAAGCGCTAAGCACATGCTGGAGGACGTTGGTCGGCCATGGGGCTTCGAGGTACAACGCCCTATCGGGTATCTTTTTCCCGAATTTCTTCTCATGGTCGTCTAGATGTTTGGCGAACTTGTTTATGAGTTTCTGTTATGAAATAATAATAGAACTGTTGTTAGGTGTCGTTGGTTGGGGGGGACGGCACGGGGATGACGTCACGGGAAGCTTACGTCACTGTTGCTCACCTATATTATTGAAATGCGTTGAATCTTGACACGGCTCAAGAAGCTATTTGATTTTTTTTATAAGGATTTATTGAGGAATTATTTTTAAACCGTCATTGCAATAAAGGGGTGTTTTTGACTATGACATTATAGCTACCAAAACGGATGACTTGATTTGGATTTAGCAATTTTTTGTTTGTAATGTGACTAGATCGAAAGTTCTTAGCTTTGACAAAGAGAGCATCTTCCACAGGTCTAATAAAGCCAAAATTTGGTATTCTATTACTGCTATCGAGGATTTTTTAAATTACCCACAACTTTGAGTAACAAAAAAAAAATCCAGGGCATCGCTATTTCGGCGCTCATGAGTTTGATTCGATGCTCTGTTTTTATTTGTAAGGATTTAGCAGTTTAAGAGAACACTACACTATTTCTTCTCATTTTGTACAGAACTTGGTAGGATAATTTCCCATTGGCAAGTCTTTTACTCAAATATACACGTGAGTTTAGATCAGGTCATGATCGACCATCATGACACCCTATACTAAACTAAGATGCGGTTTACGACCAAGTATGTTTTAGAACTAATCATTTCTAAAATTCAACGCATTTCAAAGCTATGAATCTATACAAATAACCCATACCCGGTGCAAATTTATTTATTTACATATATATATATACATCCCATCCACACCATCACCATAGTACCAAAACAGAGTATAAATAGACAGATGTAACTTTGGATAAATTGATTGATTAATTCAGGCGTAACTTTACGGAAGTTCATTTTAATTGTTCAAAGCAATTATATTTAGCGTAATTCCGCTTGTAGGCAAGTAGTTACTGCAGCAAGAAGAGGATATACCCTCAATTGGTTCCATCAAGATGGCAAACGACCTCCTGGACGTCCCAGACGGAGACGGAGGGACGAACATTGCAGCGGCACCCAGAATTTTGAGCAACAAAACAAAATCCAGGGGCATCGCTGCTTTAGCGCGCATTACTTTGAAACTTTCGATGAATAGTTTCAATAAAATAAATAAATAAAATAAAATAAATAAATAAAATAAATAGCTCAGTAATGTCGCTGCAGTACTCTTCAATCGGGGACGCAATAATGTTTACAAACTTTTGCTTGAAGGCAGAAGAGATAAATGGAATCTAAAAGAAATTCTGCTAAGTAGATCTACCAGTTCTACCACAGAGTAAATTAAAAACGAAACGAGATTATTTTTTTAAATGTTAGGATTTCTATTCCAGGCTAGCTGTGCTTAACCATCTTCGACTACACCGTCACTTAACATCATGTAAGCTGTGGTCACACACCTAACCATAAAAAAGTCTGTTCATTTTTAAGAACGTACGATTTAAATTCTACTTTTCGATTGATGAATTTTCAAAAATTTACTTTTACGCATGTACTTGCGTAACAGTCCATCATAACCTTAAGATTGATAGCATAATCGAAATATATTTTTTTTAAATAAAATAAATTTAATGAAAAAATAATATAAAATATGCTTCCGACACCATTTCGCTGGAGTCAAAACTAGATCAACACTTAAATTGTTTCGTTATTGTTTTTGAAAAATTTTTCATGTCATGAATTCACTTTGCCCAAAGTTGTCCATCTGTATTTATGCTCTGCGGTACTAATTAGTATAATAAGCTGTTTATACAAGGCATGCAACACACATGCATAACATCCACAACCATATATACACATAGAAACATTCTATAAAGATTGCACAAATGATACATTTATAATTCGTAAAAATCTGGCTCGTAAATCAACACAATTTCCTTTACGTTATAATGTAAAACGCCACGCCCGCGAATTATAAATACATCGTCTGCTTATCTGATCATCGTTGTGCTATAGAAAACATCAAAACACCAACTGGACGTATCTAATACAAGTTGGTAATAAAGTGCATTGTACGCATGTCAGTATGCGTTTCGATCGATAAACGAGGTTTATCGTAATGTATTTCTCCACCTAGATTTAGAATATCATTAAAACGATATATACGTGTATAAATCAGTAACAACCTTCAACAATAAACCAAGCAACGCCTTTGCGTATAAAAAAATCCCCACTAACATCGCAAATAATTTTTTGACATATCAAACAGCCTATTCTAACAATGTAAATAGACGTTTAACATATAAAAAAGCCCCTTCTAATATCGCAAATATTGCCTTAACATAAAAAATCCCCCTAAATATGTTTTTAATCTCGTAAGAACGCAGACAAACCATCTAACATGAATAATACACCACATAATGTTGCAAAGCAAATAAACACCCTGACGTCAAAAAACAAAACCCCCTAACGTTGAAAACAAAACCCCCTAACGTTGAAAACAAAACCCCCTAACGTTGAAAACAAAACCCCCTAACGTTGAAAACAACCCCCCTAACGTTGAGAACAAAACCCCCTAACGTCACTAATAAACCCCCTAACGTTGCAAATAAACTTCGTTCTTTCGTACGTAACATGACACAGAGACCTCAGACGACGCTGGTACTCACCAGTTTCCTGTCACCGTGCGTGGAGCGCCACTCCTTCAGCTCCGTGGAGTACTTCTCTTCAACAGTCTTGAGCTTATTGCTCTCGTGGTTCATTAAAGCCTTGCGCTTCTCGTTCTGGTACTGCTCTAACTCGCGAAGTAACGCCTAAAAATATAATCACGTTTAGTTAAGCCGAATACTTTTTTAAGGAGTGTTTCCCACAAATATGTGTACGAGTGCCATCTCTTACCATCAGGAGAGAGTTTCGTTCGCCACATTACCTCTACAGTCTGAGGGT
Source organism: Biston betularia (assembly GCA_905404145.2). Lineage (NCBI taxonomy): Eukaryota > Metazoa > Arthropoda > Insecta > Lepidoptera > Geometridae > Biston > Biston betularia. The sequence goes on from FR989890.1 coordinate 5,171,093, forward strand.
ATATTAACAGTGTGTTCCGGCAGCTTCATTTGAGAGCCAGTTCCATTCTAAGCTAGGTGTGCATTATAATCATCGACCACACATCAGGAGAGCTGAGATCAAAACTGTCAACAGTTTTTACGATTTATTCAGATTGGTTTTGTAACTGACAGACAGCTCCTGTTGGCTCATTGGTAGTATATCTGCTTTAAGAGCTGTAGAACGTGGGTTCGATTCCCACCCAGGAGTCGACCCACATTTTGTGGTACATACAATGTTTGTTCTGTGTCTAGGTGTTCTGTATGTATTATATGTATGTAGGTATGTATTTACAACAAAAAATGTGTATGTATTCTATCAGTCATCTGACTTTCATAGCACACGCTTTGCTTAGTTTGGAGTCAGATGGCGCTGTGTGTAGGCAAAAAAAAAACTGGTGTTCTTAATTCAGGTGTTCTAAACATTTTTAATAATGGGAACTATTATTTTCAGACTCAAATCAGTATTGAAGTCTTTTTTTTATGTTCTCTCACCTCTCCAGCTGCTTTGAGCTCCTCTCTCGCTTTCGCGTGCTTGGTAGCCAATCTTTGCTGTTCCGCTCTATATCTCTTCTTCTCGTTCTCTTGGAACTGAAATATTATATAGGAAATCTATAGTTATACGAAATTCGGTATGTAAATAAAAAAAAAACTTTTCTGATTCCAAAACCATTTCGAAATAGTACATTTCTGTACAACATTTTTACGTTTACAACTCTGTAATCTATGAGATGGGGTTTATTTTAGTAAAAAACATAAACCAAACTTGACTTTCAATTGATGTCTCATGACGTCACCTAGTCGGGCAACTTTCATAGACTAAAGAAGCAATGGCAAACCAAAACAAAACTTGTCAATGTCAAGTTAACGCCGATCATAATAATCTTTTCAACACACATACGTCGAGTTGTTTTTCGCTTTATTGATACAAATATCTGGATACTTCTACTTGAAACGTTATTTGGACTCTGATATCGCTTTTATGACATAAGATTTGTTTACTTCATGTCATGAATTGTACAAACCGAAGACGTGACAGAATGGCTTTACAGCTTTAGCCTGCCCGATGGGGCAAATAAAAAAAATACTTGTCAGTTCTGTTGTCAAATTTAATGAAATGTGTCAAATGTTTTGTATACTTTTTTGTTTCGTATGGCAAAGGCATATTCTACATATTCAGCCGACCTCATGACGTCATAACTATTAAGTTTGAAAACGTATTAGAATTAAACTACCGCATAGGAAGCCAAAATATTCAAATTAGTTTCCAGTAAAAAATGTAAAATAAATAAAAAAAAAAAAAACTTTACATACCGAATTAAGCAGGCATCGCTCCAGTACCGAGAAGATTAAATCGTACCGAGAGACAAGAGAGTCTTATTTTTACCTTTTTGAGTTTATCCCGGTCGTCGTCGTGCGAGGTGGGCAGGGCCGATATCCGCAACGACTCCCGGAACATCATCTCTCGGGCCTTCTGCTCGGCCCGGATGCGCTTCGGCAGCGAGCGCTTCTCCAGCGCCTGGCACTTGGCCATCTCCTCCTCCTTTCGTGTGTTCTTCCTGTTACGACAAACGATTGTTTAAAGGTACTTTTACTTGACGGTAGATTTCGTTTTTTCGACAGGTGGTGAGGGGGCTACATCATATTATTTATTTATTTTATTTCAGACTAGACCAGACCAGAGTCGATGGAGGCAGATTGTCCGTCTAAGAGGTTCCAGTGACCACGATCCTCAGAAATGAGGGCACGATTGAATAAGAAGATTCTTTAGCAGGAAGTCGTCTAGGTAGCTACCACCACCACCGCAGTACCAATTATTCTGCCGTCAAGCAGTAGTGTGTAAACATTTGACAGCCCTGTTGGTTCATTGATAGTATGTCTGCTTCGAGACCTGAAGGCCGTGGGTTCAATTCCCACCCAAGAGTCGACGCACATTTTGTGGTACATACAAATGTTTGATCTGTGTCTAGGTGTTCTGTATGTATTATATGTATGTAGGTATGTATTTACAACAAAAAAATGATTTATGTATTCTTAAAGCCATCTGACTTTCATAGGACATGCTTTGCTTAGTTTGTGGTCAGATGGCGCTGTGTGTATACAAAAACTAATTTTATGTACTCAAGGTAGAGCCAAAAAACTGGTGTTTTTAATGGACTTGCGTTATCTCTTACCATCAGGAGGGCGCATCGTTCAGCTCATTACTTTTATATTAAAAAAACTTGGTGGTAGATCTCCTTAGCAGGAGGTCGTCTAAGTAGGAATCTGATTTGAATTTGTAATCTGATGTGAAGCAGTAGTGTGTAAACATTATTGTGAAAGGTACAGCGACTGACCAAGAAATAACCCAAAGTAATGAGCACCAAAGCAGTGATGCCCTGGACGTTGTTTTGTTACTCAAAGTTCTGTGTATCGCTGCAATGGTCGTGGACAGGCGTTATCTCTTACCATCAGGAGAGCGTCTCATTCGTCTTTTACTTTTGCTTAGTGTTAGTTATCTTATCTACAAATAAATAAATATCGTAGGACTACACACACAGCGCCATCTGGCCCCAAACTAAGCAGAGCTTGTGTGATGGAAGTCAGATAACTGATAGAATACATAAATACTTTTTTTTTTGTGAATACATACAGAACACCCAGACACAGAACAACATTTTCTTTATTCACAAAATGTTTACCCTGAGTGGGAATCGATCCCACGCCCTACAGCTCTCAAGGCAGATATACTACCAATGGAGCCAACGGGGTTGTCACAATATTTACATATAATTATAACATTTGTACATTTCTAGTGTAGGTACATATTAGCCTAGAAATAACATCCTTACAATTCAGTATGTAAAGAAAAAAAACTTAACTGATTCCAAAACCATTTCGAAATAGTACATTTCTGTACAACATTTTTACATTTACAACTCTGTAAACTATGAGGTGGGGTTTGTTTTAATAAAATACATAATTTTTTTTTTTTTTTTTTTTTTTTTTTTTTACACACAGCGCCATCTGGTCCCAAACTTAGCAGAGCTTGGAAATCAAACTTGACTTTCAATTGGTGTCTCATGACGTCATCTCGACGGGCAACTTTCAAACCAAAACAAAACTTGTCAATGTCAAGTCAACGGCGATCATAATAATATTTTCAATACACATACGTCGAGATGTTTTTCGGTTTATTGATACAAATATCTGGATTATTTTACTTGAAACGTTATTTGGGCTCTGATATCGCTTTTATGACATAAGATATGTTTACTTCATGTCATGAATTGTAAAAACCGAAGACGTGACAGAATGGCTTTACAGCTTTAGCCTGCCCGATGGGGCAAATTAAAACAAAACTTGTCAGTTCTGTTGTCAAATTTAATGAAATGTGTCAAATGTTTTGTATACTTTTTTGTTTAATATGGCAAAGGCATATTCTACATATTCAGCCGACCTCATGACGTCATAACTATAAAAAGTTTGAAAACGTATTAGAATTAAACTACCGCATAGAAAGCCAAAATATTCAAATTAGTTTCATAAAATAAAGTTTACTATCAGTAGATAATATGAAATAAATAAAAAAAAAAACCTTTACATACCGAATTATAATACATACAAGGTTCGCTCACCTCTTGATTTGATCTAACTCCTTATCGTGTCTGAGAAGCATCTGGTGTCTCCGCAGCAGGAACTCCTCCTTCAGCTGCCGCTTGGCGAGCTGGTGCCGCTCGTGGATCTGCTTCTCTTCCAGCTCCCACAGGGCCGCCTCGTGGTTGCGCATTATCTGCACGACACGGACGATACAGATAAATAAATAAATAAATATCGTAGGACTATACACACAGCGCCATCTGGCCCCAAACTAAGCAGAGCTTGTGTGATGGAAGTCAGATAACTGATAGAATATATAAATACTTTTTTTTGTAAATACATACTTATAATAAATACAGAACACCCAGACACATAACAAACATTTGTTTATTCACAAAATGTCTGCCCTGAGTGGGAATCGAACCCACGCCCTACAGCTCTCAAGGCAGATATACTACCAATGAGCCAACGGGGCTGTCAAACTACTACTACTGTAGGCTGATACTGTTTTATTCAATCAATTGTAATTTACCGCAAATAAAGACCAAAATAAATGCTAGTAGCTGTGATTTCACTGTAAAATTATGCTCCATTTGTCCATAAATGGAAAAAAAAAATATTTGTATGGAAATTGAACCACCTTAAAAAGCAAGTTTTCAAGCTTATTGTTAAGGTTTGAGCCCACGCCCTTCGGCATGCGAACCGACCGCGCTAACCACTGAGCTATCATCGCTACATTATGTTACATTTCACGTAATGCCTATAAAGTACAGTTTACAATTGGACGTCCTATTATGACGATGATGATGATGATGAAGATGACTAGTTATAAGACATGGATGTGTTGGGCAGGTGATCTGGGGCGACGAGGAGTCTGGCCGCACGTTTTTTTTAAATAGTTGACAGGCTAGATGTTTGACCACAGCTCACCTGATGTTAAGTGAAGGTGTGATCAAAGACGGTAAAGCACACCAAGCCTGTAATGGAACTGGCTCTCAAGTGAGGCTACTGGAACACACCGTTAGATGCTTGGCGGCAGATTTTCAACTCTCGCGTGGTAGCTAGCCAGCCGAGTACTAGAGAGTACGCTACCACCATGCTATGGTTTCCTTCACCGGCAGCTCAAGCTCATTATTGGGGTTTGAGCCTACCATTCGGCGTGTTATCCGACCGCGCTAACTACTACGCTATTAAGGTGGTTCGATTTCCATACAAACAATTTTTTTCCATCTATGGACAAATGGAGCATAATTTTACAGTGAAATCACAGCTACTGGCATTTATTTTGATCTTTATTTGCGGTAAATCACAATTGCTTGAATAAAACAGTAGATTATTAGCATAAAATCAAGTTTATATAGGGTTTGAACCCCCACGCCCTTCGGCATGCGAACCCACCGCGCTAACCACTGAGCTATCATCGCTACCACGTACGTCATACAGACTAGTAGCGATGAATGATATCACTACTAGACAGCCCTGTTGGTTCATTGGTAGTGTGTCTGCTTCGAGAGCTGAAGGGCGTGGGTTCGATTCCCACTCAGGACTAACATTTGTGTGACTAACATCGATGTTTGTTCTGTGTCTGGGTGTACTGTATGTATTATAAGTATGTATTTACAAAAAAAAAGTATTTAAGTATTCTATCAGTTATCTGTCTTCCATAGCACAAGCTCTGCTTAGTTTGGAGTCAGATGGCGCTGTGTGTAATGTCCTGTGATATTTATTTAGATAACTCATGTTAGTTGGACGGCTGACCTGGTGCCTCTGCTGGAGGTACTGCCTGTCTGCCAGCGCCTGCCGCTCGCGGTGGTTGTCGTGTATCCTTCGGAGCATGGCGTCGTTCTCGTCCGCCAGCGCGGCGACGTACGCGCGCTCGCGCTCCGCGTGCTCCGCGTCCAGCCGGATGCGGTGCTGCCGGTACGCCTCCTTGCGGCGGTCCTTAGGAAGCAGCTCTACTTCCTGTCAAACGTGAAATGTTTTTACTAAGACAAGCCCTGTTGGTTTATTGTTAGTGTCTGCTTCTAGAACTGAAGGGCACGGGTTCGATTCCCACTCAGGACTAACATCGATGTTTGTTCTGCGTCTGGGTGTACCTACTTATATGTATTATAAGTACGTATTTACAAATGTTTTTACTAAGACAAGCCTTGAAAGCTAAGAAAAGTCCTGTTGGTTTATTGGTAGTAGGTATGACTGCTTCGAGAACTGAAGGACACGGGTTCGATTCCCACTCAGGACTAACATCGATGTTTGTTCTGCGTCTGGGTGTACCTACTTATATGTATTATAAGTACGTATTTACAAATGTTTTTACTAAGACAAGCCTTGAAAGCTAAGAAAAGTCCTGTTGGTTTATTGGTAGTAGGTATGACTGCTTCGAGAACTGAAGGGCACGGGTTCGATTCCCACTCAGGACTAACATCGATGTTTGTTCTGCGTCTGGGTGTACCTACTTATATGTATTATAAGTACGTATTTACAAATGTTTTTACTAAGACAAGCCTTGAAAGCTAAGAAAAGTCCTGTTGGTTTATTGGTAGTAGGTATGACTGCTTCGAGAACTGAAGGGCACGGGTTCGATTCCCACTCAGGACTAACATCGATGTTTGTTCTGCGTCTGGGTGTTCCTACTTATATGTATTATAAGTATGTATGTATTTACAAAAAAAAAAAGTATTCAAGTATTCTGTCAGCTGTCTGGTTCCCATAGTACAAGCTTTGCTTAGTTTGGGGCTAGATGGCGCTGTGTTAAATGTAAAAAAAAAGATTTTATTTTGATTTTTTTGCTCAGTCTCGACCAAGCGCTCGAAGAGTCAACACGTGCCGAGGACGCCTCGTGTCGAGGCGACACACGTGTCGGCAAATGGATACTGCAGCGAGAGGAGGATATTAAGACTTGTTGTTATTTTAATTATATTTTTAAAGTTTATGTCAAATTAGTTCCAGATATTAAGTAAGATTAGGTTTTTAATTAATAAGTTGTTGTCAAATTAGTTTATTTTAAGTCCTCATCACTGTTGTAACTGGAACGACTGTTAATCGGAAATTAACTAAATATATACTTTGAATATTTTATTTTGCAACAAATACAAAAACAAACGAACAAACAGAGACAAACAGTTACGAAATAAGGGCTCACCTCAGCATAATACTAGTAAGTAATTACGATTTTTTTTGTCCGTTTTTTATATTGACGATAAAAAAAAGTTATACAAACTATAAGATAAAAAGTAGCCTATGTGTTAATCCAGGGTCTCAGCTACCTCTATACCAAATTTCACCTAAATCCGTTCAGTAGTTTTTGCGTGAAAGAGTAACAAACATCCATCCATCCAAACTTTCACATTTATAATTTTAGTGGGATGGGATTTAATTGAAATATACTCTAGATTTTAAACTTGTCCATCTGTTCTTAATCAGTGACGTGTTTTCCCCATTCTTAGATACCTGGAAGAGATCGCTTTTAGTGATTAGCCGCAACATGTGGCCCTAGCTCATAAGATTATTTTGTTTTTTGTACCTTTTTATCTATTTCTGGTGAGCACAATCTAGGTACCTATAGTAACATGAAAGATTTCATGGGATGGGATGCATACCTGTTTCATCAGGCGCAGTTCCTTCTTGAGCGTGTCCCGGAACTGGCGGAGCTTGAGCTCGTGGTCGCCGCGGAGCCGCTTGGCGGCCGCCCGCAGCTCAGCCTCCAGCTGCTGCTCGGCGCGCTCGGCGGCGCCGCGCTGCGCCCGCGCCAGGGTCTCCAGGTCTGTGTCGTGCGCTCTGACTAGCGACGCCAGCTCCGCTTCGAATCTGCCGGAGTCCCAGGGCGTCAACGATTAACGGTCATTTTCCAAATTGGATGTTTTTTAAAAGTAAGTGAGACGTACGTGACGCTCTACTGATAGTAAGATTTTTTATTGTTTTTAAAATATTGGAGGACATTTAACACAGCGCCATCTAGCCCCAAACTAAGCAAAGCTTGTACTATGGGAACAAGACAGTTGACAGAATACTTAAATACTTTTTTTTTTTGTAAATACATACTTATAATACATACAGTACACCCAGACACAGAACAAACATCGACGTTAGTCACACAAATGTTAGTCCTGAGTGGGAATCGAACCCACGCCCTTCAGCTCTCAAAGCAGACCTACTACCAATGAACCAACAGGGCTGTCTATGATCAGATAACGCCTGTCCATGACCATCGCAGCGATACACAGAACTATGAGTAGCAAAACAAAGTCCGGGGCTTCGCTGCTTTGGCGCTCATTACTTTGAGACTTTCGATGGTTAGTCTCAACAGCCCAGTAATTTCGCTGCAGTACCCTTCAAACCGGGGGGGAATGCAAAAACGACGGTGTGTTATAAGTTCGACGTGTTTGTGTCTGTGGCGTCGTAGCTCCCGAACGGATGAACCGATTTTGATTTTTTTGTTTGAAAGGTAAATTAGTACTCCCTACTAATTTCTATGTTTGATGAAAATGGGTCCAAGATGGCCGCCGCCACAAAATGGCCGATTACATATTTTTTTACGTGACTTGATCGAAAGTGATTTTAACAAATGAAAGAAATGTACAAATGTTATAATTATAATTATGGAAACATTGTGACGGCCCCGTTTGCTCATTGGTAGTATATCTGCCTTGAGAGCTGTAGGGTGTGGGTTCGATTCCCACTCAGGGCAAACATTTTGTGAATAAACAAATGTTTGTACTGTGTCTGGGTGTTCTGTATGTATTTAGAAGAAAAAAAAGTATTTATGTATTCTATCAGTTATGTGACTTCCATCACACAAGCTCTGCTTAGTTTGGGGCCAGATGGCGCTGTGTGTATTGTATAGTCCTACGATATTAAAAAAACAATAAATAAAGAAAATTTGAAATTGAAAAAAAAAATGATTCAAGAAAGTCTGTTCAGCTGTTTGAAGATAAACAGCTCTTATGTGAGTATTTACTACTGATCGATTCGAAATTTGGTATTATGTGCATTACTGGAGTAGGGGGGTTTGTTTTAAAATGTTTTACAAAAATTGACAGTTTTTTTTCACGTAACGACGTCTAACGTCTCGGAGACCAGGTATACCTCTTGTCCTGTTGCTCCCGAAGGTGCTGCTCCTTGGCGTTGAGGTCCTGGAACTGCTTCTGCTCTTGTTTCTGCAGCATCTTGATCTCGCGCAGCTCCTGCTTGCGGAGCGCGTGGTCGTCCCACGTGCGGCCAGACTCCTCGTCGCCCCAGATCACCTGCCCAACACATCCATGTCTTATAACTAGTCATCTTCATCATTATCATCATCAAACTGTACTTTAGGCATTACGTGAAATGTAACATAATGTAGCGATGATAGCTCAGTGGTTAGCGCGGTCGGTTCGCATGCCGAAGGGGCGTGGGTTCTAACCACAACAATGAGCTTGAGCTGCCGGTGAAGGAAAACATCGCGAGGAAACCATAGCATGGTGGTAGCGTACTCTCTAGTACTCGGCTGGCTAGCTACCACACGAGAGTTGAAAATCTTCTGTCAAGCATCTAACGGTGTGTTCCGGTAGCATCACTTGAAAGCCAAATCCATTCCAGACTAGGTGTGTTTACCATCTTCGATTACATCAGGTGAGCTGTGGTCAAACGCCTAGCCCGTCAACCTTAACAAAAAAACGTTCCCCATGGTGCAACAAGTAAATTGATGAAATAGAAGCCCACGTACCTTGGACGTGGTGGTTGTGATGACGACCCCGTCTATTTCGAACTTTCTCGTCCGTTTCCTGGTCTTCTTCTTGAGGTTGGCGAGGTGTATGTCTTCCTTGGAGCGCTGCATGCGGTTCGGGGCTTCCTGGGGCTTCCGTCTCAGGACCACGGTCTCCTCGTCCGGACTGGGCTCCGTGTTTATTCTGTTCAATAATAATTGTTGTTTTGTTGTTATTGTTTGTTTGTTTTTTTTTGTTTTTGAAAAAGTAATGAGACGAACGAGACGCTCTCCTGATGGTAAGAGATGACGCCTGTCCATGACCATCGCAGCGATGCACAGAACTTTAAGTAAGAAAACAAAATCTAGGGCATCACTGCTTTGGCGCTCATTACTTTGAGACTTTCGATGGTTAGTCTCAACAGCCCAGTAATTTCGCTAGCTGCAGTACCCTTCAAACCGGAACACAGTAATGCTTACGCACTACCGCTTGGCGGCAGAATATCTGGTACTGCGGTGGTACCTACCTAGACGACCTCCTGCTAAGGAGATCTACCACCAAGTAAATGTGCTGATATTATAATTTAGGTGTGAGAGTAACTGATTTCGTCGTGTTCATTTCAATAAAAGAATTTAATTTTTAAAATAAATAATACGTTAATAAAAAAAAATTAACCAAACCTGTCAAGTATCTAAATAAAGGAAATTGAGTTCCATTCCAGGCTAGGTGTGCTTTACCATCTTCGACCACACCTTCACTTAACATCAGGTGAGCTGTTGTCAAACACCTGGCCTGTCAACCATTAAAAAAAAAAAAAAATTGAAAGGGGATTACAAAATTATTGTTTAAATTTAATTAGAAATAAGAAGTTAGTTTTAGGGCGGCGCCTCACCTGGCGCCTCCGTTGAGGTGCGCGAGGTGGAGGTGGTCGTCGTGCGAGGCGGTCGTGGCGCTCGTGGCGAGCGAGTCCGCGTCGTGCGCCGCCCGGGAGGACGACGACGCCACGCTGCCGCTGTCGGACTGCGACCTCCTGCAAATTTAGATCCACCATTCTTATTCTGACGTCCCGCTTGGGGTGTTTTGTGCATATCCCCCTACCAGCGTCAACCTTTTTTTTTTCCAGGGAAATCCTTAATGGCTTCGGGGGAAGCACGGTGGTTATGTGGGACTCTCCGCTATTGTGGCGGCCTACCCACTAAAAACCCAGGGGTGTTTCTGCCTGGCGCCCGTGTGTCGGGGCTACGGGGACGCTTTCGCACTCGTCGTCGGCACCAGCGTCTACCCAAGCCAACCAAGCTTAAAGTAACGGTGGCATGGTGGTAGGGTACTTTCTAGTACTCAGCTGGCTAGCTACCACACTCAAGTTGAAAATCTGCCGCCAAGCACATAACGTTGTGTTCCGGCAGCCTCACATGAGATCCAGTTCCATTCCAGGCTAGCTGTGCTTTACCATCTTCGACCACACCGTCACTTAACATCAGGTGAGCTATGGTCAAACACTTAGCCTGTCAACGATTTAAAAAAAAAACGCCGGAATGAATTCGATTCATTTGGGCGTTACTTTGAGTGTTTTTTTTTCAAAGTATATACTGTATTTAGTTTATTTCCCCTTAACAGTTGTTCCAGTTATAACAGTGATGAGGACTTAAAATAAACTAATTTGACAAAAACTTATTAATTAAAAACCTAATCATACTTAATATCTAGAACTAATTTCACATAAACTTTAAAAATCTAATTAAAATAACCACAAGTCTTAAAATCCTCCTCTCTATGCAGTGACCACTTGCCAAAGGAACTAATAAGTTGCTGTCAAATTAGTTAAATTTAAGTCCCCATCACTGTTGTAACTGGACGACTGTTAAGCGGAAATAAACTAAATATATACCTTGAATATTCAAAATAAACTTCCGCAAAGTAACGCCTGAATCAATCAATTAAATTGTCAAGTTAGTTAAATCCTCACCACTGTTGTAACTGAAACAACTGTTAAGCGGAAATAAACGAAATACAGTATAAAAACACTTAAAGTAACGCCCGAATGAATCGAATAACTACTTAGTTGTTTGGATTCTTAGCAGAGTGATTGCTGTAAAGGACATATCGATTAATAATTGTATATAAATGTGTTTACCTCTCGAAGCTGTCGGGGCTGAGTCGAGTGGAGCCGGCTGCGAGCGCGATGTGCGTGGCGGCGGAGTCCTTCACTCGGATCTCCTCGTTGCCCACCGTGACCACGGACACGTGGGACATGTCCTGAAAACAACACGATACGATTACTTAATAATATTAATAAATATCGTAGGACATTACACACAGCGCCATCTGATCCCAAACTAAGCAAAGCTTGTACTATGGGAGTCAGATAACTGATAGAATACTTAAAAACGTTTTTTTTTGTAAATACATACGAGTACAGTACACCCAGACATAGAACAAACATTTGTTTATATCACAGAATGCTTGTCCTGGGTGGGAATCGAACCCACGCCCTTCAGCTCTTGGAGCATACTGTAGAAATAACTGTACACTGAGCTTATTGTTGGTTTGAATGATTTATTCTTAATATAATATACGGAGACAATGGTACTTGATTAGCGCGAGAGAAACAAGGAAGGGAAAGCACAAGAGCAAATATAAATATATGTTATGTGCTATTTAAAACACGTAGGCGTTATTGCGTCCACTTCAACACATACTACCAATGAACCAACAGGGCTGTCAAGTACACACATAATGTGTAAATAAACACTTTCAAATATATCTTCGACCGCACCGTCACTTAACATCTGGTGAGCTGTGATCAAACACCTAGCTTGGCATGTTTAATGTATATATCTAGTTTATTTACGCTTAACAGTCGTTCCAGTTCCAACAGTGATGAGGACTTAAATTTAACTAATTTGACAACAACTTATTAATTAAAAACCTAATCTAACTTAATATCTAGAACTAATTTGGCATAAACTTAAAAATATAATTAAACCAAAATTCGAGACGAGTCTCGACCAAGCTCTCGACAAGGCTCCAAAGCCTTGAACATCGACGGAAAGTTGCTTGTCTGTCGGTTTTCTACCGGATACATTTTGGAGAGTGCGCTTCAGATCTGCATGACCTAATTCCACCTTGCCCATCCTACTATCGGACAGCCAGGAGCTTTAAAAAGCGTCACCGCTTTATGGTTGATGTTCCAAAAGCTCGAACTAAGCGGTTTGATTCCACCTTTTTCATGCGTACCGCTAGACATTGGAATCAGCTGCCCGAGTGGGTGTTCCCCGATGAATACAGTCTGGGTACCTTCAAGTCGCGAGTGAATCGGTTTCTTCTAGGCGAGCGTGCTCCACCGTAGACCGCATCTTCGCTTAACATCAGGGATGGCGGTCAAACGCAACCCTATCTACTATAAAAAAAAAAAAAAAAAGCGCTCGAAGAGTCAACACGTCCCGAGGACGCCTCGTGTAGAGACGACACACGTGTCGGCAAATGGATACTGCAGCGAGAGGACCATTTGAAGACTTGTGGTTATTTTAATTAGATTTTTAAAGTTTATGTCAAATTTGTTCTAGATTTTTTTTTTATGTAAGTAGTAATGAGACGAAGGAGTCGCTCTCCTGATGGTAAGAGATAACGCCTGTCCATGACCATTGCAGCGATACACAGAACTTTGTGTAACAAATCATCAAAGTCCAGGGCATCGCTGCTTTGGCGCTCATTACTTTGAGACTTTCGATGGTTAGTATCAACAGCCCAGTAATTTCGCTAGCTGCAGTACCATAGATATTAAGTAAGATTAGAATTTTAATTAATAAGTTGTTGTCAAATTAGTTTAAGTCCTCATCACTGTGAACGACTGTTGAGCGAAAATAAAATAATAAATATCACAGGACATTACACACAGCGCCATCTGACTCCAAACTAAGCAAAGCTTGTGCTATGGAAGACAGATAACTGATAGAATACTTAAATACCTTTTTTTTTTTTTTGTAAATACATACTTATAATACATACAGTACACCCAGACACAGAACAAACATCGATGTTAGTCACACAAATGTTAGTCCTGAGTGGGAATCGAACCCACGCCCTTCAGCTCTCGAAGCAGACATGCTACCAATGAACCAACAGGGCTGTCAAACTAAAACAACCAATCAATAAACTAAATATATACCTTGAACATTCAAAATAAACTTCCGCAAAGTAGCGCCTGAATCAATCAATTATTTATCTAGCCTGGCAACCATTAAAAAAATCCTCACCAAGTTGAGTCCGTTGGTGGCGCTGTCGTCGAAGACCCCGGAGTCCCCGGCGGCGGCTCCGGGACTCAGTATCAGCACCTCACTGCTGTCCAAGCGGCGTCCGCGGGTCTTTTCTGAAATAAAAATATAACATTGTAGTTTATAACACTTTCAAAATGTTTGCTAAGTACAGGAGTGTAAAAAGTTGCTTAGACCATACTTAACACAGAATTGGGTGTGCAAAAATTACTTGGTGGTAGATCTCCTTAGCAGGAGGTCGTCTAGATAGATACCACCGCAGTACCAGTTATTCTTCCGCTAAGCAGTAGTGTGTAAACATTACTGTGTAGAGTACTGCAGCGACATTACTGGGCTGTTGAGACTAACCATCGAAAGTCTCAAAGTAATGAGCGCCAAAGCAGCGATGCCCTGGACTTTGATGATTTGTTACACAAAGCTCTGTGTATCGCTGCAATGGTCATGGACAGGCGTTATCTCTTACCATCAGGAGAGCGTCTCGTTCGGCTCATTACTATTTACATAAAAAATAAAAAAAATTGAAGAATTGTAGCGATGATAGCTCAGTGGTTAGCGCGTTAGGTTCGCATGCCGAAGAGCGTGGGTTCAAACCCCAACAATGAGCTTGAGCTGCCGGTGAAGGAAAACATCGTGAGGAAACCATAGCATGGTGGTAGCGTACTCTCTAGTACTCGGCTGGCTAGCTACCACACGAGAGTTGAAAATCTGCCGCCAAGCATCTAACGGTGTGTTCCAGTTCCATTCCAGGCTAGGTGTGCTTTACCATCTTCGACCACGACTTCACTTGACATCAGGTGAGTTGTGGTCAAACACCTAGATATTCAATCATTAAAAAATATTCTACTCACCCGTATAGGACGGCGTGCAGTCCAATGAATCGAGCGAGGACGGCGCGAAGCAATCGTCGTCCGAAGAGGAGCCGGCGGCGACGATCACCACCTCGTCGGCTATCGGAGGGGTCGTCGATATGGTCACCGCGTTAGGTGGTAGCTGGAGAAACAGTCACAAAGATTACGACATAAATAAATATCGCAGGGTATTACACACAGCGCCATCTGACCCCAAACTAAGCAAAGCTTGTACTATGGATGCCGGATAACTGATAGAATACTTAAATTACATACTTATAATACATACAGTACACCCAGACACAGAACAAACATTTGTTTATATCACAGAATGCTTGTTGTGGGTGGGAATCGAACCCACGCCCTTCAGCTTTTGGAGCAGACATACTACCAATGAGCCAAAAGGGCTGGCAAAATCTAATCAAATACGTGGTGGGTTCGATTCCCACTCAGGGCAAACATTTTGTGAATAAACAAATGTTTGTTCTGTGTCTGGGTGTTCTGTATGTATTATAAGTATGTATTTACAAAAAAAAAGTATTTATGTATTCTATCAGTTATCTGACTTCCATCACACAAGCTCTGCTTAGTTTGGGGCCAGATGGCGCTGTGTGTATAGTGCTGCGATATTTTTTTTTTTTTTGTAATTAGATAGATAAATATCTCTTTATTGTGCACATCATAAATAGAAAAGAGTACAGAGAACAAAGAACCCTATGAACTAGTGCCACAAGTGGCGGCCTTATCGCTAACAGCGATCTCTTCCAGGCAACCAAGAAAAGTTAACCAAGAGCAGTTTTGTGTTTGAAAAAAAAAAATTGCTAATCTAGCTTGCTTTTACAAATTGAATTGGCAACACTGGTAAGGAGAGTCTTGGTGGCAGATCTCCTTGGCAGGAGATCGTCTAGGTAGGTACCACCGCAGTACCAGTTATTCTGCCGCTAAGCAGTAGTGTGTAAACATTACTGTGCAGGGTACAGCAGCGAAATTACTGGGCTGTTGAGACTAACCATCGAAAGTCTCCAAAGTAGGTAATAAGCGCCAAAGCAGCGATGCCCTGGATGTTGTTTTGTTACTCAAAGTTCTGTGTATCGTTGCAATGGTCATGAACAGGCGTTATCTCTTACCATCAGGAGAGCGTCTCGTTCATCTTATAACATTTTACAATAAAAAAAAAAATAAAAAAAACATCACTCACCGGCGCGCCGGTGTTCAGCACGGGCGGGTGCGTGGTCGTGACCGTCACGAGTCCCGCCGGCGTGGTCGCGGCGAGAGAGTTCGGCTCGACCACCACAACGTTGTCGTTCACGATCACGCCGTCGTTCAGGGCGACGATGTTGTCGTTGACGGCCACCACGACCGGAGACGCGACGACCACTACTTGCTGCGTGGGCGGCTGAGGCGCCGGCGGCTTCGACGGCGTATCAGGGTCTTTGGACTGTGGCTAAAATTTTAAACAAAAAAAAGAGTTTGAGTTACTGCAGCGAGAAGAGGACATAAACACTCGTGATTATTTTAATTGAGATATCAATATGTCAAATATAATTTTCAATTTCGGAATTCATTCATACAATTTAAAATTACAAAAGCACACAAAAATACAATTCATATCAATAATAATTATAAAAAATGTCAAAAAAAAAAAAAAAAAAATGGATAAAAATGTCATAATTTAAAAAGTAAACTAAGCAATTCTTAGTAAGTTCTAAATATCATACCTATACAATCAAATTTAAATAATAAATCAGTCGAATTAACATAAAACAAAAAAAAAACTTATTTTAATTCATCATCATCATTTCAGCCGTAGGACGTCCACTGCTGGACATAGGCCTCCCCCATTGACTTCCATAAAGACAGGTTGGAAGCGGCTCGCATCCAGCGCGTTCCTGCTTCTTTACTAGGTCGTCTGTCCACCTTGTGGGTGGACGTCCTACGCTGCGCTTGCCGGTCCGTATTTTAATTACTTTTTGTTTAAGTTTATCAAATTTTAGTTTTAGATATTACTAACAACGCTCCACGATGTTACCCGCTACATGTTTTCGGAATAAAAAGTAGCCTATGTGTTAATCCAGGGTCTCGGCTATCTCCATACCAAATGTCATCCAAATCCGTTCAATATTTTTTGCGTGAAAGTGTAACAAACATCCATCCATCCAGACTTTCACATTTAAATAAATAAATATCGTAGGACTATACACACAGCGCCATCTGACCCAAAACTAAGCAGAGCTTGTACTATGGGAGTAGAATACTCAAATAATTTTTTTGTAAATACACACTTATAATACATACAGTACACCCAGACACAGAACAAACATTTGGTTTTATATCAGCAAAATGCTTGTCCTGGGTGGGAATCGAACCCACGCCCCACAGCTCTTGAAGCAGACATAGTACCAATGAACCAACAGGGTTATCGTTATGTACCTACACGATTATTTTAGCATGCCAAAATAAAGTATTGTCTATGTATTAATAAAGTATTGTAGCGATGATAGCTCAGTGGTTAGCGCGGTAGGTTCGCATGCCGAAGGGCGTGGGTTCAAACCCCAACAATGAGCTTGAGCTGCCGGTGAAGGAAAACATCGTGAGGAAACCATAGCATAGTGGTAGCGTACTCTCTAGTACTCGGCTGGCTAGCTACCACACGAGAGTTGAAAATCTGCCGCCAAGCATGTTTAAGAATATAAGTATTGTACCAGTTATTTGGTTCCCGTAAAAGCCTTAAAAGGGCTAGATATTAACAAACAAATATTAGCCTATAGGCCTAAAAAAAAATACATACCGTAATAGGCCTAATTTCAACTGCATTCTGCTGCATCCTCCTAGAATCTCTGTCCTCTTTCCTTCTCTCTTCTTTCCTAACTCCGAACTCTTGTACTCTTTTCTCGTCGGCCGAATTAGACCTCGAGAATCTCCTCTCTATCCTATTCACTTCCGAACTAACTTTATTCACTTCCGAACTGACTTTATTCACTTCCGAACTAACTTTATTCACTTCCGAACTAACTTTATTCACTTCCGCACTAGATTTCACATCACTAATCCTATTTATATCCGTGTTAGACTTGCTGAAGTCCGTTCTGATTTCAATAATAGGTCTGTCATCGTCTGAACTCGACCGGGAGTGTCGCTTCTCTATTTTACTGATTTCTGCGCTCACTCGGTTGTTTTCTCTGACATCCCTGCCTTGGTTGATGCTCTGATTGCTGCGGTTCAGGCTGGTTTGAGAGCTCCGCTTGACGCTCGACTTGTCGTCAATCGAGCTTGATCGCGAGCTCTTTTTGATATTGACGTTCTTTGCTTCAACGTTACTGTGTTCCACTGAGTTCGATCTGGAAAATTCCTTGGGTTCCGTGGAATTGGATCGGGAGAAGTCCTTTTTGACTAGTTCCAGCTTTCTGGGTTCCGTGCGTTCCGGTGACTGTTCTGGCTTTGGTTTCTCTGGCGTTCTCGTCGATTTTTCTGTCTTTTTGTCATGTACCGCGTTTTCGGCATCTCGGCATACCTGATGAATAGAAATCAATTAGTATTCATTCCTATTATTATTATTCATAAAGTTTCACTTCTTTAATTGCAAAATCTCTCTACTTCTCAAGGTCTTTTTAAATTAAAACTTTTCCTACATATGAAAACTATTGCATACTTTTCATCTGTAGTATGTTGTCAGATCAGTATCAGTGTGGTATGTAGTATGTTACTTGGTGGTAGATTTCCTTAGCAGGAGGTCGTCTAGGTAGGTACCACCGCAGTACCAGCTATTCTGCCGCTAAGCAGTAGTGTGTAAACATTACTGCGAAGGGTACTGCAGCGATATTACAGCGCTGTTGAGACTAACCATTGAAAGTCTCAAAGTAATGAGCGCCACAGCAGCGATGCCCTGTACTTTGTTTTGTTACTCAGAGTTCTGTGTATTGCTGCAATGGTCATGGACAGGCGTTATCACTTACCATCAGGAGAGCGTCTAGTTCGTCTCATTATTTTTTACACAAAAAAAAAAAAAGTAAAGTTATCTGAGGTCCATAGTACAAGCTTTGCTTAGTTTGGTGTCAGATGGCGCTGTGTGTAATGTCCTGTGATATTTTATTTATTTATAAATTATGAATCTAGTAAACCAGCACCGTTTAACCTCCGGGACCGACCCAGAACGGCCACCAGGCCGGCCTAGAAGACGGTGGAAAGCTGAGCTCGATGCTCACGACAAGGAGTGGGCCTCAATAGCACCAAACAGGAGGCGTGGAACTGAGGGAGAGAGGCCTTTGCCCAGCAGTGAGACAAAGTGGGCTAAAAAAATAATAATGAATCTAGTAACACTCGCCTGATCTACAATACTGGCGGCAGTGTTGGCGGGTGACGATGGCGGCGGCGGCGCGGGTGGCTTCTTGGCCTGCGGGGCGGCGGGGGGAGGCGCGGGTGCGGCGGGGGGAGGCGCAGGGGCGGCGGCGGGAGACGCGGGGGACGCGGGCGGCGTCGCCGAGGGGGGCGGCGGCGCCGGACCCTTTTCTTTCTTTGGAGCCTGAAACATACAAAGAAATCGTTTTAAATATCAATGGAATGCGCTATATGGTCCTGGTGTAGATTGGTACAGGAGGTATTATAGCTATAGTAAATCCTACCGGCTACTGCTATTTATTTATTACTTGCAAAATTAAGAGATACATCGTAGATACTCTAGAACTGTGTAAACTATGAGGTGGGGTTTATTTTAATAAAAAACATAAATCAAACTTGACTTTCAATTGATGTCTCATGACGTCATCTCGACGGGCAACTTTCAAACCAAAACACAACTTGTCAATGTCAAGTCAACGGCGATCATAGTAATATTTTCAACACACATACGTAGAGTTGTTTTTCGGTTTATTGATACAAATATCTGGATTATTTTACTTGAAACGTTATTTGGACTCTGATGTCGCTTTTATGACATAAGATTTGTTTACTTCATGTCATGAATTGTAAAAACCGAAGACGTGACAGAATGGCTTTACAGCTTTAGCCTGCCCGATGGGGCAAATTAAAAAAACACTTGTCAGTTCTGTTGTCAAAGTTAATGAAATGTGTCAAATGTTTTGTATACTTTTTTGTTTCGTATGGCAAAGGCATATTCTACATATTTAGCCGAACTCATGACGTCATAAGTATAAAAAGTTTGAAAACGTATTAGAATTAAACTACCGCTTAGAAAGCCAAAATATTCAAATTAGTTTCTTAAAATAAAGTTTACTATCAGTAAAAAATATCAAATAAATACAAAAAAAAAACTTTACATACCGAATTTGGAAATTTAATTTTTAATGTATTGGTGTCCACTGTGTTGGCGGACTTTTTGAATGAATAAACCAATCATATTTGCTAATAATCAACCGTGTTTGCCAATAACCCATCACGTTGTTTTCATGGTGGTTCGATTTATTTGTATGGACAAATAAATTTTTGCCATTTACGGACAAATGGAGCATAATTTTACAGTGAAATCACAGCTACTGGCATTTATTTTGGTCTTTATTTGAGGTAAATCACAATTGCTACAATCATAAATTATTTATAAATTTGCTTTTATGCTAGTAATCTACTGTTTTATTCAAGTAATTGTAATTTACCGCAAATAAAGACAAAAATAAATGCCAGTAGCTGTGATTTCACTGTAAAATTATGCTCCATTTGTCAATAAATGACAAAAAAATATTTGTATGGAAATCGAACCACTTTAACCAGACATGTTGCACAGTAAGTAAACTTGTGACTCACCGGTGCCTTTCTATCGGGCGCGAGTTCTTCTTCGAGGGGTCTTTTGGAGGCGGCAACGGGGACAACGGGCGCGGGCGACGGCGGCGCGCGGGGCGGCGCCGCAACCGTACCTGGCTCTTGCTCCGACACTGAGAGGAAACACAGAGAGGGACTTTAGATTTTTAGAACATTCCAATTAATTATTATTTCTTGGGTGATAATGCTAGGTGTTTGACCAAAGCTCACATACTACTGTCTCCATCAGACAGTCACAGTACTTGAATATTTTTAAAGACCAAGTAAAGTTGCATTATTTGCCACAATGCTGAGATGATTTGCTGTTAGTTGGATAAGACATGTTTCTTGGTGGTAGATCTCCTTAGCAGGAGGTCGTCTAGGTAGGTACCAACGCAGTACCAGTTATTCTGCCGCTAAACAGTAGTGTGTATACATTATTGTGCACGGTACCGCAGCGAAATTACTGGGCTGTTGAGACTAGCCATCGAAAGTCTTCAAAGTAATGAGCACCAAAGCAGCATTGCCCTGGACTTTTGTTTTGTTACTCAGAGTTCTGTGTATCTCTGCAATGGTCATGGACAGACGTTATCTCTTACCATCAGGAGAGAGTCTCGTTCGTCTCATTATTTTTTACATTAAAAAAAAATAATTGTAATTTGTAGCGATGATAGCTCAGTGGTTAGCGCGGTAGGTTCGCATGCCGAAGGGCGTGGGTTCAAACCCCAACAATGAGCTTGAGCTGCCGGTGAAGGAAAACATCGTGAGGAAACCAAAGCATGGTGGTAGGGTACTTTAGTACTCGGCTGGCTAGCTACCACCCTCAAGTTGAAAATCTGCCGCCAAGCATCTAACGGTGTGTTCCGGCAGCCTCACTTGAGAGCCAGTTGCATTCCAGGCTAGGTGTGCTTTACCATCTTCGGCCAAACCTTCACTTAACATCAGGCGAGCTGTGGTCAAACACCTAGCCTATCAACCATTAAAAAAAAAATATGTTTATTTATGTATGTCGCTGCTGATGTTGGTGTTTATTTTATCTTTAAAGGCTACCATAAATAAAAAAGAATTATAAAATAAAATAAAAAACCTAATATGCACATACTTTTGACGTCCGGAGTTTCGCCCGACCGCACCGATGTCGAATCATCTTCCTCCATTGGCATATGGGAGTTGCGCTGCTCCTGTACACGGAACAATTCAGTATTAACATATATTTACAAAAAAAAACTTTACTTGGTGCAAAGGCTGGCTATTGCTATCCAGCGCGGTAACGCTGCCAGCCTCATCGGTTCCCTTTGCACAAGGTTCAGTCAGGGGCGGGGTATTTGTTGACTGAACTTTGCTGTTTTTTGGACAATAATTTTAACTACATGACTAGCAGGTTACTGTTGTAATAAATATTTATATAATGGATGTAAGTATATTTATGTACAAAAAAACTATACAACACCAACAAATTTTAAACATATCATTAAATGGGGTTTAAAACACTGATTACATGTCAAAATAAGGTAGGTATGTCAATATCCAAACATGTTTTCTTTTTTTTCTTTTTTTTTTATGTAAAAAGTAATGAGACGAACGAAACGCTCTCCTGATGGTAAGAGATAACGCCTGTCCATGACCATTACAGCGATACACAGAACTTTGAGTAACAAAACAAAGTCCAGGGCATTACTGCTTTGGCGCTCATTACGTTAGACTTTCGATGGTTAGTCTCAACAGCCCAGTAATTTCGCTAGCTGCAGTACCCTTCAAACCGGAACACAGTAATGTTTACACAGTACTGCTTAGCGGCAGAATAACTGGTACTGCGGTGGTACCTACCTAGACGTCCTCCTGCTAAGAAGATCTACCACCAAGTGACCTACTATATTATTTTGCCACAAACTGCTAGCAACGGATTCGGTCTTCGGATCCGGTATATTGGTACCGGATCCGGTAACCGTTAAATGGTACCGGATCCGCCGGATTACCGGATCCGTTTTTCCGGATTGCAATCCCTAATTGGTGTTATCAAAAAGATATTTGTATCTATACCAATACTACTAGTAGGTACCTAAAAAGTGTATGCAAAACGGTCAACCAATCTGCGCGATGTGTTCTGTGGATCATTTTGGCAATAGTGACAGTTTGTTGTCTAAAATCAATTTCTTATTGTGTTACGGAACTTTTATTTCACTTATTAAATAGTCAAATTTTTTTAGTGTAATCAAGAAAATGAAAATTCGTCTGAAGTCGAGTTGAACGAAGCGAGTTTTCGTATTAACGTCATGTTAGACGTACCAATTTCTTGGTATTCATACTAGGTTTTAGCATCATGTACCATGCACCAAGGTTTTTTTTTCTTTGGTTTTGGCGTCGCATTTTAGCATTTGCCAGTGTCAATTAAATAAATAAATAATAATAAATATCATAGGACATTACACACAACGCCATCTGACCCCAAACTAAGCAGAGCTTGTGCTATGGAAGACAGATAACTGATAGAATACTTAAATACTTTTTTTTTGTAAATACATACTTATAATACATACAGTACACCCAGACACAGAACAAACATCGATGTTAGTCACACAAATGTTAGTCCTGAGTGGGAATCGAACCCACGCCCTTCAGCTCTCGAAGCAGACACACTACCAATGAACCAACAGGGCTGTCTAATTCTCTTATCTAAGTCTCTTATTTATATATTTTCAAGTTTAAAAAGTTAAACAAGTATCCCCTTAGCTAGTTAAAGTCAAAGTCCAGTCTTAGTCAAGTCCAGCCCGTGTCAGTAAAGTACAGTATGCTTTAGTACAGTAGTGGCGACTTTACCAAGATTTAAAAAAATACCAAGATTTGCCGTAGACCGAAAAATGTCAAGATTAGCCGTTGACCGACAAAAATACACTGAAAATACGTATAATATAACTGACAAATTTTTGAGATGCATATTAAAAAACATTCCAATCCAGAGTTCCTTTAAAAAACTTTATTATAGCAAGCGGTCGATAAGCAATTACCATTTTCCATCGTACTATTTTGCAGTTACTATAATTATAGCAAAGTGCTGTAGTACAAAGCTCATATTTCGAAGGTTCCGATATCAAATCTCAAACTAGAGAATTTTTTTCCGATGTAATAAACTTGAAATTATCTCACGTGCAATGGAAATGATTGATATTTTATCAACTAATGAAAGAATTGAGTATTATTAACTTTTTTTTTTCCTATAGGTACTTAGTTTAATATATGTGTGATTTTTAACCTTTTTTTTTTAATTTCGACATCTGGCAACCCAATTTTCCGTCTATAATACTAGATTTTAGCCACGTGGTACAAGGATTTCGGAGTGGGCATCTACCATCCCTGTCCTACCCTCGCGCTCGCGCACCAACTGTTATCACGTGCGATTGGCGCAGCGCCCCGCAGCGCGTTGTACTCAGCTTCGATTCCATGATGAAGGCCACCGAACGTGGTCGAAACCATAGTCGGGAGTTTCCGATATACACGTGAGTAACACAAAAATGCACCAATATCTTATACTCTCAATGTAAAGAACAAACAAATTTTTTATTTTTTTTCCTTCTAATGATTTATCTGTTTTTTGTTAGATACCTCATTGTTATTACAATCTAGCCTAGTTAAGACTAATAAGTAATTTTAATATAACTTAAATTGCTAAGTAGAGTCTAATCGAAGAATGCGTCCATCGACACTTTTCTTACTGTCTCTATTAAGGGGAAGACACTTTGTTCACGTGTTCTATAATGTGTAGTACTCACTGCACTGACATTACTAACTTAATGCACTAACTCAAAAGGTTTTGTCCTTTTTAGTCTTCTTATTATATCCGTGTTGTCGAGGAGCTGGATAGCCTCGACATTCACATGTTGGTGAAGTCTATTTTCATGAGCTTCAGCGTATTTTTTAATGACGGTTGCGACCATGTCCAAGAACAAACAAATGATTGATAACTGAATATCAAGTGCGAATGCACCGGTTATGTACCTTCGACGCAGGCGGAGGCTCGCGCGGCTGCCGATCCGATTCGCATGCAATGTAAACGAAAGGAAGGCGGAAATTAACGTATTGTCGCACGTAGGTACGTACGTATGGAATTATGATTGAGATGTGACATCAATTATATTAATTTACTTGAGACGCCTCGCGGTTTCACCCGCGTAGTTCCCGTTCCCGTGGGAATACAGGGGTAAAAAGTAGCCTATGCCACCCGGGGATAGTGTAGCTTCCCAACGGTGAAAGAATTTTTGAAATCGGTCCAGTAGTTTCGGAGCCTATTCAATACAAACAGACAATCAAATCTTTCCTCTTTATAATAGTACTATCGAACGCTTCGCGGTTTTACCCGCGTAGTTCCCGTTCCCGTGGGAATACAGATATCAAAAGCAGCCTATATCACCCGGAGATGGTGAAGCTTCCCAACGGTGAAAGAATTTTTGAAACCGGCCCAGTAGTTTCGGAGCCTATTCAATACAAACAAACAAACAAATCTTTCCTCTTTATAAAAGTATAGATAACAGAACATCCAGACAGAACATGCATTTCTTTATACCACAAAATGCTTGCTCTGGGTGGGAATCGAACCCACGCCCTACAGCTCTTAAAGCAGATATACTACCAATAAGTCAACAGGGCTGTCAATTATACAGGGCTTTTAGGGAAAATTTAACAATTGCTTTTTTTAGTTTTGGAGTTATTAAAACCATGTTATTTTTGTATTTGAATACAAAAAAAAGCAATGCTCTCAGCGAGGAAAATACCTAACCTATACGAAAATCTAAAAAATAAAAAGTTCATATGAAAGAAAAATCAAACAACCAAAAATAACTGAAACGAAAAAAGTACTTCGACGAGACAACGGAAGTGAATTTTCCAACCAAACAAAAAGAAGCTTGACTCTACCGTAACTTATATACTAACCAATTCTCTGATACTGTTCCTTGTTCGGCTTCTGTTTGCCGCGCTTTGATTTCGACTGTCGTTTCGCAATGATCGCATCGGAAACGACACAGCCAGTGTTAGTAAGCGTGCGAGGGAAGCGTACACACGTGGTTAGTAATACATACATTTTCATAAAGCACTATAATTATATAACAATCAAAATACTGTCAGATCTAAAAAATATTACTATTATATAAATACTAGACTAGTTCCCGTTCCCGTGGGAATACAGGGATAAAAAGTAGTAGGGATATAGTAGTGGTATGTACCTGGAAATAGTGTAGCTTCCCAACGGTGAAAGAATTTTTGAAATCGATCTATTAGTTTCGGAGCATATTCAATACAAACAAACAAACAATCAAATCTTTCCTCATTATAATAGTATAGAATAGATTACTCTACCAAGATTATTTTAAAAACGCTATTTATCAATCAATCGATTTTATTCTGTATACAGAGTTAAAAGGTTGAAGTGTACTATTTCTTTTTCTTTTTTTATGTTTGACAAGCTAGGCGTTTGACCACAAGTTAAGTGACGATGTGATAGAAGGTGGTAAACACACCTAACCTGGAATGGAACCAGTTTAGACTCCCATACAAACCGGGACTGTTTTAAATTGTATATACACCGAGCAAAGCTCCGTCGTCCAGATACTATTAACTACAGAGTGCAAATTCATAAAAGGGTACAAAAATCGCCACAATCAAATTTCTGCCCCGATTGAAAAAAAAATCGTAGATCCATATTTATGTAATGAGACATATGCATAGTAAAAGGGTACAAAAAATCGCCACAGTGAAATAACTGCCTCGGTTGAAAAAAAAAAGGTATATCCAGGGTTGTAATGAGACCTTCTGGTATGGTATACTACAGCAGAGTAAAAAGGGTACAAAAATCGCCACAATCAAATTTCTGCCCTGGTTGAAAAAAATTGTAGACCCGGCGTTGTGACGAGACCTTATGGTATACCACAAGGTCTGATTACATAGAAAAAAAAGGTACAAAAATCGCCACAATCAAATTTCTGCCCTGGTTGAAAAAAATTGTAGACCCGGCGTTGTGACGAGACCTTATGGTATACCACAAGGTCTGATTACATAGAAAAAAAGGGTACAAAAATCGCCACAACAAAATTTCTGCCCCGGTTGAAAAATATGGTAGATCTAGGCCATCACAGCGGCTTCCGTGCTTGTAATAGAGATTACTGACCTCGGATTCGTCGTCGATCATTTCTTCTTCCACCACTTCAGCTCTGTACTCCAGAAGAAGATCACGTAAGGGCTTCGCATCCAGGTTTCCGTTGACGAAATCGTGTTTCAGGAGATCAACGGCCGTTGGACGTTTTTCTGGGTCCTATGAAACAGAAAATTTGTTAATATTGTACTTACCTTGTAATTTTTTTTTGAAATTAGCAATTTATTTTATGATTTTATGAATCAATAAAAATTCACCGCGACAACGGCCAGAACTGTCAAGGCGTCTGAACCTTGTGATTTTTTTTGAAAATTAGCAATTTATTTTATGATGTATAAGAATCAATAAAACGTCAACTGATTGACGTCACGCCGTGTGAAACAATCATTATCTGTGTATGGTAGTTCTACGTAAACGTCAAAAACAGAGAACCATAAATTAAAGACTTGGCTTGTCGAGCAGGCATTCTATAAGTTTGATGACATGATGGAATTAAAAAGTATATAATTTTTTTTTGCATTAAGTAAATTAATCAATTTATTGTTGTTATTATTATATATAATTCGAATTATTTATTTACTACTTCTTTTTTACTTTTTATTTTTTATTGCAATTTAATTTTTGATTATTTTTTTTAATATCGAATTGACATGTAAGTTTAACTCACTTATTTTAATTGAATTTATTTTTATTATTTGACTTGTAACTTATGTCATCAATAAAACACTATGACTATGATGACGTCTCGCACGGCGTGACGTCATCTCTGATAGGAGTAGCTAAAGACAGCTCGTACCTTGACGAGCGCCTTGGCGATGAAGTCGTTGAACAGTTTGCCCCAGAGAGAAGGCTGGTCGAGGCACGGCGGGTCGCTCTTCTGTATCTTGAGCAGGACTCGCATCGGCGTCATCTCGTGGTTGGGCGGTTCCATTTGAGCGAACTCGATCAGCGTGATGCCTAGTGACCAGATGTCCACCTGGAAGTCATAAAAAAAAATTGGACTTGGTGGTAGATTCGTAGATGGTATTTAACTAGTGAAACATGAAAAAATATAACACTTGACACTGGCAAATGCTCAAAATGCGACGCCAAAATGAAAAAAAAAAACGTAAACGGCTTTTAATACGTAAACGTGCATATCCGCGTTATTGACACACCCCGTATTTTTCTTCCTCTGATCCTGTCCGTCCTACGGTTGCCTGGAAGAGATCGCTTTTAGCGATAAGGTCGCCAGTTGTTACACAAATTAATTAATTTTATTTCTTCTGTATTGTTTTTTTTAGTGTGTGCAATAAAGAGTTAATCAATCAATCAAACAAAAGGGGTTCCACTGTTTTATTCAAGCAATTGCGATTTACCACAAATAAAGACCAAGGTAAATGCCAGTAGCTGTGATTTCACTGTAAAATTATGCTCTACTATATTTGTCCATAAATGGCAAAAATTGATTTGTATGGAAATCGTACCACCTTAATCGAGATTATTGTTAATTTTTAGTCACATAATACATTATCCTGTACATTAATAGTGAAAGAGTGCTTTTCTACACGCCAACTGGCATCGAAATAGGTGGATTATGAAACTTGAAAATTCAAAACACTTCATCATCATCATTTCAGCCGTAGGACGTCCACTGCTGGACATAGGCCTCCCCCATTGACTTCCATAAAGACCGGTTGGAAGCGGCTCGCATCCAGCGCGTTCCAAACACTTGACACTGGCAAATGCACAAAATGCGACGCCAAAATCAAAGAAGGTTGTCTGTATAAAAAAAAAACATTTATAACACATATTGATGATATACGAACATAGACCATACCTTGAAGTCGTAAGGGTTGTCGCGGAAGGTCTCGCACAGAACCACTTCAGGTGCCATCCAGTATGGGGTCCCAATGAACGTGTCATGCTTCTGGAGTGTAGATTTGTTCTTTGCGGACACTCCGAAATCAGCTGAGAACAACATTCGACTATTTAATGTAGAAGTTTCAAGAAATGCCATAAGGAATTTTTGGGGATGTTTAAGCTGCTACCACAAACATGGGGCAAAATGAGCATGACATGATGTTAACTCCATTCCAGGCTAGGTGTGCTTTACCATCTTCGACCACGCCTTCACTTAACATCAGGTGAGCTGTGGTCAAACACCTGGCCTGTCAACCATAAAAAAAAAAAAAAAAAACACTGACGTCATAGACGAAAACGATAAGTAGAATAGAACTGGCTCTCAAGTGACATAGCCGGAACACACCATTAGGTGCTTGGTGGCAGAATTTGACGTGGGGTGGTAGCTAGCCAACCGAGTACTAGAAAGTGCCCTACAATCATGTTACGGGTTCCTCACGATGTTTTCCTTCACCGTTTGCAGTTATAGACAAAATAGCCCACTCAGCCAGTTTGACTCCTCCTTGCATGGTGGCGAGCACATTCCCCAGAACTTCCAGATTGGAAACCAGACGGTTTCTCAACTAGGCTGCCCAGACTAACCCTCAAAATGAGCCACTCACCCAGTTTGACTCCTCCCTGCATGGTGGCGAGCACATTCCCCGCCTTCAGGTCCCTGTGGATGACGCGACGCGAGTGCAGGAACTCGAGCCCGCGACACATCTCGCGGCACACGTACGCGATCTGCCGCTCGCTCAGCCCTTTCTCCAGCTCCGCCATCACGGAGTCGAGGGCGCCACCGTCGCAATATTCCAGCAGCATCTGGAAATTAAACATAAACACATTAATGTGGGTCGCAAGTCCCAGACATCATGTGGTATACTTGGTGGTAGATCTCCTTAGCAGAAGGACGTCTAGGTAGATACCACCGCAGTACCAGTTATTCTGCCGCTAAGCAGTGGTGTGTAAACATTACTGTGTTCCGGTTTGAAGGGTACTGCAGCTAGTGAAATTACTGGGCTGTTGAGACTAACCATCGAAAGTCTCAAAATAATGAGCGCCAAAGCAGTGATGCCCCGGACTTTGTTTCGTCACTCAAAGTTCTGTGTATCGCTGCAATAGTCATGGACAGGCGTTATCTCTTACCATCAGAAGAGCGTTTCGTTCGTCCCACAACTTTTACATATTAAAAAGAATATTGCAAATTCACTTACCCATAGTTTATTGTCGATGAAGTACGCCTCATGCAGCTCGACCACGTTGGGGTGCCGGCACTCGGACAGGATGTCTATCTCCACGGTGAAGTCGGCTAGGTCGTCCTCGTTGTCCAGGACGCACATTTTGGCTGCCGCCAGCTGCGCGGTGGTCTTGTGCTGCGCTTTATATACCTGGAAGCAAGTTAAAATCAATTTAATATCGTGAACCAGTTGTTTTTGTTAATTCATTTGTAGGATTTTTAAAGAAAGAAACAATTTTTTATAGTTGTTTTTTGTTATGTATGTATTTATGTATCTCCTTGAAGATGGCCACCGGAGTGGCCCAAGCTATAGCCAGAGTATGTGACATAATCAAACGTGGGTCATCAGCAAAAACCTGTGTACCTTTCCGTAGGGATGTGACTTAGAGGGGGAGAAATCGATTATTTAGTAATCGATTTTATCTCTTTAAAATAAATCGATTTAAAAAAATAATCGATTGATCGCGTATGTCTGTCGATCTAAAATTTAAATCGATTAATATAAATATATCGATAATTTTTTTTACCTTTCCGAAAGCGCCATCGCCGAGCTCTCCGACCATGTCCCAGTACTCGGCCGGGTCGAAGTTGTCGCGGATGTTGTTGAACACCTTCTTTTTTTTCGCGTCATTGCCGCTGCCGAGGTGCAGCACCTGAAATTAAGAAAACATCCAGTATATTACACGGTGACAATATCGTCGACCCTTCTCGCGGCTGGACGACCAACGCTCCGCTTACCTCGCCTAGGCCACCACTCTGTTGCAACCTTACTCCACCTGTCAACACTTCGCCTAGCAACGTGTCCTGCCCAGCTCCACTTGAGGTTCACAATAGCGACACCGACGACTTGAACTTTCGGTCTTGGAGCAATCGTTAGTAAAGAGTTATCACCAGCATCCCACAACTTCCATCATCACTGGGTCATGGTAAAAATGCCGACCCAGAACTCAAGTCATACCTTTTTCAAATTGTTGAAGAACGACATGTTGTTGTGTTGACGGCGCAAGCGCGCCTCATCCGATGTCACACATCATGCGTTCTCGCTCACGGTCCACGGGATAGCGCACATCACTGCAACACAAAGAGAAACTCAATTAAGTTTATGTAACGCCCCCTCGCTCAGCATGCGGCGAGTTGACAGGGGTTTTGGCGGGAACGCGGGATGAGTCGTGTCGCTCCGTTGTATTTTTTTCCAAAACAAGTGTTTTGTCGAGTGTTTTTATGCATAAAAATGGTGGTGTTTTATTCATAAAGTGCCGAATCACAAGCGCGCGTGTTGGAAAATGATATAATGTGGTGAAACATGACTTTTCGTGTTGCTTCCAAAACTCCATCGAAGCTTAAAGTGAAGTCGCCACTGCTTTAAGCATGACTGGACTTGACTGACATGGACTGGACTTCACCAATACTACTTTGACTGTAACTATAGATGTAAGACATGAATTATCGCAAAAACCGAAGACGAGGCAGTATGGCTTTACAGCTCTAGCCTGCCCGATAGGGCAAATTAAATTTAAAAAATATTATCACGCGACCCGTGATGAGTCTTTCTACACGTGGAAACGAGACAGACGTAGCTTTGTCACGTTTCGTCTTTGGACAGCCTTATATCACGGCTAACATGCAAGTAACAGTAATATGCGATCCACGAAGATAAACTAAGGTTAGTATCGAAGACCGACGCAAACTAGCTAGTCTATCGGTTTTTTATCAAATTCATTTCGGAGTGTGCTTCAGGTTTGTAGTGTTGTAAGCGCGGTCGGTTCACAAAGCAAACGGACATTTAAGCTGATTATAATCTAATCTTTATTGTTTACACCAAATATTAAACAACACAGAAAAGATAAACTGCACCCGATATGCTGGTCGGAGACCACGCCATCAAGCTATAAACGACATCCTGAAGCGTGATCTGGTGTGCGTGTGTCCTCCTGGGTTCTCCCGCTCGGAAGGAAAACGACCAGGCGAGCTTACACTAATTCAATGGCAGAGAGGACGCTGCCTCGTGTGGTATCCCACGAGCATATGCACTTTTGCATCTTGCCACCTCCCCACTACTCAGCAATCGGCTTGTGCAGGTGCTGAGGTGGTTGCCAGAGGTACGCGCCTCAAGTACGTCAGCCTCTTATTCAAAGTGGGGGCGATAGGTCCTGCACTGACGTCCCGCTTGGGGTGTTGTGTACATTTCCCCCTACCAGCGTCTACCCGAGCCAACCCAGCTCCTTGAAGCACCGGAGCGAGGCTCTGGGCCGCTGGCATAGTAGCTCCAGTGAGTTGGTTGGAATGTTCAATGATGATGACATGAATAAATGCCTGCCTCTTGTCTGTGTATGATTTTATTCTGTTTGTAGTCGGGACACATAGGCAAAGAGCATTATGTGGAGGAGCTAGGACGACGTTTGACCCAGAAAAGAAGATATAAATAAATATCGCAGGACAGAAAGCAAGGAAGATATCTTCGGTCGGTGTGGTTTTTGGCTCAAAGGAGTTCTCTAGCCATCCAGCGAGGAAGACAGTCTTTTGTGTATTGAAGTTAGGTCACATGACTTATCCTGGCTGGTTTATTTATCTGAGATTCTATCAGTTATCTGACTTCTATCACACAAGCTCTGCTTAGTTTGGGGTCAGATGGCGCTGTGTGTAATGTCCTGCGATATTTATTAATTTATTTAATTACCCAATCAGTGTGTGAGCTAACAAACGCGACCTCAACGGACGTAGCCTTGCCGTGTCCTTGCCTGATATCGATAACAGAGTAACGCGAGCTAATTTCACTTATATTACAATGTTACAAGTGCTTTTATTCCATAAATCAATGTCTTACCTCTTGTTTGTTTTACAGTATTCCTGATTTATAAGCTTTAAGTCATACATATTGCGATCGACCGCTATCTGGTGTTAAGCGACTATGCGATCTGCGATGGGGCACGCTTGCCTAGAAGAAACCGATTCACTCTTAACTTTTTTAACGAAGCGACGATTTTGTAGCGATGATAACTCAGTGGTCAGCGCGGCAGGTTCGCATGCCGAAGGGCGTGGGTTCAAACCCCAACAATGTGCTTGAGCTGCCGGTGAAGGAAAACATCGTGAGGAAACCATAGCATGGTGGTAAAGTACTTTCTAGTATTCGGCTGGCTAGCTACCACCCTCAAGTTGAAAAATCTGCCGCCAAGTATCTAACAGTATGTTCCGGCAGCCTTACTTGAGAGCCAGTTCGATTCCAGGCTTGGTGTGCTTTACCATTTTCGACCACACCGTCACTTAACATCAGACGAACTGTGGTCAAGCGCCTAAGCCTGTCAAACATTAAAAAAAAAAACTAGAAAGTGGAACCACCATACATATTCAATGCATAAATGAAATTATTCACCTTCGTAATCTTAAGACCTCCATTTCTAAATGGCGTATCGCTAAACGGTATGTAATTATTATAATAATTACGGTTACGTACGTACGTAACGCGCACGATCTGTATCGAGTTATTTTATTGGTGTCACAGCACGTAATGGAGATCTCTCACGCACTGCCGCAACTCTAGGGCCGGCCGGTGATCATTCGCTTTCTAACGGACTGCGTAAAAAAAAAATAATCGTAGGACTATACACACAGCGCCATCTGGCCCCAAACTAAGCAGAGCTTGTGTGATGGAAGTCAGATAACTGATAGCATACATACATTTTTTTTTGTAAATACATACAGAACACCCAGACACAGAACAAACATTTGTTGATATACAAAATGTTTGTCTTGAACGGGATCGAATCCACGCCCTTCAGCTCTTAAGGCAGATATGCTACCAATGAGCCAACAGGGCTGTCAAAATATCGCTGATTTTAATTTTTTCTTATGTGTAAGTAATGAGACGAGACGCTCTCCTGATGGTAAGAGATAACGCATGCCCATGACCAGAGAACCTTGAATAGCAAAACAAAGTCCGGGGCATCGCTGCTATTACTATTAATACTGAGACACAAAATCTTCAATAATGTAGGGTGTCCGGCCTTTTTACCCAAATGTCCGGCCAAACTGGCTGATCTGTCCGGCTATAAGGTTTGACGACCTGGCAACCCTAGCTACGAGGCAACTTATTTAACTTTTGAAACTTGACAATACAAGAGAGTTTTGGCGGGAACGCGGGAAGAGTCGTGTCGCTCCGTTGTATTTTTTTCCAAAACTAGTGTTTTGTCGAGTGTTTATGCATACAAATGGTGGTGTTTTATTCATAAAGTGCCGAATTACAAGCGCGAGTGTGGGAAAATGATATAATGTGGTGAAACATTACTTTTCGTGTTGCTTCCAAAACACCATCGAAGCTTTATAGTAAAGTCGCCACTACTTTACTAAAGCACGACTGGGCTTGACCATAACTATAGCTAAGAGACAGCAGAAATAACACTTAAGACAAGGCAGTATGGCTTTACAGCTTTAGCCTGCCCGATGGGGCAAATTAACAAAAAAAAAAATTGACAATACAAAACACTTGACACTGGCAAATGCTCAAAATGCGACGCCAAAACCAAAGAAAAAAAAAACTATGTTATCAGCGCAACCGAATAGGACGTGAGTCAACTGAACTGAATTATTATTATTTCTAGCAATTATTATTAACTTATCTACTAACATGTTTCCGCTGCAGATAAATAACTGCCATTTTATCATTTTGTAACTATTAACATGTTTAGCACATATACTACTGTTTGACAAATTGATGAGAGTTGATTTTTGAATAGGGTATCAAATGTCCGAATGACTAGAGAGACGATCACGATGCATTCTGGGGACCGCGGTCTACAACCGCGTACACGCCTCCGTCCGGGATGCACCTTCCACCGCGTGCTTAAGAACCAAGCTAAGATTTTGGCTTCCCAACAATGAGCTTGAGCTGCCGGTGAAGGAAAACATCGTGAGGAAACCATAGCATGGTGGTAGAGTACTCTCTAGTACTCGGCTGGCTAGCTACCACACGAGAGTTGAAAATGTGCCGAAAAACGGTGTGTTGGTAAGTTTTTTTTTTTTTTAATGTAAAAGTAATGAGACGATCGAGGCGCTCTCCTGATGTTAAGAGACAACGCCTGTCCATGACCATTGCAGCGATACACAGAACTTTGAGTAACAAAACAACGTCCAGGGCATCGCTGCTTTGGCACTCATTACTTTGAGACTAGATGGTTAGTCTCAACAGCCCAGTAATTTCGCTAGCTGCAGTACCCTTCAAACCGGAACACAGTAATGTTTACACACTACTGCTTGGCGACAGAATATCTGGTACTGCGGTGGTACCTACCTAGACGACCTCCTGCTAAGGAGATCTACCACCAAGTGGGTTCCGGCAACCTAACTTGACGGCCAGTTTCATTACAGGCCCGGTGTACTTTACCATCTACGACCACACCGTCACTTAACAACAGGTGAGCTGTGGTCAAACACCTAGCTTGCCAACCATAAAAGATAACATATGAATTATTAAAAACGTAAATACAATCGAATAACAAAACGTAAAATGTATTTAGTATATTAAGTACCTATCATATTTCTCTCTTGCGTCTACGACCATACAGTCACTTAACAACAGGTGAGCTGTGGTCAAACACCTAGCTTGTCGAACATTAAAAAAAA
This sequence comes from Biston betularia, assembly GCA_905404145.2. Lineage (NCBI taxonomy): Eukaryota > Metazoa > Arthropoda > Insecta > Lepidoptera > Geometridae > Biston > Biston betularia. The sequence goes on from FR989890.1 coordinate 5,206,116, forward strand.
CATGTAATATCAAAAACTTAAAAACAATCGAATAACAAAACGCGATAAGTATAATGTGTTTAGTATATTCATTCACTCACCTCCGGACGTGTCGAAGAGTCAACACGTCCTGAGGATGCCAAGTGTAGAGGCGAAACACGTGTTTGCAAGTTACTGCAGCTAGAAGAGGATATAAACACTTGTGGTTATTTTAATCAGTTTTTTGGTTCATATGTTTTAGTTTTTAAGAAGTATGTCAAATTTTAGTTTTTGTCAAAATTTTCGGATAAGTTTTTAATCATTGTTGTCAAGTTAAGTTAAATTTAAATCCTCATCACTGTTGTAACTGAAACGACTGTTAAGCGGAAATAAACTATATATCTATACTATTATAAAGAGGAAATATTTGATTGTTTGTATTGAATAGGCTCCGAAGCTACTGGACCGATTTCAAAAATTCTTTCACCGCTGGGAAGCTACGCTATCCCCGGGTGACATAGGCATTTTTATCCCTGTATTCCCACGGGAACGGGAACTACGCGGGTGAAACCGCGAGACGCCTGAATCAATCAATTGTATTTAGTATGTTAAGTATTAAGTATTTCACTTATGTTATTGTATTTAGTATGTTAAGTATTAATATACATAAATATCGTAGGACCTATGCACACAGTGCCATCTGGCTCCAAAGTAAGCAGAGCTTGTGATGAAAGTCAGATAACTGATAGAATACATAAATACTTTTTTTTTTGTAAATACATACAGAAGACCCAGACACAGAACCACCGCCCTACAGCTCTCAAGGCAGATATACTACCAATGAGCCAACGGGGCTGTAAATTAAGTATTTCACTTATGCTGTACTATCTGCCTAGACTAGGCTCGATATAGCGACCTAGACCTACACACGTCCGATACACAATTTTGACTCACCGCCATTGTCATACGGAATACTTCCTTCATAACATCATGAAGGTGGAACTGTCTGTGTGCCTTACAAATAGATATACGCGAGCCTCAATATACATGACGTACGGTGAGTGTCCTATGTTAGTCAATGGTGACATCATTCTTTGTCTTTATGGCGGGGTCTAAGTTATAGGAGTAATGCGGTAGATGTCAGAGAGCTTTACTCAGTTTGGGCAACACAAGCGGGAAGAGGCGGTGCGGCGGGGGCAGAGGTAGTTTACCGGCGATCACTACGTGATCGTCGTAGATCGAGTCGGGGTTGGCACGTCATGAGAATATTAATTAATCATAATAAATTTCAAATAGGTAAGTCAAATGTCTAGTGACGAATTTTTTTTATATTCATTGTAAACTTTCAATTTTAGTTAATTTTAATTTTTAGTTTCAAGCACAATTAAAATTTTAGTTTCAAGCTCAATTCTAATCACTTAGGATGTCACTGAAAAGCACAGATCTAGTCGGTCAAGAACTGCATGTCGGTGTCTTGGACGTAAATTGTTAAAATAATTAAAATTTATTTAATTTTAATAATTAAATTGTTTAAATAATTTTGTTGTTAATTGTTATTTTGTATGTTTATTCCTACATGTACAAATGTAGCGATGATAGCTCAGTGGCTAGCACGGTAGGTTCGCATGCCGAAGGGCGTGGGTTCAAACCCCAACAATGAGCTTGAGCTGCGCGTGAAGGAAAACATCGTGAGGAAACCATAGCATGGTGGTAGGGTACTTTCTAGTACTCGGCTGGCTAGCTACCACCCTCAAGTTGAAAATCTACCGCCAAGCATCTAACGGTGTTTTCCGACAGCCTCACTTGAGAGCCAGTTCCATTCCAGGCTAGGTGTGCTTTACCATCTTCGACCACACCTTCGCTTAACATAAGGTGAGCTGTGGTCAAACACCTAGCCTGTCAATCATTTAAAAAATTAAAAGACGACAGTGTATTCTGAAAAAATATAAAAATATTTTGATTGTAAACCAAAGTTCGAGATGAACTCATTATGATCATCTTCAGCCCGTAATCGCCCAAAGCTGAGCAGCTGGCACTGAACCGGGGCGAGTGGCGTACAAGAGGAGATACCTCTCTTCTTGTACGCCACTCGCCCCGGTCCAGTGCCAATCCTGTCCATATGCGACACGCGATTATCACTACAATCGACTTCTTTATAACACGAATAAGTCCGCCTGGTTGTGTAAGCGTTGATGTCAAAGACTTAGTAGATACCTATTCACTTTGACCATGAAAAGATCTAGATTACATCTATCAGGAAACAAGAATCCTTCAGCTTATCCTATTCCTCAAAACAATCGAGTTAAAATGTTTTCAGCTAAATCGCTGCCGCCTGTCCCTAAAGCCACAACCCATGCCAATTGAGACGCAGCCTGCGTCGTTTCGAGCATGGCTTCTAATTGGTATATCTGAGCCGTCTCAGGGTTTAATTTTAATTGCGAATATGGAACTAGAAATGACAATCCATTGTCAAGTACATTTCTCTACGACAATGTTTCGTCGGCTATTCAAACATAAGAATAAATGTGAAAGTTTGGATGGATGGATGATTTGTTACTCTTTCACGCAAAAACTACTGAACGGATTTGGATGAAATTTGGTACGGAGGTAGCTTTTTTTAATGTAATAAATAAATAAATATTGTAGGACTATACACACAGCGCCATCTAACCCCAAACTAAGCAGAGCTTGTGCGATGGAAGTCTGATAACTGATAGAATACATATATACTTTTTTTTTTTAAATACATTAGGTGAACTTCACTTAGCATTAGGTGAGATGGCGACCAAACGCAAGCTATCCTATAATCTAAGCTACACAGCTGAATACCAATGAGCCAATGAGCCAACGGGGCTGTCAAGCTATACAGCTGACAGCCCCGTTGGCTCATTGGTAGTATTTCTTTTTTTTGTTTTTTTATGGTTGACAGGCTAGGTGTTTGACCACAGCTCACCTGATGTCAAGTGAAGGTGTGGCCGAAGATTGTAAAGCACACCTAGCCTGGAATGCAACTGGCTCTCAAGTGAGGCTGCCGGAACACACCGTTAGATGCTTGGCGGCAGATTTTCAACTTGAGGGTGGTAGCTAGCCAGCCGAGTACTAAAGTACCCTACCACCATGCTTTGGTTTCCTCACGATGTTTTCCTTCACCGGCAGCTCAAGCTCATTGTTGGGGTTTGAACCCACGCCCTTCGGCATGCGAACCTACCGCGCTAACCACTGAGCTATCATCGCTACGAGTATATTTGCCTTGAGAGCTGTAGGGTGTGGGTTCGATTCACACTCAGGGCATACATTTTGTGAATAAACAAATGTTTGTTCTGTGTCTGGGTGTTCTGTATGTATTTTCAAAAAAAAAGTATTTATGTATTCTTTTTTTTTTTTTTTTAAATAGGTTCGCGTTTGACCACGCTCTGCCTGATGTTAAACAGTAGTGTGGTCTAAGATGGAGCACGCTTACCTAGAAGAAACCTATTTACTCTAGATTTGAAGACGCCAATATTGTACCTAACAGGGAACACAGACTCCGGCAGAGAGTTCCACAACCTCGCTGTGCGAATGAAAAATGTGGAGTCAAAACGCTTTGTGCGTACATTCTATCAGTTAACTGACTTCCATCACACAAGCTCTGCTTAGTTTGGGGCCAGATGGCGCTGTGTGTATAGTCCTACGATATTTATTTATTGAATGACATGTTTAAAATTTTGAAGTGACTTGTAACATTCAACAAAATATTTGGACTTGTATTTTGTATTTGATACAATCTGGATGCCTTCAAGTCACGAGCGTGCTCCACCGTACGCCGCATCTTCGCTTTACATCGGGCGACTTGGTGGTCAAACGAAAGCCGATTTGTAATTTAAAATAAATACACAAATAGTTGAATTAATTGGTAATGTTGTGAAGACACCATAGCCACACAACGAACACTAGCTAGTATTAGAAGCTCGACAACTGCATGCCATGGACGGCGTGTGTCGTGTCTGACACCGTTTTCGATGGCGTATCGATGTCACTAGGCCCGGGGCATAAAAAACAGACGAGTAAGAGCCGGTTCAGACCAGCGATAATCGAGCGTTTTCAAATAAGCGTAGTTCGAAACGGCTATTTTTAGGGTTCCGTACCCAAAGGGTAAAAACGGGATCCTATTACTGAGACTTCGCTGTCCGTCCGTTCGTCTGTCACCAGGCTGTATCTCAAGAACGGTGATAGCTAGACAGTTTACATTTTTACAAATGATGTATTTCTATTGCCGCTATAACAACAAATACTAAAAAATACCTTCGTGCGCGAGCCCCACTCGCACTTGGCCGCTTTTTTAAAATTTTATTTTAAACTAGCGACCCGCCTCGGCTTCGCACGGGTGCAGGGTAGGTACTAATGTGTCAAAAATAACGAAGTTATTGACTAATGTGTCAAAGCCTTGAGCACCAACGCAAAGCCCGTGCGAAGCCGGGGCGGGTCGCTAGTAAAATCATTAAAAAAAATATGTAATATCAACCTGGCGACCGACCATGCTTATCACTGATCTACCATCGCTACAAAAACTGTTAAACGATTCAAGATTTTGAAACCGCGTAGTTACCGACGTGTCTGTACCAGACCTTACTCACTACGCCACTCCTAAAGATAGTATTTGCATACGAGTTGCATGGGATGTGACAGTTACTCGTGCTGAGTTATGGATGTGGATTTTTTTTATTGCTAACCGGCAGGCGTTTTTTCAGAAGTTAAACGTTTCGATTCTATATTTTTTATTAGCACAGCGAGGTTGTGTAACTGTCTTGAAATATTTTTTGTTGTATCTTATTTTTTTATGTAAAAAGTAATGAGACGAACAAGACGCTCTCCTGATGTTAAGAGATAACGTCCGTCCATGACCATTGCAGTGATACACAAGCGAGTAACCAAACAAAGTCCAGGGCATCGCTGCTTTGGCGCTCATTACTTAGCGACTTTCGATGGTTAGTCTCAACAGCCCAGTAATTTCGCTAGCTGCAGTATCTTTCAAAGCGGAACACAGTAATGTAGTTAGCGTAAGAATAACTGGTACTGCGGTGGTACCTACCTAGACGACCTCCTGCTAAGGAGATCTATCACCAAGTTAATTATTATGACTTATATATTATAAAGATACAATATGGGTGTTTTTAAACTCTTAAATAGGTTCCTTCTGAGTAAGCGTGCTCCATTTCAGACGTTGTCAAACGCAAACTTATCTACCTATATTAATAAATAACAAACTCAATGAAGGAAATTAAATATTTATTCATTATTTAAGCTGTAACGTTGTGTATTTGTTACTAGCGGACGCCTGGCGGTTTCACCCGCGTAGTTCCCGTTCCCGTGGGAATACAGGGATAAAAAGTAGCCTATATCACCCGAGGATAGCGTAGCTTCCCAACGGTGAAAGAGTTTTTGAAATCGGTCCAGTAGTTTCGGAGCCTATTCATTAAAAACAAACAATGAAAACTTTCCTCTTTATAATGGTATATATAGATTTATCATTTATACTGTAGAAGAAGATTGTTTATGACCAATAAGCAAAAAGCTCGCGCCAAAGCAGTGATGCCCCGGACTTTGTTTCGCTACTCGAAGTTCTGTGTATCGCTGCAATGGACATGCGTTATCTCTTACCATCAGGAGAAACATTCATCTCATTACGTTTAAATTTTAAAAAAAACCTGGATTAATACATAGGCTACATTTTAATGCGGGTTATAGAGCAGGGCGCAACTGTTCTGAAATATAAAGCTTCAAAATGAGTCTAAATATGAGCCGCCCTACACTAAAACAACTAAGTGTAAATCTATTTTAAGTCTGTATCCGTCTTTATAATTATGTTCGGAGGGTGACGCCGGAAGGACCGGCGGTCGCTCCATCTTTGACGCGACTTTGATGTCAGGATATGATGATTTTGTACACTGATATGTCATTAAAGTAATCATTCATAATATTTATTAGCGTTTATAGGTAAAGTTGGTAGAAGTACAGTCATGGTTTTTTTTTTATGTGAAAAATAATGAGACGAACGAGACGCTCTCCTGATGCTAAGAGATAACGCCTGTCCACCACCATCGCAGCGATAAACAGAACTTTAAGTAAAATAACTAAGTCCAGGGCATCACTGCTTTGGTGCTCATTACTTTGAGACTTACGATGGTGAGTCTCAACAGCCCAGTAATTTCGCTAGCTGCAGTACCCTTCAAACCGGAACACAGTAATGTTTACACACTACTGCTTGGCGGCAGAATATCTGGTACTGCGGTGGTACCTACCTAGATGACCTCCTGCTAAGGAGATCTACCACCAGGTGAGGTACGCCATATCCCGCCTTTCGGCATTAAAATATGTGTTATATTCTACATTATACTGCAAGAAACTACTATGCGATAATGCGACCAACATTTACATTAAAAAAAAAACATAAAAATAGAACAACAACAATTATTGATTTCTCAAAACAAAAGGATATGACATTGACAGCAACATATACAGTTGTCAAACGCGTTATAAAGCAATCTGTTCATGGTCAGACTTATTTGCGAAATTTAAGTAGAGAATTTACCTACATTATAAACATTAAAAACCAGCCAAATGCGAGCCGGACTCGCGCACCGCGGGTTCCGTATAAAACTTTTCTTTACTTTTATGTTTGATTGGATAGGTGTGACCACAGCACACCTTATGTTAAGTGTACGTGTGGTCGAAGACGGTAAACCCACTTAGCGTGGAATGGAACTGGCTCTTAAGGTGGTTCGATTTCCATACAAATAATTTTTTGCGAATTATAGACAAATGGAGCATAGTTTTACAGTGAAATCACAGCTACTGGCATTTATTTTGGTCTTCATTTGCGGTAAATCACAATTGCTTGAATATAACAGTAGATTAATAGCATAATCAACTGTTCTATTCAAAAATCACTCATAAATTAGATTTTATGCTAATAATCGACTGTTTTATTTAAGCAATTCGGTATGTAAAGGTTTTTTTTTGTATTTATTTTATATTTTTTACTGATAGTAAACTTTATTTTATGAAACTAATTTGAATATTTTGGCTTTCTATGCGGTAGTTTAATTCTAATACATTTTCAAACTTTTTATAGTTATGACGTCATAACATTGGCTGAATATGTAAAATATGTACTTTTTTAGGCACTGAAAGAATCCTTATACAGCCAAGGACATGACGTCATTAGAGGTTAATTGAAAGTCAAATTGATTTTATGTATTTTATTAAAATAAACCCCGTCTCATAGTTTAAAGAGTTTTAAACGGAAAAATCATGTACAGGAATGTAATATTTCGAAATGGTTTTGGAATCAGCAAAGTATTTTTTTTCTTTACATACCTAATTGTGATTTATCGCAAATAAGGACCAAAATAAATGCCAGTACTAGCTATGATTTCACTCTAAAATTGTCCATAAATGGCAAAAAATTATTTGTATGGAAATCGAACCACCTTAAGTGAGGCTGTCGGAACAAACGGAAACTATGAAAGCACCGTACATTGCTCTAAGGAAAAGATAAACTGGATTGAGGTCAAGTTGACATAGGCCACATTTTTCCCCAAAATGATGGTAATTTTTCCGTTGTTATAGGTTTTTTATACTTTTGCTTAGTATAGCTTGTTTATAGTATTATTTTATCTGAGGTCACGGTTAGTAGATCAAAGCCATGTGTTAAATGGACAACGGCGCAGAAGCTCGCAGGTCCAATTTGCATAGTTAGCGGGGAATGCGCGCGCAGAGCTGCGTCCAGAATGTCTGTCGTAAATTACAAATTATACAATAAATGTTTCGTATAAAAAATACAATATTTTTTTGTTTATTGTGTCATAATAATGTACAAGTTATGAGAATCTTCTGATGGTAAGAGACAACGCATGACCATTGCAGCAATAGACAGAACTTTGAGTAGCACAACAAAGTCCGGGGCATCGCTGCTTTGGCGATCATTACTTTAAAACTTTCGCTAGCTGCAGTACCCTTGAAACCGGAACACAGTAATGTTTACACATCCCTGCTTAGGCTTCTGATCTCTGATTCATCTAGGTAGGTACTACCGCAGTATCAGATGTTCTGCCACCAAGCAGTAGTGTTTGAACATTACTGTGTTCCGGTTTCAAGGGTAGGTACTGCAGCTACCGAAATTACTGGGCTGTTAAGACTAACCATCGAAAGTCTCAAAGTAATGAGCGCCAAAGCAGCGATGCCTCAAACTTTGTTTTACTACACAAAGTTCTGTGTATCGCTGCAATGGTCATGGACAGGCGTTATCTCTTACCATCAGGAGAGCGTCTAAAAGAAAGAAAGAAAGAAAGAAAGAAAGAAAAACTTTTTTTTTCTACAAAACACTAGACACAACATGAGCAACTCATTACTATTACAATTAAAAAAAAAACAATGACGTATACGTACGTACCAACGTCACCTTGTGCTTCTTAAACGCAGCCCCGCATTGCGGGTTAGCGGACGAGGTATATCTACTTTGCTTTTATACACACGCGTGTAGATAAAGAGAAGATAGTTTGGTTTGTTATCAGTGTCTTATGCCGCTAGAGAGCATGGGGATCGTTCAAGTATGACGTAAGCACCATAGAGAAGGAGGGATCTTTGTTTGTATTTAAAACTAGCGGACGCCTCGCGGTTACACCCGCGTAGTTCCCATTCCCGCGGAAATACAGGGATAAAAAGTAGCCTATGTCAGCTTATGTCATCAAAGATAGCGTAGCTTCCCAACGGTGAAAGAATTTTTGAAACAATCAATCAAATATTTCCTCTTTAATAATAGTATAGATATAATATAGTTTATTTCCGCTTAACAGTCGTTTCAGTTACAACAGTGATGAGGATTTAAATTTAACTAACTTGACAACAATAAATTGTTAAAAGCTTATCCGAAACTTTAAACCAAAACTAAAATTTGACATAAACTTAAAAACGAATTAAAATAACCACAAGTACTTATATCCTCTTCTCGCTGCCGTCCAAGCTTCCCAGCGGTGAAAGAATTTTTAAAATCGGTCCAGTAGCTTCGGAGCCTATTTAATACAAACAAATAAACAAACAATCAAATCTTTCCTCTTTATAATAGTATAGATAGATAGATAACAAGGATTAATGCTGATAATGTCATTTACTTGCTCTTTTTTTTAACCCCTGACGCAAAAACGACGGGGTGTTATAAGTTTGACGTGTCTGTGTGTGTGTGTCTGTCTGTGGCGTCGTAGCTCCCGAACGGATGAACCGATTTTGATTTTGTTTTTAAGGTGAATTAGACGGGAGTGTTCTTAGCTATGTCTGATGAGAATCCGTCCAAGATGGCCGCCGCCACAAAATGGCGGATTACATATTTTTTTCACAACTCCCTCAATATGGGTATCAAATGAAAGCCCTTTCATTTGATACCCATATTTCATTGCCTAGTAGAATATTATATACATTACATACCTGTCGAGGCGTTTTTTAATTTATTTAGTAATGTTAAGAGACGGTGTGTAACACACTTTCGCCTGGAATGGAACTGCCTCTCAAATGAAGCCGCCGGAAAACACCGGTGCTTGGCGACAGACTGTCAACTTGAGGGTGGTAGTTAGCCAGCAGAGTACCTACTAGGAAATACCCTACCACCATGCTATAGTTTCGTTACCACGTTTTCCTTCACCAGCAGCTCAAGCACATTATTGGGGTTCGAGCCCACGCCCTTCGGCGTGTGAACCGATCGCGCTAACCAATGAGCTATCATCGCTACAACGTTTAGATAGATTTTTTTTAAATCTTTATTTTGAAGCGGGTTTTTTTAATAGATAGAGTGATTCAAGAGGAAGGTGTAATACATGCATAATATTGTAGAGAAACACTGATAAATTTAGAGGTTTCTTCATTGTCCATTTAATATAGATCAATATGACACTTTACAGCATTTAATTTAAATGAATATTTCCGAAGATATTACAGATTTAAAATGCAGGGACATAGCGGTGCGGCGGTACCGGCCAATAAAGTCGTCCGCCGCGTCTGTTTGTTCACGATAAACATAAAAACTACTGAACGGATTATCACACGAATTTCACCAATAGATAGAATTATTCAAGAGAAAGGTTTATATGTATAATACTTGCATATGTACCACATTAGCGTCTACATTGCACCCGTGCGAAGCCGGGGCGGGTCGCTAGTAATGACTAAATAGATCTCGCCTTTGCGCCTCGTTCCGGACACATTTAGATAGACAAAACTGATGCAGACAAGCCCCCAGTCTTGAAGATTCTCAATAACACAAAATCAGGTGTGCCCTGAATATCGTTCTAACCAACAAAATGTCAGCCACCGTACTTGATCGGAATCTAATGAATAATGCATGGGGAATACCTCGCGAGATATTTATACGTTTTATTGAGAAACTTGATTTTGTTTATTGTGGCATCGCTTGCAGATTTTATATATTTTATATTTTTTTATTTTATTTAAAAAGCAATGAGTCGAACGAGACGCTCTCCTGATGGTAAGAGATAACGCCTGTCCATGGCCATTGCAGCGATACACAGAACTTTCAGTAGCAAAACAAAGTCCAGGGCATCACTGCTTTGGCGCTCATTACTTTGTGACTTTTGACAGCCTTGAGAGCTGTAGGGCGTGGGTTCGATTCCCACTCAGGGCAAACATTTTGTGAATAAACAATAATGTTTGTTCTGTGTCTGGGTGTTCTGTATTTATTGTAAGTATGTATTTAAAAAAAAAAAAAGAAAAAGTATTCATGTATTTTATCAGTTATCTTGACTTCCATCACACAAGCTCTGCTTAGTTTGGGGCCAGATGGCGCTGTGTGTAATGTCCTGCGATATTTATTTATTTGATGGTTAGTATCAACAGCCCAGTAATTTCGCTAGCTGCAGTACCCTTCAAACCGGAACACAGTAATGTTTACACACTACTGCTTAGCGGCAGAATAACTGGTACTGCGGTGGTACCTACCTAGACGTACCAAATTAAAATAATCACTGGTTATTTTAATTTGGTACGTCGTTTGGTAACCAGATTAGGTTTTTAATTAATAAGTTGTTGTCAAATTAGTTATATTTAATTCCTCATCACTGTTGTTACTGGAACGACTGTTAAGCGGTGATATTTATTTATACCTGGATATCTGAGACACTGGGTAAGTGGAATACTCTATAAGTGAGACAAATTTGCAGGCCCCTTCAGGTCTCACTTAACCAGGTTTCACTGTATATACATTGAATATTATTAAGTTATGCTTAGTTTTTTTACTAATCACTTACTCTACTTTTACCATTGGTACCCGATTGTTATTTTTTTTTAAATTCAAAATAGGTTCGCGTTTGACCACACTCTGCCTTACGTTACAGTAGTGTGGTCTAAGATGGAACACGCTTACCTAAGAAAACTATTCACTCTAGATTTGAAGACGCCAATTATTGTGCACAGAGATGGAACGGTCTTCAAATTTTCGGAGACGCAGAAAGCAGATGTCATCCCGGGCGTAAACAAAAACTTTTAGATTAGATTAGGTTCCCCCTACCCCTTTTTACTACCGGATGGCCAGACAAACGCGACCGAGGCGATACCCGTACATGGTGGATGTTCCTCATGTGCGCACTGAGCGCTTTGAGTCCACATTCTTTATTCGCACAGCGAGGATGTGGAACTCTTTGCCGGAGTCTGTGTTTCCCGAAAAGGACAATATGAGTGTCTTCAAATCAAGAGTAAACAGGTTCCTTCTAGGTAAGCGTGCTCCATCTTAGACCGCATCGATGCTTCACATCAGGCAGGATGTGGTCAAGCGCGAACATATTCAATAAAAATTAAAAAAAATTAAATAGATAGTTGGATGCCGACCAGCAAAAAAAAAACCCCCGTTGTAGACACGTCTTGGAAACGCCTAGGTTAACGATAAACAAGAAATGTTTATCAAAATATGACGAACGGTTATTATACACAGTTCTTTTTCGAGAAGTCATCTGCGGCTATCCGTTGTTTCGTGCGAAAATATCACAACTTCAGAGGTAGCGTTAAAACATTACGGGATTACGAAATTTTCGGGAATCCTTTCATCTTGGAGTTACAGAAATAGTACATTTACAATTTGCTAGCTAGACAAGTGTATGCCAACTTTATTGTTTTATTTTAGAATTTGCACAATGATAAGATTTTTTTTTACCCACGACGGAACGGAGACGGTATTATGCGTTTGGGGTGATTGGGGCAAGAGGATGTTTGTTTGTGCAAATACATGTTGCCATTTTTCTCCAAACTAACTAGTCCGATTTTGATGCAGTTTTCAGTTATGGGTTCGGGTTTGATTGGTGCATTATCTTAGATAGGTGACAATTACTTTTTTACCGTTGAGGGTTTTTCAAAATTTTTAATTTTACTTTTTATTTCACCGTAGACAAGCTCACAGCTCACCTGATGTTAAATGACGGTGTGGTCGAAGATGGTAAAGCACACCTAGCCTAGAATGGAACTGGCTCTCAAGTGAGGCTGTCGGAAAACACCGTTAGATGCTTTGGCGGCAACTTGAGGTTGGTAGCTAACTAGCCGAGTACTAGAGAGTACGCTACCACCATGCTATAGTTTCCTCACGATGTTTTCCTTCACCGGCAGCTCAAGCTCATTGTTGAGGTTTGAACCCACTTCGGCATGCGAACCGACCGCGCTAACCACTCGACTATCATCGCTACAATGTAAAAGTAATGAGACGAACGAGACGCTCTTCTCATGATAAGAGATATCGCCTGTCCATGACGATTGCAGCGATACACAGAACCTTGAGTAGCAAAACAAAGTCCAGAGAATCGCTGCTTTGGCGCTCATTAAAAAAAAAATATCGCAGGACATTACACACAGCGCCATCTGACCCCAAACTAAGCAAAGCTTGTACTATGGAAGTCAGATAATACTTTTACAGAACACCCTGATACAGAATTTTATTTTTATTAATTCTTAATTGTGATTTATAATTTTTAGCTTTTGATTTTTAATTTTATCTTGATGCTTATTATTGACATTTTTAAATTTGACCTGCACTGTATAGTGTTAAAAAAAAAAAACATTCATATGCCTGTATGGCAAGTCCTAGCGGCAAATTATACTAACACCTGATAAAATATAGTTAAACTAGGATTTATGAATCTATTATGAATAAAAAAATGAACAAACATTTTTGTTTATACCACAAGATGTTTATCCTGGGTGGGAATCGAACGCACGCCCTTCAGCAAGCCCCCCTTGAAACAGACATACTACCAATGAACCAACAGTGCTGTCGGATAACTGCGATACTTTCCATGGTTAGTCTCAACAGCCCTGTAATTTCGATGACTTTGTTTTATACTATAGACAGCCCCGTTGGCTCGTTGGTAGTATGCTCGTTGGCCTTGAGAGCTGTAAGGCGTGGGTTCGATTCCCACTCAGGGCAAACATTTTGTGAATAAACAAATGTTTGTGCTGTGTCTGGGTGTTCTGTATATATTATAAGTATGTATTTACAAAAAAAAAGTATTTATGTATTCTATCAGTTATCTGACTTCCATCACACAAGCTCTGCTTAGTTTGGGGCCAGATGGCGCTGTGTGTATAGTCCTACGATATTTATTTATTTATTTATATAGAGACTAGCTACCCGTCCCGGCTTCGCACGGGTACAATGTAGATACATGCACGGGTGCAATGTAGTTTACTTGGTGGTAGATCTCCTTAGCAGGAGGTCGTCTAGGTAGGTACCACCACAGTACCAGTTATTCTGCCGCTAAGCAGTAGTGTCTGAACATTACTGTGTTCCGGTTTGAAGGGCACTGCAGCGAAATTACTGGGCTGTTGAGACTAACCATCGAAAGTCTCAAAGTGATGAGCGTCAAAGCGGTGTACCCTGGACTTTGTTTTGTTACTCAAAGTTCTGTGTATCGCTGCAATGGTCATGGACAGGCGTTTTCTCTTACCATCAGGAGAGCGTCTCGTTCGTCTCATTACTTTTTACATTAAAAAAAAAAACATGCCCAAAAAAAAAAATACACTCAAAAAAAAAAAAAAATATATACTCTGTCTATTGATGGAAACCGCATTAAAATCCGTGGCGTAATTTAAAAGATCGAAGCGTACAGACGGCGGGAAGCGACTTAGTTTTATACCATGTAGAGACTAGCGACCCGCCCCGGCTTCGCACGGGTACAATGTAGATACGGCACCGTTGCTTATTACTTTGAAACAATCGAAGGCTAGCTTCATTAGCAATCACGATTTCCTTTTCAGTTGTAATACTGAAGTAAGATTCGCGGGAAAAATACAATATTATCTATGTCAACATCTTGTACATGTCTGTGAGTGGTGTACGTTATCTAAACACACTGATAACGGTGGCAGGCGACACGCATCAAGATAAACAGACATTCCAATAGTTTGCACCCATTTTAGAATAGAATAGAATAGTAGTATTTTGTAGCAATGATAGCTCAGTGGTTAGCGCGGTAGGTTCGCATGCCGAAGGGCGTGGGTTCAAACCCCAACAATGAGCTTGAGCTGCCGGTGAAGGAAAACATCGTGAGGAAACCATAGCATGGTGGTAGGGTACTTTCTAGTACTCGGCTGGCTAGCTACCACCCTCAAGTTGGAAATCTGCCGCCAAGCATCTAACGGTGTGTTCCGGCAGCCTCACTTGAGAGCCAGTTCCATTCCAGGCTAGGTGTGCTTTACCATCTTCGAACACACCTTCACTTAACATCAGGTGAGCTGTGGTCAAACACCTGGCCTGTCAACCATTAAAAAAAAAAAAGAATAGAATATAACTTTATTATACACCAGAAACACAGATCACAATTAATACAAATAGGAAACAAACAACAAACAAAAAAAAAGAAGACATAATAATATAACAAAACAATAGAATAGATGATGTATAAGGGTGGTCTTATCGCCTAGAGCGATTTCTTCCAGACAACCTTTGGATGGAAAGAAGAGTATGTGTATGTTTAGATGTATTTTTAAACTCGCTATGTTCTGCGATTGCGACCGCTTATAATTCTATAGATTTTTTTTTTAACGTAGAGTGAGAATTAAGAATGACGATGGTTACTGGTCATCATCATTTTCAGCCTACAATGTTACATTTATTTTTTTTTACATCGGACTAGGCATGCTTTTGGCCACGATCTCACCTGGTGGAAAGCGACGATGTGGCCGAAGATGGAGCACGCTTGCCCAGAATATACCTATCACCTTCTTCTTGAACAACCCCGGATTGACAACATTTTAAAGAGCTTTTATCTATAGGTATATATTTTACTTGGTAGTAGATTTCCTTAGAATATAATAGGTATATTATAAAACCAAACACAAAAACATACAAATGTAAAACATAAAAAAAAAGAGACAATTAACAGGATATATAAAAAAAAAGAAGAGATGTTTAACTTAGCAGGAGGTCATCTAGGTAGGTACCACCGCAGTACCAGATATTCTGCCGCCAAGCAGTAGTGTGCAAACATTACTGTGTTCCGGTTTGAAGGGTACTGCAGCTAGCGAAATTACTGGGCTGTTGAGACTAACCATCGAAAGTCTCATAGTAATGAGCGCCAAAGCAGCGATGCCTGGACCTGGACGTTTTGTTACAAAGTTCTGTGTATCGCTGCAATAGCCATGCACATAAATACTTTTCTTTTGTAAATACACACTTATAATACATACAGAACACCCACCCAGACACAGAACAAACATTTGTTTATTCACAAAATGTTTGCCCTGAGTGGGAATCGAACCCACACCCTACAGCTCTTAAGACAGATATAGATACCAATGAGCCAACGGAGCTGTCTAAATTTTATTATTAATATTATTAACTATTGAGCCAAAGGACAGGATGTATGATGAGGGCATAACAATTTGATCACATTTTATAAATAAATCACTACACACTGCTTCCACATGTTATGAGGAAAAACTTATAATGACTACAAATTTAAACCTACTAGATTATACAATGACTGTCTTTTGAGTCATAGTATGTATGTATGTGTGTATGTATGTGTGTGTAGTCATAGTGTGTGTGTATGTATGTTATTATTATGTATCCCTGTATGATGCTCTCATTCAACATAGTCATTGTTATATAAACTTATCTAAACCAAAAAGTACATACAAAATTTAAAAAAAATAATAACTTAAAATTTTCTAGGGAAGCAATCCATTTTTAAGAGAATCTATGTCAATGAGGTACATGGAATTCTCATTTTTGTGGAACATAAATGGAATCTGCACTGTAAATACAATACCTAATTTATTTATATATCTGGGTATGGAGAATATCATTAATTAAGTATCTAGTTTTATTTATTCACAGTGTAATTGTTAAATTTTTTTTATAACAAGTGACTTACCTGTTACATTATTGTTATGACCAGAAAATATTACTAACTAGCACCCCATCCCGGCTTCACACGGGTGGACATTTAAAAAAAAATAGTTTCTAGTACTAAATATAGCCTATGTTACTCAGGGATAATGTACGATTCTAATGGTGAAAGAATTTTTGTTTTTTTTTTATGATTGAAAGGCTTGGTGGTTGACCACAGCTCACCTGATGTTAAGAGATGATGTGGTCGAAGATGGTAAAGCACACCAAGCCTGGAATGGAACTGGTTCTCAATTGAGGCTGCCGGAACATACCTTTATATGCTTGGTGGCAGATTTTCAACTTGAGGGTGGTAGCTAGCGAGCCGAGTAATAAAGTACCCTACCACCATACTATGGGTTCCTTCACCGGCAGCTCAAGCTCATTGTTGGGGGTTGAACCCACACCCTTCTGCATGCAAACCGACCACGCTAACCACTGAGCTATCCTCGCTACAGTAAATTGATCCAGTAGTTTTTGAGTTTATTCATTACAAACATACAAAAATACATTCTTACAAACGTTCCCATTTATAGTATTAGAAGAATATTTATTTTGAATTACATATAAATCTATCTACTTTTGGATAATTTATTAATGTGAGATTAATTCTTAAACACGGAATTAATGTGTGATCTTGATCAATCAGATTCCAAACTATACTAGCGCTTAGTGAAGGTCTCATATCTATGCAAATTGTCATATAAATTACAAATTTGCATGAGAAAAGAGTGTTAATGTATTGGTCAACATATCTTGAGAAATTCAACTTTGAAACAGGGACATGGATTCATTACCCAATGATTTTGCATGTCATTTCAGTTTGTTTAACTTCACTAAATTTTATTGCCCAAATTTATTATCTAAAAATTATTGAATACAAATTTTTATAGGCTTCAAATTGTATATGTATAAACATAATTCAGGAAAACTTCACATTGAACTTTAAAAAACAATGAAGAAAGTTTGAAGATCTTTTCAAACCCCCCCGTTGGCTCATTGGTAGTATATCTTGGATGTGGGTTCCATTCCCACTCAGGGCAAACATTTTGTGAATAAACAAATGTTTGTTCTGTGTCTGGGTGTTCTGTATGTATTTACAAAAAAAAAAAGTATTCAAGTATTCTATCAGTTATCTGACTTCCATCACACAACCTCTGCTTAGTTTGGGGCCAGATGGCGCTGTGTGTATAGTCCTACAGTATTTATTATTATTTAAATAGGCCTAGAGACCTTAATATATCTTAAGATATTCACATAAATATATTTTCTATAACATGTACAGTAGAATGTGTACCATGTACCTAAGTAACATACTAGTTTTATTAAATTATGACTGTTTGGTGTATCTACATCAGTTTAATGTGCATCTATGTACCAAATAGATATTTAAGATCTATAATTGCTGTTATTAATGCATTTTACACTTAGTAAATGATTTTAAAAGACTACATTTCTTTAAACAAGTAAATTCCTTGAGCATTTAGTTACTAGTTACTATTCAGACATGGTATTTACCTCGCTCATTCCGTGGTCTAAAACTGGCACAACACTGCAATCCAAAAGTGAAAACAAGTACACAAACACTGCACTATTTGGTTTGCTACTAAACGAGTTGAAAAGCAGACAAGGCGCGCCGCCACTAATTCAATTAGCCATTGACCACGCAACAAATATTTAATTAAATGTCGTTTAGTGCTGCGACATGCGATGCGACGCGCGAGAATGAGGAATCAAGTGATGATCTGACCCGGCCTCGCCTCTCACGTCCTCGTGAAAACCCGTTTCCTAGATTTACCCACTAAACTAAAGAGCGAGTAAATAGCGTCAATAACGCGTTTACAGACGTACTGGCGTACCGGAGCCCCAGCGCAACGTGTGGGGCGCTAATCTAGCGACAATTTCACGATATAGCAGGATAAATTTATTCGATAGGTGAAAGGGGCATACCTTAAATCTCGAAACGTATGAATCCGATTTTGAACAGTTCGTGGGTAAATTTGAGTAAGAGTCACTCGATGCACAATTTATATAGTATCACAAAATGTCTTTATCACTAGTAAATTCCATGCATTTAACGATAATACAAAACGGTTCCACACAAATGCACTATACGCGCCGCTAGCCTGTGAAAGACGCCATTTTGATTTCGTCAACTAATGACCATAGACAAAATTTAGACATTTATAGTTTTAATTTTTTTATTTCTTTTCTTGACAGTTTTTTATCATGTGATTGCTTGCATGCTTTATAATCGGTTTTATTGAGAGTTACCGGTAATAAAATCCCATAATAAGAATACTCAATACATTCATAATTAACATAGTAGTATTTCACTCGCAGCATTTTTCTTTTTTCAGAGTACTCTAGCTGTGTCAGAGCTTCAGTAGTATTGAAAATATGTTTGATCAGTGATAGCAAAAGCCAAAAATATAAAAATCCTGACAACTTGTTTATTGTCTATGGTAGTGTAGCCAGTACAAACTTAATATACTACAAATAGCGTATTTTATTAACAAGACTACTATAAAACTAATATAATTAAAAAATAGCAAAATATTATATTTTCACTTTACAGCTGGCCTAGCAAGTAAGTTTTGCCCTTATGGAATTATATTGTTATGAAGTCTTACTATTTCAAATAAATAAAGCCCGAACATTTATCTATATTCTTGTACCGCTAATTTTACAGGCAGATTAAATAAGTACCAAACCTGTCACAGAGCAAATTACTTTATTTATAAGTTACTTACATTCAAATTTATGTTGTTAGGAGTCACAAAATTTAAAATAAAGATAAATTCCTCCTCAATAATTTTAGCCGCAGAATATTAATATATACATAATTATGTTTTGCCTGTCATTTTTTAAGTCCGATAAATCTTTTCATTATGTTGTGGTCTTGTGGTAAACTTTTACAAGATCTGCTAATATAATATCTTTGTACAGAGCGATAATCACGTTCCATATTATGGTAACTCCATTAATCATAATAATATTCTGTCAATAAAAAATTGTTTTAGCGGGATCGCGGAAAAGTTATGTGGCTGTATATAATTATTATTTTTCAAAACTATTGTTTTACCCATACATGTGTATACAAATAGTGGTGCTTTAACTAAAGGTAAAATGGCAAATTATACTCAATAGTCTGGACAAGTGATACAATGAGGTGAATGATTTTTGTCGTTCTCAGCCGTATAATCCGTAGAAGTTTCTAATTAAGCTTGTGTTAGTAGCTTATTAGACTGGGCTTAACCGCAACTTATTTTCGTATCTTTAATTATTTATTACTAAGACTAAAGGCGTTTGACAATAACGTAAACCGATTTGGATTGTTTATACGAGGCTTTAATATAAGCGCATAATATCCAGTTGCCGTTGAATTAAAAAAAAACATCTGTCAAAAACGGTGCAAGCATCCTCAGCTGTGCGTACGTGTTTTTGTTCGATATTTTCGCGATAATGGCTATTTGAATCGTCGTGACAACATAAAATAGATGTTTGTTACGAAATCGAGATGTCGAGCCGCCGTTCTATGCTCGGTTCGGCATTGGACGCGCTCCCAGCCCCCACGGACCCTCTGCGGGAACTCTTCGAGGCGTGTAAAACGGGAGACGCAGCTCGTGTTAAAAAGCTAATAACTCCTCAAAATGTTAATGCCAGAGACACTGCAGGACGCAAATCCACTCCTCTACACTTCGCTGCAGGTACCAAATGAAACACAACATCAATAAAATCACTAATTTAGCTAGAGTTTCAGTCGAAAACAAAAAAAAGTGAAAGGGCAATGTTTAGTTAGGATGGTATAGGAAGCTATAAATTTCGTGAAATTGCATAATTCGCTACGGCTAGTGACTTCAAGCTATCATTCATTGTTTGGTCCAGTTTGGTTCAAGAGCATGGATGTGAATTGCAAATGATTATTATCATAATAAAGTTGTTTTCATGTTTATACAACTTATGTTTTACAACAATTAAATATATCAATAGATGTAATATTATTAGCGATAAATCATATTTGTTTTTAATTGTTTCATCTGTTAAATGTATATTAGGTAATTTTGTTAATATTCTCCATACCCAGATATATAAATGTCTTTTTTTAGAATCACAATGTTTTAGATTACTCTACATACATATATAATATATATTACTATCTGACCTTCTAATGAGCTATATGGCCCTTGTGTTGTCAAGTAGCTCTTGACAACACAAGCTATATGAGCTATATAGTTCTTGTGTTGTGCTCCATCTTAGACCAAACTACTGAACTACTTAACATCAGGCAGTGTGTGGTCAAATGCGAACCTATTTTGAATTTAAAAAAAAAGTATACATATATTCTGATTAGCTTATTCTTTTTGTGGTGACAAGATGTATGACATTCTGTTGATGACCAACTTCACACAAAAGTGGGCTAGTTTTTACAAGTGACTTCAAGAAGAAAGAACTGTAACTTTAAGTCATGAGTGAATCAATTTCTTCTAGGCAAGCACACTCCATTATAGACCACATCTTCGTTTAACATCAGGCAAGTTGGTGGTCACACAAACCTAAATGTTATACAAAAAGTGCTATAGAAAAAAATCAACTAGGACCTTCGTCTCTTAGTAAGCCTTATAACCGGTTATTGTAACTTGAATAGTCGTCTTTATAAACTGGGAGTCACGGATAGTCTGATATGCCGTGGCTGCTTGCAGGAGAAGCTTGCTATTATCCATGTCGCCACAACACCTTGAATGCTTCTTGTCATCAATGCCTTTAAATATTCCACCCATCTCACTGGAGCTACTATGCCAGCGGCCCAGAGCCTCGCTCCGGTACTTCAAGGAGCTGGGTTGGCTCGGGTAGACGCTGGCAGGGGGAAATGCACAATACACCCCAAGCGGGATGTCAGTGCTGGAGTCATCACCCCCATTTTAAATAAGAATAAGAATAGAAGGGATATCGTACTGTTGATGAGACTTCGGTCTGGACACATTCTATCAAACAAGTTTAAATACCTGATGGGAGTGACAGATTCACCGAACTGTACTACATGTGAGATCGTGGAAGACGTGCATCATGTGCTGAGGGAATGTGTCCGGAACGAGGCGCAAAGGCAAGATTTGTTTAGTGGTGTCCATAGTATTGCTTATGATGTAGTGTGTTGTAACAGCATTTTGGCTTCACCAGCTTCAGAGGAAGCCAAAATGCTGTTAAAAGTATATAAAAGTAGTGAATAAGTTATAAGTTACAAAAATGTAGTTTAGTGTATTACGGGGGTGACATAGTCACTGCGTGACTAAGCCCCATTAAATTAATAAATAAAGGTTAAAAAAAAAAAAAATAAGAATAAAAATCAACTATAAATTACTACTTACCATCCCACTCACAAATAAAGCTGCCGGATAATTTACACACAGTGCAAGTAAAGCTTGAACTATGAAAGTCAGATAACTGAATACATTTTTTTTTGCAAATACATACTATAATATGTACATACAGAATACCCAGACACTGAACAAACATTTGTTCACACCACAAAATGTTTGCCCCAGTAGGGAATCTAGCTCACACCTTACAGCTCTTAAGGCTGATATACTACCAATGAGCCAACAGGGCTATCAACAATAAAATACAAATATTTTATTGATTGTTATATTATGGAGTTGAATTATGGAGTTGTCAATAAAATATTTGTATTTTATTGATAACTCCATAATTCAATTCAATTCTTGATGAATGGCCTTTGCGGAGGTTCTCCACAATTCCGCCAATGTCACGTAGAATGATAGACTGCCACACAAAGAGATTGGACTATGAATCGACTATTATTTTTGTATATGGTACAGTTTACAGAGTTTTGTGTTTTTCCTTTTCTGAAACAAAATAATTAGAACTAACTATAGACAAACACAGGACGAACACAAATATAAACAAACATAAATATATAGATATATACAAACAAACATTCATTATAAATATCACATATTTACAGTTTTTTTTTTTTTTTTAACATATTTACATAAAATATGTACAAATGGGGTGAATACAAGGGAAAGGAGACATTTAAGGGAAGTAGGACGGGGAAACTCCATAATATAATTTCAAATATGTACATGTCATTAAATATGTCAAAAACACTTATTACATGTCAATGAATAAAAAACTTAAATGTCAAAATAATGTGTGTCAATCTGTTGACAGATACGTCAGAAGCTTTTAGATGGCTTAACTATATCTTTCTCATTTTAGGATATGGTCGCAGAGAAGTGGTAGAAATTCTCATCACTGCCGGGGCAGCTCTTCAAGCCAGAGACGATGGAGGCCTACAACCACTGCACAATGCATGCTCGTTTGGCCATGCCGATGTTGTCAGAGCTCTTTTGGGAGCAGGAGCGGCACCTGCAGCGAGAGACAACTGGGGGTACACTCCTCTACATGAGGCAGCTGCTAAAGGGAAGGTGGATGTTTGTATCGGTGAGTCTGAAATATTTCAGTTATTACCAAAGTTACAATAGAAAAGTGTAGTTTATCTCACCGGAAGACCAGCGCTGGTCATACTTAGTATGACCAGTATTATGCTGAGGTGAGCCCTTATTTTGTAACTTTTTTTTTTTTTTTTTATGGTTGACAGGCTAGTTGTTTTGACCACAGCTCACCTGATGTTAAGTGAAGGTATGGTCGAAGATGGTAAAGCACACCTAGCCTGGAATGGAACTGGCTCTCAAGTGAGGCTGCCGGAACACACTGTTAGATGCTTGGCGGCAGATTTTCAACTTGAGGGTGGTAGCTAGCCAGCCGAGTACTAGAAAGTACCCTACCACCATGCTATGGTTTCCTCACGATGTTTTCCTTCACCGGCAGCTCAAGCTCATTGTTGGGGTTTGAACCCACGCCCTTCGACATGCGAACCTACCGCGCTAACCACTGAGCTATCATCGCTACAAAACTGTTTGTCTCTGTTTGTTCGTTTTTGTTTTTTGTGTCTTTAAGTTACAAAATAAATTATTTTTCTTTCTTTCTTTCAAAATTATGGTATTTAATTATATAATATATTAACAAAATGGAATCCGGAAAATTAAATTACTTAAATTGCATAAAATAATTGTCAAAAGCGGTGGATGGAAGCGAAAAGCCGAAGATCGGGCTGAGTGACGTGTCTTGGGAGAGGCCTATGTCCAGCAGTGGACTAATATAGGCTGATGATGAATTGTCAAAGAAAAGATGTCACAGTTTATCATTTAAATTTATCGTCAAGAAAATAATTTATTTTATAGTATCCCTTATCTATAAGAAAATGGAATAATTTGCGTTTAAATATAGTGACGTTTTTAGTTCTGCACAAAGCAACCCAAGTGAGATGTCAATGTTGACCTTACCTCCACTTTGCATTAATAATTAGAGACTCATCTATCATCAACCATCGATCGTCTAGAAAATATCTTACGATTGAATGTTGTTTATTGCCTGTTTCCAGCTCTACTGCAACATGGAGCGGATCCCAACATCAGAAATACAGAGGGAAAGACGCCACTCGACCTAGCTGATCCTGCTACCAGGCCTGTGCTCACAGGTAATACCTAAAATACATTTTTTTTTATTGATAACACCAAAGTTACATGTAATTATTCCATTCATATTTAAAAATAGGAAAATCATAACATATTATGTCAATACAATACAATGAAATAGTATGTATTTACAAAAAAAAAAAAGTATTTAAGTATTCTATCAGTTATCTGACTCCCATAGTACAAGCTCTGCTTAGTTTGGGGTCAGATGGCGCTGTGTGTAATGTCCTACGATATTTATTTATTTAAATAAAAATCTACGTCATCTACATATACAAATTACTGGGCTGTTGAGACTAACCATCGAAAGTCTCCAAGTAATGAGCACCAAAGCAGTGATGCCCTGGACTTTGTTTTGTTACTCAAAGTTCTGTGTATCGCTGCAATGGTCATGGACAGACGTTACCTCTTACCATCAGGAGAGCGCATCGTCCGTCTCATTACTTATTACATTTAAAAAAAAAACTTTTATTGATAACATCAAAGTTACAGGTATACTAACTACCAAAGCTATCACCGTTCTTGAGATACAGCCTGGTGTCAGACGGACGGACGGACGGACAGCGAATTCTCTGTAATAGGGTCCCGTTTTTACCCTTCGGGTACGAAACCCTAAAAATGTAGTTATTTTTTTGTAAATAACATTGAATTTGAACTAGTTGAATCACCGAAGGGCGTTAAACCTAACCTAAGAGTTTTGGCGGCAACGCGGAAAGAGTCGTGTCGCCCCGTTGTATTTTTTTCCAAAACTTGTGTTTTGTCGCGTGTTTATGCATAAAAATGTTGGTGTTTTATTCATAAAGTGCCGAATAACAAGCGCGAGTGTGGGAAAATGATATAATGTGGTGAAACATGACTTTTCGTGTTGTTTCCAAAACTCCATTTCCACGAAGCTTTATAGTAAAGTCACCTCTACTTTACTAAAGCATGACTGGAAGTGACTGACATGAACTGTACTTGATCAAGACTGGACTTTGACTATAACTATAGCTACAAGGACACTTATTTAACATTTGAATTTTGAAACTATAAAATACTTGACACTGGCAAATGCTTAAAACGCGACGCCAAAACCAAAGAAAAAAAAACCTAACCTAGTTTAGTTATTTAAGTTATTGCTACTGACCTTAAGAATTAACCTCAGTCACATTGTTGTGGTCCGCTAAATGTATTGTTATGATTTTTTTTATTTGCAATGAATTTGAGAATTAACTGTTACACAACCGTGGCATCGTTTCAAAGTGACCTGGATGCGTAATCGAAGGTGATACAAAATATGTAATAACTAGCTGCGCCCCGCGGTGTTACCTGCTACATGATTTCATAAAAAGTAGCCTATGTCTTAAGCCAGGGTCTCAGCCACCTCCATACCAAATCTCATCCAAATCCGTTCAGTAGTTTTTACGTGAAAGAGTAACAAACATACATCCATACTCACAAACTTTCGCATTTATAATAATACTAGCTGCACCCCGCGGTGCTACCCGCTACATGTTTTCGGGATAAAAAGTAACCTATGTCTTACTTCAAATTTTTTTATTGTTAACAAATAACAACCTAAAAAAGGGCCTTGACCGTTGTCAGGGATAAAAAAAAAAGTTATGTTTTAAAGCAGGGTCTCGGCTACCTCCATACCAAATTTCATCCAAATCCGTTCAGTAGTTTTTGCGTGAAAGAGTAACAAACATCCATCCATCCATCCACACTTTCACATTTATGATATTAGTGGGATTAGTAGGTTAGTATATATATACAGAGAAAGAAGAACATACTAATTTGTGGTAACCGGAAAAATGTATTATTTTGGTGCCAGTTCCGCTTCAGCGATAAAAGTTTTTACTGCGGGAACAAATGGGGAGTTTTAATTTGTTTTATAATATAATTGAACTTGTGAACATTCTCCAGGTGAATACTGCGCAGCGGACGTGCTAGAAGCAGCCCGCTCGGGCGCCGACGACCGTCTCGCCGCCCTCCTCACCCCCCTCAATGTCGACGTTCATGCCATGGACGGCCGCCGCTCCACCCCGCTCCACCTGGCGGCTGGGTACAACCGCGCGCGAGCCGTGAGGCTACTGCTGCAACGGGGGGCAGACGTACATGCAAAGGATAAAGGGTGAGTGATTTGCCCGCCATGAACAAATGCCTTGAAGTTGCTGCTGCAACGGGGGGGCAGATCTACATGCGACGGATAAAGTTGGGGAGCGATTTGCCCGCCATGAACAAATGCCTTGAAGTTGCTGGGGCAACAAGGGGCAGACCGAGATGTGAAGGTTAAAGGGTGGGTTTTAGGGGATTGATTTGGCCACTACTAACAAATGCCTTGAGGATGCTGCTGCAACGGGGGGCAGATATACATGCGACGGATAAAGTTGAGGAGTGACTTGCCCACCATGAACATATGCCTTGAAGTTGCTGAGGCAACAAGGGGCAGACCTAGATGCGATGGATAAAAGGTGGGTTTTAGGGGATTGATTTGCCCGTCATGAACAAATGCCTTGATGTTGCTGGGGCAACGGGAGGCAGATCGACATGCGACGTATAAAGTTGGGGACCAATTTGCCCGCTATGAACAAATGCTTTAAGGTTGCTGGTGCAATGGGGAGTGAAGGATAAAGGATGATTGTAGAATTGAATAGAATTGTAGAACAAGGATTGTGAATTAATTATTGTTATTATTGCATGCTGTCTTCACCTGTAATTGTCTTAATTTTTTTTGTTACAAATTGTCTTGCGTTTGACCGGCAACTCGCCTGATGTTAAGCGAAGATGCGGCCTACGGCGGAGCACGCTCGCCTAGAAGAAACCGATTCTCTCGCGACTTGAAGGCACCCAGACTGTATCTATCAGGGAACACCCACTCGGGCAGCAAATTCCATTGTTTAGTGGTTCAAACAATGAAGGTAGATTCGAACCGTTTAGTTTGAGTCATACGACATTATACACAATGTATAATAAAATAAATAAATTTGTAGATTTCAAGCTTGCATAGAGAACTGAATCAATCTTCTTTTTTTGACAGCCCTGTTGGCTCATTGGTAGCACGTCTGCTTCAAGAACTGTAGGGCGTGGGTTCGATTCCCAGCCAGGACAAGCATTTTGTGATATAAAACAAATGTTTGTTCTGTGTCTGGGTGTACTGTATGTATTATAAGTATGTATTTACAAAAAAAAAGTACATATTTAAGTATTCTATCAGTTATCTGATTCCCATAGTACAAGCTTTGCTTAGTTTGGGGTCAGATGGCGCTGTGTGTTATGTCCTACGATATTTATTTATTTATTATTGTAGCGGCCTAGTTCCTCTTCACAACGCATGTTCGTACGGTCACTACGAGGTAACGGAGCTGTTGGTGCGAGCAGGCGCGGACGTGAATGCGACCGACCTGTGGGCATTCACGCCGCTGCACGAGGCCGCCAGCAAGGCTCGCTTGGAGGTGAGTAGCTGGCTTTATTCATTTTCTAGCTGCATCTTACGTTTGTGTGATTAAAAAGTTTGATTTTAGTTTTTTTTTTAATGTAAAAAGTACTGAGACGATCGAGGCGCTCTCCTGATGGTAAGAGATAACGCCTGTCCATGACCATTGCAGCGATACACAGAACTTTGAGTAACAAAACAACGTCCAGGGCATCGCTGCTTTGGCGCTCATTACTTGATGGTTAGTCTCAACAGCCCAGTAATTTTGCTAGCTGCATTACCCTTCAAACCGGAACACAGTCTACACACTACTGCTTAGCTTAGCTACCTAGACGATCTCCTGCTAAGAGAATCTACCACCAAGTAAAATACGTTGAACCGTTACAGCATGACTCACTGGTGAGACACCTACGATACTCGAAGACGTGATATTTGACGATCATTTACGTAGAAAATAACTTCAAAAATAAATATTAAATAGGTAAACTTAACCGAAACTGAAACGAAGTAATTCGCCAGAGAACTAAAGTCATTGACATAGCTCAGCGTATTAGCAAGCTGAAGTGGCAATGGGCTGGACATATCTGTCGCAGAACCGATAACCGCTGGGGTAGACGTGTTCTAGAGTGGAGACCGCGTATTGGCAAGCGTAGCGTAGGACGCCCTGAGACTCGATGGAGTGACGATATACGTAGGACAGCTGGCGGTGGATGGAAGCGAAAAGCCGAAGATCGGGCTGAGTGGCGTGTCTTGAGAGAGGCCTATGTCCAGCAGTGGACTAATATAGGCTGATGATGATGATGATGAACCGAAAGTTATGTAATTAATGTCGCAACGCATGGACACCGCGCGGACGCACAAGCTGGACGTCGTGAGGACGGGGGGACAAGCACGTAGGTACTTGTCGCGTGATCAAAGCATCGTCATTGGCGTCGGGAGCGTATCCACGCTTCATTTATTTATAGGCCAAAAATGATGTACTTATTTTTTACAATTTTTTATTTTATTTCATCATCATCATCATCAGCCTATACTAGTCCACTGCTGGACATAGGCTTCTCCCAAGACACGCCATTCAGCCCGATCTTCGGCTTTTCGCTTCCATCCACCGCCAGCTGTCCTACGTATATCGTCACTCCATCGAGTCTCAGGGCGTCCTACGCTACGCTTGCCAATACGCGGTCTCCACTCTAGAACACGTCTACCCCAGCGGTTATCGGTTCTGCGACAGATATGTCCAGCCCATTGCCACTTCAGCTTGCTAATACGCTGAGCTATGTCAATGACTTTAGTTCTCTGGCGAATTACTTCGTTTCGGATCCGATCCCTCAGAGAAATGCCAAGCATAGCTCTTTCCATAGCTCGCTGAGCGACTTTGAACTTACGGACCATTCCCGCTGTGAGTGTCCACGTTTCGGCTCCGTAGGTCATGACAGGTAGGACGCACTGATAATGATATTTTATTTAATAATGTTTTCCTTCCCTTCGGCATGCGAACCTACCGCACTAACCACTGAGCTATCATCGTTAGCTGATAGAATACTTGTAGCGGGTAACACCGCGGGGCGCAGCTAGTTAATAATAAAATTAATGAATAATAGGGGTATGTTTACTATCTTCGACCATTACCATTAGGTGAGTTGTGGTCATAAGTTAAAAAAATTACAAAATGTTTAAGGTGTGTTCGCTGTTGCTGAGCGAAGGGGCGGACCCCACACTGCTCAACTGTCACGGGAAGTCTGCCCTCGACGTAGCCCCCACCAGGGAGCTCCAGGAAAGATTAGCTTGTGAGTATCGGAGAGCCAAGTTTTTTTTTTTTTTTTTTTCATTGTTGACAGGCTAGTTGTTTGACCACAGCTCACCTGATGTTAAGTGACGGTGTGGTCGAAGATGGTAAAGCACATCATGGTAAGTTTATTTGGTGGTACATCTCCTTAGGGATCGTCCATCTATCTAGCTTCTATACTATTATAAAGAGGAAAGATTTGTTTGTTTCTTTGTAATGAATAGGTTCCGAAACCGTTGGGAAGCTACACTATCCCCGGGTGACATAGGCTACTTTTTATCTCTGTATTCCCACGGGAACGGGAACTACGCGGGTGAAACCGCGAGGCGTCCGCATGTTATATGTATCTACACTATTATAAAGAGAAAAGATTTGATTGTTTATTTGTATTGAATAGGCTCCGAAAATACTGGACAGATCTTAATAATTCTTTCATCATTAGAATGCTACATTATCCGTGCTGGACATAGGCTATATTTTATTTAAAATACAATTAGGGCTCCGTATGGAAACTTCAATAATGTAAGCCAAGCTGTGAAAAATTTACCGAATAAACCCGAACCGTAATACCGAATAAATACCGAATAAATTACTTGGCATGCGCTGCGAAAACTATTGACAATAGAATAAAGTGACGTTTTATAGAGCAAACTGACAGCTACAAGTAAGCCCGCAATATCATATGTCTAACTATTACAGTTGTCATCTACGTCTACACTAATTATAAAGAGAAAAGATTTGATTTTTTGTTTGTTTGTATTGAATAGGGTCCGAAACTACTGGATCGATCTGAATAATGTGTGGTTTGCTAGACAGTGGAATGCGCTACCTGAATGGGTGTTCCCCGATGGTTATAATCTGGGTATCTTCAAGTCGAGAGTGAATCTGTATCTTCTAGGCAAGCGTGCTCCATCTTAGACCGCGTCATCACTTAACATCAAGTGAGATGGCGGTCAAACGTAAGCCTATATCTTATAGAAAAAAAAAACAATATCCATTAAGCAGCGATCACTTACCATGGGGCATGATTGCCGCTCTTTTTATAACAAAAGTATTGTGATTTCTATTCAAGTTGAATACCGAGGCCACTGCTTGCTGGAAGCATGCCGTGTGGCGGAGCCGGCAAGAGTCAAAAAGCAACTCTCATCCTCGACACAGAATCATCCGCCTCAACATCAACACCAGGTATCAGCAAAACATTAGCAAAATAACGACTTGGATTTTGCAAAATATATTTCGTAGCGATGATAGCTCAGTGGTTAGCGCGGTAGGTTCGCATGCCGAAGGGCGTGGGTTCAAACCCCAACAATGAGCTTGAGCTGCCGGTGAAGGAAAACATCGTGAGGAAACCATAGCATGGTGGTAGCGCACTCTCTGGTACTCGGCTGGCTAGCTACCACCCTCAAGTTGAAAATCTGCCGCCAAGCATCTAACGGTGTGTTCCGGCAGCCTCACTTGAGAGCCAGTTCCATTCCAGGCTAGGTGTGCTTTACCATCTTCGACCACACCTTCACTTAACATCAGGTAAGCTGTGGTCAAACACCTAGCCTGTCAAACATTAAAAAAAAAACAAAACAAATATCCTCTTCTCGCTGCAGTAACAAGTTGCCCTTTGTATATTTTAAACACTCAAAATGAACTTCCGCAAAGTAACGCCTGAATCAATCAGTTATGACAGTTTTTATTTGTAAAATAATGATCGAGCTCGTGTTTTTGTAAATTCTGCAGAGTTCGTCAGCGTCTACTACAAGTAGTACACACTCGCTGCCCGGCGAATGTACTACCGAAACGCTGGTGAACTACCAGCACGTGGGTACGGGGGATAGGCCGCTACACTGTGCGGCCGCCAGTTCACACCCTAAACGGAAACAGGTGAGTGGACAAGGTGGCGTAGGAAAGTCTCAGCTACAAAGGTGGCATTTAAAAGTCGCCATAATTTTTCAATTATTTACAGTGCTTTATTTATTTTCTTAACTTTCTAAATTTTCATATCAAATGTATAAAAAACATAAAAGGTAAAAAAACTAGGGTGCCGCCGGCAGCGGGGCAGGGCTCAAGCTGCCGGTGGTTAGGGCTGCAGAGTGAGGAGCCTCCTCACAATGCGCGCCGTGTCAAGGACCATTTGAAGCTGACCGTTGTAGCGATGATAGTTCAGTGGTTAGCGCGGTAGGTTCGCATGCCGAAGGGCGTGGGTTCAAACCCCAACAATGAGCTTGAGCTGCCGGTGAAGGAAAACATCGTGAGGAAACCATAGCATGGTGGTAGGGTACTCTCTAGTACTCGGCTGGCTAGCTACCACACGAGAGTTGAAAATCTGCCGCCAAGCATCTAACGGTGTATTCCGGCATCCTCACTTGAGGCCAATTCCATTCCAGGCTAGGTGTGCTTTACCATCGTCGACCACATCACATAACATCAGGTGAACTGAGGTCAAACACCTAGCCTGTCAAACATAAAAAAAAGACGTGTGGCACTCGGGGACTGCCGCGGTAAAGCTATTGCATAGCATTTTTACGCCGATACAACCAATGCCACCTAGAGGCGAGTTGCTGAACTAAAGAGACAAGCGTGATATTTCAAAAAAGTCATTAAAAGTTCTGCTATTCATCGATAGATGGCAGAACTAAAAAGTATCACCGCTGTGCCGGTGGGAGTGGGGGTTGTTAGGTTATTTTCGTTACGGAATTTCTGGATTCGGTCTCCACGCTCAAGGCCCGCGATAGAAGCTATGCAATAGCTTAAACACATTAAAAATTACCCCTTAATATCATACCTTATCTTCGCTTTACATCAGGCGAGTTGGCGGTCAAACGCAAGCCTATATATGTAACAAAAAAACTTCCATAGGTGATGGAAACGCTGATACGAAAAGGAGCAAGAGTCAACGAGAAGAATAAGGACGGTCAGACACCGCTACACGTTGCGACGGAACACTCGAATTTGGACGCTATGGACTTACTACTGAGGCATGGTGAGTTAGGCATAGTTTTTTCTATTAGGTTTCTCCTAATCTTAAGATACCTGGCTGTATTGAGGTTCAGCCAGGTATCAGCCCAGCGCCAGATGGAGGGCACTGTGTTCACTCAAGTTGAAAAACGACATCTATTGCTTTGATGCTTCAACTCTACGGAGTAGACAATGTAATACAAATAAATGGAAAGATGGAGTTTTGGCAGGAACGTGGGAAGAGTCGTGTCGCTCCGTTGTATTTTTTTCGAAAACTAGTGTTTTGTCAAGTGTTTATGCATAAAAATGGTGGTGTTTTATTCATAAAGTGCCGAATCACAAGCACGACTGTGGGAAAATGATATAATGTGGTGAAACATGACTTTTCGTGTTGCTTCCAAAACTCCATCGAAGCTTTATAGTAAAGTCGCCACTACTTTACTAAAGCATGACTGGACTTGACTGACACGAACTGGACTTGACTAAGACTGGACTTGACTAAGACTGGACTTTGACTAAAACTAGCTACGATGACACTTATTTAACTTTTGAAACTTGAAAATATATAATTACTTGACACTGGCAAATGCTAAAACGCGACGCCAAAACCAAAAAAAAATAAATGGAAAGATGACGTGTAACTTTGAAGTACCACCGGACGGCCAGACAAACGACCGTGGCGTTACCCGTACATGGTGGATGTTCCCCATGTGCGCACTAAGCGCTTCGAGTCCACATTCTTTATTCGCACAGCGAGGATGTGGAATTAAATAAATCAATAAATAAATATCATAGGACATTACACACAGCGCCATCTGACCCCAAACTAAGCAGAGCTTATGTGATGGAAGACAGATAACTGATAGAATACGTAAATACTTTTTTTTTTTTTGTAAATACATACTTATAATACATACAGTACACCCAGACACAGAACAAACATCGATGTTAGTCACACAAATGTTAGTACTGGGTGCGAATCGAACCCACGCCCTTCAGCTCTCGAAGCAGACACACTACCAATGAACCAACAGGGCTGTCAACTCTTTGCCGGAGTGCGTCTGCGTTTCCCGAAAAGTACAATATGAGTGTCTTCAAATCAAGAGTAAACAGGTTCCTTCTAGGTAAGCGTGCTCCATCTTAGACCGCATCGTTGTCGAACATCAGGCAGGATGTAGTCAAACGTGAAACTGTGCAATAAAAAAATTATCAATGTGTATTTGTATTTGCAATTGGTCACCGACAGTTGTTGTTTCTTGTGTCACTATTTCCTCTCAATTTTTTTTTATATTTTTTTTATAGCTGACAGGCTAGGTTTTTGGCCACAGCTCACCTGATGTTAAGTGACGGTGTGGTCGAATATGGTGAAGCACACCTAGCCTGGAATGGAACTGGCTCTCAAGTGAGGCTGCCGGAACACACCGTTAGATGCTTGGCGACAGATTTTCAACTTGAGGGTGGTAGCTAGCCAGCCGAGTACTAGAGAGTACCCTACCACCATGCTATGGTTTCCTCACGATGTTTTCCTTCACCGGCAGCTCAAGCTCATTGTTGGGGTTTGAACCCACGCCCTTCGGCATGCGAACCTACCGCGCTAACCACTGAGCTATCATCGCTACAAATCATTATTTCGTTTATATTCGTTCTTCCGATGTGGTTAGATTTATTCTTTTTAAAATCCGTGTAAATCTCGGCGTATTTATATGGATATTGTTACTCTTTTCAAAATTGTTCACTCCATCATCGATTCTAATTCACTTCTCTCGATTATTAACATTTTAGCGATGATAGCTTAGTGGTTAGCGCGGTAGGTTCGCATGCCGAAGGGCGTGGGTTCAAACCCCAACAATGAGCTTGAGCTGCCGGTGAAGGAAAACATCGTGAGGAAACCAAAGCATGGTGGTAGGGTACTTTAGTACTCGGCTGGCTAGCTACCACCGTCAAGTTGAAAATCTGCCGCCAAGCATCTAGCGGTGTGTTCCGGCAGCCTCACTTGAGAGCCAGTTGCATTCCAGGCTAGGTGTGCTTTACCATCTTCGATCACACCTTCACTTAACATCAGGTGAGCTGTGGTCAAAGAACTAGCCTGCCAACCTTTAAAAAAAAAAAAAATGTAACGTTTATTGTATTGTATTGTGCTATCAGGTGCAAAAGTGAACGCGTGCGATGCGAGAGGTGAAAGCGCTCTCTGTATCGCAGCAAGACGGGATTCCGCCGCCGCATGTAGATTGCTACTAGCGTGTGGAGCCGATACGCGGCCTGATACGCACTATAGCCAACCTTTAGGTAAGTACTTAATTTCAATATCATCATTTTGTACATATTTGATAGAGGCCCTAATATGCTTCCCTGTGTAACTCTTCAACTTTAGATTTTCATTACCATAGGAAACTACATAGTTATGTAGATAAGGAAAAATGTATGTCCTAAAGCGCTTCCTTGTGGAACTCTCACTGGTTGTATTATAAATAAATGAGTATAGAGTCGAAAGCTTGCTTGGAATCGTTTGGCGAGATTTTGTTGCAGTATTTGTCATGTCTAAACACGGCTTTGATCACGTACCACATATAACCAGTGTTTATGTAAGTTATCTCATAGCATATAATTATAGCAATTGTAGTTTTTTTTTCACGTACATGAGGAGTATTAAAGTACCTAAGATAATAATTAATTAGTGACAAGATATTTTTACGATATCGCTTATAAAATAAGATATTTTATATATAAAAAAGAGAAAGCTCTGTAATTTTTTTACGAAATTATCATCAATTGAACAATGCGACACCGGAAAGTCATTTAAAATAAAATAAAAAACACGTGATTTAATGCCATTGGGTTTATGTATTACATAAACAGAATTTTATTAATTTTCAAATCACCCACCCCCTTGTCAAGGCTTTCACCCCTAGTGTATGCATGAACAATATAATTATGTAAATGAATAAATATTGTCATCGAAAATAATGCAATCAAAGATAAGTAAAGCAAAGACCTGGGGGGGTCTTTTCCCTCCTTTGGTGTTGACGTAATATTTGAACGACCCATTTAATAAATACAAATACTTTAATAAATTAACAAATACATATTACTAATTCGTTTAACATGGACTATTAATCTTTCTGTTTTCAGTCAGTCATACCTTCAACACTAAAATTGTAACTCTTATCCTAGTTAATCAATTCTTTATTATGACTATGACCTTCTAAAATATGACCAGTAACCTCTCAATTATAATTAGTCTCTATAATTGGCCTAACTACCCCTAAATCACTTTTAGCACTACCTAAATCATCAACTTCATAACTGCCATCTCCCGTACGTTTAGCCCTACTTAAAACAATATCATCGGGTACAGTTTTCAAATCATAAGCCCATCCAATGCGAGCAAAAAAATCTATAAATAGGGTTGTCATGTTCAGCCAATCATTGCCCAGTTCAGCCGTTTTGTAGTCCCATGGAAATACGTGGTGATAGTTGTGGAAACCCTGAAACATATTTGTTTTCCATTATTAAATTGTGGAGATTCAGTTGAGTGGTATGCATTGTAAAAGGGCTTTTTTTAGTGTTGAGCAAACTAACGAAGAAATAAGTACTCCGGGCCCAGTTTACATATATTTTTCACGAGTGTTTCGTTTTCACTAGTTTTTTTTTTTGATTCATTCGTTCATCAACTTTTTTATTTACATATTTTATGTATTAGGATTTATTATTATTAGAATGTAGATATATGTATTTATGTTATAGTTATGTATTATCCTTTGTGCATATCCTCGTTATTGACACACCCCGTATTTTTCTTCCTCTGATCCTGCCCGTCCTACGGTTGCCTGGAAGAGATCGCTTTTAACGATAAGGTCGCCAGTTGTTACACCTATTTATTAATTTTATTTCTTCTGTATTGTTTTTTTTTAGTGTGTGCAATAAAGAGTTAATCAATCAATCGAATTACGTACTACTAATTAGTCAATGGGGGAGGCATATGTCTAGCAGTGGACGTCCTACGGCTGAAATGATGATGATGAAGATGATAATTAAATGCGATGAGTCCCAATAAAAAATAATAATTAAAGGAAATATCCAGGCATACATTCCCCTCTTAAAGCTATACGTATCCCACTAATATTATATACGTAAATGTTTGGATGGATGGATGTTTGTTACTCTTTCACGCAAAAACTACTGAACGGATTTTGATGAAATTTGGTATGGAAGTAGCTGAGACCCTGGTATAACACATATGCTACTTTTTTAATACCGAAAACATGTAGCTAGTCAAAAAATATTTTTTAAAAAGTTTACCTCTCCAAACGACAAAAAGGACACCGACTTGTTCTGGGCGGGTAGTATACTGCTATCGTAGGGTTTGTTACCCCACAAGTGGGCCGCACTGTTCACTAGGAACGTCGTGTGAAGGTTGATGATGTAGCGCATTACGGCGACATGCCACGCTACTCTGAGAGACTCCCCCCAGAGGCAAACAGGAAGCACTGTTGGTAGAACGAAGCAGATTGTGCCGATAAATGGGACGGCGTATCTGTAAAAGATAAAGACGTATTGTGTGTCTCAGACCGATTAAAAGTTTAATTTACTATAGCGTGACTCGACTCTGACTTACTTTGATTGATAGATAGTTTTTTTTTTTTTTTTTTTTAATGTTTGACAGGCTAGTTGTTTGACCACAGCTCACCTGATGTTAAGTGAAGGTGTGGTCGAAGATGGTAAAGCACACCTAGCCTGGAATGGAACTGGCTCTCAAGTGAGGCTGCCGGAACACACCGTTAGATGCTTGGCGGCAGATTTTCAACTTGAGGGTGGTAGCTAGCCAGCCGAGTACTAGAAAGTACCCTATCACCATGCTATGGTTTCCTCACGATGTTTTCCTTCACCGGCAGCTCAAGCTCATTGTTGGGGTTTGAACCCACGCCCTTCGGCATGCGAACCTACCGCGCTAACCACTGAGCTATCATCGCTACATAATTAAATAAATATATAGATAGATGAATAAATAAATAAATATCGTATGACAACACACACTCTTTAAACTAGGAGCCACGGATAGTCCGCTATGTCGTGGCTGCTTGCAAGAGAATGAAACTGTAGAGCATGTGCTTTTGCATTGCAAAGCCACAGAAGGCACTAGAACTGCTGCTAGGCTGCATGAAGCTGCTCCGCCATCATTCATGTCATCGTCGTTGAACATTCCACCCAACTCACTGGAGCTACTATGCCAGCGGCCCAGAGCCTCGCTCCGATATTTCAAGGAGCTGGGTTGGCTCGGGTAGACGCTGGCAGGGGGAAATGCACAATACACCCCAAGCGGGACGTCGGTGCAGGACCTATCGCCCCACTTCGAATAAAAATAAGAATAAGAATCACACCCAGGGCCATCTGACCGCAAACTAAGCAAAGCTTGTACTATGGAAGTCAGATAACTGATAGAATACTTTTTTTTTCCTTCTAATGATGTATCTGTTTGTAGTTAGATACCTCATTGTTATTACAATCTAGCCTAGTTGAGACTAATAAGTAATTTTAATATAACTTAAATTAGTAAGTAGAGTCTAATCGAAAAATGCGTCCATCGACACTTTTCTTACTGTCTCTATTAAGGGGAAGACACTTTGTTCACGTGTTCTATAATATGTAGTACTCACTGCACTGACATTACTAACTTAATACACTAACTCAAAAAGTTTTGTCCTTTTTAGTTTTCTTACTATATCCGTGTTGTCGAGGAGCTGGATAGCCTCGACATTCACATGTTGATGAAGTCTATTTTCATGAGCTTCAGCGTATTTTTTAATGATGGTTGCGACCATGTCCACTTTGAGGTCCCGATGGAGGTCGACGTTTCTTATGTACCAAGGTGCGTTCAGTATCCCTCTGAGTACTTTGTTCTGGAATCTTTGTATCATCTGTGTATTGCTTTGTTTGGTACAGCCCCATAGCTGAATACCATAAGTCCATATTGGCATGAGGACTTGTTTAGAATACTTAAATACTTTTTTTTTTGTAAATACATACTTATAATAAATACGGAACACTCAGACACAGAACAAACATTTTGTTTATACCACAAAATGTTCACCCTGGGTGGGGAACGAACCCACGCCCTTCGGATCTTGGAGCAGACATACTACCAATGAACCAACAGGGCTGTCAACTGTCTGAAACTCTTTTTTGTGCACACCATAAACAGAACCAAGTACAGAGAACAAAAGGACCTTTGTATGATTATGACTGTGACTTAACTTAATTTTTCATAAAATATTTGACACTGGTGGTAGATTTCCTTAGCAGGAGGTGGTCTAGGTAGTTACCGCCGCAGTACCAGATATTCTGCCGCCAAGCAGTAGTGTGTAAACATTACTGTGTTCCGGTTTGAAAGGTGCTGCAGCTAGTGAAATTACTGGGCTGTTGAGACTAGCCATCAGTCTCAAAGCAGCGATGCCTGGACTTTGTTTTGCTACTCAAAGTTCTGTGTATCGCTGCAATGGTCATGGACATGCGTTATCTCTTACCATCAGGAGAGCGCATCGTCCGTCTCATTATTTTATTTAAAAAAAACATTGGCAAATGCACAAAATGGGTTGCGAAAAACAAAGTACTTCAGATACTTGAAAAAGTGTGTTAGCGTGAAAATCTGCAATCTGACAGGTGCAAGAGGCATGACAATTTAGTCGTGTTAGAAACTCATAACACCCCTCTTTTTGCGTCGAGAGTTAATGAGACTCACTTCTTCTGAAACCTCAGCACTGGATTGGCGTATATATCGCACATGTCGATCGTTTTCCCTCTTTTCTTAACTTCTTCGTGCTTCTTTACCAATAGCCATCCGATGTGGGAGTAGAAAAAGCCACGGGTGGCGTTATGTGGATCCGCATCGGTGTCGCTGGATTGAAAAAAAAAACCTTGAAAGTTTTTTTTTTATTAAGGTACGCTAACAGCACACATATTGCTAAATTTGCAAATTCATTGCAAAAAGTTATTTTACGATACATGCGTCAGTTATAGGCATATATACAGCTAGATAAAATTAAAAAAAAATACTAAATAACAGTTTCAAAGTTTCTAAACTATTTTTTAAAGTAATTTTTTAGAAAAACACAAATTTTAGTGAACATAGGTACAACAAAAAAAATGTTTTCTATGTATCGCTGCAATAGTCACGGACAGGCGTTATCTCTTACCATCAGGAGACCGTCACATTCCTCTCAATACTTTTTACATAAAAAAAAAAGCTTCAGCTCAAAACAAAAGTTGAATAATAAGGTTAAGTAAAACGTGACACTCCTTTTTTGGGCAGTCGTAAAAAAAACCACAAATGAACTCACGAGTACTTGTGATGTAGGCGGTGGTCACGCACCCAGTTAATGGCTGAATTCTGAAAGGCGAACGTATTCATGACCATCAGTATTATCTGCAGCGGCAGTTTGGCCTTGTAGCTCTTGTGAGACCAAAGCCGATGCGCGCCTGCCGTCACCCCGATAGACGCCAGCACAAATATTGTGTATGCTGGAATACGGAAAAAATAAATAAGATGGTTTAAGATATTAATTTTCTCAAAAAGAATATATATAAAAAATACATGTTTTTTTCTTAATTAGGGTAGGTACTTACGAATTCGGTATGTAAAGGAAAAAAACTTTACTGATTCCAAAACCATTTCGAAATAGTACATTTCTGTACAATATTTTTACGTTTAAAACTCTGTAAACTATGAGATGGGGTTTATTTTAATAAAATACATAAATCAAACTTGACTTTCAATTGATGTATAAGTAAAAGTATTTATGTATTCTATCAGTTATCTGAGTTCCATCACACAAGCTCTGCTTAGTTTGGGGCCAGATGGCGCTGTGTGTATAGTCCTACGATATTTATTTATTTATGTCTCATGACGTCACCTAGTAGAGTAACTTTCATAGACTAAAAAAGCAATGGCAAACCAAAACAAAATCTGTCAATGTCAAGTCAACGGTGGTCATAATAATCTCTTCAACACACGTACGTCGAGTTGTATTTCGCTTTTTTAAAACAAATATTTGGATTATTTTACTTTAAACGTTATTTGGACTCTGATATCGCTTTTATGACATAAGATTTGTTTACTTCATGTCATCAATTGTAAAAACCGAAGACGTGACAGAATAGCTTTACAGCTTTAGCCTGCCCGATAGGGCAAATTAAAAAAAAAACTTGTCAGTTCTGTTGTCAAAGTTAATCAATGTGTCAAATGTATTTGTATACTTTTTTGTTTCATATGGCAAAGGCATATTCTACATATTCAGCCGACCTCATGATGTCATAACTATAAAAAGTCATGGACAAGGTTTATCTCTTGCCATGAGAAGAGCGATCATTACTATTACATTAAAAAAACCAAAGGCCAATATAAAAATTAAAAAACTTACACATGAAGATGGTCTGCCATTTAGCTTCAGTAAAACACAGATACAGTCCGTACAAAGCCGCTAAGTGCCCATATCCGAAGGTAACAAGATTCATCTTAATGATTTTGAAAGTTCTCGGCGCCGCTTGTGGTGCCACTAGCTTTGCCCTTTCTTCTTGCTCTTCCACGGGTACGGGGCCTAGCTTCAAACAGGGCGCCATTGTCTGGAAAGAAGAGACAACTTGAAAGTGCTTGGGCTTTCTTAAAGTACCCACCGCCAATGAATGGAATACTTTATCAGTCTCGTTTCCTGTGAGGATACAATCTAGGCATTTTTAGTAGGTTAGAGACGATAGACTCAAAGCTCTATGTATCGCTGCAATGGTCATGGACAGGCGTTATCTCTTACCATTAGGAATGCGTCTCGTTCGTCTCATTACTTTTTACATAAAAATAAAACCGGCTAAGTGCGAGTGGGACTCGCGCACGAAGGGTTCCGTCCGTTCCGTACGAAGGGGACCGTTGTATGGGAGCCATCAAATAAAAATTGTCTTGTTTTCTTAATATATATTTATTAAGGACCTCCCTGGAGAGTAAAGGCCTCCTCCATTTTTCTCCACCTAGATCTGTCCTTCGCTTTTAATATCCTACGGTAATTACTTATTCGTGCTGAAAATACGTCAATACTATTGAAATATCATTATTATGGGTTGGTCATGGGATATAGTTGGGATCGCAGACACGAGTTCGTGCGACCGGCTGCAGTAAAGAAAGTTTTATGGTCCAGTCGTGAGTTAAGCTGGTTCGATTTCCATACAAATAATTTTTTGCCATTTATGGACAAATGGAGCATAATTTTACAGTGAAATCACTGCTACAAGCATTTATTTTGGTCTTTATTTGCGGTAAATCAAAATTGCTTGAATAAAAGAGTAGATTATTAACATAAAATTATTTATGAATGATTTATGAATTTATTTAAAGCAGTAGAATTTCGGTATGTAAAGAAAAAAAAAACTTTACTGATTCCAAAAAGTACATTTCTATTCAATATCTTTACGTTTAAAATTTTGTAAACTATAATATGGGGTTTATTTTAATAAAATACATAAAATAAACTTGACTTTCAATTGATGTCTAATGACGTCACCTAGTAGGGCAACTTCCATAGACTAAAAAAGCAATGGCAAACCGAAACAAAATTTGTCAATGTCAACGGCGATCATAATAATCTCTTCAATACACGTACGTCGAGTTGTTTTTCGCTTTATTGATACAAATATCTGGATTTTTTTACTTTAAACGTTATTTGGACTCTGTTATCGCTTTTATGACATAAGATTTGTAAAACCGAACACGTGACAGAATGGCTTTACAGCTTTAGACTGCCCGACGGGGCAAATTAAAAAAAAAACTTGTCAGTTCTGTTGTCAAAGTTAATCAAATGTATTTGTATACTTTTTTATTTTATATGGCAAAGGCATATTCTACATATTCAGCCGACCTCATGATTGTGATTTACTGCAAATAAAGACCAAAATAAATGCCTGTAGCTGTGATTTCACTGTAAAATTATGCTCCATTTGTCCATAAATGGCAAAAATTTATTTGTATGGAAATCGTACCACCTTAAGACTAAGCTGTGAACGGTCAATTGACTTAAAAAACAACAAATACTATGTACCTACATTTCTCATCTCTATTAACAAATAAGTTTAGCATCAATATGCGAAAACTGTTAAATGGTGTTGACATAGTAATATTGCTTACTAATTAAGATATTTATCACTGTATTATATTGTACACAATATTTTATGTCAGTAAATTTTTAGGGTTCCGTACCCAAAGGGTAAAACGGGACCCTATTACTGAGACTCCGCTGTCCGTGCGTCTGTCACCAGGTTCATTTATTTTATTGATTGATAACTCTTTATTGTACACGCTAAAATACAGAAAACCACAAGAAATAAACTTAAATATAAGTAATAATAAATCAATATCGTGGGACTATACACACAGCGCCATCTGACCCCAAACTAAGCAGAGCTTGTGTGATGGAAGTCAGATAACTGATAGAATACATAAATACTTTTTTTTTTGTATATACATACTTATAATACATGCAGAACACCCAGACACAGAACAAACATGATTGTGTTTATTCACAAAATGTTTGCCCTGAGTGGGGATCTAACCCGCGCCCTACAGCTCTCAAGGCAGGTATACTACCAATGAGCCAACGGGGCTGTCAAGGTATAGGTGTAACTGGCGACCTCATCACTAAAAGCGATCTCTTCCAGGCAACCTTAGGACGGATAGGATCAGAGGAAGAAAAGACGGGATGTGTCAATAACGAGGATATGCATATAGGAAAATACATAACTGGAATATAAATAATATATCTATGTTTTATTTCATGAACCGTGATAGTTATATAGAGGTAGGTAGATACTTGGTGATAGATCTCCTTAGCAGGAGGTCGTCTAGGTAGGTACCACCGCAGTACCAGTTATTCTGCCGCCAAGCGGTAGTGCGTAAGCATTACTGTGTTTCAGTTTGAAGGGTACTGCAGCTAGCGAAATTAGAAATAACTCTTTATTGTGCACATCATAAATAGAAAAAAGTACAGAGAACAAAGAACCTTATGAACTAGTGCCACAAGTGGCGGCCTTATCGCTAACAGCGATCTCTTCCAGGCAACCAAGAAAAGAAAAAAATACAATAGAGAACATAAGAAACAAACGGGAGATGTAACACTAATAAGAAAAAAATAAAATAAAACATATTGTTTAGAACTCCCGCGCTGAGACCACGAAAAGAAACACACTACTACTTTACGCTATTTATTCGATGTAAATTCAGAACTAAAAAATCAATCGAAGTACGAAAAGCTTACTGTCCTCGATGCGACAAACGCTTGCGCGTGTTAGAGTTGAACAGAGCCATCTACAAATGATTGCAAACTAAAACGGTTCTAACATATATAATACTGTATTTAAAAAAAAAAAAACGAAATATTTACATAATATATAGATTTTTTTTTTTTTATGGTTGACAGGCTAGTTGTTTGACCACAGCTCACCTGATGTTAAGTGAAGGTGTGGTCGAAGATGGTAAAGCACACCTAGCCTGGAATGGAACTGGCTCTCAAGTGAGGCTGCCGGAACACACCGTTAGATACTTGGCGGCAGATTTTCAACTTGAGGGTGGTAGCTAGCCAGCCGAGTACTAGAAAGTACCCTACCACCATGCTATGGTTACCTCACGATGTTTTCCTTCGCCGGCAGCTCAAGCTCATTGTTGGGGTTTGAACCCACGCCCTTCGGCATGCGAACCTACCGCGCTAACCACTGAGCTATCATCGCTACAAATGTATACGCTCATAATACATATATATATAAGATTAAGATAAAATCAAAAGTAAAATAAAAACCAACATCAGCAGCGACGTACATACACACAAGTAACCCGACTTA
The DNA here is from genome assembly GCA_905404145.2 of Biston betularia. Classification (NCBI taxonomy): domain Eukaryota; kingdom Metazoa; phylum Arthropoda; class Insecta; order Lepidoptera; family Geometridae; genus Biston; species Biston betularia. The sequence goes on from FR989890.1 coordinate 5,250,062, forward strand.
CAGCAATGACGACTCAACATTGGGACAAGTAATGCGACTTTACTCTGTCTTTAAAAATGTTTAAAGACTGTGACTGCCTGAAATGTCCAGACAGCCCTGTTGGTTCATTGGTAGTGTGTCTGCTTCGAGAGCTGAAGGGCGTGGGTTCGATTCCCACTCAGGACTGACATTTGTGTGACTAACATCGATGTTTGTTCTGTGTCTGGGTGCACTGTATGTATTATAAGTATGTATTTACAAAAAAAAAAAAAAGTATTTAAGTATTCTATCAGTTATCTGTCTTCCATAGCACAAGCTCTGCTTAGTTTGGGGTCAGATGGCGCTGTGTGTAATGTCCTATGATATTTATTTATTTATTTATTTAAATTACTGGGCTGTTGAGACTAACCATCTAAAGTCTCAAAGTAATGAGCGCCAAAGCAGCGATGCCCTGGACTTTGTTTTGTTACTCAAAGTTCTGTGTATCGCTGCGATGGTCGTGGACAGGCGTTATCTCTTACCATCAGGAGAGCGTCTCGTACGTCTCATTAGTATTACATAAAAAAGAAAATGTTTGACGTTTAAGTTAGTAGGTAGGTACAGACGGCGGGAAGCGATTTTGTTTTAAGTATACTATGTGGAGACTAGCGACCCGCCCCAGCTTTGCACGGGTGCAATGTAGATACTAATGTGATCTATTGTACATATAAAACTTCCTCTTGAATCACTCTCTATTCTTTCTTTCTTTCACGCAGTTCCCGTTCCCGTGGGAATACAGGGATAAAAAACCTATGTCACCCGGGGATAGTGTAGCTCCCCAACGGGGAAAGAATTTTTGAAATCGGTCCAGTAGTTTCGGAGTCTATTTATTACAAACAATCAAATCTTTCCACTTTGTAATAGTGACTAGCGACCCGCCCCGGCTTCGCAAGGTTGCAATGTAGATACTAATGTGGTGTATATATATGCATGTATTATACATATAAACCTTCCTCTTGAATCACTCTGTCTATTGATGGAAGCCGCATTAAAATCCGTTGCGTAGTTTTAAAGATCTAAGCGTACAGACGGCGGGAAGCGACTTTGTTTTATACCATGTGGAGACTAGCGACCCGCCCCGGCTTCGCACGGGTGTAATGTACATACTAATGTCGTGCATATGCATGTATTATACATATAAACCTTCCTCTTGAATCGCTCTGTCTATTAATGGAAACCGCATTAAAATCCGTTGCGTAGTTTAAAAGATCTAAGCGTACAGACGGCGGGAAGTTACTTTGATTAGTACTATGTAGAGATTTCAAGTTATCAATCGTGGTGACAAGAGACAGCGACAATTACAGTATAGCTACCACATACCGCCGGTGACGTAACCGAGCTTCAAATAGCACGTAGAAACTAACAGGTAACTCGATAATTTAACAAAATTACATAAAATTACAAAATTGGCGGAAATCTGAGACTCAGGACCACAAATTAGGTTTTTTTTTTTCAAAGCTATTCTTACCTGAAAGACATTAAATTTTCGATGAACAATTAATATTTTTATACACACAATGAAACTTATAGTTTTTTTTTTAAGAAACGATTAAGTAATAAACTCTATCAATAAATTCCTTAAGCAATTTTTTTAAACGTTTTTTTATGGTTGACAGGCTAGGTGTTTGACCACAGCTCACCTGATGTTAAGTGACGGTGTGGTCGAAGATGGTAAAGCACAACTAGCCTAGAATGAAACTGGCTTTCAAGTGAGGCAGCCGGAACACACCGTTAGATGCTTGGCGGCAGATTTCCAACTCTCGTGTGGTAGCTAGCCAGCCGAGTACTAGAGAGTACGCTACCATAATTATAACCATCATTTGTTTATTTTTTTTCTTTTTTTCCGGGGATACGAGGAAACATGATTTTCATCTCACAGTTACATACATACATATCACACACACACACAAACACACCACACACACACATACATGCTCAGTTTGTATCACTTGTTTGTCTATATATGTTTTGCTCAAATAATAATTCTTTAATATAGGTGGGAATCACTGAACCTCATGACACGGGTTAGGAAATAAGTTTATTAAGTTTACTAACTTAGTGTTTTAAGTTATAACTTCACTGTATATATTTTGCTCAAATAAAGTTAAATAAATAAATAAATATCGTAGGACATTACACACAGCGCCATCTGACCCCAAACTAAGCAAAGCTTGTACTATGGGAGTCAGATAACTGATAGAATACTTAAATATTTTTTTTTTTTGTAAATACATACTTATAATACATACAGTGCACCCAGACACAGAACAAACATTTGGTTTTATATCACAAAATGCTTGTCCTGGGTGGGAATTGAACCCACGTCCACAGCTCTTGAAGCAGACATGCTACCAATGAGCCAACAGGGCTAAAATTATTATTATTATACTTGGTATTACCATGCTATGGTTTCCTCACGATGTTTTCCTTCACCGGCAGCTCAAGCTCATTGTTGGGGTTTGAACCCACGCTCTTCGGTATACAATGTATTATACATTCAAAATCAGGTGAAAGTTTAGTATTCTAATGTATTAATAATGTAGTCACCAGCAACTCGCAACTTGTTTATAATATTTTTCTGAAGGACAAACAGCATGTTCTCAAAACTTGTTTAGAATTTTTTATTTTATTTGTAACTTTTAAGTATTCTATAAACACGTATGATGACTAGATTGTGTTTACTATTGCATAACAGTCGAATGCATTTGTAAAGGATTTTCCATTTATGTTCATATTATTAATACATTTATTATATGATTATTTTTATATCATCATCATCATCATCATCAGCCTATATTAGTCCACTGTTGGACATAGGCCTCTCCCAAGACACGCCACGCACGCAAGCAAGCTGAAGTGGCAATGGGCTGGACATATCTGTCGCAGAACCGATAACCGCTGGGGTAGACGGGTTCTAGAGTGGAGACCGCGTATTGGCAAGCGTAGCGTAGGACGCCCTGAGACTCGATGGAGTGACGATATTTTTATATACTTACTATAATTATGTTTCATTTTTATTTTATTTATTTTTCTGATAAGTGTTACATCTCCCGTCTGTTTCTTACGTTTTCTATCGTATTTTTTCTTTTCTTGGTTGCCTGGAAGAGATCGCTGTTAGCGATAAGGCCGCCACTTGTGGCACTAGTTAATAAGGTTTTTTATTCTCTTTTCTATTTATGATGTGCACAATAAAGAGTTACATCTATCTATTATCCTGCCGTTGAGACTGCGGGTCCGCGGTGTTGCTTGGAAATTAGTGCGGGATTTAGGGATCCGCCTCAAGGAGAAAGAGAAAAGGCGGGATCCCCGTTCTGGCTGGTTTCTAGCCCAACGGATTTCTCTGTCGATCCAGCAGGGAACAGTGATGTTAAGACGTACCAGCTTCTTGGTATTCATACTAGGTTTTTCATGTACCATGTACCAAAGTTACTCGGTGCTGGTACGCAAAAATACCAAGATTTGCCGAAGACCAAAAATGTTAAGATTACCCGTTGAGCGACAAAAATACACTGAAAATATTTTGAGATGCATACAAATATTTTATTTTATTTTATTGTATTGATAAAAAAACAAATACAAATAAAAAAACATTCCAATCCAGAGTACTTTTAAAAAACTAGCTCCAACCTCAAGGAATGAAAATGCAAACCTATACTTATTTTAATATACGTGTGAAACAAAGTTTTTAGGCGATTTTTAACCCTTTTTTTTTAATTTCGACATCTGGCAACCCTGGTACCAGTTTTCCGTCTTTAATACCAGCTTTTTAGCAAGCTGGTACAAGGATTCGAATAAGGACAGATTTCAAAAATTCTTTCACCGTTGGGAAGCTACACTATCCCCGGGTGACATAGGCTACTTTTTATCTCTGTATTCCTACGGGAACGGGAACTACGCGGGTGAAACCGCGAGGCGCCCGCTAGTAACGAATACATTTAAAAACAAATTTATTCGGACCGATTTCCATTAGAATGCTGTATTCTCTGTAAGTAATATAGGCTATATATTATTACGTAAAAGTTCCTTATTCACGGATGAAAAAATTGGAACCCTGTTCCTGTATTCGCGGCTAAAAAATCCTTTATTCGCGGAAGCAATCGGTAAACAGAAAAGAATTGCGTGTCATTTATTAACGTATCGACATCTTTTGAGTATGTATGTACTGTCGGTACGTACCGAGGCGGCTTTTATAAAAGATGGTAACCAAGTGGACTTATTTCAAACTAAAACAAACCTTACCGCCACTGGATGAAGGCCATTGTTGTATGCCTTATTTTGAAACGGCAAATTAAAAAATATGTTATGTAATTTTTTTACCGAAACGGATACATTAAGACTATAGAATAATACGAAATATGATATCTTCATGATTTATCAGTTTTAAACTTTAAGTTATTTGGTAGCGATGATAGCTCAGTGGTTAGCGCGGTAGGTTCGCATGCCGAAGGGCGTGGGTTCAAACCCCAACAATGAGCTTGAGCTGCCGGTGAAGGAAAACATCGTGAGGAAACCATAGCATGGTGGTAGCGTACTCTCTAGTACTCGGCTGGCTAGCTACCACCCTCAAGTTGAAAAATCTGCCGCCAAGCATCTAACGGTGTGTTCCGGCAGCCTCACTTGAGAGCCAGTTGCATTCCAGGCTAGGCGTGCTTTACCATCTTCGACCACACCTTCACTTGACATCAGGTGAGCTATGGTCAAACACCTAGCCAGTCAACCATAAAAAAAAAATGTATTAATGCTACAGCCCAATATCAATCTGAAGACTTTTCAAAAGCGGCAAAACAATATTTTTTTAAACCCTAGTTTTTAAAGCTGGTTTTATTTTGCTACATATTGGTTATATTTTGGAACATTAGAACGTATCCCCTATGATTCCATACTAGTTACCATTCCATATCCACGGTTTCCGTATTCGCGGCATGTTTATGGAACGTACACCCCGCGAATAAAGAGCTTTTACTGTATTAGAATTTAATTAAAAAATAAATGTCCACCCGTGCGTAAGCGGGACGGGCCGCTAGTTGCTGATTAAAAAAGAGTGTTTGTTTGGGAGCTACGATATCACAGGTAAATGTACACATGAAAATACAAGTAGATTAAATATTGTACTCACAGTATATAAAATTGAAGCTTCACTGTATGTCAAACGTCGTCCGACCGAGTTTTGTATATAACTAAAGGCATAACAAGTCATCTGCGATGTTATTATTAATGGCAGTAAAAAATATATCGCACCTTTACGATGAAAACGCCACAATCAAAAAAATCGATAATTCGGTATGTAACGTTTTTTTCTTTTGCATTTATTAGATAGATATAACTCTTTATTGTGCACATCATAAATAGTAAAGAGTACAGAGAACAAAAAACCTTATTAACTAGTGCCACAAGTGGCGGCCTTATCGCTAACAGCGATCTCTTCCAGGCAACCAAGAAAAGAAAAATACGATAGAAAGCATTTTTTTTTTTAATGTAAAAGTAATGAGACGATCGAGGCGCTCTCCTGATGTTAAGAGATAACGCCTGTCCTTGACCATTGCAGCGATACACAGAACTTTGAGTAACAAAACAACGTCCAGGGCATCGCTGCTTTGGCACTCACTACTTTGTGACTAGATGGTTAGTCTCAACAGCCCAGTAATTTCGCTAGCTGCAGTACCCTTCAAACCGGAACACAGTAATGTTTGCACACTACTGCTTGGCGGCAGAATATCTGGTACTGCGGTGGTACCTACCTAGACGACCTCCTGCTAAGAAAATCTACCACCAAGTAAAGATACGCATAAGAAACAGACGGGAGATATATTATTATTATTATTATTTGTTATTTATTTTATATTTTTTTTACTGATGGTAAACTTTATTGTATGAAACTTATTTGAGTATTTTGGCTTTCTATGCGGTTGTTTATTTTTAATACGTTTTCAAACTTTTTGTTGTTATGACGTCATCAGGTCGGCTGAATATGAAGAATATGCCTTTGTCATATAAAACAAAAAGTATACAAATATATTTGATTATTTTTGACAACAGAACTGATATGTTTTTTTTTAATTTGCCCCATCGGGCAGGCTAAAGCTGTGAAGCCATTGTGTCGCGTCTTCGGTTTTTACAATTCATGACATGAAGTAAACAAATCTTATGTCATAAAAGCGATATTAGAGTCCAAATAATGTTTAAAGTAAAATAATCCAGATATTTGTATCAATAAAGCGAAAAACAACTCGACGTACGAGTATTGAAGAGTTTATTATGACCGCCGTTGATTTGTATTGACAAATTTTGTATTGGTTTGCCATTGCTTTTTTAGTCTATGAAAGTTGCCCTACGAGGTGACGTCATGAGACATCATTGGAAAGTCAAGTTTGATTTATGTATTTTATTAAAATAAACACCCCCTCATAGTTTACAGAGTTTTAAACGTAAAAATATTGTACAGAAATGTACTATTTCAAAATGGTTTTGGAATCACAATTTTTTTTTCTTTTCATATCGAATTGAGTTATCATCATAAAATTACTTAAAACAAAATTCTCAATGTAACAATAGTTCAAACATAGCCCTATTCGAGCGGGAACAGGATGAAACTGTTATATCGGTCTCTTTTATTCGCGGCAACATGAGGGCTTCCGTCGCGGGGGGAACGACGCATTTAGTGTTATGTTTGCGTCGCCAAATTGAGGACGTCACGCAGTCAGCCACGTGGTAACCTAAGGCTTATTAGATTGTTTTCATTCCGAAACAATTGGTAAGTTCTTTTTCGATTTTTAGTATGAAAATGAGCAATTTAGCTTTGCGATTATTTTCTTCTGATTTATAAGGTAATGTTAGTGACGTATTCAGGTTTGTGGCTTTTTTAATGTTAGCCACTTATGATTTTAATAACGAATCAAAGTTTGTGCCATTTAAAAAAAAATTGTGCAAATGCTAAATCTTTTGGAACTAATTTTGACCTATTAGAAATTTGTTTTTTTTTTTCGATCGAATAAAGACGCATCTTCTAAACCGTCAAATATAAATCATTTCTCTCGGTCCAAAAATGACTGATAAAAAAAACACCTTTTTTCTAAATTATTCCTTATAGTAATTAATTTTTTTTTATGATACTATAGTAGCTTATTGACTTTTTTTGTAATTAAAAGCACAAACTTAGTCGCTGATGTAAATAGTCACGAAATAATATACGAACGATTGTGCAGGTGTCCAACATTTTAAAACTTATTTTGCAATTTCCCAAAAAGTAGCTTTTTTGAGTTACGTCGTTTTCGTCCTAAAAGTGCGATATGTCGCAGGAAGCTTTGGAATTGTCGGCGATTTGATTATTTGTCTAGATTGTTCGATTTGATTTTCTATCGGATTCAATTCGGAGAGTGCGACTCAGAACTACATGTTTAAATTCCACCATACCCACTTTCCTATCGGACAACCAGAATAATTGTTTGACGTTGCAAAAACTCAAACGAAACGATTTGTAGTGGAATGCGCTGCCTGAATGGATGTTAATACAATCCCCGTGGGATATAATCTGGGTGACTTCAGGTCGGGTATCTTCTAGGCAAGCGTGCTCCATCTCAGACCGCATCATCACTTAACATCAGGTGATTTGGCGGTCAAACGCTAGCCTAATCTCACTGATATTATAAATGTGAAAGTTTGGATGGATGGATGTTTGTTACTTTTTCACACAAAAACTACTGAACGGATTTGGATGATATTTGGTATGGATGTACCTGACACCCTGGGTTAGAACATAGGCTACTTTTTATCCCGAAAACATGTAGCGGGTAACACCGCGGGGCGCAGCTAGTATTGTAAATGTGAAAGTTTGGATGGATGGATGTTTAGTTAGTAAGTAAGAGGTTACTGCAGAGAGAGAGAGAGAGCAGGATTTGAAGAGTTGTGTTTATTTTAATTAGATTTTTGTTAAATTATATTTTTAAGTTTATGTCAAATTAGTTCTAGATATTAAGTAAGATCAGGTTTTTAATTAATAAGTTGTTGTCAAATTAGTTTAATTTGAGGTGGTTCGATTTCCATACAAATAATATTTTGCCATTTATGGACAAATGGAGCATAATTTTACAGTGAAATCACAGCTACTGTCATTTATTTTGGTCTTTATTTGCGGTAAATCACAATTGCTTAAGTTGTTAAGTAAATTGTTAAGTCCCCATTATCTTCTTTTTTTTGTTTGTTTCCTATTTGTATTAATTGTGATCTGTGTTTCATTTTTGGTGTATAATAAAGTTATGTTCTATTCTATTCACTGTTGTAACTTTTTTTTTTTTTATGTAAAAGTTGTGAGACGAACGATACGCTCTCTTGATGGTAAGAGATGACGCATGCCCATGACCATTACAGCGATACACAGAACTTTCAGTAGCAAAACAAAGTCCGGGGCATCGCTGCTTTGGCACCCACTACGTGTTAATAAACGATTGTTGAGCGGAAATAAACTAAATATATACACCTTGAATGTTTTTCTATCATATTTTAAATAATCAATTGAAAGTCAAGTTTATTTTATGTATTTTATTGAAATAATCTTATAGTTTGTAGAGTTTTAGACGTAAAAATATTGTACAGAAATGTACTATTTCGAAATGGTTTTGGAAACAGTAAAGTTTTTTTTTTCTTTACATACCGAATTGTACGGAATCCTCAATCTATGAACTGTTGTTATCCTTTTACCCGTTTTTAGATGGTTTTAGTGTTTTGCATTGAGATAAATGATTGCCTACAGGTCGGTAAAGTCGTTTACTAAATGACGACATTTTATGACGATTTCTATAGCCTTCGTACGATATGCGTCATCTATCTGCAGTTCGACAGCCCTGTTGGCTCATTGGTAGCATGTCTGCTTCAAGAGCTGTGGGGCGTGGGTTCGATTCCCACCCAGGGCAAGCATTTTGTGATACAAAACCAAATGTTTGTTGTGTGTCTGGGTGTACTGTATGTATTTACAAAAAAAAAAAGTATTTAAGTATTCTATCAGTTATCTGACTTCCATAGCACAAGCTTTGCTTAGTTTTGGGGTCAGATGGCGCTGTGTGTAATGCCCTACGATATTTATTTATTTAAGTATTTTAGTGAGTTCTGCACCTTTTTTTGTATGATTAGCTGGCTAGATGTTTGACCACAGCTGTATCGGATGTTTTAGGGTTCCGTACCCAAAGGGGGAAACGGGACCCTATTACTAAGACTACGCTGTCCGTCCGTCTGTCACCAGACTGTACGTATACAGTGTATATCAGTATTCCACGCAAAAAAATAGTACGTAGTTAATTTAACATAATACTAGATTTGTACAATCAAAATTGTTTTTTCTATCATAAAAACCATGACAAAGACCTCAAAACAATAATCACGCAAATTGTTTGGCCTTTGTATGCACACACTTCTTTGTTTAGAAGCGATGCTAGCTCAGCTGTAAGCGCGGTCGGTTCACACGCTGACAGGCGTGTATTCAATTCCCAACAATGAGCTTGAGCTGCCGGTTAAAGAAAAACATCGTGAGGAAACCATAGCATGGTGGTTGGGTACTTTCTAGTACTCGGCTGGCTAGCTACCACACGAGAGTTGAACATTGCCGCCAAGCATCTAACGGTGTGTTCCGACAGCATCACTTGTGAGCCAGTTCCGTTCCAGGCTAGGTTTGCTATACCATCTTCGAACACACCGTCACTTAACATTAGCTGAGTTGTGCTCAAACACCGAGCATGTAAAAAAAAAAAAAAAAATATATATCGTCACACAGCGCCATCTGGCCCCAAACTAAGCAAAGCTTGTGTGATGGAAGTCAGATAACTGATAGAATACATAAATACTTTTTTTTTTGTAAACACATACTTATAATACATACAGAACATCCAGACACAGAACAAACATTTGTTTATTCACAGAATGTTTGCCCCGAGTGGGAATCGAACCCACGCCCTACGGCTCTCAAGGCAGATACACCAATGAGCCAACGGGGCTGGCAAAATGTGGACGAGTTTAGTCGGCATTCATGTTTTTATAATTTTTTAAATTATGCTTGTTTCAGATGAATGTACAAACGCGGCTGCCCTACGACTGCTGGAGGCGGCTCGGACCGGGGACGTGGAGACTGCTCGAGCGATCCTCGACTCGAGACCGCGACTGGTCAACTGCCGTGACGTGGACGGCAGGCATTCTACTCCGTTACATTTCGCTGCTGGGTGAGTAGTTTGCAGCAGAAAAACATTGGTTAAGGTGGTTCAATTTCCATAAAAACAAATTTTTACCATTTATGAACAAATGGAGCATAATTTTACAGTGAAATCACAGCTACTGGCATTTATTTTGGTCTTTATTTGCGGTAAATCACAATTGCTTGAATAAAACAGTAGATTATTTAGTACAGTAGTAAAACAGTAGCTTTCTGTCGGAACACATCTTTAGATGCTTGGCGGCAGATCTTTGACTTGAGGGTGCTACCTAGTCACACAAGAGAAACCACCATGCTGTGGTTTCCTCACGATATTTCTCATCACCGACAGCTCAAGCTCATTGAGCGACAGCGCTAACCACTGAGTTATCATCGCTACAAAGTAGCGATAAAAAAAAAAGTGGTACCGCTGTTGTTAGTAATGACATGACGGTTAAAATAAATTTTTATTGTGATTATTGTAATGTCACTCTATATCCGTCTGGTCCGTCCAAGAGGTAGCTTGCCATCATGAGGGAACCACTGTGTCGTGATTTTGGCCCAACGATCTCCCGACATATGGCTAAATTTTGTAGCGATGATAGCTCAGTGGTTAGCGCGGTAGGTTCGCATGCCGAAGGGCGTGGGTTCAAACCCCAACAATGAGCTTAAGCTGCCGGTGAAGGAAAAACATCGTGAGGAAACCATAGCATGGTGGTAGCGTATTTTCTAGTACTCGGCTGGCTAGCTACCACCCTCAAGTTGAAAATCTGCCGCCAAGCATCTAACGGTGTGTTCCGGCAGCCTCACTTGAGAGCCAGTTCCATTCCAGGCTAGGTATGCTTTACCATCTTCGACCACACCTTCACTTAACATCAGGTGAGCTGTGGTCAAACAACTAGCCTGTCAACCATAAAAAAAAAAAAAAAAACACATGGCATCTTGACTCCTGTATGAAAGAATTGACTCAGAGTGCAAAAGATAGAGAAAGATGGAAGAAGGGAAAGGAGGCCTTTGCCCTGCAGTGGGATACAGGCTGATTATAATGATAATTGTACGTTGTTGCAGGTACAACAGGCTTCCTCTGGCTCAATTACTTTTACAACGGGGTGCCGATGTACACGCTAAGGACAAGGGGTAACAGTCGATTTGATGAACATCCTAACTCATCATCATCAGCCTATTATAGTCCACTGCTGGACATAGGCATCTCCCAAGACACGCTACTCAGCACGATCTTCGGCTTTTCGCTTCCATCCACAGCCAGCTGTCCTACGTATATCGTCACTCCATCGAGTCTCAGGGCGTCCTACGCCACGTTTGCTAATACGCGGTCTCCACTCTAGAACACGTTTACCCCAGCGGTTATCGGTTCCGCGACAGATATGTCCAGCCCATTGCCACTTCAGCTTGCTAATACGCTGAGCTATGTCTATGTTTTTAGTTCTCTGGCGAATGACCATGACCATGGATGGCATGGTGGTAGGGTATTTTTTAGTAATCAGCTGGCTAGCTACCACACTCAAGTTGAAAATCTGCCGCCAAGCATCTAACAGTGTGTTCTGGCAGCCTCACTTGAGCCAGTTCCATGCCAGGCTAGGTGGTGCATTACCATCAGGTCAGCTGTGGTCAAAAACCTAGCTTGGCAACCAAAAATGATAACATTTTTTTTATTACATATAGGCTTGTGTTTGAACGCCAACTCGCCTGATGTAAAGCGAAGATGCGGTCTACGATGGAGCACGCTCGCCTAGAAGAAACTGATTCACTCGCGACTTGAAGGCACCCAGACTGTATCTATCTGGGAACAACCACAGGGGCAACAAATTCCATTGTTTAGCGGTTTTTTTTTAATATCGTTTTTAAAAACGTTTCTCTTCTTCTTGTCCACTTAGAGGGTTAGTCCCCCTCCACAACGCGTGCTCGTATGGCCACTACGAGGTGACGGAGCTCCTGGTGTCTGCGGGCGCGGGGGTGAACGCTGCCGATCTTTGGAGGTTCACTCCCCTACACGAGGCGGCGGCCAAGGGCAAAGCGGACATAGTGCGGCTACTGCTTAAGGTATTTATAATAATAATAAATATCGTAGGACTATACACACAGCGCCATCTGACCCCAAACTAAGCAGAGCTTGTGTGATGGAAGTCAGATAACTGATAGAATACATAAATACTTTTTTTTTTGTAAATACATACAGAACACCCAGACACAGAACAAACATTTGTTTATTCACAAAATGTTTGCCCTGAGCGGGAATCGAACCCACACCCTACAGCTCTTAAGGCAGATACTACCAATGAGCCAACGGGGCTGTCCGATTTATAACAGCGTCATCACCAAATGATCTAATCTATCTTAACTATTATAAAGAGGAAAGATTTGTTTGTTTGTATTGAATAGGCTCCGAAACTACTAGACCGATCTTAATGATTCTTTCATTATTAGAATGCTACATTATCCGTGATGGTCATAGGCTATATTTTATTTTGAAAACAGTTAGGGATCCGTATGGAAACTTCAATAATGTAACCTAAGCTGTGAAAAATTTACCGTAAAACTTGAATTTGAATTTTTTAAATGGATCCACTAGTTTTGGAGCCTGTTCATTACAAACAAACAATCAAATCTTTCCTCTTTATAATAGTATAGATTAACAAAATGGAATCCGGATTTCAAACCGGAACACAGTAATGTTTACACACTACCGCTTGGCAGCATAATATCTGGTACTGCGGTGTTCTTTTTTTTTATAATAGGTAGGCTTGCGTTTGACCGCCAACCCACCTGATGTTAAGCGAAGATGCGGTCTATGGTGAAGCACGCTCGCCTAGAAGGAACCGATTCACTCGCGACTTGAAGGTACCCAGACTATATTCATCATCGAACACCCACTCGGGCAGCTGATTCCAATGTCTAGCGGTACGTATGAAGAAGGTGGACTCTAACCGCTTAGTTCGAGCTTTTGGAACATCAACCATGAAGCGGTGTCGCTTCTAGACCTAGACGACCTCCTGCTAAGGAGATCTACAACCAAGTAAATGTAGCTGGGAAACGAGCCTACCACACCTCTAATAGACCAACTTGATGTGAATTTTGCAGCACGGGGCAGATCCCACGAGGAGAAACAGAGACGGACTTACAGCTCTGCAGTTGGTGCGAGCGGGAGATAGCGACACAGCTGACGCTCTAAGAGGCGATGCTGCATTACTGGATGCGGCGAAAAGAGGAGATCTTGCCAGAGCTAGGTAACTTGTCGTACATTATGTTTTATTACAGGGATATGAGCATATGACCGCTGGTCAATGGTCACCTCATAATGGACTCCATAATTCGGTATGTAAAGTTTTTTGTATATATTTTATATTTTTTACTGATAGTAAACATTATTTTATGAAACTAATTTTAATATTTTGGCTTTCTATGCGGTAGTTTAATACGTTTTCAAACGTTTTATAGTTATGACGTCATGAGGTCGGCTTAATAATTATGTAGAATATGCCTTTGTATACAAATAATAAAATCTTCCACGGAGTATTGAAAGCAACACGAAAAGACATGTTTTACACGGTAATAGATCACCTTAGCAGGAGATCGTCTAGGTAGGTATATTCTGCCGCCAAGCAGTAGTGTGTTAACATTACTGTGTTCCGGTTTGAAGGGAAATTGCAGAGCTGTTGAGACTAACCATCGAAATTCGCAAAGTAATGAGTTTCAAAGAGAACTTGCAAAACAAAGTCCAGGGCATCGCTGCAATGGGTTATGGACAATTAAGAATGCGTTATCTCTTGCTAACAAAAGAAACGTTTCGTTCGTCAAATTACTTTCACATAAACAAAATCGTCAGAACAACGTTTGGAAAAACAATGCGACGACACTACTAATCTAAACTGATTTTTTTTTCCAAAGTCAATGATAGAAAATTCGCATTGCAGGAAACTGATAACGCCTCAGAATGTCAACTGCAGAGACGCCCACGGGCGGAATTCCACTCCCTTACACCTCGCTGGTAAGTTGGAATTATACAATTTTCGTACACTGAACCATATTCCACAATTTGTAGCGATGATAGCTCAGTGGTTAGCGCGGTAGGTTCGCATGCCGAAGGGCGTGGGTTCAAACCCCAACAATGAGCTTGAGCTGCCGGTGAAGGAAAAACATCGTGAGGAAACCATAGCATGGTGGTAGGGTACTTTAGTACTCGGCTGGCTAGCTACCACCCTCAAGTCGAAAATCTGCCGCCAAGCATCTAACGGTGGGTTCCGGCAGCCTCACTTGAGAGCCAGTTCCATTCCAGGCTAGGTGTGCTTTACCATCTTCGACCACACCTTCACTTAACATCAGGTGAGCTGTGGTCAAACAACTAGCCTGTCAACCATTAAAAAAAAAAAAAAAACAAATAAATAAATGTTTGATCTTGGATCAAAATCCCTAAAAAAAAAGCTAACAGGTAAATCAGAATAAAATTAAAAAACATACAATTCACTCGTATCGCACTTGGAATTAACCGATTATATCACAGATCTGTTATCAGTTTTCAAAATAATGCAAATGACATATTTCAAGACGTCACCACTGTTTGTTTACCAGACATTTACTTCCGGTCACGTTATACAATGGCGTAGCTTATGCACGTATTTTTAAGATCAGCAACGAGTGATACGGTCAGCGTTCGGATGGGTGACCGTCATCAATTAATTATATTTGGTGGTAGATCTTCAGAAACCAGAATAACGTTAAGGGTTTCCGTAACAACCTTAAAAAATTCCTGTTTGCTCATCAGAAGTCCCAGGAAGCTCTGATACATGAAACTAGTGCTATATAATGTTATCGCTAGTTTCATGAATCGGTTTCCCCTAGACAAGCGTGTTACATCCCAGATCGTATCTTCTCTTTTGGTAACAGGCGTGATGGTGGTCAAACGTGAGCCTGTTGTTTTTGTTTTGTTATTTGTATGTTGATATTTTGAGTGGAGTTATTTACATAGTAGTTTGTTTGTTTGAATTTTTTCTTTCGTTTTGTTACATTTGTTGTTTTTTTTTTTTTTTTTTAATGGTTGACAGGCTAGTTGTTTGACCACAGCTCACCTGATGTTAAGTGAAGGCGTGGTCGAAGATGGTAAAGCACACCTAGCCTGGAATGGAACTGGCTCTCAAGTGAGGCTGCCGGAACACACCGTTAGATGCTTGGCGGCAGATTTTCAACTCTCATGTGGTAGCTAGCCAGCCGAGTACTAGAAAGTACCCTACCACCATGCTATGGTTTCCTCACGATGTTTTCCTTCACCGGCAGCTCAAGCTCATTGTTGGGGTTTGAACCCACGCCCTTCGGCATGCGAACCTACCGCGCTAACCACTGAGCTATCATCACTACAAAATAGCATCGCTGTTGTTGGTGATTTGTTATGTTTGTTTTGTTTGGCCGACAAGGGCTCACCGGAAGACCAGCGCTGGTCATACTAATTAGTATGACCAGTATTATGCTGAGGTGAGCCCCTATTTTGTAACTGTTTGTCTCTCATCATCATCATCAGCCTATATTAGTCCACTGCTGGACATAGGCCTCTCCCAAGACACGCCACGCAGCCCGATCTTCGGCTTTTCGCTTCCGTCCACCGCCAGCTGTCCTACGTATATCGTCACTCCATCGAGTCTCAGGGCGTCCTACGCTACGCTTGCCAATACGCGGTCTCCACTCTAGAACACGTCTACCCCAGCGGTTATCGGTTCTGCGACAGATATGTCCAGCCCATTGCCACTTCAGCTTGCTAATACGCTGAGCTATGTCAATGACTTTAGTTCTCTGGCGAATTACTTCATTTCGGATACGATCCCTCAGAGAAATGCCAAGCATTTGTTGTTATTTTTGTTTTCTTTGTTCTATGTTACAAAATAAAATTATTTTCTTTCTTTCTTTCTTTTCCTAGAGTGGTACCTACCACTGAAGTGCCAGATTGGATGGATGGATGTTTGTTACTCTTTCACGCAAAAACTACTGAAGGGATTTAGACGAAATTTGGTATGGAGGTAGCTGAGACACTGGATTAACACAGAGGCTACTTTTTATCCTGAAAACATGTAGCGGGTAACACCGCGGGGCGCAGATAGATTATTCACTTGGTGGTAGATTTCCTTAGCAGGAGGTCGTTTAGGTAGGTACCACCGCAGTACCAGATATTCTGCCGCCAAGCAGTAGTGTGTAAACATTACTGTGTTCCGGTTTGAAGGGTACTGCAGCGAAATTACTGGGCTGTTGAGACTAACCATCTAGTCTCAAAGTAATGAGCGCCAACCCAACGATGCCCTGGAGTTTGTTTTGCTACTCAAAGTTCTGTGTATCGCTGCAATGGTCATGGACAGGCGTTATATCTCACCATCAGGAGCGCGCCTCGCTTGTATCATTATTTTTCACATTAAAAAAAAGCTAGCCAGCCGAGTACTAGAGAGTACGCTACCACCATACTATGGTTTCCTCACGATGTTTTCCTTCACCGGCAGCACAAGCTCATTGTTGGGGTTTGAATCCATTCCATTCCATCCCTTTGGCATGCGAACCTACTGCGCTAACCACTGAGCTATTTTTTTTTAAATGTAAAAAGTAATGAGACGAAGGAGACGCTCTCCTGATGGTATTAGATAACGCCTGTCCATGACCATTGCAGCGATACACAGAACTTTGAGCAAAAAAACAAAGTCCAGGGCATCACTGCTCTGGCGCTCATTACTTTCGAGACTTTCGATGGTTAGTCTCAACAGCCCAGTAATTTCGCTAGCTGCAGTACCCTTCAAACCGGAACACAGTAATGTCTACACACTACCGCTTGGCGGCAGAATAACTGGTACTGCGGTGGTACCTAACTAGACGACCTCGAGCTAAGGAGATCTACCGCCAAGTAAAATTTTTGCTTTGCTTTGCCTTTGCTACAAAATCATATCTTTATGTCTATGATATCTTTTTTTTTTATTTTCCAGCTGGGTACAACAACCTGGAGGTGGCAGAGGCGTTACTTGAAGCTGGGGCGGCGGTCGCAGCGCGTGACAAAGGAGGCCTCGTGCCTTTACACAATGCCGCCTCGTACGGACACCTGGAGCTGGCGGCCTTGCTGCTCAGGCATGGGACCGACCCTAACGCTATGGACAGGTATGTATTTCTGGCGGCATAAAGCTAAAAAGTCTTTAACAGTACTCAATTCAGTTTTAAAATGTCTTCCGTCTATTTCTAAATAGCTGCCGGTGAAGGAAAACATCGTGAGGAAACCATAGCACGGTGGTAGCGTACTCTCTAGTACTCGGCTGGCTAGCTACCACGCGAGAGTTGAAAATCTGCCGCCAAGCATCTAACGGTGTGTTCCGGCTGCCTCACTTGAGAGCCAGTTCTATTCCGGTGTGCTTTACCACCTACGACCACACCGTCACTTAACATCAGATGAGCTGTGGTCAAAAAAAAAAAAAGAAAAAAAAGGTGGTACGATTTATATTTATTTAATTATTTTTTTCGATTTATGGACAAATGGAGCATAATTTTACAGTGAAATCACAGCTACTGGCATTTATTTTAGTCTTTATTTGAGGAGTAGACTTGTTACACACACTAATATTATAAAGAGGAAAGATTTGTATTTTTTAATTTCTGTATGTTTGTAACGAATAAACTCGAAAACTACCGGACCAATTTCAAAAGTTCTTTCACCGTTGGGAAGGTATATTATCCCCGGGTGACATAGGCTACTTTTTATTCCTGTATTCCCACGGGAACGGGAACTACGCGGGTGAAACCCCAAGGCGTCCGCTAGTCTATAATATTTTTGTTACAGATGGGGCTTCACACCTTTGCACGAAGCCGCTCATAAAGCTAGAACACAATTGGCGGCTTTACTGGTGAGTACACAGAAAAAGTTTATACACGACAACTTTTTAATTACAAGAAAAAAAATAGCGTTATCTACTGCTATAAGGGTTCAGTTGTATATTATTATTTAAAAGTTATTTTGAAATAACAAATACAAATGTTTTATTAATAACACCAATGTTACAAGTCACTTCAAAATTTTAAACATATCATTAAATGGGTTTTAAAACACTGATTACATGTCAAAATAAGGTAGGTATGTCAATATCCAAACATGTCAATATAAAAATATGTCTTGTATAATGTTTTGTAGCGATGATAGCTCAGTGGTTAGCGCGGTAGGTTCGCATGCCGAAGGGCGTGGGTTCAAACCCCAACAATGAGCTTGAGCTGCCGGTGAAGGAAAACATCGTGAGGAAACCATAGCATGGTGGTAGCGTACTCTCTAGTACTCGGCTGGCTAGCTACCACACGAGAGTTGAAAATCTGCCGCCAAGCATCTAACGGTGTATTCCGGCAGCCTCACTTGAGAGCCAGTTCCATTCCGTGCTAAGTGTGTTTTACCATCTTCAACCACGCCTTCACTTAACATCAGGTGAGCTGTGGTCAAAACACCTGGCCTGTCAAACATAAAAAAAAAATATGTCAAAACAAAAAAAATATTGTCAATATTGTTATTGTTTGTTATTGTGTTGTATGTATTATAAGTATATATTTACAAAAAATATATATTTATGTATTCTATCAGTTATCTGACTTCCATCACACAAGCTCTGCTTAGTTTGGGGCCAGATGGCGCTGTGTGTATAGTCCTACGATATTTATTTATTTATTTAATATAATAACATGACATGATGAAAAAAGATAATCATAAGTACTTACTAGTAATTCAATAATCTTTAAGTTTGAAATACTAGTCAATGTCATAGAACAAGGTCACTAGCAGCCAAGATCTTAACCACATGCTAAATAAACTGATAGCGTATATTTGTACTTCCAGTTAGCGCACGGCGCTGACCCTTTCCTGAAGAACCAAGAAGGTCAAACAGCGCTAGACCTCGCCGGAGCTGAGGACGTCAGGTCTCTACTACAGGTATGTATAAGGCAGGCACAGACAGGCACGTATAAAAGTAAATATATCACACGTTCTTGTTTAAAATTCTACGGTATACTTTCCTTTGACCTAGAATCATTAAAATTTGAACGGGAATCGTGAAATTTTCCAAGAAGCAATACAAAAACCGTAATCATGGAGTTTGACAAGGAGCAATCCGTAAACCGTAATCATGAAATTTTGCAAGAAGCAATACAAAAACCGTAATCATGGAGTTTGACAAGGAGCAATCCGTAAACCGTAATCATGAAATTTGGCAAGAAGCAATCCAAAAACCGTAATCATGACGTTTGACTAAGAATCACGTAATTATAAAATTCGACCATTTGGCAAGAAGCAATCTGAAAACTGTAATTGTGAAATTTTACCTAGAGTCATGAAATTTGGAAATGAGCAATCCAAAATCCGTAATCATGAAATTTGACTAAGAATCATGAAACTTGGCAAGAAGCAATCTGAAAACCGTAATCATGAAATTAAGGCGTAAGACAGGGAGACGTTATATCTCCGAAACTGTTTACTGCCACAGTGGAAGACGCCTTCAAGCTCCTGGAATGGGAAGGATTCGGCATCAATATTAATGGCGAATACATCACTCACCTTCGGTTTGCCGACGATATAGTGGTCATGGCAGAATCGTTGGAAGATCTCAGCACAATGCTCGAAGACCTCAATCGAGTTTCCCAACGGGTGGGTCTTAAAATGAACATGGACAAGACGAAGGTAATGTTGAATGCCCGTGTTGTGCCCACCCCAGTATCAGTTGGGAACTCGGTTCTCGAAGTTGTTGACACATACATTTACCTAGGACAAGCAGTCCAATTAGGTAGGTCCAACTTTGAGAAAGAGGTCAGTCGTCGAATCCAACTCGGCTGGGCAGCGTTCGGAAAACTGCGCGACGTCTTCTCGTCCGAATTACCTCAGTGCCTCAAGTCGAAAGTCTTCGACCAGTGTGTGTTACCAGTGATGACTTATGGCGCTGAAACGTGGTCTCTGACTGTGTGCCTTCTTGGTAAGCTCAAAGTAGCACAACGCGCTATGCTCGGAGTTTCCCTACGAGATCGAATCAGGAATGAGGAGATCCGTAGACGAACCAAAGTTACCGACATAGCCCAACGGATTAGCAAGTTGAAGTGGCAGTGGGCAGGGCACATAGCACGCAGAACTGATGGCCGATGGGGCTGCAAAGTTCTGGAGTGGAGACCACGGACCGGCAAGCGCAGCGTAGGACGTCCACCCACAAGGTGGACAGACGACCTAGTAAAGACCGCAGGAACGCGCTGGATGCGAGCCGCTTCCAACCGGTCTTTATGGAAGTCAATGGGGGAGGCCTATGTCCAGCAGTGGACGTCCTACGGCTGAAATGATGATGATGATGATGATGAATCATGAAATTTGACCAAGTCTCATGAAACTTGGCAAGAAGCAATCTGAAAACTGTAATTATGAAATTTTACCTAGAGTCATGAAATTTGGCCATAAGCAATCCATAAACCGTAATCATGAAATTTGACAAGAAGCAATCCGAAAATCTTAAATGTTATGTTACATCACCAAAAAAATACTTTATTTGTAGTCGGTAAACTGACTACGGCCTATGCCCGATGTATGGGGGGCAATAGTTTTCTAACGGCAAAGCTTGTCACTCAATCCAGTTTATCTTTTCGTTAGAGCAATGAACCATTAACATTTAACATACATACAAGTTTGTACGGAACCCGCGGTACGCGAGTGCGACTCGCACCTGGCCGGATTTTTTTCCATGCTATGTGCAATGCAATGTACCTTACCTTACCTTCTCTATTACTCTTGACGATGTTTTTTACTGATGAAATGATTATGATTATTATTTTTTTGCTAACATTTTTAAGGTATTGCATAGCTTCTGTCGCGGGCCTTGAGCGTGGAGACTGAATCCAGAAATTCCGTAACGAAAATAACCTAACACCCCCCACTCCCACCGGCACAGCGGTGATACTTTTTAGTTTTGCCATCTATCGATGAATAGCAGAACTTTTAATGACTTTTTTGAAATATCACGCTTGTCTCTTTAGTTCAGCAACTCGCCTCTAGGTGGCATTGGTTGTAATGCTATGCAATAGCTTTACCGCGGCAGTCCCCGAGTGCCACACGTTTTTTTTTTATGTATATATATTTTTGTGTGACATAATTGTAAATGTACTTATAACGTTTTTATGTCAATAAAATAATTTGAATTTGAATTTTATTCGTTTAGGACGCAAGCACGGGCGCGGCGGGGGAGCCCGCCCCGCGCCCCGCGCCCCTCCCCGCGCCGCCTCACACCCTCCCCGCCTTGATGCCGAGCGGGGAGACGGTGCAACTGCCTGTACCTGTAAATATACATAAGTTACTTAAATAATAATAAATAAAAATATCGTAAGACATTACACACAGCGCCATCTGACCCCAAACTAAGCAAAGCTTGTACTATGGGAGTCAGATAACTGATAGAATACTGAACTACTTTTTTTTTTCTAAATACATACAGTACACCCAGACACAGAACAAACATTTCTTTTTGTATTACAAAATGTTTGTGCTTGGGAATCGAACCTACGCCCCACAGCTCTTAAAGCAGACATGCTACCAATGAGCCAACAGGGCTGTCATGAGCACTTACCTAGTTTACCTTCATATATCTTACAAAAGAAACCCCCATTCTTTTTGGTGCAAAAGTGGGTCACAAATGAAATCTCATTAATATTATATATGTGAAAGTTTGGATGGATGGATGTTTGTTACTCTTTCACGCAGAAACTACTGAACGGATTTGGATGAAATTTGGTATGGAGGTAGCTGAGACCCTTGGTTAACACATAGGATACTTTTTGTCTCGAAAATATTTAGCGGGTAACACCGCGGGGCGCAGCTATATTACAAAGTAGCGGACGCCTCGCGGTTTGACCCGCGTAGTTCCGGTTCCCGTGGAAATACAGGGATAAAAAGTAGCCTATGTCACCCGGGGATAGTGTAGCTTCCCAACGGTGAAAGAATTTTTGAAATCGGTCCAGTAGTTTCGGAGCCTATTCAATACAAACAAACAATCAAATCTATTTATCACTACATAGTATAAAACAAAGTCGCTTCCCTCTATCCCTATGTATGCTTAAGTCTTTAAAACTACGCAACGGATTTTGATGCGGGTGTTTTAATAGATAGAGTGATTCAAGAGGAAGGTTTATATGTACTTGCATATGCACCACATTAGTATCTACATTGCACCCGTGCGAAGCCGGGGCGGGACGCTAGTAATAGTATAGATAGATATATATATATATGTGAAAGTTTGGATGGATGGATGTTAATTACTCTTTCACGCAAACACTACTGAAGGGATTTGGATTTGGTATGGAGGTAGCTGAGACCCTGGAATAACACTTAGGCTACTTTTTATCCCGAAATTATATTGCGGGCAACACCGTGGGGCGCAGCTAGTCAAGTAAAAGAATATGGTTGTTTGCGTAGGTGGTGCCTTCTGAGTATTGGGCGGAAGGCAGCCGCGGGAGCTTGGAGGAGGCGGCCGGTAGACCAGCGTCGGCACTCTCCAGCTCCGAGTCCCTCGGGAGCTTCCTCTCCAGGTAACTACGGCAACGGATATCACAAGAAAGAAAAAACGTTTAATTCTGTAACGAGCACAAAAACAAACAAACAGACAGACAAAAGTTACAAAATAGGGGCTCACCTCAGCATAATGCTGGTCATACAAGGTTATACGATTAGTGTACTAACACGAAAGGGGTTTATTTCATTTTTACAAGCTTTTTGTAATGTTTTTATATATCTATCCTATTAATATTATAAATGTGCAAATATGTATTTTTTTTTTACTGTTGACAAGCTAAGTGTTTGACCACAGCTCACCTGATGTTAATAGACGATGTGGCTGGAGATGGTAAACACACTTGGTCTGGAATGGAACTGGCTCCCAAGTGAGGCTGCCGGAACACACCGTTAGATGCTTGGTGGCAGATTTTCAACTTGATGGTGGTAGCTAGCCAGCCGAGTACTAGAGAGTACCCTGTCACCATGATTGATTGATTGATTGATTGATTGATAATTCTTTATTGTACACAATAAAATACAGAAAATAGAAGAAATAAACTGGATGCTGCAAACATGCTATGGTTTCCTCACGATGTTTTCTTTCAGCGGCAGCTCAAGCTCATTGTTGGGGTTTGAACTCGAGCCCTTCGGCGTGTGAACGCCATAGCAGCGCTGCCCTGGACTTTTGCTACTCAAAGTTCTGTGCATCGCTGCAATGGCCATGGACATGCGATATCTTTTACCATCAGGAGAACGTATCGTTCGTCTCATTCATCATCATCATAATTTCAGCCGTAGAACGTCTACTGCTGCACATAGGCCTCCCCCATTGACTTCCACAAAGACCGGTTGGAAGCGGCTCGCATCCAGCGCGTTCCTGCGGTCTTTATTAAGTCGTCTGTCCACTTCCTTATTCAAAGTGGGGACGATAGGTCCTGCACTGGCGTCCCGCTTGGGGTGTATTGTGCATTTCCCCCTGCCAGCGTCTACCCGAGCCAATCCAGCTCCTTGAAGTGCAGGAGTGAGGCTCTGGGCCGCTGGCATAGTAGCTCCAGTGAGTTGGGTGGAATGTTCAACTTCATGCAGTTCTGTCCACCTTGTGGGTGGACGTCCTACGCCGCGCTTGCCGGCCAGTGGTCCGTCAAATGAAGATCCAACTGTCATAGCATATTTACATTCCAGTATCGGTCTCGAGCAACTTGCGCCGATGTTGGAACGTGAGCAGATCACAGTGGACATCCTTTCGGAGATGTCTCACGAAGATTTGAGAGCAATCGGAGTTGTCGCATACGGACACAGGCATCGGCTGATGAAGGCGGCCAGGCAGAGCTTGCACACCGCATCAGGTGAGCATAATTGTACCTAGTGTTCTAGTGATACAGGATGCGGACGACACCGCCGTCCGTGTAGGTACATACGTTATCAGTCGCAAATGCAGCCCGATCTTCGGCTTTTCGCTTCCATCCAGCCAGCTGTCCTACGTATATAATTATGACATTTTAGTTTTGACATTTAATCAGTGTTTTAGAGCTCATATTGTGACATATTTAAAATTTTGAATTGACTTGTAACCAATAAAATATTTGTATTGTCAATCCATCGAGCCTCAGGGCGTCCTACGCTACGTTTGCCAATACGCGGTCTCACTGTAGAACACGTCTACCCCAGCGGTTATCGGTTCCGCGACAGATATGTCCAGCCCATTGCCACTTCAGCTTGCTAATACGCTGAGCTATGTCAATGACTTTAGTTCTCTGGCGAATTACTTCGTTCCGGCTACAATCCCTTAGAGAAATGCCAAGCATAGCTCTCTCCATAGCTCGCTGAGCGACTTGGAACTTGCGGAAGATTCTCGCTGTGAGTGTCCACGTTTCGGCTCCGTAGGTCATGACAAATAAACAAATATCGTAGGACATTACACACAGCGCCATCTGACCCCAAACTAAGCAGAGCTTGTACTGTGGAAGTCAGGCAACTGATAGAATACTTAAATAGTTTTTTTTTGTAAATACACACTTATAATACATGAGACCGCGAATTGGAAAACGTAGCGTAGGACGCCCTGAGACTCGATGGAGTGACGATATACATAGGACAGCTGGCGGTGGATGGAAGGGAAAAGCCGAAAATCGTGCTGAGTGGCGTGTCTTGGGAGAGGCCTATGTCCAGCAGTGGACTAATATAGGCTGATGATGATGATTTATTAATATCGATATCTAAATCGATAGTATCGTAATCGATATAATCGATTCTTGTAGCGATGATAGCTCAGTGGTTAGCGCGGTAGGTTCGCATGCCGAAGGGCGTGGGTTCAACCCCCAACAATGAGCTTGAGCTGCCGGTGAAGGAAAACATCGTGAGGAAACCATAGCATGGTGGTAGCGTACTCTCTAGTACTCGGCTGGCTAGCTACCACACGAGAGTTGAAAATCTGTCGCCAAGCATCTAACGGTGTGTTCCGGCAGCCTCACTTGAGAGCCAGTTCCATTCCAGGCTAGGTGTGCTTTACCATCTTCCACCACACCGTCACTTAACATCAGGTGAGCTGTTGTCAAACACCTAGCCTGTCAACCATACAAAAAATACAAAAAGAACACCCACACACAGAACAAACATGATTGTGTTTATTTTTTTTATGTCTGTTCTGTGTCTGTGTGTTCTGTATGTATTTACAAAAATAAACTATTTAAGTATTCTATCAGTTATCTGGCTTTCATCACACAAGCTCTGCTTAGTTTGGGGTCAGATGGCGCTGTGTGTATAGTCCTAAGATATTTATTTATTTAGACACGTCTGTATGTATTGTAAAACTGTCTTACAATTATTCTCGTATTTTTTTTTTAATGACTAGTGCTGTTGGCCGCAGATGGCCTCTACAGCGTCACCGGACTGTATTTATTCTCGTAATAAGCTAAGTTTCCTTTTATATCCAGAGTGGTACGGGGGCACGACGCTGGTGGACGTGACCGCGCCCCCCGAAGGCGAGTGCGGCGAGAACGAGTACACGATAGTCGAGAGGGAGATGCAAGCGTCCGTCCGCGCGCACCGCGACCACGCCGGCGGGCAGTTCTCGCATTACAACGTTGCCAGAGTGAGTCATTTATGTATTTTGTTTTCATTAATTGGTCAGTGCTGAAAATCAGCGCTGTGGAGTAACCCCCAGCACAATTCGGTATGTAAAGTTTTTTTTTTTGTATTTATTTCATATTTTTTAACTGATAGTAAACTTTATTTTATGAAACTAATTTGAATATTTTGGCTTTCTATGCGGTAGTTTAATTCTAATACGTTTTCAAACTTTTTTATAGTTATGACGTCATGAGGTCGGCTGAATATGTAGAATACGGCTTTGCCATATAAAACAAAAAAGTATACAAAACATTTGACACATTTCATTAACTTTGACAACAGAACTGACAAGTTTTTTTTTTTAATTTGCCCCATCGGGCAGGCTAAAGCTGTAAAGCCATTCTGTCACGTCTTCGGTTTTTACAATTCATGACATGAAGTAAACAAATCTTATGTCATAAAAACGATATCAGAGTCCAAATAACGTTTAAAGTAAAATAATCCAGATATTTGTATCAATAAACCGAAAAACAACTCGACGTATGTGTATTTAAAATATTATTATGATCGCCGTTGACTTGACATTGACAAATTTTGTTTTGGTTTGCCATTGCTTCTTTGCCCGACGAGGTGACGTCATGAGACATCAATTGAAAGTCAAGTTTGATTTATGTTTTTTATTAAAAATAAACCCCATCTCATAGTTTACAGAGTTTTAAACGTAAAAATATTGTACAAAAATGTACTATTTCGAAATGGTTTTGGAATCAGTAAAGTTTTTTTTTTCTTTACATACCGAATTGCTGAGCGCTGGCCTTGTTTTTCCTTGGTAATGCACTAGTCACTGCAGCGATAACCCGCTTACTGTCTTTTCGAATTTGTTGTCTTTATGTTAATCTGTATCTTTTTATTTGTGTGTTGTTTGTACTTATCTGTTGTTGTGTTTTTTTTTTTGTTTTTTATGTGCAAAAATAATGAGACGAACGAGACGCTCTCCTGATGGTAAGAGATAACACTTGTCCATGACCATTGCAGTGATACACAGGACTCTGAGTAACAAAACAAAGTCCAGGGCATCAGTGCTTTGGCGCTCATTACTTTGAGACTTTCGATGGTTAGTCTCAACAGCCCTGTAATTTCGCTAGCTGCAGTACCCTTCAAACCGGAACACAGTAATGTTTACACACTACTGCTTGGCGGCAGAATATCTGGTACTGCGATGGTAGCTACCTAGATGACCTCCTGCTAAGGAGATCTACCACAAAGTCTAGTGTTTTGTAGGGAAAAAATAATTTTTTTTTTCTTTCTTTCTTTCCCTGTTTATTTATTAATTGATCAGAATCCGAGTATTTATTGTGTAAAACTGTGTACAATATTCTACTTCCTACTAATCCCACTAGAATTATAAACTTTTTGCGTGAAAGACTAACAAACATCCATTATCCATTTTTTTTTTTTTTTTTTTTTATAGCTGACATGCTAGGTGTTTGACCACAGCTCACCTGATGTTAAGTGACGGTGTGGTCGAAGATGGTAAAGCACACCTAGCCTGGAATGGAACTGGCTCTCAAGTGAGGCTGCCGGAACACACCGTTAGATGCTTGGCGACAGATTTTCAACTTGAGGGTGGTAGCTAGCCAGCCGAGTACTAGAGAGTACGCTACCACCATGCTATGGTTTCCTCACGATGTTTTCCTTCACCGGCAGCTCAAGCTCATTGTTGGGGTTTGAACCCACGCCCTTCGGCATGCGAAGCGACCGCACTAACCACTGAGCTATCATCGCTACTCCATCCATCCAAACTTTCACATTTATAATATTAGTGGGATGAAAGTTTGGATGGATGGATGGACGTTTGTTTTTGTCTTTATTCTCGATGTCAAGGATGTAATGTTGAATATTTTTAAGCGATGATAGCTCAGTGGTTAGCGCGATCGGTCACGTCGAAGGGAGTGGGTTCCAACCCTAACATTGAGCTTGCCAGTGAAGGAAACCATAGTGCGGTGGTTTGGTACTTTCTTGCTGGTTACCTCAAGTTGAAAATCTGTCGCCCAGCACTTAACGCTGTGTTCCGACAGCCTCACTTGACTAGTTCCATTCCGGGCTAGATGTAAAGCTCGAACTAAGCGGTTTGAGTCCACCTTTTTCATGCGTACCGCTAGACATTGGAATCAGCTGCCCGAGTGGGTGTTCCCCAATGAATATAGTCTGGGTACCTTCAAGTCGCGAGTGAATCGGTTTCTTCTAGGCAAGCGTGCTCCACCGTAGACCGCATCTTCGCTTAACATCAGGCGGGATGGCGGTCAAACGCAAAAAAAAAAAAAAATGTGTTTACTATCTTCGACCACGCCGTCACTTAACATCAGGCGAGTTGTGGTAAAACACTTAAACTTGTCACATGTATGAATTACTAGTAAGTAGGCAATTATGATATTTGTCGTGTCATTATTATATTGACAACATTTTTTGGATTGACATGTAAATCAGTGTTTTGAAACTCATACGATGACATACATGTTTGAAATTTTGAATCGACTTGTAACATACCTGCTTTGCACCAAACCCCGTTGGTACTTAATTTCCAGATTCAGAAGATTGTGAACGGTCGTCTTTGGGAGCGGTACACGCACCGGCGGCGCGAGGTCGGCTCGGAAGCCGGCGCCCCTCACGAGCGCATGCTGTTCCACGGCTCGCCCTTCATCAACGCCATCGTGCAGAAGGGATTCGATGAGCGGCACGCGTATATAGGTCAGCGTAGCTCAGAATGGAGTCAAATTTAGCCTCAAAAAGTAGCCAGATCTAGTTGCGAAAATAAGATAGATTTTTAATCTCAGAGAATAGAAAACCTGAGAAAGCAGCCAGATGTAGTTTGTAAAGTAAAAGACAGCCAGTTAGTATGTAGCCACATTTAAATCGGGAAGTTGATAGATTTAATTCGGTATTTAACCAGATTTAGATAGGAAAGTAGCCAGACTTAACCTGAGAAAGCAGCCAGATATAACTTGTAAAGTAAAAGACGGCCAGTCAGTGAGCAGCCACATTTAGATCGGGAAGTCGATAGATTGAATCCGGTAAGCAGCCAAATGTAGTTTGTAAAGTAAAAGCCAGCCAATTAGTAAGTAGCCACATTTAAATCGCGAAGTCGATTGATTTAATTCGGTAAGCAACCAGGTTTAGATAAGAAAGTAGCCAGATTTGTCTAAACTGCTTAGCCATATTTATATCTGAAAGTAGCCAAATTTAACTCGGTAAGCAGCCAAATTTATATTGAAAAGTAGCCAGATTTAACTCTGCAAGCAGCCAAATTTAAATCAGAAAGTAGCCAGATTTAAATCTAGTTAAAAAAAATACGTTTAAATAAAATAATGCTACATCTCTTTATATTAAACAGTGTCATACTTGATAGACAAAACACTGAGCAAATAAAAATTGCCAAATTTATATACAGTATGTATTTTATCCACTCAGGATAAATTTATCTGTGTCTGGGTGTACTGTATGTATTATAAGTATGTATTTACAAAAAAAAGTATTTAAGTATTATATCAGTTATCTGACTCCCATAGTACAAGCTTTGCTTAGTTTGGGGTCAGATGGCGCTGTGTGTAATGTCCTACGATATTTATTTATTATTATTTATTATTTAGGATAATTACTCATGTAGCGATAAAAGGTTTTTCTAAAGTATCTTAAGTATTCTATCACTTATCTGGTTCCCATAGCACAAGCTTTGCTTAGTTTGGAGCTAGATGGCGCTGTGAGTAATGTCCAACGATATTTTTTTATTATTATTTATTTATAAGGGGGATATTTTTTTTAATCTTCTTTTTATTTTATTTTTTATTTAAGCTAGATAAAGCTTCCAAATGAAAGATGAATATCTTTTTCCAGGCGGCATGTTTGGCGCTGGAATTTACTTCGCGGAGCATTCCTCAAAGAGCAATCAATATGTATACGGCTTCGGGGGAGGCTCCGGCTGTCCGCAGCACAAGGACAAAGGGTGCTACCTCTGCCACAGGTAAACAAAAAATTTAACAGTGTTCGCAACCGGAGAAATGTTCATATATGTTAGACGCCAAAACCAAGTGGCAAATGAAAAAAAATAAAGATTTGTTGTCGCGGTCGCTGGAATTTGTCAAATATTATTTACATATTTGACAAAAAAATAATTAATTAATAATTTAACAAAAAAATAATTATATTTAATATTTATTTTTTAATTAATATTTTTTTTTTGTGATCAGTTCAGTGATGAGGATTTCAGTTGAATACAATTTTAATTATTTATCTAACTTGAAGACAATTTTAAATATTTATCCGAATTATTTCTTGATATTGAACTACGATTTGACATAAATTTAAAATCGAAATAAATTTAAAACATCTTATGCGAGCGCAGTATTTACGATAGTATGTGTTTTTACATCCAAGATTGTAAGAGATATCTAAACGATAAGGCCGCCATTTGCTGCACTATATTTTGAATGTTAAATGTTTTAGATTACAATTTTAAATCCAAAAAATTTAAAAAAAAAAACTTAAAATAACCCTGCCAAACCCCTGTCCCTGCCTGCTTTAAACTTGTGCCTTTGTTTTTTTGAAAAATTTAAATTTGAATTGATTTTTTTTGTTCTTCGTGTGATCAAAACAGTTTGTTTTGCTATACACCACAATTTTTTTATTTACTAGAAAAAAATGGCGTTATCTACTGCTATTACTGAAATGATATATTTAACAATACTTAAAAAATCATTGACGAAAAATTATCCACAAAAAAAGGTGATTCCTGGTTATTATTGTACCCGGAGGCGTTTACCTAAACCTAGTCCGTCGCAAGTTCATTCATAACTCCCGCGGCGCGCGCGCGTCTGCGGCGGGAGCCTCGCGCGCGAGTGCGAGAGAGAAACAACATGTTTCTGCAATATTCAAATGATAGCCGCCATTGGTTCCCGCCAGCTGCTCCGGTGATAGTATTCTTTTGTAGTAAACGAGTGCTATGTCCATAATTTTAGGCGGCATTTCCGATAACTTTGACTAGTAATAACTTTGGCATTATGAAGTAAACAAAAATTCTGATTGCACATTTAGGATGTTTTTTTTTATGGTTAGGTGTTTGACAACAGCTCACCTGATGTCAAGTGAAGGTGTGGTCGAAGCTGGTAAAGCACACCTAGCCTGGAATGCAACTGGCTCTCAAGTGAGGCTGCCGGAACACACCGTTAGATGCTTGGCGGCAGATTTTTCAACTCTCGTGTGGTAGCTAGCCAGCCGAGTACTAGAGAGTACGCTACCACCATGCTATGGTTTCCTCACGATGTTTTCCTTCACCGGCAGCTCAAGCTCATTGTTGAGGTTTGAACCCATCGGCATGCGAACCTACCGTGCTAACCACTGAGCTATCATCGCTACAAAAGACAAAATTCTAGTAATTAAAAAATTGTGGTGTATAATAATTATGTATCTTTTATTTGATTTCCAGACAAATGCTTCTATGCCGCGTGACATTAGGGCGCGCATTCCAACTAATGAGCGCGATGAAGATGGCGCACGCGCCGCCCGGACACCACAGCGTGGCGGGCCGCCCCAGCACTGGGGGGCTCGTGTTCCCAGAATACGTCGTCTACAGAGGGGAGCAGGTACAATCTCTGTGCATTCTGTTATACAAGTTGACAGTCCTGTTGGTTCAGTGGTAGTATGTCTGCTTCGAAAGCTGAAGGGCGTGGGTTCGATTCCCACTCGGGACTAACATTTGTGTGACTAACATCGATGTTTGTTCTGTGTCTGGGTGTACTGTATGTATTTACAAAAAAAAAAGTGTTCAAGTATTCTATCAGCTGTCTGGTTCCCATAGTACAAGCTTTGCTTAGTTTGGGGCTAGATTGTCATCACATAATCAATAAGACTCAAAGTCAAATCAATGGCGTTTCGCACGGCGTGACGTCACAATCTCTGCTTGGTGTCCACGGTCACGTGACTGATTGTCATCACATAATCAATAAGACTCAAAGTCAAATCAATAGCGTTTCGCACGGCGTGACGTCACAATCTCTGCTTGGTGTCCACGGTCACGTGACTGATTGTCATCACATAATCAATAAGACTCAAAGTCAAATCAATGGCGTTTCGCACGGCGTGACGTCACAACGACCCACCCCCCCTTTTTTTCTTGCTTTCGTAACATTGGAACGCCCCCTCGTTAGCTATACAGTCTTCCAAACCAACCGAAACTTCAACGTAAATTTATCTTATTATTATTATTTAGCCCATTTTGTCCCACTGCTGGGCAAAGGCCTCTCTCCCCCCCTTCCACACCTCTCTGTTGTGTGCTGTTGTGGTCCACTCTTTATTGTGGGCATCGAGCTCATCTTTCCACCGCCTTCTAGGCCGGCCTGGTGGCCGTTTAACCTCCGGGACCCAGTCGGTGGTGGTTTCCGCCCATAGCTCCGCTGGCATTCGGCAGACGTGTCCAGCCCAGTCCCAGTTTAGCATGGCAGCTTTTTGAGTTAAAATAAATAAATAAATAAATATCACAGGACATTACACACAGCGCCATCTGACCCCAAACTAAGCAGAGCTTGTACTATGGAAGACAGATAACTGATAGAATACTTAAATACATCAATGATCTGAGTTTTGGAGTAATTTATCACTTATAATACCACAAGAGCTTCAAAATTATCGGGTATTTCCCGATAGGTTCTTTGCAAACAAATGAAGGAGTCAAGTTTTTCAGGTTAAAAAATCACGAGCGCGAAGAAGCGCGAGTGATTTTTTAACCTGAAAAACTTGACGACTTTATTTGTTTGCAGGGAACCTTGAGGGAAATGCCAGATAATTTTGAAGCTCGTGTGGTATTCGGGAGATTATTTTTCCGTCCCAAATGTCGGCCAATAGAATTGCACCATTCGACGTCACGTGGTACAACGAGAAAATTTTCAAAAAATAATCAGTATAATACCATGTAGGTTGTACCACGTGACGTCGAATGGTGCAATTCTATTGGTCGATATTTGGGTCGGAAAAATAATCTTATATTATTTAATTACAGGCATACCCTGAATATCTAATAACGTACCAGATCGTGTGTGCGGACAGCGCAACGGGAGCAGTATAATAAATTAATAAATAATAATTAAATAATAATTAATTTTCGGTGTATATTTCAAGCAGTATTTTGTAAATTATTTTTATTAGTTAGTAATAAACAGATGCGAGGTTTTTTGTTCCGCACGGATTGTATTGTAACGTCCGTTTGACCAACGAAGAAGATCTTTAATCTCGTTTATTAACAAGTTTCATTTATTTCGAACACTAGTCCTAAATATATGTACAACTAGCTGCGCCCCGCGGTGTTACGGGACATGTTGTAGCGATGATAGCTCAGTGGTTAGCGCGGTAGGTTCGCATGCCGAAGGGCGTGGGTTCAAACCCCAACAATGAGCTTGAGCTGCCGGTGAAGGAAAACATCGTGAGGAAACCATAGCATGGTGGTAGGGTACTTTCTAGTACTCGGCTGGCTAGCTACCACACGAGAGTTGAAAATCTGCCGCCAAGCATCTAACGGTGTGTTCCGGCAGCCTCACTTGAGAGCCAGTTCCATTCCAGGCTAGGTGTGCTTTACCATCTTCGACCACACCTTCACTTAACATCAGGTGAGCTGTGGTCAAAACAACTAGCCTGTCAACCATTAAAAAAAAAAAATGTTTTCGGGATAAAAAAGTAGCCTATGTGTTATAAAAGTAGCCTATGTAGCCAAATTTCATCCAAATCCGTTCAGTAGTTTTTGCGTGAAATTGTAACAAACATACATCCATTCAAACTTTCACATTTATAATATTAGTTTGATAAGGATGATTTGGCGGAGCTTAGGTTAACTGACACGAAAGGTCACTGTAGTCATCACTATGAACAACTTTTATTATGGTAACAACTCTGTATTTGCGAAAAAATATCAACTTTCCAGTACATTTTAATCAAGGGTCAACGAACTTTTATAGTAAAATGTATTTTTTTGTTATTTAACAATAAGGCTCGATTCTCTTTGACGAAGTTTAGATTGTATTAATCTAAAAGGTCACTGTCCTCATCATTATGAACAACTTTTACTATGGGAACAACTCTGTATTATAGTATTATGATATCCCACAAGAACTTAATACTTTTCTGATACAAAAAGTATTGTTAATAAGCCTTTATAACTGTTTTACAAACGGAAAAACTGAATTGAAAAACTGATCGTCAGTAATTAAAAAAAAATATTTCAAATATATTTTTTTAATAAACTTTATGTGTGTTCCAAATTTCAACCAAATCCGTTCAAACGTTTTTGCGTGATTGATTAACAAACATACAAGCATCTAAACATATAAACTTTCACATTTTTAATAGGATGTTTTTAGTACTGTTCGAAATAAATGAAACTTGTTAATTTGCTCTCAATATAATTATGTAAACGAGAAGAAAGGAGAAACTTCTATTTTTTTTCTTTCGTCTCCGTTACATTTGAATATCTGTTAATATGTATACTTTGTTGGTGTGTTTCACTATATTTTGGATAAATTGTCTTCACATCAGCTATCGGCTCTGAAGGTGGTTCGATTTCCATAAAAATAAATTTTTGCCATTTATGGACAAATGGAGCATAATTTTACAGTGAAATCACAGCTACTGGCATTTATATTGTCAAGTTTGACCTAGAATGGGAACTGGCTCTCAAGCGAGGCTGAAAAACACAATATTGTCTAGAAAAATTGATAAAATCTTTGTTGTTCACACCAAAGAGTGTTTATCTAACGCAATAGAAAAAAATGTTTTTTTAAAAAAAGATTGTTACAACTGGAAGTATTGTCGCTAAAAGCGTTCTCTTTCAGGCGAGTTTTGGATAGATAAAACAAGTAAAAGATGGCGTGCACAGGACCTTAAATTGAATCCGAACAAATATATGATCAAATTATTTTTTGTATCTTGCGAAAAAAAAAAATTATCTAAAAATAAATATATGTTAAAAAAATAAAAAATAATAAATAATATATTGATTTATTTTTTATCTAAAAGCAGTGAAACATACCAAAAAACGAAACAAACACAGTGATTGTGATTTATTGTGAAAATATTCTAAATTATTGAGGCTTCTCGGTTATTGTGAATTTAAACAAAAACTTAAAAGGTTTTTTTTGAAACACTTTGTTTTTTTTATATAGTTTTTTTTTCTTTTATTGTCTGTGACGAAAACTGTCTTAGATCCAAATCCCATTTACGCGACGTGATATTTTGCGAATGATATCCTAAAGAGTGACAGGTTTCTACAGAAAGAAAAATAAAAGTTTTGTTATGTAAATAGTCATTTTTTTAATTAGATAGATCTAGGCTTGCGTTTGACCGCACTCTCGCCTGATGTTAAGCGAAGATGCGGTCTACGATGGAGCACGCTCGCCTAGACGAAAACGATTCACTCGCGACTTGAAGGCATCCAGATTGTATCTATCCGGGAACACCCACTCGGGCAGTAAATTCGAACCGCTTAGTTCCGTGTTTTAGGAATATCGACCATGAAGCGGTGTCGCTTTTTAGAGCTCTTAGCTGTCCGATAGTAGAATGGGCAGGGGGGAATTAGGTCATGCAGATTCGCAATCTCAAAAGTAGTAGAAAACCGATAGACAAGCATCTTTGCGTCGATGTTCTACGCTTTGGGGCCTTTTCTGAACAAGCAGTGACCTTAAGGTGGTTCGATTTCCATACAAATGGTTTTGCCATTTATGGACAAACGGAGCATAATTTTACAGTGAAATCACAGCTACAGGCATTTATTTTGTTTGTTGTATATCCTTGTTTGCGGTAAATCACAATTGCATTCTCACAATTGAATCTGTTGTTTTATTCAAAAATCATAATTAATAAATCATTCATAAATTTGATTTTATGCTATTAATCTACTGCTTTATTCAAGCAATTGGACAGCCCTGTTGGCTCATTGGTAGCATGTCTGCTTCAAGAGCTGTAGGGCGTGGGTTCGATTCCCACCCAGGGCAAGCATTTTGTGATATAAAACAAATGTTTGTTCTGTGTCTGGGTGTACTGTATGTATTATAAGTATGTATTTACAAAAAAAAAAGTATTTAAGTATTTTATCAGTTATCTGATTCCCATAGTACAAGCTCTGCTTAGTTTGGGGTCAGATGGCGCTGTGTGTAATGTCCTACGATATTTATATTTAATTGTGATTTACCGCAAATAAAGACCAAAATAAATGCCAGTAGCTGTGATTTCACTGTAAAATTATGCTCCATTTGTCCATAAATGGCAAACATTGCCATTAAATCAAACCACCTTAACGTGTGTCTTTCGCGATTTCGCACGTTCGGTTTCTTAGTAAAAGTTTAAAATTATTAATAGAGCAAGATTATTCAAGGTATGTATAGTTTATTTCCGCTTAACAGTCATTTCAGTCACAACGTCTCAGTTTCGATCAAGCGCTCGAAGAGTCGACACGTCCTGAGGATGCCTTGTGTAGTGGCGACACACGTGTCTGCAAGTGGTTACTGCAGAGGATATAGACACTTGTAGAAGTCCTCATCACTGTTGTGACTGAAACGACTGTCAAGCGGAAATAAACTAAATATTACCTTGAATATTCAAAATGAAATTCCGCAAAGTAACGCCGGAATCAATGAATTAATTTATTAAGATCCTTTCGGTTTAATATTACAATTTTCGCGCAACGTTGTCTAGTAATTTGTAATTTTTGTAAAAAGCTATTAAAAAAGTAAATAAAAATCACAATTTTCTTTTTTCGATGGTTCAACTTTAAAAATCTATTTCGCTTTTGTAACATAATTGACTGACATTTACGTGTATATATTGAGAATCGATATAAATATTTGTATTACAAATGCGTTTAGACGGTATTTAACTTCTACGGCCTACTATCCTATCCTATTTAAAAAAAAACGCTCGATAATAATAATTAAAAAAAAAAATGTATGTTGGCAAAACTCGAATTAATAAATTATGCCACTCGAAACGGGACTCTTGTGACATATAACTGAAAAAATAAATAAAAGTGTCAACCTAATCAAGGTATTAGTAGTAGTCTGGCGTGAATGAAACTCGCGGTCACCCGTCAATGCAATGACGTTAACGCATCTAGTGGCGCTAGAAGCGATGCTGTTTTAATATAAATTTCTTCAAAAAAAAATATATTATGGAAATTTTCTTTCCGTTTGTAAAGATTTAAACACAGATGTAATTTGTATAGAGAAGCCAAAAACTTCAGCGTTTGAATTAAATGTATGCAGCAGTCTGTATATGTTTGTATGTACACTGTCAACTTAGGCGATGTACAGATTTTAATAAAATGTCGGCTTTCTTCGTTTGTTGGGTGTAAAATTATATATATTATTATTTAAATGGCTCAAATAAAGTACATACAATGATTTTCGTTTAGTTACATATATACAAATGTTTAACTGAATAATTACTATATGTAGTCGTTTTCACTAGAACTGTATCAGTAGAGTTTTTTGTCGTCTCTGTATATACAGGGTTATCAGCTACGCCATACAAGGTCAACGTACTTTATAAAACAGTCGATTTTCTTTTCTTTGTAAAAGTTGTACATAATAAACAGTACAATGACCCACTTTCAACTTTGTATACCGTAAGGTTATAACCCTGTTGTTTCGCTTGCGTTCAGTGACATTTTCAAGGATTCAAAATAGAGAGCGTCACACGCGAGGCGTAGATTTGCTTCGCTCCTTGAAAATGGTCACCTCAATTATTCCATCTAATTAATAATGTAAGATAATACCCTTATAAGGTATTTATTTAAAGTATTGTCTATGGAAACTTACGTGGTTTTGATACATTATTGTTTTACTTATAATATCTCATGTTTAATTATGTCGGAAACTCGTATAGTTTCCCGGTGGCCTTCATCACGGAGGCAAAGCAGAGTACAACACGCGCGCGGCCTCGCCTTTCTACGCACTGCGGGCCGCAGCGCAGTACATTGATACTTATTTACAAAAAAAAAGTATTCTATCAGTCTCGTTCCCGTAGTACAAGCTTTGCTTAGTTCGGGGCTAGATGGCGCTGTGTGACATGTCCAATAATTATTAAGTTTTTTTTTATGTAAAAAGTAATGAGACGCTCTCCTGATGGTAAGAGATACACAGAACTTTGAGTAACAAAACAAAGTCCGGGGCATCGCTGCTTTGGCGCTCATTACTTTGAGACTTTTTATAGAGTTAGTCTCAACAGCCCAGTAATTTCGCTGCAGTACCCTTCAAACAGGAACACAGTAATGTTTACACACTACTGCTTAGCGGCAGAATAACTGGTACTGCGGTGGTACCTACCTAGACGAGCTCCCGCTAAGGAGATCTACCACCAAGTAAAGTTGAACAACATCACAAATTGCGATTTTATTCAGTGTTTTTATAGGTTAAGTCACCGATTTATTTGTTAACCATACAACTAGCGCCACTGTCATGTAATAATTGTGAAAACCGTTACAAATTCAATTTGTGTTTTAGTGTAAATGAGCGAAAGAATCTTCTGTATGTGTTTACGATGTTAGGGACGGAAATAAATGGATTTAATTCAGTTTTGATTGTTTTATTTTAAACCAATATAACGTACATGAGATATTTGGGGGGAAAATATAAATAATTAACAGGTATAATTACGTATATTTGCATTGATTTTTCATTTTTTAAATTAGGTTTTCGTTTTCTTTAAAGTTGGTTCGATTTCCATACAAATAGTTTTTTCCATTTATGGACAAATGGAGCATAATTTTACAGTGAAATCACCGCTACTGGCATTTCGGTAAATCAAAATTGCTTGAATAAAACGGTAGATTATTAGCATAAAATCAAATATATGATTGATTTTTGAATAAAACAGTAGATTATTTATTAGCAAACTGTGATTTCACTGTGAAATTATGCTCCATTTGTCCATAAATGGAAAAATTTATTTGTGTGGAAATGGAACCACCTTAACATATTTATTAAAAATCAATATAACATTCACTTATATGATGAAAAAAATACATATTCTTAATTAGGGTCGCTAATTAAGAATATGTATTTTTCTCATGCATTAATTAAGTACTTACAAATTGCAAACATACGAGCGTGATTTTCTTAGATCTTCTTCGTGACACCCTGGGTATTACGTTTATATAACAAGGTTAAACTAAAATAAACAATTTAATATTGACTAGAACACTTATTATCTATAACTACTAATTTCACTCAGTGGCGGATTTACAAATTTTCAAGGCATAGGCTACACAGTTTTTGCCGCCCTTGCCTCTACAATTGTCATCTCCTACATTATTTTTACAATCCAAAAACGTTTCTACTCTCGGAGTGTGCAATGACGAGTGAGAGAGGAAAGTCATTAGCAAAATTTGTTGCAGACTTCTATCTGTGAGACATCAGAAAACCGTCATGCAAAAATCTTTTTGATTTCTATGAGGTAGCAAAAAAAATTCGGTTCCCAAATTTGCCGCCCTAGGCTCAAGCCTACTCAGCCTGCTGGTAAATCCGCCACTGATTTCACTACAACCCTACTTTTTAAACTACTTTTGTGTGCAAAAGTAATTAGACGAACGTAATGCTCCCCTTGTGGTAAGAGATAACGTCCGTCCATGACCATTGCAGCGATACATAGAACTTTGAGTTACAAAACAAAATTCAGGGCATCGTTGATTAGGCGTTTATTACTCGGAGACATTCGATGGTTTATAAGCCAGCAATGTTTACACATTACTGCTTGGCGGCAGAATATCTGATTCAACGGTGGTGCCTACCTAAATGACCTAAAAATATCTACAACAAGTCGGGAATATTTGAATTATTTACAGGGTTACGCAGAACGGTAAAATACTGATCTAAAATGATCTTGTACTTGTCATTAATCCTAAAAAAAAAACAAAAATTTAACTCTACCTCGACTTTTTTTTGTATAGTTGACAGACTATTTATTTATTTAATTCTTTATTGCACACTTTAAAGAAAAACATGTACAAAGGGAGGACTTAATGCTAAAGCATTTTCTGCCAGCA
The DNA here is from genome assembly GCA_905404145.2 of Biston betularia. Classification (NCBI taxonomy): domain Eukaryota; kingdom Metazoa; phylum Arthropoda; class Insecta; order Lepidoptera; family Geometridae; genus Biston; species Biston betularia. The sequence goes on from FR989890.1 coordinate 5,289,917, forward strand.
ATCCCCTCAGCTCAGCGGCTATGTGTTTGACCACAGCTCACGTGATGTTAAGTGACGGTATTGTCGAAGATGGTAAACACACCTAGCTTGGGATGGAACTGGCTCTCAAGTGTGGCTCGCGGGGTACATCGTTAGATGCTTGGCGGCAGATTTTCAACTTGAGGGTGGTAGCTAGCCAGCCGAGTACTAGAGAGTGAGCTACCACAACAAGTAAAAAATCACTAGTTAACAAAAAAAAAAAAATGTTTACATCCTGGAAATACGACAAAGAACTTTTTGTATTACAAATTAAATAATTTAATTTTGTTTCTTTAGGTTTATTACTAGTACCTACCGCGTAACCTAGTACATATTTTAAAATATTAAACACAAGGATTATGTTCTCCCGTCATATTGACATGTGAACAAGCCGCTTTTCTACCAGTCACCGCGACTCGGAACAACTTTCCTTGTGGCATGCATACACACACTTTAAATTGTGGCTGGCCAAATTGCCCGGTACCTTGGCCGAATTGCCCAGTGCCCTGGCCGAATTGCCCAGCACTCGGGCCGAATTGCCCAGTGGTTTTATTCATAGGTATAGCTATGGGTAGGTATCTAACGTCGATATAAACACCTTCTTTGCCGCTTAACACTACGGATCCGTTTATGCTCTTCAGATAGATATCTTGGTCAGCAGTCCAGAATAGTTCCTAAAAAAAATATATTAAATTAGGTTTTTGAATTCATTGAAAGAAAACACTTATTTTTATAACATTATTAATTACGCAAATGATTAAAAAAATACTATAAAAAACAATAATAGAAAATTGTCGCTGTAATGTCCAGTGCGACCAAAAAGGTTAGTGCTCAGCATCAGTGCTGACGATTTCTCAGCAGCGCTGGAATTGCACGTATACAACCAAACAATCTGTATAAAACGAGGGTTTCTGATATTTTCTACCAGTCATTCTAGTGGTAGTAGAGATGGCGTTGTAAACGTGCAACAAACAATAACAAATGTGCACAAAGATAATTTTGTTTATGGTGGAAAAGCTAGGCGTTTAACCACAGCTCACCTGATGTTATATGACGTTGTGGTTGAAGATGGTAAAGCACACCTATCCTGAAATTAAACTGACTATCAAGTGAGGTGCTTGGTGACAGATTTTTAAATTGAGGGTGGTAGCTTTGGTTTCCTCACGATGTTTTCTTTTACCAGCAGCTCAAGCTCATTGTTGGGGTTTCAACACACGCTCTTCGGCGTGTGAATTAACCGTGCTAACCACTGACCTATCATCGCTACAAATTATGTATACTTTTGTACGTATTATTATGTACATATTTTTTTTATGGACAGGCTACTGTTTGACCATAACTCACATAATATTAAGTGACATTGTGATCAAAAAATGGAAATAGCCAGGAATGGATCTAGCTTTCAAGGCTCTTCAAACATACAGTTACCTCGTGCCCACGGAGGCACAGAAATAATATGCTAGCCTTACAGTATTGTGATATAGCTACCTTGGACTCCATGTGCGTGCCTTCAGCGCCGCGGAGGTAAGTGGAAGAGTCCGAGTGGATGACCAGGTCTTCGTCCACGGGAGAAGAAATACGTTTCGTTGATATTTGCTGAAACGGACATTGTTGATTGTTATATTCTGTAATTGCGAAAATGGAAAGAAAGAAAATGATTTTTTATTTTGTAACACAACAAACAGTTTATTTATTTATTTATTAAGGTACGCCAACAGCACACATATTGTTAAATTTACAAAAACACATTGCGTAAAGTTATGTTCGGATACATGCGCCAGTTATAGGCATACACAGCTTGATTAACATATTGCTTGTTTATGGAAATAAACCTCCTCTTAAAGAGATTCTACACATTTTTTTTTATTTTTTTTTTTAACTATTAAGGAGATTCTAAACTTTTTTTTTTTATTAATACTATGACTAAACACAAACTAAGTGTAGCAAATATAGGAACAAGAAATCCCGGTATCTATATCCTCAGCACATTTTTTTATTTACTTGCGCCTCTGAAACTACCTTCTTAAATTGTCCTAAGGAGCCAGAGAAAACGGTTACAAAACAGGGGCTCACCTCAGCATAATACTGGTCATACTAAGTATGTAGTATTACCAGCGCTGGTCTCCCGGTGAGCCCTTGTCGGTCAAACAAAACAAACATAACAAATTACCAACAACTAATATAATAAAGCGAAATTAAAAATTCAAACAAACAAACTACTATGTTAATAATTTCTCTCAAAATATCCAACAGGCTCACGTTTGACCACCATAGCACCTGCTACCAAAAGAGAAGATATGATCTAGGATGTAACACGCTTGTCTAGGGGAAACCGATTCATAAAACTAGCAAATAAATCTAAATCTCTAAACAACTTTCCTTGTGGCATACATCCACATACTTCAAATCGTGCCTGGGCAAATTGCCCAGTTCTTGGACGAATTGCCCAGTACGTGGACGAATTGCCCAGTACCTTGGACGAATTGGTTTAATAAAAACGGCTCTCAAGTTAACGCAGCCTTGTAAAGAGGTAATGCTAGATTAAACGTATTTATTTGTGTGAGATTTATTTTGCTAGACGCTGCTCTACAAAGTTATGTCGTCAACTTTGTATGAGCTGTCAAAAAGCGGTTAACATAAGATAAGATAAACTTTATTGCTTTTAAACTGTGTACATGATGGTCTTATATATAGATTTTTTGATTCACCAGTTTATCCTAGCGGACATGCAAGTTATAGTCAAAAACCCAGTCTTGGTCAAGTACAGTCCGTGTCAGTCAAGTTTTGGGAGCAACACAAAAAGTCATGTTTCCCCACATTATATCATTTTCCCACACTCGCGCTTGTCATTCGACACTTTATGAATAAAACACCACCATTTTTATGCATAAACACTCGATAAAACACGAGTTTTCGAAAAAAATACAACGGAGCGACACAACTCTTTCTGCGTTCCCGCCAAAACTTATAACTAGGTTTACTAACATAGGACAATGGACAAAAAATGTAGGTATAGGTAAGTATAGGTAAACAAACATTTAATGAACAGAGTATAGGGATCGTACCCTCGCGTGCAGATTCGAGAGCGTGTCAGGGACTGCGCAGCGGCCTCCTGCGGCTGGCGACGTGGTGAACACCAGCTCGCCCGTCTCCGGCTCACGGAGCTCCAGCGAGCTGACTCCGCGGATGAACACGCCCGATGTGTTCACCGTCACGCGGCTCTCGGAACGAGACAACCTGTCAGACACAAACAAGAAAAAAACATTATTACCGCCATCGTTACGTGTTTGCTTGGTGGTATATCTCCTTAGCAGGAAGTCGTCTAGGCAGGTACCACCGCAGTACCAGATATTTGGCCGCCAAGCAGTAGTGTGTAAACATTACTGTGTTCCGGTTTGAAGGGTAGGTACTGCAGCGAAATTACAGGGCTGTTGAGACTAACCATCGAAAGTCTCAAAGTAATGAGCGCCAAAGCAGTGATGCCCTGGACTTTGTTTTGTTACTCAAAGTTCTGTGTATCGCTGCAATGGTCATGGACAGGCGTTATCTCTTACCATCAGGAGAGCGTATCGTTCGTCTCATTACTTTTACATTAAAAAAAACATCATCCTGAGATTATATGACAGAGATAACGGACTCTTTTTTTTTATGTTTCTTACGTGATAATTCCGCCAATTATGAATTGATTTTGATGATTGTAGTCCCGTACAAATTTTACCGAAATCAATCGAGAATATTTGATTTTAAAAAATCTAATATTTGCATCTAATATTAGCCATTAAAATGTGCTAATTCATTAATTGATAAAAATACAAATTGATAATCTACACATTTGTTGTTATTAATTCATTAACAAATAATTTAAAAGTTTATAATGAAAATTATTCCTTAAAACCTGTCTATAAAAATGGTCTATCCATAGAACTATTACCTAAATTCTATGGATCTATAATTTTTTTTTGTAAAGTGATCAGAAAAATTGTTATAACGACCAATAGAAACTTAAATTTTCATCGATTTTCGCTTATAACTTTATTATTTTTGATTCCAAGACTTAAAGGCACTTGACTTGAATTGTAAAGAATTTTATCTGGAACAAAAAACGTTTAGATATTTTTTTTTTATTTAAAATTAAATTTAGGTGACACAAACGGCGACCGACCGCTAAGTTGGCGGCAATGGCATCCTTGTCTATGATTTGCAAAGTAATGAGGGTAGGTGGTCGCAAGTTTTTTTAACATTTCAAATTTCTCTTACTCGCTTCTGAATCTTTCATTTCACTCGTTCTTTTCAGTTACATTTTCATCAATTGGAATATTTTTTTTCATAAAATTTTACAATATTTCTATTTTGGAGTGTTGAATAATAATTAATAGTGATGTCCAAGGTTAACAGAGAAGGGGAGAGAAATCTAAAGGAGGTGTATGCTAGCAGATTAAGAAATTTGCTGGAAACATGTGAGTTCTTTCGCCCGCGTCTATTTAGAAAAGCCATTTTGATTTTTTTTAGTATCGCTGATCTGTGAATATGGACGAGACAGACAGACATACAGAGAAGATTATATGATTAGGATTCCGCAAGAGTTAGTTATAGGGCCCGTTGCCTTCCCGAACTAATATCTCACTGTAATTTTATGGTGGTAGATGGAGACTAACCATCGAAAGTTTCAAAGTATATGAGTGCCAAAGCAGCGATGCCCTGAACTTTGTTTTGTTACTCAAAGTTCTGTATATCGCTGCAATGGTCATGGACAGGCGTTATCTCTTACCATCAGGAGAGCGTCTTGTTCGCCTCATTACTTTTATATATTAAAATATAGGGTGGTGGGTAGAACGTAAGCGTTAGTTTTTTTTTTCTTTCTTCTTGGCATCGCACTCTGTGCATTCTGCCAGTTTCAAAGCGTTAGTTAGTTAGTTTAGGAACGTCAACCATTAAATGATTTTGCTTTATTTTACTAATCGTCTCACAAAAGGAGGAGGTTCTCAATTCGACTGTATGTTTTTTTTTGTATGTTATGCGATAATTCCGCCGATTAGAAATCTATTTTCATGATTGCTTTTTTTTGCTTGGTATATCATACTTCTGAGGTGGTCCTATTTAAATTTTATCGAAATTGATCAAGCGGGTTTTAAAAAATCAACAAAAATCTTATAAACAATTCTGTACATCGATGATATTTTTGTTTAGTCCGGAATCTCGCTAATTTTTTTTAAAGTAATGAGACCATCAAGACGCTCTCCTGATGGCAAGAGATAACGCCTGTCCATGACCATTGCAGCGACACACAGAAATTTGAGTAACAAATCAAAGTCCAGAGCATCGCTGCTTTGGCGCTCATTACTTTGAGACTTTTGATGGTTAGTCTCAACAGCCTAGTAATTTAGCTGCAGAGTACCCTTCACAGTAATGTTTACACACAACTGCTAGCGGCAGAATAACTGGTGCTGCGGTAGTACCTACCTAGACGACCTCCAGCTAAGGAGATCTACCACCAAGTGAAACTGGAGCACCAAGTGTTTCATTGGAGCAGTGCGTTTAGTTGGCCTAAGGGTCATGGAGACGGTTTATTTAAATTGTATATTTGTATATTATTTTAACTCTACACATAGAATTGCATGTTCGCGAAAAGTTGATAGATGCCACTTGTAAATGTGAATACTTTATCATATTACAGCATCAACAAAAAAACCAGCCAATTTAAATTCAATTATTGATTTTATATCGACGCAAATGTCTGAATTTAGTAACTTCGAATTGAATATTGCACCCGGCCCGGGGGAAGAGGACTTCGACAGCTCGAAGCCTAAAAAAATACATGCTAATAAACCTGGACACGAATTTAAGACAAATGCACCTAAAGAAAGAGACTCGATTAAATCCAATGAAAAAGATTCCAGTAAAACCAAGTCCAAAGAAAGAAATTCGTTTAACTCTGGATCCGAGGAAAACGATTCAATCTTATTCGAATCGAGAGTTGAAATGTCTAATGAAAGAAATTCAAGTGGTCTTAGTACAAGAAATCATGATTCATGTCAACACAACTCCAGAAAAAGAAGCGTTTCGAGTCGTGCCGAGTGTAATCGATGTGACATTTCAAAGGGAAGAAACTCGAAAGACTCTGTTTCTAAAGGTTACTTCGAGTCTGCGGAAGGCGACTATCATGAAATGGTAAATATGTTAAAATACATTTCATTATTTTTAGTTACCCGCTATATATTTTCGAGATAAAAAGTAGCCAATGTGTTAGTTAATCCGGTGTCAGCTATTCCAGCATTCCATATCAAATGTAGGTATCCATTGAAATTTATGCTCAAAACGGGACACTTTCAAAATTGTAGCGAAAGTCGATTAATTTTTTTCTTTGAGGACGTTTAATATGGTTTTTGGTATCTGCAACCGAGGTATTTCAGATGTCTACAATTTAACCAGTAACAATAATACTCGTTCACGAATGCATTTATTTCGGCGAGACACTAAACATCAAAATATTAAAGTTTGCATCGTCTCTATGTTTCTTTCTATCCAAAGGTTATCTCTGGAAGAAATCGCTATAGACGATAAGGCTGCCGTTGTACGCCATTTATTTAATGTTTTGTTATATTATTTATTTCTTTCTTTATGTTTCATATTTGTATGTTATTATGTTTAATGTTTGGTGCGTTTTTTTAATTTTTTTATACGAAATAGGTTCCCGTTTAACCCTGCCTGATGTTAAGCTGGATGCAGTCGTAAGATGAAGCACGCTTACCTAGAAAAAAACCTGTTTACTCTAGTTTTGAAGACACCCAAATTGTACTTCGCGGGAAAAAGAGACGCCGGTAGAGAGTTCCACATCCTCGCTGTGCGTATGAAGGATGTGGAATGGAAGCGCTCAGTCCGTACGTGGGGAATGTCCACCATGTATGGATGGCGCTTAGGCCTAGTCTGCCTAGCCGTACGGTAATAGAAAGGGGCTGGTGGGACCAAATTATGCAGTTCCAATTCCATAAAGTTGTTTTCTATTCTATTATTTTTGTACTATAAATACACCCTGCACCTTTCTTCTACCGGACGGCCAGACAAACGCGTCCAAAACGTCATCCGTACATTGTGGATATTCCCCATGTACGCACAAAGCGTTTTGATTTCACGTTTTCCGTTCGCACAGCGAGGTTGTGGAACTCTCTGCCGGAGTCTGTGTTCCCTGTTAGGTACAATATGGTTGTCTTCAAATCTAGAGTAAATAGGTTTCTTCTAGGTAAGCGTGCTCCATCTTAGACCACACTACTGTTTAACATCAGGTAGAGTGTGGTTAAACGCGAACCTATTTTGAATAAAAAAAAAATACTTCAGAGGCCCCGGAAACATTCAAAGCTATCAGAGTTAGAATGGCCACGGAGCCCTGTTCCGGAGCTGATCATAGAGTGTGTGGTACCGCAAGACAAGCACGACGACCCGCCGGAGTTCTACCGCAGACTACTGAGGAAGGCCCTCAAGTTCTACAAAAGACTCGTGATTGATGGAGAGGATATCAGCGATGTATCTACTGACGCATCACTTCATAGCGACATTGGTAAGTCTTTTTTTTTATGTTTAACAAGCTAGGTGTTTGACCACAACCCACCTGATGTTAAGTGACGGTGTGGCTCTCAAGTGAAGCAGCCGGAACACACCGTTAGATGCTTGGCGGCAGATTTCCAACTCTCGTGTGGTAGCTTGCCAGCCGAGTACTCTGCTTTAGGAGTTTATGGCGTGGGTTCGATTCCCGCCCAGGACAAACATTTGAAGAACACCACTACTTCTATACATAAACACACGAAAAAAACACTATTAGTTTTGGAAAAAACAATACAATGGAGTGACACGACTCTTTCCGCGTTTCCGCCAAAACTCTAACAAACAGTTACAAATTAGGGAGCAATAACAATTGATGGCACAATTTTAACAAGAACACTAAGCATAATCAAAAAATATTTCTCAATTATTTAATTGTGATTCCAGAAACGGGCCGAAAAACAAACACCCCCACGGATCATCACCTAAACGAATCATTTGAAACCGTCAGGACTTCTGTTGAGATCACAGGCCCCAACGTAGAACTGTCTTATAGTTTCCAGGATCATAACATCGAAGACTCGTCTAACAAGACGACTCTCAAAGCATTTCCCATCAGAATAAAGATATCACCCAGATCGAAAACTAATATCGAAAATGAACGCCCTGGTAGGCCTCTCAACGTGAACAAAGAAATCTCATCAACAAATGAAAAATGGAGTTTCCATTCCCACATTCGCAATGAAAAGGCATCAAAAAACCTCGCCAAAGAGACTTTTTTAAAACCCACGTCAAATCCATATAGGGTGTTTTCTGGACCTCTGCCAGGGCTCGGAGAAGTATCTCCTAGGTCTTTCTTGGGGTCTATGGAAGATGAATGGAGCGAAGACAGTGACATCATTGTTTGTCATGGGGGACATAGTACACCGGTGGTAACGGATACCAGGCCAGATGACGATACTAGCGGTAATTTTTATATTATAACTAGCTGTGCCCCGCGGTGTTACCCGCTACATGTTTCCGGGATAAAAAGTAGCGGTATCCAGGGCTTTGGCTACTAGTTTTTGCGTGAAAGAGTAACAAACATCCGTCCATCCATCCAAACTTTCACATTTTTAATATTAGTGGGTTAGTGGGATAATCATCTGGCTTTACTTTTGTAGCGATGATATCTCCGTGGATAGTGCGGTCGGTTTGGCGTGGGTTCAAACCCCAACAATGCGTTCGAGCTGCCGGTGAAGGAAAACATCGTGAGGAAACCATAGCATGGTGGTAGCGTACTCTCTAGTACTCGGCTGGCTAGCTACCACACGAGAGTTGGAAATCTGCCGCCAAGCATCTAACATAATTCTCTCTAAATCTAATTCAGGGGGGGAGGGGGTTGTTAAGTGCGAGGCGCGAGATACACATACATATATGGTAAAGACGTTTTTCTACGAGGACGCGAGGCCCCTGCAAGAGCGAGGCCCCGGGCTGTTGCCCTGCTTGCCCCCCCCTAAGGCCGCCACTGTGTACAATGAGAGAAAATAGCGTTTTAAATTTATGTTTCCTACATTACAGATGCGTCGGAAACAATGTTTAAAGTGGTCACATTCCGAGCCGATGTTCATACACCTCAAACAATGACAAGAAACCCTGATCATAAACAAAATAACGGTAAGTTTCTAAATCAACTACCGCAAAGTAGTAGTAGGTAAACATAACAGAGAGTCTAGACCAAGTAACATTCGATTAGGGTGGTTCGATTTCCATGCGAATAAAATTTAACCATTTATGGACAAATGGAGCATTATTTATGATTTTTAAGCAATTGTGATTTACCGCAAATAAAGACCAAAGTAAATGCCAGTAGCTGTGATTTCACTGTAAAATTATGCTCCATTTGTCCATAAATGGCAAAAAATTATTTGTATTGAAATCGTACCACCTTAAAACGTATTAAGACTATTTTATTCTGCATTCTATAGCACAGAAAAACAGCTTTTATTTACTTTCCAGAACGACGTCAAGTCAGAAACATTCATAGACCTAGAGATGATACGGCCATCAGTGGATCAACCAAAACACCTATAATGGATCAATCTGACTCTCAATTCGATCCCGCTGAAGTTGACAAGGATCAAGAGGGACTGGAAAACAATGCAGGTTAAACAATGATGAAAATTATTGCTCAAGATATTTTCTAGGTAGATCAGTATTCTTAGCAGGAGATCGCGCTGTATAAAAGTCTATTGCCAAGCAGTAGTGCAAAAAAACAACGCCCAGGGTATCGCTGCTTTGTCGATCATTACTTTGAGACTGAACAGCCCTGTAATTTTGCTAGCTGCAGTACCCTACAAACCGGAATACAGTAATGTTTACACACTACTGCTTGGAGGCAGAATATCTAGTACTGTGGTGGTGCTTACCTAGATGACATCGTGCTAAAGAGATCTACCACTAAGTTAAGATTGTACTTATTATGTTTACCAATTTTTGTTTTCATTTCAGTTCCACCAACCGATCAAATAACTTCAAGAGAAGAAATCGAAGAAATGAGATGTCCGTTGCCCCAACGAGCCACAAGTTCATTGGAAAATAAACCTTATGAGCGACCGACTAAAGACGACGAGTGCAGCAATTTCAATACTTATGTATCTTTGGAAAGAGCAACTATTGAAAATACCGCAGATGATGCAGAAACCATGGATTACGATCAAGAACAAAGCAATGGTGATCATGTTTCTAGTCATAGTGATCGGAATCATAGCAATGATGATATCGCCTCTAGCCATACTGATCACGCTACTATAGGCATAAGAAAGCGTCGATCAACATTTCCGTTACCTTCAGAGCCAAAACACGTCAAGTTCCTGAGTAAGGGAGTTCAAACTGATATTAATAACTGTGAATATTGCTCGAGCTTTACATCAAGTCTACGCGGAGAAACCCCACTAAGTGCAAATGCTGAACTCAGTCGTGATGAATCAAATAAACAAACCACAAGGACTGGATCAACTCTAAACATAACTGATGTAAGAAACGGAAAAGCCGTAAGCTCGACAGTACATTCAATTCAAGGCAATACATCAAATGTAGGAATCGCAGATGCTACATCGAGTCAACGTGGATCAGATGTACAAAACGCAAAAGCTGGATCAAAACAAGAAAGTGAACGAGGCGCACAAGTCAGTAAACCGAATCCTCAAAGCGTTGAAAACAATAAAACGGCAACACAAAATGCACATATTGAATCCAATCAAGTTGAGCCTGATGCACGAATTGTGACTATTGCAGCGGCTCAAGACTCTGATACATCCACAGGACGTGCAAAGGATGAAATGAACCAATGCAAGTCCAACGCACAAACCACGAACGACGGAACGCGCCAATGGCAATCAAACGCGCGAAGTGGGAACGAAGAAACAACCCAACGCAAGTCAAACACACAGAGGGTGAACGAAGAATCGACCCACTCCGAATCGAATACGCAAAGCGCGAATAAAGAAACAAACCAACGCGAATCAAACACCCAAAGCGCGAATGATGGAACGAGCCAACCCCAATCGAACCCACCAAACGCGAACGAAGGGACGAGTCAGCCAAACCCCCAAAGCCCGACTAACGGTTCGAGTGAAAATATATTTTACGACATAAAATTTGTAGGGCGGCAAATTGTAATTAAAAACTGTCATTGTTCTGACTGCCCAGTAATTGCTAAGATGTTCACTGGTCGTAGATAATTTTATTCTAAGTGTGCCACATTTATTTTAAGTATACCACATATACACGTTGCTAGGCGAAGTGATGACAGGTGGAGTAAGGTTGCAACAGTCTAGGCAAGGTAAGCGGAGCGTTGGTCGTCCAGCCGCAAGACGGGTCGACGATATTGTCACCTCGGGTCGAACCTGGACCAGATTGGCACAGGACCGAGGCAGATGGCATGACAAGAGCGAGGCCTATACCCAGCAGTGGGATAAAGAAGGCTGTGGATGATGATGATACCAAAACTATTGAGCAGCGTACCAAATAAATAAAAATATAATTATATTAGGGTAACTATAACGTGCCGAATGAATAATTGAATGGATAGCTACGTAAAGATTTTTCAACGAAAAATATAATTTATTTATGTTGAAAACTACGCGACGTTCACTGACCACAAGTTTTGTTTTTTCGGAACGATCATGATTTCTCATACCCGTAAGAAGTCGGTTCAAACCTATTTTAATTTACTGCAGCGACATCGCCACACTTTACCTAGTCATTTTTTTTTTTTTATAATCGGTAGGCTTGCGTTTGACCGCTAACCCGCCTGATGGTTAAGCGAAGATGCGGTCTATGGTGGAGCACGCTCGCCTAGAAGAAACCGTTTCACTCGCGACTTGAAGGAACCCAGACTATATTCATCGGGGAACACCCACTCGGGCAGCAGATTCCAATTCCCATTCTCTAAGTTTATGGAAATTGTTTTTAATGACTGACAGCTAGATTTTTGACCACTGCTCACCTGTTGTCAAGTGACGGAAGAAGCCGTCGTCGAAGTGTCGAAGATGTTAATAATTTTGGTATATTTTTTTAAATACGTTATAAATGTGTTTTTTAATAACTTGATTGCTTATAAAGTAAGTATATTTTCGTTTCTTTGTGATGAGTTCTCACCGTGCTGAAGGTAAACGCTCGTAATTAGGTACCTATTAATTCGTTACCTAGGTACTTGAAGTGTACACCTTCTTGAAGATAAAGTGTACACAAATGTAAAGGTAATAGATACTTGTGTTAAATTTTATTTTATGGTTAAATTTTTTGTAAATCATTTTTGTTTTTTCTATTTGAGTCCCTATGTTGAAGGTAAGCGCTTATAGTTAGGTACGTAAAGCGATACCCATTAATTTGTTACCTACTTGAAGGTAAAGGAAGATATGTACTTGTGTTATCTATTATTTTATTGTTTAATTTGTTTAAAAGTATTTTTTTGTTTTTTCGAGATAAGCCCCCATATTCAAGGTAAGCGCTTATACATAGTTAGGTAGGTACCTAAATTGAGACCTATTGATTTTTTACCTACTTGAAGGTATGTTTTACACTAATTAAAAGATAGATACTTGTTATATTTTATGGTTTAATTTTGTTTAAAAGTATTTTTTATGTTTTCGAGTTAAGACCCTAAGTTGAAGGTAAGCCCTTAAAGTTAGGTACCTAGATTAATACCTATTATTTGGTTACCTACTTAGAGGTATGTTACACTAGTTAAAAGAAAGATACTTGTGTTATATTTTATTATATAATTTGTTTGTATGTTAGTGAATTTTTGTTTCTTTGCGAAGGTAAAGTAAGCGTGGTGAAGGTAAGCGCTTACAGATAGGTTTTTTGGATAAGCCCTGTTTCACTACTAGACGCGGTCTATTTCTTTTATGACTTATATCGTTACCGATTAAAATGTTATTGACATTACTTGTAAGTTTAGTTTAAAACTATGAATCTTTATTTATAAGTGTTCTGCTTATTAAAATTATATTTGACTTTAATTTATAGGCTTTTTATTGTGCGGAATATGCACATTTTCCTGTTAGTCTAACAACATCAGCCTAAAGCATCATATTAGATAGAAAGAAACTCTTAATTTTGCACACCAATAATGTGCAAACTTACATTTTGAAAAAACCGACTCCATGACCTTAGGCAACTTAGGCAACTAAACGCACTGCTCCAATAAAACAGCAAGGTTTCGGAGCAAACGAAAATATCATCGATGTAGACAATTTTTATTCATTTAAAAACAGCTCGATTGATTTCGATAAAATTTATATGGGAACACCTCTGAAGTATGATCTACCAAGCAAAAAAAGAATCATCAAAATCGATTAAATAATAAATAAAATAAATATCGTTTGACATCACACACAGCGCCATCTGACCCCAAACTAAGCAAAGCATGTACTATGGAAGTCGGATAACTGATAGAATACTTAAATACTTTTTTTGTAAATACATACTTATAATTAATACAGAACACCCAAACACAGAACATAATATGGCTCGGCTCGAGGCAACGTATTTGCATCGTGTCGCGGCGGGCCAGAGGTTGAGGCAGCGCAGCGTCTCCACTTGCGCGGCCTCGAGGCGAGGCAGCCGCTTATGACTGCGGTTCCCTGAGGAAGGTCACCTGGTTTGCAAGCTGAGCACCACCGCTCCGCCTTCGCTGCTGATCTCCATAGGCTCCCCTCGAAAACTTTCCAGCAGTCCGTTCCGCTTGTACACGTGCTCCAGGTCTGCCGCTCCGGAGAGTTTTATCGCGTTGTGTTCAGGCAAGAACTCCATACTTTCCATGCCTAAGGAATATTTTATTTCATTTAAATGGTATCTATACACCACTAGTTTTTAATTACTACAAAAATATTATTGGGTAGTACCGACCGAGCGAGACATCGTAAAAATGTGCAATCAGAATTTTTGTTTACTTCATAATGCCAAAGTTATTGCTAGTCAAAGTTATCGGAAATGCCGCTTAAAATTATGGACATAGCACTCGTTTACTACAAAAGAATACTATCACCGGAGCAGCTGGCGGGAACCAATGGCGGCTTTCATTGGAATATAGCAAAAACATTTTCTTTCTGTATCGCATTGAGGCCTCCCGCTGCAGTCGCACGCGCTCGCCGCGGGATTTATGAATGAACTCGCGACGGACTAGGTTTAGGTAAATGCCTACGGGTACAATAATAACCAGGAATCACCGTTATTTTGTGGAACATTTTGCGACATCGATTTTTCAAGTTTTTTTTTCATAGATGGGTTCAGTTATACTTAGCAGTAGATAACGCAATTTTTTTCAAAGTAATTACAAAATTGTCGTGTATAATGTAGGTATTTAACTTTTATAATCTATTTTTAACCGATTCATTAAGAATAAGTTATCCAATCTAACATCTATTAAAGCTTTTCCAGTCAGTGTATCAGCACGTGTTTGTTTCTCCTCTGCTTTTATACTACGTGACGGATTTTGATACGGGTTTCAGTAGGTAATTTAGATTTTTTTTAATCCTAATTAAACTTTTGTGTAAGTATAAAAGTTATTTGTTTTGTAATCAAATCATTAAAATAAATAGCTCCCGCGCAAAACTGAGCCAGGTCGCTATTATAGACAAAATAAACACAACAAAATTAGATATGTAGTTTTATTTATACATACCTTGGCCAAGCCTAAGCACCGCTAAAATTGTAAATGTTAGGATTAAGTTCCCAATCGCTAAAATAAACAACAAACACACGAGCGTCCAAAAAGCAAACGTCTTCCGCCCTTTCTGCACAGCTTTAGTTACATCGTTTCCATTTTTATCTGAATAATTTTTCACTCCCCTGTTCAAGAATGTTTGGCTCTGTGTTGGAGTCTTTATTATAAGAGCTTTTTCAGCGCGATTTCGCTCCAGCGTGCTGTCAGACATGGCTTCCGATGATGGAGACACTCCGCGGAGGTCGCCTAGCATATCGCTCTGGTGTTTACAATAGTTTTTAGCGTGAAATCATGAAAATTATAAATAGCCCAAAAAGCTGTGGGAAATGTCAGTCAAATTATTGAGCGCAAATCTCCGTTTTTGATTGGTTGACAATTGACCAATTACAGTCAACAGTTTTTTTTTAATTAATAGTGTTGCCTAGTCTTGTACTTTGAAAGAGAATATGTCATTGTCTATGGTATGTGCAACTAACTAGCGCACAGTACTGGCGTAAGTAGTGTTGCTAGTTATAAAAGTTGTAAAATCTACCATTAAAGTTTTGACGTTTTTAGTGTTGATGGAGTTTTCGCGGGAACGCGGAAAGAGTCGTGTCGGCTCGTTGTAATTTTTTCGAAAACTAGTGTTTTGTCGAGTGTTTACTCATAAAAATGGTGGTTTTATTCATAAAGTGCCGAATCACAAGCGCGAGTGTAGGAAAATGATATAATGTGGTGAAACATGACTTTTCGTGTTGCTTCCAAAACTCCATCGAAGCTTCATAGTAAAGTCACCACTACTTTACTAAAGCATGACTGGACTTGACTGATGCGGACTGTACTTTACCAAGTCTGGACTTTGATTATAACTTTAGCTACGAAGACACTTATTTTTCACTTATTAAATATGGCACTGGCAAATACTAAAACGCGACGCCAAAACCAAAGAAAAAAAAAAGTGTTGACAACATGACATGAAAAATTGAAAATATTTTTGATTTGACAATTTGCCTTGTAATCATGGCGTCAGAACGTTATAGTTTTTCTCTTACAACTTTTAGGTAAAAATCAATTAATTTGCGCTTTTTCTGTGTCTAAAATTTCCTTATTATTAATCTCCGTATGTGTTTATGTGGGTCGACTGCTATTTTCTTGCTGATAAGTTGTTTAATGGCCGGTTTTCCAGTCTTGTAAAGTTTCTTTGGTTTCGGTGAAAAATAAATGTTTTATTGTGTTTTTCCACAGCCCCTCAGGAAAATTGGTTCAAATCGAGTATGCCTTAGCCGCTGTAGCTGCTGGCGGGACCTCCGTCGGTATAAAAGGTAAGTGAACAAACAAACATTATTTAGGTTATTTTCGTGTCTAAATCTGCCGACTCGGTGTTTTTTTGTTTGTTTTTTTTTTAAATCTAAATGCAATTGTTTTCTGTACTATTTATGGTACATTTCTTGTATTCTAGTATCCATCTGATATTTTGTCGTACTGTGAATTTCACCTCTAAAAGTTTAATAGTGCTAAGTCATTTTAGCCATTAGTAAGAAAAGTGAATAGTTCCTGATATCTACGAATCCAAGTAGTGTTACTTATTCGCTAAGTGAACTAGCGTCATAACCTATTCCTAAACCACACATTCAATTAAATACTTTAGCATCATCATCATTTCAGCCGTAGGACGTCCACTGCTGGACATAGGCCTCCCCCATTGACTCCACAAAGACCGGTTGGAAGCGGCTCGCATCAAGCGCGTTCCTGCGGTATTTATTAGGTTGTCTGTCCACCTTGTGGATGGATGTCCTAAGCTGTGCTTGTCGGAAATATGAAATACTTACAGAACTCAAATTTTTATTTTCCAGCATCAAATGGCGTCGTGATTGCTACGGAAAACAAGCACAAGAGCATTCTGTATGATGAGCACAGCGTCAATAAAGTTGAAATGATCACCGGACATATTGGTAAGTTTCACTGTTAGTGTTCCCTTAAGGGCCAAGTCCTCGACCGTGGGAACTTCTGCTTGAACACCTACATTGATATTTTCCACTCACACAGACGTACATACGTCTGACGTTAGATTTGAATACATTGACGTCACGCTAAAATAGATAAGGAGAGTTAAATTACTATAGCCACGAGCAAGAAGGAGACAGAATGTTTATTCCTATTGCCGGAAGCGGATTTTACATTGATTATCTGTTACATTATGATAGAAGTTTTTTTTTTTGTTTTGGCATCGCGTTTTGAATATTTGCCAGTGTGAAGTGTCAAATACAAAACGGGCGGGAAGCATGCGCGCGGTGCTCGGTACCGCCGCCACCGCGCGCCCTCTCGTGACGTGCTATACACGACCACGAGACTCGTGACGTTAGATTGTCAGATTCAGAGATTCTCGATGGTTTGTAGCGCCTACCAAAATAAAACAGCAACAGACGTAACGCAGAAAAGAGATTTTCAGCAGGCACTATCAGAAATTTTCATCAAACTATCCGTACTTATCTGCTAATAGAATAAACAAAACGTACAATAAAAGGTCTAAGCCTTAAATGTATCTGCATCAAAGTTAGCATCTATAAAATTGCGCCTTTCCTATAATTATTTTGATGTCAAGATTACGGATTAAAAATAATTTGGCCATATTCTATTTCATAATTTCAAGAAACGAAAAGCGTTTGAAACTATTTTTTCTCCAAGCATAATAATTCAGGATATGTACTATAGTATTCATTAATTTCAAACTTCCACATGATGTATAACGGCACAAAAATGTTGACAAAAACACATCGATTGCCTTATTTCACAAGACTTGCCCGTTAAGTCAATACAAATTCATTGCTCTCCGCAGCCTCCACCGAAAGTCTCAACAGCGTCAGTAACGATTTAGATATATTTAATGTTTCTCGTCTCTTTCTATTCAATTCAATTGTAAAATTTTGTAAGTTTATACATAACAAGTTTTTTTATTTTAATTCAAGATTTATTTGTTAAATATGATTTAATATACATTTCTACAACAGCACACAGTTCTTATGAATATGGTATAGTCCACATATCCTTGCCCATTGGGGTATATAAATGATTAATTTACAAAACTTTAGAATATCAGAATGTCTAATCATAATCAATGATAATTAATAAAATGTCAGAATAAAAATATACACATAAATAAACAGAATTATACATTCTAATTTTATTTAAGGTACATTGAATAAAATTATGCATATTGTTATGAGCAAATTCATGTCAGAAGTCAAATAAAAATAAAAATTATATCAACATCATTTAAAATATTTCTATACAATATTTAATTATACATAAACAATAATAATAGTCAAAAAATAATATAAATTTTGGTCTTCAAAATGTTTTGACTAAAAAGTCGTTGATTTTATAGTTACAAATATAATATTATACTATGTTCTTTAAGGTATGGTATACTCCGGCATGGGCCCCGACTACAGGCTTCTGGTGACGCAGGCCCGCAAGATGGCTCAGCAGTACTTCCTGATGTACCACGAGCCGATACCAACTGCCCAGCTGGTCCAGCGTCTCGCTACCGTCATGCAAGAATACACACAATCTGGGTGAGTGGAATCTTCCCTCGTATAGCTCTATACATACAAGGCATTTGACAGTAAAAGTAATGAGATGAATGTGACACTCTCCTGATGGTAAGAGATAACGGCTGTCCATGACCATTGCATTGCAAAACATAGTCTGGGGCATCACTGCTTTGGCACTCAAATATCATAAATAAATTAAGTAAAATTCTTTATTTATGTTGTTTTTTTTGTTTTTATAAATAATTACTATTATTCCTCTATAAAGTTACATAAACAATTTTGTAATGAGACGAACAATACACTCTCCTGATGGTAAGAAATAATGCATGTCCATGACCATTGCAGCGATACATAGAACTTTGAGTAGCAAAACGAAAGTCCAGGGCATCGCTGTTTTGGTGCTCATTACTTTGAGACTTTCGATGGTTAGTTTCAATAGCCCAGTAATTTCACTGCAGTACCCCTCAAACCGGAACACAGAAATGTACTTAATAATGTTTCTAGGGGTGTGCGCCCGTTCGGAGTGTCTTTGCTGATCTGCGGCTGGGACGAGCGGCCCTATCTCTTCCAGTGTGACCCCTCGGGGGCCTACTTCGCGTGGAAGGCCACTGCCATGGGGAAGAACTTCAACAACGGGAAGACATTCCTCGAAAAACGGTTAGTGACGAGCTATGATAACTTAGTGATTAGTGCAGTCAGTTTGCATGCCAAAGGTCAAACCCCAATGATCTTGAGCAGCCGGTAAAGGAAACCATATCATGGTGGTAGCATATTCTCTAGTACTCGGCTGGCTAGCTACCACTCTTTAAGTTGAAAATCTGGCGACAAGCATCTAACAGTGTGTTCCGGCAGCCTCACTTGAGAGCTAGTTCCATTCCAGGCTAAGTGTGAGAACTACGAGTGACAAAGCAAAGTCCAGGGCATTGCTGCTTTGGCGCTCATTACTTTAGAATAGAATAGAACTATATTATATATAAAACTACTGAACGGATTTGGATGAAATTTGGTATGAAGGTAGCCGATACCCTGGATTAGCTCATAGGTTACTTTTTATCCTGAAAACATGTACCGTGTAACACCGCTGGGCGCAGCCAGTAGTACATAAATTGTGTATAACGGCGGTCTTATCGCCTAGAGCGATTTCTTCCAGACAACCTTTGGACAACTTTGAGACTTTCCATGGTTTCCACGGTAATTTCGATTAATAAAAATGTGATTTTGCAGATACACCGAAGACCTGGAATTGGATGACGCTGTCCACACAGCCATCTTAACCCTTAAAGAGGGGTTCGAGGGTCAAATGACGGCAGATAACATCGAGGTCGGAATCTGTGATGCGTCAGGGTTCAGAAGGCTGGAGCCCGCGCATGTCAAGGACTACTTGGCAAACATCCCCTAATGTATTTTAGTGTGTAAATTTACTTAAATAAAGATTTTTGTCGCTTTTCATTTGTACTTCCATTTTTTTTTTGTGGTAGATCCTGGTTATGTAGGTAATGTAACAGCATGTATTTTTTTTTTTATCTAAAAGTAATGAGACGAACGAGACGCTCTCCTGATGGTAAGAGATAAGCATTGTTCATAACATTGTTCACCAGTGTACATATTAGTCCATGTCCATGACCATTGCAGCGATACACAGAACTTATAATTTTAAGTCCAGGGCATCGCTGCTTTGGCTTTATCTGAGTTGCAAATAGAAAGCTAATTTCTGCGCATTTTTTGAAAAATGTACTATACAAGTCTCGGCTACGACTAGGCATTGGGGCTTACCTGTGTGCCTCGGCTTCGCATCGGCCCACATTTACACGTTCGTCCCATCAATAAATAATAAATATCGCAGCACTATACACACAGCGCCATCTGGCCCCAAACTAAGCAGAGCTTGTGTGATGGAAGTCAGATAACTGATAGAATACATATATACCTACCTACTTTTTCAAACAAACATTTCGCACGCATAATCAAATACTGGCTTAACTCAAAAAAGTCAGTTTTTTGGAAATCACGAAAAACCTCCGTGCAATCACGACCTCGTCGGCTTTTTTTTATATAGAATATAAATTAATTAGGTAAATACATATATTAATTTTTTCCCCTGTAGTCTATAAACTTATCAATAGTTATGTGTTATTTACTTTGTTCAAATTAAATAAGAATAAATATTTTTTTATGTTTTAAAATTAACTTCTTGAGTTAAGTCTGTCTACTTTTAAAACTAAAGCAAATAAACTTTATGATTGGTGGCATATTCAACTATAAGTCTGTCTTGTTTAAACTAATTTCAAGGACTAGGAGACAATATGTTTTTAGTGTGTTTATTAGTAAATCAACCTATAAAACTTACTATTTATTTTTGTAGAAAATACACTCAACTCGGATTCGGTCTAGGTTCAATTAAACAACAGCAACTTCACATTAACAGCGTCCGACACGAACTGACATCAGTCGGTGTTTGAACAAAGACTGTGAGAAACACATAAAAATGAAAAAGACCGATATTGTGTAAAGGTGGTCTATTGACGCAATTTTGATGTTTTTCCAAATTCATATCATAGATGGCATTAAAAGAAGCCTGCGTCTATACGTAACTCATTTTTGACCTAACTCCTAATCGGTCAGTATTTGATTATGCGTGCGATTTGTTGATACATAAAATGTCTGTCCTGAGTGGGGATCGAACCCACGCCCTTCTGCTCTTATGGCAGGTATGCTACCAATGAGCCAACAGGGCTGTCTAGACATACATCAATGCCTCTTTTGATAGCCGCTACTTACTTTATTTTACGTGTTGATGTGTAAACAGTTGGTTAATATTGAATGCCCTATAAATAAAAACATGATGGTAGTGAAATCCATTCATCATTTGTGTTATTTCCAGTCGTTCCGTCACGTTGCAATGGATTTCACTGCTATTGTTGATTTTCTTATTTTTTTTTCTGTCCAACTATTTTGTTTACTTATTGCTTTATGGTAGGGTTCCGTGAACTGAATTCGAAAACCGTCGAAAAAACAATATACGAAAAGTAAAGTTTTACTTGGTGGTAGATCTCCTCAGCAGGAGGTCGTCTAGGTAGGTACCACCGCAGTACCAGATATTCTGCCGCCAAGCAGTAGTGTGTAAACATTACTGTGTTCCGGTTTGAAGGGTACTGCAGCTAGCGAAATTACTGGGCTGTTGAGACTAACCATCGAAAGTCTCAAAGTAATGAGCGCCAAAGCAGCGATGCCCTGGACTTTGTTTTGTTGCTCAAAGTTCTGTGTATCGCTGCAATGGTCGTGGACAGGCGTTATCTCTTACCATCAGGAGAGCGCATCGATCGTCTTATTACTATTACATTTAAAAAAAAAAAAAGTATTTCTTTTGTAAATATCTTTATTTTTATTTAGTTTAAGTAACAGTAGCTATGATAGCTCATTGGTTAGCGCGGCCGGTTCACAAGCCGAAGGGTGCGAGTTCAAACCTCAACAATTAACTTGAGCTGCCGGTGAAGGTAAACATTGTGAGGAAACCATAGCATGGTGGTAGCGCACTCTCTAGTACTCGGCTGGCTAGCTACCATACGAGAGTTGGAAATATGCTATCCGGCAGCCTCAAATGAGAGTAAGTTCCATTCCAGGCTAGGTGTGCTTTACCATCTTCGTCTACACCGTCACGTAATCAAATGAGCTGTTGTCAAACACCTATATGTATTGTCAACCAAAAAAAAAATGTCATCTTCATCATTGCTCATTTGCATTATGCTGAGGTGAGCCCCTATTTTGTAACTGTTTGTCTCTGTTTGTTGTGTTCTGTGTTGCAAAATAAAATTATTTTCTTTCTTTCTTACAAAATAATAATAACTAAGTAATAACAATTACCTACTAAGTTTAAGCTACGGAACCACTGGTAGATTCATCGATCACTTTTTACTGCAAGTCTAGCCGCAAGTTCCGATTGGAAAGTGCCATGTTGCGCGACTTGGTGAAATCACGTGAAACGGAAAACTCTAGGTCTCCGTAATAATTTGCAAAAAAACTTTCAAGTCATTGATACAGCTACGTTATTTCCTTTATAAGTTACTAGCGACCCGCCCCGGCTTCGCACGGTTGCAATGTAGATACTAATGTGGCGTATATGCATGTACTATACATATAAACCTTCCTCTTGAATCGCTCTGTCTATTGATGGAAACCGCATTAAAATTCGTTGCGTAGTTTAAAACATCTAAGCGTACAGACGGCGGGAAGTGACTTTGTTTTATACCATGTAGAGACTGGCGACCCGCCCCGGCTTCGTACGGGTGCAATGTACATACTAATGTGATGCATATGCATGTATTATACATAATTATAAACCTTCCTCTTGAATCACTCTGTCTATTGGTGGAAACCGCATTAAAATCCGTTGCGTAGTTTAAAAAGATCTAAGCGTACAGACGGCGGGAAGCGACTTTGTTTTATACCATGTAGAGACTGGCGACCCGCCCCGGCTTCGTATGGGTGCAATGTACATACTAATGTGGTGCATATGCATGTACTTATTATACATAATTATAAACCTTCCTCTTGAATCACTCTGTCTAAGCATCTAACGGTATGTTCCGGCAGCCTCACTTGAGAGCCAGTTGCATTCCAGGCTAGGTGTGCTTTACCATCTTCGGCCACACCTTCACATGACGTCAGGTGAGCTGTGGTCAAACACCTAGCCTGTCAAACATTAAAAAAAAAAAAAAATTGCCAAGGTTTTTTTAAATGTATAAAGTAATGAGACGAACGAGACGCTCTCCTGATGGTAAAAGATAACGCATGTTCATGACCATTGCAGCGATACACAGAACTTTGAGTGACGAAACAAAGTCCAGGGCATTGCTTTGGCGCTCATTACTTTGAGACTTTCGATGGTTAGTCTCAACAGCCCAGTAATTTCGCTGCAGTACCCTCCGAACCGTAACACAGTAATGTTTACACACTACTACTTAGCGGCAGAATAACTGGTACTGCGGTGGTACCTACCTAGACGACCTCCTGGTAAGGAGATCTACTATCAAGTATTGCAAAAGCTTGAAAAATGGGTGCCCCACGAATATGTACCTTCTAGCTGCGCCCCGCGGTGTTACTTGCTACATGTTTTCGGGATAAAAAGTAGCCTATGTGTTAATCCAGAGTCTCGGCTACCTCCATACCAAATTTCATCCAAATCCGTTCAGTAGTTTTTGCGTGAAAGAGTAACAAACATCCATCCATACTCACAAACTTTCGCATTTATAATATTAGTGGGAAGTAAGTAGGATAGGATTATATTCATACAGAACACCTAGATCAAGAACAAACATTTATTTTGTTTACACCAGAAAATGTTTGTCCTTGGTGAGTATCGAACCCACGCCCTACAGCTGCTCTTAAAGCAGACATACTACCAATGAGCCAACAAGCTGTATGTACAAAAAATGGTGTCGAATTAAAAAAAAAAATTCGCGTCACCTACTAGAGGTGTAATTTTTTTTATGATTACCCACCGAATATCGATATAATTAAGTGTACAGGGTTATCAGTAATTCTACGATCACTTATTAAAAGAATTCACTTTTCACAGCAAGTAATGATTTATATAAAACATACACGCCATGTTATCTAGTTCCCATAGTACAAGCTCTATAGTTTGAGACTAGATGGCGCTGTCTGTAATTACGTCTAATATTTATTTATACTGTGAGTTAAGTTAAATATTTAGTTAATACACAATACTGTAGACATTTAATAATGTTCTTTTAAATTATTACTTTGAAATTCTAATTTCATATCGATTATAAATTAATGATTATTATTATTGCATCTATAAATGTTGTGACATTTATCTATACATAGGTATACTTTTTTTTCAATTTTTAGGTCATGCGATAATAAATAAATAAATAATTCGTTTAGATAAAATACAATTTCCAATTGGTTCTATAATCACGTTGATAATCTATTTGGTAGAAATAAATATCTATATACCTATATATTTATGATATTTTAACAAAATATTAAGGCTATATTAAGACTAATATAAATATAGTAGCTAAACAAATCCAAGCAAGCTCCGTCGTCTTATTTCGAAGGAATGGAGGTTAAAACAAAAAGTAATAAAGAATGTGAACCGTATAAAATATTGCCGTATTGTCTATGCTTCGAAGCGACAGTGGCTTACCGGTGCGGCGATGGAG
Organism: Biston betularia; assembly: GCA_905404145.2. Lineage (NCBI taxonomy): Eukaryota > Metazoa > Arthropoda > Insecta > Lepidoptera > Geometridae > Biston > Biston betularia. The sequence continues at coordinate 5,314,402 of FR989890.1, forward strand.
CGCGAGACGCGAGCGAAGCCCTATAAGAGGGGCTCCCGACTCACGAAACCCTTATTGCAACCCTCTCGCTCTACACTGGGGAATAAAAGCGAGAGGAAGGAGTCAAGTTGACAAAAAGCGGTGCGAAAAAGCCTCGTCGTTCCGGGCGTGACGTCACGGGGCGCGCGGGGCAGGGGCCGACGCAGCGCAGGCCGGCAGTATTCAGCCGGCCGCCAAACCGCGCGGACGGGTACATAATGCGCGCGCGGTGAAATAAAAAAAAACAAATCGCGATGCTGTTCGAGAGTCCTAACGCGAAACTGTTCCCGGCATTCAACATCCCGCCCCCCGTCAGGCTAAGGTGAGCGTCCTGAGCCCCATATCTCCCGACCAGTGTTACCAAATCTAAAAGTGCTAGTGATACAACCGTAATTTTTAACCGAAGCCATAAAAAATGCCTATAAAGTGTACTCGGTGTCGGTACGACGTCCGGCGACACCACAGAGAGTTCGTCAGTAACGCTCGAGCGAACGAAGAAACGTCAATACGAGATCACTGCTCTATTTTTTAATTCCCAGCCATTACGGCATCCTGAGCGGTTTGTGTTGAAACCTCGACCATATTTATTGAAAACGTGAATCGAGTGCGCGTTCGAGTTCAATTATCTCTCGAGATACCTACGTAATTCGAGTTGACTGTCGCAGTCGTGTAAGAATGGCAAAGCAAAACACTGCATACCACACTCTTTGCAGCGATAACAATCGATCGACTTACAAAGGTTAAGTTCTGTGTTAAATCTCGGAGGTTTGACTCAAATTATGTTGCAAATCGAGTTTCGATGCGTGGTGAATCGATTTTGTTTCATCGATTTCAATTTCACGTTGAGAAATCGAAATTTTCGAAGCTACACGACAAAGCTTTCGTGCGGTCGCAAGAAATACGATTGTTTGTTGAATTGGCAGACTAATCAATCAAATCGAATGTTGGCGTAGGTATTGACGGAGACATTTATAAATAAGATCAAATATCAATAGAGTTCGTAGAAGCGAGACAGACGATGTGTAAACAAAACCGGGGCTTCCTGTTGCTCAAGCAAGCATGATGTGAGCATTCCTAGCAAACTGGCAGGATTACATTCCCAGTCAGTGATTTTGATGAACTGAAACTAAGAGATCGGCTGGAGAAATTTATAAAGCAAAAGAACCAATCGCAACCTCTTAAATTCAACAGATTGCTCCAATTAATTCGAGTAGCACAACTGTTCAACTGTAAAATTTATTATTTTGACAGATTTTTTAGTAGAGAAACCATCTAATTTAGATAATCGAGAACAACAACTTCCACTTGATTCAAGTGACACAGTTGATCTTTGTTAAAATTTGGTCAAATATTAAATTTTATGGACTGTAGATCTTAAAGTTGCCTTTGTTCTTTGTTTGGTACGTTTTACAGTAAGACAAACTTATACTAATTTAGATAAAAAGAATATTAATTAGGCAATATGTATGCAATATATTATAAGGTGATAAGAAACCAAACCCTAAGGTCCATAGCGAACTATATTATAAATAAAAATATTTATGATATCTTTGGATCCAATCAGAAGTACATTGTCTGTTTTAGAAGCCAATATTATCTTTTAAATATATTTCCTGAAATTTCAGTAAAGTTACAAAATGAAACATAAGCAATAAGAGTCGAAATACATTTCAAAATGTTTTTGAAACATTACTATTGTTATACCTACTTTAGAATAAGTATTATTTTCAACAATAAACAAAATTCTGCCTATAGATAACATAGAAAACATAACTGACCTGGACTATTCGGCATCACTTAGGCCGTTGATTTTTAACCTTTAAGCATCCATTAAACAGAAGTGTTACGACAGTCAAGCCCATATAAATATATTTACCTACAGTTATTTTAAGCACATTTTTTACAAGTTTCAAGATATGTGTGAACCAAAACAATTGATCTAAACCGATTTGAGTGTACAAGAATGTTTTGAATTCCATTTAGTTATTTTTCCATTGAAATATGATTTCAAAACATTGAGCACAATTAAGTCACCTTTAAATGCTATTGCAATAAGAAATCGTCATGTTTATTACAATTATATGCTGGAGATGTTCTACGGGAATTTTAAATAGCTTTAAAATTTATTTTGTTGTTAATTTTCAGGCAAACAATAATCTTTACTCAAATAATACATCAGGAGATGAAGAATTTAGAAATTTTAGAAACTTTAATATTTGGAAACTCTGGCTGTCCTTTGTATAAAATACCTTTAAATTTTCTTTAATAGCTATAATTCTATCCTTAGTGTTATATCTTATGTTAGAAAGATAAATACGTAATTGGTATAATATGAAAAACAACATCAATGAACAATCTTCCTGAAATACTGAATTAATTCAAATTCAAAATTATTTTATTTGGCACAAGTTATGGTCACATTAAAATGATTTTATTGGCTCCGAACTAGTCATAACTGTGTTTTGGGTACCTACCAATGACTTCTCCCGATATCTTGATCTTATTGATAACAAAACTAAAACTGATGCAAAAGTACTTTATGTGATTACTTCAAAATAAGCAATAAAGACAAAACATCCAATAGACAGAAAAGATTTAAAAAGAGAAAAGAGAAAGCTTCTAATGATAGTTATTTTATAATCGTACGATAAACAATATTGCAGTATCGAAATGAAAAATGTAAACGATTCAACATATATCATGATTAGATCCTACAATACAATCTCAGTTATGAAGACAGACAGAACGATATTTAAAACTTCAAAATTCACCCAGCCATTTATGATAAAGAAGGCAATTTAAAAATCGTGGTAGTAACTGAGAGAAGATATTCAAAGAGAACAGTTGCTAGTTTTAGGACTAATTTGGAAATCCCTGGTCGTCAGCAATGTGATCTCTGGAATCAATACAGACACGACTAAAAATAAACTTCAGAGCATTCTGAAATATATCAATAATACACCTGATACATTCTACTAATGTATGGTAATTTACAAAGATAATTATCAATGTGATCTGTGAACATATTATTTTAAAACGCATTGGAGTGTAAAATATTCTACTAATATTATATAAATGTGAAATTGTTGATGTTTAGATATTTGGATGTTTGTTACTCAATCATGCAAAAACAGCAAAACTGATCTGGAAGTAATTTAACACACATTTAGTTAATTACCTGGATTAACGTATAAGATTCTTTTATATCAGTAAAATTATAGGTTTCTTTGGAATTATCAGAAAACGAACTACTGGACGTATCCGCTTGAAATTTGGTATAGGTGTGCCTTATAGAACATTATTCAAGGGTAAAAAGTATTCTTCATCTTAATCTAATAATAAATTTCATGACTATTGCTTATTTGTTACTTACAGATATTTCATTTCTTTCTGAACCTAATTCTAAAGAGAAGAGAAGTCGTAGAGAAAGTCGCAGCGTAAGCCAGTGCAATATAAAAAAAGACGAATAATCGGTTTTAAACACAGAAATAAATCATTTACGTTCTGAACATTTTAACCAACTTATGTCTATAAGATTTATGGAAAATTGACCAATCGTGATTCAAGCCAATCTGTAATATTTAGTGTCTATTTACAGGTGACGTATGCATATTTCATCGGACAAACAAAGTTATTTTTCAACAACATCAATTAAAGTAGCAATGTCGTTATTTATACCAAGTTCGTGTGACAAAAATTTTGCAAACATATTCAGTTACATAACAACAACCGTCAAGTCGTCCATGTGATCTTCATATTATTGTATGAATCAGCAATCATTGGCTTGACTAGAATAATTTCATCTTTAATGTTTTGTTGTGGATGCTGTGTCAACTTATGAAAATCAACTCTACAAAAGAATCATTGAAAATCAAAAGCATGTCATCGTTCTTTATATTTGTACGCCTTAGAGCATAAAACGGTCACATGACATAACTGTAATTTAGCCATTAATATTGTATACAATTATTTAATCGTGTTTCAAACAAATAAGTCTTTAAATTTAAGAATAGTACAACAAAAACTCTTTATTGTTAACACAGTGGAACAATTAGCGGCCTTATCGCTAAAAATGATACCTTTAAGGTATGCTAGGCTTAATAAAGAGAGGATTCTTTACGTTAAGGACGACGTGTTGACAATATAATTAAAAAAAATATTTGAAATATATATCTATATTAATAAATATCGTAGGACATTACACACAGCGCCATCTGACCCCAAACTAAGCAAAGCTTGTACTATGGAAGTCAGATATACATACTTATTATACATACAGTACACCCATACAGATTCAGATATATTTATTGAAGAAACCTTTTATATAAAAGACATACGGACATACCTATCTATATTATATAAATATTAATACTTAAATATACCTTATAGAATATATAGACATAATAGATAAATATTTACATACAATTCAGTATTTAAAATCCTTAAAATAGTCACGAAGTTACACATAACCCTGTATAGATTTCTTTGACCGACTCTTGCATTGATTTAAAAAAAACATAATAAATTTAAAAGTTTTTAACACACACAATAACATATCAATTGTAGTTGTCAATTTAACAATAATAGCCAAACTTTTACAATGATTCATCGTAGTAAAGATTAAAATCCCTTTCTCCGGACATTAATTGCCTATAAACATTCACAATTGCTTTCAAACGGTTTTCCACTTGTAGATTTTGAATTGCCCACCTTGTCAAATGTCCCAACAATTTTAAAATTATGGTCAACTCGGTTTAACATTTGCAATTGCAAAATTTTGCAAAATAAATATTTGAGGACAGCCCTAAACTAAGAAAAGCTTGTAGGTACTATGGGAACCAGATACATAGCTAGTGTTGCCAGGCATCCGGATAAAGCTGCACATAGGCTTTTTGAGCGTGTCCGGCCAAAATAAACGGCGTCCGGCTTTTGTTAGTTAGACTTTTTACATTTCGCAAACGAGCCGACCTATTAATATTGAGACACAAAATCCTCAATAATGTAGGCTGCCCGGCCTTTTTACCCAAATGTCCGGACAAACTGGCTGGACTGTCCGGCTATTAGGTTTGGCAACCTAGCAACCCTATTTGCATGCCAAAAGACTCTTGAATGATTCCATTGTTTTTTATGGCTGACAGGGTAGGCGTTTGACAACAGCTCACCTGATGTTAAGTGAAGGTGTGGTCGAAGATGGTAAAGCACACCTAGCCTGGAATGGAACTGGCTCAAGTGAGGCTACCGGAACACACCGTTGGGGGCTTGGCGGCAGATTTCCAACTCTCGTGTGGCAGCTAGCCAGCCGAGTACTAGAAAGTACGCTTCCACCGTGCTATGGTTTCCTCACGATGTTTTACTTCACCGGCAGCTTAAGCTCATTGTTAGAGTTTGAACCCACGCCCTTCGGCATGCGAACCGACCGCGCTAACCACTGGGCTATCATCGCTACAATATCTACTACATATCATCGTTGCCAATAACATTGTATTGAACATCATTGCTTGTCAACATCAAGTTTTGTAGCGATGATAGCCCAGTGGTTAGCGCGGTCGATTCGCATGCCGAAGGGCGTGGGTTCAAACCCCAACAATGAGCTTGAGCTGCCGGTGAAGGAAAAACATCGTGAGGAAACCATAGCATGGTGGTAGGGTACTTTCTAGTACTCGGCTGGCTAGCTACCACCCTCAAGTTGAAAATCTGCCGCCAAGCATCTAACGGTGTGTTCCGGCAGCCTCACTTGAGAGCCAGTTCCATTTCAGACTAGGTGTGCTTTACCATCTTCGACCACACCTTCACTTAACATCAGGTGAGCTGTGGTCAAACACCTAGCCTGTCAAACATTAAAAAAAAAACTTAATCGGTTTTTAATCGGATTCCTTTCGGAGAGTGTGCTTCAGAACTACGTGGTCTAATTCCTCCATGACCGTTCTTTCTATCGAAGCCAAAAGCTCAAAAAAAGCGACATCGTTTCAAGGTTGACGCTCCGAAACCGAACGAAACAATTTGATCCCACTTTTATTCTGCGAACAGTTAAACAATGGAATTCACTGCTCGAGCGAGTTTTTCTCGAAGGATACAATCTGGGTGTCTTCAATCGAGATTGAATTGGTTTTTTGTTTGACAACAGTCCACCTGATGCTAAGTGACGGTGTTGTCGAAGATGGTAAAGCCCACATAGGGTGGAATGTAATAACTCTCAAATGAGGCTGCCTGAACACACCGTTAGATGCTTGGCGGCAGATTTTCAACTCTCGTGTGGTAGCTAGCCAGCCGAGTACTGGAGAGTACGCTACCACCATGCTATGGTTTCCTCACGATGTTTCCCTTCACTGACAGCTCAAATAAACCACGAATTTGGAATTTTTCGTTTTGAAGTTCTCTTCTAAGTAATTAAAATTCGTTGTTTAGGTTTGTTATTTTGGACTCTGAATAAATTGTTATGATAATTTTTATATACTTAGTATAATTATGTTTTATTTTTATTTATTTCTCTTATTAGTGTTACATCTCCCGTCTGTTTCTTATGTTTTCTATCGTGTTTTCCTTTTCTTGGTTGCCTGGAAGAGATCGCTGTTAGCGATAAGGCCGCTACTTGTGGTACCAGCTCATAAGGTTCTTTTGTTCTCTGCACTTTTTTCTGTTTATGGTGTGCACAATAAAGAGTTATATCTATCTATAATCTAATCTTCGATATGGAAAAATGTAATAAAAGTAACTTCAATAAATTAAAGAAAATATCTCGTTTTTCCTATGATTTAAACCTAGCGTGTATTCGAGTAATTATTATACCTATTATGTAATAACAATTAGGTATTTATTATTTTTTACTATTGTTCAACTGAAAAAATATGATTAATTTCCTAGTTTTGCAATCTAAATTAATTTGTTTTTTTCTTTTCATTTCCTAATTGGTTTACGTTTGACCACATTCTGCCTAATAAGTAGTAAGTCTGTAAGTAACTAAAAATACCTAATAATTATGTTTTATGTGTCGTTTGAAACGTAAAGGCAATCGGTTAATAAAGGAAAAAAAAACTGTACTGATTCCTAAACCATTTCGTAATAGTACATTTCTGTACAATATTTTTACATTTAAAAGTCTGTAAACTATGAGATGGGGTTTATTTTAATAAAATACATAAATCAAACTTGACTTTCAATTGATGTATCATGACGTCACTTCGTCGGGCATAGACTAAAAAAGCAATGGCAAACCAATACAAGATTTGTCAATGTCAAGTCAACGGCGGTCGTAATAATCTCTTCAATACACGTACGTCGAGTTGTTTTTCGCTTTATTGATACAAATATCTGGATTATTTTACTTTAAACGTTATTTGGACTCTAATATCGCTTTTATGACATAAGATATGTTTACTTTATGTCATGAATTGTAAAAACCGAAGACGTGACAGAATGGCTTTACAGCTTTAGCCTGCCTGATGGGGCAAATTAAAACAAAACTTGTCAGTTCTGTTGTCAAATTTAATCAACTGTATCAAATGTATTGAATACCATTTTGTTTAATATGGCAAAGGCATATTCTACATATTCAGCCGACCTCATGACGTCATAACTGTAAAAAGTTTGAAAACGTATTAAAATTAAACTACCGCATAGAAAGCCAAAATATTCAAATTAGTTTCATAAAATAAATTTTACTATCAGTAAAAATATAAAATAAATACAAACTTTACATACCGAATTGTAAAAACCGAAGACGTGACAGAATGGCTTTACAGCTTTAGCCTGCCCGATAGGGCAAATTAAAAAAAAGTGTGAGTGACGAACAAATACTATTCCGACCATACCAGCTGAGATATAAATAAACAGTACTTCCTGACTTGCGTCTGTCGGTCCATATTGAAGATGTATGCGCTCATATAATGCCTTTCCTCTCAAACATTCTATTTCGGTTTAATAGCAATACCATTGAAATAGTCATTTTGATTGCAAGTCATTTATTTTCCGCAATGAACGAACCTAGAATTCTGAAGTACATATTTAATTAAATTAATTTTGTATGAAACTTTAAATAGCTATTTGTTGTACAAGAGTGCATAGTTGCTTTTTAACCCCGTGCTCAATTTTGATGACCGAGCAAGCGAAGGATTCTAAAATTGATATCTATATATATCCTATATAAATAGAGATAGATAAACCTATTCTTAAAAGTTGGCAATAGTCAATTTTCTTTCTAAAAATAGTGTTAAATTGACAAAGGTCATGGACCCCTTTGTTTGGCGGATACAACAATAAATAAATATCTTTCTTACCTACAAAGTACTGTTAATCATTTACAAAGTAATTTCGAAAGCACCGTAATGGATTTTAAATCTATTTACCTATTCTGAAGTTAAAGAATTGTTAGAAAACGCGAAATGCGAACGCGCACTTTGTTGCAGTTTTGCAATCAAACTGACAAAAGAACTAGACATTAGAAAGTTTCAATAAATATCTGACGGTACAGAAATAAATTAAAAAAAAATGTTTCCAAGTCGGTAGCGTATTGTTAATAGGTATATAGTTTAGCGAAAGTAGATGAAACTGTATAGGTACTCTGTATTTTTTTTTACTTTGGATTTGGCGTCGCATCTTGAGCATTTGCCAGTGTCAAGTGTTTTATATTTTCAAGTTTCAAAAGTTAAATTATTTGCTTAGCTATAGTTATAGTTACAGTCCAGTCTTGGTCAAGTACAGGCCGTATCAGTAAAGTCATGCTGTGGTAAAGTAGTGGCGACTTTACTTTAAAGCTTCGATGGAGTTTTGGAAGCAACACGTCACAAAGTGCACAAAGGCATTATAATGTGGTGAAACATTACAAACACATGTGGTGTGGTGTGTGGTGTAAATGATATATCATTTTCCCGCAATCGCGTTTTTGATTCGGCTCTTTGAGAATAAAACACCACGATTTTTATGCATAAACACTCGACAAAACACTAGTTTTGGAAAAAAATACAACAGGGCCTCATGACTCTTTCCACGTTCCCGCCAAAATCCTGAAACTGTTTATACATGTGCTCTGTATTATTGTAACCGCTTTTTGACAGCTCATACAAAGTTGACGACATAACTTTGTACAGCGTCTATAAATCTCACACAAATAAATACGTTTAATCTAGCATTACCTTTTTACAAGGCTGCGTTAACTTAAGAGCAAATGCGGCGTGCCAGCAGAAAAAACAAGAAAAGACATTGACAACTAACTGTCATTGTCAAAGTGACAAGTACATTCTTAGGATTTGGCCTTTGCATGTTGCATTTAGCTTTAGCATCTTGTACAATATGTATGTGTACATGTGAGTATCTTTATTCCACCATAACTTTTAAATGCTTCAACAAATTTGGATGTTTGGGGTATTGTTAGAATCCTTATAACATTCAGAGTGACACCAAAAAAATAACCAAGAATGCTCACTAATTTCTATTCTTTCTTAAATGGATTCTTTTTTATGGAAGACAGGCTAGATGTTTGGTCATAGTTTAGCTGAAATGGGACTGGCTCACAATTAAGCCTGCGAGAAGTCGAGAACACACCGTTAGATGCTTGGCGGCAGATTTTAAACTTGAGGGTGATAGCTATGATTGCTTTACATGCTATGATTTCCTTACGATGTTTTTCTTCCCCGGCAGCTCAAGTTGTTTGAACCCACGCCGTTCGGCGTGTGAACCGACGGCGCTAACCACTGAACTATCATGGCTACAAAAATGTTTGAATAAAAGAACTGAGATTGATAATGTTAACGTAGCCCGATGGATGCCCAGTAAACGTTTTTTTTTCCCTTTAACTGGTGAATAATTTGCATACAATACAAAGATTAAGGAAACAAAACCGCTGCCAAGTTTGGCGAAGTTCTAAGAAGGTGAAAAAAAAAAACAACGATGACTAAGTAGGTTTTTTTATGTAACAGTAATGAGTCGAACGTAACATTCTCATGATGGTAAGAGATACTTTCCCACGAACGTAACAGCGATACACAGAACTTTGAGAAGCAAAACAAAGTCCAGGGCATTGCTGCTTTGGCGCTGATTACTTTGAAACTGGATGGTTAGTCTCGACAGCCCTGTATTGTCGCTGCAGTACCCTTCAAACATTACACACCACTGCTTGGCGGCGGAATATCTAGTACCGGAGAAAACAAGTTGTAGAGTTCATTGCCTCGTTGCAGTCGGAACGACTTATTGACATTCATAAAACAAACTGCATTTTGTTTGAACCTAATTAAATTTACCCAAAAACTTTGCAAATATGTGCAAACATATTGGAGGGGATTTTCACAGATTTTGTTTGCGTTTTATGAAACACTAGCTCCTATCCGAGACTTCGTTCGTGAGAAATATTTTTTTTTATAAGAATCAAGTATAAATAATAATTATTATGCTGTATTACACAAATCACCTGATGTTAAGTGACTGTGTGGTCGAAGATGGTAGAGTACACCTAGCCTGGAATGGAGCTGGCTATCAAGTGAGACTGCCGGAACACAGCGTTATAGATGCTTGACAGCAGATTTTTAACTCTCGTGTGGTAGCTAGCCAGCCGAGTACTAGAGAGTGCGCTACCACCATGCTATGGTTTCCTCACGATGTTTTCCTTCACCGACAGCTCAAGCTCATTGTTAGGGTTTCCCACGCCCTTCGGCATACAAACCGACCGCGCTGGTTAGTCTCTACAGCCCTGTACTTTTGCTGCAGTACCCATCAAATCGGAACACAATATTATTTACACACTATTGCTTAGTGGCAGAATATCTGGTACTGCGGTGGTACCGACTAAATTATAATATAAAACAAACAAATTTTAATTGGCTTTATACTTGAAACATATTATGTTTCAAGTATATAGCCAATTAAAATTTGTTGATGTAGCAGTTACCTTCAAGTCGCGAGTGAATCGGTTTCTTCTAGGCGAGCGTGTTCCATCGTAGATCGCATCTTCGCTTAGCATCAGGCGAGATGGCGGTCAAACGCAAGCCAATTCAGTTATGAAAACAGAAGATATCATATTCAAGGACTTTGCGACTGTGGCGACGTAATTGAAATGATCGACTCGATTGAAATGTATGTCAAAGAAAAAACCAAAAGACGAAGCAATTCCATTGTATTTTTTTTCATTAACATCAGATGAGCAGTGGTAAAACACTTAGTAGCCATTAAAACAAGTTTAAAATATAGTAAATAAAAAATACGTTATCTCTTCCTATCAGATTGTTTCGGTAATCCAATTACGTAGCTCATCACTTAACATCAGGTGAGCAGTGGTCAAATAGCTAGCCTGTCAAATGTAAAAAAAAAGCAAACAAAATCGGTGGACTCGTTTGGGAGCGAAACACGCATGTTAAACTTATAACTCCCCCCTTTTACCGTCGGGGGTTTAAAAAAGGGTTTCATTATCAGAAATCATTCTGCTAAAAGGGATATATTATTCATGTTTAACCCCTTACCTCTACGAAACCTTTTTCGCGGCTTTGGGTAAAAATGTGATTTGATATTTGGGAAAAAATAATTAATCTGTTTTCTATTTTTACATACCTTAATGACATTAATGGATCTATAGATATGTACTACAGTTGCCAATTCATTTTTAGGGTTGAAAACAACGAAATGAAAAAAAAAATACAAGCCTTATAGGATCACTTTGTTGTCAGTCTATCCGATATACAGACTTTATCCCTTACCATCTACGTGAGCGTTCCACGCGACTCATTACTTGTTCCACAAAAAAGTTACAAAATCACGTAAATCATTACTTGAATTTCAATAATGACCTTCACAAAAACTTGTATTATTACTTCCCCAAAGTATGTTGTAAGTATGGACTACATTATCCTCAGAATAGTTAATTCCTCGTTTCTTTTGATTGCCTTCATAAATAATGACTGTTAAACACAGTAAGTTTGTACAACACCGAAATCACTGATTTGAACAATCCCGTGTCGCTATGTTTAATTTTTGTCAGATAACATAACCTCAAACTTGTTATAGCAAAAACTTTTTTATGTTACATACAAATTGAACCATATGGTAACAGACGTATCTAGAGGTAGTTACAATTATAATAAGCCGCTACATGTATTTATTGTTCATCTAGACAGAAATAAGTTTGACAGGTATTTTTATGTATGAAAAGTGGCTATTCTTCTTTGTAAACAAGGGCGCATACCCTCCGTATGGGGTGTTGCCGCTCCGTGCGCAGGAGTCCGGAGCGTGAAGAGCGGCAACGTCGCATGCTACTATGAAATATGCTGCAGGGATATGGGTTACCCTGTCTCGGGTTACTATTGTTAAGGCGAAGATTGTCTTGTTTGTCGAACAATGAGATACTAAATAGCATTACAACAGGCTTGTAATGAAGGACTTAAGCTTAGGTAGACAATACTACTACTAATTACTAGATTTTGCCTCCCAGCGTCATCCGCTTGGTCAATCCTTAAGGGTAATTTTTAAATCAAAATAATTTAGTAATGACTTTCAGTCCATAACCGAGCATTTTTAAACCGCGAGCTTACTTTTTTTTAAATTTTTTCTTGGTCACGCACGAGCTTACTGAAGAACAGAGTTGCCAACTCAATTTAAAAGAAAGCAAATAAAAGAAGATAATAGAAGAAATAGCTGTATGTTTGAAAAAAATATACCTCGCCAATAGTTTTTGATGGTTTTTTAATCAAACAACAGGACTTTTAAACCAAACATAATAATATCGTAATCATCGGCAACGAAAATAACGATTCTGATTTTTGGAATACCAGAAATTTATTTTCAAAATGGCTCTGCCGCTTTCAAATGCTTTTTCCCCGTTTCGTGTGATAACGGCATCACCACAGAGCACAAACAAAGCACAGTCACCTTCTATATCGAAATTACATACTCTACGACTGTGTCAGTTTCATTTATTTTGTCGTTCATGGCTTGGTTGTAGCTTGTTCTAATACAATACACGTCAAAATAAAAAAGCTATTTTTTTTTTTTTTTTTATTAATTTGCCCCTTCGGGCAGGCTAAAGCTATAGAGCAATACTGCCTTGTCTTAAGTGTTATTTCTGCTGTATCTTAACTATAGTTATCGTCAAAGTCGTCTTTGTCAAGTCCAGTTCGTGTCAGTTAATTCCAGTCATGCTTTAGTAAAGTAGTGGCAACTTTACTACAAAGCTTCGATGGAGTTTTGGAAGCAACACGAAAACTCATGTTTCACCACATTATATCATTTTCCCACACTCGCGCTTGTAATTCGGCACTTTATGAATAAAACACCACCATTTTTATGCATAAACACTCGACAAAACACTAGTTTTGGAAAAAAATACAACGGAGCGACACGACTCTTCCCGCGTTCCCGCCAAAACTCTCTAAAAAAGCTAAAATTTTTAGATATAAATAACTTACCAGCTAGACGAATTTCTTGTAGCTTGAAGTTGGTTTAGAGCTAAATCTATAAAAACTCTGTCTTGACAGCACTGCTGAAAATGCTGCGTTATAAAACTTTGTTTTGTATTTTAATAAAAAAATTATGTGCGGTTTCTTCCTTTGTTTGTCGTCACAGAATAAGTAATAGATTCCTATTACATACAACTGCGTTCGTCTGGCGCTTACAACAACCGGCGTGCATTATATAATAATATATACCGAATTACCGACCAAAAACTACTTACAAAGCACAATTTCGAGGAAAAAAGTGGCCTGTGTCCGTCATCAAGAAAACTGCTATAACCATTTCAATATTCATTGAGATACGTTCAGCCGTTCAGTCGTGAAAGGTAACAAATAGGCAGTAATCAATCAGGGCGTGTCGTGAACACGGCAGTATGTACGTGAATATGTGTACATTTTGGAACACTACTATGTTACAAGTTTCTTTGAATCTTTGATCAGTGATGCTAGACGTACCAACTTCTTGGTATTCATACTAGGTTTTAGTATCATGTACCATGTACTAAGGTTACTCGGTCCCGGTACGCAAAAATACCAAGATTCGCCGTAGGCCGAAAAATGTCAAGATTAGCCGTTGACAGACAAAAATACGTCTAATATAACCGACAAATTTTTGAGATGCATGTAAAATCATTCCAATCCAGAGTAATTTTAAAAAATTAGCTCCAATCCCAAGGAATTAAAATACAAACCTATACTTATTTTTATATATGTGTGAAACACAGTTTTTAAGCGATGTTTAACCTTTTTTTTTTTAATTTAGCAACATCTAGCAACCTTGGTACCAATATTCCGTCCTTAATACCAGCTTTTTAGCCAGCTGGTACAAGGATTTCAGAGTGGCCATTTAGCATCCCTGCTTTAACTACATAACTAGCAGCTTAATATTTATCAAGTGGTGTACTTACGTTTAGAATGTAGTTACCATCAGTGTTTTTAGTTACCTCCCGCTATGGAAGTAAATTCAACGATTATTCACGCCAAAACATAGGTTTTTGAAATACATTGCAGCTAGGTACATTGTTTTCTGCAACAGGGCTGCGTTGCGACTTGTGTTGTGGAAGAGCGGCAACGTCGCATTCTCGGATTACCTCGCATTGTGGTCGACGATATTCCAATCAGGTTGCGGGGAAAGAAATCAAGTTTCATTCACAACATTATAACTTATAAGATTATTATTACAACGTAAATTTTTAACAAATATAAGAACCGGTTAACTTCGTATCACTTTTTTATTTTATGACAGTTTTTTTTCTTTAATTTTGACGTCGCATTTTGAGCATTCGCCAGTGTCAAGTGTTTTATATTTTCAAGTTTTTTATGTGAAATAAGTTGCCACGTAGTTATAGTCAAAGTCCAGTTCGTATCAGCCAAGTTAAGTCATGCTTTAGTAAAGTAGTGGCGACTTTACTACAAGCTTCGAGCGAATTTTGGAAGCAACACGAAACGTCATGTTTCACCAAATCATATCATTTTCCCACACTCGCGCTTGTGATTCGGCACTTTATGAATAAAACACCACCATTTTTATGCATAAACACTCAACAAAACACTAGTTTTGGAAAATATACAACTAGGCGACACGACTCTTTCCGTGTTCCCGCCAAAAATTCATATATGACAGTTAAAGATATATGACGCGGTTGTCAAACGATAGCTCCGGTACGCACGCCATCTGTTGAAAGTAATCCGAACTGCCAATTCCCATATTGAATTACAATTTTGATTTTTCCTGCTCCTGTGCATATTTTTGCCTAAATTACTTTTTTCAGAAACCACCCGAGTTCCGGAGAACATAACAATAAAAAATCTGCAAATTGTTCGGGCCATTTTCCAATGGTTTTTGTTTGAGTCATGTTTTTGGGAGACTAACATACGGTAAATGATTTTTAGGGTTCCGTACCCAAAGGGTAAAACGGGACCCTATTAATAAGAATTCGCTGTCCGTTTGTCAGCAGGATGTATCTCATAAATCGTGATAGTTTGTTAGTTGAAATTTTCATACATGATGTAGGTAGGTATTTACTGTTGCCGCTATAACAACAAATACTAAAAAACAGAATAAAATAAATATTTAAGGGGGCTCCTATACATGAAACGTGATTCTTTTGCCGTTTTTATAGATAGTACGGAAACCTTCGTGCGTTCTTTGTGCGCCCGTACCCTTTGTGCGTTCGACTCGCACTTGGCCGGTTTATATTTGCATATAGCTAAGCATTGTGATTTTTCAAGGTTATTTACAAAGTTTGGGGTGTAGGTACTTTATGAAATTACCGCCAATATCTACTTATTTATTTAATAAGTAATAAAAAATATCTGCTTACTATAGCTATAAAGGCTGCTTACAAAAAAGTTACTAAAGTACAGAGAACAAACTCTTAGTTAATTAGTGAGGTTCCTAAATTAATTAGGTCGGGCTATGACAACCGCAAAGATGCAAAAGATATTAGAGATGGGGTAAAATCCGGTAAAACTGGCCCGGCGAAATGTTTGTCAAACCTTACACTGCCATAATAGCTGTGTCATTTTTACTATCTATCAGAAGGTTGTCTGGAAGAAATCGCAATAGACGATAAGGTCGCTACTTGTGGCACTAGCACATAAGATTCTTTTATTTTTGTAGTTTTTTAGGGTTCCGTACCTTATGGATAAAACGGGACCCTATTACTAAGATTTCGCTGTCCGTCTGTCACCAGGCTGTATCTAATGAACCGTAATAGTCAGACAGTTGAAATTTTCACCGATGATGTATTTTTGTTGCCGCTATAACAACAAATCTACTAAAAAATAGGATAAAAATAAACATTTAATGGGGCTCCCATACAACAAACGTGTTTTTTTTTACCGTTTTTATGGATACCCGCTACATGTTTCGGGATAAAAAGTAGCGTATGTGTTAATCCAGGGTCTCAGCTACCTCCATACCAAATTTCATCTAAATCCGTTAAGTAGTTTTTGCGTGAAAGAGTAACAAACATCCATCCATCCATCTAAACTTTCACATTTATAGAATTAGTGGGATGGTTCGGAACCCTTCATGCGCAAGTCCGACTCGCACTTCGCCAGTTTTTTAATATTTTTGGTGTTCACAATAAAGAGTAAATTTTAGTAAGTAAACTTCTAAATTTTTAATGTTCCTTAGCAGGAGGTCGTCTACGTCGTTTATAACCTGGAGTATCTTGACCAAGTTTTTAATCCGGCCAAAATCCGGTCAATATTTAAAATGCCCAGTCCACTAAAAGCGAACAATTCTGAACTAAGAACCGAGGCTCTCGTAACAACCCTTTCCAACTAACTTTTCTTGTACAAAAGGAATAAAAGAGCACATAGTATGCTCCCTTGAGATACGCCAACAGGTATTTCCGTCTCGCTCACTCGGGAACACTTCCGGCGCTGTCAGAATGAGATGGGGAAATAACAACAGCCATACTTCATGCGAAACTTCTATTATGCATTGTTGGATCACGTTTTGACTTGATACGTTCAATATGTTTTTAATTAGAAACATTTAGCTTGTTCGAGTTGTTTCATAGTATATTTTTAGTCGTTGTCGATGTTTACCAGTCGTAAATTGTTATTAAGAATTGGGAAAAAGTTATATTTGTTTACAGTAAAGTTGGGTGACTTTTGTTTACCGTCCCCTTGGCTAACTTCTTGGTTCAAGAATTAAGAATTATGTATGTTTTGTAGGCCATTTCATACAGCTCCATCTAGCCCCAAACTAAGCCAAGCTTGTACTATGGGTACCAGATAACTGATAGAATGCATTTTTTGTAAATACATACAACACACACAGACAGAACAAACAGTGAAATAAAAATGAGTGGGATTCGAACCAATTCCTAACCAAACCTTACAGCTCTTGAAGCAGATACAACCCCAAATGAGCCAACAAAGCAGTTAAAACTAAATAATAATAAAACCAGTGATTTCAACACGTTTCAATCAACATTTTCAATATTATATTGCCGCACACGCAAGCCGTACCGAAAGAGCCGCCGACGGGGTTTTCAAATTCAAACTTTAAAGACCGCCGGTCAAAAGTGACATGTGCTATTTTTACTAAATCGGCACATGACCAAAGTGCATTTGTCCGGTTTCAAACTATAAGTATATTTAGAAGAGTCAGAAACGAAAAATAATAAAAAAAAATATGCACAAGACGTTAATTAGATTCAATCATACAAATGAAAGTTAGCTACGAATAATGCACGACACACAAGGCACTACGTCCGTCTGGTCCGAGCGTTGGAAGCGAAAGAGACCCGGCGCTTGACGTTTTCATGCTCGCCGGCTTCCCTCTCCGTTGACAGCGTCACACCACCATAGCTGCCGTGACGTCACCTCTTTAGGCCACGCCCTCTTACTCCGCTAATTCGGCCTCTCCTGACGGCGGCGCGTCCTCGCCCGCAGCATGAGGTGGCATCACTGGGGTATGAATATCCACCTCGATATCATGGCGCTCTACAGCTGTAGACTGGTTGTCTTCATCGTCAGACTCGTCTGAAAGGTACATTGTTTGCATTAGTTGCACAGTCAAATATTAAGGCTGAAAGAAAGAGCAAGTCATTTATACTTTCAGCGACTTCGGACAGAGCCCGCAGGATATATCCAGGACGAGATTTAACTCGCCCTCGGCACGTGGAATGTGCCTGCTGGGGAGAGCCCTCGGGTTCCCCAGGCGCATCACAGTTCTCGAAATGTGATGCTGTCGTCGACTGCAGAGCCGGATGCAGGACGCACTGACTACTGAGCGCGCAGAGCCCTCAGGGTGCGGCTTCACTAAACAGAGCCCTCGGGATGTTTTTCGCTCGCTAAGTGTATGTGTTGCGAATGTATGTGTAGAAGTGTAAGTGTAGTGTTATGAGTGAAACATGGAAGCGACAGATATGTGATTTCACAGCAATACTACGTCTAGGAGAGCCCTCGGGTTGCTAGACTACATGTGCAGAGCTCTCGAGATTACACAGCTGCATTACCGCCACATATCGACAAAATACTCACTGCTAAAAAATGCTAAGCACACGTCGGGGGACCATTCCCCGCGCCATGTTATCATGTATTCGGCGGCAGCTTGAGTGGTTTTACCGTAGGAACCCGCGACCAATCGCAACTCATATCGATCATGAGGAAGCGCACGTATTACTTTATAGGGGCCACGCATACACGAGTCCATCTTGCCGGTGGCTTGGCTCGTCTTACGCACGAAGACTAGGTCGCCTCCTCGGAACGTATGCGGTGGTTTGCGCCGTTCGTTAACACGAGCATCCCGGCGAGTGCGATTCTGGTCAAGTAACTCGGTCACTCGTTGTCGAGCCATTTCGCGAGTGGATTCGCGATTCTGACTAGTTGCGTTGAGGGCCACGTCGCGCACCAGGGACCGTATGACGGGCGTAGTGCCATTGCTGCCGATCAACAAATTCATTGGTGAACATTTAGTAGATTTTTGGAAGGTAATGTTCAAGATGAGCTGCAATTTCCACAAAATATCGGACCAACTTTCTTGCCTAAAGTTTGAACTACTCGGATCATATTCATGACTGTTCGACAGTAGCGCTCAACTTGACCATTACTTTGGTGCATTTCAGGGGTTATGAAGTGAACCTCACAACCTAATTCTTTAACCCATGATACAAAATTTGTGCTCTCATACATCCGACCGCGATCAGCGACTATCAATTTTGGTGTACCAAAAAGAGAAACGGCGTTTTCGAAGATCCTTTTCAGTTCATTAGCATCTTGCTTACGCATCGGATATAAGAGGCAGTACTTACTAAACGCATCTATAATAAGAACTACATATTTGTACCCATTTGAGTCAGGGAGAGGCCCTAAAACATCTGTGTGGATTGTCTCAAAACGTGAACTGGGCTTATCCCATGACTCAATTGGCTGCAAAGGTTGACGTGGCATCTTCTTGTGAGAAAGACATACTACACAATGCTGTATGTACTTCCGCACAAAATGTCTGAGTTTTGGAAACCAAAAGTGATTAAGAATCAAATCAGTGGTCTTTTCGACGCCCACATTTAGGTGTTCGTCATGAAAAACGCGCAGTAGACTAAGGCAGTGACTCTGACGTTGCTTGGCACGCGTGCGTCGACCAAAGCTTGTACTTTCTACTCGCTCGGTCTCACCTGACCATTACTAATTGTGCGGCCTAAGTACTCAACTTCAGTAGTAAGGAATTACACTTCTTTAGATTGATAGAAAATCCTGCTTGCGTTAATGTGCTGAGAACATCACGTAGTGTCTGCAGACCTTCCTCTATCGTGTTACTGGGCAACAATACGTCATCTATGCATACACAGACCTTACCTGCGTCTATATAGGAGTGCAACGTGTTTGATATAATGCGCTGATAAACGACCGGTGCATTAGCTAGACCATACGGCATCTTCAAATATTCATAGTGACCTTCTGGAGTCACCAATCCCGTACGATGTATTGATTCCTCATCAAGTTTAATCTCGTGATTCTGATCGCTGCTTTGCAAAGCAATCTTCAACCTTGTGGCCCATTTTTTTGCAAAATGAACACTGCTCAGTTGCACGTCGTTGTTGAGCAGGAGTTGTAGAGGTACTCGGGTGAGTTATTAGCAACTTTTTCTACCTTAGTGCGTTTAGGACATGTCATTTGCTTGTGACCAAAGTCACCGCAGCTAAAGCACTTAGCACTGGACTCACCATATCCACGTTTGCGAACATTTGGCTTTAAATAGCCTCGACCGCTACGGTCACGTGGTTGTACTGATGTCACCGGAACAGGTTTTGTATAAATTGATAAAAAACTTATCAAACTATCCGGCATTAAATTCGCATTCGAAGCAGCTGCGCGAATTTGAGCATCGGTGATACCGCGAATGATTATTGCAGTTGTCAACTCCTCGCTTAAACCTTTGACAATCCGGAGACGTAACAAGGACCGTCTAGCATATTCTGCATATGTCGCGTAATTGTCTGAATCGGACTTCATTACATCGAATAGAATATTAGCAACGTCTATGCGTTGTGGACATAATGCTCTGAAATCACGTTTGAAACTTGACCAGCTACGATCATTGCTGATCCAGTCATCTAGCCAAAATTTAGCGTCACCTTTCAAACAATTACCGACACGCGACAAACACTCACGATCGTCCCATCTATTTAGAACGCGCACATGATCTACTTCACTACACCAAGTATCAAAGTCGTGTATCGATGGGTCAAAACTAGAAATAAAAATATGGTTCGATCTCACCGGTAAAGCTGTACTAATCGCAGTAGCAAGCTTCTCAGCCATCTCCGTCATAGCCGTTTCGATGGCGCTCGACGGTGTCTCGCTTCTGGCTCGCGGCGCAGGCTGATCCAACCTCGTAGTATCCAACTCAGCCCTTGTCGGCCCGGCGGGGACAGCAACATGCTCGTTCGCAGGTGGCGACAGCGGCGGCAGCGCCGGTACGAAACTACCTGCAGATGTCGAACCATCCGCACTGAGACCGCCTAAACTGGAATTTGATTCAAGCACAATTAATCGGTCTAAAACACGTTGAAGTTGCGCTTCCACACTCTCGGCAAACGTATGTTGACGTTTTCGACTATTTCGCGTATTTCTAGCACTCATTTTGGAGTTCAACGCGGTTGTATAACGATAACTTTAACTAAAAACAAAACATCGAAGATAAAGTTACATGTGGGTATTCCGAAAACTTTTTATTTTTTTGTAAGTAAAATCAGGGGAAAATTTTAAGAAATAGCCGGCAGAAAATGGGATAGGAATCCCACTTCTGAATTTAGAAGAGTCAGAAACGAAAAATAATAAAAAAAAATATGCACAAGACGTTAATTAGATTCAATCATACAAATGAAAGTTAGCTACGAATAATGCACGACACACAAGGCACTACGTCCGTCTGGTCCGAGCGTTGGAAGCGAAAGAGACCCGGCGCTTGACGTTTTCATGCTCGCCGGCTTCCCTCTCCGTTGACAGCGTCACACCACCATAGCTGCCGTGACGTCACCTCTTTAGGCCACGCCCTCTTACTCCGCTAATTGTATTATATATTTTATAAGATACAACTCACTTACACTCTAGAATCTAGAGCTATTTTATAAGAAAACTAGCGGCCCGTCCCGGCTTTGCACGTGTGAACAATTATTTTTCATTTTTCGTGTTAATAACACATTTCTTTCTATTGGTAAACGAATTCAGTAGATTCAGAGATTATCCCGTACAATCTCACAAACTTTACCTCTTTATAATATTAGCATAGATAAGCCTAAATGTTAATTTAGGCTCATTAGCCCAGAAAACGCAGATGAACCAGTGGGACGCAAAAAGTCTAGCATTACTGCGACAACGGGTTAATCTTTTTATTTTCTCGTGATCACAAATGGTAGCAAATAGGAACGGCCCCGTCATTAAGATACTAGACATAGGTACCCTGAATTCAGGTCAGGGTACCGCAACAGTTGTTTTTAATTTGACTTTTTTCGCTTTTTCGAAGCGTCCTCTACAGTTCAGAGTTCGTATTGTTTTAATTTGTTTTTGGACTGGAAATACGGGGCCATTTATAACGAGATTGCTTTTAGCTACAGGCCAGTCTTCGGATGCATGACAGCGAATGCAATCCAGCCCCGGATCTAGGGGGAGAAAACTGGGGCACTGCTTCGGGCGGCGGCTTCAGGGGGCGCCAAAATCTTAAAATAGGTTTCTAATACGAAAAGCTTGACCATAGCGTAGCGATGATAGCTCTGTAGTTGGCGCGGTAGGTTGGCATGCCACAGGGCGTGGGTTCAAACCCCAACAATGACCTTGAGCTGCCGGTGAAGGAAAACATCGTGAGGAAACCATAGCATGGTGGTAGGGTACTTTCTAGTACTCGGCTGGCTAGCTACCACACGAGACTTGAAAATATGCCGCCAAGCATCTAACGGTGTGTTCCGGCAGCCTCACTTGAGAGCCAGTTCCATTCCAGGCTAGGTGTGCTTTACCATCTTCGACCACACCTTCACTTAACATCAGGTGAGTTGTGGTCAAACACCTAGTCTGTCAATCATTCACAAAAGAGAAAAAAAGAGAGAAGAAGAGCGCCACGATCGGCGAATTAGGGAACTAATTTTGACAGAACAATTTTAATATTTAGGCTTAGTTCGTGTTGATCATTATTACAACAATTTTCCGCCAAAATATCATGTGAGGATTTAAAAAAAATGGTCGTAGATCTCCTTAGCAGGAGGTCGTCTAGGTAGGTGCCACCGCAGTACCAGATATTCTGCCGCTAAGCAGCAGTGTGCTCCGGTTTGAAGAGTATTGCTGCTAGCGAAATTACTGGGCTGATGAGACTAACCATCGAAAGTCTCAAAGTAATGAGCGCCAAAGCAGCGATGCCCCGGACTTTGTTTTGCTACTCAAAGTTATGTGTATCGCTGCAATGGTCATGGGCATTATCTCTTACCACCAGGAGAGCGTTGCGTTCGACTCATTACTTTTACTTAGTTTGAAAAAAATGTTGTATGAAATATCCTACGATAAATGTTATAATTGTTCATTGATGGAAACCGCATTAAAATCCGTTGCGTAGTTTAAAAGTGTTTTTATACGCAACCATCAAAATAATTCAGTCGAGCGAAGTTCTCGTGATTTGTTGTATACTAGCGAAAAAAACCTAGGTATGTTGAATAAAATAAAAAAAATATACATTTCAATGAGTGCTGGCTACCACACTCCTGTTTACTCGGACGGATGGTAAGTGTAAACACCATTGAGCCAGTGTTTGCGCTAACTATTACACAGGATGGTGCGTAAATAACTAATAATCGTCTTTAAGGTGGTACGATTTCAAAACAAATAAATTTTTGCCATTTATAGACAAATGGAGCATAATTTTTATCTTGACATTTTATTAATTTCATTGACATTGTTATTTCATTGACATTCTAATTTTATCATTTATTTCTTATATTCCAATTATTATTTTTCCTTGACATTGTATACATTTCAATCCATATTATTAGATTAATTATTTTTGTTGCCATTAATTATTTGTACACCTTTTCAGGTATAACATGAAGATCATTTAATTAAGTTACGGACATCATACATATTATTCATGTTATGACAAATAAATATATCTTTATCTTTGTCTAAATTTTACAGTGAAATCACAGGTACTGGCATTTATTTTGGTCTTTATTTGCGGTAAATCACAATTGCTTGAATAAAACAGTAAACGGGTGTCTGCGGCTAGATGTTTTCGGGATAAAAAGTAGCCTATGTTCTAATCCAGGGTATCAGCTACCTCCATACCAAGTTTCATCCAAATCCGTTCAATAGTTTTTGCGTGAAAAAGTAACAAACATTTACATTTATAATATTAGTAGGATTAGTATTTACATTGCACCCGTGCGAAGCCGGGACGGGTCGCTAGTCTTTGACAGCCCTGTTGGTTCATTGGCAGTATATCTGCCTTGAGAGCTGTAGGGCCTGGGTTCGATTCTCACTCAGGGCAAACATATTGTGAATAAACGAATGTTTGTTCTGTGTCTGGGTGTTCTGTATGTATTATAAGTATGTATTTACAAAAGAAAAAAGTATTTATGTATTCTATCAGTTATCTGACTTCCATCACACAAGCTCTGCTTAGTTTGGGGCCAGATGGCGCTGTGTGTATAGTCCTACGATACTTATTTATTATTTTATTTACTAGTCTATCTACAAGTACAAGAAAATAAAAATTTGTAAGAAAACCATTTTCACTTTTAACAGCAACCTGTATTCGTTCATGCGTAAGTATTCAGCATTTATTTTTATTAACTTCTCTGATGAACTCGCATCGCATGATGTGCGGTGCGAAATTGGGTCATGATTAGAATTATAAACAAATAGATCTGCGGACGTAAATCTTTAAGTGTTTGGCCGCTCATCTGATGAAGTGACAATGTCTCTAGTTTCCGAGATCCGATGGGGTACCATGTCGAGGAGTCTACTTCCGGAAGGTCCGGCATTTTATCCGGGCCTTTGAGCGATTCTCTATACGGCCATGTATTTAGTTTTCTATGTATGACTTCTATTTCTCTAAGTCAGTCAGTCATCAACATCATCATCATCATGTTCAAGCGATTGTAATTTACCGCATATAAAGACCAAAATAAATGCCAGTAGCTGTGAATTCGCTGTAAAATTATGCTCCATTTGTCCATAAATGGCAAAAATTTACTTGTATGGAAATCGTACCACCTTATAGGTAGCTGACACCCTGGATTAATACATAGGCTACTTTCTATCCTGAAAAAATTTAGCGGGTAACACCGCGGGGCGCAGCTAGTCGTCAGATAAATGTTAGCCCCGGTGGGAATCGAACTCATGCCCTACAGCTCTTCAAGCAGATATAAGCAATCGTGATATTTCTGTTTATTTATCAAGAACTCTATTTAGAACTGTTTGAAATCGTAATACAGTCCAAATGTCGGCCATCTTGTTACGGAGAGCAGTACAGCGCGTGCCAAAATTTGCGATCGCTCATAAAATATTCTAAGGACACGAACAAATTTATTGCACAAAAACATGTGCAATGTTCTCTGTTATTTACTAGCTGTGGCGCGCGATTTCACCCAAATTTCATCGTAGACTGCATCTTCGCTTACTATCAGGCGAAATAAATAAATATCGTAGGACATTACACACAGCGCCATCTGGTCCCAAACTAAGCAGAGCTTGTGTGATGGAAGTCAGATAACTGATAGAATACATACATACATTTTTTTTGTACATGTATACTATTACATACAGAACACCCAGACACAGAACAAACATTTGTTTATTCACAAAATGTTTGCCCTGAGTGGGAATCGAACCCACGCCCTACAGCTCTCAAGGCAGATATACTACCAATGAGCCAACGGGGCTGTCAAAAAACACACTTCTTCTTCTTCAATCGTTCCCTCATTTTTGAGGATCGTGGTCACTGGAACCTCTTAGACGTACAATCTGCCGCAATCGACTCCGGTCCGAAGTAGCCCTCACCACTTGCTAGAATTTAGAAGAGGAGGTGGCTTCTTTCACTTTGTCAGACCATCGTGTTGGCGACCGGCCTCGTGGTCTCTTTCCTTCGGTATTGTAAACAATGACGAGCTTTTCAAGGCTGCCATCCCCTCTTCGCAAAAAAATCAATGTCAAAACCACGTCAGTTCCCATACCAAAAAAAATACCGGAAAGCTTATAAAAATTGGCTCGAACTGCAGTTTTTCATGATTAATTGAACCGCGCTTCAAAACATCAAACAAAATATGAACCGGGCGATTCTTCAATACAGAAATATCGTGCAGTCACTGCTGTCTGTACTGTGGCGGGCGCCCCTCACACCGAAATATGTCGGCGCTTAGCTTTAATGTTGATTTCGTTTAGCGCCATCTTGCGTTGTAATTTTGGTGGAATGGCGCCACCTCTTACGTAACACTGGTTCCGTGCACTGCTTGTCGTGTGACGTATTTTAACTTCAACCAATGAGAGCGCGTTAGAAGTTGCGGATGTCTGCCGGTAGAGGCGCTGTGGGAAGCGAGCCGGCCGTGCGTTGAATGTTGAGGTGGAGAGATGGCATTGATTCTTTGAGAGCAGATCGAGTTGGACGGTTGAAGAGTGCGGAGCTAAGCGGCACGTGTTGTCCCCAAGCTATGTAATAGTGATTATACTGTTCTAAGCATTCTTAAACTGAAATCGTTGTGAAGTGCTGATTAAACTTTGTATAAGGGAATTGAATTGTGTGGTTTGTCTCCTCGCCCGCTACACCCTCGCCCAGTAACCCAGTAACCATTTATGATGCGAACATCGGCCATACCACCTACCCTTTCTGACGTTCGTTCTACCTCCGACAGATAGAATTATATGTACGCACAATAGGCCTGAGCATAACAAAAAATAATTCGTCATTAAATACCAATCTGTTTTTTTTTTCATATTTCGGCAGCTTATTTCGGACATCATCTGGCTTCCAATCTGGAAGCCTGGGTTCGAATTCTACGGCGCGCACCTCTGTTTTTGGGATTCCGTACCCAAAGGGTAAAACGGGACCCTATTACTAAGACTCCGCTGTCCGTCTGTCACCAGGCTGTATCTCATGAACCGTGACGTTAGACAGTTGAAATTTCCACAGATGATGTATTTCTGTTGCCGCTATAACAACTAATACTAAAAACAGAATAAAATACATATTTAAGGGGGTTTCCGTACAACAAACGTGATTTTTTCTCCGTTTTTTATTGATACTGTTCTCGTTCCTGTGACGTTTATTGCCGTTTGGTGTAACTGGCAGCCTTAAAGCGGGTCAGGGACGTGGAAAGACTGTCTCAAGTCTCAAGTGTAACGTAGAAATAAGAACCTATTGCTTCTACGTATTCTCAATGCGTAATTTTTATCTTCTGGCTGAACCCTCGAGAATAAAAAAGAGATTCAATTTGAACAAACGTTTTTTTTTAAATTTGATTTTGGCGTCGCATTTTGTGCGTTTGACAGTGTCAAAGAGTTTTGGCAGGAACGCGGAATAATAAGTCATGTCGCCCCGTTGTATTTTTTTCCAAAACTAGTGTTTTTTTATAGTGTTTTTTCCCAGTAATTTCGCTAGCTGCAGTACCCTTCAAACCGGAACACAGTAATGCTTACACACTACTGCTTAGCGGCAGAATAACTGGTACTGCGGTGGTACCTACCTAGACGACCTCCTGCTAAGGAGTTCTACCACCAAGTCTGCTGTCCGAGTGGGTGTTCCCCAATGAATACAGTCTGGGTGCCTTCAAGTCGCGAGTGAATCGGTTTCTTCTAGGCGAGCGTGCTCCATCGTAGACCGCATCTTCGCTTAACATGACGCGGGTTAGCAGTCAAACGCAAGCCTATAAAATGTTTTCAATTTCAAAATTTCTTTATTTACATAATATAATTATAACATTTATACATTTAGCCTAGAAATAACATACTTACAATTAGGTTTCGTTTTACAGGCTGTATGACATACGCTTATATTAAAATGATTTTTTTTTTCTAGTACAATGAAATTTGGAAAAGTTATTTGAAATTAACTATAATAAATAATTATAACAATTAACACAAGCTTTAGCAGCATTGTGTTTTTTATTTGTTGTATTTGTCCAGTAACGTAGGGTAGGACGTAATAAGCCAGCGAACCGCGCTAGGCGTTCCGCAGAGCAGCAGGAACGATCGTCGTAGTTACTAATATTATTAGAAAGAAACGGAACGCACAAGCGATGAATGAATAAGTACAGCAAGCCTATCTATTATAAAAAAAAGTACCTGATCGTGTTTGTAAAGTACAAAATGAATCCTTAAATTACAAATCACAAATCCTTCAATTAAAGTACAAAATGAACTTGTAGCGATGATAGCTCAGTGGTTAGCGCGGTCAGTTCGTATGCCGAAGGGCGTGGGTTCAAACCCGAACAATGAGCTTGAGCTGCCGGTGAAGGAAATCATCGTGAGGAAACCATAGCATGGTGGTAGGGTACTTCATAGTACTTGGCTGGCTAGCTACCACCCTCTAGTTAAAAATCTGTCGCTAGATGCTTGGCGATGCGAGGCGATGCTTGCCAAATGTGTGTTCCGGCAGCCTCCCTTGAGAGCCAGTTTCATTCCAGGCTAGGTGTGCTATACTATCTTCGACCACACCTTCACTTAACATCAGGTGAGCTGTGGTCAAACACCAAGCCTGTCAACCATAAAAAAAAAACCTTGTGCGACATTTTCGCTGTGCGAAAAAGCACTCTTAAATAAAGAAAAAAAGAATTAACCTCATAAATGAAGTTTTAGTAATAACGAACTAACCACGGAAAAAAACAGTTCCCAATCCACACGGTAGACGCTTAAAATTCACTTTCCACGCATCGTGATGCAGTTTTTTTTAATAAAAGAAAGTAACTGGAGAATAGTGTAACAAACATCCGTTCGATATTGGTAGTTACGTGTCAGCTAACTGCCGCGTAACACGCCATTACGTGGGTATGTGAATACTCAAGTCTCCAGACAGCCGAATATCTAACCTTTAATTAAAGTTCAACTAAATCTACCTGGGACTTACGAGCCCCTACACAGAGTAGAACATTATCAGAAGAACATATTTCATTCTCAAACTCCCTGCCTAAGTCCATACGGGAAGCTAAGTCGCTATTTAGCTTCAAAAACAAACTTAAGTTGTTTGTGACGACCATGGCACCTTATACTGTCCAGGATTTCGTTCCAAAAATAACTTGCATGGTGTTAGGGTACTTTAGTACTCTGCTAGGCGGCTTGGCTAGCTACCACCCTTTAGTTGAAAATCTGCCGCCAAGCATCGGTGTGTTGCGTCAGCCTCACTTGAGAGCCAGTCCCATTTCAAGCGAGGTGTGCTTTACCATTTTCAACCACACCGTCACTTACATCGGTCAAAAACCTAGCTTGTCGACAATAATAAAAAAAATAGTATATTGCCAAAAAAAAATAACAACAAAAAAACTTTTTTTACTTTTGCGTGGAGCTTTATCTCTGTCTAGTAATCTACTCTGATCCCCGTATCCACAATTCCACACAAACATTATACATTTAAGACGGAAGCTTTTATCCTCTCCATTTCATTACATTCCCCGCCTTAATATTTTTAAGCCTTTTATTGGCGCGAGCGTGTCGCATAAGGACGTCTTCAATAATTAGATATCTCTTGGCACACGAGGCAAATTTCATTTGCCAAAAAAAAACTGGTATTGATCCTTTGATGTTTTTTTTACGTTTTCAAATTGGATCGACATGTAAATTAGGACTTTTGAAGTGAAAACCTACGTGCTTAAATTAGCTTCCATGGCGGAAGGCAATTCAAAAAAAAATATGGTAACAAAATCGATCTCTCTTTCAACAACATTCCTCGTTCCTTTTATGGAACAATATTCCTCCCCCATCAGAAACCAGAATAACGTTAAGGGTTTCTGTAACAACCTTAAAAAATTCCTGATTGCTCATCAGGAGTCCCAGGAAGCTCTGATACATGAAACTAGTGCTATATAATGTTATCGCTAGTTTCATGAATCGGTTTCCCCTAGACAAGCGTGTTACATCCCAGATCGTATCTTCTCTTTTGGTAACAGGCGTGATGGTGGTCAAACGTGAGCCTGTTGTTTTTGTTTTGTGATTTGTATGTTGATATTTTGAGAGGAGTTATTTGCATAGTAGTTTGTTTGTTTGAATTTTTTATTTCGTTTTGTTATATTTGTTGTTGGTAATTTCTTATGTTTGTTTTGTTTGACCGACAAGGGCTCACCGGGAGACCAGCGCTGGTCATACCGCTTAGTATGACCAGCATACACTTAGGTGAGCCCCTGTTTTGTAACTGTTTGTCTCTATTTGTTATTTTTGTTCTATGTTACAAAATAAAATTATTTTCTTTCTTTCATTCAATACTTCTATTTCTCACAACAATCTACAAATTAATTTCACGTTCATTGTGCGAACTGCTAAAAATTGGCATGCGCTGCCTGAGTGGTTGTTTCCCAATGAATACCATCTAGGTATCTTCAAGTCGAGAGTAAATCGTTATTTTTTATGCAAGCGTGCTCCATCTTAGACCGCATCGGAGAGATGGCGGTTAAAAGATAACAATTATAGAAAAAAACTAGAGTCTAAATAGTGTTCAAGGTATAGGTATATTTAGTTTATTTCCGCTTAACAGTCGTTTCAGTTACAATACAATTATGAGGATTTCAATTAAAATTTAATCATTTTTTTTGTAAAAAATAATGAGACGAACGAGACGCTCTCCTGATGGTAAGAGATAACGCCTGTACATGACCATTGCAGCGATACACAGAACTTTGAGTATCAAAACAAAGTCCAGGGCATCACTGCTTTGACGCTCATTACTTTGAGACTTTTGATAGAGTTAGTCTCAACAGCCCAGTAATTTCGCTAGCTGCAGTACCCTTCAAACCGGTTTATTTAAGTTTATGTCAATGTTTAGATATTAAGTATGTACGTTTGGGATAAGTAACTTAAATTGTCAAATTAGTTAAATTTGATTTTAAATCCTCATCACTGTTGTAATGGAAACGATTGTTAAGCGGAAATAAACTAAATATACACTTTGAACACTCAAAATGAACTTCCGCAAAGTAACGTCTGAATTAATCAATGATAGAGTCAAAAAGATTTCTTCTCGATCGACGTGCTCCATCCTCGGCTGTGCCGTCGCTTACCATCAGGCGAGTAGGTCTCGTAGATCTGATATACTTAGTTCTATTTAAAATGAAACTAGTTTAAATTAATTTAACTCCACTGATAAAATCGAAAACTTTGCTAGAAACATCCGCGGACAATTTGTCCTACTTTCGGAGAATCCTTGAATAAAAACTTCCCAACTTCGACGTCCTTCCATAAAGTATCCAACCTTAAAGTTTCACTTACTTTGAACTTAACGAAAAAGGTTTTATGATAATTCCTTTTTCCTAGTAGATTATCTCATAAAGAAATTTTCGTAACACATTCAATTTTTATTAATAAAAGCGTCTAAGAGTTTTGGCGGGAATGCGGAAAGAGTCGTGTCGTCCCGTTGTATTTTTTTCAAAACTAGTATTTTGTCGAGTGTTTATGCATAAAAATGGTGGTGTTTTATTTAACTATGAAACTTGAAAATGTAAAACACTTGACACTGGCAAATGCACAGAAAGTGCGACGCCAAGTCCTCCTCAGAGGAATAAGAAGAAATATAGGTCAGAGGAATAGTATTCATGGCCGAGAATAAAAAAAAAACATGATAAAAATATAAATAAATATTCAAGGTATATAGATACATATTTAGTTTATGTTAGATTATTCAAAATGAACTACCGCAAAGTAACGCCTGAATCAATAAAAAAAAAAAAATTTAACCTAACAAATATAACTTTCGCGATTGATCTCCTTAGCAGGAGGTCGTCTAGGTAGGTACCAACCGCAGTGCCCCCGGATATTTTTTAAAAGACAATAGACCATAGACAACACTTTATTTGTGACGTAAAACTTATTCCAACATAATTAACAATACATACAAAAATAAACAACAAACATAAAAAAAGAAAAAACATAGTATTTTATAAATTAAACATTAAAAAACAAAAGGTAGAAACACATTTTATGTCACAAACCCGCCGGGTTTTTCTCATATTAACGGGTACGAAAACCTTCTTTGAGCTTGAAACTGGCGTTGCAACAAACCCTGTACAATATTAGTGCTGTAAGAAAGTGAACAGTGATAAATAACGCACGTAAATCATTTACAAAGCGTTCTGCACGGTTTTTGCAATTGAAAGGGAAATTTTACACTTTTTTCCCGTATTTTTCATTCAGTTTGCCTTCCAACACGTTATTGAGTTGAGAGTGACCGGTCTGTTAAACTTGCAATCAGTAACCGTTTTTAATTTCGTAAACAGAACGACAATGGTATACTCAAAATAAATATTATTGTTAATTACGTAATTATTTTTAATTCATTTAACATCACTACATAGTACAAAACAAAGTCGCTTCCCGCTGTCTGTCTGTCCCTATGTACCTATGCTTAAATCTTTCAAACTACGCAACGGATTTTGATTCGGTTTAAATAGATAAAGTGATTCAAGAGTAATGTTTATATGTATAATACTGCATATACATTAGTATTTACATGGCACCCGTGCGAAGCCGGGGCGGGTCGCTAGTTAATAATAAAGTCAAATTACGGACATATCCGTCATGTGATTTAATAGAATAGAACATAACTTTATTGTAGATCAACAACCGAACCATTATAATAAGAAACTTAAAAAAAATAACATCGATTTATAGTAAAACGGCGGCCTTGTCGCCTAGAGCGATTTATTCCAGACAACCTTTTGATGGATAGAAATAATGGCACAGCTACGGTGTAAAACAAAAAATACAGAAAAACGGTGAATAATATCTAACGATAACAAAAAACATGCTCTCATACCTACTCTGCGTAAAATTAGAAAAATGTATTTTGTAATTTTATTTGCTAATTTATTGTTTCAGGTATGCCACCACGTAATCGAGATTTATTATTTTATGATGTGAAGCAGAAATATTTGGATAAGTATGTGTGTACATATTTAATAAGATGAAATATTTTACTAAATGGCAGATTTCTGATGAAAGTATGGACGCCGTTGCTTTATGGCAAGACGGCAACACTGCACGTACCTGTCAAGTTGTGTCAGATGTCAAGTGAAAAAACGTGCGCTGTCGTTTTTTTTCTTTGTCGTTACCGTTTGTCGTTATCAAGTGTTTTGATATTTTCAAGTTTCTTAAGTTAAATAAGTTGCCTCGTAGCTATCGTTATAGTCGAATACAAGTCCAGTCATGCTTTAGTAAAGTAGTGGCGACTTTACTATAACTTTCGATGGCGTTTTGGAAGCAACACAAAGTCTTATTTCACCACATTATATAATTTTTTCCTACACTCGCGCCTTGTACATATTTATTATAATTATAACTAAATAAAGTCGACCTCTATGCAAGCGGCCTTATTCTGCGTTTAGTTTTTAATCAAAGTTAGGACGGTAAATTTGTATTGGCCTTTCATATCTGCCGAACTTTACCCATATGTTACAGACTTAAAGCCAAAAGTTTGCAACTTCTCGCTTGAAACTATTGATTTGCAGTAAGTCGAGTTAACTGCTCTCGCAAATGAATACCAACAGCATATTAAACTCAAAACTTAGAACTGATTAGGGAAATAACAACATTATACCTATTATTTAAATGTTATTTCACTCGGTACTACCGAGTACCTAAGGCATTTTGTTATATTGTTTTTTTTTTCTTTTTCAACCATAACTGGCACAATGTACGAAACATTGTGCCAGTTCTCAAGATTTCACTTTTTTTTTTATAATTGACGTGTAATTAATATTTTGTCATTTTTATTAATGTTTTTTTTTAAACAAAATTTGACTTATAACTTAGGTGTTACCTACGAAATATTGTACTGTATTTTAAACGAAGCTTGTAATTAATGCACTAGTACTATACAATATAATACTCTTGAGTTTTTGGCGGGAACGCGGGAAGAGTCGTGTCGCTCCGTTGTATTTTTTTCCAAAACTAGTGTTTTGTCGAGTGTTTATGCATAAAAATGGTGGTGTTTTATTCATAAAGTGCCGAATTACAAGCGCGAGTGTGGGAAACTGATATAATGTGGTGAAACATGAGTTTTCGTGTTGCTTCCAAAACTCCATCGAAGCTTTGTAGTAAAGTTGCCACTACTTTACTAAAGCATGACTGGAATTAACTGACACGAACTGGACTTGACAAAGACGACTTTGACTAAAACTAGCTACGATGGCACTTATTTAACTTTTGAAACTTGAAAATATATAATTACTTGACACTGGCAAATGCTAAAACGCGACGCCAAAACCAAAGAAAAAAAATAAAAATAAAAGACATGAAGTTTTGATTCACAAAGAAAAAGGATGAAGGCATTTTGTTGCGAGCTATACATAATTATTAACTTTTCGTATATTCAGCGAACTGAGCAAACATTTTATGTTAAATTTCGCGGGTGACTCGCTAGGTATAGATTATATAATACTAGCGGACCCCTCGCCGTTTCACTCGCGTAGTTCCCGTTCCCGTGGGAATACAGAGATAAAAAGCCTATGTCACCCGGGGATAGTGTAGCTACCCAACGGTGAAAGAATTTTTGAAATCTGTCCAGTAGTTTCGGAGCCTATTCAATACAAACAATGAAATCTTTCCTCTTTATAATAGTAGTATAGATAGATTTGAAATTGTTTTCAAATATCTAACAAGGATATTTTAACAGATCGTTTGAAGGTAAGTAAACTATTAAATAAGATAAATAAATAAATATCGTAGGACTATACAGACAGCGCCATCAGACCCCAAACTAAGCAGAGCTTGTGTGATGGAAGTCAGATAACTGATAGAATACTTAAATACTTTTTTTTTGTAAATACATACAGTACACCCAGACACAGAACAAACAAATATCAATTTTGCTTTTTGTGTCTTTTCGTCGAAGACCAAATTTTGCTGAAATCATAAATATTTACGTTTTTTGTTACCTAAATAATTACAGCGTTTTACAGCTACAAAGAATTTTGTGAATTTTGACATTTATTATAATTATTATTGATTTGACTTTTTTGTATATTTGTTATATTTTTTTATAGTTTTTTCAATACTTTTACTGACATTTCTTAATTTCGTTTATGATTATTATTGAAAATTGACCTGTAACACCTCGGTATTAATAAATATGATTATGATACTAGCACTGATTAGCGATGATAGCTCAGTGGTTAGCGCGGTAGGTTAGCATGCCGAATGGTGTGGGTTCAAATTCCAACAATGAGCTTAAGCTGCCGTTGAAGGGAAACATCGTGAGGAAACCATAGCATGGTGGTAGCGTACTCTCTAGTACTCGACTGGCCACACGAGAGTTGAAAATCTGCCGCCAAGCATCTAACGGTGTGTTCCGGCTTGAGAGCCAGTTCCATTCCATGCTAGGTGTGCTTTACTATCTTCGACCACACCGTCATTTAACATCAGGTGAGCTGTGGTCAAACACCTAGCCTGTCAATAATTTAAAAAAAAAACTATAATTCATACGATTTGTGCCACGAGGCAATTTTCTAAGAATATAACGCAATTATTAATTAAGCACTTATACATTGAGCTCTTGATATTATAAATAAAATCAATTGCTAACAATCGTGACGCAGGATTCGCACGCCGTTCGTTCAGAACAATGGTATAAGAAAAAACGACGCAAAAACACAATCGTAGACAGAAGGTCGAGGCAAACATTATCTTTTATACTAATGTCTGCTCAAGTAATAACTTTACAAAAAAAAGGATGTAGGGTGGGTGGGTGTTATGTAGGTGAAGGGTGTAGCAGTGTACTGGCTAATCCCTTATCGGAAGAGGCCAGAATACTGTTCCGCATCACCAGTAACATCACTACATAGTACAAAACAAAGTCGCTGTCGCTGTCTGTCCAATCTTTAAAACTACGCAACGGATTTTGAAGCGGTTTCTTTAATAGATAGAGTGATTGAAGAGGAAGGCATATGCACCACATTAGTATCTACATTGCACCCGAGCGAAGCCGGAGCGGGTCGCTAGTTTACAATAAGCGTTGGACATAAGAAAATCTTGTTAAGACCAATGAGGGTGGCATAGTCATGTTTGATTAAACCCTCTATATAAATAAAAAAGATAAACGATAATTATGGTATTTCCGCGTTCCCGCCAAAATAATTGTTTTTCTATTTCATATTTTTAATATTATAATTTGCCCCATCGGGCGGGCTAAAGCTGTTTGTGTAACTTTTTTTTGGCAGCGCAAGTCGTTTGGCCCCTGCAGACTTGACATCTGCATTGCGCCAGCGTCTTTCTCATAACAGTAACTTTGTTCAAGTACTGTTATACTTGTAGCGATGATAGCTCAGTGGTTAGCGCGGTAGGTTCGCATGCCGAAGGGCGTGAGTTCAAACCCCAACAATGAGCTTGAGCTGCCGGTGAAGGAAAACATCGTGAGGAAACCATAGCATGGTGGTAGGATACTTTCTAGTACTCGGCTGGCTAGCTACCACCCTCAAGTTGAAAATCTGCCGCCAAGCATCTAACGGTGTGTTCCGGCAGCCTCACTTGAGAGCCAGTTCCATTCCAGGCTAGGTGTGCTTTACCATCTTCGACCACACATTTCACTTAACATCAGGTGAGCTGTGGTCAAACAACTAGCCTGTCAACCTTAAAAAAAAAAAAAAAAAACTTGTATTAATCATTGCTGCTTGTCAAATAACACTGCAATTCACTTACAGCTACAATGTCCACGCACTATTTACAACGGCAACGGTACGTATTTGAATTTGCAATTGCATAATTGAAAACGTACTTATTATCGTCATAAGGCAAACTTTTTAAAGGTGCAGTCTAATCGTAGCGTGTGAAAAATTATTTAATGTATTTTTTTTCATTTGTTTTTATTTTTTTACTCGGCCATGACACATTCGTGCATTGTGCCAATTCTCAAGTTTGATTTTAATGTATTTACCTGGTTTTTTTTGTATTTACTTCACCATTAACAAAAAAAGACAAAACTGTTAAATAAATGTCGAAGAACAATGAAAAAAACACACAGGGCCAACCCCAAACTAAGCAAAGCTTGTGCTATGGAAGTCAGATAACTGATAGAATACTTCCTTTTTTTTTAATTATGTAAGTAGACAAAGTTTTATTGCTTGTACAAAAATGCATCTCCAAATATATTTTTTCTTTTTCTTTGGTTTTGGCGTCGCACTTTGTGAATTTGCCAGTGTCAAATCTTTTTGTTTCGACCGGTCCGTAGCCTCCCGTTTATGTATATCTGTTTGTCTGTATTAATAATATTAATTTATTTATAAACATAAGTTAAAACACAACGCTTACACTCATTAAAATCGAAATAAAAATGTTACACTCAATAAAGTTTTAAGGTTTTTATGAAAAATCAAGTCGAATAAGTCTAAGGCACAGTCAAAGTCATACAAAATAAGTTTTATTAAAGTTGTGGTGACTTTTCTACAGGTTTCGATTCGATATGATTCAAGTCTTGAAAGTAACTCGAAAATTATTAATTAAATTTAATGAATTAATAAAACACACACGCGCGTAATTCGGCATAACATTTTTAAAACATGTCTATATTCAATTATTCATACATAAACAGTCGAAAATACACGAGTTCGAAAACACATCGTTTGGTAATAATTGGTGGCTGATTTTCAACAAACGTGTGGTAGCTAGCCAGCCAAGATAATCTACACGGATAAAAAGAATACTTTGATCCAAGCAAATATCCGTGTATATATGCACCATGCAGTAAAATGGTTTGGTCTAAGACTAAATATTTCTTTAAATTCCAGAAGGATTTTCGTTTAGACGAATTTAAACTGCGTTCGACTTAAATAATACTGTAGATTTGTTGAATATACTATAATCTTGAATTAAGATAATGATAGTCTTCGTTCCAGCGAACGGTTTTCCAAAACAGTACCAAGACGATGGTTTCTTACAACCAAAATTAACATAATCTTGTTCTTAACTTTGGCGTATTTAGATTAAAGTAATGTACAGGTTTCGATAGCAAACAAACTATTTTTTTGTTTAAATAAAACAATAACTGTCTTGGTTCAAATTACTTGATGTTCTAAGAAAGCTCTGCGCGTTTTACATTAAACTACTATGTTCAATGTTTATATTTAGTTTATTTCCGCTTAACCGTCGTTCCAGTTCCAACAGTGACGAGGAGACTTAAATTTAACTAATTTTACACTGCTTATTTATTAAAAACCCTAATCTTACTTAAAATCTAGAACTCATAAACTTAGAAATATTCTTAATTTGACAAATATAAAAAATTAAAACTACAAAAAATCTAATTAAAATAATCAAGAATCCTCCTCTCTGCAGTAACCACTTTGTCGACACGTGTTTCACTCATCTGTATTTCCATGTTTCCAAATTTGGAAACATGGAAATACAGATGAGTCATTGCTTAATGACCAAACATGCGTCACATCGCCATTACTGCGATGCTTCAGTGCGCATGCGCGGGTGGCAGGGGCGGGGCCAAATAGTATATAAAGCGCCGCTGTCAAGGACGATCACTCAGTCTCGACCAAGCGCTCGAAGAGTCAACACGTCCTGAGGATGCCTCGTGTAGAGGTGAAACACGTGTCGACAAAGTGGTTACTGCAGAGAGGAGGATTCTTGATTATTTTAATTAGATTTTTTGTAGTTTTAATTTTTTATATTTGTCAAATTAAGAATATTTCTAAGTTTATGAGTTCTAGATTTTAAGTAAGATTAGGGTTTTTAATAAATAAGCAGTGTAAAATTAGTTAAATTTAAGTCTCCTCGTCACTGTTGGAACTGGAACGACGGTTAAGCGGAAATAAACTAAATATAAACATTGAACATTCAAAATGAACTTCCGCAAAGTAACGCCTGAATCAATCAATTAAACTACTATATTTTTCCAGATAGAAAATAAAATCTTATTTCAAGTAAATAAATGTTTTAAACTAAGTTGAGTGTTTCCAGATAAAACTTACTATGTTCGAGCAGAAAAAATCGTAATTTTGAGTGAAAAATTTAGAGTATCGTAACAAATTAATATAGTTTTGACTTGAACTAATATCTGGTTCGTATATTCGTATATTTTTAGTTTAATCAAATGTAACATTAAGGTAACATTTTATTACTTTCCTTTAGCGTTTTCTTCTATTTCATATAAGATCATCAAATTAGTTGATCCGATACCATACATTTTTGTAACAACTAAATTAAAGTATTAAAACAAAAATTCGGGTTAGTTTCGGGCAAGTAAGATTTATTGTGTTGAAACAACGATGTTTTGGTTCAGGTTAAAGTAATATTGCTATATTCAATCAAGAAAGTTACCAATTTAGTTCAATATCCTATCATTGTATTTCAAAACAATTTCTTTGACTGAAAGAAATATGTTCAAGCAAACCAAATGTTTTGATCGAAAGAAACCTCTTTGACTCTTTTTTTTCCGTGTACCCCAAGCTATGGTTTCCTTATGATGTTTTCTTTCTCAAGGATTGGGATATGAACCCACGCCTTCCGGTGTGATCTAAATGCATTAACCACTGAGTTATCATCCCACTACAATTATAAATGTGAAAGTTTGGATGGATGTTTGTTACTCTTTCACGCAAAAACTACTGAACGGATTTCTATGAAATTTGGTATGGAGGTAGCTGAGACCCTGGTTTAACACATAGGCTACCCCGAAAACATGTAACGGGTGGCAGCTAGTCACTAATAATTTCAAAGGCAAATATTTGTTTGTGTGTTTGAGTTGGATACAATTTGAATTGCAGATTCTGTTAATCCAAGGTATATAAACCTTGGATTAATACATTGGCCACTTTTACCCTAAAAACTCGCGTGTTTTCTTTCCAAATGTAAAAGATAACGCCTGACCATGACCATTGCAGCGATACCCAGAACTAAACAAAGTCCGGGGTATCGCTATTGGCGCTCATTCCTTTGAGACTTTCGATGCTTAGTCTCAACAGCCCTGTAATTTCGCTGCAGTACCCTTCAATCCGGAACACAGTAATGTTTACACACTACTACTTAGCGGCAGAATATCTGGAACTGCGGTGATACCTACCTAGACGACCTCCTGCTAAGGATTGTATTTTTTTCCAAAATTAGTGTTTTGTCGCGTGTTTATGCATAAAAATGGTGGTGTGTTATTCATAAAGTGCCGAATCACAAGCGCGAGTGTGGGAAAATGATATAATGTGGTGAAACATGACTTTTCGTGTTGCTGCCAAAACTCCATAAAAGCTAAAGTAAAGTCGCCACTACTTTAATAAAGCATGACTGGACTTGACTGACACGGACTGTGCTTTGACTATAACTATAGCTTTGAAGCAACTCATTTAATTTTTGAAACTTGGAAATATAAAACACTTGACACTGGCAAATGCTCAAAGTGCGACGCCAAAACCAAAGAAAAAACAAAAATAAAATTGACGAATGTTTGTATATTTCATACATCTTTACGCTGATTTGGATGCAAATTATACTGCAAATTCTTGCTTATATCCTGGATACTTTTACCGCGAGAAAACGCGTATGAATCCGCGCGGCCGAGCTAGTTATTTATATTATATTACTGTGGGTAAAATTAAAGCTGCGCTCGCGCCTGCCAACATCATTAAATTCGGCTCAGTCTAATGACGCGTCTAGACAGCTCGCACGCACTCGACTGCTACACGTCACAGATGTCAAGAAAAAGGCAGATAGTGTTTACTTCGAACACAGTAAGTCAATCGGGTATCTATGTGTGCGTAACACCCAGCGGCGGCGTATTGTCGCCCCGGCAGATCATTGTGTTTTCTTTGTGTCCATTTTACTAAAAAATTAGTTCGAGTGCTCGAGTGGCCGTAACATGCTTGCACTAATAATGAAACCGTGCGTTCAGGGGGGTTTTGTTAAGTGCGAGACGCGAGATACACATACATATATGGTAAAGACTTTTTTCTACGAGGACGCGAGGCCCCTGCAAGAGCGAGGCCCCGGGCGGTTGCTCTGCTTGCCACCCCCTAAAGCCGCCACTGGTAACACCGTTCACATGGCTATCCGCCGCGTGCTGTAGGTTCTCGAGTTTTGATACCAGACAGTGCTTAGGTTTTGTGTTCCAAGTTGCATATAGAAAAGTAAACGCGCGTGCGTTGTATTCAGCTTTGCGTCCATGATGAAGGCCACCGGATGTGGCTGAAAGTATAGTCGTAGTATCTGATATAATATACATTTCCAATATAAATAAATTAAAACGGTTGATAAAGGTGGTTTAGTGAATTAAACGTTTGTGTAAGTAAAGCAGAAAAGTAAATGATTGATATAGGACAAAATAATGAAACGTATATTATGTTGAAAGATATACCAGAAAGATATCTTGAAAGATATCTCTAAGAGTTGTAGGGCGTTGGTTCGATTCCCACCTAGGATAAACTTTTTGTGGCGTAAACAAAACAGACCAATACACCTCCAAATACACGCTCTCTCTGTCACATACATACAATCACACACCCACACTCTTACACATACACACACACAAATTCCTGCCACAGGTATTTTTTATTCGTACCAGAAGAACTTACCTACTACTTGTTAAGAAAACAGAAATAAAGCATTTTTCATTTTTTCATTATAAGTAGGTATTTATAAAAAAAAATAAGTATTCTATCAGTTATAGAAAGAAAGAAAGAAAATCGTTTAATTTTGTAACAAGCACAAAAACAAACTGAGACAGGCAAAAGTTACAAAATAGGGGCTCACCTCAGCATCATGCTGGTCATACTAAGTGGTATGACCAGTTATCTGACTCCCATAGTACAAGCTTTGCTTAGTTTAAGGTCAGATGGCGCTGTGTGTAATATCCTAAAACATAATTTAATAAGGTAAATGTAATTTCATAGGACATATAAGTACTATCGATTCGTTGTCGAATTACTCTATTTATGAATCTATTTAGTATTACCAAACTTACAGTCATTACCATGTTCAGTGCGCGGCGTCTGGGTTTTAGTCTGTGTCCTACCTATTTATTATTTAATGACGTCGCAATAGACTCATAAATTATACTAGGTACATGGTAGATCTCCTAACCAGGAGGTACTAGATAATGTGCTGCCAAGCAGTAGTGCGTAAATAAGTAAATATTACTGAGAAGGGAGCGAAATAATAGGCCTCTTGAGACTAGCCATCGTATGTCTCAAAGTAATGCGCGCCAAAGCAGTGATGCCCTGGACTTTGTTTTGTTACTCAAAGTTCTGTGTATCGCTGCAATGGTCATGGACAGGCGTTATCTCTTACCACCAGGAGAACGTCTTGTTTGTCGCATTACTTTTTACATTAAAAAAATGAACGCCAATGCAACGATGTCCTGGATTTTTTATTAATGGTTGTCGGGTTGTTTGAGCACAGCTTCAATCGCGTCTAATGCCAGAAAAAATCAGATTCCACCCGCTCTGGTGCCAAGAAATAAGATCGAGAATTGCGGACTAATGCATGATTTGACAATCCGGGGTATGTTTTTGACCGAGCTTTATTTAATTACTCAAAACTTTTACATCAAATGAAAAAAAGTAATTGATGACTTTACTGAAACAATTTCGAGTATTTGAATTAAAATAGTTTTTTTTTCTGCGGAATTTGTAGTTATTTTCAAAATTCTATCCGGCTATTGTACTTATTCAGGATTATACGCATACTCTAATATTTTTTTTGTTGTAATATTTTTGTTTCTTAATATCAAAGAGTGGCATCGAAAATACCTCTTTTTCCGTTTTTCTGGCGCGCTCTTAAGAGCGCTCTCGGGCTGCAACAAATTTGAAAATTAGGTATTTGAAAATTCTTTTGCTGTCTCCCAGCTCCCTGTAAAGAGCGATAGGGACAACTGCAGCTCCTGCAGAATATACCTACAAAAATTAGACCAAATCGCCATCTAGTAATCCTCAGTTTTCTCCACCTAGTCAAGACAGATTACAAAAAAAAAAACACAGAAATACTTTTTTGAATAGTTTGGCTATTTTCCTCTTTGTTGTTTTATAACCTTTATGGTT
Organism: Biston betularia; assembly: GCA_905404145.2. Taxonomy (NCBI): domain Eukaryota; kingdom Metazoa; phylum Arthropoda; class Insecta; order Lepidoptera; family Geometridae; genus Biston; species Biston betularia. The sequence goes on from FR989890.1 coordinate 5,357,009, forward strand.
GAAGTATTTTTTATATGATTGTTTGAATATCACTCTTAAAAAGTTGTAAGTTGTATTTTGGACTTTTGACAGCTTATATCTTGTGAAATAATAATTTTATGCAAAATATCAAGAGCGAGGAACATCGTTCCAGGAGATTTAGGTTTAATGTATAAAAATCATTGCATTATTTTCATTTTCCAGAGAGGAAACAGGGGATTATGTTTGTATGGAAAAAACTCACGCGAGTTCCCTCTTAAGTGACGGTGTAGTCGAAGATGATAAGTCGAAGATGGTATACACACCTAGCCTGGAATGGAACTGCATCTCAAATGAGGCTACCGGAACACACCATTAGGTGATTGATGGTGGTCCATGACCATTGCAGCGGTACCTACTTTGACGCTTATTATTATACGACATTCGATGGTTTGTCGCAATGTTTCTCCTGTATTCTTCATCGTAATGTTTACACACTACTGCCTGCCGTCTCGCTGCAAGCCTTATCTGTTATCAGCAATATTTTGCGCGAGTGCTAAGGTATATTTGAGGCAGTTGGGGCGAGCTAGCAATGAACCCACGGGTCGGCGACCTCTCACGGCCGACCGGTCCGTAGCCTCCCAGTTCATGTACGCCTGGTACCTGATTGTAGGTTTTGCTTTTTTTATCAGACGAGCAGGATATGCGCTTGATGGTCCTTTCATGATACTGACGTCACACAATATTCAAGTTGAAAGTAATTATTGCTTCCATTCAGTAGGTACTAGATTTTTTTATGTTGACAAACTAGGCGTTTGCCCGCAGCTCAGTAGATGTTGTTTTGATCTGTCCGAGCACAGCAATGTTACAGAGAGAGAGAGAGAGAGAGAGAGAGAGAGAGAGAGAGCATTTTTTTAATTTATTGTTTTGTTTATTATTTGTTACCCGCGACTTCGTACGCGTGGAATTTAACAAAAAAAATTGTTGTTATTTTTGTTCTTTTAGTAGAATTTACAGACTTAGAATCAGAATATTTATTGTGCTAAGTCACAGTTTTACACATACAATACAATACAATATTAGATTATAAATATTAAGTCACATGCGAGTACTTACAGACAGTCTTGTCCTCGCGGATAAATATTGTAGGACATTACACACAGCGCCATCTGACCCCAAACTAAGCGAAGCTTGTACTATGGAAGTCAGATAACTGATAGAATACTTTTTTTGTAAATACATACTTATAATACATACATAACACCCAGGCACAGAACAAACATTTGTTTATCCCACATAATGTTTATCCTGGGTGGGAATCGAACCCACGCCCTACAGCTCTCAAGGCAGATATACTACCAATGAGCCAACGGGGCTGTTAAACAATGTAATTGGCTATATCCTATTTCACCGACGACATCTCGAATTTTCGTTCGTCGCCGGATATCGGTATTACAAAAGAAACTTACCTAAAAAAAAATAGAAAAAAGTCAATGGCACATTAATAAAAAAAAAATCACACGTTTGGCAAGTTTGGCAAAATTGTAAACCTACAACTTATCTATTTATCTGAATAATGATAAAAATTTAGCTCTATTCTTTCCAAGCGCCAGTTCCAACACACAGCGCCATCTGACCCCAAACTAAGCAAAGTTTGTATTTAGTTTAGTTTTTTTTGTAAATACATACAGTACACCCAGACAGAAAAAACATTTTTTTTTTTTTATGTAAGAAGTAATGAGACGAACGAGACGCTCTCCTGATGGTAAGAGATAACGCCTATTCATGACCATTGCAGCGATACACAGAACTTTGAGTATCAAAACAAAGTCCAGGGCATCGCTGCTTTGGCGCTCATTACTTTGAGACTTTCGACTTTCATTTTGTTTTAAACTGTTGGTCCTGGGTGGGCATGAAATTAAAAAAAAAAATGATTATGTTCTCGCGGTGTACATACAAACTAGTAGGTACTTACTTTAAAACCGCGCCTAATGCCAGAAAAATATCAGAATCCATCCGCTCGAGTGCTAAGAAACAAGACCAGTAGAAAATCGAGAATTGCATCGATGTCTTGGATTTTTTACCGGGCTGTTTGAGTACAGCATACATTGCGTCTAATGCCAGGAAAAATCAGGTTCCACCCGCTCTGGTGCCAAGAAATAAGATCGAGAATTGCATGACTATTGCATGATTTGACAATCCGGAAATTTTTGATCGAGCTTGATTTAATTACTCAAAACTTTGACATCAAATTAAAAAATTACTAAAACACAAGTGTAGCTATTTTAATCATAAACAATAATGTGGGATCATCGCTGACAATTTCGAGTATTTCAATTAAAATAGATTTTTTTCTGTGGCATTTTTTTTGTGGAAATACCTATGGACCTATTTTCAAAATTCTATCCGGTTATTGTATTTCTTCAGGATTATACACATAATTCAATATTTTTTTTGTTGTAATATTTATATCAAAGAGTGGCATCGAAAATACGCCTTTTTATGTTTTTCTGGCATTAAGGACTTTAACCGTAGATTTTGTAGCGATTATAAAACAGTGGTTAGTGCGGTTGGTCCAACAATGAGCTTGAGCTGCCGGTGAAGGAAAACATCGTGAACGTCTAGCTTGTCAAACATAAATAAACACCCTCAGTTTTTTATTATGGAAAAAACGTAAATAAGAGGACAGTTGGTAGATACCTAATTTGGAGTAAACACATGGTAAACAGTAGTTAGTTGCCGCGGAAGGCGGGACAATACACGCAGTTCGTTGACACGCGCTTGACAACCGTGACACTGACAGCGAAGCCATGCGTGACATACTTACTGGTTTACTCGCCCATTGTCACTAATACAAAGAATTTATTTTATGACTTTGTGTGTTGTGGCTAAATTGCCCCTCTTTACAATAGAGCGAAGCCAGAAAGAAAAAAAAACTTTTTCTATTGAGCATTTTAGCAAATGCGAAAAGGCGGCGACATGACCTTTCCGCATTATAATTTTCAAACTCGTGTTTTAAAATGAACACGTGTTCAAGTTTCCTTCCATTGTGTGTTTTATTCAGCTGCAATATGTAAAGTCGTTGCTATAAAAATGATGCTTGCACATTGCAGATGTCTGCAGGGGCCAAAAGTCTTGCGCTGTCAAAAAAAAAAGTTATACAAACAGCTAATAAATTAGAATAAAATTAGTAAAAATATTTTTTTATTGAAAACTAGCGTACGCCTTGTGGTTTCTCCCGCGTAGTTCCCGTTCCCGTGTGAATACAGCTAGGACCTTCTGATTATTCGTCTGAGGAATACAGGGATAGAAAGTAGCTTATGCCACCCGTGGATAGCGTACATTCCCAACGGTGAAAGAATTTTTGAAATCGATTTCAAAAATTCTCATAAAATTCTTAGTTTTTAAGTTAATTCGTTAAATACAAAAATACAAATCTTTCCTCTTCATAATATAAGTATAGATATAATGACGTACTTAGTTAATATACTAAAAGCTAAAAATTTTTTTTTTAAAATGTAATTGTAACAAAACGCTCTCCTGATGGTAAGAGATAACGCTAGTCAATTACCATTGCAGTGATACACAGAACTTTGTTTGATAAACCAAGGCGCTCATGATACTTTCGGACTTTCGATGGTTAGTCTCAAGTCTCAACAGCCCAGTAATTTCGCTGCAGTACAGACCTACCCTTCAAACCGGAACACAGTAATGTTTACACACTACTGCTTAGCGGCAGAATAACTGGCACTGCGGTGGTACCTACCTAGATGACTGACAGGCTAGGTGTTTGACCACAGCTCACCTGATGTTAAGTGAAGGTGTGGTCGAAGATGGTAAAGCACACCTAGCCTGGAATGCAACTGGCTTCCAAGTGAGGCTGCCGGAACACACCGTTAGATGCTTGGCGGCAGATTTTCAACTTGAGGGTGGTAGCTAGCCAGCCGAGTATTAGAGAGTACGCTACCACCATGCTTTGGTTTCCTCACGATGTTTTCCTTCACCGGCAGCTCAAGCTCATTGTTGGGGTTTGAACACACGCCCTTCAGCATGCGAAACTACCGCGCTAACCACTGAGCTATCATCACTACAAAAATTCGTTCGCATTCGACATTAAGACTGTCCAATCAGCCAATAAGAACTCATTTCACAAACTAGTGCAGTTTCTGCCATCAGATAGTCGGTCATTGCCTGCGAGTGAAATACTCGAGACTGGCTCGTGACATGAGTCACGGTCATAAACCGCCAGTCACACTGCAAGCTAACTTAGCAGAGCATAGCGGCTGTACTACCAACTGTCATGTCTTTGAAAATTCGGCTTTTTGTGAATTTCGATTAGGTTTTGTTTTTGTTTATCCCACTAATATGATAAATGTGAAAATTTGGATGGATGGATGTTTGTTACTCTTTCACGCAAAAACTATTGAACGGATTTAGATGAAATTTGGTATGGAGGTAGCTGAGACCCTGGATTAACACATAGGCTACTTTTTGTCCAGAAAACATGTTGCGGGTAACACCGCGGGGCGCAGCTGGTAATATTTTAAAGGCGAAAGTTTGTGAGTGTTTAAGTGTGTTTGTCACTGCTTCACACTCAAACGGCTGGACAAATTTTGATGAAATTTGGTATGGAGGTAGCTGAGACCTTGGATTAACACATTGACTACTTTTTATCCCGAAAAAATGTAGCGGGTAACACCGCGGGGCGCAGCTAAATCAAAATCTAGCTAAAAGAATACGTAATAATATCTATTATATTATATCATAGCTTAGCTAGCACTGTGACTCAGGTTTTATCGTGCTGTGGCCAAAATCTTTTATTATAGTTTAAAGTCGTTTTATTGCGAAGGTGAACCGATTTCAAAAAGATGCGTCCAAAATCAGAAGAAAAGAGACCACAAACTTGGATTGTTTTTTTTAACTTATTTTATAATATTCAAGTATCTTGCAGGTATACCGTTATTCTATATGGGTTAGGTTTCTTTTTTAGGGGTCCGTACCCAAAGAGTAAAAACGGGACCCTATTACTGAGACTTCGCTGTCCGTCTGTCACCAGGCTGTATCGCATGCGCCGTGACAGTTAGACAGCTGAAATTTTCACAGATAACGTATTTCTGTTGCCGCTATACCAACAAATACTAAAAAAAAAACAGAATAAAATAAATATTTAATGGGGCTCCCATACAGCAAACGTGGGGTTTTTGCCGTTTTTATAGATAATGGTGCGGAGTAGATTTTTCACTAATTTTAAGCTTTTTAATCAACTACGCAAAATTCAGTACAATATTCATATGTTTTGATGCCAAAATATATGAATATTGATAATATTTGATGATATATATTTTATATATTTTGGCATCAAACACATTTTCGCACATTGTCCGGCTAGAACGTATAAATGCTGACTGCCAACTAGTTTTGGTAAAAACCACAGATCTCTATGGTAACCAAAGTGACGAACGAGATGTTCTCTTGATGGTAAGATATAGCACTTGTCCATGACCATTGCAGCGATGCACTGAACTTTGTAAGTAACACGTGATCGAGCGGATTATAATGCGAAATCTAGGCGACTGGCTAGGTGTTTGACCACAGCTCACTTGATGTAATCGAAGATGGTAAACACACCTAGCCTGGAATGGAATTGGCTTTCAAGTGCTGCCGCCGGAACATACTGTTAGGTGCTTGGCGTCTGACTTTCAACTGGGTGGTAGCTAGCCAGCCGAGTACTAGAGAGTACGCTACCATGCTATGGTTTCCTCACGATGTTTTCCTTCACCGGCAGCTCAAGCTCATTGTTGAGGTCAGCGTCGGCCATAGCTGCGAGGCCCGGGGCGACAGATCATTGCGACGTCCTTTTTCTTTGTATCCCTTTTACTAAAAAATTAGTTCGAGTGCTCGAGTGGCCGTAACATGCTTGCACTAATAATGAAACCGTGCGTTCAGGGGGGGGGGTTTGTTAAGTGCGAGGCGCGAGATACACATACATATATGGTAAAGACTTTTTTCTACGAGGACGCGAAGCCCCGGGCGGTTGCTTTGCTTGCCACCCCCTAAGGCCGCCACTAGTTGGGATTTAAACCTATGCCCTTCGGCGTGTGTACCGACTGCGACAATCACTGAGGTATCATCGCTTCTTTGATCAAAACCTGTGATGCACACTACTACTTGATACGTACTCCGAGCCGGTAGTGCTAGAAGCATACGTCTGCTATCAAGCGGAACAGTGAAGTAAGCGCATACTTTCCATTTCACGCGCACTGACCTGCCACAGTATGGAAATAGGAAATAGCAGTAGAGGTAGCTGTTATTTAATTATGAGAATTACATAGTTTGTAAGCGATAGTGAAATTAGTGTACGAAGCAAATCAGTTCCGTTTACCCCCGCCAGAGGCGCTTTCCATACATTTTTCTATTTATGATTGCAAGTTGATGTGCTAACTAATCGTTGTTTATTTAATCTGTATAATAATAATCTATTCTATTATAAAGAGGAAAGATTTGATTGTTTGTTTCTATTGAATAGGCTCCGAAACTAATGGGCTGATCTTAATAATCCTTTCATTATTAGAATGCTACATTATCTGTGATAGACATAGGCTATATTTTATTTAAAAAACAATTAGGGATCTACATGGGAAATTCAATAATGTAACCCAAGCTGTGAAAATTTAAGAAAAACCCTTACTTAGCATGCGCAGCGAAAACTATTGACAAGAGTTTTGGCGGGAACGCGGGAAGAGTCGTGTCGCTCCGTTGTATTTTTTTCCAAAACTAGTGTTTTGTCGAGTGTTTATGCATAAAAATGGTGGTGTTTTATTCATAAAGTGCCGAATTACAAGCGCGAGTGTGGGAAAATGATATAATGTGGTGAAACATGAGTTTTCGTGTTGCTTCCAAAACTCCATCGAAGCTTTGTAGTAAAGTTGCCACTACTTTACTAAAGCATGACTGGAATTAACTGACACGAACTGGACTTGACAAAGACGACTTTGACTAAAACTAGCTACGATGGCACTTATTTAACTTTTGAAACTTGAAAATATATAATTACTTGACACTGGCAAATGCTAAAACGCGACGCCAAAACCAAAGAAAAAAAAAAAAAAAAGTGACGTTTTATAGAGCAAACTGACAGCTACAAATAAGTCCGCGATATCATATGTCTAACTATTACAGTTGTCATCTGCATCTACACTAATTATAAAGAGAAAAGATTGAATTTTTTGTTAATTTGTATTGAATAGGCTCCGAAACTACTGGATAGACAAATTTATATTGTTAATCGAGGTTTTTTTTCCATGCGAAAGCTTATACGAGAACCAGATAACTGATAAAATAATTGTGTGTACTTTTGGTATGTAAGAATGTCACACAATACATACAACACATACTTACAATTTATACAAAATTATTTTACTTAATTTAATTTAAAACATTGAAAAATATCGAAATACTCGACACTGGCAAATTCATTAAGTGCGACGCCAAAAATAAAGAAAAACTGTCTTAGAACTGTCAAGTAAAGCCTTCAAAATTGTTTTTTTCTTCGGTTTTGGCGTTGCATTTTGAGCATTTGCCAGTGTATTTATTTATCGTTGACAAGCTAGGTGTTTGACCACAGCTCACCTGATGTTAAGTGACGGTGTGGTCGAAGATGGTAAAGCACACCTAGCCTGGAATGGCAATGTGTCAATTCTTTATTAAAAATTGGTTTATCTGCTGTGTTAAAATTACATACTGCATTTCTCAGTCTGTGTAAGATGACGCAGTCCAATGATTTGCTTCAACGGGTACGATCGCCTTCAGGCCAGCCGTGACGAAGATTCGAATACTTTGGTTCGGTAGATTTTTGTATTTCTACAGCTTGACACAGAATTTTCGAAATATATATTTCATGCTAGTGAAAAAGCTAAGCTTCTGAAAGCTTAGAACAGTGTTTCCCAGATTTCATTCTGCCATGGCCCGGCCTTATGGCAGAATGAAGTCTTATGGCCTTATTTTTAATACTACTATTATTTTAAAACAAGGTGGGCTGTTATTATAAGTATGTATTTACAAAAATAAAACTATTTAAGTATTCTATCAGATAACTGACTTCCATAGTATAATCTACTATTTTACTCAAGCAATTGTGTTTTACCGCAAATAAAGATCAAAATAAATGCCAGTAGCTGTGATTTCACTGTAAATTTTTGCTCCATTTGTCCATGAATGGCAAAAAATTATTTGTATGGAAATCGAACCACTTTAATAATGAAATTTACAAATATGCATACATACAAGATACGCGTACAAAACAAAGCCCTTCCTTGGCAATCGGGTAAAAATATCTAAATGATTGAACCAGAGAAACAGACAAGTGACTTCGTTTTACATAAACTGTTTTAGAGATTCAAAAGCACGCAATGTAAGCTCAGCTATGTTGCTATGACACAGTTTGCGAGTCCCGTTTGACAGCTGTCATTTCAATATATTTCATGGCGATGACTCGCCTCGGTTCCATTGTCGCTGTCAACGGGACCCCAACATTGTAACAGTTGTCGTAAACGTTAACCGCGCGTTTGTGCGGACGTAAAGTGTAACTGTAAAACCTATACAAGTCTATAAGCTTGGGATGTAAGCCGAAAGGAGGTATTAAACTAATCATTGTGAACAAATCACACAATTCGTTATGTAAAATCTGATTCCAAAACCATTTCGAAATAGCACATTCCTGTACATTATTTTTACGTTTAAAACACTTTTATCTATGTGATGGGGTTTATTTTAATAAAATACTTAAAATAAACTTGACTTTTATTTGATCTTTAATGACGTTACATCGGTTCACAATTTCCTACGTTAACTTGGTGGAATGAGATTGTCTAGGTACCACCGCAGTACCAGATCTTTTGCCGCCAAGCAGTAGTGTGTAAACATTACTGTGTTCCGGTTTGAAGGGTACTGCAGCTAGCGAAATTATTAAGCTGTTGAGACTAACCATCTAGTCTCAAAGCAATGAGTGTCAAAGCAGCGATGCCTTGGACTTTATTTTGTTACTCGAAGTTTTGTGTATCGTTGCAATGGTCATATCACTTACCATCAGGAGAGCGTTTCAATCGTCTCATTACCTTTACATAAAATAATTTTACAAATTATTTAAATCCATGACCAACTAAACGCGCTGCTCCAATGAAACAGCGAGGTTTCGGAGTAAACGAAAATAGCATCGATGTTATATGGGACCACGTCTGAAATATGATCCACCAAGCAAAAAAAGAATTATCAAAATCGTTTTTTTTAATGGCGACAGTCTAGGCGTTTGACCACAGCTCACCTGATGTTAAGTGACGGTGTGGTCGAAGATCGTAAAGCACACCTAGCCTGGAATGGAACTGGCTCTCAAGTGAGGCTGCCGGAACACACCGTTAGATGCTTGGCGGCAGATTTTCAACTTGAGGGTGGTAGCTAGCCAGCCGAGTACTAGAAAGTACCCTACCACCATGCTATGGTTTACGATGTTTTCCTTCACCGGCAGCTCAAGCTCATTGTTGGGGTTTGAACCCACGCCCTTCGGCATGCGAACCTGCCGCGCTAACCACTGAGCTATCATCGCTACAATAATTGGCGGAATGATCGCGCAAGGTAACTCCTCCTTTTTTGAGTCGCAAGAAAACGTTACATCGTAAAAGCTGATATGAAATCTCGAATTGCTTTTCGTATTAATTTGTACCGATTGTTGGTAACATTGATAGTTAATTGACCCCGGGGTCCCCTCCAGCTCCTGACGCGGCAGCTGTAAATCACCCGAGTTGTCCCTGGGTCAGGTTTAATCAAGGGCGACAACGTGGGTGCCATAAGAATTTCTGGGGAATAAAAGAAAGCAATTTTCGAAAGGGATAACTCAAGGGAAAACCATTTGTAGAAATACAATTAAATAGGGTTTTTTATGTAAAAAAGAATGAGACGAACGGGACGCTCTCCTGATGGTAAGAGATAATGCTTGTCCATAACCATTGCAGCGATACACAGAACTTTGAGTAACAAAACAACGTCCAGGGCATCGCTGCTTTGGCGCTCATTACTTTGAGACTTTCGATGGTTAGTCTCAACAGGCCAGTAATTTCGCTAGCTGCAGTACCCTTCAAACCGGTACACAGTAATGTTTGCACACTACTGCTTGGCGGCAGAATATCTGGTACTGCGATGGTACCTACCTAGACGACCTCCTGCTAAGGAGATCTACCACCAAGTTAAATGTAGAAAACGGTCTTTTAAATAACTGAAATAATGACTGACTGACTTTGGTATTATCAATTAAATACTTGTAGGTAGTACCAGACATTCTGCCGCCAAGTAGTAGTGGGTAAATATTAATGTGAAGGGTACTGAAGCAACATATCAGGGCTGTTGAGATTAATCATCGAAAGTCTCAAAGTTATGAGCGCCAAAGCTGCGATGCCTTAGAATTTTTAGGTTACTCAAAAGTTTTGTGTATCACCGCAATGGTCATGGACATGCGTTATCTCTTACCATCAGCAGAGCGTATCGTTTGTCTCATTGCTCTTACATTAAAAAAAAAATTTAGTACATTGGTTGGTAAGCGCTTCACATCTTTTTTTTTTATTTATTTAGCTGACAGGCTAGGTGTTTGACCACAGCTCACCTGATGTTAAGTGACGGTGTGGTCGAAGATGGTAAAGCACACCTAGCCTGGAATGGAACTGGCTCTCAAGTGAGGCTGCCGGAACACACCGTTAGATGCTTGGCGGCAGATTTTCAACTTGAGGGTGGTAGCTAGCCAGCCGAGTACTAGAAAGTACGCTACCACCATGCGAACTTCAGGACGGCCGATCCGATTTATTTCATTCTTTTTTGTTCATAGCTTCATTCATTTAGTTTATCTCTTACCATCAGGAGAACGTCTCGTTCGTCTAATTACTATTACATTAAAAGTTATCTCATACCATCAGAAGAGCGTATTATTACATTAAAAAAATAATTGAATACGTTAGGAAGCGCTTCACTTCAGAACGGCCGGACCGATTCAGTTCATTATTTTTTGTTCATTGTTCATCATTTAGTTCTTTGCTTCATTCATTAAGTTCATCTCTTACCATCAGGAGAGCGCCTTGTTCTAATTACTTTAACATTAAAAGTTACTCTTACCATCAGGAAAGCATTATTTTTTTTTTTAAATAATTTGCCCTTTCGAGCAGGCTAAAGCTATAGAGCCATACTGCCTTGTCTTAAGTGTTATTTCTGCTGTATCTTAGCTATAGTTATCGTCAAAGTCGTCTTTGTCAAGTCCAGTTCGTGTCAGTTAATTCCAGTCATGCTTTAGTAAAGTAGTGGCAACTTTACTACAAAGCTTCGATGGAGTTTTGGAAGCAACACGAAAACTCATGTTTCACCACATTAGATCATTTTCCCACACTCGCGCTTGTAATTCGGCACTTTATGAATAAAACACCACCATTTTTATGCATAAACACTCGACAAAACACTAGTTTTGAAAAAAATACAACGAAGCGATACGACTCTTCCCGCGTTCCCGCCAAAACTCCAGGAAAGCATTACATCTACATAAAAAAAAAAACAATTTTTTTTCGTTAGTAAGAACGCTTCAATTCAGAACCTTAATGTAATTTACATAATAGGTACTGATCTGTTAAGTGTATCGGAATAAATAACCGATTTAGTTCATTCTTTTTTGTTCATCGTTCATCATTTAGTTAATTGTTAAAAAAGTATCAGTTTGCGAGTGTTTTAGCAGTTCGCAGCGAGTGTGGAAATATGTGGTAGGTACCTTCGTTTCAAAAGTCTATGTATATCCAGTCAGTTGGCTTTCTCCACGTACCTACGGTAGCTAGACCAAACTAGGGCGATGCAAGCTCTCCTAAGTAAACAACAATTTCACTTAGTAGTTAGACGAACTCCTTAACAGGAGATCGTCTGTGTAGGTACCTACCACCGAAATATCAAATATTCTGCCGACAAGCAGTAGTGCGTAAAGGTACTGCAGTGCTATTGAGACTAACCATAGAATGTAGCGATGATGACTCAGTGGTGAACGCGGTCGGTTCACACAGTTGAAGGGTACTGCAGCTAGCGAAATTACTGGGCTGTTGAGACTAACCATCGAAAGTCTCAAAGTAATGAGCGCCAAAGCAGTGATGCCCCGGACTTTGTTTTGTTATTCAAAGTTCTGTGTGTCGCTGCAAAAACTTAACTAAAAGGTGTAACTGCTTTATCGCTAAAAGTGATCTCTTCCAGGTAACCTTAGGAACCTTTTTTGATGCAATTATTTTCCAGTTCTCGCACATTATATTTTGTTTGAAACACCCAATAGAAGAAACTATGTTAATCACAATTGTTTGTCTAAAGCAGTTACATTTTTATGTAGTTATCAAAATTAAAATGCTAAACGGTATTTCATTTATAAAAATTGTTTATTTGCAATTTGACACAAGATAGTGAGCGGAAACGACGCCACTTCCGTACCGGAAGCGATGAGGTAGGAAGGGCGGAAATTTCACATTTTTATCTGTTAGTGACATCTATCGAAGTACTTCGATATAAAGACACGAAGGGTTGTAAAAGGTGCTCGAAATTAAAAACCTCTTAAATAACTTCTTTGGGCGTGGGTTCGATTCCCACTCAGGCCAAACATTTTGTGAATAAACACATGTTTGTTCAGTGTCTGGGTGTTCTGTATGTATTATAAGTATGCATTTACAATAAAAAAGTATTTATGTATTCTATCAGTTATTTGTCTTCCATAGCACAAGCTCTGCTTAGTTTGGGGTCAGATGGCACTGTGTGTATAGTCCCGCGATATTTGTTTATTATTATATAAAATATGTACATTGTACATGATTTTTAGTAAACGTTTTTTCTAATTTATAAATTTTAACGATTTCTTATTTTATTGTTTCAGGTACTCATAAAGGTCAAATTAGCGATGCGGCGCACGACCTTGCTTCCTCAGAACTTAAAAAGCTTAACACTTCTTAGCAGTGGCGGCTTTAGGGGGTGGCAAGCAGGGTAACCGCCCGGGGCCTCGCTCTTGCAGGGGCCTCGTAGAAAAAAGTCTTTACCATATATGTACGTGTATCTCGCGCCTCACACTTAACAAAACCCCCCCTGAACGCACGGTTTCATTATTAGTGCAAACATGTTACGGCCACTCGAGCACTCGGAACTAATTTTTTAGTAAAACGGACTCAAAGAAAAAGGGCCTCACAATGATCTGTCGCCCCGGGCCTCGCAACAGCTAAGGCCGCCGCTACTTCTCAGTATTGACAGCACTGTTGATTCATTCGTGGTATTTTTTATGGTTGACGGGCTAAGTGTTTGATACAGCTCACTTGATGTTAAGTGACGGCGTGGTCGGAATTGGTAAGCACATCTAGCTTGGAATGGAACTGGCTGACATACTTATAATACACACAGTACACCCAGACACAGAACAAACATCGATGTTAGTCACACAAATGTTAGTCCTGAGTGGGAATCGAACCCACGCCCTTCAGCTCTCGAAGCAGGCATACTACCAATGAACCAACAGGGCTGTCGAATGTAATGCCCTATGATTTTTTGTTGTATTATTTTAAACTTTTTCACTTGAGAGCCAGTTCCATTCCAGGCTAAGTGTGCTTTACCATCTTCGACCACACCTTCACTTAACATCAGGTGAGCTATGGTCAAACAAATAGCCTGTCAAACATTTAAAAAAAAAAAAAACTAAAAAGAAATCGTAGACATCAAACGTGCGGTAAATAAATTTATTACAGATGAACGTAATAAACTAGAAAAACGGTTGACGAGCGGTTCCGCAAGTAAAAGTACATTAAAAATAACATAGCGCTAAAAATTACTACCAAAATGACGTCACAGTTGCCGACCGTGAAAATATTAGTAGAAAAAAAAACCATTCGCTATCCAGTCAATTCATGTAATTATAGTGGCTACTGCTTATTCTGTGACTGTGTTGTTTCGTAAATCAAACTTCACGCACACATGAGCAACCCATGTATGTGTGAACATAGATTTACAGGCTAAAGAAAATGTAGAAGTTCTTCGACTTATTTATTTATTATTCCTCGCAGTTTCACCCGCGTAGTTCCCGTTCCCGTGGGAATACAGGGGTAAGAAGTAGCCTATGTTACCCGGGGATAGTGTAGCTTCCCAACGGTGAAAGAATTTTTGAAATCGGTCTTGTAGTTTCGGAGCCTATTCAATACAAACAAACAAACAATCAAATCTTTCCTATTTATAATACTACTAGCGGACGCTTCGCGGTTTCACCCGCGTTGTTCCCGTTCCCGTGGGAACACAGGGATAAAAAGTAGCCTATGTTATTTTTTTTTTTATGGTTGACAGTCTAGTTGTTTGACCACAGCTCACCTGATGTTAAGTGAAGGTGTGGTCGAAAATGGTAAAGCACACCTAGCCTGGAATGGAACTGGCTCTCAAGTGAGGCTGCCGGAACACACCGTTAGATGCTTGGCGGCAGATTTTCAACTTGAGGGTAGTAGCTAGCCAGCCGAGTACTAGAAAGTACCCTACCACCATGCTATGGTTTCCTCACGATGTTTTCCTTCACCGGCAGCTCAAGCTCATTGTTGGGGTATGAACCCACGCCCTTCGGCATGCGAACCTACCGCGCTATCCACTGAGCTATCATCGCTGCAAAATATATATATATATAATATGTCACCCGGGGATAGTGTAGCTTCCCAACGGTGAAAGAATTTTTGAAATCGGTTCAGTAGTTTCGGAGCCTATTCAATACAAACAAACAAACAAATCTTTCCTCTTTATAATAGTATAGATAGATTGATTTATTTGTATCGCTAATACACAATGTTGAAATAATTAATAAATATGACAAGTTTATTTTTAAGTTGAATTAAATAATAGATATTAAATTAAAGTATTCATATTTTTGTAAAATGATAATAAGTAATTTTTACAAAAAGTTAATAATGAATAAGACATATTAAGCAATAAAAAAACAGCTAAACAATAGTTAATTAATTAATAAGGATTTGTATAAAAAGTTAAGAATGGGATTGAATTGCGTTTCGAAAAAAATATCAACTCGCGACTTGAAGTAAATTCCATCGTACGTGTCTTTTCCGTGTTGCTTACAAATCTCTGTCGAACCTTGTATCAAAGATGACACTACTTTAATAGGGCATGCCTGTACTCGACCTTAACTTACATTGTGTGACTTTGTCTGTGATTTCATTTATCATTAAATATTTTAAAATATCAAAATTCTTAATAGTGGCAAAATTGATAAAGTGCGATGCCAAACACAAAGAAAACGTATTTTGTATTGTGGCACGAAACCCTCGGTGCGTGTATTCAACTCGCCTTTGACTGGTTTTTATTATTTCGATTTCTACTTAGTAAAACAAAGTCGCTTCCCGCCGTCTGTACGCTTAGATCTTTTAAACTACGCAACGGATTTTAATGCGGTTTCCATCAATAGACAGAGTGATTCAAGAGGAAGGTTTATAACAATTTGTATAATACATGCATATGCAATTATGCACCACATTAGTATCTACATTGCACCCGTAGTTATAGTATAAATAAATAAATATCGTAGGACTATACACAACATCGCCATCTGGCCCCAAACTAAGCAGAGCTTGTGTGATGGAAGTCAGATAACTGGTAGAATACATAAATACTTTTTTTTTTGTAAATACATACTTAATTAACATTGCACCCGGGGCGGGTCGCTAGTTATAGATAAAACGCAAAAACCAATAAATAAAATGATTTGTCTATTATTTCTTGACTCTATGCTCTATAAAAATCGATAATTCATCTCAGCAAAATATCAGTCAAATAAAAAACAGTTTTAAAAGAAACTCTTTTTAAAAACTAGACTTGATAACAGCTACCGACTGACGTATACCTATCCCTTTTCCACTCATGAAATCAATGAGTGTCGGACAGAGATAGCGGACACGTGCGCTGAATCTATTTATAACCAAAGATCAACGATCTAGTAAGCAGATCTGATACTGTAATTTATGCGCTGACGTACATAAACAGATGTCTCGATATAAAATATTGTATTTATTTCAAAGATATTGCACGAAATTAATTGAAAGCTTGTCTTAAATTTTAAAAGCGACATAAAACTATATTTTAAACATTTTTAGGGCTCCGTAGAAAAAAAAACGGAACCCTTATAGCAGTGGCGTAGCCGTACCCTGTATCAAAATTAGTTGGGAGGCCCAAATGAAGGGTAAAGGTTTCTCACAAAATAAAACAAAAATGCTTGCATTAAATTAAAATAAATATTTATTAATTATATTAATCTATGACAGTTTTTTCTGGGAAGCACGAGATTAAGTGAATTTGTGGATACAATTTTACTAATTTTTGCTTCCACACGTTTGCAGCCCGGGGGCCCCGTATCATTGATACGGCTGATATGGCGGTAGCTACGCGTCTGCCTTATAGGATCACATTGTTGTCCGTCTGTCAAGACCTTCTTGCTCGGGAACGCGTGGAGGTTTCAAGTTGAAATTAAAACCATATACGCAGATCTGTAGTTTCTTGCTGCTGTCAGTCAAAAAATCTTCTCAGTTATCGTAACAAAAAGTTACAGCCTTCACAAAATTCCACATATTTCGACACTCGCAAGGAAATCAAAACCTATAGGGTACTTTCCGTTGACCTAGAAATGTTACTCGCCACATGTTATCGGGATAAAAAGTAGCTTATGTGTTAATCCAGGATCACAGCTACCTCCATATCAAATTTCATCCAAATCCGTTCTGTGGTTTTTGCATGAAAGAGCAACAAACATCCATCCATCCATCCAAACTTTCACATTTATAATAATATTAGTGGGATAGTAGGATTTTACATGTTTTCACGTCAAAAAGATTCATAATCTTATCAAAAATGTGCCGCTAGAAGGCCACTGATCTGGTTTGAAAGTGTCATACACCTCACGGTAGCGTCCAGATATAAATTCCACAAAAATTGCTACAAAAAGATCTTGAGAGCCAACAATCTGAGCTGCTTGGTCCATTTGTGGTATTGCAATCTGGCAACACATAAGAGTTCTCTCTTCTAAAAGCCTAGTCTCGATCGGAGTGGGCAACGCTCCGATGCGCCTATTGTCGCGCCGTAGGCATTTTACTCGAACCACTCACGGAAAGTGCCTTTCTGTTTGCATACTCTTTGACTATCGATGATTGTTGAAATTGAAATGCGGTTGCGGCGGGAACTGGGAAAAATTGATACGTTTGTCTTGTACTTGTACAAAATTAGAAATACAAATATTGATAGCACCAAAGTTACAGATCATACAGAACATGTTCAGGATTACTGATTTTATTCCGACTACTATGACTACTTTTATTATAGTTACAGTAACATCTGGTGCCCTTTTTTAAGGTGTCCACGCAGAATACGACGCGCACACGGCCTCGTTTTGCTTTTGCACTGCTGGGTCTGCGGGCAGCTGCACGCGTCGCGCGTTTAGGCAGCGGTGCGCGTGCGGGCGCGGGGGTGGGAGCGGGTAGAGAGCCGAGATGCACCGGTGTGTACTGGGGCCCATCCTCACCGGAGTACTCCTTTACTCTATCTTCACGAGCTCCATGTAGACAAGAAGGCCTAGACAAAGTAGTATTCGATAGTGAAATGTACGGGATTGACCTAGGACGCCTAGGAACTTTCATCACCTGATTATTCGTCTGAGGGGTTGACATAAGCTGTCTATATGTCATGTGGACAGCTTATGTCAATCCCGTACATTTTTGGCTTCTTCTTTGATTTTGGCGTCGCATTTTGAGCATTTGTCAGTGTCAAGTTTTTTATATTTTCAAGTTTCATAAGTTAATAGTAATACAATAAAAAATTAAAATAAAAATAAGCAAAAAGAAAAAGTAAAAAATTGTAGTGTAGTTAAATAAGTTGTCTTGTAGCTATAGTTAAAGTCGAAGTCCAGTCTTAGTCAAGTCCTTTCAGTGTTGATCAAGCCCAGTCATGCGGCTTCACTGTAAGCTTCGTTGGAGTTTTGGAAGCAACACGAAAAAACATGTTTCCCCTCATTATATCATTTTCCCACACTCGCGCTTGTGATTCCACACTTTATGAATAAAACAGCACCATTTTTATGCATAAAAACGCTTGTAAAATTACTGGTTTTGAAAAAAAATACGAGGCGACACGACTCTTTTCGCGTTTTCCGCCAAAACTCCCATATTTGGCTTTTCTATTAGCGTTATCGGTAATCGAACGTCACTTTGTCAAGGCAATAAGGTCTCTAAATCGGTAGCAGATTCCACACTCCACCTCTGTTAAAATTAGGATGCTTACAGGAACTATCTGTATGTATTATAAGTATGTATTTACAAAAAAAGTATTTTATCAGTTATCTGTCTTCCATCACACAAGCTCTGCTTAGTTTGGGGTCAGATGGCGCTGTGTGTAATGTCCTACGATATTTATTTATTTATTTATCTATAACAAATCCAAAATTATGTCATGCACA
Organism: Biston betularia; assembly: GCA_905404145.2. NCBI lineage: Eukaryota > Metazoa > Arthropoda > Insecta > Lepidoptera > Geometridae > Biston > Biston betularia. Next base: position 5,375,484 of record FR989890.1, read on the forward strand.
TGCAAGTTCATTTTGAATCTGCATTGGTGCGAAGGCGTGTATCTTGCTAACTACAGACTGTGAAACCAGTTCTAAAACTGAAGTAAACAGTTTTTTTTAATGCAAAAAGTAATGAGACGAACGAGACGCTCTCCTGATGGTAAGAGATAACGCCTGCCCATGACCATTGCAGCGATATATAGAACTTTGAGTAACAAAACAAAAGTAGAGGGTATCACTGCTTTGGCGCTCATTACTTGGAGACTTTCGATGGTTAGTCTCAACAGCCCAGTAATTTCACTAGCTGCAGTACCCTTCAAACCGGAACACAGTAATGTTTACACACTACTGCTTAGCGGCAGAACAACTGGTACTGCGGTGGTACCTACCTAGACGACCTCCTGCTAAGAAAATCTACCACCAAGTTTATAGGTTGAATACAAACACCAAATACTTGTGTAGTGTATTCCACAATGAAAGTGGGATCAAGTCGTTAGCGAAAAATGTCGCCTTTTCGTATGTCTGATTTTTGTAGTTGGAAAACATCGTGAGGAAACCGTAGTGTGGTAGTAGAGTGCTTTCTAGTACTCGGCTGGCTAGCTAACAGCCTCAAGTTGAAAATCTGTCGCCAAGCACCAATGAGTGTGTGCCAATATGCACAGAGCTTCTGGCAAAGCATCTTTCAAGGCAAAGCAGAAAAAATGGCTAATTATACCGCCAAGCAGTAGTGTGTAAACATTACTGTGTTCCGGTTTGAAGGGTACTGCAACTAGCTAAATTGCTGGGCTGTTGAGACTAACCATCTAGTCTCAAAGTAATGAGCACCAAAGCAGTGATGCCCTGTACTTTGTTTTGTTATTCAAAGTTCTGTGTATCGCTGCAATGGTCATGAACAGGCGTTATCTTTTACCATCAGGAGAGCGCCTCGTTCGTCTCATTACTTTTTACATTAAAAAAAATGGTGAAAAATGGCTAATTTTATACAAGCATTATAATGCCACAAACGATTTTTAAATAAAAGTCTTTATCAGCCTTTTATAATCCACTGCTCGACATAGGCCTTTCCTAAGACACGCCACTCAGTTTAATCTTCGGCTTTTCGCTTCCATGCACCGCCAGCTGCCCTATGTATATCGTCACTCCATTAAGTCTCAGGGCGTCCTACGCTGCGTTTGCCAATTCGCGGTCACCACTCTAGAACACGTCCCCGGTAGTAATAAAAGTAGGTCCTGTATTTTAATTATTTATTCTAATCGCTCTATAATTATGTAAGTAAACGCATATAATAAACACACAAGAATTGACCTAAAATAAAATAACTTAAAATAATAACTACTCTAAAAGACCGCTATCAATGGGAATAGTTCCCAAAAAGGCTGGCCCCAAATTGTTATTTATTCTAATTGTTGTTGTTCTTTTATAATTTGGCTTGTAATCTTAATTATTATCCCACTAATATTATAAATGACGTGAAAGTTTGGATGGATGTTTATAACTCTGTCACACAAAAACCACAAAACGGATTCGGATGAAATTTGGTATGGAGGTAGTTGAAACCCTGGATTAGCGCATAGGCTACTTTTAATCTCTAAAACATGTAGGTAGCACCGCGGGGCGCAGCTAGTTAATAAATAATGTATAATGTCCAACAGCCTCGTTTGAGAGATCCCACCTGAGCTGTGGTCAAATACCTTGCTAATCAAACATGTTCCTTCCTGTCATCCTTGCATAACGCACAAATAGTTGCGTTATTGGTACGTCATTAAATGGTGTCCCTTTTAACTTGTGCCCAAGCTTTCCTTAGCTTGGACAAGGGAGTTCTCTCTAACAGTCAGTCTGATAATGATGAATAATCCGGCGTCTAAATTTGATGCATTTACTATTACGTTAAATCTCATTTATTCAGTTATAAATACTGGAAACCGAACTCCGACTTGGCATGCCACCGCCGTCGTGAAGGAAACACTCGTGGACCAATTACTCGTGGACGTGAAAAACTTTTGACGCTTAAAGATAAACTGATCTAGCAACAAAACTAGGTCAACTAATCTTGTGTACGATCGCAGAGCAATTTTTGAAGTGAAAACTTCTTTAGACAGGTTGAGCTGTTTTTGGGTAGGGGCAAAACTTATAAGTTCGCGCATCGCTGACGTGCTGATGTTTTTGAACGCGGAAAGAGTCGTGTCGCTCCGTTGTATTTTTTCCATATATACCAGTTTTTTGTCGAGTGTTTATGCATAAAATTGGTGGTGTTTTATTCATAAAGTGCCGAAACACAAGCGCGAGTGTGCGAAAATAATATAATGTGGTGAAACATGACTTTTCGTGTTGCTTCCAAAACTCCATCGAAGCTTTATAGTAAAGTCGCCACAACTTTACTAAAGCAAGACTGGATTTGACTGATACGGACTGGACTTGACCAAGACTGGACTTTGACTATAAATTATAGCTACGAGGCAACTTATTTAGCCTTTGAAACGATAAAACACTTGAAACTAGCATTAGTCCAGGGCCCACAAACTCCTGGTCCGCCCCTGGCATCACTGTACACGAGATGTGACTCAACGTTGATTTGAATACTTGATTGCGCGTGTCCCCGCAATTAATTCGTCCTCCAGAACAACTGTAATATTCGTCTAACTAATCTTTATCTAAATCTGGACGTCGGTCGCGTCACGCGCGGGATTTATGTCACGAATCCAATGTAGGGCTGCGCGGATTACGGACTGACGGGACAAACAGTTTATCCTCTAACATTTGTTCTATTTTCTAGGAGAAAACAATCGGAGGACATTTCACCCGACGTCTAGTCTTAAGGTGGTTCGATTTCCATACCAATATTTTTTTGCCATATAAGGACAAATGGAGCATAATTTTACAGTGAAATCACAATTGCTTAAATAAAACAGTTTTTACAGAAAAAAACTGCAAACGCCGCCGAAAAAAATTTATTTTAATTCAAATGCTCGAAATTATCGGTTATGATCATTATTTTTTTATGCATAAAATTGCTACACTTCATCATTATCATAATTTCAGCCGTAGGACGTCCACTGCTGGACATAGGCCTCCCCCATTGACTTCCATAAAGTCCGGTTGGAAGCGGCTCGCATCCAGCGCGTTCCTGCGGTCTTTATTAGGTCTGGGTGGGTTGGTGAATGGCGTGTGTTCAAATCCTAACAATCAACTTGAGCTGCCGGTGAAGGAAAACATCGTGAGGAAACCATAGCATGGTGGTAGCGTACTCTCTAGTACTCGGCTGGCTAGCTACCAACCTCAAGTTGAAAATCTGCCGCCAAGCATCTAACGGTGTGTTCCGGCAGCCTCACTTGAGAGCCAGTTTCATTCCAGGCTTGGTGTGCTTATCATCTTTGACCACACCGTCACTTAAGATCAGTTGAGCTGTAGTCAAACACATAACCTGTCAACCATAAAAAAAGCGCATTGCTGCTTTTAGGTTCTTTGCTTTGATGGTAAGTTTCAATAGTTAAGGTTGCAATACCTGAACCGGTACACAGAAATAATATAATAAATATCGCAGAACATTACACACAGCGCCATCTGACCCGAAACTAAGCAAAGCTTGTACTATGGAAGTCAGATAACTGCTAAAATACTTAAATACTTTTTTTTTGTAAATACAGCACATCCAGACAAAAAAAAACATTTGTTTGTCCCACAAAATTTGTCCTGGGTGGGAATCGAACCCGCGTCCTTCAGCTCTTGAAGCAGACATTCTACCAATAAACCAACAGGGCTGTCTAATGTTCACGCTTGTTGAATATCTTGTCATCAAGAGGCAACCCTGTCATAGAAATTTTTCAGATAAAATTTGATTTACCAGTCGCAACATTAATTGCCAAATACTCGGACGATCTGTGACGATTATAACTAATATTATATCAACACACATGACACTTGTGTATACACGTCAAGACTTGACTGTTTTATTGTACACTAGCTGCGCCCCGCGGAGTTACTCGCTACATGTATCGGGATAAAAAGTAGCCTATGTGTTAATCCAGGGTCTCAGCTCCATACTAAATTTCATCCAAATCCGTTCGGTAGTAATAATTATAGTAGGACTAGCGACCCGCCCCGGCTTCGCACGGGTGCAATGTAGATAATAATGTGGTGCATATGCATGTATTATACATATAAACCTTCCTCTTGAATCATTCTGTCTATTGATGGAAACCGCATTAAAATCCGTTGCGTAGTTTTATAGATATTTAGATTTAGATAGATAAAAACTCTTTATTGTGCACACCATAAACAGAAAAAAGTACAGAGAACAAAATATTATTAGAGGAATTTGAACCCACGTCCTTCGGCGTGTGAACTGACCACGCTAACCACTGAGCTATAATCTGCCGCCAAGCATCTAACGGTGTGTTCCGGCAGCCTCACTTGAGAGCCAGTTCCATTCCAGGCTAGGTGTGCTTGAAATGAAATGAAATAAAATGAGATTTATTCACTAAAAATAGAGTTTACATTGGTGTTATTATAAATATATAAGTCATTCCTCCTATTTTGCCGTAACTCGGCATGTGAATTAATTATTGAACAAATTTATTAAATATTATGATTAAAATATGTCAAGTTGATACAAATAAGTAATATAATAAAAAATTTATAATTATGTTAATGTCATTGTCAAATATGTCATGTCAATGCTTTACCATCATCGACCACACCGTCACTTAACATCAGGTGAGCTGTGGTCAAAACCTAGCCTGTCAGCTCTATAAAAAAAAAATCGCTATTAAATTAGTCTGTTCATAGCGTCTCCAAGCACTGCTAGTCCCCTACTCTTGTATCCCCCACGTTGTCCGCCTGCACATGTAAATGGCCAGTCGTTAGGGACACCCCTGTAATTTATCATATTCAAGTGCAGAGCCGCAGATGCTGGCTACAATGCACAACACTAGGGCTTGATAATATGACAAATGTCTCATCACCAAGTTAACATTGCTATAATCGCTTGAAGGCACCCAGATTGTATCCAGTGTTAATATAATATCTAAGTAGCAGCTCGCTCCGGCTTCGCACGGGAAAACAAAACTCGATTAACAATATAAATTTATCGGCCCAGTAGTTTCCGAGCCTATTCAATACAAACAAGCAAATAATTAAATCTTTCCTCTTTATAATTAGTGTAGATGTAGATGACAACTGAAGTTTTTTTTTTTCTTTGGTTTTGGCGTCGCGTTTTAGCATTTGCCAGTGTCAAGTAGTTATATATTTTCAAGTTTCAAAAGTTAAATAAGTGCTATCGTAGCTAGTTTTAGTCAAAGTCCAGTCTTAGTCAAGTCCAGTTCGTGTCTGTCAAGTCCAGTCATGCTTTAGTAAAGTAGTGGCGACTTTACTATAAAGCTTCGATGGAGTTTTGGAAGCACCCCGAAAAGACATGTTTCACCACATTATATCATTTTCCCACACTCACGCTTGTAATTCGACACTTTATGAATAAAACACCACCATTTTTATGCATAAACACGACAAAATACAAGTTTTGGAAAAAAATACAACGGAGCGACACGACTCTTCCCGCATTCCCGCCAAAACACACTGTAATAGTTAGACATATGATATTGCGGGCTTACTTGTAGCTGTCAGTTTGCTCTATAAAACGTCACTTTATTCTATTGTCAATAGTTTTCGCTGCGCACGCTAAGTAAGGATTTTTTCAAATTTTTCACAACTTGGGTTACATTATTGAATTTCCCATACGAAGCCCTAATTGTTTTTTTAAATAATATAATAGCCTATGTCCGTCACGGATAATGTAGCATTCTAATAATTAAAAAAATATTACGATCGGTCCAGTAGTTTCGGAGCTTATTCAATACAAACAAACAATCAAATCTTTCCTCTTTATAATAGTATAGATTTATAATGAATAGTACATCTACCTTTGTTTAATTTCATTTTTATTATTTTGTACATACTTTTATTATTTTTGTGACATTTTCTTTATTTATTACGAGTACGTATTTCCAAAGAAAAAGGTATTTAAGTATTCTATTAGTTATTTTACATCCATAGTACAAGCTTTGCTTAGGTAGGAAATAAATGAGACAAAAAAAAATTTTGCTTGTACCGATATCATTTGACGTTTGATTTATTTTTGGTTTCTATAATTTTGACATTTTTTTTTTTTTTTTTTTCTTTGGTTTTGGCGTCGCGTTTTAGCATTTGCCAGTGTCAAGTAATTATATATTTTCAAGTTAAATAAGTGCCATCGTAGCTAGTTTTAGTCAAAGTCGTCTTTGTCAAGTCCAGTTCGTGTCAGTTAATTCCAGTCATGCTTTAGTAAAGTAGTGGCAACTTTACTACAAAGCTTCGATGGAGTTTTGGAAGCAACACGAAAACTCATGTTTCACCACATTATATCATTTTCCCACACTCGCGCTTGTAATTCGGCACTTTAAGAATAAAACACCACCATTTTTATGCATAAACACTCGACAAAACACTAGTTTTGGAAAAAAATACAACGGAGCGACACGACTCTTCCCGCGTTCCCGCCAAAACTCAAATTTTGACATTTGGATTCATTAGCATGCTACCTCTAAAATTAGACTTGTAATGTATCTGAAATAATCCGTTTTTTCCTCAATAAATAAATCTACACTAATATTCTGAAGAGAAAAAATATTTGTATTTTTGGATTTTTGTAACGAATAAACTTAAAAACTACTGGACCGATTTCAAAAATTCTTTCACCGTTAGGAAGCTACACTATCCCCGGGTGACATAGGCTACTTTTTATCCCTGTATTCCCACGGGAACGGGAACTTCGTCGGGTAAAACCGCGAGGCGTCCGCTAGTATAATATAATAGTTAAAGTTAACCGGTTTCAACTTACAGCGCCATTTGTTTAATTAAAATTAACTGTTTAGACATTCCTGATTTAAACGTTTTGTTCAAAGTAGGTAAGTGCTTTATTTTATGACTTTCAGATACTATTGGGGTTAACTTGTTTAACGCAATTATCATTTCGCAGAATGTCTTGGGAAAATTAGCAAAATAACCATAAATAGACTAACTAGACATATTTTCTAGGACCTTGTTTTATGACTTTGACGATTATTTAAAAATAAGAGATTATTGAATTACTTATATTAATTATAAATAGTAATTATTAGTTATTTGTTATACAAGAGTGCAAAGTTGCTTTTTAACCGCGTGCTCAGTTTTGATGAGCGAGCAAGCGAAGGATTCTAAAATTACAATCCTGAGCGTTAGGGAGGGAATCAAAAGAGCACGAGGCGAACAATCTTTGCACTCGAGTGCAACACGTAACTTGTCATCCCACCATAGCGAAGAAATGACTAAATGCAAAGAAATCTTTTACAATCACAAGATGAAATTATTTCAGTTTAGGTATTAACTACTACATTAACAATATAACGTGAAAAGAAAATTATGCGCGTAAAGCAAATTATAAAAACGTACACCAAGTAGGTTCCGAGTCTGAGTATTAAACAAATTTAAAAAAAAAAATTGATATATTCGGCACCATGGAGGTTTTTTATGTGAAAAATAATGAGACAAACGAGGCGCTCTCCTGATGGTAAGAGATAACGCCTGTCCATGACCATTGCAGCGATACACAGAACTTTGAGTAACAAAACAAAGTCCAGGGCATCGCTGCTTTGGCGCTCATTACTTTGAGACTTTCGATGATTAGTCTCAACAGCCCAGTAATAAGTAGGTAGAAGTAAATAGGTTTAATGATGTTTTGAAGTCACAAATTTAGTGCACATGGTAAATTCAAAATTACTTTATACTCTAGCGGATAAAACCCACTTTAGCACTCAGATAACGAAGAGCAAAAATACTCTTTCCGGGATGGGGGGATGCAACCAATATTTTGGTTATTTTTAGGCTAAAAAAAGGCTAGTTTCAAGTGCCCACGTTGGCAAGTATACAAACCCATATAACGGTAATAAAGTGCAGCTGAAGTGCAGTCTCAAGGCGCTGCAGGAAGGTAATAAATAATATCTAAATAGTTCGTTGTTCTCCCGCCAGTTTATTACTTCGCTAGGGGCTACAATTTCATGAGAGCGACATAATTTTGCACAAATTAAAATCATTGTGTTACTTATTAAGTTATACAGTACCTACTGTTGGCATTGTTATGTAGCGCTAATTTTGTTTAAAACTAGTTTAATATAATTTATGGGTTATGAGGCGAACGAAATGTTTTCCTTATTATGTCACATAACACCTGTCCATGACCATTGCAGCGATACCCAAAACTTTGAGTAACAAATCGAAGTCCTTCCCTCCAAGGGCTTCACTGATTTAGCATTCATTACTTTGAGGCTTTCGGTTGTTAGTCTCAATAGCGCATGTCATGACTATTGCAACCGTACCCAAAACTTTGAGTAAGAAATCAAAGTCCAGGGTTTTGCTGCTTTAGCACTCATTACTTTAAGACTTTCGGTTGTTAGTCTCAATAGCGTCATGACCATAGCGGTACTCAAAACTTTGAGTAACAAATCAAAGTTCAGGGCGTCACTGCTTTAGCACTAACTACTTTGAGACTTTCAGTTGTTAGTTTCAGTAACGCCTAGCATGTCCATTGCAGCAGTACACAAAACTTTGAGTAACAAGTCAAAGTTCAGGGTTTTGCAGCTTTAGCGCTCATTACTTTGAGACTTACGGTTTCTAGTCTCATTAGTGGCGTAATGTCACTGCAGCATCCTTAATTTTAATATTTACACACTACTGCTTGGCGGCAGAATATCTGGTACCTACCTAGATGACCTCTTGCTAAGGAGATCTCTACCATCAAGTAATACCTAAGTCACAGTCTGATAGTCCAACATCATTAGTTATTTTTAAATAATTATGTGAAATAAAATTATTTTCTTTCTTTCTTTCTTTCTTTCAAATATTACACACTAGCGGACGCCTACCGGTTTCACCCACGTAGTTCCCGTTCCCATGGGAATACAGGGACATAAAGTAGCCTATGCCACCCGGAGATAGCGTAGCTTCCCAACGGTGAAAATTTTTTTTAAATAGGTCCAATAGTTTCGGAGCCTATTCAATACAAACAAACAAATATTTCCTTTTTATAATAGGATAGAGATAGATATCCCTCCACTGACGGTCTTTTATACAAAATTAGTTTTAATATAATTATAATATGAACAATTGTACACAGCGTAAGAAAGAGTTATATTATCAAAATCATTCTATTTAACTTAATAAATTATTAATATGTGAAAGTTAAACAAACAATGTCACATTATCAAAATCATTCTATTTGACTTAATAAATTATTAATATGTGAAAGTTAAACAAACAATGTCACATTATCAAAATCATTGTATTTGACTTAATAAATTATTAATATGTGAAAGTTAAACAAACAATGTCACATTATCAAAATCATTCTATTTGACTTAATAAATTATTAATATGTGAAAGTTAAACAAAGAATGTCACATTATCAAAATCATTCTATTTGACTTAATAAATTATTAATATGTGAAAGTTAAACAAACAATGTCACATTATCAAAATCATTCTATTTGACTTAATAAATTATTAATATGTGAAAGTTAAACAAACAATGTCACATTATCAAAATCATTCTATTTGACTTAATAAATTATTAATATGTGAAAGTTAAACAAACAATGTCACATTATCAAAATCATTCTATTTGACTTAATAAATTATTAATATGTGAAAGTTAAACAAACAATGTCACATTATTAAAATCATTCTATTTGACTTAATAAATTATTAATATGTGAAAGTTAAACAAACAATGTCACATTATCAAAATCATTCTATTTGACTTAATAAATTATTAATATGTGAAAGTTAAACAAACAATGTCACATTCGCAATTTTCATTACTTAGCATCAAATCTCGACAAAGTTTAAGCACTGATAAAATTTACAACAATATGTACCTAAGTAATTTATGATGTGTGCCTAACCAATAATTTTAATCGTAAAATATTAATTAAAACGATAGATTAGTGTACTTATCAATAATTTCATGCATGGCTACTTATTTCCTGAGAGCAATCCTATAAACTAGGTTTATAATAGAAAAACAGCCCATTACCACCCATACGTAGTGGAATTTCCTTGGGTACGTACCAAACGTTTTGACTCTACGTTTCACATCCGTACGGCCAAGGAATGGAACAAGCTACTTCCTTGTTTCCTGATAGATATAATCTGTATCTTTTCAAGGTCAGAGTGAATAGGTATCTTCTAAGTCTGCGTGCTTCATCTTCGACCACATCGTCGCTTACCATCGGGCGAGCTGCGACTTAGCCGTATTAAAAAAAAAATAATAATATGAGGCTTTAAAGACAACCCACTACTACCCAAACATAGTGGAATTTTTGTGTGTACGCGCCAAACGTTTTGACTACACGTTTCTCATCTGTACGTAGGGTTCCCAACCATAGTCATTAGTGCCTAATTTGAAGTAATTTGAGATTGACATTGAGTCAAAACACTTCATTTAGTACATACAATATGTAGTCTGTGTATCCCGAAAAGTACAATATGAGTGTCTTCAAATCAAGAGTAAACAGGTTCCTTCTAGGTAAGCGTGTTCCATCCTAGACCGCATCGATGCTTCACATCAGGCAGGATGTGGTCAAACGAGAACCTATTCAATGTAAAAAAAAATAAAAAAAATACATATTTTGTGCTTGTGATACCTAGTAGTTGTAAAGACGGTGACTGAAATCAAAGATACGAAAACAAAAACGATTAAAAGAAGATCAAGGTAGACAGGAAAATTATTTTCAAAGAGGATTAAATTTATTTCAATTGAATTTGATTTTGAAACAAACTTAATTAAGAAAATGGGAAGTATTTATTAAACAAAAAAAACCTTACATTACCTATTTACCTAAACCCATTTACTTAATGTAAAAGTCCGTCAGAGGAGGGATGTGTGGCCAGAATGCTGGCAGCATTGCCACGCTGGATAGCAATGCTTAGCTTTTGACCAAAGTAGATACCAGGCTTGTGATTATCATAACTAATTCTTCGAATTTGGTAAATAAATCAATACACTTTGTCATTAAAGTTTCTTTGAATCTGGTGAAAACCCATAATTAATATTCAAAGTGTAAATAGTAACTGCATAAATGATTTATCACTTATAATACCACAAGAGCTTCAAAATTATCGGGTATTTCCCGATAGGTTCGTTGCAAACAAATGAAGGAGTCAAGTTTTTCAGGTTAAAAAATCACGAGCGCGAAGAAGCTCGAGTGATTTTTTAACCTGAAAAACTTGACGACTTTATTTGTTTGCAGGGAACCTTGAGGGAAATGCCAGATAATTTTGAAGCTCGTGTGGTATTCGGGGGATTATTTTTCCGTCCCAAATGTCGGCCAATAGAATTGCACCATTCGACGTCACGTGGTACAACGAGAAAATTTTCAAAAAATAATCACTTATAATACCACAAGAGCTTCAAAATTATCGGGTATTTCCCGATAGGTTCGTTGCAAACAAATGAAGGAGTCAAGTTTTTCAGGTTAAAAAATCACGAGCGCGAAGAAGCGCGAGTGATTTTTTAACCTGAAAAACTTGACGACTTTATTTGTTTGCAGGGAACCTTGAGGGAAATGCCAGATAATTTTGAAGCTCGTGTGGTATTCGGGGGATTATTTTTCCGTCCCAAATGTCGGCCAATAGAATTGCACCATTCGACGTCACGTGGTACAACGAGAAAATTTTCAAAAAATTATCAGTATAATACCATGTAGGTTGTACCACGTGACGTCGAATGGTGCAATTCTATTGGTCGATATTTGGGTCGGAAAAATAATCAGTATAATACCATGTAGGTTGTACCACGTGACGTCGAATGGTGCAATTCTATTGGTCGATATTTGGGTCGGAAAAATAATCAGAGTAATTATGTCACTGTCAACCACTACAGGTTGCAGTAGTTACCTGAGCAAATAAAGGAGTTTATATTTTCAAGTTTCATAAGTTAAATAAGTTGCCTCGTAACTATAATTTATAGTCAAAGTCCAGTCTTGGTCAAGTACAGTCCGTGTCAGTCAAGTCCAGTCATGCTTTAATAAAGTAGTGGCGACTTTATTATTTAAGCTTCGATGGAGTTTTGGAAGCAACACGAAAAGTCATGTTTCACCACATTATATCATTTCCCCACACTCGCGCTTGTGTATTCGGCACTTTATGAATAAAACACCACCATTTTTATGCATGAACACTCGACAAACCACTAGTTTTAGAAAAAAATACACGACACGACTCTTGCCGCGTTCCCGCCAAAACTCGGTACATAGGGTTCCTTCCCAGGGTTCTACTTATACTTTTTTTCGTTTGTTAATACTTTTTACTGTTCTATATGAAAAAAGTTTACAAAACACTGTTTTTATGTCTGCTGGTATCCAGTCACGTTAGTGAGATCCCAGGGTGATGCCAGTCATCACATAAAGCAGTGGCAGCCCTGGACTGCTCCAAGTACCACTGGGAGGGGCTGCTGGCCGCTTGCCAAATCCTGAATTAATAAACACCCAAATTAAAAAAGCCTATTAACAGGTACGCCATTGTTTTTAAGTACCACTTTGTGCTAAGATTTAAGAGGGAACGGGGGCCCAGCGGAATTTGAAAACTAGGTATTAAGAAACTATTTATTGCCTTCGCGCTGCGCCCGTACATACAAGCTGTCTATGTGTGTGTTTTTTTGATAACATTTTATAGAAAAATAGTACTTCCTTAGTACGTATTAGTTTGAAACCCCCTCACCTCCAGCCTTTCCCCGTAGAGTACGATAGGGACAAAGGCAGCTCAGACCGATGGTACTTACAAACTTTTTGACTAGGTTAAGGCATCGTATTTACCTGTTTTCTCCCTTTAAAAATTGAGCATATCTAATAATTTTCGAGCAAATATTTTGAATAAGAATTAGTCTATGTCCTTATATCTTTTTTTTATCTTAAAAATCTTTTAAATAGTTTTCATAGTCGTCTGATTATGTAAGTGTAAAAGGGTCATTTATTACGAATTTCGAAGAGTCATATTTTCTTATGTAATTAGTTGGTGGAAAAAAAGAACGTAGCTTTAGCAGATCTTGATTTTTTGACTAAAAGTTATTGTTCTGTAAGCATTATGCAGGGAGAAAATAGGGGAATACATTTGTATGCAAAAACGCTACAAGCGTTCCTTCTTAAGAGGTGAGATTAAATAAATATCCTAGGACATCAAACACAGCGCCATCTCGCCCCAAACTAAGCAAAGCTTGTACTATGGGAACCACGTAACTGATAGAATACTTTTTTTTTGTAAATACATACAGAACATAAATTTATGCTCGTCATATAAATATTTGTCCTAAGTGGGAATCGAACCCACATAATCGATTCAGTAATTCGATCTTTAAACCTAAAACCTAGCCGGGTTTGGGGCATGGATTGATTTTTTAAAATTGTAAAAACTTGAGGCTTTAGAAAATTCAACACAAACAGAACAAAACGCGATGCCAAAAGTAAAAAAATAAATTTGACGTTAATTATGATTTGACAGATGCCTTCAGCAGATGGCGCGTGAAGCGACGGTACTATTGATTAATTAAATTTTGACCACAGCTGGCTGTATTGGCAGGACTGCAGATGATGGGACACGATGGCGGGACACAATGGCCAATCGTAATTAGCGCTATCCATCAGACGAAAGTCAAATGTCACATTTTTGCAAAATAATTTTCAAAGAAAACTTAAAAAAATCGGGAATATAAATAGTAAAAGTCTTCTAGTTGGTTTTTGCCATCGGATTTTTTTTTATGCCGTCACGACTTCGTACGGTGCAATTCATTTTGCCGGTTTGACGACAAAACATTTAATTGCTCTACTTTTATATAAAGTTTCGTTAGGATGTTTTTTTTTGATGTTTAACAGGCTTAGTGTTGACCACTGCTCATTTGATGTTAAGTGACGGTGTGGTCTAAGATGATAAATACACATAGCGTGGAATCGAGTGTTGCTTAAACCCCCGTTGTATTTTATTATGAAATAAATTTTGCTATGTCTGTTTGTCTCTTATTTAACACTAGAGACGAAATTTTGGAAATAATAAAATTAAATACTTTTTATCACAATTTTTTTTTTTTTTTTTTTTTTTAATGGTTGACAGGCTAGGTGTTTGACCACAGCGCACCTGATGTCAAGTGAAGGTGTGGCCGAAGATGGTAAAGCACACCTAGCCTGGAATGCAACTGGCTCTCAAGTGAGGCTGCCGGAACACACCGTTAGATGCTTGGCGGCAGATTTTCAACTTGAGGGTGGTAGCTAGCCAGCCGAGTACTAAAGTACCCTACCACCATGCTTTGGTTTCCTCACGATGTTTTCCTTCACCGGCAGCTCAAGCTCATTGTTGGGGTTTGAACCCACGCCCTTCGGCATGCGAACCTACCGCGCTAACCACTGAGCTATCATCGCTACAAATCGCTATCAATCGCTATTTTCGGCATCACACATTGTGCATAAGCCAGTGTCAAGTATTTTAATTATTTTCAAGCTTAAATCTTGGAACCTTCATAGAATTTAGACTCCAATTATTATTCGTCTGAGATTACTTATAATATTTTGTCATATGTATTAAAAAACTAAAATTTCACGTTCGATAAAAACTTTGGTCATATTGCATTGAAAACGTTTAATATCATATTGCCTCAGTGTTTGCTTACCCTAGGGGTCAGAATTAATTATTAATTTCATACAGCCCATATAATTAATATTACAAAGGAGTGTTACGCTTTGTCCAATTGAAATCAAATTCTTCAGCGTACCCTCTGTATGGTACAGTCTGCAACAGAATTACAATGAGATTAGAAAACAAAAATTCGCATCTGGCTGAAAATTGGTAGGATTGTTCAAAACACCATTATAAATAAAATGTGACAAGTCCTCATCGGTCCAACGCCTGGAAAAAGTTTAATAATTCAAAACGGCGGTTTCGCGAATTTCAGCAAAACGATAAGTTTTATCATAAAATTAGCTCAGACAAAAATTGTAGATCAGATAATATATGTATGAAAAATGTCTAAATACTTTCGCCGGTAGCCTATGTGTGTGAGCCGGGGTGTCAGCTACCTCCATACCAAATTTCATCCAAATCCGTTTTGTAGTTTTTGCGTGAAAGAGTTACAATCCATAGGCGTTTTATCTCGAAAACATGTAGCGGGTAACACCGCGGGTCGCAGCTAGTTATACATAAATAAATAAATAAATATCGTAGGACATTCTGACCCCAAACTAAGCAAAGCTTGTACTATGGAAGTCAGATAACTGATAAAATACTTAAATACTTTATTTTTGTAAATACATACTTATAATACATACAGAACACACAGACACAGAACAAACATTTGTGTATATCACAAACTCTTTGTCCTGTGTGGGAATCGAACCCACGCCCTTCGGCTCTCAACCATACTACCAATTCGGCCTCAAACAAACTACCAATGAACCAACAGGGCTGTCATAATTATAAACAATGTGATTTCTGTTTTTTTTTTATGCTTGACAAGCTAGGTGTTTGACCACAGCTCACCTGATGTTAAGTGAAGGTGTGGTCAAAGATGGTAAAGCACACCTAGCCTGGAATAGAAATGGCTCTCAAGTGAGGCTGCCGGAACACACCGTTAGATGCTTGGCGGCAGATTTTCAACTTGAGGGTGGTAGCTAGCCAGCCGAGTACTAGAGAGTACGCTACCACCATGCTATGTTTTCCCTCACCGGCAGCTCAAGCTCATTATTGGGGTTTGAACCCACGCCCTTCGGCGTGCGAACCGACCGCGCTAACCACTGAGCTATCATCGCTACAAGATATTAATTTTATCATCAAGTTAACATTTTCGCTGACTGTACGTCGCACACCTAGAACGATTTATCATAACGTTTGTACCAGAGACAATAGAAGTTGCGAAATGGCTCTAAAACGCCATCAAAATGGCTCAAATAACAGCATACTTCTGGAATACCTTCCTTGATGAATGGTCGGTTAGTTAGACCTATTTGGAATGATTGATCGCAGGGGCCTTAAATGGTACAAGATACATTGTCCTGCACGGTTAGCACACGCGGTACTAGCTTCCTAAGTTGTGGGGCGTGGATTCGATTTTTGTAGCGATGATAGCCCAGTGGTTAGCGCGGTCGGTTCGCATGCCGAAGGGCGTGGGTTCAAACCCTAACAATGAGCTTGAGCTGCCGGTGAAGGAAAACATCGTGAGGAAACCATAGCATGGTGGTAGCGTACTCTCTAGTACTCGGCTGGCTAGCTACCACCCTCAAGTTGAAAATCTGCCGCAAAGCATCTAACGGTGTGTTCCGGCAGCCTCACTTGAGAGCCAGTTCCATTCCAGACTAGGTGTGCTTTACCATCTTCGACCACACCTTGACTTAACATCAGGTGAGCTGTGGTCAAACACCTAGCCTGTCAACCAATAAAAAAAAAACCGTGCAAAACAAACGTTTGGAAGGCCTGTTCGCTCATGAGTTCGATTCCCTTTTTTATGGTTGACAGGCTAGGTGTTCGACCACAGCTCACCTGATGTTAAGTGACGAAGATGGTAAAGCACATCTAGCCTGGAAGGGGTTGGTGGGAACGCGGAAAGAGTCGTATTGCCCCGTTGTATTTTTTTTACAAAACCAGTGTTTTGTCGAGTGTTTATGCATAAATGGTGGTGTTTTATTCATAAAGTGCCGAATCATAAGCGCGAGTGTGGGAAAATGATATAATGTGGTGAAACATGAGTTTTCGTGTTGCTTCCAAAACTCCATCGAATCTTTATAGTAAAGTCACCACTACTTCACTAACCAAGATTAACCAAGACTGGACTTTGACTAAAACTATAGCTGAGAGACAACTTATTTAACTTTTGAAGCTTGAAAATATAAAACTCTTGACACTGGGAAATGCTCAAAACGCGACGCCAAAACCAAAGAAAAAAAACCTAGCCTGGAATAGAACTGGCTCTCAAATGAGGCTGTCACAACACGCCGTTAGGTTCTTGGCGGCAGATTTACAACTTAAGGGCGGTGGTTGGTAGCTAGTCAGCCGAGTACCTACTAGAGAGTACGCTACCACCATGCTATGGTTTTCTCACGATGTTTTCCTTCACCGGCAGCTCAAGCTCATTGTTGGGCTTTGAACCCACACACTTTGCGTGTGAACCGACTGCGCTAATTACTGCGCTATCGACAACAGATTTAAAATCGCATACAAATACTTTTAGGTGCTATTTCCTCTACTTTTTAGGGTTCCGTACCCAAAGGGTAAAAACGGGACCCAATTACTGAGACTTCGCTGTCCGTCCGTCTGTCACCAGGCTGTATCTCAAGAACGGTGATAGCTGGACAGTTGAAATTTTCACAGATGATGTATTTCTATTGCCGCTTTAACAACAAATACTAAAAATAAAATAAAATAAATATTTAAGGGAGCCTCCCATACAACAAACTTGATTTTTTATAGATAATGCTACGAAACCCTTCGTGCGCGAGTCTGACTCGCAGTTGGCCGGTTTTTTAAACTAATCTTTAGCCATGTGGAGTGTAAGAGGGCGGAGCTCGTCTGATATTGATAACTTTCTCCAGTAACTCTGTCAACCCCCGGGGAGTTCTGCATTTTCCTCAGTACAGTACTATTAACGTGTTCTTCAATAAACCATGCAGTATGAGGCCTCGTTTTCTGCTCGATTCCTGTGGGAGCATATCGTTTGTCCTGGTTGTGGAGATGTATGGGAAATTTTACGCCACCTCGCCTACGTACTTGATCCCTAAGCCTGGAAGAGATCGCTTTTAACAATAAGACCATAACATGTTACACAAATTGTTTTTTTTTTAAATGGACATTATATAATCTAGCTGCCGATAATTTTATGCTATTTGAAATTTGCAAACTGTTACCAGTGCATTTAAAATTTAAATTAGTTGCGCTACTGGAAAAATTTATTCACCATCATCATCATCATCATCATTTCTGCCGTAGGACGTCCACTGCTGGACATAGGTTTCCCCCATTGGCTTCCACAAAGATCGGTTGGAAGCGGCTCCCATCCAGCGCGTTCCTGCTTCTTTACTAGGTCGTCTGCCCGCCTTGTGGGTGGACGTCTTACGCTGCGCTTGCCGGTCCGTACTCTCCACTCCAGAACTTTGCAGCCCCATCGGCTATCAGTTCTGCGTGCTATGTGACCTATACATGTGACTTTAGTTTGTTACTGAAAGTTTTGAGTTTTTTTTTATTACAAATTGACTTGCGTTTGGCTCTCACAACTCGCCTGACGTAATGCGAAGATGCGGTCTACGATGGAGCACTAGACTAGAAGTAATCGATTCACTCGCGACTTGAAGGCACCCAGTATGTACCCAGTTGTATCTATCAGGGAACACGCACTCGGGCAGCAAATTCGATTGTTTAGCGGTTCGTACAATGAAGGTAGACTCGAAACATTTAGTCCGAGTCTTTGGCATGAAGCGGTGTCTTGGAGCTCTTGGCTGTCTGTAGATTGGGCAGGGGGGAATTAGGTCATGCAGATCTCAAGCGCACCACTGCACTGGTCATGGGCAGGCGTTATCTCTCATTTAAATACTATTTTCAACTAATTAACGCTTGTGACCATAAAAGTGTGTAAGATTCCGAACCAAAACAGACAAAGCATGTCATAAATAAAACCACAGCATCTAAGGTTGGAGACGCCGTGCAATATCACCCCATTTTATTATGTTCTCTCAATACCCAAATTTCCATTCGGAATTGAATACGGGCTATAAATTCCAACCTCATTGTGAATACTGCAGAGCCTCCCAATGTTATATGGAGTAATGGGCGACTTTTGTAGCGGGAGTAAAATTCAAAGTATGCTGTAGGCATGTAGAGTTTTGGCGGCAACGCGGAAAGAGTCGTGTCGCCCAGTTGTATTTTTTTTTCCAAAAATAGTATTTTGTCGAATCTTTATGCATAAAAATGGTGGTGTTTTATTCATAAAGTGTCGAATCACAAGCGCGAGTGTGGGAAAATGATATAATGCGGTGAAACATGACTTTTCGTGTTGCTTCCAAAACTCCATCGAAGCTTTATAGTAAAGTCGACACTACTTTACTAAAGCATGGCTGGACTTGACTGACACGGACTGTACTTGACCGAGACTGGACTTTGACTGTAACTATAGCTACGAGGCAACTTATTTAACTTGTGAAACTTGAAAATATAAAACACTTGACACTGGCAAATGCTCAAAATGCGACGCCAAAACTAAAGAAATATGTATACGCAAATATTTTTCCAGATTAAGATTATTTTAGATTATAAGTTTAATATATGTAGTTGGCATTTTGTATATTTTTTTGATTCTACAACTTACCAATTATTATTTAATTTATTCATCATCACCATCATCATCATTTCAGCCGTAGGACGTCCACTGCTGGACATAGGCCTCCCCCATTGACTTCCATAAAGACCGGTTGGAAGCGCGTTCCTGCGGTCTTTACTAGGTCGTCTGTCCACCTTGTGGGTGGACGTCCTACGCTGCGCTTGCCGGTCCGTGGTCTCCACTCCAGAACTTTGCAGCCCCATCGGCCATCAGTTCTGCGTGCTAT
Organism: Biston betularia; assembly: GCA_905404145.2. Classification (NCBI taxonomy): domain Eukaryota; kingdom Metazoa; phylum Arthropoda; class Insecta; order Lepidoptera; family Geometridae; genus Biston; species Biston betularia. Next base: position 5,395,097 of record FR989890.1, read on the forward strand.
GTGCCCTGCCCACTGCCACTTCAATTTAATTTATTATTTATTGGTAAAATTAATTTTTATTTCAAAATAGGTACGTAGTGTACATACCGTAAAATCACATAAAAATCATTCCTTAGAAAATTTATCATTAGCCAATGATATAAATTATTTGTAGTGGTGATAGTTGAGTGGTTAGCGCTGTCGGTTCGCATACCGAAGGGCGTGGTTCAAACCCCAACAATGAGCTTGAGCTGCCGGTGAAGGAAAACATCGTGAGGAAACCATAACATGGTAGTAGCGTACTCACTAGTACTCGGCTGGCTAGCTACCACACAAGAGTTGAAAATCTGCCGCCAAGCGTCTAACGGTGGTTATTTTCATTTACAAAATTCTAAGTTACGTAAAACATTTTGAGTTCAGTTTCACCAAAATGAAATTACGATACACAAAAAAAATATGCCATATTCGCGGTATTTATCCCAACTTTTTAATTCTCCGACATCAAAGCACATGTTTTATTCATCCAGATATTTCCGGAACGGGGACAGCCGTTGATTTTTTGAATTATTTAACTGGGTTGGTTTCGGGCGAGGTTTGTAAATAGCCACTGCTTCTACACGATGGATAAAAGAAGTTATTTGTATTAGCTCATTGGTTAGCGCGGACGATTCACACGCCGAAGTGCGTGGGTTCAAAGGGCAGGAACGCAACGGACACGGCATCCTCAAAAATGCTTAAAGACACAACAATTTTTAATTGCTAGAAAAAAATGGTCTATCTAATATATAATATCTAATCTACTGCTATAACTGTCTATGAAAAAAAAACACTTGAAAAAATGATCCACAAAAAAGGTGATTCCTGGTTATTGTTCTGCCCGTAGGCATTTACCTAAACCTAGTCCGTTGCAAGTTCATTCATAAATCACGCGGCAAGCGCATGCGACTGCAGCGGGAGCCTCGCTCGCGAGTGCGAGAGAGAAACAACATGTTTCTGCAATATTGCAATGAAAGCCGCCATTGGTTCCCACCAGCTGGTCCGGTGATAGTATTCTCTTGTAGAAAACGAGTGCTATGCCCATAATTTTAGGCGGGATTGCCGAAAATTTTGACTAGCAATAACTTTGACATTATGAAGTAAACAAAAATTCTGATTGTATATTTACGATGTCTTACTCGGTCTATATTACCCATTAAACATTTTTAGTAATTAAAAACTTGTGGTGTGTACAGCATGACTGGTGAGACACCTAAGATACTGAAGGAGGGTACTTGGTACTCGATTCTCTTTATAATTATGTAATAAAATTAGGTACTTAATTTTTGGACACAATTTCCCTATAAATAAATGAAGCGTGGATACACTCCCGATCACGCGACAAGTACGCCTTTGTCCCCCATCGTCGGCGCGAGCGTCCTCACAACGTCCAACTCGTGCGTACGCGCGGTGTCCATGCGTTGCGTAATTAATTAAATAACTTTCAGTTAAATTTACCTAGTAGTCGGTTAATATTTATTTTTAATGTTATTTTTTTCCTCTTATATGATCACCAAATATCACGTCCTCGAGTATCGTAGGTATCTCACCAGTCATACTGTATATGTGTAGACACTGTATATTTTACAAACTCTGAATATTGTTGACAGCCCCGTTGGCTCATTGGTAGTATATCTGCCTTGAGAGCTGTAGGGCGTGGGTTCGATTCCCACTCAGGGCAAACATTTTGTGAATAAACAAATGTTTGTTCTGTGTCTGGGTGTTCTGTATGTATTTACAAAAAAAAAAGTATTTATGTATTCTATCAGTTATCTGACTTCCATCACACAAGCTCTGCTTAGTTTGGGGCCAGATGGCGCTGTGTGTATAGTCCTACGATATTTATTTATTGTTTACTTTGATCCATAAAAAAAATATTATTGTCAACCTGTACTGTCGTACTGCAGGACAAAGGCCTCCTTTCCCTCCTTCCGTCATTCTCTATCTTTTGCAACCCGAGTCGTCTTTCAAGCAAGAGTCAAGGTCGTCCCTCTATGTCCATCTGGACCGTCCATGATGTTGGGAACTACTATGTCGTAACTTTACGCAACGATCTCCCGACAGATCTAAAAAATAGCTGTATATTTTCTTAATTTTAATTCCGGAAGTCGCGGACATAAAACAACAATCGCAGCGCGAGCGACTGAAAGCTCGTCAGTTTTGGCGCAAAAAAAAATATACTTGACGTAGGAATGCTGAAGAAATGAAAATTGTTTTATTTTATTGTCGGGGTTTCCGATATACATTAATATACATTTACAATTTAAAAAATCCGTCTCTCACGCCAACTAAACGCGCTGCTCCAATGAAACAGCGAGGTTTCGGAGTCAACGAAAATATCATCGATGTATACAATTTTTAGATTTTTGTTGATTTTTAGGGTTCCGTACCCAAAGGGTAAAAACGGGGCCCTATTACTGAGACTTCGCTGTCCGTCTGTCGGTCACCAGGCTGTATCTCAAGAACGGTTATAGCTAGACAGTTGAAATTTTCACAGATGATGTATTTCTATTGCCGCTATAACAACAAATACTAAAAATAAAATAAATATTTAAGGGGGGCTCGCATACAACAAACTTGATTTTTTTACCGTTTCTTGCTCGATACTAATAACGGTGACAGGTAGACGCTTTAACTGTTCACAGAATATTTAGTTTTATTATAGATAATGGTACGGAACCCTACGTGTGTGAGTCCGACTCGCACTTGGTCGGTTTTTTAAAACCGCTCGATCAATTAAATGATCTACCAAAGAAAAAAAGAACCATCAAATTCTATTCATAATTTTTTTTTAATCAAATGACATACTTAAAAAAAACATACAGTCGAATTGAGAACCTCCTCCTTTTTTGAGTCGGTTAAAAACGTGATTAATCCCGAATAAGTAAAACAAAAACTTAATTATAGATATACATAATTAACAATAATTTATTTTTGTTCCAGGTACAAAATTACAGCAACCCGAACACCTCCGCTGAACATAATTATGACATCTCGAGGTTTTTACAGCTAGACCTATACCTATGATGCTACGTTTCTTGTACATGTATTAAATCCATATTAGGCTGAAGCAACGATGCGCTGGACTTAGTTTTGTTTTTCAAGTAGAATCACAATTCGTCGAATCACAATTCGTCGAATCACAATTCGTCGAACACACAATTCGTCGAAAACACAATTCATCGATTCACAATTCGTCGAATCACAATTCGTCGAAAACAGAATGCGTCGAATCTATACGACGCTAGAGGAAAAAAGGCAAGAAAATGGAACATGTTATGTGGGGGCCCAAAGATCAGGTGAGGAGGTTATGTTTGTACAGAGACCACATGCGTGAGCCGAGCGAGTGAAGTGAGCGTGCCACAGCAGTAGCTAGCGAAGCGCCAGAAAGAAAATTGAAGACATTACGAGGGGCTGCACATCCCGTAGGCCTACAATCATCGTAGATTCACTCATCAATTACATAATTATGCTAACGTATAAAAATATACTATACGAAATTAAAGTACGTTGAAGTTATTATGTAGATACATTTGATACACTTACTAGATCGTGATTTGATGAATTGTGTTTCCGACGAATTGAGATTCGACAAATTGTTTTCGACCAATTTTCCGCAAATCCATGGACAGCCATTTTAACGTCTCATTATACATGTACATTAAAAAAAAGAAAAAGTCCGTCCGGCCGCATTAAAGCTTACTCCCTTCCTCAAGTTTTATCTGTTCGTCATCAAAATTCAATTTTAAAGTGGAGATACGACACGTCGCGTGGGGTGCAAAGCTTCAGTGGAGAGCCATTGATGCAGTCAGCACTCTTGGGCTCGAGAGGTCTTTGGCGACTCTCTTACCCTGTCACTAGAGGTGTCATATTAGGGTCGTTTCTCGGTATTACTATTATCGAATATCACAAGTATAATGGCAGCCTTATCGTCTCGAGCAATTTCTTCTAAACAACCTTTAGAAGGACATAAATATCGTAGGACTATATACAGAATACGCAGCGCCATCTGGCCCCAAACTAAGCAGACCTTGTGCGATGAGTCAGATAACTGATAGAATACTTAAATAGTTTATTTCTTTGTAAATACATACTTATAATACATACAGAACACCCAGACACAGAACAAGCATTTGTTTATTCACAAAATGTTTGCCCTGAGTGGGAATCGACCCACGCCCTTGATATTACTTATGTGAAAGAATTTGTGTAATTCCAGAACTATGAAATTAAAATACGCGAACAGAGCAAATAACCTTTTATATTTTAATAACCAAAAACAATGACAGCTAGACACAGACAAGCAGAGCGACAGATGTGATAATTTGATAGTTTGTAGTTTGACGTTTGTTTGACGTTTTGTAGTGTTGCAATTAGTCTTTCAACATCCTCTTCTGAATTGCAACCCATTGCAAGGCAGATATACTACCAATGAGCCAACGGGGCTGTCAACAATATTACCTGTACCTGTTATGAATATAATGGTTACGTCTCTATCACACCCTTAACGGTAGGTACCTTCCAATATCCGGAATGATGTTGATTTTATTTTTTTATACTTTTAAGGCTATTGATTTTTTATACTTGACAGTGTAGGCACTTGATGTCCGTACACCTGGAGTTGAATTATAAATTATTAAGGCGGTTCGATTTCCATACAAATATTTTTTTGCCATTTATGGACAAATGCAGCATAATTTTACAGTGAAATCACAGCTACTGGCATTTATTTTGGTCTTTATTTGCTGTAAATCACAATTGCTTGAATAAAACAGTAAACAACAGTAGCATAAAATCAAATTTACGAATGATTTATGAATTTTTAATATTTTGTAATTTTGATTGTGAAAGTAATTGTGATTTACCGCAAATAAAGACCAAAATAAATACTATTAGCTGTGATTTCACTGTAAAATTATGCTCCATTTGTCCATAAATGGCAAAAAAATATTTGTATGGAAATCGAACCACGTTAATTTTATTATTAATTTTATAGTGATATAGTTTATTTTGTTTTGTTTATTCGTGATTTTGTTTTGAATATTTAAATTACTTGTATCTTAGTTAGAAAAATATTATAAATAAATACCTAGCAAGATGTTGATATTAATAATTATGTAAACCCCAAATTAAACGTAGAAATATAAATTAAAAAAAAATCCTGATGTTGAATTAATCAGAACGGTCGCGGTGGTACTAAATAGAAAATATTTTCGTAGTTATGAATCGTAATACAGTGAAACCTGATTAGGTGAGACCTCAAGGGACCTGCTAATTTGTCTCACTTACTTTTATGAGGATAGCTCAGTGGTTAGCGCGGTCGGTTCGCATACCGAAGGGCGTGGATTCAAACCCCAACAATGAGCTTGAGCTGCCGGCGAAGGAAAACATCGTGAGGAAACCATACCATGGTGGTAGCGTACTCTCTAGTACTCAGCTGGCTAGCTACCACACGAGAATTGACAATCTGCCGCCAAGCATCTAACGGTGTGTTCCGGCAGCCTCACTTGAGAGCCAGTTCCATTCCAGGCTAGGTGTCCTTTACCATCTTCGACCACACCGTCACTTAACATCAGAGGAACTGTGGTCAAACACCTAGCTTGTCAAACATTAAAAAAAGGCTAAGTTTCTTTTATTCTCGTGTTTAAGTACTGTTTTCCTTTTGTCTTATAAAGCCATATCCGAGATTCGAGACGGTTCGAGAGCCGAGATTATCGTAAGGCCCGCCGATGACACTTGTATTTGCGCTGATACTGTGTGTATCAAAGATTTATCTCTGCACAACGGGCTTATTGTCGCGAAATATCGGCTTTATTTTGTAACCTGTATTTAGACAATAGACATCACTTTATTTGTGGCATAAAACATATTTTAACATAATTAACAATACATACAAAAATAAACATAATTAAACATAAAAAAACAAAAGAGAGAAATACATTTTATGTCACAAACCAGTGGATTAGTGCGTTTAGTTGGCCTTAGAGTCATGGAGTTAGTTTTTTTAATTGTAAGTTTGTATTTTTTTACTCGGGCTCCCGCGCCTGCTACCAGGACCCGGTGACACCCTTCAATACTAACTACTTTCGTCACATGTATTATTTATATAAATGTCCGTTGTATTCCTATGGCTTTCAGCTCTGTTTGTATGGCTTTACACATTGGATTTAGTGTAGGAAATACGGTTATTAGGTCAAGATAAGTTGGATGCGCTGATGTGGCTTTGTTACTTTTTATTACAAACTAGCCACCCGCCCAGGCTTCGCATGGGTATTTTTTTTTAATCGTTGTCTCGCTATGTTAGTCTTACATTGTATAAAAAATATAACTATATTTTGATAATACACTACTTTTTTATGGTTGACAGGCTAGGTGTTTGACCACAGTTCACCTGATGTTAAGTAAAGGTGTGGTCGAATACGGTAAAGCACACCTAGCTTGGAATGGAACTGGCTCTCAAGTGGGGCTGCGGAACACACCGTTAGGTGCTTGGCGGCAGATTTTCAACTTGAGGGTGGTAGCTAGCCAGCCGAGTACTAGAGAGTACGCTAGCACCATGCTATGGTTTCCTCACGATGTTTTCCTTCACCGGCAACTCAAGCTCATTGACAGCCCCGTTGGCTCATTGGTAGTATAACTGCCTTAAGAGCTGTAGGGCGTGGGCTTGATTCCCACTCAGGGCGAACATTTTATGAATAATCAAATGTTTGTTCTGTGTCTGGATGTTCTATATGTATATATAAAAAAAAAGTATGTATGTATTCTATCAGTTATCTGACTTCCATCACACAAGCTCTGCGTAGTTTGGGGCCAGACGGCGCTGTGTGTAATGCCCTACGATATTTATTATTACTATTTATGGATTTTCTTTTGATAAATCTCTCGTTACCGAGGAAAAACTAATGTTCGCGGGCTTTTGGCCAAACGAACACCAGTGTGTTATTATTATTGTTGGGGTTTGAACCCACGCCCTTCGGCATGCGAACCTACCGCGCTAACCACTGAACTATCATCGCTACAAATTTGTATGGAAATCGAACCACGTTAACGTAATCAATGGCGCGGGCAAAAGCTAGCACTATAAAAGGTAGACGATACCTAAAATTGACTGAAGTTCGTATATCCCCTCTAAATTGAAATAGGTAATTTGTCCTACCTCAAGTGGCGTGGATACTATCACTTAATCTACAGAAGTGCCGTAGCGTGGTCGTAGCAGATGCGTAGACATGCTACGCCGTAGCTCGTAGACTTATGACGTCATTCATAAACGCTGTCGCACAGGCAAGTGGCAGGCACGCTTAGTGTGTTCGAGTAACTGGAATGGCATGTTTGTGACTGGAATGAAAAGAGTTCTCTGATTGTTTTGTCTATCTATCTATACTATTATAAAGAGGAAAGGTTTGATTGTTTGTTTGTATTCAATAGGCTCCGAAACTACTGGACCGATCTTAATAATTCTTTTTCATTATCTGTGATGGACATAGGCAATATTTAATTTAAAAATCAATTAGGGATCCGTATAGAACACAAGCTGTGAAAATTTGGAAAAAATCCTTACTTAGCATGCGCTGCGAAAATAGAATAAAGTGACGTTTTATAGAGCAAATTGACAGCAACAAGTAAGCCCGCAATCTCATAATTATGTCTAAATATTACAATCATCTACATCTTATAAAGAGGAAAGATTTAATTTTTTGTTTGTTTGTATTGAATAGGCTACGAAACTACTGGACCGATAAATTTATATTGTTAATCGAGTTTTGGTCTCGTGCGAAGCCGGGGCGAGCCTCTAGTTTGTTATAATCATCAAATTCGAACAAATTGCTGTCAAGTACAAATCAAGACCCAGTAAAAACATTAAAGAATGATGAAAATACGGGTTTTTTTCTAAAGTATTTTCAAAGATAAAAATATATTTGTATTGTATTTATACTGTACTAGCGGACGCCTCGCAGTTTCACCCGCGTAAGAATACGGGGATAAAAAGTACATTTCTATTATGTTGCAATTCTGTGTTTCTATTATACGCATATTCCAAGTTATTACGCTCATCAGTAACCGCTACGTCACACACACGCGTGCTGTCACGCACGCAGAATGATTGCGTTGTCAACAGCCACACGCGCGACGTCTGACTTGAAATGTCACTGTCAGTGATCTGTCACAGAGTATAAATATACCTACTGTAAGAACGCTATAAAAAAAAAATCGTTTGAGACATTGTGTTGTTTTCTGAAAAAAGCAAAAAAAAAAATTTTGACAAAACCCACAACGGTTAAAAAGGAATTGTCACATATCTAAGATAATGCACCAATGAAACCCGAACCCATAACTGACAACTGCATCAAAATCGGACTAGAAGTTTTGGAGAAAAATGGCAACATGGGTTTGCACAAAAAATGTTTGCTGCAGCGCCCCCTGGTGAGTTGTCACCGTAACACCTATCTAAAAACATGCACCAATCAAACCCGAACCCATAACTGAAAACTGCATCAAAATCGGACTAGAAGTTTTGGAGATAAATGGCAACACTTGCACAAACAAACATCCTCTCACCCCAAACGCATATACCGTCTCCGTTACGTCATGGGTAAAAATAATCAATAATAAATAATTAAAAAATCAGATAATTATATTTAATATTATTAAAAAAATTAAGTAATCCATGTTATTAATATAATAATAAAAAAAGGCTTGCTGTATTGTTTTATTATGTCAGAAATAAATGCTTTTTGAATTTGAATTTGTTGTTTTTTGAAACGTGGATTTTTCGTGAGTTTCATGTTAAAAATTTAACGTTTTATTAGTAAAAAGAAGCTTCTAGTAATATCACCATTGCTATAATAAGGAATTGATTTGTCCAACAGTAACTATCTAAGATGATTAGTAGGAGACTAACCGTCGAAAGTCTCAAAGTAATAAGCACCAAAGCAGCGATGCCTTGGACTTTGTTTTGCAACTCAAAGTTCTGTGTATCGCAGCAATGGACATGAACAGACGTCATCTCTTGGAAAGCGCCTCGTTCGTCGCATTTGTTTAAATACACTTGGTGGTAAATCTCCTCAGCAAAAGGTCGTTTAGGTAGGTACCACCGCAGTACCAGATATTCTGCCGCAAAGCAGTAGTGTGTAAACATTACTGTGTTCCAGTGTGAAGGTTACTGCAGCGAAATTACTGGGCTGTTGAGACTAACCATCGAAAGTCTCAAAGTAATAAGCGCTATAACAGCGATGCCCTGGACTTTGTTTTGTTACTTAAAGTTCTGTGTATCGCTGCAATGGTCATGGACAGACGTCATATCTTACCATCAGGAGAGCGTCTCGTTCGTCACATTAATTATTACATTAAAAAAAAAAATCTTTTGTGTGACTTTAACTGCGGCTATGACTTAATTTTTATGGTTGACAGGCTTGGTGTTTGACCACGGCTCACCTGATGTTACGTGACGATGTGGTTGTATATGGTATACACCAAGCCTGGAATGGAACTGGCTATCAAGTGAGGCTGCCGGAACACACCGTTAGATGCTTGGCGGCAGATTTTCAACTCGTGTGGTAGCTAGCCAGCCGAGTACTAGAGAGTACGCTACCACCATGCTATGGTTTCCTCACAAAGCTTTCCTTCACCGGCAGCTCAAGCTCATTGTTGGGGTTTGAACTCTTTGGCGTGTGAACCGACCGCGCCAACCACTGAGCTATCATCGCTAGTTATCATGTGGTTTCTGAATTGCCTCCCGCTATGGAAGCTAATATAAACACAAATTCGCGTCAGCCTTTAATAAATAAACACAATACGACAACTGAATTAATATTTTATAACACTGACGACTTTTCTTGTATCGTAGTTGGAACATATCTAATGTAACAAAAGTTAGTCAGCATGACCTTTCAGACAGACAGATCGATGAAATCATATCGAGCTAACCTAGCGTTACTATGGAGACAGCTTCGAGTTGTTTAGAAAGACTTGTCTGAAGGAATAATGAAGGATATATCTACCTTTTTCTTTGGCTTAGTGAATCTCGGAAGTATTGCCAAAACTAATTCAAAAATACGAATATGACACATTAGAATAACTTTTGATTAGAGTAGACTGAAGAACATATGCATTTTGTAGCGATGATAGCTCAGTGGTTAGCGCGGTAGGTTCGCATGCCGAAGGGCGTGGGTTCAAACCCCAACAATCAGCTTGAGCTGCCGGTGAAGGAAACCATAGCATGGTGGTAGGGTACTTTCTAGTACTCGGCTGGCTAGCTACCACCCTCAAGTTGAAAATCTGCCGCCAAGCATCTAACGGTGTGTTCCGGCAGCCTCCTTGAGAGCCAGTTCCATTCCAGGCTAGGTGTGCTTTACCATCTTCGATCACACCTTCACTTAACATCAAGTGAGCTGTGGTTAAAACAACTAGCCAGTCAACCATTACAAAAAAAAAAAACACGCATACACACACAGACACACACTAACACACACACGGCATTGAGCAACTAGGTATATATATTCAAGTTCAAATTCAAATTCAAAACATTTATTTTGCAAAACATGGGTTACAATTTTCATTGCTAGAATGTGTTGAGGATAATTTTAGATCGCCAAGTTTTAACCATTATGGTATGCAACATTTACTAACCAGATATACTACATATAATCATTCAATTATATTATTACAGTCATGTCAATGTTTTTCATTATATATCAAATAGAAATAGCCATGTAATCCAAGCTAAATTAAATATATCAATGTCGGTACAGTAATACTTGTTATTTAAATTATAATTGTCACATTTTACTATTTTCTTTCAAAAATTCGTCAATAGAGTAATTCGCAATAAGAAATCTTTTAAGATTAAATTTTAAAAATATTTATATTTTGAACATCTTTCAATGTTTGGGGTAGTTTTAATAAATAGTTAGCTTCAATTTATATAATTATATTTATTTTTATTTTTTTTTATGTAAAAGTAATAAGACGATCGAGGCGCTCTCCTGATGTTAAGAGATAACGCCTGCCCATGACCATTGCAGCGATTCACAGAACTTTGAGTTACAAAACAACGTCCAGGGCATCGCTGCTTTGGCACTCATTACTTTGAGACTAGATGGTTAGTCTCAACAGCCCAGTAATTTCGCTAGCTGCAGTACCCTTCAAACCGGGACACAGTAATGTTTGCACACTACTGCTTGGCGGCAGGATATCTGGTACTGCGGTGGTACCTACCTAGACGACCTCCTGCTAAGGAAATCTACCACCAAGTCATAATACATCGATAGTTTTTATTTTCTTGTATAACTAATTATATATTTATTGTTACCTAACTTGTACATATTTGAGGGAGAGCACTGTTTGTTTGTTGTGTTTATAGTGACAATAAAAAGATTTTGTATTTTGTATTTGTAATTAACATAGAAATGACATTTAAAAAAAGTGACTGCTAATAATCTAATGTTTTATTCAAGCAATTGTGATTTACCGCAAATAAAGACCAAAATAAACGCCAGTAGCTGTGATTTCACTGTAAAATTATACTCCATTTGTCCATAAATGGAAAAAAATTGTTGGTATGGAAATCGAACCACCTAAAAAGAAACACTGTATATTAGGATACTATCTCAATGAAAGCTCACAGCCCTCTCTCTCAGTTAAGGGCGTGTCCACACTTGCGACTGTCAGAGATGAAGTGACCGAGGTTCGGACACGCCCTCTAGTGGCGGTGACGGGTTCAATGGTTTTGTGCAACCCACTGACGAAGTTTCAATTTATCTTTCCCCGAGCGGTCTATTAAAACTTTTTTAGCCCCCCACGTAAATGGGGTGTCACAGGTTTTATGTGTTGTCTGTGACATCGTGTCTGTGTTGTCTGTGACATCGTAGCCAAGCAGATGAATCTATTTTAATCAATACTGTGCGGGGTACCTACTGCTCAGTACAGCGCTGTTCAGACTAACCACCGAATGCTTCAAAGTAATGAGCGTCAAAGCAACGATACCCTGGACTTTGTTTTGTTACTCAAAGTTCTAGGTTATTTTTTACAAATACAAAATACAAATCATTTATTAATAACACCAAAGTTGAAAACAATGAAAATGAAAATGTCGATGAAGTTATATGTCACACATAAAATAATTATGTCAATATAATTAAATGTCAATTCAAACAAAAATATTATAATTACTTACTAGTAATTCAATAATCTCTTAGTTTTAAATAATCGTCAAAGTCATAAAACAAGGTCTGTTGAAGCCAAGATCTTAGTTTGCTTCTGAAGCATGCGATGGAAGGTGCATTTATTGCCATCTCACCTGATGATGAATGGGTATGAAGATACGGTCTACGATGGAGCACGCTCGCCTAGAAGAAACCGATTCACTCTCGGCTTGAAGACATCCATATTGTAAAATGTAAATTAATCTCGTAATCTGATATTTTATGCTAGCTCTTCTTAGGTACAAAATACAAGTTTTCAAGCAATAACGGATGCGAATATAGATTCCAACTTCGACGCGTCTGGATGTCAGCCATTTTAGCAGACGACCTATTTCCAAGTTTGCCTGCGGCCCGATTCCGTTTACATTACAATGTAGGCAACTACGTAAATAACTAAGTTGCGGAGGACCTAACATGATATTATAGGAAAAAACCTTCGTATTTTCGACGAAAATGAAAGAAAGAAATTAAGTTCTATTTTGTAACACAAAAATAAACAAATAAGAGATTGTTGCAAAATAGGGGTTCACCTCCGCATAATGCTGGTCATACTAAGTAGTATGCCCAGTGCTGGGCTTGTAGGTAAAGCAAAATACAGATATAAAACTAAAAACAACAATAAATACTAAAAATCGGTCAAGTGCGAGTTGGACCCGCGCACGAAGGGGTCCGTACCGTTATCTATAAAAAAATCAAGTTTGTTGTAAGGGAGCCCCCTTAAGTATTTTTTTTTATTTTTAAGTAGTATTTGTTGTTATAGCGGCAATAGAAATACATCATCTGTGAAAATTTCAACTGTCTAGCTATCACCGTACTTGACATACTATACAGCTTGGTGACAGACAGACCCATTCCCATTGCTTGGTCCCATTTTTACCATTTGGGTACGGAACCCTAAAAACACAAACGTATAAAAAGTAATGAGCGCCAAAGCTAAATACGTTTCCTGTAGCTAAGGGTGCTCCATCTTCTAGCGGCACCACACTATCGTCCAACCTTTTTTTAATAAGATATAGGCTTACATTTGATCGCCATCTCACTTGATGTTAAGTGAGATGGCGACACAAAGTTACAACACTGCGTAGGAACATGCCAATAAAAAAAAAAAATTTTACACAGTTTTTTTTTAAATGAATTAAAATTAAATATTGACAGAGTAAGAGAGTATCTCTGACAGGGCGTTTAAACATTTCCCGCAGAGTATAATTGTGTCTTCAAATCCAAATTGTGTCTTCAAATCCAAAGTAATTTCTTTCTTCTAGGTAATCGTGGTCCATTATAAACTGCTTCACAAAAATGTGACATGCCAGGTGCCTAATATATTTTTCACAAGTGAAAAATGTTTTGAGTAACGTCACTTTGACAGTGACTTTTCGTGGCATTTCATTTAAAATTATCTCCGATTAAAAATTACATATACCACGTAGAATTTGGCGGAACTGTGGAGAACCTCCGCAAAGGCCATTCATCAAGAATTGAATTGAGTACCACGTAGAATAATTCTCGTAAATGTTGAGTCATACTTGCACTAATGAAGTTGTAAAACTCAAAAAGAACTCGTGAAGGGTATTAAATCAAAAACTGAAATCCGAAAACCCCTCGACATCATTTCCCGCTAAAATCGAAAAAAGCCTTGCTTTGATTTAGAAACCTAATTTCGTGACACGAAATATCCCGCCATTTTCCTTTTTCACCACATGTCGTTATTCGCGTGTTGCCAAAGGAAAAACAACAATACACACATACAGCCAGAAATCCTTCTTTATGCGTATTATCTTGTTTACGACAATCTAGTCATGTGGAAGTATAAAATACTTTTGAGGTATCAAAGTAGGTTTACTGGGGGCTCTGCGTGAAATACACGATACGAAAACTTCAAAGCATTGTTTAGAACTGCTAATTTTTCCATTGTTTACGTTCAATGTAATTCTCGTGAAGTTTCTATGCTAACCCCTTTGTATTACATTGGGTATGGAAAAGGAAATGTAAGTTTTAAGTTTGTCACTGTAAAGACTTACAACTGGCCGAATGTACAAACTGTGCGTAGTTGGAACCCATAAGAAAACATTTATTGTAACAAACAGTAGAAAAGAAAATCGCTTCTTAAAAATGTATCTCTTAAATATTTTAATGTAGGCTAGGTAAATACAATTTTAAAGCTGCTCTAACACTTAAAACGCAACAGACGTCATTGCGTAAAAAAATATGTTTAAGTTTGTTTAACGAAAATATTGTTGGTACGTTTTTGCCCACCATAGACGAATGTACAAATTGCGACGCCAAAAACAAAGCTATATTTAATCATATAGCTTATATGATTAAATATTTTTTTTCTTTGATTTTAGCGTGGCATTTTGAGCATTTGCCCGTTTCAAGTGTTTTATTTTTTCAAGTTTCTTAAGTTAAATAAGTTGCCTCGTAGTTGTAGTCGATGTCCAGTCGTGGTCAAGTCCAGTCATGCTTTAGTAAAGTAGTGGCGACTTTACTATAAAGCTTTTAATTACGTAACTATAAACTTTACTATAGAGTTTTGGAAGCAACACGAAGAGTCATGTTTCGCCTCATTATAATATCATTTTCCTACACTCGCGCTTGTGAATCGGCACTTTATGAATAAAAACACCACCATTTTTATGCATAAACACTCGATAAAACACTAATTTTGGAAAAAATACAACGGGGTGACATGACTCCTTCCTCATTCCCGCCAAAACTAAAAAAAACGTTCTGTTACTGTCAACTGTCATAGTGTCAACAGAACGTTTTTTTTTATCTATGTAGGTACAATAATGCAGTAAAAATAGTAGTAGTAATTGTTTATTGTTCTAAGGTGAGATAGCATAGTAGCATATATGGAAGCATATTTAAAATTAAAAAAAAAACACGAAAAAACATCATATATATATATTAAAAAAATGTTTCCATTTCCACCCGTTTTTTTCCATCAAATCTTGCAAATTGATATCCTAGCCTAAGTATATTTTAAATATTTACAACCGACAAGTAAAAACGTTCAAGTAAGCAACTTCCTGAGATAATGTAAGCTAGATGCGCCTTTGATATCAGCAAAAACTTCATCAATGTCTCAAGACGAGAGAATCCTGCGTAGTCTGTGACAAAATTAAGAATTAATTGCAGAGGGGACTCCGCTAGCTGTAGTAAAACCTGTCAGGAAAGTGATAACTCTTTTTGCTTTATTTATAGAGAAACTTCAGCCTTAAACACAAAGCTTTGTTAACTTAATATACCTATACGTTAATGTTATGTTTATTTATTTAAAATTATAAAAGTCACGTATTCTATATAAGCAAATGCACAACTTTTATATGCAATAGATATGTACTAGTAAACTTATCTGTTTTGATTTTAGTCCTTTGTTTCGTTTTTTGTAATATTTAATTTTGTTTCCCCGATTTTTATTAGTAAAAAAAAATTAAATTTGAAAATTGGCACTTTACACAAATGTGCCATGGCCGAAGAAAAAAAAAAAAGATATGTACCTATCCATATCCTATTAAAGAGGAAAGATTTGATTGTTTGTTTGTATTGAATAGGCTCCGAAACTACTGGACCGATTTCAAAAATTCTTTCACCGTTGGGAAGCTACACTATCCCCGGGTGACATAGACTACTTTTTATCCCTGTACTCCCACGTGAACGGGAACTACGCGGGTGAAACCGCGTTCGCAAGTCTATAATATTTGTAAATTATATTTCGTTAATAATAAAATTGGACGCGGTAAAAAGATATATAAATAATTCGATTCGAGTTAAATATAATAAATTTTGTACTTTCTAACAAAAATAAACAACGTGAAAAACATGTCCAAAAATTTTTTTTTTTTTTCAAAAAAAATATTGCCTTTTATCACTCGGGGTGATGTAAATGATTAAGATGTGGTTCAAAGGATACGAGTTCAAGCAATTAAAACTACTATGGATTCCTCAAGATATTTTCCTTCACCTACAGCTCAAGTTGGGGGTTGAACTCATTCCCTTCGGCGTGTGAACCGACCGCGCTAACCACTGAGCTATAATCGCTACAAAAATATTACATAAAATTTTCCCGCTCTACAAAGTTGTTTACATACAAGCTGCGCAATGTAAATCGATAGATTTCACTGTTGGTCGTGTATCACGGTGATATCTCCGTCGCGTGTGGAGGCCTACGATATTACGACCTTCTTCATGCTAATTTCCCTCCTTAAATACTCCTTCATGCTAATGCCGACCAAATTTACCGATGATACTGGCAGTTAATAAAACTTTTGTAACAAAAAAAGGTAAATTGATACGATACTTCTTTTTTATTTTTGGCATCGCATTTTAAATATTTGCCAGTGACAAATATTAATTAGTAGACAAAGAAAATTAATTTATATCACTTCAATGACATACAAAGTAATTCTGGATCAAGTCCAGTCATACCCAACAAAGTAGCGGTGACTTTACTACGAGTTTCGGTGGGATTTCATAGGCAACATAAAAATACATGATAAATCACTTCTAAGCTTGTGCACGTATTTTGGTATTTTATAAATTATGCAACACTACCACCACAAATATACCTACACTCAAAAAAACAAAGTTGAATCAACGATAGCTACTTGTAATTAACATTATTTTTTGAAATTGAAACTTGTCTTATCCTTTTTAGTCCAATCGTTTTTTATTATCATTGGGGTATCATTTAGTTGAAGTAAAAAGAAAACATAAGAATTGGCATAATGCACGAACGTGCCATGGCCGACGAAAAAAAAAGAATCAAGCATAGGATTTTTCTGTTCCCGCCAAAACTTAGCAATTGTTTTTTTCGCCCCTTTTGATTACTGTCTTTTGTTTTGAAGCTATTTTGCCATTAAATTGTGATTATTTATTATTTAAATATTTGCAGTATTTAATAGGAGCTACTGATTTATAATGTGGTGAAACATAAATCTTCGTGTTGTTCTCGCTATTATAACTTCGTCCGCCCGCTCTCAGTAGCTGTCACATTAGGTCGCTAGTATTTTAGTATCTGTGGACAAAACGAGATAAACATTATTGTTTATGGATATGCCGATATGATATGATAGGCAGCCCGTACACGTTCAATCATGATCACGATCCGCGATCCGCGATCCGCGATCATGATTTCAAAATTTCTAGATATTATGCGTTCCGGAGCATCAGTCCGTCAATCCGCTTCGTACACGATCAGTCTGGATCGCGATCATTGATCGCGGATCGCGGATCGCGGATCGCGCGCTACGTGTACGGGCTGCCATACTGTTCGTGTTCGGTAATCGGAAGTTATCGGCGTACCATTGCTACACGACGAGCGAAAACGCGCCCAAAATTTTACGATTTGAAAATACTATTGTGTTTTATGATACACTATACAATCGAAAAACGACCCAAAGCTACTCCTTGGATACTTCCTCAATCATTTTTAACATCGCACTTTGTGCATTCTGCCAGTGTTCATTATAACTTAGTAAAGGTGACATACCTAGAGAAATTATTGACATCATTAATTTATTGACATAATTATTTAACATGTCACGTATTACTTTATTGATGTTTTCATTTTCATTGTTTTGACATAATTATGTTACGATTTTGATATTTTTAAATATGAATGGAAAAATGACCTGTAACTTTGGTGTTATTAATAAATAATTTGTATTTGTTTGTATTTGAAAAACGGCTCTTAAATTAATAGCTATTATTTTAACTACACTAAGATAAATTTAATATCATCTCCGGCTAAAGTGTCGGCCACATTCGGTGGCCTACATGGATACAAAGCTAAGTAAAACGCGCTCGTACTTTTTTTTTAATGGTTGACAGGCTCGGTGTTTGACCACAGCTCACCTGATGTTAAGTGACGGTGTGGTCGAAGATGGTAAAGCACACCTAGCCTGGAATGGAACTAGCTCTCAAGTGAGGCTGCCGGAATACACCGTTAGATGCTTGGCGGCAGATTTTCAACTCTCGTGTGGTAGCTAGCCAGCTGAGTACTAGAGAGTGCGCTACCACCACGCTATGGTTTCCTCACGATGTTTTCCTTCACCGGCAGCTCAAGCTCATTGTTGGGGGTTGAACCCACGCCCTTCGGCATGCGAACCGATGACGCTAACCACTGAGCTATCATTGTTATTCAAATGAAAAAATCAACTCATTTATAATGGTTGAAGCCATGTAATTTCTAGAATGTCATAACGATGATTACGTAGTTTGAATGTCCAGAGTAAATTTTCCGTTCATAACCAACTTCCATTTTTCTAAAGCGTTACCAGGGCAACGTAATATTATGGAGATAGTTAGAATCGATTGCAGACGAACGGGCGCCGCTGCCCGAGGAAGCTTGTTTACAGATAGTTCAGGACGGCGCGGCGGCGACGGCGGCTTGTGTGAAAATCATGTAGACCGATGTGTATCGACCATCAATTTACTGCTAACTAGATGTTGTCTGAGGTTTCGCTCGCATTGATACAATATCCCATACAAGCTTGTGGTTTGGGTGTATTATAAGTACATAAGTATTATGGGCGATGCTTGGGCTATGTAAGGCCCTTGTCATGTCACATATGTTATGGACGGAG
The DNA here is from genome assembly GCA_905404145.2 of Biston betularia. NCBI lineage: Eukaryota > Metazoa > Arthropoda > Insecta > Lepidoptera > Geometridae > Biston > Biston betularia. The sequence goes on from FR989890.1 coordinate 5,413,899, forward strand.
GTGAAATCAAATAAAAGGCAATTTTGCAAAACGATTAACAGTAACCTCGGTGAGGAGAGAATCTTTTTAGCGGTTCGCAAAGACGATCAGAAGACTATATAAATTATGTATCTGCGTCGTACGCGCAGAGCGTTCGCTATCATCTGTCATTTTTTTTTTTTTTTTTTAATTTGCCCTTTCGGGCAGGCTAAAGCTATAGAGCCATACTGCCTTGTCTTAAGTGTTATTTCTGCTGTATCTTAGCTATAGTTATCGTCAAAGTCGTCTTAGTCAAGTCCAGTTCGTGTCAGTTCGTGCCAGACATGCTTTAGTAAAGTAGTGGCAACTTTACTATAAAGCTTCGATGGAGTTTTGGAAGCAACACGAAAACTCATGTTTCACCACATTATATCATTTTCCCACACTCGCGCTTGTAATTCGGCACTTTATGAATAAAACACCACCATTTTTATGCATAAACACTCGACAAAACACTAGTTTTGGAAAAAAATACAACGGAGCGACACGACTCTTCCCGCGTTCCCGCCAAAACTCCTGTCATCTGTCAGGCACTCTTACCACAGATCACCAAAGTGACGTATGTCTAATGCACACAGGAAAGCGCCAAAGCAGTGATTCCCTAGACTTTGTTTTACTACTCAAAGTTCTGTGTGTCGCTGCAATGGTATCTCTTACTCAAACGCAACTAAACCCGTAGAAAATTGTCTATCCATCCATCGTTCCTATCGTATGCACATTATTTTCAAAAGACCTTTTCACCTAGATACCTGTTAAATCCCCTATAAAAAGGTCGTACCTACGTAAATGTAAATAAAGCCGTTTTCATGTAAAAGCGCCTCAAAAACAATTACATTTTATCTGTGCGTCCCTTCCGGACCTCGGAACGAGGCTTTCCTGAACTTTATTTGAGTTTCAACCGGACACAGTTCTGATACGAGTGTGAATCATCATTGGCTAAACACAACCATGTTTCGTTTATCTCCGTCACACTATAACTGGTGCTGGTGCTGGTGGGGCAGTTCATCATCATCATCAGCCTTTTGTAGTCCACTGCTGGGCAAAAGCCTCTCCCGAAACACTCCACTCAGCCCGTGTTTCGGCTTATCGCTTCCATCCACTGCTGTCCTACGTATATCGTCGCTCTGGAACACGTCTACCCCAGTGGTTATTGGTTTTGCGATAGATATGTCCAGTACTGCCACTTCAGCTTGCTAATATGCTGAGCTATGTCTGTGACCTTAGTTCTCTGGTGAATTACTTCGTTTCGGATACGATCCCTCCAGAGAAATGCTTAGCATTTCATAGCTCTTTCCACAACACGCTGAGCGATTTTGAGCTTGGAGGTAGTTAAAGAACCCAAATCCCCCCCTTCCCGCTGATTTCTTCCGTAAAAACTATGTTTGGTACAACCAACGAAATCATTAAAGAAATTCCCCATGGGATTTATGCGTAGGTAACTAAAATACAATTTTATGTGCTTTTTTAAGAATAGCATATTATTATAATGATCTCCAAATCTCCCTCTCTCCAAATAGCAATTCTGGATTCGTCACCGTATGTTTTTTTTAATGTAAATGTAATGAGACGAACGATGCGATCTCCTGATGGTAACAGATAACGCATGTCCATGACTATTGCAACGACACACAAAACTTTTAGTAGCAAAACAAAGTCGCTGCTTTGGCGCTCATTACTTTGAGACTTTTGCTGGTTAGTCTCAACAGCCCAGTAATTTCGCTAACTGCAGTACCCTTCAAACCGGAACACAGTAATGTTTACACACTACTGCTTGGCGGCAGAATATCTGGTACTGCGGTGGTACCTACCTAGTCGACTTCCTGCTAAAGAAATCCACAATTACACACTACTGCTTGGCGGCAGAATATCTGGTACTGCAGTGGTACCTAGACGACCTCCTGCTAAGGAGGTCTACCACCAAGTAGCACTAGTCCAGGCTGCCACGGCTTCAAGCTAAAGAAATTTCGCAGGTGCTACAAACTGACTACACATGGTAAAATTCTAAAATCTTTAACATGATTTACGTCGACCGGACGTTAGGGTCATCGAATTAGAATATTTCTGCCATAAAGCGACACGTGGAGGTTATGGCGGGCGATTAGGCGCACGGGAAATTACTTTTGGCCAAAAATTTGCTAAACGCTTTTTTTTACTTTTTTTTAACCCTTGATGAGACAATGCCACGCTCTGTTGACGCATTTTCTGAATACAAAGTTAAAAGATACACCTAGATTGTGTACGCGAAAAAAAACTTTCGAATAACGAGTTCTATGAACTTAGAAAAGAACTTCAAACCGAAAAAATGTGTGCAAAATAGTAAAAAAAAAAACAAAAAAAAACTGTCAAAATTATTTTGACATTTGATTCGGAAAATACTTTAAGGTGATTCGAGGCAGTATGGCTTTACAGCTTTAGCCTGCCCGATAGGGCAAATTAATAAAATTAAAAAAAAATATTTAGGTTTATTCGATTTCCATACAAAGAAATTTTTGCCATTTTTGAATAAATGGAGCATAATTTTACAGTGAAATCACAGCTACTGGCATTTATTTTGGTCCTTATTTGCGGTATGCATAAAAATGATGGTGTTTTGTTCCTAAAGCGCCGAATCACAAGCGCGAGTGTGGGAAAATGATATAATGTGGTGAAACATGATTTTTCGTGTTGCTTCCAAAACTCCATCGAAGCTTACAGTAAAGTCGCCACTACTTTACTACAGCATGACTGGACTTGACTGACACGGACTGGACTTCGACTGTAATTATAGCTACAAGCCAACTTATTTAACTTATTAAACTTGAAAATATAAATCACTTGACATTGGCAAATGCTCAAAATGCGACGCCAAAACCAAAAGAGAAATAAATAAATATCGTAGGACTATACACACAGCGCCATCTGGCCCCAAATTAAGCAGAGCTTGTGTGATGGAATTCAGATAACTGATTTTTTTTTTTTTCGTTAATTTGCCCTTTCGGGTAGGCTAAAGCTATAAAGCCATACTGCCTCGTCTTCAGTGATATTTCTGCTGTATCTTAACTATGGTTATCGTCAAAGTCGTCTTAGTCAAGTCCAGTTCGTGTCAGTTCGTGCCAGTCATGCTTTAGTAAAGTAGTGGCAACTTTACTATAACGCTTCGATGGAGTTTTGGAAGCAACACGAAAACTCATGTTTCACCACATTATATCATTTTCCCCACTCGCGCTTGTAATTCGGCACTTTATGAATAAAACACCACCATTTTTATGCATAAACACTCGACAAAACACTAGTTTTGGAAAAAAATACAACGAAGCGACACGACTCTTCCCGCGTTCCCACCAAAACTCTCTCAGATAACTGATAGAAGAATTATAGCATAGATTTTTTTGTACATAATGCACAGATTATACAATGATTCCAGTAACTGGCGTCAGTAAATGCACTCATAAACTGCACAAACTAACCATAGATAATGATCGTGAGACAGTTTACGAGGGTGCGTGTCTTCGCAATCGACGCGGTTGCTGTATTGAAACTCATTCTATAGCCCACACAATAAACAGATTAGACAGCCATGTTTGTTCATTCGGGAGTAGCTCTGTAAGCCTATGTTCGATTTCCACCGAGAACAAACATTTATATGAACGAACATAGATGTTTGTTCTGTTTCTGCCAGTAGAATAATATTATGTTTTATGATTTCGGACTAAATAGGGAGAGGCCTACGCCAAAGAGGCGACATCCGCACAACCTGGTTTTTTTTTTCTTTTCTTTCTTTGATCAATAGCATTTTCCTACATTATGCCACTTCATTTTTCCACTGAAAATTATAACGGCAATACTTTATGACATACATCCCACTAAAATTATAAATTTATAAGTTTGAATGGATAGATGGATTGATGTTCGTTACTCTTTCACGCAAAAACTACTGAACGGATTTGGATGAATTTTGGTATGGAGGTAGCCGAGACCCTGGATTAACACATAAGCTTCTTTTTATCCCGAAAACATGTAGCGGGTAACACCGCGGGGCGCAGCTAGTAATATTATATTTTATGACTTCCGACTAAATAGGGTCAGGCCTACGCCAAAGAGGCGACATCCGCACAACACTGATTTTTTTTTCTTTTCTTTTTTCGACCAATAGTATTTTCCTGCATTATGCCACTTAATTTTTCCACTGAAAATTATAACGACAATATTTTAAGACATAGGGACATAAATAAAGTTTATCAAATAATTAATCGGAAAGACGTATTATTATTGAAATTTACGAAATGGTTACATGTAGATACATTGTCTATTACATTCCTTGTTGTCTGGAAGAGACCGCTTTTAGCGATAAGGTCGCCAAATGTGGCTCTAGCTCATAAGGTTCTTCTCTGTACTTTTTTCTGTTTATGCTGTGCACAATAAAGAGTTCTATCTATCTATGTATATTAATTAAAATTGATATGTGATATTAAGACATTAAAAGTGATATATTTTTACATGCTTTTATTACCTATTTTCGTGTCACCTGCCCCGTTGTCAGTCTGCCGGTCTGTAATCAAATCTTGCAAGCTGAATAGACCCACTTCCCGATGGCCGATTGTACTTTTTGGTGTACTAGTATCTTTGGTGACAGTACAATGATGTGGTACCTTAGATAAAGTTATCGAGTTTGGGCTCGATTGATTGAGAAGAATAGCATCTAAAATTCAAACTTGAGAATTGGCATAATGCACGAATGTGCTATGGCAGAAGAAAGAAAAAAAACCATCTAAAATACTTACCTACAAAAAAGTTAAAAATAAATTAAAAGTATCCTTGTAAATATTTGGCGTGTAGGTACTTGCCTATATTCTTAAAAACATGAGGCACATACGTATAGTAAGTAGTTAACCTGTAATAGGTTCGTAAGTACTTATACGCCAAATACTTAGTAGATTTTTTTTACATTTTTGTTAACAATTGTCCCAGATAAAAGATTGCTTTAAAAAATAATCTTTGGTTTTTAGCTTTTATTGTTCGGTACCCATTAAAACCAATCATTGGAAGATTGTATTTTACTGTAGTAGGTAAACAAATGATATCCGAGTGATATTTGTACTAACTGTAAGTTGTAAGTTGTCGATATAAACCATTTACTGCCACTGTTTTGATGATCAATTTAACTGTAATTGACAAAAAAAAACGCAAGAAATGCTAAACTTGACGCCCTAAGAGAATCGACAGCCATAAACATCTCATTTTATGATTTACAAATCAAATAGAGCCTCTGAATCTACAATAATTAAAATCACGAGAGATGCTGAGGTGTCTTTCATATTTCAAACAAAAACTCCTTCCACCCTTCTACCGTAACAAGGGGAGGAGAAATGAAGAATCAATAAACTTGAGTTGAAGCGTGAACGCAAAGTACAACGCCATCTATTGAATTACCATTGTACTAGCATTCGTAATGAACAGTTGCTCAATTCAACCGCAAAGATGACGCTGTAAATTGAGCTGTAAATACATTGTTATTTTTTTTATCTTCTGGGTTTGCACGTTTTTTATTATACACTCTCTAGTAACAATCTAATGGCTACTTTTTTTGTTTCAGGTATTTATATTATGAAAATAAGTTTCCAATAAAATGGACGGATAAGTACATAAGAAATCCACAACTAACGCTATATTTTAGAGTTTTGGCGGGAACGCGGAAAGTGTCGTGTCGTGCCCATTGTATTTTTTTCCAAAACTTTGATTTGTCGAGTTTTTATGCATAAAATGGTGGTATTTTATTCATAAAGTGCCGAATCACAAGCGCGAGTGTGGGAAAATGATATAATATTGTGAAACATGACTTTTCATGTTGCTTCCAAAACTCCATCAAAGCTTCATAGTAAAGTCGCCACTACTGTACTAAAGCATGACTAAAGCTACAAGACAACTTATTGACTTATGAAACTTGAAAATGTGCAACACTCGACACTGGTAAATATTCAAAATGCAACACCAAAACTAAAGAAAAAAAACCATAATATTTTTTTCATGAATTACGGTATTGAAGTTTGGCGGCTGAATATCTGATCATTAATACTGTATTTATAAACGACGTCATTTAAAAATAAAGGTAAGAGAAAATAGACTGACAACGATAGACGTAACCGGCCCCGGTGACATCGCGAAACAGAAAGCAGTGATGCGAAATGGTAAACGGCTAATTTTATCACGAGTTAACCGCGTATCGGTCGTTTCCAGGCTATTAAGTAGAATATCAAGCGCAGCGTTCGGTCGGGGCGGAATATGATATATGGTTTGTGACCTGTCGTACTCACGCTGTCATAAAACGCAGGGTACGGCGTGAATAGCGATGGCGGCTTTATAGCGAGAACTGCGGAGATAATAATCTTTTGTCTCTCGTTTGCTGCCGACGCAGGGAGAGTATAATGAGCTGTGTGTCCTTTATTTACTTTATCTTTAACACTTAGCTGCCTTTTATGTTTTGAGTACCTATACAGAACGTAAGAGATTTTTTATTTTAAGCCCCCTGAAATCATTATAGGTACTTTTGTTTTTATTTCGGATAATAAACATCCAAAACTTTAGATTCTTCACGGCTTCATTTAAAGCGCACCTAATGCCAGAAAATACTCAGATTCCATCCGCTCTAGTGCGAAGAAGAAGTAAATATAACTTGAAAATTTAAAATACTTGACACTGGCAAATGCTCAAAATGCGACGCCAAAACCAAAGAAAAAAGTCGAATATTGCATGACAGTTGCATGATTTGCAATCCGAGGTATATTTTTGACTGAAATATATTTACATAATTACTCAAAACTTTTACATCTAACTAAAATAGTAATTGGAGACTTCAAAATCTGCGTAGAAAAAAATGAGTGAAAAATAATGTGGGGCTGATAATTTCGAGTGTTTGAATTAAAATGGATTTTTTCTGCGGAGTTTGTAGTTTTTTGTTGTTAAAAACTCCGACTTATTTTCAAATTTCTATCCGGTTATTGTACTCCTTCAGGATTATACCCATACAACTTTTTTATTGTTGTAAAAAATGGAGTTTGATTTTGAACTGATATAGTGATGATAGCTCTGTGGTTAACGCGGTCAGTTCGCACGCCGAAGGGCGTGGGTTCAATCCCGACAATGAGCCTGAGCTGCCGGTGAAGGAAAACATCGTGAGGAAACCATAGCATGGTACTCTCTAGTACTCGGCTGGTTAGCAACCACACGAGAGTTGAAAATCTGCCGCCAAGCATCTAACGGTGTGTTCCAGCAGCCTCACTTGAGATCCAGTTCCATTCCAGGCTGGGTGTGCTTCACCATCTTCGACCATACTTAATATCAAATGAGCTGGTGTCAAACACCTAGCCTGTCAACCATAAAAAAAGAACCCACGCCCTTCGACGTGTGAACTGACCGCGTTAACCACTAAGCTATCATTGCGTTTTATATAAGCCAGCATTTCTTTCGAATAAATTACCTTGGCTGGTATGGTAGTTTTATTTTCTCAAAATAGTACATCTAGGTAGAAATATTGCCCCAAGGGTCTCCAGGCACTTTTGCTCAATCACGCCCACCAACATTTTCCGATAGAAGAAAAAAAAAACAACGTAACAACCACCAATCAAAAACGAATGGCAAATAATTTTATTTCCATCAACGGAAAAAGTGTGCACGTCACAGTTGGCGACATTTTATATTTTTCATGCCGTATTGAACTTTACTACTTTGGTATAAGGGAAAGGTTTGATTAATGGCTTTTTAGGTTAGGTTGTGAAAGTTAGCGTAATGAAGCGAGAGTTGCAAAAAATCCTCCACAGGGGCAAAAAGCAGTGAAACTGTGTAATAAGAAAATGCTTGATCATCCGTGGGGATCGTGGTTTGGTTCAGTTTTTTAGACGATTGTGTCGATCCGCTCGGTCATTGCATAAAGTGTCTGCCATCTTCATTTATCAATATTAATGGTCCCATAAAACGCGACCCATTAAGCTAAATACCGACCTATCAGGCGCCTGGTCATAAAGTAAAAAGATCATTCTTTAAATATGTTTTTTTCACATTTTGAAAAAGTCTACGTGACATGTCGAAAAGAATTCTTGTTCGTTAGATACATAGACAAAGTCATGCTTTAAAAAAATTAAACTAAAAAAGTAATGAACGTACTTTGAGAAAACATTGCTGCGGCCCAAGAGCAAGAAGAAATAAAACCTTTTAAAAAAGAGAGTTGAAAAATAAAATGAAATAGTAAAAGAATAGAAATATAATTTGTTTTTTTGTTTAGTGTTGTCTATTGTTTAAATTCTGCGAGTTTTGGCGGGAACGCAGAAAAATCATGTCGACCGCGAATTTACTAAAAATGCTGCTGTCTCTTTCACTGCAGTCCATATTAGACTAGGACAGCAATAATATTTTTGATAAAATTAAATGTTTTTTTTTGTTTTGGCGTCGTATTTTGAGCATTTGCCAGTGTCAATTGTTTTATATTTTCAAGTTTAATAAGTTGCCTCTAGTAGCTATAGTTATAGTCAAAGTCTAGTCCGTATCAGTCAAGTCTAGTCATGCTTTACTAAAGTAGCGACTTTACTAAAAGCTTCGATGGAGTTTTGGAAGCAACACAAAAGTCATGTTTCACCACATTATATCATTTTCCCACACTCGCGCTTGTGATTCGACACTTTATGAATAAAACGCCACCATTTTTATGCATAAACACTCATTATGTATTTTTTTCCAAAACACTAGTTTACACTATGATCTATGTAAATGCTTCTAAATTTGTCTTATGTCTTAGGTCATAAAGAATTTAAATGGTTACTTCTATTTTGTTCGCATTTTGTTTTCTAAGGGCCGTCTTCAATAACATGCCACATTTAGGTACATTTTTCACTGTTTTTGCGGCACTTACCCGCGCAAATAATGTATTTGTTTGTCAGAAAATATGTTGGGAGCATAGGCAGGACCGTATTTAAGGACGAGGATTAATATAGTTTTAGTTTTTGTTAGATTGAGAAAAAAATATAAAGGTGCACATACCTTAATGTACCTAAGGGTTTTGGCGGGAACGCGGGAAGAGTCGTGTCGCTCCGTTGTATTTTTTTCCAAAACCAGTGTTTTGTCGAGTGTTTATGCATAAAAATGGTGGTGTTTTATTCATAAAGTGCCGAATTACAAGCGCAAGTGTGGGAAAATGATATAATGTGGTGAAACATGAGTTTTCGTGTTGCTTCCAAAACTCCATCGAAGCTTTGTAGTAAAGTTGCCACTACTTTACTAAAGCATGACTGAAATTAACTGACACGAACTGGACTTGACAAAGACGACTTTGACAATAACTATAGCTAAGATACAGCAGAAATAACACTTAAGACAAGGCTGTATGGCTCTATAGCTTTAGCCTGCCCGAAAGGGCAAATTATTAAAAAAAATTAATGTACCTAATCCATATCATTTTTTTTAGTCTGTTTATGTCATTTTGTTTTTGGAGAAGTTTACGAAACATTGGTTTCCGAGGAGTTTTGGCGGGAACGCGGGAAGAGTCGTGTCGCTTCGTTGTATTTTTTTCCAAAACTAGTGTTTTGTCGAGTGTTTATGCATAAAAATGGTGGTGTTTTATTCATAAAGTGCCGAATTACAAGCGCGAGTGTGGGATAATGATATAATGTGGTGAAACATGAGTTTTCGTGTTGCTTCCAAAACTCCATCGAAGCTTTATAGTAAAGTTGCCACTACTTTACTAAAGCATGACTGGCACGAACTGACACGAACTGGACTTGACTAAGACGACTTTGACGCTAACCATAGTTAAGATACAGCAGAAATAACACTGAAGACGAGGCAGTATGGCTTTATAGCTTTAGCCTGCCCGAAAGGGCAAATTAACGAAAAAAAAAAAAAAAAATTGGTTTCCGAAGTAATGTTATCACTATTTTGGAGACTAGACGATTTCCTGCCAAGGAAATCTACCACCAAGTAAAAATTTATCTATCCAACTGAAAGAGAGAAAAACAATAAAGAGTTTTAATTCTATCTAAAATATTATAAATGCGAAAGTTTGTGAGTTTGAATGTATGTTTGTTGCTTTTTCACGCAAAAACTACTAAATGGATTTTGATGAAATTTGGTATGGAGGTAGCCGACACCCTGGATTAAAACATAGGTTACTTTTTATCCCGAAAACATGTAGCGGGTAATACCGCGGGGCACTGCCAGTAATTAAGGCTCTTATATTCTCGAAAGAATAAAAAATTATGTCCCAAAATTGTGCTTTTTTTAATGTAAAAAGTAATGAGACGAACGAGACGCTCTCCTGATGGTAAGAGACAACGCCTGCCCATGACCATCGCAGCGATACACAGAACTTTAAGTAACAAAACAAAGTCCAGGGCATCGCTGCTTTGACGCTCATTACTTTGAGACTTTCGATGGTTAGTCTCAACAGCCCAGTAATTTCGCTGGAGTACCCTTCGAACCAGAACACAGTAATGTTTCCACACTACTGCTTAGCGGCAGAATAACTGGTACTGCGGTGGTACCTAGACGACCTGTGCTGTACGATATTGAAGAAATAATAGATTTCTTCCCTTAGTCCGTCCACACTCGAAAAGCTTTTAGCAATGTAGGGCGTGGAGTACGACACCCTGAGTGAATCCGCATTTATTTAGGTTACCTAGACGATCTACTCTCACATCCCGAGCTGAGAAAATAATTATTATTGTAGTTTTTACTTGGTGGTAGATCTCCTTAGCAGGAGGTCATCTAGGTAGGTACCACCGCAGTACCAGATATTCTGTCGCCAAGCAATAGTGTGTAAACATTACTGTGTTCCGGTTTGAAGGGTACTGCAGCTAGCGAAATTACTGGGCTGTTGAGACTAACCATCGAAAGTCTTAAAGTAATGAGCACCAGAGCAGCGATGCCCTGGACATTGTTTTGTTACTCAAAGTTCTGTGCATCGCTGCGATGGTCATGGACAGGCGTTATCTCTTACCATCAGGAGAGCGTCTCGTTCGTCTCATTATTTATCACATAAAAAAAAAGAAGTTTTTTTTTAAGAATAAGAATACCTTTATTGACAAACTACCAGCCCGCACGTCACGGACAAACAAAACTAGATTGACAACATAGCCTATGTTACTCAGTGATAACGTAGCATTCTAATGATGAAAGAATTATTCAGATCGGTCCAGTAGTTTCGGAGCCATACAAACAAACAACCAAAAAATCAAACCTTTCCTCTTTATAATTAGTGTAGACAAACAAAGAAAAAATACACACTTATTATGTCTTAAAAATATTATAATTTTTGTATGACATTTGTAGTCGAAAGGACATAGTCAGCTTTATGTTCTTATTCTTATTCTAAGTGGGGGCGATGAGTCCTGCACTGACGTCCCGCTTGGGGTGTATTGTGCATTTCCCCCTACCAGCGTCTACCCGAGCCAACCCAGCTCCTTGAAGTACCGGAGCGAGGCTCTGGCCCGCTGGCATAGTAGCTCCAGTGAGTCCAGCTTTATGTTGTTGGAATTAAGTTCTTTCAGCGCTGGTTTGCATTTTGCCACTACTCTCGAACTCGGGTGTTAGCCGAGTAAATTAGTACAACTTTTATAGTCAACTGGCTAGGTGTTAGAACACAGCTCGCCAGGGCTCCGAATCTATAAAAACGGCAAAAAAAAAAATCACGTTTGTTGTATGAGCGCCCCTTAAATATTTGTTTTATTCTGTTTTTTAGTATTTGATGTTATAGCGGCAACAGAAATACATCATCTGTGAAAATTTCAACTGTCTAACTATCACGGTTCATGAGATACAGCCTGGTGTCAGACGGACAGAGGAGTCTTAGTAATGGGGGCCCGTTTTACCCTTTGGGTACGGAACCCTAAAAAACAATGTACATAATAAATAACAGGAAGTTATTCAACGAAGAAGCTTTATTAATAAAGGACTATGGCAACCTATCTCTTTCATGCATGACTGGTGAAACACCTACTGACTTTAGTCCTAAAAGTTAAGGCAAAATTCCGTAATTGACAGATTGATGTATCGAATATCGAAATTTTGATAGAATAAAATTGAATTTGGCGTTACTATCTCAAAAAACACGGACAAGTACGAGTCAGACTCACCCACCGAAGGTTCTGTATAAACTAATTACAAATGTTCATTTTAAAAACTAAATTAAATGTACATCAGTTTTCGGATTTTTTCATTTATGTACCTACTACTAACTGCGCTTTGGTACTCATTTCGGAACAAAAAGTAGCCTATGCCTATCCCAGGGTCTCAGCCATACCAAATTTCATCCAAATCCGTTCAGTAGTCTTTTGCGTGAAAGAGTAACAAACATCCATTCATCCAAACTTTTACATTTATAATATTTAAAAAAATAAAAATAAATAAATATCGTGGGCCATTTCAGACAACGCCAACAGACCCCAAACTAAGCAAAGCTTGTATTAAAGTCAGATAACTGATGGGTACTTTTTTTTTGTAAATTTATACATACTTTTAATAAATACAGAACACCCAGTGAGATAAGAATGGTTCTTGCCAAATTTCATAGTTCTAGATCAACAGGAAATAATAATAAACAGATAGGTTTTGATTTCTTTGTGAGTTTTTTTTTGTGTATAAGTAATTAGACCACGATACGAGCGAGACGCTCTCCTGATGGTAAGAGATAACGTCTGTCCATGACCATTGCAGCGATACACAGAACTTTGAGTAGCAAAACAAAGTCCAGGCATCGCTGCTTTGGTGCTCATTACTTTGAGACTTTCGATGGTTAGTCTCAACAGCCCAGTAATTTCGCCCATATTTAGAGTGTCGAAATATGCGGTTTTTTGTCACATAAACGGCCTGAGAAGTTTCATCTTTTCACAGCTGCAAGGGACTACAGATCTGCGTATATAATCTCAATTTAAAGTTGATACATCTACGTGTTCCCGATATAGAAGGTGTTTTGCTTTTGAGGTACGGAACTCTAAACATGCGATTACGATGATAGCTCAGTGGTTAGCGTGGTAGGTTCGCATGCCGAAGGGCGTGGGTTCAAACCCCAATAATGAGCTTGAGCTGCCGGTGAAGGAAAAGATCGTGAGGAAACCATAGCGTGGTTGTTGGCTACTTTCTAGTACTCGGCTGGCTAGCTACCACCCTCAAGTTGAAAATCTGCCGCCAAGCATCTAACGGTGTGTTCCGGCGGCCTCACTTGAGAGCCAGTTCCATTCCAGGCTAGGTGTACTTTACCATCTTCGACCACACCGTCATTTAACATCAGGCTGTGCTGAGCTGTGGTTAACCACCTAGGCTGTCGACAGTTAAAACCCCAACTAATTTAAGTTTTACACATTTTAACTTACGTAGAAACTCAGTTACCAAAGAGTTTGTACGTAGTTTACATTTCTCATTGAGGTCATGACCCCTCCGTTTTCCCTTTGTGTACTACATTGACGAATTCGACATCATATCAAAAGCATTTGTGTCTTTTAGCTACAAATTAAGAGTACAATTCAACTTCTGTACTTCTCGCGGGTACGGCTACTTGATTAAAAAGCATTTAATGTATCTATACAAAAGTTTAACTACGATATAATGTATATACAAACCTTCCGTAATAAAATTTCCAAACGCCAGTGAAAATGTATTAAAAACCGTCGCGTAGTTTAGAAGAAATAAGCGATGAAACGTACAGACGGAAAACGTCTTTATTTTACACTGTTTAGTTAGTTAGACAAGAAGCTATTTTCTATGACAACTATATAATCAAAATCTATAAGGTTATGAACTCTCGTTTCGTTACCAGCCATGCGAAAATTATACTTAAAACAAACCAATAAGAACGAAAATCGCGGAACTGTAACGTTATGGATACCCCATGGATTTTATTTAGGACCCCGCGAGAAAAGCCAAAATGGCGCTTCGGATGCAGCGAGTGATGTCACGCGCATGCGCGATCACTCGCTCGATACATGCACCCTACGTGTGGAGGAGTCATTAATCACGCTATTTAAAAAAAAAACACTGACACAAGCACATCACTAGACACAAGAGGAGGTTTTTCGTAACGGCTGGCGTCGATTTGACCGCTCCCAAAGGCCTGACCTGTGAACAGAGAGACACGAGAACGGGACGCTGGCGTTGCGATTATGAAGTAGTTTGTTTCGAGGTGTTGATTCTTGGTTGGTGGGTTTGGCGTCGCCGTGGCCGGCTTGTCCCGACGCAGCAGTAGCTTGGAGACGTACTGCTGTGACAGGACAATATGGTCACGGCGGGCGGAGCGGCTTCGGCGGGCGTCGGCAAGCGTGTGATGTGGCGTGGCCAGACACCGCGCCCGGCCGCCGCGCGCATGCGCCCCGCGGCCCCATCCCCCTGTACAGCGTACACACCCTCAATGAAAACCCTTAATCAGCTATCGATCCGACATAAAAAAAAAACTTGTATAATTCATTGCATTTTTTTCCCACTATTTTCACGAGATGTGCTTGCATGTGGGTAAAAGGTCATTGACTTTTTACGCGACTGTCGATGGAGAGTAACGTTTTTCGAGCGTGTGTTTGTCTAATTGTTTTTATTCAAAGGTAATGAGTATGATTGTAAGAGACAACGCATTTCCACGACCATTGCAGCGGTACACAGAACTTTGAGTAGCGAAACTAAGTCATCGGCATCGCTGCTTTGTCGCTCATTACTTTAAAGACTGGAAATGGTAGATCGAATCTTTTAAAATTCGAAAAAAAGAAATTCTTTAAATCAAGCAAGCTTGGTATTGCAAGCTCACTTGCTGTTAAGTGACGGTATGGTCGAAGATGGTAAAGCACACCTAGTCTAGAATAGAACTGGCTTTCAAGTGAGGCTGCCGGAACACACCGTTAGATGCTTGGCGCAAATTTTCAACTCTCGTGTGGTAGCTAGCCAGCCGAGCACTAGAAAGTATGCTACCAACATTCTATGGTTTCCTCACGATGTTTACCTTCACCGGCAGCTTAAGCTCATTGTTAGGATTTGAACCCGGTATGGGAACCGACGGCGCTAACCACTGAGCTTTCATCGCTTCAAATTTAGCGGTAAAAAGTGAGCCACAATCAAGAGCTGAGGCGTTTCGGAAATAATAATAGTATATATTTATAGCAATTAGTTAAATTTAAGACCTCATCACTGTTGTAACTGGAATATTAACTAAACATATACCTACCTTGAATATGAAAGTCCTTACACGTTTTGCCACTTGTGTCTTAAATTCGATTTAAAGTGAATAGAAATAAGGATTGTGTGTATGCCTCGACCATTCATGCTCACCATCGAAGGCTCCTTCTTGCGGCGGCGTCGTGTATCGGGCGCTCTCTTCCCTCAGATATGGTTGAGGAGGGCGCTGGCGGCACATGCGTCATACTCGTGATCGGGTGCTGCTTGCGGTTCGCTGCTCTGCTCGCGGTATACACACAACCACAAGATTTGTAGCGATGATAGCTCAGTGGTTAGCGCGGTAGGTTCGCATGCCGAAAGGCGTGGGTTCAAACCCCAACAATGAGCTTAAGCTGCCGGTGAAGCAAAACATCGTGAGGAAACCAAAGCATGGTGGTAGGGTACTTTAGTACTCGGCTGGCTAGCTACCACCCTCAAGTTGAAAATCTGCCGCCAAGCATCTAACGGTGTGTTCCGGCAGCCTCACTTGAGAGCCAGTTGCATTCCAGGCTAGGTGTGCTTTACCATCTTCGGCCACACCTTCACTTGACATCAGGTGAGCTGTGGTCAAACACCTAGCCTGTCAACCATAAATAAAAAGAAAAAAAAAAAGCTGACACCCTAGATTAATACATAGGCTACTTGTTTTAGTGGGTATCACCGCGGGGCGCAGCTAGTAATATTATAAATGCGAAAGTTTGCGAGTATGGATGTATTGATGGATGTTTGTTACTCTTTCACGCAAAAACTACGGAACGGATTTGGATGAAATTTATTATGGAGGTAGCTGAGACCCTGAATTAACACATAGGCTACTTTTTATCCCGAAAACATGTAGCGGGTAACACCGCGGGGCGCGGTCAGTCTAATAATATAATGGCGCAAGTTTCACGACATTTGCTTATGTGTTACTTAAGTACACATGATTAATTTCTCTCTGAACTTATCCTAAAGTTATCGCGGCCGAAGTTGCGATAATAAGCGAGTTTTTATGCATAAACACTCGGATAATAGATAGATAGATATAACTCTTTATTGTGCACATCATAAATAGAAAAGAGTACAGAGAACAAAGAACCTTATGAACTAGTGCCATAAGTGGCGGCCTTATCGCTAACAGCGATCTCTTCCAGGCAACCAAGAAAAGAAAAACACGATAGAAAACATAAGAAACAGACGGGAGATGTAACACTAATAAGAAAAAAGAAAAAAAAATTAAACATATTAGTATAGTAAGTACCTATCTAAAAATAATCATATAATAATGTATTTAAATAAAACGAAATATTTACATATATAAATATGTACTAATAATACATAAATAAATATCATAGGACATTACACACAGTGCCATCTGACCCCAAACTAAGCAGAGCTTGTGCTATGGAAGTCAGATAACTGATAGAATACTTAAATACTTTTTTTTTTGTAAATACATACTTATAATACATACAGTACACCCAGACACAGCACAAACATCGATGTTAGTCACACAAATGTTAGTCCTGAGTGGGAATCGAACCCACACCCTTCAGCTCTCGAAGCAGACATGCTACCAATGAACCAACAGGGCTGTTAACATATACAGTATATATAGGCTACAATGCTATGACATGATTACTTCGCGCTCCCGCCAGAAAAAACCCCCTAGTTATGTCGGTTGCTATGGGATTGGCAGCAAGTCGCTGAGATTTGCGGGTGTGTCCGACTTTCTAGGGTTGACGCTCTCAAAAAATCTCTGTACAAAAAACTATAAAGGATATCCCACTAATATTATACAGTTTGGATGGCTGGATGTTTGTTACTCTTTCACGTAAAAACTACTGAACGGATTTGGATGATTTTTGGTATGGAGGTAGCTGAGACCCCGGATTAACATTAAGACTATTTAAAAAAAATAAAAATGAATCTATTGGTATATAATTGTGCTTTCATTTTTTTTAATTAAGCCTGTTTACGACTTCAGCAAGCATAATAAAGGTGTTTCGATTTCCGTACAAATAGTTTTTTGCCATTTAAAGACAAATGGAGCATAATTTTACAGTGAAATCACTGCTACTGGCATTTATTTTGGTCTTTATTTGCGGTAAATCACAATTGCTTGAATCATATATTCAAAAATCATATATTTATAAATTCAGATTCTAAGTCGTTAGCGCGGTAGGTTCGCATGCCGAAGGGCGTGGGTTCAAACCCCAACAATGAGCTTGAGCTGCCGGTGAAGGAAAACATCGTGAGGAAACCATAGCATGGCGGTAGGGTACTTTCTAGTACTCGGCTGGCTAGCTACCACACGAGAGTTGAACATCTGCCGCCAAGCATCTAACGGTGTGTTCCGGCAGCCTCGCCTGAGAACCAGTTCCATTCCAGGCTAGGTGCGCTTTACCATCTTCGACCACGCCTTCACTTAACATCAGGTGAGCTGTGGTCAAAACACCTAGCCTGTTAAACATTAAAAAAAAATCGAATATCACGTCATATTTGGTTATAAGATATTATTTTCCCGCTCTCTGTCACGTGTCATCTCATGCCAGATTTTCACTGGGATGTAATGTCTTTGCAGAGATTTTTTGGGTCGGCATCCGGTACAGCATTCCCTGTAAGTTATGTTATGTTCTTTGTGGACGTGAACATTTTTGCTAAGATGCCGATTAGCAAATAAGACCAAAATATTTTAGCTTCTTTAGTTTTAGTTTTAGCTTCTTGTATTATTTAGTTTGATTTTAGTTAGACTAGCTACTACATGTTTTCGGGATAAAAAGTAGCCTTTTTTATAGCTGACAAGCTAGGCGTTTGACAACAGCTCACCTGATGTTAAGTATCGTAGGACATTACACACAGCGCCATCTGACCCCAAACTAAGCAGAGCTTGTACTATGGGAGTCAGATAACTGATAGAATACTTAAATATTTTTTTTTTAAATACATACTTATAATACATACAGTACACCCAGACACAGAACAAACATTTGGTTTTATATCACAAAATGCTTGTCCTGGGTGGGAATCAGCTCTTGAAGCAGACATGCTACCAATGAGCCAACAGGGCTGTTTAAGTGACGGTGTGGTCGTAGATGGTAAAGCACACCTAGCCTGGAATGGAACTGCCTCTCAAGTGAGGCTGCCGGAACACACTGTTAGATACTTGGCGGCAGATTTCCTACTCTCGTTTGGGAGCTAGCCAGCTGAGTACTAGAGAGTACCCTACCACCATGCTATGGTTTCCTCACGATGTTTTCTTTCACCGGCAGCTCAAGCTTATTGATGGGGTTTGGCATGCCAACCGACACTGCTCGAGGCCTATGTGTTAATCCAGGATCACAGCTACCTCCATACCAAATTTCATACAAATCCGTTCAGTAGTTTTTGCGTGAAAGTGTAACAAACATCCATGCATCCAAACTTTCACATTTATAATACTAACTGCGCCCGCGGTGTTACCCGCTACATGTTTTCGGGATAAAAAGTAGCCTATGTGTTAATCCAGGATCACAGCTACCTCCATACCAAATTTCATACAAATCCGTTCAGTAGTTTTTGCGTGAAAGTGTAACAAACATACATCCATCCAAACTTTCACATTTATAATACTAACTGCGCCCCGCGGTGTTACCCGCTACATGTTTTCGGGATAAAAAGTAGCCTATGTGTTAATCCAGGGTCTCGGCTACCTCCATACCAAATTTCATCCAAATCCGTTCAGTAGTTTTTGCGTGAAAGAGTAATAAACATCCATCCATCCAAACTTTCACATTTATAATACTAACTGCGCCCGCGGTGTTACCCGCTACATGTTTTCGGGATAAAAAGTAGCCTATGTGTTAATCCAGGATCACAGCTACCTCCATACCAAATTTCATACAAATCCGTTCAGTAGTTTTTGCGTGAAAGTGTAACAAACATACATCCATCCAAACTTTCACATTTATAATACTAACTGCGCCCCGCGGTGTTACCCGCTACATGTTTTCGGGATAAAAAGTAGCCTATGTGTTAATCCAGGATCTCAGCTACCTCCATACAAAATTTCATCCAAATCCGTTCAGTAGTTTTTGCGTGAAAGAGTAACAAAGATCCATCCATCCATTGCACATATATAATATTAGTGGGATTACATATCACAGACACCTGTAAATGGTAATAATAATAATAATATTTTTTATTTTACAGAATAATATTTTACAGACAATACATTACATTTACAGATTTTCACTCTACAATTTTGGTATGTATGTATACCTCGAAAGTCTCGGGTGTAATGGCCATGGACAGGCGCTATCTCTCGCCATCAAGAGAGCACTTCGTTAGTCTCACTACATTTACATTATAACAATTCTAAAGTTATATAAAAAAAAAAAAAACGTTTTTGTCGTCGCTAAAAATGTGTTGAAAAAACAACATTTATGACTTTAAATTAAAAATTCAGCTTTAGGAATTTAACTACGTTCATTTTCATGGGAACGCGGCCGGTGTAATATTAATTTTGCATACCTGATGTTTAATTAGATTAGTGCGTTAAAATGTGAAAATAATTTACGATTTTGTTCGCGGTCGTGTTTTTTTTTTTCTTTGGTTTTGGCGTCGCGTTTTAGCATTTGCCAGTGTCAAGTAATTATATATTTTCAAGTTAAATAAGTGCCATCGTAGCTACTTTTAGTCAAAGTCGTCTTTGTCAAGTCCAGTTCGTGTCAGTTAATTCCAGTCATGCTTTAGTAAAGTAGTGGCAACTTTACTATAAAGCTTCGATGGAGTTTTGGAAGCAACACGAAAACTCATGTTTCACCACATTATATCATTTTCCCACACTCGCGCTTGTAATTCGGCACTTTATGAATAAAACACCACCATTTTTATGCATAAACACTCGACAAAACACTAGTTTTGGAAAAAAATACAACGAAGCGACACGACTCTTCCCGCGTTCCCGCCAAAAACAAAAACCCTTTTATTTTATTTTTTTCTTTTGGTTTTGGCGTCGCGTTTTAGCATTTGCCAGTGTCAAGTAATTATATATTTTCAAGTTTCAAAAGTTAAATAAGTGCCATCGAAGCTAGTTTTAGTCAAAGTCATCTTTGTCAAGTCCAGTTCGTGTCAGTTAATTCCAGTCATGCTTTAGTAAAGTAGTGGCAACTTTACTACAAAGCTTCGATGAAGTTTTGGAAGCAACACGAAAACTCATGTTTCACCACATTATATCATTTTCCCCACTCGCGCTTGTAATTCGGCACTTTATGAATAAAACACCACCATTTTTATGTATAAACACTCGACAAAACACTAGTTTTGGAAAAAAATACAACGGAGCGACACGACTCTTCCCGCGTTCCCGCCAAAACTCGCGGTCGCGTTGTAAACATTTTATGTTTCAATTTTTTTTTTTTTCGTTAATTTGCCCTTTCGGGCAGGCTAAAGCTATAAAGCCATACTGCCTCGTCTTCAGTGTTATTTCTGCTGTATCTTAACTATGGTTATCGTCAAAGTCGTCTTAGTCAAGTCCAGTTCGTGTCAGTTCGTGCCAGTCATGCTTTAGTAAAGTAGTGGCAACTTTACTATAAAGCTTCGATGGAGTTTTGGAAGCAACACGAAAACTCATGTTTCACCACATTATATCATTTTCCCACACTCGCGCTTGTAATTCGGCACTTTATGAATAAAACACCACCATTTTTATGCATAAACACTCGACAAAACACTAGTTTTGGAAAAAAATACAACGAAGCGACACGACTCTTCCCGCGTTCCCGCCAAAAACAAAAACCCTTTTATGTTTCAATTTTATATTATTATTATTTTTCTTTAGTTTTGGCGTCGCATCTTGAGCATTTGCCAGTATCAAGTGTTTCATATTTACAAGTTTTAAAAGTTAAATAAGTTGCCTCGTGCCTAAAGTTATAGTCCAGTCCAGTCCAGTCTTGGTCAAGTCTAGTCCGTGTCAGTCAAGTTTAGTCATGCTTTAGTAAAGTTTACTAAAGCTTCGATGGAGTTTTGGAAGCAACACGAAAAATCATGTTTTACCACATTATATCACTATCCCACACTCGCGCTTGTGATTCGGCACTTTATGAATAAAACACCACCATTTTTAAACATAAAAATACTCGACAAAACACCAGTTTTGTAAAAAACTACAATGGGGCGACACGACTCTTTTCGCTTTCCCGCCAAAACTCTCTTTTCAGGCTTTACCGTCTATGACAACCCTGGACACTTGGCACCTCCACCTACACACCCATAATTAATATCTACTAACATCAATTTAGGCGCGTCTGTCCGTCGCGTTTGTAGATCGATACGATTCGCCAGCTCGAAATATGGCCGTCACTATACGGCTATACGTAGGTATACCTACCTAGGTTGGTAACCGAGTTTCACTGTCTGTTCTTTTAATTTTATTTATTTATCTTTCTATTAGTACAATCCCATGAAGTTGCCTCAAAACAAAACTCAAACAGGCAAACAATAAGTAACAATATGTTTTTTTGGCGGGAACGTGGGAGGAGTCGTGTCGCTCCGTTGTATTTTTTTCCAAAACTAGTGTTTTGTCGAGTGTCTATGCATAAAAATGGTGGTGTTTTATTCCTAAAGTGCCGAATTACAAGCGCAAGTGTGGGAAAATGATATGATGGGGTGAAACATGACTTTTCGTGTTGCTTCCAAAACTCCATCGAAGCTTTATAGTAAAGTCGCCACTACTTTACTAAAGCATGACTGGACTAGCTACGAGGACGCTTGTTTAATTTTTGAAACTTGAAAATATATAAATACTTGACACTGGCAAATGCTAAAACGCGACGCCAAAACTAAAGAAAAAAAAAAAAGTAACAATATCTGAGGTAACAATAATAGAGTCATAATTTCAAAAATAATTCGCCATCGTGGAATTATTTTCTTCATTTTGGGTCATCACGCTTTATGCATTCAGCCAGTGTCAAGTACCTATTTCATAAATTGATTTTTTTTTTTAGTTGTGACTGGCTTTGTGATCACAGTTCACAAACAAAAATAAGTCTTAATCATAGGGTTCGGTAGTATGATAAATAGATAAAGCTTGATTTTTATAATTATAAATAATTGAGTGACTAGATTTTCGCTAAGGTTTGTAATTTCTATGGATGGAGGAATTGATTTTTACGTTAACATTTGACAATCGTTAACGTAAGTATTTCTCGCATAATATATTTAACTTTATTATTTTTTAAGATTTCACAAATTTCGTCAACCGTTGCAGTGTCAATGTAACAGATTGCCTGCGTAATTTCGGCTCGGGTCAGAGGCGAGAGCGCCGCGAATTTGTCAACGTTTAGTGCGAACCATTCAAGACTTTCGCCTGTGATTATCTCAGTTAGAGACTTTTTGCCGATACGTTACAAATCAATTGATCAATGGATTTATTTCTAAACTAGTGTCATTTTTGCACTAAAGAAAGAAATCGTTCAAAATACGTTTTTTCTTCTTTGTTTTTTGGTGACGCACTTTGTACATTTGCCGGTGTCAAGTTTTAATATTTTTTTTAATGTATTTAAAAAGTAATAAGTTATAAATAGTGATGACCATGACTAGTTGAGTCCGGTTGCTTAGTAATTAACGTTGACTATTACAAGCTTCGATGGAATTTTAGAAGTAACAGGAAATTACATTTTTTTAACTACATTGTGCCTTATTTTTTTTTACTCACTTCAAACACTTGAAAAAACACAAGTTTTAAAAAATAATGCAAAGCAACAACACTAGTTTTTTGCGTTCCCGCCAAAACTCCAGGGATAGAATTCTGAATTTCTAATTATACGTTATGTAACACATCAGAGCCCTGATTCTATTACTCACGCGAGTTTCATTACCCGAAACGTGTGTAGCGTTTTAAATGTTAAAAACTTTTAAGTTTAAGTTTATTTAAACAGGTCAAAACGGGCGCGTGACAGATCTAGCCTCATTTTTAAATTTGATTTTAACAAAGAGTATACCTTTCCTTGTAAATTCAACACAAATTGCACCGGGTTACGTAAACGCGGCTGCGATACGTTCTACATGCTTATTGAGAATAAAATAAAAACACAGACATCAAAATATGAAAAATCGTTTACTCACAAATAGAATCTAAGAACGGATTGAACATAAAATTAATGTATTGTTAACGATCTCAGACAAATTTTAATTCCCTTTCTAAGCACCCAGCTTTATTGTCGGAATAGTGAAACGTCCAAAAGGAGCCCGTAGCCCCAACATTATGTGAAAAAAGATATATTACAAGTGTCCAGTCTGATTTATTGCTGTGGTAATTTATGAGAAATCCTCCTTCCAATGTAGAGCACAGAACGTCCATCAACAAACTTTGTAAGAGATTTACTTACTCGTTTTATATTAATTTGGGCATTTATTATTTAAATCTTGAGTTGAGGCAAGTTTTAATTAGAAAACCTGGTAAACGTTTGTAATTTATCGGATTAAGCTTGAAAAATACAACTGTCTACCAATGATGTACTATATAAACCGAGGTAAAACCTCATTGCTGTCTACAGCGAATTTTATGTAGGTACCTAGAAGAAAATTTTAGCACATTTAATCTTGTTGCAAGTCGGCGGGTGTTCAAAAACATTCATAATCTATCACTAGATTATAATTTATAAAGTTTGGTTACTTTATTACTTCCTAAGTGGGAACACTGTGTAGAGTAATCTATATTTCTTTGAGAGCATACCTCAGGCAGACACGGTCTACGGCAGTGGCCTATCATGCTGTCGCGTTAGCTTAAACTGTGGCTAAATGTATTGAAAACGTGACTAAGGATTTAAAGAATAATGGTAGTTTTAATGTGATGTAGGTGCGTAATCAATATGTATATATTTGTATTTTTGTGACTTCTGATAAATTTCTACATAACGCTTTTCTTTAGGACTTCATCCTTAATGATAGTTATAATATGAGTGGTTCTATCTTCACTCAAGTCACGTTATTAAAACCAAAGACAAACAAGCAATTATTCAGAAAAAAAAATTACAAAGTAATCAAAAGTATTCCGTTTAGTTTATATAATAATTCAAAATTTGCAGTTATTGCTAATTTGACATATTAACGACTAATTATGTTGTCAAATTACTGTTCTAATATTATGTTCATGCGTTTAATTTATACAAAAACGATATATTACATGCGGAAAAACACGTAATTATACCATATTTATTATTACTCATCAGTAATGCTGAAACCTATCAAAAACATTGAATTGCAATTCAAAAAAATTAAAAAGTTTCTGTTGCGACCTCCACGGAAAGGCAGAGAAAATCCTCCAACTGATTCATATTTTGAAAACGGAACAAGACGCGACGCTTTCTGTTTTTTCTTCGCATCGCGTCTCCCTCGATTTTTGAAAGCGTCGCTTCTGTCTTGTGGTGTCATAAGATCACTGAAAATATTAGCCTACTGCTATTTCGAGATTTCTGTAGTGTGTGAAGTGATTGTGTGAGTAAAAATGATGGGCCTGTATTCCAGCGGGGCCTTGGGTGGCGTGGAAGTGATCGAAGGTGGCCTGGTGGGAGGAGAGCTGACTGCCCATGTCTTGAGCGCGCAAGCGGCGGCCCACGCCGCTGCCACTGCGGCTGCAGCACATCAGCAAGCTCAACAACAACAAATGGCTGTTCAACAGATCAGTAAGTAATTGAACAACTACTTCAAAACTACTATGATGCTTATGCTACATAACTATGGGATAGCACAACACTGAAGACTTAAATCTTTGTAAAATAATTGTTTAGATTTAAGTTCTTTTTCTATGGTCTATTGGTTCACAGCCTTATGCTGTAACGCCAATGCATAACTTACACTCATTGCCATTTAAATTCCAAGTTAAATCCTTGGAGTTGCCTACCATGGCAATAATTCTAGATGACTTAAGGTAAATTCTGAGAGGAAGTGCACAATACACCCCAATTGGTGTTACAGTGCAGGAGTTATTGCCCATATCTAATAAGAATAAAGTCCATGGTGTTTCTTAGAATAGATGATTAGAATCTGAGAAGAAATATTTCTACTACAAATAAAATTCCTTAGCAACTTGAATCATCAAGTTAGGTAATTAAAAAAATAAACATTTTTCATCTTAATAGAAAATGAACAGCCAAGATTTCTGAAAAGAATAAATCCATGGTGTTATGTGCTTAAGTTGTATAAGTAAATTATAGTTCAGGCTTGGTGTGCTTACTGTTTGCCACCACACTATCATTTAACAGCAGATGTAATGTGGTTCCAGCCTGTCCCTATTAAAAAAAATGCATGTTATTTTATTCTTTGGCTATGTAAAATAGATAATTAGAATTGAATTAATTGAAATGAGAACAAGGATTTCTGTATATTATAATTCTTTTAGTTTGGTTTACATGCTTAAATTCAAAAAGCTACTTTTTTATACTAGGTATAATAAGAACATATTTTATAAAACTGTAATAGGTAGAATGATATTCAAGATTTTTAAACATCTTTGAAAAAAAAGATGCTCACAGTTTGGTTGTATTTTTTATGTTTGTTAGGTAGGTACACCAGAAATCTGTAATTTATGTACTGGTTTAAAAAAATTATTAAAAAGATTATTTTCAGATTGGTCCCTTAGAAATGATCCCCTTCATGAATATTGTTTGATTTTTTAACCAAAATACCTTAAACCTAGCAGTGTTTGGGCTGGGAGGCATGGAGTCAGTTTTTGTTATTGTTAATTTATTCATATTAATAGGAATAAAATCTATCCATGTATTTTGGTTCAAGATAATTTGAAAAAAAAAAAAAATCTACAAAAGCTTATTAAAGAAGAAGAAGGTTCTATTGTTATTTATAATTTTTCTGATAAATGAACCTAAATGAAGTTTTTTATAATGCATGATCTTTTTAAAATATGTAACATTTTTTTGTGCTGAAAGTGCTAGTCCAAAATTAAAAAACATATAAATATTATGCCACATTCCACTCAGCATTATCCAACCCCAAACCAAGCAAAGCTAATCAGTTAAATGCCTAGTGAGATTTTAAAAAGTTTGTATAATGTAGATTAGATAATTCTAAATTAAGAGGATCTCACTTGTTCAGAAAGGTGACCAGGACATAGATTTTAAATTTTAATCTAATCCCATATTATAAATGTGAAAGTTTGGATGGATGTTTGTTTGTTACTCTTTCACGCAAAAACTACTGAACGGATTTGGATGAAATTTGGTATGGAGGTAGCTGACAACCTGGATTAACACACAGGCACAGGCTACTTTTTATCCCAAAAACATGTAGCGGGCAACACTAGTTTTATATAATTAGTTCCAATCCACAAGGTAGTCATTAAATTTATTTATTTTGTGTTATTTTATGAGAGACTAGGGAAGATCACAATACCGGGACTTGCTTTATAAAAAAAAAAACATATTTAAGAAACATTTTTAAATTATTTTAGTAGGAATCTTGACTTTTTTTAATTGTATATCAACTTTTTGTTATACAATAACAATTAAAAACTTAGAAACAAAAATTCTTAATTGAATAATAAAATCTTAATATTATTGAACATAATGATAGGTAAATTATCTCAAAGTTTAGTTTAGTTTAGCAATAATGGTTTTTTATCCCCTATACACAAATTGAGAACTATATTTCTTGCTCTAGAAACGTCTCCATCGTCGGGGCGCTCCACTCCAGTCACAAACGTTGCAACAGCCCCAACAGGCTCCACTTCACCGTCACCAAGCAAACTTTTCGTCGGAGGCCTGAGCTGGCAGACTAGCTCGGACAAACTGCGGGAGTACTTTGCCATGTTTGGTGCGGTCACTGATGTGCTGATCATGAAAGATCCAGTCACACAGGTGAGAATTATGTTATAGAAGAGACAAATGGACAACTAGAGATGACGAAGAGAGCATTAGTAGAGACAGTGCTGACTTACTTACGATATTAGGTTTATTTTAGCCTGAATGTACTCCTGGTGTTGAAATGTGAGTCGGAAGCTAAATCATTTTCAATTAATGGGTTATCACTTGCAGGCAATTTTAGAATATCATATACAAGTTTGTTCTTTGTACTTTGTTTTGCAAAAGAGGTAGTTCTTATTCTTATTCTAAGTGGGGGCGATGAGTCCTGCACTGACGTCCCGCTTGGGGTGTATTGTGCATTTCCCCCTGCCAGGGTCTACCCGAGCCAACCCAGCTCCTTGAAGCACCGGAGCGTGGCTCTGGGCCGCTGGCATAGTAGCTCCAGTGAGTTGGGTGGAAAGTTCAACGACGATGACATGAATTGAGGTAGTTATATACTCAAGTAGTTTCCCTGGAAAAAAATGGATGTGTTGGTGGTTAATTTGTTTTCTGTTCATTTCAATTTAGTTATGATTATTATGCGTAGCCTTCTTTATCCCACTGTTGGGTAATGATAATCTGCCTCGATCCTGTCCAGTTCTAACCCATGTTTGAGTTGAATTGTTGATATTGTCAACTTATACAAAACTTGGTTTTTGTTTTATGAATCAATGGCCTTTTTTCTCCTGACCACCAACTCACCTGAAGGTAAGTGATGATATTGTCTAAGATGAATGCTTGGCTATTAGGTACCTATTGACTCTTGTCCACAACTTATACTTGAAGTTTTCGCTATCCATTTTGTTTGAGAATGCTTATTTGTTTAAAAACCTAATGCATATAAATAGCCAAAGCAGCGATGCCCTGTACTTTGTTTTGTTACTCAAAGTTCTGTGTATCGCTGCAATGGGTATGGACAGGCGTTATCTCTTACCATCAGGAGAGTGTCTTGTTCGGCTCATTTACATTAAAAATAAAATATTTTTGATATGGATAAAAAACATTCTCATCAATACAAGTCAAAGTTGTGTTATATATATGTATGAAGCTGCCCATGGCCATTAGTTTATAAATAATTGGTTATCAGTAATCAATTCTATTTTAAACTGTAAAGTGTAAGTAAAAGTTTGGTGGATTGACATTCATTCTTCTGATTTATGGCAAGTTGGAGCTTACATTTCAACATTAGGGTCTTTCTGGGCTCTATTCATATCGAGTGAGATTAATACAATACCATATAAGGTGCTAAGCTGAACAAGGTCATTGCACTCATCATTATGAACAACTTCCTATGGAAACAACAGTCGTGACGAAAATCAGCTGTTCTACATAGTAAATATGCGACCAGTTTATTTTTCGCGATATCAGAATTGTGGAATAGAAAAAATATTCAAAATGATGATTACAACGATCCCTCTTCAATTTACACCCCAGACATATAAACTTGTACATTATGCAATTGCATATATATAAGGTCAATTCAATGCTAATGCATCTTCTATCAACTTAAGTCTATGAAATGTATATTATTTACAAAACTTTGTACCTAGGACTTACTTACATTGATTTAAATTAGATCAATGCTTAAATTGGTTTACCTTCTCGCCGATGGGAAAAGTAAACAGGTTGCGTTAAGCACGGATTAATTTCAAGTAATAATTTATATTTAAGACCCTAAGTTAGCAAATCAAGTAAAAACTTACAGTGAAATAATTGTCTCTCAAATTCGCGATATAGGTGTTTCGTCATCTCTTTAGAATTTGTCTATCTGTCTCTTTCTGTAAGAGATAAAAAAATTATTACTATAGTTTTTTCACTAGTAACAGCAATATGAGGATGATTTTAAAAATAATCTATATTTTCAACCTACTAACTTTTTTCGGTTTTACGATACGCGTGCGAGCAGGATGGCAGGGTAGTGAGTGCAAAGAACCTTATAGCTTGCAGTCTGATTACGTTCGCCATCAATCGCAAGCTAGATTGTGCCATTTCGTTTATCCGGCTTTCTGCAACTTAAGTGACCGCGCATGCGTGGGTGGGTAGGCGCTAAAATACAAATTAAACTTACAGGCGCTGGGAGAATTCTACTTGGTGGTAGATCTCCTTAGCAGGAGGTCGTCTAGGTAGGCACCACCGCAATACCGGATATTCTGCCGCCAAACAGTAGTGTGTGTTCATTTCTACTGTGTTCTGGTTTGAAGGGAAATTACAAGGCTTTTGAGAATCGAATATCTCAAAGCAGCGATCCTCTGGAATTTCTTTTGCTATTCTACCATCGGGAGAGCGTCTCGTTCGTCTTTATTACTTTTACATTTAAAAAAATGTATTATCAGGATATTTATCGAGAGGTTCTCTATACATATTCCTGCGGCGTTCAACGTTACCTTCAGTTTCGGTACACTAATCAACAATGAACGTAGTAATCATTTTGAAATATGTTTTGTAGGAAATTATTAAATTAGTTATTACACAAACATGTAACGCGCATGCGCGATGTGAGTGTATTTGTCGCTATCACTTTTAATGGCTTCGCTGCACATTCGTCGCTCCTGCACACTAGCGGCGGGAATTATAGTCCACCATCTTATCTGTTCAGTTGACAGCGGCGCTAGTGGTGCATTTGATATTGCCAGCTAAGAAATTCAACAAGAAATACAGGAAAACAATACATAGGGCAGTCTTGCAGGCCTAATCTTTAATTTGCACTTATATCATAAGATATAATACAATAAAAGAAAAAATGAAATCGGAATAATACGGTTTTATTTATATTTAAGAAAAAATTATTGTCATGGTCTCTTTGTTCCAATTTTGGCCACCTGAACAGATAAGTTGGTGGCACTGTATGTCAGAGCAGAGAAACGTCAACTGTCACTGTCAGTTACGTTCCTTGTCACTCTAGATTAACGAAGTGCCGGCACATTTTAATTGTACAACTTAAGTAAAACGAGCTAGATTGTTTATTACTGTTAAATAACAAATCGCAATTCTAAGGCGCTACAAACAATAATAAATATGATTATTCGATAATAATTAGTCATATCTCTACAGTAAAAACAAGTTAATTTAGCGTGCCACCCTACCAGCGCCGACACTTAACTTGCAAAAAAAATAGTCAAATAAATATTAATGAATTTTGAGAGAATGGCCAACTCTATACATTTGAGTGAAACAATACTGAAATTGACGTTTAATGTAATCTGGTTGCTAAAATCTTCTATCAATATTTTTAATATACAATCCTCATACTGCAATATTAATGTAATTATTATAAAATAAAGTATACAATTTA
This sequence comes from Biston betularia, assembly GCA_905404145.2. NCBI lineage: Eukaryota > Metazoa > Arthropoda > Insecta > Lepidoptera > Geometridae > Biston > Biston betularia. The sequence continues at coordinate 5,444,178 of FR989890.1, forward strand.
TAAATAATATGAAAATATTAACACGTATTTTTTTAAAGACAGCTTTATTAGGCAGTCAATGAAGATGGAAGACCAACTCTTATGGGTCAGTCATAAAGTATGAAATTGTGGATTAGTTAGGTTTGAAAACCATAGGTAGTTTGTAGGTGTATGTGCGTTTGGTGTATTTAATGTGGACCATAGACAAAAGGATTAATGAAGGGCTCAACGGAACGGCAGCACTAAGCCGGAAAGGAGGTTATGTTTACTCTTAAAGATAAATAAGTAAATAAATATCGTAATAAGTAAATATATATATAGGACATTACATACAGCGCCATCTGACCCCAAACTAAGTAAAGCTTGTGCTATGGATGATAGATAACTTATAGAAATACTTAAATAGTTTTTTTTTTGTAAATACATACAGTACACCCAGACAGAACAAACACTTTTTTTATCAAAAAATAAAAAAATGCTTGTCCTGGGTGGGAATCGAATCCACGCTCTTCAGCTCTTGGAGCAGACAATGACAGACATATTACCAATGAACCAACAGGGCTGTCAAAAGATAGTTCCTGATTGTTATTACAATCATTGAATGATAACAACGGTGATGCAACTAGCATCCTTATCGCTAAGAGCGATCTCTTCCAAGCAACAAAAAGCAGTGCTCATGTTTAGGGTCGTGTCTGAGCGACACGGCGCGCGGCAGCGAGTGAGCCATATAAAGGAAGACATAATTAATTAATTATGTACAATTGTACATACCTAGTATGCAAATACTATGTAATTTTTTTCTTAACTATGTATGAAAACTGGATCAGCTTTCCTATCGGGATTAAATAGATTCTTATGCTACTTTTTTTTTTTGTTTTTGTGCATTTTACCAGTGTCAAATATTTCGGTATAGATCTGCAAGCATTTTATGATATTGTGTTCCGGTTTGCGATATTGAAAGGTAATTGAGATTATCTTAAAAGAGACGGCATCTTTAACAGTATATCTAGGTCAGTGACAAACTTTTTTAATTATTTTTAATACCTAACTATGAGAATGTCTAGTCCACGTAATTATGGAAATCTTCAAAGCGTGTCAACTTCTTTTTTTGGCATAAAAAAAAAATATAGGTCAAGTTAAGGCATGCCTATGAATATGCAAGTATTCTTCAGAATCTCTGCAAAAAATTATATACGAGGCAGGTCTATTACCGCTTTTACAGAGGATTTTTAAGAAAAAGAAGCATACGTGGCTTTAGCATTTTTTTCTTCTAATTACTATATTCTTGGCATTTGGGTCCCCTAACTAATTTTGATACAGGGCACGCTACGTCACTAAAGTCACAGACATAGCTCAGCGTATTAGCAAGCTGAAGTGGCGATGGGCTTCTCATGGACATATCTGTCGCAGGGGGTAGCTATAACCGCTGGGGTAGACGTGTTCTAGAGTGGAGACCGCGAATTTGCAAACGTAGCGTAGGACGCCCTGAAACTCGATGGTGTGACGATATACGTAAGACAGCTGACGGTGGATGGAAGCGAAAAGCCAAAGATCGGGCTGAGTGGCGTGTCTTAGGAGAGGCCTATGTCCAGCAGTGAGTTTACTAGTCAATTGAGGTACCAGAAGTCGCTTGCTAAATAGCTACTGGGAGCGCCTAGGACTATCCAACGCTAGACACTGAAAGCAAATATCATAAAACATATTTAGGAAATAATTTTATTAATATACCTACCGGTTAGACATCGTTTTAACTTTTTTTATGGAGTTTGTATATGATCTACAAAAAAAAACTTTTTATCTATGGAACACAATACTAAACGCACATAAATAGTTGGGCTATGGTATAAAACAGTAAACTTGGAACACTAACTACCATTAATTATAACCATAGACAAAATACGCATGCTAGTACGTCACTAACATCATAGTTCTTGTTAGGCATAGACAATACGAACTTTGGAACATACTCTTTGTCTAATACTTCTTGGTAGTCCCCCCCTATTTCCGTCAGTGTTGCCTGTGTCGAAATTAATTTGGCAATTATTTTTTCTCAATGTAGTTTCTGTCTTAGTCGAAAATGTAGACAATTATTTTAATAGCTAGTCAAATTTTCTAGTAATTAGGTTAAACTTTGCAACACTGGCAAATATTTAAAAAACTTCTTTATAGCTATAAAATCACAGATTATAGAGAGAGAAATATATTCGGTAGATAAATGTATTTAGAATTTTTCACTGAGGTAACATTGCTCAGAAATATTGGTAGTATATAATGAAGGGTAATTTGACTGCTCGATTGATTTTGAAAATTGCTAATTAATATTTAAATAGTTAACAGTCAGCACCTAATTTTGGATGGATTATGTTATAATAAAAGTGAAGTGGTCATTTAAAAACTTAATTTGAAAAGGGTTCCATTTTATTTACTTATACGATACATAGTAGACTCTAGCGAAGTATGTACATTCTTTGTAAGAAATATGAAGCGTTACCGTTTTCAATGCAAGCCAATTGTATCTAGTACTTAGCTGTCACATCTTGATACTGCTAGATATAAGGATTAAGGTGGTACGATTTCCATACATATAATTTTTTGCCGTATAAGAACAAATGGAGCATAATTTTACAGTGAAATCACAGTTACTGGCATTTATTTTGGTCTTTATTTGCGGCAAATCACAATTGTTTGAATAAAATTGCTTTGCTATTAATCTACTGTTTTATTCAAGCAATTATGATTTACCGCAAATAAAAAGCAAAACAAATGCCAGTAGCTGTGATTTCACTGTAAAATTATGCTCCATTTGTCCATTGTCCTGAACAAATACAAATAATTTATTGATAAAACCAATGTTACAAGTCACTTCAAAATTTTAAACATGTCATTAAATGGGTTTTACTTGGTGGTAGATCTACTTAGCAGAAGGTCATCTAGGTAGGTACCACCGCATTACCAGATATTCTGCCGCCAAGCAGTAGTGTGTAAACATTACTGTGTTCCGGTTTTAAGGGTACTGCAGCTAGCGAAATTACTGGGCTGTTGAGACTAACCATCTAAAGTCTCAAAGTAATGAGCACCAAAGCAGTGATGCCCTGGACTTTGTTTTGTTACTCAAAGTTCTGTGTATCACTGCAATGGTCATGGACAAGCGTTATCTCTTACCATCAGGAGAGCGTCTCGTTCGTCTCATTATTTTTCACATAAAAAAAAAAAAAAATTTGTCCATAATTGGCAAAAAAATATTTGTATGAAAATCGTACCACCTTAATGTCAGATTTAATATTCAGCCAAGGAAATTTAACATAATTTATGAGTATATGTTATATAAGCTTAGAAGTCTACTTTGAATCGTTTTAAGAATAGATGTGTTTTAAAAAAATCATTAAACCCGAATCTGTTGATGTACGCGTTACTGTCCACACTAAATGACCACACGCTGACCCCGGATCTATAGAATAGTGTCGAATAACAGACTAAGCATGATATTCCCCTACCGTAGGTCTAAAGTAGGAGGGTGATAGTTAAACAGGGTGTCCCAAAACTCAACGTCAAGCGGACACGGAATCACGCGGGAGTCCTTATTAGTTCTGGTCGAAAGTATCCATATCAATTGGTTATACATAAACACTAATATATTTTTGAACATTTTTAAATTGATACATTTTTTTTTTTTTTTTTTTTTATGTTTGACGGGCTAGGTGTTTGACCACAGCTCACTTGATGTTAAGTGAAGGTGCGGCCGAAGATGGTAAAGCACACCTAACCTGGAATGGAACTGGCTCTCAAGTGAGGCTGCCGGAACACACCGTTAGATGCTTGGCGGCAGATTTTCAACTTGAGGGTGGTAGCTAGCCAGCCGAGTACTAGAAAGTACCCTACCACCATGCTATGGTTTCCTCACGATGTTTTCCTTCACCAGCAGCTCAAGCTCATTGTTGGGGTTACATTAGGTACTGTGACCACAAGATTCACAATTTTGCTGGAATGTTTATTTACTAACGTGATCTTACATTGTCGTGCTATTTAAATCACATCACGTTATAAATGGAGAAAAAATTTGTAGTTTTTTTTGATAAAGTATGTAGTTTGAAGCGCGATTTTAAATGTGTTGTCACAAAGATGTCCCATTTTAGTTATAATTTCAAAATGGGACAGCACTTGCTACTTTTCTGTGTATAACAATGGCACATATTGACGTGAATATGTTTTTTTGCTTCCATAGTGGAAAGCAATTGAGATATCTGATGATAACAAAATTATTAAAACAAAATACTGTTTGGTGTTTCAATTAGGTACATATGTATCACTTACACCTACATGCAAAATGTAATTGCACCACTCAATAGCTAAATAAATAATAATCAAAGAATGTGTCACATTTAATGTGGATTTGAAGCATGGAAATCCGTAGGACTTCTTAGTGTTCAAAAAATGTGCACGTGTTCACGTACACACGGGCCGTGTCCACATACTAACACGCAGTTTCTTTTTTCTTGTAAAATATCTTCATTTTTTCAAAGTGATAGCTCAGTGGTTAGCGCGATCGGTTCGCATGCCGAAGGGCGTGGGCTCAAACCCCAACAATGAGCTTGAGCTTCCGGTGGAGGAAAACATCGTGAGGAAACCATAGCATGGTGGTAGCGTACTTCCTAGCTACCACCCTCAAGTTGAAAAATCTGCCGCCGAGCATCGAACGGTGTGTTCCGGCAGCCTCACTTGAGAACCAGTTCCATTCCAGGCTAGGTGTGCTTTACCATATTCGACCACACCGTCACTTAACATCTGAGCTGTGGTCAAACACTTAGCCTGTCAACCATAAAAAAAAAAGTAAATATACTCGAAAGTTTCTCGAGAAATGTAAAAATGGGGAACATGTAAACTTAACCAAGCGGTATAGTTTTTTTTTATTTGTCTTAGAACTAACCTCCCCCCTCATTCCGTGCGCGCTTGACGTTGAGTTACGGGACACCCTGTATACATATATAATGATCATATAAATTGTTTATCTATCACTAGGTACTTATATAGTGTGAATTTGTTTGCTGTTGATATTGTAACTTTGTTATACTTATTTTGATTATTTTTTTGCGGTTATATTTAAAAAAAATATCTTTAAGGTGGTACGATTTCGATACAAATAAATTTTTGCCATTTATGGGCAAATGGAGCATAATTTTAGAGTGAAATCAAAACTACTGGCATTTATTTTGGTCTTTATTTGCGGTAAATTACAATTGCTTGGATAAAACAGTAGATTATTAGCATAATCTACTGTTTTATTAAAAAATCATAAATTCATCAATCATTCATAAATTTTATTTTATGCTAATAATCTACTGTTTTATTCAAGCAATTGTGATTTCCCGCAAGTAAAGACCAAAATAAATGCCAGTATCTGTGATTTCACCCTAAAATTATGCTCCATTTGTCCATAAATGGCAAAAATTTATTTGTATGGAAATCGTACTACCATAAGGCAAAGTATTTTTAAAAGATTTGGTTTGTCGATTTTTTGCCTTTTTTTCTCATATATTTCGGTTATTTTTGTAAGTAAAGCAAAGTTACTATTATTTACCATTATTGTTCAAAAATGGACGTGGATTTATGAATGATGCTAAGTTTATTTATGTAAACATCTGGTTTAGAGAGAACGGCTATTCTAAGCGAGATATTTATTTTTCTCAATATTTAGAACAGCCATATAATCTGAAGTTTCAAATTATCGTTTTTCATTAGTAAGAAATAACCGATCGATTTCGTAATAACATGGTTAATTGATGACGAAAATCTATAGAAACTGACGTGGTTTTAGTACACGTTTAATTATTTATATAATACTCTTATTATAAAAGTAACGTATACATTAATTTGTGTTTTCCGCAAAAGTTAAACAAATATTAAAAAAAAACTCAACCAGCTTTCTTTGATTTTTAATTCGACCGTAATTTACCTGATATTAAGAGACAGTGTGGTCGAAAATGTTAGATTAGCCTAGTAGTGCTGTATAAACAAGTAAATCATTCATTCATTTGCCACGACCATCTAGAACCAAACATAAAATACTGGGCTATAAGGTTGAGGTATACTAAGTCGAAAGGGGGTCCCTTTTACTTAAGTACCTACACCTTAAACTTTTAACCCTTTAGAAAAAATAACTGCAATGCTTTTAATGTCGCAGTTGTTCTTGGGCGGCTGTGACCTCTTACTATCAGGAGGCCCACTTGCTCATTTATCTTCTGCTACAAAAAAAAGTCAATGTCCTGACCGGAGGCCGCGCGCAGAGATCGCGCGGCTTCGGCTTCATCACATTCCAGGAGGCGTCGTCAGTGGACAAGGTCCTGGCCGTTCCAGTCCACACACTCGACGGGAAGAGAATCGACCCCAAGCACGCCACCCCCAAGTCCGCGCCGCGGCCGACCAAAACGAAGAAGATATTCGTCGGCGGCGTAGGGCAGGACACATCAGCTGAAGAGGTCAGAGCTTACTTCTCGCAGTTCGGATTAGTCGAGGACGCTGTGATGCTGATGGATCAGCAGACGAAGCGGCACCGCGGCTTCGGATTCGTTACCTTCCATTCCGAGGAGGCTGTCGAACGAGTTTGCGATATACACTTCCACACCATAAAGAATAAAAAGGTTGAATGCAAGCGCGCGCAACCTAAAGAGGCCGTGGCAGCCGCCCCGCTCGCGCTAGGGAAGCGACTGGTGCTGAGACCTGGCAGGGGGCTGGTGTATGCCACGGGGGGAGTCGGCGCCGTGCCGACAGTCGGCGCCCACGCGTACAGATACGCGCCGTACGCGCTGCCAGCGGGCGCCACGGCCGCCACGGCGCTCGTGGCCCCTCCGCAGCCCGCCCCTCAACCCGCCATGCCTCAATTCGGCGCTGCGTACTCCCTAGCAGGCGTCGATATGTCATCTTTTCAGGGAGTCGACTGGGGAGCGATGTACGGGCTACCCATGTACATCTAAATTACTATTCTTATTCGGAAACCGAGCTCAAATGTGTTCCGTCTCTTTCTTGGGACGTTTCCCACGCGTGAGACAGAACGCTATTGCAGCGAGAGTTTGTGAGTAAGGGAGTCATGTGACGACGTAACGTTGAACTACCCTCACCCACCCGCCTGAGAGGTTTTCTTTTTTTTTTCTTACTTACTTACAATAGAGTTCCTATGCGTATGATTTGTTTTTTTTTAAGTCTTGCCGCGTGTTCGGCCACGTTGAATGATCAGTATTTAAAAAAAAAATATATAGTTAAGGTTGTTTAATATTGGCTCATTGGTAGAATAAGGTTTTTACAAGCAATACCTTTTCGCCCGGTGCGGGCATCAAAGATAACGCATTTGATGATTATTTTTTTTAATAATTAATATGAAAAAAAAATAACTTAGATTTTATCGGAGGTGACGCTCGATTATTGATTTTTTTTTTGTAGTTACGGACACGTACTTTAGACGCAAGATTTTGAAATTTATGTTTAATCAAAAAATACGTAAACACTAATGACATATTTCTGAAATATACTTCCTACGAGTATGTTTAAAATGTGTAAAAGATTTTCGGGATAAAAAAATTGCGCGTCACCTCGCAGTTAAGGCGAAGATCTCAAGTAATTTAGTTGCCTAAAAACACTATTTTTTTTTCTTTTTAATTTGGTCTTGAATTTTGTAACTAGACGTAGATTTAGTGCACGTGTTTTGGCAATACTTATATTATTTAATAATATACATTTTATAATATTATAATAACTATAACTTATGATGACTGTGTATAAGAATCTCATGTGCAGCTATATATGTATTACTTATTACATGATATGTGTTGATGTCTATTTTGATGAAACTTAATTTGCTCTCTTTCGTGTCAATATATAAGGCGAGTATAGACATTTCACATTAGCTCTATAAGCCAAGGATCTTCGAAATAGACATCATCATCATCATCATCATTTAATTTTATATTATTTTGCGGTAAGTGGACGCCGTGTGATTTATTTTTTATGTACTTAAAAAACAGTGACTTAATTTTTTTTTTTTAAATAAAATGTGCGTGCCTTTTCAAACTTAACGCAAGTATTGGGTAGTTTATGCGGCGTACAAGTAATTTTTGATTTTTTTACATAACACAAAAAACAAACACGAGGATAAATCGGAGACAGTTACAAAATAGGGTCTTCTTGATAATAAAAGAAATATGAATGTAGCTAATTTGAGAGCGAGCAAGAATTTCGTGTTAAAGTAAGCTATTTAATTGACGGATTCTGTTTTTATTGTTTCACAACTAGTTGCCAAATTAGAATTCGCGAAGATAAAGTTCCTTCAAAAATCTTGTTTCACAACTAGTTGACTGATCAGAATTCGCAAAGGTGACGTTCCTTCATAAAATCTTGTTTGACAACTAGTTGCCTAATTAGAATTCGCGAAGGTGGCGTTCCTTCAAAAAAATCTTGTTTCACAACTAATTGTCAAGTTAGAATTAACGGTGCCGTTACAAAAAGAAAATCTTTGTTTCACAACTACCTAGTTCCAAACGAATAATTAATTTAATGTTTAGTTATTTTTACGTTGATTTTTTTTTGTGTTATACACCTGTTGTTAATGTATGTTTCTCGTACATGTATATGTATAGTCACACGGCGTCGCCCGCATCTCACAATACTCCTATCATACATATCCAAAAAATAAGCGGAAAAGCAATCTCATCTACATATTATATCGTATGTATTGATTATAAGTAGACGTTAGTTAGTGCCCTTTTATATATTTTGGTGGTGGTGATTTTTGAGTTATGAACGCTTGGATATATATTTTTTTTTGTGAGCATTACTAGCTTGTATGTTTTTGGGGGGGGGATGAGGTAGGGTAGCAGGGGGGTTGGCAGTTATTACGTAATGCAGTTGTGTTGGAGTTTGATGTTACAGTTTTAAGGGCTAGTTGTCTTACGTCTTAATGACAACTGTAGGACCAGGAGCCCAGTCTTAAAAAATATTTTTATGTTAATAACTAGATGGAACCCAGAAATAAAACAACTAGTTGTCTTCCGTCTTATAATGACATCTGTAGGACCAGGAGCCCAATCTTAAAAAAACATTTTTATGATAATAACTAGATGGAACCCAGAAATAAAACAACTAGTTGTCTTCCATCTTATAATGACATCTGTAGGACCAGGAGCCCAGTCTTAAAAAAACATTTTTATGTTAATAACTAGATGGAACCCAGAAATAAAACAACTAGTTGTCTTCCGTCTTATAATGACATCTGTAGGACCAGGAGCCCAGTCTTAAAAAAACATTTTTATGTTAATAACTAGATGGAACCCAGAAATAAAACAACTAGTTGTCTTCCGTCTTATAATAACATCTGTAGGACCAGGAGCCCAGTCTTAAAAAAAAACTTTTTATGTTATAACTAGCTGGTACCCAAAAAAAAAATTGTACTATGCCTATAACCTTCTTTTCTCGCGTATGTGCAAGCAATAAGTTGGCCAGGTTTCATCGCAATAGGATGAACGGCATAGGAGGGCATAAAATACAAACAAACGAACATTCATTTTTATGTATCAGCAGATTTATGAATGGTTTTATTTAATAGACCTAGTAATCTGGGCGGACCTAAAAAATCAAAGTAACCCGTAGAATTAATTTTTCTATTTTTTGAAGTTGGTTAAACTAAAATTTCAGCAGCCTTGTTGGTAGATGTCTGGCTTCAAATCTGGAGGCCCTGGGGCACATTGTCGCGATGTTTTCCTTCATCGTTTGAGACGTCCATACGCCCCAAAAAAAAAGAGTCCTTAAAAAAGATCTCGAAGATGTGTTTGCCAACCTGCACTTGGTGCAACTAGCGCCACCTAGTTTGAATCGTTCGACTCAAAAATCACCATCACATATTTGAGGGTATTTAGAGAATGTAATTTTTATTAATGAATTAGTTTAGTTTGAGGGAATGCGACTAACACCTCGTGCTGCGTGACAATAAGCTAAGTATAATGCAGTTGAATTGTCTGTTTCTGCCTGAACCGTTAGTGATCAAATTCTACTTTATAAAATTTGGGATGTCCTGCAGTGAACGTTACAATAAAACTCGAAATGAAAAGGAAATTGAAATGATTAAAGCAATAAAAAAAATATTGAAATAAAAAAAACTGCTTGAAACGCCAAGACGCATTCGTGCGAACGAGTGTGAATTTTGATAAAATATTGACAATAACATAAATACATTTTTGTTTTAAATATAGGTTACGTTTAATTACGGAGATCTTTATCATGGAACAAAGAAATCAGAGTGCGCGTGCCCTCTTATAGAGACCGCTATGTATCGGACGACATTTTTTCATACAGCGCCATCTATCCGCAGACTGAGCGAAGCAATTGAGCATCTTCTAATATGTACTCTGAGTATCCCGCAAAATTATATGCAGCCCTGTATAGTTACAGAGCTATTATGCTTGGAGTATACTAAGCTACTATAGACGGGTGGTCATTGTACAATTTATTGTGAATATTTTTTCGATTTGTACAACTCTGGAACAGATCGCGAAAAAAATTGTTGCCTCATATTTTTGCCCAAGACCAACGAACTTTATCTACAAAACAGCTGGTGTCTTTTCTCGATTTTAAAGTTTTATCTATAGTGAAAGTTATTAATGATTAAAATTACCCCTTTTCAACGTAGTATATTTTAAATATAACTTTGTATAACAATCAACTTAAGACTCTATATAGAGTTAGCTGAAAGTGGGCCATTGTATTATTATACTTTGCCAGTTGTGTCCATAGTAAACAACTTTTACTATGGACACAACTCTTCCATACAAAAAAAAAACAACTACAAAATATAAGGAACAGTTGGTATTTCTTCGCAATTTCAGAGTCAATAGTAAAATTTGATCATAATAATGACTGCAATGAGTTTATTTTGGCTTATTACACCCAAAGCTTATAACCCTGTTTATAGTAAAATAGGCGATACAATGGTTAATATCCATCTGGAGTTAATTTTCCATAACACGTTCAACTAAATAATATAATAGAATATAAACACCCTACCTCGGTTCTTATTGGCCCCATTTCTATCAAATGATATCATATTTGGGGTGAAACTGATCGAATTCGGGCGCCAATGGCCCCGGCCTCTATTAAGGCTTACGTGTGGCTTGGGGCCAAATTTATTTCGAAAGGCCTTGAGAAATATTACATTTGGAAGTCCTTTGAAAATAATATTTGGGAGTATGTTCCTTTTTTGTATAATCTCGAAGTGACCCCATTTTTATACAAAAATACGTACTCAAATTTCAAAATCTACGCAGATAAACTATTTAAAGCAGTATTTCTACCGTTCTAAACACACGTTTATTTTAAAAACAATAATCTCCGAAATTTTAAATCGTCTGATGTTTTATAAAATGGATATTTTAGCCCTAAAATTTCAAAATGCAAAATAGCCGCTACAAAGGTAATGTTCCCTTGAATTACCAATGTAACTTAAATATACTTACTTAATTAACTTACTTAATCTTGCCTATCAACAAAAAAAAACTCATGTACTTAATTTAAATTACTTAGTCTAATGTTATCGTTAAAAAGCAATATTTATTAATTCCTGTGATTAAAGTATTATTAAAAGACAAATAAATGGTTGTGTTGGTGCAATTGTAGTATTAAGAACTTTCTTGGACATAGTCCGAACTATAAATCTCAGTATTATCCTATAGTATTCTTAAAAAAAAATAATTGAACTTAAATTTTTGTATGACAACCTTTTTTGGCGGATAAAGATAAGTTTTAACCCTTAAAAAACATTGTATCTTTTTTGTAGGACAGCCATCCCAATTTTATAAAGAAGCTAGTAAAACCTTTATTGTGTAGACTCCTGCTGCGGGTTATATATTGGTTATATTTGCACCAATATACTAACATTTCAATCAGATTTTGGATGTAATTTACTGATGCACACGTTAGTAAAAGGTTATAAGCGTACAAAGCTGAAAAGGGTGCATACTGCATAAGAGGCACAACTCCAAAATCTCGGAAAAGAAAATCTGTTTCAAAAGCAAAAGTATGTATATTGATCAATAATCAACTTTTACAGCTTATTATTATATAAGCTATTTTTTGCTACTTTCAAAAAATTCATAAAAAACTTAGGGGAAAAATATAGAGAGGAATCCATAGCATTGAGGAAGGGGAATTTGTATTACAATCATAATTTTCTACAACTTCGTGTGTTTACATTTTCGACCACACCGTTATTTAACAACAGATGTTGTCGAAGAGCTACAAAAATTACGAGTACTGATAATAACGCCGTTTCGGCTTAGTACTTATTACATCTCAGACTTATAACCCTGTGTATTCGCAGTATAATGAATGGTGCCGACTTTGCAAAATTTTCAAGACTTAGCATTTTGTGTGTAATAGATTGGCGACAACGCTTGCCAGTTTAATCTACACTAAACCTACACTTTTTTTTTAATTTAGGCAGAAACAGTCACTTATTATATAGAGCCAAATGCATGTGGTAGCTTTGTCGTTAACATTCCTCTTGCCAACAGACACACTAGTAACTTTGGTGTGTGGAGAAATCCCATAAAATTATTTATTTAAAGATACATTTCTTAATAAATAGTAGATATATTTATTTAATTTTACCAGTGATATTTAAATCTCTTCTATTCTGATTACGGTAGTGTCAAGTTTTTTGTAATTTTTCTTATGCCAAGATTTAATGAAATCCATGCCCTTTTATAAATGTCGTGTCGTACATAGAAACGTGTGACACAAAAAATATTTGTGACAATTATGCCCTTTCGATCGGCAATGGCTTGCATTAGAGCTTGACATGAAAATTGACAATTATTTTACATTCAAAAAGTGTAAACATAAATGGTGGATTGTCTATGACACGATTTGTTTTTCGTATCTAATCATTTTTGTTTAATTAGTTTGCGTTAAAAAGAAGATATTCTATTTTTTTTTTCTTTCCACACCACGGCTACCGTTCGCTATAAATATAAACATGTATACACTTAATTATTATTGTAGCAGTATTGTTAGTGTAAGTAGGATTAGAGCCTCCTGAGATTAACAGCTACCGGCGCAAGATGTTATTTACAATTAAAATTGATATCCGTTTTGTACTGGAATTTTACATTACCTAAGTATATTTAAGAATTTTTCAATACACTGAATATCAATAAACGGGAAATAGAGTTTCTGGAAAATAAAAATATGTATTGTAAACCATCTGGAAATCAATATTTCTGTGAATCTACTTTGGACAACTTAAAATCAAATAATAATAACCGTTTACCGTTCGCTCCTCAAAAAGTTTTTCTTCCAGTATACAACATGGGCAACGTATTTACTAGTGTTTACAGCTTTTCAAGTCAAGCTTGGACCTTCCTGATAGTTGTTCTCGATTACAACGCTGTTTCATTAAAATATAACAAGGAGACCATAGGAAGGTGGTAGGGTACTTTTTAGTACTCTGCTGGCTGGCTAGCTAGCTACCACCCTCAGGTTGGAAATCTGCCGCCAAACACTTAACGGTTGTTTTCCTACATCCTCACTTGAAAAACAGTTTCAGACTAAGTTTGTTTACCAACTTCTTATGACACAGTCGCTTCAAGTTAGCTGTGGTTAAACACTTAGCTTGGCAACTATAGAAAAAAAAATCTGAGGGGATTGCTATTCTTATAACACAACTGAATACATTTTCTCGGTAGAAAGAAATCGAAATCTCCAAATGTTTGTTTTCATGTTATTTTCTCAGGGCATCGCCTGCTGCTCCCTTTAATTTGGTGACTGTATCTCCTAGTTGTGGTCTTATTTGTTGTCATCCCACTCAGAGTTTGTAGATGTATAAATTCTCGATTACTTTCACTATCTACACACATATTCATTCCAAAGAATATTACTAATTCGAAAATATGTCTCACTAATTAGAAAAAGTTATGTCCCCTTAGAAAAAAAAAACTATTCAAAAACTTTTTATCCATAATATAAAAAATCATAATCATATTTTCAAAACGTTTTGTGCTATTGAAGTTTGGATCGTAATTACTTCCGTGAATCGCTATATTTGTTCGATAAGCGTTAAACCAGTACCTATGTTGAAAATAACTATTATTTTATCTATAATAGCATCTTGCGACGGTCGCCAGCGCACATGAGTTGATTACCCACTTGTATATTAGCATTTTCCCGATTTTCAGTATTAGAAGGTTGATATAATTGTGATGTTTCTTAGAAGCCACTCCGCTTTACTTGCCAAAATTTTACATCGCTATTTAGGGGTGGCGTTAATCTGTACTTAATTTTTTTTCTCCTAATTGTAGTGAATTATTCTTTTTTCCACCCCTGTATTATCACTTGGTAACCTGGATATTTTGGCCGGGATCCGTTGTTGATGCCATTATGTAATTGTCGTTTCTAAAGAGTCTTGCGGAACCCATGTTTATTTACTAAAATCGACCCTGAAATGGCGAAAAGTAGGCTATTTTAAACAAATATTCTGTTGAAAATCCATGACATTTTACTATGAAACAGCAGATTATTTTTTGCTGATTTTAATGTTGGTTCCATGTTAAAGGTAACCATGAACACATTAAACTCTTTTTGATAAATGTTATAAACAGAAAATGAGAAAAAACCCTATGCACGTTAAGAAATAGATAACTTTAAAGGGAAACACTTTAAACTTATCGATTCTTCGACGTGTATACTCGTTTGTTGTCGATAGTTGCAAACTGGCCATAGAGGAAAGCTTTTTTATTTTGAAACCAACGGATCTCGGCAGTAGGTTAGAAAGTAGTATGTACTTAGAGAAAGTTAGTTTGCCCGTTGTTTGTAATGGAGCACCTTAGACATACTCAATGTGTCATTACATGGATATGATTAGAATTAAACGTGTGTTTTATTTAGCTCTCAAAGCGCGGGGTAGTATCCTGGGTTTTGGTTTTGACATTCACAATTATTATCCTAAAACAGTAGCACACTGACGATTCGCGATCGAATTCCAAAGAGACATTCAAGTCTTGGTAAAAGAAGTGCACGCTTTCTTTACGGTGTGATATCCAAGAAGGGCTGGTAGTCCTGAAATTGTGTTCACTAATTGTCAGTGTACTAAATAGTTGCACGTTGGTAGTACATTTTTGAGTGTTAATTTCGCCACATGTTGGGCGCCAAAGGTGGGTGGTGCGAAGTCTACTATGGTAAGTCGACGATTGAGGCATGCGTAACCAGTATTGTACATTACACAGTAGTTCAAACTAGTATAGCTTTTTAGACTACGCTATGATCTTCGCTTCATAGCTCTCTCTCTGCCCTTAACCCGGTCCTACCCCACGACTCAAATTGTCGTGTTACCAAGCTGTTATATGGTGGACCGGTCGGGGCTAGTGCGGGGTAATGTATAATGCGACATCGGCGTAGTTTTAAAGCTCTGTATTCCGTGACTAATCAGATCTCTCGGACAGTATACGTAAGGCATGGTTGGCATGGACTTGATACGTAAGAACAAAACCTACTTCTTCCATACTTCACTGTCAATTTTCAAGGCGGATATGCCACACATTGGTTGTGATACGTGCTATTTAAGTCATATTCCTTTTCAAGTTAAATAATTATTGTGCACTTTTAATACGAGCCGTTAGGAAAGTGCGGGTCGCGTCATCGGGAATTGACCCTTATAGAATAGTTTCAACTTGAAAAGGAATATTTTACGTAGACACGTAGTTTATAACTTGTAGTGTCGCTTCGCTTGAGGACAACGGTCTTCCCGGTTGAGAGATATGTTTTGCCAAATTATGGGCCAAATGTTAGCCAAAATTCAGTATTGTTTTGCTCAAGTAGCGGTGAACGTCGGACATGAAGACAAACGCAACGTAGGGCCTAAATGCAATAAGTGGCGAAATCTAGTTTCTATTTCATGTAACAATGAATGAATGTGAAAAGGAAAACTTATGATGTACGGGATTTCTTAAAAATCCCATTGTTGTGATGCGAGTTGAAATGTCAACGTAAATATTTGTGTATATTTGATGTACCTTCGAGTTTCTCTTCTCTCAAGACCTCGTAGTTTAAAGCTTGATTCACACCACACTGAACCCGGTTTTCATTGGAAGGACCCCTGACATTGAAATGTGAACCATATATTGTAGTACATACTGCTGATATACATACAGTCGATGACGCAACATTGACGACACAAAATATTTAGTTACGGGAAAGACAGCTGTATCTGCCTCGATATAGGGGTTTAATTTTAATCTCAGAGCCTTGATTCCGGAGAGGTCGTCGCAATGTGAAACATTTTTAACTACTGGGAAGCAATGAACGAGTGGTGATAGTTTGTGAGAGACGCTGCGTAACGGAACGTCTTGCCAAAACAGCAAATGATCGCAAACTATAGCTTAAGGATGTGACAATAATTCGGTGGACATTGCCTGCTGAGACGCTAATCTACTTCGTTCAAACGAAACATTCCTTTCTAGTCATTGTTTTAGGTTTAAAAAATAATCAATGCGTACCTGTAATCGTTCATTTATCACGTACGATCGTACGTTCATAGCGTTAGGTCGTACGTTCACACGTTTGATCGTCCGTTCATTGCGTACGCTCGTACGTTCATAATGTTAAATAGTACGATCATTGCGTATGCTCGTACGTTCATAATGTTAGATCGGACGATCATTGCGTATGCTCGTACGTTCATAATGTTAGATCGGACGTTCATTGCGTACGCTCGTACGTTTGTAACATTAGATCATACTTTAATAGTGTGGATCCGTTTGTTTATTGCGTATGAACGTGCGTTCTTTTAAAAGTATCTATTTGACGGGAAACATTACACACAGTCTTGTCTTGCTCAATACTTCTTGCCTAGCTGTAGTTATATCGATATCGATAAGCTTTGCAGTAGTGATGTGCCATACACTCGATATGCCATAGCACGCGACCGGACGTCTAGTGATGTCCCCCGCTTAACGCAACTCCAGGACAACTGGACCAAATGTAACACAGCATTCAAATATAACATTCTTAATATAAGTTAAGGTAATATACAGTTAATATACAATTTTTGGATTGGTATAAAATAATATAATGTTTAAAGAAACTTACAATTAATTACGTTGTGTGTTTTAAATGTATGGCGATGCTAGAGTAGTGCGTAGTGTAGTAATTTTGAAGTTTTACATACATTATGGTATAAAAGTATGACTAACCGAAAGCAATAACGTTAATATAATAATCTTAATTACAGCACGCGCGCGCTGCGGCTATTGACGTGGGCTGGGCTCGGTGTGAACTGTGATCTTTGGGGTGACAAAATGATCTCATTGAATTTCTTGCGTGAATTATTTTGACACTAAATGTATGTCGAATGTCTCAAAGTAATGAGCGCCGATGCTGCGATGCCCTGAACTTAGTTTTGTTACTCAAAGTTCTGTGTATCGCTGCAACAGTCATGGGCATGCGGTATTTCTTACCATCGGTGGCAGCGTTTCGTCAATTTAGTTACTTTTACATTAAAAAAAGATATTGATATCACGGTGGACTAAAAAAACTGCCATTTATTGCATTAACAAAAAATAAAGAAGGATTGCAATATAAAAAGTTTGCAGTTCTACTACTTTCATAGTTCTTTGGTTTTCATTTTGTCATTCCAATAGATATGGGGAAAGTTGAAATGCTCTGCTTCTTATATTCGTATTGTTACAGCACTTAGGGTTTTTATAAGAATAGTACGGCAGCGCGCGCTTATACATGTTAGAAGGGAAACTATTTAATCGCTCATTAGAAATTGCTAGCGTAAGTCAAAGTGTCTCCATTAATTCATTATTTTGTAGTGCCAATCGCCATTGAGACGATGGACTTTTGGGGCACTGTGGCAAAAATTTTGGTCTCCAAAATAGAGCGCAGATTGGTGGAGAAAACGACACTCCTACTCCGGCTCGTACCCGGTGCAAAGGTTAGTCATTGTTATCCAATGCGGCCAGCGTTATGGGCGCCTTTGCATAGGGTACAGTGTGGGATGGGTTATTTACATGTTTTTTTTTTCAAAACTACAATACAATATTTTATTGATAACACGTCAAGTTACAAGACATAACTATGTTTGCAAGTCAAATTCTAATAAACAATTAGGCTTTTTGGTTTCGTGTATTTAATTTGTATTGTCGAATATTAACCAGACAATGTTTAAATTTGACTACAAACTTAAATTTAGATGAATGTTGTCGTTAAAACATTTAATAAAGCGAATGGATTTTTGGTGCGCGATTAAATAACAATCCTGTTAGAAGTCTTATTATACACACATTGCATACAATATTGAAAATATATTACAATATTTTTGTATTATAGGTATCGGTGTATTCAGTAGTGAGTTGTATTTTAAAAGTTATTCGATCACATGAATGATAATTGTGATTATATTTAATTGTTTAATCGTGTAGGACGTTATATTCGTCGACGCTTGAAGGCGTGCGGCCAAATTTCTTTATAAAAAAAAGTTTGACAGGCGATGAGTTCTGACATTAACAGTGCCTTGATCAGGCCTAAATAGTGAGATTAGACACGACGCAAGACAAAGTTCAATAGGTAAAATACGTAACTAATAACCGATTTTATTATCGCTTGTCAAATTGTTAACCTTAACGTGGCATAATAACGATAATTCAAACAATCTCTGAAAATTGGCGGCATATTCAGTACGGGTGGATATCTTTTATTAACTACATAATTATCAAATAATTATTAAATACATATTAATTCTTACCAGTTTTTTTTACATTCCTTTGTATTTATGTATCTATGTAGGCGTATTTTGTAATTGCATTTTATTTAAAGTAGGTAGATTTTTTTAAACATCATAGACAAAACTAGACGGGCTGTTCACATTAACACCGATATGCTAGTAATTTATTGTTGTGCAAATTTAATGATTGTAGGCATTCATATGTTGAGGTGCCCGTAGCTAAGATTGGGTTAGTAGTTTAGTTTGTTTTTATCTGTAATTGAGGTCCGGGAGTAATGATGTGGCTGCATCTCTTTTAATGGTATTAATGTTTGGAACCAGCTTTGCAGCGAGGACTACGTGAATGTGTTGTAAAAAGCAAGTCATGTATTTAGTTTTTGTATGTATCCTGTAACTGCGCCTTTTGAAAAAGAATTTCTCGCACACGCGCGGGAACGAACACGTCTTTCAATTCTATGTGGGTAGTAATACTTGTTTACTACGTCTGTAACGATTGCGAGAAATTTGAATTTCGAACAGGTGTTGAATCCATAGTCATAGCAGGGCTCTTTAGTGCCCTCTAGCTAGAAGAAGCAGTAGCGCTGGCCGCGCGCCTCCTTCAACGCCATTACAGAATATCTATGGTTCATCTTCACTTAGAACGAGTCTTAGAAAAAAAAAATTAATAAAAAATTGGTGACACAAAGCCGTTTTTCATTTATCGCTTGTTCGTAACCTTTTAGTTATAGATTGGAGATGTTTTATTCGTAGTATAGAAATCAGCTTCAGTCCCACGTTGGGCGCCAAATTTTGGTTAGTACGTTAACATTTTTTGGAAGATGGTAGTTTAGGTGACATTATGGTTGGAATTAGATGCATGACGGCATAAGGAGAGTATGTAGCGGTGCTGCATGAGATCGGTGTCGACGGACTGCCCTGGACCTCTGAAGATACGAAGACCCCCTAAGACTTCAATGGTGAGACAATACTGATTTTTACATTTCTTAGTCTCTTGGAAAATCCTTGGTTTAATTTGTTTTTACATACTTTAGTATTTATGATTTTATTTTAGTTCTGTATATTAAACCTTGTCAAGAGGCAAAAAGTACAAAATTAGTTAAGGAGCATGGTATCATACTGTGTAGTGACGGATTAAAAGTCAGTATTGTCTTACAAGAGCTGTTAAATTTTTTGCTTAGAAATGATTACCCATTCCAGTAAAGTGCATCCCAGTAAATAGTCAAGTAGACAATAGATAATGGTTTTTGGGTGCTGGGTTTTTATTCATTCATAATGTAGCTTAGTTTGAACGCTGAAACATTTATGCGTAACATTTAAGTTTTGCATTTGGAAGTTGTACGAAACCTCCCTTTGTAAGATTTATTTGTTTCCTATTACTGGCCAGTTTGTTATTTATAAATTTTCAGTAGTTTTACTATTCTATAATATTTAAATGTGATAAACACGGGAGCTTTGGAATTTTTTTTCAAACTTGTGTAGACGACTGTAGTACGTAGTTTAAATTTAGTATATTGGAATTTAAAAGCATATCATTCCGAGAGACCCCTTAAAAAAGACACAAACGTTTTGTGCCTTAATATTTGTTTTATTGTTACTGAAAAAAAGATAATTGCTTTGTCTTTGACGATTTGTAGAAAATGGTAGAGAGTAGAAAACGGACCAAAGTTCATTAAATCTGAAAATGTAAAGATAATATTTTTTGTAACAATTTTTAATTTTTCCTCTGATCCTGTGATCGAGAACTTTCTAATCGAGGAACATTGTTGTAGAATATTGTAGTGAAAGTTTAATCTTGACTGTACAATGGTTAACATTCGTAGAAGTAAAAACTACAAAGTAATTAAGTATTTTGTAAAACTGCATCGATCATAATTGTCTTCCTCAATAAATAAAAAAATAGACTGATTGTAGCCCCTGTGTATCGATTTGAAATCCCGTAAACTGGGATGCACTAGATTGTTATAGAAACTTTATGTAAGGGCACTTTTTTAGATCAAAATTTCTTCGTTGTATTTGCTTTCAATGGTTTAGAAAACATATTTTTACTAAAATTTGTGAAGGTCTCTAAAAGTGCTCCTTGTCACAGTGAAAATGTAGTTACAAAAAGTGTTCAAAAGTAGTTTTAAAACCCCAGTACAATGAAGTATGTACAGAGTGCCTAAATGTGTGACAATATCGTGTATCCGATCACACCTTTATTTTTAATTTTTTGGTCACAGTTTGGCTGTCACAAAGCGCGCATAGACAATTTTTTTTCGTTTTATACAATAGGTTGTTTCTAAAATTGAATACAATAGGTTGACAGTATTGTTTAGGTCTGTCAATGTAGTTTTGCCTCTGTTTGTTTAGACTCACATGGACGTCAAAATTAGCAAGTATTTTAGAATTTGTAGACTTTAAAATATTTAATACAGACTTTATTTATAGTACTTTGTGACATCCAAATCAAAAACTACTAAAGTTTCATATGCGACGCGACGTGGCCAAAGTCTAGTCAATTTTTTTGTTGTTTTTATGTTCTATGGCTCCTTTAAGATGTTTAGACTTTAGACTGGCAATATTTTTTTTAATTATGGTACGTTATCTAAAGTATGTAAGTACGTATAAGTTGTTTTATTTTAATTTAGAATTGTTTTTTTTTCATTGCATGAACTAAGAATTGGGATTGAAAAAAAATCTTAAAAGGAGTCAGAATAATATTTTACTTAGTAGTTCATGTTTTTTATGTAATTGTAAATAATCTAGAGTAAGAAATTGTTACAATGTGTAATGTCTATCTTTACAAAAAAAAATTGTATTAAGGGGCAAATTAGAACTCTAGATATTTTACCTCTCTCCTATGTGGTAAATATTTGAAATTTTTCTGTCGATTTGGAAGTAGCTCAGTTACCTATATTTGGTCGTTTGTACCTGCCTATCCTATTTTATTAGTGAACTATTAAAAAGGGCGTTAACAAATTTCGCTTGAGTTTATGTAAATTTTTTTTTTTTTAATTTGATTTTGATGTACTTTTCTTACTGATTGCGCGTTATATTGAAACAACCACTACAGTTCTAGAAAGATTCTTGTCTATGGGTACAGAAAGAAAATTAAAATTTATTTTTGGAGACAAAAATAATTTAAAAAAAAAATCTTTCAGTCAAAAATTAATTAATTAATTACTTTAAATTCAAATTATTTTAATTTCATTGTAAAAATCTTTTTTTATCTATATTATATTGCAGTCAAAAAGTAATGAAGAATATCTAAAAAAAGTAGTTCACTAATAAAATTATTTTTAGGTAATACTTAGTGATTCGAAAAAAATATATATCGATTTGAAGTGCCCCACGAATTTGTATAGAAAATAAGCTCATTTATAAATGATAAAAATTGTAATATTCATATTTACATCATTATTTAGAACGTAGATTTCGTGATTTGTATAATAATACTTAATTGGAATGTATAGATTTTTTACAATTAGGTACTACCTTTTGAAAATCAATACTAAGTACATAATATAATGATAACTCAACATGGCCTAGGATTATATTTTAACATACCTTTTGATCATTAATAAAGAACTAAAAAAAAAATGTAGGTAGTTATGAAAAAATGTACCTATAAGAAAACTGGCTAGTATAAATTTACAATGAACAAATGCCTTTTTCTATTCACAGAAACATTCTAAAACAGTAACCATATATGGGTATAGTTTTGCCCGATACGCTCAGATTAATGAAAACAAAACCTTATTATTTATCAGGCTTGACCTTGAGTCATCAACTATACATTAAACTCTCATTAATTCTTGTGATCTTGTCTGCCGCGCCTAAGCGTTAAATGGCCATGTTAGTTATCAGTTAATTTACGATATTTTCGTTAACAATGCTAGTCATCAGTAGTCAAGGTTTGTACTTGAATGAGAGTTAAAAAAATTAATGATAATTTTGTCTCGCTTATCTTCCCTCATTTCGTTTAGTTAGCGTTTGGTCTCCAGGCGCATGCGCCGCGCATGTGGCGCCATCTTTGCGATTTGAACTTCGAAATAAAATGATTTTAAATAACGATCACACATGTTTTATTTTTAATTGTTTTTATAGCTATGATCGATTGGATTTGTCTTACTATAGGGAAATATACGTACAGAGAGTAGGTATTGATTTACTGAGATGAGAGGCTAGCATATCAAATTGCGAGATTCGTATGTACTCTACATAAACGATAAAAAATATTATAGAAACTGTAACGGCTCGTCTGGCAGTTTGCTATCGTTTATTAAGTAATTATAGCAAACTAATATGATAGAGGCTGTTGACTATGTATCTATCTATCTGAGCTTAGCCGGGGCAATACTTATCTGCCTAACCCGAGCTTCATAGCTGTTTTCAAGCTTAATAGTAGGTAGATCCAGGTCATCATATTTCATCCGCAACTGTTTATTCAGCAAATGATGTGAGTCTGACGTTTCGCTGTCCACTGGTTCACTCAATTAGGGCGAGAAGATTGTGTATAAGTGACAGCGATTACGGACGAGCGTGTTGTATTGTCCTATGTACTGCTATAGGTGTACTCGAGGATCTTACATTTCTTACACTTAAAACTTTATCACAAGTGAACACTTTTTTTGATTCTGTGTCATCACAGGTATCCTATTTCTTTTATAAATTAGCAGCTGTTCTGTTCGATTTCCATGTTAAGTAATATCACCAGAGAATACTTACATACATTGACGTCTTGATATTTTGTATGTTTTCATATCTATTGGTAGCCCGTACACGTAGCGCGCGATCCGCGATCCGCGATCAATGATCGCGATCCAGATTGATCGTGTACGAAGCGGATTGACGGACTGATGCTCCGGATCGCATAATATCTAGAAATTTTGAAATCATGATCGCGGATCGTGATCATGATTGAACGTGTAAGGCGGCCCATTGAGGAGGTTCAAAACAATATAACACCAAAGAGTTAAGTAACTTGTTAAATAATACCGTTTATTGACTACTTGGTTGTATATGGTATTGACAAAATACTGAAAAAAGGAACATTCTTCAAAATGTCGTTTTAACCTTAAAAACGGCTATTCTAATGTTTTTGGCATTATGCTTTTTGCCAGTTTTACTTTACTTATACGAAATTACTCTCGTTTGATTAGGTCAGATAGGTATTCTAATTAAGTATAGCTAGGATCACATTCGGCGATTTTTCGCCCTAATCAAACGTGAATACGTACTAATCCCGTATAAGTGAAGTTAGAAGAGTTAAGAAAGAAAGAAGTTTAAGAATCTGTCTCAGATAGGTGCATTTACCTGAATAAATGAATCTGATCAATACATATTTACACCGAATATGGTGTTATCTGTAACGTAGTTACTCAGAAACCGCGTTCACGCGATTTACAAAAGACTGATTTTTAAATTATCGCTGTCGCTTATCACCTTGCCGACACCCCGCTGCTATCGCGTTCACAGGCCATTAAATCCGCCATTTTGTCGTGCCACAAAATGGCGCGCTAATGGAAAATGGCGGGAAGCGACAAAAACGGTAATTATCGAGTTTATTATATTTTGATGATTAAATGGGGTGCAATGGATGGAGTTTTAGATTGGCTGTTAGCTTCAGTTGACTGTGTTTGTAAGTTATTGCCATATAAATCGCGAAAAGTTTTTGAAAACTGAGGTACTTTTTTCGTCGACGCTCCTTTTATGTTTTATAGAAGAAACTTGGCGTCATTGAGAACCAAGATAAGGCCTATAGGCGTATAGCGAAATTAAAAAAATCGTCGAAACTCATAAGTTTGAGAAGTCAGTATGGATGTTATTATGAGTTTATGACAGACTGAGGAAGGTTAACAAATGACCTAGGCAAGGTAAGCGAAGTGTTGATCGTCCAGCCGCAAGATGGGTAAAGATAAAGAATATTTATTTGTTAAGACACGAGTAACATCGGTACAATCGACATCTTCACCGTCACGGGTCGAACTTGACCAAATTAGCACAGAATCGAAGTTGATGGTATAACAAGAGAGAGGATACCTACACAATAATAACAGTAAGGGAGCCCGAGGTGTGTTGAAACAATTTGAAGATTTTCTTTTGTAACTTAAGTTCTAAACGGCCAAATATTGCGATAAGTGTACATAAAGTTAGCTAGTTTATTTGGCTTTTAGGTGACATATACAAAAACCATTAAAGTTTAGATTCTACGACATGAAATGGATTAGAACGACAATAGTCATTTTGTGTCAACTCTGCTCATGCTGAGGTAAGTTGAAACAGGGGTCTAGGTGCGTTGAAACATGTAAGTTTTGGACCTAAGCAACGCTATCTACAGCATACATCTGTGTTCTATCTTACATAGATACAGGCTAAAATTTAAAAAAAAAATAAGTAAGTACCTACCTACGTATTACCTAATGTGTTATTTGGAGTTAAAACTTTTAACAATATAAATATTGTTTACATTGTATTAGAGTGTAGTTTAGGATAATAAATGTTCGTGTATGTTTGTTACTTCTTTACTTCGTTCTTTCATCTCATGGATTTAGATGAAAGGTTAACAAAGAAAACAAACAATCAAAGAATGCTAGCCAGGTAATATCATACCCTGAATTAACTAACAAGGCTACCTACTTTTGAATACAACCTCAGTAGTTATTGTAGCGATGATAGCTCAGTGGTTAGCGCGGTAGGTTCGCATACCGAAGGGCGTGGGTTCAAACCCCAACAATGAGCTTGAGCTGCCGGTGAATGAAAACGTGAAGAAACCATAGCATGGTGGTAGGGAACTTTCTAGTACTCGGCTGGCTAGCTACCACACGAGAGTTGAAAATCTGCCGCCAAGCATCTAACGGTGTATTCCGGTAGCCTCACTTGAGAGCCAGTTCCATTCCAGGCTTGGTGCGCTTTACCATCTTCCACCACACCGTCACTTAACATTAGGGGAGCTGTGGTCAAACACCTAGCCTGTCGAAAATAAAAACACCTAGTCGATGAAGGTCGTGGGTTAAAATTCTAATGCAATGAGCTTGAGCTGCCGATGAAAGAAAACATCGTCACAAAACCATAGCATGGCGGTAGGCTAGGTAATCTCTCTAGTAGGTACCTACTCGTTGGTTACTGCTAGTTGGCTACCACACGACTTGAAAATCCATCGCCAAGTAGGTACTCAATGGTGTATTGTACCATCTTCGATTTACGCTCCGCTGTGAGCTGTGATCAAAACCCGAGCCTGGAAATGCGAGTAAAACCGCATCGCGCAGCTAGATTCTGTAGGTCATTGGAGAACACACCAACCCATAAAAATTGAGCGAATTCCTCACGAACCTATGATGAATTAAAAAAAAAAGGCGAAGATTGGTTGGTCGTTTTGCACACACTTTTTGTTCTGAAATTTTACAAGTAGGTACCTACCTACCTATAATTATTTAAATCTAAGCTTTAAATTTAAATTTCAGACTAGCTTTTTTAAATATCTAAGCACCATTTGTTTTTTTTTACATAACTGACATATCACACTTGATTTCTATGTTATTTGCCTTACAAATCCATCGGCTCAAATGTTAAAGCTCGAGAAATGATTAGTCCAACGTGTTAGGTCCGCAGGTGTACGTCCGTCCAACATTAAAGCCTGAATGATATTAATGGTATGAGTGATGAATTGCTAGCGTAGGTCCCTACAGATGACGCGTGTTGTAGGTAGATACCTATTATTTGTAGAAGTTTTGCCGGGAGAGTCTACGAGTATGTACAAAAATGCGTACCTACTTAACTGATATAATGTGGTAAAACATGACTTTCTGAGTTGCTTCCAAAACTCCATCGAAGCTTGTAGAAAAGTCGCCACTACTTTACTAAGGCATGACTGGACTGAATCAAGATATTCAAGACTTGGTATTTTGTTTGACTTTGACTGTGACTTGAGCTTATGTAATTAATTACTTAATCATTTTAGCGATTACAGCTCAGTGGTTTCTGCTGTCGGTTTATACACCGAAAAAGCGTGGGTTGAACCCCAACAATCAGGTTGAGCTGCCGGTGAAGGAAAACACTGTGAGGAGACCATAGCATGGTAGCAGGGTATTATCTAAAACGCGGCTGGCTATCACCCTCAAGTTAAAAATCTGCCGCCAACCACGTTATGTTCCGGCAGCCCGGCAGGATAGGTGCTTAATCATCTTCGACTACACCGTCACTCACCAACATCAGGCGAGCTATGGTCAAACACCTAGCTCATCAAACATAAAAAATATGAATGGGAACTCTTTTCGTGCACACCAGAAATAGAAAAAAATCCAAATACAATATTTTACCTAATCTTATAAGCTAGTACCACAAGTCACAAGGCCTTATCACTAAAAGTGATCTTTCCAGTCAACTAAGAATAGAGATCACGTTACTGATTAAGTACAGACGGATGATATAACATGATGTTTTAAATGTTTAACTTATGATACTTACTTGCAAATTTCAAACCCCTAGACACTGGCAAATGCATAAAATGCGACGCCAAAATTAAAAAAGAAGAAAAATACTAGTAACCCGCCCCGGCTTCGCACGTGTGTGTCTAATTTATTTTAGCGGCTTGATATGAAAACGTTGAATTTCTCTACTTTTAGGTATATACCTATTTAAAAACAAAGATTTACGCACTTATTACAAACTAGCGATGATAGCTCAGGGGTTAGCGCGGTAGGTTCGCATGCCGAAGTGCGTGGGTTCAAACCCCAACAATGAGCTTGAGCTGCCGGTGAAGGAAATCATCGTGAGGCATATTATATAGCATGGTGGTAGCGTACTTTCTAGTACTTGGCTGGCTAGCTACGACACTCAAGTTGAAAATCTGCCGCCAAGCACCTAACGGTGTGTTCCGGCAGCCTCACTTGAGAGCTAGTTCCATTCCAGGCTAGGTGTGCTTTACCATCTTCGACCACACCGTCACTTAGCATCAGATAAGCTGTGGTCAAGCCTGTCAAGCATAAAAAAAGCACGTGGAGTTTTTGGTTTGGTTTTTGCACAAGGACGACGATTTAATGTAACTTGACTTGAAACAATTTGTTTACGCACGATTTCCTTTCCCATCCTTGCTCAGCCCATAGACTCAGCATCTTTGTAGACCAATATCTAAATAATAATATTTGTGTGAGCGAAACAATCATACACAATAATGAGAATAAATGAGAGAAAAAGTATATTTGTTATTGTTCATCATATGAACCTAATTAGAATAGTTAAGATGAAACTATTATCTGCCCCAAACTTTCTTTGAGGCAGGCAAACACTTCTCGAGTTTTTTTTATTATCGATTGTTATAGTGCTAACATTGCTATAAACTTTCTCTAGATATTTGCCTTAATATAAATAAGAAAGTTTTGTCTGCATGTGTGTTTGAATGTATTAATTTACTTACTGTATGTATGTAATGATCGTCCTCCTACTAACAAGTATAAATTCGAACACGAAGCCCGAGTCCAAGAAACGTTGTTACAAATGAAAAAAGGGAGGGGACTACCGCAAACTCAAAACAAAACTATGACTATGACTATAACGATTTCACGGATTTGGATGAATGTAATATGAAATAGGCAATTTTGTTGTGAAAAACGAATGGATGTCTCTGTTAGATTGCACTCGGTAAACTTGACGTCATCATATGTGACGCACATCGACTGATTCTACTTAAAAAAAAAAAGTGATAGTAGAATGTTAGTGTCGTGAACACGCGTACATTTTGACACTAAGAAATTCTTCGGATTTCCATGTTTAAGTCTTCGTTCTATTCTTGCTCCTTAAGCTATCGAATGGTGTAATTTCATTTTGGAAATATATCTAGTTGCAACACCAAACTGTATCCTAATTTTGTCATCATCAGTTTATTTAATTGTTTGCCGCTATCAAAGCTAATTCAAACACGTAAAGACGTCAATAACGATTTATCAATTTAAAAAATCTCATTTTCTGTTTGTTAAAATATTTGTTATTCCCCTTTATCTACCTAAAATTATGTGTCAATTCTCGCAGAGTAGAATGAATCTTCGCTAGAATTTAAAAGTTTATCTAAAACGCCAGTAAATCCACGTGACGGGGCTAGTCTAATCTGAATAAATACAGCATTAGTAACAAAGGAAAGTACTTTCTATCCGTTCCTTTCTAGTAAATCTCTTTTAGTACTCTACTATATAACTTTTCCATGGCTCCGTCTTACCATCTGACGTTGACATTTGCGCAATTTTTGCCGCTAAAATAAAACGTAAGCTTTCAACCGTGTAATACCAGATGTCACTAGCAAGTGAGGGGTCGTGCGTGTGAAAAATCGAGAAAGCAAAGTTTTATATTTTATGTCTAAGCTCAGCTTCGCCTGCGTTGTTGCGAAATAACATGTATGTTGTTGTTGTCATTCGAATAGTGTAGCTTTGTTGATACATCTATTTAATATAGGTTCTTGCCTATTTTATTAGATAAGTAAATTAAAAAATAGTAAAATTTTAAGGTAGATTTTATTACAAAGTCACAGTAATAGCAACATAATTATTATGAAATGTGACACTGTTAGGTACAGTATTTTTTTAATTATATACTCGACGATTAGATACAAAGAGCGTATAATACGAGTAACTATACGACAAAATTATATTAGTGGTTTTATAATGTAAGTTACAAAATCTGGGAATGTTCGGGTAGCTACTTTTTTCCTAAAAGGGTTGACGGACCACGAAAAACCGTGTTACCGTTTGACAACAGTGGCATTTTTTAAATAAAATACTTAAGGATCACCTAACATTACACAACATAACAAGTGATACTGACAGAATACATAAAATGCAACGCCAAACAGAAAGATAAAAATAAGACCTAATTGTCAAGTGTCAAATCGAAATTAATGATTCAGTCCGAAAAAGACTGACCAGTGGAGAAACAATGTTTGAGAACCAACACAACCAAAATAATATTGTCGATATCACTTTACTATGTGTAATTTAGTTTATATACAAACAATGTAAACATGCGTAACCAGCGCTGATAAAATTCAGAATAGGTATTTAAATGTTTTTTCTTACGTGTCAGAGGTTGGATTGTCAGCAATATTGATCTTTTTCGGACCGCATCTCTTTTTATTGATGTTTTGCAAGTACAAATTAAGAGTTATGGCGGGAACGCGGGAAGAGTCGTGTCGCTCCGTTGTATTTTTTTCCAAAACTAGTGTTTTGTCGAGTGTTTATGCATAAAAATGGTGGTGTTTTATTCATAAAGTGCCGAATTACAAGCACGAGTGTGGGAAAATGATATAATGTGGTGAAACATGAGTTTTCGTGTTGCTTCCAAAACTCCATCGAAGCTTTGTAGTAAAGTCGCCATTACTTTACTAAAGCATGACTGGCACGAACTGACACGAACTGGATTTGACTAAGACGACTTTGACGATAACCATAGCTAAGATACAGCAGAAATAACACTTAAGACAAGGCAGTATGACTTTATAGCTTTAGCCTGCCCGAAGGGGCAAATTATTAAAAAAAAAAAAAAAGTACAAATTAACAACATAACCTCGAAATTTAAATTTTGTATTTATATAATTTTATGTGATATTTATCTGTAAGTTTGTAATTTAAATGTTATGTAGCACAATGAGTCGATTGAAATATCTCTCACAAGTATTCCAACCGGTTATTACAATACCAAAGAACGCTAAAATTAAAAATACAGAGATAACTTGTAAAAGTCAAAAGGTAGCAATTTAAAAAATATATATATTTTGTATTGAATTTAAATCGGACTATAATAATTTTGGTAGCATCAATCCAGGCAAAACCTCGCAACAAAGACCCCACTCATAAGCGTCTTGTTTGTAACTACATACATAAGTAAATAACATTAATCGCTTTCATTTTTCATGAATTCATTATTACTGTTCTATTTTTAGTAGCAAACATATTAAACACTCATATGCAAGAAAAATAATTATATTTAGAAATAATAGTAAACATAATCTAGTTATAAATAACAGTATGTTTTTGTGTAGTATACCAGAAAGACACCGGTGCACAGTAATATCTAAATGTTACTGTGTACCAGTTTGTAGGGTGTTTGTAGCTAGCCAAATTATAGGGCTGTTGAGACTTACCATTGATATTCACAAAGTAATGAGCACCAATACACTGATACGCTGATGCCTCGTACTTTGTTACTCTGTTCTGTGTCTCACTGCAAGGGTCATGGATGTCATTATCTCTTACCATCTAAGTATCTGTTCCAAGAGATGTTTCCTGTTCTTCCAAGGTGTTAGTGGCTCCCATATAAAAAAAAACTAATAATGTTTATGATTCCAGTTGCTTCTAGAATGTGGTCTGATTCGTCCGACGAGTGCTGGTTTGTTCTCAGTTTTGCCTCTCGCGAGACGAGCCCTCAACAAGCTAGAGAGTCTTATTCAGTCTTGTATTGATGATGTAGGAGGACAGCAGGTAAGACAATACTCGGTCTCAAATTGTTACGGTTTATACAATTTGAAAAAATATGTTCAGATTAGAAAAAATTATAGAAAGGTACTATTGTTATTCAAAGTGAGGGAGATAAGTTATGACCTGCGTGGGGTGTTTTGTGCATTTTCCCCTACCAGCATCTAACGGAGCCAATCCATTTTCTTGAATTATTATCAGAGAAAGGCTCTGGGCCGCTGGCATAGTTAGTAGCTCCGGTTAATTTACAAGCAGGACTTAATTACTTTTTACCGGATACATTTCGGGGAGTGTTCGCAGGAGCTCCATGACCTCATCCCACCGTCTCCGTTCCACCACAGGACGAGCAGAAAAACGGCACATTACCATCCGTTCCTCGAGGGCGTTCCCAGTATTCGTACGCAGCGATTCCGCTCTACTTTTTTGATGCGCACGGCCCACGAATAGAATTCATTGCTGGCTTCCCTGTTTCCTATAAATTACAATTTGGACGTTTTTAAGGCTAGAGTGAATAGATTTCTTCTGGATCAGCGTGCTCCATCCTCGGCCACACCGTCGCTTTGCATTAGGCGAGTTGGTGGCCAAAGATCGTAGGCGTAAGGCGTAAAGGCGTAGATCTATTAAAAGTAAAAAAAAAAGCAGCCCGGATCTTCCTATTATTTTAAAATATAGATATATATATAGATATAACTCTTTATTGTGCACATCATAAATAGAAAACAGTACAGAGAACAAAAAACCTTGTTAACTAGTGCCACAAGTGGCGGCCTTATCGCTAACAGCGATCTCTTCCAGGCAACCAAGAAAAACACGATAGAAAACAATACAAAACAACAAAATGTTGAACAATATAATTATATAATTCAATATTTTTCTTTAAATAGAAGTATAGAAAGATATTGCAAAAGGAACTAATTAAGGTTGTATTTGTTGTTTTAGATATCACTGCCAGCGTTGACATCGACAAATCTCTGGGAACAAAGTGGTCGGCTTGACAACGCTCCAGCAGAACTACTGAAACTGGAAGACAGGCATAGTAAAAAGTATCTCTTAGCACCGGTTAGTAAACAATCCTACAGCTATTATAAATGCAAAAGTTTGTGAGTATGGATGTTTGTTACTCTTTCACGCGAAAACTACTGAACGGATTTGGATGAAATTTGGTATGGAGGTAGCTGAGACTCTGGATTAACACAGAGGCTACGTTTTATCCCGAAAACATGTAGCGAGTAACACCGCGGTTCACTTGGTGGAAGATCTCCTTAGCAGGAGGTCGTCTAGGTAGGTACCACCGCAGTACCAGTTATTCTGCCGCTAAGCAGTAGTGTGTAAACATTACTGTGTTCTGGTTCAAAGGGTACTGCAGTGAAATTACTGGGCTGTTGAGACTAACCATCGAAAGTCTCAAAGTAATGAGCGCCAAAGCAGCGATGCCCTGGACTTTGTTTTGTTATTCAAAGTTCTGTGTATCGCTGCGATGGTCGTGGACAGACGTTATCTCTTACCATCAGGGGAGCGTTTCGTTCGTCTCATTATTTTTTACATTAAAAAGTGAAGGTGTGGTTGTAGATGGTAAAGCACACCTAGCCTGGAATGAAACTGGAACACACTATTAGATGCTTGGCGGCAGATTTTCAACTCTCGTGTGGTAGCTAGCCAGCCGAGTACCTACTAGAGAGTACGCTACCACCATGCTATGGTTTCCTCACGATGTTTTCCTTCACCGGCAGTTCAAGCCTCATTGTTGGTGTTTGAACCCACACCCTTTGGCATGCGAACCTACCGTGCTAACCACTGAGCTATCATTGGTACAAAAACTGTTGTAATCGATAACGGCTTTCAGTTGTTCCACTACTGTAAAAAAAATTCTGTAACTGTAAATTATTTGATGTGGAAACAATAAAGAGTTGTCATATTGGTCTACTTATGATTTACTTTATTTGTCATTTTTTAATTGAATTAATTGAAAGCTTGTGGTTTTTCAATTTCAGACACATGAGGAATCCATTGCAGATTTGTTGGCAGATGTTGGCCCGCTGTCTTATAAACAACTTCCTTTATTACTTTATCAGGTGAGAATCATCATCACTATCATCACCGTCATCACCATCATTACCGTCATCACCATCATCATAGCTTGTTTTGACACTTACAAGTAGATATATATAACTTTCTTTTTTCTTCTCTCTTTATTATTATTTTTTTTTTTATGGTTGACAGGCTAGGTGTTTGACCACAGCTCACCTGATGTTAAGTGAAGGTGTGGTCGAAGATGGTAAAGCACACCTAGCCTGGAATGGAACTGGCTCTCAAGTGAGGCTGCCGGAACACACCGTTACATGCTTGGCGGCAGATTTTCAACTCTCGTGTGGTAGCTAGCCAGCCGAGTACTAGAGAGTGCGCTACCACCGTGCTACGGTTTCCTCACGATGTTTTTCCTTCACCGGCAGCTCAAGCTCATTGTTGGGGTTTGAACCCACGCCCTTCGGCATGCGAACCGACCGCGCTAACCACTGAGCTAACATCGCTACAAATTCTATTGAAATCTATTCTATATCAATTTTTTATTTGTTGTTACAGATAGGTAACAAATATCGTGACGAGCACCGTCCGAAGCACGGCATGCTCCGCGCCAGAGAGTTTTCCATGATGGATCTGTACGGCATACATGGGAACATTGGTTGTGCTGAGGAAAGCTATGCAATAGTCTCTGAAGCTTACAGACGGCTGTTTGGGATCTTGGAACTGCCCGTCCACAGAGGTGAGAAATAGAATTGATTGACAGCCCCGTTGGCTCATTGGTAGTAGGTATATCTGCCTTGACAGCTGAAGGGCGTGGGTTCGATTCCCACTCAGGGCAAACATTTTGTGAATAAATAGGGTGGGTGTACCAGTAACAAAGCGATTAAGCGACATTTTGAAAGTAATTTTGATGTTGTGACTTAATTATTACAACAACCATTGCAAAAAAAGAATAACATACTTCTAGTCTACCATAGAACCATGTAGCTTATTCGGATTTTCTTAATAGCAATTAGGTTTCTTTTAATTTAAGAATGAATGTGCAAAGCCGTAATGTGCCTAATGTTGACCAGATTGTACCAACATTAGACCAGACGTGGTGCCAATAGTGAACCAGTAAATAAAACGATTGCTTTTAATGAAAAAAAATATTATTAGGTATAACAAATATTAGATATTAAAAGGCTAACAAGTTTAGTACTTAACAATCATTACAACTTTTATTTTATTTTAATTTATGGCAGTAGTGTGGGGAATAATACATTTTCTGCACGTTTCTCTAACTTTTGCGCCTTTGTTTATCTCGTCTATTGCTTTTAAGAAATCTTCCTCCTTACAAAGAATTTTTAGTTCGATTTCCATACAAAGAATTTTTTGTCATTTATGGACAAATGGAGCATAATTTTACAGTGAAATCACAACTACTGGCATTTATTTTGCTCTTTATTTGCGGTAAATCACAATTGCTTGAATAAAACAGTAGATTATTTTGCATAATCTACTGTTTTAGTAAAAAGTCATAAATCATTGAGAAATTTGCTTTTAAGCTAATAATCAACTGTTTTAGTCAAGAAATCGTGATTTACCGCAAATAAAGACCAAAATAAATGCCAGTAGCTGTGATTTCACTGTAAAATTATGCTCCATTTGTCCATAAATGGGGGAAAAAAATTGTATGGAATTCGAACCACTTTAATATCTGGCGAGATGGCGGACAAACGCAAGCCTATTTGCGTTAAAAAAACCACTTTTTAGTGGAAGCTCCAACCGGAGAAATGGGAGGATCTTTATCTCACGAGTGGCAAGTGTGCGCGGGCGCGGGCGAGGATTCCGTCTCAGTATGTCTGTCCTGCTCGCACGCACAGCTGCCAGACAGAGATAGATGTAGCTGCGGCGGCGCGGTGGAAACCAGGAGCAGCATTGAAGTAAGTTTCAAATTTGCGGAAAAGCGCCATCTATTGGTTTTACCCTTCACTACTGTGAAGTTACCAACGTAAAGCGCTAAACACGCGGATAGTGGCGTCATCTATTCTCCGCGTATTTTTTTTTTTTTTATGTAAAAGTAATGAGACGGTCGAGGCGCTCTCCTGATGTTAAGAGATAACGCCTGTCCATGACCATTGCAGCGATACACAGAACTTTGACTAACAAAACAACGTCCAGGGCATCGCTGCTTTGGCGCTCATTACTTTGAGACTAGATGGTTAGTCTCAACAGCCCAGTAATTTCGCTAGCTGCAGTACCCTTCAAACCGGAACACAGTAATGTTTGCACACTACTGCTTGGCGGCAGAATATCTGGTACTGCGGTGGTACCTACCTAGACGACCTCCTGCTAAGGAGATCTACCACCAAGTAAACACTTGTTAAAAGTCATTGAACAAAAGTTGTTTTTTTTAATGTAAAAGTACACTTGTAATGGTGAGAGATAACGCCTGACCATTGCAGCGATACACAGAACTTTGAGTAGCAAAAAAAAGTCCAGGGCATCGTTGCTTTGGCGCGCATTACTTTGACTTTCGATGGTTAGTCTCAACAGCCCAGTAATTACGCTAGCTGCAGTACCCTTCAAACCGGAACACAGTCATGTTTTTTTTTTTTTTATGTAAAAAGTAATGAGACGAACGAGACGCTCTCCTGATGGTAAGAGATAACGCCTGTCCATGACCATTGCAGCGATACACAAAAACTTTAAGTAGCAAAACAAAGTCCAGGGCATCACTGCTTTGGCGCTCATTACTTTGAGACTTTTCATAGAGTTAGTCTCAACAGTCCAGTAATTTCGCTAGCTACAGCACCCTTCAAACCGGAACATAGTAATGTTTACACACTACTGCTTAGCGGCAGAATAACTGGTACTGCGGTGGTGCCTACCTAGAGGACCTCCTGCTAAGGAGAACTACCACCAAGACTAAAAAATGTTGAAGGGGTTGGTAAAATATGACACTGTATTGTAGTAGAGATAACGCATGTCCATGACCATTGCAGCGATACGCAGAACTTGGAGTTACTAAACACCAGTCTTGGACATCGCTGCTTCGGCGCTCATTACATTGTTAATGTAGACTAGTTTTGTAAGGTCGTTATTAATATCTCATAATCGAGAAAACGTTAAAACAGATGTGATATATACTACACTAGCTGCGCCCCGCGGTGTTACCCGATACATGTTTTCAGGATAAAAAGTAGCCTACGTGTTAATCCAGGGTCTCAGCTACCTCTATACCAAATTTCATCCAAATCCCATCAGTAGTTTTTACGTGAAAGAGTAACAAACATCCATCCTTCCATCCAAGCTTTCACATTTATGATATTAGTGACGTTAGGTCTGGCGAGGCACCCTTCACACGCCTTGTTTTTCTTTTCTAGGTGGGGCATACATTTATATTGGGATCTAAATACTCGGAAGCTTTGAAAGCGAATTTTATAAACCAAGATGGAAAGTCGCAGCCTTTGTTAATGTCGTGTTATGGGATTGGAATCACAAGGTAGGGTATTCTATGTAAAAAGTAATGAGACGAACAACGCACTCTCCTGATGGTAAGAGATAACATTGACATTGTATTTGAACCTGACATTTTATTTCTATTTGACATAAATAAATAAATATCGTAGGACTATACACACAGCGCCATCTGGCCCCAAACTAAGCAGAGCTTGTGTGATGGAGGTCAGATAACTGATAGAATACATAAATACTTTATTTTTGTAAATGCATACTTATAATACATACAGAACACACAGAAACAGAACAAACATTTGTTGATACATAAAATGTTTGTCCTGAGCGGGAATCGAACCCACGCCCTTCAGCTCTTAAGGCAGATATGCTACCAATGAGCCAACAGGGCTGTCAACATTATATTTGAATTTGTAATTTTATTTTGAATTCTTGTTTTCTCATATGTATTCTATGACATAAATATAATTGATTAACTATTTTTATGTCAATGAATAATTTGAAATTGAATTTTAATAACGCCTGTCCATGACCATCGCAGCGATACATAGAACTTTGAGTAGCAATAGAAACGTCAGGGCATTGTTTTCGCAGTGCATGCGATATAAGGAGTTTCTTGTTGTGGGGTACTTGTCAGAAGGTAAAGAGAAACTCGAATCGTTGTTGTACTCTGTATCATTGATTTAATTCTGCATTTCTCATAAATAATTTTCACTATCTTTATTAGCTATTAGTGTGCACAGTTCTTAAAGTTAAATCGAATGATGATGATGCGCGAGTGAGACGGCTTCTTGTTTTGTCTCGCTCGCACACTATAAATATACGTACGAGCGAGACATTGCGCGCGCCAGTCTGCGCGTGCCGCTCGCACGGGATGGTCGTCGTCGCTCTGCGCTCCGCCATGCTTAACAATGCCGCTCGTAGTCACTACATTGTTTAAATTGTTTACACCGCGGGCTACATTGTTAGAGTTTTCGTACGGATCCCTAATTTAACTTGTTTAAAAATATAGTCTATGTTACTCAGTGATAATGTAGCATTCTAACGATGTACAAATACAAATATTTTATTTATAACACCAATGTTAAAAGTCAAATTTTAGTAAAATCATTTTAAATATGTGTATCATTAAAAAAAAAGTTATAAAGCACTGATTACATGTCATTGAATGAAAATAAAGTGCACAATATGTCGATATAAAATCATGTCAATATAAAAATATTGTCAATACAAAAACATGTCAATTTAAAAATATTGTCAATACAAAAACATGTCAATTTAAAAATATTGTCAATGCAAACATATGTCAATTTAAAAATATTGTCAATACAAAAACATGTCAATATAAAATATTGTCAATACAAAAATATGTCAATTTAAAAATATTGTCAATACAAAAACATGGCAATATAAAATATTGTCAAAACAAAAAAAAGTCAATTTAAAAATATTGTCAACACAGAAAACATGTCAAAATAAAAATATTGTCAATATAATAAAACAAATTGTAATTACTTATTAGTAGTAATTTTATAATTTTTTTTGATTGGAAATGCTCGACGTGAGAATTATTCAAATCGGTCTAGTAGTTTCGGAGCCTATTCAATAAAAACAAACAAACATACAAAAAAACAAATCTAGGAAAGATTTGATTTATAATTATTAATGTAGATGTAGATTTCCTGTATATATTAATTGCAGGTTGCTAGCAGCTAGTTTGGAAGCTATGTCCACGGATACATCGCTGCGATGGCCGGAAGCGATAGCCCCGTACAACACTGTGGTTATAGGACCTAAAGTACGTATGACAACTTTGCGTGCCCTGTGTCTGTCACTATCTTACAGGAATCGTATATTTCTACTTTCTGACATTGTATTTGAACCTGACATTTCATTTCTAATTGACATTGTATTTGAACCTGACATTTCATTTCTAATTGACATTGTATTTGAACCTGACATTTCATTTCTAATTGACATTGTATTTGAACCTGACATTTCATTTCTAATTGACATTGTATTTGAACCTGACATTTCATTTCTAATTGACATTGTATTTGAACCTGACATTTAATTTCTAATTGACATTGTATTTGAACCTGACATTTTATTGCCATTTGGCATTGTATTTGAACCTAACAATTTACAATTTTAATATATATTTTTTTAAGTTTTATGCCACGTTTGTTACTATTTTTTAAATACAGCTGACTTAATAATAATAATTGTTAAATTTAATAATGTTTGATTTAATTAATTTTTATGAATAGAACTTTTGGACAATAAAGATTCTATTTAATTCTATTCTGTTCTGTTCTATTCTATTATATTTCTTCTTTTAAGTAAAACCTGTCAGATATACTGCCGCCAAGCAGTAGTGTGTAAACTTTGCTGTGTTCCGGATTGAAGCGACATTATAATGCTGTTGAGACTAGCCATCACAAGCGCCAAAGCAGCGATACCCTAGACTTTTGTTACTCAAAGTTCTGTGTATCGCTGCAATGGTCATGGACAGGAATAAATTCTTATATTTCAGGAAGGTTCAAAAGAGTGGCTATCTCACGGGTGGGAGCGGACTCAGGCGGTCGCCAGGGCCGTCAGCAGACGCAAGGACGTCGTCATAGACGACAGGCACGGACTCACTATCGGGAAACGGCTCGTAACGGCGGACAAGTAATTTTATTTTTTATCCGACTACGTAAAAAAATAGGGATTTAATTTTACCGCTTTATATAAAGAAAGAGAATTTCGTAATACAACCGGACACAAGCTCAAAACAAACAAACAGTTACACCTCAGCTAATGAATGTTAACGGACATTTCATAGAGCGCCCTCTAGCTTCAAACTAAGCGAAGCTTGTACTATGGGAACCAGATAACTGATAGAATACTAGAATACTTTTTTTTTGTAAATCCTAAAAAGAAAAATATTAAATGTGAAAGATGAATACTTTTTTTTTATAAATGTGAAAGTTTGGATGGATGTTTGTTACTCTTTCACGCAAAAATTACTGAACGGATTTGGATGAAATTTGGTATGGAGGTAGCTGACACCCTGGATTAACACATAGGCTACATTTTATCCAGAAAACATGTAGCGGGCAACACCGCGGGGCGCAGCTAGTACATACATAACAGACATTTTGTGTCTAGGTACCACAAAATGTTTTTCCTATATCCCAAGTCTCAAAGTAATGAGCGCCGCCAAAGCAGTGACGCCCTGGACTTTGTTTTATTACTCAAAGTTCTGTGTATCGCTGCAATGGTCATGGACAGGCGTTATCTCTTACCATCAGGAGAGCGTCTCGATCGTCGCATTACTTTTTACATAAAAAAAAAATTGTTATCAGGATGGGTTTCCCGACAATAGTAGTGTGCGGGAAAGCGACGCTGGAGTCTCCGGCGCGATTCGAAGTTTATAGAGCTGGTGAAACCACGCCCCGACTTTGCACTATGGAAGAAATAACTTCGCAGGAGCATCTGGAGGAAGACAGACCTCGGTCCGGAAAAATAAAATAGTAGTCAAATAACTTAAGTGTAAAAAGAGAAAGAAACCAATCAGAATAATATTATATTACTTGTATGACTTATGTTTTTTATTAAGAAATATCCGTAAAACGTAATTTATTTATTTTGAATTGAAACTGCAAGCGGAGAAATACACTAATCATACATAATATGAAAACTACATAATTATTAATAATTATCCTAAAATATTAAATAGGTAAATGATAAGAGACCAGTGTGGTGACCCTCGCTCCGGCTCGTACTTGGTGCAAAGGCTGGCTGCTATACAGCGCGGTAATGCTGCCTCATGGGTTCCTTTGCACCAGGTTCAGTCAGGGGCGTGGTTTTTGTTGACTGAAGTTTTATTTTTATGTAGATACCTTTTTTTTTAAATTTTGCTGCTTTTTGACAATATCATCATCATCATCATTTCAGCCGTAGGACGTCCACTGCTGGACATAGGCCTCCCCCATTGACTTCCATAAAGACCGGTTGGAAGCGGCCCGCATCCAGCGATCTTCTGTTCCTGCGGTCTTTACTAGCTCGTCTGTCCACCTTGTGGGTGGACGTCCTACGCTGACAATATATATCTTGATAATTAAATAAAATGACTGAAATGAAAATAATAATAAATATACAATGTGAAATATATGTATGTCCTTTTTTGTCGCACTGGACACTACAGCGACAACTTTCCACTCATTATTATTGTTTATTTTTATTTTTCTAATCTTTTATATGTAGTGTGTTTTTTGTTGTAGTGTTGTGTGTGGCAAAATAAATGTTTTCTTTCTTTCTTTCTTATTTGGTAGCGATGATAGATCAGTGGATAACGCGGATAGTTCAAACCCCAACATTTAGAAAGACAGAAAGAAAGAAAATCATTTATTTTTTTCCTAACAATACACCAGACACAACAACAGATAAGTACAAACAAAACACACAAATAAAAAGATACATATTAACAAAAAGACAACAAATTTCACAAGATAATAAGCGGGTTATCGCTGCAGTGGCTGCTGCATCAACTAGGAGAAAAAAAGGTCAGTGCTCAGCAATTGTGCTGGGGATTACTCCACAGCGCTGATTTTCAGCACTGACCAATTCAAAACAAAATAAATATATAATCATATGAAATAAATATGTTTAATTTAGCTTGAGCTGCCGGTGAAGGAAGCATACCATGGCGGTAGGGTACTTTGTAGTACTCGGCTGGCTAGCTACCACACGAGAGTTGAAAATCTACCGCCAAGCATCTAATGGTGTGTTCCGGCAGCCTCACTTAAGATTTAGTTCCATTCCAGACTAGATGAGTTTACCATCTTCGATCACAGCTTACCATATATATATATATATATACATATTATGTTTGTTTTGATGAGCGCCAACAACCATGTTATTTACTGAGGGGATGGCTGGCAGAAAATGTCCTCCCTTTGTACATGTTTTTCTTTAAAGTGCGCAATAAAGAATTAAATAAATAAATACATATTAACTTTTAAAAAAAGACAATAAATAATCTCATGAATTTATTAAATTATTTTTAAAGGTTGTTTAATAAAGAAAATACAAAATATTGGATTTCATAAAAGCGGAAATACACTCAAAATTTATAATTATAAGTACCTACACAAAGTAAGTACTGCTTATTGAAATAGCACCATTTGTTTACTTGCTTTCTCTCTAAACCGACTCAAAATATCCTGAATTTAATCTTCATTTATAAGTAAGTATTTAATCAAATAAGTATCAACATTAATTTAGCAGTTTTTATTACCAGATTAGAGGAAGCCTCGCGGTTTCTCCCGCGTAGTTCCCGGTCCCGTGGAAATACAAGGATAAAAAGTAGCCTATGTCACCCGGGGATAGCGTAGCTTCACAACGGTGAAAGAGTTTTTGAAATTAGTCCAGTAGATTCATTATAAACAATCAATCAAATCGTTCCTCTTTATAATAGTATAGAATAATAATAATAATAATAAAATCTTTATTGACTAATAATATTAGATAACAATTTATTATGCTACGTTAGAATTACATATTGTGGTTGTCTCTCGAAGAAAAAAAAAAAAAAATTGTTTAGCTTAGTGGAACTGGCTGGCACCTATACTAGTAATTAAACTGTGCTACAGGCGCCAGAGATAATTATCTCCAATAGTAAAAAAATAATTATGCTAGTCTATTGTTGTGAAATATGTAGATACATTTTTAACCAAACCAGTTAAAAAAATTATATTAAAGTCAATAATGAACGGAAAATGATTCAACTTGTCAATACTTGTCAAGTATTGACATCGTTAACAAACAGGTCAAAGATCCTCGTCCAATATTGACATCTATTACCATTATAAAGAGGAAAGATTTCATTGTTTGTTTGTGTTGATTAAGCTCCGAAACTGCTGGACCGATTTCAAAAATTCTTTCACCGTTGGAAAGCTACACTATCCCCGGGTGACATAGGCTACTTTTTATCCCTGTATTCAAACGGGAACGGGAACTACGCGGATGTAACCGCGAGGCGTCGAATTCATTATTATTGTGTATTGATAGAAAAGAATGCATTTAATTTTGATTAATTGAAAAAAAAAGATCGAGTATGAAAATAAAAAACCGAATAACCCAAACAATAAAACAGAAAAATTTAAAAGAATTAATTAAAATATCTTAAGGTGGTTCGATTTCCATACAAATATTTTTTTCCATTTATGGACAAATGGAGCATAATTTTACGTATTGAAGTATGTACATTCTTTGTAAGAAATATGAAACGATGCAGTTCAATGCAAGCCAATAAGTATCTAGTACTTAGCTGTCACATCTTGATACCGCTAGATATAAGGATTAAGGTGGTACGATTTCCATACAAATATTTTTTTGCCAAATGGAGCATAATTTTACAGTGAAATCACAGCTACTAGCATTTATATTGGTCTTTATTTGCGGTAAATCAGAATTGCTTGAATAAAACAGTAGATTATTAGCATAAAATCAAATTTAAAAATGATTTTACAATACAAAATGTGGTGTACAAATAAAAAAAAACGGATTTGAACTGTTTTATCGTGGGTTTTTTTTAAAGTGGGTTTGTAGAATGTAATATCCTTCAAGGCCATACAGTCTTCTCCAGCCAGTTTAAGTAATTGGAGACACGAGTGTAAATTCCGGGTACGCCAACAAATCCGCACCCCGAACCGAACGACGTCACACCCACTATTGTGTACATGCACGCGATCTGGAACACAGAAGAAAATTGTATTATTCAAAAAAATATTGGACCTAATTGTCATCTCCAAACAAGACTTAAATGCGTCCATTCCGGCATGGCATTTTCTAGATCATTAATGTAGATTTTTTTTTACTTGGTGGTAGATCTCCTTAGCAGGAGGTCGTCTATGTAGGTACCACCGCAGTACCAGTTGTTCTGCCGCTAAGCAGTAGTGTGTAAACATTACTGTGTTCCGGTTTGAAGGGTACTGCAGCGAAATTACTGGGCTGTTGAGACTAACCATCGAAAGTCTCAAAGTAATGAGCGCCAAAGCAACGATGCCCTGGACTTTGTTTTGTTACTCAAAGTTCTGTGTATCGCTGCAATGGTCATGGACAGACGTCATCTCTTACCATCAGGAGAGCGTCTCATTACATTTCACATATTTTTTTTTCATTATTTTGTTGCTCAAATTAAAATTTCATGGCTTTCGTGAAACTGAGCTAAATATGATGAAAAGCTATCTTAGCAATCGTAGCCAAACAGTATGTGTATTTTTTCTTTGATATCGGGCAAAGTGTCAATAGGAGTGCCACAGTATTAATTACTAATATAGTTAAAAAAGTGAAGTTTTGTCTTAACAAAATAAATGTTTAAGTAAACACACCAATACACCTCCAAATACACTCTCTCTCACTCTCGCATACATACAATCACACACACACACACAC
The DNA here is from genome assembly GCA_905404145.2 of Biston betularia. Classification (NCBI taxonomy): domain Eukaryota; kingdom Metazoa; phylum Arthropoda; class Insecta; order Lepidoptera; family Geometridae; genus Biston; species Biston betularia. The sequence goes on from FR989890.1 coordinate 5,488,275, forward strand.
ACCCTACATGCTTATTTAATATTATTGTTTAAATTTAATTTGACTTATTGAAAATTGACATATTTATCCAGTGACTATCTATTTAGCTGACATTTCTTAATTTTGTAAATAATTGTTAACTTATTGCATGTTGTCGTCACCTATAACTGCTATCACATCTAGTTTTGTTTTTTTTTGTGTTGATGACCGCCATTATTGTCGTGATGTGTATAGTGTTGGTGATCTAAATAAAAAAATAAATATTTTATCGATTTACATAGATATAGAAGAGCGGAATCTTCTGGCACAGGTATTCTTTTAACTTACTATAAATAAATAATTATAAATAATTTTCAATTTTCAATTGTTTTTTGACACAAACCTGCTTGCTTTTGATCTGGAGTGGACCGCCGCTGTCACCCTGAAAACAAATTAAAAAAAAGGTCAAGAGGAACCTGTGCGACTAGAAGTAGCATTCGACAGAGAACGCTAACGGAACGCGGAACTCACCTGACAAGTATCTTTGGACTCGGTTCTGTCTCCGTAACAGATCTGCGTGTTACCGTCGAGCCCGTTCAGCAAATGTCGATGTGGCTTGTACGTGAACGCGCACTCGAGTATGTCGAACTTCGTCAGGATCACCTGCAATTAATGTAATTAGTATTAATATCTAGCTTCACCCCAAGGTGTTACCCGCTACATGTTTTCGAGATAAAAATTAGCCTATGTGTTAATCCAGGTTCTCAGCTACCTCCATACAGTGGCGGCCTTAGGGGGTGGCAAGCAGGGCAACCGCCCGGGGCTTCGCTCTTGCAGGGGCCTCGCGTCCTCGTAGAAAAAAGTCTTTACCATATATGTATGTGTATCCCGCGCAAATTACTTGTAGATCTCCTTAGCAGAAGGTCATATAGATAGGTACCACCGCAGTACCAGATATTCTACCGCCAAGCAGTAGTGTGTAAACATTACTGTGTTCCGGTTTAAAGGGTACTGTAGCGTAATTACTGGACTGTTGAGACTAGTCTTAAAGTAATGAGCACCAAAGCAGTGATGCCCTGGACTTTGTTTTGTTACTCAAAGCTCTGTGTATCGCTGCGATGGTCATGGACAGGCGTTATCTCTTACCATCAGGAGAGCGTCTCGTTTGTATTTTTCACATTATGTCTTACATCTTGCTATTTATAATTTTAAAGCTACTAAAATATTGTATGTCCACGAGGGCAAAACTGTTTTAAAGTGCCCATTGTAAAACATTTATCACCTTAAATTGTACACAGTTTTGCACAATAAAATATTTCATTTCATTTGAATGTATATATATTTGACCCTAACCTGTCTCTTTTTTTTTTTTCTTTGGTTTTGGCGTCGCGTTTTAGCATTTGCCAGTGTCAAGTAATTATATATTTTCAAGTTTCAAAAGTTAAATAAGTGCCATCGTAGCTAGTTTTATAGTCAAAGTCGTCTTTGTCAAGTCCAAGTTTGTGTCAGTTAATTCCAGTCATGCTTTAGTAAAGTAGTGGCAACTTTACTACAAAGCTTCGATGGAGTTTAGGAAGCAACACGAAAACTCATGTTTCACCACATTATATCATTTTCCCACACTCGCGCTTGTAATTCGGCACTTTATGAATAAAACACCACCATTTTTATGCATAAACACTCGACAAAACACTAGTTTTAGAAAAAAATACAACGGAGCGACACGACTCTTCCCGCGTTCCCGCCAAAACTCCAAAAGTGTCTCTTTTAATAAAGAGTTATCTTATCTTTTTTTTTTTACTTTTGTAAAACAAAATTTACTTCAATTATCCTGTATTTGTAATACAAGTCAAGAAAGAACAAATTAATTAATTAAAAACTCGGTCCACCGGTCGAGCCCGCCGCAAACGTACCCATAAAACTGGCGGCATTTCCTCGCTGGACTATGTAGTCTCCCGACCTCGGATCCCGACCCCTCTCCCTAAGGCAACGCCCTAACTCTGCCACCAACCTTGCAGCGCCGGACCCCCACGGGCCCGCCGTCTCGGCGGCAAACGGAACGAACTCATACGCTGACTTCAAACATGCATATTTAAGACTTAGCCTTAAAACAAAATTATGTTTCTGAGGGTAGTTGTGTTTCGTACCTTCTGGAGGTCATCGGAGGTCTTGCCTTTGTAAGCAGTGAGCCCCCAGCCCGTGACGGAAGCCCGGGAGTCGTCCACAGCACCCCCTGTGTGCAAGCATGCTGGCACGATGTACTCGTTCAGAGGCACCCTGTTTAAATAGATTGTATACAATATCTATAGGTACTATTATAAAGAGGAAAGATTTGATTGTTTGTTTGTATTGAATAGGCTCCGAAACTACTGGACCGATCTTAATAATTCTCTCATTATTAGAATGCTACATTATCCGTGATGGGCATAGGCTATATTTTATTTAAAAAACAATTAGGGATCCGTATGGAAAATTCAATAATGTAACCCAAGCTGTGAATAATTTGTAAAAATCTTTACTTAGCTTGAGCAGCGAAAACTATTGACAATAGAATAAAGTGACGTTTTATAGAGCAAATTGACAGCTACAAGTAAGTCTGCAATATCATAATATATGTCTAACTATTACAATCATCTACATCTTATAAAGAGGAAAGATTTAATTTTTTGTTTGTTTGAACAGGCTCCGAAACTACTGGATCGATAAATAATCGAGTTGTGTGTTCCCGTGCGAAGCCGGGGCTTTGTATGTTGTCTAATTAGTAGTTGTACGTAGTAGTACACTCACGGTTTTTCCAACTCCAGTAGTGCGATGTCATTGTACTTGTGTGGCGGAGTGTACTCGGGGTGCTTGATAATCCTCTTTACTCGGTATCTGTTCTGGGCCAGCATGGACGAGCGGCGCTGGGTTCCGACTTGCACGAACGTGACGTCACCGCTGCGTCACAAAACAAAACTCTTGATTATTAATAAATAAATAAAATAAATTTATTCAATTTATTTAATAAAATAAGGAAAACGAATATTATAATTGATTAAACAAAATAAAAAAGACCTTAAATTATACTATTTACAAAATGTATACAGAAAACTTAAGTCTAAAAATCCGTCAGAGGAGGTATATGTGGCCAGATGCTGGCAGCATTGCCACGCTGGATGGCAATGCTTAGCTTTTGACCAAAGTAGATACCAGCATTCTGGTCACCTGACGCCTCCTCTAAATGTTTGGCCAGGTCCCGATACAGTTCGAGAGCGGCCGGCCCCCACGGACCTAAAGTTTCAACCCCAAACGGCACAAAAAGATACATTCTATCCAAATAACTATATTTGTGCCATATTTATTAAATTAATTTTATTTATTTATTTATTTATCTTATTATTTATTTATTTTATTTATTATCCTTTTTTAGGGTTCCGTACCCAAACGTGTGTATACAAAATACTATATATATTTTTTTTTATGTGAAAGGTAATGAGACGAACGAGACGCTCTCCTAATGGATAACGCCTGCCCATGACCATTGCAGCGATACACAGAACTTATCGATTTTATCGATATTTTTTGCATGTTGCTTGCTTTAGTAGGTACGTGGGAAGCTTACCCATCTCTGCTGGCGATACAGTGCCCCGCCGTGAGTACAAAGTTTTCGCTGATGAGGGAGCCGCCGCAAGACCACTGGATGTTCGCCGGATTATCTCCATAACCGAGCAGGACCTGGCCACAAAACATTATAGAACAACAACCTTTATCTGTGCTTTCTTAGGCGTCATTTCCTTAGCAGAAGGTAAGGGGTCATCCATATAGGTATTACGTCACACGAATTTGAAAGAAAGAAAAATATTTTATTTTGTAACTTAAAGACACAAAAATCGCACGAAGGGTTCCTTACCGTTATCTATAAAAAAAACAAGTTTGTTGTATGGGAACAACAAATATTTATTTTATTTTTAGTATTTTTTGTTGTTATAGCGGCAATAGAAATACATCATCCGTGAAAATTTCAACTGTCTAGCTATCGCCGTTCTTGAGATACAGCCTGGTGACAGACGGACGGACGGACAGCGAAGTCTCAGTAACAGGGATCCGTTTTTACCCTTCGGGTACGGAACCCCAAAAACGAACAAACAGATACAAACAGTGACAAATTTCATGACGTATTTTAAAAAAGGTGACGTCACAAAATTTGGGGTTCCTCCCCGCCCCTTGTCACACAATGTCACACTTTGTCGACCCCCTCCCAACCCCTTAACGTGTGACGTCATTTATGGGCATGTTATTTTCTCACCATGTGCGGGAATTCATTCGCCGCCGCGGCTTCACCTCCGATGATCAGCTCGTCCGCGTTGTGGTGGCAGCGGTTGGAGCGGCTCAGGCCTCCGGACAGCGCCTGGCTCTTCCCGCAGGGGAACACCAGCTTCTCCTGATACTCCAGGCATTCTGGAAACCACATCAACGTTGGGAAACTAGACCAGTATTTTGTTTTATCGACGTATGACAGCCCTGTTGCTTCATTGGTAGTAGGTATGTCTGCTCCAAGAGCTAAAGGGCGTGGGTTCGATTCCCACCCAGGATAAACATTTTGTGGTACAAACAAATATTTGTTCTGTGTCTGGGTGTACTGTATTTATTATTATTAGTATGTATTCAAGAGCTGAAGGGCGTGGGTTCGATTCCCACTCAGGACTAACATTTGTGTGACTAACATCGATGTTTGTGCTGTGTCTGGGTGTACTGTATGTATTATAAGTATGTATTTACAAAAAAAAAGTATTTAAGTATTCTATCAGTTATCTGTCTTCCATAGCACAAGCTTTGCTTAGTTTGGGGCCAGATGGCGCTGTGTGTAATGTCCTGTGATATTTATTTATTTATTTATTTATTTACAAAAAAAAGTATGTAAGTATTCTATCAGTTATCTGACTTCCATAATACAAGCTTTGCTTAGTTTGGGGTCAGATGGCGCTGTGTAATGCCCTAAGATAAATACGAACGAAGGGTTCCGTACCATTATCTATAAAACGGCAAAAAAATCATGTCTGTTGTATGGGAGCCCCCCTTAAATATTTATTTTACTCTGTTTTATTTGTTATTATAGCGGCAACAGAAATACATCATCTGTGAAAATTTCAACTGTCTAACTGTCACGGCGCATGAGATACAGCCTGGTGACAGACGGACAGCGGAGTCTTAGTAATATGGCCTCGTTTTACCCTTTAGGTACGGAACCCTAACAAGGTATAACGACATCAATGTTGGCGGCAGATTTTCAACTGTCCCGTGGTAGCTAGCCAGCACGTTGGTACTTACTGTCCCAAGCTTTCTGTCCTGTCGGCTTGGCGGTGAGGGATAGCGGAATGGGTTCGCACCCATCACCAGCTTTGTCACCGACGTCCACATAATCGTATATGGGCGGGACATACTCTGTGGTAGACGAAACTGGAGTTCTGAAAATATAATTTAAAAAATTATAACCAAACTTTTTTTTTAATGGTTGACAGGCTAGGTGTTTGACCACAGCTCCCCTGATGTTAAGTGAAGGCGTGGTCGAAGATGGTAAAGCACGCCTAGTCTGGAATGGAACTGACTCTCGAGCGTGGCTGCCGGAACACACCGTTAGATGCTTCGCGGCAGATTTTCAACTCTCGTGTGGTAGCTAGCCAGCCGAGTACTAGAGAGTACGCTACCACCATGCTATGGTTTCCTCACGATGTTTTCCTTCACCGGCAGCTCAAGCTCATTGTTGGGGTTTGAACCCACGCCCTTCGGCATGCGAACCTACCGTGCTAACCACTTAACTATTATCGCTACGACTAACTAGCTGCGCCCCGCGGTGTTATCCGCTACATGTTTTCGGGTCCCTTTGGACGGAACCCCCTAAAAAGAGTAATTTTTTTCATTAAATTAAGTAATAAATGCATAATGTTTTTATGTTCTCGTAAGAAATCCATTGCAGTTATTGTATTTATAAGTTAGAATTATGTTGTGAGTATTTTCCTTGTTAGTAATTAATTATTCTAAATAGCTAAGCAGCTAAGAACACGATGAAGTCATTCTGTTACCAGTACTTACACGGAAAAAGAAACTTGGATTTCTAGTTTGCTGTTTTACTAATCCTAGTAATAAAGGTTGTTTTTTTAAAGGTATACAAATTCTAAATGAAATTAAATTATCACTTATAATACCACAAGAGCTTCAAAATTATCGGGTATTTCCCGATAGGTTCGTTGCAAACAAATGAAGGAGTCAAGTTTTTCAGATTAAAAAATCACGAGCGCGAAGAAGCGCGAGTGATTTTTTAACCTGAAAAACTTGACGACTTTATTTGTTTGCAGGGAACCTTGAGGGAAATGCCAGATAATTTTGAAGCTCGTGTGGTATTCGGGGGATTATTTTTCCGTCCCAAATGTCGGCCAATAGAATTGCACCATTCGACGTCACGTGGTACAACGAGAAAATTTTCAAAAAATTATCAGTATAATACCATGTAGGTTGTACCACGTGACGTCGAATGGTGCAATTCTATTGGTCGATATTTGGGTCGGAAAAATAATCCCACTAATATTATAAAATTAAATGTGAAATATTGGACAGATGTATGATTGATTGATCATGTTTATGATAGATGCTATTCAATATTTATTATTATACTACCTATTTACAAAATTTGTACAAAAAACTTAGTCTAAAAAACCGTCAGAGGAGGGAGTTGTAGCAATGATAGCTCAGTGGTTAGCCCGGTAGGTTCGCATGCCGAAGGGCGTGGGTTCAAACCCCAACAATGAGCTTGAGCTGCCGGTGAAGGAAAATATCGTGAGGAAACCATAGCATGGTGGTAGCGTACTTTCTAGTACTCGGCTGGCTAGCTACCACCCTCAAGTTGAAAATCTGCCGCCAAGCATCTAACGGTGTGTTCCGGCAGCCTCACTTGAGAGCCAGTTCCATTCCAGGCTAGGTGTGCTTTACCATCTTCGACCACACCTTCACTTAACATCAGGTGAGCTGTGGTCAAACACCTGGCCTGTCAACCATAAAAAAAAAGGGATGTGTGGCCAGAATGCTGGCAACATTGCCACGCTGGATGGCAATGCTTAGCTTTTGACCAAAGTAGATACCAGCATTCTGGTCACCTGAAGCCTCCTCTAGACGTTTGATTGATTGATTGATTAATTGACTCTTTATTGCACACACTAAATAATACATTACAGAAGAAATAAACAATAAATAAAATAGAAAAAAAAATAATAAAAATATATTAATGATAATAACATTAATTAATTTTTTATTTATTAGAAAATACAAAGAAAAACTTTAATTAATACTATTTACAAAAAACTTAATCTAAAAGTCCTTAAACTTAATTTAAATGATTTAATCTAGTAAATATTAAAAGTATGGATGTTTGTTACTTTTTCACGCAAAACTACTGAACGGATTTAGATGAAATTTGGCATGAAGGTAGCTGAGACTGCGGATTAACACATAGGCTTTTATCCTGAAAACACGTTGGCTCATTGGTAGTATTACTGACTTGAGAGCTGTAGGGCGTGGGTTCGATTCCCACTCAGGGCAAACATTTTGTGAATAAAAACAAATGTTTGTTCTGTGTCTGGGTGTTCTGTATGTATTTATATTTAAAAAAAAGTATTTATGTATTCTATCAGTTATCTGACTTCCATCACACAAGCTCTGCTTAGTTTGGCGCCAGATGGCGCTGTGTGTATAGTCCTACGATATTTATTTATTTATTTATTATGTAGCGGGTAGCACCAAGTTAGTTTGTTAGATGTTACTGTTTACCTTTTGGTGGTGGTGAGAGGCGAGTGGACAGTAGAGGCGCCGTTAGCTGACCGTATGCAGCAGACGATGGGGTTCGCACCCCCAAACTCACAAATCTGAAAAGCAAGATTAATCAATACAATGTTGCCTTAACATTAATTTTTACTTTTTTATAGAAACTAAATTTTATTATTATTTTTTGGCAACATACTATATTTATATTTCTTATCAATCTATCCATACTGTTATAAAGAGGAAAGATTTGATTGTTTGTATTGAATAGGCTCCGAAACTACTAATCCCCAGCACTGAGCTGAGCGCTGGCCTATATATTTATTTTGTTTTGTTCATTGAGTCAGTGCTGAAAATCAGCGCTGCGGAGTAATCCCCAGCACAATTGCTGAGCGCTGGCCTATATATTTACTTTGTTTTGTTCAGTGGTCAGTGCTGAAAATCAGCGCTGTGGAGTAATCCCCAGCACAATTGCTGAGCGCTGGCCTATATATTTATTTTGTTTTGTCTATTGGTCAGTGCTGAAAATCAGCGCTGCGGAGTAATCCCCAGCACATTTGCTGAGCGCTGGCCTATATATTTATTTTGTTTTGTCTATTGGTCAGTGCTGAAAATCAGCGCTGCGGAGTAATCCCCAGCACAATTGCTGAGCGCTGGCCTATATATTTATTTTGTTTTGTCTATTGGTCAGTGCTGAAAATCAGCGCTGTGGAGTAATCCCCAGCACAATTGCTGAGCGCTGGCCTATATATTTATTTTGTTTTGTCTATTGGCCAGTGCTGAAAATCAGCGCTGCGGAGTAATCCCCAGCACAATTGCTGAGCGCTGGCCTTGTTTTCTTTGTAATGCACCAGTCACTGCAGCGATAACCCTCTTACTGACATTTTACATTTGTTGTGTCTGTATGTTTATTTACATCTATTTATTTGTGTGTTATGTCGTTGTATCTAGTGTCTTACAAAAAAAATGTTTTTCTTTCTTTCTTTCTTTACATGAGGAATACGACACTAGAAGAAATAGGACCGTTTGTGCTTACTTGTGGTGTTTTTCTGTTTTTGATATCTTCTATGGCGGCAGGGCATTCTCTGATATTGATGCATACGCCTGCGACGCCATCTTTGTTGCAGGCGTCACCTGAGAAAAAATGATTCATTATTCTTCCTCTATTAGCATATATAATACAATACAATACTAATTGACGATCCGCCTCTGCTTCACACGCGTATCTACAATTTATATTTTGCTGTGGAAACTGACGTGGTTTTAACACGTTTTCGATTTACTCGTGCGGGATTTACTCACGTTTTTTTATGTCGCATACAAATCTTTTACTGTCAAAGTTACAGGTTATTTTTCCATTCACATTTAAAAATGTCAATATCATAACATAAATATATCAATACAATGAAAATGTCAATGAAATAATATTTCAAATATGAAATATGTCGATATGATTACATGTCAATAAAAACAAAAACTAATTTTTTTTAAATAACAAATAGGCTTACGTTTGTTACCACCAACTCACTTGGCGTTAAGTGATGATGCGGTCTAAGATGGAGCACGCTTGCCCAGAAGATACCGATTACTTAGTAATCGTACTTTATCGTTCAACTACATTCTCAAAATCAGACAGATTACTATGAAACAATTCGGTAAAATTTTTTGACATCTTCGAAAATGCGGTCAGGTCAGACGTGACGCAGAAAATTTCTGAAATTAGTATTTTTACAGTTAGAATCACCAAATCTATCGATTTTATACAGTTTTGATCGTAAAACGATAAGGCATAAATTTTGGTCGTATTATAGGTAGTAAGTACTAGATTACTTAGGCAATAGCAATTTAATAATCTCTACATATATAAATACTCAGACTATAGTTTGTTTTTTTTTACAGCAAAGCAAGACGAGGCCGATGGTGAGTTGTTGAACTATAGATGGATATGGCTGATGGATGGATATGGCCGAAACTATCGATACTCCATTCGATATAACTGAACGAATACAAATAAAAATACAAATAAAACAAAAACAAATACAAATATACCTATGCTGTTATTAATTTGTAGAATTATTTACGTACACATTGCGTTATTAGAGCTATGCTTGGCATTTCTCTGAGGGATCGGATCCGAAACGAAGTAATTCGCCAGAGAACTAAAGCCATTGACATAGCTCAGCGTATTAGCAAGCTGAAGTGGCAATGGGCTGGACATATCTGTCGCAGAACCGATAACCGCTGGGGTAGACGTGTTCTAGAGTGGAGACCGCGTATTGGCAAGCGTAGCGTAGGACGCCCTGAGACTCAGTGACGATATACGTAGGACAGCTGGCGGTGGATGGAAGCGAAAAGCGAATTTCGAAGATCGGGCTGAGTGACGTGTCTTGGGAGAGGCCTATGTCCAGCAGTGGACTAATATAGGCTGATGATGATGATGATGACATTGCGTTATTTAGTGACAAAACTAAACAATTTAAAACCCATATGTGAGTAATGATTCTTAATGTGTTAATTAATAATATTAAAATGGTCATTTTTAAATTGGTTAATAATTGAAATCTAACTCAATGAATCATAACAAAGAGCTAATTGTAGGTATTTTTTTTTATAATTCTATTTTATTTATGGTACTTTTGTGGTAGCCACATGGCAGTCCCATCGTGTTATCTCACATGTAAAACACAAACATAAAACACAACTAAAATAAAAAAATATCTACACACCACACAAACATATACACACTCTCTCATACACACATTCACTCCCCCGCATACATACTAATCATAATAGGGGTTGGTTACTTGAGGCGACTTACACAGCTAAACAGCTCCCCCAAATTGTAGGTTCTAGATGTTTTTTTTCAATTGTTTTATACAGAATAGGTTCGCGTTTGACACCCTGCCTGATGTTGAGTGCAGTCCAAGATGAAGCACGCTTACCTAGAAAAAACCATGTTTAGATTTCTCTAGATTTGCCGCTTCCATTCGGGATGCAGCTTCCATCGCGCGCTTCAGAAGCAAACTAAGATCTTGGCTTCGAGAGACCTTGTTTTATAACTTTGACGATTATTTAAAATAAGAGATTATTGAATTACCAGTAAGTAATTATAATATTTTTGTTTTTATGGACATTTAAAATTTTTAAAGAATTGTCATCTCGTTTGGTCGACGCCACACGTGAAAAAAACGCTGGCCTTTATTTTGCTCAGCGTTTGAGTATTGCCATACAACGCGGCAATGGGGCCAGCGTTTTGGGAACTATTCCCATTGATAGCGGTCTTTTAGAGTAGTTATTATTTTAAGTTATTTTGTTTTGTTTAATTGAAGATATTTATTATACTTTTTTTCATAATTTAGCTTGATAGTCGTACTGATAGAATAATTAAATACATGTCACATATAAAATAATTATGTCAATATAATCAAATGTCCATTATATTGACATAATTATTTTATGTGTGACATATTACTTCATTGACATTTTCATTTTCATTGTTTTGACATAATTATGTAATGATTTTAATATTTTTAAATATGAATGGAAAAATTACCTGTAACTTTGGTGTTATTAATAAATGATTTGTATTTGTATTTGACACCCAAATTGTAGTTCGCGGGAAAAACAGGCGCTGGCAGAGAGTTCCACATCCTCGCTGTGCGTATGAAGGATGTGGAATCGAAGCGCTTACTCCGTGCCTGGAGGATGTCCACCATGTATGGAGGACGCTTAGGCCTTGTCTGCCTAGCCGCCCGGTAATAGAAAGGGGCTGGTACTAAGTTGAAAGAATAACACACATATCTGTACTATTATAAAGAGGAAAGATTTGATTGTTTGTTTGTATTGAATCGGCTCCGAAATTACTGGACCGATTTCAAAAATTCTTTCGCCGTTGGGAAGCTACATTATCTCCGGGTGACAGAGGCAGGGTAACTTTTATCCCTGTATTCCCACGGGAACGAGAACTACGCGGGTGAAACCGCGAAGCGTCCGCTAGTTACTTATAAAACAGCCCTGTTGGTTCATTGGTAGTATGTCTGCTCCAGGAGCTGAAGGGCGTGCGTTCGATTCCCACCCAGGATAAGGATTTTGTGGTATAAACAAATGTTTGTTCTGTGTCTGGGTGTTCTGTATGTATTATAAGTACCTATGTTTTTACAAAAAAAAATTAAGTATTCTATCAGTTATCTGACTTCCATAGTACAAACTGCTTAGTTTGGGGTCAGATGGCGCTGTGGGTAATGTCCTACGATGTTTATTATTTATTATTATTATTAAAACAAAGTCGTCCGCCGCGTATGTCTGTCTGTACGCGATAAACTTAAAAACTACTAAACCGATCATCATACGAGTATTACCAATAGATAGAGTGATTCATGAGGAAGGTTCAGGTGTATAATTTGTCAAGGTTTTTTGTAAATAATGATACAAACTATAAACCCAGCGAAGCGGGTAACAGTACTATTATAAATTTGAAAGTCTGTATGTTTAGATGTTTGAACACTGTCATGCAAACACGCCTAAATGGATTTGGATATAATTCGGCTCACAGATAGTTTATTACCTGTATTAACACATTATACACTTTTTATCTCAACATTCTATGTTTTTTTTTAATGTAAAAAGTAATGAGACGAACGAGACGCTCTCCTGATGGTAAGAGATAACGCCTGACCATGAACATCGCAGCTCATCGCAACTTTAAGTAACAAAACAAAGTCCAAGGTATCGCTGCTTTGGTGCTCATTACTTTGAGACTTTTGATAGAGTTAGTCTCAACAGCCCAGTAATTTCGCTGCAGTACCCTTCAAACCGTAACACAGTAATGCTTACACACTACTGCTTAGCGGCAGAATAACTGGTACTGCGGTGGTACCTACCTAGACGACCTCCTGCTAAGGAGGTCTACCACCAAGTATATTCATGTGGGATTATCAAAAAACCAACTACATGATATATTTACGTAAAATGTAGTAAGTATAGTATAGAATAGAATAGAATAGAATATAACTTTATCACACATCAAAACAAAACACAACAACATACAAATATGAAACACAAAAAAATGAGATAAACGAACATAACAATACAATATAATAGATAATTGGTGTATAACGGCGGTCTTATCGCCTAATTACGAATTATTATTCCGGGATTCATCATCATCATCCTCTTCCAAGACACGCCACTCAGCCCGATCTTCGGCTTTTCGATTCCACCCACCGCCAGCTGTCCTACGTATGTCGTCACTCCATTGAGTCTCAGGGTGTCCTACGCTACGTTTGCCAATACGCGGTCCCGGTTTCCGGGATTAAAGATACTTTATTTTAATCTAGGACCTACATTCTAGAAACAAGCCACAGGCAAAAGCTAGTCTACCTATACTATTTATAAAGAGGAAAGATTTTAAGAAAGAAAAAGAAAGCTACGCTATCACCGTGGGACATAGGCTACTTTTTATCCCTGTATACCCACGGGAACGGGAACTACGCGGGTGAAACCGCGAGGCGTCCGCTAGCGTTTTAATAAAACCATTTCAAGGTTGAGATGAGTGAATTTTTTGTTATTTATAATTGTCTTGACAAACGGCTATCTGTTCTGACATAAAATCATTTAAATAGCAGGTAAACAAAAGGAAAACAACTAACCTTCGTAGGCTGCGTCCACAGTTATCGCAAACAGAAACAACACTACGACAAACTTCATCGCGACAATTATTTTGCCTTTACGAGTCTAAAAGCTAAAAAAAAATGCAGCGGAATAAAAAAAGTTAAACTTCAAAAATTGTTAAATTGGCATGTGCACTCGACGTGCGCGCCGCACTGCCACTGGCCAGGGACGTTAGAGTTAGATGACCACTCTGAAATCCTTGTACCAGCTGGCTAAAAAGCTGGTATTAAAGACGGAAAATTGGTACCCGGGCTGCCAGATGTCGAAATGAAGAAAAAAAGGTTAAAAATCGCTTAAGGTTCGATTTCTATACAAACATTTTTTTTCCATTTATGGACAAATGGAGCATAATTTTACGGTGAAATCACAGCTGCTGGCATTTATTTTGGTCTTTATTTGCGGTAAATCACAATTGCTTGAATAAAACAGTACATTATTAGCATAAAATCAAATTTATGACAAAAAATCATGAATTATGAATTTATGATTTTTTTTATAAAATAGTAGATTATTAGTTACTCAAGCAATTGTGATTTACCGCAAATAAAGACCAAAATAAATTCTAGTAGCTGTGATTTCACTGTCAAATTATGCTCCATTTGTCCATAAATGGAAAAAAATTGTTTGTATGAAAATCGAACCACCTTAAAAACTTTGTTTCACACATATATTAAAATAAGTATAGATTTGATTTGATTGGTTTTATCATTCTTTGAGGTTGGAGCTAGTTTTTTAAAAGTACTCTGGATTGGAATGTTTTTTTATTTGCATCTCAAAAATTTGTCGGTTATATTGTACGTATTTTCATTGTATTTTTGTCGGTCAACTTGTCATTTTTCGGTCTACGGCAAATCTTGGTATTTTTGCGTACCAGGACCGAGTAACCTTGGTACATGGTACATGATGCTAAAACCTAGTACAAATACCAAGAAGTTGGTACGTCTAACATCACTGCCACTAACAATGTGGTTAGACACTATTGCTATAACAAAACATGTATTCAGTGCTAACGACGATAAAAACGCTGTTTTTTAAATAAATATATATATTATTATTGACTAGGTATTAATTAATAAGTTATTAATTAATATTAATTATTTATTGTTAATGATGGATAATTTTTGATAATTTTTTTGATTGATTAATTCTTAATATTGATTATTAATTCACGTTGTTAATTGGTTATTGACAATTTTTTATAATAATTATTTCTTAATAATTTCTTCAAATTTTGCTACTTGTGTGTATTGATGTAAATAAATTAAAAATTAATTTGGTAAGTACTTTTTTGTAATATTAATGTATGTAATAATTGTAAGATTAAGTTGGATTGAATTGAATTGAATAGTCCACCCGCTGGCCAAGTGCAGGTTGGCAGACACAGACACGTCTTCATGTTTTTTTTTTTTTCGGTAAAACGTAAATGTAACACGTCAATTTTAGCCAGAGATCATACTAAAACTATACAAAAACAAAAAGTAACTTTGTAGCGACGAAAGCTCAGTGATTAGCGCAGTCGGTTGGCATGTCGAAGGGTGTGGGTTCAAACCCCAACAATGAGCTTAAGCTGCAAAGTAAACCATTAACATTGTAGCAGTGTACCTACTTTCTAGTACTCAGCTGGCTAGCTACCACGCTCAAGTTGAAAATCTGCCGCCAAGCATTTAACAGTATATTCCGGCAGTATCACTTAAGAGCCAGTTCCATTCAAAACTAGTTCTGCTTTAGCATGTTCGACCACACCTTCACTTAGAATAAGTGAAAAGAATAGAGTAATATAATTATAAGAAAAGAATAAGTGGAAGTTTAAGACGCTTTTTATTGTTATATTGCCTGTAACAATCGTTGTTATTTATGACCAATAAATGATTCTGATTCTGATTCTAAGAATATCTTTATTGACAAAAAAACATACACATAATAGGTAGATATATCTCAAAAATAATATAAATATAATTTTTATTATACATTTTCAAAAGGACAAAATCAGCTTTAACAACAACTGAGCTGTAGTTCAAACACCTAGCCTAGACAAAAAAAACACCTAGCATAAAAAAAAATTGCTGCAATAATTATGTAGTTGCGCGCTAAATTTATAAAAAGAGCTACATCTAGCACTAAAACCGCTAAAATGGCAACATTGATGTCAGATAATGGCGACCTTACGATCTTGATACTTGAACCTGTTCGAGGCTAAATTATTTATTTATCGATGCAGATAACACTTTGTTTTGATACTTTTGCCACCGTTTGTTCATGTACTTTTTTTACCCGCGACGGAACGGACACGGTATATGCGTTTGTGGTGAGAGGATGTTTGTTTGTGCAAATACATGTTGCCATTTTTTTCCAAAACTATTGATCCGATTTTGATGCAGTTTTCAGTTATAGGTTCTCGTATGATTGGTGCATGTTCTTAGATAGGTGTTACGGTGACAACTTACCAGGGGGCTACTGTTTTGTTTTACTTACTGTTTACCAAATCAATTGTGATTTACCGCAAATAAAGACCAAAATTCATGCCAGTAGCTGTGATTTCACTGTAAAATTATGCTCCATTTGTCCATAAATGGAAAAAAATATTTGTATGGAAATCGAACCACCTTAATTCTAATTATCAGCGATGACCCCATATTATTTTTTAGCTACCCTTATGTTTTAGCAAAGTCACCAATTACTTTTTTAATTTGATTTTAAAGTTTTGAGTAACTAAATCAAACTCTGTCAAAAATATACTCCGGATTTCAAATCATGCAATTCACAACTTTGTACTAGTTTTGTTTTTTCGCACTAGAGTGGGTGGAATCTGATTTTGTTCTGGAATTTGGCGCGCTTTTAACAACCCTATTAATTTGTTTAAAGCAAATTAGATTAAAATTCGGTGGAACAAATACAAAATTTATTTTATTGAAAAAAAACCAATGTTACAAGTCAAATTTCGTATAATAATTTCAAATAATTATGTGTATCATTAAAAAAATGTTATAAAACACTGATTACATCAGTTTAAAGACATTTATTTCTCAAAGGAATTGCAATTAAATTCGCTTATTTGAGAATTAAATAGGAAGTAACCATATTTTCATACTTTGTCAATGTAAAAAATATTGTTAGTAAAAATAAAAATATATATATTTCTAAAATAATTTATTACAAAATTGTACCAACATAGACGAAGGACGCGCTGCAGAAGATCATGTTACACAAAACTAGTTTTCAATACATTATTTGAAACAAGTTTGTGGCCAGCGATGCGATGCGATTCAATAAGGAAAACTCAAATGAGATAGACATTTTAATACAACCACTTTATTTTTATTTATTTTGATATAACGATAACAAGAAAAAATGCTCATAACATAAAATGATAATTTCCAAGTCATCAGCATCATCCACAGCCTTCTTTATCCCACTGCTGGGTATAGGCCTCTCGTCATAACACCTACCACGGTACTGTGCCAATCTGGTGCAGGTTAAACTTTTGAAACTTGAAATTATATAAATACTCGACACTGGCTGCTCAAAACGCGACGCCAAAACCAAAGAAAAAAAAAGTAGTCAGATTTTACGTTTCAACCTTTTATCGTGTGTCTTGTTAGTTAACTCAATTTTCATTGTTTATTAATTGATAACAAGAGGAGTTTTGGCTGGAACGCGGGAAGAGTCGTGTCGCTCCGTTGTATTTTTTTCCAAAACTAGTGTTTTGTCGAGTGTTTATGCATAAAAATAGTGGTGTTTTATTCATAAAGTGCCGAATTACAAGCGCGAGTGTGGGAAAATGATATAATGTGGTGAAACATGAGTTTTCGTGTTGCTTCCAAAACTCCATCGAAGCTTTGTAGTAAAGTTGCCACTACTTTACTAAAGCATGACTGGAATTAACTGACACGAACTGGACTTGACAAAGACGACTTTGACGATAACTATAGTTAAGATACAGCAGAAATAACACTTAAGACAAGGCAG
This sequence comes from Biston betularia, assembly GCA_905404145.2. Lineage (NCBI taxonomy): Eukaryota > Metazoa > Arthropoda > Insecta > Lepidoptera > Geometridae > Biston > Biston betularia. The sequence continues at coordinate 5,505,657 of FR989890.1, forward strand.
TATGGCTCTATAGCTTTAGCCTGCCCGAAGGGGCAAATTAATAAAAAAAAAAAAAAAAAATTGATAACAAGATGCTGCTTGCATTACGTGTTAAAATAATATTAGTTTCATCGAATGTTGTTGTCTGTGTTCGCAGTCTCTCTTGACCGCGAAGTGAGGTGGTCGACCGCCTTAATAAAACCTTGTTTGTCGTTTTAAACAGGTTTACTATGTTTTTAATTTTTCTTTTGCTGTTATTCACTGTCAATACAGATGGCGCTAAGAAAGGTAAGTCTTGTAGTTTTCCTTATTTGTAGTCAGCGTTGCCAGTAGGTTACTTTTGTAACCTTTTAGGTAACTTTTAACGCTGTCAGGTTACTTTTAGGTTACACAACTCAAAAGGTAACCTTTAGGTGATTTTCTGGAATTGGTAGAATTAACATTTTTTTTGTTACAAAACTAACGTACAACGTACGTATATTTCTGTGAGTTCACTTACAACTGTCTAGCAATTTCTAAGGGCCAAACATTGCGTCATACGTGCAAGTCATATTTTCTTGCGTTTTTTGCCATTTTCTATTTATTTCATAAACCATAAGTGATTTCGTTGTAAACATAAGAAGAGTTTAATTCCGCGCGCTGTATTCGAGTTATAGTCATATAAGAACTTGATGTTATAAAAAAAAGTGGATGGTTACTTTTGACATCAAAATGTTACTTTTTTATCTATTTTAGGCGACTTTTGACTTAACACGGCTGGCAACACTGTTTGTAGTAGGTACTAGCTGTTCGTTACCTGTGACTACGTCCGCGCGGAAATTAACAAAAAAATATGTTAAAATTAATAATTCTGTATTCGCATTCGAAATACTGTTTCAGGTGATGTGTGCATAGGCACACGTATCGGCGCCGCGGGAGTCTGCACAGAAATAACAACATGTCAAAAAATTATAGAAGATCCCATTATGAGGAAATTTTCTCCGGTAGGTATCTAACTACAAATTTTATGGTCTGGATCAGCCCTGTTTATACAGTATGACTGGTGAGACACCAACGATAGTCGAGGACGTGATATTTGGCGATCATATACAAAGAAAAAAAATGACATTAAAAAACTAACTACTAAGTAAATTTAACCGAGAGTTATGTCATTGCGTATGGACACCGTGGGGACGCATGAGCTGAACGTTGTGAGGACGCTAGCGCCGATGACGGGGGGGCAAGCGCGTACTTGTCGCGTGAACAAAACATCGTTATCAGCGTCGGGAATGAAATGAAATGAAATTTATTTGGCAATTACATACATCGTTTATCAAAAAGTTAAACATAAGTGTTATTTAAAAATATCACTCATAGAGAAGCATTGTTACCCATGCTAGGAATTAACCTGTATTATGGCATAACAATACCCTCCGCCGGACAAGAAAACTATACAAGCACGTCATAGACAATAATAGATTAATCTAAAGGAAAGTAAAAGGGATGTTTGGGGATATAGTGAATAGGTGTGGGGGTGTGAGTGTGTGTGAGTGTGGGTGTGTGTATGCGTGTGTGTGTGTGTATGTTGGTATGTAAGTTTAATGTAAATGTGTGTAAGTATTGACACCTTTGCAGTCTACGACGGGTAAACTAGAATGTCTATGTATATATCCACGCTTCATTTTTTTATAGGAAAATTTGGCCAAAAATTAAGTACCAAATTTTATTACATAATTATAACGAGAATCGAGTACCGAGTACTCTCGTTTAGTATCGTCGGTGTCTCACCAGTCATGCTGTATAAACTGGCCCACTGGGCGTGGGTCTCTTCTCAGTATTGGAAGGGTATGGTAGTCCCCACGCTGGCCAAGTGCGGGTTGGCAGACTACATACATCTTCAACTTTTTTTCAGTCGCGATACGCACATAATTAAAATAAAAAATAAAAAAAATGTTATGTTTTGTGTTTAAATTCACCCGTAAAATAATTTTACCGGTCGGCACACTCGTGCGTGACGTCACCTGCCGGCCTCGACGGAAGACCAGCGCCGGCTGGCGGCATTATGCTGAGTCGAGGCCGGTCTGTGACATAAAATATATTTCAAACTTTTTGTTTTTTGTTTTTTTGTTTAATTTTTATTTATTGTATACTCTACTATATAGGTATACCTTTAAGTTTTTGTCTATGTTTTATGTTTATTGTTTATTTTTTTGTATGTATGTATTGTAAATTATGTTGAAATGTGTTTTATGTCGCAAATAAAGTGTTGTCTATTGTCTATTGTCTATAATTTAGAAAAGACAAGTGTGCCGTGGGATTCGAACCCAGGACCTTCAGATTTGAAACCGGTATCCCAACTATGCTGCCGAAACTTCTTTTTAAATCCTTAGGCGAAGCGCCGGCCGCTGGAGCCGCCAAGGAAGAGAAGAAGAAAGAGGAATCTGATGATGACATTGCTTCGGTCTCTTTAACTAAAAAGCTTTATTTTAAAGCTGTGGTGTTCTATAAAGAGCACAAAGCTAACTTTAGCTTTTTTTTTCGAATGGATGTATCCTTTTAACCTTTTCTTATTACAGGCCTGTCAAACACAAGGTTTAGTTGACATCGTATGCTGTAATACTTCTATACGATTACAGTGAGTATGTTTATGGTCAGTGGCGGCCTTAGGGCGGGGCAAGCAGGGCAACCGCCCGGGGCCTCGCTCTTGCAGTGGCCTCGCGTCCTCGTAGAAAAACGTCTTTACCATACATGTATGTATATCTCGCGCCGCGCACTTAACAAACCCCTCCTGAACGCACGGTTTCATTATCAGTGCAAGCATGTTACGGCCACTCGAGCAATCTAACTCATTTTTAGTAAAACGGACTCAAAGAAAAAGGGCCTCACAATGATCTGTCGCCCCGGGCCTCGCAACAGCTAAGGCCGCCGCTGTTTATGATTGACACTAAGTTATTATTTTATGTAAAAGTAATGAGACGAACGATGCGTGATGATTTCTTCATACGTACCGCTAGACATAGGTATCTGCTGCCCGAGTGGGTGTTCCCCGATGAATATAGTCTGGGTACCTTCAAGTCGCGAGTGAATCGGTTTCTTCTAGGCGAGCGTGCTCCACCGTAGACCGCGTCTTCGCTTAACATCAGGCGGGATGGCGGTCAAACGCAAGCCTATCTATTATAAAAAAACAAGATACGCTCTCCTGATGGTAAGAGATAACGTATGCCCATTATCATTGCAGCGATACATAGAATTATGAGTAATAAAACAAAGTCCAGAAAATCGTTGCTTTGGCTCTCATTACTTTGAGACTTACGATGGTTAGTTTTTATACGTTATTCAGAGATATTTTTTTATGGTTGACAGGCGACCACAGCTCACCTGATGTTAAGTGATAGTGATAGAGGCAGCCGGAATACACTTCATCAGCAGCTCAAGCTCTTGTTGGGGTTTGAACCCACGCCCTTAGGTATGCGAACCGACCGCGCTAACCACAAAGCTATCATCACTACAAAATCGCATCGTTATTCTGGTTTGAAGGGTAATGCAGTTGTTGAGACTAACCATAGAAAGTCTCGAGGTAATGAGCGCCAAAGCAGTGATGCCTTGAACTTTGTTTTGCTAAAATAATTATATTAATTGTTATTTTATCCACAGAAATGAACTATGTGAACCACTTCCTTTATCCATTACGTCCAGAAAGACCGGGCAGAAAGCATGGGACAGTAAGTTTTAAGATAATTAAGAAGAATAATTAATGAAGTTCATTTTGAATATTCAAGGTACATAATTGTTTAGTTTATTTCCGCGTGACAGTCGTTTCAGTTACAACAGCGATGAGCACTTAAATTTAACAACAATTTATTAATTAAAAACTTAATCGTAATTTTACTTAATATCTAGAACTAATTTTGTCATAAACTTAAAAACTAATTAAAATAAACACAAGTCTTGAGGTGGTTCGATTTCCATACAAAGAAATTTTTGCCATTTATGGACAAATGGAGCATAATTTTACAGTGAAATCACAGCCACTGGCATTTATTTTTGTCTTTATTGGCGGTAAATTAAAATTGTTTGAATAAAACAGTAGCTTATTAGCAGAAAATCGAATTTCTGAATTATTTATGAATTTATCATTTTTAAATAAAACAGTAAATTATGCTAATAATCTACTGTTTTAATTGCGCAATTGTAATTTACCGCAAATAAAGACCAAAATAAATGCCGGTAGCTGTGATTTCGCTGTAAAATTATGCTCCATTTGTCCATAAATAGCAAAAATTTATTTGTATGTAAATCGAACCACCTTAATATCCTCTTCTCGCTGCAGTAACCATAGTTACAAAATTACGATTAAATTTTTAATTAATCAATTGTTGTTAAATTTAAGTCCTCATCACTGTCGTAACTGAAACGACTGTTAAGCGGAAATAAACTAAACATCATCATCATCATCATCATTTCAGCCGTAGGAAGTCCACTGCTGGACATAGGGCTCCCCCATTGGCTTCCATAAAGACCGGTTGGAAGCGGCTCGCATCCAGCACGTTCCTGCGGTCTTTACTAGGTCGTCTGTCCACCTTGTGGGTGGACGTTCTACGCTGCGCTTGCCGGTCCGTGGTCTCCACTCCAGAACTTTGCAGCCCCATCGGCCATCAGTTCTGCGTGCTATATGCCCTGCCCACTGCCACTTCAACTTGCTAATCCGTTGGGCTATGTCGGTAACTTTGGTTCGTCTACGGATCTCCTCATTCCTGATTCGATCTCGCAGGGAAACTCCGAGCATAGCCCTCTCCATAGCGCGTTGTGCTACTTTAAGCTTACCAAGAAGGCACACAGTCAGAGACCACGTTTCAGCGCCATAAGTCATCACTGGGCAAACTAAACATATACCTTGAATATTCAGTAAGTTCTAATTTGTTTGGATGCGTCCATTGTGGCGACCAAATCTCAGCTAATTTCAATAGACGGAGAGCATAATTCTTTTTTTTTCAAAAAATCGCCAAAATCTCCTCAAGGAGTAAACAAATAAATAAATATCGTAGGACATTTTACACAGCGCCATCTGACCCCAAACTAAGCAAAGCTAGTGCTATGGAAGTCGGATAACTGATAGAATACTTACTTTTTTTTTGTAAATACGTACTTATATTATAATAGTACGTCCAGACACAGAACAAACATAATTTGTTTTTTTGTTTATACGACACAAATGTTGTCCTGGGTGGGAATCGAACCCACGCTCTATAGCTCCATACTACCAATGAACGAACAGGGCTTTCAATGACGATCGCCCTTTTCTAGATTATATGTACCTATGTAAATACTAATTCTATTTTTTTTCTAAGATGCATTAAACATAGCATATCCTACTAATATTATAAATATGAAAGTTTGTTGCGATGATAGCTCAGTGGTTAGCGCGGTAGGTTCACATGCCGAAGGGCGTGGGTTCAAACCCCAGCAATGAGCTTGAGCTGCCGGTGAAGGAAAACATCGTGAGGAAACCATAGCATGGTGGTAGGGTACTCTCTAGTACTCGGCTGGCTAGCTACCACACGAGACTTGAAAATCTGCCGCCAAGCATCTAACGGTGTGTTCCGGTAGCCTCACTTGAGAGCCAGTTCCATTCCAGGCTTGGTGTGCTTTACCATCTTCGACCACACCGTCACTTAACATCAGGTGAGCTGTGGTCAAACACCTAGCCTGTCGACGATAAAAAAAAAAAAAAAGTATGTGAGGATGTATGTTACTCTTTCACGCAAACACTACTGAACTACAATACTGCAAATTGAACAAACGTTTTGTTAAATACCCGGTGGACGAAGTCGCGGGCAACAGCTAACAATAATATTATTACTAATGTAGACGTTTGTATTGTTTTAATCTAATCCTTATCCCGGTATCACTGAGGTCCGTGACCTAGGTCAATGACCTTTCGACAGAGGTCACTGACCTTTTTATTAACTTCCTGCTGGCTTGACCGCGTTTCAGAGTGCGTAGAGTACCAGCAACTGGTGTTCCCGTGTTGGGACGGGGTCAGACAGCAGCTGTGTCCTCACGACGCTGTGGCCGGTTTATACTTGGGCAGCAATACCCATGCTGCGAAACATGAATTCCCACATGCGGTGAGTATAAATAAACCTCCGAGGTCACGTGAACCAGCATTAAAGGTCATTGTACCAATCATTGAGAACAAGTTTAACGAGACAGAGGAAATAAATAATTTAAATTCAACGATGTTTTTGTAATTTCAATGACGTCCTTAAAGGGAAAGGTTGATCACGACTATGAGCACAATGACCTTTTAAGTTGACCCTATATTGAACCACGTGTATATTAGTCCCAACGAAATCGATTCAGAAATTAGGAAATACGGCGACGAACTAAAATTACCGACATAGCTGAGCGGAACATAGCAAAGCGTTTCCAAAACACGTTCCTTGTAAGAACTGCTGATGTGTGGAACTCGTTGCCAGCGTCTGTGTTTCCAACAAAATACAATCCGGGGTTGTTCAAGAAGGTGAATAGGTATCTTCTAGGCAAGCGTGGTCCATCTTCGGCCACATCGTCGCTTTCCACCAGGTGAGATCGTGGCCAAAAGCATGCCTAGTCCGATGTAAAAAAAAAAAAACGGGCAGAACTGATGGCCACAGGAGCTGCATAGTTCTGGAGTGGAGACCACGGACCGGCAAGCGCAGCGTAGGACGTTTACCCACAAGGTGGATGAGACACAAGGATAGATGACCTAATGAAGACCGAAGGAACGCGCTGTATGCGAGCCGCGTCCAATAACAATATTTGTGTCCATACTGAACATAGCTACTAAAAATAAATAAAACTGTTAGATCTTTAAATTTAACTTAACATTGCTTTAGCTTCAACAGCTTGTCTTTCGACAAAGGCCTCCTCTAAAGATTTCCATTTTTTTCTGTCCTTTGCTGTACGTTGCCATTCTGACCCAGCTACTTTCTTCAAATCGTCTTCCCATCGCTTTGGCTGTCCTCTACTTCTCCTGCTTTCTCTAGGGTACCACTCCGTTATTATTATATCTACGAATCGGCCTTACTTGTAAAGACAAACTTAGGCATGTATGAAACTATACACAGTAAGCGACATGACGGCAGACTGCGTGAGCTGGGCCGCAGCACTGCCCTGTACAGCAACAGCACTTTTGCGATGAGACGCACTATTTATAATAAGTTACCACAAGCTCTAAAAGATGTAGAAAATGTTGACATTTTTAAATTTAGACTAAAGAAGCTCTTAATCGATAAAGTATATTATTCTATAAGTGAGTTTTTAAATGACAAAATGAAATACAATTAGTTACCAATTTTTTTATAATGATATTGACATAATTAATTAATTAGACTTAAGTTTTCATAAATATTTGCATGCCATGGTGCTAGAGCATGATGGTTCTATAAAACCTGTGACTTTTATCTCTGTAACCCATGTCTCTGCAAAATAAAGAATTTCAATTTACTTTATTTATTTATTTATTAATAATTTATTTATTCACTTGGTGGTAGATCTCCTTAGCAGGAGGTCATCTAGGTAGGTACCACCGCAGTACCAGTCATTCTGCCGCCAAGCAGTAGTGTGTAAGCATTACTGTGTTCCGGTTTGAAGGGTACTGCAGCTAGCGAAATTACTGGGCTGTTGAGACTAACCATCGAAAGTCTCAAAGTAATGAGCACCAAAGCAGCGATGCCCTGGAGTTTGTTTTGTTACTCAAAGTTCTGTGTATCGTTGTAATGGTCATGGACAGGCGTTATCTCTTACCATCAGGAGAGCGTCTCGTTCGTCTCATTATTTGTCACATAAAAAAATTTGAATTTGAATTATTCTGGTCCATTTATCTTTCTTTTCTCTCAGCATATGTCCAGTCCAACGCCATTTTAATTTTCTGCATATTGATTAAACTTTTCTAAACTTAGTATTTTCCTTGATCTTTTTTAATTGTATTGTATCCCTTACTCCCAATGCGCTTCTCTCTATCCCATTCTGACATATATTTAATTTATTTTGTTGTTGTTCAGTTAAGGCCCAAGTTTGGCATCCGTATTTAAGACATGACAGTATGCAAGCATTGAAGACTTTTCGTTTCTCTGCCATAGGTTTACTTGGTGGTAGATCTCCTTAGCAGGAGGTCGTCTAGGTAGGTACCACCGCAGTACCAGTTATTCTGCCGCTAAGCAGTAGTGTGTAAGCATTACTGTGTTCCGGTTTGAAAGGTACTGCAGCTAGCGAAATTACTGGGCTGTTGAGACTAACTCTATCACAAGTCTCAAAGTAATGAGCGCCAAAGCAGTGATGCCCTGGACTTTATTTTGTTACTTAAAATTCTGTTTATCGCTGCAATGGTCATGGACAGGCGTTATCTCTTAACATCAGGAGAGCGCCTCGTTGGTCTCATTACTTTTTACATAAAAAAAGGCATTTCTTTAATTTCCATTACTTCGCTCAACGACCAGAATCAAATCAACAAATGAATAAATTTCATTTCATAAAGAAATAATTTTTTTTTACTTGTAAACTGACCATATTTTTTTATCTTTTTAAATTTATTTAGCCTGCGAAGGTATGCCGTTTGGACAGCACTGATGTAGATGACATAATGCTGAAGTAAAAATTATATTCGGTTTTGAAAGAAAAGAAAGAAAGAAAATAATTTTATTTTGTAACAGAACAAAAATAACAACAAATAGAGACAAACAGTTACAAAATAGGGGCTCACCTCAGCATAATACTGGTCATATTAATTGGTATGACCAGCGCTGGTCTTCCGGTGGTTCTGGTGGTCCGGTGGTTTTGTGTCTCGATATAAATGAATAAATAAATATTCCAGGTGCTTCTGGGCTATACGAACGGTCAGGACCGCCTGGACTGGCTCTGCGGAGGAACCCTCATCAGCGACCAGTTCGTTCTCACAGCTGGACACTGTACCACCAGCAGGGTCAGGTAACCTATGTATATTTATATTATATATCCTATCTAGAAAAATATACAGCATGACTGGTGAGACACCTACGATACTGAGGGAGAGTACTCGGTTTGTTATTTTAATTAGATTTTTGTCATATTACAGCCCGATTGGCTCATTGGTAGTATATCTGCCTTGAGAGCTGAAGGGCGAATAAACAAATGTTTGTTCTGTGTCTGGGTGTTCTGTATGTATTATAAGTATGTATTTACAAAACAAAAGTATTTATGTATTCTATCAGTTATCTGACCTCCATCACACAAGCTCTGCTTAGTTTGGGGCCAGATGGCGCTGTGTGTATAGTCCTACGATATTGATTTATTATATTTTCAAAGTTTATGTCAAATTAGTTCTAGATATTAAGTAAGATTAGATTTTTCATTAATAAATTCATTATTTGTCAAATTAATTCAATTTAGGTCCTTATCGCTGTTGTAACTGGAACGACTGTTTAGCGGTTAACTAAATATTACCTTAAATATTCAAAATGAACTTCCGTAAAGTAACGCCTGAATCAATAATTATCTGAGTACTCGTTTCTCGATTCTCGTTATAATTATGTAATAAAATTAGGTACTTAATTTTTGGCTAATTTTCCTTACAAATAAATGAAGCGTGGACACTCCCGATGCTAATAACGATGTTTTGATCACGCGCTTGTCCCCCGTCGTCGGCGCGAGCATCCTCACAACGTCCAGCTCGTGCGTCCATGCGTTGCGTTATTTATTACATAATTTTCGGTTAAGTTTACCTAGTAGTCAGTTAATATTTATTTTTAATGTTATTTTTTTACTTCGTATATGATCGCCAAATATCACGTCCTCGAGTATCGTAGGTGTCTCACCAGTCATGCTGTATAAATATCGTAGGGCACACAGCGCCATCTGACCCCAAACTAAGGAAAGCTTGTACTATGGAAGTCAGATAACTGATAGAATACAATGATGCTTTTTTTATTGTAAAAACTTGCTTTTAATAAATAAAGAATAAACTTTTGTTTATACCACAAAATGGTTGTGTTTGATGGGAATCGACCCCACGCCCTCTTAAAGTAGATATATACTACCAATGAGCTAACAGGGTTGTCAATAATATACAAATTTTGAATTTAAAAAACCGACTCCATGACCCTTAGGCCAACTAAACGCACTGCTCCAATGAAACAGCGAGGTTTCCAAGCAAACGAAAATATCATCGATGTAAACAATTTTTATGTATCAAAATTTGTTGATTTATTTAAAACCGCTCAAACGATTTCGATAAAATTTATATGGGATCACCTCTGAAGTATGATCTACCAAGCAAAAAAAGAATCAACAAAATCGATTCATAATTGGCGGAATGATCACGTAACATATATACAAATTAAATTACTGGGCTGTTGAGACTAACCATCGAAAGTCTCAAAGTAATGCGCGCCAAAGCAGCGATGCCCTGGACTTTGTTTTGTTACTTAAAGTTCTGTGTATCGCTGCAATGGTCGTGGACAGGCGTTATCTCTTTAACATCAGGAGAGCGTCTCGTTCGTCTCATATTACATTTTAAATTTAAAAAAAAACATACAGCCAAATTGAGAATCTCCTAAATTAGTTGGTTATTAAAATAACATAAAAATCACATAATTATGAGAAAACATACTGTAGTTTATAATTATAATTTATTTATTATTTCAGTGGTCCAGTGACCCATGTTGCTGTACATCCTAGTGACAGGTCAAACATTGACCCTGACACGATCCTGAAGGTCAAAGCCATCATCAAGCACCCGGAGTTCAGACCCCCCAGGACTTACCACGACATAGCTCTGCTCGAGTTGGAAAAGCCGTAAGCTTGGATCTGCTTGTCTTTTGGTCTTAGCTTAGTTAGCGACTTTCGCAGTCATAATTATTTACTGATAACATAATTTACAAGTCAATTAAAAAAACAGATTAAATTAAAATAGGTAAGTGGATTAAATTTTAAATGTCAATTCGATATTTAAAAAAATGATCATTTCATACAAAATGATCATTTTTTACAATTAATTTAATACAAAATAAACAAAAATATAGTTCTTAGTATCATCATCCTGCTATCCTACTAATATTATAAGCTAGCTGTGCCCCACTACATGTTTTCGGGATAAAAAGTAGCCTATGTTCTAATCCAGGGTCTCGACTACCTTCACACCAAATTTTATCTAAACCCGTTCAGTAGTTTTTGTGTGAAAAAGTAACAAATATCCATCCATCCAAACTTTCACATTTATAATACTAGCTGCACCCCGCGGTGTTACCCGCTACATGTTTTTGGGGTAAAAAGTAGCCTATGTGTTAATCCAGGATCTCAGCTACTTCCATACCAAATTTTATCTAAATCCGTTCAGTAGTTTTTGCATGAAATTGTAACAAACATCCATCCAAACTTTCACATTTTTTTTTGGGAGACCGTCCGGCCGTAAGGCCTCCTTCGGCATCTGTATCCTTTGCGGTTGTTTTACGATCGCTCGAGATGACGAACGAGCGAAATCGCGGAGAAAAACGGTGTGTGAAAATATTCACACGAGATAAATCATCATCATCATCGTTGACGAGTGTCAATGGCATACAGTACATAAAAAAGTCAAGAGCATCCGCTGCTTTGGCGCTCATTACTTTGAGACTTTCGATGGCTAGTCTCAACAGCCTAGTTTTTTTTAATGTAATTTTATTGAGACGAGCAAGAATCTCTCCTGATGGTAAGAGATTACGTCTGTCCACGACCATTGCAGCGATACACAGAACTTTCTGTAGTAAAACGAAGCCCAGAACGTCGCTGCTTTGGCGCTCATTACTTTGAAACTTTCGATTGTTAGTCTCAACAGCCCTGTAATTTCTCTTCAAACCGGAATACAGTAATGTTTACATACTACTGCTTGGCAGACGGTAGAATATCTGGTACTGCGGTGGTGCATACCCAGCCGATCTTTGGGTAAGGAGATCTACCACCAAGTTTTAAATTAGGCTTCAAGATAGCATCTTGGTTACCGTACCCCAGAATCCTTGCAGAAATACACTAGAGAATGATTCCAGGGTGTCTCTGGGCCCAACAACAGTCCCGGCGTGCCTGCTCCTCAACGGTGACCCACCAGCGAGCGAAGAGTCCGAAGACCCTGCCACTGTCATCGCAACAACTTGGAACACCAACGACGTGCTGGGAAATCAAATTACATGGCTGAGAAAGGTGAGGTTCTTGCAATCAGATATTCTGCTGCAGAACAGCATAGGGTGCAAACATTACTGTGTTCGTGTTATAACTTAATGTATCGCTGATAGCTTAATCAAAGCGGCAATCAAATCCAAGCTAATTTGCCAAAGAACAAGGACAGGCATCAATATGACTTGCGAAACAAAGAAAAGATGGTCGTGCCATGGACTAGGTTAGGTAAAGTTGAAAAGCAGGGCCGTCACGCCAAAATATTAATGTATAATAAATTGCCAAAATATATTACAGAATTAAATCATACCGAATTTTAAAAAACCATTAAATTTTTTTGGAAAACAATCCATTTTACAAATTAAGTGAATATATGTCAATGAGGTTCTCAGAATCCTCATTTATGTGTAGTACATAAACGGAGCCTCCGCTGTAGTATGTTCGTTGTTAATTACTCGTAAAGGTATAGCTTCATTCATTAAAGTGTAATCGTAAGGTTTTTTTTGTACATGTGACTTGCCTTTAACATTATTGTTATTTATGGCCCATAAATATTACTGATTTACTGATTTACTGCGGTTAACGCGGTCGGATCACAAGCCAAAAAGCAATAGCATTCCAACAAAGAGCTTCAGCTGTCGGCGAAAGAATCGTAAAGAAGTCATAGCTTGTAGTACTTTCAAGTACTCTGCTGGTAGACTTTGGACATGGATTGATGGATAGTTGTCTGTTACTCTTTCACGTAAAAACTACTGAACGGATTTGGATGAAATTTGGTATAGAGGCAGCTGAGACCCTGGAATAAGACATAGGTTACTTTTCATCGTCATCATCGTCCATCGCCACGCGGGTAAAACCGCGGGGCGCAGCTAGTACATGCATACATTCTTACAAACTTTCGCGTTTATAATATCACTAGCTGCGCCCCGCGGTGTTATCCGCTACATGTTTTCGGGATAAAAAGTAGCCTATGTGTTAATCCAGGGTCTCGGCTATCTACGTACCAAATTACATCAAATCCGTTCAGTAGTTTTTGCGTGAAAGAGTAACAAACATCCATCCAAACTTTCACATTTATAACATTAGTGGGATTATATAGACCAGCCGAGAATAGTTTGTTGTTGATTTGTTAGTTAATAAGTGCAATTTATGACAACATAAAATTTACAATTTGATTTAATTGATCTCGTTTATCACTTTAATTTGTAAAACACCTAAAACTCGAGAAATCCTTGTCGAGAATTCTAGTGCCTCGAGAAATAAATAAGGTCGAGAGACTGGAAATACTAGTTGTGATTGTCATTTCCCAGGTCAGCTTGACTCGGTACTCAATAGACGAGTGTTCCCGTATTTACCCGGATAGCAGACGAGGGGGGTTCAACGACTCTACGCAGCTCTGCTACGGAGACCAGACACAGTCCAGGGATATCTGTCAGGTATAATTATAACGATGCCATACGCGAAACGAGTGTACTGAGAAATAATAGTTATTTGTTATACAAGAGCGCAAAGTTGCTTTGTAACCGCGCGCTCAATTTTGATGAGCGAGCAAGCGAAGGATTCTAAAATTACAATCCTGAGCGTTAGCGAGGGAATCAAAAGAGCACAAGGCGAACAATCTCTGCACTCGAGTGCAACACGTGACTTGTCACCTCAGCGAGGAAATGATTTTTATTTTTTTTATTTTTATAATTTGCCCCTTCGGGCAGGCTAAAGCTATAAAGCCATACTGCCTTGTCGTAAGTGTTATTTCTGCTGTATCTTAGCTATAGTTATCGTCAAAGTCGTCTTAGTCAAGTCCAGTTCGTGTCAGTTAATTCCAGTCATGCTTTAGTAAAGTAGTGGCGACTTTACTACAAAGCTTCGATGGAGTTTTGGAAGCAACACGAAAACTCATGTTTCACCACATTATATCATTTTCCCACACTCGCGCTTGTAATTCGGCACTTTATGAATAAAACACCACCATTTTTATGCATAAACACTTGACAAAACACTAGTTTTGGAAAAAAATACAACGGAGCGACACGACTCTTCCCGCGTTCCCGCCAAAAAACTCGCGAGGAAATGATTAAATGCAAAAAAAAAACGTACACCGAGGAGGTTCCGAGTCTGAGTTTTTAACATATTAAAAAAAGTTGTATGATAAATTTGGCACCATGGAGGTAGCAGTAAATAGTTTTACTGACATTTTTGAAAATACATTTTTCATCCCCCCATCTCGGAAAGAGTATTTTTGCTCTTCGATATCTGAGTGCAAAAGTCGTTTTTTCCCGCTAAAGGATAAAATAATATTAATAGAGTAAATTTGAATTTAGAACATCGTGCGCACTAAGTTCTTGAATTCAAAACGTCATTAAACCTATTCACTTCTACCTCCATGTGACGAATTTATCATACAACTTTTTTTAATTTGTTAAAAACTCAGACTCGGAACCTCCTCGGTGTACGTTTTTTTGCATTTAATCATTTCCTCGCTGAGGTGGGATGACAAGTCACGTGTTGCACTCGAGTGCAGAGATTGTTCACCTCTACTCGTGCTCTTTTGATTCCCTCGCTAACGCTCAGGATTGTAATTTTAGAACCCTTCGCTTGCTCGCTCATCAAAATTGAGCGCGCGGTTAAAAAGCAACTTTGCACTCTTGTATAACAAATAACTATTGGGGAACATTTCACACAGCGCCCCCTAGCTGCAAACAGAGCAATAGTTGAACAATGAAAATTGTTCTACTGGATTATTTTTTGTAAAGTTAATGACTATTTGGACGATAAAATTTGAAGCGTATTTAATTATTATAAATGTGAAATTTTGAATGGATGGATGTTTGTTACTCTTTCACGCAAAAATTACAGAACGGATTTAGATGATATTTGGTATGGAGGTAGCTGACACCCTGGATTAACACATAGGCTACTTTCTATCCCGAAACATGTAGCGGGTAACACCGCGGGGCGCAGCTAGTAAAATAAAATAAATAAATATCGTAGGACATTACATACAGCGCCATCTGGCCCCAAACTAAGCAAAGCTTCTGTGATGGAAGTCAGATAACTGATAGAATACTTAAATACTTTTTTTTTTGTAAATACATACCTACTTACAATACATACAGTACACCCAGACACAGAACAAACATTTCTATTATATCACAAAATGCTTGTCCTGGGTGGGAATCGAACCCACGCCCCACAGCTCTTGAAGCAGACATGCTACCAATGAGCCAACAGGGCTGTCAACTCTATTTATAACATTCCTTTTTTGGGTGGTCGTGTAAGGAATGATTTGGACCAAAAAGACTACGTTCAAAATATCTGGTTTGTTCTTCCAGGATGACGGCGGCAGCGCTGTGGTGTTGAAGAATCAACATCTTTCTTGCATGTACTCAGCAGTGGGAGTCGCCTCGTACGGACGCGGGTGCTTCGCCCACAGCCCTGGGGTCTACACGCGAGTACGGAGCTACGCCCCCTGGATTGAGAGCGTGGTCTGGCCATAAAACATTTAAGGAAATCGACATAAAATGAACACTAGAAATGTACACCTATTTAGAATTAAATGTCAATAAAGAAATTTTGGAATTAAAAAAAAATTATGATTACCCGATTATTATCACATAGCCTTTAAAGCTGTAGGGCGTGGGTTCGATTCCCACTCAGGGCAAAACATTTTGTGGTATGAACTTTACTTGGTGGTAGCTTTACTTTAGCAGGAGGTCGTTTAGGTAGGTAACACCGCAGTAACAGATATTCTGCCGCCAAGCAGTAGTGTGTAAACATTACTGTGTTCCGGTGTGAAGGGTACTGCAGCGAAATTACTGGGCTGTTGAGACTAACCATCGAAAGTCTCAAAGTAATGAGCGCCAAAGCAGCGATGCCCTGGACTTTGTTTTGTTACTCAAAGTTCTGTGTATCGCTGCAATGGTCATGGGCATGCGTTATCTCTTACCATCAGGAGAGCGTCTCGTTCGTCTCATTCTTTTTCACTTAAAAAAAAACCAAATGTTTGTTCTATATCTGGGTGTTCTGCATGTATTATAAGTATGAATTTACAAAAAAAAGTATTTATGTATTCTATCAGTTATCTGACTTCCATAGCACAAGCTTTGCTTAGTTTGGGGCCAGATGGCGCTGTGTGTAATGTCCTACGATATTTACATTTTACCTTTTACATTTTTAGCTCCATCTAGCCGCAAACTAAGCAGGCTTGTATTGTGGGAACCAAATAGCTGACAGAACATTTGCTAACTATAAATACCCTTCTAACCGGAACACTGCTTGGCAGAAAATCTGGTACTGCGATTTCCATACAAATAAATTTTAGCCATTTTTGGAGCATAATTTTACAGTGAAATCACAGCTTTATTTTGGTCTTTATTTGCAATGCTTTTTTCACAATTGCTTGAATAAAACATTTAAAAAAAACATACGGATTGAGAACCTCTTCCTTTTTTGAGTCGTCATAGTATCGCTGCTTAGCGGTCATTACTTTAAGACATTTGATGGTTAGTCTCGACTGGTATTATAAAGCTTTTTTTTTTACTTTTAATAGATCTACGTTTGGCCACCAACTCGCCTAATGTAAAGCGACGGTGTGGCCGAGGATGGAGCACGCTGATCCAGAAGAAATCTATACACTCTAGCCTTTAACGTCCAAATTGTAATTTATGGGAAACAGGGAAGCCGGCAATGAGTTCTATTAGTGGGCCGTGCGCATCAAAAACAGCTTACAACAATTTGACAGCTCCGTTGGCTCATTGGTAGTAGAGCTGTAGGGCGTGAGTTCGATCCCCACTCAGGGCAAACATTTTGTGAATAAACAAATGTTTGTTCCGTGTCTGGGTGTTCTGTATGTATTTACAAAAAAGAAAGTATATATGTATTCTATCAGTTATCTGACTTCCATCATACGAGCTCTGCTTAGTTTGGGGCCAGATGGCGCTGTGTGTATAGGTCCTACGATATTTATTTATTTTATTTTAATTGTGTCAAAATTGCGTAAGTCATTCATTCATCTTGGCTAACTTTTCAAATTCTATTTAATAAATCTGAAATATTGGTATTGTAAAAACATTTCAGCAGAAAACAAGAGACAGTTAGGCTAGACGTCTACAGAAAAAAATCCATTTGTTTATCTTGCCTGTTTAGACAGTCCTGTTAGCATATAAGTTTCGATACTGGCGCTACCATCGCAATTGCTATGCTAAATAAAAAACTCTAACCCAGAAAATTCTAGTTTCCCCATTGCACCGTGTCTACAGAAACTTGGTTGTTAAACGGCTTCAAATTACCAGATCTCGGTCACAGAATAGCTTTTAGTTACTATAGTAAGATGTAGAAGAAAAAAGAATAGAAAAGCGCGAGTCAGGCTCGCCCACCGAAGGTTCCGTACAGACTAGATGATAAATAATAGCATACGCACCATATTTTTAACAGTTAATTATTGATTGATGTTATTTGTCGCTTATTTGTATAAGTACTTTTTTATGGTTGACAGGCTAGGTGTTTGACCACAGCTCACCTGATGTTAAGTGAAGGTGTGGTCGAAGACGGTAAACACACCTAGCCTGGAATGGCTCTCGAGCGAGGCTGCCGGAACACACCGTTAGATGCTTGGCGGCAGATTTCCAACTCTCGTGTGGTAGCTAGCCAGCCGAGTACTAGAGAGTACGCTACCACCATGCTAAGGTTTCCTCACGATGTTTTCCTTCACCGCCAGCTCAAGCTCATTGTTGGGGTTGGAACCCACGCCCTTCAACATGCGAACCTGCCGCAGTAACCACTGAGCTATCATCGCTAACACTTAACTCTTCACTTAGGCCCCCCAACAAATTTTGATACAGGGCCCCAAGACACGCTACGCCACTGCCTGTAAGGGTTCCGTTTCTTCCTCTTGAGGTACAGAACCCTAAAATAGGGAAGTTTATTTACTAAGTTTTGTCTTAACGCCTACGGAAGCAAACAGGTTTTCAATATAAATAGGGGATGCCAGTTGAATCTAGCATTCGCTTTTCAGTTTCAATCGTTCCAGTTGATATATTCTTTTGTGTTTCGTCGCGTAATTCACTAAAATGAAAACGGTCACAGTGTTTGTCTGCCTGTTACTTATTGGTGAGTAAATAATATCAGTGGCAAAAGCGTATGCACCACATTAGTATCTACATTGCATCCGTGGAAAGCCGGAGAGAGTCGTTAGTCTCCACATAGCATAAAACAAAGTCGCTTCCCGCCGTCTGTACGCTTAGATCTTTTAAACTATGCAACGGATTTTAATGCGGTTTCCATCAATAGACAGAGTAATTTAAGAGGAAGGTTTATATGTTTAATACACGCATATGCACCGCATATCTACATTGCATCCGTGGAAAGCCGGGAAGGGTCGCTTGTCTCTACATAGTATAAAACACAGTCGCTTCCCGCCGTCTGTATGCTGAGATCTTTTAAACTACCCAACAGATAAAAAATAATGGTTTTAATAGTGGACTTTCATGGTTAAAACAACCAAGGTTGTTTTTGTTTCTAAGCATTTCCATCCTGTGGTAGCCTGGAAGAGATCGCTTTCAGCGATAAAGCCGTCAATTACGGCACAAGCTCTTAAGTTTCTTGTTTGTTTTAAGTTTATTACGTTATTAACAATAAACGCCTCGCTAACCTCTCCCTTATATATTTTTTTTCTGTTTTTGTTCACCTCATAACGAATACTTACGTAGCGTTTAATCTGGGCTTACTAGTAAATCAAATGTTGTGCAAACTACTCGCTTCTCAGATGCGGGCATTGCATATTAATTTAAATCAACTCTTTTTTTAATGCAAAATGTAATGAGACGAACGAGACGCTCTCCTGGTAAGAGATAACGCGTGCCCATGACCATTGCAGCGATACACAGAACTTTGAGTAACAAAACAAAGTTCAGGGTATCGCTGCTTTGACGCTCATTACTTTGAGACTTTCGATGGTTAGTCTCAACAGCCCTGTAATTTCGCTGCAGTACCCTTCAAACCGGAACACAGTAATGTTTACACACTACTGCTTGGCGGCAGAATACTGGTACTGGTACTGCGGTGGTACCTACCTGGACGACCTACTGCTAAGGAGATCTACCACCAAGTAAACTCAAAAAAGAAGGAGATTCTTAATTCGATTGTCCCAATGTTTTTTTTTGTTGTTGTGTTACGCGATAATTCCGCCAATTATGAATCGATTTTGATGATTCTTTTTTTGCTTTGTAGATCATACTTCAGAGATAGTTCCATATAAATTTTATCGAAATCAATGAAGTGGTGTTTAAAAAATTAACGAAAATGTAAAAATTGTTTACATCGATGATATTTTCGTTTGGTCGGAAACCTCGCTTTTTCTTTCGAGCAGTGCGTTTAGTTGGAAGCCACCGGAGGGGAGGCAGTTTTTTTAATTGTAAATTTATAGATTATTTTGCTACTCAAAGTGCTGTGTATCGCTGCAATGGTCATGGGCAGGCGTTATCTCTTACCATCAGGAGAGCGTCTCGTTCGTCTCATTACTTTTACATATTTTTAAAATCACACTAATACTGTAAAGGCGAAAGTTTGTGGGTGTGTTTGTTTGTTACTTTTCCCCGCTCAAACGGCTGGACTAATTTCGATGAAATTTACTCGTTAAATTTATAGATTTATTTGACCCTTAGGTCATGGATTCGGTTTTTTTAATTGTTTATTGGTATATTTTAGTGTTGGTTTTGGTTCCAGGTGCAGCTTGGTGCGCGTGTGACGCGTGCGGGCCGGAGTGCGCAAGCGCGTGCGGCTCGCGTCGCTTCCGCGCGTGTTGCTTTAACTATCTTCGCAGGAAACGTACCTCCCAAGCTATTCAGGTACCTACCTACATTTTCAAAACACGTTTTTTAAGATTAATATGCTCAGTGTTTGACCACAGCTCCAACTCAACTATTATGTTTGTGTCTGGGTACAGATCTATCTATCGATATATCTATAAAGAGGAAAGATTTGTTTGTATTGAATAGGCTCCGAAACTACTGGACCGATTTCAAAAATTCTTTCACCGTTGGAAAGCTACACTATCCCCGGGTAACATAAGCTACTTTTTATCCCTGTATTCCCACGGGAACGGGAACTACGCGGGTGAAAGCGAGGCGTCTGCTGGTCTATTATAAGTACGTATTTACAAACCAAAAGGTATTGAAGTATTCTATCAATTATCTGACTTCCATAGTACAATCTTTGCTCAGTTTGGGGCCAGATGGCGCTGTATGTTATGTCCTACGATATTTATTTATTTGTATACTTTTTTTATTTACTTTATTATGGTTATTTATATATATATATATATACTTATTTGTGTTACATCTCCCGTCTGTTTCTTATGTCATCTATCGTGTTTTTCTTTTCTGGGTTGCCTGGTAGAGATCGCTGTTAGCGATAAGGCCGCCACTTGTGGCACTAGCTCATAAGGTTTTTTTGTTCTCTGTACTTTTTTCTGTTTATGGTGTGTACAATAAAGAGTTATATCTATCTATCATTTTTCTTTTTCCAGTCATGGTCTGCCGTGGACGAGGACAGTCAACCCAAGTGGAGACTTCCAACTTTAGTCATCAAATATGTTCCTGAAGACATCTCCAACATTCTCGGCGACAACTTGGGAACCTCTGATGATATTCAACACTGAAATTCAAGACTAACTTGTATATTATAAAGGAAATGAATGTTTAAAAGTTATAAATTGTTTATTCTATTTAATAATCAATAGCTTACGCCCGCGACTTCGTCCTGATAACTTTCAGCTTTCACATTTAACTGTCACGGTTCAGAGATAAATAAAACATACGTAAGGAACAAGCAGTACCAGATAAAGTATATTATATTTGGTATATTATATTTTAAAGTATATAATATTTGGTTTATTTCCGCTTAACAGTCGTTAGGTACAGTCACAACAGTGATGAGGATTTAAATTTAACTAACTTTAACAATTTAGTAATTAAAAACTTATCCGAAACTTTAAATACAAGTTTCATCTCATTGTTTCCCTGTGATATATCGTGATTGTTCCTATTTTATCTCACAAAACTCGAAATATTTCACAATAAAATCGTCATGGATAATTATGCCATTTATACATTTTAGGAAGAATTAATTAGACTTTGAACCTTCAGCGCCTAGTTGACAATATTTTATCCACGTAGTACTGTTAACTTTTGATAGATGGCGCTTAAATTAAATTAAATTAAATTACTTGAATTGACATCACCGTTTTGGTAGAGCCGACCAAAAATCTATCTCATCATCATCATCATCCACAGCCTTCTTTATCCCACTGCTGAGTATAGGCCTCTCTCTTTACATGCCATCTGCCTCGGTCCTGTGCCAATCTGGTCCAGGTTCGACCCGCGACGATGACAATATCGTCGACCGTCGAAAATCTGTCTATACTATTATAAAGAGAAAAGATTTGATTGTTTGTTTGTAATGAATAGGCTACTGGACCTATTTCAAAAACTCTTTCACCGTTGGGAAGCTATACTATCCCCGGGTGACATAGGCTACTTTTTATCCCTGTATTCCCACGGGAACGGGAACTACGCGGGTGAAAACGCGAGGCGTCCGCTAGTACCTACTAGCATTATAATATTCTGTTAGAATTTCTCTATTTCAGAATGTGTTAGTAGGTATGAGTTAGAGCCATTGTTCTTGGATTTATTTAAGTTCGCAAATCTGTCTTTTCATACATTTAGGTACGTCTTTATTTAGGTATGTCATTTACATACAATAGCTTTTAAAATGAATTATAAATTGAGCCAAATTTCCCTGTTCTGATTGTGACATCTTTTTTTAATTTACAAATATGCTTTGACCAAATACCGTTTACGAACACGTCATGACAAATTAATCTATCTATACTTAAATACAGAGGAAAGACTTGATTGTTTGTTTGTATTGAATAGGCTCCGAAACTACTGGACGGATCTTAATAATTCTTTCATTATTAGAATGCTACATTATCCGTGATGGACATAAGCTATATTATATTTAAAAATCCATTAGGGTTCTACATGGAAAATTCAATAATGTAACCCAAGCTGTGAAAAACTTAGCGTGCGCAGCGAAAACTATTGACAATAGAATAAAGTGACGTTTTATAGAGCAAACTGACAGCTACAAATAAGTCCGTAATATCATATGTCTAACTATTACAGTTGTCATCTACCTCTACACTAATTATAAAGAGGAAAAATTAAATTTTTTGTTTGTTTGTATTGAATGGACCCCGAAACTCCTGGATCGATAAATTTATATTGTTAATCGAGTTTTGTTTTCCCGTGCGAAGCCGGGGCGAGCTGCTTGTTATGTATAAAGATAAACCAATTAACTATTTATCAATAGCGTGGTGGTAGGGCATTTTCTAGTATTCGAGTGGCTAGTTACCACAAAAATAAACTTGCTTCATGACGATCTCAGAACATGAAGAAACGAAAAAAAAAACACTTGAATTGAAGGCACCCAGATTGTACCTATGGGGAAACCTAGGTTTATTTTGTTATAGATAATAATAATAATAAATAAATAAATATCGTAGGACATCACACACAACGCCATCTGGCCCCAAACTAAGCAGAGCTTGTGTGATGGAAGTCAGATAACTGATAGAATACATAAATACTTTTTTTTTGTAAATACATACAGAACACCCAGACACAGAACAAACATATGTTTATTCACAAAATGTTTGCCCTGAGTGGGAATCGAACCCACGCCCTACAGCTCTCAAGGCAGATATACTACCAATGAGCCAACGGGGCTGTCAAAATGACAGGCTAGGCGTTTGACCACAGCTCACCTGATGCTGAAGACTGGTGTTTTTTCTTTCTAATGCACTAGTAGCTGCTTCCCTCTTACTGACATTTAAAATTTGTTGTTTGTATGTTAATTTATATATTTTCATTTGGTTTTTTGTCTGTAGTTATTCGTTGTATCTAGCGTCTTATAAGGAAATAATTAATATTTTTCTTTCTTTGTTAAGTGACGGTGTATTTGAAGATGGTGAAGCCCACCTGGCTGGAATGGAACTGATTCTCAAATGAGGCTGCTAGAACCCACCGTTAGATGCTTGGCGGCAGATTTTCAACTTGAGGGTGATAGCTACCCAGCCGTGTACTAGAGAGTACGCTACCACCATGCTATGGTTTCCTCACGATGTTTTCCTTCACCGACAGCTCAAGCTCATTGTTGGGGTTTGGACCCACGCCCTTCTGCGCATCAAAACCGATTCGAGTTTTTGGAATGTCGACCATGAAGTGGTGTCGCTTTTGAGAGCTTCTCGCTGTCAGATAGTAGAATGGAAAGGCAGGAATTCAGTGCAGATTTGAAGCGCACTGCCCAAATGTATCCGCTAGAAAAATAAACAGAGAAGCTTGGTGGTAGATCTCTTTAGCAGGAGGTCGTCTAGGTAGGTACCACCGCAGTACCTGTTATTCCGCCGCTAAGCAGTAGTATGTAAGCATTACTGTGTTCCGGTTTGAAGGGTACTGCAGCTAGCGAAATTACTGGGCTGTTGAGACTAACTCTATCAAAAGTCTCAAAGTAATGAGCGCCAAAGCAGCGATGCCCTGGACTTTGTGTTGTAACTTTAAGTTCTGTGTATCGCTGCGATGGTCATGGACAGGCGTTATCTCTTACCATCAGGAGAGCGTCTCGTTCGTCTCATTACTATTTACATTTAAAAAAAACCAACTCGATGTACCGACAGTTTGCTTTGATGATACGGAACGATCAAAGCCAGAATCCGTTTTGCACTGAATCAGTTTTTATTTCGTTGGCAGTCACGCCATTCCAGCGATAAGTCAACGTCACGCACACGAGTCGATTTATGGCGCTGAAAAGCGGAAAAAGTGGACGAAAAACTGAATATATTTGAAATGATGAAAATGGATGGTAGGTGAGCGTTATGGTTGCTAAAAAATTACATTTTTTTTTTAATGTAAAGCATGGTTTTTAACGTATTTTTTTTCAGGCTAGGTGTGCTTTACCATCTTTGACCATACCGTCACTTAAAATCAGTTGAGCTGTGGTCAACCATAAAAAAATATGTAAAGGTAATGAGACGAGCGAGACGCTCTCCTGATGGTAAGAGATAACGCATGTCCATGACCATTGCAGCGATACACAGAACTTTGAGAAACAAAACAAAGTTCAGGGCATCGCTGCTTTGGCGCTCATTGCTTTGAAACTTTCGACGGTTAGTCTCAACAGTCCAGTAATTTCGCTGCAGTACCCTTCAAACCGGAACACAGTAATGTTTACACACTACTGCTTAGCGGCAGAATAACTGTGCAAGTTTAAGTGCAAGCTGCGATAGTACAAGATTTGCTTAGTTTGGGGTCAGATGGCGCTGTGTGTGATGTCCTGCGATGTTTGTTTTATTTAATCCGATAGAGTACATAACTAGATACCGTATTAAATTTTCATCTATCTTAACCCAACCTATCATTCCAATAGGGCCAGCTACCACAGTCTAGCTGGGAGTCCATAGCCCGCGGTCAAAATTGAAGTCCCTATACCCTTCTCTTTTACACGTGTGTCGCTGTGTGCGGGCGCCCTTTGATGTAATACGAGACTCTGTGAAAGCAGACGGCTATGTGTGAGTGCCCAGGTATTATATTTGGGGTGGCATGTTCGCTAATTTACCCGAAATTATGGGTAATTTTTTCGGGGGTTTATAAATGTATTTTTTTTTATGTTCGACAAGTTAACATTTGAGCATTAATGCAGTTTATAGAAATAGTGTTAAGTGTAGTGTAGTGTGTATATATGTGTGTGTGTGTGTATGTGCGTGGGTGGGGGTGGGTGTGTTGTGTCAATCATCAATTTGTTTTATGTTTATTGTTTATTTTTTGTATGTATGTATTGTTAATTATGTTAAAATATGTTTTATGCCCCAAATAAAGTGTTGTCTATTGTAAATAAAATTAACAAACCGAAAGAAACACACACACACGAAAATGTACACACGAACACGAAAGTACGTCACATTCTGACCACGTCTAATGTAATGGCACTTAACAAGTAACCATGTGGTAGAAGATGGTATCACACCTAGTTTGGAATGGGGCTCTTATTTGGGGCTACCCCAATACTCCATTAAGCGCTTGATGGCTTGGCTTGGCTTTTCAACTAGCTAGCAAGGTAGCCTACCGACATCGGTTTTCCTACAATTAATCGTGTGTAACTCAGATCAGAACCGGTTCAAATATTCAGATCGTGTAGGTTTGAACCGTTGAGCTGCAGCTCAACTGCAGATCAAGCAGCTCAAATCGTGGCTTGCGGCTCATCGAGTCATCGTTGTCGCGCACCCGACCGCAGCTAATCGAACTGAATTGCGAACCGAACCGAAATTGAAAAGTGAACCGAACGGAGCCGATGCGACGCGATCTGTTTTTTGAAGCAGTGTGACCTGAACAGAATGATGAACGAAACAGAATGACTTAGAAAGGGAAGGAGAGCATATTGACCACGAATCTTACAATTCCCGGGATAAACAAGATAATAAACTATTTATATACAATTTATTTTGCAAATCCTTTCATTTGTTTTAGCATGATTGATTAACAAATATCCATACATACAAACTTTGGCAATTATATTATTAATCGGAAAACAAAAAAAAAAATTTAATTTTAACAAAATATTTTTTATCAGTAGATTTCCCGTTAAATTGAGAACATTTCCAACGTTGTTGAGCTGAAACTATAAACTAACTATATGAGCTGCATATTCTAGCGCTGCATAAGGTCTAGTTTACTTCGCTATTGACTAAATGACTCCCTCGAGTTAGTACGTGAATTGATCTGAAATGACCTGTTGAGCCGGTTCAAGTTTTCAGCTCAAGGGTTGAGCTGCGAGCCGCGGCGTGACTCAAGTAAATCTGTTGAGTTACCCATGGCTACCTACAATATTTCCTTTCATCGGCTCCTCGAGCACATTGTTGAAATTTAAACCCACGACACTAATCCCGAATTACTATCTCACTTATACCATCATATTTTCAATTGAAAATGACCTAAAATATTTGTATTTGATTTAACAACAATCATAAAAAAAAAACAAAATCTATGGTGATGATAATCATAATCATATTTACTGATAACGAGATGTTACAGGTCAAAAAATGTTCTATAACAATTATAGTTTAAACATTTATGATAGGTATTTTTGTAGTTTAGTAGTTAGCGCGGTTGGTTCACGCGTAGAAAGGCGTGGGTTCAAACACCAACAATGAGTTTGAGCGGCCGGTGAAGGAAAATATCGTGAGGAAACCAAAGCATGGTGGTAGGGTACTTTCTAGTACTCAGCTGCCTACCACTTTCAAATTGAAAATTTGTCACCAAGCACCTAACGGTGTTTTCTGGTTCTGGCAGCCTCACTTGACAGCCGGTTCCATTCGGGGGCTAGGTGTGCTTTACCATCTTCGACCACACCTTCACTTAACATCAAGTGAGCTGTGGTCAAACACCTTGAATGTCAAATATTAAGACATACATCGTTTTTTCCGGGGTAAACGAGTCCTGGGTAATTTTCCCACTCCACTGACAACACTGGGGACAACGACTGGCAAAACAAAATTCCTCTTTAGTTGGTGTCCACCCCACGACCCGTATCGACGTGGTTTCGGTTCGACTCGGTTGTGCACTGTGCATGTTCCTTGATGAATTTTTAGTGATTATTTTCCGTGTAATATTGTGTTTTTGTGTCATAAGCAGCTAGTTGTCTACATTTCGCGCTTGGAATTTCAATTATCGAGGGAAAGGTGAGTCAAAGAGGTTTTGTTACCAAAAAGTGGCTTTCATTTGTTTTGATGTCCTGCCATGGGCAAGCTCTACTGCCTGTGTTCTCTGACTTTACCTGCAATTCATGACCTCCTAGAAAACCCTACATAATTCTTCATAGTACTATGTACAGTACTAATAAACATAATTATTATTACTATATTGTAAATTAAGCAAAACCAATTTAAAAAAAAAAACTTGTTAATTTTAGACAATGTGAAAAAACAAAGTCCATTCAAATACTTTTGAACTAGAAAAGAAGAAATTGAAAACCAAACCTAGTTATTCTCTCATCATATCCTACTAATATT
This sequence comes from Biston betularia, assembly GCA_905404145.2. NCBI lineage: Eukaryota > Metazoa > Arthropoda > Insecta > Lepidoptera > Geometridae > Biston > Biston betularia. Next base: position 5,532,895 of record FR989890.1, read on the forward strand.
ATAAATTAATAATGTCTGGATGGATGTTTGTTACTCTTTCACGCGAAAACTACTGAACGGATTTGGATGAAATTTGCTATGGACGTAGCTGAGACCCTGGATTAACATATAGGCTATTTTTTATCCCGAAAACATGTAGCGGGTAACACCGCGGGGCGCAGCTATTAAAATATATATTTCGAAGCTCTCTGATAGATGTAGAGTAGGTATGCAAAACGTTGTGTTAACACTTTCGCAAATTTAAAAGTTTGAGCATTACATGTGTCAAATTTGACAGGTGATTATCGTAGTCAAACAATACAGCTGTTTACTTTACGGTCTTGCTGTATTAACTGTTTTTAAGGTTTCGAAAACAATGGAGCCGTATCACGGAAACTACATTGTTGATTATTATTTGACTTTTAGGGTTTACTTGGTTTTTACTTGGTGGTAGATCTCCTTAGCAGGAGGTCGTCTACGTAGGTACCACCGCAGTACCAGTTATTCTGCCGCTCAGCAGTAGTGTGTAAACATTACTGTGTTCCGGTTCGAAGGGTACTACAGCTAGCGAAATTACTGGGCTGTTGAGACTAACCATCAAAAGTCTCAAAGTAGGTAATGAGCGTCAAAGCAGCGATGCCCCGGACTTTGTTTTGCTACTCAAATTCCTGGTTACTCTTGCAATAAGGAGAGCGTCCCATTAGTCTCATAATTTTTACATAAAAAATCGGCCAAGTGCGAGTCGGACTCGCGCACGAGGGTTTCCGTACCATTATCTATAAAAACGGCAAAATAAAATCACGTATCGGAGCCCCCCTTAAATATTTATTTTATTTTTAGTATTTGTTGTTATAGCGGCAATAGAAATACATCATCTGTGAAAATTTCAACTGTCTAGCTATCGCCGTTCTTGAGATACAGCCTGGTGACGGACGGACGGACAGCGAAGTCTCAGTAATAGGGTCCCGTTTTTACCCTTTGGGTATGGAACCCTAAAAAAAGAAGTATTTGAAACGTGACGGGATTTGACGGGATTCCTCGTAAATCATATACAATCAAGATATATAAAAAATTTTGAATAATGGTTTTCATTTATAGAAACAAGTTTTAACTAATTAGTGGAAACCTGAATAAACAAATTACTTTTTAACAACGCCCGCCCGGACTTTGCGCGATTCTAATCTATTTTGCCAACTTGTTTATTAAACACTAGCGGACGCCTCGCGGTTTCACCCGCGTAGTTTCCGTTCCCGTGGGAATACAGGGATATAAAGCCTATGGCACCCGGAGATAGTGTAGTTTACCAACCGTGAAAGAATTTTTGAAATCGGTCCAGTAGTTTCGGAGCCTATTCAATACAAACAAATTCCTCTTTATTAATATTTATACTTTTAATACAGATAGAGAGATTGATGTTGACAGCCCTGTTGGCTCATTGGTAGCATGTCTGCTTCAAGAGCTGTGGGGCGTGGGTTCGATTCCCACCCAGGACAAGCATTTTGTGATATAAAACCAAATGTTTGTTCTGTATCTGGGTGTACTGTATGTATTACAAGTACATATGTATTTACAAAAAAAAAAAGTATTTATGTATTCTATCAGTTATCTGACTCCCATAGTACAAGCTTTGCTCAGTTTGGTGTCAGATGGCGCTGCGTGTAATGCCCTACGATATTTATTTTATTTATTTTTATCTACTAATCCTTACTAATATTATAAATGCGAATGTGTGTTTGTTTGTTTGTTTGTATTGAATAAGCTCCGAAACTACTGGACCGATATTAATAAATCTTTCATTATTAGAATGCTACATTATCCGTGATGGGCATAGGCTATATTTTTTTAAAAAACAATTAGGGATCCGTATGGAAAATTCAATAATGTAACCCAAGCTGTGAAAAAGTGACCGAAAAAACCTTTACTTAGCATGCGCTGCGAAAACTATTGACAATAGAATGAAGTGACGTTTTATAGAGCAAGTTGACAGCTACAAATAAGTCCGCGATATCATATGTCTAACTATTACAGTTGTCATCTACATCTACACTAATTATAAAGATTTGATTTTTTGTTTGTATTGAATAGGCTTCGAAACTACTGGACCGATCTTAATAATTATTTTATCATTAGAATGCTACATTATCACTGAGTAACATTCCACTACACCAGTACCACAGCAGTAGTGTGCAAACATTACTGTGAAGGGTACTGCAGCGAAATTACTGGGCTGTTGAGACTAACCATCGAAAGTCTCAAAGTAATGAGCGCCAAAGCAGCGATGCCCTGGACTTTGTTTTGTTACTCAAAGTTCTGTGTATCGCTGTAATGGTCATGGACACGCGTTATCTCTTACCATCAGGAGAGCGTCTCGTTCGTCTCATTACCTGTCACATAAAACACTAATCCCAGAGAAATTTTGGATGTATGGATGTTTGTTACTCTTTCACGCAAAAACTACAAAACGGATTGGGATGAAATTCGGTATGGAGGTAGCTGACACCCTGGATTAACACATAGGCTACTTTTTATCCCGAAAACATGTAGCGGGTAACACCGCGGGGCGCAGCTAGTAGGCTGTATTTATATTGTTAATCGAGTTTCGTTTTCCCGTGCGAAGCCAGGACGGCCCGCTTGTACTATATAATTTGCATTGAAAGCCAAATGTAACTCGATTCCTATTAAAGCCATCCGCGTGTCATATTTCGTTCCTCGAGGGGTGAAATCTACCCTTAAAGAATTACTTCTTATTAAGGCAAATGTCTTATAGAGAATAGATTTTCAGTGCCTCAGTTTCTTGTCTGGAAAGTTTAACGTGGGGTAAGTACAGCTATTCGATAAACCCTGATCTAGATAACATGATCATTTTACTTGGTGGTAGATCTCCTTAGCAGGAGGTCGTCTAGGTGGGCACCACTGCAGTACCAGTTATTCTGCCGCTAAGCAGTAGTGTGTAAGCATTACTGTGTTCTGGTTTGAAGGGTACTGCAGCGAAATTACTGGGCTGTTGAGACTAACCATCGAAAGTCTCAAAGTAATGAGCGCCAAAGCAGTGATGCCCTGGACTTTGTTTTGTTACTTAAAGTTTTGTGTATCGCTGCATTAGTCATGGACAGGCGTTATCTCTTACCATCAGGAGAGCGTCTTGTTCGTCTCATTACTTTTTACATTTTAAAAAATACATGTTAATTTTACATAAATTATGTTGAATATTTATGTTGAAATGTATTTTATGTCATAAATAAAGTGTTGTCTATTGTCTATTGTCTATTGTCTATAAACTTTCTGTAGCGACGATAGCACAGTGGTTAGCGCGGTCGGTTCACACGCCGAAGGGCATGGCTTCAAATTCTAACAATAAGCGCTTCAAGTCGCGAGTGTATTGGCAAGCGCGCTCCATCGTAGATCGTATCTTCGCTTAGCATCAGGCGAGCTGGTGGTCAAACGCAAGCCTATATGTAAATAATAAATAAATATCGTAAGACATTACACACAGCGCCATCTGGCCCCAAACTAAGCAAAGCTTGTGTGATGGAAGTCAGATAACTGATAGAATACATAAATACTTTTGTTTTTGTAAATACATACTTATAATACATACAGAACACCCAGACACAGAACAAACATTTGTTTATTCACAAAATGTAATAAAAAAAACATGATTGCATAGAAACCGATTTTTTTTAATGGTTGACAGACTAGTTCTTTGACCACAGCTTAGCTGATGTTAATTGAAGACCAGCGCCAGTCATACTACATACTTAGTATGTCCAGTATTATGCTGAGGCGAGTCCTTTTGTAACTGTTCGTTTTTGTTTTTGTGTTTTTATATTGCAAAATAAAATCTTTTTAAAGAAAGAAAGAAAATAATTTTATTTTCTAACACAGAACACAACAAACAGAGACAAACAGTTGCAAAATAGGGGCTCACCTCGGCATAATACTGGTCATACTAAGTATGACGAGCGCTGGTCTCCCGGTGAGCCCTTGTCGGTCAAACAAAACAAACATAACATATTACCAACAACAAATATATAAAAAAGCGTAATTAAAAATTCAAACAAACAAACGACTATGTAAATAACTTCTCTCAAAATATTAACATACAAATGACAAAACAAAAACAACAGGCTCACGTTTGACCACCATCGCGCCTGTTACCAAAAGAGAAGATATGATCTAGGATGTAACACGCTTGTCTAGGGGAAACCGATTCATGAAACTAGCATTATATAGCACTAGTTTTCTTTCTTTCTTTCTTTTATTCAAGTGACAGTGTGGTCGAAGATGGTAAAGCACACCTAGCCTAGAATGGAACTGGCTCTCCAGTGAGGCTGCCGGAACACACCGTTAGATGCTTGGCGGCAGATTTTCAACTCTCGTGGTAGGCTACCACACGAGAGTTGAAGTTGAGGCTAGCTACCACTGGTAGCTAGCCAGCCGAGTACTAGAGAGTACGCTACCACCATGCTATGGTTTCCTCACGATGTTCACTCGCTTGACTTAACATACCTAAATTAGTAAGAAACTCGAGGAGCCCGCATCTGTCTGCCATTGACCCCACTCGTCTTATTATATAGAATCAGTGACCGAGGATACATACAAACAAGATTTAAGTCGAGGAACCAAAACGCGTAATTAGAGATAAAGAGGAAAAATTTGTTTGTTTGTATTGAATTGAAACTACTGGACCGATCTTAATAATTCTTTCATTATTAGAATGCTACGTTATCCGTGATGGGCATAGGCTATATTTTCTTTAAAAAAACAATTAGGGATCCGTATGGAAAATTCAATAATGTAACCTAATATGTGAAATTTTTTAAAAAATCCTTACTACTTTTTTTTTTACTTACAAAACTCAATTAACAATATAAATTTATCGATCCAGTAGTTTCGGAGCCTATTCAATACAAACAAACAAAAAATTAAATCTTTCCTCTTTATAATTAGTGTAGATGTAGATGACAACTGAAGTTAGACATATGATATCGCGGACTTATTTGTAGTGTCAACTTGTTCTATAAAACGTCACTTTATTCTATTGTCAATAGTTTTCGCTGCGCACGCTAAGTAAGGGGGTTTCACAGCTTGGGTTACATAATTGAATTTTCCATACGGATCCCTAACTGTTTTTTAGATAAAATATAGCCTATGCCCATCACGGATAATGTAGCATTCTAATAATGAAAGAATTATTAAAGATCGGTCCAGTAGTTTCGGAGCCTATTCAATACAAACAAATCTTTCCTCTTTGTAATAGTATAGATGACAGCCCCGTTGGCTCATTGTTAGTATATCTGCCTTGAGAGCTGTAGGGCGTGGGTTCGATTCCCACTCAGGGCAAAACATTTTGTGAATAAACAAATGTTTGTTCTGTGTCTGGGTGTTCTGTATGTATTTACAAAAAAAAAAGTATTTATGTATTCTATCAGTTATCTGACTTCGAAAAGCTCAAACTAAGCGGTTTGATTCCACCTTTTTCATGCGTACCGCTAGACATTGGAATCAGCTGCCCGAGTGGGTGTTCCCCAATGAATATAGTCTGGGTACCTTCAAGTCGCGAGTGAATCGGTTTCTTCTAGGCGAGCGTGCTCCACCGTAGACCGCATCTTCGCTTAACATCAGGCGGGATGGCGGACAAACGCAAGCCTATCTACTATAAAAAAAAAAAAAAAAAAAAAAAACATCACACAAGCTTTGCTTAGTTTGGGGCCAGATGGCGCTGTGTGTATAGTCCTACGATATTTATTTATTAGATAAATATTTGTAGGATATAATTTATGTTCTAATATTTAAATATTGTCCTTAGACTCTACCACCGAGATGACCAGTAAAATTTCTTGAAATCTTGCGTATTTGCTTAAATATCTTTTGAAACTTCTTATCAGCTTTTTCTAGTGATTCAACGGCTAGTTTATTCAAATTACGACGTGGGAAAGTAAATATTTATTAACGAATTGATTCAAAAAAAAGATAGTAAACCCTTATCTTCTGTCTGATGGAACATTCAAGGTAAAATCTTGGACGATAACAGACTAATTTCTATTCAAAATTTTATATTCAAAAATACAAATATTTTATTGATAACACCAAATGTTACTATTCGAAATATTCTAAAGCTTTTCAATCCGTTAAAATATAGGTCGGACACGCTAGAATGAACTATAGGGTTTTTTTATGGCTCACAGGCTAGGTGTTTGACTACAACTCACCTGATGTTAAGTGACGGTGTGGTCGAAGATGGTAAAGTACACCTAGCCTGGAATGGAACTGGCTCTCTAGTGAGGCTGCCGGAACACACCGTTAGATGCTTGGCGGCTGATTTTCAACTCTCGTGTGGTAGGTAGAGTTTTTTTATTTTATTTTTTTATGTAAGATGTAATGAGACGAACGAGACGCTCTCCTGATGGTAAGAGATAACGCCTGTCCATGACCATTGCAGCGGTACACAGAACTTTGAGTAGCAAAACAAAGTCCAGGGCATCACTGCTTTGGCGCTCATTACTTTGAAAATTTCGATGGTTAATCTCAACAGCCCAGTAATTTCACTGCAGTACCCTTCAAACCGGAACACAGTAATGTTTACACACTACTGCTTCGCAGCAGAATATCTGGTACTGCGATGGTATCTACCCAAACGACCTCCTACTATGGAGATCTATTATCACATACTAGACAGTAGACAGTACCCTACCGTCAAGTTATTTCCCTCACCGGTGGCTCAAGTTCATTCTTAGGACTTAAACTCACGCTCTCCGGCGTCTAAACCGGCCTGATTACCACTGAGCTATCATCGCTTCTTATCTTTTCAGTTGTTTACATACCTTTGTCCAAAAATTTCTATCTTAAAATAAAACATTTATAATCTTTCCTTTTGAAACCCTTAATGCTAAAGCGGATTTCAAGTTTTCTATTTCGATTTAATCTCATTAAAGAATTTAGAGACGAGAAATCTTTTGCATCGAGAATTAGGTTTTTTTTCATTCTGTTTTTTTTATGTAAAAAAGTAATGAGACGAACGAGCCGCTCTCCTGATGGTAAGAGATAATACCTGTCCATGACTATTGCAGCGATGCACAGAACTTTGAGTAACGAAACAAAGTCCAGGGCATCGCTGCCTTGGCGCTCATTACTTTGAGACTTTCGATGGTTAGTCTGCGACTGAAAATGTTCAAATCATGTAAATTTAACTTTGTTACTAGCGTCAAAGAGAATCCATTTTTCTTCAATTTTTCCAGGCTTCTGTTGCTGTCTAGACAGGAAGCCATTTTTCTAGACTCCGATTAGATTTCCAGGTAAACTCGGGCGGAATCGAATAAGCGATTTATGTAAAATAAATAATTTTGAAACTGAAATGCTCGTTTAGTTATAATAAAAAAACACAAAATGCGTAATAATGAAATTAATAGAATATTAAATTACTTTTAAGTAAATTTGGTTTATAAAGATCCGACCGCACTAAACTAAGCTATCATTAGTTTAGTGTGGTGGGATCATACGCCGCGTGGGTTCAAACCCCAACAATAAAGTTCAGCTACCATTAAAAGAAAACACCGTGAGGAAACCACAGCATGGTGGTAGCGCACTGTCTAGTACTCGGCTGGCTAGCTACCACACGAGAGTTGACAATCTGCCGCCAAGCACCAAGCGTTACATTTAAATTCTATTCTAGGCTAGGTATGTTTACCATCTATGACCACAACGTCACTTAAGGTGGTTCGATTGCCATACAAATAAATATTTGATTATGCATAAATGGAGCATAATTTTACAGTGAAATCACAGCTACTAGCATTTATTTTGCTCTTTATTTGCGGTAAATTACAATTGCAATTACAATTTTTGTAATTGCAATTACAAAAATCATAAACTGTTTTAAACTGTTTTATTCAAGCAATTGTAATTTACCGCAAATAAAGACCAAAATAAATGCCAGTACCTTTGATTTCACTGTAAAATTATGCTATTTTGTCCATAAATGGCACAACATTTTTTGTATGGTAATCGAACCACCTTAAAATCAGGTGAGTTGTGATCAAACACCTAGCCTGTCAACCATAAAAAAAACTTGTTAGCTGAACTTTCGTTTGATTGTTAGCATTTCTGTCAGTTATCTGACTTCCATCGCACAAGCTTTGCTTAGTTTGGTGTTAGATGGCGCTGTGTGTAATGTGCTACGATATTTTTATTTATTGTTCATGACAACAAAATTTGTCACGTAACCAAAGCCACGCTGTACTAGGATCATGAAATGCTATACATCGATAAGTCGATACAAACAAACTGCGTTGTGAGATAACGCCTAATTACGCTTAGCTAGTGATGGGACAATACTTGATTGTTAACATCGATGAATCTATACTATTTATTTATTCACGATTATTCACGACAGCCCCGTTGGCTCATTGGTAGTATATCTGCCTTGAGAGCTGTAGGGCGTGGGTTCGATCCCCACTCAGGGCAAACATTTTGTGAGTACACAAATGTTTGTTCTGTACGTATTATAAGTATGTATGTACAAAAAAAAAGTATTTATGTATTCTATCAGTTATCTGACTTCCATCACACAAGCTCTGCTTAGTTTGGGCCAGATGGCGCTGTGTATATAGTCCTACGATATTTATTTATAAAATCCGCCAACACAGTGTATACCGTACAATAAAAATTAAATTACAAAATATATTTTTATATAAAAGCAAGCTTGTATTCGGGACAATGAACTAAAAATTTAAAAGTAAATGCCAGCAAGTATTTGGCGTGTATATATGTAATCCGCCATTTTGTGGCGGCGGCCATCTTGGACCCATTCATCAAACATAGCTAAGAACGCTCCCAACTACTTAATTCACCTTCCAAACGAAAAAGAAACAAAATTCAAAATTGAACCGAGTTTGATTATGTTTCTTGTTTAAAAAGTGGATTAGTCGAGAGTGTTCTTAGCTATTTTAAGAAAATCGGTCCAAGATGGCTGCCGCCACAAAATGGCGGACTATATATTTTCTCTATTTGGGTATCAAATAAAAGGGCTTGACTAGTAGAATACTATACAACTGTCGAGGGTTTTTAAATTTTATAATTTATCTTGTTATTACTGTGTTGTAACGATGATAGCTCGGTGGTTGGCGCGGTGGGTTCGCATGCCGAAGGGCGTGGGTTCAAACCCCAACAATGAGCTTCAGCTGCCGGTGAAGGAAAACTTCGTAAGGAAACCATAGCATGGTGGTAGGATACTTTCTAGTACTCGGCTGGCTAGCTACCACACGAGAGTTGAAAATGTGTCATTCCAGGCTAGATGTGCTTTTACCATATTCGACCACACCGTCACTTAACATCAGGTGAGCCGTGGTCAAACACCTAGCCTGTCAAACATGAAAAAAAAAGTTTTATCACTGCTAACGTTTATTTCCTTGACACGATTTCATCAATATTATTTATATAAATGATTTTATTATTAAAATTTCTATAATAACAATATCTATTATTGCTTTTATGCTATTATTGGAAATTATGTTGCTTTTAGACTCACGTCCCGCTGTTAAACCCATTGACATGTTAGAAACACATTTAACATGTATTTATTATAAATAATTAAATATTCATTAACTTTTTATATGTAGTAACGAGGAAATTATTTAAATTTATATGTAATTTGTTGAATTTGTTGAATTTATTAAGATGATTTGTTAATTGAGTGTGATTTTGCATATAACATAAAAGAAATACAAATTGTTGTTTTGTAGCAATCTTATATCAACTAATATATTATTTAATTAATTAAATATGTATTTAGGCATTTTTGGAGTTTAATGGTTTCATTTGGGTTTGGTTGTTAAATATTAGTGATTAGCACGGCCGGCTCCTACGACGAAAAGTGTGGCTTCAAATCTGCTTAAAGAAAAGATGATTTGAAACTTTTTATTGTGCAAACAACAAACAAAACAAAATAATCTTATAAGCTTGTACCACAGTTATCACGGCCTTACCGCAAAAAAATATCTCTTCATAGCATGGTGGTAGCATACTCTCTAGTAGGTACTCGGCTGGCTAGCTACCACACGAGAGTTGAAAATCTGCCGCCAAGCATCTAACGGTGTGTTCCAGCAACCTCACTTGAGAGTCAGTTCCATTCCAGGCTAGGTGTGCTTTACCGCACGACCACACCGTCACTTAACATCAGGTGAGCTGTGGTCAAACACCTAGCCTGTCAGCTATAAAAAAAGTGTATATAGTGATAAGTTGTAACTAAAAACTTTTAATCTTATAAAGCGTAATGTTTGATGAATAATTTAAAATGTGCTTAAATTTTTTTCGCAATATTTTTTCGGAATAATCGATAATCCCGTCCCTAACCCCTACCGAAGCCCTGCACGGCTACGATAACCTGTTCAAATAGTGATGCGCTGCATCCAATCTGCATAGCATTATCGACTTGTCGCCGACAGACGCGCTCACCATATTGCAGAGAAATGTGAATACAAACGAGTTTTGCATTCGTAATTTCTAGTTTATGACGATTCTGTTAGCATTCGGAATCTTGAAAGACGTGAGATAGTTTTTCACTGATTTAAATAAATAAATAAATATCGTAGGACTATACACACAGCGCCATCTGGCCCCAAACTAAGCAGAGCTTGTGTGATGGAAGTCAGACAACTGATAGAATACATAAATACTTTTTTTTTAAATATATACTTATAATAACATACAGAGCACCCAGACACAGAACAAACATTTGTTTATTCACAAAATGATTGCCCTGAATGGGGATCGAAGTCACGCCCTACAGCTCTCAAGGGCAGATATACTACCAATAAGCCAACGGGGCTGTCAACGGCTGCATTTGATTGTATGACTTGAAAAAATCGTTATCGCTTTACTTGGTGGTTTACCTTATTGTATTCCGGTTTGAATGGCACTGAACCTATAAGGTATTTGCGGCATTTAAGGCCAATTTTTTTTTGGTTGACAGAGACCTGATGTTAAGTGACGGTGGGGTCGAAGATGTTAAGGCACACCCAGCCTGGAATGGAACTGGCTCTTAAGTGAGGTTGTCGGAACACACCATTAAGTGCTTGGCGGCAGATTTTCAACTCTCGTGTGGTAGCTAGTCAGCCGAGTACAGAGTACGCTACCACCATGCTGTGGTTTCCTCACGATGTTTTCCTTCACCGGCAGCTCAAGCGTCGCTTCACATCTCTTCACTTGGTGGTAGATCTCCTTAGCAGGAGATCGTCTAGGTAGGTACCACCGCAGTACCAGTTATTCTGCCGCTAAGCAGTAGTGTGTAAACATTACTGTGTTCCGCTTCGAAGGGTACTGCAGCGAAATTACTGGGCTGTTGAGACTAACCATCGAAAGTCTCAAAGTAATGAGCGCCAAAGCAGTGATGCCCCGGACTTTGTTTCGTCACTCAAAGTTCTGTGTATCGCTGCAATGGTCATGGGCAGGCGTTATCTCTTACCATCAGGTTAGCGTCTCGTTCATCTCACTACTTTTTACTTAAAAAAAAAGCTCATTGTTGGGGTTTGAGTCCACGCCCTTCGGCGTGCGAACGTACCGCGCTAACCACTGAGCTATCATCGCTACTGTAGTTGAAAACCTAAGCGTATTAGATGTCTCATTGTGTGGAATCTTGAAGCATACTCGTAAGCGTTACGCCACATGAACAGCTTTCATAATTATCGATTCATTCGAATTATAGCAAGTATTCATATAATCAAATCGACTTACGTATTAAATTTTACGACATCCCAAACGAGCGAACCATCTCTTTAGTTTGATAGCCTTATTTAATTCCTTGTATTTAAAGAAACAAACAGTTTAACATCGGAATCTGATGTTTATGTTAATATTTCAGAGAGCGGGCGTTAACTTTTTAAATGTTTTGGCTTATTTATTTCTGTGTGTGTTCCGACATGTTTTCTTGAATGTAAAATGTTGAGGTGAGAGAAAAGCGGTTTCGGATTTTCTTTTAAGTATTTTGAAATAAAATATAGAGCAAAAAAGGTTTTCCTATGAGTTTGTAAATAGTTTAGTTAAGATATTGTTTGGAAGTTTTGGCGGGAACGCGGGAAGAGTCGTGTCGCCACGTTGTATATTTTTTTCAAAACTAGTGTTTTGTCGAGTGTTTATGCATAACAATGGTGGCGTTTTATTCATAAAGTGCTGAATCACAAGCGCGAGTGTGGGAAAATGATATAATGTGGTGAAACATGACTTCATATTGCTTCCAAAACTCCATCGAAATCCAGTCTTGGTCAAGCCCAGTCCGTGTCAGTCAAAATCAGTCATGCTTTAGTAAAGAAGTGGTGACTTTACTATAAAGCTTCGATGGAGTTTTACTTTATAAATAGACAGCCCTGTTGGTTCATTGGTAGCATGTCTGCTCCACGAGCTGAAGGGCGTGGATTCGATTCCGACCCAGGACAAGCATTTTGTGATATAAACAAAAATATTTGTTCCGTGTCTGGGTGTACTGTATGTATTTACAAAAAAAGAACTATCGGTTATCTGACTTCCATAGCACAAGCTTTGCTTAGTTTGGGGTCAGCTGGCGCTGTGTAATGTCCTACAATATATATATATATATATATATATCTATTTTTTATACATAAACTCTCGAAAAAAAACAATTTTCAATTGTCCATAAATGGTAATTTTTTTTTACCATTTATGGACAAATGGAGCTTAATTAATTAATTTATTGTAAATCAAATTGTGATTTACCGCAAATAAAGACCAAAATAAACGCCAGTAGCTGTGATTCCACTGTAAAATTATGCTCCATTTGTCCATAAATGGCAAACATTTATTTGTATGGAAATCGAACCACCTTAAAGGTTGAAGGCCATAATTCGGTATGTAAAGTTTTTTTTTTGTATTTATTTTATATTTTTTACTGATAGTAAACTTTATTTTATGAAACTAATTTGAATATTTTGGCTTTCTATGCGGTAGTTTAATTCTAATACATTTTCAAACTTTTTATAGTTATGACGTCATAACATTGGCTGAATATGTAAAATATGTACTTTTTTAGGCACTGAAAGAATCCTTATACAGCCAAGGACATGACGTCATTAGAGGTTAATTGAAAGTCAAATTTATTTTATGTATTTTATTAAAATAAACCCCGTCTCATAGTTTAAAGAGTTTTAAACGGAAAAATCATGTACAGGAATGCAATATTTCGAAATGGTTTTGGAATCAGCAAAGTATTTTTTTTCTTTACATACCGAATTCTTAATAACTAATTAGGTATATATATTTTTTGTTGTTGGCAACGTTTCCGCCGCGCCCCCTAATAAAGACATTACCTTTGACGCTTATTATAAAATATGGCCGCATCAAAGATGGCGGGCGTGCCGCGAAAACCTTTTCCCTAATAAATATCTTTCTTTCCTTCTTTCGCCACTTAATTCGAAGGAAATAGCTTAATTGTTCATTTATTCAATTAATTTTCACAATTTTGGTGTTCGGGGAAGCCTGTTTAGTCCAGTGTCGTAGTTAGGGCCGTGTAATGGGCATTTTGACAGCCCTGTTGGCTCATTGGTAGCATGTCTGCTTCAAGAGCTGTGGGGCGTGGGTTCGATTCACACCCAGGACAAACATTTTGTGATATAAAACCAAATGTTTGTTCTGTGTCTGGGTGTACTGTATGTATTATAAGTATGTATTTACAAAAAAAAAAAGTATTTATGTATTCTATCAGTTATCTGACTCCCATAGTACAAGCTCTGCTTAGTTTGGGGTCAGATGGCGCTGTGTGTAATGTCCTACGATATTATTTATTTATTTATTTCTCTAAGGGATCGTATCCGGAACGAAGTAATTCACCAGAGAACTAAAGTCAGTGATATAGCTCAGCGTATTAGCAAGCTAAAGTGGCAGTACTGGACATATCTATCGCAGAACCGATAACCACTGGGGTAGACGTGTTCTAGAGTGGAGACCGCGAATTGGAAAACGTAGCGTAGGATGCCCTGAGATTCGATGGAGTGACGATATACGTAGGACAGCTGGCGGTGGATGATCGGGCTGAGTGGCGTGTCTTGGGTGAGGCCTATGTCCAGCAGTGGACCACAAAAGGCTGATGATGATGAATGTTGCGACGATGTTCAAGGCTTTGGAGCCTTTTTCGAACAAGCAAGTCATTGCTAATGAGCTTCCTAGCACGTTTCTCGATAGACTCCAACGCCTCAAGCTGTACTTCTATTATGTAGTATAGAATAAATTAAAAGATATCTATAAAATAAATTATGTAATATAATTTTAATTATGTTGTTCCGCGAGGACGCGAGGCCCCTGCGAGAGCGAGGCCCCAGGCGGTTGCCCTGCTTGCCACCCCCTAAGGCCGCCACTGCCTTTCGGATACTAGTTACATCTCTGTTAGTGAGGGACGAATCGTAAAAGCAAAGAGCTTCGGTTTTGTTGAAAGTCGATTCGGATTTTTTAATAAGTTGTTACATTTCTTTTCCTGCTGTGATATACATTTTATTGTAAATTGGTTTTATGAAATAATAATCTAGTTTTAAAAAGTTCTGTGTCGAGAGCTGTAGGGCGTGCGTTCGATTCCCACTCAGGGCTAACATTTTTGTAACTAATACAGACGTTTGTTCTGTCGCTGGGTGTACTGTATGTATTATAAGAATGTTATTTATTTCATAAAAGTATATAAGTATTCTATCAGTTATCTGGTCTAGTACAAGCTTTGCTTAGTTTGGGGTTTTTTAATCTTTGATCTGTCGAATTTTGATGCGGTTTCCATCAATAGACAGAGTGATTCAAGAGGAAAAATTATATGTATAATACATGCATATGCACCACATTAGTATCTACATTGCACCCGTGCGAAGCCGGGGCGGGTCGCTAGTCTCTACATAGTATAAAACAAAGTCGCTTCCCGCCATCTGTCCGCTTAGATCTTTTCAACTACGCAACAGATTTTGATGCGGTTTCCATCAATAGACAGAGCGATTCAAGAGGAAGGCTTATGTATATAATACATGCATATTACAGTAGAGCAAATCCGAGAATTACAAAGATTTGTAATGTGATGTTGTAGAAAAACGTTTTTTTGTGCGCTTACATTGCAAACGCTGGCTAAACCTTACGAGATAAACCAAAATAATTGTTATTTACGATAAAAATCCCACTTATATTATAAATGTGAAAGTTTGGATGGATGTTTGTTACTCTTTCACGCAAAAACTATTGAACAGATTTGGATGAATTTTGGTATAGAGATAGCTGAGACCCTCGATTAAAATATAGGCTACTTTTTAACACCGCGGGGCGCAGTTACAAAGAAACATGTTATCTCTTACCATCGGGAGAGTGTCTCGTTCGTAGCAGTAACTTTTTGCATGGTGGTAGGATACTCTCTAGTACTCGGCTGGCTAGCTACCCTCAAGTTGAAAATCTGCCGCCAAGCATCTAACGGTGTGTTCCGGCAGCCTCACATGAGCCACAAATCCTTTTTACTGTTACCTTAACAATTTAGACTGGGATACATAACTACATTGTTACAAAACAAGTCGTTTTTACTAAGCACTCGTCACTTGAGTCTTGAATAACTTAAGGCTAACTTGAATATATAACTTAGCTTATACAAAAGCGTGGAAAAAGAAAGAGCGTAGAGATGTCACGCGGCGCTAATGTTGCTGTCACGTACTTGGTTATTAGCTCTTCCCATGGCTAGGGATGGGAAAACACAAATACAGCTATCGATATTTTCGTAGTTGCTTTTTGTCTTTTCAAAATGTATTTTGGAATTAAGTAGACTGTTGACATAAATGTATTTTTTTTTTTAATTTGACATTTGAAATTTTGACATAGAGCGCTGGCTGCAGTCTGCTTTATGACTCGAGGCCGGTTTGTGACATCAAATATATTTCTTCCTTTTATTTTTTATTTAATTTATATTTATATATACTATATATAGTATATATAAATATATACCTATAAGTTTTTCTTTGTTTTATGTTTATTTTTTTGTATATTGTTAATTTATGTTGAAATGTGTTTTATGTCCCAAATAAAGTGTTGTCTATTGTCTATATAAAAATATTTCATTTAATTTATTCAATAACAATTTACATCTATCGTTACAGATTTTTATCCTAATCTATAAATAATTCTTTTACTCCGTTTTTTTAGAGAGATAGATGTAGGTAGGTACTTACATAACTGCTCGTAATAATCTGATCGTTAAGTAAATTTTGCATCCTAATTTAATAGCTTAAGTACGTTATTATTTAAGTCAATTCACCCGGGTAGTTCCCGTTCCCGTGGGAATACAGGGATAAAAAGTAGCCTATGTCACCCGGGGATAGTGTAATTTCCCAACAAGCCACAGCTACATTTTTTAAATTCAATATATATATATGCCCGATATTAAGCAGCAGTGTGGTCTAAGATGAAGCACGCTTACCTAGGAGAAACCTATTTACTCTAGATTTGAAGACGCCAATATTGGGAACACAGACCCCGGTAGAGAGTAAATATTTTTATATTCAAATGTTATCAACATCGTAGTAGTATAAATAAATATAATACACACAGCGCCATCTGACCCAAAACTAATCAAAGCTTGTACTATGGAAGTCAGATAACTGATAGAATACTTAAATACTTTTTTGTTGAAAATACATACACAGAACAAACATTTGTTCGTACCACAAAGTTTGTCTTGGGTGGGAATCGAACCCACGCCCTTCAGCTCTTGAAGCAGACATTCTACCAATGAACCAACAGGGCTGTCAAACATCAGATATCAACAGTATGTATCGATAAATTTAATCGAAGTTGTCCCATCCCTACTGCCCAAATATTGACATATCGAGCACTCTTGTGCGTCAATACGATGATTTGTCCCGATTTGTGTCGGCTAATTCGACTCGCTCTTGTTCTGACTAGATTTTATTTCTCTATAAAGTAAAAAGTCGCTTAAGAGCGCAACTAATGCCAGAAAAACGGAATAGTGGGCATTTTCGATGCCACTCTTTGATATTAAGAAACATAAATATTACAACAAAAAAAAAAATTAGAGTTGAGTTTTGGCGGGAACGCGGGAAGAGTCGTGTCGCTCTGTTGTATTTTTTTCCAAAACTTGTGTTTTGTCGTGTGTTTATGCATAAAAATGGTGGTGTTTTACTCATAAAGTGCCGAATTACAAGCGCGAGTGTGGGAAAATGATACAATGCGGTGAAACATGACTTTGCGTGTTGCTTCCAAAACTCCATCGAAGCTTTATAGTAAAGTCGCTACTACTTTACTAAAGCATGACTGGACTTGACTGACACGGGCTGGACTTGACTAAGACTGGACTTTGACTATAACTAGCTACGAGGACACTTATTTCACTTGAAAATATATCAATACTTGACACTGACAAATGCTAAAACGCGACGCCAAAACCAAAGGGGGAAAAAAATTTAATTCATTTATTTATTTAGACTACTACGGCAATCGCCAATTACAATAGTCTCAAAATATATATTACTAGCGGACGCTTCCTGGTTTCACCCGCGTGGTTCCCGTTCCCGTGGGAATACAGGGATAAAAAGTAGCCTATGTCACCCGGGGATAGTGTATCTTCCCAACGGTAAAAGAATTTTTGAAATCGGTCCAGTATTTTCGGAGCCTATACAAACAATCAAATCTTTCCTCTTAATAATAGTATAGATAATTTTTTTAATTTGATGTAAAAGTTTTGAGCAATTAAGTAAAACTAGGTCAAAAATGTACCGCGGATTTCAAATCATGCAATTGTTATACAATTCTCGATTTTGTTCCTTCGAACTATGGAATTTGATGGCGGCCGATTTCCAACTGTCGTGTGGTAGCGAGCCAGCCGAGTACTAGAGAGTACGCTACCACCATGCTGTGGTTTCCTCACGATGGTTTCCTTCACCGGCAGCTCAAGCTCATTGTTGTGGTTTGAACCCACGCTCTTCGGCGTGCGAACCGACCGCACTGAGCTATCATACAAAACATAATATTACGTCGCATCTAAACGCTAATATGTCAGATTTGCTCTAATTTCACTGAAATTATAAGAAAAAGTACCCGCTTGCGTGTTTGTAACTCTCTACGGCAGTGGTTCCCAAAGTTGACTAAATTGGCCCACTAAATAAAAAAAACAAATACAGAACTCATTGCTACAACTTACGGGACACATTGAAAAAACAACTTTGTATAAAACTTGTGACCCGCCCCGGCTTCGCACGGCTGCAATGTAGATACTAATATGGTGCGTATGTACGTATTATACATATAAACCTTTCTCTTGAATCACTCTGTCTATTGATGGAAACTGCATTAAAATCCGTTGCGTAGTTTAAAAGATCTAAGCGTACAGACGGCGGGAAGCGACTTTGTTTTATGCTATGCAGAGACTAGCGACGCGCCCCAGCTTCGCACGAGTGCAATGTAGACACAAATGTGGTGCATATGCATGTATTATACATATAAACCTTCCTCTTGAATCACTCTGTCTATTGATGGAAACCGCATCAAAATCCGTTGCGTAGTTTATAAGATCTAAGCGTACAGACGGCGGGAAGCGACTATCCCACTAATATAGTAAATGTGAAATTTTTGGATGTATGTTTGTTACTTTTTAACGCAAAAACTACTCAACGGATTTGGATGAAATTTAGTACGGAGGTAGCTGAGACCCTGGATTAACACATAGGCTACTTTTTATCCCGAAAACATGTAGCGGGTAACACCGCAGAGCGCAGCCAGTGTTTTATAGTACGAAGTAGTTTTGTAGTGTGTTGCTAGGTGTGCTGTATGTATTATACGTATGTATTTACAAAAAAAAAAAAAAGAAGTATTTATGTAATCTATCAGTTATCTGACTTCCATCACACAAGCTTTGCTTAGTTTGGGGCCAGATGGCGCTGTGTGTAATGTCCTGCGATATTTATTTATTTATTTATTTTATTTATTTATACTATGTAGAGATAAGGCGGGCAATTTTTCGAAAAATATTGGTTTATTCAATTTTAGTTACTTTTAATCGTATCAAGCTTGATACGTCCAAATAGTACGGTTAGTCTTTTTTAAGCACTCAATATTCTTTTGCGACCCGCTTGAGGTACGCGGCCCATACTAGCGAAATTACTGGGCGGTTGAGACTAACCATCGAAAGTCTCAAAGTAATGAGCGCCGAAGCAGCGATGCCCCGGACTTTGTTTTGCTACTCAAAGTTCTGTGAACCGCTGCAATGGTCATGGACAGGCGTTAAATTGATAATTTTCATTGACATATTTAATTTATTTACAATTATTTTATTATTATTATTATGATAATGTCCTCATGTAATTTTATGAATGTGTGTACGGTTCGTACTATAAGTATATTGACATGTAAATTATATTTACCAATAAATATGAATATCTCTTACCATCAGGAGAGCGTCTCGTTCGTCTCATTATTTTTTACATTAAAAAATAAATACTTTGAGAATTGCTGCTCGACACCTCAATTTTTTTTTTCCCATTTGTTTTTTTTTTTAATTTCTCGCGCTAACGGTCCGAGCGACCTTCAACTCGCGTCGGGTTAAGTAAACCTTCTTATCGTGCTACATTCTAATCGATATGTTTAGTTCTTTATCGCATCACTACGATGTAACATTTCTGATAACTTAGAATATTATGACGTTTCAAGAAATTGGCTGTCAATCATTTCATGGAAATGTATTACGCAATAGTTTTGTTTCATGTTTGACTGGCTACGTGTTTGACCACAGCTCCACCTGGTGTTAAGTGATGGTGTGGTCGAAGATGGTAAAGCACACCAAGCCTGGAATGGAGCTGGATCTCAAGCGAGGCTGCCCGGAACACACCGTTAGATGCTTGGCGGCAGATTTTCAACTCTCGTGTGGTAGCTAGCCAGCCGAATACTAGAGAGTACGCTACCACCACGCTATGGTTTCCTCGCGATGTTTTCCTTCACCGGCAGCTCAAGCTTATTGTTGGGGTTTGAACCCACGTCCTTCGGCATGCGAACCTACCGCGCTAACCACTGAGCTATCATCATGAAAATCTGCCGCCAAGCATCTAACTGTGTATTCCGGCAGCCTCACTTGACAGCCAGTACCATTCCAGGCTTGGTGTGCTTTACCATCTTCGACCACACCGTTATTTAACATCAGATGAGCTGTAGTCAAACACCTAACATGTCAACCATTAAAAAATAGACGCCCTGAGACTCGATAGAGTGACAATATATGTTGTTATTTGTCGCTTATTTGTGTATATATTCTCAGTATACAAGTATTTATTTTATTTTTAAATGATACATTAATTTTATACATTTTTTTTTATGTAAGAAGTAATGAGACGAACGAGACGCTCTCCTGATGGTAAGAGATAACGCCTGTCCGCGAACATTGCAGCGATACACAGAACTTTGAGTAACAAAACAAAGTCCAGGGCATCACTGCTTTGGCGCTCATTACTTTGAGACTTTCGATGGTTAGTCTCAACAGCCCAGTAATTAAGTAATTAAGTATTGGTGTATTTTTAGTTACCTATTTTATGTATTAGGATATATTATTATTAGAATGTAGATATAAGTATTTATGTTAAAGTTATGTATTATCTTTTGTGCATATCCTCGTTATTGACACACCCCGTATTTTTCTTCCTCTGATCCTCTCCGTCCTAAGGTTGCCTGGAAGAGATCGCTTTTAGCGATAAGGTCGCCAGTTGTTGCACCTATTAATTAAGTTTATTTCTTCTGTATTGGTTTGTTTTTTAGTGTGTGTAAAAAAGAGTTAATCAATCAATCAATATGCGTAGGACAGCTGGCGGTGGATGGGAGCGAAAAGCCGAAGTTCGGGGGTCTTGGAAGAGGCCTATGTTCAACAGTGTATTAAAAAAACTTGCCATTTGCAGTCGAAAATGATTACTAGGTATACGAGCCCAATTCTAGTCAAACCTTTCCTCCAAGCTAACTCTATTTGAATTGTACACAAAGTAGGTAACGATTACCTCAACATCCATCATTTTATCGAGTCGATGTTTACCTTCCAATCGATATATTTACCGACTCATGTCGCGTCACTAGTCCAATATTGACTTTACGCCTGTCAGCGCTGATAACTGTCAATTGGGATTAGCTCTATGAGCTCCAAATTTTTTGTAGAGAAATGTTTAATTGTATACCAAAAATCATTTATTGCATATACTAATATTATAAATATGAAAGTTTGGATGGATGGATGTTTGTTACTCTTTTCACGCAAAAACTACTGAACGGATTTAGATGAAAATTTGGTATGGAGGTAGCTGAGACCATGGATTAACACATAGGCTACTTTTTATCCCGAAAACATGAAGCAGGTAACACCGCGGGGTGCAGCTAGTAAGTAATAATGAATTTTCTACGTGGTAAATCTCTTTAGCGGGAGGTCGGCTAGGTAAGTACCACCGCAGTATCAGATGTTCTGTCGCCAAGCAGTAGTGTGTAATCAGTACTGTATTTCGAATTAAGGGTACTGGAGCTAGCAAAGTTACAGGACTATAGAGACTAACCATCGAATGTCTCGAAAGTAATGAGCGCCAAAGCAGTGATGCCCTGAACTTTGTTTTGTTACTCAAAGTTTTGTGTATCGCTGCAATGGTCATGGACAGGCGTTATCTCTCACCACCAGGAGAGCATCTCGTTCGTCTCATTACTTTTGTTACATAAAAAAATACAAAATACCGCCCAAGTGCGAGTTGGACTCGCGCACGAAGGGTTCCGTACCATTATCTATAAAAAAAAATCAAGTTTGTTGTATGGGAGCCCCCCTTAAATATTTATTTTATTTTATTTTTAGTATTTGTTGTTATAGCGGCAATAGAAATTCATCATCTGTGAAAATTTCAACTGTCTAGCTATCACCGTTCTTGAGATACAGCCTGGTGACAGACGAACGGACGGACGGACAGCGAAGTCTCAGTAATAGGGTCCCGTTTTTACCCTTTGGGTACGGAACCCTAAAAAATAAGTATATATGACTGTTCTATCAGTCATCTGACTTTCATAGCACAAGCTTTGCTTAGTTTAAGGTTAGATGGCGCTGAGTGTAGTGACCTATCATATATATATATTTATTTATAACAACGTTGAAATGTCAAGCCTCGATCGATTCCCTATAGCACTTTCGTCAAAACATTTTTGTACAACAAATATTTATTTTCTGGTGCGCAATAAAATATTCATCATTTTTTGTGCCGTGTTACCAGTTCGTTAGTTACTTATTCACGATGAAATTGGATAAAAAAAATATCAATCAAGGTATTTTATAACAAAAAATATTTAATATGTTAAATATTCGGGGAAAAAATTTGTAGATTACCTAGTAAGTTTTTTTGTTCAATTTTATACAAAATACAAGTTATATTAATTTCAAATTTACAAGGTGTATAAGCTTTGGGTGTGGTAAGCTGAAAGGGGGCTAATGTTAGATAGATAGATAGATATAACTCTTTATTGTGCACATCGTAAATAGAAAAGAGTACAGAGAACAAAAAACCTTATTAACTAGTGCCACAAGTGGCGGCCTTATCACTAACAGCGATCTCTTCCAGGCAACTAAGAAAAGACAAATACGATAGAAAACATTAGAAACAGACGGGGACGGGATGTTAAAGACTTGATGTCACAACTCGAAGTCGCGAAAAATGATCAACTGCTCCAGATATTTAGTAACGGAAGCGATGATAGCTCAGTGGTTAGGGCGTGGGTTCAAAGCCCAACAATGAACTTGAGCTGCCGGTGAAGGAAAACATCGCGAGGAAACCACAGCATGGTGGTAGCGTACTCTCTAGTACTCGGCTGGCTAGCTACCACACGAGAGTTGAAAATCTGCCGCCAAGCATCATAACGGTGTGTTCTGGCAGCCTCACTCGAGAGCCAGTTCCATTCCAGGCTAGGTGTGCCTTGCCATCTTCGACCAAATCTTCACTTAACATCAGGTGAGCTATGGACGAACACCTAGCTCGTCAACCATACAAATAAAAGTAAAATAAATAAATATCGTAGGAGCCCACAGCACACTTAAAAACTACTGGACCGATTTCAAAAATTCTGTCACCGTTGGGAAGCTACACTATCCCCGGGTGACATAGGCTTTTTATCTCTGTATTCCCACGGGAACGAGAATTACGCGGGTGAAACCGTGAGGCTAGTATTTTAATATTAAGGTGGTTCGATTTCCATACAAAGAAATTTTTGCCATTTATGGACAAATGGAGCCTAATTTTACAATGAAATCACAGCTACTGGCATTTATTTTGGTCTTTATTTGCGGTAAATCGCAATTGCTTGAATAAAACAGTAGATTATTTGCATAATCTACTGTTTTAGTAAAAAGTCATAAATTCATAAATCATTGGAAATTTGCTTTTATGCTAATAATCTACTGTTTTAATCAAACAATTGTGATTTACCGCAAATAAAGACCAAAATAAATGCCAGTAGCTGTGATTTCACTGTAAAATTATGCTCCATTAGTCCATAAATGGAAAAAAATATTTGCATGGAAATCGAACCACCTTAATATCTTTGTCTAGGAAATAAATAATTATACGTTAAGGATTGTGGTAAATTTATTGCATCGTTATCTCTTGTTGATCATAATTGGATTCCCCGATGACGTATTAATTACATGGGGTCCCGCGCAATGTGAGCTGAGGATCGAGGATTCCGGAGCTCCATTTTAAAATCCCTCATATAGCTTTCAAATAAGATTACATCCGACTATCGATCGATATAAAAAGTGGGTGGTAAATTTCCCTATACATGAGTGGGTACAGCGAAATTACAGGACTGTTGAGACTAACCATCGAAAGTCTCAAAGTAATGAGCGCTAAAGCAACGATTCCCCGGACTTTATTTTGCTACTCAATGTTCTGTCTATCGCTGCAATAGTTATGGATATGCGTTATCTCTTACCATCAAGAGAGTGTTTCGTTCGTGCGTACTTTTATATAAAAAAAAACATTGAAAGAGCTGTGTAGGCTTGGATTCGATTCCCAACTACGACAAACGTTTTGTAGTATAAACAAATGTTTGTTCTATGTCTGGGCGTACTAAAAACTATTTCAGTATTCTATCAGTTATCTGACTTCCATAGTATAAGCTTTGCTTAGTTTGGGGTCAGATGGCGCTGTGTAATGTTCTACGCTATTTATTTGGTGTCTCAAACAAATGAGCACCAAAGCATCAAAGCATCGATGCCTTGGACTTTGTTTTGTTATTCTAAGTTCTGGACATCGCTATCTCTTACCATCAGGAGAGCGTCCCAATCACTTACTTATTACCATTAAAAAATATACCGGCCCTCGAGAGCGACCTTGCGGTACCCCGGTACTAAATCATGAACACGTAAAGAATATTTATGTGCCTATTTGGTAAAAGCTTAGTTATAAATTGTAAATGAAACATGTGAAGGGATTAGAATATAAAATAGGCCAAGCGCGAGTTGTTCTTCCGTATCGTTGAAAGGTTCCGTATCCGTTATACTAAGTTGAAAGCTTGGGTTGAATCATCGTACTCATCGTCATGACAACTTTTACCATAGAGTCAACTCTGAAATCTCAAAACAACAGCTGCAACTGACAGTAAAGCAGTATTATGGTATTTTTCAGCGAGAAACTAAAGCTCTTTTAATATCTATATATAACGGAATGGAAACTATTTTGCAAGCGTTTATTTAATTTGCTATGTATGAATTTTCTTTGTTTGGTTGGAATCTTGCAAGTTAAATTTGACCCACTTTCTGATTGGACAAAAATTTGGTGTACTTGTGTATGTATCTTCGGTGACTATACAATGATATGGTCCCATGGAGCTAGGAGCTAGATTAAATAGTTTCTATGTATTTCATTAAAATATTTGTTAATTTTTTTTTGTTTTTATATGGGTCAATGAACTAAAAATTTAAAAATAAATTCTAGTAAGTATTTGTCTTGAAGGTTTTATAATGAGGTTTCAATTAATAAGCTTCGTGCACGGAACTCCAAAAAGCGGTCGCGCTTGATCACCGCATGTGTGCCCATGAGTGATTTCTGGCTAATTATGATTAGAACAGTTATAATTATTATCAAATACATCTATTTTATCAGCCACTTCATAGGTCAACTTTGTAAGAAGGTTGCTTAGGTACCACCGCAGATATTCTGCCGCCAAGCAATAGTGTCGAAGCACTGGAGAAGTGACTAACTATCGAATTATTCAAAGTAATGAGCGCCAAAGCTGCGATGCCCTAGACTTTGTTTTGTTCCTCAAAGTTCTGTGTATTGCTGCAATGGTCATGGTCAGGCATTGTCTACTAATAGAATGAGTGTCACGTGTGCCTCATCACTCATAAAAATCTCCGTACTACACATTCAAAAGTTATACTTAAAACTAATTCCTTCACACATCCGCTAACCACTAATGACTTCCCTAAGTGAAATCTGTGACAACACACCCTCGTTTGAGAGTTTGTTTGTTTTATAAATAGCTAATCATATTTCTGTCATCGCGATGCCAGCACGTGCGCTCGCGCCGACTGCTGACAGACTAATGACGACAATTGTTCTGACTTGTGCATGTGTGTGTTTCTAAATTACTTTCAAAGGCTTTTCAATGACATTCCTGTGTTTTTCTTTTCATACTGTCTTAAAATGTATAGTGCAAGAGCATGCGACGTTTGCTTTACACTCAACTTTTTTTTCTGTAAAAGTAATGAGACGATCGGGACGCTCTCCTGATGGTAAGAGATAACGCCTGTCCATAACCATTGCAGCGGTACACAGAAATTTGAGTGACGAAACAAAGTCCAGGGCATCACTGCTTTGACGCTCATTACTTTTTTGAAGGGTACTGCAGCGCTTTACCATTAAGAGATCGTCTCGTTCGACTCATTACTATTACATAAAATCTTTATTCTTGATTTCAGAGATGTATATTGTATATATAGTGAAAGTTTTTTATAATTGTGAGCACAATGACCCAGTTACGGATTTGTATAACCTAAAGTTATAACCCCCATGCATGACGCGCGTAAGCTCTTCCGACCCGAGTGCTGCCTATAGCCGTTTCGGCTGCATGAACACCGTTTATGGCTCGCGTGGGCGACGACGGGTAAACAAGACATGTTAAGGGGAGACATCTCCCGACATCAGAATAATTTCACTCTGTGTTTTGGTTTGAAAGGTACTGCATTGATATTCCAGGGCTGTTAAGACTAACCATCGAATGTTTCAAAGCTCTGTGCATCGCTGCAATGGTCATGAACAGGCGTTATCTCTTACCATCAGGAGAGCGTCTCGTTCGTCTCATTACTTTTGACATAAAAAATAATGATAAAAAAAACTTGTTTGTAGGGTTCCCTACCCAAAGGGTAAAACAGAACCCTTATTACTAAGACTCCGGTGTCCTTCCGTCACCAGGCTGTATCTCATGAACCGTGATAGTTAGACAGTTGAAATTTCCACAGTTGATGTATTTCTTTTGCCGCTATAACAACAAATACTGAAAAACAGAATAAAATAAATATTTAAGGGGGCTGTCATACAATAAACGTGATTTTTTTGCCGTTTTTATAGATAATGGTACGGAACCCTTCGTCCGCGAGTACGACTCGCACTTGGCCGGTTTTTTACTTATTTATTTATTTATTACAAAGGAAAAAACAGGTACACCCAATAACAATTACCCCACAATTATTTAGTTACAATTATTCATTAAAAAATAAAAAAATGTCAAAAATTATGTTTGTTATTTTTTTTTAATAACGATGATAATAACAATCCATTTATTTGCGCTATGGGTATTTGTGAGTATTGTTAAATGTTTTTTTTTTTTTTTTGTCAAGAAAAAAGTGTTATCTAATGTCTATTTTTGTTTGAATAGTACAATAGTTTGTAGCGATGATAGCTCAGTGGTTAGCGCGGTAGGTTCGCATGCCGAAGGGCGTGGGTTCAAACCCCAACAATGAGCTTGAGCTGCCGGTGAAGGAAAATATCGTGAGGAAACCATAGCATGGTGGTAGCGTACTCTCTAGTACTCGGCTGGCTAGCTACCACCCGAGGGTTGAAAGTCTGTCGCCAAATACCTAACGGTGTGTTCTGGCAGCCTCACTCGAGAGCCAGTTCCATTCCAGGCTAGGTGTGATTTACCATCTTCGACCACACCTTCACTTAACATCAGGTGAGCTGTGGTCAAACACCTAGTCTGTCAACTATAAAAAAAAGACATAAATGATAATTCGCCATATTTCATTTTCTCGATGTTGGGTCGTAAAATATTGGACGCGATAAGGCTACCCCTTAACAGTTTCGAAGTGGCATCCTTGCAATGTTTATGGCTTAATACAAAATGCAAGATAACATACACAAAATATTCATAAGTGTCCATTTATGCTCCTTTCAAAATGGACACTAAATTAAGACTTGCATTTTCATAATTACCGTTGATTTTAGACACAATTCTTTTTTATGTATAAGTAACTAGCGACCCGCCCCGGCTTCGCACGGGTGCAGTGTAGATACTAATGTGTTGCATATGCATGTATTATACATACAAACCTTCCTCTTGAATCACTCTGTCTATTGATGGAAACCGCATTAAAATCCGTTGCGTAGTTTAAAAGATCTAAGCGTACAGACGGCGGGAAGCGACTTTGTTTTATACTATGTAGAGACTGGCCTCCTGCCCCGGCTTCGCACGGGTGCAGTGTAGATACAAATGTGGTGCATATGCATGTATTATACATACAAACCTTCCTCTTGAATCGCTCTGTCTATTGATGGAAACCGCATTAAAATCCGTTGCGTAGTTTAAAAGATCTAAGCGTACAGACTGCGGGAAAAATTGTTTTATAATATGTAGAGATGCTTTCCATTGATTTTAGGATCAATTCTTTTTATATTATGTAAAAGTAATGAGACGAACGAGACGCTCTCTTGATAGTAAGAGATAACGCCTGTCTATGGCCATTGCAGCGATACACAGAACTTTGAGTGGCAATACTAAGTTTAGGGAATCGTTGGACCTTGTTATGATTTGAAAAATTCTTTAAAAATTTCTGCTTGTCATTATAACGAACGTATTTCACTCTATGTCGTAATTTCCATTAGCTCAGTGCCAATATAAACAAATCATCTTCGAAGTTTTCGGCACCTTATTTCCGTAACTGCTTCCGATTTTACACCATTTTGTGTTCAAATAAACTGAAAGATGTGAAATAAAACAAAGAGTTTGAGCGGCTAATCTATTTTAAAAGGGAACTCGCGTGAGTTTTTTTCTATACAAACGTAATCCCCTGTTTCCTCTCTGGAAAATAAAAATAATGCAATGATTTTTATACATTAAACCTATATCTCCTAGAACGATGCCCCTCGCTCTTGATATTTTGCATAAAATTATTATTTCAGAAGATATAAGCCGTCAAAAGTCCAAAATCTACAACTAAAAAAATAAAGAGGGCATAGCCAAACTATTCAAAAAAGTGTTTCCGTGTTTTTTTTTGTAATCTGTCTTGATTGGTTGGAGAAAACCGGGGATTACTAGAGGGTGATTTGGTCTAATTTTTGTAGGTATATTCTGCCGGAGCTGCAGTTGTCTCTATCGCTCTCTACAGGGAGCTGGGAGACAGCAATAGAGTTTTCAAATTTGTTGCAGCCCAGGAGCGCTCGAGTCGAACTGTTGGTAAAAATGGATCTCTTAAATTAAAATAAAAAAATATCTTAGCACTTTTCACGCAGCGCTATCTAGCCCCAAACTAAGGAAAGCTTGTACTATGGGAACCAGATAACTGATAGAATCAGTCTATCCATAAATGGTTTTAGCGGGAACGCGGCAAGAGTCGTGTTGCCCCATTGTATTTTTTCCAAAACTAGTGTTTTGTCGAGTGTTTACGCATAAAAATGGTGGTGTTTTATTCATAAAGTGCCGAATCCCAAGCGCGAGTGTGCGAAAATGATATAATATGGTGAAACATGACTTTTCGTGTTGCTTCCAAAACTCCATCGAAGCTTTATAGTAAAGTTGAATTGAATCCTTCATTTTTGAGTCGGTTAACAAAGTCCAGGGCATTGACAGCCCTGTTGGTTCATTGGTAGTATGTCTGCTCCAAAAGCTGAAGGGCGTGGGTTCGATTCCCACCCAGGGCAAGCATGTTTGTTCTGTGTCTGGATGTACTATATGTATTATAAGTATGTACATATTTACAAAAAAAAAATACCAATGTAAAAACTACCAATGCGCCAACGGGGCTGTCCTGTCCATTTGACTTGTAACATTGGTGTTAGCAATAAAATGTTTGTATTTGGTATCTATATCTACCTAGACGACTTCCTGCTAAGGAGATCTACCACCAAGTACACCACCCAGCACAATTGCTGAGCGCTGACCTTTTTTTCTCCTAGTTGATGCACCAGCCACTGCAGCGATAACCCGCTTATTATCTTGTGAAATTTGTTGTCTTTTTGTTAACATGTATCTTTTTATTTGTGTGCTTTGTTTGTACTTATCTGTTGTTGTGTCTGGTGTATTGTTAGGAAAAAAATACATGTTTTTCTTTCTTTCTTTCTTTCTAAGTAAAGATTGATAGGACTTGACATTCAGCCCACACGAACTTACTTAGCGGCTAATTGAGCAGCGTGCGCGTATTCCCTTGGGAAATAACGAGGCGTCACCACTCGACAAGTGTTAACAAGATTAGCAAATAGGCACACAACGCTAAACAAAGACCTCCGTGAGAGGAACTCACTCCGACACTAGGGCTGCCCACTCGGATTGTACTAAAATTGAAACGTGAAACATTGTAGCCAAGCAGTAGTGTGTAAATATTACTGTGTTACGGTTTGAAGGGTACTTTTTTTTTTTTTTAATGGTTGACAGGCTAGGTGTTTGACCACAGCTCACCTGATGTTAAGTGGTCGAAGATGGTAAATCACACCTAGTCTGGAATGGAACTGGCTCTCAAGTGAGGCTGCCGGAACACCGTTAGATGCTTGGCGGCAGATTTTCAACTCTCGTGTGGTAGCTAGCCAGCCGAGTACTAGAGAGTACGTTACCACCTTGCTATGGTTTCCTCACGATGTTTTCCTTCACCGGCAGCTCAAGCTCATTGTTGGGGTTTAAACCCACGCCCTTCGGCATGCGAACCTACCGCGCTAACCACTGAGCTATCATCGCTACAAAAACTACATTTACTACCAATTACATTTTTCGTTGTCCGAATTAAAAAAAGGAGGAGGTCCTCAATTCGACTGTATGTTTTTTTTGTATTGTGTTATGCGATCATTTCGCCAATTTATGAATTGA
This sequence comes from Biston betularia, assembly GCA_905404145.2. Lineage (NCBI taxonomy): Eukaryota > Metazoa > Arthropoda > Insecta > Lepidoptera > Geometridae > Biston > Biston betularia. The sequence goes on from FR989890.1 coordinate 5,563,192, forward strand.
TTTGGATGATTCCTAGTTGTTATGTGCATACATTTTTTTGTTTTTTTTTTTTAATGCAAAAAGTAGTGATGGTAAGAGATAACGGCTGCCCATGACTATTGCAGTGATACACAAAACTTTGAGTAACAAAACAAACAGGCATCGCTGGTTTGACGCTCATTACTTTGAGACTTTCGATGGTTAGTCTCAACAGCCCAGTAATTTCGCTGCAGTACCCTTTAAACCGGAACACAGTAATGTTTAGACACTACTGCTTAGCGGCAGAATATCTGATACTGCGGTGGTACCTACCTAGACGATCTCCTGATAAGGAGATCTACCGCTAAGAAATTACATAACAGAATAGTACTTTTTTTTGAAATTTGACCAAATGATCGGGTGTTCACGTCTCTAATTTGAAATCAGATGCCAGAGCTACCGTTAACCCTTTCTCGTTATTTGCTTTTGATCTTTATTGTGGGCCTCATTGACCCCCTATCTCAGTGGGGTCTGGCTGACCCCATAGGGGTCGTCGGCTTGCAAATCGCATTGTTTCAAGCGGTGCGTGTTATATTTTTGATTGGGGGATTTTACGAGGTGTAAAATATTGGGACGGAACTGCGGTGTTATCTGAAATTAGGATTTGGTACAAATTGGATGACATTTGAATTGACTAATATTATAAAGAGGAAAGATTTGTATTTTTGTGTTTAATATTTTTGTGATGCCCTGAACTTTGTTATGTTACTCAAAGTTCTGTGTATCGCTGCAATGGTCATGGACAGGCGTTATCTCTTACCATCAGGAGAGCGTCTCGTTCGTCTCATAACATTTTACATTAAAAAAAAAAAGTAGTTTTTGCGTAAAAGAGTAACAAACATCCATCCAAACTTTCACATTTATAATTTTAGTGCGATGAAACGTACAGTAACCTCCGCCAGGTTAGCACACCCTAAACATATGACCCTAAAAAGCAAATTAAAATTACTCTAAGTCGTAGAATATATTCAGACAGCCGTGAACTAAGAGATGGATGGGCCATGCAAGTCTTGAGATGCATCGGCATCCGACTCGAGTGGTCACTCCCTTGCCTCGGATGCTGCGATGCACGTGGCGAGTAGAGTGGCCATGATACAAAACACAAAATATTGGACATTTTAATTTTTTTTTTCGATTTATGGCCCATTTAATAAACCGGTTTTAATATCCCGGCCGATAAATCCGCCTGAATCTGTCAGCATTTTGTGATATTATACACAGAATGTGATCCTAAAACTTACAAAAAAAATTGGATCGGAAATTTAGTGCAAAGTTAAATTCTATTTTACTGCCACTAAACTTCACTGGTGGTAGATCTCCTTAGCAGGAGGTCGTCTAGGTAGGTACCACCGCAGTACCAGTTATTCTGCCGCTAAGCGGTAATGTGTAAACATTACTGTGTTTCTGTTTAAAGGGTACTGCAGCTCGCGAAATTACAGGGCTGTTGAGACTAACCATCGAGTCTCGAAAGTAATGAGCGCCAAAGCAGCGAAGCCCTAGACTTTGTTTTGCTACTCAAAGTTCTGTGTATCGTAGCATTGGTCATGGACAGGGGGTATCTCTTACCATCAGGAGAGCGCATCCGTCTTATTACATTTACATTTAAAAAAAAATTATAAATGTTTGTTCTGTGTCTGGGTGTTCTGTATCCCTACATAGTACAAACAAATCCCTACAGCTTTTTTTTTTTTATGTTTGACAGGCTAGCTGTTTGACCACAGCTCACCTGATGTTAAGTGAAGGCGTGGTCGAAGATGGTAAAGCACACCTAGCAACTTGAGGGTGTTAGCTAGCCAGCCGAGTACTAGAAAGTACCCTACCACTATGCTATGGTTTCCTCACGATGTTTTCCTTCACCGGCTGCTCAAGCTCATTGTTGGGGTTTGAACCCACGCCCTTCGGCATGCGAACCTACCGCGTTAACCACTGAGCTATCATCGCTACCACTCTCTACTCTACTCTTGAAGCATAAACACTACAATGAACTAACAGGAGAGTCTAAAGATTCTTATATCATGGTCACCGTAACCAACCCCTGTAAATTGAACAGGGGTTACAAAATCGAGGGGCAATCACTTAAAACTAAAGTGCATTTCGCAGCTCACACAAAATGTATATAACCATTCATTTTCACGCAACTAATTCGGTATGTAAAGAAAAAAAAACTTTACTGTTTCCAAAACCATTTCGAAATAGTACATTTCTGTACAATATTTTTACGTTTACAACTCTGTAAACTATGAGATGGGGTTTATTTTAATAAAATACATAAATCAAACTTGACTTTCAATTGATGTCTCATGACGTCACCTGGTCGGGCAACTTTCATAGACTAAAAAAGCAATGGCAAACCAAAACAAAATTTGTCAATGTCAAGTCAACAGCGATCGTAATAACCTCTTCAATACACGTACGTCGAGTTGTTTTTCACTTTATTGATACAAATATCTGGATTATTTTACTTTAAACGTTATTTTGACTCTGATATCGCTTTTATGACGTAAGATTTGTTTACTTCATGTCATTAATTGTTAAAACCGAAGACGTGACAGAATGGCTTTACAGTAGCCTGCCCGATGGGGCAAATTAAAAAAAAATTGTCCGTTCTGTTGTCAAAGTTAATCAAATGTGTCAAATTTGTATACTTTTTTGTTTTGTGTGGCAAAGGCATATTCTACATATTCAGCCGACCTCATGACGTCATAACTATAAAAAGTTTGAAACGTATTAAAATTAAACTACCGCATAGAAAGACAAAATATTCAAATTAGTTTCATAAAATAAAGTTTACTATCAGTAAAAAATATAAAATAAATCCAAAAAAAAAACTTGTTACTTCATAAGAATAGTCGCTAGTTTGTCGGTTTTCTATCGGATTCGTTTCAGAGAGTGGGCTTCTGATCTGAATTCTCCCATGCCCATTTTTCTATCGAAGCCAGAAACTCGAAAACCCGACATCGCCTCATGGATGACGTTGCATAAACCCTTCCACTAAGTTACTGGGCTGTTGAGACTAACCATCGAAAGTCTCAAAGTAATGAGCGCCAAAGCAGCGATGCCTGGATATTGTTTTGTTACTCAAAGTTCTGTGTATCGCTGCAATGGTTTGTATTATTTGTATTTGTATTTGTATAATGGTCATGGACAGATGTTATCTCTTACCATCAGGAGAGCGTCTCGTTCGTCTCATTACTTATTACATAAAAAAAAATCTGTACGAAACGATTTAAATCTACAATATACAATTCAACTAATATAGCGGACGCATCGCGGTTTCACCCGCGTAGTTCCCGTTCCCGTGGGAATACAGGGATAAAAAGTAGCCTATGTCACCCGGGGATAGTGTAGCTTCCCAACGGTGAAAGAATTTTTGAAATCGGTCCAATAGTTTCGGAGCCTATTCAATACAAACAAACAATCAAATCTTTCCTACAAAAGTGAAAGTTTGGATGGATGTTTGTTACTCTTTCACGCAAAAACTACCGAACGGATTTGGATGAAATTTGGTATGGAGGTAGCTGAGACCCTGGATTAACACATAGGCTACTTTTTATACCGAAAACATGTAGCGGGTATCACCGCAGGGCGCAGCTAGTATGTACATACTTTTTTTGTCGTAAATACATACTAGAATAAATGTTTTGTGTCAAAGATTTTGTTTGATTTTGTCTCTTGGTAACAGTTATTCTACCAAGTAAGGTAACAGTCAAGGCACAACGGTATTAAATTCCTTATGAAAGATAGAAAAATTAATAATTTTACATTCCATAATAATCAAAAATCTACCACAGACAAAACTGGAGATAATATCTTAACGTCATCGGACCCCCAACTTTTTTGTTAGAACCTTATTTTGGTTTGGTGTATCATTGTGGCGCCTTCCCCATAGGGGGTCTAAATGACCTTTATTTTTTGCTAGTTTAGTCCGATCGCGTTTCACGGTTAAAATGTTTTTTGTACAAATTTGTGCACCTTAATTTGTTGTATAAAACAATGTTTCTGAATACGTATAATAATAATGTTTTCTATGTACTATAAGTGTAGTCAAACGCGAACCTATCATGTATAAAAAAAAAGTGTGTATTTACATTTAATTATTCTATCAGTTATTAGTCAGATGGCGCTGTGTGTAATTGTCTGCGGAAAATTCGTCGAAAACTACTGATCGGATTCGCATGACATTTGGTATGGAGGTAGCCGAGACCCTGGATTAACACATAGGCTACTTTTTATCCCGAAAACATGTAGCGGGTAACACCGCGGGGCGTAGCAAGTCAACCATAAAAATCTTGCAAGACACCTGAAACATATTACTTTCAGTTATAAGAAAATCTTTTTCAATATCTCGTCTGTATGTCTTTGGGCACACACAAACATCGTATAATTAAGGTCATCGACCCCTATTATTACGTATCCATGGTAAGTATGAGTTAAACTGTGCGCATACCATCACGGAGGGTGACCATTGACAATGGAAGTCTCAGGAGACCTGTGATTCAATTTAAAAGATCCATTGTACGAAGTTATACCTACAAGTACATACAGTTGTCAACGTTATGACGGTTTACTTTGCCCTGATCTTTTTTTTTATGGTTGACAGGCTAGTTGTTTGACCACAGCTCACCTGATGTTAAGTGAAGGTGTAAAGATGATAAAGCACACCTAGCCTGGAATGGAACTGGCTCTCAAGTGAGGCTGCCGGAACACACCGTTAGGTGCTTGGCGGCAGATTTTCAACTTGAGGGTGGTAGCTAGCCAGCCGAGTTCTAGAAAGTACCCTACCACCATGCTATGGTTTCCTTCACCAGCAGCTCAAGCTCATTGTTGGCGTTTGAACCCACGCCCTTCGGCATGCGAACCTACCGCGCTAACCACTGAGCTATCATCGCTACAAAATCTGACCCCAAACTAAGCAAAGCTTGTGCTTTGGGAGTCAGATAACTGATAGAATACTTAAATACTTTTTTTTTGTAAATACATACTTATAATACATACAGTACACCCAGATACAGAACAAACATTTGGTTTTTTATCACAAAATACTTGTTCTGGGTGGGAATCGAACCCACGCCCCACAGCTCTTGAAGCAGACATGCTACCAATGAGCTAACAGGGCTGTCTTGTTTGATTGATCTTTGTTTTGTAACTCCGAGTTCTGTGTACCGCTGCAGTGGTCGGTGCCTGCAATTTTAGTAATTCCTGATTGCTCATCAGAAGTGCCAGGAAGCTTTGATCCATGAAACTAGTGCTTTATAATGTTACTAGCGACCCGCCCCGGTTTCGCACGGGTGCAATGCTGATACTAAATATACCTACCTACTAAAGAACGTCCTTATAAACAACGTTTACAGCTTTTTTGTTTAGACAATACAAACATGTTTTGTTTAGAGGTTTCTCTTGAAAGAGCGACATATAATTGACCATGAGAAAAACACTCAACGCTCAAATCTAAGCCCGCAACGTTGAAAGTTTGACCTGCGATTTATTAATGGTCATTGCAAAAGATGTCTTTACCGGAAATTGTAGGCGTTCAAATTGGGCGGTACCGCCGCACCGCTATGTCCCTGCATTTTAAATCTGTAATATCTTCGGTAATATTAATTTAAATTACATACACATAAAAAAAACGCCATTAATAAATGGCGTTTTTTTTAATGTGTGGAATAAGAGGCATGTGACATTTTCGACACATGCTTTAATGAGATAAATCTTACGTCATCAAACAGTAGAGTATTGTGACCACTACTATGCTATCTAAAAGCTACGATGAGCAGATAAAATGTATAAAAAGTCACAACTTGAGATTGTATCACTGACTCGGGTTACTGTCAGGTGTAAATAACATTTGGCTTTTATAATGAAAAAGGTGGAAAGATGAATAAAGTCTGTTTAAGGTGGTTCGATTTCCATACAAAGAAATTTTTGCCAATTATGGATAAATGGAGCATAATTTTACAGTGAAATCACAGCTACTGGCATTTGTTTTGGCCTTTATTTGCGGTAAATCACAATTGCTTGAATAAAACAGTAGATTATTAGCATAAAATCAATTTTATAAATGATTTATGAATTTATGATTTTTGAATAAAACAGTAAATTATGCTAACAATCTACTGTTTTATTCAGGCAATTGTAATTTACCGCAAATAAAGACCAAAATAAATGCCAGTAGCTGTGATTTCATTGCAAAAACACTGTTTCACTGTTCCTACGATATTTATTTATTTATTAAAAAAATGTATTTTGACAAGAAATCTCATTCGAGTCAAGGAATCATTTATTTTAATGAATGACGTGAAATGTTGTGCACCTCTGCGTTTGAGATCACGTCGGTATGCGCGGTTCGTTAGCTTCGTGATGCGAAGCACCATCATTACCCGATTGCACAAGAAGGGTATGGTATGTATTTTAGGCTGTGTGTGAATTTTAAAAACAACTTATATTAGCTTAACTTAACAATATTAGCTGCGCTCCGCGGTGTCACCCGCTACATGTTTTTGGGATAAAAAGTAGCCTATGTGTTAATCCAGGGTCTCAGCTACCTCCATACCAAATTTCATCCAAATCTGTTCAGTAGTTTTTGTGTGAAAGAGTAACAAGCATACTCACAAACTTTCGCATTTATAATATTACTAGCTGCGCCCCGCGGTGTTACCCGCTACATGTTTTCGGGATAAAAAGTAGCCTATGTGTTAATCCAGGGTCTCAGCTACCTCCATAACAAATTTCATCAACATCCATTCAGTAGTTTTTGCGTGAAAGTGTAACAAACATCCATCCAACTAATAATAATCTACTGTTTTATTCAAGCAATTGTGATTTACCGCAAATAAAGAGCAAAATAAATGCCAGTAGCTGTGATTTCACTGTAAAATTATGCTCCATTTGTCCATAAATGTTAGTAACAAACATCCATCAATCCATCCAAACTTTCACATTTATAATATTAGTGAGATTTATTGTTATTGGCTAGGTGTTTGACCACAACTCACCTGATGTTAATGAAGGTGTGGTCGAAGATGGTAAAGCACACCTAGCCTGGAATGGAATTGGCTCTCTAGTGAGACTGCCGGAACACACCGTTAGATGCTTGGCGGCAGATTTTCAACTCTCGTGTGGTAGCTAGCCAACCGAGTACTAGAGAGTACGCTACCACCATGCTATGGTTTCCTCACGATGTTTTCCTTCACCGGCAGCTCAAGCTCATTGTACAGATGGGTATAGATATATTGTGTACTTTATTTGATAACCAGCACGCGTATCATTTAATCGCTCGAATTAAAGTAGGAAGTAACTGTTTAAACATTTAACTAATTGGGTTGATCTCCGCCATCTTGGATTTCACACGTTTTTGCGTTTCGTTGTGGATTACGAGTTTAATGCATAATGCTTTTTAATCTGTGGATTACAAGATTAATTCTGTTGTAATAATTCTGTTTAATCTGTGACGGATTTAAGAAAAAAGGGTAAGCTTCAAGTAGGTACTTGACAATGGCAAACGCAGATGTTCAGTGCCAAAAACGGAGAAGAATTAATTGGATTTTTTTTGTTACTTTTCCCGCCAAAACCAGAGAAAAAACTTAGATAAAACTATTGCTTTTAACTGTGTACATGATGGTCTTACGTATAAGTTTTGATTTAACAGTTTATCCTAGCGGACATGCAATGTTTTCTTATATAACTACGAGGAACAATTATTAAACATAAAAATTAAAATACAAATAAATATAACCTAAATTATTACTCTAGGTACAACTTTGATGATCATTTGTATATCTATCTATACTATTATAAAAGAGGAAAGATTTGATTGCTTGTTTGTATTGAATAGGCTCCGAAACTACTGGACCGATCTTAATAACTCTTTTATTATTAGAATGCTACGTTATCCGTGATGGATATAGGCTACATTTTATTTAAAAAACAATTAGGGATCCGTATGGAAAATTGAATAATTTAACCCAAGCTGTGAAAAATTTAAAAAAATCATCACTTAGCACGCGCAGCGAAAACTATTGACAATAGAATAAAGTGACGTTTTATAGCAAAGTGACAGCTGCAAGTAAGTCCGCGATATCATATGTCTAACTATTACAGTTGTCATCTACATCTTATAAAGAGGAAAGATTTAATATTTGTTTGCTTGTATTTTTTTTTATGATTGACAGGCTAGCTGTTTGACTACAGCTCACCTGATGTTAAGTGAAGGTGTGGTCGAAGGTGGTAAAGCACACCTAGCCTGGAAGGGAACTGGCTCTCAAGTGAGGCTGCCGGAACACACCGTTAGATGCTAGGCGGCAGATTTTCACCTTGAGGGTGGTAGCTTGCCAGCCGAGTACTAGAAAGTACCCTACCACCATGCAAATATTGAAAATGTCCGAAACTACTGGATCGATAAATTTATATTGTTAATCGAGTTTTGTTTTCCCGTGCGAAGCCGGGAGCTGCTAGTTCATAATATTCTTTTATATTAGAAGTTAAAAGAGAGCATGCGGTATTTCAAAAAGATGCCTTGTTTATGTTATGCAATTAATAAAAACACACTTAGAAGTCGTTAAAAAGACGTCCCATTAAGTACACCCATACACATGAAAATGTAGAATGGTATATATGCTATCAATCACAAGGGCCTCTATTCTGGCGCAGTCGAGATCACTACTGTCAGTTTCATCCAAAGACGAGTTACCTAGATTCAAACTTCTCAAGGAGTTTTGGCGGGAACGCGGGAAGAGTCGTGTCGCTCCGTTGTATTTTTTTTCAAAACTAGTGTTTTCTCGAGTGTTTATGCATAAAAATGGTGGTGTTTTATTCATAAATTGCCGAATCACAAGCACGAGTGCGGGAAAATGATATAATGTGGGGAAACATGACTTTTTGTGTTGCTCCCAAAACTTGACTGACACGAACTGTTCTTGACAAAGACTGGACTTTGACTATAACTTCAGCTACGAGGACACTTGTTTAACTTTTGAAACTTGAAAATATATGAATACTTGACACTGGCAAATGTTCAAGCGCCAAAACCAAAACCAAAGTAAAAAAAAACTTCTCAACAAAGTATTGTGTGCAAAAACCCCAACTAATCTGCAATTACTTAATTTTACATAATGTTAGTGTATTTATATTTAAGCTGACATAATTATTATATAAATTTATTTTTATTAGTAATCTATTATTATTGGATTATTATGTATTGTATTGACATGTTATTTTGTAGTATACTTTTTTTATAATTATTTAGTTGTGACTACATTTATATTAATTGATTGATTCAGTCGTTACTTTGCGGAAGTTTATTTAGAATATTCAAGGTATATATTTAGTTTATTTCAGCTGACTTTTAGTCAGTCAGTCTTGAGCAAGCGCTCGAAGAGTCAACACGTCCTGAGCTTGCCTCGTTTAGAAGCGAAACACGTATCGGCAACTGGTTACTGCAGCGAGAAGAGCATATAAATATTCTTGAGTAAAGTTACGGTTAAATTTTTAATTATTAAATTGTTGTCAAGTTAGTTAAATTTAAATCCTCATCACTGTTGTAACTGAAACTACTATTAAGCGGAAATAAAATAAATATATACCTTGAATATTCCCACTGTGGATGCAAATTTTTACGCGTATTCACGTAAAAATACCAACATTTTTAACTATGCTACGAGTGGTATATCCGCGTCTCTCTCATTCTCGTGATATAAAAGAAAGAGAAAGATAGTTACACAGATAAAATCGATCGCACCAGAATGGAGGCCCGGGGACAGAATATCAAGAGCTTCCTATCTGTAACGAGATTACCGTGACATGATTATGACAGATGACGTCGCTCTACTTTTTAGGTTTTTTTTTTTTTTTTCTTTGGTTTTGGCGTCGCGTTTTAGCATTTGCCAGTGTCAAGTAATTATATATTTTCAAGTTTCAAAAGTTAAATAAGTGCCATCGTAGCTAGTTTTAGTCAAAGTCGTCTTTGTCAAGTCCAGTTCGTGTCAGTTAATTCCAGTCATGCTTTAGTAAAGTAGTGGCAACTTTACTACAAAGCTGTTTTATTTGTTTTCAAGTAAAAGTTAAAGTAAAAGTGTTTCACCACATTATATCATTTTCCCACACTCGCGCTTGTAATTCGGCACTTTATGAATAAAACACCACCATTTTTATGCATAAACACTCGACAAAACACTAGTTTTGGAAAAAAATACAACGGAGCGACACGACTCTTCCCGCGTTCCCGCCAAAACTCAACTTTTTAGGTTATGTGTACCTAAGGGTATATTATTATTTTTTTGTTTTTGGTATCGCACTTTGTGCATTCGCCAGTTCAGTGTCATAGTATTTATTGAAAAATTAAGTCTGTGTTACAGTTTGTCAAATACACAAAGTAAGAATCGAGTCTAGTCATGCCCTAGTAAAGTATCGGATTTATTAGAAGTTTCAACAGCAACACTAAAAGTCTAATTTTACAACATTGTAATACTTTTCCACGCTCTTCTTCTTCTGCAATTTGTGTATTTGCTAGTGTCTAGTTGTTTAAATATTTTACCAGTGTTTTTTTGAAAAATTACTTTTTTTTTAATAATAATAAATAAATAAATATCGTAGGACTATACATAGCGCCATCTGGCCCCAAACTAAGCAAAGCTTGTGTGATTGAAGTCAGATAACTGATAGAATACATAAATACTTTTTTGTTTGTAAATGCATACTTATAATGCATACAGAACACCCAGACACAGAACAAATTTGTTTATTCACAAAAATGTTTGCCCTGAGTGGGAATCTAACCCACGCCCTCAAGGCAGATAAACTACCAATGAGCCAACGGGGCTGTCAATTAGAAATTTAAAAAAAAACTAATTAATTATAATAAATTATAAATAGGCTTGCGTTTCACCGCCATCTCGGCGAAAACGCGGTCTACGATGGAGCACGCTTGCCTAGAAGACACCGATGAGCTAAAGTCACACAAAGCAAGTCTTGGTCGAGTCTACTGTCTAACTAGGTTTGATGGAGTTTTGAAAGCAACGCGAAAAGTAATGCAATTAATATTGTAACTTTTCTATACTCTCGTGGGTACGTAATAAAGAAAACGCTAGTATTTTCGAGTGTTTGCGATAAAACACAGGAAAACATTACAAATTACAATACAGCGACATGATTTTCCCGCGTTCCCGCCAAAACTTCAGCGCTAGTTTTTTTTTTCAAGAATCATTCAAACGAACTGGCTGAATGCAGCGATTCCTGCCACTTCGAGTGGTTTAAAAAAAGAACTCGAGTATTTAGCCTGTGGGCCATGTTTTTAATATAAACGTCATTGTTAAAACGTGGTATAGATTTCGAAATGGGTTCCGTAGAAAATTAGTGTATTTCTTTTTTGTTTTCAAATTGATGTTAATTAATTTATGTTTAATAAGACATACTTGGTGGTAGATCTCCTTAGCAGGAGGTCGTCTAGGTAGGTACCGCCGCAGTACCAGATATTCTGCCGCTAAGCAGTAGTGTGTAAGCATTACTGTGCTCCGGTTTGAAGGGTACTGCAGCTAGCGATATTACTGGGCTGTTGAGACTAAACTCTATCAAAAGTCTCAAAGTAATGAGCGCCAAAGCAGTGATGCCCTGGACTTAGTTTTGTTACTTAAAGTTCTGTTTATCGCTGCGATGGTCATGGACAGGCGTTATCTCTTACCAACAGGAGAGCGTCTCGTTCGTCTCATTACTTTTTTCATAAAAAAAAACAAATAATATAAAAATGTAAAACTAGGGTGCTGCCGGCAGCGGGGCAGGGCTCAAGCTGCCGGCGGTTAGGGCTGCAGAGTGAGGAGCCTCCTCACAATGCGCGCCGTGTTTTGAAGCTGACCCATGACCCAACCGTCTAGCGAGAGTCTCTTAAGGTGTTAGTCGAGACTCTTCGCTATAAGACCGTTTACCGTGGCAACTATCGGGACAATGATCGTCAAATCAACTTATAATAATAATTATTATTTATATCGAAATACTTGAAACTGGCAAATACACAGAGTGGGTTTTTTTTTAACGTAAAAGTAATGAGACGAACGATGGGCTCTCCTGATGGTAAGAGATAACGCCTGTCCATGACCATTGCAGCAATGCACAGAACTTTGAGTACCAAAACAAAGTCTGAGACTTTCGATGGTTAGTCTCAACAGCCCAGTAATTTCGCTAGCTACAGTACCCTTCAAACCGGAACACAGTAATGTTTACACACTACTGCTTGGCGGCAGAATGCCAAAAGCAAAGAAAAAATATCTGAAAATCTTGAAATCTCTTTTTATAGGGCATCGTAATAGACAATGGTAAACTTGCGCGTTATCTTGAATTAAGCCTACTTCCGTCACTGACCGCGCGTAAGTGACGGTGAGGTCGAAGATGGTAAACACATATAGCAGGAATAGAACTTGCACATATTTATTTATTTTAATAACAAATATAAAGACTAACAGGTAAACAAATAAACTTCACAAATCTATACTATTATAAAGAGGAATTTGTTTGTATTGAATAGGCTCCGAAACTACTGGACCGATTTCAAAAATATTTTCACCGTTGGAAAGCTACACTATAAATAAATATCATAGGACATTACACACAGCGCCATCTGACCCCAAACTAAGCAAAGCTTGTGCTATGGGAGTCAGATAACTGATTGAATACTTAAATACTTTTTTTTTAAATACTTTTATAATAAATGCAGAACATCCAGAAAATGTTAAAAACAAATAAAACTTTCACGACCACCGTGACCTACATTTTGCATATAAAAAAGTAAATACCGAGAAATGTCTTTAAAATTTCAAAATTAAAACGTCAGGATTTCTTTTCACCTCAAAATCTCAAAAGGAACCCAACAGAGCTGCCACCGTTTCAAAATTGGAACACAAAAGCGCGCGAGGTGTGAATTCGTGTTTGAAAATCGAACAATAGCATTTGACAGCACAATTCTTTTTTCTTATTTTTTTTTTTCTTAACCCAATAGCGGCTTAGGTCGTTTGTATGACTTTTTATTTTTTTATTGCTCTAGAATGATTTATGAGTTGTCACGGTCGAGTTAGCACTTTGTTTTAAATAGAGGCGTGATATTTCGAGTGTGAGAAATGTTTTAATAACTCAATCAATTTTACTTGGTTTTTACTTCTCCTTGGACGGAGAAATATACTCGTACAAATCCCGCTAATATCACAAATGTGAAAGTTTGGATGGATGGATGTTTGTTACTCTTTCACGCAAAAACGACAGAACGGATTTGGATGAAATTTGGTATGGAGGTAGCTGAGACCCTGTATTACCACGTAGGCTACTTTTTATCAGGTAGCGGACGAATGCGCAAGCGTGCCCGCTACTCCGGTTCAAGGCGCGGAGACGGAACATCCAAGGGTTTTTAGTGGGTATGCCGTCATTCTTGACGAAGAGTCCCACATAACCACCTGTCACCCCCGTGGCCGGGTGGTATCCACAAAGGATTTTCCCTGAGAAATAAAAAAAAAGGCAACTTTTTATAAAGGAAACATCTAGCGGATAACAATATATTTTACACAGCTAAAAATATATTTTATATTTTAAGAAGATTAATTTTTCTTACAAATAAGCTTGCGTTCACCGCCAACTCGCCTGATGTTAAGTGATGATGCGGTCTAAGATGGAGCACGTTTGTCAAGAAGATATCGATACACTCGCGACTTGAAGACACACAGATTATATCCAACGGGGAACACCTACTCAGCGGTAGCGCAAAATCATTCCAATCCCACTAATGTTATAAATGTGACAGTTTGGATGGATGTTTGTTACTCTTTCACACAAAAACTACTGAACGGATTTGGATGAAATTTGGTATGGAGGTAGCTGAGATCCTGGATTAACACATAGGCTACTTTTTATCTCGAAAACATGTAGCGGGTAACACCGCGGAGCGCAGTCACTCATAAGGAAAACAAAAGTCTTTGTGAAGTCAGTTTATCCATTCCTCAATGAATCAACGAAATCCTCTGGTACAATTGCGTACAACTCAATTAATGGACAGCTGTACTGTCGCGTACAGCGTCCGTACTCAGTACTGTCGAGCTGAATTATCGGCCAATCAGTGTCCACTGGATTGGGTTACTGTGTACAGGTGGGTACACAAGTGGTATTTTGAAATTTTATACTTTTAAATCACTGCGTCATAGTATAAAATAAATTACGGTTTTTAAAACTAAAAAGTATTGAGATGAATGAACGAAAAATGTTTGTTCTGTGTTCTGTTAGTATTTACAAAAAGGTATATTGTTGGCGGGAACGCGGAATACCAATATACTTTTTTTTTTCATTTTGGCGTCGCGTTTTGAGCATTTGCCAGTGTCAAGTATTTATATATTTTCAAGTTTCAAAAGTTAAATAAGTGTCCTCGTAGCTAAAGTTATAGTCAAAGTCCAATCTTGGTCAAGTACAGTCCGTGTCAGTCAAGTTCAGTCATGCTTTAGTAAGGTAGTGGTGACTTTACTATAACGCGCTTGTGATTCGGCACTTTATGAATAAAACACCACCATTTTTATGCATAAACACGTGTCAAAACACTAGTTTTGGAAAAAAATACCGCGTTCTCGCCAAAACTCAATTTAGACTTATGCCCCCGTCAGTACATCCGAAGTTGTGCGCGTGTCTCCCATCGTTCTCACTTAGCGCACCCTTCCTTCGAACTGTTGTCCAATGCGATAACATCCTATAGCTTCTGTCGCCCTGGTACCTCGCTTTGTTTTACGTGAAAGTTGTTTTTTTACTATTTGTCAGGCTAGGTGTTTGACCACTGACAACTGATATTAATTTATTTATTTATGTAGACTTTTTGATAAAATTTATATAAGACAACCTCTGAAGTATGATCTACCAAACAAAAAAAAGAATTATCAAAATCGATTTATAATTGGCGGAATTATAGCGTAACAAACATTAAAAAAAAATAGCCAGTCGAATTAAAAACTGTTAAAAAAAGGAGTTTTGGCGGGAACGCGGGAAGAGTCGTGTCGCTCCGTTGTATTTTTTTCCAAAACTAGTGTTTTGTCGAGTGTTTATGCATAAAAATGGTGGTGTTTTATTCATAAAGTGCCGAATTACAAGCGCGAGTGTGGGAAAATGATATAATGTGGTGAAACATGAGTTTTCGTGTTGCTTCCAAAACTCCATCGAAGCTTTGTAGTAAAGTTGCCACTACTTTACTAAAGCATGACTGGAATTAACTGACACGAACTGGACTTGACAAAGACGACTTTGACTAAAACTAGCTACGATGGCACTTATTTAACTTTTGAAACTTGAAAATATATAATTACTTGACACTGGCAAATGCTAAAACGCGACGCCAAAACCAAAGAAAAAAAAAAAAAAAAAAACTGTTAAAAAGACATGACATTGACAGCAACATATATAGCTGTCAAACGCGTTATAAAGCAATATATTCACGGTCAAAAATATGTATGTGTTTGACAGTCCTGTTGGCTCATTGGTAGCATATCTGCCTTATGAGCTGAAGGGCGTGGGTTCGATTCCCGCTCAGTATAAACATTTTATGTATCAAACATTTATTGTTTGTTCTGTGTCTGGGTGTTCTGTATTTAATATAAGTATGCATTTACAAAAAAAAAAGGATTTATGTGTTCTATCAGTTATCTGACTTCCATCACACAAGCTCTGCTTAGTTTGGGGCCAGATGGCGCTGTGTGTATAGTCCTACCATATTTATTTAAAAGTTAGACTCATTGCTACGGATTGTTTTAGTTTTCCATCGGAACTCTAAAAGCTTAGTCTTATATAGATTTAAAAATAACCACCAGAGCAACCGGTCCGTGCAACGATAGCAGTAAGTGCTCCGATTCAATCATAGCCACTTATCTATCTAAAGTGCGTTGTTTTATCATTACTGCTTAGGAGCTTTTAAAGGCGGCAAGTACATATTTATGACTTAAAAATGTGTATTTTATGCAGACATATATGCATTACCAAGTTGAAGTGGCAGTGGCCACATAGCACGCAGAACTGATGGCCGATGGGGCTGCAAAGCTCTGGAGTGGAGACCACGGACCGGCTAGCGCAGCGTAGCACGTCCCCCCACAAGGTGGACAGACGACCTAGTAAAGAAGCAGGAACGCGCTGGACGCGAGCCGCTTCCAACCGGTCTTTGTGGAAGTCTATGGGAGAGGCCTATGTCCAGCAGTGGACGTCCTACGGCTGAAATGATGATGATGATGATGATGATGACATGCATGTATTTCGTACCAGGTGACGCGGGCCCTACACGCTGCGTTAAGATGAAGTGAGTTTCCAAAATTGAAAATTAGTCTTCTGAATAAAACGTTTTTAAAACAAGACAATTTATTATTTTTAATTTTTTTTAAATACTGCACAAATGACGTTGAAATACTTTAAAATATGTTGTTTTTCAAAACACGATAGATATAAGTTGGTCCGATAGAAAAAAATCGCAGTTTTATGAAAAAAAAAACCAATTTCTACAAAATCATCGACAAATGATTCGATTTTTTTTTTTTTTTTTTTATTTTTATTTTTTTATTATGGTTGACAGGCTTGGTGTTTGACCACAGCTCACCTGATGTTAAGTGAAGATGTGGTCGAAGATGGTAAAGCACACCTAGCCTGGAATGGATTAATTAATTATTTTTGAATTATTTGTTCAACGTTGTTAGTTTGTATTTTTTCTGTGTAATTTAAATGAAATTATTTGTTTAGATACGGAAATAGTTTTTTTTTTATAAAAAGTAGTAGTTATTTTTTAAAGAATAAATGAAAGTGTATAATGGTTAGATTTCCATACAAATATTTTATTTCCATTTATGGACAAATAGAGCATAATTTTACAGTGAAATCACAGCTTGAATAAAACAGTAGAGTAGGTATTAGTTTTTTTTAATGTAAAAGTAATGAAACGAACAATGCGGTCTTCTGATGGTAAGAGATAACGCATGTCCATGACCATTGCAGCGATACACAGAACTTTGAGTTGCAAAGAAAGTTCAGGGCATCGCTGCTTTGGCGCTCATTACTTTGAGACTTTCGATGGTTAGTCTCAACAGCCCTGTAATTTCGCTGCAGTACCTTCAAACCGGAACACAGTAATGTTTACACACTACTGCTTGGCGGTAGAATATCTGGTACTGCGGTGGTACCTATCCAGGCGACTTCCTGCTAAGGAAATCTACCACCAAGTAAAAGTGGTGGATGGATGTTTGTTACTCTTTCACGCAAAAACTACTGAACGGATTTGGATGAAATTTGGTATGGAGGTATCTGACACCCTGAACTAACACATAGGCTACTTTTTGTCCCAAAAACATGTATAGGGTAACACCGCGGGGCGAAGGTAGTAAAAAAATATACCTAGTTACTGGACTTTGTTTTGTTACTCAAAGTTCTGTGTATCGCTGCAATGGTCGTGGACAGGTGTTATCTCTTACCATCAGGAGAGCGTCTCGTTCGTCTCATTACTTTTACATAAAACTGTGTTATTGCTACACAAACCCAGCGGTGTTAACCGTTTCATTTTTTCGGGATCAAAAGTAGCCTATGTTCTAATCCAGGGTCTCAGCTACCTCCATACCAAATTTCATCAAAATTAGTCCAGCCGTTTGAGCGTGAAGAACAATCCAAAAAAGTACATCCCAAGCTTACAACCAATATTTAATATATTTCGACAAAAGATAAATTATTTTGGTCACGCTTTTGGCTTCGTTCGATTAATACATTTAGCCAGCGTAAATATTCCGTCCAAAACAATGAGACATGCCAAGAATCCGACCAATCGGCTTGATTGACCCGAGCATCGAACCCATAACTCAATTCGGGAGGCAATTGGCCGCGACCTCTCACCCACTCAGCCGCCGTGAACAATTGAAACTATATTGACAGCTTTATATGGGGAGCCATTTAATGACTGCGGCCTAATTCTAGCCCGTTCGAGATTATTTATCACTACAGCTCTATTGTTATCTGCTTCTTGAGCTGTAGGGCGTGAGTTCGATTCCCAACCAGGGCTAATGTTTGTGTGAAATTTCCTGCGATATTTATCCTACTAATCTAAATGTGAAAGTTTGGATGGATGTTTGTTACTCTTTCACGCAAAAAACTACTGAACGGATTTGGATGAAATTTGGTATGGAGGTAGCTGACACCCTGGATTAACACGTAGGCTACTTTTTATTCCGAAAACATGCAGCGGGTAACGCCGCGGAGCGCTGCTAGTATTTTAAACGTAAAAGTTTGGATGGATGTTTGTTACTTTTTCACGCAAAAACTAGTGAACGGATTTGGATGAAATTTGGTATGGAGGTAGGTAACACCCTGGATGAACACATAGGCTACTTTTTATCCCGAAAACATGTAGCGGGTAACACTGAAAGCGCAGCTGGTTTCTTAATGTTTTGTTATTAATTGTCCTCAGCGAAGATGACGTAGCGTGCTGGTCGAAGGTCGCAATGTCACCGCGCACGCTGGTGCGTGTGGCGCTGGTGCTTGCGGCGTGGTGCTGCGTGTCGCGGCGTGCCGCTGCGTGTCCGTGGGCGTGTGCGTGTCGCGCCGCTGCCGCTGACTGCGCGCACCGCACACTACTGCACGCGCCCAAACGTCTGCCCCCAGATACACACCGACTGTGAGTACATTGATTGCGTCTTAAGGTGGTTCGATCTCCATACAAATATTTTTTTACCATTTATGGACAAATGGAGCACAATTTTACAGTGAAATCACAGCTACTGGCATTTATTTGCGGTAAATTACAATAATAATTGCTACATACATACATAGTCTGACTACCACCGTACGTGTTTGCTATGACGTACTTTATTTTTTTTTGTCTGTACGCTTAGATCTTTTAAACTACGCAACGGATTTTAATGCGGTTTCCATCAATAGACAGAGTGATTCAAGAGGAAGGTTTATATGTATAGTACATGCATATGCACTAGATTAGTATCTACACTGCACCCGTGCGAAGCTGGGGCGGGTCGCTTGTAAACTATATGGTGTGCCAAATTTCATTCAAATCCGCTCACCTTGCGTAACAAACATAAAAACATATAAAATTTCACATTTATAATATTAGTGAGATAATTGATTGATTCAGGCGTTACTTTGCGGAAGTTCATTTTGAATGTTTAAGGTATATAAATAAATAAATAAATAGGACATTACACACAGCGCCATCTGACCCCAAACTAAGCAGAGCTTGTGCTATGGAAGACAGATAACTGATAGAATACTTAAATACTTTTTTTTTGTAAATATATACAGTACACCCAGACACAGAACAAACATCGATGTTAGTCACACAAATGTTAGTCCTAAGTGGGAATCGAACCCACGCCCTTCAGCTCTCGAAGCAGGCATACTACCAATGAACCAACAGGGCTGTCAAATATCTAGTTAATTTCCGCTTAACAGTCGTTCCAGTTCCAACAGTGATGACGACTTAAATTAAACTAATTTGACAACAACTTATTAATTGAAAAAAAACCTAATCTTACTTAAAATCTAGAACTAATTTGACATTAACCTAAAAATATAATTTGACAATAAGTTAATGAAAATAACAAAAAATCTAATAAAAATAACCACAAGTCTTAAAATCTCTCTGCAGTAACCACTTGCCAACACGTGTATTTTTTTATTTTTATTTATGACAGGCTAGTTGTTTGACCACAGCTCACTTGATGTTAACTGAAGGTGTGGTCGGAGATGGCAAAGCACACCTAGCCTGGAATGGAACTGGCTCTCAAGTAAGGCTGCCGGAACACACCGTTAGATGCTTGGCGGCAGATTTTCAACTCTCGTGTGGTAGCTAGCCAGCCGAGTACTAGAGAGTACGCTACCACCATGCTATGGTTTCCTCACGATGTTTTCCTTCACCGGCAGCTCAAGCTCATTGTTGGGGTTTGAACCCACGCCCTTCGGCATGCGAACTTACCGCGCTAACCACTGAGCTATCATCGCTACGAAAGTGTTGAGGCGAAACACGTGTAGAGACACGAGGCATCCTCAGGACGTGTTGAGGCGAAGTCCTCATCGCTGTTGAAATAAACTAGATATATACCTCAAACATTCGCGAGATATATTTATAGATCCGTAGATATGTGACGAGCTTGTAGCCAACTTTTTTTCCAATTTTAAAGTTATTTTTCTGTAATAGTAATATTTTTCGCACGGCATTCCCATCGCACCTTCAATATCAGGACCCACAAAGCGGACCGCATAAAGGCAGTCAATTTCTACACACAGTGCTACCCCCTCGCTCAATTTCACTAAATTATGGTATCTATCAACCCCTGTGGAAAACACCCCTACGGTAAAGTCGCTTCTACAACCACAAATTATTTCTCTTTACCCGCGACGGAACGGAGACGGTATATGCGTTTGGGGTGAGAGGGTGTTTGTTTGTGCAAATACATGTTGTCATTTTTCTCTAAAACTACTAGTCCGATTTTGATGCAGTTTTCAGTTATGGGTGCGGGGTTGATTGGTGCATGTTCTTAGATAGGTGTTACGGTGACAACTCACCAGGGGGCGCTGCAGGAAACATTTTTTGTGCAAATCCATGTTGCCATTTTTCTCCAAAACTACTAGTCCGATTTTGATGCAGTTTTCAGTTATGGGTTCGGGGTTGATTGGTGCATGTTTTTAGATAGGTGTTACGGTGACAACTCACCAGGGGGCGCTGCAGGAAACATTTTTTGTGCAAATCCATGTTGCCATTTTTCTCCAAAACTTCTAGTCCGATTTTGATGCAGTTTTCAATTATGGATATAGGTTTGATTGGTGCATGTTCTTAGATAGGTGACAAATACTTTTTCCCCGTTGTGGGGGTTTTTAAATTTTTTAAATTTTGCTTTTTTCTATTTAACTGAAAAAAGAAGGTTCTCGATTCGGTTGTATTTAGTTTATTTACTTTATCATCAACAACTTAACAAGTAGTTTTTGCGTGAAAGAGGAACAAACATCCATCCAAACTTTAACATTTATAATATTAGTGGGAAGTAAGATACTTTTTTACATGTATGTGCATTATTATAGTCACTAGAATAATAGTTATTTTAAATTAAAAATGACTCTAGCTTGCGTTTAAGTGGAAAGAAACTAGCCTCTTTTGTTGGTAACAAGCGGACGCCTCGGGGTTTCACCCGCGTAGTTCCCGTTCCCGTGGGAATACAGGGATAAAAAGTAGCTTATGTCACCCGGGGATAGCGTAGCTTCCCAACGACAACGACGTTTTTACCACAGGACAAGTAGAAAGACGACCCACTACCACCCATACGTAGTGGAATTTCCTTGGGTACGTACCAAACGTTTTGACTCTACGTTTCTCATCCGTACGGCCAAGGAATGGAACAAGCTACTTCCTTGTTTCCTGAGAGATATAATCTAGATCTTTTCAAGGTCAAAGTTTTTTTTTTTTTTTTTTATAGCTGACAGGCTAGGTGTTTGACCACAGCTCACCTGATGTTAAGTGACGGTATGGTCGAAGATGGTAAAGCACACCTAGCCTGGAATGGAACTGGCTCTCAAGTGAGGCTGCCGGAACACACCGTTAGATGCTTGGCGACAGATTTTCAACTTGAGGGTGGTAGCTAGCCAGCCGAGTACTAGAAAGTACCCTACCACCATGCTATGGTTTCCTCACGATGTTTTCCTTCACCGGCAACTCAAGCTCATTGTTGGGGTTTGAACCCACGCCCTTCGGCATGCGAAGCGACCGCACTAACCACTGAGCTATCATCGCTACGCTAGTAATAAAGTGAATAGGTATCTTCTAGGTCTGCGTGTTTCATCTTCGACCACATCGTTGCTTACTATCGGGCGAGTTTGTGGTCAAACGCGGACTTATACGTATTAAAAAAAAAAAAAAAAACGGTGAAAGAATTTTTGAAATCGGTCCAGTAGTTTCGGAGCCTATTCATTAGAAACAAATCTTTCCTCTTTATAGTAGTATAGACGGCAACTTATAAGTGAGCCAAGAAAACTTACATTATTTCAAAACAGTCGTGTATACGCGGCTTTAGGCGATCGGACGTGAGAATCCCCATAAAAATATTTCCACGTTTTGTGGTGAATACCCGAAAAATTGGGGAACTTTCCCGTTTCTATAGAGCATACCTTATAGCCGTCGGAATAATAGTTTACCTGCAGCGCAGGGAATTCGCTTTATAATGGCAACATTGGGGATCCTTTCAATATTTTGAGCTTAATAACATCCCGTCTGTTCTGCCTGAAACAGATTGCTTTCAACAATAAGGCCGCCACTTGTGGCTTAAGCTTATAAGATTCGTTTAATTGGCTCATTTGCCCTGTTGGTTCATTCGTAGTATGTTTGCTTCAAGAGCTGGAAGGCATGGGTTCGTTTCCCACCCAGGACAAACAGTTTGTTGTATAAAGTAATGTTTGTTCTGTATGTACTTATAAGTAAAAAAAAAAATATCGTAGGACTATACACACACCGCCATCTGACCCCAAACTAAGCAGAGCTTGTGTGACGGAAGTCAGATAACTGATATAATACATATATACTTATTTTTGTAAATGCATACTTATAATACATACAGAACACCCAGACACAGGACAAACATTTGTTAATACATAAAATGTTTGTCCTGAGCGGGAATCGAACCCACGCCCTTCAGCTCTTAAGGCAGATATGCTACCAATGAGCCAACAGGGATGTTAAGTATGTATTTACAAAAAAGTATTTATGTAGAATACATAAATACTTTTTTGACTTCCATCACACAAGATCTGCTTAGTTTGAGGTCAGATGGCGCTGTGTGCAATGTCCTACGATATTTATTTATTTATTTAGTTATATTCTATTTAAGAAATCTGTTAGTAAACATTGATTTCTTATACTAGTTAGACGTATAAATAAATAAAAAATAAATACAAATTCGCATCGACTTGTGTTTATTTATTCTGTGACACCCCGCCAGGGTATTGGATCCCGCACGTGCTGGTGTGTATTTTACCCACGACAATATGTTACCACGATAATATGGCTAAACGACTGTCTGGGGAAGATTGAATGTTACGACTTGCGAAAATAATGAGCAGCGGCGGCCTTAGGGGGTGGCAAGCAGGGCAGCCGCCCGGGGCCTCGCGTCCTCGTAGAAAAAAGTCTTTACCATATATGGGTGGTTCTCCGAAATTTGGTTGACTTTTGACCTAATTTTGAATGTGGTATTTTTAGATGATAAATCAGTAAAGTTTTTATTCTATGCTGTAGTTATAATATCTACTTTGCTGCATCTAAAAGGGCCAGCCACTTTACTTAATATTTTAAGAGAAATTTAAGTTTTTTTTTAAATCAATGTTCTCAGTGTGATCAGATACAGATACATCTTGCGCCTCGCACTTAACACAAAAGCAAGGTGTTTTTAATAAAATACTCATGTACAATAAGTTGCCAGTTGCTTTAAGAAATTTACCAATCCTTAATAAAGAGCTTAAGCTGCCGGTTATATTTTTAAGTTACAAAAGTTAAATAAGTTGCCTCGTAGCAATAGTTATAGTCAAAGTCCAGTCATGGTCAAGTACAGTCCGTGTCAGTCAAGTCCAGTCATGCTTTAGTAAAGTAGTGGCGACTTTACTATAAAGCTTCGATGGAATTTTGGAAGCAACACGAAAAGTCATGTTTCACCACATTATATCATTTTTCCACACTGATTGGACACTTTATGAATAGAACACCACTATTTTTATGCATAAACACTCGACGTAACACAAGCTTTGGAAAAAAATACAACGGGGCGACACGACTCTTTCCGCGTTCCCGCCAAAACCTTTTGAATTGCTTTACTGTTATTTCGACTCGTTCGCCGTTGGCACCGTTCCAGTACTGGCTGCAATGCCGGTAGTTTGTCAAAGTCTAATTGAATGCTGCACTGGAACGCCAATGCGCTTTTTAGCGCTTTAAAAAAATATTGGGAAAAATTTCGTGAACTATTCAATAAGGTCTATTTTTCTGCCAATTCTCAAGTATAGCTTCCAAACTTCAATGGTTAATAATTTATTTGTATATTAACTTAAACTTGTCAGTTCTGTTGTCAAAGTTAAACAAATGTGTCAAATGTATTTGTATACATTTTTTTTTTACGTCCACTCTCCTGATGGTAAGAGATAACGCCTGTCCACGACCATTGCAGCGATACACAGAACTGTGAGTAACAAAACAAAGTCCAGGGCATCGCTGCTTTGGCGCTCATTACTTTGAGACTTTCGATGGTTAGTCTCAACAGCCCAGTAATTTCGCTGCAGTACCCTTCGAACCGGAACACAGTAATGTTTACACACTACTGCTTAGCGGCAGAATAACTGTTACTGCGGTGGTACCTACCTAGACGATCTCCTGCTAAGGAAATCTACCACTTAACACTTGTTTTATATGGCAAAGGCATATTCTACATATTCAGCCGACCTCATGACGTCATAACTCTAAAAAGTTTGAAAACGTATTAAAAATAAATGAGTATGTCCACCTTGTGAGTGGACGTGCTACGCTGCGCTTGCCGGTCCGTGGTCTCCACTCCAGAACTTTGCAGCCCCATCGGCCATCAGTTCTGCGTGCTATGTGCCCTGCCCACTGCCACTACAACTAGCTGATTCTCTGGGCTATGTCGGTTACTTTAGCTCGTCTACGGATCTCCTTATTTCGTGGGTAACTGATTTTACTAAAATATTCTCAAAATCATTCCAAGTCACTTAACTTGAGAACATTTAGTAAAGCTCTGGGGGTAACTATCCAACTGCCGTAAAACTAACTCTTCTAGATTAATTTCTCGTGCCCTTGTACTGTCGACAACTAAATATACTTAGTTTGTTTTTTGACAATAACGAATTCGTATTTTTTTAAATGTTCAAGGTATATATATATCTAGTTTAAGTTTATTTCCGCTTAACAGTCGTTCCAGTTCCAACAGTGATGAGGAATTAAATTAAACTAATTTACACAGCTTATTAAATAATAACCTAATCTTACTTAAAATCTACAACTAATTTGACATAAACTTAAAAATATACTTAATTTGACAAAAATTTAATTAAAATAACAAAAATTATAATTAAAATAATCCTAAAACTTAAAATCCTCCTCTCTGCAGTAACCACTTTGTCGACACGTGTTTCGCCTCTACACGAGGCATCCTCAGGACGTGTTGGCTCTTCGAGCGCTTGCTCGAGACAGAGTCTTGGTCGTATTTTTTTTATGCCTCAGGTGGCAATCAAGCTGGCGGGTTGCCTGATGTTAAGCAGTCACCGTCGCCTGTAGATATCTTTATTTTTAATGGTTGACAGGCTAGGTGTTTGACCACACCTCACTGACCTGATGTTAAGTGACGGTGTGGTCGAAGATGATAAAGCACACCTAGCCTGGAATGGAACTGGCTCTCAAGTGAGGCTGCCGGAACACACCGTTAGATGCTTGGCGGCAGATTTTCAACTCTCGTGTGGTAGCTAGCAAGTCGAGTTTCCTCACGATGTTTTTCTTCACCGGCAGCTCAAGCTCAAGGGGTTTGAACCTACGCCCTTCGGCGTGCGAACCGGCCGCGCCAACCACTGAGCTATCATCGCTACACTTTGTTATTGTAGCGGCAACAGAAATACATAATCTGTATAATTTCAACTGTGTAAGACTGATAGCAGAGTCTTTTTTTTAATATAATAGGTAGGCTTGCGTTTGACCGCCATCCCACCTGATGTTAAGCGAAGATGCGGTCTACGATGGAGCACGCTCGCCTAGAAGAAACCGATTCACTCGCGACTTGAATGAACCCAGACTATATTCATTGGGGAACACCCACTCGGGCAGCAGATTCCAATATCTCGCGGTACGTATGAAGAAGGAGGAATCAACTCGCTTTGTTCGAGCTTTTGGAACATCAACCATGAAGCGTCATAAACCATATAAGTCTTAGTAATAGGGTCCCGTTTTACTCTTGTAGGTACGGAACTCTAAAAATATATATTTTTTTTTTTATAATTATACGGTCCACAGACACTGGGGTCCGTGACCTTTGTCAACTTTAGTTACTTATTTTTTTTTTACAATTTTACATTACAAAAAGAGGAAGGTTACGTTAGTAATCTTAATCTAAGGTTAAAGTAGGTACTGTTGTGTGTATACCGCGAGCAGAGCAGCGACCCGCAAGCAGCACCCGATCACGAGTATGACGTACGTGCCGCCAGCGCCCTCCTCAACCATATCTGAGGGAAGAGAGCGCCCGACACACGACGCCGCCGCAAGAAGGAGCCTTCGATGGTGAGCATGAATGCTCGAGGCATACACACAATCCTTATTTCTATTTACATGAGTTTTCGTTTGAAATCGCCTCCTCCCGACTCAAGGCCTCCATCACCGCCGTGTTCCGTCCGATCTTTGATGGCCATTTGCAAATTATATTCTTTGATGGTCTTCAGCGAAAACAATTAATTTTCAAGGGTTTTCTTTGTCTAATAATAGCTATAAATATTTATTAAAGTACACGCAGTGATATGCAAAACAAATTTCTTTAGTTCACGTATTAAGCGTTGCCACTAATAACTTAAAATAAACATGGTATTGTATTACTAACGAACGTCATATATTTAACACGATCTGTTATGAAAACATACTTTATTGAGTCGTTTGAAATAGCAAAAATATGGCGTGGGTTCGATTCCCACCCAGGACAAAACATTTATTGTTATAAACAAACGTTTGTTCTGTGTCTTGGTGTACTGTATGTATTGGCAGCCCCGTTGGCTTATTGGTAGTATATCTGCCTTGAGAGCTGTAGGGCGTGGGTTCAATTCCCACTCAGGGCAAACATTTTGTGAATAAACAAATGTTTGTTCTGTGTCTGGGTGTTCTGTATGTATTATAAGTATGTATTTACAAAAAAAAAGTATTCATGTATTCTATCAGATATCTGACTTCCATCACACAAGCTCTGCTTAGTTTGGGGCCAGATGGCGCTGTGTGTATAGTCCTACGATATTTATTTACAAAAAAAGTATTCTATCAGTTATCTGAATTCTACAGCAGAAGCAGTAGTGTGTCAACATTACTGTGTTCTGGTTTGAAGGGTACCGCAGCGAAATTACTGGGCTGTTGAGACTAACCATCGTAAGTCTCAAAGTAATGAGCGCCAAAGCAGCGATGCCTGGACTTTGTTTTGCTACTTGCGTTATATACCATCAGGAGAACGTATCGTTCGTCTCAATAATCCTACTAATATTATAAATGCGAAAGTTTGGATGGATGTTTGTTACTCTTTCACGCAAAAATTACTGAACGGATTTAGATGAAATTTGGTATGAAGGTAGCTGAGACCCTGTATTAACACATAGGCTACTTTTTATCCCGAAAACATGTAGCGGGTAACACCGCGCGCGCAGCTAGCTTTAAATAAAAAATAAGGTCGAAATAGATACAAATAAATTAAAACAAAAAGAAAGAAATCATTTTTTATTTTGAAACACAAAACAAACAAACATACAAATAAGAGACAGTTACAAAATAGGGGCTCACGTCAGCATGATACTGGTCATACTAAGTATGACCAGCGCTGGTCTTCCGGTGAGCCCTTGTCGGTCAAACAAAATGTGCAGATATTAATAACTAAATTCGATTTACCAACGACAATGCATAACACAACAAAAAAAAAGACGTGTGGCACTCGGGGACTGCCGCGGTAAAGCTATTGCATAGCATTACAACCAATGCCACCTAGAGGCGAGTTGCTGAACTAAAGAGACAAGCGTGATATTTCAAAAAAGTCATTAAAAGTTCCGCTATTCATCGATAGATGGCAAAACTAAAAAGTATCACCGCTGTGCTGTGTGTGCTGGGTGTTAGGTTATTTTCGTTACGGAATTTCTGGATTCGGTCTCCACGCTCAAGGCCCGCGATAGAAGCTAAAAAAAACAAATATCTTCTCCCAAAATACATACAACAATACATGAATATACAAAAACCACTGGCCTACCATGTCGCTTGTTATCAAGAGATGATACGATCTTGGATGCAGCACGCTTGTCAAGGGGAAACCGATTCATAAAACTGACAATAACATTATACAGCATGACTGGTGAGACACCTACGATACTCGAGGACGTGATATTTGGCGACAATGTACGAAGCAAAAAAATTACATTAAAAGTAAATATTAACTGACTACGAACTTAACCGAAAGTTATGTCATCAATTACACGACGCATGGACACCACGCGGACGCACGAGTTGGACGTTGTGAGGACGCTCGCGCCGACGACGGGGGACAAGCGCGTACTTGTCGCGGGATCAAAACATCGTTATCAGCGGCGGGAGTGTATCTATACTTTATTTATTTATTGGGAAATTTGGGCAAAAATTAAGTACCAAATTTTATTACATAATTATAACGAGAATCGAGTACTAAACACTCCCTTTCAGTATAGTCGGTGTCTCACCAGTCATGCTGTAGGTATAGCACTATTTTCATAGACCAGAGATTCCTGGCACTTCTGATGAGCATTCGGGGTTTTTAAGCTTGTCTTGGAAATCCTTGACGTTTTTCTGGTTTCTGATCCCCATTCCACCATTTCCATTCCACCCCCGGTGAAATATACTAAAGGTTACTTTTATCCTAAACTTAAGTAATAAACGGGCTATATTAAGGTGGTTCAATTTCCATACAAATGCATTTTTGCCATTTGTGGACAAATGGAGCATAATTTTACAGTGAAATCACAGCTACTGGCATTTATTGTGGTCTTTATTTGCGGTAAATCACAATTTCTTGATTAAAACAGTAGATTATTAGCATAAAAGCAAATTTCTCAATGATTTATGAATTTATGACTTTTTACTAAAACAGTATATTGTGCAAATAATCTAATGTTTTATTTAAGCAATTATTGTGATTTACCGCACATAAAGACCAAAATAAATGCCAGTAGCTGTAATTTCACTGTAAAATTATGCTCCATTTGTCCATAAATGGCAAAAATGATTTTGTATGGAAATCGAACCACCTTAAAGTAGATTTTCAACAAAACACTTGTCGCCGCGACTGTACTCGCATTCCTTACGTCTTTGAAGAGTTTTAATGAGTTTCCTCGAGACCCCCTCACTCGAAGCGCCTTAATTAAGAAAAAGTTGAAGTTGATCTTCATAGCAATATTTTTCAGAATATCAGCTTCAAGTTAAAGATTTATATTAGACTAGCGGACGCCTCGCGGTTTCACCCTTGTAGTCCCCGTTTCCGTGGAAATACAGGGATAAAGTAGCCAATGTCACCCGGGGATAGTGCAGCTTCCCAACGGTGAAAGAATTTTTGAAATCAGCGCAGTAGTTTCGGAGCCTATTCAATACAAACAAACAAACAATCAAATCTTTCCTAGATAGGATCGGTTAGCGCGGTCGGTTCGCATGCCGTACGACGTGGGTTCAAACCCCAACAATGAGTTTAAGCTACCGGTAAAGGAAAACATCCTGAGGAAACCATTGCATAGTGGTATGGTACTTTCTAGTACTTAGCTGGCTAGCTACCAGTTGAAAATCTACCGCCAAACACCTAACGATGTATTCCGGCAGCCTCACTTGGGAGGCAGTTTTATTCCAGGCTAGGTGCGCTTTACCATCTTCGACCACACCGTCACTTAACATCAGGTGAGCTGTGGTCGACCAGCTAGCCTGCCAAATAAAAAAAAAAATGGTGTTAGAGTATTTACCGCAAACGCACCTTACGGTGTTCAGCTCCATTCCAGGATAGATGTATTTACAATCTGCGACGACGCCTTCACTTAATTTCAGGTGAGCTGTGGTCAAAATAGCCTAGCAACCAAGTAAAGATAAGAATTCTACTTCGATCCATCGCCCCTCGTCTCTCGTTTTATCCTCACACTTTCCTCGCTGGCCTCCCTCAATCCATACGCCAAGCCAACCTTGGCACAAACATCGACAAAGTTAGCCATCATATTCGGCCAACCTTTCTCCGAAGCTCTGTAATCATATGGAAATGCATGGTGATAGTTGTGGTAGCCTTCTCCTAGGGTTAGAAGTATGATCGGCCAGCTTTGACGAGCCTTAAGTCTGCTATCATAAGGCCTGTATCCCCACATGTGGGAAAAGCTGTTGACTGAACAAGCCATGTTAAGATTAATGATGTAACGGAGTAAATTGATATGCCAGGTGATGGACAAGTCTTCGCCCCAGAGTAAGGGGATTATTGTTGGTAAGATGAACGCTGTTGTTGGTAAAAGCCAGTTGGCATGTCTGCAAAGAAAAGTAGAAAGCATGATTCTCATATTGAAAATTTTACTGACCAGTGGGGCCGATGCAATAACACTAATCCAGGCTCCGATCTCAATCTAGACATTTAGTTTTTAAATTTTATGACATTTTGTAATTAGTTTTTTTTTTTAATATTTCAGGTTGTATTTATTTTATATCTTAATTTTTAATTTTTTTACATTAAATAAGTATAAAACATAAATAATATAAAAAAACTTAAAAACTAGGGTGCCGCCGGCAGCGGGGCAGGGCTCAAGCTGCCGGTGGTTAGGGCTGCAGAGTGAGGAACCTCCTCACAATGCGCGCCGTGTCAAGGATCACTGCCTTTTGAAGCTGACCCTTGACCCAACCGTCTAGCGAGTCTCTTAAGATGTTAGTCGAGACTCTTCGCTATAAGACCGTTTACCGTGACAACTATCGGGACAATGATCGTCAAATCAACTTATAATAATAATTATTATTTATATCGAAATACTTGAAACTGGCAAATACACAGTGGGTTTTTTTTTTTAATGTAAAAGTAATGAGACGAACGATGGGCTCTCCTGATGGTAAGAGATAACGCATGCCCATGACCATTGCAGCATGAAGCTGACCCTTGACCCAACCGTCTAGCGAGAGTCTCTTGAGATGTTGGTCGAGACTCTTCGCTATAAGACCGTTTACCGTGACAACTATCGGGACTTTTTAATATTATTATTACTATGTGTAACATACGGGCATGAATGCGCGTCACCGACCGTTGCCAGGGAGCCACTACTCGAACGTTCGGGAACGCACGCGACGAGACTCGAAGGGGCGAGGCGCGCGGGGAGGATATGTTACGCCGGCCGCGATACACGCGCGAACCTGTTGCTAACTGATCGCACCTGCGCGCGCGCTGTTACATTTGTTTTTTGTTTTGTACTTTGACATCTTAATATTTTTATTTTTTTATTTTTGTAATTGTATTTTAGATTTTTGTTTTAGTGGAATGTCAAAATTTTGTGAGATTGGATGTAATTGGTATAACCGTATTCTTTCTCAATAAATAAATAAATATTGTATTCATAATTCATTTATTGCGTATATGGGTATAATAGATATTTAAAAAAAGATTACGATCGCCATATTCTGCCTTGCGGCATGCAAAATTTAAAATTAACATTACAAAACAATAACTACAGACAGTGATTCGTTAAATCAAAATTAAAAAAATAAAATAAAAATGTCAAGCAATAAAATACAATTTCGTCCGAGCATAAAAAAAATTAAAATATAAATTAATTAATGTCAAATTGAATTACAATATTATAAATTTTGGACAGTCCGTGTTCCGGTTCGAAGGGTACTGCAGCTAGCGAAATTACTGGGCTGTTGAGACGAACCATCGAAAGTCTCAAAGTAATGAGCGCCAAAGCAGAGATGCCCTGGACTTTGTTTTGCTACTCAAAGTCCTGTGTATCGCTGTAATGGTCATGGACAGGCGATATCTCTTACCATCAGGAGAGCGTCTTGTTCGTCTCATTACTTT
Source organism: Biston betularia (assembly GCA_905404145.2). Classification (NCBI taxonomy): domain Eukaryota; kingdom Metazoa; phylum Arthropoda; class Insecta; order Lepidoptera; family Geometridae; genus Biston; species Biston betularia. Next base: position 5,595,003 of record FR989890.1, read on the forward strand.
TTTAAATTAAAAAAAAAAAAACTTTGTTATATTTTTACCTTCACTAATTTGATGAGACCGATCACACATATTTAAAATTTATCTGTCAAGTACTCTTGGTAAACGTATAAAACATATTCTAGGATATAAACTTGCGTGATAATGGAATAAGTCGAAAATCACGAGATTTTTTTTGGTTGCGTTTGATTGCACCTCATCTGATGTTGAGTGTTGATCTACGATGAAGCACGCTTGCCTTGAAGAAACCGATTGACTTGAAGACCAGATTGTATCTATCAAGGAACACCCAATCGGGTAACGTGTTCCACGCTTTAGCGGTTCAAACAATGAAAGTAGATTCAAATCGGGTTTCTGGAACGTCTACCATGAAGCGATGTCAAGTTTTTGGCTCCGATAGAAAGATGGGCATGGGGGAATTAAAGCTTGCAAATCCGAAGCACACTGAAATGAATCCGATAAAAAACCAACAAGCTAGCAACTTTTTTATAGGTAATAAGACCAACGAGACGTTCTCTTGATGGTGAGAGATAACACATGTTAAAGATCATTGCAGAGATACGCTGCAATAACGCATTGAGCGTTATTGCAGCGTACTGCTAACCATCGCAACTTTAAGACTTGCGATGGTTAGCAGTACCAGATATTCTACCGCCAAGCAGTAGTATGTAAACATCACTGTGTTCCGGTTTGGAGGGTACTGCAGCCAGCAAAACTACAAGGCTGTTGAGACTAACAAGGGCTTCAAGGGCTCACCGGAAGACCAGCGCCGGTCATACGACTTAGCATGACCAGCATTATGCTGAGGTGGACCCTTTTTATGTAACTTTTGTCTGTCTCTGTTTGTTTATTTTTGTGCTTGTTACAGAATTAAACGTTTTTCTTTCTTTCTTTAACCATCGACTCTCAAAGCAATGAGCGCCAAAGCAGCGATGCCCTGAATTTTGTTTGTTACTCAAGTTCTGCGTTATCTCTTACCACCAAGAGATCGTATTATTAATTACGCAAAGAAATCTGTGATGATTTGAATCCTGTTTTCGTTTCGTCAAGTTTTGATCAATCTCTCACCTTTTCTGAAAGTTAAGAACAGGGTTTGCCACGATGTCTTCCATAGCTGCAGGAGCCAAAGTACCTCCAGGTCTCCTCACCATGAGCCAGCCGATGTGAGAATAGAAAAAGCCGCGGCTGGCGTCGTGGGGGTCTACAGCCGTGTCGCTGTACTGATGATGGAGACGGTGGAATCTAACCTAGAGGAAGTTAAAAACGTTAAGGAGTGCGCCCAATGACAGAAAAACGGGAAAAGGTGTATTTCGATGCCACTCTTTGATATAAGAAACATAAATATTACCACAACAAAAAATATTGGAGTGTGGGTACAATCCTTAATAAGTACAATAGCCGGATAGAATTTTGAAAATTAATCAGAGTTTTTCATTAAAAAAATACAAATGCCACAGAAAAATAATAATTTGGATATTAAAATGGACATCCCTGTTGGTTCATTGGTAGTGTGTCTGCTTCGAGAGCTGAAGGGCGTGGGTTCGATTCCCACTCAGGACTAACATTTGTGTGACTAACATCGATGTTTGTTCTGTGTCTGGGTGTACTGTATGTATTTACAAAAAAAAAAAAGTATTTAAGTATTCTATCAGTTATCTGTCTTCCATAGCACAAGCTCTGCTTAGTTTGGGGTCAGATGGCGCTGTGTGTAATGTCCTATGATATTTATTTATTTATTTAAAATAAGTTCAAAATAGTTGAAAATAAAACTATTCTTTTAACATCACATAGTAATTCAGGATACGTATTATAGTATTTATCAATTTGAAACCTCCACATAATTAATAAAGTCAGACGACTCGATTTGCACATCGATTGCCTTCATTAAACTTGGTGGTAGATTTCACCGGACTTTTAAACTTGGTGGTAGATTTCCTTAGCAGGAAGTCGTCTAGGTAGGTACCACCGCAGTACCTGATATTCTGCCGACAAGGAGTAGTGTGCAAACATTACTGTGAAGGGTATTGCAGTGACATTACGGGGCTGTTGAGAATAACCATTGAAAGTCTCAAAGTAATGAGCGGCAGCGATGCCCCGGACTTTGTTTTGTTACTCAAAGTTCTGTGTATCGCTGCAATGATCATGGGCATGCGTTATCTCTTACCATCAGGAGAGGGCATCGTTCGTCTCATTACTTTTACATAAAAAAAAAAAGCCTCTTATTTTCTTGCCTGGTCTTATAAAGATGAACATTGTCACGCACGAACTTGCAAATTTAAAAAATGTAGGTACATAGCATAGAGTGTTTGATACTAACCCATTTATAAACGGTGAACTGGAATGCCAGCGACTGGCATACCATAAGAAAGATCTCCAAGGAGCGAGTGGCTTGAAAGGCTCGGTGTGACCACAGCTTATGCGCACCGACCACCACACCGATCGTGGCCAGTAGGTACGTGGCGTACGCTGGAATAATGAAAAGGTTTTAAGCATCAGTAATTTGCCGAACTTTGTTTTGTAAATCAAAGTCAAAGTATAGTTTATTGGTCTTAATATATAGACGGAGCAACAGCTACGTTCAGTACGAACATGCAATATTAGAGGCTTAACTTAAAATTATGGTATTTAATTATTTTATATTAACAAAATGGAATCCGAAAAATTTAGTGGCATACTGTAATTGTCAAAAAAAATAATCAAAATAAAACAACAAATTTTAATGACAATGGTTCAAATTTCCAAGTGCGAGTCGGACTCGCGCACGAAGGGTTCCGTACCATTACCTATAAAAACGGCAAAAAAATCACGTTGGTTGTATGGGAACCATATTAAATATTTATTTTATTCTGTTTTTTAGTATTTTTTGTTATAGCGGCAACAGAAATACATCATCTGTGAAAATTTCAACTGTCTAACTATCACGGTTCATGAGATGGATTACGCTATCGAGAGATGTTAACAACTCAATTTAGGCCTTTTATTGGCCGAAAGGCGTGGGTTCAAACCCCAACAATGAGCTTGTGCTGCCGGAGGTAACCATAGCATGGCGATAAGGTATTTACTAGGTACTCGGCTGGCTAGCTACCACTGTCAAGTTGAAAATCTGTCGCCAAGCACCTAACGGTGTATTCTGGCACTCGAGCGCCAGTTCCATTTCAGGCTAGGCGTGTTCACCATCATCGACGACACAGGCACCTTATATCAGGTGAGCTGTGGTCAAACAACTAGCCCGTCAACCGTGGAAAAACGCATTTTACTTAGAAACGTAGTGACAAATACTTACTAAAAAGTAATGTCATCCATTGTGCTTTAAAACATAAATACAAGCCACACAAGCCAGCGAGATGAAAGTAAATTATTATAAACACGCTGAAGAAAGCTATATCATATTTCCTTTCTCGTTGCTGTTTCTCTTCCGGGGCAAAACATTCTTTTTCTACCATTTTCTGAAACATAAAGCGTACATTAACTTAACCTCTATGTTTAACTAGTTGCGCCCCGCCGTGTTACCCGCTACAGTTACTAGCTACCTCCATACCAAATTTAATCCAAATCCGTTCAGTAGTTTTTGCGTGGAAGAGTTACACACATACATCCATAAATTCTTACAAACTTTCGTGGTTTCAATTTTATAACTACGCCCCGCGGTGTTACCTGCTACATTTTTTCGGGATAAAAAGTAGCCTATCTTCTAATCCAGGGTTTCAGCTATCTCCATATTAAATTTCATCCAAATCCGTTCAGTAGTTTTTGCGTGCAAGAGTAACAAACATACAGTCCCACAATCTTATCTGTTCAGTTGACAGCGGCGCTAGTGGAGTTTTTTTTTTAAATAATTTGCCCCTTCGGGCAGGCTAAAGCTATAAAGCCATACTGCCTTGTCTTAAATGTTATTTCTGCTGTATCTTAGCTATGGCTATCGTCAAAGTCGTCTTAGTCAAGTCCAGTTCGTGTCAGTTAAGTTCAGTCATGCTTTAGTAAAGTAGTGGCGACTTTACTATAAAGCTTCGATGGAGTTTTGGAAGCAACACGAAAACTCATGTTTCACCACATTATATCATTTTCCCACACTCGCGCTTGTAATTCGGCACTTTATGAATAAAACACCACCCTTTTTATGCATAAACACTCGACAAAACACTAGTTTTAGAAAAAATACAACGGAGGGGCACGACTCTTCCCGCGTTCCTGCCAAAACTCGCGCTAGTGGAGAATTTGGTATTTATTGCCACTTAAGAAATTCACCAAGAAAATTGGGAAATCAAACATAGGGCAGTCTTAATCATGGCAATCCTTAATCTGCACTTATACCCTAAGTTATTATATTATAAAAGGTTTAAAAAATGCTGAATAATTCAGTTATATATCGCACGCATAATCAAATACTGGCTTAACTCAAAGTTTTTGGGAAATCACGAAAAACCTCCGTGCAATCACGACCTCGTCGCCTTTTTTTTAAATAGAATAAAAATTAATAAGGTAAATAAATTTTTTTTTTTCGTGTAGTCTATAAAATCATCAATAGTTATGTGTGATTTACTTTGTTCAAATTAAATAATTATAAATAGTTTTTTTATATTTTAAAATTAACTTCTTAACTAGTATGTCTACTTTTAAAACTAAAGCAAATAAACTTTATCATTGGTGGCATATTCAACTATTAGTCTGTCTTGTTTAAACTAATTTCTTTATTTCAAGGACTCAATATGTTTTTAGTTATGTACCACATTAGTATCTACATGGCACCCGTGCGAAGCCGGGGCGGTTCGTTTATAATATTAGTAGGATTTGCTTACTTTTTACAATTTAGAACACAAAACCTAAAACTGACGGTCGGCATCATACTCCGAACGAGACTGGTCATACAACGCGCGGCAGATAGCTGTGTGTGTATGGTGTCACACACACTTAGCCGAGTGACTTCACTGCGTTTAATGTAAAAACTATCTGCATTTTTCCTGTTACTTGTGTTGAGCTTAACCGGTTTATGTTAAAAATTGTATGAAACACTTACCCCAGACATTGGTCAAAAAAAATTAAGAACTGGTTTTTTGCCACAGAACATCACGAACCGACCAGTGACAAATTGCGCGGCAAATGGCGGTCCGATTTGAATTGCGAATGACGATTCGAAAATTGAATGCGTGGATTTTATTTTTTATTCTGCGACTCGGATTGCATTCGGCCAGTTTCATTGTTTATTTTTAATGCAAATCGGTTTATGCCGTTTTACTATTCATAAATATTATTGGTTAAGATTTTCTTTTTTTTTTGTGCAAGGCAAGTTTTTGTTTTAATCTATTACGGGTTTGTTCGTTCTTATATTGAAATTGATTATTTTAGATTTTATAACTTTTAACTATAAATAATTAATGACTTAATAACTACAATTTTTACTACAGGCTAGGTGTTTGACCACACCTCACGTGATGTTAAGTGAAGGCGTGGTCGAAGATGGTAAAGCACACCTTGGCTGGAATGGAACTGGCTCTCAAGTGAGACCGGCGGAACACACCGTTAGATGCTTGGCAGCAGATTTTCAACTCTCGTGTGGTAGCTAGCCAGTCGAGTACTAGAAAGTACGCTACCACCATGCTATGGTTTCCTCATGATGTTTTCCTTCACCGGCAGCTCAAGCTCATTGTTGGGGTTTGAATCCACGCCCTTCGGCATGTGAACCTACCGCGCTAGCCACTGAGCTATTATCGCTAATGATGTATTTCTGTTACCGCTATAACAACAAATACTAAAAAAAAAATTTATGGGGGCGTGATTTTTTTGCCGTTTTTGTTATAGTGATAGTAGTACGGAACCCTTTGTGCGCGAGTCCGATTCGCACTTAGCCGGTTTTTGTATATTCAAGGTATAAGAGTATATATGTATTTAGTTTATTTCCGCTTAACAGTCGTTTCAGTTACGACAGTGTTGCGGACAACAGTTTAATAAATAATTATAAACTTAATCGAAACTAGAAAACTAAAATTTGACATGAATTTAAAAACTAACTACAGAACGGATTTGGATGAAATTTGGTATGAAGGTAGCAGAGACCCTAAATTAACACATGGGCTACTTTTAATCCCAAAATTATGTAGCGGGTAACACCGCGGGACGCAGCTAGTACAATCTATAGTTTTGAACATCATTTGCGACAACTTTATATGCAATCAAATCGCTCTGAACAAATGTGTGAAACATATTTTTATGTGATCATTAAATTGAAATCGATTTAAGACTGTTCGTGTAGTAACATCCCTATTTTAAATTCAAGATAGATTTATTTTTTATACGCTCTCCTGATGGTAAGATCAGGTGAGGTGAGGTGAGGTGATCAGGTGATGGTGGTTTTTTTTGGTGGTAGATTTCCTTAGCAGGAAGTCGTCTAGGTAGGTACCACCGCAGTACCAGATATTCTACCGCCAAGCAGTAGTGTGCAAACATTACTGTATTCCGGTTTGAAGGGTACTGCAGCTAGCGAAATTACTGGGCTGTTGAGACTAACCATCTAGTCTCAAAGTAGTGAGTGCCAAAGCAGCGATGCCCTGGACTTTGTTTTGTTGCTCAAAGTTCTGTGCATCGCTGCAATGGTCATGGACAGGCGTTATCTCTTAACATCAGGAGAGCGCCTCGATCGTCTCGTTACTTTTACATTAAAAAAAAAGATATAACGCCTGTCCATGACCATTGCAGCGATAAAACAAGTCACAAAGTCCACTCATCCAAAAGCGATGCACTCTTGTGTATGAAAATTTGTCTAACTATCACGGTTCATGAGAAACAGCCTGGTGAAAGACGGACAGCGAAGTCTTAGTAACAGAGTTATTTACCTTTTGAGTACGGAACCCGGAAAAGAAAGCTCTTACGCACTTACGTTTGGTCTTCTCTGCGTATCGAAGGTTGAATACTTGCCCCCCTGACTGCGGCCAGTAGATCTCAGATGAACTCACTGAGATCCTACCCACTGCAGTAAGTGTCTTAAAATAATTTAGTAACACTTTGACAAAATTGTAGTTATTGGCTTTAGTTATGGTGGTGAAGCTAGCTGGTATGTGGCTAGTACTGAGTGCGGTGAAGGGAGGTGGGCGCAGGTCGCCTCGGTCGGAAGTCATGACGCTGCAATTGGTGGCCGATGCACTCTCGTGTTATTTGAGTCGCGGGAATGTAGCGGTTTCAATGGTTGTGCAATACGTAACTATTGTTTACAAAATATCAGTCATCAGTTGTTTCCGATTTCATCATCATCATCATCATCATCAGCCTATACTAGTCCACTGCTGGACATAGGCCTCTCCCAAGACACGCCACTCAGCCCGATCTTCGGCTTTTCGCTTCCATCCACCGCCAGCTGTCCTACGTATATCGTCACTCCATCGAGTCTCAGGGCGTCCTACGCTACGCTTGTCAATACGCGGTCTCCACTCTAGAACACGTCTACCCCAGCGGTTATCGGTTCTGCGACAGATATGTCCAGCCCATTGCCACTTCAGCTTGCTAATACGCTGAGCTATGTCAATGACTTTAGTTCTCTGGCGAATTACTTCGTTTCGGATCCGATCCCTCAGAGAAATGCCAAGCATAGCTCTTTCCATAGCTCGCTGAGCGACTTCGAACTTACGGACCATTCCCGCTGTGAGTGTCCACGTTTCGGCTCCGTAGGTCATGACAGGTAGGACGCACTGATTGAAGACTTTTGTCTTCAGACCTGTGGGATGGATGACGAGAAGATCAGATGACAGTAGTTTCCGATTTCATTTGTACCTAAATGTATAGTTAGAACAGAAAAAGACAGATACAGTGTAAACTCATGTAACGTCACTCGATTTAACGTCCTTAAGGTGGTTCGATTTTAGCGATGATAGCTCAGTGGTTAGCGTGGTAGGTTCGCATGCCAAAGGGTGTGCGTTCAAACCCCAACAATGAGCTTGAGCTGCCGGTGAAGGAAAACATCGTGAGGAAACCATAGCATGGTGGTAGGGTTCTTTAGTACTCGGCTGGCTAGCTACCACCCTAGAGTTGAAAATCTGCCGCCAAGCATCTAACGGTGTGTTTCGGCAGCCTCACTTGAGAGCCAGTTGCATTCCAGGCTAGGTGTGCTTTACCATCTTCGGCCACACCTTCACTTGACATCAGGTGAGCTGTGGTCAAACACCTAGCCTGTCAACCATTAAAAAAAAAAAGAATCTACAGTTTGAAACATCAGTGAGTAACGTTAACAATTGAGCGAGTTGGCAAAATAAATTGATAAAACAGATGTGAGTGTTTCGTTCATTAACTCTATTAACCTCGCACATGAAGATGAGCGCGTTGATAGATCTTTTTTTTTTTTTAATACGGATAAGTCCGCGTTTGACCACCAACTCGCCTGATGGTAAGCGAAGATCAGAGAAGCTCTCGGCTGGCTAGCTACCACACGAGAGTTGAAAAAGTAGCATCATTTGAGAGTCAATTAAAGAGTTGAGTTTTGAGAGCTGTAGGGCGTGGGTTCGATTCCCACTCAGGGCAAACTTTTTGTGAATAAACAAATGTTTGTTCTGTGTCTGGCTGTTCTGTATGTATTATAAGTATGTATTTACAATAAAAAAAAAGTATTTATGTATTCTATCAGTTATCTGACTTCCATCACACAAGCTCTGCTTAGTTTGGGGCCAGATGGCGCTGTGTGTATAGTCCTACGATATTTATTTATTTATTTTTAATTGAAGGAATCCGGTGAAGGAAAATAGCGTGAGGAAACCATAGCATATATAACAGTTAAAAATATGACATTTTAAAATATTTTTTTTTTACCTAATGACTTAGATACAATGTTACAAGTGAGTTTTGGCGGGAACGTGGAAAGAGTCGTGTCGCTCCGTTGTATTTTTCCCCAAAACTAGTGTTTTGTCGAGTGTTTATGCATAAAAATGGTGGTGTTTTATTCATCAAGTGCCGAATCACAAGTGCAAGTGTGGGAAAATGATATAATGTGGTGAAACATGACTTTTCGTGTTGCTTCCAAAACTCCATTGAAACTATAGTAAAGTTGCCACTACTTTACCATGCTAAAGCATGACCGGACTTGACCAAGATTGGACTTTGACTACAATTATACGATGCAACGTATTTAACTTATGAAACTGTAAACTTGAAAATGTAAAACACTTGACACTGGCAAATGCTCAAAAGGCGACGCCAAAACCAAAGAAAAAAAAATTGTTACAAGTCACTTCAAAATTTTAAATATGTCATTAAATGAGTTTTAAAACACATTTGCAGCGTATTCCATACAAGGGAAACATTGTTTAAAAACATCTTGACAAGTTTCTCTGTATATAAAAATGCGATCATCAAAAGCAATTAAGCCAAACTTTCGATTATTGTCGACCACAGCTGTAAAAAAGTCTCGAATTACCCTGGAAACCGGGCGTTAGGGACGGGACACAATCGATAGATATAATGTCGATAGTACTTTTTTTGACAGCCCTGTTGGTTCATTGGTTGTATGTCTGTTCCAAGAGCTGAAGGGTGTGTGTTCAATTCCCACCCAGGACAAGCATTACATTAAACAATATTTTATTGATAACACCAATGTTACTGTATACTGTATGTGTTGATGTATTTTGAAGTGACTTGTAACATTGGGTTATCAATAAAAAATTGTATTTGTATTACAAGTCAATTCAAAATTTTAATCATATGTCATTAAATGGGTTTTAAAACACATTACATGTCAAAAGAAAAATGTCAAAATAAGGTATGTCAATATACAAACATGTCAATTAAAAAAAAAATTGTTAATTTAAAAATACTGGCAATATAAAAATATGTCAACACAAACAATATTGTCAATCGATAACTAATTAGTAACACTTCCATCACTAGCGCCGCCATGTTGTATTTTATTTGTATATACGTTTGTTAATCCAATAATTAAACGGCAATCAAAATCGCTTCCACAACGTACATTGTTTCAACAGTAGGTTAACTTGGCACAACATTAAAAAACCTATTATTTGTGAGTTGTTTTTACTTAGGTCTTTTTTTTTAGATCTGTCTAAGTAAGTACCACCGCAGTACCGGTTATTCTGCCGACAAGGAGTAGTGTGCAAACATTACTGTGAAGGGTACTGCAGCGATATTACTGGGCTGTTGAGACTAACCATCGAAAGTTTCAAAGTAATGAGCGCCAAAGCAGCGATGCCTTGGACTTTGTTTTGCTACTCAAAGTTCTGTGTATCCCTGCGATGGTCATGGACAGGCGTTATCTCTTACCATCAGGAGAGCGTCTCGTTCGGCTCATTACTATTACATTAAAAAAAAGTTTCTATGATGCTTTTTTTATAAGACCATGCAAATAAAGTTTTTTGTTATGGTTAAAAAGCCAGGTGTTTGAAGCATAGCAAGGTGGTAGGGTATTTTTTAGTACTCGCCTAGCTACCTAGCTCAAGTTGGAAATCTGACGCCAAGCACTTATCGGTGTGTTCCGGCAGCTGCACTTGATAGCCAGTTTCTTTCCAGGCTAGGTATGCTATACCATTTTCGACCGCACCGTCACATACCATCAGGCGAGTTGGAGGTGAAGTGCGGACTTATCCGTATTGAAAAAAAACATGGAGGTTACTTGAATTCTGCGTGTTTGCCTATATTCTTTGCGATTTCACCGATATAATTGTTTTACTCGAAAAGGAAAAAAATATGTGATCAGTTTTAGGAATGGGCTCCCACTATGGAAGTTAATTTAAATAAATAAACATCTTAGGGCATTACACACAGCGCCATCTGACCCCAAACTAAGCAAAGCTTGTACTATTGAAGTCAGACAACTGACAGAATACTTAAATACTTTTTGTTGTTAACAAACATTAGTTTATACCCAAAAAAAGTTTGCTCTGGGTTGGAATCGAACCCACACCCTACAGCTCTGCTACCAATGAGCCATACGACGTGTTCACATCAAAAAAATCGCAGCACAAGTCGCTTTACTGTAACATTCTATACTGTGTCGGTCATCGACTCTATTGCCTCAATCGAGTGTGAGAATCGGTGGTAAGCGATTCGTAATCGATTCGAATAATCGTAATTAGACTTTTAAGAAATTTAGCTAATGAACGCAATTAGTGCAGTCGTAATTGAATGTTTTATCAATTAGATAATTATGACAAAATAGTTAATTAAAAATTATCATTAACCCTTCTAATTGGATAAAATATGGCATTAACAAAATTAATTAAATTACTTTATTGAGATAAAAACTAGAATTTAAATCAGTATACTGGGAAGGTACCACCGTAGCACCAGATATTACCTTTTTTTATGTAAAAAGTAATGAGACGAACGAGACGCTCTCCTGATGGTAAGAGATAACGCCTGTCCATGCCCATTGCAGCGATACACAGAACTTTGAGTAACAAAACAAAATCCAGGGCATCACTGCTTTGGCGCTCATTACTTTGAGACTTTCGATGGTTAGTCTCAACAGCCCAGTAATTTCGCTGCAGTACCCTTCAAACCGGAACACAGTAATGGTTACATACTACTGCTTAGCGGCAGAATGACTGGTACTGCGGTGGTATCTACCTAGACGACCTTCTGCTAAGGAGATCTACCACCAAGTAAAAGCAGTAGTGTGTAAACGTTACTGTGAAGGGCACTGCAACGATATTACTGGGCTGTTGAGACTACCCATTGAAAGTCTCAAAGTAATGAGCGCCAAAGCAGCGATGCCCCGGACATTGTTTTGTTACTCAGAGTTCTGTGTATCGCTGCAATGGTCGTGGCCATGCGTTATCTCTTACCATCAATATCGAAAGAGTTTTAGCGGGAACGCGGGAAGAGTCTTGTCGCTCCGTTCTATTTTTTTTCCTTCTAATTCTATCTGTTTGTTGTTAGATACCTCATTGTTATTACAATCTAGCCTAGTTGAGACTAATAAGTAATTTTAACATAACTTAAATTGCTAAGTAGAGTATTATCGAAGAATGCGTCCATCGACACTTTTCTTACTGTCTCTATTAAGGGGAAGACGCTTTGTTCACGTGTTCTATAATATGTAGTACTCACTGCACTGACATTACTAACTTAATACACTAACTCAAAAGGTTTTGTCCTTTTTAGTCTTCTTACTATATCCGTGTTGTCGAGGAGCTGGATAGCCTCGACATTCACATATTGATGAAGTCTATTTTCATGAGCTTCAGCGTATTTTTTAATGATGGTTGCGACCATGTCCACTTTGAGGTCGACGTTTCTTATGTACCAAGGTGCGTTCAATATGCCTCTGAGTACTTTGTTCTGAAATCTTTGTATCATCTCTGTATTGCTTTGTTTGGTACAGCCCCATAGTTGAATACCATAAGTCCATATTGGCATTTTTCATAAACTGCCGTTGTATTTTTTTCCAAAACTAGCGTTTTGGAAAAAAAACAACACGACGCGACACGACTCTTTCCGAGTTCCCGCCAAAACTCCAATATGACAGTTGATTTTTTTTTTCTAAAATGACTTTTCCAAATACCATAGGTAGTCTAATTTTTTTTTTTCATAATTCATTTATTGCGTATTATGGGTACAATAGATATTTAAAAAAAAGGTAATGAGCGCCATATTCTGCCTTGCGGCATGCAAAACTTAAAATTAAACATTACAAAAAAAAAATAACTACAGTCTGTGATTAGAGTCAAATCAAAAGCAAACATGAAATAAAACAAAAACAAAAATTAAAATTATATTTTCATAATTCATATTTAAATGTGTTTTTCATTTGTTACAGAGACCTGCAAGGCAATAACATCACCATAATATTCCAGAGTGACTTCCAGAACTTGAAAGAGCTCAAAACTTTGTAAGTATTATTGTAACTTTGAGCGTTATCACAACGGAGTTGAGATCAATTTCGAAGGCTTTATTAATGAATATGTTGCTATCCTTGTCTATTGTACTGCAATGAAAAGGATAGCAGCAATTTCAATTGGCAGCTTAGTTTTGAAACGATGATAGTGCATTGATTAGCGCGGTCGGTTCCCACATCGAAGGGCGCGGGTTCAAACCCCAACAATGAGCTTGAGCTGCCGGTGATCCTTCATCCATCATCGTGAGGAAACCATAGCATGGTGGTAGAGTAATTTCTAGTAGTACCTACTGGCTAGCTACCACACGAGAGTTGAAAATCTGCCAAAGCATCTAACGGTGTGTATTCCGACAGCGTCACTTGAGAGCCAGTTCCATTCCAGGCTAAGTGTATTTACTACGATCAAACCGTCACTTAACATCAGGTGAGATGTGGTCAAACAGCCTGTCAAACATATAAAATGTATAACTGCCCTTGTAGGGCGTGGGTTCGATTCCCACTCAGGACAAACATCTATGTGACGATAAAAGTTTGTTTTGTGTCTATTAAAAGTATGTATTTAAAAAAAAAAGTATTATATCGGTGACCTGGTTCCCATAGTACAAGCTTTGCTTAGTTCGGGGCTAGATGGCGCTGTGTGTAATGCTGATATTTATTGCTGTTTTTTTCTTTCAGGCAATTGTCTGAAAATCACATACACACGATCGAGAGGGACTCTTTCTCGGAACTGAACGCTTTGGAACGCCTGTGAGTACTAACCTTAACAAATTAAAATCATTAAACTTCTACTAAAATAAGGTTTTATATTCCCATACAAATGCAAGGTCAGTTTTGTTTTACGCGGGATTAGTCACGTTTCATTTTATCGGAAATTCAGACTACAGTTCCGGTCATACCCGGTGGCCTTCATCATGGAGACGAAAGCTCGCGCGCGGGGCACTGCGGGCCGCTGCGCGTGCGCGCCTCGCGTTTAAATATAGCGGTTGGTGCGCGGGCGCGGGGGTGGCAGCGGTTGGCCGAAGTTGCCGACAAAATTAAACGTGAACAATCCCACATAAACAAAATTGTGTGTAAACCAACGTCAGTTTCCATACTAAAATACAAGATCAATGAAAGCCTAAAGCTTTTTAAATAATTTTATTCTTTTAAATGATTATGGCAATCATTCGTTTATCACAAAAAAAAAAACAATGTTGATGAAAAAATTGAATATCATTTAAAAGAAGTAAAATTTATTTACTATTTAATTAATTAATTTAAAACGGCTAAAAGCCAGTTACATTAAATTAATATTCAAATTCATTTACAATAAATTAATAGTCAATTATACAAGAAAAATAAAATATTGTCAATATAGAAATAATACAATTACAAATAAAATTAAATTACAATTATTATTTTTTTTTATTATTATTCTAAATATGTTTTGTACTTTTCATAACAAAACATATTTAGGTTTAAATAACCAATTGCATGAATTACATCAATTTTATAAGATACTTCGTTCCACGTTAAAGAAGGGCTTGCATAGGAATTTACGAGAAATATTTACCATTTAAACGGTAGAAAAATGTATGGAAAATGGAACAACAACACTTCAATATCGGGCATAAATGGAAATTGTCCTTTTTCATAAATTTTTCTATCGTTTATGTATCTCGTAATCCCTACAAACCCTATGATAATGGTTCTAATAGCCCTTCAGAACGTAAGTACAAAAAAAACTTGCAAAATTCCAGCTTATACTAACCATACTTGCTTTGAGAATTTTAATAAATAAAATGTTTTCATTTAGTAGCAGAATGTTCCATTCGCAGAATGCCCACTTAGCAGAATGTCCAATCAACAGAATATTTAATTCGCAGAATGTCTAATTCAAGAAATGTCCCAATCTAAGACGCGATGTCTTTGCAAGGACGTCTCTATATAATTTTGGTAAAAAAGAAAAAATGAATTTCGCGTTACAATAAAACACATTGTCAATTAAGGATTATGTTTTGATTTGAAATTTCTTCTGTATTACAACGGGAATTTTGGAATTGTTTACCCGCTGTCCCTATTGGTATAAACAACAAGAATTAAGCATATTTAATAACTTACACGGAATGGGGACAAAAGAAACACACCAAACGCTTGATAACTTAACTTAGTAACTTGATGTAATAAAGTGGAACCCAAGCTCTCTATTCTTGAATCATATTCCTAAGTTTTCGCTTAAGAACATGTCCGCATTATTGTTCGAAAGTCGACCTTATGAATGGTTTTAAAATAGAGTCTACAGTCATTATGTAAGTCTTACATTTAACAGGTAATATTTATTGTGATTACAGGAAACTGAGCAATAATCGTTTGGGGCACTTGCCAGACGGTCTGTTTGTAAGGTTGAGACACCTTCAGCGACTGTGAGTAGAGGTCAATGACCTTGCCAGTGGTGTGGTCCTGCGACTTACCCTTTCGCATGCTGTGTTTGATGGGTTTCAGAGCCAATGTTAATCTTACAAAAAAAATATGTTTTTTTTTTAAATTGTAGAACGAACAAAACTTCTGATGGTAAGAGATAACTTCTATCTATGAGACCATTGCAGCAATATCCAGAATTTTGTTTAAAAAACAAAGTTTAGGGTATCTGTCGTTAATTTTACATGAAAATTTTCGACAATTTAGTACTAAATTATAATTATATATCTTTTTTGCTACTACTAAACTAAAACAAAACTATCATAATACAATTGCAAACTTTTAAAAATTATTGTCACCCTAGAGCGTGGAGAGCCAACAAGTTGAAAAATGTTATGAAATGTCAATTCTAGAGTGACTATTGCTAACTGCTTAGTGGTTATGTCAATTCTAGAGTGAATATTGCTAATTGCCGAGTGATTATGTCAACAAGATGAAAAATGTTATGAAATGTCAATTCTAGAGTGACTATTGCTAACTGCTTAGTGGTTATGTCAATTCTAGAGTGAATATTGCTAATTGCCGAGTGATTATGCCAACAAGATGAAAAATGTTATAAAATGTCAATTCTAGAGTGACTATTGCTAAATGTTAAGTGGTTATGCCAACAAGAATATCAATTCAATTGCAATTGCAAAAAACAATAGACATTATCAATGTCTATTGTTTTTTGCAACAAAATGATGAAACATTTTTGTTTTTTGTTTAACAATTGCTCTGAAAACCATCAAAATAAACCACAGCCAAATAACCCGTCAATGGTACCCGGTGCTCTCTCAACCCCTTACAAGCTTGTGGTCAAAATATACCGTGGCTCTTTACCTTCGCTGTATCTCCTGAGAACTCCTTATTCATATAAAAAAGAGCTGATTCTACAATTGTTAGATAAGTTTTAATGTGTGATTAGTTTGTTTATTTTTATATTCTCTGAATTCAAATTTATTCTGCTACCACCACAATTTTCTGCGTCTCTTTTCTTTTCGATATGTGTGAAAAGGATGGGTACATTTTTTTAAAGTCATCACACAATAACTTACTGATGACATAATAGTGGTTAGAGAATTTCGTACAGTCAAGTTGGGTAATTTGGAATACTAAATAAATTAAATAGCTTAAATAGAATAGAATACAACTTCACTGCACACCAAACAACATACAAATATGAAACATAAAAAAAGACATAAAGAACATAACAAAACAAAAAAAACAATAAAATATACCTATATGGCGTATAACGGCGGCGTTATCGCTTAAAGCGATTTCTTTCAGACAAACTTTCGATGAAAAGAAAAACAGAAATTAGGTGAAATGGTGATTTATTAAAGTAATGAACGAGAAATTGACGTTTTAGCAGCTGTTCAAAGTTACAATGACTGTTGGGTAACTTGGAACCGAGTTATTTTGGGACAAATAAATCCTTTATGGCTTCATATGTGATTTGGGTAAAATTAAACTGTATTTTTAATAGAAAATGTATATAAAATAAATAAAATTTGTCAACACTTTACCATTCACTTGGGGGATACCATCTACTCAAGTAAATGCTATAACATTTGACATTTAGAATAGTTCTTCATTCCGTTTTACGAAGATAATAATCAAGTCTTATTACTAAAAGTGTGTTGAGAAATAAATATGTATTTTTAAACACGTTTTATTCAAAATTACACGGAAATTCAAAGTTACCCAACTTGACAGTACTTCATTATTCCATTAAAACTTATCTGAATATCAGCTCTTGGGGGTTAAAACCTTAAAAAACGACCTTAACCTTCATGTATTTAACGTCTAAAGTCCTCGCTAGATTCTGCTTCTCTTACTACTGCTAGGTCTTCCCCAGTCTACCGCCTGTATCGTGGCTTCGAAAATGGTAAAGGTTTTCGTTGGAAATTTTAATATTTAATGGAGATTGTGGAAATAATTGCAGACCCATTTCTAAAACTCGTTTTTCATTACTAAAATACTAACAAATAACTCAAATTAAAATTGAATATCTTTTATTTAGCACTCTTTTATTCCTAGGGTTTTGTATTTTTTTTTTCATTTGGCACTTACATATAAATTACATTGAACGATAAAGTTACATACTTACAAAAAATTTCGAGCGATCCTAACCTAAATTAATAAATAACGTCTTTTTTAAAACGGAGGATAAAATCGCTACTATTTAGAGATAATGCAATAAACATTAGGAGAAATGTATACAAACATATACATTTCTCCTAATCCAGATTAGATCCAGAGAATTTCTCCCAGAATTGAGTGTACAAAAAAAATTGGATAAAATATAATTACTTATTGAATAATGTCAATTTATTTAGATCACCAACATTATACAAATCACAACATACGTAACAGTCAACAAAAAAAAAACAAAAACTTGATGCAGTGCATAAAAATATAATGTTTAAAATTATTAATTTAAATTTGGAAATGTCAAAGTTACGTAAATAATAAAAGTGACAAGTTTATTTTTAAGACAAGAAATTAAATTTAAATATAACAAAGTCATAATAGTTAATTTCTAAATAAGAATACATGCGTTTATTAATAAAAATTTGGAAATGTCAAAGTTACGTAAATAATAAAAATGTCAAGTTGATAATTATTATGTCATGAAGTCAATTACAAGATGTCAATAAGAGCAATTTAATTAAATGTTAATACTAATTATTAAATATTTTTTGCCTTACCATCAAGCGACCAGCAAATTCATCCCACAGACCAACTCATGGGTTAACTGTGGTAGTAGAGGGTGATAGCTACAATTTTTTAACCGACTAAAAAAATAAAAAACATTTTTTTTTTGTTTTGTGATAAATCTTAATAATATTTACACACACTACTACTACACACATTACGTTTGTGATTATTTACGCAACAAATCAATACATGTGCCCAATTATTTTTATAGTTTCCTGATAAATCTAAATTCTCAACTATAACCTTTACTTGTTACCCTTGTATATGGACCCTTAGGTCTTGGTACGTGGCAGACCCTAATCAAGACATCCATAGATCCACAGTGTGAAAACCTAACGCTAAATCCTATAATTTTGCTTTAGTTGTAAACATCGTTCTTTCTAACTTGTCCAAAAGAATTTAAAAAAAAACATGGCAACTTATCGACCAATCACAGTTAATCAGAGCTATGATTGGCTGAAAAAGGACGCTTTAGAAAAACGTACAGTAATTGGTTAATAACTTAATTGTATTTAATTGTACTCATAACAACTAGTCTTGGTGGTAGATCTCCTTAGCGGGTGGTCGTCTAGGTAGTTACCACCGTAGTACCAGTTATTCTGCCGCTAAGCAGTTAGTAAAATTACAGGGCTGTTGAGACTAACCATCGAAAGTCTCAAAGTAATGAGCGCCAAAGCAGTGATGCCCTGGACTTTGTTCTGTGTATCGCTGCAATGGTCATGGGCAGGCGTTATCTCTTACCATCAGGAGAGCGTCTCGGTCGTCTCATTACTTTTTACATTAAAAAAAAACTATTTAAAATTGATGATCAGGAGTGCTGTATCACTAATGCAGATTTTTTTTTTATTCCTTTATGGACGAACTAGACGTTCTCCTGATGGTAAGAGAAAACGCATTGTCATGAACATAGAAACGATACACAAGTACACATTTAAGTATACACAACTTTAACAAAACAAAGTCTAGGGCGTTGTTGCTTAGGCGCTCATTACTTTGAAACGTTTGATGACTAGCAGTACCAGATATTCTACCGCCAAGCAGTAGTGTGTAAACGTAACTGTGTTCCGGTTTGAAGGTTACTGCAGCGAAATTACTGGACTGTTGAGACTAACCATCGAAAATGTAAAAGTAATGAGCGCCAAAGCAGCGATGCCCTGGACTTCGTTTTGCTACTCAAAGTTCTGTGTATCACTGTAATTGTCATGGACAGGCGATATCTCTTACCATCAGGAGAGCGTCTCGTTCGTCTTATAACTTTTATTTAAAAAAAAGACCCTCGCTTCTTCTGGGAACACTTACCATCACTCTGGATTAAATTCGTATCGATTATGCTTTTTCTATCAGTGCATTTACTCTACTTTTAATAATATTACTTCTCTACATAGCATAAAACAAAGTCGCTTCCCGCCGTCTGTACGCTTAGATCTTTTAAACTACGCAACGGATTTTAATGCGGTTTCCATCAATAGACAGAGTGGTTCAAGAGGAAGGTTTGTATGTACAATACATGCATATGCACCACATTAGTACCTACATTGCACCCGTGCGAAGCCGGGGCGGGTCGCTAGTCTCTACATAGTACAAAACAAAGTCGCTTCCCGCCGTCTGTACGCTTAGATCTTTTAAACTACGCAACGGATTTTAATGCGGTTTCCATCAATAGACAGAGTGATTTAAGAGAAAGGTTTATATGTATAATACATGCATATGTACTATATTAGTATCTACATTGCACCCGTGCGAAGCCGGGGCGGGTCGCTAGTCTCTACATAGTACAAAACAAAGTCGCTTCCCGCCGTCTGTACGCTTAGATCTTTTAAACTACGCAACGGATTTTAATGCGGCTTCCATCAATAGACAGAGTGACTCAAGAGGAAGGTTTATATGTATAATACATGCATATGTACTATATTAGTATCTACATTGCACGCGTGCGAAGCCGGGGCGGGTCGCTCGTGCTAAATAAACAATTGAAAGATGTAATTCTGTGCTAAAACACCGCCTTACAAAGTCACCTCGTCCCATTTCGCCGTCGCACGTCAAATTCATGGAATTTGACAGAACCGTCCGCAGTTTCAGAAACGTCGCACGTTTCGAAGAATGAAACCGATCACCTCTAGCTGAAGGTGGTAAATGAGGGAATCAAAATATTTAACGGGCAGCCAGGGTTCAGGACTGAACGATAACACATGTCATAATGTCAAAGCATGAAAATACTTTCTATTTAATTCTCAAATAAGTGAATTTAATTGTAATTCTGTTTGAATTTTTGTAGCGGTGATAGCTCAGTGGTTAGCGCGGTCGATTCGCATGCCGAAGGGCGTGGGTTCAAACCCCAACAATGAGCTTGAGCTGCCAGTGAAAAAAAACATCGTGAGGAAATCTTAGCATGGTCGTAGCGTACTCTAGTATCGCATTATCTAAATCGGTCCAGTAGTTTTTGAGTTGATTCGTTACAAACATACAAAAATCCAAAAATACAAATCTTTCCTCTTTATAATATTAGCGTAAATGTTTCTATATTATACAAAAAAATAGTTTTCCGAAATATTCATTGACATTTTTTTTTTATTCAAAATAGGTTCGCATTTGACCACACTCTGCCTGATGTTAAACAGTAGTGTGGTCTAAGATGGAGCACGCTTACCTAGAAGAAACCTATTTACTCTAGATTTGAAGACGCCAATATTGTACCTATTTTGCCAATATTGGATTGATTTCAAAGAAATGTTTTAGTGTCTGTTCAAATGTTCACTTAAATATCAGGCGAGCTGTGGTCAAACACCTAGCCGAACTGTGAAAGAAAAAAAATCACACGGAACGTAATCAAATGATAATAAAAGCTATATCTATTGAAATACCATTGTCGTCTAACACGATTGTAAGCCACACAATCTTAAAGGAAGTCGTAACCAATACAACATTGTTTAAAGAAATCGAAGGTAACGAGAATTCATCGGATCCGGTTACCAGCCACCTAGCAGAGTCGAATGCAGCGCTGAAATCGTTATCGATAACAGCGTATTCACCACCTAAAGCCAGGCAGTTATCGTACCACAGTAACGTTTACACACTACTGCTTTTACTTGGTGGTAGATCTCCTTAGCAGGAGGTCGTCTAGGTAGGTACCACCGCAGTACCAGTTATTTTGCCGCCAAGCAGTAGTGTGTAAACATTACTGTGTTCCGGTTCGAAGGGTACTGCAGCTAGCGAAATTACTGGTCTGTTGAGACTAACCATCGCAAGTCTCAAAGTAATGAGCGCCAAAGCAGTGATGCTCTGGACTTTGTGTCGTCACTCAAAGTTCTGTGTATCGCTGCAATGGTCATGGACAGGCGTTATCTCTTAAAATCAGGAGAGCGTCTCGTTCGTCTCATTACTTTGACATTAAACAAAAAACCAGGGCTGTACATAGTGTACAATTATCGTATACTAGCGGACGCCTCACGGTTTTACCCGCGTAGTTCCCGTTCCCGTGGGAATACAGCGATAATAAGTAGCATGTCACACGGGGATAGCGTACCTTCCCAACGGTGAAAGAATTTTTAAAATCAGTCCAGTAGTTTTTGAGTTTATTCGTTAGAAACATACAAAGATCAAATCGCTTCCCGCCGTCTGTACGCTTAGATCTTTTAAACTACGCAACGGATTTTAACGCGGTTTCCATCAATAGACAGAGTGATTTAAAAGAAATGTTTATATGTATCACTAGCTGCACCCCGCGATGTTACCCGCTACATGTTTTCGGGATAAAAAGTAGCCTATGTTAATCCAGGGTTTCAGCTACCGCCATACCAAATTTCATTCAAATCCGTTCAGTAGTTTTCGCGTGAAAGAGTAACAAACATCCATCCATCCAAACTTTCATAGTTATAATATTAGTGTGATTTTTTTATTACTGTAGCTGGATAGACTTTAAGTTCCGTCTACCTGATATGAACCCCGGTGTGGTCGAAGATAGTAGCGAGATTTCTCCATCTCATTAGAGCTAGTTTAAGCAACGATATCCTGTGGACAGTCACATGGAGATATATCATGCTGTCAGCGTAGGTAAGGGACGGATTCGGCCATTAGGGATGGGACACGGCCGAATAAATAGATTTGAGTATCGATCATAGATAATAATTTTGTAGCAATGATAGCTCAGTGGTTAGCGCGGTAGGTTCGCATGCCGAAGGGCGTGGGTTCAAACCCCAACAATGAGCTTGAGCTGCCGGTGAAGGAAAACATCGTGAGGAAACCATAGCATGGTGGTAGGGTACTTTCTAGTGCTCGGCTGGCCACCCTCAAGTTGAAAATCTGCCGCCAAGCATCTAACGGTGTGTTCCGGCAGCCTCACTTGAGAGCCAGTTCCATTCCAGGCTAGGTGTGCTTTACCATCTTCGACTACACCTTCACTTAACATCAGGTGAGCTGTGGTCAAACACCTAGCCTGTCAACCATTAAAAAAAAATAATAATAATAATAAGGTGGTTCGATTTCCATAGAAATCAATTTTTGCCATTTATGGACAAATGGAGCATAATTTTACAGTGAAATCCCAGCTACTGGCATTTATTTGCGGTAAATCACAATTGCTTGAATAAAACAGTATATTATTGATACTGTATACCCCGAGTTTGTTATATAGATGCATGTTGGCTCATTGGTAGTATATCTGCCTTGAGAGCTGTAGGGCGTGGGTTCGATTCCCACTCAGGGCAAACATTTTGTGAATAAACAAATGTTTGTTCTGTGTCTGGGTGTTCTGTATGTATTATAAGTATGTATTTACAAAAAAAAAGTATTTATGTATTCTATCAGTTATCTGACTTCCATCACACAAGCTCTGTTTAGTTTGGGGCCAGATGGCGCTGTGTGTATAGTACTACGATATATATTTATTTATTTTTTATTTATGTTTTCGGGATAAAAAGTAGCCTATGTATTAATCCAGGGTGTCAGCTACCTCCATACCAAATGTCATCCAAATCCGTTCAGTAGTTTTTGCGTGAAAGAGTAACAAACATCCATCCATCCAAACTGTCACATTTATACAAATACAAATATTTTATTAATAACACCAAAGTTGCAGATCATTTTTCCATTCATATTTGAAAATATCAAAATCACAACATACGTCAATACAATGGAAATTTCAATGAAATAATATGACTTGTCTATACTATTATAAAGAGGAAAGATTTGATTGTTTGTTTGTATTGAATAGGCTCCGAAACTACTAGAGCGATTTCAAAAATTCTTTCACCGTTGGGAAGCTACACTATCCCCGGGTGACATAGGCTACTTTTTATCCCTGTATTCTCAAGGAAACGGGAACTACGCGTATGAAACCGCGAGGCGTCCGGTTGTATAAAATAATTATGCCAATAACATATATTAAAATAATACGTTATATAAGTAAACATATACTTATATGACAGCCCCGTTGGCACATTGGTAGTATATCTGCCTTGAGAGCTGTAGGGCGTGGGTTGGATCCCACTCAGGGCAAACATTATGTGAATAAACAAATGTTTGTTCTGTGTCTGGGTGTTCTGTATGTATTAAAAAAAATTAGTATTTATGTATTCTATCAGTTATCTGACTTCCATCACACAAGCTCTGCTTAGTTTGGGGCCAGATGGCGCTGTGTGTATAGTGCTGCGATATTTATTTTATTTTTTGCATAACTCATAATATTAGTGGGATAGATATGCGAGTCAAAATCGAACAATCGAATAGAAAACTTCCTGTTAAGATTCAAGATACATTATTTTACGCGATGATTTAGAATGTTGACGCTATATCGCAGCAAAGAAAATATTCTCCACTTCAAAACAACGACACAAACATGACTGACCAACTAGAAATCGGCTTAACACTATAAAAATAAATCGAGTAGCAAGGACATAAATAACCGATTCAAAAGCTTTCGATTCACCGAGTCCTTTCAATCCTTTTGAATAGTTCTATCGATAGTTTTATGCGACTAATCCCAACACTAGTTTTGTGGTCACGTACGCGTAAAATACTGACGAAAACAGTAGCTTAACTTCAGCAGAAACGGTGTTTGTGATTTTTAAAATTGTATTTACTTTTATGTAAGTAAGGTTTCATATTTTATAAGGCGTTGTTTATATAGCTTACTAGCGGCCCGTCCCGGCTTTGCACGGGTGGGCATTAATTTTTAAATAAAAAAAAATGTAGGACGTTACACACAGCGCCGTCTGGCCCCAAACTAAGCAGAGCTTGTGTGATGAAAGTCAGATAACAAAAAAAATTTAAGTCCATAAATATAGCCTTTGTAACTCAGGGAAAATGTAGCATTTAAATAGTGAAAGAATTTTTGAAAATGTTTCAGTAGTTTTTGAGTTTATTCGTTACAAACATACAAAAATACAAATCTTTGTTCTGTATAGTATCAGTGTAGTTGTAAATTTGTTGCAATCAATCATTAGTCTAATATTGTATTGTATAGGGTCAAATTTAGCGGAGCAAAATTATAGCAGTTTAGATCTTGCGAGTCCAAACTTCTGAGGTGGTTTGATGAGGGTTTCTTCAGGTCAATAGTTGAAAAAAAAACAACTAAACGCGCCTTCGTCTTACGAAGATTTAGAAAATAAATGTTAACTTATAGATAGATAGATAAATAGGTACAAAATTTAACTTTTTTTCAATACGAACAAATATATTTAGCAGGAAGTCATCTAGGTAAGTACCACCGCAGTAGCAGATATTCTGCCGTCAAGCAGTAGTGTGGAAACATTACTGTGTTCCAGTTTGAAGGGTACTGCAGTGAAATTACAGGGCTGTTGAGACTAACCACCGAAAGTCTCAAAGTAATGAGCGCCAAACTAGCGATGCCCTGATGATTTGTAGCGATGATAGCTCAGTGGTTAGCGCGGTAGGTTCGCATGCCGAAGGGCGCGGGTTCAAACCCCAACAATGAGCTTGAGCTACCGGTGAAGGAAAACATCGTGAGGAAATCATAGCATGGTGGTAGGGTACTTTATAGTACTCGGCTGGCTAGCTACCACCCTCAAGTTTGAAAATCTGCCGCCAAGCATCTAACGGTGTGTTCCGGCTGCCGCACTTGAGAGCCAGTTCAATTCCAGGCTAGGTGTGCTTTACCATCTTCGACCACACCTTCACTTAACATCAGGTGAGCTGTGGTCAAACCCCTAGCCTGTCAACCATAAAAAAAAAAAAACTTTGTTTTGATACTCAAGTTCTGTGTATTGCTGCAATGGTCATGGACACAACACCGCGGGGCGCAGCTAGTATGTCAATACACTGAAAATATCAATATCATAATATGTCAAATATAAAATACTAGCTGCGCCCCGCGGTGTTACCCGCTACATTTTTTCGGGATAAAAAGTAGCCTATGTGTTAATCCAAGGTTTCAGCTACCTCCATGCCAAATTTCATCCAAATGCGTTTTGTAGTTTTTACGTGAAAGAGTAACAAACATCCATCCATCCATCCAAACGTGCACATTTATAATATTAGTGGAATACCTACCTAGACGACCTCCTACTAAGCAGATCTACCACTAAGTGCTAAAGCAGAGATGTCCTAGACTTAATTTTTGACTCAAAGGCTATATAACGTAATTTCCGATCGGCTTTTTTTTTTAATGGTTGACAGGCTAGTTGTTTGACCACAGCTCACCTGATGTCAAGTGAAGGTGTGGCCGAAGATGGTAAAGCACACCTAGCCTGGATTGCAACTGGCTCTCAAGTGAGGCTGCCGGAACACACCGTTAGATGCTTGGCGGCAGATTTTCAACTTGAGGGTGGTAGCTAGCCAGCCGAGTACTAAAGTACCCTACCACCATGCTTTGGTTTCCTCACGATGTTTTCCTTCACCGGCAGCTCAAGCTCATTGTTGGGGTTTGAACCCACGCCCTTCGGCATGCGAACCTACCGCGCTAACCACTGAGCTATCATCGGTACAAATGATCCGATCGGTTCATTTGTCTCATTACTTGTGTAAATTTGTTAAAAACTGACGTACTGACATTTCCTTATATCGTCCGTACAGTCGTTCAATAAAAACGTCGTATTGTGAGTTAATCTTATTAGGAGGACTGTACGTCCGGTAGGGACACGTGTGATGAGGTATCTAGCTCAGACGACCCGAGTGACCTGCCCTAGTGTCACATAGTATACAACAAAGTCGTTTCCCGCCGTCTGTACGCTTAGATCTTTTAAACTACGCAACGGATTTTAATGCGGTTTCCATCAATAGACAGAGTGATTCAAGAGAAAGGTTTATATGTATAATACATGCATATGCACCAGATTAGTATCGACATTGCACCTGTGTGAAGCTGGGGCGGGTCGGCTGGTCTCTACATAGTATAAAACAAAGTCGTTTCCCGCCGTCTGTACGCTTAGATCTTTTAAACTGCGCAACGGATTTTAATGCGGTTTCCATCAGTAGATAGAGTGGTTCAAGAGGAAGGTTTATACATTTAATAAATGCATATGCACCACATTAGTATCTACATTGCAGCCATGCGAAGAGCACTCCTTAATAGCATAAAACTGACATTTACCTTTCACCTATTCCTTTTAACTTTTCGAGCATAAAGAGCTAGTGTATGGAACGTCGAGCCTTGATTTACGATGTTCGACTAAGGCAGCATCCTAACGAGCGATTCTTCACATAAGGCAGCGTCACAGTAAAAGATTTCCCGCCTTTTGAGAAGCAACCGCGCGGGAAACCCGATAAAAATGGTGTACAGAGGCGGACATAAAAATGGACGCCTTTAAATAAATATCGTAGGACATTACACACAGCGCCATCTGGCCCCAAACTAAGCAAAGCTTGTACTATGGAAGTCAGATAACTGATATATACTTAAATACTTTTTTTTATGTAAATACATACTTATAATACCTACGTATAATACATACAGTACACCCAGACACAGAACAAACATTGTTTATGTCACAAAATGCTTGTCATATATATACATATATACATTTTACAAAAAAATCCTTTTGACACCTAACTTTTTTTTTATTGTTTATTTTTTCTTTGGTTTTGGCGTCGCATTTTGAACATTTGCCAGTGTCAAGTGTTTTATATTTTCAAGTTAAATAAGTTGCCGCGTAGCAACAGTTATAGTCAATGTCTAGTCTTGGTCAAGTACAGTCCGTGCCAGTCAAGTCCAGTCATGCTTTAGTAAAGTAGTGGCGACTTTACTATAAAGCTTCGATGGAGTTTTGGAAGCAACACGAAAAGTCATGTTTCACCACATTATACCCCACATACACACACGAGGAAAAACATCGTGAGGAAACCATAGCATGGTGGTAGGGTACTTTAGTACTCGGCTGGCTAGCTGCCACACGAGAGTTGAAAATCTGCCGCCAAGCACCTAACGGTGTGTTCCGGCAGCCTCACTTGAGAGCCAGTTGCATTCCAGGCTAGGTGTGCTTTACCATCTTCGACCACACCTTCACTTAACATCAGGTGAGCTGTGGTCAAAC
Organism: Biston betularia; assembly: GCA_905404145.2. Lineage (NCBI taxonomy): Eukaryota > Metazoa > Arthropoda > Insecta > Lepidoptera > Geometridae > Biston > Biston betularia. Next base: position 5,622,471 of record FR989890.1, read on the forward strand.
GCCTAGCCTGTCAACGATAAAAAAAAAAATGGCAGCTCAAGCTCATTGTTGGGATTTGAACCCACGTTCACGGACAGCGAACCACTGAGCTATCATCGCTACAATCAATTTATATTACTCGTGTTTATTTCTTTCTTTGTCGTGCACTGTACTCGCTCTGTGCTATTGAAATCCAGCCATGCCTATGCACTATGAAGCTGAAAAGAGCTTTTTAAAAAGAAAATTTAAGTTTCACTGAAAACGGAACTAATGCCTTTAAAATGTGTTAGCTATTTAGGCCTTTAGAACTGAATAGAATACAATTTTACTATACACCAAACATATACATACATATATTACAATTATAACAATTTTTACCTTATTTTAGCTTCCCAACGGTGAAAGAATTTTTGAAATCGGTCCAGTAGTTTCAGAGCCTATTCAATACAAACAAATCTTTCCTCTTTGTAATTGTACTAGCGGACGTCTTGCGGTTTCACCCGCGTATTTCCCGCTCCCGTGGAAATACAGGAATACTCATACTCATACTCATACTCATTTATTAATAACGAAAAGTTACAAGTCACAACCAATAAATAAAACAATTAAATTAATCAGAATTAAATCAAATTCGCAACCAAATTAATATAAAAAAAAAAAAAAATGTAGCCAATGTCACCCGGAGATAGCAAGCTTCCCAACGGTGAAGAAATTTTTGAAATCGGTCCAGTAGTTTCGGACCCTATTTAATACAAATAAATCTTTCCTCTTTGTAATAGTACTAGTGGACGTCTCGCGGTTTCACCCGCGTAGTTCCCGTTCCCGTGGGAATACAGGGATACAAAGTAGCCTATGTCACCCGGGGATAGTGTAGCTTCCCAACCGTGAAAGAATTTTTGAAATCGGTCCAGTAGTTTCGGAGCCTATTCAATACAAACAAATAAACAATCAAATCTTTCCTCGTTATAATAGTAGGTTTAGATATAAGATAGATGTATGTTCGTCACACAAATGTTAGTGAGAATCGAACCCACGCCGTTCAGTTCCGGAAGCAGAACCTTTACCAAATAAGCTAAAGTCGAAATTTTCATATTCAAAACACCTTTCGATTTCCTTTTGTCATAAAATGTTTGTCCTTTTATGAAAAGGGCCCCAAAGTACACTCAAGTGCACAAATAGACGTATACCCTCGGGGCGAGTACAGACGCACAGAAAAGACTTGTAATTTGGAAGTCATTTAATTTTCAAAGGGAGTGTGAAAGACAGGGTTGCCAGAATGTAGAAAATGTAGTTCTGATTATTGATTGATTCAGGCGTCACTTTGCGGAAGTTCATTTTGAATCTTTCTTCAAAGTATATATTTAGTTTATTTCCGTTTCAAAGTCGTTTCAGTTACAACAGTGATGATGGTTTCTTCATAAAATAAAGTTTACTATCAGTAAAAAAATTCGGTATGTAAAGTTTTTTTTTAAAGTTGTATTTATTTTATATTTTTTTAATACGTTTTCAAACTTTTTATAGTTATGACGTCATGAGGTAGGCTGAATACAAAACATGCATTAGCCATGTAAAAAACAAACAACTCGACGTAGATAAGTATGGAGGTTACAAGTATAACGGCAACCGTTGACTTGACATTGACAGATTTTGTTGAGGTTTGCCATTATTTTTTAGGCACTCAAAGAATCCTTATACAGCCGACGACGTGACATCATTAGAGGTAAATTGAAAGTCAAGTTTATTTTATGTTTTTTACTAAAATAAACCCCGTCTCATAGTTTAAATAGTTTTGAACGTGAAAATCATGTACAGGAATGTAATATTTCGAAATGGTTTTGGAATCAGCAAAGTATTTTTTTTCTTTACATACCGAATTTAACTAGCTTGACAACAATTTAAAAAACTAATCCGAAACTTTACTATAATATCTAAAACTAAAATAAATGAATCCCACTAATATAATAATTGTGAAAGTTTTGATGGATGGTTGATATAAGAGTTACACTGATTTTGACATTTTATTTGACAACTGGAAAAGCATCTTAGCATATTTTTTTGACTTATTGTGAAAATTTGACCGATCAATGGTATAAGTGTAACAGCTCTATTTTACTCTTGACGATGTTTTTTACTAATAATTTTTTTTTGTTTGATTTAATGTGATTTTTTTTACGTGTATTTTTTTTGCTTTTTTTGTGTGTAGTGTATGTGTAGTAAATGTACTTATAACGTTTTTATGTCAATAAAATAATTATTTGAATTTGAATTTGAATATCCTTTTTTTGAGGTGTAAAACCTTAAAACCTCATTAGATTAATATCAGTATTGTAGCGATGATAGCTCAGTGGTTAGCGCGGTAGGTTCGCATGCCGAAGTGCGTGGGTTCAAACCCCAACAATGAGCTTGAGCTGCCGGTGTAGGAAAACATCGTGAGGAAACCAAAGCATGGTGGTAGCGTACTGTACTACTCGGCTGGCTAGCTACCACCCTTAAGTTGAAAATCTGCCTCCAAGCACCTGACGGTGTGTTCCGGCAGCCTCACTTGAGAGCCAGTTCCATTCCAGGCTAGGTGTGATTTACCATCTTCGACCACACCTTCACTTAACATCAAAAAATCAGTTCCGGGAAGAATTATCTTGGTGACAACCCTAAATATTTTACCATGCTCTAGTATGCACGACGTTCCCTAAGGAGTTTAGGAGGCGCCCGCTAGACAGAGAAAGCTGCACATAGAAAGAGACAGCAATACGCGGGAATCCCAAGACAATTTGCATATCCATGGAAGTTTTCAGGAGTTTGTAAATTATTGAAAGGTTTTGAATGACTCGCATTTAGGGTTCCGTAGGATGTCCAACGGTTATATACGTTTGCACACACTAATATTATGAAGGCGGAAATTTGGGAGTGTGTAATAGATCGATTACGATCCGATCCGAATTACCTCAGTGCCTCAAGTCGAAAGTCTTCGCCCAGTGTGTGTTACCAGTGATGACTTATGGCGCTAAAACGTGGTCTCTGACTGTGTGCCTTCTTGGTAAGCTCAAAGTAGCACAACGCGCTATGGAGAGGGTTATGCTCGGAGTTTCCCTGCGAGATCGAATCAGAAATTAGGAGATCCGTACACGAACCAAAGTAACCGACATAGCCCAACGAATCAGCAAGTTGAAGTGGCAGTGGGCACATAGCTCGCAGAACTGATGGCCGATGGGGCTGCAAAGTTCTGGAGTGGAGACCACGGACCGGCAAGCGCAGCGTAGCACGTCCCCCCACAAGGTGGACAGACGACCTAGTAAAGACCGCAGGAACGCGCTGGACGCGAGCCGCTTCCAACCGGTATTTATGGAAGTCAATGGGGGTGGCCAATGTCCAGCAGTGGACGTCCTACGGCTGAAACGATGATGATGATAATGATGAATAGATCGATTCAGGCGTTACTTTGCGGAAATTCATTTTGAATATTCAAGGTATATATTTAGTTTATTTCCGCTTAACAGTCATTTCAGTTTCTGATTTTAAATTTTAACTTGCTTGACAATAATTTTACAATTAAAAACCTAACCGTAACTCTACTTAAGGTGGTACGATTTCCATACAAATCAATTTTTGTCATTTATGGACAAATGGAGCATAATTTTACAGTGAAATCACAGCTACTGGCATTTATTTGCGGTAAATCACAATTGCTTGAATAAAACAGTAGATTATAAGCCGCCACTTGTGGCACTAGTTAATAAGGTTCTAAGGCCAGCTCTGAGATTCCCCGAAGCGAGGACCAGTCGCTTCGAAATGTCCTTAATAATTTTTTTGTGTGTAATCTTTCCTCTTTATATAAAAACGGCAAAGTAGTATAGATATACGTTTAATACACCCAGACACAGAACAAACATTTAATAAAGAAAGAAAAAAAAAATTATTAATTTTACTTTTATTATTTGTTATTTTTTTAAATATTTAAATAATTAATGTAGCATAATTATGTTTGTACTGAGTCTTAAATATATCTTTGTTTAGAATGTCATTAGTCATCAAGTACATTTGAAACCTATTTCAAATCGATTGTATTGTATCGAAACTTTGCTAAAGAAATCATGCTCCACTAACCTCAAAAGCTTTTCATTCAAATAAACTTTATTGCAAAGTACCCACAAAGGCGGCTCATTACAACGGTCGCTCGCTTGATTCGCTTCCGGCCGCGGCGAGGGTACTTCCTGTCGGACGGCGGAAGAAAGCGCGCAGTCGACAGTAGACGGCGTCTGAACGTCTTCCGGAGCGGACGTGTTTGAGAGTTAATATTGCATTGAGAGGGATGGAGATGGGTGGAATTATTTTTCAAAGAGTTGCTTTGAATGTAAATCTAACCTACAAAAGTCGCAACTTATTTTGATTTCGAATCTACTTCTTTGTTTTCGGCATCGCGCTTTGAGCATTTTCCAGTGTATAGTATTTCAAGTAAAATAAGTGTTATTCGCAGTCAATTGCGCATAAAGAAAGTCACAGTCAGGTCTAGTACTTTTTTTTCACTTTAAATAGATCTACGTTTAGCCAACAACTCGCCTAATGTAAAGCGTCAGTGTGCTAACCACTGAGCTATCATCGCTACAAAAAATCTCCATGTCGGAGGTTATAAAGTGTAAATAAAACTTATGAAAATCTCGAACAAAGTCTTAAATTAAACCGCGAAGCAAACCGTGGCTGAGTCCCCCCTTTCCAGTCTACTGCAGTAATATGGACTATTTGTTTTTACTGCTGCGACGACACGAAAATGCTCTCTGTTGGCAATTCCGGCGTTATCCCAAATTGGACAGAATTAAAGAACTTTTCTTTGTGGTAGACATGAAAGGCTAGGTGTTTGGTCGCAGGTTCTCTATTGTAGAAAATACAAATATGTTTTATAGCGATGATAGCTCAGTGGTTAGCGCGGTAGGTTTGCATGCCGAAGGGCGCGGGTTCAAACCCCAACAATGAGCTTGAGCTGCCGGTGAAGGAAAACATCGTGAGGAAACCATAGCATGGTGGTAGCGTACTTTCTAGTACTCGGCTGGCTAGCTATCACCCTCAAGTTGACAATCTGCCGCACCTTGCGGTGTTTTCCGGCATTGCTCGAGAGCCAGTTCCATTCCAGGTTAGGTCTTTACTATATTCGCCCACACCTTCACTGAACATCATAAAAGCTGGAACAAACATCAAAAATCTGTCGCCAAGCATCAGTGTGTCACAGCAGTCTCACTTGATCATGATCTCGTCTTCAGCAGTGATGCCCTGGACTTTTTTTTGTTACTTAAAGTTCTGTGTATTGCTGCAATGATCATGGACAGGCGTTATCTCTTACGATAAGGAGAGCGTCGCGTTCGTCTCATTACTTTTTACTTTAAAAATATAATACTTGAGAGCGATTTCCATTCCAGGCTAGATATATTAACAATCTTAAACCACACCATCAGTTAACAAGTGAGCTATGGTCAAACAACTAGCTTGTAACTTAAAAAAAGTTAGCGCGTTAATACATACATACTTTTACGATTTTTTGTTGTTCATTTTGTATTAAATTAATTAATTAATTGTATTATTTTATATAATTTGATTTTTTTTTAATTTAATTTATTTTTTATTATTTTCAGGGTTCCGTACCCAAAGGGTAAAAACGGGACCCTATTATTATTGTTATTACTGAGCCTTCGCTGTCCGTCCGTCCGTTCGTCTGTCACCAGGCTGTATCTCAAGAACGGTGATAGCTAGACAGTTGAAATTTTCACAGATGATGTATTTCTATTGCCGCTATAACAACAAACACTAAAAATAAAAATAAATAAATAAATATTTATACCCGTACAAAAAACGTGATTTGTTTGCCGTTTTTATAGATTATGTTACGGAACCCGTCGTGCGCGAGTCCGACGTGCACTTGGCCGGATTTTTTTAATTGACTCGTAACTTATGCTATCAATAAAATACTACGACTAATCTAATTTTCTTTGTTCACTAACGACCTTATTTACTTCTTACTTATTAATAACTTACAAGTTAGTTCGATCGGAGTTTCGTCCTTGGCTTACTTAGAATTAACTTGATGCACAGAATAGATAGTAGTACGCATTGGACTGAGTCAGAGGTTACCTATGTTGACATACTCGCTGGGACGTATAGTTAACTGGACATGCAGTATATACAAAGCAGCAAATATATAAGTATTGTGCTTGTTACTTCATCACGTTCAAACGGTTAGAGCAATTTTCATCGGGAGGTGGGTCAAATTTATCTCGCAACATTTGAGCCGTACATAAAAACATTTTACATTGCAAGTTAAATTAAAACTTAAAATAACAAAAAACCGGCCAAGTGAAAGTCTGACTCGCGCACGAATTATTCCGTACCATTACCGAAATCACGTTTGTTGTATGGGAGCCCCCTTAAATATTTATTTTATTCTGTTTTTTAGTATTTGTTGTTATAACGGCAACAGAAATACATCATCTGTGAATATTTCAACTGTCTAACTATCACGGCGCATGAGATACAGCCTGGTGACAGACGGATAGCGGAGTCTTAGTAATAGGGTCCCGTTTTACCATTTGGGTACGGAACCCTATGGTATGACATGTCTTGTCTCGGTTGTTATTCGTCACTTGGTTAACTTGTAAATATAATCGCATTTCAAATAATACCCACGAAGTGTATTCAAAATTAAAGACTTGTTTAGTTTGTATAATTGCAGAAATGTAGATTTCTACAGTAGTCACAGATAAAGAAAAACACGGACAAGTGACATTATAATAAATGTCACTGTCAAACATGTGCTCTATAAGCCAGCGTTTGAGTCGGTATCTAACTGTGTGTTCCGGATGCCTCACTTGAGGACCAGTTCTATTCCAGGCTAAGTGTGCTTTACCTTCGACCACCCTTTTTTTTTGTTTGACAGGCTAGGTGTTTGACCGCAGCACACTTGATGTTAAGTGAAGGTGTGGCCGAAGATTGTAAAGCACACCTAGCCTGGAATGGAACTGGCTCTCCAATAAGGCTGCCGGAACACACCGTTAGATGCTTGGCGGCAGATTTTCAACTCTCGTGTGGTAGCTAGCCAGCCGAGTACTAGAGAGTGCGCTACCACCATGCTATGGTTTCCTCACGATGTTTTCCTTCACCGGCAGCTCAAGCTCATTGTTGTCACTGTCAGTTAACACTTAACACCAAGAGAGCAACTCAAACAACTAGCTTATCAACCATCATATTATTATATATTTATTTTGTTTTTTTAATAATTGGTCAGTGCTGAAAATCAGCGCTGTGGAGTAATCCCCAGCACAATTGCTGAGCGCTGGCCTTTTCCCCTCTTGGTAATGCACCAGTCCCGGCAGCGACAACACGCTTATTGTCTTGTCAAATTTGTTGTCTTTATGCCGAAGGGCGTGGGTTCAAACCCCAACAATGAGCTTGAGCTGCCGGTGAAGGAAAACATCGTGAGGAAACCATAGCATGGTGGTAGGGTACTCTCTAGTACTCGGCTGGCTAGCTACCACCCTCAAGTTGAAAAATCTGCCGCCAAGCATCTAACGGTGTGTTCCGGCAGCCTCACTTGAGAGCCAGTTCCATTCCAGGCTAGGTGTGCTTTACCATCTTCGACCACGCCTTCACTTAACATCAGGTGAGCTGTGGTCAAACACCTAGCCTGTCAAACATAAAAAAAAAAAAAAAAAAAAAATGTTAATCTGTATCTGTTTATTTGTGTGTGTTGTTTGTACTTATCTGTTGTTGTGTCTAGTCTAGTGTATTATAAGGAAAAAAATAAATGTTTTTCTTTCTTTCTTTCATTAAAAGAACGTTATTTTAAGTAGTAGAAAAAAATTCACAATGATTTTCCAAGGTACCATTCCATCCCCTTTAAACTAGAACGTAAGATTGCCGTCATAATTAATTTAACTCATTATCTCTAAGTGCTCTCTAATTGCGCAGAAGTGGCTCCATCTAGCGCGACCGCACCGGAAGTGGGTGAACGACGAATTCGGGACGCGAGTGGATTCATGACCTACTTATTAAAGCATCACTCTATGAAAATCTCATGCCACTAATATTATAACAAAACAAAGTCCAGGCATCGCTGCTTTGAGACTGGATGGTTGGTTCAACTTTGTAATTCAGTACAATTCACAGGAACGTTTACACACTACTGCTTGGCGGTAGAATATGTTACTGATCGTCAAAAACATTGCAGCTTGTTTTTAAAAGACAAATATCAACCACAAACATTTAAATGTAATGCATTAAAACGCTCGTAAATAAAGCTACGCGTGGCTAATTATACAAAGTTATAAATTTAGGGTGTATTTACTACAACGAAAGGAAGGTGTTATACGGCTCGAGGATTCACCCGCGTAGTTTTCGTTTCCGTGGGAATACAGGAATAAAAAGTAGCCTATGTCACCCGGGGATAGTGTAGCTTCCCAACCGTGAAAGAATTTTTGAAATCGGTCTTGTAGTTTCGGAGCCTATTCAATACAAACAAACAAACAAATCTTTCCTCTTTATAATAGTACTAGCGGACGCCTCGTGGTTTTACCCTCGTAGTTTCCGTTCCTGTGGGAATATAGAGATAAAAAGTAGCCTATGTTACCCGGGGATAGCGTAGTTTCACAACGGTGAAAGGATTTTTGAAATCGGTCCAGTAGTTTCGGAGCCTATTCAGTACAAACAAACAAACAAATCTTTCCTCTTTATAATAGAACTAGCGGATGCCTCGTGGTTTTATCCACGTAGTTCCCGTTCCCGTAGGAATACGTGGATAAAAAGTAGCCTATGTCACGCGGGGATAGTGTAGCTTCCCAATGGTAAATGAACTTTTGAAATCGGTCCAGTAGTTTCGGAACCTATTCAATACAAACAAATCTTTCCTCTTTATAATAGTTTTTTTTTTTTAATATCGTAGGACTATACACACAGCGCCATCTGGCCCCAAACTAAGCAGAGCTTGTGTGATGGAAGTCAGATAACTGATAGAGTACATAAATATTTTTTTTTTTGTAAATACTTACTTATAATACATACAGAACACCCAGACACAGAACAAACATTTATTTATTTACAAAATGTTTGGCCTGAGTGGGAATCGAACCCACGCCCTACAGCTCTCAAGGCAGATATACTACCAACGAGCCAACGGGGCTGTCAAATAGTATAGATAGATATAGTATAGACAAGAGCATAAACTATCGCTAACATTACCCCCAGTTTTTTTTCCGCAGTCGGGTAAGCACAATGACATTCCACAAAAAGTTCAAACTATTGTTACAAAGTGCTTCACTTCTTTCATTTGCAATCACTCGAAAACTCCATTTCCTCGCCATTGTGAGAAAAGCTTAGCGGCCATCTTGTTTTTTCAAAGTGAAAAAAGCAAAATGGCGGCTAAGAGCGCTCTAGGTTTGTGTTTTTTGGGTTTATTTAGTAAAAGAAATTGGGCTTTGCAAAGAATTAACTTTGAATTAAGAACAAATCTTATTCAAATTCAGTTTCTTTCCGTGTTTGGTATCAAAAAATTAAAATTTAAAGTAAGACAACAACGACTAGCGACCCACCCCGGCTTCGCACGGGTGCTATGTAGATACAAATGCGGTGCATATGCATGTATTATACATACAAACCTTCCTCTTGAATCACTCTGTCTATTGATGGAAACCGCATTGAAATCCGTTGCGTAGTTTAAAACATCTAAGCGTACAGACGGCGGGAAGCGACTTTGTTTTATACCATGTAGAGACTGGCGACCCGCCCCAGCTTCGCACGGGTGCAATGTAGATACTAATGTCGTGCATATGCATGTATTATACATATAAACCTTCCCCTTGAACCACTCTATCTGTTGATGGAAACCGCATTCAAAAATTTGACCGAAAATTAATAAATAATTATTAAAAGATAAATAGAAAGAAAAAAAGAAAGAAAACATTTATTTTGCCACACACAACACTACAGCAACAAAAAACACACTACGAATAAAAGATTAGAAAAATAGAAATAACAATAATAATGAGTGGAAAGTTGTCGCTGTAGTGTCCAGTGCGACAAAAAAGGTTAGTTCTCAGCATTAGTGCTGCCGATTTCTCAGCAGCGCTGGTTTTCAGAACTAACCTTTTGGGACGCACGAGACTGAATAAAAAATACATAAATACATACGTGAATATATAATAGAATAAATAAATTATAAATATAGAAAAAGTCTAGAAAGTTGCTTATAGAAGAAGACTAGGATATTTTAGTACATACAATCAATCAACACGCGAATTGATGTAGAGTGATCATTACTTATTAATCTGATCCAAAATTATGATGTCGGACAAAAGAGAAAGAAGTATGACGGGGTGGAATGGAGAAGGCAATCTAGATAATTGAAATTTGTAGCGATGATAGCAAGCAAGCGCGGTTGTTTCGCATGGCGTGGGTTCAAACCCCAACAATGAGCTCGAGCTGCTGATGAAGGAAACCATAGCATGGTGGTAGCGTACTCTCTAGTACTCGGCTGGCTAGGCAGGATGTGGTCAAACGTGAACCTATTCAAATAAAAGAAAACTGGCTCTCAAGTGTCAATAAATGTCACTGTCAAACATGTGCTCTATAAGCCAGCGTTTGAGTCGGTATCTAACTGTGTGTTCCGGATGCTTCACTTGAGGGCCAGTTCTATTCCAGGCTAAGTGTGCTTTACCTTCGACCACCCTTTTTTTTTGTTTGACAGGTGTTTGACCGCAGCACACTTGATGTTAAGTGAAGGTGTGGCCGAAGATTGTAAAGCACACCTAGCTTGGAATGGAACTGGCTCTCCAATAAGGCTGCCGGAACACACCGTTAGATGCTTGGCGGCAGATGTTCAACCCTCGTGTGGTAGCTAGCCAGCCGAGTACTAGAGAGTACGCTACCACCATGCTATGGTTTCCTTCACCGGCAGCTCAAGCTCATTCTTGGGGTTTGAACGCGCGCCCTTCGGCATGCGAACCGACCGCGGTAACCACTGAGCTATCATCGCTACAAAATTGATTGTTATTGTCGTTTTTATTTCAATAAATAAATAAATAATAAATGTTTTTATTGTACCGCATCCAATCTTTCGCAAGTGGTTGTTATATCGTGAAGGGTGTCCAATCCTCCCAGAGTGTATTATTCAACATCGACGAGTGGCAGCAGTTTGGGACAACCCTACTAGACATAATAACGTGGATAAGACTAACTATTATCGGTCTAATTTATTTTTAAATGTTTTACAAGCTATGTGTTTGATCTACTTGATGTTAAGTGACAGTGTGGTCGAAGATGGCTAAGCACAGCTACCCTGGAACGGAATCGACTCTCCAGTGAGGCTGCCACGATGAGGCCACCGTGATCTGACGGTGCTCGAGCTCCGCCGGGTACCGGTACCCTAAAACAACACCAACACCAGGGGACAGAGATAAATAAATAAATATCGTAGGACTATACACACAGCGCCATCTGGCCCCAAACTAAGCAGAGCTTGTGTGATGGAAGTCAGGTAACTGATAGAATACATATAGTTTAAGCATTAAAAAAAATTCAATCTGTATACCTTAAACACAAAATGAACTTTCGCAAAGTAACGCCTGAATCAAGTTATTTATATTTATTTAACTTATGCATATAATGAAATAAAAATATTATCTGTTCAATTTTAGTTTGTACCAAATTCTTAGCGCCGCATCCGCTGAACCCTCACGTAGTGCTAGGGTATGTCGTCCATTAAATGTTAATATTTAATAGCGCAGTATCGCGTGCGAAACGCGATCTTTACAGCCTATATACGCTGGTAACACAAATGTTGCCCTCTCCGCGAAGTTTATGTTTATGGCAATACTGTTGTAAAATGGTACTATACTATTGATGGCAAAGAGTTTGTATAACGTAGAGTAAGCATTGTTTTTTACGAATAGAATAAGGAATTATTTTTTTTTTTGGGAGTTTTGGCGGGAACGCGGGAAGAGTCGTGTCGCTCCGTTGTATTTTTTTCCAAAACTTGTGTTTTGTCGAGTGTTTATGCATAAAAATGGTGGTGTTTTATTCATAAAGTGCCGAATTACAAGCGCGAGTGTGGGAAAATGATATAATGGGGTGAAACATGACTTTTCGTGTTGCTTCCAAAACTCCATCGAAGCTTTATAGTAAAGTCGCCACTACTTTACTAAAGCATGACTGGACTTGACTGACACAGACTGGACTTGACTAAGACTGGAATTTGACTATAACTAGCTACGAGGACGCTTGTTTAATTTTTGAAACTTGAAAATATATAAATACTTGACACTGGCAAATGCTAAAACGCGACGCCAAAACCAAAGAAATAATAATAAGGACTTTTTTGAGTTTTGGAGGGAACGCGGAAAGAAGTTTCTTCTTTGATTTTGGCGTCGCATTTTGGGCATTTGCCAGTGTCAAATGTTTTATATTTAAAGATTCATAAGTTTAATAAGTTGCCTTGTAGCTATAGTTGAAGTCCAGTCTTGGCCAAGTCCAGCCCGTGTCAGTCAAGTCCAGTCATGCTTTAGTAAAGTAGTGGTGACTTTACTATAAGTTTATATGGCGTTTTGGAAGTAACACGAACAATCATGTCATGTCCGTAAAACTCGGAAAGAGTAGTGTCGCCCTGTTGTGTTTTTTCCAAAACTTTTTTTTGTTTTTTTTTAGTGTTTATGCATAAATGTTTTATTCATAAAGTGCCGAAATAGAAGCGCGAGTGTGGGAAAATGATTTATAATGTGGTGAAACATGACTTTTCTTGTTGCTTCCAAAACTCCATCAAAGGTTAGTAAAGTCGCCACAAGTCGACTTGACTGACACGGACTGGACTTCGACTATAACCAATCCAGCGTACTTTTACATTTGCGTATCCTTAAGGCTTTCTATGCGGTTGTTTAATTCTAATACGTTTTCAAACTTTTTATAGTTATGACGTCATGAGGTCGGCAGAATATGTAGAATATGCCTTTGCCATATAAAACAAAAAAGTATACAAAACATTTGACACGTTTCATTATCTCTAACAACAGAACTGACAAGTTTTTTTTTTAATTTTCCCCAACGTTTAAAGTAGAATAATCCAGATAAATATATCAATAAAGCGAAAATCAACTCGACGTATGTGTATTGAAAAGATTATTATGATCGACATTGAGAAATTTTGTTTTGGTTTGCCATTGCTTCTTTAGTCTGTGAAAGTTGCCCGACGAGGTGACGGCATGAGACATCAATTGGAAGTCTCAAGCGCGAGTGTGGGAAAATGATATAATGTGGTGAAACATGAGTTTTCGTGTTGCTTCCAAAACTCCATCGAAGCTTTATATTAAAGTTGCCACTACTTTACTAAAGCATGACTGGCACGAACTGACACGAACTGGACTTGACTAAGACAACTTTGACGATAACTATAGCTAAGATACAGCAGAAATATCACTGAAGACGAGGCAGTATGGCTTTATAGCTTTAGCCTGCCCGAAAGGGCAAATTAACGAAAAAAAAAAAAATCAATTGGAAGTCAAGTTTGATTTATGTTTTTTATTCAAATAAACCCCACCTCATAGTTTACCTATATAGTTTTAAACGTAAAAATATTGTACAGAAATGTAGATACTACAGAAATGTAGATACTATTTCGAAATGGTTTTGGAATCAGTAAAGTTTTTTTTTTCCTTTACATACCGAATTCAGCAGTAATAAGTTAATATTGTGTGAAGTATAGAAACCCAAAGTTCACGTTTCCAAATCGCTTTGGGTCGACTTTTTAGTCGTCACCCCAAGCTGTCATTAGCTATACATGAATTAAACGACAACAGAAAGTCTAACACCTGCTTACCCCCAGGGACCTGAGCCGTAATGAGCTGACAGCCATCAGCCGGCGCACCTTCCGCGGTCTCACGGCGCTGAAGAGCCTCCATCTTGACGGAAACCAGCTCAAATGCATCGACGAGAAGGCGCTCGAGAACTTGAAGAGTTTGGAAGTGCTGTAAGAATTTTTACACACTTAACATCCCCCACTTCTCTTGTTTCATTTCTTTCTTCTTTTTTACATCCTTATCCCTACTTCCATATTCATCCATCCATCCATCCTTACGTTCCTATCGCTCCTTCTGTAGCTCTACTAATATTTAAAGAGAAGACCCCACTTTCTACGCAGCTACGGAAATACGGCATGACGTTTTGCATCTGTATACATAGTTGTAGCGAACGCAAATCCCGAGTAAAAATTCTTTGGGAAGTTTTCTTGAAAGACCAGTTTCAATAATTAATAATAAATATGATGTGTATTCGTTTGGTAGTAATCATGCCGCTGTCTCAGGAAACAAGAGAGCAGCTTGTTCCATTCCTTGGCCGTACGGATGAGAAACTTTCGATACGTACCCAAGGATATTCCACTACGTTTGGGTGGTATTGTGCCGTCTTTCTACTTGTCCTGCAGTACAAGGCGATGGAAGAACATGGTCATACTATTCAGGAGCACGTTTTTCGAAATTAACCCTGTAGAATAAAAAATAAATAAATATCGTAGGACTATACACACAGCGCCATCTGGCCCCAAACTAAGCAGAGCTTGTGTGATAGAAGTCAGTTAACTGATAGAATACATATTTTTTTTTTTTGTAAATACATACAGAACACCCAGACACAGAACAAACATTTGTTTATTCATAAAATGTTTGCCCTGAGTGGGAATCGAACCCACGCCCTACAGCTCACAAGGCAGATATACTACCAATGAGCCAACGGGGCTGTCGCCGAATATTGACCGACTTTCTGGTTACTCACAAGGATCAACAACATATTAAACAGAAGCAACAACATATTTCAGAACTTTGAACAACAACAACTTGACGTATCTGTCGCTGGAGCCGGCGGCGGTGACGCGGCTCAGCACTCTGCGGCTAACCGACAATCCTGTCGTGTGCGACTGCCGCGTGGCGAGGCTAGCTGCTGCTACCAGAGCAGCTGGCATTGCAGGCGTTGGCGCCAGGTAACCAACTCAGGTGGTAGATGCTCTTAGAGGTACCACCGCTCAAAAGTCGAAGGTGAAAGATCATGAGAAAAGGCTAAGTACAAATGGGTGACCACTGCAGATTTCTCTCGATGCCCTGCCGGAGAGCTGGGCATCGGAGGACGATCTTTCAGGCCCTTCTCCGACATCCATAATAATAGGGACTTTGGTCGGCTGTCTCGATTGGGTCCATCACTTGGCAAGAGTGTGTCTAGGCAAGACAATGACGTGTGTCCGTGGTATTTCCACGCCTTTTCCAAGGAAAGAAGAATGAAAGCTCTCCAGCTTCATGCCTAACAGAGAAGGGTCCTAGAAGACCAGCGTCATAGGGGCTTTGGATGAATGCATAAGAGCTCTGGCATATGAGCGTCAGGCAGAAACACCCCAGGGGTTTTTAGTGTATAAGCCGCTAACGTTGTAAAAGGTATCCGCTAAGAATTGTGTCTGGATTAAAAATACAAAAAAAGGATTGGCACTACCGCAGTTTTTTTATGACCGACAGGCTAGGTGTTTGACCACAGCTCACCCGATGTTAAGTTAAGATGTAGTCGAAGATGGTCTGGAAAAGAACTTGCTCTTAAGTGAAGCTGCCGGAACACATCGTTAGGTGCTTGGCGGTAGATTGTCAACTTGAGGGTGGTAGCTGGTCTGCCGATTACTAGAAAATACTCTGGTTTCCTCACGATGTTTTCTTTCACCGGTAGCTTAAGCTCATTGTTAGGGTTTAAACCCACATCTTTCGGCGTGTGAGCCAACCGTGCTATCATCGCTACTAAAAGAATTCTGCTAAGTGTGGGTTTATTTTTTTATTCTAGATGCCAGGCGCCTGCAGCTCTTCGAGGAGCGCTGTTAACAGATCTGGAAGTCCACGAACTCATATGCAGCGGTAAGGCAATTTTTACACGATTGCCCAATAAAGGAGTGTAAAGTATTCAGGATCCATGTATGTAGATTGTAGGGCACTCGACTACTCGGGATAATGTAGGGATTCTAATGATATCAAAATCTTTTTTTTTTTAATACGAAATAGGTTTGCGTTTGACCACGCGTTGCCTGATGTTAAGCAGGATGCAGTCTAAGACGAAGCACGCTTACCTAGAAAAAAACCTGTTTACTCTGGACTTGAAGACACCCAAAATGTACTTCGCGGGAAAAATAGACGCCGGCAGAGAGTTCCACATCCTCGCTATGCGTATGAAGGATGTGGAATCGAAGCGCTCAGTCCGTACGTGGGGGATGTCCACCATGTATGGAGGACGCTTTGGCCGCGTCTGCCTAGCCGTCCGGTAATAGAAAGGGGTTGGTGGGAGTTTTGGCGGGAACGCGGAAAGAGTAGTGTCGCCCCATTGTATTTTTTCCAAAAACTAGTGTTTTGTCGAGTGTTTATGCATAAAAATGGTGGTGTTCTATTCATAAAGTGCCGAATCACAAGCGCGAGTATGGGAAAATTATATAATGTGGTGAAACATGACTTTTTTCAAGTTGCTTCCAAAACTCCATCGAAGCTTTATAGTAAAGTCGCCACTACTTTACTCAAGCATGACTGGACTTGACTGACACGGGCTGTACTTGACCAAGACTGGACTTTGACTATATCTATAACAACTTATTTTACTTTTGAAACTCGAAAATATGAAACACTTGACACTGGCAAATGCTCAAAATGCGACGTCAAAACCAAAAACAAAAAAGAGGGGCTGGTGGAACCAAATTATATCATTATAAGGCACTCTCTCCGAAATGTATCCGATAGAAGACAGATAAACAATCCAATCCAATCGATGATTGATTGACTTTGATGTCCAATTACTTCTTACCATAAAACAATATTCCAGGGCCGGTGAGCTCGTCTCCAGGAGAATGCTCAGCGGAGCCCCGGTGTCCGCCGCCATGTCGGTGCACCCCCGAAGGCACCGTCGACTGTCGTGAGAAACTGCTGTCAGAACTACCTGCCACGATCCCGCACCGAGCCACCGAAATGTGAGTTTTCTAAACCTCGTACTTGGATGTCCGAATTCATGTGATGACGATATCAGAATCCCATAAATAGTTATAAATGTGAAAGGTTGGATGGATGTTTGTTACTCTTTCACGAAAAAACTACTGAACGGATCTGGATGAAATTTGGTATGGAGTTAGCCGAGACCCTGGATTGACACATAGGCTACTTTCTATCCCGAAAACATGTAGCGCGTAACACCGCGGGGCGCAGCTAGTTTGTCCATAGATTTTGAAAGCCACACTTTGAACCACCTTCAAACAAAACAACCCGATTTTTTTGGGAATCACCGTTGTAGTACAGTAAAATTAAAACCAAACTGAAGCAACAAAACGCATGCTATCTCTTTCTAGCCGGCTCGAGCAGAACGAGATAACGGAGGTGGGAGCGGGAGCATTCTCGTCCGTAAAGCGCGTGGCACGGATCGACCTGTCGAACAATAAGATCACGAAACTAGCTGCCGACGCATTCACTGGACTGGCGCACCTTACCTCGCTGTAAGTTCTTATGGTTACTGAAAATTCAGGCTTCCAGCTTTATCTACAACGAAGTTATAGGGGGCCGAAAATGGCCTGAACTGCTTTGAGAAAAGTATGGTACAGCCGCTTTTTTGCTCGATTTGGCGGAGACACTGCCCTGCTCTCAAATATCTGGTAGGCGTCCACGATAAAGCTATGTGATTGATAGATAAATAGACACACAGGCAGATAGATGGACAAATAGATAGATAAATAGACAGACAGATAGATAGATAGATAGACTAATAGATAGATAGATATATAGACAAATAGTTGGATAGACATACATACAAACAGACAGACAAATAGATACATAGATAAATAGACACAGACAGATAGATAGACAAATAGATAGATGGACAGACAGACAGACAAATAGATAGATAGATAAATAGACAGACATACAAATAGATAGACAAATAGATAGACAGACAGATAGACAAACAGACAGATAGATAGATAGATAGACAGACAGACAGACAGACAGATAGATAGAAAATCTTTATTAAGAACACCATAAACAGAAAAAACCCAACAATGAGCTTGAGCTGCAGGTGAAGGAAACCATAGCGTGGTAGCGTATACTCGGCTGACTAGCTACCACACGAGATTTGAAAATCTGCCGCCAAGCATCTAACGGTGTGCTCCGGCAGCCTCACTTGATACCAAATTATATTCTAAGCTAGACGTGTGTTATCTTCGACCACACTGTCACTTAATTTATGTAAAAGTAAAGATTCGAACGATACGCTCTCCTGATGGTAAGAGATAACGCCTGTCCATGACCATTGCAGCGATACACAGAACTTTGAGTAACAAAACAGAGTCCGGGGCATCGCTGCTTTGTCGCTCATTACTTTGAGACTTTCGATCGTTAGTCTCAACTAAATTCGCATCAGAAGAACTGTTGACAAACTTAAATATAAAAAAAATATTTAATTTTCAGTGTTCTCTATGGAAACAAGATAAAAGATCTACCTTCTGGAATATTCCACGGTTTGACGTCGCTTCAACTTCTGTAAGTAAAAATTCGTTTGGTAAATTTTCAAAGCTACCTTTCGATATGTTTGTTGTATGAGCGGCTCGTACAATGAAGGTGGAATCGGACGGTTTAGTTCTAGATTTTGGAATATTAACCATGAAGCGGCCAACCAACCATGGTTTTTAGGGCTCCTGGCTGTCGCACAGTAATTTGTTAGTACAGAAAGAAGTAGCAAGTGGTACAATAATTAAAAAAAAAACTAGAATAGAATATTTTTATTGACGTTATAACTAATATTTTTTTATTTTTTTTTATTAATTTGCCCCTTCGGGCAGGCTAAAGCTATAGAGCCATACTGCCTTGTCTTAAGTGTTATTTCTGCTGTATCTTAGCTATAGTTATCGTCAAAGTCGTCTTAGTCAAGTCCAGTTCGTGTCAGTTAATTCCAGTCATGCTTTAGTAAAGTAGTGGCAACTTTACTATAAAGCTTCGATGGAGTTTTGGAAGCAACACGAAAACTCATGTTTCACCACATTATATCATTTTCCCACACTCGCGCTTGTAATTCGGCACTAATAATAAAATTATATAGAATGAAAGAATTCAAATGAACAAATGTCACTGCCTGATACAAAAATGTCCAGTGAATGATGTAAAATGTCAAATTAATAATTAATAATGTCAAAATATTAAATAATGTCAAATGTATAATAAAAATAAATTAATGTCAAATGAACAAAATCTTTAGGAAAAAAAGTATACAATTGAATTCAGTATAAATATTATTGTATATGTATAGTATAAATTTTTGACAGAATGTCGCTAAACTTTTTGACATTTTATTATGTAATTTTTATTTCATTTATTTAAAAAAAGTTTTTTTTATAAATGTAAACAAGTAATGAGACCAACGATACACTCTCCTGATGTTAAGAGATAACGCCTGCCCACGAACATTGCAGCGATACACAGAACTTTGAGTAACAAAACAAAGTCCAGGGCATCACTGCTTTGGCGCTCATTACTTTGAGACTTTGGATGTTTTATAAATAACAACAGATATGAAATGTACATAATTATAATAATCCCTATTTTAAATGAAGTCGACAAGTTATTGATGGTAAGTTCCATGCAAGAATGAGGATTCAGTCAGTTTCATATGCATAAATTCATTGATAGAATATATCGGGTTGGACTCAAACTACTGCTTTAATTTTCTTTTGAACTCATTTAAAAAAAAAACACATTACACATAGCGCCATCTGGCCCCAAACTAGGCAAAGCTTGTGTGATGGAAGTCAGATAACTGATAGAATACATAAATAATTTTTTTTTCGATTTGAACAATTATTGTAGTGTTCTAACATAAGACTATATCTATTTCAGATTGCTGAACTCAAACGAAATAACATGCGTGAGAAAGGACACTTTCAGGGACTTGGAAAATCTTAAGTTGTTGTAAGTTTACTCAAGTTATTAATTTAAGTAAAATTTAACTTATTTAAATAAACAGAACGACATATTTTTTTTTTACTTATGCGGGATTAAACACGTTTAATTTTATCGGAAACTCCGAGTATAGTTTGGGCCACGTCCGGTGGCCTTTATCAAGGAGATAAAGCTGAGTACAGCACGCGCGCGGCATCTTGCCTCGCTGCGTGCCTCGCACGTCAAAACCACGTCAGCTTCTATAGCAAAACAGAACAACAGCTTAGTGGCTGGCTTGTTTGGATCACATATTGCCAGCCGTTCAAATCCCAACAAGGTGTTCGAGCTCATCCTGAGGAAGGAAGGAAAACATAGCGTGGTGTATTGTCGATTTTATAGATAATGGTACGGAACCCTTCGTGCGCGAGTCCGACTCGCACTTGGCCGGTTTTTAGTGTTATTTATCTATCTTTTTTTTATGTCAAAAGTAATGAGACGAACGAGACGCTCTCCTGATGGTAAGAGATAACGCCTGTCCATGACCATTGCAGCGATACACAGAACTTTGAGTAACAAAACAAAGTCCAGGGCATCGCTGCTTTGGCGCTCATTACTTTGAGACTTTTGGTAGAGTTAGTCTCAACAGCCCAGTAATTTCGCTAGCTGCAGTACCCTTCAAACTGGAACACAGTAATGCTTACACACTACTGCTTGGCGGCAGTATAACTGGTACTGCGGTGGTACCTACCTAGACGACCTCCTGCTATGGAGATCTACCACCAAGTAAAATCTATCTATCTATATCTATTCTATTATAAAGAGGAAAGATTTGATTATTTGAAAGAAAGAAAGAAAGAAAAATATTTTATTTTGTAACTTAAAGACACAAAAAACAAAAACCGGCCAGGTGCGAGTCGGACTCGCGCGCGAAGGGTTCCGTACTATTATCTGTGAAAACGGCAAAAAAATCAAGTTTGTTGTACGGGAGCCCCCTTTAAATATTTATTTTATTTTATTTTTAGTTATTTGTTGCTATAGCGGCATTAGAAATACATCATCTGTGAAAATTTCAACTGTCTAGCTATCACCGTTCTTGAGATACAGCCTGGTGACAGACGGACGGACGGACGGACAGCGAAGTCTCAGTAATAGGGTCCCGTTTTTACCCCTTGGGTACGGAACCCTAAAAACGAACAAACAGAGACGAACAGTTACAAAATAAGGGCTATTATGTATATATGTTATGTATAAGGTTATTTGTTTATTTGTATTGAATAGGCTCCGAAACTACTGGACCGATTTCAAAAATTCTTTCACCGTTGGGAAGCTACACTCCCTGCGTAACATAGGCTACTTTTTATCCCTGCATTCCCACGGGAACGGGAACTACGCGGGTGAAACCGCGAGACATCCGCTAGTGTTTAATAAAATGATTAATTTTCAGATCTCTTTACGACAACAACATTCGATCGTTACCCAACGGGACTTTCGACGCTCTGACTGGAATACAGACACTGTAAGTACCAAATCGATTTAAAATCAAAAAGAGTGGTGTTTTATTCTTAAAATGTCATATTGCGTGCGCGAGTGTAGGAAAGTGACATAATTTGGTGAAACATGACATTTCGTGTTGCGTACAAAACTCCATCGAAACTTGTAATTAAGTCACTAATATTTTACTTATGAACAAATAATAATGAAACTATTGAAACACTAGTAACTGGCAAATGCAAAAAGTGCTACGCCAACAATAAAGAAAAAAGCTAATAACAGAAAACAACGATAAAATTTTGAGTAACAAATTAAATTGAAAGGTTTTTAGGTGGTTCGATTTCCATACAAATAAATTTTTGCCATTTATAGACAAATGGAGCATAATTTTACAGTGAAATCACAGCTACTGGCATTTGTTTTGATCTTTATTTGCGGTAAATCACAATCGCTTGAATAAAATAGTAGGTTATTAGCATAAAATCAAATTTATAATTTTTGAATAAAACAGTAGATTATGCTAATAATAATCTACTGTTTTATTCAAGCGATTGTGATTTACCGCAAATAAAGACCAAAATAAATGCCAGTCGCTCCATTTGTCCATTAATGGCAAAAAAAAATTGTATGGAAATCGAACCACCTTAAGGGGGTTATACTTGAGAAATGTAAAGCCAAAAACTAAAAAAAAAAATGTTATCGGATGATTTTGTATTCTTCAGTCACCTGGGTCGTAACCCCTTCTCGTGTGATTGTTCACTTCGCTGGCTGGCGGCGTATCTTCGTAAGAATCCCATTGAGACGTCGGGCGCCAAGTGTGACGCGCCCAAACGCATGGCCAGGAAGCGCATCGACGCCCTTAGAGAAGAGAACTTCAAATGTAAACGTAAGTTGCAATCTAAACACTTCACAATCAACTACACTAAAACAGCAAAAGAAAATATATTTTTGTCTGAACAACTGGCTAGGTTGAAACTGTAATTAAAAATTACTCTTTGTCTGAATAACTGGCTAGGTTGAAATATTAATTGAAAATTAATCTTTATCCGAACAACTGCTTAAAGATAAAGATAAAGATATATTTATTTGTCATAACATGAGTAATATGTATGATGTCCGTAACTTAATTAAATGATCTTCATGTTATACCTGAAAAGGTGTACAAATAATTGATGACAACAAAAATGCTGAAGTTGAAACTATAATTAAAAAATAATCTTTGTCTGAACAATTGGCTAGATTGAAACAGTAATTGAAAATTAATCTTTATCCAAACAACTGGATAGGTTGAAACTGTAATTGGAAATTAATCTTTGTCTGAACAACTGGCTTGGTTGAAACAGTAATTGAAAATGAATCTCTGTAAGCTCAATGAATAAGTAGAAACAGCAATTGTAATTTAATCCTCGTCTAAGCATCTGGACTATTTTCATATGGCAATTGTTATTTGATCATTGTCTAAACAACTGGGTAGGTTGAAATAGCAATTGAAAATGAATCCTTGTCAACAATACGGATAATATAAAACATCAATTGCAATTGAATCCTTGTTTGAGCAACTAACTATTTTATAATACCAATTATTGTAATTTAGTCTTTGTCTGAACAACTGGGTGGGTTGAAACAGCAACTGAAAAATCAATCCAAGTCTGAATGGCTGAAACACATTTTTCAGTTTCCATAAATAGATTTGCTTAGATTAAGAGCTAGGATAGCGCTTTGTGAAACGTTCTCCAGTACTTATTAGTATTGATATTAACTAGGCTTACGTTTCACCGTTTCATCATCTTGCCTAATGTTAAGCAAAGATGTGGTCTAAGATGGAGTTCGCTTGCCTAGTATTAACCGATTCACTCACAATTCAAAGGCATCTAGACTGTATCTATCTAGGAACACCCACTCATGCAGCGTATTCCACTGTTTAGCAGTTCGTACTAACACGCCCCCCTCTCCCCGCAGCGGGTGAGGAGCCCCCCGCCCCATGCGGCTCGTCCGGGCCGTGCCCGAGCGCGTGTTCGTGTTTGCACGGTGCACGCGCCGTGTCTGTGCAATGCGCACGCGTCTCCCTCACGCAGCTGCCTCGTGATCTGCCGCTTAACACCGCTGCACTGTAAGTATCTACAGAACACTATTTTCCAGTGGTCACAAATTAGAAACAAGTACTGTTTTACTTGGTGGTAGATTTCCTTAGGAGGTCGTCGAGGTAGAGTCCATCAGACCAGATATTCTGCCGTTAAGCAGTGATAGAATAGAATATAATACATCTTTATAACACACCAAAACAAAACAACATACAAATATGAAACATAAAAAAAGAGATAAAGAATATAACAAAACAAAATAATAAAAACTATTGATGACATACGAATGTTTATTTATTTATTAACTGATAAAGTCCGCCAACACAGTGTACACCGATACATTAAAAATTAAATTACAAAATAACAAATGTCAAGATAAGTGTAACAGCAATTATAGGCGAAGTCGGCGCGCATTACAATTAAATATTCAGTCAAAATTAAATAATAGTCAAAAAAAAAATTGTCAATACTAATTAAGTCAAAAGCTACAAATACGAATTCATCATTACATGGTCAAAAATAAAATAGATAAATATACAAGTCAACAATACAATAATTTAAATGTCAATTTAATATAATGTCATTGTTAACTTAAATGTTATGTGTAAATGTTACTGCGTCCCGGTTCGACCCTTCAAACCGGGACGCAGTAACGTTTACTGCAGCAAAATTACAGGGATGTTGTGACTAACGATCGAATGCTTCAAAGTAATGAGCAGCAAAGCGACGACGCTACTTAAAGTTCTGTGTATCGCTGCAATGGTCATGGGCATGCGTTATCGCTTACCATCAGTAGAGCGTATCATTCGTCTCATAACATTTACATTAAAAAAGACTGGGTGAAGTAAGTAAATTCAAAATCTCAATGCGTGCTTAACTTTCAAACTGCAACAACATTTTAAGATTTGTCTGTTTTAGTCCTTCATGGATTTCTTTTCCAAAAAAATACACGTGTTACCTTACAATGATTCCTTTTATCAAATAAGCGTTTTTAAGCGATAGTATGGTTATAGAATCTGTTTGTTTCAAAGAGCTTATCATTTCCTCTCTTTCTTAATTTAATAATTCACCAGAATCAAACCAACACTCAAATAGAGTTGTGTTACTTTTAAGTATTAATCATATTTTATTTTAAATATTTTTTTTAATGTCATTTTTAGAATTATGCCCGACAACAATTTGGGTCAGATCAAATCAGATGGCCTATTTGGTCGATTGCCGGATCTCGTCAAACTGGACTTTAGAAACAATGGTAAGAATCATGGAAAAATTAAAATGTTTTGAAAGTGTGAATTCACTATGGCCTTTGATAATGTCAATAGTTGTTTTTTTTTTTTATTTGTGTCATTTGAAATTTACATTACTAACTAAGTACTAAATCTCGTTTAACTTAATAAGTCATCGGACGTGAAACTGTACAGAAAAACATTCTTACCAAAACTACCTATTACATTGAGATTTTATTTAGGAATTCCACAAGGTAGAGCTACTAAGACCTATCTTTTATATTCAATACACAAAAATATTTTTTCTTTTTAGGTATTACAGTGATAGAAGATAATGCTTTTGACGGTGCTGCCAACATTCAAGAACTACTTTTAGATGGAAACTTACTCCAAACAGTCACAGATAAGATGTTCTTTGGACTACATAGCTTGAGCACTCTGTGAGTATTCGTTTGCAGAAACAATTTTATTGTGTTATGGTTTTCATTTAGATAATATTTAATCGGTTTCGTTAAATTTCAGGTCTTTGACGGGAAATAAGATTCGATGTATCACACCTGGTGCATTTGACCATCTCACGATGCTCGCAACTTTGTAAGTATTTAGATCTCATCAGATTTTTAGTAGTTGCTGTATGAATTTCTCTTATCTTTTGCTTTAACCTCTCGCACTCCTCCAATCACATGCCAAAAGACGCGTATCGTTAAGCCTGTGCTGGAGTTAAACAAATCATAGCATGGTGACTAGTTACCACCTTCAAGATAAATTCTGCCACCAAGTTCTTAACGGTATGTTCCTGCAGCTTCATTTGAAATGACGACGGATGTGGTAAAACACTTTGACCTCCCGGTAAATGGAAACATCGTGACGAAATCATAGCATGGTGGAAGGGTATATTCTAGTACTCGGCTGGCTACACTGACTAGCTACCCCCCTTAAGTTGCAAATCTGCCGCCAAGACATAACAAGTCAAATAAATAGCCAGTTTTTAACTATAACGGAGTGTTCCGGTAGCCTCACTTTAGAGTCAGTTCCATTCCAGGCTAGGTGTGTTTACCACCACCGACCACACCGTCACTTAACATCAGGTGAGCTATGGTCAAACCCGTTGAATGACAACAACACATATTTTATCTCACTCTCTCTTGTCTGTCCAGGAATCTGGAGAGTAATTCTCTGGAATGCACTTGTCACATGTCGTGGCTAGGTGCGTGGTTACATGCACGTGCGCTGGCGCCACGTGCTTCGTGCGCCTCTCCGCGCACACTGCAGCACGCCGCGCTGGTGACACTCGAGCCGCATCACTTTAAGTGCAGCCGTAAGTTAGACCAATGTTTTACCACAGTTTGTTAAAAAGGAGTGTTATAATTTTAATAAATCTCACACAAATAAAAATACGTTTACGTTCTAGCATTACTATTTAACCTTGTAAAGAAGTAAAGCTAGATTAAACGTATTTATTTGTGTGAGATTTACTTTGCTAGACGTTGTACAAAGTTATGTCGTCAACTTTTTACGAGCTGTCAAAAAGCAGTTAAGGTGGTTCGATTTCCAAACAAAATTTTTTTTGCCATTTATGGACAAATAGAGCATAATTTTACAGTGAAATCACAGCTACTGGCATTTATTTTGGACTTTATTTGCGGTAAATCACAATTGATTGAATGCTCCATTTGTCCATAAATGGCAAAAAAATATTTGTATGGAAATCGAACCACCTTAACGTAATGGACAGAGTATATATAGTAAATAAATAATAAATAAAAATAATTTGAATTGTTTTGTTACTTATTTATTTTTTATTATTATTTTCTTTCTTTCTTTTTCAGAGGAGGATCAAGGCTGCCTGGCCCCCGACTACTGCCCCGCCCCGTGCACTTGCACCGGCACTGTCGTCCGATGCACTCGTGCGCAGCTCACCGCATTGCCGCCTAACATTCCCAAGCAGACCACTGAACTGTTAGTACTAATATTCCGGTTACCAAAGCCACACCATCATACGTCAACCTCGCCGGCGAGGTCGCGGTCTCTCCAGATCTGTCTGAAGATCAATCAGACTAATGTCAGGGGCGTAGCTACCGCCATATCAGCCGTATCAATGATACGGGGCCCCCGGGCTGCAGGAGCCCCTAACGTGTGTCAGCAAAAGTTTGCTAAATGTTATGCACACCATCATGTCACTTAATCTCGTCCTTCCTGTCAAAAAAAACTGTCATACGATCAACTGTCCAAACAATCAATAAATATTTATTTTAACACATTCAGTGCCGCCGATACGCCCGAAAACATGTAGCGGGTAACACCGCGGGCGCAGCTAGTGTTTCATATTTGTATGTTATAATGTACTCGCGATGTTACCTTCTACATGTTTTCGAGGTAAAAAATAGCTTGTGTTAATCCAGGATCTCAGCCACCTCCATACCAAATTTCATACAAATCTGTTCAGTAGTTTTTGCGTGAAAGAGTGGGATATTAGTGGGATGTATGTTTGTTGTGTAATAAAGTTGTATTCTATTCTATTCTTGAACCGGTTCAAATGAATTATTATCCCCCAGGTACTTGGAATCCAATGACATCGCGAGCATCCTGCCGGAGCATGTCGCCCACCTCACGCAGCTGTCACGCCTGGACCTCTCCAACAACAGAATCGGAGTCCTGGCCAACAACACATTCCAGGGGCTGGACAAACTGTCAACACTTATTGTCAGCTACAACAAACTTAGATGTGTGCAGGTGAGATAATGGTTGCTATCATGACAAATGTATTCCAATAACCTCAATTTCCTTAGCAGTAGGTCGTCTAGGTAGGTACCAGATATTCTGTCGCCAAGCAGCAGTGTGTAAACATTATTGTGTTCTGGTTTGAAGGGTACTGCAGTTAAATTGCAAGGCTGTTGATACTAACCATCCAGTCTCAAAGTAATGAGTGCCAAAGCAGCGATGCCCTGGACTTTGTTAACTGTGTGTTTGTTTGTGTTTGATAACCGTAGTTCTATGTATTGCTGTAACGGTCATGAACAGGCGTTGTCTCTTACCATCAGAAGAGCGTATCATTCGTCTCATAACTTTAACATAAAAGTAAAAAAAAAACAAAGTATTGAAGTATTCTATCAGTTACCTGACTTCCATAGTACAAGCTATGCTTAGTTTGGGGTCAGATGGCGCCGTGAGTAATGTCCTACGATATTTATCCCTACATCCATCCAAACTTTCACATTTATAATAAATCCCACTAGGATTTAAAATAGTACCAACATTTTCATGCAATAAATAAATTGTTTTTGTGTTCCAGAGAGACGCGTTGAAGGGGTTAACTCAGCTACGCGTGCTATCGTTGCACGGGAACAACATCTCCGTACTCGCAGACGGCGTGTTCCGCGACCTGGTTTCCATTTCGCACGTGTGAGTTACTCAAAGTGGTCTCTTATTTGCTAAAACAGCGTTGCAATTGAAATCATTGTTATTCAATTATTCTAACAGTTGATGTTGTTATTCAATTACCATAACAGTTGAAGTTGTTGTTCAATTACGCAACAATTAAAGTTGTTGTTGTTTAATTACTGTATCAAGTTATTTGAACATTTTTCTGTAGAATCTGGCATAACCATCAGTCGTCAATTTATTTTTATAAAATTTAGAAAAAAAAATTGCCAATATAAAACAGAAACATTTTGGAATCTAAAATGTTTCTATTGAGTTTGGCATATCTACCCGCCGTCGATATAGTATTAGATATTAAGTAGGTATATTTATCTATTATGTTAAGTAACAATCACGCTGGAAAAAAACCCGACTCTTTCATATAGGTAAATGACAGTCACAGGACTTACTTAAATGCAAATTGTGATCGTACACTGTTGTCCAGTTACCATAATAATTGAAGTTTTCGTTCAACTAGTGTAACAATTGATGTTTTTATTGTTCAATTAGTGTAACAAAGTTTTCGTTAATCAATTAGTGTAACAAAGTTTTCGTTGTTCAATTAGTGTAACAATTGAAGTGTTTGTTGTTCAATTAGCTTAACTTTTCCTCACGTTTGCAGTGCACTAGGCTCGAACCCGCTGTACTGCGATTGTTCGGCGCGCTGGCTGTCTGAGTGGGTGAAGTCAGCTGGAGAGTACGTGGAAGCTGGTATCGCCCGCTGCGCTGCTCCACCCGCCATGCGAGACAAGCTTATCCTCAGCACCAGTTCTAGCTCCTTTGTTTGCACAGGTCCGTTTTTTCTTTTATGACGTCGCACTTAGTATTTCTTTTTCTTTTTCTCTATAAAGTGGGTACTTCGATAATAGTTTCTAGGTTAGGTGTTTGACGTCAGCTTATCTGATGTAAAATAACGATACTGTAATATACATATATATATTTATTTTCCTGAATACTGTGAATTCATAAAAAAGTATTTATAATTAGGTATTTACAAAAAAAAATATGTATAAAAGTATTCGGTCAGCTGTCTGGTTTCCATAAAAAAATTAATATCCTGACTAAATTGATAAATTACATATAAAAATTGATTACAAATCAACGTTATTTATTAATATTTTGATGATTATATAATTTATTATTCTTTTTTGCTAATTTTTATTTCTTGTTATATTTTTTTTAAATAACTTTTGACGACAATAGCAGCCTCTATACAGCTCTTATTACTTTTAAATTTCTAAATACTAATCTAATTAACACTACATTTCAGCGCCAAGAAATACTTAATACCTATGTAAAACCTGGACGAGTGCATGAACAAAATCATTATTATACCCATTGCATAATAATAGATTTTTGTGTCAATAAAGAATATCTATCTATTTATCATAATACAAGTTTCGCTTAGTTTAGGGATAGGTGGCGCTGTGTGAAATGTCACATTTATTTTTTTCAGAATCCCCGCCATCGGAAGTGATTTCAAAATGCGACCGTTGCTATAACAACCCGTGTTTGAACGGCGGGTCGTGCGCAGCGAGCGGCGCAGGCGGGTTCCGCTGCACGTGCGCGCGCGGGTACCACGGCGACACCTGCGCGGCCATGATCGACGCGTGCTACGGATCCCCGTGCGCGCACGGCGCCTGCCAGGTGCTCGAGGAGGGGAGGTTCCAGTAAGTGTGTCCAGGCTTAACGCCTTCTGGCTGGCAAGGTGCTGCGACGTAGTTTCAATGCAACGTCTGTCAGGCGGACCAAACGCCTGACCGGGAACAAAACTAATAATCAATTCATTCACAAACCAACCTTCAAAGTTTTTTTTTTGACGTGACATGTTCGGTTATCTGGCTGCTTTGTGTTGTCCAGATATCAGTTCTCCTCTTGGGCCACCGTGTCACGTCTTTGGAGTCCGTGATGATGGAGGCGAAGTTTTGATAAAACCCACGGTTTCAATTTTACATGTATATTAAAATAGTAGGTGTTTAGTACAAACATTAGAATGAAAAGATAGTCCACTTTTTTGTCTTCATGAGCTATTTATAATCGCTTTCGTCATACTCCTAAGTTATGTCAGTGTCTAATTGCGTTGGCTTAATATGTCAATGTCAAAGTTGTAACTCTTTCTCTAACACCTACAAAATTGTACGGAATTTACGCGATAATCCGAGTTTTCCTTATTTCGTTCCCAAACAAGTGGTCCTTCGAGCAGGATATGAACCAGCGACCTATGGATTGTTTACAACATCCATCCAAATGTGTGTTACTCTTTCACGCAAAAACTACTAAACGGATTTGGATGAAATTTGGTATGGAAGTAGCTGAGACCCTGGGTTAACATATACTACTTTAAACCCCGATAACATGTAGCGGGTAAGACCGCGGGGCGCAGTGTTATCACAAATCTACACTATTATAAAGAGGAAAGATAGAGAAGCTACACTATCCCCGGTTGACATACTTTTTATCCTTGTATTCTCACGGGAACGGGAACTACGCGTGTGAAACCGCGAGGCGTCCGCTAATCTGATATAGCATGCTGTAATACTTGTTTCCCTTCAGCTGCACGTGCGAGCCGGGTTACACGGGAGTACGTTGTGAGGCGAACATCGACGACTGCGCCGGACACCGCTGCCAGAACAATGCTACTTGCCTCGACCGCCTCGAGGGGTATTCCTGCAAATGCGCTCCTGGATACATGGGTGAGTACTTCCCTTGCAGCTTGGGGACGTGAGGTTTGTGTTGTGGCCAGCAGCGGCCTTAGCTGTACCGAGGCCCGGGGCGAGATCATTGTGAGGTCCATTTTCTTTGAGTCCGTTTTACTAAAAAAATGGTTCGAGTGCTCGAGTGGCCGTAACATGCTTGCACTAATAATCAAACCGTGCGTTCAGGGGGGGTTTGTTAAGTGCGAGGCGCGAGCTACACATACATATATAAATAAATAAATAAATAAATATCGCAGGACATGGTAAAGACTTTTTTCTACAAGGACGCGAATCCCCTGCAAGTGCAAAATTTCCGCAGTAAATCTATCTAATGGTCTTCATTAATGGTACCCGGTCTTCCAGGAGAGTTCTGCGAGAAGAAGATCCCGTTTTGTACGTCGGAGTTCAACCCGTGCGCTAACGGAGCGACATGCACCGACCTGGGCAGCCACTACACCTGCAGCTGTCCCAGGGGCTACTCCGGCCAGAACTGCACCGTCAACCCAGACGACTGTGTCAACCATATGTGCCAGGTGAGGCAAAAGAAATAGCCGTACGGTGACGACAGCTCAGTGGTTACAGCGGTCAGTTGATTGACTGATTGATTGATTGTTTTTTTTTTTTGTTATGTAAAAAGACAAACGATGCGGTCTCCTGATAGTAAGAGATAACGCCTGTCCATGACCATTGCAGCGATAGACAAAATTTTGAGTAACAAATCAAAGTCCAGTGAGACTTTCGATGGTTAGTCTCAACAGCCCAGTAATTTCGGAACACAGTAATGTTTGCACACTACTGCTTAACGGCAGAACATCTGGTACTGCGGTGTTACCTACCTAGACTTCCTGCTAAGGAAATCTACTACCAATTAGAAGACGATATCGCTTTTTCGAGTTTCTCGCCGTCCGATAGAAAAATGGGCATGAATAAATTGTGTTTGTATTGAATAGGCTCCGAAACTACTGGACTGATCTCAATAATTTTTTTTACCGTTGGGAAGCTACACTATCCCCGGGTGACATAAGGTACTTTTTATCTCTATATTCCCACGGGAATGGGAACTACGCGGGTGAAACCGCGAGGCGTCCGCTTGTGACGTTATGTTGGTAATGGTGTCATATTGCCTGTGACGTTGTACAGAACGGGGCGACGTGTGTGGACGGGCTGGATGAGTACCGTTGCGCGTGCGCCGGTGGGCACGCTGGCCGGTACTGCGAGGCGGCGCCCCACGCGGCGCTTGGGACTTCGCCCTGTGCCCACCACGATTGCGTCCACGGAGTCTGCTACCTACCACCGCAGAGACATCTCCAGGTTAGTAAGAACATACTAACATCTTTACCGATGAAAAATTGAAGAAAAAACCAAATAAAAAACACAATAACAACAAAACAACAACCAACAACAAAACAACAACCACACCACAAACAACTTAACAATGAACAATATAACACCAATTACAAGCAACTATAACAATATAAAATTAACACTAGTGGAGTGATTGGCGGTCTTATCGCTAAGAGCGACCTCTTCCAGGCAACCTTATGGCGAGGATTTTACTAAGTTAAGGAGGGGGTGAGTTGACAAAAAAATTATAACAACATAATTATAACGAGTAACGATGGTAAAACATCGTGAGGAAACCATAGCATGGTGGTAGCGTACTTTCTAGTACTCGGCTGGCTAGCTACCACACGAGAGTTGAACATCTGCCATTAAGGTGGTTCGATTTCCATACAAATAAATGTTTGCCTTTTATGCACAAATGGAACATAATTTTACAGTGAAATCACAGCTACTGGCATTTATTTTGGTCTTCATTTGCGGTAAATCACAATTGCTTGAATAAAACAGTAGATTTATTAGCATAATCCAATCCATCCCATTCCATTCCAGGCTAATTGTGTTTACCATCTTCGATTACACCGTCATTGAACACAAAAAAAGTACGTAAGTATTGTATCAGTTATCTGACTTCCATAGTGCTAGCTTTGCTTAGTTTGGGGTCAGATGGCGCTGTGTGTAATGTCCTGCGATATTTATTTATGCATTTTTGTTTTAGGACGACATAATTATGGAGAGATCTCTGCTCTCCACACCTCACGATTACTTGTGCAAATGTGCGCCAGGATATTCGGGTGAGTGGTAATTCGGTAGTAAATGAACAAAACACCACAACTTTTACACAAAAACACTCAAAAAATCACTAGTTTTGGAAATAAATATAACTCTTTCAGTTTGACTCTTTCCGCGTTCCCGCCAATACTCTTGTAGCTCTCCTTAGCAGGAGGTCGTCTAGGTACCACCGCAGTACCAGTTATTCTGCCGCTAAACATTACTGTGAAGGGTACTGCAGCGAAATTACTGGGCTGTTGAGACTAACCATCGAAAGTCTCAAAGTAATGAGCGTCAAAGCAGCGATGCCTGGACTTTGTTTTGTTACTCAAAGTTCTGTGTATCGCTGCAATGGTCATGGTCAGGCGTTATATCTTACCATCAGGAGAGCGTCTCGTTCGTCTCATTACTTTTTACATTAAAAAAAATTTTTAGAAATGATGTTTTTGAATTGTTCTCCTTTTCCTCCTAGAACGGTGTTTTCCGGCAGCCTTACTTGAGAACCAGTTTAATTTTAGGCTAGGTGTGCTTTACCATCTTCGACCACACCATCACTTAACAGCAGGTCAAACAACTAGACAGTCAACCATTATAAAAAAAGCATTGATTAAGTTTAAATAACTTTTTTAAGAAATTATTTTCTTCCAGGTCGCCTCTGCGAGTATCTGACCTCGCTGACCTTTAGCCACAATGACTCGCTGGTCGAGTTGGAGCCCCTCCGCACCGCCCCGCAAGCCAACGTCACTTTGGGTGAGTCACCGGCCCTTGTGGTCTCTACCTTATAGTGAAATGAAAATAAGTAATTTCTTAAATATTATTATTTTAAAAATTACAAAGGTTGTAAAAGTATGCTTAAAATTTTATTTACACAAAAAATGTTATTATTTTAACCTCAGATTGTAACATATTTTTAATATTTATTCATTGACGTATTGACAGACTGTCAATTTGACTGATGTTAGATTGAAAGATGTCAGATTTCTCACACATTTGAAATGTCAGATTCATGACTATTGCATAGTTGTTTTATTTCTCTCTGAACCTTATTCTGAAGTTAACGCGATAGAAGTCGCGGGCATCAGCTAATACGTATAAATTGCTCATGTTTACACTAATACCAGGTACTCTGGCGTCAAGCAGTAGTGTGTAAACATTACTAAATGCCGGTTTGAATAGAAGCGAAATTACAGGACTGTTGAGACTAACCATCGAAAGTCTCAAAGTAATGAGCGTCAAAGCAGCGATGCCCTGGACTTTGTTTTGCTACTCAAAGTTCTGTGTATCGCTGCAATGGTCATGGACAAGCGTTGTCCCTTACCATTAGAACGTTAAGTTCATCTCAATATTTTTACATTTATTAAAAACTCTTTGTCAATTTTTTTCCTTAAAAGCACATTTTG
This sequence comes from Biston betularia, assembly GCA_905404145.2. Classification (NCBI taxonomy): domain Eukaryota; kingdom Metazoa; phylum Arthropoda; class Insecta; order Lepidoptera; family Geometridae; genus Biston; species Biston betularia. The sequence continues at coordinate 5,656,816 of FR989890.1, forward strand.
TGCCGATAATAGCTCAGTGGTTAGCGCGGTCGGTTCGCATGCCGAAGGGCGTGGGTTCAAATCCCAACAATGAGCTTAAGCTGCCGGTGAAGGAAAACATCGTGAGGAAACCATAGCATGGTGGTAGCGTACTCTCTAGTACTCGGCTGGCTAGCTACCCTCTTGTTGAAAATCTGCCGCCAAGCATCTAACGGTGTGATCCGGCAGCCTCACTTGAGAGCCAGTTCCATTCCAGGCTAGGTGTGCTTTACCATCTTCGACCACACGGTCATTTAACATCAGGTAAGCTGTGGTCAAACACCTAGCCTGTTAAACATTAAAAAAAATGTTAATTTATTTTATGTGCAGTATTCAGTACGCGCCAGCAACACGGCGTCCTAATGTACTTCGGGGATAACGAGCACTTAGCTGTGGAGCTGTTCAATGGCCGAGTTCGCGTCAGCTACGATGTGGGCAACCACCCCACCTCCACCATGTACAGGTACGGCATTCAATATTTTAGGGTACGGCATTGATCGCGTTAGGATCCCACGTTCTAGTTTTACATTGTGTAGGTACGGCATTTGTTGTTTACAGATACGGCATTTGATATAAATAAGTATCGTAGGATATTACACACAGTACCTTATGACCCCAAACTAAGCAAAGCATGTACTATGGAAGTCAGATAATGTGTGTGATGTTTGTGTGTAATATCCTACGATATTTATTTATAATTATCAAATGCCTTACCTACACACAGCAAATGCCGTACCTACACATTGTAAAACTAGAACACAAAAAAACACACATAATAAAACACTTGATGAGTCCATATAGGAACACTATTAATATTTAATTGAATTATTTTTTTACTACTTGGACAATAAAGTAATTAAAAAAAAAATATTCTATCTATTCTATTCCATTCTATTTCATTCTATTCCGTTCTATTCCATTCCATTCCATTCTATTCTCTTCTATTCCATTCCATTCCATTCCATTCTATTCCATTCCATTCCATTCCATTCTATTCTATTCTATTCTATTCTATTCTATTCTATTCTATTCTATTCTATTCTATTCCATTCTATTCTTGTTGACAGTTTCGAGATGGTATCCGACGGCAAGTACCACAAGGCGGAACTGCTGGCGGTGAAGAAGAACTTCACACTCCGCGTTGATGACGGTCCAGCGCGTTCCATCATCAACGAAGGTACAGAACGGGTATTGAAGGTGTTGAAGGAAATAATCTAAACAATTGATTGATTCAGGCGTTACTTTGCAAAGTTAATTTCAAAAATTCAAGTGTTATATTTTTTGTATATTTTGTGGTACTAGTTTTCATTACAACAGTGCCTAAACAACAGAGTATTTAATCTGAATGTAATTTTAAATATTATCAAACCTAAAATGAATCCCACTAGCATTATAAATGTGACAGTTTGGATAGATGGATGTTTGTTACGCGATGACTTCAAGGTCAAAGGGGTTGCCAGTTGTCATACCACCAAGAGAAATTTCGTGTAAAATACAATATATTTCAGGTAGCAAAGAGTTCTTGCGGTTGGATCGTCCGATGTACCTTGGCGGGGTGCCGGAAGACGTTGCTAAAGATGCCTTCACCAAGTGGCATCTACGGAACATCACTAGCTTTAAAGGTACGGCGAAAATATTTCCACTAATATTATAAATGTGAGTTTGGATGGATGTATTGATGAATGATTTACTCTCACGCAAAAACTACTTAATGGATTTTGATGAAATTTGGTATGGAGGTAGCTGAGACCCTGGATTAACACACAGGCTACTTTTTATCCCGAAAATATGTAGCGGGTAACACCGCGGGGCGCAGCTAGTAAACAAATATTAAGTCCTTCTAACGAAGCATCGAACCTTTTTTTTTCATAAATAGTTTCACAAAACTGGACACACACAAAGAATTGCGTTACACTAACAAATGAAGGGTTTTTTTAACAAGAACTTTGTTTTGTAAATCAAAATAAAACAAGAAACTAAAAACAAATAAACACTAACACTAGATACGGAAAATTTACTTAAAATAATTTAAAATTAGCTCTGAGCGCAGATACACACACACACACACACACACACACACACACACACACACATATATATATATATATATATATATATATATATATACACTCACCGTCCGCACCGGACCAATCTATGATGTAATTGTAATCGCAAGAGTAGGTAGTCCCTGCGAAACAGGTCCTCGCCTGGTGCAGAGACTACAAGCAACGATGAAATCTGTACGTAATACACTTTATGAAATAAATTATTTTGTAACTTGTAAACACAAAAAAAACAACGACAAAACAACAACAAAAGTCATTGTGACAACAACAAACAAAAATAACAACTATGACAAAGCAACAAACAAACAACAACAATACAATGACAATGGCATTTAGGTGGTTCGATTTCCATACAAATAAATTTTTGCCATTTATTGACAAATGGAGCATAATTTTACAATGAAATTACAGCTACTGGCATTTATTTTGGTCCTTATTTGCGGTAAATTACAATTGCTTGAATAAAACAGTAGATTATTATCATAAAATCAAATTTATGAATGATTTATAAATTTATGATTTTTAAATAAACCAGTAGATTATGCAAATAATTCAAGCAATTGTGATTTACCGCAAATAAGGACCAAAATTAGTGCCTGTAGCTGTAATTTCATTGTAAAATTATGCTCCATTTGTCCATAAATGGCAAAAATTTATTTGTATGGAAATCGAACCACCTTAACATTGTCATTTGACAATAATTCAAATTTTTATTGCATTAAAAAACAGTAAGGTTTGGCAATTATGAATGAAAAATGGTATCTGATAAATTTTAATGTCCACCACGACCACGGTCACATATTTTATGTCCATTCTTTCATCAAAGTTTTTAACCACTTTTTGACAAAATGGTGGGGTTATATCTTCTAGTCTAGTTTTACTCCCTATAGACTCTGTATTTAATATAACCCCATAAAAATTAATCCAGTTGTGTTAAATCGAAACACGGCCGTGTGTATGTGACCACGTGTACATTTTTGAACACTAAGAAGTTCTTCTTATTTCCATGTTTTAAATCATAGTCATAGTCATAGTGTTTTATTGATAACATAAGTTACAAGTCAAATAATACAAATAAATTAAATTAAAACAAGTAGAGTTCAATTAACATGTCAATTCGATATTTAAAAAATAAAATAAAAATAATAATATTAGTAGGAGTAGGAAAATCAAAAATTAAATTAAATTAAAATAAAAAGTAAAAAGAAGTAGTAAAAAAATTCGAATTATATAAAATAATAACAATTAATTGATTAATTTAATACAAAAATAAATAAATTATAATATAGTGTTTAATTCCATCATGTCATCAAACTTATAGAATCCAGTCTGCTTGCAACCTTTCATGTGGAATTTCAGGTTGTCTAAAAGAAGCGTGGATTAATCATAAGCGAGTGGATTTCACGAATGCGGCGAGAGTGGCTCGCGCGGCCGCGGCTTCTGGCTGCGGGGAGGATGACCCCCCAGTTGCCGGTGACGCCGCGCCTCCCCTGCAAGAGGATGGTGGACACTATCAGGTGAGAAGACCGGTTCTCTATACATGTCTGTTCACACATTATGTACATCGAAGTCCATTGCTGGACAAAGGTCACTCCCAAGACATGCCACTCACTTCCAACCATCGCCAGCTTTCCTACGTATTTTTTTATGTAATTGTAATGAGTCGAACGAGACTCTCCTGATAGTAAGAGATAACGCATGTCTATTACCATTGCAGCGATACCCAGATCTTTGAGTAGCAAAACAAAGTCCAGAGCATCGCTGCTTTGGCGCTCATTACTTTGAGACTTTCGATGGTCAGTCTCAACAGCCCAGTAATTTTGCTAGCTGTAAAACTGAGTCTGAATATTATGAAGAATTCAGTAAAACAAGTCTAAAGACAAACTCTATGAGATCTATTCTATTGATGGTCGAGACCAAAATCCATCCGTGTTGTAATGACAATAACTTGAAAGAATATTGTCTGGTTGTGCAGGATCCCTGTATACCGAATCCGTGCGCTCGTGGCGGACGCTGCATCCGCGAGGAAGGTTCCCTGTCCGACTACACGTGCCGATGTCCTGCGGGCACCGCCGGCGTGCAGTGCGAGCTCAGGGCCTCTATACGTGAGTATAAGATCACTTACACTAACAGGGAGACTATTACACCGTAAAGGGGGTCTCTTATGCTGTGAGGAGGAGGTTTTCGTACGGCTCTTAAACTGCGATGAAAACACACTAACATTGAGTCTCTTAAACCGTAAAGGGGGCCTCTTATGCTGTGATGGGGGGTTTTGGTTAGGCTCTTATACTGCGAGGAGAACATACTAACAGGGACTCTTACACCGTAAAGGGGGCCTCTTATACTGTGATGGGGGATTTTATACCCCAAGTTTTGTAGCGATGATAGCTCAGTGGTTAGCGCGGTAGATTCGCATGCCGAAGGGCGTGGGTTCAAACACCGACAATGAGCTTGAGCTGCCGGTGAAGGAAAATATTGTAAGGAAACCATAGCATGGTGGTAGGGTACTTTCTAGTACTCGGCTGGCTAGCTACCACCCTCAAGTTGAAAATCTGCCGCCAAGCATCTAACGGTGTGTTCCGGCAGCCTCACTTGAGAGCCAGTTCCATTCCAGGCTAGATGTGCTTTACCATCTTCGACCACATCTTCACTTAACATCAGGTGAGCTGTGGTCAAACACCTAGCCTGTCAATCATTAAAAAAAAAAAAGTTGGACTCTTACACTGCGAGGGGAGCTCTGTGTAAGAGGGGCTCTTATACTGTAAATGGGGCCTAATATACTTTCAAATTCAAATTATTTATTTTGCAGAGACGTCTTTAAAAACTGGGTTTTTTAAATTGTGCTTTTTGGTTCTTTTGTCCCAACAACTTGCCGACTCCTGGTCTAGAATCTCACGATACTTTAATTCCTTGTTCCACCACCAGGTGGCGCACCAGTAATCACACAGATCAAAGTCCCTCCGAGGAAACAAGCTTTCAGCAACGTACAGGCATCGCCAGGTAAACACAGTACTGTTCATTTTAACTGGGCTGTTGGGACACCTTCGAACGTCACAAAGTAATGAGCGCTAAAGCAGCGATGCCCTGGGCTTTGTTTTTAACCCCCGATGCAAAAACAACGGGGTGTTATAAGTTTGACGTGTCTGTGTGTGTGTCTGTCTGTGGCATCGTAGCTCCCGAACGGATGAACCGATTTTGATTTTGTTTATTTTGTTTGTAAGGTGTTTGATGAAAATCGGTCCAAGATGGCCGCCGCCACAAAATGGCGGATTACATATTTTTCCACAACTCCCTCAATATCGGTATGAAATGAAAGGGCTTGACTAGTAGAATACTTGTCGGGGGTTTTTTAATTTTTAATTTATACTTGTGTAATCAAAATCCCGTGTATCGCTGCAATGAATATGCGTTATCTCTTACCATTAGGAGAGCGTTTCGTTCAGCTCATTATTTTTAAAAATAATTATTATTAATATATTGTTTCGTCTCTTATGTCAGTTCACATCAGCTGCCAAACGCAGGATTATTTTTGACAAAGTCCAAAGAATGCACTGTTTTGGCGTATTCCGTGTCACTCGAAAATATCGAAACAATTGACAGTGGCAAAGTGGCACGAAGTGCGATGTCAAAAATATTATAAAATAACTAATCCCGTTTTAATTTGCAGCGGCTCCGTCGGTAAAGCAGTCATCCGAGCATCCGCCCGCGCGCCCTCACGCCAAAGGATGCCGGAAGGTACAAAAAGTTGCCATTTTAAAACTCTTGAAGATGTGTTTTTTTTTTATGGTTGACTGGCTAGATTTTTGACCACAGCTGACCTGATGTTAAGTGAAGGTGTGATCGAAGATGGTAAAGCACACCTAGCCTGGAATGGAACTGTGTAAACCCGCACTTGGCCCACGCCCCCTTCAAGTCGCGAGTGAATCGGTTCTTCTAGGCGAGCGTGCTCCATCGTAGGCCGCATCTTCGCTTAACATCAGGCGGGATGGCGGTCAAACGCAAGCCTATCTACTATAAAAAATAAAAAAAAGATATACGGTAGAGCTTACAATGAAATTATTTTGGTAGCTTTTTTGGCTTGGAGTTGAGAAACGTCCAGTAATTCTGTAGAGATTAGCAGAGAAATATGTTTTACTCAATTTAACTCAGTTTTCTTTTCACCTTTTCACAATTTCTTTTCGTAAAATATCGTGATATTTTCTGACGTTTGATTGGGTCAAATTTGGGTGAGCTGTGGCCAAACACCTAGCTTATCTACACTACTAATATTATAAAGATGAAAGATTTCTATTTTTGGGTTTTAGTATGTTTGTAACGAATAAACTCAAAAACTTCAGGACCGATTTCGAAAATTCTTTCACCATTAGAATGCTACATTCTCGCTGGGCAACATAGGCTACATTTATTTCTAGAATTTAAGTAAAAATTAATGTCTACCCGTGCGAAGCCGGGACGAACCGCTAGTCAACTATTTAATCAATTAAAAATGCTACCACACGTCTAAAAGTAGGTTCACATGCCGAAGGGCGTGGGTTCAAACCCCAACAATGAGCTTGAGCTGCCGGTGAAGGAAAACATCGTGAGGAAACCATAGCATGGTGGTAGCGTACTCTCTAGTACTCGGCTGGCTAGCTACCACACGAGAGTTGGAAAGCCGCCAAGCATCTAACGGTGTGTTCCGGCAGTCTCACTTGAGAGCCAGTTCCATTCCAGGCTAGGTGTGTTTACCATCTTCGACCATGCCTTCACTTAACATCAGGTGAGTTGTGGTCAAACACCTAGCCTGTCAACCATAGAAAAAAAGTGACATCTATTGCAATTAATTTAAACTATTTTTTTTTTTGTAATTACAAAAGATATGCTATTACTTTAAATTCAATGTTGGCAATCGTTTTATGCTGGGCAAGAATTATAGCGGCTACCATGTGTCGAATGAAAAAAAGATAGCGCAAGTCGGTTAGTAAGAAAGCCCTGCTTGTTCCTTATTCTGCAGGAGACAACACGGGAGTTCATAGAGGAGGGAACTTGCCGGAGTCGGCGCGCCGTGCGCGGCGCGCGGTGCGCCCGCACCGGATGCGCGCACGCACAGTGCTGCGCTGGCACGCACACCAAGAAGAGGAAGGTACGAATATCTCTTCTTTTATGAAATACCTTGCCTCTCTCTGTAACGCGTATGGTTTTAATTTCTTTAGTTAATAATAAAAATGGGGAAAAAATGTGTCAAGTTTTTATTTTTATACATTTAAAACACTGCGAAAACACAAGTTTTGGAAAATATTAAAATGGTGTGGTACGGTTTTTTCCGTTCCCGCCAAACTTCGTTAAGTTTTCGACAGGTTTTTATTTTTCATGAAAATTTGTCACTTCGCTTTAGTTTCAGTTTCCGTTTATTTCCGTCAGAGGCGCGGTTTCTACAAGTGTTTTCGGCGGTAAATTCTAAGTTTAATGTTTTTTTAACTAAATGTTTTTATGATTCCAGATCCGGCTAATTTGCGCGGATGGGACGCGCTACACCAAAGAAATAGAAATCGTTCGCAAATGCACTTGCACCAAGAAATGCGTGCGAAGCCCCTTCCTACACTAGGCCAAGACTGACACCTGTCACCCGGCTGTCAAAACTGACACATTGACGTCATCAATCTAATAATTGTTCCACTTTATTTGTCGCGTGGCGGCGGCGCCACCATCGATTACATAACAAATGATCAAACGTTGAAATAGAGAGTGGCCATTTTAAAAATAATCTTATTTTTAAAGTTTCATTATACACTTAAATCCTTTTGAATCTTGAAGCGGTCTTATATTTAACTTGAGCATAACTGAAATGTCACTTCAAAATATAATAACTAGGCGACCCGGTGAACTTTACAATTACTAGCAGACGCCTCGCGGTTTCACCCGCGTAGTTCCCGTTCCCGTGGACATACAGGGATTAAAAGCCTATATCACCCGGGGATAGTGTAGCTTCCCAACGGTGGAAGAATTTTTGAAATCGGTCCAGTAGTTTTTGAGTTTATTCGTTACAAACATACAAAAATCCAAAAGTCCAAACATAGATTCTTTCCTCTTTATTATATTAGTAGATGGATTTGAAACGTAAAACACGATTTTAAATGTAATAGATTTCATTCAACCGGAATGAATGACAGCAAGACGCAGCTGTCAAACGATAGCTCCGCTACGCACGCCATCTATTGAAAGTAATTGGAACTGGTAACTCCCATACCAAACTACAATTTCGATTTATAGTCTATTCCTTTTGTGTTTTTTTCTAAACTATCCCAGTATTCATGAAAACAACAACAACAAACTTGAAAATATCAAAACACTTGACACTGGCAAATGCTCAAAATGCGACGCCAAAATCAAAGAAAAAGAAACATTAAAAAATATTCGAATACGTCGAACTGTTATCAAGTTTTCGCGGGAATAAAAAACGACAATTGATTTTTTTATACTAAAATAGAAACATACCAAAGTATTGAACCAGCAATTCGACAATACCATTTTTATATTTCGCAAAGTATGTTTTATTGAACTATAAATTTGGCTATAGATATTATAAGTCAAAATCAAATTGTTGTATTTGCATTTTGAATCTATAAAATTTTCAGTTCAATCAAAACTTACTTATTAATAAAAATATCGAATTTACTCCACAAAAATGAATTTAAGAATTTAGGGGCCTAAATGTAGACGAACACCCTTTTTGATAATTTTTTTTTGTAAAAAAACATATTCATAGTAATGTATTAATATAATAATAAATGATTATAACGTAATAATGGCTTATTAAAACACTTATTCGGAGATTATTATTATTAATAGTTTTTAAACTTAATACAAATCATTATTATTATACAATAAGATCGGCCTAAGACGCATTTTATTTTTAATTAAATCATAATGGTTATTAATAATTAAAAGTTTGTAATTGCCAGCACATAATTGAATGTCATAAAATAATACGTGATCGGAGTTTTTTTTTAAATAATTGTGTTCATTGTAATTAAAAATAACTTATTTATTATTTAAAATTACTATTATAGTTAGATATAAGGGAATAATGCTGCCATGTACCTTTCTCTTGCCTGTAGTGTAATTATTCTACCAGTAAGAGGTTAATCAAGTATTGCCATGTATTATTTTAAATTGTACCTTAATAGTAAAATAAATACCGTGCTTAAAGAAATATACACTATAATGTAACAAAATATAATCAATTCTAAATTTAATTTTAAATTTTAATTGCCAAGCAAGTCACAGTCAAGTAAGGCTAGTCACGATCAAGTCCAAGTCATACTGCAATAAATTGGTGCAGACTATACATGCTACCTCTGTGTAGCGTTGCCAGTCGTCCGGATAAAGCCGGATATAGTTAGGCTTTTTGATTGCGTGTCCGGCCAAAATAAACGGTGTCCGGATTTTTTAAGTTAGACTTACGAGCGAGCGCTAAGTGTGGCCGAGCGTTTTTGTCGCACCTATTATAACTGTGACACAAAATCCTCGATAATGTAGGGTGTCCGGCCTTTTTACCCAAATGTCTGGCCAAACTGGCTGCTCTGTCCAGCTATTAGGTTTGGCGATCTGGCAACCCTACCTCTGTGCAGTTTCGATAAAAAGTAAAAATAAAACACAAAAAAAAAACAATTATTGTTTTCATGATATTAAAAAATAAATAAATATTAAAGTTTAAAATCATGACTGGAACATTGTTTATTACTTTACTGCCAATTTTTTTAACATACAAATAAGTTTTAAAGTAGCTTTAGTAGACGTGTTTTGCTATATTAATTGTAAATTAATAGTATTAAGTATTGTGTATATTTAAATGACAATATTGCTTTTATAAAAAAAAATGTGTTTTAAGCATTCCGTATTTATTTTCAATGTATTTTAGATTTTTTTTTTTTTTAATTGTGACTGGTATCACTGTATCAACGCATTTACGACCTAACATAATTATATAAGTCAGTATTAAAGATATAAGAATATTTATATTTGAAGAGGATTTACTAGAATATATATATACATACCTACATTATTATATTTACTATAATATTTGCAATGTTCACCAAAAGACATCCAAGATAAAACCAATAGTGGTGTAATTAGTGTCGTGGACACAACCGTGTGTACGCAAACTCGTGTACATAAAATAAAGCCATGGAGAGGTCCATGCTCGGCATTAAACTCCAAGACCGAGTTCGCAATACCGATATCCGGCGACGAACGAAAGTTCGAGACGTCGGTGTCGCAATTATGAACCTCAAGTGGAGCTGGGCAGGACACGTTGCTAGGCGAAGTGTTGACAGGTGGAGTAAGGTTGCAACAGAGTGGTGGCCTAGGCAAGGTAAGCGGAGCGTCGGTCGTCCAGCCGCAAGATGGGTCGACGATATCGTCACCGTCGCGGGTCGAACCTGGACCAGATTGGCACAGGACCGAGGCAGACGACACGTAAAAAGAGTGGCCTATACTCAGCAGTAGGATAAAGAACGCTGTGGATGATGATGATGATGTGCTAAATTTCATCTAAATCCGTTCAGCCGTGTTTGCGTGATTGAGTAACAAACATTCAAAATTATAAATATCACAGTAGGATTATTAATTAATTAATTGTCATAAACGTTTACCATTTGTGTTTGTTATAAAAAAAAAAGTGAAAAATATATTTTTTTCTCTTTTGCTTTTTCGTTTTTATGATCACTGATATTTTTCTTTTCGGGCGCGTTCCCCTTACACCATGTACCTATAATTGTCATTAAATTTACTTTCAATTTTTTAATAAAATTAACACAAATTTTTAATTACTAATTAAATCCAACGCAAAACTAAAAGTCTCAGAATTTCGATTTTTTTTTTCAAAAATTCTGGGTATCGCTACAATGGCCATGCGGCTCTTACCATCTGTAGAATGACCCATCAGTTACTTGACTTCCATAGTCCAAGCTTTGCTTAGTTTGGGGTCAGATGGCGCTGTGTAATGTCTCACCATATTTATTTATATAATTTAACAGCCCTGTTGGTTCATTGGTAGTATGCCTGCATCAAGAGCTGAAGGGCGCGGGTTCGATTCCCACTCAGAACAAGCATTTTGTGACATAAACAAATGTTTGTTCTATGTCTGGGTGTACTGTATGTATTTACAACAAAAAAAAAGTATGTATGTATTCTATCAGTTATCTGTCTTCCATAGTACAAGCTTTGCTTAGTTTGGGGTCAGATGGCGCTGTGTGTAATGTCCTACGATATTTATTTATTTAATTAATTGTTACCATGAAAAAAAAAAACAGTATGTATTCTAATAGATTCTCTTCTACGTGTAAGTTTAGATATTAGAAATATAATAAATAATTATTATTGTCGATTGTAAGTTATTTTTATTAAATGTCGCTTGCAAGGTGGAGTCAGGTGAAGTGTCGCTCGCTTTTATTAATAATGATACTATATAATAATTACTATTGTACGAACCTGTAATTTATTTGATGTAATAAAACGATGTTAGATAAAAAAGCGTGTTTTATTGTGATTTTACTTATATTAGTTGAAGATATTGTAGCGATGATAGCCCAGTGGTTAGCGCGGTAGGTTCGCATGCCGAAGGGCGTGGGTTCAAACCCCAACAATGAGCTTGAGCTGCCGGTGAAGGAAAACATCGTGAGAAAACCATAGCATGGTGGTAGCGTATTATCTAGTATTTGGCTGGCTAGCTACCACACGAGAGTTGAAAATCTGCCGCCAAGCATCTAACGGTGTGTTCCGGCAGCCTCACACGAGAGCCAGTTCTATTCCAAGCTAGGTGTGCTTTACCATCTTCGACCACGCCTTCACTTAACATCAGGTGAGCTGTGGGCAAACACCTAGCCTGTCAAACATAAAAAAAAAAAAACAGTAGCAGTGATTTCACTGTGAAATTATGCTCCATTTGTCCATAAATGGCAAAAATGGATTTGTATGGAAATCGAAACCTTAAGAAGAAAGTTCTCAATTCGACTGTATGCTTTTTTTGAAATGTTTGTTACGCGATAATTCCGCCAATTATGAATCGATTTTGATGATTATTTTTTTGCTTGGTAGATCATACTTCAGAGGTGGTCTCTTATAAATTTTATCGAAATCGATTGAGCGGTTTTTCAACAAAAATGTAAAAATTGTATACCTCGATGATATTTTTGTTTGCTCGGAAACCTCGCTGTTTCATTGGAGCAGTGCGTTTAGTTGGCCTGAGGGTCATGGAGGCGGTTTTTTTTAAATTGTAAATTTGTATTATTATGAAGTCTGTTTACAAAAAAAAAAAATGATAAACTTAAAAAAAATAAATGATTCTCATAAAATAAATGATAAACGAACAAACAGGCTCACGTTTGACCACCATCTCGCCTGATATCAAGACTTGATTTGATAAGCGGGATTTTTTCTATTTTCTGCAATTACTTTGAAGTACAAATACTAATCTTTTATTGATAACATCAAAGTTACAGGTCAGTTTGTTTTCAAATGTTTGTTCTGTGTCTGGGTGTTCTGTATTTATTATAAGTATGTATTTACAAAAAAAAAAGTATTTAAGTATTCTATCAGTTAACTGACTTCCATAGTACAAGCTTTGCTTAGTTTGGGGTCAGATGGCGCTGTGTGTAATGCCCGACGTTATTTATTTATTTATTTAACCATTCATATTTAAAAATATCAAAATCATAACATAATTATGTCAATACAATGAAAATGTCAACGAAATAATATGACAAATGTAAAATAATTATGTCAATATAATTAAATGTCAAATAAAAACAAAAAATATTATAGTTACTTACTAGTAATTCAGTAATCTCTTATTTTTAAATAATCGTCAAAGTCATGAAACAAGTATAGAAAGATTTGAATTATCAAGAGTCGAATGTACCACCGACATGAAAACAATATAAGTAGACAGATGACGCAAGTCCACATCTGGCGAGAGCTAATACTGTGCCATTTGTTATAGAATCAATATCACTCGAGTCGTTCTTCAGTCACGATTTACGACAAACGTAGGTCAAAAATAGTAGTTCAAATGTCTCAATCAAATCAAATAATTTATTCCCAAGAATACATTAACAGTGAAATTTCGAATGTCAAGGGATATGCTAAAAACTTCGAGCTGATGAGTTTTCGAATTAACAAGAATCTACTTAGAAAGACGATTTCTTACTATATTTTTCGAGTGTTTTCGAAAATCAGCTGAGTAGCGTATCTTGGGAGAAGCCTAGGCTGATGATGATGACTACTATTTCGCACCAAAAAAATCCGCCATTTTGTTTTTTTCCATACACCTCTTCTCTTAAAACACTTATAACGATACCATTTTAAGTGATACTTTCAAAATCAATCCAGCCGTTTGGAAAATACGAGGTAATGAGAAAGTTACATACGATAATAGTAATAGTTTTTGTAGCGATGATAGCTCAGTGGTTAGCGCGGTCGGTTCGCACGCCGAAGGGCGTGGGTTCAACCCCCAAGAATGAGCTTGAGCTGCCGGTGAAGGAAAACATCGTGAGGAAACCATAGCATGGTGGTAGCGTACTCTCTAGTACTCGGCTGGCTAGCAACCACACGAGAGTTGAAAATCTGCCGCCAAGCACCTAACGGTGTGTTCCGGCTGCATCACATGGCAGCCAGTTCTATTCCGTGTGCTTTACCACCTTCGACCACACCGTCACTTAACATCAGGTGAGCTATGGTCAACCTAGTTTGTCAAACATAAAAAAAACAGACAAGATTCACACGAAAAACATAACCCTTTCCTTGGCAGTCAAATATAAAAAAAAAAAACAGATAAACTAGCAAATTTGCGATGATGTTCAAGATTTGCAATTATTTTTTCATATTAAAACTAACCAGGCAGTCGAATGTACACAGTTGACTTACTCTGTTATCGTACAAAACCCCCTAACAGCATTATCTGCGGAATATCTTGACCTATGTCCGTAGATTGCTTGTAAGTATTACATGTTAAGCAGCGGAATGCTTCGGTCGTGCGTGTCCATTTTAGCTCTGTGCTCTCTCTGTTCGACCGAGAATCTTTTCGGTCCAAAATATAAACCAACATCTGGGGCTATCTGGCCCCAACCTAAGCAACAAGTGACAGAAGATGTGTATTACAAATTAATCCAGAGACAGTTCCGTATTACGGTGAGTTGTTTCAAATACAAATACAAATCTTTTATTAATAACACCAAAGTCATTTCACTCCCATGTTAACCTCAATTTAAAGGTGGTTCGATTTCCATAAAAATGATTTTTTTTCCATTTATAGACAAATGGAGCATAATTTTGCTGTGAAATCACAGCAACTGGCATTTATTGTGGTCTTTATTTGCGATAAATCACAATTTCTTGACTAAAACAATAGATGATTAGCATAACAGCCCTGTTGGCTCATTGGTAGCATGTCTGCTTCAAGAGCTGTAGGGCGTGGGTTCGATTGCCATCCAGGACAAGCATTTTGTGATATAAAACAAATGTTTGTTCTGTGTCTGGGTGTACTGTATGTATTACAAGTATGTATTTACAAAAAAAAAGTATTTAAGTATTTTATCAGTTATTTGATTCCCATAGTACAAGCTTTGCTTAGTTTGGGGTCAGATGGCGCTGTGTGTAATGTCCTACGATATTTATTTATTTTATTTATGTATAAAATCAAATTTATGAATGATTTATGAATTTATGATTTTTTAATAAAACAGTAGATTATGCCAATAATCTACTGTTTTATTCAATCAATTGTGATTTAGCGCAAAATAAATGCCCGTAGCTGTGATTGTACTGTAAAATTATGCTCCATTTGTCCATAAATGGCAACAATTTATTTGTGTGGAAATCGAACCACCTTAAATTAAAAATCTTAGTTCAGTAGTGGGCTAAAATAGTTATAGACTGAATATTATGATTCTATTGTTGTTGTTTTTTCAGGTGACTGGACAAACATGTGAAATATTAAAAAACGCCGTGGCAAGATATATTGTCATACTTAAAAGCGCTAAACGCACTGCGAGGTACGTTTGAACATTGTAAGGTTTTGCTGCTGATTTTCCAACTTTCCAACATTCTCCGGGAATAAGAGATCCATTTCTGACAGCCCTGTTTTTTTTTTTTTTTTTTCTTTGGTTTTGGCGTCGCGTTTTAGCATTTGCCAGTGTCAAGTAATTATATATTTTCAAGTTTCAAAAGTTAAATAAGTGCCATCGTAGCTAGTTTTAGTCAAAGTCGTCTTTGTCAAGTCCAAGTTTGTGTCAGTTAATTCCAGTCATACAAAGTAGTGGCAACTTTACTACAAAGCTTCGATGGAGTTTTGGAAGCAACACGAAAAGTCATATTTCACCACATTATATCATTTTCCCACACTCGCGCTTGTAATTCGGCACTTTATGAATAAAACACCACAACTTTTATGCATAAACACTCGACAAAACACTAGTTTTAGAAAAAAATACAACGGAGCGACACGACTCTTCCCGCGTTCCCGCCAAAACTCGACAGCCCTGTTTGTTCATTGGTAGTATTTCCGCTCCAAGAGCTGAAAGGCGTGGGTTCGATTCCCACTCAGGACAAGTATTTTGTGATATAAACAAATGTTTGTTCTGTGTCTGGGTGTCCTGTATGTATTTACATAAAAAAACTATTTAAGTATTCTATCAGTTATCTGACTTCCATAGCACAAGCTTTGCTTAGTTTGGGGTCAGATGGCGCTGTGTGTCCTATGATATTTATTTTTATAATTACTAATTGTTTTGCTGTTATCTCTTGCTAGCTGCGTTATCTCTTACCATCAGGAGAGCGTCTCGTACGTCTCATTACTTTTTACATAAAAAAATTGTTTATTTTCTAGACATTTAACCACGCAAACCAACGAAAACAGGCGGGGAAGAGTGAGCGAAGATGCCAACTACCAAGGTTACTTAGAGCAACTTAACATAGACTTGACGGCGCCTTGCGAAAACAACCCTTACTTCGGGATGGACGAGAGCTGTAAGTATTATCAAATAAAAAACATCGTAGGACTATACACACAGCGCCATCTGGCCCCAAACTAAGCAAAGCTTGTGTGATGGAAGTCAGATAACTGATAGAATACATAAATACTTTTTTTTGTAAACACATACTTACAATACATACAGAACACCCAGACACAGAACAAACATTTGCTTATTCACGAAATGTTTGCCCTGAGTGGGAATCGAACCCCACCCAGCTCTCAAGGCAGATATACTACCGATAGGCCAACGGGGCTGTCGAATGTCGTGTATGAAAAAAGAGACGAAAATTTTTTATTTTTTTTAATTGTTGACAGTCCAGGTGTTTGACCACAGCTCACCTGATGTTAAGTGAAGGTGTGGTCGAAGATGGTAAAGCACACCTAGCCTGGAATGGAACTGGCTCTTAAGTGAGGCTGCCAGGTAGCTAGCCAGCCGAGTACTAGAAAGTACCCTACCACCATGCTATGGTTTCCTCACGATGTTTTCCTTCACCGGCAGCTCAAGCTCATTGTTGGGGTTTGAACCCACGCCCTTCGGCATGCGAACCTACCGCGCTAACCACTGAGCTATCATTGCTACAAATGACTCCAATGGTTTGGTTTAATGGTTCCACTTTGTAGGGGTGGGATCTGCGCAGCGCCTAGGGTGTGTGACCTAGGTACAGGGTTAAGGAGCACTGCACATACGTCTGCGGAGAATTCGTCGAAAACAATTAGTTGAAACCCAATTCGTCGAGGACTCAAATCGTCGAATCACAATTCGTCGAAAGCAAAATTTATTATATCACTAACTGCGCCACGCGGTGTTACCCGCTACATGTTTTCGGGCTAAAAAGTAGCCTATGTGTTAATCTAGGATCTCAGCTACTTCCATACTAAATTTCACCTAAATCCGTTGAGTAGTTTTTGCGTGAAAGAGTAACATCCATCCATGCATCCAACCATCTAAACTTTTACATGATAACTTAACTTTTTTAACTTTTTTTTATAATATTAGTGGGACAGGATATAATTAAATATCAAAAAAAAAACATGATCATGGACAATTGGACAATTGGACATGCGTTGTTTCTTACCATAAGGAGAGCTTGCCGTTCGACCTTTCGACTGAGTACATCCTAAGCTTAAAACCCTGTTTAATTTGTGCCGCCAGTCTAATGGGTGGGACCCGCTTAGAAGCCCGGGGCTTCGGTTTCTTTGGAGTGCAAGTGGATTTGACTGAAGATGGCGTTCATCGAAATCCGTTCAGTAGTTTTTGCGCGGAAAGAGTAACAAACATCCGTCCATCCATCCAAACTTTAACATTTTTGTTTTATTTCTTTATGTAAAAAGTATTGAGACGAACGAGACGCTCTCCTGATGGTAAGAGATAACGCCTGTCCATGACCATTGCAGCGATACATAGAACTTTGAGTAACAAAACAAAGTCCAGGGCATCACTGCTTTGGCGCTCATTACTTTAAGACTTACATAACACACAAACAACATTTATTAACATACTACATTATAATACAAATTGCAATACATTTTAATATCCCACTAATGTTATAAATGTTAAAGTTTGGATGGATAAATAGTGGTGCATAAAAAAAAATTAAAATCATTGTTAGTTTTCGTCTCCGGTGGCCTTTTTCA
The DNA here is from genome assembly GCA_905404145.2 of Biston betularia. Taxonomy (NCBI): domain Eukaryota; kingdom Metazoa; phylum Arthropoda; class Insecta; order Lepidoptera; family Geometridae; genus Biston; species Biston betularia. The sequence goes on from FR989890.1 coordinate 5,674,546, forward strand.
AGGCAAAAGCTGCACGCGCGTTGTTCTGTGTCAAAGCAGAGTACAAACCAAGGTCCAACTAGTCCTCGCCCATTTCTGCGCTACATTTTCCATGTACTTTTGTTTAATCTATAGTATTTGATCACAATACCGTTGTTCGCTTATATACGTATATTCCCACTTTATTGTTATGCAATTGCAAAGCAATCACCCAATAAAAGATAGAACGGGACAACTTCAAACCTTGACATACTTGTAGCGATGATAGCTCAGTGGTTCGCTGTCCGTGAACGTGGGTTCAAACCCCAACGATGAGCTTGAGCTGCCGGTGATGGAAAACATCGTGAGGAAACCAACCATATCTTCTCTTTTGGTAACAGGCGCGATGGTAGTCAAACGTGAGCCTGTTGTTTTTGTTTATTATATCTGTTTTAGTTGGTAATTTTGTTTGTCCGACAAGGGCTCACCGGGAGACCAGCGCTGGTCATACCACTTAGTATGACCAGCATTATGCTGAGGTGAGCCCCTATTTTGTAACCGTTTGTTTGTTTTTGCATGTTCTGTGGTGTTACAAAATAAATAGTTATTTGTTATACAAGAGTGCAAAGTTGCTTTTTAACCGCGCGCTCAATTTTGATGAGCGAGCAAGCGAAGGACTCTAAAATTGCAATCCTGAGCGTTAGCGAAAGAATCAAAAGAGCACGAGGCGAACAATGTTTGCACGCGAGTGTAACACGTGACTTGTCTCCCACCTCAGCGAGGAAATGACTCAATGCAAAAAAACGTACACCGAGGAGGTTCCGAGTCTGAGTTTTTAACAAATTAAAAAAAGTTGTATGATAAGTTCGTCACATGGAGGTAGAAGTAAAAAGTTTTAATGATGTTTTGAATTCACAAACTTAGTGCACGCGATGTACTAAATTCAAATTTACTTTATCCTCTAGCGGATAAAAACGACTTTTGCACTCAGATATCGAAGAGCAAAAATACTCTTTCCGAGATGGGGGGATGAAAAAATCATTTTCTTTCTACCTTTCTTTCTTAACATTTGATATTGTTAAAAAAAATATGATTACTTTCCCCTTTTCAATGTCTTTCCATTAATCGATATCGCATGGTTTTCTTTCTGTTGTTTTTCGCAATTGGACATTTAGGTACTGTTAGGTATTGTGTGTTACACAATCTATTTTATCATTAAGTAGTATTCCAATGAAACAGAAACAAAAACAATTTACGTCACTAACTGTTAGAGCATAATTTAATTATGAACAATGTAACTTATCACCAAAGTTGGCAAAACTTAGGTCCTCAAAACTTTCAAGACAAATCTTTCTTAATTAGCTTGCGGGCGCGACTTTGTCCGCGTTGGCTGGCAACTTAGGTGTTTGACCACTCGAAGATGGTAAAGCACACCAAGCTGGGACTGGCACTGGCTCTCAATTGAGGCTGCCGGAACACACAGTTAGATGCTTGGCCGCAGATTTTCAACTCTCATGTGGTAGTAGGTAGTTAGCCAGCCGAGTACTAGAGAGTACGCTACCACCATGCTGTGTTTTCAATGACCGGCAGCTCAAGCTCATTGTTGGGGTTGGAACCCACGCCCTTCGGCATGCGAATCGACCGCTCTAACCACTATCAGACAACAAACGGTAAATTCACGAACCATTTTTACAATATAGTGGGCTTAATGACTGAGTGACTGCTTAAGGACTGAGTGACTGCTACAGAAGTCCAATTTTTAAAATGTGGAGGAAAGTGCACCAGAGTGCGAATCATAGATAACTAGTCTGTGATTTTTGATTAGGTAACTTAACTTAACCTAAATTAGCTAAATTTTTATTTTTTATATGGGATTATTTTATGCCTGAAATAAAAGAATATTATTATTATTATTATTTTTTATTCATTTTGTCTCTCTCCTGCAAGGGAGGTACATTTTGCACGGGCCGGAGCCAAGTGCCTATTCTAAGGATAAAAATTTCCTTACAATCCTACACGTATTAAGTATAGTGGCTTTCTGGAGTAGTTTGTAAGCTGTGGGTGGGATGTTGAGGGTTTCTAAGCCAGCGTGTAACGTCTTAGGTATCACCGCGGTGCTTGACAGTACTATTGGTATCGTCCCGGTGTTGTTGGTTTGCCACTGGGTCTTGATCTCTATTGATAGGTCCGTGTATTTCGCTATTTTTTCGGTGTGTGTCGTTTGCAAGTTGTGTGTATTGCAGATAGCGATGTCTATTAAATAAGCTGTTCTATTGTTTTTGTCTAGTACTGTAATATCCGGTCTATTGAAATGAACTGTTTTGTCAGTTATTATGGTGCGGTCCCAGTATAGTCTAAAGTTGTTGTTTTCCACAACAGACTGCGGCGTATATTTATAGTAAGGTAATTTTTCATCTATTAATTTATATTTGTGTGCTAAGTACTGGTGTATGATGGCTGCCACCTGATCATGACGATGCTTGTAGTCTGTTTGGGCTATAGCTTTGCATGCACCTGTAATATGTTGGATAGTCTCAGAACTACTGCAGCATCGTCTACAGGTGTCAGAGATGTTATTATTATTATTAATCAATGCTTCTTTTGTCTTTAGTCACAGCTCTTGAATATTTCTAAGTATATTGTGATACTGATAACAGCAGACCAGTGATAAGACTCTTGACCTCTCACTGTTGTGATCTCAAGTGACAAGAAATTACAAGGTCAAATCACCCATAATATACTACTTGTTATTTTTGGTTAAAGAGGTATATTACCCAGGTGGACCCATTGATTGGATCCCAGAAAAATCGAGGGCAACCCAAAAATAAAGAGGAAAGATTTGGATTGTTTGTTTGTATTGAATAGGCTCCGAAACTACTGGACCGATCTTAATAATTCTTTCATTGTTAGAATGCTACATTATCCGTGATGGGCATAGGCTATATTTTATTTAAAAAAATTTGGGTTCCGTATGGAAAATTGAATAATGAAACCCAAGCTGTGAAAAATTTCAAAAACCCCTTACTTAGCATGCGCAGCGAAAACTATTGACAGTAGAATAAAGTGACGTTTTATAGCAAGTTGACAGCTACAAGTATGTCCGCGATATCATATGTCTAACTATTACAGTTGTCATCTACATCTTATGAAGAGAAAAGATTAAATTATTTGTTTGTTTGTATTGAATAGGCTCGGAAACTTAAATTTATATTGTTAATCGAGTTTTGTTTCCCCGTGCGAATCCGGGGCGAGCTGTTCATGTTTTATATAATATTTTCTTAAAACTATTCAAGTATTTGCATCTGGTACTCATCATCTCATGTTGCTGAGCTGATGATGGAAAATGTAACTCCACTAACCACTAAAACCACTAAACTATCATCCCTCTAATATTATAAATGTGAAAGTTTGGATGGATGGATGTTTGTTACTCTTTCACGCAAAAACTACTGAACGGATTTGGATGAAATTTGGTATGGAGGTAGCTGAGACCCTGGATTGACACATAAGCTACTTTTTATTCTGAAAACATGTAGCGGGTAACACCGCAGGGCGCAGCTAGTAGTATTATCAAGGCGAAAATGTTGTGTATTTGTTACGCTCAAACAGCTGGACCAATTTCAATGAAATTTTGTATGGAAGTAGATGAGACCCTGGATTAGCATATAGGCTACTTTTTATCCTGAAAACATGTAGCGGGTAACACTGCGGGGTGCAGATAGTCGCTCCATAAAAACTAGTGCTTGGCGGCCGAGTATCTGGTACTGCGGTGGTACTGATCCGGGCGACATCCCTCCCTCCCGTTCTCTAAAGAAATCTACCACTAAGTAAAAAATGTTTTCAGATAACCTGACTGTGTCGGTTGTCTCTCGGCTGACCAGTAACTCGGTGTGGGGCATCCTTCGAGGGCTCGAGTCCTGGGTACAGCTGTTCTACATCTCTGAAGATGAACCGGTAGGCCTTTGCTAAATTACCGCAATTTACTAGCTCATAAGATGATTTTGTTTTCTGGAAAGTTAAGCACAAACGGCGTTTTGGCGGGAACGCGGAAAGATCCGCGTCGCTCCATTGTTTTTTATTCCAAAACTACAGATTTTCCAGTGTTTATGTGTAGAAGTACCGAATCACAAGCGCGAGTGTAGGAAAGTGATATAATGTGGTGAAAGATGACTTTTCGTGTTGCTTCCAAAACTCCATCGAAGCTTATAGTAAAGCCGCCACTACTTTAATAAAGCATGACTGGATTTGACTGACACGGACTGGACTTTGACTACTTTTTAACTTATGACACTTGATCGGTACCGCAACAACATTACAGGGCTGTTGAGGCTAACCATCAAAAGCCTCAAACGTCAAAGCAGCGATGTCCTGAACTTCGTTTTGCTAATATCTGCTCTAATTACTGCAATGTTCATGGGCATGCGTTATCTCTTACCATCAGGAGAACGTATCTTTCGCACAAAAAAAAACCTAAAAATTTGAGTACACACGGTAAAAATTTAACTTCTATTACCCGTAATATATCTACTTTCAGAACCTTCGTATGAATAAAACTGATATCTGGGATGCGCCTCGGTATGCCCACCGCGGCCTTCTGATCGACACCTCTCGCCACTTCATCTCCCTGGACAAGATCCAGAACACCCTGGATGCTATGGCCATGAATAAGATGAACGTCCTCCACTGGCATATCGTGGACGATCAGAGCTTCCCGTACCAGAGTGAAAAGTTTCCTGAACTAAGGTATTTCTTCTTTTCACTACTTTGTAGTAAATCCCCTTCCATGACCCTGAGTTCCCGGCTGCCCTGCTATTCTTGGCCAAGGCGCGGCCATGATGAGTGTGAAGAATTCCAGGGCTACCACAGTAGACCGCCAAACCCCACTGACTCTAAGAACAGCTGCGTATAACGGCAGAACAGCTGCTTGAAGTCAGAAACCGAAGATTGGGCTGGATGGCGTGTCCTGGGAGAAACCTATATCCAGCAGTGGACTATGCTAGGTTCTTGATGATGTGATCTCGTCTAGGTAGGTACCACCGCAGTAGCAGATATTCTGGCGCCAAGCAGTATTGTGTTAACATTACTGTGTTCCAGTTTCAAGGGTACTGTAGCTAGCGAAATTATAGAGCTGTTTTAATGTCACTGAGCTGAGCTGATAATGGAAAATGTAACTCCTTAACTATTGGGAGTTAGTGGATAATTCTTTCAATATTACAGGCTCGTACCGCTACTTATGTTCCTTTGAGCTGTTCAGGTGAGCTGATGATGGAAGGTACAACTCCTTGTTATTTAAAAGGATATCTTTCTTGGTCCCCATAAAAATGTTATAATCAAAGCAGTAGTTTGATATTTAAACCTACCCGTGTTTGGGTATAGGGTGATGGAGACGGTTTTTTTAAATTGTATTTTTATTTAGATGAGAGAGTATGACCTAAGGAGTTCGCAGAACGTTGATTTAAATAGAAAACTATGCTATAAGATTCTTTTTTTTCCGTCAGTCAACGCGGCGCATACCACAGATCGATGGTATATACTAAACAAGATATTCAGATGATTATAAACTACGCGAGAGACAGAGGAATACGTGTGCTCCCAGAATTTGACGTACCAGGTAAGTGGTCCATGACCATTGCAGCAATACACAGAACTTTGAACAACAAAACAAAGTCCAGGGCGGCATCGCTGCCTTGGCGCTCATTACTTTGCGATGTTTGAACGAGACGAACGGGACGCTCTCCTGATGGTAAGACATAATGCCTGTCCACCATTGCAGCTATACACAGAACTTTGAGTAACTAAACTAAGTCCGCTCACGAAAATCGCCACTACAAGCGCGAGATTTTTTGGGAGCCCCAGTTTTTAGCCATGCTAGCTCAGTGGTTAGCGTGCTCAGTTTGCACGCCGAAGGACGTGGGTCCAAACTTTGACAATCGGCTAGAGCTACCGGAGAAGGAAATCATCGTGAGGAAACCAAAGCGTGGTGATAGGGTGCTCTTAGTACCTACTCAGTTGGCTAGTTCTCAAATTGAAAACCTACCACCAAGCATCTAGCAGTGTGTTCCGGCAGCCTCATTGGAGAGTCAGCCCATTCTAGGCTACTTGTGTTTATCATCTTGGACCACACAGTCACTTACATCAGGTGAGCTGCAGCCAAAACCACACACAGTGTCATCTAGCCCCAAAGTAAGCAAAGCTTGTGCTATGGGAACCAGAGAACTGATAGAATACAATGTATACCTTTTTTTAATTTATGTATTTAACGCCAAATTCTTATCTTTCAGGCCACACTCGATCTTGGGGTGAATCACACCCTGAAATCTTAACCCAATGCAAGGATAATGATAGCACCCTAGGACCAATGAACCCCATTCACAATTCCACCTACAATTTACTTCAGGATCTCATTAAGGAGGTCCAGGAGCTGTTCCCGGATAAATACTTCCACGTCGGAGGTGATGAGGTAGACTTACGCTGCTGGTAAGTTTTTTTTTTGTTTTGGCGTTGCATTTTGAGCATTTGCCGTGTACATTTTTAAGTTTCATAAGTTAAATAAGTTGCCTCGTAGCTTTAGTTATAGTCAAAGTCCAGTCTTGGTCAAGTACAGACCGTGCCAGTCAAGTCCAGTCATGCTTTAGTAAAGTAGTGGTGACTTTACTATAAAGCTTCGATGGAGTTTTGGAACCAACACGAAAAGTCATGTTTCACCACATTATATCATTATCCCACACTCGCGCTTGTGATTCAGCACTTTATGAATAAAACACCACCATTTTTATGCATAAACACTCGACAAAACACTAGTTTTAGCTGTTTGAAGATAAACAGCTCTTATGTACCTATGTGAGTATACACCACGGATCGATTCAAAATTTCGTATTATGTGTATTACTGCTTTCGGTTTTTTTTTAATTTTCAATTTATACTTGTTGCATAAACGATTTCCTTCATTCTAGGGAGTCGAACCCAGAGCTGATAGAGTACATGCAGGTCCACCACATAACCTCAGCAGCGAAACTGCACGCTATCTTCATGGAGAGGGTCATACCGCTGCTGGCCCCTCGGTCCAAGCCAGTCGTGTGGCAGGTGAGAAACAAAGAATATATGCACATTGAACACGCATAAAAAAATATGTTTAGTTTAGTTTCAGCTAGTATCATTCAAAATGTGATTCAAAATGTGATTTTATCCCGAACCCATTCATACCTAGATAAGTTTTTCTTTTTTTATAAATTCTGGTGGCCCCTGCGAAACAAGCTCTTACTTAGTGCAGGGTCCACAAGTAACGCTACAAAATCTAGTTTGTTAATTATAAGGTTTAATTAATTTATACTAATGTAACTCGAGTTGGTAATATACAAATTTATTATTTTATTATTATTTTTTATTTTTTTTATTATTAAATAATATTTTTAGGAATCAGACGTGTTAAAATATTAAAAAAACAAACATCTAAACATAAAAATTTCAATTTAATCTAACTTTAAGTTACTTCGACAATAATAAACCGAATCAACACAATTTCGAACATACAGAGAAACATAGAAACACAGAAACAGCCGTTAATTACCAAACAATAACAATCACGACAGCCCTGTTGGCTCTCAGTTATCTGTCTTCCATAGCACAAGCTCTGCTTAGTTTGGGGTCAGATGGCGCTGTGTGTAATGTCCTATGATATTTATGATATTTATTTATTTATTATTTATAAAACATGGGTAGCATGTCTGCTTCAAGAGCTGTGGGGCGTGGAGCATGTTTCACCACATTATATCATTTTCCCACACTCGCGCTTTTAATTCGGCACTTTATGAATAAAAACCACCATTTTTAAGCATAAACACTCGACAAAACACTAGTCTTGGAAAAAAATACAACGGAGCGACACGACTCTTCCCGCGTTCCCGCCAAAAACTCCATTCCAGACTTGGTGTGCTTTACCATCTTTGACCACACCGTCACCGTACATCAGGTGAGCTGTGGTCTAACATCTAGCCTGTCAACCATTAAAAAAAAGTCTAGTAAAACGGGGGAGCCGTACAACGCGTAAACAGAACATTGATTTTTATTATTAATCACTTGTGTTTCAATCATTTCAGGAAGTATTCGACGAGGGAGTGCCATTACCTGCAGAAACCTTGATCCAAGTGTGGAAGACTGACAACTTCTTCCCCGTGAGTATACCCAACTAGCACTATGCCAGCGGCCCAGAGCCTCGCTCTGGTAGGGGAGACCGGGGATGGTTGACCAAGATTCAGCTTAAATGTTTCTATTTTCATTTCTTTAGAGTATATTCAATAACCATGAATAAACAGACATTATTACAAATAACATTACTATAAAAATAATTACTTAGGTGCGTTGTTTTTCAATATTACGTTATTTCTTTCAAACGACGCGCGTGCGCGACGCCGCGTTCCCGCTGATTGTGCGTGGGGAGGTGACGGACTTTTGTGCCTCACTGGTTGCCTCAAGGCTATTGCGTCGGACGAGTTTTTGATAGTTAGTCAACCTACCCCTATCGCCAACCAGCCCCGGTCTCCCCTACTTCAAGTACCTGGGTTGGTTTGAGTAGACGTTGGCAGGGGGAAATGCACAAAACAACCCAAATATATATAATTTCAAAACAAATTTTAAGTAAAATAAATAAAACATTTTTCTTCGTATTTGTCATCATCATCATCATCAGCCCTTCGCTGTCCACTGCTGGGCGTAGGCCTCTCCCAATGCACGCCACTGAGCTCGGTCGACAGCTTTTTGCGTCCATTGTTTTCCCGCCGCTTTACGCTTTACGAGTTCTTGAGTGGAGACCGCGTACAGGCAAGCGTAGTGTAGGGCACCCTGCGGCCAGGTGGTGTGACGACCTGCGTATTGTATTTGTGCGGCTTTCCAAATAAAACAATAGCCGCTTTCATCTTCAGATGCTCCGAGCGGGTTACAACGTAATATTTTCGAGTTCATGGTACCTGGACCATTTGGTATCTGGTGGGGACTGGGAGGGCTTCTACCAGGCGGATCCAGCCTCGCGGTTCGAGGGGATACCAAGTCGCGGACAGCTGGTGGGGGGAGAGGCGTGTATGTGGGGCGAAGTGGTGGATGACAGGAATTTTATTAGCAGGTCGGTGTTCTTTTTCATGTTAGAATAGAATAAAATATTTTTATTAGCCTAACTAGCGGACGCGTCGCGGTTTCACCCGCGTAGTTCCCGTTCCCGTGGGAATACAGGGATAAAAAAAATCTGACTTCACATTTACGATGTTTTAATCGGTCTGTATTAACCATTAAACATCTTTTTAGTAATTAAAAAATAGTGGTGTTTAATTTTACTAATGAAATTGTTATATTGAAGTCTATCTATCTATATCTTTTATACTATTATAAAGAGGAAAGATTTAATCGTTTCTTTGTTTGTTTGTATTGAATAGGCTCCGAAACTACTGGACCGATTTCAAAAATTCTTTCACCGTTGGGAAGCTACGCTATCCCCGGGTGACATAGGCTACTTTTTATCCCTGAATTCCTACGGGAACGGGAACTACGCGGGTGAAACCGCGAGGCGTCCGCTAGTATTTTATAAATTAAATAAAAAAACAGAAGGAAGATTTTTTTTTCTACATTACAAAATTATTTTTTTGTTAGTAGGTACGGATAAGTCCTTGTTTGACCACCAACTCGCCTGATGGTAAGCGACGATGTGGTCGAAGATGAAGCACGCAGACCTAGAAGATACTTATTCACTCTGACCTTCAAAAGATCTAGATTATACCTATCAGGAAACAAGGAAGCAGCTTGTTTAATTCCTTGGCTGTACGGATGAGAGACGTAGAGTCAAATCCTAATTAAAGTAAATATACTTCCAGGATATGGCCTAGAGCATCAGCGGTAGCGGAACGGCTATGGAGCCCTAAGCCCAGCGACACACGTATCTCTCCAGAAGTGTATTCTCGCTTGGAAGAACATTATTGTCGCATGAACAGACGCGGGGTGCCAGCGCAGCCCCCCAACGGTCCTGGCTTCTGTCTCGGAGCTGCTATGTTATGCTATAATGATTCTTTGAACTGCCCGAACAATTCCAACAAGAACTCAAGCATTTAAAAACCTCGACACCAGTAAAGGAATTTGATAACACCAATGTGACAAGTCAATTCCGTCTATTAAAAATTTCAAATATGTCATTATATGAGTTTTGAAACACTGATTACATTACATGTCAATGTATAAAAAAGACAAAAATGTCAAAATAAAGTATGTCAGTATAAAAATGTCAAAACAAAAAAATATTGCCATTATACAGAATGACTGGTGAGACACCAACGATACTCGAGGACTCTACACTAACATTATAAAGGGGAAAGATTTGTATTTTTGTGTGTTTGTAAAGAATAAACTCAAAACGTTATCTCTGAATAAATAAAATCTCTGAAGTTATTAACATAGTAGTTTTTTGTTTGAATTTTTAATTTCGTTTCATTATATTTGTGGTTGGTAATTTGTTGTTTGTTTTGTTTGACCGACAAGGGCTCACCGGGAGACCAGCGATGGTCATACCACTTAGTATGCCCAGTTTCATGCTGAGGTGAGCCCTTATTTTGTAACTGTTTGTCTCTGTTTGTTGTGTTCTGTGTTACAAAATAAAATTATTTTCTTTCTTGCTTTCAAAAACTACTGGAGTAGTTTCAGAAATTCTTGCACCATTAGAATGCTACTATCTCCCTGGGTAACATAGGCTATATCTATTTATTACTAGAATTTAATTTACAAAATAACTGTCCACCTGTGCGTAGCCGGTACGGGCCGCTAGTTACAAATAAAATAGTAGGTAATTAAAAAAAAGTTTTTTTGTTTAATTTTGTGAAAGTGTGTGAATCTATATCCATTAATTTATTAATCATTAAAAGTGAATTTTGAAATATAAATGAAAAAAATGAATTGAAAATATCTTTATGTATTCTAAATGTGTTTTAGATATTGCAGCGATACCCAGAATTTTGAGTAACAAAACAAAATCAGGGCATCGCTGCTTTGGCGCTCATTACTTCGACTTTCGATGGTTAGTCTCAACAGTTTACACACTACTGCTTGGAGGCATAACATCTGGTACTGCGGTGGTACTAACCTAGATTAAAGAGATCTTCCACTAAACGACGACTGAAAGTCTTGTTTGGATCGGACACTAAATTCTTCATAAGTGTAGATATACTTAAATGCAAAAAAATGGGAGATATCGAAACATCGGGAGAAAAACACAGTAGATCTCCCATTGTTTCGACATGTTGTAAGAAAATTCTGCGCTCGCATTGTCCGGAGTGTTCATAATTAAAAAACACGAAGATAAAAAAAATAACATTCAAATCTTAACTACAATAATTTTGGATGGTAAAATAAAAAACAAGAAAATACAACAAAAAATATATTATTATTGTTATTTTCATTTCTGTAATAATGGGTTGCAAGCGTTGGGTGCACTTAACTGAAAGGGGGTCGTTGTATACATCATTACAAACTATTTCTACATAATTACAAGAACAGCACAACAGTTTCTACACAAATTGATTGATTTTTGTGAAGTTATTAATAATGATGAATAATATGTTACCCTTTCGGTTTAGTACACCCCAGACTTGTAACCTTGTTAAGATAAACGATCACATTTTTCACAAAACAAGAATTAAAGAAATATTTCTAGCGAACAGCAAAAATATGCCAACAGATAAATTAATAATTTGCCTAATAAATAAAATTATTATTTTTATTTTACTTATGGTTTAATTACGTCGGATATTACGACTGGAATTATTTTTTTTATGGTTGTCAGGCTAGATTTTTGACAGCTCACCTGACGTTAAGTGACCGAGCCTGGAATGGAACTGGCTCTCGAGCGAGGCTGCCGGAACACACCGTTAGATGCTTGGCGGCAAATTTTCAACTCTCGTGTGGTAGCTAGCCAGCCACGCCCTTCGGCGAAATGCGAACCTACCGCGCTAACTACTACAATGTAGTTTTAAGTCCGAGCATCAAAAAGAGTCAAAACCACGTCAGTTCCTATAATAAAATTATTATTATTTCTCTAACAAATATTTTAAAAAATATCTAGTCTATAAGACATAGGAATAATTAAATATAACACAAAATCATATCACAAATGTTTTAGATTCTTAATCTACAAATGCTTTCCTTCTCTTTACGTCTATGACGCCATTTCACTATTATTATTATTCCAGTTATTTATTTCTTTTCTTAATTTTTAAATTTTTTTACATTACATATATATAAAAAACACATAAATAATATAAAAAAACTTAAAAACTAGGGTGCCGCCGGCAGCGGGGCAGGGCTCAAGCTGCCGGTGGTTAGGGCTGCAGAGTGAGGAACCTCCTCACAATGCGCGCCGTGTCAAGGATCACTGCCTTTTGAAGCTGACCCTTGACCCAACCGTCTAGCGAGAGTCTCTTGAGATGTTATTATTATTATTATTTATATGTTTATTGGAAATATTATTACAAAAAAAAAATTATCAAATTAACACAGATCGATTTATTAAGAACTGGTGTCTGCTCACATCGTCTTATCATTTTGAATTTTATTTGAAAAACAAAGCTTTTAATCCTACCTACAAAACAGACAAAGTTTTTCACATGCGATTTTGTAAAAGTTGTTTAAAATGAGGATTGTGGTGAACTGCTTTCAGTTTAGTATAACCAATACGCGTAACCCATAAATCCTTCTCATATTTTTTTTTGTATCCAACTATGTATAAAAATATAATAAACAACCGCTTCCGTAAAAATTTGTATTAAAATATGACAACACATAACATCGAACAATTCTATAAACAATTTTTCATCTAACTTTCTCACTGGTAACATCTTTACTGATTTTTTTGTATCATTGGTTTCTTATCAAAGAATATGCTAGGAACATTAAATATTTACTTAAACTTGTCAACTATTTTACTATATTTAAATAACATTTTGGTAATTTTAATTAGATCCATTTAAAATTTCATTAATTTTTTACTTATTTCAAAATATCAAATACCTAACAGTTTTCTTTTTTTTTTTAAATAGAAGGAAAGATTTATCAAATTATTTTATCAGATTGGTATTTAGTGTTATTCAAATTCAAATACAAAATCCTAATAAAAGTAATAAAATACATCTTGTTTAGATTTATCTGCTCATAATAATAAGACAGGTAACTTTCATAGTGGTCCTGGCATAGATTTCTAGCTAAAAACCCATAAGAACCCTTATAAAACTTAGCAAAAGTTATGTTTGCCAAGAACCCTGACTAACCTCTCCGACGCCATGTTTGCCACGAATCTTGTTAAACTTGGCAGTAGTTACTCGTATGTATGCCAAGAACCCTGATGAAATTTGTATACGCTTTGTTTGACAAGAAAACTGATAAACTTGGCAAAAACTATGTATGACAAGAACATGGATAAACTTGGCAAAAGCTTATTTTTGCCAAGAACCTTGATAAATATGGCAAAAGTCATATATACCAAGAACCCTGATATGAATTTAACAAAAGCTATGCTAGCGCAATAAAGTTAATACCAACCAACGGTATTATAACACAAATCAAGTCAAAAATTTATAAAGAATCTAGGAAAACAAAATAATTAAAACCGAAGAATTAATAATTTGTTTGTTTCTACCTCCTTTCTTATGTTTCATTATACGAATATTTACAGCATTTCAAATGCAGTATTGGAATATGTCAGAAAATGTTATAAATTAGTTTGCAACAACAATAGTGCAAATCATTTTTTCTGTAAATAGTTCAAATGAGCAAAATTATTTTTTTGAAAAACCCTACAACGGTTAAAAAGTAATTGTGACCTAAGATAATGTAGCAATCAAACCCGAACCCATAACTGAAAACTGCATCAAAATCGGACTAGTAGTTTTCGACAAAAATGGCAACACGGATTTCCACAAACAATGTTTGCTGCAGCGCCCCCTGGTGGGTTGTCACCGTAACACCAACCTAAGAACATGCATCAATTAAACCCGCACCCATAACTGAAAACTGCATCAAAATCGGACTAGTGGTTTTAGAGAAAAATGGCAACATGGATTTGCACAAACAAACATCCTCTCACCACAAACGCATATACCGTCTCCGTCGTGGGTAAAAATGAAAAGAAAGACGATAATATCTTTTCAAAAAAACGCAATGTCAATTCATATCTTATCTTAAAAAAGACGGTAAAGAGTTTTATAGAACAAAAACCCAAAAATTACTACATAAAAATTCTATTGAGTTAGCTAGAACCATTCCTTTTATCTATTTAGTTAGCCAAAGCCATTTCTTTTATCTATTAAGTCAGCTAGAGCCATTTCTTTTATCTATTAAGTTAGTCAGAGTCATTTCTTTTATCTATTGAGCCAGTCAGAAATATTTCTGTTAACTAATAAAATTAGCTAGAGCCATTTCTTTTATCTATAAAGTTAGCCAGAGCCATTTCTTTTATCTATTGAGTTAGTCAGATTTTTTTTCTTTTATCTATTGAGATATTCATAATAATTTCTTATGTCTATTAAATTAGCCAAAAGTATTTATTTTATTTAACACATATTGAAAAGTGTAAATTCCAGACATGAAAAGTACAATTGAAGTCGAACGGGACTCTGAATATTGGTAATCACTCAATTGGTACTTAAAAACCATTTCCATTTTAAATTGACATTGACATCTTTAAATTTGACGAACACAAAGCGTATTTTTATATACATACATATATGAATTTTTTTTTCAGGTCAAATTAAAAATATATATAAAATCCTATTTTTACATCCGTAATCTAATCTACTTATATAATAACATACGTATAAACATTTTGTAAATTCTCACTATAATACAAAAAAAAGTGGAAACGTAATATACGGAGTCATATAAATCCTCTAAACATGGATGAATAGAGATGCTCTAAGATTTGAGTCCCATTAAAGCCATAATGTAATAATCAAACAATAACATTGTATATAATTAATAATTATGTTATGTACATTATTTTAACCGATAACATAATTTTACACGCAACTACTGAAAATGTTGTCATTTTAATAAAATTCGTACGTTCACACACACAATTAAATTGCAATTATAATTTTTTCGGACATTTTTTAACAGTTTTTACGACTTTTTTTAATAAATAGTAATGAGACGCTTTCCTGATAGTAAGAGACAAAACGCCTGTCCGTGAACATTGCAGCGGTACTTAGAACTTTTGAGTACCAAAATAGTCCAATTGGCGCACATTACTTTGGGGCATATCAACAGTATCAACATCCCTGTAATTTGTTTAATAAATGCTGCATACGAAAATGTATTAACTTTGATTTTTTTGGGCCTCTCTGTAGAGTATCATCTATGGCTCATTTGTAATTACTCCTATATCCATTTGTCGTCTTTCTTTCCGTTTAGGAGCGGCGTAGATTCAATTTCTTTTCCGTCTTTGCTGGGACTCACGTCGGGTTTTCCGTGTAAGTATTTGTTAATACTATTTGACACTATATAAGGGATTCCTGCTAACTCTGACGTTAGCGGATTGTAATACTGCCTGTAACAGAATATAGCCGTCGTGAAACCGAGGATGGAGCCGAACAGGATATCTGGAACGATGCATACATCTTAATAAGTCATGAGATTAGAAATAGTTATTATTTTTATATTAAACAGTGAAAAATAAGCTAGCGGATAACCTGATGGTAAACGTTCCATTCCAGGCTAGGTGTGCTTTACCATCTTCGACCACACCGTCACTTAACATCAGGTGAGCTGTGGTCAAACAACTAGCCTGTCAAACATAAAAAAAAAAAAACGGTTACCGCCGTCTATCGACATCAAGGATCAAGTTTGTGTTAGGAAATTCGTGCAAAAAAACATTATTCTTAAAAATTCCTGAAGGCACACATTATACGTATATGTGAATTGAGATTGTATATCGACTGGCCCATTTCCCATTGGTCAGCTTCAAGAGCTGTAGGCGTGGGATTGATTCCCACTCAGGACAAACTTTTATATGGCAATAAATTGTTGTTCTGTATGTATTTACAAAAAAAAAGTATCAGTATTAGATCAGGTAACTGGTTTCCATAATAAGCGCTAGATGGCGCTGTGTGGAATGTCCTACAATTATTATTTATTTATTACAAAATGTAGAATGTGAGTGTATGTGTGGAATGCCAGTGTATATGTGGAATGTAAGTGTATATGTGGAATGTTAGTTTATGTGTGGAATGTTAGTTTATGTGTGGAATATATATATATACTCGTATATGTGACGATACCTTGCCAGTGGTGGTGGTAGTCACAGCTCCTGCTGAGCGCGACACAGGCGGCTAACAGAAGGGGGGCCGCGGCCGCCAGCACTCGCGCTCCGGAGCCGCGACGTCGCGCTACTACGCGTAGTCGACCGCAAACCCATGCAGACCCCACGCCCAGAGAACAGAACGACACTGCAATCGTTCAACCAAAGCTTAGGGCGCGTCGACACGATCAAAGTAAGCTTTGAGTCTTTCATTTTTATTAAAATATAGGTACAATACACACTTATTTATGTCAAACACAATCAATGATAATAAATATTTTAAACTTAAAACTGTCATAATAATAATAAATGTCAAAAAAAATGTCAATGGTGAATAATATTAAATTAAATAATTACATTATTGTAACTAAACATTACATTGTCATTATTTACATTTTTTTTATGTTCGTAATTATTCGACACATACGTAATTATTTGACATTTACGTAATTATTCGACATGTACGTAATTATTCGACTTATACGTAATTATTCGACGCACATACGTAATTATTCTACACATACGTAATTATTCGACATGTACGTAAATATTCGACACATACGTAATTATTCGACATGTACGTAAATATTCGACATACGTAATTATTTGACATATACGTAATTATTCGACATATAATGTAATTATTTGACATATACTCACGGCTGCTATGTCCACTGGGGAAAGATTTTCTCCCTTCCATAATTTCGTGCGGATCTCCAGTGCACTGCAGATCTATCGTCTCCAGCCCGTCAGGAAAACACCGGTAGAAGAAGTCTGGTCGAGGACGACCTACCAACCAACCAACGAAGTTACCGTCAATCAATCAAATATGTGACCATAAACGTGTATATTCTGTAGAATTAAAAAAAAAATGTAGTTTTAACGTTGATAGCATATCTGCTTTAAGAGCTGAAGGGTGTGGGTTCGATTCCCGCCCAGGACAGACATTTTATGTATCAACAAAATATGTTTGTTCTGTGTCTGTGTGTACTGTATGTATTATAAGTATGTATTTACAAAAAAAAAAGTATTTATGTATTCTATCAGTTATCTGACTTCCAGCACACAAGGTTTGCTTAGTTTGGGGCCAGATGGCGCTGTGTGTATAGTCCTACGATATTTAATATCTAATTTAATTTATCTTAAGTATTTACCTGCTATTAATTTAATAGTGTCTGTTAGCACACCATTTATACCCAATGCAAGCGACCACGCCAACAAAATCTGAAATTGATTGATTAACTCTTTATTGTATATACATGGTAAACAGAACTTTACTTGGTGGTAGATCTCCTTAGCAGGAGGTCGTCTAGGTAGGTACCACCGCAGTACCAGATGTTCTGCCGCCAAGCAGTAGTGTGTAAACATTACTGTGTTCCGGTTTGAAGGGTACTGCGGCTAGCGAAATTACCGGGCTGTTGAGACTAACTCTATCAAAAGTCTCAAAGTAATATGGTCCCTGCGATACAGGTTCTCATAGTGCAGGGTCCACTACTATTATTGTAGCCCCTAAATTATAGTAAATAAATAAATTATTTTGTATTTTTTTTGTATTTGATTTCCTATCAAAACTGAGTTTTGAAATATGAGATGCTAACTTCACACTGAAGATTGTAGCATCACATCGAAGTTTGCAAACTTCATAGACGTCAAAAAGACGTTACCCCTCACCTCGAGGGCGTCATTGCAGTCGCTGCAAGCAGCCCAGGCCAGCAGCGAGAGGCAGCACGGCACGGCCAGCACGATCCCCCACAGCGCAGACCCCGGCACGTAAGACGGGGTGCGCGGGTACTTGTAGTCCGTCTCCAGGTCCGACTTGTGGATGACTCGCACGAAGGGCGACATCGTCTCCATGTAACTTGAAACATGATTAATATTTTCATAATTTTGATAACATAGCCACTTAACTAGTAACTTGAAGAAAACAGCACGATCTCAATGTATACACCACTATTTTTTAATAACTAGAAAAAGAAAGTGCGAGTCGGACTCGCGCACGAAGGGTTCCGTACCATAATCTATAAAAACAGCAAACAAATCAAGTTTGTTGTATGGGAGCCCTCCTAAAATATTTATTTTATTTTATTTTTAGTATTTGTTGTTATAGCGGCAACAGAAATACATCATCTGTGAAAATTTCAACTGTCTAGCTATCACCGTTCTTGAGATACAGCCTGGTGACAGACGGACTGACGGGCGGACGGACAGCGAAGTCTCAGTAATAGGGTCCCATTATTACCCTTTGGGTATGGAACCCTAAAAATATTCCGTTATCTACTGCTATAGCTGACACGATCTATGAAAAAAAAGGTGATTCCTGGTTATTATTGTACCCGGAGGCATTTACCTAAACCTAGTCCGTCGCAAGTTCATTCATAACTCCCGCGGCGCGCGCGCGCCTGCGGCGGGAGCCTCGCGCGCGAGTGCGAGAGAGAAACAACATGTTTCTGCAATATTCCAATGAAAGCCGCCATCGGTTCCCGCCAGCTGCTCCGGGGATAGTGTTCTCTTGTAGTAAACGAGTGCTATGTCCATAATTTTAGGCAGGATTTCCGAAAATTTTGACTAGTAATAACTTTGGCATTATGAAGTAAACAAAAATTATGTCTAATGTCTTACGCGGTTTGTATTACCCATTTATTTTTTTCTAATAATTAAAAACTTGTGGTGTATAACTGGCGAAAGATATGAAAAGAAATTTTTGGAAAAGGTCCATTAGTCAAACTGGAAAATATACATATAACTCACTGCATCCCACGGTGCTAGCCATTGTTTCTACATGGACACCATTTTTACGAGACAAAAAGTACCCTATGTGTTAATCCAGGGTGTCAGCTACTTCCATATCAAATTTCATCAAAACTGGTCCAGCCGTTTGAGCGTGTAGAAGTAATAAACTTACAAACTGTATAATATTAGTGTGATAAATAATATCTAAATATAAATAAATATTGTAGGACATTTTTGTAGCAATGATAGCTCAGTGGTTAGCGCGGTAGGTTCGCATGCCGAAGGATGTGGGTTCAAACCCCAACAATGAGCTTGAGCTGCCGGTGAAGGAAAACATTGTGAGGAAACCATAGCATGGTGGTAGTGTACTCTCTAGTACTCGGCTGGCTAGCGACCACACGAAAGTTGAAAATCTGCCGCCAAGCATCTAACGGTGTGTTACGGCTGCCTCACTTGAGAGCCAGTTCCATTCCAGGCTAGGTGTGCTTTACCATCTTCGACCACACCTTCACTTAACATCAGATGAGCTGTGGTCAAAACGCCTAGCCAGTCAACCATAAAAAAAAAAAATACACACAGCACTATCTGACCTCAAACTAAGCAAAGCTTGTACTATGAAAGTCAGATAACTGATAGAATACTTATAGTTTTTTTTTTAAATACATACAGTACATACAGACACAGAACAAACATTTGTTTATATCACAAAATGTTTGTCCTGGGTGGGAATCGAACCTTCAGCTCTCGGAGCAGACATACTACAGGGCTGTCAAATATAATATAAAAACTAACATTTATGTTTAGTTAAATTCTAATAAAACAGTCAGTATAGGTACTTAAAACTTGAGTCAACCTATGATTGATTGATTGCTCATTAAGAATAGAAATATTTTTTATTCTTACATTGAAATCAATAAGTGATGTTATTACAGTAGAACTCTATCTAGCTCTATATGGTATTGTCTCTTCTAAGCTGAACATAATGACTTAGTTATAATTAACAAAATTTCAGATCTGTGCTATAATTCCTTAGTAAACGTGTAACATGCAAATTTATACTAAAATTATTATTCTATGACATCATCCTTTAGGCTTCAAGGCAAACAATTATTAAAACAATGATAACAAAACGATATCTTATAAATAAGGACTGGAATAGATTTTTTACCAGTAATATATTGGTGTCTTCGCGCTTTGTAAGCTGTAACATTTTTGAATCGAAGAAACATTGTTAAAGATTTAAAATAAGAGACGAAATTTCGCTTAAGATTACTTAAATGAAGCCGCATATATTTTATACAACCTGATGTTCAACTTAAAGGATTTTTATTTAAAATTCGTTCCATTGCGACGGAAGTGAGTTGCGATAACAGGTTCATTGATAAAATGATGTTTAAAGATAGCAAAATAATAACAAAGCATATGGAAGGGGCTTACCAGAAAGCTGAGAATAAACTGATACGTATAAGTATTTCAATTAGAAGACTGAAGCTGGCTGAACGAATTAATGGCATTTTTAATATTTTTTTGTATAGTTTTATGTAAAAACTGTATTTTTGCTAATTTTTTGCGATAGATTTACACCAGACCAGAGTGACGTAGGAGAAGTTTCGTTTATAAACATTGCAAAAACAAAAACTGACATGTGGCCAAACGTCCACCGGATTAATTCAGTTTTTGAACGAAACATACGTTTTGTTTTTGCAGAAGGCTATTTTTTCTGCCGGAGTTACCAATGAATCTACAAAACGGCTGCCAGAGCTACCAAACCTACAACTATACCAATATAGAAACCAACTTACCAAATTTTGTCACGATAACATGGTTAAATATTAGTCCTATATATTTAGAATAGTTACTATTTTGCCCCGTAAAGTTGTTTTAAGTAGGTAACTTCAATATGATCATGACCATAATAATGAGATCATAGAAATACCAACGCAGATGACATCATAGAAATCGATTTTTATGCTAATAAGCTACTTATTTTCTAAGAATCAAAAATGTTTACACATAACTATTTATAGTCCATCGGTATGAAACTGCTTGGTAATCAATGTCATTTTCAAAAAGATTATAAATATATTTTAGTACAAGTAACAGTAAGTGTTAATTTTGGACACAATTTATGTAAACGTAATACGAACGATACACTTTCCTGATGGTAAGAGATAACGCATGTCCATGACCATTGCAGCGATACATAAAACTTTAAGTTGCAAAAAAAATCCGGGGCATCGCTGCTTTGGCGCTCATTACTTTTAGACTCGATGGTTAGTCTCAACAGCCCTGTAATTTCGCTGCACTACCCTTGAAACCGGAACACAGTAATGTTTACACACTACTGCTTGGTGGCAGAATACCTAGTACTGCGGTGGTATCTATATCTAGTACTGCGGTACTACTTCCCGCTAAAGAAATCTACCACCAAGAAAAAAATGCAAAAGTGCGAGTCTAAAAATAAAGAAGTATTCCATTCATACAAAATTGTAATTAAGTTGGCAAAATGGATTGCACCTATAAAAAGCCGAGGCGGATTGCTAACAGTACAATTTACTACTGCTTCTAAAGACTGCTATCAATAGGAATAGTTTCCGAAACAATGGCCCATTGGCTCATTGTATGGCTATACTCAAACGTTAAAATAGAGGCCAGCGCTTTGGTCACGTGCGACGTTGACCAGACGACGTCTCTGACGTTTCTTCGTTACCATTCTTAATCTATTTCAACCCCAAAAGGTTATAAGATATACCCACTTTAATAACTAAGCACCAACTTTAGTAGTTCCTTTAGTTTAGACAGTAACCATCCCTAATGTGAGAGTTAACTAAGTGCTTTTTAGGGTTCCGTACCCAAAGGGTAAAAACGGGACCCTATTACTGGGACTTCGCTGTCCGTCCGTCTGTCGCCAAACTGTATCTCAAGAACGGTGATAGCTAGACAGTTGAAATTTTCACAGATGATGTATTTCTATTGACGCTATAACAACAAATACTAAAAATAAAATAAATATTTAAGGGGGCTCCCATACAACGGTCCTCTTCGTGCGGGACGGACGGAACCCTTCGTGCGCGAGTCCCACTCGCACTTGGCCAGCCGAGTACTAGAGAGTACGCTACCACCATGCAAGATAGGTAAAATTAGGTAATAAATAATGAATAGTAAATTTTGTAGTGTTTTATAACTTTATTCCTTAAATCTAAATAAATATTAACAAAAACAGTAAATATTATAAAAACCCCCCCAAAATGGTGCATATAAATTATACTATATTATCCTTTATGATAAAGTTACTGCACCACACGATTTCACCCGGACAGTAAAATTTACAGTTGTTGGATATTGGTGTTGTTGTATTGTTATTGTGTTATCACAGTTGTTTATTGTTGTTGTTGTATTGTTATTGTGATTGTCGTATGTTACCGTTATTGTGGTTGTTTTGAGTTAGGCGTAACTAGCTTTGGCATTCTAGATTTACCAGTGTATTTCCACTTCTTATAAATAAAAGTCCAAATCTGGAAATCCAGAATACAATTATTATAGTAGTTTTTTCTATTGTTATTGTTTTGTTACAGTTGTTTGTTGTTATTGTATTGTTATTACAGTTGTTGTATTTACTTGTCGCTAAGTCGTCTATACATTTTTTTACCAACTATAACTATGCAAAATTAACTTCTATAGCTTGAAAGTGAAAGAAACAAACAAACATATTTTTGCATTAACACTAACTAGTAAATACCCATAAATAAGCAGATATGCAGAATTTAAAAAGCAAAAAACCTACTGTAACGAAATACATAAAATTGATATTAAAAACTGATTTCAAGTCAATAAACGTCTGATAATAATATTTATATTATTTAAGTTAGTACATAAAATATGTAGGAGTAATCCGCATATATAGGGTTACGCGGATCCGCTGAGTTGTACCGTTCCACAAATCGCCCTATCCGTAGAACCAAGTTACATCTACAAAACTCAATTTTACAAGAGAGCGGTTTAAAAGTTTTAGAAAAGAATTTTGATCAATCTTCTGTCTTTATTGCACTAGACAAGAAATCGGCAACCTTTAGAGACGGAAAAGCCAAAAAAGACAATTAACAAAGTTTCCCAGTTTTTAAAACCACTAAAAATTTTTGTTTTAATATTATAGTATTTGCTGAAAGACTTTAAATACGTATAAAACTGGAGAGCCGCAACTTTAAATGGAACGAGCCGCATGCGGCTCGCGAGCCGTAGATTGCCGACAGTTTGTCAAGTGTAATCGAATTTTTCTATGGATTAGATTTTTTTTCGAGAAAGCCGTCATTCTTGTGATTATTAGAATTATTTTCTTTCTACTAAATCGAACGTAACCGTGTATCAGAATATCCTTCTTTTTTGAAATCGAGTAATTTTATTTGAATTTTACCCAAAAATAAGCCCCACATAGTTTTTTTTCGTTTATTGCATATAAATATATTAAAATGTTACGTTAAACAAAAATAAATTTAAATAACATTTTTGTGATACAATTTAGAGTATTAACTTTTACAGATCTTAACAAAAAATCATATGTTTTTTTGTTCTTAAACTAAATATTTATATCGCCCCTTATATTAAGTACAAAAAAGTGTTAAAACTTAATAAATAAATGCCAAATTATATAAAAATGCTAGTTTGAATTTAAAACAATGGCCAAGATCACATATCATTTCAAGAAAAAAAAGTTTAAATATTATTTATACATTAAAAGAAGGCATTAATATAATAATGTATCTTTTACAGCCGGCTCCAGCTTAGCAGATGTGCACTATAAAAAAAAAAAAATTGATCCGATCGCTAATATGAAAATTGCTTGAAAATTTCATCAAAATCAATCACGCAGTTTTCGAGCCCATACGAAACATACATACACACATCGTTTTATATGTATACATTTATATGTATGATATACATTTAAAGTAAAAAGTTAAACGAAATGTTTTTTTTTTGTAAATTTTCGTATCTAGATTTAATGATACCTATGTACATACAGATAATATCAAGTTCAATTTTTTTTGCGTTTAACAATAAAAATAATATGATAAGTAGAATAATGCGAAGACAACGAGTTCCATATAAAGAAAAAATATATATAAATTAAAAAATATACAACCTCGTGGGTGTCATTTCATCGAGCAAAAATAAAACGTTGAACCTTAATTACTTATTTTTAAAAAGTATATTATTTATTCTTAAAATATGGTTAACTTGGTTCCTTTAGTGACTAAACCTTCCTATATAAATAATTAACTTGAATTTGAAAAACTTTCATAAGTTAATTATAAAAACCTCATGTGATCATATTTTGTGCAGCTTTACAAAATAACCTTTTTCTTCATGTTTTTGGCGTCGCACTTTGTACCTTTTGCCAGAGATTTTGTTTATGATAAATTAAGTCAAATAAAACAAAGTCAAAGTCACACATGTCGTGGTCGAGCCCAGTTATTTCATAGTAAAGTAGTAGCAACTTTACACTAGCTTTGACGGAATTGTGGAAATAACACAAAAAGTCTTTAAGTCTGTATTTTATGAATAAAACACAACTATTTTTAAAAATAAGCACTGATACAATGGTTTTGCCGTATTATCACCAAACCCCCAAGAAACTTAAGTTAATTTATCTACACTACGTCAAAAAACGTTTTTTGCAGAAAAAAATTACGCTTTGTATTATTGCCCACAACTTGTGCGAAAAAACCCTTGTATTGTAAATAAAAAACATTGTATTTTTCCCCCAAAACTTGTGTGAATCCAAGCACTAGTATACCCAGATAATATGATGTGGTGAAACATGCCTTTTCGTGTTGCCTCCAAAACACCATCAAAGCTCATTGTACGAAGTCATGACTGAACTGTGACTTAAATTGATTTTTCATGATATATGTGAATATCTAAATAATTGGCACTGGCAAACACACAAACTGCGACACCAAAAACGAAAAAAAAAACATTGGACGCAAATTATAGGTCTTAATTGATTAAATATCAAATTTGTCAACTAACAAACACCGTGACATTATTCAATCAATTAATTATAAATAGTAGCCCATTGTATGGGCGCGAGCGTTTTTATAATAATCAAAATATTCTGCTGGAGAATGAGAATGCTTCTTCACTACGTCGTCTAATTGCATTTGGTCTCCCCAGTCCGCCTGTGAAACAAAATACAATACAGAATCGAACAGAATCAAATTAATCCATTTTATTATCAAGTGTATACAATACTTTAGAGGAGGAGCTTCCAAAGTCTAGGGGATCGCTGCTTTGACGATGCGATTAATCTGAGACGTTCATAGGTTAGTCTCAACAGCCCTGTAATGTCGCTATAGCGCTACCAAGCGTCCGGAACCAATAAGTCAACTGTTCGCCGCGAGAGCCGCGAGCGAACTGCCAAACGTGACGCCCGTGACGGGCGGTGCGCTATCCCCTTCCCCGCGCTCGCGCTTGACTTCCCCAAGTACCCGCAACATCTGAACGTCACCTACCTCCTCATTCCGCGGGCGATCCGTGATTACCTTTGATTTGACTACCCATGTTGTACTTTTTAATTTTCCACTTTTTTAATTTATGTATATCTATCTATGTTAAGTACGGTAGTTTTAATTTATTAAATTCGCCTGTTTTTATCATGCATACATACATTTTGACAATAATAGTCAGCAAGTAAAAATCTGACACATAACTTATACGAAATCACTTTTTTTGCATGTTTTTTTTTACATTTTCAACAAGAATACTCACGAAATTAGGGAAGAGCGATCGTTTGCTGTCAAATTTCTTTTCGTTGACACATCGCAATAGGTACAGCCGTTCCACCCAGGGCCATATCATGTAGTCGAGCATTCCTGGTCGGGAGCCACCGAAGTAATTTGTACCTGAATGGAAATAAAGGAAACTTGTATAAGAACATCGATATGCACTATGCAGTCCTAGATTAGCCTATAAGCTATTGAAGCAATTGCTTAGGGCATCCCGTCTAGGGACCAGAGACGACCGATAAAAAAACGAACACACGAAAGCTAAAAGCAACATCAAAATCTGCGCGTTTTAAATTGTCGTTGACGTTCGGTTCGGCCGGGTAATAACAAAACTTTAAAATTAAAATATGTTTTCTTTCTTCTTTTATAAAAAATAATTTGGGGTCATCGCTGATCGAGTATTTGAATTAAAATAGATTTTTTTCTGCGGCGTTATACACATACTTAAAATTTTTTGTTTCTATATTTACTTTTCTTAATAACAAAGATTGGCATCGAAACTACCGCTTTTTTCGTATTTCTGGCATTAGGCGCGCTCTTAGCTCGCTATTTTAATTTATACAATTTCATCATTGTACGTACATTGTGATAATCTATGACAATTTTTTTTCTGCACTAAATAAATAAATTTATCCCCTTAAAAAAATCGACGTTTGAAATAAAAAATGTATGACTGATATTATTATATTCGGCTTTTATATTCTTTTTCGAATAATAAATAGTTTTTTTTTCTACACTTACCTCTAGATGCGAGTTCCTTTTCGAATATATCCAATGTTTGTACGATTTGTTCGCTGCCAAAAGCGAAATTTGTATCGAAACATTCCAAACTGCCTTTTATCAGCTGTAACAAATGAGGAAATAAAACTTAGTTAATTTACGATCTATTTTTGTGGTAAAGATGAAGTACGCAGACTTAAGATGCCTCTTCACTTTGACCTTGAAAAAATCAAGTTTTAATCTTTCAGAAAACGAGCCGGTAGCTTGTTACATTCCTGGGCCGTACGGATGAGAAACGTAGAGTCAAAACGTTTGGTACGTACCCAAGGAGATTCCACCACGTATGGGTGGTAGTGTGCCGTCGCACTAATTGTCCTGTAGTAAAAAGGGGATGGGTACAAGTTACGTAAAAGTAATGAGACAAACTAATCGTTCTCCTGATGGTAAGAGATAACGCATGCTCATGACGCGCCAAAGCAACGATGCTCTAAACTTTGTTATGCTACTCAAAATTCTGTGTATTGCTGCAATGGTATTGTACATAAATAAATAAATAAATATTGGACATTTAACACAGCGCCATCTAGCCCCAAACTAAGCAAATCTTGTACTGTGAGAATCAGACAGCTGATGGTTTTTTTTTTGTTGTTAATACATACTTATAATACATACAGTATACCCAGACATAAAACAAACATCGATCTTAGTCACACAAATGTTAGTCCTGAGTGGGAATCGAACCCACGCCCTTCAGCTCTCGAAGCAGACATACTACCAATGAACCAACAGTACAGATACTTTTTCTAGGCAGTCTAAAATGTCCACTGACCTCGTTAAATCTTTCGATGAGCAAACGGTCCTGGGCTTTCACGTAGGGGTCATGGCTATGTAGTGGGTTCCTTGCATACTTCTCGTCCAAGTAGTCACAAATCACGACACTCTCAAACAAATATTTACCGCCGTGCTCTGTTGGAATTTCTAGAAGAGGAATTTTTACTGAAAAAAAACATAACACTAATATTATAAACAAGTTCCGTACGCAATTTTCAATTATTTAGCATCCCGTCTGCCGACAATAATGTCTCGCAAAACAGACCTCTTGCTAGGATGTGCCGCATATAGTACGGTTTAAAGCAGCGGTCAGCAGAACGCGGCACGCGGGCCGCATGCGGCTCGCGGACGTCCGACATGCGGCCCGTGATTGTTTTGTAAATTTGTCTTAAATATATAAAATATTCTAGATAGAAATTATTATAAAGAGACAGGATTTGTATTTTTAGATTTTTGTATGTTTGTAAATTAAAAAGAAATCAAAATATGTTCAGTGATACTCACGTCTGGGATTCTTCTGTTGGAACCATTCTGGCAAATGCAGCGGATCGAGCTGACACACCTCGAACTTCGCTTTCTTGGCCTCTAGTATGAGAAGCACTCGATGCCCGTATGGGTTCATGGCGACATGATACAAGCGGAGCTTGTCGCCTTGCAGGGGCGGAGGGGGGGCTGTCCCTGGAATCCAACACGGGAAATATTGAACGTACAAATATTACTGTAGCCCAAGCATTTCTTTGGTTTTGGCGTCGCATTTTGAGCATTTGCCAGTGTCAAGTTTTTATCTTTTCAAGTTTCAAAAGTTAAATAAGTTGCCTCGTAGCTATAGATATAGTCAAAGTCGAGTCCGTGTCAGTCAAGTCCAGTCATGCTTTAGTAAAGTAGTGGTGACTTTACTATGAAGCTTCGATGGAGTTTTGGAAGCAACACGAAAAATCATGTTTCACCACATTATATCATTTTCCTACACTCGCGCTTTTAATTTGACACTTTATGAATAAAACACCATCATTTTTATGAAAGATCACAAGTTTTTGAAAAAAAATCAACAGAGCGATACTTTTTCCGCGTTTGAGTCGGTTAAAAATAGAGAATAAAATTCCGAGAAAAAAAATCTGCTATTTCATGGAAAAAGTTCTTTCTCGAGAAGAAACCGATTAATTCGTTTTTGTAGCTCCTGACTACCCGACGACAGCAGAATAGAGAAGTTTATAAAGATGACTTCCTCCTTTTTGAAGCCAGTTAAAACAGGGATCAGTTTTATTGATCAAACACCCTGACCTTCATGACAACATGGAGGACGAAATAAAATTAGTTTTTAATGATAGAGAGATACGCCTACAACCTACGTTGCCGGAACGTTTACGTTTGACGTCGCAAAAGTTTGTTTGTTTTATTTTTTAATGTAATGAGACTAACGAGACGCTCTTCTGATGGTAAGAGATAACGCCTGTCCATCATTACATTGTCTGATCATTGCAGCGATACACTATGGCGCTCATTAGTACATGCATAGTTTTGGAATGCAATACAGATAAAAAAAATTGTGTAGGTATTTGTATTGTTGTGAATATTATTGCATTCTGTTTTGTATGTTATGAAATAAATAAATTAGTCTCAACAGTAATTCCGCTAGCTGCAGTACCCTTATTATGTTACTAGCTGCCCGCGGTGTTACCCGCTACATGTTTTCGGGGTAAAAAGTAGCCTATGTGTTAATCCAGAGTCTCAGCTACCTCCATACATAATTTCATCCAAATCCGTTCTGTAGTTTTTGCGTGAAAGCGTAACAAACATCCATCCATCCAAACTTTAACATTTATAATACTAGCTGCACCCCGCGGTGTTACCCGCTACACGTTTTCGGGATACAAAGTAGCCTATGTGTTAATTCAGGGTCTCGGCTACCTCCATACCAAAAACTCATCCAAATCCCTTCAGTAGTTTTTACGTGAAAGAGTAACAAAGATCCATCCAAACTTTCACATTTATAACATCAGTGGTATGTTTACATAGTACTGGTTGGCGGCAGAACATCAGGTACTGCGGTGGTACCTACCTAGACGACCTCCTGCTAAGATCTACAATCAAGTAAAATCAAGTAGCCAAAATTCAATGGACAGGACAAGCTGCATTTATAACAGGCAAAGCCATGGGAGAGATCCTAATTTAAAAATACACACGTTAGATCGATCGCCTACTTTCTATGTATAGTAAAGCGAGCGGATAGCAGTTCGTTTATTACCGTTGTTTTTGGGTCAAGGATTCAGTGATCGTGCATACTGAACAAGCCCAGGTCACAGGTAATATTTTTTTCTTTTTGGCTACTGACATTTGGGAAGGGACAATTTCGCCATCAACAATAAGGGGGTATTTTAGAAGTAATTTTATTCAGAATAACACTAATATTATGAAGGAGCGAAAGTTTGTATATTTGTTACTTTTTCAAGCTCTAATGGATGGAACAATTTTGAAGAAATTTGGTATGGAGGTAGCTGACAATGACACCCTGAATTAACACATACGCTACTTTTTCTCCCGGAAAATGTACCGAGTTAATGAAGTTAGGTTAATGAAGTCCAAATTATTTAAACTGATAAATATAGCTAACTAGCGGACGCCTCGCGTTTTCACCCACGTGTTTCCCGTTCCCGTGGAAATACAAGGATAAAAAGTAGCCTAGGTCACCCGGGGATAGTGTAGCTTCCCAACGGTGAATGAATTTTTGAAATCGGCCCTGTAGATTCGGAGCAAACTATACTATATAATATTCAATACAAACAAACAAACAAACAATCAAATCTTTCTTCTTTATAATCGTATAGATGAAAATATGATTTTTATTCGCTAATGTAAGTAACGAAAAAAAATATGATTCAATGAATCTATTTCTAAACCACAAGGACAAGAGAATCCAGGTGTGTATTGTTTATTTTTATGTATTTTTTTTTATTGTATACCTTTATATAAAAAGGGTTGATTTCGCATTTCTGATTTATGGAAAAATAGCTGATACGTTGCTGCCGCAAAAGAAAAAACAATTAAAACATAACAAAAAAAAAAGAAATTTCTTGACACTGGCAAATGCTCAAAATGCGTTTTAACGTTTTACTTTTACCGAGCATTTACCCCTCGCGTAAAAGTGCAACCAATAAGTTGACCAAGTTTCATTGAAAGCGGATGAACGGTACTATAGCGCATAAAATATGTAGTTTTTAATCTGAGTAAAATATGAACAATTTTTTTACTTTTACAATCTTTTTTGACTTATACAATTTCAATATTATTTTAATGTGACATGTTGACTTTTTTTTTTACTATTTTTATGACTTGTAATTGGCGTATTGTGCCGTTTTAATCCATTAATTAATAGTAAAAAATTAGGGTGCCGTCGCGTCGGCAGCGGGGCAAGGCTCCGGCTGCCACTGATTAGCGCTGCAAAGTGAGGATCCTTCTGGCAATACGAGCCATGTTAAGGATTTGTAGCTATGATAGCTCATTGGTTAGCGCGGTCGGTTTACACGCCACACGGGCGTAGGTTCAAATGCATGGTAGTAGGTCACTTTAGTACTTTACTACTACTACTTCTGCCGTGAACCACGTAACGATATTTTCCAGCAGCCTGACTTGTGAGCCAGTTTCCATTCCAGACTGGTTACGTTTTCTATTTTCGACCACACCATCATTTAATATCACTTGAGCTGTGGTTCATTTTTTTATTGACATATTTGACATAATGTTGTTATATTGATGACTTAAATT
Source organism: Biston betularia (assembly GCA_905404145.2). Lineage (NCBI taxonomy): Eukaryota > Metazoa > Arthropoda > Insecta > Lepidoptera > Geometridae > Biston > Biston betularia. The sequence continues at coordinate 5,705,647 of FR989890.1, forward strand.
AAAAGGAAAAATTACCTGTGTTATAAAAAAAATTGAATTTTGTATTTATGAACACTTAAGTAGCCACCAATAAAAAAATCAGTATGAATATCTCATACTGCGCAAATATCTACCTAGACGACCTCTTGCTAAGAAGATCTACGACCAAGTAAAAAGTTTCATTCCACTAACATTTAAATTATCTTCGATCACAGTCACTTAACGTCAGATGAGCTGTGCTCAAAACACCTAACCTGTCAACCATTCAAAAAAAAATACTAAATTTAAATCTGATAACTATTCAAAGTCTTCAAAGTTAGTTTTGACTAACATTTTTTTGACATGGAGTTTTGGCGGGAACGCGGGAAGAGTCGTGTCGCTTCGTTGTATTTTTTTCCAAAACTAGTGTTTTGTCGAGTGTTTATGCATAAAAATGGTGGTGTTTTATTCATAAAGTGCCGAATTACAAGCGCGAGTGTGGGAAAATGATATAATGTGGTGAAACATGAGTTTTCGTGTTGCTTCCAAAACTCCATCGAAGCTTTATAGTAAAGTTGCCACTACTTTACTAAAGCATGACTGGCACGAACTGACACGAACTGGACTTGACTAAGACGACTTTGACGATAACCATAGTTAAGATACAGCAGAAATAACACTGAAGACGAGGCAGTATGGCTTTATAGCTTTAGCCTGCCCGAAAGGGCAAATTAACGAAAAAAAAAAAAAATAGTTTTGACTAAAAGAGCAGTAACTAATCAAAATTCATATTCGTCTTGTCTCATTGTATTGATTGTATGCAAGTCAACCTTGAAATGCACTTAACACAGTTGTTGGAACACAGCTGGTGTTGTTATTTTGCATTGTATTATAGATAATATGTATTATGTACCTTTACTAATAGTTGGCAAATAGTACATATACCTATCAGACAGGTTTTTTTAAATATATTTGGCTTTAACACAACTCTGTAGCAGTAAGAAAAAAAATTGTTATAAATAATTCTGAGCGATGTATTTGATGAAAGTGATATCATTAATTTTCATTTTTTTAAGGCATGTTTTTTGGTAGTATAGTTTATTTGTTTTGTTTTTTTATGATTTTATTCTGAATATTAAATAAATATCATAGGACATTACACACAGCACCATCTGACCCCAAACTAAGCAGAGCTTGTGCTATGGAAGACAGATAACTGATAGAATACTTAAATACCTTTTTTTACACCCAGACACAGAACAAACATCGATGTTAGTCACACAAATGTTAGTCCTGAGTGGGATCGAACCCACACCCTTCAGCTCTCGAAGCAGACACACTACCAATGAACCAACAGGGCTGTCATTATATTTAAATTATTTGTTAAAATTATAAAGATGCAAAAGTAATATATTAATAACATTTTCTAGTTAACTGTGAAAATGTTTTAAGTAAGTTTAAGGACTAATAAAATTAAAATATTGAAATGTTTGACACTGGCTAATGCACAAAGTGCAATGTTGACAGTTGACAGCCCCGTTGGCTCATTGGTAGTATATCTGCCTTGAGAGCTGTAGGGCGTGGGTTCGATTCCCACTCAGGGCAAACATTTTGTGAATAAACAAATGTTTGTTCTGTGTCTGGGTGTTCTGTATGTATTATAAGTATGTATTTACAAAAAAAAAAGTATTTATGTATTCTATCAGTTATCTGACTTCCATCACACAAGCTCTGCTTAGTTTGGGGTCAGATGGCGCTGTGTGTATAGTCCTACGATATTTATTTATTTATTATTTATAAAATGCCATTAATAACAAGAAGACACTTAAAATGGAACACTGAATAGTGAATACACCATATCTTAACCTTAGACTAGAAGAATACATGCCTTTAATCTTCTAACTACAATTTTAACAAGATTTTAACTATAAGGCATTTATTTACTCACTTTATTGCAAATTATGGTTTATTTTATGGGAGCCTACATAATAATCTAGCTTCTAAGCTGCATTAAAGTTTTTATCCAAATCTATTCAACTGTAACAGAGTGAAAAATAAAATAGTAAAAGTAGGAAAATGCCAAAAAAAAGTATGTTTGTTATTTTTTTGAAGTATGTATACTGTAGTATGTAATGTACCTTATACATCAAACAAAATAATATGAAATTCGTATACAAGATAATAAGTATTATTGTGATCCAATTTATTTAGATTTAGATACAATAATAACTAAAAAAGAAAGTCACATCCACTTTATACGACGATGTATTTAATTTTGTACATACGCAACTGCAACAACGAAACGCATATCATTCATCACAGTGACCCGTAAACAACAACATGACGTCATTTTTCTGAACAGCTGTTTTTGCTATCCTGTCCATAATTAAGATGTTTATTCATTTAACTTATATAATTTCATAAATTTATACCGGCTTTTGTATATTTTAATTGACATAATATCTAAACATGGTCTACGTAAATGTATAAGACTATAGATTATGAGATCTATAATCCTAACTCGTCCTTTTGACAAAAAAAAAAACAAAAGCATTAAAAAAAGAAGAAATGTATTTTTTTTTATTTTTTGCCCAATAGACGAACACATTATTGCAAAAATAACAACTTATTAACCTCAAAATTGCAAAAATTTTGCATTAAAAATAAATTTCACTCACCTGCTAATCTTTGCTGATAATAAAACGACATTTTTATTAATTAATTGGCGTGCAACTACACTAAATTGACTAATCCACTTTTAACCGTGTTCGTTGGTACCGGTACTAGAGACGTGACGCAAATGACCGAAACTGAGCTGTCAGACGGTATGACTAGTGTTATGACATGGTGAACTGTTTTAATTAAATATGACTCGTTACGTCGAGTGAGGAACTGAAACATAGAAATCAGAAGAACTTCTTGATTTTCAAACATGTACACAGACACACAACATTGTTTTTGTTTCATTTTTTCCCGCTTACTTAACACTCTTTTCAGTCACAACAGTGATGAGGACTTAAATTTGACTAACGTTACAATAATTTAATAAAAACAAACTTATCCGAAACTTTACTTAATATTTAAAACTAAATTTGACTTAAACTTAAAAACTAAACCAAATACTTAAGTAATTAAATTAACTTCAAGTCTTCATATCGTCTTCTCGCTGCAGTAACTACTTTTGATAACTTTGAATTACTTACAATGTTTTTTTACAAACAGAGAGGGAAATTATTTAAATTAATCTTAATCTAGGAATAAAGTACTAGTTTGTGTGTATACTGCGAATAGATCAGCGACCTACAAGCAGTACCTTATCTTGAGTGTGACTTATGTCAGCTATAATGGCCCTCCTCAACCGTATCTGAGGGAAGAGAGCGCCGGACACACGACGCCAAAAAAGGATGAAAAGTAGCATTCGATGGTGAGCATGAATACTCGAGGCACACATGCAATTTTTCAATTTTTTTTTTCTGTTTAAATCTGGGTTACATTTTAATTATTTTAATCGCCCCCTTTTGGCTTAGTTCTTCCATCACCACCACGTTCCGATTTTTGTTAGCTGCAAGTGGTACTCCATAACAGGTATAATTTTAACATGTGTCCTGATAGTATGGACATTACCAGTAAGATTTTGTTCATATTCTCGAGGTCATTGGAACGGTCTCCCATGAATGCAAATTAATATTACGTACTAGAAATTACTGAAAACATCACTCTTTTTAGCTCTTCGTAAATCGTTCACTACATTTTCCCATCACTATTACCTATGTTGAAACAGCGTAACGTCACTTTTAAAATTATAGCATCAAGCTCTGACATCATTCTTTGGTTTTGACCCGATTACGAATAACCGTGTCGATTGAAGTAGACCTAAACATACGCAACGAACACACGATATAATGTAGCTTCTTAAATTAGTCGTATCATCATTGCGACCGCAATTTCAAGACTGTTTAATATTACCTACCTACTTTAAAAATATGCTCAAATTTGATGAATTCGTTGCTGGAGTTTGTTGAACTTTTTCTTTCGCATGCTTCGGCGATCAGGTGAATCATTAGAATGGATGATAAATTTATTTAGTTCAAGTTTCAGTAGAAATTTAGTTTAGTAAAAGTTCTAGTAGATAAATGAATGTCTATGAGTTATTTACATAAAAAGAGCCTCTTAAAACGTCCTTTCTCACGTTTTTTTTTTTTCATTTTCCACATAAATAATTCATGACCTTTGATTAGGTATGTACTTGTCAAATATATAATTTCATGACACATAGGTACATACCTATACACTTTAGAGTTAATACACATTTAATTATGTACTTGTCCATGATTACAGAAATAATTATACCTAAATATATTTCCTCTTATCACTACATAGTATAAAACAAAGTCGCTATTTTTGTCCGTCTGTTTGTCTGTATGCTTAAATCTTTAAAATTACGCAACGGATTTTGATGCGGTTTTTTGTAATAGGTAGAGTGATTCAAGAGGAAGGTTTTTATGTATAATAACATCTATTAAATAATGGAGAAATACTGTTATTTTCAGGGTTTCTAATGGGGTGTCGTAAATTCTTACATTTCTTGCCGCTTACATTGCGTACGCAGGCTTAACCTTACAGGATTTATAAAAATAATGTACTAAGTATTGTACACCTTGAAAAGGTCTACAGAAAAGTCCGCGATGGTATATGTCTATCTCTTATCGATATCCCACAAAACCATTTTTTGTCATTTACTTTTTACGGCAAATAATAGCTAATTTTCGAAGCGATTTTAAGCACTACAGCATTATTCCTTATTTAATTAAATACCATAAATAGATTGTTGATTTAACATAGATTTATATGGCCTTTTACAGCACATAATTTCTTTGAATATTTTCGAAGATATTACAGATTTAAAAATACATTGCGTAGCGTTTGCGGCGGTACCTATCGGCCGGCAGCCGCCGACCGCAGCGCGACGCGATATGAAAAGAAGGCATACATATACATATAGGTATATGAGGCAGATAAAGACTATGTAAATATTGACTATCAAAAAGTGATGTGGTGCATCCTATTTTGATAAATAAACATATTGATTTTTTTCGAATTTTCCACCCGTGCGAAGCCGGGGCGGGTCGCTAGTTTATTTATAATGTACTTAATCGCGCCAAGCGATTTCAGCCAATGAGGTTTTATATAGTTTGTATAGTACCTACATCGTTGATTTCACCCGCGTTTTCCAGAAAAAAGTAGTAAATGTGATAGTTGTATTGCAACCTACTCTAGATTTCATACGAACTCATTATATTATTATTAACTATTAAGCTGCGCCTTACCTATGATGAGTACATAAAGGCTATTGAGACTAACCATCGAGTTTCAAAATAATGAGCGTCAAAGCAGCGATGCCTTAGGCCTTGGACTTTGTTTTGGTATGTATAATTATCTATTCAAAGTTCTGTGTATCAGTACAATGGTCATGAACAAGCGTTAACTCTTACCATCAGAAGAGCGTTTCGTTCGTCAAAAATGCATTAATTTACACTTTTGCTTATAAAATATTAGTGAGATGAGATAAATTGTAAGGAATTAGGAAAATAAGTCGTTTTATTTACCTTTTTCAAGTTCAACGAAAGATATAATGTAAAAAGAAAATTTTATTTTGATTTTTTTTTTTTTTTTTAATAATTTGCCCTTTCGGGCAGGCTAAAGCTATAGAGCCATACTGCCTTGTCTTAAGTGTTATTTCTGCTGTATCTTAGCTATAGTTAGCGTCAAAGTCGTCTTTGTCAAGTCCAGTTCGTGTCAGTTAATTCCAGTCATGCTTTAGTAAAGTAGTGGCAACTTTACTACAAAGCTTCGATGGAGTTTTGGAAGCAACACGAAAACTCATGTTTCACCACATTATGTGATTTTCCCACACTCGCGCTTGTAATTCGGCACTTTATGAATAAAACACCACCATTTTTATGCATAAACACTCGACAAAACACTAGTTTTGGAAAAAAATACAACGGAGCGACACGACTCTTCCCGCGTTCCCGCCAAAACCTCTTTTATTTTGAAAGAAAACAAATACAAAGTAACTTTGGCGCTCGGCGCTGTTTTTTTTTTTTTAATAATTTGCCGTTTCGGGCTGGCTAAAGCTATAAAGCCATACTGCCTTGTCGTGTTATTTCTGCTGTATCTTAGCTATAGCTATCGTCAAAGTCAAGTCCAGTTCGTGTCAGTTAAGTCATGCTTTAGTAAAGTAGTGGCAACTTTACTATAAAGCTTCGATGGAGTTTCGGAAGCAATACGAAAACCTGCAAATCATATTTTCTTGTGTTTTTTTGCATACATTTTATTATTTATTTCATGAACTGCGATGAGTGATTTCGTTGTAAACATAAGAAGAGTTTAATTCCGCGCGCTGTCTTCGAGCTATAGGCATATACGAGCTTGATGTTATAAAAAAAAGTGGATGGTTACTTTTGACATCAAAAGGTTACTTTTTTATTTATCTAGTGTGAAGTTAGCATCTCATTTTTCAAAACTAAGTTTTGATATGAAAATCGATAGAACTATTGTTAAAACTTAGCAAGAACTGTAGAACTATGCTGGATGCCAATGAATCTGAAGTAATTTTTTGAGATGCTAACTTCACAGACATTATTTTAGGTGACTTTTGACTTAACCCGGCAACACTGCATTTAATGTCATTGGTTTTGTCGTCAATCAAGTGAATAATGAAAATTGTAATGTATTAATGTAGATAAAACATATATTTACAATAAATATTTAAGTTTTCAAGCGTCGGTGTGTTAATAATTAATGATTTATGAAGATCAACCACAAGTGAAAAGAAACCGCAACACTAGCAGGTAAGTAGTAATGAAATTACTCAAGTGCTTGTTTACTTTAGTATTTCTTACTAAAGTACTCATTGTAATTTTACTATTTCCTGTAATTCTTAGTTTTATAACACGTAAAATGAATGCTGCACTTGTTAAGCAGCTTGAAAATGTTCAACCATTTAGGTATGCCATGTTTATTGCAAAGCTACCTAACATGTATTGCTATTAGCAACATAACTACTTATGTTACTCTGAAATATTCACTTTGCTTATAATAGAGAATACTTAGGGATGAGGGCTGTCAATGTACATTAAAATTGTAGGTGTCATTGATGGTGTGATAGATTTACTTGGTGGTAGATCTCCTTAGCAGGAAGTCATCTAGGTAGGTACCACCGCAGTACCAGTTATTCTGCCGCTAAGCAGTAGTGTGTAAACATTACTGGGTTCCGGTTCGAAGGGTACTGCAGCTAGCGAAATTACTGGGCCGTTGAGACTAACCATCGAAAGTCTCAAAGTAAAGCGCCAGTGAGCGCCAAAGCAGGGATGCCCTGGACTTTGTTATGTTACACAAAGTTCTGTGTATCACTGCAATGGTCATGGACAGGTTATCACTTACCATCAGGTGAGTGTCTTGTTCGTCTCATTATTTTTTACATTAAAAAAAACATATATATGTTATGTATTTATAAAAAGAAAGTATTTATGTATTCTATCAGTTACCTGACTTCTTTCCCACAAGCTCTGCTTATTTTGCGGTCAAATGCTGCTATGTGCTGTTGCTATAATGTTCTACTAAATTTATATATTTTTAATTTATTACTGGAAAGACTACAGACATGTTAAATGAGGCATATATATATTGTGGAGTTTAGATAATCACGTTAGAATCATACATTTTCAGATAAAAATGGAAGATGATCCGGCACAGCAAGATGAGGCATTGCCGCTTACATGTGAAATCATTGAAATATCCGATGAGGAGGTCAACACAAACCCAGTTAAGAAGAAAAAAAAGTAAGTTTGTACTCCTTTGTGTATTTTATTTAATACTAACTGGTACTTGCCATGATGCTGCTGAACAAAAAAACAATTGTACAAGTGCGAGCAATAATTTTTTTTTTGTTTGAGGGGCTAAATCATTACAGATTTATTGCATCACATCATAGGGATCGGCTTGCAGTACACACCTCATTAAAGCTGAAAGAGCTCAGACTCATTTTGAAAATTGCTCACGAAAAGCCCTTCCGGTACCTTAAAGATGACCTCTAAAAGGATACCAAGGAACTCTGGCTTCGGCAACTTTTTATTAAGTACTGTACTTTAAGATTTCACAAATCGGCTCCCTTACAAATCAAACGTCAACGGACTGATAGTATTTCGCGTACGCAAAGATGGGAACTACCTCTAAGAAAAACGAGACTTGGGCAGAGATGCTATAGTTACCTAGGAGCATTTCTTTCTAATAGCTATATAAATTGCTTAACCTATTAGACAAAAACAGACATAATTGTAAAAATAAACTCAAAGAATACCCTCTTACTTTAAATTGCCACGACACCGAGAGCTAGATAAGACCAATATTATAAGCAAGATAAGAAAAACAACTAGTCGTCAATAGTCTCACACACATCCTCTTTAACACACTCGCACATATACCCAAATAAATACATAAACAAATAAATACATTTTATTATAATCAATTTAATTAATTTTAAGGAAAGAGGCTTAGGTAGCCCGAAGGTCGTGTTATGGGCTCAAGCAAGGCCAGAATCTACCTCGAAATTCGTGTTTCAAAAGGGAACCGCATAGTAGAAATGGTCCAATATTTTCAACCTTTACTGCATCGGCTGACGGTCTTTCCACCGCTACCCACGCAGCTGATTGCTGTTTTCGTACTTTAAATTATATAAACAATCAGCTAGTTTAAGTTTCATCCGGCGTACTATGACTTTTTTTACGCGATTTTTTACAAGTTCATGCGATCGGCTGACGCATAATCCACCCTCCTCCATGCAGCTGACGACTATTTTTCAACTCAGTATGATGTCAACTATTCATGAAAATGGGTTTCAGCCGGCGTACTATCACTTTTTTTTAATTTTTTTTTTACAACTTCCACGACCTCCCACTCCCAAACCCACCGCTACTTGGGCAGCTGATGTTCGGTTTACTTATTAGACATATAAGATCTACTATCGGTATCAACATCAGCCGGCTTACTATAACTTTTTTAGTAGCAATGCTCCAATATTTTCAACCTTTACTGCATCGGCTGACGGTCTTTCCACCGCTACCCACGCAGCTGATTGCTGTTTTCGTACTTTAAATTATATAAACAATCAGCTAGTTTAAGTTTCATCCGGCGTACTATGACTTTTTTTACGCGATTTTTTACAAGTTCATGCGATCGGCTGACGCATAATCCACCCTCCTCCATGCAGCTGACGACTATTTTTCAACTCAGTATGATGTCAACTATACATGAAAATGGGTTTCAGCCGGCGTACTATTACTTATTTTTTAAATTTTTTTTACAACTTCCCCGACCTCCCATTCCCAAACCCACCGCGGGTGCGCCAGCTGACGCTCGGTTTACTTATCAGTTATTCGAGATCTATCGAACTAGATAGCAATGGATCGGCGTAAAATCACTACCTAAAATGCAACGCTGCCACCCGGACTATTACCTTAAGCTCCAGCTTTTAAGCCTGTATATTAATATTATTTAATATTAATTCCAGACGAAAGCCGTACAAGCCAGATCCTTCCAAAGCGGTGCAGTGCGAGACATGTGCCCGGATGTTTGGGGACAAGCATCAGTTGAAGAAGCACCGTATGGTCCACACGGACGAGCGGCCCTTCGTCTGCTCCCACTGTGGGAAGGCCTACAGACACAAGCATGTGTTAAAACAACACGAGATGTCTCATTACGGTGAGAACGGAAATACATTATTCATCACCATCATCATCATTTCAGCCGTAGGACGTCCACTGCTGGACATAGGCCTCCCCCATTGACTTCCATAAAGACCGGTTGGAAGCGGCTCGCATCCAGCGCGTTCCTGCGGTCTTTACTAGGTCGTCTGTCCACCTTGTGTTGTCAAATACATTATTACTGTCCATAAATAACTATGTGATAGATGAAAGTTGGGAGACCATCTGGCTTCCAATTTGGTGGTCCTAAGTTAGAATCTCACGGTTTAATCTTTTCTAAGTTATGTGCATATTGCCAGTAACTTCAAACGGTGAAGGAAAACATCGTCAGGAAACCTACTTGGCCAAGAGATCTTAAAAAAAAATGCGAAGTCTGCCAACCCACTCTTGGCCAGCGTGGTGCCTTCAATATAAGAAGGGTCTCACAATAAGACAGGCTCAAGCCCAGCAATGTGACAGTTACACACTACTGCTTTACGGTAGAATATCTGGTACTGCTGTGGTACCTATCTAGACGAGATAGGCTAAGGAGATTTATAACAAAGTAGGTAAAACGCTGGTGAATATTCGCCCATACGCACAAAACGTTTTAATTCCAAAATGTCGCCTTCGCAAAAAAATCCCTTTCTCAAAATGATTCTTTAGTCAAATGTCTCTCTTGTAAAAAGAATTTCAAGAAACTACTTTTCTCAAAAAGTTCCTTTCGCAAAATGCCCTTTTTGCAAATTGCCCCTTTCGCATAAAGTTCTGTTCGTAGAATGTCCCTTTCGCAAAATGCCCCTTTCGTAAAATGTACCCTTCGCATAAAGTTATTTTCGTAGAATGTCCCTTTGGCAAAATGTTTCGTAGAATGTACCCTTCGCAGAATACACCTTCGCATAAAATTCTTTCCGTGGAATATCACTTTCGAAATATGGCCCTTTCATAGAATGTACCTTTCGCAGCATGTCCCCTTCGCATAAAGTTCTTTTCGCAGAATGTACCCTTCGCAGAATGTACCCTTCGCAGAATGTCCCCTTCGCATAAAGTTATTTTCGTAGAATGTACCCTTTCGCAGAATGTCCCTTCGCAAAATGTTCTATTTGATCTACATAAATGCTAACAAAGTTTCGTGTGTCCAGGTCCAAAGGAGCTCCTGAAGAACTTTACATGCACAGAGTGCGGGGCTTCCTTCACTCGCAGCTCCTCCCTCAACACGCATCAACGGATCCACACGGGGGTGCGCCCCTTCGCCTGCCATCTCTGCGACAAAACATTCACGCAGAAAACTAACTTGCAGCAACACATTATGGTATATTTATTTTTACTTTTTATATTAAACTGATTTGACTTTTTTAAACTTTGCATATTTATTAATTGCGTAAAATTGACATTTACAAATTTTTAGTAATAATTGTTATCATTATATTTTTATGCGTGTCGTCGTCTATTTTTAGGGTTCCGTACCCAAAGGGTAAAACCGGGACCCTATTACTGAGACTTCGCTGTCTGTCCGTCCGTCTGTCCGTCTGTCACCAGGCTGTATCTCAAGAACGGTGATAGCTAGACAGTTGAAATTTTCACAGATGATGTATTTCTGTTGCCGCTATAACAACAAATACTAAAAATAAAATAAAATAAAATAAATATTGAAGGGGGGCTCCCATACAACAAACTTTAATTTTTTTACCGTTTCTTGCACGAAACTAATAACGGTGACAGGTAGACGCTTTAACTATTCACAGAATATTTAGTTTTATGTTCTCGTTAAATATAATTAGTTAAAATAAAATAAATACTTAATTAAGGGGGCTCCCATACAACAAATGTGTTTTTTTGCCGTTTTTATAGATAATGGTACGGAACCCTTTGTGCGCGAGTCCGACTCGCACTTGGCCGGTTTTACATTTTTTTTACTTTGATGGCCGTTATTAATGTTGTGATGTGTATAGAATTGATGTTCCAAATAAATAAATAAATAATAAAAAAAATGAAAAAATATTTATTTGGAATAGTTTACAAAGTAACAGACAGAACGATGCTAGTCATTAAAGTTTAAAAAACCGGTCAACCAACGGAAGGCATAAAGTATGATAAATCCAAATAATATTGATTATAATTATGTTTTGATGAGGAATTCTGGCGAATTACTTCGTTTCGGATCCGATCCCTCAGAGAAATGCCAAGCATAGCTCTTTCCATTTCATTTTCTTTCTTTCGTAGGACGCCCTGAGACTCGATGGAGTGACGATATACGTAGTACAGCTGGCGGTGGATGGAAGCGAAAAGCGAAGATCGGGCTGAGTGGTGTGTCTTGGTAGAGGCCTATGTCCTGCAGTGGACTAATATAGGCTGATGATGATGATGATGATGATGAGGAATTCTATTATCCAAACTATTTATGTCCAAAACTATTTTCTGATTAAAACATTATTTATTTTATTTTATTTAAAACATGCATCGCGGGCCGCATGAAAACGTCTATACATCTCTCAGGAAACGATGACCCAACAGGGCTGTCTAAGCCGAGCAAAGCTATATCTCCCATAAACTACCATTTTGTAGCAATGATAGCTCAGTGGTTAGCGCGGTAGGTTCGCATGCCGAAGGGCGTGGGTTCAAACCCCAACAATGAGCTTGAGCTGCCGGTGAAGGAAAACATCGTGAGGAAACCATAGCATGGTGGTAGGGTACTTTCTAGTACTCGGCTGGCTAGCTACCACCCTCAAGTTGAAAATCTGCCGCCAAGCATCTAACGGTGTGTTCCGGCAGCCTCACTTGAGAGCCAGTTCCATTCCAGGCTAGGTGTGCTTTACCATCTTCGACCACACCTTCACTTAACATCAGGTGAGCTGTGGTCAAACAACTAGCCTGTCAACGATAAAAAAAAAAAAAAGGAACTTTCAACTAAACCAGTAATATTGTTGTGCTTATTTTGTGACTGTGTGAATTCAATTCCAGGCCCATCAAGATGACAGACCACACGACTGCGATCAATGCCAAAAGAAATTCATTACCCGGAGTAAATTGAAACAGCACTACAAGAAGCATATAAAAAAGAATCTCAAAGCACAAGCACAGATGAGTGTCATAAAGAAATTGCCACCGACGTCGACCGTCGCGACCGCCAGCGAGTACAGCGGTGACGGTGACAGCCGAATGTCCAGCCCTATTTGGACGGAAATCAGTGAAGATGATGATGGTGAAGATGCAAACTCTATATTGCCATAAGTGATTGTGTTTTGGTGTTTTTTTTCCCACAAAGTGAACAAATAAAACAAATGCCCTTTACTTTTTATTATTGGACTGAGACTGTCTTGTTAGAATGTTTGCTTCAAGAGCTGTATGGTGTGGGTTCGTGTTTTGTTTATATTATAAGTATGTATTTTTACAAAAAGTTAAGTTTATCTTGTTCCCATAGTACAAGCTTTGCTTAGTTTGGGGCTAGATGGCACTGTTAAATATCCTACGATTTATGTTATTTATTATCTTTGGTCACAGTAAAAAGCCTCCTTTCAGCTTGATATGTTACAATCTTGTAACCCTATTCGAAATCATAAAGATGCAAAGATGCATCATCCCGAACAAAAAACGTTAATTGGGTTGTCAAGCGCCTAGATGGCGGCACTTTCTGTGCGTGTTTAGAGCTATTTTGGCTTTACGTTGTGATAGTGTAGCGTTATATCGACAGATGGCGTTGCTTTTCGAGTACGTTCTCATTTGTTATGAGACGGCGTTGGATTTCAAAATGCAGTCTGTATTACATAACCGCCTCTCGGGAATATAGACACAAGACTTATGCACTGCAAATTATACCTAATCTGAAAGAAAATAAGATCCAACTGTTAATTGTGTTAAATTAAGCTCAAAGTAGCGACGGACACTTTTGGTCCAGAATACCTTATTTTTTTCCTTTCAAGTATTGCTTTGTTTTATTCGCTCACCGTGTGGTGATTAGTTATTTTAAAGTTGTTATGTCGTCATGTAAATATAAAACAAGTCGCAGTCACAAGCGAATCGAGTCGCGGTCCAAGACTATCAGGATCTGACAGTTTATCTGGCAAATACAAAGTTCTGACATATGACTGTTAACTTGTCAGATTCTGATGAAAAAAATGACTTTATTATTCGTTAGTTTATATGAGAAAGATCAATTTGCAATGATGTATTTGTTTGTATTATAGGTAGATCTTACATAATTACTTGATTTACTGACATGTAAAAGGAAATTAAGACGTGAATTTTGTAGGAATGAAAAGAACAACAGAATATGCACGCGGGAGTTTTGGCGGGAACGTAAAAAATCATGTCGCTACATTAGATTCCAAAACTTGTTTTTTTTTTTAAATATTCTAGTCGTTTTGGATTTAATATTTACAGAAATCATTAATTGTAAAGTGTTATATGCGGTGAAACACGTTTTTTCGTGTTGTTTCGAAAGCTCCGTACTCTTGGTAAAGTTGCCAGTTGCCACTATTTGCTTTGTGTAACTAAGACTGACAAATAAATTGCTTGATCACATTTAAATGCATTACACTGGCAGAATGCATCAAGTATGTTGCCAAAAGCGAAGAAGAAAATAAGCACGTGATTGATCTTTAATACTCATATAAAATAAACGTTATGTACCTGTCGCACAATGTTACAATATGGTCTGCTGTAATGTAAATTACATCCTTTTTTTTAAATGCTGCATGGAATTCTTTCTCGTGAGATGAAGCACAATCTGATTTAAAGATGTGTGTTTTTAGATTAGGTCGCATGCGACAAATTCAAATTGCTTTTAAAAACTTGTATGAAGTTTACAAGGCATGTTATGTGATTTTTTTTTGTTTGTAGCAAAAACAAAACGCATTGTAATATTCCCGTTATTAAAATAAAGTCGCTTATAATGGTAAGGATTTTAATTGATGTGATTAAAGGTGTTAAGAATGAATTTTATTGTAATTACATATTCCAACTATATATAATACATTAAATAAAATAATTATTATATAAAAAATGATTTTGTTTTGATTCATCATGCTGATTTAATTTTTAATATCTGATAAAATAAACGATGATCATTTCGGTATTCTTTGGTCAAAAGTTAAATCATTCGTGTCTGCAACTTAAGTTTTTTTTAGAGGCAAAACTTATAGGTTCACGTTACCGACATTCTTGTGTGATATATTTGAGATTTTACTTCTATCAGGAGCCCCATGGCTGCCTTTTTATACATTTATGACAAACACGATAATAGTTGGACCCTCAAATAGTAGAAAATGTATCTATACTGTTAAAGTGTTAATGGCAAGGGCAACACCGTCAAGAAAACGTCACATCACAATATAAAAATTCTATTTTTCTAGCATTTTTAAAAGTTTCGCCGCCTGTTTTTCTCTCATTAGTTTTTATATTCTCCTTCTCGCTTTAATGCCCGAATTAAAAAACAAAACAATATATTACAAAATGTCACATTTCCAGTTTTTTGTTTTGGTTTGCTTACTGAACCGGAACGAGATACGTTTCTGGTCTTTTTGACATTAAAATTAACTAAAATAGTTACAAACACCAATAAAATAAATCTGATAAATTAAATACATTTCAGCACCTGTGCGAATATTATTTTATTGTTTCAATCAGGGAAAGTTTTCTGTAAGTATTTGTCAATGAATTTAATTATAAATTATGTTATTGTCGACTCCTGTTTTCCCAAGGTTTCTCGTGTTTTAATGGCACTTATTATTACTAATGTAGATTTTATAAAGAAGTTTCTTACCTGCTAAACAAACAATGCTGAACCTATATCTTTGTATGCATTTGAAATACTCATCAACATGAAAAATATTTTGTAGGTTTCATATGCAATAGTGAACACTTGAGCAGCAAATAGCAGGGATAGCTTTTTCAACTTTTTGATGGGTTTTATAACGATATACTTATTATTTTTTTAGGTTAAAACTTAAAAACAAAATATTTATTTCAAAATTTTTCAGTTTGGGATGGAGACAGCAGATGAAAACAAAAAACCAACTGAGTTAATGGTTAAATGTGAAATAATAGAAATATCTGATGAGGAAGTAGATTTGAAACCAAAGAGGTACGTAACTGATCCTGATCTCAGTTAAATGTCACGTTTGATTAGGTCAGATAGTTCCAACTATAGTTGAAGACACAGCATACTTCTCGAAAAAGTCCATGAGATATGGCCTTAACTATGGTTGAAGTTGATGTTTATGGTTTTGGTTTACTTGGTGGTAGATCTCCTTAGCAGGAGGTCGTCTAGGTAGGCACCACCGCAGTACCAGTTATTCTGCCGTTAATAATAATAATAATAACGGGCTGTTAAGACTAACCATCGAAAGTCTCAAAGTAATGAGCGCCGAAGCAGCGATGCCCTGGACTTTGTTTTGTTACTCAAAGTTCTGTGTATCGCTGTAATGGTCATGGACAGGCGTTATCTCTTACCATCAGAAGAGCGTCTGGTTTGTCTCATTACTTCTTACATAAAAAAAAAGAAAACTACTTTGCATGTACTAAATTGTTTATGGATAAATAAGTTAATAGAAATAATAATCTAACTATACTATTATAAAGAGGAAAGATTTGATTGTTTGTATTGAATAGGCTCCGAAACGACTGGACCAATTTCAAAAATTCTTTCAAAGTTGTATGTTTTTTATGTACGTATTCATTTTGGTGTGGGTTTGATTCCCACCCAGGACAAGCATTTTGTGATGTAAACAAATGTTTGTTCTGTGTCTGGGTGTACAGTATGTATTTACAAAAAAAAATCTATTCTCTGAATAGATTTTTTATTATTTATCATAATTTTTTTTGTCTCATATCTAAATAGTTTATTATTAAACTATTTAAGTATTCCATCAGTTATTTGTCTTCCATAGCACAAACTTTGCTTAGTTTGGGGTCAGATGGCGCTGTGTGTAAGTGGGGGTGATAGGTCCTGCACTGACGTCCTGCTTGGGGTGTATTGTGCGTTTCCCCCTGCCCTGCCTGCGTCTACCCGAGCCAACCCAGCTCCTTGAAGTATTGGAGTGAGGCTCTGGGCCGCTGGCATAGTAGCTCCAGTGAGATGGGTGGAATGTTAACAAATACAAGTATTTTATTGATAACACTAATGCTTCATATTTTAAAAATAACATTATATACAGCATGACTGGTGAGACACCGACGATACTGAAGGAGAGTTTTCGGTACTCTATTCTGCCAGTGCTGTGGCAGTGTCTCCCAGGCCCAGTGCTATGGCGCTGTGTGTAATGTCCTATGATATTTATTTATTTAATTGCAGAAGAGTAAGAAAGAAGACCATTCACTCGGAGCCGGTGAAATGTGAACAGTGTGACAAATTGTTTGCTACCAAATACCATATGAAGAAACATCTACGCACGCACACAGGGGAACGACCATATATGTGCACGGAATGCGGGAACACCTATACACAGTTGGGGCATTTAAGTATACACCAACTTAGACATAACGGTGAGTCAACTTAAAATTTAAATTATTTATTTGGCACACTTTATGGTCACATTAAAATGAACCCTCCGAACTAGTAATAGTACTGTGTAGCAGGAACCAATGGCTTCTCCCGATATTTTTATGCAGAATGCCAAATGCAGACTAAAAAAAACTAAACAATTAAAAATTAAACTAAACAAATAAAATTAACCTGCATTTATATATAAATATATATTTGTGTGTGTGTGTGTGTGTGTGATGAGTTCAACTCTTGATGAGTGGCCTCTGCGGAGGTTCTCCACAATTCTGCCAATGTCACTTGAAATGATAGACTGCCACACAAAGAGATTGGATTATGAATCGACTATTTATTTATTTATGTATATCATATGGTTTACAGAGTTTTGTATTTTTCCTTTTCTGAAACAATACAATTAGAACAGAACAACTATAGACAAACACAGGACGAACACAAATGTATAATATAAATATATACACATAAAACACTTGTCACTGGCAAATGCTCAAAATGCACTGAGCTATCATCGCTACGAAATGGACGTTCATCGCTACGACATGGTCATGGACAGGCGTTATTTCTTACCATCAGGATAACATCTCGTTCGTCTCATTAATTTTACATTAAAAAACAAGCAACCTCGAGCGATGGAGGGCGTTCTGAGCGCTTACTATCTGATAACGGAGTGGACTTTTTACATTAAAAAAAAACAGGATCTCAGCTACCTCTATTCCAAATTACATCCGAATCCGTTCAGTAGTGAAACTTTCACATTTATAATATTAGTGGGATACCAGCCTATGTAAAAGTACATATACCATTCTTTCCAGGAATAAAAAACTTCAGTTGTACCGAATGCCCGGCTTCCTTCTACAGAAAAGCTGACCTGGACCGACATGAGAGAATACACACCGGAGATAAGCCTTACTCGTGTGAGATATGTGGAAAACGTTTCATACAAAAGAACAACCTTGTGATGCATGTCAAAATGCATGTCGGTGATAAGAGGTTTGAGTGTGTTGTGTGTAAGAAGAGATTCATGACCAAGAGTAAGTTGGTGTTACATAGTAAGAGGCATGAGAAGGATAAGAAGGGGAAAGATTATATTGATGAAGAGGTTATGTAAGGAATTAAATATGGGTCCGGAAAGAAAGAAAATGATTTTTATTTTGTAACACAGAACACAACAAACAGAGACACACAGTTACAAAATAGGGGCTCACCTCAGAATAATACTGGTCATACTAAGTATGACCAGCGCTGGTCTTCCGGTGAGCCCTTGTCGGTCAAACAACAGAAACAACAAATTTTCAACGACAAATATAATAAAACGAAATTTTATCTCTCAAAATGTCAACCTACAAACGACAAAACAAAAACAACAGTTTAGACAGTGGCGGATTTAAAAATGTTCAAAGCATAGGCTGCACAGTTTTTGCCGCCCTTGCCTCTACAATTGTCATCTCATACATTATTTTTACAATCCAAAAACGTTTCTACTCTCGGAGTGTGCAATAACAAGTGAGAGAGGAAAGTCATTAGCAAAATTTGTTGCGGACTTCTATCTGTGAGACATCAGAAAACCGTCATGCAAAAATCTTTTTGATTTCTATGAGGTAGCAAAAACAATTCGGCTCCCAAATTTGCCGCCCTAGGCTCAAGCCTACTCAGCCTGCTGGTAAATCTGCCACTGAGTTTAGTACAATTTAGTAGAATTCTGTGGTAGGTAACCATCATTTAAAGTGGGGATGAGAAATCCTGCAGTGACGTCTCGCTTGAGGTGTATTGTACATTTTCCTCTACCAGTGTCTACCCGAGCCAACCCTGGGCCGCTGGCATAGTAGCTCCAGTGAGATGGGTGGAATGTTAACAAATACAAATATTTTATTGATAACACTAATGTTTCAGTTTTTTCAATCGAATTTAAAAATAACATTATATACAGCATGACTGGTGAGACGCCGACGATACTGAAGGAGAGTTTTCGGTACTCGATTCTCGTCATAATTATGTAATAAAATTAAGTACTTAATTTTTGGTCAAATTTCCCATTAATACACTCCCGACGCTGATAACGATCACGCACATGTTTATCCCGCCCGCCCGTCGTCGGCGCGAGCGTCCTCACAACGTCCAGCTCGTGCGTCCGCGCGGTGTCCATGCGTTGCGTTATTAATTACATAACTTTCGGTTAAGTTTACCTAGTAGTCAGTTAATATTTATTTTTAATGTTATTTTTTTTCATGTATTATCATCAAATATCACGTCCTCGAGTATCGTAGGTGTCTCACCAGTCATGTTGTATTAATATATTTTTGTTTTATTTATGGGAGAACTATCTTCACGTGCGAAGCGCGCTGCGGCCCGCAGTGCGTTGCCAGACGGGACCGCGCGTGCGCTGCACTCCGCTTTGTCTCCATGATGTAGACCACCGCATATGGCCGAAACTGTAGTCGGAGTATCTGATATAATTAATCATGAATAATCCCGTATAGGTGAAACAAAAATGTGTCAAAACCATCAGTTTCCATGGTAAAACATGTCAATATAATAATATGTCAAATATAAAATATGTCAAATATAAATTATGTCAATACGTCAGTACCCGTTCTCAGTTAATTACTCTAATTTATACTTAAAATCATTCCTATGAAGTGTAATAGTGATAGAATTATGTTAAGGTCTGAAAGGGTGTCTTTTTAGTTAAATATCAAAGGGTAGGTACTTATATAATATTAGAAACATCGATCAAAGATATGAGGATATGACAAACATGCACCGCACATGCAAAAATTGTGGCATATAATCATATATTAACTTTTACTCGCGGTGCTTGCGTGTGCATTTCGAGAAAGGTTTTTTTCAGAGAAAGTTTCCTTTATTTTTTACCCGACTGCCAAGGAAGGGTTATGTTTTTCGCGCGTATCGTGTATGTATGTAAATTTCTTTATTACCTCGTATCTTAAAAAAAAACAACTTGGTGGATTTTTGGCGCGAAAGAGTAATACGTTATTTAAAAAAAAATACAAACCTATCAATTAGGATATTACTTATAGATTACAAAAATATACTGAAGTTATAAATGATAAAAGTTTAATAAAAATTTCTCTCAAGTTAACGCAGCCTTGTAAAGAGGTAATGCTAGATTAAACGTATTTATTTTGCTAACAAAGTTACGTCGTCAACTTTGTATGAGCTGTCAATGTCAAAAAGCGGTTAACATAATGGACAGAGTATAAATGAGAGTTTTTGGCGGGAACGCGGAAAGAGTCGTGTCGCACCGTTGCATTTTTTTCTAAAACTTGTGTTTTGCCGAATGTTTATGCATAAAAATGGTAGTGTTTTATTCATAAAGTGCCGAATCACAAGCGCGAGTGTGGGAAAATGATATAATGCGGTGAAACATGACTTTTCGTGTTGCTTCCAAAACTCCATCAAAGCTTTATAGTAAAGTCGCCACTACTTTAGTTATTTATAGTTTTTTTTTCTTTTGGGTTTGGCATCGCGTTTTAGCGTTTGCCAGTGCCATTTTCTTTTATATTTCATGTTCTTGCGATTAGTGATTTCGTTGTAAACATAAGAAGAGTTTCATTTCGCGCGCTGTCTTCGAGTTATAGGCATACACGAACTTGATGTTATAAAAAAAAGTGGATGGTTAATTTTGACATCAAAAGGTTACTTTTTTATCTATTTTAGGTGACTTTTGTCTTAACCCGGCTGGCAACACTGCCCATATGTTTGGTAGAAATCCTTTGTATCTTTGATGGAAGCTAACAAATTATTGTTGAAATGATCGTAGAAGTTATGGTTGTAATATTTGTAAAAAGTTATCGTTAATACTGGTTGAAGATT
The DNA here is from genome assembly GCA_905404145.2 of Biston betularia. Taxonomy (NCBI): domain Eukaryota; kingdom Metazoa; phylum Arthropoda; class Insecta; order Lepidoptera; family Geometridae; genus Biston; species Biston betularia. The sequence goes on from FR989890.1 coordinate 5,726,680, forward strand.
AAGTTACAAATGTACATGGTTATTGTACAAAATAAATGTTTTTGTTATTTTTATTTATTGTGTTTTATTTTAGACTACCTGCACCCCGCGGTGTTACCCGCTGTTCCCACGTGAACACATTGCTTTGGGATAAAAAGTAGACGATGTGTTAATCCAGGGTGTCGGCTACCTCCATAACAAATTTCATCCAAATCCGTTCAGTAGTTTTTGCGTGAAAGAAATAAATAAAAATAAATATCGTAGGACATTACACACAGCGCCATCTGACCCCAAACTAAGCAGAGCTTGTGCTATGGAAGACAGATAACTGATAGAATACTTAAATACCTTCTTTTTTTTTGTAAATACATACTTATAATACATACAGTACACCCAGACACAGAACAAACATTTGGTTTTATGTCACAAAATGCTTGTCCTGGGTGGGAATCAAACCCACGCCCTTCAGCTCTAGGAGCAGACATACTACCAATGAACCAACAGGGCTGTCAAGTAACAAAAATCCATCCAAACTTTCACATTTATAATATTTGTGGGATTCCCGACGCTTTGTATAGGGATGATAGCTCAGTGGTAAGCACGAACGGTTCACGCGCCGAATTGCGTGAGTTCAAACCACAACAATGTGCGCTACCAGTGAACGCAAACATCGTGAGGAAAGTCTAGTACTCACTAACAATCTATTGAAGCTGCAACGACAGGACCTTCGTCTCATAGTAGGCCTCGTAACCGGTCATTGCAACTTGAACAGTCACCTCTTTAAACTAGGGGCCACGGATAGTCCGCTATGTCGTGGCTGCTTGCAAGAGAATGAAACTGTAGAGCATGTGCTTTTGCATTGCGAAGCCACAGAAGGCACTAGAACTGCTACTAGGCTGCATGAAGCTGCTTCGCCATCATTCATGTCATCGTCATTGAACTTGTCACCTAAATCACTGGAGCTTCTATGCCAGCGGCCCAGAGCCTCTCTCCGGTACTTCAAGGAGCTGGGTTGGCTCGGGTAGACGCTGGCAGGGGGAAATGCACAATACACCCCAAGCGGGACGTCACTGCAGGACTCATCGCCCCCACTTAGAATAAGAAGTACTCTGCTGTCTAGCTACCACCCTCAAGTTGAAACTGTCTCCAAGCACCTAACGGTGTGTTCCGGCAGCCCCACTTGAGAAACAGTTCCATCCCAGGTGGGTCCCGGGTAACACCGCGGGGTGCAGCTAGTAAGAGATATAAGGGTAATAAAGCTGTAGTGCATTTAGAAACGGCTCGGCTGTAGAGACGTATCCGTAGTTTAAAAACATGAATCAACCATAGAGGTCAAAGCGATTCGTTGCAGACTTCTATCTTTGAGACATCAGAAAACCGACATGCAAAAATCTTTTTGATTTCTATGAGGTAGCAAAAGAAATTCGGCCCCCAAATCTGCCGCCCTAGGCTCAAGCCTACTCAGCCTGCTGGTAAATCCGCCACTGCTATAATATATAATCTAGCGAAGTTAAAGCTAATTTATAAACATATCAAAAGTCTCGCGTTTTTTCTAGTAAAAGATTCTCAGTGTGAAGTGGATAAGTACACAAATAAAAGTTGAAAGCATATCTATTGTACACAATCCGAACACGAAACTGATTTCACCACGAATGTATCGAGTTACAAGATGCTACAGTAAAACGCTAATACAGGGTTATAAGGGTTGGGTACACTAAGCAGAAATGGGGTCAAATAGAAAAATATTTTATAGATAACACCAAAGTCACAGGTCGTAACTTATGTCGATATTATTAAAATAAAATATTCAATGATAACTATTTGATTTGGTCGTGATAATATATGGATAGACTTTTATTTGAGACTAGCGGACGCCTCGCGGTTTCACCTTACTAATAATATTATATTAATAGTTTAATTTGTAATAAATCATTGGAAATGGCTGAAATGTAGTTTTATTTTTTTACTTTTTTTACATTATGGGCGTCTTGAAATCCAAAATAAATAGCTTTATTTTAGGTAAGCGTGCTCTATCTTAGACCACACTACTGCTTAACATCAGGCAGAGTGTGGTCAAACTCATTATATATGTTACTGTAAAAGCCCGGATCCTAAGGTTTTCCAGTAAAACCTAGGATTTACCAACTCTTAATAGTAAAAGTCCGGACCGTTCTGGGATCATCGTTTATTTTCAACTTTTACCACCATACCAACTAAACGCGTAGCAGAAGTTATATAGCATCACCTAGATATTTTCTGACATGTTTTTTTCAATACTAGCGGACGCCTTGCGATTTCACCCGCGTAGTTCCCGTTCCCGTGGGAATACAAATATAAAAAGTAGCCTATGCCATCCGAGGATAGTGTAGCCTCCCAACGGTGGAAGAATTTTTAAAATCGGTCCAGTAGTTTTCAAGTTTATTCGTTGCATACAAATATACAAATCTTTCCTCTTTATAATATACGTATTCCTATAGATAAGGTACCCTAATAACTACAAATCACAGTTAATATAGACAAACAACCCACCCCTTTGGTAGAAGTAGCTTGAGATTCAATCCACGCGGTCGATTTTTGCATTTTTATGGGAAAACTTTCAATAAGTAGGTACTTTTGTATTAATATTTCTAGAAGTTTGTAAAAGTTAAAACATGTTTTGTAGGCTAATATTGAACGTAGAATAGTGCTGTGTCGATTTATCTTCCTTCTCTGCTTAGATAAATAGATATTTATTATAAATGTGAAAGTTTGTATGTTTTATGATCTCTTTATTGTATACTAGCGGTACTGTACAGATATTCGGCAATTCCTCCGTGTCCCGTTAAAGCTTGTACCTGAAAGGGAGTCAACTTAGTGGCTCGCGTCAACCTATATGCGTTTGCAATATCTGGGAGGAACATCTGTGTGACTCTACCTTTATCCGAGGTTTCATACCGGTCCCTGCCACTTCCGGATAGATTCCTCACGGATTTTCCTTTTGACGTAGGACAGGGGGATCTCCGCGTAGTCTCTGGAGGCACCTCTGAGTGCCGCCGATTTTGCGAGTTCATCAGCTCTCTCATTACCGACAGTGCCCACATGGAAAGCCAGAAAAGACGAAGAGATGTCCCTTTTGCAGTTATCATTCCAATGTTTTCCTTTATACTCTTTGCCAGAGGGTGACTCGTTTTAGGACTCCGGAGCAGTTCAAGTGAAGATCGTGAGTCACTTAATATGTTGACCTCGGAGTCGTTGCTCGTTAAGCCTCGCGGTTTTAACCCGCGTAGTTCCCGTTCCCGTGGGAGTACAGGGATAAAAAGTAGCCTATGTCACCCGGGGATAGTGGAGCTTCCCAACGGTGAAATAATTTTTGAAATCGGTCCAGTAGTTTCGGAGCCTATTCAATACAAACAGTCAAATCTTTCCTCTTTATAATAGTATAGACTAGCGGCCCGTCCCAGCTTCGCACGGGTGGACATTTATTTTTTAATTACATTTTAATAATGTAATTAAATTATTTTTTTACACTCTTTTTTTTTAATTACTTATGTTACTCACGGTAAATCGATCCAGTAGTTTTGAGTTCATTCGTTACAAACATACAAAAATCCTAAAATACAAAATTTTTCCTCTAAATATTAGTATATAGATAATTATAGATAAGTTGATAAAAGCTATTAGATTAATTTATATTTTATTTATTTTTTCTGTTTGTTGTTTTTGTGTGTTCTGTGGTGTTACAAAATAAAAAAAAAAATTTCTCTTTCTTTCTTTATTTTCAGAATGTGCATTTTGTAATTAGCGCGCCACATTTATTTTCCAGTAACGGGCACTGCGGGCACGATTAAAAATGAGCATTCCCCAAAATGTTGATAATATTCCTTTTTTTTTGGAAGTCGATTAAAAATAAATACCATTATTTATTTATAAAAACAGTTTTTAATCGGTTTTATTAACAAACTGTCGAATTAATTGTGGAAAAATGATAGATATATACAATACTTAGTTTCTAACTATTTAGTGGTTTAATCTCTTGAGATGCGCCTATTGTAAGATGAAGTTCTGTACCTACTGAGTACATCAGAATTAAAACAAAAACAATACTGCCATGCCAAAAAACGAACTAATATAAAAAGCTCAGAACATCCAAATCTGTTTTGGAGAGTTTTGGCGGGAACGCGGGAAGAGTCGTGTCGCCCCGTTGTATTTTTTTCCAAAACTAGTGTTTATGCATAAAAATGGTGGTGTTTTAGTCATAAAGTGCCGAATCACAAGCGCGAGTGTGGGAAAATGATATAATGTGGTGAAACATGACTTTTCGTGTTGCTTCCAAAACTCCATCGAAGCTTTATAGTAAAGTCACCATTACTTTACTAAAGCATGACTGGACTTGACTGACACGGACTGTACTTGACCAAGACTGGACTTTGACTATAACTTTAACTCGAAAATATATTAAATACTTGACACTGGCAAAAGCTAAAACGCGACGCCAAAACCAAAGAAAAAAAATCTGTTAAAAGTTATGGTGGAATGATTGAAGATTCACATACATGATATACATGAACACTGAAAAACAATATTTTAGGTGATAAAAAAATTTTTAACAATATTTCATGACTAAAGGATTTTAAACTTTTCACATCTCTTTATCTATTACGAAGCAACTTTAACCTGATTTTCTCACTTTTAATTCTGAAGCATAATTAGAAAACAAAATTAAAATATATTTTCTTCACGTTGTGGACATCCTACGCATGTTAAGTGTGCAAACTTTGATTTCATATATAAAGGGGATGTCAACTGAGAGCCGGCATTCCCTCGCCAGTTCCGTCACAAGCGCCATCTTGAATCTTTGGCGCGAAAGTCACAAATCATTTCAAGTTTTAATATTTATTTTGCTAAAATGTTTAAATTCGCTGCTATCTTCTCTTTGATGCTAATCGGTAAGTAATTATATAATATAGCTTTTATTAATTTGCTTTAGAACGGCATTGGACAATATGAAAAGTGATATAAAAATCATACTTTTTTTTTGTCTTTCGACAAAGCACGTTCGTGTATTATGCCAATGTTCAAGTTTACTTCTTACGTTTTCAAAACACTTAAAATTGAAAGTTTCTTGCAATTTCTACTACGAAAAATTGCCAAAATCGCGTCGCAATGCTCACAAAGTTTATATTTGTATGGTGTTCTTATAGCGACATGGTCGCGTGCAGACTCAAAGCACTACAAAAAGGATGCCTCGGAAAACAGGGACTTCGACTCAGGTGACGATGTTCTGTAGACAAAATGTCGTTTGCAACATTGTATTGCATGAAAACTAAACATTTCGTTTAGTCTTTATTTCATAGGTAGCTCCCCATTCTTAGACAACACCGCACTAAATTACATAAAACTGCTTACCATCCTATAAACATATAAGAAAAAACCGGCCAAGTGCGAGTCGGACTCACACACGTAGAGTTCCGTACCATTATCTATAATAAACTATAAGTGTCTGTGTAATAGGTAGTTATAACGAGGCGTTTGTATGTAGATCTGATCGAGTGTCCGGGGTGTGACACTCTAGGGCGCCGCCAGCAGCAAAGACCACATAAAGATCAAAACAAATGCCAGTAGCTGTGATTTCACTGTAAAATTATGCTCCATTTGTCCATAAATGGCAAAAAAATATTGGTATGGAAATAGAACCACCTTAAGCTGCCGGTGGTTAGGGCTGCAGAATGAAGAACCTCCTTCTATACCGTAGTCATAGAACTAAAATATTTGTTAAATGCCTGTGAAATAGAATGTCAGAAGTTTTAGAAGCATGATGCATGAGTGTTGATGATAGAATTTGAATTACTGTTAGATATCGGTCATAGACCACCTCAGATATACAGGGTTATTTGTAATCACTCAGCATCCTTGCAATGGCATGTTCAGTACAATTAATCTGACTACCTTTGTTCTCCTGTTGATAGTTCGTATTTTTTAGATGCCATGCCACATCTTATTTGTATATATATGTATATATATATATAATATATATGTGTATGTGTATATTATAGCCTATGTATATTGTATACTATATATGTATTATTTGTGTATACATATTTATATATGTAAATATTTCGTTTTAATTAAATGATTATTTTTTTATATACTTTCTATATTATATTTAATTTTTATTTCTTATTAGTGTTACATCTCCCGTCTGTTTCTTAAGGTTTCTATCGTATTTTTCTTTTCTTGGTTGCCTGGAAGAGATCGCTGTTAGCGATAAGGCCGCCACTTGTGGCACTAGTTCATAAGGTTTTTTTGTTCTCTGTACTCTTTACTATATATGATGTGCACAATTAAAGAGTTATATCTATCTATCTATCTAATATAAAAAAAATATGTTTGTCTTGTCTAAACAAAATTAATTCTGTGCAAAAAGCGCGCGCGCACTTTCTGACGTGACGTCATCGCGAGTGCCGGCACACTCGCGATGACGTCGCTTAAAGCTAAAGAAAGGTTGCGGCGCGGGGCGCGGGGCGGGGCTACTCGTACTAAAGTACTACAATTTTATTTTTTTTAGTTTCAATTTTAGGATTCTGTTTTGGCAAAGGTTCTTTGTTTTAAATGTACAAAATATGCCTTTAAAAGTATGCTGACAAATTTACAGTATTCCTGTACATTTAGATTACCAAATTAGTTTTTTATAGCGTAGCTGGTGTTCTGTTCTTTCCAAAACTAATGTTTTTTTCAAGTGTTTGCATTATAATAGTGGTGTTTTATTCTATAAAGCGCCGAATAATATGTGCGAATGGGAAATGATGTAATGTAACATGACTTTTCGTGTTGTTATAGAACTCCTTTGATGCTTTTATTAAGTCGCCACTACTTTACTAGGGCATGACCAGACTTAACCTTGACTTTTTTTTAAATGTTTGACAGGCTTGGTGTTTGATCACAGCTCACCTGATGTTAAGTGAAGGTGTGGTCGAAGATGGTAAGTGAGGCTGCCGGAACACACCGTTAGACCGACTTACTATGACATTAGACTTAATTTGCTACTTTTATCTTAATGCTTGAAAATATCGATATACTTGACACTGGCAAAAGCATAGAGTGCGACGCCAAAATAAAAAGAAGGTAGAAATAAGCTTTATACTGCTATTTACATACTGCTATTTACATATATTACTAAATTAGAATATTTTTTTTTTAAAACATAACTTTTGTAAAGAAAAATGTTTGATGTTTGGGTATAAAAATAGTGGAGTTTTATTCAAAAAGTGCCAAACTACGCGCGTCAAAACTGGTACAATTTGGTAACTTTTAATGTTATTTCCAAAACTCCTTAGAAACTATTAAAATCATTACTTTACTAGGGTATAACTGGACTCGATTATGACTTTGTCTGGCTGGCTTATTAATACTCGAAGCACTTGACGCTGGGTAATGCACAAAGTGCGACGCCAAATACAAAGAAGAAGTTGTGAATGTTGCGTTTTGTTTCCGACAGGGAGCAGCATGTGGGCGGCGTCGTTGTCTTGCGACTCGTGTGGCAGCGAGTGCACGTCAGCATGCGGCACGCGACATTTCCGCTCGTGCTGCTTCAACTACCTACGCCGGAAGCGTGGGCCCGATGCCGTGAAGGTAGCTTGAGCCTTGATGAATCTTATTAAAGCTTGAATGTAAATAATATTAAAATTGGCAAAATGCACAATGAGTGCAGAGCCAAAAAGGAACTTTTTTTTTAAATTGTCTAGAAGCTGACGTTGCATTGAAAATGGCAAATGCCATGAGAGCAATGCCAAAAAGGAAGTTGTACAGGTTTTTAAGTTAATAAACCAAAATTACGTTGTTTTCATTATTATTAACAACTCTTACTATGGGAACATCATCAAGTGAGTTATGGTCAAACACCTAGCTTAAGGTTGTCTGGAAGAAATTGCTCTGGCGATAAGGCCACCGTTGTACTACTACATACAGCTTAGTTTGGGGCTCGATGACGTCTTACAATAATTTATTATTTTATTGATCCCCTGCCCACTACTACTTCCTAGTACTAATATGCTGAGCTACGTTTAACGTTGTATTAATATTGTTGTAACATTTACAGTTCACACCTCAAACTAGCAACAACATCAAAGTCCAAGAACTCGCAAAAATTGAGAAACAGAAACTTCCAGTCTTCCTCGTGCAGAACGTTCCGGAACCATGGGGAGCCAACGCCATGACAAACGATTACAGACCCTATCATTACGAAGATATGTTCGAAAATGGGTTCTTTGACGTTTAAGAATAGAAAAAAAAGGCATACACAGAAATATTTCTAACTAATTTTGGGTGTTTAGAAAATGGGACAAACTGTAAAACATTTATAAAGAAAATTCAATCAATTTAAGACAAAAACTTCTATTTTAAAACGGAGAGTCCGTTTGAGAGAAATTATTTTGCTTTATCTACTAAGTATTTTGACGATCTGCGTAGGCATAATCTTCAACCAAATCATCGCTTACCATCAGTCGAGTTGGTGGTTTTTTTAACGCGTTAAAAAAATTGGGGTTTCATTACATCTAACAAGAATCAACAGAGAAGTTGCCGCCTTTAGAGCCGGGGCAGATTTTAGTTTTAAAAACAAAAACACCCAAAACAATGAAAAATATTTCAAACACTTCCTGTCAATTGTTGCAATGTATAAAAAAAATACGATTTTATGTCTATTTTTGGCTGGATAGGTAGACATAAAGCGAACAAAAAATAAAATAGTTTTAATAATAATAATTATTAAAATTAAATAAAAATATCACTATCCAGACGAAGAAGTTTTATTTCCTCTTTAAAGTTTAATTTATATTATTAATTTTAACAAATATAGCTCTTTAATTGTAAGTAAATTAAACAATCTTAAATATATTATCATGAAAGACTGACGTCGGCAATTGTTGAAACAATTCTAGAATTGCAACAAAACTTCAGGTTTTATTAAAATCACAGAGCGTTTCCTATTTAAACGTTGTTAAAGTTATTTATGCTTAAGTCTGTCTTATTTTCTCTTGTGACTTATCATGTTCGCGAGAAGTTGAGAGAGCATTTTAAAACTTTAATCGACGTTTAAATTAAGACACTATACAAAACAAACTACTCACATATTGATACAAGCTTCGTGAGTCAATCAATAGATATTGTTTTTAAGCTATTGCATAGCTTCTATCGCGGGCCTTGAGCGTGGAGACCGAATCCAGAAATCCCGTAACGCAAATAACCTAACACCCCCCACTCCCACCGGCACAGCGGTGATACTTTTCAGTTTTGCCATCTATCGATGAATAGCAGAACTTTTAATGACTTTTTTCTTTTTTTTTTTTTCTTTGGTTTTGGCGTCGCGTTCTAGCATTTGCCAGTGTCAAGTAATTATATATTTTCAAGTTTCAAAAGTTAAATAAGTGCCATCGTAGCTAGTTTTAGTCAAAGTCGTCTTTGTCAAGTCCAGTTCGTGTCAGTTAATTCCAGTCATGCTTTAGTAAAGTAGTGGCAACTTTACTACAAAGCTTCGATGAAGTTTTGGAAGCAACACGAAAACTCATGTTTCACCACATTATATCATTTTCCCACACTCGCGCTTGTAATTCGGCACTTTATGAATAAAACTTATTAATTTTAACAAATATAGCTCTTTAATTGTAAGTAAATTAAACAATCTTAAATATATTATCATGAAAGACTGACGTCGGCAATTGTTGAAACAATTCTAGAATTGCAACAAAACTTCAGGTTTTATTAAAATCACAGAGCGTTTCCTATTTAAACGTTGTTAAAGTTATTTATGCTTAAGTCTGTCTTATTTTCTCTTGTGACTTATCATGTTCGCGAGAAGTTGAGAGAGCATTTTAAAACTTTAATCGACGTTTAAATTAAGACACTATACAAAACAAACTACTCACATATTGATACAAGCTTCGTGAGTCAATCAATAGATATTGTTTTTAAGCTATTGCATAGCTTCTATCGCGGGCCTTGAGCGTGGAGACCGAATCCAGAAATCCCGTAACGCAAATAACCTAACACCCCCCACTCCCACCGGCACAGCGGTGATACTTTTCAGTTTTGCCATCTATCGATGAATAGCAGAACTTTTAATGACTTTTTTCTTTTTTTTTTTTTCTTTGGTTTTGGCGTCGCGTTCTAGCATTTGCCAGTGTCAAGTAATTATATATTTTCAAGTTTCAAAAGTTAAATATGTGCCATCGTAGCTAGTTTTAGTCAAAGTCGTCTTTGTCAAGTCCAGTTCGTGTCAGTTAATTCCAGTCATGCTTTAGTAAAGTAGTGGCAACTTTACTACAAAGCTTCGATGAAGTTTTGGAAGCAACACGAAAACTCATGTTTCACCACATTATATCATTTTCCCACACTCGCGCTTGTAATTCGGCACTTTATGAATAAAACACCACCATTTTTATGCATAAACACTCGACAAAACACTAGTTTTGGAAAAAAATACAACGGAGCGACACGACTCTTCCCGCGTTCCCGCCAAAAAACCCCTTTTAATGACTTTTTTGAAATATCACGCTTGTCTCTTTAGTTCAGCAACTCGCCTCTAGGTGGCATTGGTTGTAATGCTAAGCAATAGCTTTACAGTCCCCGAGTGCCACACGTCTTTTTTAGCAAAGTATCGATAGTCTAGTTGTTTGATGACCATAGCTCACCTGATGTTAAGTGACGGTATGGTCGGGCTCTCAAGTGAGGCTGCCGAAACACACCGTAAGTTGCTTTCGTGGTAGCTAGCCAATCGAGTACTAGAGACTATAAAATATTTTGAGTAAAACCAGCTTACACATAATATTTTATTTCACCGGCAGATCAAGCGCATTGCTGGAATTTGAATCCACCCTTCGGCTTATAAACCGATCGCGCTAAGCATTGAGCCATCATCGCTACAAAAAATAACAATTTTAAGGTGGTTCGATTTCCATAAAAAAATTTTTTTTTTTCTCCATTTATGGACAAATGGAGCATAATTTTACAGCGAAATCACAGCTACTGACATTTATTTGCGGTAAATCACAAATTCATAAATTCATAAATCATTTATAAAATTGATTTTATGCTAATAATCTACTGTTTTATTCAAGCAATTGTGATTTACCGCAAATAAAGACCAAAATAAATGCCAGTAGCTGTGATTTCATTGTAAAATTATACTCCGTTTGTCCATAAATGGGGGAAAAATGTTTCTATGGAAATCGATTAATAGAAATGTTTTGTTTTGTATAAAAAACGATTTACAAAATTAAATCATCGAAATAAATATTTTTGGTTATCTTAAAAAGCTTTCTGGAAATGGCTTTAAAAATTAAATTTATTTCACATATATTGTACAAAAAAAATGTACGTGAATCAAAGTTTTGAGTAATATACTTTCACACAGTAAAATAAATACTAGACTTAAAATTATATCACAAAAAAATATTATAATATGTCACCTCCTAGGTAATAAATTAATTAATTATAAACTTATTTAGCGCAATATTTCCACCATTATTTTACGTATATTATTATATTATAGAAACAATTGTAATACTTTTTTTTATCGTTTAAAAATTATGGTAATAATAACTTTACACAACACAATATTCGTTACAATATCCTGACAGAAAGACTAAAAGAAAGACCGGATGGAAATTGTTGTAGCCCAAGCCAACCAACTCTCTGCCGGAGTCTGTGTTCCCTGTTAGTTACAATATGGGTGTCTTCAAATCTAGAGTAAATAGGTTTCTTCTAGGTAAGCGTGCTCCATCTTAGACCACACTACTGTTGAACATCAGGCAGAGTGTGGTCAAACGCGAACCTATTTTGAATAAAAAAAAAACAACCACGACTTTATGGTGTGGTATACCATTTAGAGTAGCAAGTCACCATTGTTACATTTTTTTTTTTATGGTTGACAGGCTAGTTTTTTGACCACAGCTCACCTGATGTTAAGTGAATGTGTGGTCGAAGATGGTAAAGCACACCTAGCCTGGAATGGAACTGGCTCTCAAGTGAGGCTGCCGGAACACACCGTTAGATGCTTGGCGGCAGATTTTCAACTCTCGTGTGGTAGCTAGCCAGCCGAGTACTAGAAAGTACCCTACCACCATGCTATGGTTTCCACCATGTTATGATTTCAATTGCATAATGTAAAATACATATTTCATTAATACACACTTAACACTTACTATGTATTTATTTGTATAGTACACTGTACAAAGCCTTTTCATGTTGGCTTTGGTCCCAATAATGCTTTTTGAATATACGTGTACACTTTACGTACATTCAAATGCCAAATACAAACATAATCTTTATTTAAAAAAAAACAATGCGTTTTGTTTCTAAGCGCTTAAGAATGGTTGAAACAGAAACCGATTCTGTTTTTGTAATGTTGAGTTACTTTGTTCTTAAGCGCTTAGCAAACAAAAATCATTGGTTTTTTATTGTTATAGGTTATATTTTTAATAGATCTTTCATCTCTCGTCCCAATACCGACATTCAAAAGGCTCTGTTTAATACAATACAAATACATATCAGACGTGTGTTAATGAAATATGTATTGTACATTATGCAATTGAAAATGTCCTGGACATTGTGACGAACGTAGATTCGTGGATTTAATGGAAAGAAATAAAGGGGCATGCTGATTTTGTCGGCCCAGTTTAATACAATACAAATACATATCAGATGTGTGTTAATGAATATGTATTGTACATTATCCAATTGAAAATGTCCTGGACATTGTAATGAACGTAGGTTCGTGGATTCTATGTAATGAGATAAAGAGACATGCTAATTATGTCACGACTATTTAAAGATAAAGCTGTTTCGGTTTAACCTTTCTCAACGTATTGTAGTAAATATTGTGTCATATGAAGTAACTACGACCTTATCTCAGCCTAAACGCTACGGCAAGTTTATGTTAACAGCCTGTTGGTACATTTATTGGTAGTTAGGCATTTCCTTCTGTTTTCTCCTGGCTAGTTCTTCGCTGGCCTCTTGCATTGCTTCGTACAACTTCGCTTCAGAAAGAATTTGGCGAGAGAGCTCTTCGATGGCCATTTCCGAGTCTAGCATAGAACCGAGGGGTTCTTCGTCGATGAACTGAAATAAAGTTGAATATTAAACCGCAGGACATTGCACACAGCGCCATCTGACCCCAAACTAAGTAAAGCTTGTACTATGGAAGTCAGATAACGGATAGAATACTTAAATAGCCAATAATTTCGCTAGCTGCAGTACCCTTCAAACCGGAACACAGTAAAGTTTACACACGACTGCTTGGCGACAGAATATGTGGTACCTACTTAGGCCACACTACTGTTTAACATCAGGCAACAGAGTGTGGTAAACGCGAACATATTTAGAATAAAAAAAAAATATGACCTCATGCCAAGGAGATTTAATACCACCATAAAAAAATTAGGCTGCCTGAACACACCGTTAAAAGCTTTGCGGCGGATTTTAATTTAAATTGTAGCTAGCCAGATAAATACTAGAGAGTACTCTACCACCATGCTATTTATTTATTGCATTTTTGTTTTAATTGTTATGTCAAAATTTGTGAGATTGGATGTAATTGGTTTGACCGTCTTCTTTCTCAATAAATAATTATTTATTTATATTTATTGTCATCTCGTTAGGTCGACGCCACACGTGAACAAAACGCTGGCCTTTATTTTGCTCAGCGTTTGAGTATTGCAATACAACGCGGCAATGGGGCCAGCGTTTTGGGAACTATTCTGATTGATAGCGGCCTTTTAGAGTAGTTATTATTTTAAGTTATTTTATTTTGTTTCATTGAAACTAAAACTGTGGAGACGTTAATTATCTATTAAAATATCTATTATAAGAATTAAAAAACAAAGAGAGAAAAAAATAATAATATGGCTATGGTTTCCTTACGATGTTTTCTTGCACCGGCAGCTCAAGTTCATTGTTGCGGTTTGAAACCACGTCTTCGGCGTGTGACAGCGTGCTAACCACAAAGCTATCGTCGCTACAAAATGGACAGTGGACAGTTAGCTTATGGCAGTGCGAATTTTGTTGTAAGAAGTTTGGTTACCTGTCGTTGTCTAAACTCCTGTAGTGGCATGCCCGGGGCACGCTGGGATCTCTTGCGTCCACAACCTAGAAAGAAAAAAAGTATCATAGTTACAATAAATATTTTCGAAACGAAGTTATTCGCCAGAGAACTAGTCATTGCCATAGCTCAGCGTATTAGTAAGCTGAAGTGGCAATGGGCTGGACATATCTGTCGCAGAACCGATAACCTAACGATAGTAGACGTGTTCTAGAGTGGAGACCGCGTATTGGCAAACGTAGCGTAGGACGCCCTGAGACTCGATGGAGTGACGATATACGTAGGACAGCTGGCGGTGGATGGAAGCGAAAAGCCGAAGATCGGGCTGAGTGACGTGTCTTGGGAGAGGCCTATGTCCAGCAGTGGACTAATATAGGCTGATGATGATGATGATGATAATGTTTTCATATATCTTTATCCCCAAACTAACCAAAGTTTTCGAACTCGTGTGAAGTCTTTTAAACAACTACGGGGACGTTATCAACTCTAAGATCCAGCAGCGGCGGCCTTAGCTATGAGATAAAGAGACATGCCAATTTCGTCACGACCGTTTAAAAAAAAGCTAAGTCGGTTTAATTTTTCTCAATATATATTGTAGTAAAGATTGTGTCGTATGGAGTAACTACGACCGTATCTCAGCCTAAACGCTACGGCAACTTGCGAGGCCCGGAGCGACAGATCATTATGACGCCCTTTTTCTTTGTGTCCGTTTCACTAAAAATTAGTTCGAGTGCTCCAATGGCCGTAACATGCTTGCACTAATAATGAAACCGTGGGTTTTGTTAAGAGCGAGGCGCGAGATACACAGAAATATATGGTAAAGACTTTTTTCTACGAGGACGCGAGGCCCCTGCAAGAGCGAGGCCCCGGGCCACCCCTAAAGCCGCCACTGGCTCTAAGGTCCAGTATCCACCAAAACGAAGAGGAGAGGAAACGAGAAGAGATGTGCCGCGATGCTGTTAGGTTATTTCCACTAAAGCGGAAAGGAGATGTGAGCGTTCGTTCTAGGGTTCTTCCTCCTCCATCATTGGGGAGGTAGAGAGTCAGCCTTGAGGTTCCGAAGATGGAGAGTGCGTTCTCGACGTCCAGGCGATCGGGTGGAGCTGGTATACCCTCAGGTCGCGTTGGCCAGTTCTTGGCATTGTGGATCTACTTTGAGGGCATCATGCCTCTCGCCGTCTCTGCCACTTCGTCTTCCGGGCCAGTGTGAGCTTAGCGTAGCTTTCGTGTGTGCAAGGCACGGGGAGAAGGCAGCTTGGAACGGGATATTAAATGGATTTCCAAGAACAGTAATGGTTTTAAGACTAATATAGTTATACCTGTGAATGCGTTGCAGAAGGGCCGTTTCTTGGGCATGATGACTTCATCGCTCAATCGTGGGTCGAATCCTTGCGGTAACTGAAACCAATTATTTTTTTTAATCGTTGCAATGAGCTCTTGAGGGGCAAATCTTGTCGGGCGATGGACCCCCCCGAGTCCAACGCCAAGGCGGAGTTATGGAGGTTGGCAGCGGCGGCCTTAGCTGTTGCGAGGCCTGGGGCGACAGATCATTGTGAGGCTCATTTTCTTTGAGTCCGTTTTACTACAAAATTAGTTTATTAAATAAATTTCATAGGA
Organism: Biston betularia; assembly: GCA_905404145.2. Taxonomy (NCBI): domain Eukaryota; kingdom Metazoa; phylum Arthropoda; class Insecta; order Lepidoptera; family Geometridae; genus Biston; species Biston betularia. Next base: position 5,742,347 of record FR989890.1, read on the forward strand.
CATTACACACAGCGCCATCTGACCCCAAACTAAGCAAAGCTTGTGCTATGGAAGACAGATAACTGATAGAATACTTAAATACTTTTTTTTTTGTAAATACATAATTATAATACATACAGTACACACAGACACAGAACAAACATCGATGTTAGTCACATAAATGTTAGTCCTGAGTGGGAATCGAACCCACGCCCTTCAGCTCACGAAGCAGACATACTACCAATGAACCAACAGGGCTGTGCGAGGCGCAAGATACATATATGGTAAAGACGTTTTTCTACGAGGACGCGAGGCCACTGCAAGAGCGAGGCCCTGGGCGGTTGCCCTGCTTGCCATCCCCTAAGACCGCCACTGGAGGTTGGAGGAGGGCGTGGATCCTACTTCGACGCCCGGCTCTCCGGCGGCGCATTGGGAGATCTTTTGTGACCTCCCGTTCGCGCTCCGCCGTTTCTGGAACAAGTGATGTTCTGCCTCCCACGATCTCTCGCATCCGAGCATTAAGCGTATTGTATAACACCTAGCTTGTTCCTAAACCCACCGAGGCAGTGTGGCTGCAATCCAGATACAGCAGAGCGACGAGAATTAGCAGCGAAACGCGACACGAGAACATAGCGGCGGCACTGACAGCAGATAGGTGACAGAATATATCAGCTGGAAAGAAAACATACAATGGTTGTCACAAGAAAGTAATAAGGAGAGGAACGAGACGCTCTCCTGGTGGTAAGAGATAACGCATCTCCATGACCATTGCAGCGACATTTTTATTTTATCTACACTAATATTATAAAGAGGAATGATTTGTATTTTGTATCGAAAAAACACAAAAACTACTGGACCGATTTCAAATCTACAATAAATATTATAAAGTGGAAAGATTTGTATTTTTGGATTTTTGTATGTTTGTAACGAATAAACTCAAAAACTACTGCACCGATCTCAAATCTACACTAACATTAATAATAATAAAATAATAATTAAATTAATACTATTTCCAAAATTTATACAAAACACTTAATTACAAAATTTATACAAAACACTTAATCTAACAGTCCGCCAGAGGAGGGATAAAAAACTACTGGACCGATTTCAAATCTAACTACACTAATATTATAAAGGGGAAAGATTTGTATTTTTGTATGTTTGTAACGAATAAACTCAAAAACTAATGGATCGATTTCAAAAATTCTTTCACCATTAGAATATCCCTGAGTAACATATGCTATATTTATTCATCATCATCATCCACAGCCTTCTTTATCCCACTGCTGGATATAGGCTTCTCTCTTGTCATGTCACCTGCCTCGGTCCCGTGCCAATCTAGTCCAGGTTCGACCCGCAACGGTGACAATATCGTCGACCCATCTTGCGGCTGCACGACCGACGCTCCGCTTCCCTTGCCTAGGCCACCACTCTGTTGCAACCTTACTCCACCTGTCAACACTTCGCCTAGCAACGTGTCCTGCCCAGCTCCACTTGAGGTTCATAATTGCGATACCGACGTCTCGAACTTTCGTTCGTCGCCGGATATCGGTATTATGATAATTTAATTTTAAAAATGAATGCGAAGCCGGGACGTGCCGCTAGCCTATCTATCATAAATATATATTGTATATTGTTATTGTATATAACTATAACATATTGTTAATTTTTATTGACATTTTCATAATTTGTCATTAACCATTGACATTTATGTACTTTTTTTACATTTGCAATTATTATGATTTGTAAAAAAATTATAACAATATATATTGTTATAGTTATTGTATATTTGGTCAAGCACCTAATTGTGAATTCTTTATTAGATCCGACATCCATATTTGAGAGCACCTATGAATAAATCGGCAACATTTTCTAGTATTGAATCAGCAAGTCAGGCGGCTAGCTGCGCGCCGCGGGGGGCAAGTCGCGACCCCTAGTGTTTGTTATTGTTCTCACCATTATGCACTTTCATGCGAGACTGGTACCTACAGAACAGATTTTTACTAACTAGTTCTTACCTAAACGTTTTCATATCGACTGGACGAAAAGAAATAAGCCGAAATAATAATAGTATTTTTGTATGTTTGTAACATACAAAAATACAAATCTTCCCTTTTTATAATATTAAAATAGTGTACTCTTTGTTGTGCACACCAAGAATATAAGAAAAGTACAGAAAATAGAAGAATCTTATGAGCTAGTGCCACAAGTGGCGGCCTTATCGCTAAAAGCGTCTTCTTCCAGACAACCAGACAACAAAACTTTAATGCTTAAGAACAGACGGGAGATGTAGTAAACATAATAGATAAACTCTAAAAATACATTGAAGTTTTATTTCGCAAATCCGAAAACCCAAGAAAAGTGTAGTTTCGGTTTGAAGGGTACTGCAGCGAAATTACAGGACTATTGAGACTAACCATCGAAAGTCTCTAAGTAATGAGCACCAAAGCAGCGATGCCCTGAACTTTGTTTTGTTTCTCAAAGTTCTGTGTATCGCTGTAATGGTCATGGACAGGCGTTATCTCTTACCATCAGGAAGCGTCTCATTCATCTCATTACTATCTTGTAACAATATTTCTGAAATCGGTCCAGTAGTTTTTGAGTTTATTCGTTACAAACCAAAAATACAAACCTTTCCTCGTTATGATATTTTTGTAATCGATCCAGTAGTTTGAGTTTATTCATTACAAACATACAAAAATACAAATATTTGCTCTTCAGTCTCTTACTTACTTAAAAGTTTCGTTATAATTATTTTTATTTTTGCTTCATAAAAATCATTAATTATTCATAAATTTGATTTTATGCTAATAATCTACTGTTTTATACAAGCAATTGTGATTTACCGCAAATAAAGAGCAAAATAAATGCTAGTAGCTGTGATTTCGCTGTAAAATTATGCTTCATTTGTCCATAAATGGCAAAAAAATATTTGTATGGAAATCAAACCACCTTATTATAAAATGAAAATGAAAAAAATGAAAATTCGATTTATTGTGGTAATCAATTAAGACATTCTAGTCAAGCTTAACAAAAGCTATGTCGCTAATGAATTAACAGAGTAAGAAACTCTGTAGTACCTAACGCAATAATTAAACGTATTTAACTCTGTTATCTCAACAATTCAGGTAACCGAATTAAGGTTCAAGTTACTTCAAGTTTTTCGGACCCTCTTCCAGTTAGTTTTGTCCCCAATTAGTGTAAATACGTAATTAAATGAACGATATATATATTGACTGTAAAGTTCTGGAGTGGAGACCACGGACCGGCGAGCGCAGCGTAGCACGTCCACCCACAAGGTGGACAGACGACCTAGTAAAGAAGCAGGAACGCGCTGGATGCGAGCCGCTTTCAACCGGTCTTTATGGAAGTCAATGGGGGAGGCCTATGTCCAGCAGTGGACGTCCTACGGCTGAAACGATGATGAGATATATTGACATACCATATTTTGACATGAGTTTTGGCGGGAACGCGGAAAGAGTCGTGTCGCTCCGTTGTATTTTTTTCCAAAACTAGTGTTTTGTCGAGTGTTTATGCATAAAAATGGTGGTGTTTTATTCATAAAGTGCCGAATTACAAGCGCGAGTGTGGGAAAATGATATAATGTGATGAAATATGAGTTTTCGTGTTGCTTCCAAAACTCCATCGAAGCTTTATAGTAAAGTCGCCACTACTTTACTAAAGCATGACTTGACTTGACTGACACGGACTGGACTTTGACCATAACTATAGCTAAGAGACAGCAGAAATAACACTTAAGACAAGGCATTATGGCTTTACAGCTGTAGCCTGCCCGATGGGGCAAATTAAATTAAAAAAAAACATATTTTGACATTTTGGTCTTACCATGTAATCAGTGTTTTAAAACTAATTTAATGACATATGTATTTAAAATTATGAAGTGACTTGTAACATTGGTGTTATCAATAAAATATTTGTATTTGAATTCATTGAACGAGGGGGTATTGTTGTAAAAATTTGTATTCTATCAACAAAAATTTCGTGGTATTTGAATCTAAGACTTAGGTTGGGAGTTTGAAACAGTTGGAGATCTCCAACACTGAAGATAAACACTTCTATTTTCTCAACTAGACTGCTGTTAACGCAACCGTCAGTTAACGTAACTTTAAACTTATTCTTGAAAAATTAATGTTTTTCTAACGTTAAAGAAAATCATTTCATTATGATATGACAAACATTGTGAAATGAAAAGTACACAGTCGCTTTTAAAAATGACAGAGCGCAATATTATTGTAACGAGAATTGTTACCCGACTACTGTAGAAGGAGTATTATATAAGAGCTTGATGCACTTAGAACGATCATCCCCATTAGTATTATCAGTACGATTGTGATTGTGTTTGTCCGATTAGCATGAAACTTTGCAAAGGTACACTTTGTCAAAGAGTACATAAAAAAATGTAACACGGGATAGAAAACTCGACATAAACGCGAGTGAAAACGTGGACAAAGCAGTAGTGTAAGCATTACTGTGTTATTCAATGTGGGTTCGCGTTTGACCATACTCTGCCTGATGTTAGTGTGGTCTAAGATGAAGCACGCTTAGCTAGAACAAACCTATTTACTCTAGATTTGAAGACACCCATATTGTACTTAACAGGGAACACAGACTCCGGCAGAGAGTTCCACAACCTCGCTGTGCGAATACAAAATATGGAATCAAACCGCTTTGTGCGTACATGGGGAACATCCACCATGTACGGATGACGTTTTGGTCGCGATTGTCTGGCCGACCGGTAGAAGAAAGGTGCAAGGGGAACCAAAGTGTGCAGTTTAAGTACTGCAGCGAAATTACTGGGCTGTTGAGACTAAACATTAATGAGTACCAAAGCAGTGATGCCCTAGACTTTGTTTTGCTACTCAAAGTTCTGCAATGGTCATGGACAAGCATTATCTCTTACCATCAGGTGAGCGTCTCGTTCGTCTCATTACCTTAACACAAAAAATATATATATTTAAAAAACTACAATGTTTTGGTACGCCCTATATAACTACATGGAAACTGTATTCTTCGGACAAGTTCAGCGTGGCAACCAGTCAACTCAGTGTAAAAACCAATTAACAAAGGTCAAAAAGAGCAATCTCCTTTCGGATATAAGATGTTAAAAGCTAATTGCAGTTCATAATTTATTAAAACCACTTATCTGGTCGACCCAACTTTGAATTAGAATTTATCACGCATGCGCCTTGCCTTTCAACTCAGTATACGCTCTGTCCTCTAGGTTCGATCCCCACCCAGGCTAACAGTGTGTTCTGGCTGCCCCAAGAGCCATTTCAATTACAGGCTAGGCACCATCTTCAACCATCACTTAACATCAAGTGAACTGTGGTTACCTTAGAAGGATGGTAAGAGACAACGCATGTACACTTGGTGGTAGATCTCCTTAGCAGGAGGTCGTCTAGGTAGGTACCACCGCAGTATCAGTTATTCTGCCGCTAAGCAGTAGTGTGTAAACATTACTGTGTTCCGGTTTGAAGGGTACTGCAGCTAGCGAAATTACTGGGCTGTTGAGACTAACCATCGAAAGTCTCAAAGTAATGAGCGCCAAAGCAGCGATGACCTGTTTTGTTACTCACAGTTCTGTGTATCGCTGCAATGGTCATGGACAGGCGTTATCACTTACCATCAGGACAGCGTCTTGTTTTTCATTACGAGTATAATATGTTAATTCTTTAATGTTTGTTTTAAAACTTAAATTTATAAAACAGTCTAGCATTTAATTTTTTCGACGATTGACATATTTCAATAAAACGTAGATCTTCTCAGTGGAGATCAGTCGTCGAGTCATAATCCACCGCCAAGCAGTAGTGTGTAAACGTTACTGCGTTCAGATTTGAAAAGTTGTAGCAACAATTCAGATTAAAAATAAAATTAACACCAAACTTTGTTTTGTTACTCAAACCTCTGAGTATTGCAATGGTCATAGACAGTCGTCTCTTACCATCGGAGCGCATCATTACTTGTCATAAAACAGTTCTTGACCCAGCGACACAAAATTAATAACATTACCTTATAGTAGTGGGCAGATAAATGACCGACACGAAATTACGCCGCGCCCAATTCCGAAACAATCCAAGTTGTATGTAATATAATTTTATTACTGCAATGCTATTCTATTAACTAATCTTTCTCAATAAATTGTATGTACTTACTAGTAGACGCCTCGCGGTTTCACCCGCGTAGTTCCCGTTCCCGTGGGAATACAGGGATAAAAAGTAGTAGTCACCCGGGGATAGTGTAGCTTCCCAACGGTGAAAGAATTTTTGACATCGGTCCAGTAGTTTTTGAGTTTATTAATTACAAACATACAAAAATCCAAACAGTGAGGCAAGTATCTATATGTTTTTAACTTTTTACTTGACATTTTAATTTTCATAATCCCATCCCATCATAAATGTGAAAGTTTGGATGGATATTTTTTACTCTTTCACGCAAAAACTACTAAACGGATTTGAATGAAATTTATTATGGAGGTAGCTGAGACCCTGGATTAACACATAGGCTACTTTTTATCCCGAAAACAAGTAGCGGGTAACACCGCGGGGCGCCGCTAGAAGATACCGGAAGGCCCCGGATTAACGTATGAAATTAATTGAAAAAATATACAGCAACCCTCCATTTGAGATTAACTCAAATTTCATGTTCGTGAAATGTGTTTACTCGACGTCGCAAAAAAGGAGATTCTGATTCTAGCATATGACCGGTAGTATATCTACGTTAAGTGTTTAGGCGTGGGTTCGGTGCCCATACAGGACAAACATTTTGTGACATGTATTTATATAATATACACATTTATAATTTAAAAAACCGCCTCCATGACCCTCAGGCCAACTAAACGCACTGCTCCAATGAAACAGCGAGGTTTCCGACCAAAACGAAAATATCATCGATGTATCCAGCTGTCTTTTAAAACACAATTTTGGAGAATCTTTTAAAAAAAATGAAGTAATAAAAAATTTTAAAATAATTTATTTTTTTGTTATACAAGAGTGCAAATTTGGTTTTTCACCGCGCGCTCAATTTTGATGAGCGAGCAAGCGAAGGATTCTAAAATTACAATCCTGAGCGTTAGCGAGGGAATCAAAAGAGCACGAGGCGAACAATCTCTGCACTCGAGTGCAACACGTAACTTGTCATCCCACCTCAGCGAGGAAATGACTCAAGGCAACAAAACGTACACCGAGGAGGTTCCGAGTCTGAGTTTTTAACAAATTAAAAAAAAGTTGTTTGATAAATTCGTCACATGGAGGTAGAAGTGAATAGGTTTTATGATGTTTTGAATTCACACACTTAGTGCACACGATGTTCTAAATTCAAATTTACTTTATCCTCTAGCGGATAAAAACGACTTTTGCACTCAGATATCGAAGAGCAAAAATACAAATACATACAATTAAATTGACTAAAATATTAAAAAAAACTAAACAAATATTTGATAACACAAGTTGCAAGTCAAATAAAGCATTTAAATATTTAGTAGTAATTTAATGCTTTTTTTTATTGCAGTAGAATTTTTAAAGAATAACATAAATTTGAACCCAATTAGTTCAAATGAAACAGAAAATTTCAAGTGCGGACGCTGTAATGGACTGTTTAGTTATAATTATCGGAAATACAAGAAAAATTGCTCTCCGTTTGAAGTGTTCTTGAGGGGAAAAATAATAATTCGTAGCACCGTTTTGCGATAAGAAAGTTAATTACATTTAAAACGTAATACAATTTACTTGTCTAAGAATTTATCTAAACAAGCTTAGAACAGAATACAACTTTATTATACACCAAACATAACGTACATACAAAACTCAAAAACAGATTATAAAAAAAAATAACAAAACAAAAACACCATCGTCTAACACATAAGTAGGTATATGGTAGTGTAATGGCAGCCTTATCGCCTCGAGCGATTTCTTTCAGACAACTTTTGGATGGACAGTAATGATGACAAAGCTATTAAGGTTGGCGGTTAAAAAAATACAGATATAAAGGTGAGAAAATTAAATAAATAAATATCGTAGGACTATACCCAGCGCCATCTGGCCCCAAACTAAACAGAGCTTGTGTGATGGAAGTCAGATAACTGATAGAATACATAAATACTTTTTTTTGTAAATGCATACTTGTAATACATACAGAACACCCAGACACAGAACAAACATTTGTTTATTCACAAAATGTTTGCCCTGAGTGGGAATCGAACCCACGCCCAACTGCTCTCGAAGCAGATATACTACCAATGAGCCAACGGGGCTGTCGAAATTAGAAAAACACCACTCTATTTTTTTTTTAATTTTTAGCTTTTGTTACTTCGTATGATGTAAGGGTTTTAACGATACTCCATACATTTAGGAATTTTACTAAATCAACCGAGTTCTTTCTTTAGCGACAATTCTGCCTAAATAAACCACAAAACCGGATTGCAAAAAAAAACCCAATAAAAAATTTCTGTTATAATAAAAAAATAATCGATTTTCGTAAAAACGTTTCCCCTTTGAAATCTAAAAAATCTATAGTCAATTATAAAATATGTTAGTATGTATAGTGCACTCACCTAAGTCCGTTCACAGAATGATGCGAACTCACGGGATGCGAGCCTTTTATACGGACCATGGACTAGCATGGACAAAGGAATGGAGATGACTTGGCGCAATATATTTTTAGGACGATTCCAAGATTGATTCTTCCTTTATAGTCCATTGAAAAGTTACATTTGGGGTTGCGTTTCTTAGAGGACGCAATTTTATTTTTTTGATGTGTAGGGGGGGTAAGTGTAAAGCTAAAATCAAGTTTGTGGGGTCGCCACCCTTGTCCCACGGCCGCCATCTTGAAAATAGGGGTTGAAACGGTTTTTACGATATATCTCTTAAACTATTTATCTGATAAAAAAATTTTTTAACGTTTTTTGTTGCAAATTAAATTCTCTATAACTTTGGTCCAGTAATTTTTTGTCGTAAAACTATAAATAAAAAAGTTATAAGTGAAAATGTTCAGAAATTCGAGAAAAAAATTTATATTTTTCGATATAACTTTTTTTTTTATCATTTTACGAAAAAACGATATCAGACCATTTTTGTAGATCGGTTTTTAAGGAACAACTTTTATATGCAACATTTTTTCATTAAGTCAATAGCTAAGGTTTTACAGCGCTCCGAAGTGAGTACTATTTTTCAGTACTCTTAACTATACATATTTTATACGTGGGTACTAATAATGTGTCATCAGTTATTTATTTATTTTTTTTATTTTGTTATTATAATTCTTTTAATTAGTAATTTTGCAATGTTATTAATAATTAATTATTGACTCTTTTCCTCACCACCCACGAGGTACAGTCTGGAGGCGCGTTTTTTTTTTACGTGGTATCCCCAATAGGCCTAATCCACGGTGATTTTATAAATTTGAACTACTCCGTCCTCGGTCTTTTCGATGGACCAGGCTGCGGCTCAGCATCTGATCGGTTTTCTGAATCAAATATCAGTGGGAGAACTGGAGAAGGAAGGGGTGTCAATGTCGGCGGTTCATCATCAAAGTCATTTTCATTTATTAATTCTGAGAGTTCCATTACGTTGCTGCAAGTCTCTCCAGAACAATGGAAGCACACTGCGGAACATTTTAGCCCTGCTTTTCGACATCCATACATCGCTCCACAGTTTCCTTTGCATTTGCAAAAGATCAATTTTAGAAGCTCAGGGGGTGCTGGAGGTTTAGAGCTCTGCACTGGCATCAATAATTTTCCACATTTTTTCCAGCCCCAGTCTTCAGGATCATTATTATTACCAAGCCACGACTGGACCTGATGGTAGACTCGGAAAGTATGAAAGCGAGCTGTGTCTTGTGTTGGAGGAAGGGAAGATAAGTTAAATGTACTTTTTGTCACTGCCTTGGCGAATTGTTTGTATCTTAGGCTGTAAAATTATTTTAAAAATCAATAATTGTAAAATTCTGTAATGGAGTGGAAAAGAGTCAATAATTAATTATTAATAACATTGCAAAATTACTAATTAGTAATTTTGTTTTGTTTTGTTTTGTTTTTTTTTTTTTATTTTGTTATTATAATTCTTTTAATTAAAAGAATTATAATAACAAAATAAAAAAAATAAATAAATAACTGATGACACATTATTAGTACCCACGTATAAAATATGTATAGTTAAGAGTACTGAAAAATAGTACTCACTTCGGAGCGCTGTAAAACCTTAGCTATTGACTTAATGAAAAAATGTTGCATATAAAAGTTGTTCCTTAAAAACCGATCTACAAAAATGGTCTGATATCGTTTTTTCGTAAAATGATAAAAAAAAAAAGTTATATCGAAAAATATAATTTTTTTTCTCGAATTTCTGAACATTTTCACTTATAACTTTTTTATTTATAGTTTTACGACAAAAAATTACTGGACCAAAGTTATAGAGAATTTAATTTGCAACAAAAAACGTTAAAAAAATTTTTTTATCAGATAAATAGTTTAAGAGATATATCGTAAAAACTGTTTCAACCCCTATTTTCAAGATGGCGGCCGTGGGACAAGGGTGGCGACCCCACAAACTTGATTTTAGCTTTACACTTACCCCCCCTACACATCAAAAAAATAAAATTGCGTCCTCTAAGAAACGCAAGGTAAGGCCTAAAAAATGTAACATTTCAATGGACTATTAGTAATGCGGATAAAATCGAATCTGACAGTTTGTATCGATTTCATTCCGAATGTGAAATCGAGTACAACTTTCGTTCTCAGGACAGTTTTGTCTTGTGAGATTTAATTATATTTTAATAAAGAATTTTCTTTCTTGTTTTCCGTTATTTTTTCACTGATTTTTTTTTTTTTTTTTTTAATTTTTGACAGGCTTGGTGTTTGACCACAGCTCACCTGATGTCAAGTGAAGGTGTGGCCGAAGATGGTAAAGCACACCTAGCCTGGAATGCAACTGGCTCTCAAGTGAGGCTGCAGGAACACACCGTTAGATGCTTGGCGGCAGATTTTCAACTTGAGGGTGGTAGCTAGCCAGCCGAGTACTAAAGTACCCTACCACCATGCTTTGGTTTCCTCACGATGTTTTTCCTTCACCGGCAGCTCAAGCTCATTGTTGGGGTTTGAACCCACGCCCTTCGGCATGCGAACCTACCGCGCTAACCACTGAGCTATCATCGCTACAAACATTGCTACATTTTACTGATGGTAGACACTTTTTTTTAAAACTTAATATTCTTTAACATTATGTAATATTTGACAGCTCATTGGCAGAGGCGTCTCTAGCCCTTGTGGCGCCCGTGTGCAATCATTACCCTTATGCCCTCTAGTAAGCGCGCTGTCGAAATGGAACAGGTACAAATGTTATAAATTGTAAAAAAGATTGACTTTCCTACTAATTCGATCAGCTGATCGGTCATTTTGTATGGAGAGTCCATTTTTTAACATTGACAAACTGGAGCTCGTGTCATCGTCGTTTTACGTGGGTTTGAGTTATAACGCCCGGCGTCCGTAACACGGGCGCAGATTCTTTGAAAGTGGCGAGGCCGGCGCCCCCTGACACCACTGCGCCCGTGTGCAACGCTCACCCTGCACCATAGGTAAAGCCGCCTCTGCTCATTGGTAGTATATCTGCCTTAAGAGCTGTTGGGCGTGGGTTCGATTCCCACTCAGGGCAAACATTTTGTGATCTTAGATCTTTTAAACTACGCAACGGATTTTAATGCGGTTTCCATCAATAGAGAGAGTGATTCAAGAGGAAGGTTTAAAAAATTATTCACCTCTCCACGCCACTTCTGTCTGTTGGACCACCTGCTGCGCCATCACAGTTCGTACGCTAAACATACCAACACTTACTCTCTTATATATTAATTAACTGCATTTGCCTACACAACACACTGCGACACCGTTTCTCAAACTACGGGTCGTGACCTCTGTACGGCCTAATGTTACAATAATAGCAGGCAGTTTTTTTTTTATGAAGAAAGTAATGAGACGAACGATGCGCTCTCCTGATAGTAAGAGATCACGCCTGTCCATGACCATTGCAACGATACACAGAACTTTGTATAACAAAACAAAGTCCAGGACATCGCTACTTTGGCGCTCATTACTTTGAGGCTCGATGGTTAGTCTCAACAGGCCTGTAATATCGCTGCAGTACCCTTCACAGTAATGTTTACACACTACTGCTTAGCGGCAGAAGAACTGGTACTGCGGTGGTACTTACCTAGACGACCTCCTGCTAAGGAGATCTACCACCAAATTTATTCGGTCATAAAATTTAAATTTACACAATGTCAAGTAGAAAAAATAATAATTGAAATATAAAAAAAACTAGCAGCTCGCCCCGGTTTCGTTCGCGCCGGAAAACAAAACTCGATTAACAATATAAATATAGCCTATGTCATTCAGTGATAATGTAGCATTCTAGTGATGAAAGAATTATTCAGATCGGTCCAGTAGTTTCGGAGCCTATTCAATACAAACAAACAAAAATCAAATCTTTCATCTTTAAAATTGGTTTGGATTTAGATGACAACTGTAATAGTTAGACATATGATATCGCGGACTTACTTGCAGCTGTCACTTTGCTATAAAACGTCACTTTATTCTATTGTCAATAGTTTTCGCTGCGCATGCTAAGTAAGGGTGTTTTCAAATTTTTCACAGCTTGGGTTACATTATTGAATTTTCCATACGGATTCCTAATTGTTTTTTTAAATAAAATATAGCCTATGTCCATCACGGATAATGTAGCATTCTAATGATGAAAGAATTATTAAGATCGGTCCAGTAGCTTCGGAGCATATTCGATACAAACAAACAATCAAATCTTTTCTCTTTATATAATTAATTTTTGGTATAGATAGATAAATTATGAAAATTAAAATGTCAATGAAATTAATGAAATGTCAATATAAAAATTAAAACTTTGTTAAATTTTGTCAATTAAATAATTCATTGATTTTTTTATAATAGGGTTTTTGGACTAACAGTTCTATCTTGAATGGAACAGTTTTCAGTTTTAGTGCGTAAACATTACTGTGAATGGTACTGCAGCGACATTAATGGGCTGTTGAGACTAACCATCGAAAATCTCAAAGTAATGCGCAGCGATGCGCGGACTTTGTTTTGTTACTCAAGTTACTAAGTTACTAAGTTCTGTGTATCGCTGCAATGGTCATGGATAGGCGTTATCTCTTACCATCGGGAGAGCGTCTCGCTCGCGTTATCGCTCGTCGTTTTGGGATCTATTCCCATTGGTAGCGGGAAAAAAATTTGATGCTTTATTTTAGCAACGATTTAGTCTAGGATGGAACACGCTGACCTAGAAGGAACCTGTTTACTCTATTGAAAACACACATATAGCACTCAATTTTATTGTTCTGCAAAAGGTTAGGAAACGATGGGATGCCTTTTAGCGCAACTACCGTATTGGCCATATGTATTAGCCATAAAGGCCGGGCCATTTTATGGACTTCGTGGTACTTGCTTATTATTATAAGTACGATACATTGTACTAAGTAAACAGGCACGGTTGCCTGGAAGATATCACTACAAGCTGTAAGCGAGGGCGTAGAAATGATTGTGTAAAAAATAAAGTAGCAATTTAGAAAATATTTTTTTGAGAAGAAATTATTATTTTTTTGTGACATGTTCTATTTATTATAATGCCAAAGTGATGAATCACTTGCGCTGTTCTAATGTAAAAAATACCTTAAATTATACTACTTACAAAACGTATACAAAAAACTTAGTCTAAAAAACCGTCAGAGGAGGGATGTGTGGCCAGAATGCTGGCAACATTGCCACGCTGGATGGCAATGCTTAGCTTTTGACCAAAGTAGATACCAGCATTCTGGTCACCTGAAGCCTCCTCTAGACGTTTGGCCAGGTCCCGATACAGTTCGAGACCGGCCCCCACGGACCTAAAGTTTCAACCCCTAGTTGTTCTATTTATATAATTAAATATTGTATAGAAATTAATAAATTTGACAAGTTTTAATGTAATAATTAAATTGTAGTAAGTTAATCATAGCTATATATATCCCATTAATCGCACTAATATTATAAATGTGAAAGTTTGGATGGATGTTTGTTGCTCTTTCACGCAAAAACTACTGAAAGAATTTGAATGAAATTTGTAGAAAATTTTATGGGACAGCAACTTTATTTAATTTTAACGTTGTTCATAATCACGAGTGTGGTTTGCTATTTTATATTACCTTGTACTCGGCTGGCTAGCTACCACACGAGAGTTGAAAATCTGCCGCCAAGCATCTAACGGTGTGTTCCGGCAACCTCACCTGAGAGCCAATTTCATTCCAGGCTAGATGTGTTTAAACCATCTGTGACCATACCAACCATAAAGAACATACCAATAACTTGAAGCGCTTGGTTTTTTATTATATATATTTAAACAACTAGCTGCACCCCGCGGTGCTACATGGTTTCGGAATAATAAGTAGCCTATGTGTTAATCCAGGGTCTCAGTTACTCTGATCCGTCGTACGGAGACCACGGGCGTGCAGACGTGGGGCCGTCTGACGCTCTTGTTGCGGTGTTGGTCTCCGAGGTGGATGACGATGTGTCTGGTGTTCCGACACTTTATCTTCGTGGCAAGGGAGCCTGGGCTCCGAGGTGGTGTCCGCGAGGACAAGCGCTGTCGAGGCCGCGGTAGAGTGTGAAAGCGCCGAGGTGGAACACTCCAGGGTTTTTGTCGGTAGGCCGTCATTAGGACAGAGAGTCCCACATAACCACCGTACCTGCCCCAGGGCTGTTGGTATACACAAAGTATTTTCGCTGGAAAAAAAGGGTCTCAGCTACCTTTAGCAATGATAGCTCAGCGGTTAGCGCGGTAGGTTCGCATGCCGAAGGGCGTGGGTTCAAACCCCAACAATGAGCTTGAGCTGCCGGTGAAGGAAAACATCGTGAGGAAACCATAGCATGGTGGTAGGGTACTTTCTAGTACTCGGCTGGCTAGCTACCATCCTCAAATTGAAAATCTGCCGCCAAGCATCTAACGGTGTGTTCTGGCAGCCTCACTTGAGAGCCAGTTCCATTCCAGGCTAGGTGTGCTTTACCATCTTCGACCACACCTTCACTTAACATCAGGTGAGCTGTGGTCAAACAACTAGCCTGTCAAACCATAAAAAAAACCATAAAAAAAAACCTCCATACCAAATTTCATCCAAATTCTTTCAGTAGTTTTTACGTGAAAGAGTAACAAACATCCATCCATCCAATTTATAATATCAGTCATGATGAATGATTTTTTATCAATATAGCGTCAAACTAGATGCTTGGTTGGTATTCGGTTACATGAAGCGTGAATATTTCGTCAACTTTCTATGCCATTTGGTTGGAATTGTTTTGCAAATATGAGAAATTTGTTTCATGCCTCGGCTGTTATATCATTTGTTACTATATATCGATGATAGCTCAGTGGTTAGCGCGGTACAAACCCCAACAATGAGCTTGAGCTGCCGGTGAAGGAAAACATCGTGAGGAAACCACAGCATGGTGGTAGCGTACTCTCTAGTACTTGGCTGGCTAGCTAACACACGAGGGTTGAAAGTCTGCCGCCAAGCATCTAACGGTGTGTTCCGGCAGCCTCACGTTCCATTCCAGGCTAGGTTTGCTTTACCGTTCTCGACCACACCTTCACTAAACATCAGGTGAGCTGTGGTCAAATACCTAGCTTGTCATCAATAAAAAAATACTAAGGTCAGATTCAAAATCGATATAAGCGAGTGAAAACCAGATTTAAAAAGAAATAGAAACCCAACGTGGTAGGTTGTTCTGTATTGTAAAGGCGAAACTTTGTGAGTGTGTTTGTATGTTTGTTAGTCCTTCACGCTCAACCGGCTAGACCAATTTTGATGAAATTTGGTATGGAGGTAGCTGACACCCTTGATTAACATAAGGCTTTAAGTTTTCATTGCGAAAAAAAAAGAAAAAATGGATTGGGTTATGCCGCGGAGCGTAGCTAGTCGGTTTATAAATGACAGAGTTCTGAGGGAACAAATTAAAAAAAAAACTGAATTGAGAGTCTCCTTACTAACCGACTTCAAAAATGGAGGAGGTTCTCAATTTTTTGTTTTTAATGTTGATTATTTTAGAACTCGATCATCTAAAAACCGATTTTAAATATTCGGATTGGTCCCATAGAAGTTTCATGAAAAACGGTTCAGTAATCTGATTTTGAAACCAAAATATCCAAAACCTAGCTGTGTTTGGGCTTATGGGCTTGGAGTCGATTTTTTCTTGTAAAAATAATTATATTTCATATTTTGATTTATCACTGAAAAGGTTAGCATTTGATCGTGAACAACTAAAACACTCACAAACTTTCGCCTTTTTAATATAAGTGTGATGTGATTTGGAAAATTCCTAAAATATGATTTTGACTTCAAATTGATCACATAGAAGTTTCACTAAAATCGGTTCGGTGGTTTATTTTTTAATTCAAAATAACATGTCATCCAAATAAACGGAATTGCGTATTTTTCTTTTCTGTGACTTTCCAGTGGCGTTTACGGTCAGTAAAATAGTCCTAAGGAACTGCCCGCCTTCCGGTTTCATCATCAGACCAACCAACAACCAACCAAAGTAGCAGAAACCAGCTTGCTTCTACGGCGTAGCACATCGCTACGTACTTTGTAAAAGCGTAGCTTTGGTGCTACGACGTAGATACAATTCCGTTTTATTCAACACTAGCGGACGCCTCGCGGTTTCACCCACGTAGTTCCCGTTCCCGTGGGAGTACAGGGATAAAAAGTAGCCTATGTCACCCGGGGATAGCGTAGCTTCCCAACGGTGAAAGAATATTTGAAATCGGTCCAGTAGTTTCGGAGCCTATGCATTAAAAACTAACAATCAAATCTTTCCTCTTTACAGAAATTTCCTATTTTCTAAGAGCTCTTTAGCAGAATGTCGTCGAGGAAGTTGCTAGATATTCTACCGCCAAGCAGTAGTGTGTAAACATTACTGGTGTTCCAGTTTGCAGGGTACTGCAGCTAGCTAAATTACTGGGCTGCTGAGACTAACCATCGAAAGTTTCATAGTAATGAGCGGTAAAGCAGCGATGCCCCGGACTTTGTTTTGCAACTCAAAGTTCTGCAAGGGTCAAAGCCAGCAGTTTATATCTTATCAACGAGGGAACGTCTCGTCCATCTCTTTAGTTTTTACCATAAAAAAGTAAATTATGTGATATTTTATAAAAGTTTTAAGAACGCGTAACTCTCCAGTTTCTTATCTCTTTCTCTTCATTGTAGTTTAATAGTTCTGTTTGTTTGTAAAAGTTTATTTTTACTAGTATTTTCCAAGTTCAGATGGACTGTCAGACATTGCGATGTTAAATTGAGCTATATACGTAAAGTATGTCTGGTATATTCATCATTCATCGCTCTAAATTTACAAATTTCTTAAGTTTAATAAGTTGCCTCGTAGCAGTTATTTATTAGTTAGTTATTTTTCTTGCATGGCGCTCGGCGCCTTGCAAGAAAAATAACTAAGATTTTTTTTTTCTTTGGATTTGGCGTCGCGATTTAGCAATTGTCAGTGTCAAGTAATTATATATTTTCAAGTTTCAAAAGTTAAATAAGTGTCATCGTAGCTAGTTTTAGTCAAAATCCAGTCCGTGTCAGTCAAGTCCAGTCATGCTTTAGTAAAGTAGTGGCGACTTTACTATGAAGCTTCTAAGCTTTTCTTGCATGGCGCTCGGCGCCTTGCAGGAAAAATAACTAAGATTTTTTTTTCTTTGGATTTGGCGTGGCGTTTTAGCATTTGTCAGTGTCAAGTAATTATATATTTTCAAGTTTCAAAAGTTAAATAAGTGTTATCGTAGCTAGTTTTAGTCAAAGTCCAGTCCGTGTCAGTCAAGTCCAGTCATGCTTTAGTAAAGTAGTGGCGACTTTCCTATAAAGCTTTGATGGAGTTTTGGAAGCAACACGAAAAGTCATGTTTCACTACATTATATCATTTTCCCACACTCGCGCTTGTGATTCGGCACTTTATGAACGAAATACCACCATTTTTATACATAAACACTCGACAAAACACTAGTTTTGGAAAAAAATACAACGGGCGACGCGGCTCTTTCCGCGTTCCCGCCAAAACTCCTTGCTATGGTTTTTCTTCAGCTCAAGCTTATTGTTGGGGTTTGAACCCACGTCCAGTTTAGATACGACTACTTTTTTTTTTAAAGCCTTTTCTTACTTTGCTACGCCACTGAGTCTTGGCACGTTTTTATAAAGCAAATTAAACTTTTAGAGCAACCCACTTGAACAATCTTTTGCTTGAAAGGTCATTCGTATCTGTTAATTCGAAGGAAAAAAACTACTGATTTTAAAAATAGAATTGATTTGGAGAAGCTTTTTAAACAATATTGTATAACGCGACCGGCTCATGACATTCGATGCCGAAGCCAAAATAAATAAAGAAAATTAAAAAAAAACTTTAGCAAGTTTCGTGTTTCACCGTTATAAGTTAACGGTTTTTAGACTTTATATGATTTCAATTATCGATTACGTATTAAGGAAAAATAGACAGGGCAAAAATGTGCGCGCCGAAAGGGGGTTATTGTACTTATCATTCCGTACTACTTTTACCATGACAGCTCTGTTGGTTCGTTGGTAGTATGTTTGCTTCAAGAGCTGAAGGGCGTGGGTTCGATTCCCACCTAGGACAAACAGTTTGTGGTATACACAATACAATAAAGTGACGTTTTATAGAGCAAATTGACAGCTTTTGTAGTGATAATTGATTGATTCAGGCGTTACTTTGCGGAAGTTCATTTTGAATGTTCAATGTTTGTTCAAGTCTCCTCGTCACTGTTGGAACTGGAACGACGGTTAAGCGGAAATAAACTAAATATAAACATTGAACATTTTGTAGTGATGATAGCTCAGTGGTTAGCGCGGTAGGTTCGCATGCCGAAGGGCGTGGGTTCAAACCCCAACAATGAGCTTGAGTTGCCAGTAAAGGAAAACATCGTGAGGAAACCATAGCATGGTGGTAGGGTACTTTCTAGTACTCGGCTGGCTAGCTACCACCCTCAAGTTGAAAATCTGTCGCCAAGCACCTAACGGTGTGTTCCGGCAGCCTCACTTGAGAGCCAGTTCCATTCCAGGCTAGGTGTGCTTTACCATCTTCGACCACACCTTTACTTAACATCAGGTGAGCTGTGGTCAAACACCAAGCCTGTCAACCATTAAAAAAAAAAAAAAACGAAAATTTATGTAAATTACGGATTATGTAGCATTTTAATAATGAAAGAATTATTAAGATCGGTCCAGCAGTTTCGGAGCCTTTTCAATACAAACAAAATAATCAAATCTTTCCTCTTTATAACTGTGTAGATGTAGGTAAGTGTTATATGCAATGATTTGATTTGATCTAATTTGACTGAACATATCTATATGTATTATGTAACACAAGCGTTGACAGCCCCGTTGGCTCGTTGGTAGTATATCTGCCTTGAGAGCTGTAGGGCGTGGGTTCGATTCCCACAGGGTAAACATTTTGTGAATAAACAAATGTTTGTTCTGTGTCTGGGTGTTCTGTATGTATTATAAGTATGTATTTACAACAACAAAAAGTATTTACGTATTCTATCAGTTATCTGACTTCCATCACACAAGCTCTGCTTAGTTTGGGGCCAGATGGCGCTGTGTGTATAGTCCTACGATATTTATTTATTTATTTATTTATTTATAGAACAGAAAAGACTACGACTAAGTACTGCAAGGAAATTCCTACAAATTAAATGAGATTGCAAAAATAAACGACCTCTTATGCGGTCGCTGCAAGCGAAGTAGGCGAGAAACACTGTGATAGAGAAACTGAAAGAAAATCGTGGAAAATTACCGAGTCTCTAGCGTAGAAAGCGAGAACTCGGTATGCAATTAATTTTATACTAGCTACGCCCCGCGGTGTTACCCGCTACATGCTTTCTGGATAAAAAGTAGCCTATGTGCTAATCCAGGGTTACAGCTTCCTCCATACCAAATTTCATCCTAATCCGTTCAGTAGTTTTTGCGTACTGATCCGTCGTACGGAGACCACGGGCGTGCAGACGTGGGGCCGTCTGACGCTCTTGTTGCGGTGTTGGTCTCCGAGGTGGATGACGATGTGTCTGGTGTTCCGACACGTCGTCTTCGTGGCAAGGGAGCCTGGGCTCCGAGGTGGTGTCCGCGAGGACAAGCGATGCCGAGGCCGCGGTAGAGTGTGAAAGCGCCGAGGTGGAACACTCCAGGGTTTTTAGTGGGTAGGCCGTCATTAGGACAGAGTCCCACATAACCACTGTGCCTGCCCCAGGGCTGGTGGCATGTATACACAAAGTATTTTGGCTGGAAAAAAAGGGTCTCAGCTACCTCCACACCAAATTTCATCCAAATCCGTTCAGTAGTTTTTGCGTGAAAGAGTAACAAACATCCTTCCAAACTTTCACATTAATAATTTTAGTGGGATTTTTTACTGACAGTAAACTTTATTTTATGAAACTAATTTGAATGTTTTGAACTTTGATATTTTTATCACGTTTTCAAACTTTTTATTGTGATGACGTTGTAAAGTAGGCTGAATATGTGTATGCCCTTGGCATGTAAAACAAAAAAGTATAGGTACGCTATGGCTATTTTGACACATTTGATTGACTTTGACAATCGACATGAAGTAAACAAATCTTATATCCTGTGTTGTATGTCGTTCAATACACACATAGCTCTGTTGGCATTAGCTTTTTGACCCTGCCTTAAGAGCTGTAAAGCATGGGTTCCATTCCCACCCAGGACAAACATTTTGTGGTATAAACAAATGTTTTTTTTATTTTTTTTATGGTTGATAGGCTAGGTGTTTTGACCACAGCGCACCTGATGTTAAGTGAAGGTGTGGTCGAAGATGGTAAAGCACACCTAGCCTGCAATGCAACTGGCTCTCAAGTGAAGCTGCCGGAACACACCGTTAGATGTTTGGCGGCAGATTTACAACTTGAGGGTGGTAGCTAGCCAGCCGAGTACTAGAGAGTACGCTACCACCATGCTATGTTTTCCTTCACCGGCAGCTCAAGCTCATTGTTGGGGTTTGAACCTACGCCCTTTGGCATGCGAACCACTGAGCTATCATCGCTACAATCGTTTGTTCTGTGTCTGGGTGTTCCGTATGTATTTACAAAAAAAAAGAATTCAATAATTCTAGTGATCATCTGACTTCCACGTTTTACTAACTAGTACTTCTACTAGTACACACTTTGCTTAGTTTAGGGTCAGATGGCGCTGTGTGTAATGTCCAACGTTTTTTTTTACCTAATATAAGCTTGATTTTAACCCTTTATTGTGCACACCATAAACAGAACAAAAGAATCTTAAAAAGTTCAAATATAAACTCTTTGGTGTCGTTATACTAAACTTTTTAGTGCTAAGTGTCAACTTTTGTCAAATGCCAAAACAAACTTCGATTTCGAGGTCCGTTTTAATTTTAATAACAATATAACTAAATGTATTACAATATATCTTTTTAAGCAGAATGTTGGAGTTTAACATAAGGTATTATTTTTCTTTTTTTATTTATAAAGGCGTAGTTCTAAACTGGCGTTTTGCTTATAATGCTGTTGGTAAGTGACTCATAGGACTTCGAGCGATTCTCTCTTAACCTATCCCAACAAAGTTACATCTGCAAAAACTCAACTTTACAAATATAAATAATAAATATCGTAAGACATTACACACAGCGCCATCTGACCCCAAACTAAGCAAAGCTTGTGCTATGGAACTCAGATAACTAATAAAAAACTTTTTTTTTGTACATACATACTTATAATAAATACAGAACACCCAGACACAGAACAAACGTTTTATTTATATCACAAAATGTTTATCCTGGGTATCGAACCTACGTACTTCAGCTCTTAGAGCAAACATACTACCAATGAACCAACAGGGTTGTCATATGAGCAGTTTAAAGGTTTTTATAAAGTAATTTCAAATCCACTAGATTAGACCAATATTCTACTGCAGAGCTGTCCAGACAACGGCCCGCGGCTTGTTTCATGCGGCCCGCGACGCTTGTTTTAATCAGAAAATAGTTTTGGACATAAATAGTTTGGATAAAAGAATTCTTTGTTAAAATATATACTCAATATTTGTTTTTTTTTTAATGTAACAAAATAATGAGACGAACGAGACGCTCTCCTGATGGTAAGAGATAACGTCCATCCATGACCATTGCAGCGATACACAGAACTCTGAGTAACAAAACAAAGTCCAGGGCATCGCTGCTTTGGTGCTCATTACTTTGGAGACTTTCGATGGTAAGTCTCAACAGCTCAGTAATTTCGCTAGCTGCAGTACCCTTCAAACCGGAATATAGTAATGTTTACACACTACTGCTTAGCGGCAGAATAACTAGTACTGCGGTGGTACCTACCTAGACGACCTCCTGCTAAGGAGATCTACCACCAAGGTACTGGACATAACGACAATTGAGATATCAATATGATTGTTACAGATAAATTAATGAAGAATCAATAAATGTATTTTTTTTTCACTTGAAAACTGATTTTTTTGCGGCTTTCTAGCTTTTGTAGTAAATTTAATTAGCCCGCGAAAGTATGTCGTTTGGACAGCACTGTTCTAGTGCAATGAAGACAAGGTAGAGCAAAATTCTTCTCTTTTTTTTTAAATCTGACTTCCATAGCACAAGCTTTGCTTAGTTTGGGGTCAGATGGCGCTGTGTAATATCCTACGATATTTATTTATTTTATTTTATATAGAAAACAATGGGGTCCGACTTCCAGTTTTATAGAAATCCATGACCCATGGGAGCTGCCAGTTAATTATTTGTTTTTTTTTTCAGATCCCATTCGCTAAATATTTAATAATCAATTTGTTAAATAATAAAGCGATAACATGCCCCTACAAGCTCTTGCCAAAATGATCCTTAAATATTCTATGACGAACTGTCAAAAAAAATGACAATTGACACTGACTGCCCCGAATCAACATTTATGAAATACGATCTCAAGTTTTTTATTTTTATCGCCGTTCTTTTAATCACGACTCGATTACTGAATCTTTAAATACAAATGTTAATCAATAACTAATATAATCTTTAATTTGTCCGCAAAAAAAGAAAATAGTTTAAAAAAAGATATCCCAACAAAGTTTCTAAACATCCTTACCATTTCCATAAATACCAAACGAATAAATATTGAAAAATATCTTTAAAAAAAATATTTAATCGATTAAATAAATTGATAATTTTTTCAATTTCCTGAACTAGATATGAAATAGAAAATAAATTAATAATTATTTTTGTAAATAGTTAGTAAAATATAATGATGAAGCTTTTTACATATTTATTGTTCAAAAGACGAATAAAATTAGTGCCTATATTGTATCTATATAAAAGCTAAAATATAATTATACTATTTACAAATAAAAAAAAATGAGCTTTTTAAAAAAGAACAAAGATACGGGACGAATTAAAGGATATATTCCTTTCAACTTGACTAAAGTATAAATCATTTACCTAAATTCTATTTGAAAACTGAAAATCTGACTGAATTCGAAACTGAACAAAAAAAATTACAAAATGTCTTTGAAACGATGAAGATTGATTGTTATTTAAGAAAAAATGAAAACGAAATAAAGAAAGATTTACAATAAAAACTTAGCAAAAAACAAAATATCATTTGAAAAATATTAATCTACTTTTTTGAATAAATAAACTTACTTATATACAAAATCCAAGTTTAAAACTAAATATTGGAGTGGAATTATGAATTATACTCAAATTAAGAAGTTAGACGAAGATACTCAGAGGAACTTGAAGGAAGGATCTGGACCAGCAGATGAATGCCTGTGCAGTCTTCTGGCGCCACCAGACGAATCTAAGGTACCAACGTCATTTATTATACAAATATCTTGGGATATGGCCAATCATTGTTTGAGGGGTTTGATAATTATGAATGTCTGTGTTCCCTGTTAGCTAGAGTAAATAGGTTTCTTCTAAGTAAGCGTGCTCCATCTTAGACCACACTACTGTTTAACATCAGGCAGTGTGGTCAAACACGAAGCTAGATTGAATAAAAAAAAAATAAAAAAATTGACCGACTCAAAATCGGTGGAACTTTCTTCTATGTTTGACAGGCTACGTGTTCGAAGATAGCATAGCTCACCTAGCCTGGAATGGAACTGGCTCTCAAGTAAGGCTGCCGGAGCACACCGTTAGGTGCTTGGCGGCAGATTTTCAACTCTCGTGTGTGTCCAGCCGAGTACTAGAGAGTACGCTACCACCATGCTATGGTTTCCTCGCGATGTTTTCCTTCACCGGCAGCTCAAGCTCATTGTCGGGGCTTGCACCCACGGCCTTCGGCATGCGAACCTACCGCGCTAACCACTATCATCGCTACAAATTTTTCAATTAATTTGCCCTTTTAAGTTAATACAAAGACTTTTCCAGGGTTTACGAGGTTCCATCAAACGAGCGTTTGCGTCAATAGGAGGTCGGAGACCAGCTCCCGGGGCCGCAAGCAGGGGCGCAACGGGGGGACACAGGGGCGGGGCGGTCGTGACGGCAGGGGGGCACAACTCTATCGAAATACCGCTCACATTTACTAAGGGAGGTCAAGGTGAGCACAACTATTCTAATCCTCAGCCTATAGAAATCCACTGCTGGACATAGGCCTCTCCCAAGACACGCCACGCAGCCCGATCTTCGGCTTTTCGCTTCCATCCACCGCCAGCTGTCCTACGTATATCGTCACTCCATTGAGTCTCAAGGCGTCCTACACTACGTTTGCCAATACGCGGTCTCCACTCTAGAACGCGTCTACCCTAGCGGTTATCGGTTCTGCGACAGATATGTCCAGTACTGCCACTTCAGCTTGCTAATACGCTGAGCTATGTCGGTGACTTTAGTTCTCTGGCGAATTACTTCGTTTCGGATACGATCCCTCAGAGAAATAGCTCTTTCCATAGCTCGCTGAGTGACTTTGTACTTTTTTTTTTTTTAATTTAAAACTAATGAGACGATCGAGGCGCTCTCCTGATGTTAAGAGATAACGCATGTCCATGACCATTGCAGCATTGACTTACGGACCATTCCCGCTGTGAGTGTCCACATTTCGGCTCCGTAGCTCATGACTGGTAGATCGCACTGATTGAAGACTTTTGTCTTGAGACATTTTTTTTTTTTTTTATGGTTGACAGGCTAGTTGTTTGACCACAGCTCACCTGATGTTAAGTGATGGTGTGGTCGAAGATGGTAAAGCACACCTAGCCTGGAATGCAACTGGCTCTCAAGTGAGGCTGCCGGAACACCGTTAGATGCTTGGCGGCAGATTTTCAACTTGAGGGTGGTAGCTAGCCAGCCGAGTACTAGAAAGTACCCTACCACCATGCTATGATTTCCTCACGATGTTTTCCTTCACCGGCAGCTTAAGCTCATTGTTGGGGTTTGAACCCACGCCCTTCGGCATGCGAACCTACCGCGCTAACCACTGAGCTATCATCGCTACACTGTGGGATGGATGACGAGAAGACTTGACGTAGTTTTCCGAATGCTGAATAAATGAAATCAATTTCCTAATCCCACTAACATTATAAATGTAGAAGTTCGCATGGATGGATGTTTGTTACTCTTTCGCGCAAAAACTAATAAACAGATTTGGATGAAATTTGATATGGAGGTAGCTGAGACCCTGGGTTAACACATAGGCTACTTTTTATCCAGAAAGTTAGTAGTCCAGAAAGAAGACAGCCCTGTTGGTTCATTGGTAGTACGTCTGCTCCAAGAGCTGAAGGGCGTGGATTCGATTCCGACCCAGCACAAGCATTTTGTGATATAAAAAACAAAATGTTTGTTCTGTGTCTGGGTGTACTGTATGTATTATAAGTATGTATTTACAAAAAAAAAAGTATTTAAGTATTCTATCAGTTATCTGACTTCCATCACACAAGCTCTGCTTAGTTTGGGGTCAGATGGCGCTGTGTGTAATGTCCTATGATATTTATTTTAGAAAACATGTAGCGGGTAACACCGCGGGGCGCAGCTAGTATAAAATAAATTACAAATACAAATAAATACAAATACTTTATTGATAACACCAATGTTACAAGTCACTTCAAAATTTTAAAGATGTCATTAAATGGGTTTTAAAACACTGATTACATGTCAAAATAAGGTATGTCAATATCCAAACATGTCAATCTAAAAAATATTGTCAATATAAAAATACTGTCAATATAAAATATGTCAATACCAAAGTCAATATATTAAAATGGCATGACAAAAAAATCATAATTACTTACTAGTGGAAGCTGCATCCCGTACGGAGGCGGGTACACGGTTGTAGACCGCGGGCCCCAAAATGTATACCGACCTCTCCGACTTTACATACCGAGTTCTCGCTTTTCTATTTTCTAAGTCTTCAGCCTAGAAAGAATAAGTGACATGATGACATGTGTGACGTTGCAGGAATATTCACCACCAAGGAGGAGGTAAAACGTGCCACTTCCTGCGGAAAGTGTGGCTGCGACAAAGAGAAGTTCTTCCTCAAGCACTCGTACGCGAATATCCGTATCACCAGCCCTGACGTCTCCTCCATTTGCCCGTGCCCCACCAGCGCATGCATGCCTGGTAAGAATACATTATCGCCAGGCATGCATCTGCAAAGATGCCTGGTCATTTGTCTATTGAAAATATTATTTACAAAAAAACCGAGTTCATTTCAAATACGGATAGGTTATATTTTTTTATTACGAATCAGTGGCGGCTTTAGGGGGTGGCAAGCAGGGCAACCGGCCGGGGCCTCGCGTCCTCGTAGAGAAAAGTCTTTACCATATATGTCTGTGTATCTCGCGCCTCGCACTTAACAAAACCCCCCCTGAACGCACGGTTTCATTATTAGTGCAAGCATGTTACGGACTATATTTAGACTATGTATAATTTTTAGGGTTCCGCACCCAAAGGGTAAAAACAGGACCCTATTACTGAGACTTCGCTGTCCGCCTGTCCGTCCGTCCGTCTGTCACCAGGCTGTATCTCAAGAACGGTGATAGCTAGACAGTTGAAATTTTCACAGATGATGTATTTCTATTGCCGCTATAACAACAAATACTAAAAATAAAATGAAATAAATATTTAAGGGGGGCTCCCATACAACAAACTTGATTTTTTTACCGTTTCTTGCTCGATACTAATAACGGTGACAGTTAGACGCTTTAACTATTCACAGAATATTTAGTTTTATGTTCTCGTTAAATATAATTAATTAAAATAAATAATTGAGGGGGCTCCCATACAATAAAAGAGGGTTTCGCCGTTTAATATAGATAATGGTACGGAACCCTCCGTGTGCGAGTCCGACTCGCACTTGACTGTTTTTATTTAGTAAAACGGACTCAAAGAAAAAGGTCCTCACAATGATCTGTCGCCCCGGGCCTCGCAACAGCTAAGGCCGCCGCTGCTACTAAGTTTTGGTGCTTATAGAGTTAATTGGGACTATTCGAGTGATCGTAAAAGCATTGAAAAGTTGCATGAAAGCAAAATACACAATTTTGTTTATGGCATTTTTTTTTTACTGTTGCAATGGATGCTAATGCTAATGGAGTAAACTCTATCTCTTTTCACCTGTACGAGATTGTGTATAGCGCTATCCTTTTCTCGATTTAGTCACGTGAATGTTCATGTAGTACCTAAAATTTTAGGCATATAATATTATTGTGTTATACTTGTGTTCACTTGGTGGTAGATTTCCTTAGCAGGAGGTCGTCTAGGTAGGTACCACCGCAGTACTAGATATTCTGTCGCCAAGCAGTAGTGTGTAAACATTACTGTGTTCCGGTTTGAAGGGTACTGCAGCTAGCGAAATTACTGGGCTGTTGAGACTAACCATCGAAAGTCTCAAAGTAATGAGCACCAAAGCAGCGATGACCTGGACTTTGTTTTATTACTCAAAGTTCTGTGTATCGCTGCAATGGTCATGGACAGGTGTTATCTCTTACCATCAGGAGAGCGTCTCGTTCGTCTCATCATTTTTCACATAAAAAAAATACATTGTTTAATTACTTATAGGTAAGGAAAAATTGAACAACAATATAAGTGTAACAATAGAACATATGGCGGTTTCTGAAAACCATGCAGACGACTACGAAATAAACTTTGACACAGAAGACCGTATCAATGAAGAGAAGACCAAGCCTGTGATGGAAAAAACTTCAGCCAAAGAGTTGGTAGAATATGTGTGGAAGGAGTGGAAGAACAAAGAGGACGGATGGAATAGAAATATAGACGAAGATGCTGCGGAAGATGCGAAAACTTTAGACAGTGGACCGGAAGAAAATTATACTAATATTCTAGAAAATTCCAAATCTTTTGGTAGAGCAGAAGAACACGAAAAACAGTTGTCGAAAAAGCCCAGTCCTGAAGTATAGATTGGACAAAGAGTTGTAGACATAGATACCTAAAGAAAGCGTTACAAAAAAGAATAATAGAAAAGAAGAATTATAGATTTAGATACGTAAAGAAAACGTTACAAAAAAAAAAATAGAAAAGTAGAATTATAGACTTAGATACGAAAAGAAAACGTTACAAAAAAAAAAACATAAAAAAGAAGAATTGTAGACTTAGATACCTAAAGAAAACGTTACAAAACAAGAATCATAGAAAAGAAGAATTGTAGACTTAGATACCTAAAGAAAACGTTACAAAACAAGAATCATAGAAAAGAAGAATTGTAGACTTAGACACCTAAAGAAAACGTTACCAAAAAAGAATAATGGAAAAGAAGAATTATAGACTTAGATACGTAAAGAAAACGTTACAAAAAAGAATAATAGAAAAGAAGAATTATAGACTTAGATACCTAAAGAAGACGATTTAAAAAAGAATAGAAAAAAAGAGTTGTAGCCATAGCCAAAGAAAACGTTATGAATAAAATAACAAAAAATAGTTATAAACATAGGATACCTAAAGGAAATGTTATAAAAAAATTGATTAAAAAATTAACAAAATTTTAAAACATTGTTATAGAAGAAGAATTTATGTAATAGACATGGATGGATGATATGAAAAAAAACAGGCAACTTTAATTATTTATGGCCTAGGATAAATTAGCTACAAAGCAATAATTATTTTCAAAGCAACCTTGACGTGTTTTTGTCCTAAAAGTACTGTGAAGGTTTAATGTTACTGCAGTCCTATTGTTCCTATTAGCGACATCTATTTTCAATCTGGCAACATTAAAAAATCAAGTAGCATAAAAGTCGGTAGATGGCGCTTAATACTGTTGGCAGCATTATTAATCACCGTTGATTCGAGATATGCTCCTTGTGCTCATTTTTCTATTTTTCATGTTTATATATATTCATTTAAACTGGCATTGTGCGTTTGATGAAATCATTTGAAGAATTATAGCTTCATCGTTTACATTCTTAATAATCAATAAATGGTTTGCTTACAAATGGGCATGAATTGCAAAAAAAACAAAGGAGTTATTTATAAGGTTGTACGAAATCTCTACTAAAGCAAACGTTGAGCAAATGTTTAGTATGATGTTTATTACGTCTTTACCATAGTTAGTGTGACACGTTCTACGTCTA
Organism: Biston betularia; assembly: GCA_905404145.2. NCBI lineage: Eukaryota > Metazoa > Arthropoda > Insecta > Lepidoptera > Geometridae > Biston > Biston betularia. Next base: position 5,771,918 of record FR989890.1, read on the forward strand.
TCGTAGTGTGAGTGACGTTTCCTACATCTCTATGTGAGAGTGTGATGCTTTCTGTCTTAATCAGTGAGTGTGACATTTCCTACGTCTCTACCACAGAGTGTGACACTCCCCACGTCTCTTATCACAGAGTGTGACATTTCCTACGTATCTACCACAGAGTGTAACACTTCCCACGTCTTTTATCACAGAGTGTTACATTTCCTATGTCTCTTTTCTAAGATTGCGACGCTTTCTACGTCTCTTCGACAAAGGATGTGACGCTCCCTACGTCTCTATTACAGTAAACGTAACACTTCCTATGTCACAGTAACAGTATAACAGTATGTGTGACGCTTACTACGCTAAACCACTGTAGGTGTGACTTTTTTAACGCATTAAGTTACATAGAGAGTTTTTAGTCTCTCTGCACCTACCGTGATAGACATTATAACGGTTTCAACAGATTATTTTTCTATATTTTTTCATGACATTGACAAACGTAATAGCTGTAGGTTTTCGATTGCAGTGTGATGGACAATATCACTGTTAATATAATTACTACTTTCAACTAAATAAGCCATGTCACACTTTTTAAAATTTATTCGTAAGACATCTGCGATAAATGTGTCATATTTTTTTAATCTAATGAAATTCTGACAACGTTGTGACATTCCATAATTACTGATGAGACAAACGATATTTATTAGACATGGCGGGTATGTCTAATAAATATCGTCATAACGTTTACAGATTACTCCTGTACTCAATTTTAATAATTTCGATTTTGTTTCGTTCCCCATTCCTAATGAAGAGTCTGATGAAAGTATTGATTTTACGTTTTTTTCTAAAAGTTTTCCAGAAACGACTTGTTGGAAAGTTTTGGCGGAATTATAGAAAGTTTTCGAAGCTACGTGTTATAAGGCATATTGGTAATGTTTACAAAAGCTTTGAAAGCATGAAAAAATCGAACACAACCGGTGTTTTCTTGTGATAAGTAACTATTCAACGGGCAAAACTGTCCAATTTTCCGTAATTACTTCGATTTATATAAAAAAAGCCGGGCACTAAAACAAAAAAAAAACAAAAAAGGAAACAATGAAAAAAGTCTAACAATATTATAAATGATTTATATGGCAAGACGCAAACACAAAACAACACTCGGAACAATATATCTCATCAAACTTTTTAAATATTAAAATTGTCTAGATGTATCTTTTTTACCGTTAAGTTTTGTAAATCAGGATCAAATTATTTTGCTTCTATAATTGTATAAAGGCGGTAATGTCATAATTTTACAAATGTTAAATTAAGGTAGCGGAGGACGCCTGATCAGTGAAAACGACTACTGATTAATTGTAAATTTAATTTATTCATAAGTACTCTACTGTTTCCCGATGAAACTGTTGTCAGTTAAATTAATTATGATTTAATATCTGTAACATACAACTCTCTGGCAGATGTTTTTTCGAGCTGTATTTTGGCAGCATTTGGGAAATTTGGAAGTTTGTCGGCATGACTTCCTCTGAACAATTAATATGATAACACCAAAATACTACTATAACGGGTTTTTACTTATAAAGCTGTGTGCTATAATAAGACAGTTTAAAACATGTATCTTTACATTTTATAAGAATTGAAAGTAATTCGTAGCGTTTTTCTAAACATGTCATAAAGGAATAGATGTCAAATCAGGTGGCATTGTGTCGGGGCCCACATCCGTTCTTTCAAGTTTAAGAATCATCGTGAGGAAACCATAGCATGATGGCATAAGACACTTTCAAGTACTCTGCTGGTTAGCTACCACACACGACTTGAGAAATCTTTGCTCATACTTCCTCTGGAAATTGGCAAGAGTTGATCCAAATCCAATAGAAAAAAGAGAAAAATAATTAAATAACAAAACAAGGACAAAAATATTTTAAAACATTGAATCAAATTAAAAATACATTAAATATTACTTACTCACCGTAAATAATAATTGAATTAAATTTAAAAAAAATTAAGATAGATGGAGAGTAAATTAAAAAAAAATAAGTTATTAAAAAAAAAAGAAAATAATGAACAACTACAAACCTGACAAGTATTTAAAAGAATAATTGAAAAAAAGCACTCGAAAGAAAAAAACTTAATAACTAAACGTTATAATAAGACCATCTTTAAAACTTGAAATCTGGCATAATGCAGACGGGCGAACGGGGTTTATGGTCGAAAACGAAAAAAAACAACTTTAAATTAAAATTAAAAATAAAACTATAAAAAATGTCGTTCTCTTTTATTGCAGTCCATCATTGAGTTGTAAACTAAAGTATTTTAAATGGGTCTTTGTACACAATTATAGAAAATTTTAAACGTGAAATGATTAAATTAGATAATTTATACACTAAAATCTAGACCTAGGCAGATCAGGCACTCCGCCTACCTAGAATTTTATTTACTAACCTCGCATTGAAACTTGTTTTTTATATATTAATAACACTTATTATTATTACGTTTACATGAAATCTTGTACAATCTATTTGTATGAATTATTATTTAATAAAATAGTTTAATTAAACTTCATCTTTAATTATGAATTATGGTTTTTCAAAAATTAAATACAACAAAGATATTATAGGATTGAAGATGATTTGACAATAATAAATATTACCAATAAAATTTTTGTACCACTAATAATTTTTTTACCAATAATAGTTTAATTTGTAATAAATCATTGGAAACGGCTGAAATGTAGTTTTATTTTTTTAGTTTTTTTACATTATGGGCGTCTTGAAATCTAAATTAAATAGCTTTATTTTAGGTAAGCGTGCTCTATCTTAGACCACACTACTGCTTAACATCAGGCAGAGTGTGGTCAAACTCATTATATATGTTACTGTAAAAGCCCGAATCCTAAGATTATTCAGTAAAACCTAAGATTTCCCAACTCTTAATAGTAAAAGTCCGAACCGTTCTGGGATCATCGTTTATTTTCAACTTTTACCACCATACCAACTAAACGCGTAGCAGAAGTTGCATAGCAACACCTAGATATTTTCTGACATGTTTATTTCAACACTAGCGGACGACTCGCGGTTTCACACCCGCGTAGTTCCCGTTCCCGTGGGAATACAGGGATAAAAAGTAGCCTATGTCACCCGGAGATAGTGTAGCTTCCCAACGGTGAAAGAATTTTTGAAATCGGTCCTGTAGTTTCAGAGTCTATTCAATACAAACAAACAATAAAATCTTTCCTCTTTACAATAGTGTAGATTTAGCGTGTCAGTACCAATCGTCACTGGTAAAACCTGGTATGTACTAAATTGTAATGGTAAAAACCCGAAAAAATCTTTTTTTATAAATTCTTGCATTTACCAAGTCGTGTTAGTAAACCCTAAGATTTACTGGTAAAACCTTTACCTTTACCTTTACTTGGTGGTAGATCTCCTTAGCAGGAGGTCGTCTAGGTAGGTACCACCGCAGCACCAGTTATTCTGCCGCTAAGCAGTAGTGTGTAAACATTACTGTGTTCCGGTTCGAAGGGTACTGCAGCAAAATTACAGGGCTGTTGAGACTAACCATCGCAAGTCTCAAAGTAATGAGCGCCAAAGCAGCGATGCCTGGACTTTGTTTTGTTACTCAAAGTTCTGTGTATCGCTGCAATGGTCATAGACAGGCGTTATCTCTTACCATCAGGAGAGCGTTTCGCTCGTCACATTAATTTTTACATTAAAAAAAAAATACTTTGAAACATTTGGTGGTGTTAAAAAAACAATAAAATAGATTTAATGTGTTTTATTCAACGTATCCTTAAGTATTAGACCAATATACAAATAAAATAAAATAAATTGGCATGGCAACATTGGTAAAACCTTTACTTAAAACGCTGCTCAAGTCTTACTTATAATGGTTAAATATCTCACTAACAGCCACCCGTGATACTACGTCAGCGAGAAGTATCTATTATATAATAGGTCATTTCGATTATTAACTAAGCAACGCTTTTAAGTGAGGCCCTCAATGACGTTTGTTAATTTAAGCAGCGTTTTTAAGTAAGATGCAAAACTTATAGTGGCTCAACGATTTTTGTTACAGAACAAACTGGTTATAACGACTTACGTAATTATAATATGTGAGTATTATTTTAGCAATTTTCTAACGAGATAATTTCCTTTTTTTTTTTGTTTTACCATGGAACTAGATAAATTAAAAAACCCTTGACAGGTGTACAGTATTCTACTAGTCAAGCCCTTTCATTTGATACCCATATTGAGGGAGTTGTGAAAAAAATATGCAATCCGCCATTTTGTGGCGGCGGCCATCTTGGACCGATTTTCGTCAAACATAGCTAAGAACACTCCCGACTAATTCATCTTTTAAACAAAATCAAAATCGGTTCATCGGTTCGTTCGGGAGACAACAGACACACACACAGACACGTCAAACTTATAACACCTTATCGTTTTGCGTCGGAGGTTAAAAAGCAAGAAGAGACCGCGCGCGCTTTGTATTCAACTTTATCTCCTTGAAAAAGGCCACCATACAGGTTTCATTTATATAGGATTCTCTTACTATCTTTGCTTCAAGAGCTATAGGTCGTTGGCTCGATTGCAACATTTGTTAAAAAAAGTATTTAAGAATTCTATCAGTTATCTAACTTTGCTTTTTTTTTTGAAGCTTTGCTTAGTTTGTGGTCAGATGGCGCTGTGTGTCCTACGATATTGATTATTATTTATAGTTACTCGATTTATTAATCGATTATTTATTATCAATACATGTTTATTATGTCGTGTCTCTTTAGCCGGTTCGTACTGTAAATGTAAAGCCACTTATAAATGAGGTAATATATTAAAATGATTGTACATAATTGTACACTATTTGACAAATTCATAACTTTTTACAACAGCTTTGTGTTAAGAGTATTTCTACTGTCTATTATCGATACTATAGATAGTCTTATATAGTACTATCGATAGTTCATTTAATACTATCGATAGTCTTATCTAATCGTATCAATAGCACCATTTAGTATTATCGATAGTGCCATCTAATACTATCGATAGTACATATAATACTATCAATAGCACCATTTAGTATTATCGATAGTGCCATCTAATACTATCGATAGTACATATAATACTATCAATAGCACCATTTAGTATTATCGATAGTGCCATCTAATACTATCGATAGTACATATAATCCTATCAATAGCACCATTTAGTATTCTTGATAGTGCCATCTAATACTATCGATAGTACATATAATACTATCAATAGCACCATTTAGTATTATCGATAGTGCCATTCAATACTATCGATAGTCTCACCCAATACTATCGATAACCTCACCTAATACTATCGATAGTCTCGCCTAATACTATCGATAACCTCACCTAATACTATCGATAGCCTCACCTAATACTATCGATAGTCGCACCTAATACTATCGATAACCTCACCTAATACTATCGATAGCCTCACCTAATACTATCGATAGTCTCGCCTAATACTATCGATAGCCTCACCTAATACTATCGATAGCCTCACCCAATACTATCGATAACCTCACCTAATACTATCGATAGTCTCGCCTAATACTATCGATAACCTCACCTAATACTATCGATAGCCTCACCTAATACTATCGATAGTCGCACCTAATACTATCGATAACCTCACCTAATACTATCGATAGCCTCACCTAATACTATCGATAGTCTCGCCTAATACTATCGATAGCCTCACCTAATACTATCGATAGCCTCACCTAATACTATCGATAGTATCACCTAATACTATCGATAGTCTCACCTAATACTATCGATAGTCTCACATAATACTATCGATAGTCTCACCTAATACTATCGATAGTCTCACATAATACTATCGACAGTAGCATCTACAACTTAACACATTTCTGCTATTACGCACGTCATACGTCACGTATTTAAATCACGAATATAAACTAGACAAGGTAAACAGAGCTTCGGGCGTCCAGCCTCGAGATGGGTCGACGATATCGTCACCATCGCTGGTCCGCTGGTCGAACTTGCACCAGCTTGGCACGGGAGCGAGGCAGATGGCATGACAAGAGAGGCCGCAGCAGCAGTGTGACAAAGATGGCTTGGCTGATGATGTGAACTAAAGTTTGCAGTGCGCCCCTTTCCGCTTGATATTGAGATATGGCTCGGGGTGCGGGTACAGGTGCCTCCGGGACTTGAACTCCACCAAGTCGCAGATACGGACGGGCTGCAAAGAACCCAATAACAAATTAATAATATATAATTTACAATTTAAAAAAACCGACTCCATGTCCCTTAGGCCAAATAAACCCACTGGTGGTAACTAAACACTTGGTGGTATATCTCCTTGGCAGGAGGTCGTTTAGGTACCATCGCAGTACCAGTTATTCTGCCGCCAAGCAGTAGTGTGTAAACATTACTGTGAAGGGTACCGCAGCGACATTACTGGGCTGTTGAGACCATCGAAAGTCTCAAAGTGATGCCCTGGACTTTGTTTTGCTACTCAAAGTTCTGTGTATCGCTGCAATGGTCATGGACAGAGGTTATCTCTTACCATCAGGAGGGCGTCTCGTTCGTATCATTACTTAAACAGCAAGGTTTCGGAGTAAAACGAAAATATCATCGACGTATACAATTCTTAAATTTTTGTTGATTTTCAGGGGTTCCGTACCCAAAGGGTAAAACGGGACCCTGTTACGTCTGTCACCAAACTGTATCTCATGCGCCGGGATAGTTAGATAGTTGACATTTTTTTTTTTTTTTTTTTAATACGGATAAGTCCGCGTTTGACCACCAACTCGCCTGATGGTTTTTTTTTTTAATGGTTGACAGGCCAGGTGTTTGACCACAGCTCACCTGATGTTAAGTGAAGGTGTGGTCGAAGATGGTAAAGCACACCTAGCCTGGAATGGAACTGGCTCTCAAGTGAGGCTGCCGGAACACACCGTTAGATGCTTGGCGGCAGATTTTCAACTCTCGTGTGGTAGCTAGCCAACCGAGTACTAGAGAGTACGCTACCACCATGCTATGGTTTCCTCACGATGTTTTTCCTTCACCGGCAGCTCAAGCTCATTGTTGGGGTTTGAACCCGCGCCCTTCGGCATGCGAACCTACCGCGCTAACCACTGAGCTATCATTGCTACACTGAGCTATCATTGCTACATTGGTAAGCGACGATGTGGTCGAAGATGAAGCACGCAGACCTAGAAGATACCTATTCACTCTGACCTTGAAAAGATCTAGATTATATCTATCAGGAAACAAGGAAGCCGGCAGCTTGTTCCATTCCTTGGCCGTACGGATGAGAAACGTAGATTATTTTCACAGATAATGTATTTCTGTTGCAGCTATAACAACAAATACTAAAAAAAAAAACAGAATAAAATAAATATGTGATGGTAAGCGCACAATATCTGTTTTAAATAGCTCATAGTTAATAATCTTACCTTTCTATCGTCAGTAGCATTTTCGCTGTCATCTTGGTCGGGCTTATCGCTGCCTTCTTTCCCGGCGCCGCCCTCTGCCGTCGATATCACATAAACCGACAGCTTTTGTCGGTCTTTCGATTCGGCGCTAATGTGTTTCTGTAAAGAAAGTAACGATAGCTCAGTGGTTAGCGCGGCCGGCTCGCATGCCGAAGGGCGTGGTTTCAATACTCAACAATGAGCTTTTTCTTTTTTTACATTGAATACGTTTGCGCTTGACCACATCCTGCCTGATATGAAGCAACGATGCGGTCTAAGATGGAGCACGCTATACCTAGAAGGAACCTGTTTACTCTTGATTTGAAGACTCTCATATTGTAGTTTTCGGAAAACACAGCTTGAGCTGCCGGTGAAGGAAAACATCGTGAGGAACCCTTAGCATGGTGGTAGGGTACTTTCTAGTACTCGGCTGGCTAGCTACCACCCTCAAGTTGAAAATCTGCCGCCAAGCATCTAACGGTGTGTTCCGGCAGCCTCACTTGAGAGCCAGTTCCATTCCAGGCTAGGTGTGCTTTACCATCTTCGACCACACCGTCACTTAACATCAGGTGAGCTGCGGTCAAACACCTAGCCTGTTAACCATTAAAAAAAAAAAAAAACTACACTAATATTATAAAGAGGAAAGATTTTATTCATCCCCCCATCTCGGAAAGAGTATTTTTGCTCTTCGATATCTGAGTGCAAGTCGTTTTTATCCGCTAGAGGATAAAGTAAATTTGAATTTAAAACATCGCGTGCACTAAGTTTGTGAATTCGAAACATCATTAAACCTATTCACTTCTACCTCCATGTGACGAATTTATCAAACAACTTTTTTTTAATTTGTTAAAAACTCAGACTCGGAACCTCCTCGGTGTACGTTTTTTTTGCATTTAATCATTTCCTCGCTGAGGTGGGATGACAAGTCACGTGTTGCACTCGAGTGCAGAGATTGTTCGCCTCGTGCTCTTGTGATTCCCGCGCTAACGCTCAGGATTGTAATTTTAGAATCCTTCGCTCGCTCGCTCATCAACATTGAGCGCGCGGTTAAAAAGCAACTTTGCACTCTTGTATAACAAATAACTATTTTTGGTTTTTTTAAAGCTATTACATAGCTTCTATCGCGGGCCTTGAGCGTGGAGACGGAATCCAGAAATTCCGTAACGAAAATAACCTAACACCCCCCCCCCCCCCCCTCTCCCACCGGCACGGCGGTGATACTTTTTAGTTTTGCCACCTAAATGACTTTTTTGAAATATCACGCTTGTCTCTTTAGTTCAGCAACTCGCCTCTAGGTGGCATTGGTTGTAATGCTATGCAATAGCTTTACCGCGGCAGTCCCCGAGTGCCTCACGTCTTTTTTTTTCATAGATGGGTTCAGTTATAAATAATAAATAAATATTGAAGGACACTTAACACACAGCGCCATCTACGCAAACTAAGCAAAGCTTGTACTGTGGGAACCAGACAGCTGAAAGAGAACTTTTTTTTTTAATACATACATTACACCCAGACACAGAACAAATATAAATGTTAGTCCTGAGTGGGAATCGAACCCACGCCCTTCAGCTCTCGAAGCAGAAATACTAAAAAATTGAGGTGTATTTATTTTTACCTATACACGGCTATATTGATAGCTTACCTTGTAAAAGTCGATAAGTTCTTGCTTTGTAATTGTGTTCAATTGTTCCACTTCGACTCTTTGCCGGTCGAAGTTGTACATCTGGAAAGATTAAAAAAAAAAAATAATAACAACAACATTATTTCAGAAACAGAATTTTCACAAAAGTCAAAATTAAATACATGTCGTTACTAATTATTATTTAAAAAAAAACTATCTAAAAAATACAAATAATCTTTTTTTTTTTAATGACTGACAGACAGACGATATAGTTGGTTGACCACAGCTCATCTGATGTTAAGTGACGTTGTGGTCGAAGATAGTAAAGCACACCTAGCCTGGAACTAAGCTGGCTTTCAAAAGTGAGGCTGCCGGAACGTAGCGGAGGAACCTAGCACGGAGACATCGCTGCTTTGGCGCTCAGTACTATGAGACCTGGTATGTCAGTAGAGCTGTAATGTAGTTTTATCTATGAGCCCACCTGCGCGACGATCTCCGCCCACAGCTGGGCAGCGCGGCTGGACATCCGTTTGGGCTTCTCCAGCTTGTGCGCTGCGAGTGCCGCGCGATGCTTCGTGAACTCTTCCTCCGACATTTTCGCTAAATACTCCTGCGAAACGAAACGACGACTACTCAATACATGCCACATGTTTTCCGAATAAAAAGTAGTTGATCTAATCCAGGGTTTTCCGCTATTTTGTCAAACTTAGGCATGTATGAAACTGTACACAGTAAGCGACATGACGGCGGACTGCGTGAGCAGCGCCGCAGAACTGCGCCGCACAGCAATAGTACTTTTCCGATGAGACGCACTATTCAAGTTCAAGTTAATTGATTGATTCAAGCGTTACTTTGCGGAAGTTTATTTTAAATGTTCAAGGTATATATTTAGTTTATTTCCGCTCAACAGTCGTTTCTGTTACAACAGTGATGAGGACTTAAATTTAACTAATACACACAAAAACACAAAACACGTGTCGGCGACTGGTTACTGCAGAGAGAGAGTAGGATTTTAAGACTTGTGGTTATTTAAAGTAGATTTTTGTCAAATTATATTTTTAAGTATATGTCAAATTAGTTCTAGATATTGAATAAGATTAGGTGTGAATTAATAAGTTGTTTTCAAATTAGTTAAATTTAAGTCCTCATCACTGTTGTGACTACAATCTATGACTTTTATCTTTGTAACCCATGTCTCTGCAAAACAAAACAATTTGAATTTAATTTTGAAATGTGTGTAAATACACATATACTCACACGCACCTACTAATATAATTATATATATATATAAGTATATAAGGTTTACAGAATGTTAACATATAAAAATGTCATTTTTAAGTAAGGACCTTAAAATGACATTTAAAAGAGCGGTCTCTCCTAATACAGGTTGTTTAAAGTTTAAACATAACAAGCGAGAGCCAAACCGAAATGTAAATTTTAAAAAGTTGAGAAATAAAGTTTTTTTATTCAAAATAGGTTCGCCCTTGACCACACCCTGCCTGATGTTAAGCAGTTGTGCGGTCTAAGATGGAGCACGCTTACCTAGAAAAAAAAACCTATTTAAGACACCCATATTGTACATTGTTTTGTATACGATAATGGATGTGTCAACTTACCTCAGCACTGAGTATGAAGGCTTCTATCCTTTCCTCCAGATACTCGGGGTGCCTGTCACTCTGAACGATGACCCTCAAACCTTGCACGCCGTTGGACCTCCTCACGCCGCTGAACACAATGTAGCCGAGTTGCTCCTGAAATTAAAAAAAAACACTTGCATAAGAAAAAAAGAAATACAAGGTCAAGTGCCTCACTCACCACACATAAAACTTAAAAAAAATAAATGTGAAAGTTTGGACGGATGGATGGATGTTTGTTACTCTTTCACGCAAAAACTGAAATAGAAAAAAAATTACATTTGGTATGGAGGTAGCTGACACCCTGGATTGACACATAAGCTACTTTTTATCCCGAAAACATGTAGCGGGTACCACCGCGGGTATTTAATAATACAAGAAAATGTAATTAGGTAATTGATTGATTCAGGCGTTACTTTGCGGAAGTTCATTTTGAATGTTCAAGGTATATATCTAGTTTATTTCCGCTTAACAGTCGTTCCAGTTCCAACAGTGATGAGGACTTAAATTAAACTAATTTGACAACAACTTATTAATTAAAAACCTAATCTTACTTAAAATCTAGAACTCTTAAACTTAGAAATATACTTAATTTGACAAAAATTAAATTAAAACTACAAAAAATCTAATTAAAATATGTAATCAAAAATCCTCCTCTCTGCAGTAACCACTTTGTCGACACGTGTTTCACCTCTACACGAGGCATCCTCAGGACGTGTCGACTCTCCGAGCGCTTGCTCGAGACTGTAATTAGGTACCTAACTACTACTGTATTTACAGAGATACATTGTCTCAAAGCGCGTAGCTAGTCAACTGTCTCCTAACTCAATCTCTCACCTTAGTCCTAAGTACGTTGAAGCATGGCTCGGACAGCGTTTGAGCCAACAGCTCCAGGGCGACGTTGGCTCGAGCGGCTCGCACGCCGCACGCATAGTATAACGACGCGCACGACGATTTGTGAACCTTGTTGTGCGTTTTTCGGAGATACCACGCGCCTGCAGATAAAACGATTGTCTGGATGTAAGGGAAACGATCCCAAAATTGTTTTCGACAATCTCGTATTTTGGTTAGGCGGGTTAGGAGTTTGAACAAATGTCAGTGGTCAAATTTGGACAGCCCCGTTGGCTCATTGGTAGTATATCTGCCTTGAGAGCTGTAGGGCGTGGGTTCGATTCCCACTCAGGGCAAACATTTTGTGAATAAACAAATGTTTGTTCTGTGTCTGGGTGTTCTGTATGTATTATAAGTATGTATTTACAAAAAAAAAAAAGTATCTATGTATTCTATCAGTTATCTGACTTCCATCACACAAGCTCTGCTTAGTTTGGGGCCAGATGGCGCTGTGTGTATAGTCCTACGATATTTATTTATTTATTTAAATATGCTCGAACGTAAAAAAAAAATTCAAAATATAAAATACGATGAAGTCAAGAGCCTAAAAATATTAATTAATTAATTTCAAATTGGATACATAATTTAATAATTTATAAAATTAATATTTATGTACAATGCCAGAGAATAATATATCCTATATCTACAATCTACAATAAACTCTATTTTGTAACTGTTTGTTTGTTTTTGTGCTTGTGTCACAAAACACAATTATTTTCGGTAATTGATTGATTCAGGCGTTACTTTGCGGAAATTCATTTTGAATGTTCAAGGTATATATCTAGTTTGACAAAGTGGTCACTGCAGCGAGAGGAGGATTTTAAGATTTATGATTATTTTAATTACATTTTTTGTTATTTTAATTTAATTTTTGTCAAATTAAGTATATTTTTAAATTTAAGAGTTTTAGATTTTAAGTAAGATTAGGTTTTTAATTAATAATTTGTTGTCAAATTAGTTTAATTTAAGTCGTCATCACTGTTGTAACTGGAACGACTGTTAAGCGGAAATAAACTAGATATATACCTTGAATATTCACAATTATTTTCTTTCTTTATTTAATATTGATTTTAGACAGTCTAACAAGAGATTATATTTATTTAACAACAAAAAAACAAACGTTTGTGCTATAAACAAATGTTTGTTCAGTGTCTGGGTGTACTTTATGTATTCTACCAGTTATCTGACTTCCATAGTACAAGCTTTGTTTAGTTTTGGGTCAGGTGGCGCTGTGTGTAATGTCCTACGATATTTATTTTACTTTAAAATAACATATTATTACATTGACATTTTAATAATCATTTTAAAACATAAATGTAAAAATGACTTTTAACTTTGGCGTTATCAACGAAAATAATTGCATCTATCATCGTTACAAAAAAAAAGTGACGTATAATACTCACCCTTTTCAATCTCCACTTCCCTGAACAGCATGAGCTGCTGAGCCAACAACGGCGTCGCGTCCTTGGGAATCCTGAAGGAGGCAACGTTAGAAAATTTTGATCAACTTCGCTTCAAACAAAGGATGAGCAAGGGTCCTTAAAAGTAGGCAACGCATTGACAAAGCCCTGGGTATTGTAATACAATAAAGAGTTATCAATCAATCAATCAATGGTAAGAGATAATGGATGCCCATGACCATTGCAGCGATACACAGAACTTTGAGTAACAAAACAAAGTCCAGGCATCGCTGCTTTGGCGCTCATTACTTTGAGACTTTCGATGGTTAGTCTCAACAGCCCAGTAATTTCGCTGCAGTACCCTTCAAACTGGAACACACTACTGCTTCACTACTGCTTGCCGGCAGAATATCTGGTACTGCGGCGGTACCTACCTAGACGACTTCCTGCTAAGGAGATCTACCACCAAGTAAATAGTTATTTGTTATACAAGAGTGCAAAGTTGCTTTTTAACCGCGCGCTCAATTTTGATGAGCGAGCAAGCGAACGATTCTAAAATTACAATCCTGAGCGTTAGCGAGCGAATCAAAAGAGCACGAGGGGAACAATCTCTGCACTCGAGTGCAACACGTGACTTGTCTCCCACCTCAGCGAGGAAATGACTCAATGCAAAAAAATCTTTTACAATCACAAGATACTTATATTTCAGTTTAGGTATTAACTACTACATTAACAATAAGACGTCAAAAGAAAATTGCGCGCGCTAAGCAAATTAAAAAAAAAAAACGTACACCGAGGAGGTTCCGAGTCTGAGTTTTTAACAAGTTAAAAAAAGTTGTTTGATAAATTCGGCACATGGAGGTAGAAGTGAATAGGTTTAATGATGTTTCGAATTCACAAACTTAGTGCACGCGATGTTCTAAATTCAAATTTACTTTATCCTCTAGCGCAGGGGTTCTCAAACTTATTTTGTCTACTTTGAGAATAAATTCTTTTTTAGCGCCCCCATTTTTTCACCTTCTTAAAAACCTTGACATAATTTTTATTTTATATATCCAGGGACAGATATATGAACTACACGGAGAGAAATATCGAACCGAGTTTGAGCAATCTCTTAACTAATATTAGTTGATGTTCACAAGTTGTAGTTGAGAGTCGAGAGCTTGTGGGTACTTGTAAATACTCGCACGATAAAATTAATTACTAAGACGTTTAAATATCAAATGATTATAATTTTGAAATTTTAACAGTGATCGGAGGAACAAAATTATATCAAAAAATTAACAAAACAAAGTACAACAATTCGGTAAACCAGGTAGATAGCGCGTTAACAATATGAAGCGGCGACGAGTTAACCGTGAGTGAGCTCTCGACGCGCACCGCCCGCGCCGGTCGCATCAGCTGAGCCGTCGTCGTTGCGCTAACATAGTTTGCACGCGCACCTATACAAAACCAATATTTAAGGCGCGGCCCAAGTGATGACATTTTTTTTTTTTTTCTTTGGTTTTGGCGTCGCGTTTTTCATTTGCCAGTGTCAAGTAATTATATATTTTCAAGTTTCAAAAGTTAAATAAGTGCCATCGTAGCTAGTTTTAGTCAAAGTCGTCTTTGTCAAGTCCAGTTCGTGTCAGTTAATTCCAGTCATGCTTTAGTAAAGTAGTGGCAACTTTACTACAAAGCTTTGATGGAGTTTTGGAAACAACACGAAAACTCATGTTTCACTACATTATAACATTTTCCCACACTCGCGCTTGTAATTCGGCACTTTATGAATAAAACACCACCATTTTTATGCATAAACACTCGACAAAACACTAGTTTTGGAAAAAAATACAACGGAGCGACACGACTCTTCCCGCGTTCCCGCCAAAAACCAAAAATTGATGACATTATGTTCGTAATAAAATATTTGTGAAATTTAAGTTTCTTGGTTTTGCAGAGGTGGCGTGCAATAGTACGCCACAAGCTCATGCAGTCGGTGTCTAAGAGGCCTCCTAGCTAAACGAAATTACAAATCACCCCCCAAGCCTCTACCCAACACCCCCATTTTTTTTGTTTGACCACAGCTCACCTGATGTTAAGTGAAGGTGTGGTCGAAGATGTTAAAGCACACCTAGTCTGGAATGGAACTGGCTCTCAAGTGAGGCTGCCGGAACACACCGTTAGATGCTTGGCGGCAGATTTTCAACTTGAGGGTGGTAGCTAGCCAGCCGAGTACTAGAGAGTACCCTACCACCATGCTATGGTTTCCTCACGATGTTTGCCTTTACCAGCAGCTCAAGCTCATTGTTGGGGTTTGAACCCACGCTCTTCGGCATGCGAACCGACCTCGCTAACCACTGGGCTATCATCGCTACAAATTCTTCGCTAAAAATTTTCTGGGTCTCTTACCTCCCATTATTCTTGTAGCTGCGTACATCAAAAAATGAAAGTACAAAGATAATAACCCAAAAGCTAAAGGACTCACCCGCCGATATTGGTGCACAACACTTATTTTGAATTTATTTAGTAAAAACAAAGCGCGCGCGCAGTTCTTTTCGCCGGTGATCGATTTTGACAGCTGACAGGCGCGCGAGGGCGGCGCCACTCGCGCTTGGATGGCGCGGCGCGGTTTGGCGGGTGATTTGAATGTCTTTGTCCCTAACATTTCCCCCCACCGAAATCCGCCTGTCCGGATTTCCCAGTCACAATTCAGCAAAAGCAGTGTTATTGAAGTGTATAACAATGTGCGTGTTGAGATTATAACTGAGATATGATTGTTAGTTGTGGTCAGATGACAACACTTGTTGACATGTTGAGTGGATCAACAAGAGTTGAATATAATTATTGTGTATACTAATGTAGTGTAAAACTTAATTACGTTAATAGTTATATATGTATGTAATATGAATATTTATAGTAAAAAATATTAGCTAGTCAGTTCTATAAACGTAGAAGTAGATATAGATATAAGAGAGTGGACTGTATGTACATAAAATAGAAACTTAGGTTCTACATGGAGTCCTCGTCTATGGGAAGGGGACTTAATTTTACGACTGGCCTAATAAATTCACCATTTTTGGTGCGGACAGTAACGACTCGCGTCACGTTATCTGCCCCTGTGTGTAGTTTAGTGACTCTTCCCAATGGCCACTGTAAGGGAGGTGCTTCAGAATGTATTAGCACTAGATCTCCGACCTTCAGATTACGACAACCACTGGTCCATTTCTGACGTTCTTGAAGTGTGTGAAGGAAGTTTTTGCGCCACTGACGCCAAAAATGTTGAGCCATCTGTTGGACGGCTTGCCAACGATTGAGTCTATTTGTAGGTATACTAGTTAAGTCATATTCTGGTACTGCTAGAAGTTCTCGACCGACTAAGAAGTGTGAAGCTGAAATCACGTGATATTCGCTGGGATCTGTCGATAATCCAAAGAGCGGCCGCGAGTTTAGAACTGCTTCTGCGCGTGCGAATAACGTAGTTAGCTCTTCGAATGTCAAAGGTCTATTAGCAGTGGTTCGTTTTAGAATATCTTTGCTGGATTTAATCACCGCTTCATATAGTCCTCCGAAGTGACTACCAGTCGGAGGGTTTCGTTTCCATTCTACTTCGCGTTTTGTGAACCCACGAGACAGCTCATCTGCGTTAGTTTGAAGAAACTGAGAGACTTCAGTGAGATGTCTGCTAGCTGACACAAAATTTGTAGCATTATCAGAAATGATCGTGTGACATAGGCCTCTTCTAGAGGTAAAGCGATCGAATGACGCTAAGAAACACTCGGTGCTGAGTGAAGTCAAAGTGTCCAAAAATACTGCACGCGTAGAACAACAAACGTAAATGATTAAGTATGATTTGTGTACTCGAGCATTTTTGCGAATTGACTCTTTTGTTTGAAAAGGGCCTCCTATGTCAATTGCTACCGTATGGAAGACGTGGATATCTTGGGTCCGAAACTTTGGCAGCTGTCCCATCAACGGTTGTCTAACTGTAGGCCTGACCTTGAAACAAGCTATGCATTTTCTGGTACGCAGTCTGATGACGTTGCGCGCAGAAATTATCCAATATTTCTGACTCAAGATGCTTTGTAGGGTGCGTGGACCTACATGCAAGTGAAGTTTGTGATGATAGTCAATCAAAGAATTAGTGAAATTACTCTTTTTGGGTAGCAGCACTGGATGTTTTGTGTCAAAGGGTAACTCTGACAGGGAAAGCCTTCCCCCCACCCTCAGGAAACCATTTGCATCAACAAAAGGGTTAAGTTTTTGCAAAGCTGGCTGAGGTGTAAGGCTTTTAGCAAGTTTCGAAATATCTTCAGCAAAGTGATGCCGCTGCACTGATTTTATTATTAATTCACGAGCATGTTTTACATCACTAAGAGAGAATTTGGTACGATTGTGCTTAGGCGTTCGACAATTTTTAATGAATTTCTGAATCCAGGCTACTATATTGACCAGTTTATCATAATTTGAGTACTTTTCAGTGAGCTCATAGATAAAACTAGCTGGTTCTGACGAAGAAACCATCGTCGTCGGTTCGTTCGATTTCAGTTCTGGTACAACCTCGTCTCTAAAATTGTCTATGGAACGAACTGGCCACTGTTCGTCCAATAGCCATTTGGGGCCGTTAAGCCATTCGGGCATGGCTAGTAGCGCTGATGGGGAAGCACCTCTGGAGAGTACATCAGCGCAGGAATTATGTTCACCGCTGACGTGAAAGAAGCTGTTGCTGGGAACAATCTCCAGTATCTTGGTCACGCGTGTAGCCACAAAGGTTTTTAGCTCGTAACTTGGGGTGTTCAACCAAGCTAACACTACCGACGAATCAGTAAAGAGAAGTTGCTCATGAACTACAATTGATCGCTCCTGTAGTATAGGCACTACATATTTCACCAGTTTGGCTACTAAAAGAGCCGCCAGCAGCTCCAGACGAGGTATAGAAATTGTCTTCAATGGAGCGACTTTAGATTTTGCGATCAGCAAACTGACTTTGCTGTCGTTGCGGTCATTTTTAGTGTGGAGGTAAACGACTGCTGCATACCCGAGGGAGGATGCATCAGCGAATCCTAAGATACGACAGTAGGTACAGTCAGGTACCGTGACATGCCGTTCGTGACGAAATTGTGTAAGCAGAGGTAGTTCTTTAACAAAAGATAGCCATTCTGCTTCTAGATTTGGTGGCAAACGTGTGTCCCACTCGAGATGTGGTATTGTCCACAGCTTCTGCATAAAATGTTTAGCAAAGAAAATACAAGGTGCTACGAACCCTTGTGGATCAAACAAGCGACCTATAAGCGAAAGCACGGTTCGCTTAGTGACGTTGTGATCGACTGGCACACACTTAAATGTAAAACAGTCACTAGCAGGCAACCATTGCAGTCCGAGGACGCTGAGCGATAAACCGTCTTCAAATTCGATTGAAGTTTCTCGGTAGTCCTCTGGAACTGCTTCTAAAAGTTGTGCGTAGTTGCTGGACCATTTACGTAGGTCGAAACCAGCACTTTCGAGTAAGGCTCGTAAGTCTTTTTGTAGCTGAAGAGCTGTTTCAACATTAGGCTCTGACCATAGCAAGTCATCCATAAAAAACCCACTTTTTAGAACATTGGCAGCAATGGGATACGTGTGTGCTTCACTGTCCGCTAAAGTGTGCAGTACTTTTATCGCTAAGTAGGGACTGCTTGATACACCGTAAGTTATAGTGTTGAGTTCATAAACCTTGATAGGTTGATCAGTGGAAGCTCGCCATAATATGTGCTGGTAGGGCCGTTGATCTTTGTGTATTAATGTCTGTCTATAGCACTTGCAAATATCAGCCGACAAGCAGACGGCATGAAGTCGAAAATTTATTAACATGACATTAATATCCGCTTGTAGTTTAGGTCCCGGTAGGCACACATCATTAAGCGACTTCTGATTCGTTGTGCGACTCGATGCATCGAAAACGCATCTATATTTTGTGCTCGTACTAGAAGGTTTAACGATACAAAAATGCGGGATCAAATATTTGGAATCCACATTCTGCATTTCTCCTAAACACGTCATGTGACCTAACGATTCGTATTCAGCCATGAATTTATTATATTCGCATCGAAAATGAGAATCACGATTGAGTCGTGACTCTAAATTAAGAAACCTCCGTAGCGCCATCTGTTGAGAGTCCCCGAGACTATGGTCGGGCCGCATCGGATACTTGACAATATACCTACCAGATTGCGGATCGCGACTATAGTCACTAACAAACATTGATTCAGCTAAGACATCATCAGGTTTCAGTTGATGCGATACCGATGGAATATTTTCAACTTCCCAAAACGAATTCATCACCTGATCTAAGTCGTTGGAACTTGAAAACCCGGAAAATGCCGTACCGCCGGGGGCATTGACCTCTTCGCACAGTTGATTCAAGTTGACTTGACCGGAGATAACATAACCAAAGATTGATTTTAACGCTACTGGCAACCCTGGTCGTTCGGGAATTATTTTATCTCCGCAGTAGATATACGGAAATAAGTCTCCCGCGATTAACATATGCACAGGCGCGCAGTTATGAAATGCAGGGTCCGCAAGTTCGAGATGTCGATATTTGTTTACTACCTCGGCAGGTAAAGACATTGTAGGTAAGTTACCGGCGATATTGTCGACAACAACTGCATCGGTGGATAGCTCCACGGAGGTACCGTGAAGCGGTTTAACGTGACAAGTTGTTAACCCGAAGTTTCGCACTGGGTTCCCACCTAAACCTATTGGTCTAAAATTACACTTGCGTCGAGGTAACCCTAATATCTTAGCGCAATCTTGCGTAATATAGCTTGACATAGCGCCGCTGTCAATTAACGCGCGTACGGGGTGAAAATTGCCCCACACATCTTGGATATGAATGACTGCGGTGCCAAGTAATACGGTCTGTTCGGCAGAGCAAGTCAGAGCTACCACATTATCCGCCGGGGATGTCACGTGGAGACTGGTGTGGTGTCTGTTCTTGCAGGTGTTGCAGGTATATTTGGACGTGCAGTCAGCGGTCACGTGACTGTCACGCAAACAATTCTCACATAATCGAAGCTGTTTGACTTTTTCAGTGCGAAGCGTCGGTGCGAGTGCGTTGTAAACGGGACATCGGTAGATAGCGTGTGGCTTTTGACAACACGGACAAGCGTTGGATTTCTGACGTTCGACAACGGCGTTGTCCCCGCTGGCCACAGCGGTTCCCGTAAATGTCGGTTTTGTTTTAAACTGTTTTGTAGTGTCTATTGGTTTATTGTACTGTTTCGGTACAGTAGACAATTCCAGGACACGCGAGTGCTTTTCGACAAAGTCAAGTAACTCCTGTACCGTCGGCAAGTCCCCGGGAGCCTTCGTCTGCTCGAACTCACGGCGGGTGACAGGATCGAGGTTACGTACCGCAATTTGAAATAATAGAAATGAAGATAAATCCTTTATTTTTAGTTGTTCTAACGCAGTAATATTTTCTTTGAAAGTTTGAAGAAAATTATTGAGATTTGCTGCAGATTCTTGTGTAAACGGTTTGCATGTAAACATCTTATCTACGTACGAAGCGGCGAGTGCGCGCCGATTATCAAATCGCGTCAACAATGCATTCCAAACTATTTTATAATTATCGGCTGTGACTGGCATCGACTTCACTATGACTAAAGCTGGGCCGCTAGTAACCGATGCAATTAAATAATAGAATTTTTCAATGCTACTAAGACCTGCGTTATTGTGAATCAAGCTTAAAAACGTATCGCGGAACGTTATCCAATTTTCTAGTTTACTGTCAAATTTAGGTATTTGTAACTCGGGGAGTTTGACTCGTCTTTTATTTTTGCCACAATCATTTTGCAAGCCATCATCCGAGTTGGATGTATTTTCCGGCGTTAGACTGAGTTCGACCGCGCGGATGGCATAATAAAGTTCGTCAAAGGCATCTAATTCGCTGTACGCAGAAACGTAATTAGGTATATATAGTTTACTAATGGAATTGACTTCCTTCACACATCGATCGTATTCTTTACGCAAGTTAGCTAAATCTTGAACCCTAGCTTTAAATGAGGGTTGCATAGACGGCTGTTTAATTACTTGTTTCGATAAATCATATAAATTTTGCACGCGTAAAAAACACATCTCTTTTGACGTAAGAAATGGCTGGAGCTTGCTGTCTACCTCTTCCTTGCTATTGCCCAATGTGTCTATTTCTTTCCTTTTCGTAGTCATTGTGAAAAGTCACCAAACAACAAAACAATGTAGGTAGGTATGTAGGAAAAAACATATAATGATGCAATAATGCGATTCGGAATTGTATGATTATTCGAATTAGCAAACGTAATTACGCAATTTAGCTATAGTAAACACTTATACGATTATAAATAAGATCATATAAAACCTAAGTTTCTTACGCAAACAATAAATATTAGGTGTTTGTACCTTTTAGAACAAGAAAATGTTTATGGCAAATGGCGAGAACAGGCTGCTGTTTTAACAATTTGTGATGAAAATATGTGTAATTATGGTACGTTATGATTGTAATTAAGTAGGATGTGCACACGACAGGTTGGTTAATTATGTTTTAGGTGTGTATGTGTGATAAATAGACTGTAATATCGCTATGTAAGTCTAAATAGGTGCTGGCTGGTTGGTACCGGGTGATCCGGGACGATGGACCAAAATATGTAGCTGCGTACATCAAAAAATGAAAGTACAATGATAATAACCCAAAAGCTAGAGGACTCACCCGCCGATATTGGTGCACAACACTTATTTTGAATTTATTTAGTAAAAACAAAGCGCGCGCGCAGTTCTTTTCGCCGGTGATCGATTTTGACAGCTGACAGGCGCGCGAGGGCGGCGCCACTCGCGCTTGGATGGCGCGGCGCGGTTTGGCGGGTGATTTGAATGTCTTTGTCCCTAACAATTCTTATCGCCCACAAAAACGACTTTTGCAATCAGATATCGAAGAGCAAAAGGGGGGAGAGATGGGGGGGATGGGAAAAAACAGTTTAATAATTGTTTATACCCAACAATAGGGCCACTTACTTGCTCTCCACGTTGTTTGCGATGTCGAGCGCCCGCTGTTTGGTCAGATTGCCGAACATGAGCGCTTCTATATGCACTTTCTTTAACACTTTAGCCGCGAATTCGTTTAACTGTTCCACGGTTATTGCTGTGGACAACGTCTTCATGTGAACACGTGTTTAGTCAAGCTTCTATAGCGAGAGGAAATTCAAGAGTTAATACAGAGTTTCCCTACGAGATCGAATCAGAAATGAAGAGATCCGTACACGAACCAAAGTAACCGACATAGCCCAGAGAACCAGCTAGTTGTAGTGGCAGTGGGCAGGGCACATGGCACGCAGAACTGATGGCCGATGGGGCTGCAAAGTTCTGGAGTGGAGACCACGGACCGGCAAGCGCAGCGTAGCACGTCCCCCCACAAGGCGGACAGACGACCTAGTAAAGAAGCAGGAACGCGCTGGACGCGAGCCGCTTCCAACCGGTCTTTATGGAAGTCAATGGGGGAGGCCTATGTCCAGCAGTGGACGTCCTACGGCTGAAATGATGATGATGATGATGATGACAACCTCGAAGGATGCTACAATATTTTTGTTATCCTACTATTATTATAAACTAGCTGCGCCCCGCGGTGTTACCCGCTACATGTTATCGGGATAAAAAGTAGCCTATGTGTTAATCCAGGGTGTCAGCTACCTCGACACCAAATTTTATCCAAATCCGTTCAGTAGTTTTTGCATTAAAAGTAACAAACATCCATCCTAACTTTTACATTTATAATTTTAGTGGGATGTGAAAGTTTGGATGGATGTATGTTACTCTTTCAAGCATAAACTACTGAACGGATTTGGATGAAATTCGGTATGAAGGTAGCTGTGACCCTGGATTAACACATAGGCTACTTTTTACCCTGAAAATATGTAGCGGGTAACACCGCGCGGCGCGGCTAGTAATGCTGCCGAAACTTCGGGCTAGGTGTTTGACTACTTACATTCGGCCGCGTCTAACAGTTGACACCGGGTCCACACGACGTCAGACAAGCATAACGCTTGCTGGTACACCGCATGCTGCGAACAATATAAACAGTTCGTACAGGTCGAGTGACCGGCCCTAGTGTCAGATTTAATGAGCCACCGAGAACCCTCTGACATGGCTTGACGGTTTTTTTAAAACATTTTTGTAGATCTACGTTTAGCGACCAACTCGCCTAATATAAAGCGACGGTTTGGCCGAGGATGGAGCACGCTGATCTAGAAGAAATCTATTCACATTCTATTCATTGGTTGTTGCTAAAGAAATAAAGAACTAACCACTGTCCACTAGGAATAAAATAGATACAAGTATAAATTAATAGTTAAAAAAAAACCCCCCGACATGTGTATAGTATTCTACTAGTCCAAGCCCTTTCATTTGATACCCATATTGAGGGAGTTGTGAAAAAATATGTAAACCGCCATTTCGTGGCGGCGGCCATCTTGGACCGATTTTCATCAAACATAGCTGAGAACACTTCCGAATAATTTATCTTTTAAACAAAAAACACACAATCAAAATCGGGAGCTACGATGCCACAGACAGACACACACACAGACACGTCAAACTTATAACACCCCGTCGTTTTGCGTCGGAGGTTAAAACAAAAAAGATGAAGTAAACCACAGCATGGTGGTAGGGTACTCTCTAGTACTCGGCTGGCTAGCTACCACACGAGAGTTGAACATCTGCCGCCAAGCACCTAACGGTGTGTTCCGGCAGCCTCACTCGAGAGCCAGTTCCATTCCAGGTCAGGTGTCACTTAACATTAGGTGAGCTGTGGTCAAACACCTAGCTACACGAAAATATCATCGATGTAAATATTTTTTTGATTTTTGTCGATTTTTTAAAAACCGAAATTTATATGGGACCATCTCTGAAGTATGATCTACCAAGCAAAAAAGAACCATCAAAATCTATTCATAATTGGCGGAATGATCACGTAACATACATACAAAAAAAAAAAGTACAGTCGATTTGAGAACCTCCTCCTTTCTCGAGTCGGTTAAATAAAAAAATAAATAAATATCGTAGGACATTACACACAGCGCCATCTGGCGCCAAACTAAGCAGAGCTACTAACCAAGTGATGGAAGTCAAATAACTGATAGAATACATAAATACTTTTTTTTTGTAAATACATACAGAACACCCAGACACAGAACAAACATTTGTTTATTCACAAAATGTTTGCCCTGAGTGGGAATCGAACCCACGCCCTACAGCTCTCAAGGCAGGTATACTACCAATGAGCCAACGGGGCTGTCAACTGATAGAATACTTTTTTTTACCGACCTGATAAGGTTGTTCCGCTTCGAAGTTTTTGATACCCCTGATATGGTTTTCCTTCATGATCTCAAACCGCTGCGGGGAGGCTTCGAAGTTCACCATGTGGTCCAATATCTTCTCCAATAACACGTGCTGTTTGTCATCGTAACCCTCGATAGTTATCTGGAATAAGATCCCTGTTTGAGACGGTAGACATGGTCAGAGAAAATAAAAACACGTGTAAGTATGGTGGTGACTAATAAAAACACGTGTAAGCTCTTGGTTGCCTGGAAGAGATCGCTGTTAGCGATAAGGCCGCCACTTGTGGCACTAGTTAATAAGGTTTTTTGTTCTCTGTACTCTTTACTATTTATGATGTGCACAATAAAGAGTTATATCTATCTATCTATCTGTAAGTATGGTGGTGGCTAATAAAAACACGTGTAAGTATGGTGGTGGCTAATAAAAACACGTGCAAGTATAGTAGTGTCTAATAAAACACGTGCAAGTATAGCAGTGGCTAATAAAAACACGTGCAAGTATAGCAGTGGCTAATAAAAACACGTGCAAGTATAGCAGTGGCTAATAAAACACGTGCAAGTATAGCAGTGGCTAATAAAAACACGTGCAAGTATAGCAGTGGCTAATAAAAACACGTGCAAGTATAGCAGTGGCTAATAAAACACGTGCAAGTATAGCAGTGGCTAATAAAAACACGTGCAAGTATAGCAGTGGCTAATAAAAACACGTGCAAGTATAGCAGTGGCTAATAAAAACACGTGCAAGTATAGCAGTGGCTAATAAAACACGTGCAAGTATAGCAGTGGCTAATAAAAACACGTGCAAGTATAGCAGTGGCTAATAAAAACACGTGCAAGTATAGCAGTGGCTAATAAAAACACGTGCAAGTATGGTGGTAGCTAAAAAAAGTACGTGTAAGGTCGCTCACACTGAGTCCGTACTTGGCGTTCCCGAGCGACCAGCGCAGACCGGCCAGCTCGGCGCCGTAAGCGAACTGCTGCAGCTGGTCGCGCAGCACCAGCACCCACACAGACGTCAGGTTGCACGACACCGGGTCCGAGTACGGCAGAGGGCTAAGGGAGAAACGCGCCTTTGAGCTATAGGTTCGAGAAGCCAGCGAAAACAAACATTTGTTTCTACAACACAATGTTTACCCTGGGTGGGAATCGAACCCACGCCCAGGTTTAATGGTTTAATGGTTGACAGGCTAGGTGTTTGACCACAGCTCACCTGATGCCAAGTGAAGGTGTGCCCGAAGATGGTAAAGCACACCTATCCTGGAATGCAACTGGCTCTCAAGTGAGGCTGCCGGAACACACCGTTAGATGCTTGGCGGCAGATTTTCAACTCTCGTGTGGTAGCTAGCCAGCCGAGTACTAGAGAGTACGCTACCACCATGCTATGGTTTCCTCGCGATGTTTTCCTTCACCGGCAGCTCAAGCTCATTGTTGGGGTTTGAACCCACGCCCTTCGGCATGCGAACCTACCGCGCTAACCACTGAGCTATCATCGCTACAGACACACAATACTTGCCTAACTAGGTCGAAGGTGAGAACTGCTTTAGGGAGCGCGAACTCATTGTCTTTCTTGAACCAGAGCCGCATAAGGGGAGTATCCTGTAGCAAAAAAAAATAAATAAATATCGTGGGACGATACACACAGCGAGCTATGGAGAGGGCTATGCTCGGAGTTTCCCTGCGAGATCGAATCAGGAACGAGGAGATCCGTACACGAACCAAAGTTACCGACATAGCCCAACGGATTAGCAAGTTGAAGTGGCAGTGGACAGGCACATAGCACGCAGAACTGATGGCCGATGGGGCTGCAAAGTTCTGGAGTGGAGACCACGGACCGGCAAGCGCAGCGTAGCACGTCCCCCCACAAGGTGGACAGACGACCTAGTAAAGAAGCAGGAACGCGCTGGACGCGAGCCGCTTCCAACCTGTCTTTATGGAAGTCAATGGGGGAGGCCTATGTCCAGCAGTGGACGTCCTACGGCTGAAATGATGATGATGATGATGATACACAGCGCCATCTAGCCCAAACTAAGCTCGTGTGATGGAAGTCAGATAACTGATAGAATACATAAATACTTTTTTTTTGTAAATACCTACAGAACACCCAGACACAGAACAAACATGATTGTGTTTATTCACATAATGTTTGCCCTGAGTGGGAATCGAACCCACGCTCTCAAGGCAGATATACTATCAATGAGCCAACCGGGCTGTAAAACAACAGAAAAATAACTTTTGCAAAATAATTGATTGATTCAGGCGTTACTTTGCGGAAGTTCATTTTGAATATTCAAGGTATATATCTAGTTTATTTCCGCTTAACAGTCGTTCCAGTTACAACTGTGATGAGGACTTAAATTAAACTAATTTGACACAGCTTATTAAAAAAAAACAAATTAGTGTCAAATTAGTTCTAGATTTTAAGTAAGATTAGGTTATTAATTAATAAGTTGTTGTCAAATTAGTTTAATTTAAGTCGTCATCACTGCTGGAACTGGAACGACTGTTAAGCGGAAATAAACTAGATATACCTTGAATATTCATTTTGCAAAATAACTTTTGCATCCATTTTGTAAACGCCTCCAAATTAGGAAATTCTCAATGTTTTTAATATTCGCTACTTTGTAACTCAGTCATTTATAAACTTATTTACTTTTTTTTTTATGTAAAAGTAATGAAACGAACGACATGCTCTCCTGATGGTAAGAGATAACGCCTGTCCATGACCATTGCAGCGATACACAGAACTCTGAGTGACAAAACAAAGTCCAAGGTATCGCTGCTTTGGCGCTCATTACTTTGAGACTTTTGATAGAGTTAGTCTCAACAGCCCAGTAATTTCGATGCAGTACCCTTCAAACCGGAACATAGTAATGCTTACACACTACTGCTTATCATATATCGCCTGTCACCCGAGATGATGTAAGGATTCCGACGATACCACATACATCCAAATCTGTTTAGGCGTTTAAAAACACTCACATACAAACAATCATGAATCCTGAAAACTACACTCTTTTTTGGTCAGTTGCGTAAAAAAAGGCTCACCTTTATGATGGTGGGAGCGAGAGGGTCGCTCGTGCTATCTTCGTCCTTTTCTAACTGCAGGCGGGAGGGGATGAACTCGTTGGGAGGGGGGAGGTGGAGCTCTTCTATTGGCTGCGCTGACTGCCATGCCTATAGGCAACGACAAAATTATTTAGTATTTTTTTTTAAACATATACTCAATAATTTGAATTCACGGAAAGAGTTTTGGCGGGAACGCGGAAAAAGTCCTGTCACACCGTTGTATTTTTTTCCAAAACTAGTGTTTTTGCATGTATATATATACCAGTTTTAGAATAAAAAAAATGTATACAAAGAAATGTAGTTTTGTGTCAATGTCAGTTTGTCAGTTTGTGTCAAAGACAGTTGACGGGTGGAATTGGCGCGCGCGGCGCGCCGGCCGGTGCGTGCTTGTGTGCATGACGCGGTGGTCATGCACACAAGCACGCACCTTTCCAACCTCATTGTGTCTTTCATTTATTATTATTATTTTAAGTTTAATGAGAGCCTACGTGCTCGATAAACAGTTAACTTTGTAATTATTTTATGTGCTACAAGGTTTAGTTAAGTTACACTAGTAATTGTACAATTATATTTTTTAAGACAAATAAAGATATTTTAAAATTGAAATTGAATTGAGTTGACATAAAAAAATAATGTTTAAAATTCACGTTTATCAAATTTTTAAATTCACGGAAAAGAATAGTTTTGGCGGGAACGCGGAAAAAGTCGTGTCACCCCGTTGTATTTTTTCCAAAACTAGTGTTTTTGCATAAAAATTAATTGTGGCGTTTTATTCATAAAGCGCCGAATCACAAGCGCGAGTGTGGGAAAATGATATAATGTGGGGAAACATGAGTTTTCGTGTTGCTTCCAAAACTCGATCGAAGCTTCATAGTAAAGTCGCCACTACTTTACTACTTTTTATGGTTGACAGGCTAATTGTTTGACCACAGTTCACCTGATGTTAAGTGAAGGTGTGGTCGAGAACGGTAAAGCAAACCTAGCCTGGAATGCAACTGGCTCTCAAGTGAGGCTGCCGGAACACACCGTTAGATGCTTGGCGGCAGATTTTCAACTCTCGTGTGGTAGCTAGCCAGCCGAGTACTAGAGAGTACGCTACCACCATGCTATGGTTTCCTTCACCGGCAGCTCAAGCTCATTGTTGTGGTTTGAGCCCACGCCCTTCGGCGTGCGAACCTACCGCGCTAACCACTGAGCTATCATCGCTACATCAATTATGTATAAAATTTACCTTAATTTTTGATTCCTCGATATCCTCTTGTAAATACTTCGTGCCGTACCACGGTTCTGTCTGCGTGCACTTCTCGGCGAAGCATCTGACAAGCGAACAGACAAACATACACTGTTAAACAGCCCCGTTGGCTCATTAAAATAAATAAATTGACTGCCCTGTTGGCTCATTGGTAGCATGTCTGCTTCAAGAGCTGTAGGGCGTGGGTTCGATTCCCACCCAGGACAAGCATTTTGTAAATAAACAAATGTTTGTTCTGTGTCTGGGTGTACTGTATGTATTATAAGTATGTATTTACAAAAAAAAAAAGTATTCTATCAGTTATCTGACTCCCATAGTACAAGCTTGTACTATGGGAGTCAGATAACTGATAGAATACTTAAATACTTTTTTTTTGTAAATACATACTTATAATACATACGGTACACCCAGACACAGAACAAACATTTGGTTTTATATCACAAAATGCTTGTCCTGGGTGGGAATCGAACCCACGCCCCACAGCTCTTGAAGCAGACATGCTACCAATGAGCCAACAGGGTTGTCATATAAACAATTATTTAAGAGTGTCATTTAAAAAGTCATTAATGTCATAGTAACACAAGACCCATAATATTTACCCTGGAAGTATACACATTCAAACAAAAACGGGTTTTTTTCAGTCCAGACTTTCGAGTTCCTTAAATGGGGGACATGCATAAAAAAAGTGTTCAGACGAATTGAGAACATCCTCCTTTTTTTTTGAAGTCTGTTAAAAAGGAATGCATACTTGGCCACAATTCCGATGCGGACGTTTTCCGGCGTCAGCATGGCGAGGAGCTCGTCGATGAGCTCCGGCTTCCACTCCGTTATCAGATAGTAAGCGCTCAGAACGTCCTCCATCGGAAATTCCTGGAAACAAACGAGCCGAGGTTGCGAGACGCTCTCCTGATGGTAAGAGATAACATCTGTCTATGACCATTGCAGCGATACACAGAACTTTGAAAACGTAAAACAAAGATCAGAGCATCGCTCGAGGTTGCTTGTTAGGGTTCCGTACCCAAAGGGTAAAAACGGGGCCCTATTACTGAGACTTCGCTGTCCGTCCGTCTGTCACCAGGCTGTATCTCAAGAACGGTGACAGCTAGACAGTTGAAATTTTCACAGATGATGTATTTCTATTGCCGCTATAACAACAAATACTAAAAATAAAATAAATATGGGGGCTCCCATACAACAAACGTGATTTTATTTCGCCATTTTTATAGATTATGGTACGGAACCCTTCGTGCACAAGTCCGACTCGTACTTGGCCGGGTTTTTTTAAATGTAGACGACCGAGACGCTCTCCGGATGGTAAGAGATAACGCCTGTCCATGACCATTGCAGCGATACACAGAACTTTGAGTAACAAAACAAATTCCAGGGCTATCACTGCTTTGGCGCTCATTACTTGGAGACTTTCGACAGATGGCGCTGTACGTAAGTCTACGTGTAGTAAAGTCGCCACAACTTTACTAAAGCATGACTGGATTCCAGGCTAGGTGTGTTTTACCACGTTCGACCGCACCTTCACTTAACATTAACATTTTTAACATTTTAATTTATTTTAATTTAATTTTTAATTCTAATTTATTTATTGAGATAAAAACGACTATAACAAACAATTATATCTATCTCACAATTATCCAATCTAATCTAGTTTCCCTACGAGATCGAATCAGGAATGAGGAGATCCGTAGACGAACCAAAGTTACCGACATAGCCCAACGGATTAGCAAGTTGAAGTGGCAGTGGGCAGCGCACATAGCACGCAGAACTGATGGCCGATGTGGCTGCAAAGTTCTGGAGTGGAGACCACGGACCGGCAAGCGCAGCGTAGCACGTCCCCCCACAAGGTGGACAGACGACCTAGTAAAGAAGCAGGAACGCGCTGGATGCGAGCCGCTTCCAACCGGTCTTTGTGGAAGTCAATGGGGGAGGCCTATGTCCAGCAGTGGACGTCCTACCGCTGAAATGATGATGATGATGATGATGATGATCCAATCTAATATAAAATATCGCATGATGATCAGCGCATACCTGCATAATGTGCACGTGGCTGGTGACCACACTCCTGGGCTCCTGCACATCCTTGAAGCGGAACTCCATGGCCATCAAATCCCGCTGTTCTTCCCACACCCAGCGGTGAGGGCCTTCCTTGCGTAGCATGCTAATATACTGAACGAGAAAAGAATTGATAATAACTTCCCGTTCCCGTGGGAATACAGGGATAAAAAGTAGCCTATGTCACCCGGGGATAGTGTAGCTTCCCAACGGTGAAAGAATTTTTGAAATCGGTCCAGTAATTTCGGAGCCCATTCAATACAAACAAACAAATCTTTCCTCTTTATAATAGTATAGATTTCATAATCCTTACCTGAAAGACGAGCGAGACAATGTCATCGATATGTTGAACTCCATCTTCAGTCAAGTCCACTTGTACTCCAAAGAAACCGAAGCCCCGGGCTCCTATACGGGTCCCACCCACAAGACTGGCGGCACAAAAGAAACAGGGTTTTAAGCTTAGGATGTACTCAGCCGAAAGGTTTTTTAATGAGTTGAACGGAACGCTCTTATGGTAAGAAAAAACGCATGTCCATGATCATTGCAGCGATATTTATAAGTCACTAGCGCACTCTCTATCTACTAGTCAAGCCCTTTCATTTGATACTCATATCGAGGGAGTTGTGAAAAAATAAGTAATCCGCCATTTTGTGGCGGAAGCCATCTTGGATTTGAAATGTACCATATTGTATAGTATTCTACTAGTCAAGCCCTTTCATTTGATACTCATATTGAGGGAGTTGTGAAAAAATATGTAATCCGCCATTTTGTGGCGGCGGCCATCTTGGATTTGAAATGTGCCATATTGTATAGTATTCTACTAGTCAAGCCCTTTCATTTGATACTCATATTGAGGGAGTTGTGAAAAAATATGTAATCCGCCATTTTGTGGCGGCAGCCATCTTGGACCGATTTTCATCAAACATTTTTTTTTTCTTTATGGTTGACAGGCTAGTTGTTTGACCACAGCTCACCTGATGTTAAGTGAAGGTGTGGTCGAAGATGGTAAAGCACACCTAGCCTAGAATGGAACTGGCTTTCAAGTGAGGCTGCCGGAACACACCGTTAGATGCTTGGCGGCAGATTTTCAACTCTCGTGTGGTAGCTAGCCAGCCGAGTACTAGAGAGTACGCTACCACCATGCTATGGTTTCCTCACGATGTTAGCATAGCTAAGAACACTCCCGACTAATTCACCTTTCAAACAAAACCGGTTCATCCGTTCGGGAGCTACGATGCCAGAGACAGACACACACTCAAACAGACACGTCAAACTTATAACACCCCGTCGTTTTTGCGCCAAGGGTAAAAAATAAATAATGACAATACATATTCAAATTCTTATTCTTATACAAAGCACTCATATTATTATTTTATTATATATATGTTTAAATGTTTTATTTGACTTGTAACATGTGTTAACAAATATTAGTTTTTGTTATGTTATAATTTTAGTTTTTTATTTTAGGCAATTGTATTTGAATTTGTATTGTAGTGTATAAATATTTGTATTTGTATTTTTTTTTTTCCTGAAATAAATTTATTTTATTTATTTATTTAAAGTGGGGGCGATGAGTCCTGCACTGTCCGCTTGGGGTGTATTGTGCATTTCCCCCTGCCAGCGTCTACCCTTTTTTTTTTTTTTTTTTTCTCCCAGGGAAATCCTTAATGCATACCACCGGCTTCGGGGGAAGCACGGTGGTTATGTGGGACTCTCCGCCATTGTGGCGGCCTACCCACTAAAAACCCTGGGGTGTTTCTGCCTGGCGCCCTGGCGCTTTCGCACTCGTCCGCCGTGCCAGCGTCTACCCGAGCCAACCCAGCTCCTTGAAGCACCGGAGCGAGGCTCTGGCCCGCTGGCATAGTAGCTCCAGTGAGATGGGTGGAATATTTAAAGGCATTGATGACGAGAAGCATTCAAGGTGTTGCGGCGACATGGATGATAGCGGAGATCGATATAAATGAAATAAATAAAATAAATAATTTTGTAGCGATGATAGCTCAGTGGTTAGCGCGGTCGGTTCGCATGCCGAAGGACGTGGGTTCAACCCCCAACAATGAGCTTGAGCTGCCGGTGAAGGAAAACATCGTGAGGAAACCACAGCATGGTGGTAGCGTACTCTCTAGTACTCGGCTGGCTAGCTACCACACGAGAGTTAAAAATCTGCCGCCAAGCACCTAACGGTGTGTTCCGGCAGCCTCACTTGAGAGCCAGTTGCATTCCAGGTTAAGTGTGCTTTACCATTTTCGACCACACCTTCAACATCAGGTGAGCTGTGGTCAAACACCAAGCCTGTCAACCATTAAAATAAATATATATATATATATAACATCGATCGATAGATAGAACAATGCATTTTCAAATTAAACAATGTGTTTGTAGGATCTAACCTGTTGCACCATCCTCTGGCTTTGAGTGCAGACAGCAAGCTCCCTGGGCCTTCGTGACCCAGCAAGTGGGACAGATAGTGCCCCGGCTGTAAAGACAAACCAGTTTCACGGTCACGTACTTTCACAAGCCAAAAAAATCGTACTGTGTCAGTATAACAGCGGGTTCGATTCCCACTCAGGACTAACATTTGTGTGACTAACATCGATGTTTGTTCTGTGTCTGGGTGTACTGTATGTATTATAAGTATGTATTTACAAAAAAAAAGTATTTAAGTATTCTATCAGTTATCTGACTTCCATAGCACAAGCTCTGCTTAGTTTGGGGTCAGATGGCGCTGTGTGTAATGTCCTGTGATATTTATTTATTTATATAAAGTTTCTTTTCATCCCCCCATCTCGGGAGATTTTTTTTGCTCTTCGATATCTGAGTGCAAAAGTAGTTTTTATCCGCTAGAGGATAAAGTAAATTTGAATTTAGAACATCGTGTTTTTTTTTTGTATTCATTTTATATTTTTTACTGATAGTAAACTTTAGTTTATGAAACTAACTTGAATATTTTGGCTTTCTATGCGGTAGTTTATTTTTAATACGTTTTCAAACTTTTTGTAGTGATAACGTCATGGCTGAATATGTATAATATGCCTTTGCCATATAAAATAAAAAAGTATACATTTGACACATTTGATTAACTTTGACAATTGATGTGAAGTTTTGTTTTTAATTTGCCCCATCGGGCAGGCTAAAGCTGTAAAGCCATTCTGTCGCGTCTTCAGTTTTAACAATTCATAAACAAATCTTATGTCATAAAAGCGATATCAGAGTCCAAATAACGTTTAAAGTAAAATAATCCAGATATTTGTATCAATAAAGCGAAAAACAACTCGACGTACGTGTATTGAAGAGATTATTATGGCTGCCGTTAACTTGACATTGACAAATTTTGTTTTGGTTTGCCATTGCTTTTTTAGTCTATGAAAGTTGCCCGACGAGATGACGTCATGAGACATCAATTGAAAGTCAAGTTTATTTTATCTATTTTATTGAAATAAACCCCACCTCATAGTTTACTGAGTTTTAAACGTAAAAATATTGTAGTACAAAAATGTACTATTTCGAAATGGTTTTGGAATCAGTAAAGTTTTTTTCTTTTTTACATACCGAATTTAGTATGGACGTAGCTGAGACCTTGTATTAACACATATGCTAGTTTTTATGCTGAAAACATGTATCGGGTAACACCGCGAGGCGCAGCTAGTTGGATTATACATTTTTCAAATCAATAGAACTCACCCCACTTTTATAATGCTTCCTTGTATCTGGTATAGGGAAGTCTATCGATAGAGATCGGAGATCCTTTACAGGGGCGCAGTAAGCGCGCTTGCGGCGCAGTTCCGGGGGGAAGGGGGACTCGGGCCACGACGGGGCCGTCACCCCCCGGTCCTCTACTGCTGAGAATAACGACACGACCATCGATTCCAGCTCGTCCAGTGATTCTGTGGGAAGAAATCTATGTTAGCACCTAGCATTTTTTCGAATTCATCTAGTAATTCTGTGGATATAAATTTATGTTAGCACCTTCACAAATGTTTCAGTCAAATGCCTAGCATCTTTTCGAATTTATCTAGCAAATATATGGACATTGAATCTATGTTCTCAAATACCTAACATTTGTTCGAATTTATCTAGTAATTCTGTAGACATAGATTTATGTTAGCACCTTCTCAAATGTTTCAGTCAAATGCCTAGCATCTTTTCGAATTTATCTAGCAAATATATGGATATTGAATCTATGTTCTCAAATACCTAGCATTTGTTCGAATTTATCTAGTAATTCTGTAGACATAGATTTATGTTAGCACCTTCACAAATGTTTCAGTCAAATGCCTAGCATCTTTTCGAATTTATCTAGCAAATATATGGACATTGAATCTATGTTCTCAAATACCTAGCATTTGTTCGAATTTATCTAGTAATTCTGTAGACATAGATTTATGTTAGCACCTTCACAAATGTTTCAGTCAAATGTCTAGCATCTATTTGAAATTATATCTTTAATTATTTCGAGTGTTTAAATATAAAAATAGAAGTGTTTTATTCATAATTACAAGCGCCAGTGCGGGAAAATGATATAATGTGGTGAAACATGACTTTTCGTGTTGCTTCCAAAACTCCATCGAAGCTTTATAGTGAAGTCGCCACTACTTTACTAAAGCATGACTGGATTTGACTGCTATGGACTGGGCTTGACCAAGACTGGACTTTACTACTTTGCACAAAATCAAAGAAGAACTCACCTTTCCCAAAGACAACCAGTGTCATAATATTGGCAGAATACCACTGTTCGTGAAATTTCAACAGTTCCTTACGCACGTCGATGCCTTTCGCTTTTGGTATGGTCTCTAATGTATCTCTGTTACCTGAAAGTATATATTTTCATTATAGATAGAAAGATTTTTTGGTGTCATTTTAATTATATTGACACTTTTTTTTTCATATTTGACAGCCCTGTTGGCTCATTGGTAGCATGTCTGCTTCAAGAGCTGTGGGGCGTGGGTTCGATTCCCACCTAGGACAAGCATTTTGTGATATAAAACCAAATGTTTGTTCTGTGTCTGGGTGTACTGTATGTATTATAAGTATGTATTTACAAAAAAAAATAATTAAGTATTCTATCAGTTATCTGACTCCCATAGTACAAGCTATGCTTAGTTTGGGGTCAGATGGCGCTGTGTGTAATGTCCTGCGATATTTATTTATTATTTATTTATTTAGGTGCATGTCTCGCGACCACTCCGGCATGTCGGCGCAGTATTCCCCGCGCCACGTGGCGCCTCCCCGCGCTCCGCCCCTTTTTTTATGTAAAAAGTAATGAGACGAACGAGACGCTCTCCTGATGGTAAGAGATAACGCTTGCCCATAACTATTGCAGCGATACACAGAACTTTGAGTAGCCAAACAATGTCCGGGGCATCGCTGCTTTGGCGCTCATTACTTTGAGACTTTTGATGGTTAGTCTCAACCCAAGCCCAGTAATTTCGCTGCAGTACCCTTCACAGTAATGTTTACACACTACTGGCTTAGGGCAGAATAACTGGTACTGCGGTGGCACCTACCTAGACGGCCTCCTGCTAAGGAGATCTACCACCAAGTAAGTGTCATATTTTTATACTGACATATTTGATTAGAACTCGCGCACTGAGACCACGAAAAGAAACTACTACTTGAAATTATTTATTCGATGTAAAACCAGAACTAAAAAATCAATCGAAGTACGAAAAGCTTACTGTCCTCGATGCGACAAACGCTTGCGCGTGTTGAGAGTTTAACAGAGCCATCTACAAATGATTGTAAACTCAAAACGGTTCTAACATATTTTATATTGACAATATTTTTTTATTTTTTTTTTTACTAAATAAATCTCTATATTTATTTATTTATACAAGTAAATGTAATTTAAAATTTAAAAATGTCAAAATCATATTATGCAAACACTTACACTAGATGTCACTTAAAACTATTTTAAAACTATTTTAAGTCTCCCCGCGCATCGAGCCCCGGCCGAACGTTCCTGCAATACTGGCCGCGTTTCCCCGTTGGATCGCCAGGGAGATCCGTTGAGCCAGA
Source organism: Biston betularia (assembly GCA_905404145.2). Lineage (NCBI taxonomy): Eukaryota > Metazoa > Arthropoda > Insecta > Lepidoptera > Geometridae > Biston > Biston betularia. Next base: position 5,808,628 of record FR989890.1, read on the forward strand.
AACCAGCCCGAACGGGGATCCCGCCCCTTCTCCCTAAGGCGAATCCCCAAATCATGCACGAGCCTCCGAGCCTCGGCACACCACGGACCCGCAGTCTCGACGGCAAACGGGACAAATTCGTACGCTGCCCCCAAACAAGCATATTTGAGGTGCTTGCCTCTGGCAGCCGCTTCCGCTCCCGCACCAGCAGACTGCTGGGTGGCGGGGAGATGGCAGGATGCGAGGATATTTTTTTATACATTGACATGTTTGTATATTGACCTACTTTATTTTGACATTTTTTTTTTTTTATTATTTGGCATGTAATCAGTTTTAAAACTCATATAATGACATACATATTTGAAATTTTGAATTGACTTGTGACATTGATGTAATCAATAAAATATTTGTATTTGTAGAAACTATTTATTGTGCACACCAGAATTAGAAAGATATATAGAAAACAAAAGATCCGTATGAATAAATACAACACTAAAATCAAACATTACAAAATCTCTGAGGATTTATGTTAAGGTTATATTTTAGTTGTCTAAGTAATTACATGTTTTATGTTTATTGTAGATTAACTGTAGTTGTTTTTAAAGTAGCCAATCATAACAATAATTTAATGTATAACCATTTATACTGCCTTTCATCAGTCCGTAGTAATATACTATGGACAGTTCATCATCAATCAGTACAAAAATATACCATAAATAAATATCATAGGACACACAGCGCCATCTGACCCCAAACTAAGCAAAGCTTGTACTATGGAAATACTTTAATAGTATTTTTTTTATAAATACATACAGTACAATGGCATTAATAATTCACTATGACATTACTAACATACTATGAAATTAATAATTTACTTTGACATTAATAATTTACTTTGACATTAATAATTTACTTTGACATTAATAATTTACTTTGACATTAATAATTTACTTTGACATTAATAATTTACTTTGACATTAATAATTTACTTTGACATTAATAATTTACTTTGACATTAATAATTTACTTTGACATTAATAATTTACTGCGACATTCATAATAAACTTCCAATCTAGAGGTCCTGAGTTCGAATCCTTACAGCACGCACCTACGTATATATATATTGTTTTTATTTTTGTTGTCTTTTTTTTGTTGTTGTTGTTGTGTTGTGTGTGTCAAAATAAATATTTTCTTGTCACTTACCGGTGCCGAACTTGTGGTAGGCGTGTTTGGGGTCGGCTGAGCTTTTGTTGAGCTGGTCGAGCCGCCACGTGTCTGACGACGTGTTCTTTTCGTGTTCCGAATTGACAGCGCTCAGTTCGCGGCCGGTCGCAGCCTCCGTGAACAACGGGGAGATGAAGAATTGGGAAAAGCTACGGGAGATTTTTTTAATAAGGATAAATCCGTGTTTGACCTCCCAACTTCACTGATAGTGGTCGAAGATGAAGCACGCAGACTAAGAAGATATTAATTTATCACTCGGGAAACAAGGAAGCCGGCTTATTCCATTCCTTGGCCATACGAATGTTATAGTATAAGACAAATAACTTTAGATGTTTGACCACAGCTCACCTGATGTTAAATGACGATGTGGTCGAAGATGGTAAAGCATACCGTGCCTGGAATGGAACTGGCTCTCAAGCGAGGCTGCCGGAACACACCGTTAGGTGCTTGGCGGCAGATTTCCAACTCTCGTGCGGTAGCTAGCTAGCCGAGTGCTAGAGAGTACGCTACCACCATGCTGTGGTTTCCTCACGATGTTTTCCTTCACCGGCAGCTCAAGCTCATTGAATTATATTCAACCAATTGTGATTTACCGCAAATAAATGCCAGTAGCTGTGATTTCACTGTAAAATTACGCTCCATTTGTCCATAAATGGCAAAAAATTATTTGTATGGAAATCGAACCACCTTAAATCTTTTAATTCGTTGTAGTGTCCAGTGTTTTTTTTAGTAAAAATGTATTTTCATACACGTCTTATGCTGTGTACAAACAAAGCAATCGCAAGCCGTTCGGTGCGGCACCCTAAAAAAGTAACCCACTCACATGTCCAAAGCTTTCGAGAGATGTGCTGGCAATATGTCGAAGTAGTAGGTAGTGTGATCAGATGACGTGGACGCGTTAGACGAACCGCCATGCTCTGACAGAAACTTGTTGTATTCATTTTCCTATGCAAACATAAAAATCAATATGTAGGACATTCCACTAAGCGCCATCTAGCTCCAAACTAAGCGAAGCTTGTACTATGCGAACCGTATAACTAATGATAATCTTACTATCATCGCTCCAAACATTTTTTTTCTTTTGTCTAAATCAATCGTTTTGTCAAAAATACAACATTATTTAAAAGTATTGGTTTGTAAATTAGTGGTAAGTTTATGTTATTTTATTTATTGTTATAGTATATACATTTATATATAATAATGTGTATGTATAAACATTTATATAATGTTTTTTTTATGGTTGACAGGCTATATGTTTGACCACAGCTCACCTGATGTTAAGTGAAGGTGTGGTAAAGCACATATAGCCTGGAAGGGAACTGGCTCTGGAGCCGGAACACACCGTTAGATGCTTGGCGGCAGATGTTCAACTCTCGTGTGGTAGCTAGCCAGCCGAGTACTAGAGAGTACGCTACCACCATGCTATGGTTTCCTCACGATGTTTGTTTTATTAATAGTTTGAAATGAAGCAATTGTGGGGAGGGTACTAAAGCTGAATTACAGGTGTTATAACCTAGTTCAGCGGAAGAAACTCGATCTATTTTTGTAAACAATAGTGTTAATAGTTAAGTAATATGTATTATATATATACAGTGTAAACTCTTTATAACGAAACTCAAGGGTTCGAACATTTTTTATCGTTATAGAGAGTTACCGTTATATGGAGTGAAGAAAGAAAAACAACCAAATTAACAATAATTTTCTTTTTAACGCTTTTCTTTTACTGGCCATGTTAACAGTTTCAAAGTTGGTTCACGACTGATACGATAGGTAGGAGTTTAGTTCGAGATCATCCTTTCAAGCAAACCAAGCACGAGTTCTAGGCAATTAACAATAACACAAGCAAGACGGCTGTTTACGAGCTCAGAAGTTTCGGGGCCTCAAAGGTTTAGTCGGCATCTTTTGTAACCTGATAAGATAACATAAACAATAACACCGTGACGATTTTCTGTGTCTAAATATGAACACATTTCTTCGTAATAGAGAATGGCTGCTGCGCTATAAAGAGTGTATCAATGTGTGGGTTTTAAGGTAAACCAACCAAATTGTGATCTTTTCTATGTTATAGAGAGTTTATCGTTATAAAGAATAATGTTATAAAGAGTTTACACTGTATATATATTTTAATGCAATAAAAAATTATTATAATTATTATGTTGAAAAAAGTAGAAAAATTCACCTCCGGATATTTCTTAGTGCCCAAAAACAGCATGTGTTCGCAGAAATGCGCCAACCCGGGCAACTCTCCGGGGTCACTCAAATAACCTGAAAATTTATTCATCATATACTACACTACTACACTTTTATTTTCTATACTTACTTTTTATCATTTTCATTTTCATTTTTATTTTTGTTTACTTTTAAATTTTTGACATCATTTTTATTATTAATTCCTGACATTTTGTATTTCCTTTTTATGACATTAATTTTGACATTGTTAGTTTTTGTAATTGTGAGGTAATTGTTATTGGGTGTACCCGTTTTTTCCTCAATAAATAAATAAATAAATAAATAAATAAATACTTTTATTTATTTGTTTAGTTTTTTTTATCGCTTTTTTTGTTTTGCTTTCATATCAACACACAATATAAATAAAGTAAATAATTGTTACACACGACGTCCTCGCCTTACGAAGTTTTTGTTTGGTAAATATGCTGTTTCCCGTAATGCAGGAGTTAATCCTAGCTCGGCAATACCTCCAGTTGCATTTTTATTTTATTTATTACAAAGTCAATTTTTTTTTTTTTTTATGGTTGACAGGCCAGGTATTTGACCACAGCTCACCTGATGTTAAGTGAAGGCGTGGTCGAAGATGGTAAAGCACACCTAGCCTGGAATGGAACTGGCTCTCAAGTGACGCTGCCGGAACACACCGTTAGATGCTTGGCGGCAGATTTTCAACTTGAGGGTGGTAGCTAGCCAGCCGAGTACTAGAAAGTAGGTACCCTACCACCATGCTATGGTTTCCTCACGATGTTTTCCTTCACCGGCAGCTCAAGCTCATTGTTGGGGTTTGAACCCACGCCCTTCGGCATGCGAACCTACCGCGCTAACCACTGAGCTGTCATCGCTACAAAATTTAAATGTTTTTTTATGTTCTCTGTGTCATGTTTTATTATCCCGAAAACATGTTTTTTTTTTTTTTAATACGGATATAAGTCCGCGTTTGACCACCAACTCGCCTGATGGTAAGCGACGATGTGGTCGAAGATGAAGCACGCAGACCTAGAAGATGCCTATTCACTCTGACCTTGAAAATATCTAGATTATATCTATCAGGAAACAAGGAAGCCGGCAGCTTGTTCCATTTCTATAGGGGGATATGTAGCGGGTAACACTGCGGAGCGCAGCTAGTATTTGTATAATTAGTAACAATTAAATTTTGAATTAACAATATTGGCATGCACTTACCAACGTTTATGTCCATTGCAGCGGCCGATTTGTCTGTGGTAGGATCGCTGACCAGCAGGACTTTCAGACGATTTGATAACACCAACCCTCTGTGAAAGACATACAGTAAAACCTCAATGCTTGGTGGTAGATTTCCTTAGCGGGAAGTCGTCTGGGTAGGTACCAGATATTTTGCCGCCAAGCAGTATTTTTTTTTTGATCGTCGTTCCAATTTTGTAGCGATGATAGCTCAGTGGTTAGCGCGGTAGGTTCGCATGCCGAAGGGCGTGGGTTCAAACCCCAACAATGAGCTTGAGCTGCCGGTGAAGGAAAACATCGTGAGGAAACCATAGCATGGTGGTAGGGTACTTTCTAGTACTCGGCTGGCTAGCTACTACACGAGAGTTGGAAATCTGCCGCCAAGCATCTAATGGTGTGTTCCGGCAGCCCACTTGAGAGCCAGTTCCATTCCAGGCTAGGTGTGCTTTACCATCTTCGACCACACCTTCACTTAACATCAGGTGAGCTGTGGTCAAACAACTAGCCTGTCAACCATAAAAAAAAAAAAACCCGCCTGATGTTAAGCAAAGATGCGGTCTACGATGGAGCACGCTTGCCTAGAAAAAACCGATTCACTCGCGACTTGAAGGTACCCAGACTATATTCATCGGGGAACACCCACTCGGGCAGCAGATTCCAATGTCTAGCGGTACGTATGATCCGCCGCATTTTCGCTTAACATCAGGTGGGATGGCAGTCAAACGCGAGCCTATCTACTATAAAAAAAAAAAACAAAAAAAAAACTTCTGGCTGTCTGATAGTAAGATGGGCAGAGTAATTTAATCTGATGTTAAGTGACGGTGAACGCTACCACCATGCTGTGGTTTCCTCACGATGTTTTCCTTCCCCGGTCAGTAGTGTGTAACCATTACTGTGTTCCGGTTTGAAGGGTACTGCAGCGAAATTACTGTATTATTGAGACTAACCATCGAAAGTCTCAAAGTAATGAGCGTCAAAGCAGCGACGTCCCGGACTTTGTTTTGCTACTCAAAGTTCTGTGTATCGCAGCAATGGTCATGGATATGCGTTATCTCTTACCATCAGAAGAGCGCACTGTTCGTCCCATTACTTTTACGTGAGTTGTGGTCAAACATCTGGTTTGTTAAGCAAAAAATATACCTTACCTGTATTCCCGTTTATCCTCCTGAGACTTAACAATATGTTCATAGCGCTTGGCCACAGCCGTTTCCATGGCCACGCCTCCGGGGGGCGGAGCGCGGGGAGGTGCCACGTGGCTCGGGGAATACTGCGCCGACATGCCGGAGTGGTCGCGAGACATGCACCTGAATATGAAAATAAATAACTACTAAATTGATACTACATTTATTTCAGGCGACAAGACCCATAATATAAAAAAAAATACAAATAAGTACAGTTAAATTGACTAAAATAAAAACTATCATTTTTAATATAACACAAAGTCAAATAAAACATTTAAACATATAGATAATAAAATAATATTAGTAGAAATGAGGAGGAGGCAGAGGCTTCAGGTGACCAGAATGCTAGAATCTACTTTGGTCAAAAGCTAAGCATTGCCGTCCAGCGTGGCAAAATATTGTATAAATTTTGTAAATAGTATTAATTTAAGGTTTTTTTTTGTTTAATAAATGCCCTTTCACATAGAAATGACATATAATGTTGAATTATACAATTTATTTTAATAATTATAGGTAATGACGTTTTAAATTTTATACATACATAACTTATATAATTTTAATCCAGTAGACTTATAAAACAAATACAACTGTATGTATTATAAGTATGTATTTACAAAAAAAAAACTATTTATGTATTCTATGAGTAATCTGACTTCCATAGTACAAGTTTTGCTTAGTTTGGGGTCAGATGGCGCTGTGTGCAATGGCCCCACAATATTCAGGTATTTATTTTAATTAAGTCGCGCTCAACACTGTTATCTAAAACTTGTGAGTTTGTGGCCCAACGGTACTGCTTAAATTAACAGTCTATCTTTTGTATACTTCTCTAAAAACGTATAATGTATATATGTACTAAAATCTTATTTCTGTAAATAAAAATTTATTATTATTGATAACTAAAGTTACAAGTCATTCACTAATTTGTGGAAGCAATGTATGGCCAGAACAAATAACACTCATTAATCACTCACAGTTCTATGGTGACATTGTACTATGGTAAAACTCTAGATTTATAAGTAAAAAATGCATAAACAGAATCTAGTTTGATCTCAAATAAGATTTCCAAAATATACGGTATTAGCGAAAACACTCAAAACGATATATTACAAGAATTGTAGCCACTAACTAGTCGAGACTAGTCTAATAATACTAGTCATTAAATAATATAAAAATCTCTTATGCGCCTATCTCATTATGAACTAAGGAATTCACTTACCAGATATCTTGAAAGCAATGCAACTACTTCTAAGTTTAGACACAATTAAACTATTCTAAAGCAAATGCTACAGTTAATGCACACATAAAATACAAAATTCTATTAAGTTTATTATATTCCTAACCTATTAAAACTTGCTCGATAGGATATTTTCGGGGTAAATGTGTGGTAGCCCACAAATAGTATTCTTCTTGATGCCAGCTTGAATAAATAAAGCTTACGTAGCTAAATAAATTAATGATTTTCACTTATTTTATAAAATCGATCAAAGTGACGAATTTGATTACGCTAGTGGAATATTGACTTTTCGTTTAAGTTTCATTTTTTCGATTGTCATTGTCATTATCACTTTTTTTTTTTTCAAATTACTCATGTCACCGCTACAGTATGTACCTGTATTTAAAATAATTTAGATTGAGCAACGATAGCAGTGTCTTATATAAGTTGAATTTAATTATCAAACGCATAATTTTTTTACACTTCTTAACAATAGCAAAGTACACAGAGGTCAAAGTAAAAAATTTAGAAAAAAAGGCACCACAAAGCCTGAAATGTACGAAGCCAAAATTTCTCAAGATAGCCAAAAAAATTGTAACGGTTGAATTTGAAAATTGAAAGGTTTTAAAAACTATTCACGTAGTTTGTTGTGATTTTGTAAATATTTAATTGAACTTTACTATAATTGAAAAACTGTTATATAAATCACGAAAATTTATGAAGCAGCGATGGAAGCAAATGATTTGATAGCGAGACTAAAAGCCGACACCCCAGAAAAATATAAGTGTGATCTTCGCAAAGTGCTCACAGAATACGAATTAACTTTACATAAATTACCCCCTAAAGATCACGGCTTGTTTGGATTAAATATTTTACGAACATTATGCTGGTATGTATTTAACATTCAATGGTATGACCATACGGGTGCTGAGTCTATGAGTTGCAAAAACATGACCCCATACAGTGCAATCCAGATCAAAGCCACAGCCTTCTGGCAATCCAGTTGGATCCTTAGCCTAGTTCTTTTCGATTGTAACTTGTTTTGTGTCTTGATATATAATAAAACTAGTTTTCGCGATAAAGATATATTTATTTGTAATAACATGATAAAAAGTAGCTTATGTGTTAATCCGGGCTCTCAGCTACCTCAATACCAAATTTCATCCAAATCGGTTCAGTAGTTTTTGCGTGAAAGAGTAACAAACATCCATCCATCCAAACTTTCATATTTATAATATTAGTGGGATTTGTTAAGTCTTGTTAAACTAATGGGAAAAAAAAATAATTTCAGGAACCTGGACAAAGCGCCAATATGGCGAGAAAGTGTAGACGGTACCACTCTTCTTACATTGACCATAGACTGCATCAGAGTAACCCGCCAGATAAACAGGGAAGACCGTGTGAAAACACTAGCTTGCATCTACCATATACACAAATATGCTGTGAAAATGGTATGTTTGTTGAATGATCCCTTTCATAACAACTTTTTTTAAAAATACGAAATAGTAGATAGCAATAATTGATTAATTCAGGTGTTACTTTGCTGAAGTTCATTTTAAGTGTTTAAGGTATATATGTATATATTTAGGTTATTTCTGCTTAAGGTGGTTCAATTTCTATACAAATAATTTTTTTACCATTAATGGAGCATAATTTTACAGTAAAATCACAGCTATTGGCATCTATTTTGGTCTTTATTTGTGGTAAATCACAAAAACAGTATATTATTAGCATAATTTACTGGTTTATTAAAAAATCATAAATCATTCATAAATTTGATTTTCAGTTGGTATTTGTTTTCGCCCATAGTTTTAGATATTAAGTAATATTTTGGATATATTTTTTTAAATTGTCATCAAGTTCGTTAAACTTTATTTTAAATCCTCACCACTGTTGTTACAGAAACGACTGTTAAGCGGAAATAAACTAAATATAGTATATATTTAGTTTATTACCGCTTAACAGTCGTGAACAGTAGATGGCAATTCTAGATTTTTATTTATATATTTCAGAACACATCCATACCACCGGAACTGATTTTAAAAGTATCTGTTATGCCTTTTGAATTGGACTCCAAACACCTACTCAAAGAATACTACAAGACCTACTGGCACATTGTCGCTGACAGATTTACATACATAGAGAAACTAAAAACCAAAGTAAATATTAGCAAACTATTGTCAAAGCTTACAGAGGACATATTAAAAGTTATAGAGATATATGACATTGTGGAATTTTGTTCGACAGTAATAGTATTTTTATTAAAAAAATTACACATGCTGTACAGCGAAACTGAACCCAACAAACTAATACAACCGTACAAACAAATCTTCTCAGTGTTATGTCAAAAAGATAAAACGGCACTAAAAGAATTAAAAGAAAAAGATATATTTGACATATACATCAAACTGAACGATTGTTTGTACGTAATCGCAGATAACTCTTCAAAAATGAAATTTAAAGACGGTATTTTTGATGAAATTGCCCAAAAATGTGCTACACTACTTGTAGATAAGACAGATCTGTTCTATTGTATGCAGACGTTTTACGTTACCTTGTTTAGTAAAATAATATGTCAGAATGAAGACATGTCCTATGTAGAAGGAATATTGAACAGTTTGCAGATAGCATTCGGAGATGTGGACAAACTGAACTTCAATAAAGCATTGTTGGTGACATATCCATATTTAAATCAATTATTAAGACTTTACATTGAATATAATGTCACAAATAAAATTATACTGAGCGACGACATCCAAGCAAGCTGTCTGAAACTTATATTACATTTCATGAAAACTTTAAAAAACTGCAATCAAATATCAAAATGCGAGAACTGCCCCAAAAAGACTGGACTGCACGATGCATTCCGTCTCTCATTACTGAACAAGCATCTAATTAACGCTCCCAATGCTACCATTCTAGACACATTTTTCTTAATCACAACTGAGCAGTATGTAATACTCTCCGAATTGAAACAACTAGGATGTGTGAACTATCAAAAATTTTTTAGAAAACTTCAAACCGACATCCACAACACTGCAATAAGTTTAAACAAATCTCAACTCTACGAAACGTCTATCAAACTTTTTAATCTATACTTAAACAACGAGTTAAAATGTACAGAAATCGACCACAAAAACGTATCCCGAGCTGTATTCAATAAAAGCATATGTGAATTGGACGCGAAATTATATGAGAAAGCTCTTGTTGATGCATTTTTAAGTCTCGCTTTTGCGGAGCAAGACATGATGAACTCGGACAAATATATGAGCTTAGTGATGGATATAAAAGCCAGGGAGTTGAAATCTAAGTGCGGTGATGATGATGAGGCGGAAACAGAGGAATTGCAGCTGGTGACCGTGTTGGATGCTTGTAAAATGGCACTGGATAGTAAATTGTACGGAGATTTGATGCCGTTTATGAAAGAATTAAAATTCAGGTAAGATTAACTTTTTTATGTTAAAGTACATGTATAAATTTTAAATTTAAAACAACCCCAGATACCAATGAAAAAAATGAAATTTTGTGGGGGCATCCATGTTGGATTTGAAATTTACTATAGTGTATAGTATTCTACTAGTCAAGCCCTTTCATTTTGATACCCATAATGAGGGAGTGGTGAAAAAATATGTGATCCGCCATTTTGTGGCGGCGGCCATTACTCAGACTAACTTACTTATAGAAAGCCCTTTAACTCACAGGGCAATATTTAAACCCGTTTTTATTGTGTTTTTCCTTTTAAGGTGGTTTGATTTCCATACAAATAAATGTTTGCCATTTATGGACAAATGGAGCATAATTTTACAGTGAAATCACAGTTTACTACTGGCATTTATTTTAGTCTTTATTTGCGGTAAATCACAATTGCTTTAATAAAACAGACTATTTTATTCAACCAATTGTGATTTACCGCAAATAAAGACAAAAATAAATGCCAATAGCTGTGATTTCGCTGTAAAATTATGCTCCATTTGTCCATAAATGGAAAAAAAATATTTGTATTAAAATCGAACCACCTTAAATATTATACTTTTGACTATTAAATGTTGAATAATTATGGACTATTTTATTTTTATTTTGTATTAATTTTTAATTGTGACTTATAATTTTTAGTTTTTAATTTTATTTTAATGCTTATTATTGACATTTTCAAATTTGCCTTGCACTGTATAGTGTTAAAAAAAACATTAATATGGCAAGTCCTAGCGGCAAATATGACTAACACCTGATAACATAATTAACCTACGATTTATGAATATATTATGAATAAATGAATACTGTTTTGGTTGCAGTCAATTACTTCAGCATGAGTTCTCAATGTACGGGAAGCTGTGGCCCTCCATAGCACCCGTGGGGGGCGTCTGGCGCGGCCTCCGCTCTCTAGCGAGGGACTCCAACGTTAAGATAGCTGGTAATATACCTACACTATGTCTCCATGACTCAATTTCAATTTCAAAATTTCTTTATTTACATATAATTATAACATTTGTTTTATTCACATATAATTATACATTTGTATTATTCACATATAATTATACATTTGTATTATAACAGACAGCCCGGTTGGCTCATCGGCAACATATCTGCCTTATGAGCTGAAGGGCGTGGGTTCGATTCCCGTTATGTACCAACAAAATGTTTGTTCTGTGTCTGGGTGTTCTGTATGTATTATAAGTATGTATTTACAAAAAAAAAAAGTATTTAAGTATTCTATCAGTTATCTGACTTCCATCACACAAGCTTTGCTTAGTTTGGGGCCAGATGGCGCTGTGTGTATAGTCCTGCGATATTTATTATTTATTTATTTATTTTATTTGTTACAGATGAAAACGAAGCTACCATATCAGAAGTACTATTCGACGTGCTTCTAGAAACTCCCACCGTAGTGAGAACCATTCACAGCCCATACTTCTCGACTACAGTCGGGGAACTACTGGACGAATTTGATAACAAATCTGTGAGTATTTTTACAAACTCCTAGTCTAGTACACTATTATAAAGAGGAAACATTTGAGTTTTTGGTTGTTTGTTATAACAATAGGCTCCGATAGGCACAGCATGGTGGTAGCGTACTCTCAAGTACTTGGCTAGCTAGCTACCACCCTCAAGTTGAAAATCTGCCGCCAAGCATCTAACGGTGTGTTCCGGCAGCCTCACTTGGGAGCCAGTTCCATTCCAGGCTAGGTGTGCTTTACCATCTTCGACCACACCTTCACTTTACATCAGGTGAGCTGTGGTCAAACACCTAGTCTGTCAACTATGGTTCGTACACCAAACCAGAGTTCGGTTAATTTCCCTTTTGTTCTATATACAAATTTGAGTTCGCGCTCTTTTTTTTTTTTTAATGTAAAATGTAATGAGACGAACGAGACGCTCTCCTGATGGTAAGAGATAACGCCTGTCCATGACCATCGCAGCGATACACAGAACTTTAAGTAACAAAACAAAGTCCAGGACATCACTTAGCGCTCATTACTTTGAGCCTTTTGATAGAGTTTGTCTCAACAGCCCAACTACTAATTCTACTCTCATGTGACCACACATAGACAAACATTAGTTTTCGAATATTGGTGTTGGTGGACTTGCTACGCGCCTATTGAGACTTCATTGTGTTGGTGCATAAACCGACGCGACGAGAGTGTGAGACAAGCTTCCGGATACGACGCACGTCTCCCGGAACTGAGAGTGCATCCTCGACACTCGAGGTGCGCGAGCGCAGACATTGCCTTTTTCTATTCCTCCATCCTTCTGGAGCGACCGTCGCGGTACCGCGTGCGCGACCAGTGCCATCGGGGTCTTTGAGTTTTGTGCCTATGGATTGATATAAAACCCCGAGGAGGGAAAACCCCGTGACCACAACAGGAGCGCTGCCACGGATCACACAAGGTCGATAGCACTCCCCTCACCAAACTATAAAAAAACGAGTTTTTTTTTTTTATGGTTGGCAGGCCAGGTGTTTGACCACAGCTCGCCTGATGTTAAGTGAAGGCGTGGTCGAAGATGGTAAAGCACACCTAGCCTGGAATGGAACTGGCTCTCAAGTGAGGCTGCCGGAACACACCGTTAGATGCTTGGCGGCAGATTGTCAACTCTCGTGTGGTAGCTAGCCAGCCGAGTACTAGAGAGTATGCTACCACCATGCTATGGTTTCCTCACGATGTTTTTCTTCACCGGCAGCTCAAGCTCATTGTTGGGGTTTGAACCCACGCCCTTCGGCATGCGAACCTACCGCGCTAACCGCTGAGCTATCATCGCTACAAAAATTTTCCAAAAGTTTTCCCGTGCGAAGCCGGGACGAGCTGCTAGTTGTATATATTTGTAGACTTTATCAACTTTTCAGCTTTTTTCTTTGTTTGTATAAAAAATTGGTTATGTTGCTCTTTGCAGTCGCTGACCCCGGACGATAAACTAGTGCAAATCGCGCTACTTTTCCTGCAATGCGAATACGACTTGGCCGATGCAAGTCAGCAGTATAAATGGAAAATCACCGAGCTGGTAAGTTTTTCATCGTCAAATACAAATCATTTATTAATAACACCAAAGTCATTTTTCTATTCATATTTAAAAATATCAAAATCATAACATAATTAAATATGTCAAAACAATGAAAATGAAAATGTCAATGAAGTTATATGTCACATATAAAATAATTATGTCAATATAATTAAATGTCAATAAAAACAAAAATATTATAATTACTTACTGAAAATGAAATGAAATAGGTGTCAGGCTTAGGGATAGGACAGGTGACTCCCGCTCCGGTTCGTTCCTGGTGCAGAGGTTGGCCATTGTCCTTCAGCGCGGGAATGCGGCGAGTGTGATGGGCACCTTTGCGCCGGGAACGGTCAGGGGCGGGTTGTTTTAGTTTGATAAGTTATTTTTTTTATTTTATCTTTTTGAAATTATGTGTATAATTACGAAATTTGACTTGTAAATTAAATTTAATGCAATTGTATTATATAATCTCTACCTAAACTTAATTGCGATGAAATTACTAACATATAATTAAATTTCCATAAAAACAAATACATATATTATAATTACTTACAAGTAATTCAATAATCTGTTATTTTTAAATAATCGTCAAAGTCATGAAACAAGGTCTCTTACTCTGATGTTTACTTGGTGGTAGATCTCCTTAGCAGGAGGTCATCTGGGTAGGTACCACCGCAGTACCAGATATTCTGCCGCCAAGCAGTAGTGTGTAAACATTCCTGTGTTCCGGTTTGAAGGGTAATGCAGCGAAATTACTGGGCTGTTGAGACTAACCATCGAAAGTCTCAAAGTAATGAGCGCCAAAGCAGCGATGCCCCGGACTTTGTGTCGTCACTCAAAGTTCTGTGTATCACTGCACTGGTCATGGACAGGCGTTATCTCTTACCATCAGGAGAGCGCCTCATTCGTCTCATTATTTTTCACATAAAAATAAATGTCAAAATAAAATATGACATATCTTATTTTAACATTTTTTTTTATTCATTGACATGAAATCCGTGTTTTAAAACTCATATAATGACATACATATATGTAATTTTGAATTGACTTGTAACATTGGTGTTATCAATACAATATACATATGTATTTGTTCCAGAACACAAACCCGGATGAAATCCCGGCTACTCGGACCATCGAGCGGGAGCATGCGGCAGCACGTCGCGCGGCACTTGCCGTCAAACTGCTGCGCGACTTGTCGCCCACGCTGAAATCAGGTATATTGTTTACTAGCTGCGCCCCGCGGTTCTTCCCGCAACATGTTTCCGGGATAAAAAGTAGCCTATGTGTTAATCCAGGGTCTCAGCTACCTCCATACCAAATTTCATCCAAATCCGTTCAGTAGTTTTTGCGTGAAAGAGTTACAAACATCCATCCAAACTTTCACATTTAAAACATTTATTGGATAGTGGGATTACTTCCTTACACTCGTGACTTCGTTTTTTAAATGGTTGACAGGCTAGTTGTTTGACCACAGCTCACCTGGTGTTAAGTGACGGTGTGGTCGAAGATGGTAAAGCACACCTAGCCTGGAATGCAACTGGCTCTCAAGTGAGGTTGCCGGAGCACACCGTTAGATGCTTGGCGGCAGATTTTCAACTTGAGAATTAGGTACAGCGAGAAATGAAACATGTATACGTCAATATGACATCCTGCCAACTGACATCTATCAAATTGACATCTGTCAATGTGACATTGGAGTATATCTTTTTTTCTTTGGTTTTGGCGTCGCATTTTGAGCATTTGCCAGTGTCAAGTGTTTTATATTTTCAAGTTTCCTAAGTTAAATAATTTACCTAGTAGCTACAGTTATAGTCAAAGTTCAGTCTTGGTCAAGTACAGTCCGTGTCAGTCAAGTCCAGTCATGCTTTAGTAAAGTAGTGGCGACTTTACTATAAAGCTTCGATGGAGTTTTAGAAGCAACACGAAAACTCATGTTTCCCCACATTATATCATTTTCCCACACTCGCGCTTGTGATTCGGCACTTTATGAATAAAACACCACCATTTTTAAGCTATTGCATAGCTTCTATCGCGGGTCTTGAGCGTGGAGACCGAATCCAGAAATTCCGTAACGAAAATAACCTAACACCCCCCACTCCCACCGGCACAGCGGTGATACTTTTTAGTTTTGCCATCTATCGATGAATAGCAGAACTTTTAATGACATTTTTGAAATATCACGCTTGTCTCTTTAGTTCAGCAACTCGCCTCTAGGTGGCATTGGTTGTAATGCTATGCAATAGCTTTACCGCGGCAGTCCCCGAGTGCCACACGTCTTTTTTTCTGTCTCTTATTTTATCTGTGTTTTCTACTCTTGGTCGCGTGGAAGAGATCGCTCTTAGCGATAAGGCCGCCACTTGCGGCTCATAAGATTATTTTGTTATCTGTACTTTTTTTCTGTTTATGGTGTGAACAATAAAGAGTTTATATCTATCTGTTGAATTTTTTTTTTTCAGTGTCCAAACGACGACTTCGTTTCGTGTTGCAAATATCTGAAACTTTCGTGCCGCTACTACTGCATCTGTGTCGGGATGTGCTAGCATTGCAACTGGCTTGCAGCGGCTGTCTTATTGCGGATATAGTCCAAGACCGGTGAGTGCACACTACTACAAAAATCATCTATTAATACGACATTAACATTTTTTTTTTGTCATGTCATTTTATTATATTATTATTATAATATCGTGCGTCCCAAAAGGTTAGTTCTGAAAACCAGCGCTGCTGAGAAATCGGCAGCACTAATGCTGAGAACTAACCTTTTTTGTCGCACTGGACACTACAGCGACAACTTTCCACTCATTATTATTGTTATTTTTATTTTTCTAATCTTTTATTTGTAGTGTGTTTTTTTGTTGTTGTAGTGTTGTGTGTGGCAAAATAAATGTTTTCTTTCTTTCTTTCTTTCTTATATTGACATTTTTTTTTATGTTGACATGTATATGTCAAGGTATTGACATACCTTATTTTGACATTTTTGTGTTGATATAAAATAATAAAAATAAATATCCCAGGACATAACACACAGCGCCATCTAGCCCCAAACTAAGCAAAGCTTGTGATGGAAGTCAGATAATTGATAGAATACTTAAATACTTGATTGTTCGGTCGTTTGTACAAGCACGGTAACATTTCTCTTATTTTATCTTCTTATCTTCCTTACCTGCATTGCTAAATTATCTGCACTCCAAATTTATATACAATTATTATACATATTTATTTCATATGATGATTATATATATATTTATTTATTTTGTTTTATTTTATGAATTGGTCAGTGCTGAAAATCAGCGCTGTGGAGCAATCCCCAGCACAATTGCTGAGCACTGACCTTTTTTTTCTCCTAGTTGATGCACCAGCCACTGCAGCGATAACCCACTTATTATCTTGTGAAATTTGTTGTCTTTTTGTTAACATGTATCTTTTTATTTGTGTGTTTTGTTTGTACTTATCTGTTGTTGTGTCTGGTGTATTGTTGGGAAAAAAATAAATGTTTTTCTTTCTTTCTTTCTTTCTTTCTTTGATTCAGGCGTTACTTTGCGGAAGTTCATTTTGAATATTCTAGGTATATATTTAGTTTATTTCCGCTTAACAGTCGCTCCAGTTCCAACAGTGATGAGGAATTAAATTAAACTAATTTGACAACAACTTATTAATTAAAATAACCTAATCTTAATGTACATCTAGAACTAATTTGACATAAACTTTAAAACATACTTAATTTGACAAAAATTTTATTAAAATAACAAAAAATCTAATTATAATAATCATGAATCCCAAAATCCTCATTGTGCAGTAACCTCTCTTACTTAAATACTTTTTTTTTTGTTAGTCACACAAATGTTAGTCCTGAGTGGGAATCGAACCCACGCCTCAGCTCTCGAAGCAGACACACTACCAATGAACCAACAGGGCTGTCAATGAAATATGAAATAAGTGTTTTAAAACACATTTAATGACGTGTTTAAAAGTTTGAAGTGACTTTTAGCATTGGTATTTGTAACTAACAGCCCTGTTAGTTCATTGGTAGTATGTCTGCTCCAAGAGCTGTACGGCGTGGGTTCCATTCCCACCAAAACAACCTTTAATTTGTTTTTTCTTTGACCACAGCTCACCTGATGTTAAGTGAAGGTGTGGTCAAAGATGGTAGCACAGTTAGCCTGGAATGGAACTGTCTCTCAAGTGAGCCTGCCGGAACACACCGTTAGATGCTTGGCGGCAGATTTTCAACTCTCGTGTGGTAGCTAGCCAGCCGAGTACTAGAGAATACGCTACCACCATGCTGTGGTCTCCTCACGATGTTTTCCTTCACCGGCAGCTCAAGAACATTGTTGGGGTTTGAACCCACGCCCTTTGGCATGCGAACCTACCGCGCTAACCACTGAGCTATCATCGCTACAAAGAGTGGTCATCATTTTTGAGTTCTATTAAGTAATTTTTTTAGGGAATCTTACTTACGCAATGCTGGCGTGCTGTTGACGTCGTTACACCCCTCCCCAGCGGTGGATGACATCCTCGACCGGGCGGCGCGGTGGCCGCGGCACGGGTGGGGGGAGACAGAGCTGGTGTTTCTTTGTGATGTCGCCGTAAGTTGCATATACTATAATACTTTTTTTGTGTATATTTTTTTGGGATTTATTTGGGACATAAAACATATATATTTTTTTAATACTTTTATCATGCGATCAGCCTTTTCAGCTATGAGCAGATGTGGTCTAGGATAATGGTATATATTATATACAGTGTAAACTCTTTATAACATTATTCTTTATAACGATAAACTCTCTATAACATAGAAAAGATCACAATTTGGTTGGTTTACCTTAAAACCCACACATTGATACACTCTTTATAGCGCAGCAGCCATTCTCTATTACGAAGAAATGTGTTCATATTTAGACACAGAAAATCGTCACGGTGTTATTGTTTATGTTATCTTATCAGGTTACAAAAGATGCCGACTAAACCTTTGAGGCCCCGAAACTTCTGAGCTCGTAAACAGCCGTCTTGCTTGTGTTATTGTTAATTGCCTAGAACTCGTGCTTGGTTTGCTTGAAAGGATGATCTCGAACTAAACTCCTACCTATCGTATCAGTCGTGAACCAACTTTGAAACTGTTAACATGGCCAGTAAAAGAAAAGCGTTAAAAAGAAAATTATTGTTAATTTGGTTGTTTTTCTTTCTTCACTCCATATAACGGTAACTCTCTATAACGATAAAAAATGCTCGGTCCCTTGAGTTTCGTTATAAAGAGTTTACACTGTATTTATTAATAAATTCATTTTTATTTTTTATATTTTTTTATATTCCCAGATATACAGCAGATCGCAAGGCAAGTTGGCCATGGCCACTCAGCTCCTGCAAGTTGCGCGCGCTCGGATGCTTCAGGTCTTTGAATCGCAGCCCAAAATCAACTGTAAGTCAATTTCACTTTGTTAAATTACTAGCGGACGCTTCGCGGTTTCACCCGCGCAGTTCCCGTTCTAGTAGGAATACAGGGATAAAAAGTAGCCTATGTCACCCGGGGATAGTGGAGCTTCCCAACGGTGAAAGAATTTTTAAAATTGCTCCAGTAATTTTGACAAAAATCCAAAAATACAAATCTTTCCTCTTTATAATAGTACTAGCGGACGCATCGCGGTTTCACCCGCGTAGTTCCCGTTCCCGTGGGAATACAGGGATAAA
Organism: Biston betularia; assembly: GCA_905404145.2. NCBI lineage: Eukaryota > Metazoa > Arthropoda > Insecta > Lepidoptera > Geometridae > Biston > Biston betularia. The sequence continues at coordinate 5,827,831 of FR989890.1, forward strand.
AAGTAGCCTATGTCACCCGGGGATAGTGGAGCTTCCCAACGGTGAAAGAATTTTTAAAATTGCTCCAGTAATTTTGACAAAAATCCAAAAATACAAATCTTTCCTCTTTATAATAGTACTAGCGGACGCATCGCGGTTTCACCCGCGTAGTTCCCGTTCCCGTGGGAATACAGGGATAAAAAGTAGCCTATGTCACCCGGGGATAGTGTAGCTTCCCAACGGTGAAAGAATTTTTAAAATTGCTCCAGTAATTTTGACAAAAATCCAAAAATACAAATCTTTCCTCTTTATAATAGTACTAGCGGACGCATCGCGGTTTCACCCGCGTAGTTCCCGTTCCCGTGGGAATACAGGGATAAAAAGTAGCCTATGTCACCCGGGGATAGTGTAGCTTCCCAACGGTGAAAGAATTTTTAAAATTGCTCCAGTAATTTTGACAAAAATCCAAAAATACAAATCTTTCCTCTTTATAATAGTACTAGCGGACGCATCGCGGTTTCACCCGCGTAGTTCCCGTTCCCGTGGGAATACAGGGATAAAAAGTAGCCTATGTCACCCGGGGATAGTGTAGCTTCCCAACGGTGAAAGAATTTTTAAAATTGCTCCAGTAATTTTGACAAAAATCCAAAAATACAAATCTTTCCTCTTTATAATAGTACTAGCGGACGCATCGCGGTTTCACCCGCGTAGTTCCCGTTCCCGTGGGAATACAGGGATAAAAAGTAGCCTATGTCACCCGGGGATAGTGTAGCTTCCCAACGGTGAAAGAATTTTTAAAATTGCTCCAGTAATTTTGACAAAAATCCAAAAATACAAATCTTTCCTCTTTATAATAGTACTAGCGGACGCATCGCGGTTTCACCCGCGTAGTTCCCGTTCCCGTGGGAATACAGGGATAAAAAGTAGCCTATGTCACCCGGGGATAGTGTAGCTTCCCAACGGTGAAAGAATTTTTAAAATTGCTCCAGTAATTTTGACAAAAATCCAAAAATACAAATCTTTCCTCTTTATAATAGTACTAGCGGACGCATCGCGGTTTCACCCGCGTAGTTCCCGTTCCCGTGGGAATACAGGGATAAAAAGTAGCCTATGTCACCCGGGGATAGTGGAGCTTCCCAACGGTGAAAGAATTTTTAAAATTGCTCCAGTAATTTTCACAAAAATCCAAAAATACAAATCTCTCCTCTATAAAATAAGTATGCAATACAAAAACAAGTATTTATTTATAATATATCAGTTATCTGACTTCCATAGTACAAGCTTCGCTTAGTTTGGGGCCAGATGGCGCTGTGTGTAATGTCCTGCGATATTTATTTATTTAAATGCATGTAGGTACATTTTTCTATGTAAAAGTAATGAGACGAACGAGACGCTCTCCTGATGGTAAGAGATAACGCCTGTCCATGACCATTGCAGCGATACACAGAACTTTGAGTAACAAAACAAAGTCCAGGGCATCACTGCTTTGGCGCTCATTACTGTCAGCTACTGCCAGCTTTAGGTACACACCTACTTAATAAGGTATTTTCATCTTCCCAGTGGATTTGGCGGTGGGCAGATTTCTAGAGGCGCAGAACATCTTGTACGGGGACTCCGGCGCCGGCCCGAGCGCGCTCACGGCCGTCAACGGAGCCCTACGACACTACCTCAGGCTGACGATCACAGGTCGATATCTAATTACTTCAAATCATCAAAAAGGAAAACATCGTGAGGAAACCACAGCATGGTGGTAGCGCACTCTCTAGTACTCGGCTGGCTACCTACCTCCCTCAAGTTGAAAATCTGCCGCCAAGCATCTAACGGTGTGTTCCGGCAGCCTCACTTGAGAGCCAGTTCCATTCCAGGCTAGGTGTGCTTTACCATCTTCGGCCACACCTTCACTTAACATCAGGTGAGCTGTGGTCAAACACCTAGCCTGTCAAACATTAAAAAAAAAAAAAACTTTTTTTGTATATAAATGTTATGTGTATTTAAATTAAAATAACACACCGAAATGATTTTCTATTTAAACCATTTATTTTACCAAAACCACGCTGCCAAAACAGAAGACCATCCGCCCAGCGATACGACACAAAAGTAACAGGCCACTTATATATATACAAAAAGTATAAAAATTCCTTGGTGTACATACACCACATTCACTTGGTGGTAGATCTCCTTAGCAGGAGGTCATCTAGGTAGGTACCGCCGCAGTACCAGATATTCTGCCGCTAAGCTGTAGTGTGTAAACATTACTGTGTTCCGGTTTGAAGGGTACTGCAGCTAGCGAAATTACTGGGCCGTTGAGACTAACTCTATCAAAAGTCTCAATGTAATGAGCGCCAAAGCAGCGATGCCCTGGACTTTGTTTTGTTGCTCAAAGTTCTGTGTATCGCTGCAATGGTCATGGACAGGCGTTATCTCTTACCATCAGGAGAGCGTCTCGTTCGTCACACTACTTCTTACATAAAAAAAAAAAAAACATTATGTCTGCCCAGTTGGTCATAGATACAGACAATACTTTATTTGTAACTAGCGGACGCCGCGCGGTTTCGCACGCGCAGTTCCCGTTCCCGTGGGAATACAGGGATAAAAAGTAGCCTATGCCACCCGGGGATAGTGTAGCTTCCCAACGGTGAAATAACTTTTGAAATCGGTCCAGTAGTTTCGGAGCCAATTCGATACAAACAAACCTCTTCTTTTTATATTAGTACAGATTACTAGCTGCACCCCGCGGTGGTACCCGCTACATGTTTTCGGGATAAAAAGTAGCCTATGTGCTAATCCAGGGTCTCAGCTACCTCCATACCAAACTTCATCGAAATCCGTTCAGTAGTTTTTGTGTGAAAGAGCAACAAACATCCATCCAGACTTTCGCATTTATAATATTGGTGGGATGAATATGGACAGGTGCTAAGTGGTCGTCGCGGCGAGTCCGCACGTTGTCCGCGCGCGTGCGCACGTCGGAGTGTTGTCGGCGCGCGTGCGGGCTGTCGCGCGCGCTAGGGCTCCGCGGGCGCGCGCGGGCCGCCGCCGCCGCCGCGCTGCCCGCCGAGACAGCCGCGCGGACGGCCTCGCTCCACGCTGACATTGTTAACGTCACCAGCTTCAATAACACGCAGGTATGTTGTTTGTAAATAAATTAAATTACTAGTAAGTTTTTATTACATATTAAATTGACAATTTTTTTTAATCATATTGACATATTTTTTTTATCTTTGACGTATTATTTCATTGACATTTTTTTTTTTTTTATGGTTGACAGGCTAGATGTTTGACCACAGCTGACCTGATGTTAAGTGAAGGTGTGATCGAAGATGGTAAAGCACACCTAGCCTGGATTGGAACTGGCTCTCAAGTGAGGCTGCCGGAACACACCGTTAGATGCTTGGCGGCAGATTTTCAACTCTCGTGTGGTAGCTAGCCAGCCGAGTACTAAAGTACCCTACCACCACGCTATGGTTTCCTCACGATGTTTTCCTTCACCGGCAGCTCAAGCTCCTTGTTGGGGTTTGAACCCACGCCCTTCGGCATGCGAACCTACCGCGCTAACCACTGAGCTATCATCGCTACAAACATTTCAGACATTTTCATTGTGTTGACATATTATGTTATGATTTTGATATTTTTAAATATTAATGGAAAAATTACCTGTATCTAACTTCAATGAAAGATTTGTATATTACATATTTTATATATTTGACATTATTTTTTCAGTGACATGTTTTTATATCGACATAATTATTATGCACTTTATTTGACTTACTTATGCATTTTATTTTTAATGGTACACATATTTGAAATGATTTTAAGAAATTTGACTTGTACATTGGTGTTATCAATAAAATATTTGTATTTATAATTCAGCCGCCAAGCAGTAGTGTGTAAACATTACTGTGAAGGGTACTGCAGCGACATTATAGCACTGCATTTGAGACTAACCATCTAATGTGTCAAATTAATACGCGTGAAAGCAGCGATACCCCATGGTCATGGACAGGCTGGCTACAATGGTCATGGATGCCTATTTTTGCCCATAACAAAAATTCATAGTGATAAATACAATTACCCCTTTCGACTAATTATACCCCAAGCTTTACCGACCCTGTAAAACTTTTTGTAATAAACAAATCATAATATTTTTCAGGTAAAAGTCGACGAACACCTCAAACATATCTTAGGTCTAAATTCTGGTAATCTACCGTCTTGCGCTTCCTACATTAAAAAACAACCCTTATTTACACCCAAACAAGACTTAGATCCAATGCGCGACAATATTAACTCTGGAAGGAAGCCGAGCTGCCAAATTGACCTAGTTAGCTCTGTACCGGCGTTCAGAATGCCAGAATTTTTCAATCACAACTCAAAATGCACTTGCTACTTTTGTGAAATACCAATTTGCTCCATACTTGGCTACAAAACCAGTAATGTAGAAGCTTTGATGTATGCCTACGCAAATGAAAACGAAATCGCTAGCAACTATTTTGAAGGATTCATTAACATGATAGACATTATCGAAAAGAAGCTAAAGAGTACTAAAAAGTGTAACATGGATATGTATGACGTTTTCGTTGTGGAATCGGTCTGGAATACATACGATTTCGAATTCAAAAGTGTTGTGATAAAGTCGCTAATCGATTATGCGTTCTTTGAACTTAAAAATGAAAAATTCGACGCTGTCGACGGACTTATAGTGAGAATCAATGAGGTTATGCAAGAAATGAATGACGTTGATCAATATTTGAGGAACGAAGTCTTGAATCTCATGGTTGCATCTGCTCGGTTGAAGAAGGCGTACAAAAAGCTTGATATAGAATTGGAAGAACTTGACAATCTCAGCCCAGCTAAACATGATATAGAACCTCCGACAACACCAGAATCCAAACCTAACAAACCACCTGAACTAACCAAAATGATAGTTAAGAAAGAAGAGCTGCCCCAAAAACGTATACCGATAGAACTTAGAAACTTAGATTTGGAAGATGACGAAACGGATTTCGAAAAACCAAAAAAACTTACTAGAGGAGCAAAGAAAGACAAGTTTAAAGTTCCCAATCCAATGATTCCTAAACTAGCTTTAGAAGAAGCGACACCGAAGCCTTTGAGAACGAAACCTCGCATGCTGGTGACCGAGCCCTCGATGACGCCGAAAACTCAGAAGAATAAAGAGAATGAACAATTCTTTACACCGTTACCGGCGACTCCGGAACAATTTTTAACGCCGATCACGTCGGTGAAAACTTACTCGAAAAGATCTTTGCGCCAAAACATCGTTAAGAATTTAGAACTAGAACTTTCAACGCCGAAAACGGGCAAGGAAAACCGCAGAATTGAAAACACGGCGACAAAAGCACATTCGACAGTAAAAGCTAAAGCTTTAGTAAAAGAAGATTCTTTAAATAAAGCAGAAACAACTGCAGTCAAAGAAGGAACGACAACGAAGAAAGAAGAGAAAAGTAATTCGAAAGCACATGCTGTAAAAGATGCGTTAAATATTCCAGGAAGTTCTAGAAGTAGGAATGTTGAAAAGAGGTGTTTGAACAAGGCAGAGAGTTTGGGAAAGACTGAAAATGGACGAGGCAGGACTGCGAAGAGAATTTGACCCAGAATCAGACAAGACTGCGAGTAAATTTAAATTGGGAGTCCACGGTAGGGATGTGAAAATAATCGATTTTTATATCAATCGATTTTTTTCTTAGAATCGCTTTTAAATAATCAATTTTTTAAATATTAAAAATCGATTTTTAATAATTGGATTATGTTACTCACTCTCTTTTTTTCTAAAGTAAAAAAGGTAAGATATCTGTGCATAAATATTAAAAATGGATAATTTTATTCAGTTTCCTCATTATTTAAATTGAAAAAAAACTTTGTTTTTTTTCACTTTTAACCCCAACAGATTGTTGTTTTAGCTATCGTCAACTTGGTATTTTTATTACTATGTACAAAAAAATTCAACCTTTTGAATAGTTGAAAAAAATCGATTATTTAGTAATCGATTTCCCCCCCTCTAAGTCACATCCCTAGTCCACGGATGCAGGACGTTATGATTGTTCTAACTGACTATTTTCTTATTTACCTAATTTTTCTTAATCCTAAAATCGAGCTGCGTAAATTTACAAAATAGATACAAGAACTACTAGTCGTTTCGTCCGTAACAAAGACTATGTTAGATGAAAAATTAATTGAAGCTAGAGGTCAACGAACTAGAGTCCATTGACCTTTAACGTTATGTGATTTTTTTTAATGTACAATTCATTTAATATATTATGAAGTTAAAAATAATATTGTTGCAATAACAATCGTACTAAAAATTAATTATAAATAATAATAAATAAATATCATAGGACATTACACACAGCGCCATCTGACCCCAAACTAAGCAAAGCTTGTGCTATGGGAGTCAGATAACTGATAGAATACTTATTTTTTTTTTTTTTTGTAAATACATACTTATAATACATACAGTACACCCAGACACAACAAACATTTGGTTTTATATCACAAAATGCTTGTCCTGGGTGGGTGTTATGAATTTAAAAAATAGTGTTTTCTTTTATTAATTACTGAAAGCCTGTATCCTTTTTTTTTCTTTGGTTTTGGCGTCGCGTTTTAGCATTTGCCAGTGTCAAGTATTTGTATATTTTCAAGTTTCAAAAGTTAAATAAGTGTCCTCGTAGCTAAAGTTATAGTCAAAGTCCAGTCTTGGTCAAGTACAGTCCGTGTCAGTCAAGTACAGTCATGCTTTAGTAAAGTAGTGGTGACTTTACTATAAAGCTTCGATGGAGTTTTGGAAGCAACACGAAAAGTCATTTTTCACCACATTATATCATTTTCCCACTCACGCTTGTAATTCGGCACTTTATGAATAAAACGCCACCATTTTTATGCATAAACACTCGACAAAACACTAGTTTTGGAAAAAAATAACAACGGGGCGACACGACTCTTCCCGCGTTCCCGCCAAAACTCCAGCCTATATCCTTCAACGTAGTATAAGATATAGGGATGTACAAGGAACGTTCGTCGTTCATCCACTACTGTTAGATTAAACGTTTTCGCGCTCTGTACGTAGCTTAGCAACGAGTTCGCCATCTCCTTAGCAATTACTTTAACGTTAGTAGTAGTTATGCCATACTGTATTCAAGGACTGCAGAATTAAATGCCATGATAGACATCATTTCAAAGGTAAGTCTGATCATTATTTTGTCGAATATCAATTACTAGCTGCGCCCCGCTACATGTTTTCAGAATAAAAAGTAGCATATGTGTCAATCCAGGGTCTCGGCTACCTCCATACCAAATTTCATCCAAATTCGTCCGTTTTAGCGTGAAAGAGAAACAAACCCAAACTTTTGCATTAGTAGAATTTACACCTTGAAACACAAAACCTAGACACTGTTTCGCACGGCGTGACGTTACACTGATGTTTACTGTCACGTGACACGCATACATACATACTTATAATAACAGGAAATGTCTATACTATTATAAAGAGGAAAGATTTGTTTGTTATGAATGAAATACTAGTAAATGATTCAATTACTTACTAGTAAATATGATTTTTTTGTCATGTTATTTTTTTTTCCTTCTGTTGATGTACCTGTTTGTTGTTAGATACCTCATTGTTATTACAATCTAGCCTAGTTGACACTAATAAGTAATTTTAATGTAACTTAAATTGCTTAGTAGAGTATAATCGAAGAATGCGTCCATCGACACTTTTCTTACTGTCTCTATTAAGGGGAAGACACTTTGTTCACGTGTTCTATAATATGTAGTACTCACTGCACTGACATTACTAACTTAATACACTAACTCAAAAGGTTTTGTCCTTTTTAGTCTTATTACTATATCCGTGTTGTCGAGGAGCTGGAATTTTATATTGATAATATTTTTATGGTATTGACATACCATATTTTGACATTTTTGCGTCGACATGTAATCAGTGCTCTAAAACTCATTTAATGACATGTTTAGAAGTTTGAAGTGACTTATAACATTGGTGTTATCAATAAAATATTTGTATTTACGTTTTAAGAATCATTTAATCTCATATAAATCACAAGTAATTTCTTACTGAGATTACAAGTACCTAAGACTATTATGCTACTAAGCATAGTGTGCAGGCGTAATTAAATTATTAAAGACAAGTATTTGTTATCTATAAAAGGAAATGCCCCTCGAGAGCTCCTCCTGGCTGGCCTAGAAGCCGAAGAGGAAGAGGCGGCAAGAGGCCCACATTTAAGTAAAAAAGTAATGAGACGAACGAGACGCTCTTCTGATGGTAAGAGATAACGCCTGTCCATGACCATTGCAGCGATATACAGAACTTAACAAAACAAAGACCAGGGCATCGCTGCTTTGGCGCTCATTACTTTCGAGACTTTCGATGGTTAGTCTTAACAGCCCAGTAAAGTACCACAAAGCCATGACGAGGCCATCGAGACCACTAGGGTGCTCGAGCTCACACCAAACTTTTTTTTTTATGTGAAAAATAATGAGACGATCGAGACGCTCTCCTGATGGTAAGAGATAACGCTTGTCCATGACCATTGCAGTGATACACAGAACTCTGAGTACCAAAACAAAGACCAGGGCATCACCGCTTTGGTGCTCACTACTTTGAGACTTTCGATGGTTAGTCTCAACAGCCCAGTAATTTCGCTGCAGTACCCTTCAAACTGGAACACACTACTGCTTCACTACTGCTGGCAGAATATCTGGTACTCCCTGGAGGACAGTGATCCCCAGAGCCCAGCCTCAGAAAGAAGCTTAAGGCTGATTCCCGTCCTCCCAGATGGAGACGGAAGACCGACCTGACCTGACTTGAAAAGGAAATGTAAAAAAAATACAAAATTGTCATTTTAATTCAATTTATTTCCGTATATCATTACATCTAGGCATAAATAAATTATACAGCTACGTACATTTAGTTGCAACATCGTGCATTTCTAACAACGTTCTGCGCAGACGAAGCGCATTTGCCCTCTTACAAATGACTACCTAGTGTTCAACAATGAACACGTGTTCACGTACACACGGCCGTATCGTCTGCGCAGACCCTAAGCTCTTCACAGACACAATATGTTGTGCTATTCCCTAAATTTAGTCAAAAAAGTGTTTTAAGGTGGTTCGATTTCCATACAAATATTTTTTTTGCCATTTATGGACAAATGGAGCATAATTTTACAGTGAAATCACAGCTACTGGCATTTATTTTGGTCTTTATTTGCGGTAAATCACAAATGCTTGAATAGAACAGTAGATTATTATTAGCATAATCTACTGTTTTATTAAAATATCATAAATTTGATTTTATGCTAATAATCTACTGCTTTAGACAATTTTAGTGACAATGTGGTCAAGATGGTATAGCATGCGCCTAGCCTGGAATGGAACTGGCTCTCAAGTGAGGCTGCCTGAACACACCGTTAGATGCTTGGCGGCAATTTTCAACTTCACAATTGCAACTAGCTAGCTAAGTACGACTACTCTACCACCATGCTATGGTTCAAGTTATGTTACTATTGTTGAACCCAAGTCTTTCTGAGTATCACCCACTGAGCTATTATTGCTACAAAAATACAGCTTTATAGGTAGGACAGGCAGAGTTATAAATCAGAGAATAGCACGACAGAAAAAATTAAATCAACTAGGTAGTGAGTCTTAAAATTGACATTGGACAATTACCTATATTTGACAGCTACAAAATAAGTATACATACATATTATATACAGATGTTCAGTAAAGTTTTGGCGGGAACGCGGAAAGAGTCGTGTCGCCGTTGTATTTTTTTCCAAAAATGGTGGCGTTTTATTCATAAAGTGCCGAACCACAAGCGCGAGTGTAGGAAAATGATGTAATGTGATGACACATGAGTTTTCGTGTTGCTTCGAAAACTCCATCGAAGCTTTATAGTAAAGTCGCCACTACTTTACGAAAGCATGACTGTTCTTGATCAAGACTAGACTTGGACTACTACGAGGCAACTTATTCAACTTGAAAATATAAACATTTGGCAAATGCTCAAAATGCGACGCCAAAACAAAAAAAAAAAAAAACTTGAAACAGAAATCATCACAATTATGACAGTTAGCGAGTCCAAATCATTCTGAGATAATATACCTTTATCTCGAGCAAGTGTCACTCACTGGTGACTGGTCCCTAAAACATGAGGGTTTACTAATTACGTGAGGCGTTTCACGGCAGCAATCACGTAATTTTTTCCCCGCTAGAAACAGTGTAAAATAGCGAGAAAACTAGGTAAAATAAGAAATGTTCCTTCGCTAAATTTAGAATTATTTTTTTTACCAAAAACCGCCATCATGGATCCTGTCATTACGACACTTCTATACGGGTATTATTAAAAAAAAATATTTAAATGTTTTGCTTTTTAGGGTTCCGTACCCAAAGGGTGAAACGGGCCCCTATTACTAAGACTCCGCTGTCCGTCCGTCACCAGGCTGTATCTCATGCGCCGTGACAGTTAGACAGTTGACATTTTCACAGATGATGTATTTCTGTTGCCGCTATAACAACAAATACTAAAAAAAAAACAGAATAAAATAAATATTTAAGGGGCTCCCCCATACAACAAACGTGAATTTTTTTTGCCATTTTAATAGATAATGGTACTCGCACATGGTCGGTTTTTTTTCATGTACACCGCTGCCACAAGTTACTGAACATCCTGTATTTTAGAATAAATAAGTATAACACGTAATTGCCATTAATATAAATAAACTAACATCTGAGATTAATAATATTACGTTTGTACGCTTTTGCGTAAAATTACGTGACTACAAAATATTTTGATCAAAATTTTCTTATTTCTAACAGCTGCTCGTTATGAATCATGTTAATTGCATGTATGCTATGTACACCACAGAGATGGTGTAGAGATGGCAAAAAATACTCTGGACCGACGCGATCCCAGTGAAACCGCTACATGTACAAACTAAGCTACATGTATGTAAACAAACTTATAAACGTTGTTTAAAAGTTAATTGATGCAGTGGCGTGACGTATCGCATGAGCGACAAGTTGACGGCTTTGATTTATATTAAAATTAAGGAACATTTTTAAGTACTTCATTTGAGTCATTTGTTCCCCCCCTCTCACATGACATTAACTAATAGTTATGACATATTTCAGATAGCAAAAAGACGATGTATTTTTATGTACATCTATTCTTTTATACTATTATAAAGAGGAAAGATTTGATTGTTTGTTTGTATGTATTGAATAGGCTCCGAAACTTTATGGTTGACAGGCTAGTTGTTTGACCACAGCTCACCTGATGTTAAGTGATGGTGTGGTCGAAGATGGTAAAGCACACCTAGTCTGGAATGGAACTGGCTCTCAAGTGAGGCTGCCGGAACACACCGTTAGATGCTTGGCGGCAGATTTTCAACTTGAGGGTGGTAGCTAGCCAGCCGAGTACTAAAGTACCCTACCACCATGCTATGGTTTCCTCACGATGTTCTTCCTTCACCGGCAGCTCAAGCTCATTGTTGGGGTTTGAACCCACGCCCTTCGGCATGCGAACCTACCGCGCTAACCACTGAGCTATCATCGCTACAAAAACTACAGGACCATTTTCAAAAATTCGTTCACCATTGGGAAGCTACACTATCCCCGGGTGAAACAGCGAAGCGTCCGCTAGGTTATTATAATTATATTTGTAACTCGCTAGTTACAAATATAATTATAATAAACTCCTCGCGGTTTCACCCGCGTAGTTCCCGTTCCCCCCGTGAAAATATGGGAATAAAAAGTAGCCTATGTCACCCGGGGTTAGTGTAGCTTCCCAACGGTGAAATATTTTTTGAAATCGGTCCAGCAGTTTCGGAGCCTATTCAATACAAACAAACAATCAAATCTTTCCTCTTTATAATAGTATAAATAGAAAAGAAAAACTTGAAGTGAGTTTTTTTAATTACCCCTTGGAAATTAACTTCAGTAAAAAAAAATCGAAATCATCCATGAACACGTTTACTGCAGCCAAGTTGCATCTGTGATAAAGTTGCATACTAAAATGTAATGCATACATTTGACTCGAGCGTTCGAGTCTTCGAGCCTCTCTATAAAACATTATCTCTGTGAATTCAAACGTATTTAAAATTATCCTTAATTCAAGAGATTTGAAAATCACCCCTTAGTGATTAGTGACAAAACCATATCCATTTTAAATTATTTTTCTATTTTTAAATTGTTTTTATTTTATTTCAAAGTGATTAAGCAATAATAAATTTGTTAGCATCTTATTATACATTACATAATTTTAAACTACACATTTCTATTTCTACAATTAAATTGAACTATACGATCCCAAGAACTATAGCTTACATTATTAATTTATAATAAGGCTCAATTCCCATTGACGTCTTTAACAATACAAATCTGTAAACAGCTCATTGACCTCTATTTAAAAAAAACACACATTTCTATAAAAAAATTGACTGCAATTTTTTCTATCCTGATTCCTGATCCAAGGACGGTTGTATGGTAGTAATAGTTTGAGACGATAAGGCCGCCTGCCGTTGTATTACTACACATGTATTAGTTTATGTAAGTTTTGTATGTTATCATTTATATTTTATATAGGTGTACAATAAAGTTATATTATTCTATTACAAATAAAAAAAACGATGTCAACCAATGCTCCATCATTTTTCCATCAAATCAAGATGGAAAAACATTTTTTTTCTCGTTTCCTTTCTTAATATTTCACGTCATGAAAAATTAACAGAGCGTCAATTTTATAGAATAACTTAACTTTATAAGTGAGGCTCTAGTTTTAAGAGCCTGCAGTTCCAATCGTATGCACTCCCGTCAACCTAACGAGAAATTGTCTTTACATAACTCGATCAAATTGAAAACACATTAAGACATGTATCGCTTTTGATTTTGGTCACATAATCTTTAAAGTATAAAATCATCAAGTGCACCGACCGATGATAACTGACCTATCTGAAATCTTAACGCAGTTTCGATTGCGTCAATGGGAATTGACCCTAAGCACATGATGGGTTAACACGGAATGGTACTACTAAATTGTAATTACATTATTGTACTGCCATTATGAACAACTTTTAACTGTGAGACCAACCCTGAACCTAAAAAAAACATTGTTACACAATCTAAATAATTTTTTAAGGATATTTTTAATATCTTGTGCTCTGGGAACAAGAAGAGATAGATATATGGGAGATAGAAGAGTATTTCAAAATTAAAGATTATTGAATTACTAGTAAGTAATTATGATTATTTTGTCATGTCATTTTATTATATTGACTATTTTTTTTTATATATTGAATTACCTTATTTTGACATTTTTTTTAAAATTCATTGACATGTAATCATGTTTGAAATTGACATTGGTGTTATTAAAACAATATTTGTTTTTTCTAATAGCGTATTACTATTTCGCGCCTAAAATCCGCCATTTTGATAATTTTTTCAAAAACCTATCTAAGGACACTTGGGGGTTTTTTTTTAATACGGATAAGTCTGCGTTTGACCACCAACTCGCCTAATTGTAAGCGACGATGAAAAACTAAAACCAAAACCTCCAAATACACTTTTTAATTTATGGAAAGCGGCGGTGCGGCCTAGGACGGAACACGCTGATCTAGAAGCCTCAAAAACGTCCAAATTATAGTCAATTCCTAATATTTATTCTGAGCGGGAATAGAACCTACAGAAACGAACCGAAACTGAGCCACAATTGTAACGAAAACACCAAATATATATTTGCTATTTCAGGGAAAGTCCTGTCGTAAATAAAGAGTCGTTTAAATGAATTACAAAGAGCTAATTACTGATTTTAGTACTACCATTCCAAAAACTTGAAAAATTTACAAATTATGATGAACAAGTTCAAAATTCTAGTACCAAAATTGTTTACATTAAAAACCAATTTTGACGGTTTGACATTCTTACTTTAAGGCGGTTCGATTTCCATACAATTTTTTGTCCATTTATGGACAAATGGAGCATAATTTTACGGTGAAATCACAGCTACTGGCATTTATTTTGGTCTTTATTTGCGGTAAATCACAATTTCTTGACTAAAACAGTAGATTATTAGCATAAAAGCAAATTTCTCAATGATTTTTGAATTTATTTAAGCAATTGTGATTTACCGCAAATAAATGCCAGTAGCTGTGATTTCACTGTAAAATTATGCTCCATTGTCCATAAATGGAAAAAAAAAATATTTCTATGGAAATCGAACCACTTTAAAAAAATATATATTGCTCTCCTTGTCTAATGAACTGGAAGAAAAGGACAACAATATATATATTTTTTTTACAAAGTTTCAAAAACTTTCAAAATTGATTTTATTACAAAATTATATTTTTAATAAAACAATTATTTATATATCAAATACTTGCACAGGTTTCTGACACCAAAGTTGCAAGACATTCCTCTTTATCTTTTCAAGAGTTATACGCTTAGGCTGAAAGGGTCATAGTATTAATTATAAACAATTTTTATTATATGCAGATTTTACCAACTGCCCTAAAAAGAGTGTAATGACTTATTTATTACTAGCGGACGCCTCGCGGTTTCACCCGCGTAGTTCCCGTTCTCGTGGGAATACAGAGATAAAAAGTAGTCTATGTCACCCGGGGATAGTGAACCCAACGATGAAAGGTTTTTTTTAAAATCGGTCCAGTAATTTTTAAGTTTATTTGCTCATACAATAATACAATTTAAAATTAGTTTAATCTTTTTTATTAGTAACAAAAATTAGTACATATTCCTTAAAATCTTTCTGTCTTTCTATATTATTGTGAAATGATCAGAAAAAAAGTTATAATCAACGATAGAAACTCAAATTTTCATCGATTTTCAGTTATAACTTATTTATTTTTGGCTCTACGACTAAAAGTTACTTAACCAAAGTTGTAGAGAATTTTATTAGCAACAAAAAATATTTTAATCTTTTTTTTGCGAGACGAATAGTTTATCAGATAAAACATTTGTACCTCTTTTCCAAGATGGCGGCCGTGGGACAAGGGTTGCAACCCCACAAACTTGGTTTTAACTTTACACTAACTCCTGTTCATTATATTTGTTGTTGGTGATTTGTTATGCTTGTTTTGTCTGACCGACAAGGGCTCACCGGAAGACCAGCGCTGGTCATACTTAGTATGACCAGTATTATACTGAGGTGAGCCCCTATTTTGTTTGTCTCTGTTTGTTGTTTATGTGTTACAAAATGAAATTATTTTCTTTCTTTAATATCTTAAAAATAAAATTGCATCCTAATGTAAGATTTCAATGAACTTTTTTCAGGAATTCAGTTGTGATCATAATAAAAAAAATTGATCATAAACAGTACAATAACCCCCTTACGGTGTTAGTATATTCTAAGCTTTATTATAACTCGTAAATATTTTTTCTTTTCTGTCAGAAATTTCACATAATTTTTATCGTTAACAAACTATCATTTTCGAAGGATAGTTTCGATCGCTCGCTTGGTTCATCGTCTGCGCAGACCTTTATGTATATAAATAGTTTCACATTGCACAATACAAAATTTAATTTAATTATAAACAAATAGAAAGAATTCAAAATGTTAAATTGTCCATGTTGACACCTCGATCGCACCGAATTCACTGGTCGCACGGATCAGGGCGTCGCACTGATGGCAAACGCCAATATCCACCGATTCAACAGTCGTATGAAATATAAATCATTTCTCATTAAGGATATCCAATGTTTTTTAGATTGATTTATAATTTTTTAATTCTGATACAAACAAGACGCTCCTCCGATGGTAAGTGACAACGCCTGTTCATGACAGTTGCACAAAATAAAGTCTAAAGGCTCGCTGCTTTGAGACTTTCCCTTAGCATCACACTGTTGGTTTGTACTTTGTATCCAATACGTGGTACCCAACTATATGATTTTCATCTATATATCCCAATGAAAAATGATTACTTGGTTCCGTGGTAGTGCTTCTACCACAGATAAACAAACATACGTCATGTTAAATCGATATATGCTCAACCCTTTTGACGATACCTGAAAAGGAAAAGATCTTTTTTTTACGTTTGACAAGCTAGGTGTTTTAACTGCAGATCTCACAATGAGTGATGATGATGATGTGAGTGATGATGATGATGATGATGTGAGTGATGATGATGATGTGAGTGATGATGATGATGTGATGTGATGATGTTTCTTACTGATCTTACATAGTAACTTATTCTTATTTTTTGTTCATACAATATGTTTATCTATATTTTTTAATAATAGGCTATTTGACTACTATTAGGAGTTTTAAATAATTTGCAATTATATTTACTGCACATCACGTCTATATATTTTTTTCCGTGACCTTTGTCAACTTTAGTTACAATTTTTTTTTTTTTTTTTTACAATTTTACATTACAAAAAGAGGAGAGATTAGTAGGATCTTAATCTAAGGTTAAAGTAGGTACTAGATTGTGTGTATACCGCGAGCAGACCAGCGACCCGCAAGCAGCACCCGATCACGAGTATGACGCATGTGCCAGCCATCGCCCTCCTCAACCATATCTGAGGGAAGAGACCGACCCGACACACGACGCCGCCGCAAGAAGGAGCCTTCGATGGTGAGCATGAATGCTCGAGGCATACACGTCTATATTTCCATGGGATCTGTCGTATTTTCGCTAAAAATCGATGTACAAGTTTGAATTTGAAAAAAAAAACGCGTCATAACGCAATATCGATCATGACCCTGGTCACGTGACACGTCTGACGTCACACCTAAGTAAACAACAAGCTAAACGAGGCGAAAGTTTTATTTGTTTTGTTGAATTTGTTAAAAAACGATGACTTATAAATAGTGTGTAGTACCACAATGTACAAGTACTTCCATAAAGACTCCAAAAAAGGTGTTCATTTCTGTTCCAATGGATGCTAGAAGGAAAAAGTGGTTAGAACTAGCTCGTGGAGATTCCAAAAGCATAGGAGGTAACAACTGCAAACGTTTTAATGTGTGAAGATCACTTATATCTGGTAAATAACTTGAAAATAGCTTTGTTTCACCGTAATTGTGATAAAATGAATGTTAGATCTCGTTGTTTTTTTTTATTTTTTTTATGGTTGACAGGCTAGTTGTTTGACCACAGCTCACCTAGCCTGGAATGGAACTGGCTCTCAAGTGAGGCTGCCGGAACACACCGTTAGGTGCTTGGCGGCAGATTTCCAACTCTCGTGTGGTAGCTAGCCAGCAGAGTACTAGAAAGTACCCTACCACCATGCTATGGTTTCCTTCACCGGCAGCTCAAGCTCATTGTTGGGGTTTGAACCCACACCCTTCGGCATGCGAACCTACCGCGCTAACCACTGAGCTATCATCGCTACAAAAACTGTTTACTTTGGTGTGACGTCACCAGAGTTGCTACCAATCACAGAGTGTTTCCCATCACGTGACCAAAACTCAAAATAAATAAATTTTATTGTCCTTTTTATTGCATAAAATAAACATTATTTTAGTCTTAAAATATATGAATATGCTTTTTTTACGGTGCAATTTATTAGGATTATAACAATTTGTACCATATTTTCAATATAGTCAAATAGCCTATTATATATGTTCAAGACCTCAGGCGGCTAAGAGAAAAGTCGACATATCTTTTGACAGATAATGTGTATTTTTGTGACATAAAATGTAAACGTGTATCGTTTTTATGTCAATAAAATAATTTGAACAAGACGCTTTCCTGATAGTAAGAGATAACACCTGTCTTCCATTGCAGCGATACATAGAACTTTCAAATCCTACAAAGCTCAGAGCATTGCTGTATTAAAACATTACTCGTTAGTGTCAATAAGGCTGTAATATTAAATAAATATCGCAGGACATCACACACAGCGCCATCTGACCCCAACTAAGCAAAGCTTGTACTATGGAAGTCAGATAACTGATAGAATACTTAAATACTTTTTTTTTTGTAAATACATACAGTACACCCAGACATAGAACAAACATTTATTTATATTACAAAATGCTTGTCTTGGGTGGGAATGGAACCCACGCCCTACAGCTTTTGAAGTAGACATACTACCAATGAGCCAACAGGTCTGTCAGGGCTGCTATGTGTTTCTATGGATAGAGAAATTGATGTCGCCAGTGTACGTACCGCGCGCAGTGGTCGAGGACGTGTGCAGGTGACGCACCTAATGGCGCGCCGCCCCCGCGAGGTCCACAGCGAGGACCGCGGCGGGGGCGGCGCCCCCTCAGCTTCGCCGGTGCCGCCCGCCTTTCCGACGTCGGTCGCGACGACCCTGTACAAAAAAGCAATAGCAATGATACCAGTACACCTTGCATAGAACCCACGTCTCCGGCGTGTGAACCGACCGCGCTAACCACTCGCTATTAAAATGAGATATTCGCCGAGACCTGCCCCTCACCCCCATAGGCTGAATGAGTTTTGTCTCGACCCCTCCCTCCCTCCTTTAAACGCGTCACGTAATTTATTGTTTGCCTAAAACGGGACAATATGCCAATAATAATTACAATAGTCCTTAAAAATAATAATAAAAATTGTCAAAACGAAAATATATAAATTTCAAAAGATTGACAAAATAAAAAGTCCCCCCCAAGTCGCCTCGCGTGATTAATGTCCCCCCTTACACTTCCGCCTCACGTAATTAATAGACGCCTCTTAACGATCCATAAGAATGTGTGAGATTTGCTCCTCTCCCCCAACGCCTCACGTAATTAATGCCCCCCACCCTTAAACGCCTCACGTCACCTGCCGGCTTCGACGGAAGACCAGCGCCGGCTGGCTTCAGTCGGCATTATGCTGAGTCGAGGCCGGTTTGTGACATAAATTATATTTCAAACTTTTTGTTTTTTTGTTTAATTTTTATTTATTATATACTATACTATATACCTTTAAGTTTTTTTCTATGTTTTATGTTTATTGTTTATTTTTTTGTATGTATGTATTGTAAATTATGTTGAAATGTGTTTTATGTCGCAAATAAAGTGTTGTCTATTGTCTAATGTTTGGACGCCCCTTAATGTTCCGTAAGAATAGGTGAGATTTGTTCCCCCCCAAACGCCTCACGTAATGAATAGACGGCTCCTAACGTTCCGTACGAATGGGTGAGATCCCTCCCCCCACACCTCCTTTTGTAGCGATGATAGCTCAGTGGTTAGGTTAGGTTAGATTAGGTAGGTTCGGTAGGTTCGCATGCCGAAGGGCGTGGGTTCAAACCCCAACAATGAGCTTGAGCTGCCGGTGAAGGAAAACATTGTGAGGAAACCATAGCATGGTGGTAGCGTACTCTAGTACTCGGCTGGCTAGCTACCACACGAGAGTTGAAAATCTGCCGCCACGCATCTAACGGTGTGTTCCGGCAGCCTCACTTGAGAGCCAGTTCCATTCCAGGCTAGGTGTGCTTTACCATCTTCGACCACATCCTGACGTAACATCATGTGAGCTGTGGTCAAACACCTAGCCTGTCAAGCATAAAAAAAAAACCCTCGCGTAATTAATGCCCCCCCTTAAACGCCTCACGTAATGTTTGGACGCCCTTTAACGTTCCGTAAGAATGGACGAGGTTTGGCTCGACCCCCCTGGCTTAACGTGTAAAGTGACTCACCGGTCTGGAGTCGCCTTCCGCCCAGCGCTCGTAGGCGCGCTCGCGCTCCAGCCACTCCTGGTACTTGTACCACCACTCTTCCCATTTCACGTAGTCGCCCAACGTCAGCCCTGCGACAAAACACGAAACCGTCAACACTACATGGATCATGGGAATAGAGGTTGTTTGTTAGATCTCCTTAGCAGGAGGTCGTCTAGGTAGGTACCACCGCAGTACCAGATATTCTGCCGCCAAGCAGTAGTGTGTAAACATTACTGTGTAGGGTACTGCAGCGAAATTACTGGGCTGTTGAGACTAACCATCGAATCAAAGTAATGAGCGTCAAAGCAGCGATGCCCCGGACTTTGTTTTGTTACTTCGAGTTCTGTGTATCGCTGCAATGGTCATGGACAGGCGTTATCTCTTACCATCAGGAGAGCGTCTCGTTCGTCTCATTATTTTTCACATAAAAAAAATTGTTGGCGGGAACGCGTAGAGTCATGTGGCCACATTTTTCTTCCAAATAAATAATAAATATCGTAGGACATTACACACAGCGCCATCTGACCCCAAACTAAGCAAAGCTTGTACTATGGAAGTCAGATAGCTGATAGAATACTTGAATATTTTTTTTTTTTGTAAATACATACTTATAATAAATACAGTGCACACAGACACAGAACAAACATTTGTTTTTATATCACAAAATGCTTGTCCTAGGTGGGAATGGAACCCACGCCCCACAGCTCTTGAAGCAGACATGCTACCAATGAGCCAACAGGGCTGTCAGTCAATCAAAACAAATCTTGTGTGTTATGTATAGAAACAGTGGTGTACAACCGTATAACAAGCGCGAGTGTGGAAAAGTGATATAATGTGATGAAACATGACTTTTCGTGCTGCTTCCAAAATTTTGTGAAAGTTTTTTTTTTAGTTGTGTTGGTTTTTAAAATGTAGTTGTTACTACTTGTTAATAATAATTTGAATTTTGGCGCCTTATTCGTTAAGACGTTTGACAGGTACTTTAAGTTAGATACTGTGGCGAAAGCGCAATCTTTTTTTTTATGATTGACAGGCCAGGTGTTCGACCACAGCTCACCTGATGTTAACTGAAGGTGTGGTCGAAGATGGTAAAGCACACCTAGCCAGGAGAGGAACTTAATGTACATGAATTTAAAAAGAGAACATTGTTTTTGTTTTGAATTTTTTTTTAACAACAAGGGCTCTCCGGAAACCCAGCGCTGGTACCGCTCATTATGACCAGTATTATGCTGAGGTGAGCCCCTATTCTGTAACTGTCTGTCTCCGTTTGTTGTTTTTGTGTTACAAAATAAAATTACTTTCTTAAATTCTTTCAACACAACTTTTTAAAAATAAAATAAAAAACCCATACCTCGCAGATATCCACGCTTCTTGTAGTACTCGTACCGGACGGTGACGTCGTCCCAGGACGGCAGCCCGCCCGGCGCCGCCGCTAGGAGCTCCTCGGGGTAGCTACCCTCCGGCGCCACTGGCTCCAACCCACTGGAATAGTCAACAAACCAGCCTTTACATATCAGTCAGCTGTTAGGGTGAATGACCGCGCCCAGCACAACTGTCATGTTTCAGCTGATGGGGTGAATGACCGCGCCCTACATACTGAAATGCCCGCCCTACATATTCATTTATTTCGTATGGGGTATTTACATGTCTGTATTAAATTAGATTAATTCAAGTAAAGTTACAATAATAAAATCAGTTGTTGGGGTAAATAACCGACGTAACTGTCAAGTTACAATAATAAAATCAGTTGTTGGGGTAAATGACCGACGTAACTGTCAAGTTACAATAATAAAATCAGTTGTTGGGGGTAAATGACCGACGTAACTATCAAGTTACAATAATAAAATCAGCTGTTGGGGTAAATGACCGACGTAACTGTCAAGTTACAATAATAAAATCAGTTGTTGGGGAAATGACCGACGTAACTGTTAAGTTACAACAATAAAATCAGTTGTTGGGGTAAATGACCGACGTAACTGTCAAGTTACAATAATAAAATCAGTTGTTGGGTGTAAATGACCGACGTAACTATCAAGTTACAATAATAAAATCAGTTGTTGGGGTGACCCCAAACTAAGCAAAGCTTGTACTATGGAAGTCAGATAGCTGATAGAATACATACATACTTTTTTTTCGTAAATATATACTTATAATACATACAGTACACCCAGGCACAGAACAAACATTTGTTTATACGACAAAGTTTGTCCTGGGTGGGAATTGAACCCACGCCCTTCGGTTCTTGCAGCAGACATACTACCAATGAACCAACAGGGCTGTCAAAAGTCTGAAAACGTTTGGACAAGTCAGATTATAAGTGTCTGTGTACTGACGGCGCGGCGGCGGGCGGCAGAGGCGCGTCGGGGTCGCGCTCGATGTGAACGTGCAGCGTCGCCTCGCGCCGCGTTATCCGCATGTTCTCCAAACGCGCCGACCGGTCCGCCGACCACTGCGCCATCTTCCCGAAGCGCTCCGACAACGTCAACCTGAACAACAACAATCAACTTGATAATACGGTATGTAAAGAAAGAAAAAAAACTTTCCCGATTCCAAAACCATTTCGAAATAGTACATTTCTATGCAATATTTTTACGTTTAAAACTCTGCAAACTATGAGATGGGGTTTATTTTAGTAAAAAACATCAAATCAAACTTGACTTTCAATTGATATTTTATGACGTCACCTCGTCGGGCAACTTTCATAGACTAAAAAAGCAATGGCAAACCAAAACAAAATCTGTCAATGTCAAGTCAACGGCAGCCATAATAATCTCTTCAATACACGTACGTCGAGTTGTTTTTCGCTTTATTGATACAAATATCTGGATTATTTTACTTTAAACGTTATTTGGACTCTGATATCGCTTTTATGACATAAGATTTGTTTACTTCATGTCAGTAATTGTTACAACCGAAGACGTGACAGAATGGCTTTACAGCTTTAGCTTGAATATTCAAGGTATATATTTAGTTTATTTCCGCTTAACAGTCGTTCCAGTTCCAACAGTGATGAGGACTTAAATTTTACTAACTTGACAACAATTTATTAATTAAAAACCTAATCTTACTTTTTACATAACTTTAAAAATGAACTTTGGCGGGAACGCGGAAAGAGTCGTGTCGCCCCGTTGTATTTTTTTCCAAAACTAGTGTTTTTTTGAGTGTTTATGTATAGAAATAGTAGTGTTTTATTCATAAAGTACCAAATTACTTTAAGGAATGTGTGTATAATGTGGTGAAACATGACTTTTCGTGTTGCTTCCAAAACTCCGTCGAAACTTTATAGTAAAGTCGCCACTACTTTACTAAAGCATGACTGGACTTTCACTATAACTATAGCAACTTAAGTAAATTATGAAACTTAAAAATATAAAACACTTGACACTGGCAAATGCTCAAAACGCGACGCCAAATCCAAAGAAAAAAAAAGACGTGAGGCACTCGGGGACTGCCGCGGTAAAGCTATTGCATAGCATTACAACCAATGCCACCTAGAGGCGAGTTGCTGAACTAAAGAGACAAGCGTGATATTTCAAAAAAGTCATTAAAAGTTCCGCTATTCATCGATAGATGGCAAAACTAAAAAGTATCACCGCTGTGCCGGTGCGAGTGGGGGGTGTTAGGTTATTTTCGTTACGGAATTTCTGGATTCGGTCTCCACGCTCAAGGCCCGCGATAGAAGCTATGCAATAGCTTAAAACTTTAAAAATATAATTTAACAAAAATCGAATTAAAATAACCACAAGTCTTAATATCTCTCAGTCTCGAGCAAGCGCTCGAAGAGTCAACACGTCCTGAGGATGCCTCGTGTAGAGGCGACAAGTGGTTACTGCAGAAAGGAGGATTTAAAGACGCTATGATTCCCTTCACCGGCAGCTCAAGCTCATTGTTGGGGTTGGAATCCACGGCCGAACCGGTGAGCTGGCAACGCTTGCGGTGGTCACCTCTGCGGCTGTCGGTCGTCGCTGGGCTCCGAGTCGCTGTCGCTGTCGGTGGTGTTGAGCGCGGCGGCGATGGCGGCGGGCGAGACGCGCGGCGCGGGCGGCCGCCGCCGGGGGTCCGTTGGCGGGCCGCGGGAGCCCTCGCGCTTGATGTGCACCGCCGGGATCGGCACCGGCGCCGCCGGCCGGACCGCCATCTGCGTCCGCTGCCATTCTAACACCTGAACAATGGAAACGTTTCTTTACTTATTTGGATCACCAACACTATCTATTTTTTTATAGTTTTTGTATGGACAGGCTAGGTGTTTGACCACAGCTCACCTGATGTTAAGTGAAGGTGCGGTCGAAGATGGTAAAGCACACCTAGCCTGGAATGGAGCTGGCTCTCGAGTGAGGCTGCCGGAACACACCGTTAGATGCTTGGCGGCAGATGTTCAACTCTCGTGTGGTAGCTAGCCAGCCGAGTACTAGAGAGTACGCTACCACCATGCTATGGTACCTATCTATATACACCACTATTAATAACTTGGTGGTAGATTTCCTTAGCAGATCGTCTAGGTAGGTACCAAAGCAGTACCAGATATTCTGCCGCCAAGCAGTAGTGTGTAAACATTACTGTGAAGGGTACTGCAGCGACATTACTGGGCTGTTGAGACTAACCATCGAAAGTCTCAAAGTAATGAGCGCCAAAGCAGCGATGCCCCGGACCTTGGTTTGTCACACAAAGTTCTGTGTATCGTTGCAAAGGTCATCAGGCGTTACCTCTTACCATCAGGAGAGCGTCTCGTTCGTCTCATTATATTTCACATAAAAAAAATAATGGCGTCATCTACTGCTATAACTGCACCCATCCAGGATTCAAAAATATCCACAATCTATCTATCTATTATAAAGAGGAAAGATTCGATTGTTTGTTTGTAATGAATAGGCTCCGAAACTACTGGACCGATTTCAACAATTCTTTCACTGTTGGGAAGCTACACTATCCCCGGGTGACATAGGCTACCTTCTATCCCTGTTCTCCCACGGGAACGGGAACTATGCGGGTGAAAAGCGAGGCGACCGCTAGTAGTGTATGCTTTTTATTTTTGTATTTTATTGAGATAAAAACGACTATAACAATCAATTATATCTATCTCAGAATTAAATAATAAACAATCTAATATAAAATATTTTTTCTGAATCAAATGTCAAAATAATTTTGTTTATGAATGCCAAAGAGGTTGTACAAAATAAAAAAATATAGTACAAGTTCTCTATTAAATTTAAATTTATTATATTTAATCAGTTTCAGCCTCCCGCGATACAGGCTAGCCCTAGTGTGGGGACTATTGTAAGATATTACGATGTACACAGGTATTCTGATAAATAAATATTTTTTGTATTTGTATTTTTTTGTATACAAATGTCAATATAAGGTAAATATAAATGTCAAAGTAATAAAATTATAAAAATATCAAAACAAATTACACAAGTGTCAAATATCAGGAAAATCTAAATGTCAAAGTAATAAAATTATAAAAATGTCATAACAAATTACACAAGTGTCAAATATCAGGAAAATCTAAATGTCAAAGTAATAAAATTATAAAAATATCAAAACAAATTACACAAGTGTCAAAAATCAGGAAAATCTAAATGTCAAAGTAATAAAATTATAAAAATGTCATAACAAATTACACAAGTGTCAAATATCAGAAAAATATAAATGTCAAAGTATATGTATAGTGTTGATTACCTTCTCCTCGCGTGTACGCTTGCTGCCCTCCCTCGCTTTGAGCAGCTCCCTGGTGGGCTGGACGGCGCGCGCGCCGCTCGGGGCCGCGCCGCGCCGCACCGGGGACTTCGACGTCGGCCTGCAATGTTACATACATCACTAGAAACAAAATGGCGTTATATACTGCAACAACTTAACCCATCTCTCATCTTTTACTTGGTGGTAGATCTCCTTAGCAGGTAGTCTAGGTAGGTACCACCGCAGTACCAGATATTCTGCCGCCAAGCAGTAGTGTGTAAACATTACTGTGAAGAGTACTGCGGCGACATTACTGGGCTGTTGAGACTAACCATCGAAAGTCTCAAAGTAATGAGCGCCAAAGCAGCGATGCCCGGACCTTGGTTTGTCACACAAAGTTCTGTGTATCGCTGCAATGGTCATGGACAGGCGTTATCTCTTACCACCAGGTGAGCGCCTCATTACTATTTACATTTTTTTTTAAAACTTACAAACTTTCGCGTTTATAATATAAGAGTTTTTAGAGAGGTCAAATTATTTATGATTCAGGTTAAGAGGGAACTCGCGTGAGTTTTTTTTTCCATACAAACGTAATCCCCTGTTTCCTCTCTGGAAAATGAAAATAATGCAATGATTTTTATACATTAAACCTAAATCTCCTAGAACGATGTCCCTCGCTCTTGATAATTATTATTTCAGAAGATATAAGCAGTCAAAAGTCCAAAATTTACAACTTTTTTTAAGTGTGATATTCAAAAAATCATATAAAAAAAACTCGAACTTAAAGGTTATAAAAAAATAAAGAGGGACATAGACAAACTATTCAAAAAAGTATTTCTGTGTTTTTTTTTTTGTAATCTGTCTTGATTGGGTGGAGAAAACTGGGGATTACTAGAGGGCGATTTGGTCTAATTTTTGTAGGTATATTCAGCCGGAGCTGCAGTTGTCTCTATCGCTCTCTACGGGGAGCTGGGAGACAGCAATAGAATTTTCAAATTTGTTGCAGCCCGAGAGCGCTCTTAAGCTTGCTCTGGGCGATCTATGTGAGTGCGTTACCTGGGTGGCACAGTGGCTCCCTTGGGCGGGGGCGGAGGCGCCTTCTTGTTCTTAGCAGAACATACGGAGCACGACTCGTCCGAGCAGCTGCTGCCGGACGAGCCCGACGTCGACTGCAAACAAAAACATCAATTTAAAATTTAAAAAAACCACTCAACACCAGTAATACACATAATATCAAATTATAAATAACTAGCGGACGCCTCGCGGTTTCACCTGCGTAGTACCCGTTCCCGTGGGAATACAGGGATAAACAGTAGCCTATGTCACCCGGGGATAGTGTAGCTTCCCAACGGTGAAAGAGTTTTTGAAAACGGTCCAGTTGTTTCGGAGCCTATTCAATACAAAAAAACAATCAATCAAATCTTTCCTCTGTATAATAGTATATACAAGCGGACGCCTCGCGGTTTCACCCGCGTAGTACCCGTTCCCGTGGGAATACAGGGATAAACAGTAGCCTATGTCACCCGGGGATAGTGTAGCTTCCCAACGGTGAAAGAGTTTTTGAAAACGGTCCAGTTGTTTCGGAGCCTATTCAATACAAAAAAACAATCAATCAAATCTTTCCTCTGTATAATAGTATATACAAGCGGACGCCTCGCGGTTTCACCCGCGTAGTACCCGTTCCCGTGGGAATACAGGGATAAACAGTAGCCTATGTCACCCGGGGATAGTGTAGCTTCCCAACGGTGAAAGAGTTTTTGAAAACGGTCCAGTTGTTTCGGAGCCTATTCAATACAAACAAACGAACAATCAAATCTTTCCTCTTTATAATAATATAGATAGATAGATTACTAGCTGCGCCCCGCGGTGTTACCCGCTACATGTTTTCGGGATAAAAAGTAGCCTATGTCTCAACGCAATCCAGGGTGTCAGTCATACCAAATTTCATCCAAATCCGTTCAATAGTTTTTGCGTGAATGGGTAACAAACATACATCCATCCAAACTTTCATATTTATAATGTTAGTGGGGTTTTGATATACAAAACAGTTCTTGTTGAAAACCCTTCTATACTTTTACCTTGAACACTAAAAAACAGTACTCAAATATTTTATCTGGTTCACATAGTACAAGCTATGCTTAGTTTGGGGCTAGATGGCGCTGTGTGAAAAGACTTACGATATATTTTTTATTTATTTACCTTCCTGGGTCCGGGCGGGGAGGGGGGCCGACGTGCCGGCGGAGCGGGGCGCGGCGCAGGGACCGCGGGGCGCGGGCGGCGCGGGGACTCCCGGCGCGCGGGCACGGGCGAGCGCGGCCGGGGAGAACGCCGCCTCGGGCTGCGCACCACGGGACTGCTGCGCCTAACGAAATGGCACAACGATTATATTTGGCAGCGATGATAGCACAGTGATTAGCGTGTTTTTTTTAATAAAGAAAAAAAGAAAAGAGAACCATTAAATTTAAAAAAAAAATTATATATATATTTTCTTTCTTTCTTTTCTTTTAAATTTCTTTCTAGCTACAGGTCGCGTCATGTAAAAACAACATACAAATATGAAACCTAAAAAAGAAATAACGAATATATGTACAACAAAACAAAACTAAAAAGTCAACCCATCTGCTGTACCTCTCTTACTATCAGGAGAGCGTTTCGTTCCGTTTCAATATTTTTAATAAATAAAAAATTCAAAACAGGTTTTTTTTATGTATGACTACAGCTCCCCTGATGTTAATAGTACATTACAATATATTAACCGTGTGGACGAAGATGTTAAAGCACACCTAGCCTGGAATGGAACTGGCTCTCAAGTGAGGCTGCCGGAACCGTTACATGCTTGGCGGCAGATTTTCAACTCTCGTGTAGCTAGCCAGCCGAGTACTAGAGAGTACGCTACCACCATGCTAAGTATTAAGTATTAATATTCTACTAGTCAAGCCCTTTCATTTGATACCCATATTGAGGGAGTTGTGAAAAAAATATGTAATCCGCCATTTTGTGGCGGCGGCCATCTTGGACCGATTTTCATAAAACATAGCTAAGAACACTCCCGGCAGACAGACACGTCAAACTTATAACACCCCGTCGCCGTCGTTTTTGTGTCGGGAGTTAAAAACAACAATAAGACATGAAAGTGGTCACATACCGCACGGGAGTCCTGCGGGGACTGCGACGTGGGCTCCGGCGCGGGGAGCGCGACTTGCGACGCGACACCGGCGACCTGGACCGATGCGGGGGCGGAGACCTACGGGGAAGAAGGATTGATAAAGCAGCCACCAAAAATAAACAATTTAAAGAAACCGACTCCATGACCCTCAGGCCAACTAAACGCACTGCTCCAATGAAACAGCGAGGTTTCCGACCAAACGAAAATATCATCGACGTAAACATGTTTTACATTTTTAAAAATTAAAAAAAAAAACCGCTCAATCGATTTTGATGAAATTTATATGGGACTAGGGATTGCAATCCGGAAAAACGGATCCGGTAATCCGGCGGATCCGGCACCATTTAACGGTTACCGGATCCGGTACCAATATACCGGATCCGTTGCTAGCAGTTTGTGGCAAAATAATATAGTAGGTCACTTGGTGGTAGATCTTCTTAGCAGGAGGACGTCTAAGTAGGTACCACCGCAGTATTCAGTTATTCTGCCGCTAAGCAGTAGTGTGTAAACATTACTGTGTTTCGGTTTGAAGGGTACTGCAGCTAGCGAAATTACAGGGCTGTTGAGACTAACCATCGAAAGTCTAACGTAATGAGTGCCAAAGCAGTGATGCCCTGGACTTTGTTTTGTTACTCAAAGCTCTGTGTATCGCTGCAATGGTTTTGGACAGGCGTTATCTCTTACCATCAGGAGAGCGTCTCGTTAATCTCATTACTTTTTACATTAAAAAAAAACTTATCTTAACATTGGTTAGGAAACAAAGTTGATTTTATTCATTTGTGATTTATTTTTTTAAACTACGTACATATAAGTGCAGTGACACTTGATTAACTCGCTTATTTTTTACTAAAAAGCGAAAATCATCTTTATTTGATCAATCTGGCCGGATCCGACCGGATTGATGGGAATCCGGTCGTATCCGGCCGGACTGAAAATGACGCCGGATTGCAATCCCTATATGGGACCACCTCTGAAGTATGATCTACCAAGCAAAAAAGAATCATCAAAATCGATTAATAAATTGGCGGAATGATCGCGACATACATACAAAAAAAACAGTCGAATTGAGAACCTCCTTGAGTTGAGTCGGTTAAAAACATGTACAAGTGAGGACTCGCCTAGAGGGTTCCATACAAACTAGTGACATATTTTTTTACATTTTTATGTAAAAGTAATGAGACGAACGATGCGCTCACCTGATGGTAAGATATAACGCATGTCCATGACCATTGCAGCGATACACAGAACTTTGAGTAGCAAAACTTGACCTAGCTTTGACCATTATGCTGAGGTGAGCCCCTATTTTGTACCTTTAGTCTGTCTCTGTTTGTTTGTTTTTGTGCTTGTTACAGAATCAAACGTTTTTTAAGCTATTGCATAGCTTCTATCCCGGGCCTTGAGCGTGGAGACCGAATCCAGAAATTCCGTAACGAAAATAACCTAACACCCCCCACTCCCACCGGCACAGCGGTGATACTTTTTAGTTTTGCCATCTATCGATGAATAGCAGAACTTTTAATGCAATAGCTTTACCGCGGCAGTCCCCGAGTGCCACGTCTTTTTTTCTTTCTTTCTTTCAAAACAAAGTCCAGGGCATCGCTGCTTTGGCGCTCATTACTTTGAGACTTTCGATGGTTAGATTGGTTAGTCTCAACAGCCCAGTAATTTCGCTAGCTACAGTACCCGCTAGTATGTTCATATGTATCATTCCTTGCATAATGACTATTTTTTTAAATGATTAAATTAAAAATATAGTTTTCGGATTTTTTCCTTTACGTGTACTATGAACACAATGCTTCTTGCCAAATTTCAAAGTTCTAGGTCAATGGGAAGTACCCTATAGGTTTTGATTCCCGTGCGAGTGTCAAAATATGCAGTTTTTTGCTACATAAACGGCTGTAACTTTCTTTTACAATAACTGAGAAGTTTAATTTTTTCACAGCTGCAAGGGACTACAGATCTGCGTATATGGTTTTAATTTCAACTCGATACCACTATGCGTTCCTGAGATAGAAGGTCTTGACAGACGATTAACAAAGTGATCCTCCTATAAGGACTCCGTTTAAGCCTAAAACTATTTTTATAAATCCTGTGGATAATCGCATACCTGGAGACTCTTCTGGCCAGAACGGGCGAGCGCGACCTTCTCGGAGACACGGACCGTCCACCCTCCAAATACATTTGCTTGTATCCCGTGTGGCGCCATCTGTTACGTGAAATGGGACAACTTTTTATAAATATTGGAGGACACACAACGCCATCTACTTCAAAACTATGGTAACCAGATGATAGCTGATAGAATAATTATGTAGTTTTTTTGTAAAATCATAATTATAATACTACCACCTCAAGAACTGTACACACAGACGGTGGTAATATGGTAAGGTATAAAACAAACTTGCGTCCCACAAATGTTTTTCCTGGGTGGGAAGTAAACCCACGCCTTTCAGCTTGGGTTTTCATGTTTCAAGCCCTCATTCGAAGCCATTTTTAAACCCCGACGCAACAATGACGGGGTGTTACAGGTTTGAAGTGTCTGTCTGTGGCATCGTGAATTAGTCGGGAGTGTAATTAGCTATGTTTGATGGAAATCGGTCCAAGATGGCCGCCGTCACAAAATGGCGGATTGCATATTTTTTTCACAACTCCCTCAATATGGGTATCAAATGACCCTTAACTAGTAGAATACTATACACATGTCGAGGGGTTTTTAATTTTAAATTTATTCTAGTAGCTTAAAATACCCCAAGTTTATAGCCCTGTACAGACAACACTTACCTGTTAGGGTCTTTTTCCTCTACCTCGAGCAGCTTGCGGTCCCAGGAGCCCGGCGAGGCTTGCCGGGCCCGTTTCATTACATTATCTATTTCCTTACGACGTCCAGCCGGGTTTGAAGGATCTGAAGTATAGAAATCATCGCATTAGAACATGCTACCCATAAACTAAATATACATTTAAATGGTTTTAAAAAAATTATTATGGTTTATTTGTTTGTGCAAGCATGCTGCTTTATTTTTAACCCTCGACGCAAAAACGACGGGGTGTAATCAATTTGACGTGTTTGTGTGTGTATGTCATCGTAGCTCCCGAACGGATGAACCGATTTGAATTTGTTTGAAAAGTGAATTAGTCGAGTGTTGTTAGCTGTTTGATGAAAATCGCTCCAAGATGGCCGCCGCCACAAAATGGCGGATTACATATTTTTTCACAACTCCCTCAATATGGGTATCAAATGAAAGGGCTTGGACTAGTAAAATATTATACACATGTCAGTTTACTTTTATTTTTTAAATTACTTAAATATAAGGTCAATAAAAATATTCTATTCTAATTAAAGATAAAAATAGCTACTTTAGATAGTAACGCCTGACCCTACACTTGAAAATCTTCGGTGACTTGCCCTCGATGACAAAAGAGCTAAGATTTTATACTGTTTTTCTTATGCATCCATCATAAGAGTTCAGCCGGGAGCAATACTTAGAATTCAGTAGGACTTGTTCATAGGGTTCGCAACTGACCCATCTTTTAGAAAATTTGTCTTTTTTTTTGTAGTCAATCCTCTATGTCATACTTCAAGACTAACAGCTTTGCTTATACATTTTTTGGTGTTGTCCCATATTTGTCTTACCGGTGATCCGGCTATGCTGCGGGTTGCGATCCATGTGCAGGCGGTTCTTGGAAGCCGCCTCCGCCGCACGCGACACCGAGCCGTTGCGCCGGGACGACATCCTGAAAAAACACGGGACCGATTAACAAAACTGCTGTGACATTTCGTTTCATATATACCACATGAAGGACCATCTATACAGACTGGTTCCTTGATAATGGCTTATACTATTAGTTGAAATTAAACAGGGGGAAAGATACTGTGCCAGCAGCTCGGAGCTTTGCTCCGGTACTTCAAGGAGCTGGGTTGGCTCGGGTAGACGCTGGTAGGGGGAAATGCACATAAAACCCTAAATGGGACGTTGGTGCAGTACATATCGCACCCACTTTAAATAAGAATAAGGGAAAGATTATTCTTGTGTCTGAAATTTTACTGAAACTTATTTGAGATGAGTGCTATAAATCTAATCTATGTGAACTAATCACCCTGCTCATTCTACTATCGGACAGCCAGGAGCTCTACGAAGCGACACCGCTTCATGTTAGATGTTACAAAGACTCGAACTAAACGTTTCGAATCTACCTTCAATGTATGAACCGCTAAACAATGAAATTTGCTGCCCGAGTGTGTGTTCCCACATACATCTGGGTGCCTTCAAGGTGTCTGGGTGTCTTTTTATAATGATGGTGTATAACTTTAAGCTATAAAACCGTGTGGGAAGAAACAAAGGGCCGTTCTAGCTATTCCTGTTCAGCTGATTCTTTAGTATCTTCTCCCTTTTTTGTGATTTATATAGTACTAGCCGTTATACTAACCTGACAGACAAGTTCAATTGCCAGATACTTGTTTTCCAAAATAATTACCAATAATTTTATTTACTAGGCAACTTTCCATTATCTATCTGTATTAGGCCTATTAAGCAAAATTGAAAAAGATTATCTAATTGGTCCAACAGTGAAGTTTTGGCGGGAACATGGAAAAAGTCGTGTCGCCCCATTACATTTTTTTTTTAAACCAGTGTTTTTTCGAGTGTTTATGTATAAAAATAGTGGTGTTTTATTCATAAAGTACTGAATTACAAGCGCCAGTGTGGGAAAGTGATATAATGTGGTGAAACATGATTTTTCGTGTTGCTTCCAAAACTACATCGAAGCTTATAGTAAAGTTGCCACTACTTTACTAAAGCACGACTGGATTTGATTTGACTGACCAAGAATGGACTTAAAACTACTTTTTAACGATTGAAACTTGAAACAATCAAAACACTTGACACTGGCAAATGCACAAAATGCGACGCCAAAATCAAAGAAGAAGAAAAGTCTTCATCAACAAATAATATTAAAAAAACAAATAAATAAATTCTAAATAAATATTTTACAGTGAACAAGTAATGAGCCACATGATTTTTGTTTATTTTCATTTATATGTAAGATTAATCATATAAAAAAAGACTCGAAACCACCTGTCGCCATAGTAAAACAGCTGTCATAGAAGTAGTAATAAATATAGATTTACTATGTCCTTGTAAAGCCGGGACAGGTAGTGATAAATTGATGATGGTAGGTTTTGGATCAGTCATACTCAACCTATGTTTTATAGGGGGCCAAAACACATTTTAATGATGGTGGTTTAGTCACAGGCCGCAAACTAAAAATAGTTAAGGTTTAAAAAAAATTATATTTCGAAAATAAAATTGTCATAATAAAAGAGCCGACAATGTTTTTACTTTTATAATATACTGAAGCCGTATGCAATGTAGCCAAAATTTCGAAATAAACTGTGAACACTTTTTCAAAACTTAAAACACAAAGCATTGAAAAAGCTTGTGGCATGCTAAGCGTATTACATCATCCAGATGAGCTTTTAAACTTATTTCTGTAAATATTCTTTATGTAGTCTATTTTCAGTAACATTATCTAGTACCTAGGGTACTCTAAAGTATTTGTATACTGGATATGATATATTTTATATTTGACAATATTTTTATATTGACATATTATGTACTTTATTTGACACTTTGTTTTTATTTATGTACATGTAATCAGTGTTTTTTGTTTAACAATACCGACACATAATTTGAAATGATTTTACATTTGACTTGTAACATTGTTGTTATCAATAAAATATTTGTATTTATGTAATGATATCTAGTTATTTTTATGCCTTCAAAAACAAGACTGTTGTCAAGTACTGGCACCCGTGATTTAGGTGAGCTGGAGCTACTGTGCCAGCCCAGAGCCTCGCTCCGATACTTCTAGGAGCTGGGTTGGCTCGGGTAGACGCTGGCAGGGGGAAATGCACAATACACCCCAAGCGGGGCGTCAGTGCAGGACTTATCACCCCCACTTCGAATAAGAATAAGTACTGGCATAAGATGTAAATGTTTATAATCTTGGATTGAAAATATTCTGATTCTACTGCACATGTAAAAGCTTGTTTTTAAAAATAACCTATGAAACATCAAAACTTGATAGTTTCCTATTTTAGTATGTGCATGTACTGCCAAAGCAAGTACAGTTGCGGAAAAAATCATAATTATCAAGGTTTTTGGTAATACTATGGTAACATGCAAGTTATTGAGGGGTCTACCAGAGTACCTGGAGCTACAGAAGAGTCCACAAAAATCAAGTGATATGTGCTGATGAAAATAACTTACCTTTTCAAGATCTATAATTACCCATTACGACAAACAACTCAACAATGACAGATCTGTGTTGTGATAGTTAGTAATATGGTGGGAAAACATTGATGAATTAATTTAACACATTAGCTACAAACGCTTTTCACTAATAATCTCAACAATTACTTATGAATGTCCCAATTTTAATGATCTTAAAATACTTTCACAAAATGGCGCCCGATTGATTTTCTCCTGGCATCGAGACCAAACCACGAACTTACCAGTAGGGCTCCGACAAGGACTGGGAGGAGCGAGGGCTCGGAACGCGCGCGACGGGTCGCGTGGGGCGGAGCCCCGGGGCCGGACGGCGGGACGCGGCGTCCTGCTGCGGCTAGGGAGACCGGCATACTTAGCGTCACGGCAGAGGCGCGCGGCGAGCTGCGACCTCGGTCTCGGCACGAGGCGCGAACGGGACACCCACGCGAGGCCTAGAACCTCCGGGTTAACGCGACGGGGCCTATCGGCAGGCCAACGCGACATGACGGAAACCTTCCGATTCCTTTGTTGGCAGCTTGATGGATGTGAACACCTCTCGATGCGAAGCTTGCTGGACATCAAAACATAACTCCACCTTATTATTAAGCACAAAACAATGTTACGCACCGGTTGTGAACACCAAAACTTTTCACTGAAGTTCAATGGTACAAATAGCCGAAGATAAACTCGCTAGAATCCGCGACACACCTCTCTAGGAGCATCGGCCATTTTGGTTTGAAAATCATTTTTGGGGCTGCCAGATCTACGTAAGAAATTTTCCCGAAGTTGAAATTTTTTCCCACAAAATATATGTGTAGAAAAGAAAAACACCAAATGTTTACGTGTTATAATCAAACAATCAGCTAAGTCTATTTAGTACGAAGTTTTACATTCAGTTTACGACCAGTTCAATCTATGATTGCGATCAGGATTATATGAAATTGATTCTAAATACTATAGCAAACTGCTAAAAAAAAACTCATGTGAAATCAAAGACTCAAGGCAAAATTATCTCGTAAAGTTACGGGAAACCCCTTCATCTGGCAACAATAATTGAAATAATTGATATTGATTGTAAATCGCCATTTTCAATTAATTTCAAATTTTTCACCTTTCTATTCTTACGTTTCGTTTTACGATAATAAATAAAAAGGGAATGACGAAGATTTAAAAAATCGCCGTTACTATTTTAGCAACAAGTTAGTAATAAGTACATAAATATTATTTATCATTTAACTATTAATTCATTAATGTTTCACTATTAATGAAATAATCCTACATTACAAAATCATGTTGCATTTAATATTTCCAAACGAATGTTTTTTCATGACCGAATAAAACGAAATTACTATTTGGGATAAATAATTATATTTGATATAGGGCACGGATGCCATAAATATCTGAATTCTACTTTTATCATTGTTACACTATGTAGCAATTCCGTCTACGTCCGTTGCATTCTTCGAGCCAAAATGATACCAGCTATACAATTCAAACAGTTTTTATAAATAAATATCATTGTTTTGTACGGTTTGTGTTCACTATATTGTAAAGATTAAAAACTATCTCATAATAGACTGAGGTAACCTAACGTTATGTGTATCAAGATGAGTTTATAGGCGTGTAGAATGATAAAAGTTATTTAGGTAAAAATATTTATTCTGCCAATGCCTAACTTGGAGCGTTTTGTATAGTAAGCAAACATTTGGTTGGATTTTGGGTCAAGTCTTATGACATCGAGTACCAAATAGTGATATAGCACATACAATATCTTTCATCGAGTAGTCCTAAAATGTTAGAATGATTTTATGCTACCCTAGAGCGTTCGGAATGCTGACAAAGAAGCTACTTAACTGAACCTACGTCGGATACCAAGATGCCTTATATGCTAGTAGATCAGTAATCACATTATCAAAATTATAGGCCAGCCAGTTCCAAACCTAAAAAAAACTATAATAAGCGTGTTTTACGCTTGTGATTTCTAATATAATATGAGTTGAGAAACAACTACTTGGTTACAAAATTCCACTGTTTAGCGGTTCATATAATTAAAATGAAATTAAACTGTTTGAGTTTTTGAACAATAACCAAAAAAACTGTGACGCCTCTGGCTGTCCGATAGAGGCAGGGTGGAGTTAGGCTATGCAAATCTGAAGCGCACTCCAAAAAGTATCTACAATCTACTAGAAAACCAATAAACCAGATACTTTGCACCATGATTTCAGGTGCCTGAGTATGTATGTTCAAGCTCACTATGTTTTCTCATATTTCATCGACTATTTTGTTGTGTTTTCTACACTAATAATTAAAAAGAGGAAAGATTTGTATTTTTGTATCGAATAAACTCTTATTGGACCGATTTCAAAATTTCTTTCATCATTAGAATGCTACAACACATTATCCCTGAGTAATGTGGGCTATATTTAGTAATAGAGTTTAATTAAAAAATAAATGTCCACCCGTACGAAGAGGGACCGATAGTTCATTATATTTTGACAAATTAGATGTAACGACGCGTGAAATCACTCCACATCCACTCATAGGGTAAATAACGTTACAATTAAACTGATCTGGCGGATTTTGTAACCTTTTTATTGTAACACAGTAGGTATTAGTGCTTTACACTTTTTAGAATGGGTGAAGATCGTGCCTCGAAAAGGACATAGGTACCTTGGACTACAGAAATAGGTACCTGTTGGTTGACTGTCGTATGTAGAGAGGAGATTTCTAAGAGATGAACGTGACTTGGCATAAAGTAGTTTAATTTCGATAAAGATGGCATATATTTAGATAGACAAAAGATAATTATTTATACATAATTATAGTACATTTTATTTGCAAACGAAAGAGTTTAAGGTCACATACATCTAATTTAGTGAAGACACCCGGTATGTTTAATTTATATATCTACGATTCACTAGAAAGCGAAGCTGGCAGTACTAAAATAAATCGTACAAAAAGAAAATAGTGCAGCGGCAACGTCCGGCAGAGAAGGATGTGTCGCTTGCATTGTTATTTTTAAGTTTTTTTTTTTTATCGATATAGATATAATATTAAATGTAATACTTTAGCCAACAAGTAATATTTAGTTATATTATATGCATGAAACTGTAACAAAAGTTTAAAGTGTTGCCAATCAAAGTAAACGATATTTATTAAAGTAATAAGTAGGTATAAATAAATTGGGTAAAACGTTTTGAGCAATTTCAAAGTGCATCTTAGAACGACACAAGAACAAGGACGAAAAATCTTTCATCGAGGTAAGTGATAACTTTTTAAGTAAATTGTATCACAAACTACCCTTTTTATGTATGTATTTCCTATGAGAGATAAGTTTTGTTTTGCTATTGTGAAAATTGTTGTCATAAATATGTATCAATCGAAACAGGTAAGAAAACCCGGCCAAGTGCGAGTCGGACGAAGCGTCACGCACGAAGGGTTCCGTACCATCCCACTAAAAAAAAAAAAATTATTAAGGGGGCTCCCATACAACAAACGTGATTTTTTTTTGCCGTTTTTATAGATAACTAGCTGCGCCCCGCGGTGTTACCCGCTACATGTTTTCGAGATAAAAAGTAGCCTATGTGCTAATCCAGGGTCTCAGCTTCCTCCATAACAAACTTCATCCAAATCCGTTCAGTAGTTTTTGCGTGAAAGAGTAACAAACATCCATCCATCCCAACTTTCAAATTAATAGTATTAGTGTGATTGATGACTTTTTCAATGATAGATTAATCGAGTAAAGCTATTACTATGAATTGTAAAATTAAAATCGATATTATTATATGACATAGTAGCTGCGCCCCGCGGTGTCACCCGTTACATGTTTTCGGGATAAAAGTAGCCTATGTGTTAATCCAGGGTCTCGGCTACCTCCATACCAAATTTCATCAAAATTCGTTCTGTAGTTTTTGCGTGAAAGAGTAACAAACATCCACCCATCCAGACTTGCACATTTATAATATTAGTGGGATTTCAAATTATATTAAAACATTGTATGTAAAAGGTTAGACCGTAATTATTTAGGTACTTTACATAATTATATGTATTTTGTATTATTGTAAAAATACATATTATTATATGTATTTTTACCCGCGACGGAACGGAGACGGTATATGCGTTTGGGGTGAAAGGATGTTTGTTTGTGCAAATACATGTTGCCATTTTTCTCCAAGACTACTAGTCCGATTTTGATGCAGTTGTCAGTTATGGGTTCGGGTTTGATTGGTGCATGTTTTTAGATAGGTGTTACGGTGACAACTCACCAGGGGGCGCTGCAGCAAACAAATTTTTTGCAAATCTATGTTGCCATTTTTCTCCAAGACTACTAGTTCGATTTTGATGCAGTTGTCAGTTATGGGTTCGGGTTTGGTTGGTGCATTATCTTAGATAGGTGACAATAACTTTTTAACCGTCGTGGGGTTTTTTTCAAAAAAAATTAATTTTACTTTTTATTTTAAGACCTTACTGTTGCGCGGATTACAATAAACGCTTCCGATTTCTGATTCCTGAAAAAAAAAAATCCTAAACACGTAGGTCCATCAGGTGGCCCCTGGATTTCGTCTTGCGACCGTGTACGTGTACTAAATCTGTCCTCTATCAATGGCCCAGTAAACATACTTGCAATCTGGTGAACTGAGTACGACATATCTCACCTCTTGTCTGGCTCGCTCTCTTGTAGGTTATCAACTGGCAACATTGTTTGCAATCAGACTAGACTCTCCATGGCCAGAATAAATTATTAAAAAAAAAATTCAGACTAGACTCGATTCAATTTTAATACGATTCCTTACTTAGTGATTTTATTAGACAAAATGGCACAACAGGCGGGTCTTCAAACTGCTCCTGCAACTTAAAAACTTTTGTGCCTGAAGGTGGTTCGATTTAAATACAAATAATTTTTTGCCATTTATGGACAAATGGAGAAAGAAGGAAAACATTTATTTTGACACACAACACTACAACAACAAAAAAACACTACAAATAAAAGATTAGAAAATGAAAAATAACAATAATTATTATGTAGAAAGTTGTCGCTGTAGTGTCCAGTGCTACAAAGAAGGTAACTAACCTTCACTGTGGAGTTTTGGCGGGAACGCGGGAAGAGTCGTGTCGCTCCGTTGTATATTTTTCCAAAACTAGTGTTTTGTCGAGAGTTTATGCATAAAAATGGTAGTGTTTTATTCATAAAGTGCCGAATCACAAGCGCGAGTGTGGGAAAATGATATAATGTGGTGAAATATGACTTTTCGTTTTGCTTCCAAAACTCCATCGAAGCTTTATAGTAAAGTCGCCACTACTTTACTAAAGCATGACTGGACAAGACTGACACGGACTGTGCTTGACCTAGACTGGATTTTGACTATAACTTTAGCTACGAGGACAATTATTTCACTTTTGAAACATGAAAATAAATAAATACTTGACACTGGCAAATACTAAAACGCGACGCCAAGACAAAAAGAAAAAAAAACCTTCTTTGTTATTGCAATAGTGCTGCCGATTTCTCAGCAGCGCTGGTTTTCAGAACTAACCTTTTGGGACGCACGAGACCGAATAAAAAATTATAAAAATTAAAAAATTAAAGGTATTTTTTATTTTATCTCTCTTGCTCTATTTCTGTTCATTTTTTTTATCAATTCTTTTTTGGCTATTGTCATTGTTATAAAAAATATATAAATACACACGCGAATCTATAATAGAATAAATAAATTATAAATATAGAAAAAGTGTAGAAAGTTGCTTATAGCAGATAGGATATTTTAGTACATACATAAGTAATGATTAGAGTTCAGAAATAATAATAATTATAAGAAGATAAAAATAGAAGGGGCTGGCGTGAACATATATATACTAAATAATGCTGGAAAGAAAAAGAAAGAAAATAAATATACAAATTTATTTATTGTACAACAGATACTCCCTGTGCTTACAGATTACTCCAAAGCGCACAGAGAGTCAACATTACATAAAAATACAATACAAAATAACTTATTTATACTAATGATTATTATTTATTTACTATTGTTGCTATCACCAATGAAGGCGACAGCACAGCACATGAATAAGTCCATTTTGTCGGCAAATACATCTAATTGTGGTTGGTGAGCAAGCAGGGCGTTGAGCAGATGAATGGCCTGGGTAGTAGGGGCATACCGACAGAGATAGAATTAAGATGGCACATAGAATAAGGATTGAAGAAACAAGAGTGGGTGTTCCCCAATGAATATAGTCTGGGTATCTTCAAGTCGCGAGTGAATCGGTTTCTTCTAGGCGAGCGTGCTCCACCGTAGACCGCATCTTCGCTTAACATCAGGCGGGATGGCGGTCAAACGCAAGCCTATCTACTATAAAAAAAAAAAGAAGCTCGTACTGAAGGGAGGCTGGTTGCTATCTGCTTGACTTCTGCAACTCCAGCAAATGCTTCTTGATCTTCAACCTAAAACTCATTTGTTTTGAATCTCACGTATGGGCGGCGGAAAGGAGTTCCAGCATAATTTCACAGCTACTGGCATTTATTTTGGTCTTTATTTGCGGTTTATTTGCTTGAATAAAACAGTTGATTATCAGCTTTGCTTTATTGCTTTGGCTCTCATTGCTTTGAGGTCTTCGATGGTTAGTCGTAGACAAGACGTAAAAGTCTACATACTATAAAAAAAAGTCGCTTCCCGCCGTCTGTACGCTTAGATCTTTTAAACTACGTAACGGATTTTAATGCGGTTTTCATCAATAGACAGAGTGATTCAAGAGGAAGGTTTATATGTATAATACACGTATATGCACCACATTAGTATCTACACTGCACCCGTTCGAAGCCGGGGCGGGTCACTAGTCGCTTCATAGCATGAAACAAAGTCGCTTCCCGCCGTCTGTACGCTTAGATCTTTTAAACTACGCAACGGATTTTAATGCGGTTTCCATCAATAGACAGAGTAATTCAAGAGGAAGGTTTATATGTATAATACACGTATATGCACCACATTAGTATCTACACTGCACCCGTTCGAAGCCGGGGCGGGTCACTAGTCGCTTCATAGCATGAAACAAAGTCGCTTCCCGCCGTCTGTACGCTTAGATCTTTTAAACTACGCAACGGATTTTAATGCGGTTTCCATCAATAGACAGAGTAATTCAAGAGGAAGGTTTATATGTATAATACACGTATATGCACCACATTAGTATCTACACTGCACCCGTTCGAAGCCGGGGCGGGTCACTAGTCGCTTCATAGCATGAAACAAAGTCGCTTCCCGCCGTCTGTACGCTTAGATCTTTTAAACTACGCAACGGATTTTAATGCGGTTTCCATCAATAGACAGAGTAATTCAAGAGGAAGGTTTATATGTATAGTACACGCATATGCACCGCATTAGTATCTACATTGCACTTGTGCTGAGCCGGGGCGGGTCGCTAGTAATGTGCTGCTTAGTTACTCTTCCAGCCTTGACTTTGTAGTTATTCTTGGGAGAGATTATTCGGGAAAGATCTAATATGCATCCTCCGTCGTAGATACGTGGTCATAGACATTTCAATGAAAGTTTCTGACGCACGGTTGCGACGTCAAATGCTTTTATTGATTCTGGAGATCGTACGGGTGACGACATGTCTGCTGTGGTGTTTTACTTATGATGTGGATTGGATTAAATCTTACGATGACTGTAATATAGCGAGCGCGTCACCAGGAGAGCGTCTTGTTCGTCTAATTAGAAACAGTAGGTTATGCTAATAAATAATTTACTGTTTAGTTTTAGTGTGCTTCAGATCTGCATGACCTAATTCCACCCTGCCCATTCTACTATCGGACAACCGGGAGCTTTAAAAAGCGACACCGCTTCATGGTTGATGTTCTAAAAGCTCAAACTAAGCGGTTTGATTCCACCTTCTTCATACGTACCGCTAGACATTGGAATCTGCTGCCCGAGTGGGTTTTTTTTTAATGTTAAAAGTAATGAGACGACCGAAACGCTCTCCTGATGGTAAGAGATAGCGCCTGTCCACGACCATTGTAGCGATACACAGAACTTTAAGTAACAAAACAAAGTCCAGGGCATCGCCGCTCCGGCGCTCACCACTTTGAGACTTTCGATGGTTAGTCTCAACAGCCCAGTAATTTCGCTAGCTGCAGTACCCTTCGAACCGGAACACAGTAATGTTTACACACTACTGCTTAGCGGCAGAATAACTGGTACTGCGGTGGTACCTACCTAGACGACCTCCTGCTAAGGAGATCTTCCACAAAGTGGTGTTCCCCGATGAATATAGTCTAGGTACCTTCAAGTCGCGAGTGAATCGGTTTCTTCTAGGCGAGCGTGCTCCACCGTAGACCGCATCTTTGCTTAACATCAGGCGGGATGGCGGTCAAACGCAAGCCTATCTATTATATTAAAAAAAAGTGTTTTGGTCAAAATGTTAAGGGCAAGTTTGTTAATAAAAGTCATTTTTTTTTACTAGATAAACTTTATTTACATAAACGTATACACATTATTCATTGATGTGACCCAACAGCGAAGTCATTGCACTAATAATTTATTTACTAACACGATAATCTCATGAATTCAATTCGTTAATTATAAAATAAACCATTAATTAAAAATGTCCAGATTACGAGGTTAAAGAGTTTGTTCTTGTTTGCATTAATGGGCTATTGACTTTGTTTTACACAGATATTAAAGTTTCAAGATTCGTGTCACAGAAGCGTAACTGAATTATTTAATTTACATCTCTCTCTTCAATCAATCCCTCATTTCTGAGGATCGTAGTCACGGACAATCTGCCTCCATCGACTCCGGTCCGAACTAGCCCTCACAATCTGCTAGAATTTAAAGTTAAAGTCAAAGTATATTTGTGTTGCATTAAGGTCTTAAGATTTAAATAG
This sequence comes from Biston betularia, assembly GCA_905404145.2. Classification (NCBI taxonomy): domain Eukaryota; kingdom Metazoa; phylum Arthropoda; class Insecta; order Lepidoptera; family Geometridae; genus Biston; species Biston betularia. The sequence continues at coordinate 5,871,431 of FR989890.1, forward strand.
GGCAACAGCTCAAGTTCAGTACGAACATGCAATATTAAAGGATTAACTTGAAATTATGGTATTTAATTAATATAATATACAAGCGGACGCCTTGCAGTTTCAGCCTCGTAGTTCCCGTTCCCGTGGGAATACAGAGATAAAAAGTAGTCTATGTCACGCGGGGATAGTGTAGCTTCCCAAAGGTAAAAGAATTTTTGAAATCGGCCCAGTAGTTTTTAAGTTTTTTCGTTCCAAACATACAAAAATGCAAAAGTAGAAATCTTTCCTCTTTATTTTTCATATTAGTGTAAGAATAATCTACTTTTTTATTTAAGGGCCAAGTCCTCGACCGTGGGAACTTCTGCTTGAACACCTACATTGATATTTTCCACTCACACAGACGTACATACGTCTGACGTTAGATTTGAATACATTGACGTCACGCTAAAATAGATAAGGAGAGTTAAATTACTATAGCCACGAGCAAGAAGGAGACAGAATGTTTATTCCTATTGCCGGAAGCGGATTTTACATTGATTATCTGTTACATTATGACAGAAGTTTTTTTTTTTGTTTTGGCATCGCGTTTTGAATATTTGCCAGTGTCAAGTGTCAAATACAAAACGGGCGGGAAGCATGCGCGCGGTGCTCGGTACAGCCGCCACCGCGCGCCCACCTCTTGCGGCCTCTCGTGACGTGCTATACACGACCACGAGACTCGTGACGTTAGATTGTCAGATTCAGAGATTCTCGATGGTTTGTAGCGCCTACCAAAATAAAACAGCAACAGACGTAACGCAGAAAAGAGATTTTCAGCAGGCACTATCAGAAATTTTCATCAAACTATCCGTACTTATCTGCTAATAGAATAAACAAAACGTACAATAAAAGGTCTAAGCCTTAAATGTATCTGCATCAAAGTTAGCATCTATAAAATTGCGCCTTTCCTATAATTATTTTGATGTCAAGATTACGGATTAAAAATAATTTGGCCATATTCTATTTCATAATTTCAAGAAACGAAAAGCGTTTGAAACTATTTTTTCTCCAAGCATAATAATTCAGGATATGTACTATAGTATTCATTAATTTCAAACTTCCACATGATGTATAACGGCACAAAAATGTTGACAAAAACACATCGATTGCCTTATTTCACAAGACTTGCCCGTTAAGCAATTGTGATTTACCGCAAATGAAGACCAAAATAAATGCCAGTAGCTGTGATTTCACTGTAAAATTATGCTCCATTTGTCCATAAATGGGGAAAAATGTTTGTATGGAAATCGAACCACCTTAAAGCAGCGATGCCCCGGACTTTCGTTTTGCTACTCAAACTTCTGTGTATCGCTGCAATGGTCACGGATTTGCGTTATCTATCACCAGGAGACGAGATTTTATTTATTTCATTAACATATAAAAAACTTATCATATTCTTTTCATTTTATTACCCTGATTCGACATTTCAATATCCAATGAAGATCAACATATTAATTAACAAGTAAAAGTTGTCGAAACCAGCCCCCATAAGCCATAACACTTTATGGATCACCTTGTTTTTATCACATTACGGCAAAGCCAAAAGGAAGAATCATGAGCAGTGGCGAATTAAAACATTTCCCAAGGTAAAGTGGTCAGTTTCAAGATTATTTTTACAATAGAACAATTTAGTTAAAATCACAAAACAAATAGTTTTTTGGGTATCATTATCATTAAATAAATAAATAAATAAATATCGTAGGACTATACACACAGCGCCATCTGGCCCCAAACTAAGCAGAGCTTGTGTGATGGAAGTCAGATAACTGATAGAATACATAAATACAATATTTTTGTAAAATACATACAGAACACCCAGACACAGAACAAACATTTGTTTAATCACAAAATGTTTGCCCTGAGTGGGAATCGAACCCACGCCCTACAGCTCTCAAGGCAGATATACTACCAATGAGCCAACGGAGCTGTCATTGTCATCATTACAACCGTAGGACGTCCACTGCTGGACATAGGCCTCCCCCATTGACTTCCATAAAGCCCGGTTGGAAGCGGCTCGCATCCAGCGCGTTCCTGCTTCTTTACTAGGTCGTCTGTCCACCTTATGGGTGGACGTGCTACGCTGCGCTTGCTGGTCCAGGGTCTCGATTTTGGGTATACCAGCTTATTATTGTTATTACTGGGTATCTTCTTTGATTTTGTCGTCGCGTTTTGTGCATTGTGTCAAGCGTTTTGATCATATAAGTTAAATAAGTAGTCAAAGTCCAGTCCGTGCCAGTCAAATCCAGTCATGTTTCAGTAAAGTAGTGGCGACTTTACTATAAGCTTCGATGGAGTTTTGGAAGCAACACGAAAAGTCATGTTTCACCACATTATATTTAGGCTAGGTGTTTGACCACAGCTCACCTGATGTTAAGTGACGGTGTGGTCGAAGTTGGTAAAGCACACCTAGCCTGGAATGGCACTGGCTCTCAAGTGAGGCTGCCGGAACACACCGTTAGATGCTCGGCGGCAGATTTTCAACTCTCGTGTGGTAGCTAGCCAGCCGAGTACTAAAGAGTACGCTACTACCATGCTATGGTTTCCTTACGATGTTTTCCTTCACCGGCAGCTCAAGTAGGGGTTCGAACCCACGTCCTTCGACATGTGAACCGACTTCGCTAACCACTATCTATCATCGCTACTTTTTTGTAATCATGGTTATATCACAGAATAAGTAGTAGGACCTACTTACTAAGTAGTTATATGCAACGTCCTTAGCCAACCGGTCTGTCGAGACAAGAGGCGTTCCGAATTTAAATGTTTGCGTTCGAATTTCGAATGTACATGTGATCGACGCATGCGCAACGTTGCTATGGAGACTTCTACAGTCAGTTGACAGCCTCGTTGGCTCATTGGTAGTATATCTGCCTTGAGAGCTGTAGGGCGTGGGTTCGATTCCCACTCAGGGCAAACATTTTGTGAATAAACAAATGTTTGTTCTGTGTCTGGGTGTTCTATATGTATTATAAGTATGTATTTACAAAAAAAAAAGTATTTAAGTATTCTATCAGTTATCTGACTTGCATCACACAAGCTCTGCTTAGTTTGGGGTCAGATGGCGCTGTGTGTATAGTCCTACGATATTTATTTATTATTTATCTACCTAACCTTTTGTTTTTGTATTTTTTTTATAGTCGACTGTCTAGGTGTTTGACCACGGCTTACTTAATGTTAAGTGTGGGTTTTGTCGAAGATGATAAACAAAGTTAGCCTAGTCAAGTAGCATTGCCAGGCGTCCGGATATAGGCTTTGTGATTGCGGCCCGGCCAAAATAAACGGTGTCCAGCTTTTTTTTTTTTTATTATATGGTTGACAGGCTAGTTGTTTTGACCACAGCTCACCTGATGTTAAGTGAAGGTGTGGTCTAAGATGGTAAAGCACACCTAGCCTGGAATGGAACTGGCTCTCAAGTGAGGCTGCCGGAACACGAACACGGTTAGTCAGACTTTTACATTTCGCAAACGACGTGGCCGAGCGTTTTTGTCGTACTTAGTTTTACTGTACCACCTACCTACGTACTGAGACACAAAATCCTCAATGTAGTCTTTTTTTTTTTGACTGTCCGGATATTGGGTTTGGCGACCTGGCAACCCTACTCTCAAATAAGACTGCCGGAGCACACCGTTAGATGCTTGTGCTGCTTTAAGAGCTGTAGGGCGTGGATTCGATTCCTACCTAACCCTGTTAGTTCATTGTTAGTATGTCTGTTCCAAGAACTGAAAGGCGTGGGTTCGATTCCCACCCAGGACAAGCATTATTTGATATAACCAAATGTTTGTTCTGTGTCTGGGTGTACTGTATGTATTATAAGTATGTATTTACAAAAAAGTATTTAAGTATTCTATCAGTTATGTGACTTCCATAGTACAAGCTTTGCTTAGTTTGGGGTCAGATGGCGCTGTGTGTAATGTCCTACGATATTATAATATTATGACATTTATATATACGTATATACAGGTAACTAGACGACCTCCCGCTAAGGAGATCTACCACCTAGTAAAACTACTACTCATAAATCACATTACAAATGTCAATATGTGCTTACCATCAGGTTGATGACCTGTGGTAACAACAGAAAAAACGCCTACTTATAATGGTAATTAAAATATGAAAAGTCGAAGTTCAAAGCGTGTGGCTTATCAGGGCCGTGTCGAGCCGGCACGCGGGGCGGGCGTGGCGCGGGTGGCGCCACATTTACTTCGCATACTTTGGTATAGATGGCGTAGCGGGTCGTTAAAATAAAATGCTTTTTTTTATGGTCGATAGGTTAATAGTCATAATTTTTTTAAGGTGGTTCAATTTCCAGATAAACTGCTTTTTATTTTTTTTATAATTATGCTAATAATCTACTGTTTTATTCAAGCAATTGTGATTGACCGCAAATAAAGACCAAAATAAATGCCAGTAGCTGTGATTTCACTGTAAAATTATGCTCCATTTGTCCATAAATGGAAAAAAAATGTTTGTATGGAAATCGGACCATTTAACCATACCAAATTTCGTCCAAATCCGTTCAGTAGTTTTTGCGTTAAAGAGTAACAAACATCCATCCAAACTTTCACATTTTTTTTTATGTAAAAGTAATGAGACGATCGAGGCGCTCTCCTGATGTTAAGAGATAACGCCTGTCCATGACCATTGCAGCGATACACAGAACTTTGAGTAACAAAACAACGTCCAAGGCATCGCTGCTTTGGCGCTCACTATTTTGATACTAGATGGTTAGTTTTTTTTTTTTTTTTTTTTTTATGGTTGACAGGCTAGGTGTTTTGACCACAGCTCACCTGATGTTAAGTGAACGTGTGGTCGAAGATGGTAAAGCACACCTAGCCTGGAATGGAACTGGCTCTCAAGTGAGGCTGCCGGAACACACCGTTAGATGCTTGGCGGCAGATTTTCAACTTGAGGGTGGTAGCTAGCCAGCCGAGTACTAGAAAGAACCCTACCACCATGCTATGGTTTCCTCGCGATGTTTTCCTTCACCGGCAGCTCAAGCTCATTGTTGGGGTTTGAACTCACGCCCTTCGGCATGCGAACCTACCGCGCTAACCACTGAGCTATCATAGTCTCAACAGCCCAGTAATTTCGCTAATATTAGTGGGATTGCTTACATCAGGTAAGCTGTGGTCAAACATCAAGCCCGTACAAAAAAAAGGATAGAACCCACACTCTCCAAGCAGAAGCAGAACCAGTACCAAACAAGCGAACAGTCAAAGGATAACCTAAAAATACATCTGTCAGGTCGTCGTATGATAGATAGCAATGACCTCGTAATTCCTTAATTATTCATTCACAAAGATAACACAACAAATTACAATAATATCTGAATTACAATAAGCGTCTGGTTTCGTGACACATACATGATAGGCGAAGGTCGATATGGTCACTGATGGGTGACCGCACGTGGCATTTAACATGACCGATTTAACATGACATCTTTCGGGTGACATTTTAAGATATTTATTTAGCGATGATAGCTCGGTTAGCGCGGTCGGTTCGCATGCGTGGATTCAAACCCTAACAATGAGCTTGAGCTGCCCGTGACGGAAAACATCGTGAGGAAACCATAGCATGGTGGTAGCGTACTCTCTAGTACTCGGCTGGCTAGCTACCACACGACAGTTGAAAAGCCGCCAAGCATCTAACGGTGATCCGGCAGCCTCACTTCACAGCCAGTTCCATTCCAGGCTAGGTGTGCTTTACCATCTTTGAGCACACCGTCACTTAACATCAGGTGAGCTGTGGTCAAACGCCTAGCCTGTCCACAATTAAAAAAAAAGTTAGCTGTTGTCAAAAAAAAAAATCATTAGGGTAGGCTACCAAGCCACGTTACTATTTTGAATTAGGAACACGCGTTACGCGCGTGAGCGTCACGCGCTAAAAACATGGGTACAAGTTTGGATTCAAGAAAAATATAATTAGCTTTTTCGAAGAAATTTCCTTTCGGTATCGATAATCGTATTATTAGAGATAGATTAGACATCGATTTCTTGAGATCCATTGCCGTTTTCGCGTTTATCCATGTCTTTTTTTTTTAAACCGTCCCACTACTGGGCCTCTTATTATCAGAAAGGTAAGGCTATAGGCAGCCACGCTGGCCAAGTGCGGGTTGTATACTCATATATCATATATCATAGATTAGCTGTGGTCAAACACATAGCCTGTCAACTTGGTGGTAGATCTCCTTAGCAGGAGGTCGTCTAGGTAGGTACCACCGCAGTACCAGTTATTCTGCCGCTCAGCGGTAGTGTGTAAACATTACTGTGAAGGGTACTGCAGCGAAATTACTGGGCTGTTGAGACTAACCATCGAAAGTCTCAAATTAATGAGCGCCAAAGCAGCGATGCCTGGACTTTGTTTTGTTACTCAAAGTTCTGTGTATCGCTGCAATAGTCATGGGCATGCGTTATCTCTTACCATCAGGAGACGTCTCGTTCGTCTCATTACGTTTTACATAAAAAATAAACGTCAGGCGAGATGGCGGTTAGCGACATGCCTATTTATAAAAAAAAAAACATAACAATCAGAACAACATAACACGACTAAAATTAAAATCATATTACGACTGCATACGTAAATGTAAATAAAACTTTTTATTTTAATAGTAGTATGTTTTTTCTTTTCTTCTGTTCACTTTCAAATATTGGCCGGATTGTCTCTATGACCATTTTGATCCCTTCTGGCGGCGTACGCGCCGTTCGAATTTTGAAATATATGACAGCCCACATTTGTTCCGCTAGGCATGGGGTATTAAATTGAGACTGAGGTATTTTTATCGATGTACCTATAAATTATTTTAATAAAATTAGTATAATATAAAATAAATAAATAATAAATAAATAAATATCGTAGGACATTACACACAGCGCCATCTGACCCCAAACTAAGCAGAGCTTGTGCTATGGAAGACAGATAACTGATAGAATACTTAAATACTTTTTTTTTTGTTGTAAATACATACTTATAATACATACAGTACACCCAGACACAGAACAAACATCGATGTTAGTCACACAAATGTTAGTCCTGAGTGGGAATCGAACCCACGCCCCACAGCTCTCGAAGCAGACATGCTACCAATGAACCAACAGGGTTGTCAAATATATAATAATGATGTATTCGAGACAAGCGACCCGCCCCGGCTTCGGGTGCAATGTAGATACTAATGTGGTGCATGTGCATGTATTAGACATATAAACTTTCCTCTTGAATCACTCTGCCTATTGATAGAAACCGCATTAAAATCCGTTGCGTAGTTTAAAAGATCTAAGCGTACAGACGCGTAGACGGCGGTAAGCGACTTTGTTTTATACTATGTAGGGACTAGCGAACCGCCCCGGCTTCGCACGGTTGCAATGTAGATAGTAATGTGGTGCATATGCATGCATTATACATGTAAACATTCCTCTTGAATCACTCTGCCTATTGATAGAAACCGCATTAAAATCCGTTGCGTAGTTTAAAAGATCTAATCGTACAGACGCGTAGACGGCGGTAAGCGACTTTGTTTTATACTATGTAGGGACTAGCGAACCGCCCCGGCTTCGCACGTGTGCAATGTAGATACTAATGTGGTGCATATGCATGCATTATACATATAAACATTCCTCTTGAATCACTCTGCCTATTGATAGAAACCGCATTAAAATCCGTTGCGTAGTTTAAAAGATCTAATCGTACAGACGCGTAGACGGCGGTAAGCGACTTTGTTTTATACTATGTAGGGACTAGCGAACCGCCCCGGCTTCGCACGTGTGCAATGTAGATACTAATGTGGTGCATATGCATGCATTATACATATAAACATTCCTCTTGAATCACTCTGCCTATTGATAGAAACCGCATTAAAATCCGTTGCGTAGTTTAAAAGATCTAACCGTACAGACGCGTAGACGGCGGGAAGCGACTTTGTTTTATAGTAAAAGCATTATACAATCCGTTAAAATCCGTTGCTTAGTTTAAAAGATCTCTAAGCGTACAGACAGCGGGAAGCGACTTTGTTTTATACTATGTAGATATGTAGAGATGATATTACGAAATTTGACTTAAGTGTTATTAATAATTGATTGTGACTGTCTTATGTCGGGCAGTTCCAAACATTTCTGTGATCAGATTATGTTTTTAAATAAATGTTTAAATATATCTAGCGGACGCCTCGCAGTTTCACCCGCGTAGTTCCCGTTCCCGTGGGAATACGAAGCCTATGTCACCCGGGGATAGTGTACCTTCCCAACGGAGAAAGAATTTTCGAAATCGGTCTAGTAGTTTTTGAGTTTATTCGTTACAAACGTACAAAAATCCAAATCTTTCCTCTTTATAATATTAGTGTAGATTATTAGAAGTTATCGATACATTCCCATCTCTCGTCCGATAGACTAATCGAGCCCAAACGATGATAAATGGACCCAGCTCTAGAATGTAGTTCAATTTATTTATTTAAGACCTTATTGCAAACGTTTAATTTTCAAGATCGCTTGGCAATATAGCTTATGGACCTTGCTATAAGAATGCAACCATGAAGTCCGATATTTCCTGCTTTAATTTACATAATTATGTGAAGGTTTGACTTTCATTTGGGCGACGAGACAAGTACATCGTTTGTATAATAGTAAGTGCCCTTTTACATTAGTCTTACATTATTTACTTGGTAGTAGATCTCCTTAGCGAAAGTCGTGTAGAAAGAAAGAAAGAAAGAAAGAAAAACATTTATTTTTTTCCTAACAATACACTAGACACAAATAAATAAATACAAATAGGTGCATCAACTAGGAGAAAAAAAAAAAAAATGTTTTTTTTTTATTTTCTAAAACAGAACACAACAAAAATAACAAACAGAGATAAACAGTGTAGGTAGGTACTAACGCAGTACCAGATATTTTACCGCCAAGCAGTAGTGTATAAACATTACTGTGTTCCGGTTTGAACGGAATCACAGCTAGTGAAATTACTGGGCTGTTGAGACTAACCATCGAAAGTCTCAAAGTAATGAGCGCCAAAGCAGCGATGCCCGGACTTTGTTTTGCTACTCAAAGTTCTGTGTATCGCTGCAATGGCCATGGAAGCAAGGTTCAATTTTTTCCCCTTTTGTGGTACGGAACCCTAAAAATGAGACCCTTCCTTTTTGAAGTAGGTTAAAACAGCTTCATGCTAAAAGCCACAAACGAGCAATCTCGTTCATGCTAAGTGGAAAAACAAAAGCTGCATAGAAATCGCGATGACTTAATAAATCGACCAATAGTTTATCAATCACTATTTGACCACTTATGATGTTGGCTGTCCATGTTTGTCTGTTAGCACACTTGTTCTCCACGCACTGTTTTCACACGTCCATGTTTTTGATTCGATGATTTCTCTTTAGAGACATAGCAGTAGTGTGTAAACATTACTGTGTTCCGATTTGGAGGGTACTGCAGCGAAATTACAGGGCTGTTGAGACTAACCATCATTAGATAATTGATAAATCAGGCGTTATTTTGCGGAAGTTCATTTAGAAAAATCAATGTATATTTAGTTTATTTCCGCTTAAGGTGGTTCGATTTCCATACAAATAAATTTTTGCCATTTATGGACAAATGGAGCATAATTTTACAGTGAAATCACAGCTACTGGCATTTATTTTGGTCCTTATTTGCGGTAAATCACAATTGTTTGAATAAAACAGTAGATTATTAGCATAAAATCAGATTTATGAATGATTTATGAATTTATGATTTTTACGATTTACCGCAAATAAAGATCAAAATAAATGCCAGTAGCTGTGATTTCACTGTAAAATTATGCTCCATTTGTCCATAAATGGCAAAAAAATATTTGTATGGAAATCGAACCACCTTAACAGTCGTTCCAGTTACAACAGTGATGAGGACTTAAATTTAACTAATTTGACAATAATTTATCAATTAAAAACTTAATTTTACTAATTTGATATAAACTTTCAAAATATAGATTTAAAAAAATCGTTATAAAAATAAAATTTCTAAATAAAAAACCACAAGTCTTAATATCCTCATCCGGTGAAGGAAACCACAGCATGGTGGTAGCGTACTCTCTAGTACTCGGCTGGCTAGCTACCACGCGAGAGTTGGAAATCTGCCGCCAAGCATCTAACGGTGTGTTCCAGTAGCTTCGCTCGAGACAATTTCATACCAGGCTATATGTACTTACCATCATCGACAACCAAGTGAGCTGTGGTCAAACACCTAGCCTCTCAACCATAAAAAAAGTGACTTTGACCTAATATTTCACTGTCGTAACTCAAATTATCATACATGCTACAAATATTATGAATGCGGAAGTTTGTGAGTTTGGATGTATGGATGGATGTTTGTTACTCTTTCACGCAAAAACTACTGAACAGATTTGGATGAAATTTGGTATGGAGGTAGCTGAGACCCTGGATTAACACATAGGCTACTTTTTATCCCGAAAAAATGTACCAGGTAACACCGCGGGGCGCAGCTAGTAATCTATCTATATCTGTACTATTATAAAGAGGAAAGATTTGATTCTTTGTTTTTTCAAACAAATTGTATTGAATAGACTCCGAAACTACTGGGCCGATTTCAAAGATTCTTTCACTCTTGGGAAGCTACATTATCCCCGGGAGACAAAGACTACTTTTTATCCCTGTATTCCCATGGGAACGGGAACTACGCGGGTGAAACCGCGAGGCGTCCGCTAGTAATCTTATAAACGCAAAAGTTTGTGAGTGTGTTTGTTACTTCGTCACGCTCAAACGGCTGGACCAATTTTCATGAAATTTGGTATGGAAGTAGTTGACACTCTGGATTAACACATAGACTACTTTTTATCCCGAAAACATGTAGCGGGTAACACCTCGGGGCGCAGCTAGTAACAACAAAGATAAACATTTGTATCACATCAAAAGATACCGGCGTTTTTGTCATTCGCCTTGACACCTTTTTTGGCGGAAAAGTGTCGCTTTTTTATTTACCTGTTGGTTTTTTGGTTTAAAAATCCTTGAGTTACAGTTAATCTCGTTTTATTTCAAGGCTGGGTGACCGAGGTTTGCTCGGTATATGTAAAAACTCATTTCCCGGAGGTTAAATTTCTAAATCAATTTTTCGCTCCCAATAACTCTGATGTAGTAAATTTCTTCGTATTTGTAAAGCTGTTTTTAGTGCTGTTTCGTAGGGCGTGGGTTCGATTCCCACTCAGAACGAACATTGTGTGGTATAAACAAATGTTTGTTCTGTGCTTGGGTGTTCTGTATGTATTTATAAAAAAAAAAGTATTGAAGTATTCTATCAGTTATCTGACTTCCATAGCACAAGCTTTGGTTAGTTTGGGGTTAGATGGCGCTGTGTGTAATGTCCTACGATGTTTATTATTATAATCAAATATACATATGTATTTATAAATACTCCTCGTTTAATACTTGAATTGACTTTTTTGAGTCTGTTAAAATGATCGTGAACTGCCAGCTCCCACGGTACTAACGTTTCAATCCCAAACGGTACATAAGCTATATTTCAGTGTATTTCGGAACAAACCAAAAACAAAGAGAACGTTTCCCTCGTTTTTGCTCTCGTCGGTTAAAATTCCTTATAATTTTTCTATAAATAAACATGAGGAAAGTCAGGCCATATTTCTTTTTCACAACGTCTCTCTTGTACTTCAGATAACTTTCTGTGACCTCAATCCCGAGATAATAACTTTTATTTAAACTTAAGTTAAAATTGTACTGTTAACTTAAGTACTGTTCGCATCTTTGGGACGGATCGGCCAAATACCAGTTTGAGGCGTTGGAGTCCATTGAGAAACGTGCCAAGAGGCTCATAAGCAACGATTCGCTCGTTCAGAAAAGGCTCCAAAGCCTTGAACATCGACGGAAAGTTGCTTGTCTGTCGGTTTTCTACCGGATACATTTTGGAGAGTGCGCTTCAGATCTGCATGACCTAACTCCCCCCTGCCCATTCTACTATCGGACAGCCAGGAGCTTTAAAAAGCGACACCGCTTCATGGTTGATGTTCCAAAAGCTCGAACTAAGCGGTTTGATTCCACCTTCTTCATACGTACCGCTGGACATTGGAATCTGCTGCTCGAGTGGGTGTTCCCCGATGAATATAGTCTGGGTACCTTTAAGTCGCGAGTGAATCGGTTTCTTCTAGGCGAGCGTGCTCCACCGTAGACCGCATCTTCGCTTAACATCAGGCGGGATGGCGGTCAAACGCAAGCCTATCAAATATAAAAAAATAAATAAATTGTGAATAGATCGATTGTAGAGTGCTTGAGCACTTTCAAATGACTTTCATATTTGTATGTTAACAGGAAAGGCTTCTATTTACTGTAGAAACTGACGTGAATTTGACACTTTTCTAACCGACTTCAAGGTTCTCAATTCGACTGTATGTTTGTTAAGCGATCATTCCGCCAATTATGAATCGATTTTGATGATACTTTTTTTGTTTGGTAGATCATACTCCAGTCCCATATAAATTTTGTCTAATTAAAGTAACCACAAGTCTTAAAATCCTCCTCTCTCTGCAGTAACCACTTGCCTAAGAGATTTTTGTTCAGTTATATTTTAAAAGTTTTTGTCAAATTAATTAGATTTTTTTTCAATAGCTAGGTGTTTGACCACATCTCACCTGATGTTAAGTGACAGTGTGGTCGATGATGGTAAAGCACACCAAGCCTGGAATGGAACTGGCTCTCGAGTGAGGCTGCCGGAACACACCGTTAGATGCTTGGCGGCAGATTGTCAACTCTCGTGTGGTAGCTAGCCAGCCGAGTACTAGAGAGTACGCTACCACCATGCTATGGTTTCCTCACGATGTTTTCCTTCACCGGCAGCTCAAGCTCATTGTTGGGGTTTGAACCTTCCTTCGGCATGCGAACCTACCGCGCTAACCACTGAGCTATCATCGCTACAAAACTTATATATTATATAACAGTGGCGCCGTTGGAAACACCTGCGGTACGCCGCCCTTGGTACTATTTATATAGGAAGCCTATCGCATGTCTGCGGTGAGACTGGACGCCGGCAGGTGGAATCGCTGCTACTGGGTTACTAGAGGAAGTCATGAGAATTAAACCTGAATACAATATAATAATTTTAACTTTTTTGTACTATTTAATTATAAATAAACACATAATGAATTAAAAGTGTATAAACTCCAAATCATATTACGTTATAATTTTTTTGTTTTGTATAAATCAATCGTTTGTCAAAAATACAATATTATTTAAAAGTATTGGTTTGTAAATTAGTGGTAAGTTTATTTTATTTTATTTATTGTTATAGTATATACATATATATAATAATGTGCATGTATAAATATTTATATATTTTATTTATAGTTTTAAATGAAGCAATTGTGGGGAGGGCACTGAAGCTGAAATACAGGTGTTTTAACCTAGTTCAGCGGAAGAAACTCGATCTATTTTTGTAAACAATAGTGTTAATAGTTAAGCAGTATGTATTATATATATATTTTTTAGTGCAATAAATTATTATTATTATATTATTATTATTATTAATAATTTAATACAAATAAGATAACTTATAAACTAACATATCTTGTTTCTCGGTTTTGTGATCAGCGTGTCCTGGGGCACATACGCCTCTTCCAGACACATTCTTCTCTCTTCATACGCTGCTTTCATTCTTTTTTTTTATGACTGACAGGCTAGGTGTTTGACCACATCTCATCAACCTCGTGGCTTAACATTAAGTGAGCTGAAGTCAAACACCTAGTCTGTCAACCAAAAAAAAAAAAGGTTGAGTTTGAGGAGTTGAGTCCTCAAGTTTGACAGTTTCCACCACGCTTAGAGCACGCGTGCGTCATGACATTTCTCATCAGATACATGATGAACGTTATCTGCGACTACAGTAACCGCGCAGCACGACAAACAAGGAAGGTAGCTGTTTACAAACAACACAACTTGCTAATCTCCGGCCAAATGTCAAGATGGAAGGTTAGAGAGAAACACGCGTGTGTTTGAACCAGCGCAGCGTTGCCAGAATTTTTTTGCCAAGTCGGGATTTTGGAATTATTTAAGTAATAAAATAAAAAGCAAAATTAAAAATTTCGATAAAACACACAACGGTTAAAAAGTAATTGCCACCTATGTAAGATAATGCACCAATCAAACCCGAACCCATAACTGACAACTGCATCAAAATCGGGCTAGAAGTTTTGGAGAAAAATGGCAACATGGATTTGCACAAAAAATGTTTGCTGCAGCGCCCCCCCGCCCCGGTGAGTTGTCACCGTAACACCTATCTAAGAACATGCACCAATCAAACCCGAACCCATAACTGAAAACTGCATCAAAATATGGCTAGTAGTTTTGGACAAAAATGGCAACATGGATTTGCACAAACAAACATCCTCTCACCCCAAACGCACATACCGTCTCCGTTCCGTCGTGGGTAAAAAATAGCGGGATTCTTACGTCGAAAGCGAAATACAGGGATAAAAAGTAGCCCATTATACCCCGGGATAGTGTAGCTACCCAACGGTGAAAGAATTTTTGAAATCGGTCCAGTAGTCTCGGAGCCTATTCAATACAAACAAATCTTTCCTCTTTATAATATTTGTGTAGATATATATTATACTAGCAGATGCCTCGCGGTTTCACCCGCGTAATTCCCGTTCCAGTGGGAATACAGGGATAAAAAATACCTTATGTCCCCGTGGATAGTGTAGCTTTACAACGGTGAAAGAATTTTTGAAATCGGTCCTGGAGTTTTTATGTCTAATTGTTACATACAAAAATACAAATCTTTCCTCTTTATAATATCAAGTATAGATATGTATGTACTAAGCACGTATAGCTCGAGAGTAAAAATAACTTCCTTCCTGAGATAACCTCTCGTGCAAAGTGGTATCAGGTACATAATTATAATAATTAGTTTTACTGTGGAACGTGATTAACCACGCGTATTGTAGCGATGATAGCTCAGTGGTTAGCGCGGTCGGTTCGCATGCCGAAGGGCGTGGGTTCAAACCCCAACAATGAGCTTGAGCTGCCGGTGAAGGAAAACATCGTGAGGAAACCATAGCATGGTGGTAGCGTACTCTCTAGTACTCGGCTGGCTAGCTACCACACGAGAGTGGACAATCTGCCGCCAAGCATCTAACTGTGTGTTCCGGCAGCCTCACTCGAGACAATTCCACACCAGTGTTTACCATCTTCGACCACGCCTTCACTTAACATCAGGTGAGCTGATGATTTATAAGAACTGCTGATGTGTGAACAGCGTCTGTGTTTCCAACTAAATACAATCCGGAGTTGTTCAAGAAGAAGGTGAATAGGTATTTTCTAGGCAAGCGTGCTCCATCTTCGGCCACATCGTCGCTTTCCACCAGGTGAGATCGTGGCCAAACGCTTGCTTAGTCCGATGTAAAAAAAAAAAAAAAAAAAAGCTGTGGTCAAACATCTAGCCGGTCAACCATAAAAAAATAATTATATTTGTTATCGTATCACGCTTCGTAAATCCGTTGTGAACAGACAACGTAATTGCATGACCTGTTTCAGGAGATAAACTAAACTTAACAACTTGTTTGTTCTATGTCTGGGTGTACTGTATGTATTATAAGTATGTAGTTACAAAAAAAAAAAAAAATATTTAAGTATTCTATCAGTTATCTGACTCCCATAGTACAAGCTTTGCTTAGTTTGGGGTCAGATGGCGCTGTGTGTAATGTCCTACGATATTTATTTATTTATTATTTTATTTAACTAGTTTTTTTATAGTAAGTAATACTACTATTATCAAAATAACACTAGCTGCGCGCCGCGGTGTTGCCCGTTACATGTTTTCGGGATAAAAAGTAGCCTATGTGTTAATCCAGGGTCTCAGCTACCTCCATACCAAATTTCATGCAAATCTGTTAAGTAATTTTTGCATGAAAGAGTAACAAACATCCATCCAAACTTTCACATTTATAATATTAGTGGGATTACTAGGAAGTAGGGTAGGATAATTGTTTATCCTGGTGGGAATCGAACCGACACCCTATAGCACTTATGGAGCTCTATTTACGTAGTAGGTACATTTATATAAGTGATTAATACAAATACATTTTGAAGTATCCTTGACATTAAAATATATCTACACATAGAGAGATACCGTCCGTCCGTTGACACACGAATTATCTTATCATAAATGTGATAAGGTATACTAGGAAAGTGCGCGGGTTCTCCTGCCTTTACCAATAAGACCATTGTTGAGAGTTAAGAGCGTTAAAACAAGTCTCGCGGTCTCTCGTGGTACACCACATTCTTTATCTATAATAAATCCTACTAATATTATAAATGCGAAAGTTTGTGAGTATGGATGGATGTTTGTTACTCTTTCACGCAAAAACTACTGGACGGATTTGGATGAAATTTGGTATGGAGGTAGCTGACACCCTGGTTTAACACATAGGCTAAGGCTTTTTATCCCGAAAACATGTAGCGGGTAACACCGCGGAGCGCAGCTATGCTGATATGCTGAGGTGAGCCCGTATTTTGCAACTTTTGTCTGTCGCTGTTTGTTTGCTTATTGCATTATAAAACTATAGATATATAAAGCTTCCTTTTGAGTCACTTTATCTATTGATGGAAATCGCATTAAAATCCGTTGCGTGGTTTAAAAGATCTAAGCGTACAGACGGCGGGAAGCGACTTTGTTTCATGCTATGTCGATATTAGATTGTGTGTTTCGATAAGCAATCGCCATGACGATGCCTAAGCGAGTCGCTTACGAGTGTTTACTAACATTCGATTAGATAACGGAAAAAATGGAATTCAAAATGGCTGCTGTATCTCTAATCACGTAGTTAATATGACGCTGTACTCATATAAGAGTCGAGGCGTAGAACGTACTTGGTGGTAGATTTCCTTAGCAGGACGTCGTCTAGGTAAGTACCACCGCAGTACCAGATATTCTGCCGCCAAGCAGTAGTGTGCAAATATTACTGTGTTCCGGTTTGAAGGGTACTGCAGCGAAATTACTGGGTTGTTGAGGCTAAACATCTAGTCTCAAAGTAATGAGCGCCAAAGCAGCGATGCCCTGGACGTTGTTTTGCTACTCAAAGTTCTGTGTATCGCTGCAATGGTCGTGGACAGGCGTTATCTCTTACCATCAGGAGAGCGTCTCGATCGTCTCATTACTTTTAAATTAAAAAAAAAAAGTAATGAGACGAACGAGACGCTCTCCTGATGGTAAGAGATAACGCCTGTCCACGACCATTGCAGCGATACACAGAACTTTGAGTAACAAAACAAAGTCCAGGCATCGCTGCTTTGGCGCTCATTACTTTGAGACTTTCGATGGTTAGTCTCAACAGCCCAGTAATGTCGCTGCAGTACCCTTCACAGTAATGTTTACACACTACTGCTTAGCGGCAGAATAACTGGTACTGCGGCGGTACCTACCTAGACGATCTCCTGCTAAGGAAATCTACCACTTAAATAGTCAGTACACTTAGTTGGCCTAAGGGTCATGGAGTCTGTTTATTCAATTGTAAATAATATACATAAAACACATTAGCGTAACACGTGTGTGGCCCTGGTGTCAGCCTTCGCTATCGGTCATTCCGAGGTATTCACCGCGAGCTGAGCCTACATACCTCGTTTTAATGGCTACTGACTGCAATAATCATTGTTCCACGCGCTTATTGCGTGCTCTTGATTATATTGGTTTTGTCTTTTGTAGCTATGATAGCTCAGTGATTAGCGCGGTCGGTTTACACGTCGAAGGGAAATGAGCTTGAGTTGCCGGTGAAGGAAAACATCGTCAGGAAACCATAGCATTGTGGTAGCGTACTCTCTAGTACTCGGCTGGCTAGCTACCACACGAGAGTTGGAAATCTGCCGCCAAGCATCTAACGGTGTGTTCCGGCAGCCTCACTCGAGAGCCAGCTCCATTCCAGGCTAGGTGTGCTTTACCATCAGCGATCACACCGTCACTTAACATCAGGTGAGTTGTGGTCAAACACCTAACCTGTTAACCACAAAAAAAAGTACTGTTGGTAGGGATAAAATCATAGCCATATCCCGCCTTTCGGCATGCAAATATTCATCTTAAAAAATAATAACAATAATAATTATTAAAATAAATGTCAAGTATTGCATGTTTGATTTGCAGAGTTGAGGGCCAGGTACCATCAGCTGAAAGCCACGAGGTTCCCACGTGGCAGACGCTTTCGTTATCTCGAGTGGAAAAATATACCAGACGGGTTTTTTTATCTGTGCGTGATAAACGTAAATTGAAATGTTATTTTTAGTTTTAGGGTATTATTGCATTCGTCTTTAGGGTTCCGTACCCAAAGGGTAAAAACGGGACCCTATTACTAAGACTCCGCTGTCCGTCCGTCACCAGGCTGTATCTCATGCGCCGTGACAGTTAGACAGTTGACATTTTCACAGATGATGTATTTCTGTTGCCGCTATAACAGCAAAAACTAAAAAACAGAACAAAATTTACATTTAAGGCGGCTCCCATACAACGAAAGTGATTTTCAAGTCCGTAACCAATCACTAACTGACTCCCTTTCCACCCCATTACTTTAAAATTTCACTTAATTTGTACTTTTCTAGGGTTCCGTATTCAAAGGATAAAACGGGCCCCTATTACTAAGACTACGCTGTCCGTCCGTCACCAGGATGTATCTCATGAACCGTGATAGTTAGACAGTTGACATTTTGACAGATGATGTACTACCCTAAAAATCAATAATTTTTAAACCCTGGTTTTATTTTGATACATATTGCTTCTATTTTGGAACGTTAGAACGTACCCCTATGATTGCATACTAGTTTTTTTTTTTACAATTGCAATTCCATATCCACGGTTTCTGTATTCGCGGCATATTTATGGAACGTATACCCCGCGTATAAAGAGCTTTTACTGTAGTTTTTAATATAGTAAAACTTAGTCTAAAAATCCGTCAGAGGAGGGATGTGTGGCCAGAATGCTGGCAACATTGCCACGCTGGATGGCAATGCTTAGCTTTTGACCAAAGTAGATACCAGCATTCTGGTCACCTGAAGCCTCCTCTAGACGTTTGCCCCTCTGACGGTTTTTTAGACTAAGTTTTTTGTATACATTTTGTAAATAGTATATAATTTAAGGTATTTTTTTAATTTTGTTTAATAAATAATTCTATATGTCAAATAAAGTTTTCTTTCTTTTTTTTTTTATGGTTGACAGGCTTGGTATTTGACCACAGCTCACCTGATGTTAAGTGAAGGTGTGGTCGAAGATGGTAAATCACACCTAGCCTGGAATTGAACTGGCTCTCAAAGTACATAATAATATGTCGATATGAAAACTATCTATAATATCAATATAGTAAAACTACTATATTTAAAAGTACTGCTTTATTTATGTAAATTTACGTAAATAAAGCAGTTCTATTTTTACACTCACCACTGTGATGTAATCAGATGGGTATTGACAACATCGTGCCGTAGTGTTATCACAATGTTTGGGCAACTCGTAGATCGTGACCGATGTGTGTCAACCTACTGGATACCCAATGGTCATGGACACGCGTTATCTCTTACCATCAGGAGAGCGCTAAAGGTCTCTCTCAGAGCTCCTTACACTTTTACTTCTGTGTCTGGGTGTACTGTATGTATTATAAGTATGTATTTTATTTTAAAAAAATATATTAACATTATCATAACATTTATTTGCGTGCGTATATGGGTAAAGTACAGTTGGTAGGAATAAAACCATCCCGCCTTTCGGCATGCACACATTCATCTTATAAAATCAATAAAAAATAATAATTAGGAAATACAATTAAAATAAAATGTAAAGTTTGTCACCTAAATAATCATTTTCGTCAAAATAAATCATGCACAATATAGTAAAGTCAAATTAAGGTGGTTCGATTTCTATACAAATAAATTTTTGCCATTTATGGACAAATGGAGCATAATTTTACAGTGAAATCACAATTACTGGCATTTATTTTGGTCTTTATTTGCGGTAAATCACAATTGATTGAATAAAACAGATGATATATTAGCATAATCTATCTGTTTTATTCAAAAATCTTAAATTCATAAATCATTAATAAATTTGATTTTATGCTAATAATCTACTGTTTTGTTCAAGCAATTGTGATTTACCGCAAATAAATGCCAGTAGCTGTGATTTCACTGTAAAATTATGCTCCATTTGTCCACAAATGGGAAAAAATTATTTGTATGGAAATCGTACCACCTTAAGTATTGTATCAGTTATCTGACTTCCATAGCACAAGCTTTGCTTAGTTTGGGGTCAGATGGCGCTGTGTGTAATGTCCTGCAATATTTATTTATTTACTTTAAAAGTGGCGGTGGACTATGCTGGGCTGTCGCTGGCGGCGGTGACTGCAGCGGTATCCAGAACAGATAGCGCTATCCTTATCTCGAGTCCTAATTGATATATCATTTGTGTATCTCTTATCTGTACAATAAATATTTGACTGTTTGTACGATAACTCTGTTAATATTTAATTTTGTAAGCTATTAATGTTATATTGTAAACAAACAAACTTCATTAGAATGACACGAATGGCCACAAACAAAGCCAAAGGTACTTTGGTCTCGAAGGGCGTGGGTTCAAACCCCAACAATGAGCTTGAGCTGCCGGTGAAGGAAAACATCGTGAGGAAACCATAGCATGGTGGTAGCGTACTCTCTAGTACTCGGCTGGCTAGCTACCACACGAGAGTTGCAAATCCGCCGCCAAGCATCTAACGGTGTGGTCCGGCAGCCTCACTTGAGAGTCAGTTCCATTTCAAGCTGTGTTTACCATCTTCGACCAAACCGTCACTTAACATCAGGTTAGCTGTGGTTCAAACACATAGTTTGAAAAAGTGTTTTAAAAAAATGGGTACCAAAGCAGCGATGCCCTGGACTTTGTTTCGTTACTCAAATTGCTCAAGCGGTACCCCGCTTTTACCCGACTGCTAAATAAATGATAAATATCACAGGACATCACACAGCGCCATCTGACCCCAAACTAAGCAAAGCTTGTGCTATGGAAGTCAGATGACTGAAAAAACACTTTTTTTTAAATATAATTATACGCTCCACAGACACTGGGGTCCGTGACCTTTGTCAACTTTAGTTACATTTTTTTTTGACTGAAAAACCACTTTAAACTTAAACACTTTTTTTTTGTAAATACTTACCTACTTATAATACACACAGTACACCCAAACAGAGATTTAGTTTAGAGAAATTAGTTTATACCACAAAATGCTTATCCTGGGGGGGAATCGAACCCAACTTCAGCTCTTGGAGCAGACATACTACCAATGAACCAACAGGGTTGTCGATGATGTTTCCGTTTGGTCGGAAACCTCGCTGTTTCATTGGAGCAGTGCGTTTAGTTGGCCTAAGGGAGCCGGTTTTTTTAAAATTGTAAATTTATTATTGTATTTTTTTTAATGGTTGACAGGCTAGATTTTTGACCAAGGCTCACCTGATGTTAAAGTGGTTCGATTTCCATGCAAACAGATTTTTTCCATTTATGGACAAATGGAGCATAATTTTACAGTGAAATCACAGATACTGGCATTTATTTGCGGTAAATAACAATTGTTTAAATAAAACAGTAGATTATGCTAATAATTACACACACATAGTCTGTCAAGCATAAAAAAAAATGCATGTATGGGTAACCCTGTATGGAACGGTCGGGCAGGGCAGCCCGGCAGCCCGGCAGCCCGGCAGCCCCGTCAGCACGCCTCGACGCAATGATCGAGGCGGCATTAGCATACTGTCACGCGGCATCTGCTCCCACTGTAGGTGGCAAACGCGTGTTACTAAGGTGACCATACACGATCACAGTGCACGGATATAAGCGGACAAAATTTATTTTTTATTAAGTTTTTTTTTATAATCATAATCATAATCCCACGACACAGGTCTAGTGTGGGATCCAGGGCGTACCGTAATATCATATTACATGTACCTATAGTATTTCATTTTGTGTGTCTCCGTCTTTTTTGTGTTCCTACCTACATGTTATATGTTTTTTTGAACAACAATAAATAAATTTCATTTCATAATCATTTTATTGGTACATACAGGACAATTACAAGTCAGACATATAGTATATAATAATTAATAACAATAATAATATAATAGGAAAATTAATAAAATTGCAAACGAAATGTCGTTAATAAGAAATTAAAATTGCAAATAACAAATCAAAATAAATTATATAAAAATATGTCAAACCAAAAAATAATAAAATTACGACTGTAATTGACTTTTAAACTCAATGGGCCGCCTTACACGTTCAATCATGATCACGATCCGCGATCATGATTTCAAAATTTCTAGATATTTTGCGATCCGGAGCATCAGTCCGTCAATCCGCTTCGTACACGATCAGTCTGGATCGCGATCATTGATCGCGGATCGCGGATCGCGGATCGCGCGGAACGTGTACGGGCTGCCTATGAATTCATTATAGCTGTAGAACGTTTGCTCGATAAGCTTGTTCAGGCTGCGGGCTAATTCAGCTTTTTATACGAGGCTTGGTTTGATCTCACATACACAGCAACTTGAAATATAACCAGTGCTGGCAGTGTTAAGATTCCAAGCCTCTTGAAATGTGGACGTACGGATACATCCTGCGGAACCTTAGCAATATACTCAAGATTCAAGATAAAAAAGATTTTTTGTTTTGTAACACCACTGAACACACAAAAATAATAACAGAGACAAACACTTAAATTTTTTTTTTTTTATGGTTGACAGGCTATTTGTTTGACCACAGCTCACCTGATGTTAAGTGAAGGTGTGGTCGAAGATGGTAAAGCACACCTAGCCTGGAATGGAACTGGCTCTCAAGTGAGGCTACCGGAACACACCGTTAGATGCTTGGCGGCAGATTTTCAACTTGAGGGTGGTAGCTAGCCAGCCGAGTACTAGAAAGTACCCTACCACCATGCTATGGTTTCCTCACGATGTTTTCCTTCACCGGCAGCTCAAGCTCATTGTTGGGGTTTGAACCCACGCCCTTCGGCTATTCATTGTAGTCAAACATTTTATTTTTAAAATGTCATAGTTTTTTTATTATTTTAGTATTACAATCTCATTCTTGCTACAAAATTGTTACCAGAAAAAATGCTTTTTTAAATTATTAATGCATTACAAAAAAAAAACATGGCGTGCTGAATTCACATTCAGCATGTTAGGAATAGTTGAGACGGCTGAGGACTTCAGGAATGATTCGTTTTATTCTTCTCTTTACTTTTAACTTTTCTACTATTCTGTCTCTAGATTGTAAATGTAAACGCTATAGACAATAAATTAAATATGTGGTTGAGTAAAATTTATCTAAATCTAGTTACTAAGTACAAAGCTCCTTATAATTGTAACCTATGTATAATTGTACACATTCATGACAAAAGGGAAAACACATAAATGTAAACTGAAAATTAATTTAATTAATTAATATGTTTAAAAACTAGATGTACAAATACAAATAACCATCTAGCCTCAAAGTAATGAGTGCCAAAGCAGCGATGCCCTGGACGTTGTTTTGTTACTCAAAGTTCTGTGTATCGCTGCAATAGTCATGGACAGGCGTTGTCTCTTACCATCAGGAGAGCGCCTCGATCGTCTCATTACTTTTACATTAAAAAAAAAACAAATATTTTCTTGATAACACCAAAATTATAGGTAATTTTTCCATTCATATTTTATAATATCAAAATCATAACATAATTATGTCAATATTATGAAAATGTCAAACATAAAATAAGTAAAACAAAAAATTGTTACTGAATATTTTTTATTTGAATGTTTCACATTTGCATTTAAAATATGTATCCTAAATGCATATTTAAGTATAAAGTTTATGACTGCAATAAATTCTAAAAATACGCGTCGAGTCAGTAAACACTTTAACAGGCCACTTAACCCCGTTACTTCTGCTTCCAGAATCCCCACAAAATTGGAACGAAACAATAAACGTCCAACATATTGACATTTCACCTCAACCGTGCAAAACACCACCCTGACCCACTTTCCGAGACATCAATGTAATAAGTTCAATCCGGAAAATTTCCGAATGATTGTCACATTAACAAGATAAGTCAGCCGCGTGGCGGCGCCCGCGCTGCTATAAATTCCCCCCGCGCTATGAATTCCGTTTAGTTCATTTGAAACGTTCAAAGAGGTAACACGTACCGTTTTGTCAACAGAATAACGAGAGATGTGCGCCGCGATCGACATGTTGGCGTCAGAACAACTATTTTACGGAGTCAGCCCGCCGGCTGGATTCCTCACAGACTACACACCATCAGTGCGGAGACCTGTAAAAATCCACCATTCAACGCGAGGATTCTCAGCGCCGTGTTTATCAACACTCAAGCCTGTTCAATTAAATCTCAAATCAGCATCCAGATCATGCATAAGACAAGTGATACCGTCAGACAAAAAGAAGAGGGTGGTCTTCGCGGATGACAGAGGATTCGCCTTGGAACAGGTCAAGTTTATGACTGAACCATCTCATGTCCCTCCGTACTGGGCGCTGAAAATTGTCGCCAGTCCAACTTTGGAACGGAAACCTCCCCCAAAACCGGCTGTCGACCTTTGGGAGATGAGATTCAACCAACCGGCATCGGACTACATAGAATTCAGAAGAAGGATCACTGAAGAGTGCGTGTCTTTAGAAAATGTGATTATAAAACAAAACGAGTGTGCGGTAGATGGTACAGTGAAAGTGAAAAACTTGGATTTTAATAAAGAAGTCTTCATAAGAACCAGCTCAGACGGTTGGATGACCAGCGAAGACACGTTTTGCGCATTCGTCGAGTCTGGACCATTAACACACAACAGGACATCGGTTTACGACACTTTTGGGTTCAGATTGCAGCTGCCAATCCACTCTCGTAGATTAGATTTCTGTGTATGCTTCAAATGCAAAGGAGAAGAATACTGGGATAATAATAGAGGCAGTAATTATACGATAGAAAAGTCCTCAGTGCGGTCTACTCCGGCAGTGGCTTGCGCTAGGATAAATTTCGGCAATTCCTGGACGGCTCGAGACGGTAATGGGAACACGCCTTACTGGTGAAGTTGCTCGACAAATTCATGGTTAGCAGTGTTTGTGATTAACTGTGCCATTGGTGTTTGGTGCGATGGACTGAGGTTGGCTAGGATGGAACAAACATCTTCGTACTTCGAAGAGCTTTTATGGAATGAAGATCTTGAGGTAATATCGGAGATAGTTTTTCTAGATGCATGGAGTATGTCCTGAGACGTTACTTCGGTTCTACAAGAAGTTTTACAAATATCGTTAAATATAGAAACAAATTTCTTGATAAATGTTTTATTTGATGAATAGATTAAAGAACAATTTTAATTCACGGAAGAAATTTAATATACAGAGAAAATAATACAATACACAATACAATGCACTTAGTACAATATAGAGGTGATATTTAACATTACATTTCAAAGTAAAAAATGTTAATTATTGAACCCCAAGCTGGGGAAACGAGTGCGTTTCTAACAGAATATTATGTGACCATAAAATTTATTTAGAATATCATAAAAATTAAACTTTTTTTTTCACTTTTAAATGATTTTGTGACTCAATCCTGCCATATTGTAAAGTCTCGAAATTATAGATCTTTTTTATATTAATACATAATAGTAAATAATAAATATCGTTGGATATTTCACAGCGCCACCTAGTCTCATACTAAGCGAAGCTTGTACTATGGGAACCGATAGAATACTTACATACTTTTTTTTGGCTATTGTAATTCTTGAAGATTACACGCATACTCTAATTTTGTTGTTGTAATATTTGTGTTTCTTAATATCAAAGAGTGGCAACGAAAATACCCCTTTTAGCGTTTTTCTGGCATAAGGCGAGCTTAAGTAACATTTTTTTTTTATTAATTAATTTGCCCCATCGGGCAGGCTAAAGCTGTAAAGCCATACTGCCTTGTCTTAAGTGTTATCTCTTAGCTATAGTTATGGTCAAAGTCCAGTCTTAGTCAAGTCCAGTCCGTGTCAGTCAAGTCCAGTGCTTTAGTAAAGTAGTGGCGACTTTACTATAAAGCTTCGATGGAGTTTTGGAAGCAACACGAAAAGTCATGTTTCACCACATTATATCATTGTCCCACACTCACGCTTATGATTAGACACTTTATGAATAAAACACCACCATTTTTATGCATAAACACTGGACAAAACACAAGTTTTGGAAAAAAATACAACGGAGCGACACGACTCTTCCCGCGTTCCCGCCAAAACTCCGCTCAAGTAAAACAAAAATGTGTCAAAACTATGTCAGTTTCCATAGGTTATTTTTTTTCTTTGGTTTTGGCGTCGCATCCTGTTCATTTGCCAGTCAAGTGTTCTAGATTAATAAGCAAGAAAGTAATAACACATTTTGTTTTGATCTTAAACCTAGGTCATAATGTTATCCATATCATGAGAGGTCCTAGACATGTCAACAATGAATAATGAGGGCTCCTGGCAACGTGAGTTCATTATTATAGATAATAATATACTATACTATAATACTTATCCCACTAATATTATTAATGTGAAAGTTTGGATGGATGGATGTTTGTTACTCTTTCACGCAAAAACTTCCATTCCAGGCTAGGTGTGCTTTACCATCTTCGACCACACCTTCACTTAACATCAGGTGAGCTGTGGTCAAACAACTAGCCTGTCAACCATAAAAAAAAAACTACTGAACGAATTTGGATGAAATTTGGTATGGAGGTAGCTGAGACCCTGGATTAACACATAGGCTACTTTTTATCCCGAAAACATGTAGCGGGTAACACCGCGGGGCGCAGCTAGTATACAAAATTTTGAACTTTATTACTTGCTAAAGTAATGGCGACTTTACTATAAAGCTTCGATGGAGTTTTGGAAGCAACACGAAAAGTCATGTTTCACCACATTATATCATTTTCGCACACTCGCGCTTGTAGTTCAGCACTTTATGAATAAAACACCACCATTTTTATGCATAAACACTCGAAAATAGACAAGTTTTGGGGAAAAATACAATAGGGCATCATGACACTTTCCGCGTTCACGCCAACACTCTCAACGTTCAATCTTAAAAATTAGAAAAATAATTATGCTGCCATATAGTATTATGTCAGCCATGACATAATATATGGCATGCTAACGCCAGCGTATTAGCAAGCTGAAGTGGTAGTACTGGACATATCTGTCGCAGAACCGATAACCGCTGAGGTAGACGTGTTTTAGAGTGGAGACCGCGTAATGGCAAACGTAGCGTAGGACGCCCTGAGACTCGATGGAGTGACGATATACGTAGGACAGCTGGCAGTGGATGGAAGCGAAAAGCCGAAGATCGGGCTGAGTGGCGTGTCTTGGGAGAGGCCTATGTCCAGCAGTGGACTAATATAGGCTGATGATTTTTTTTTTTTTTTTTATGTAAGAAGTAATGAGACGAACGAGACGCTCTCCTGATGGTAAGAGATAACGCCTGTCCATGACCATTGCAGCGATACACAGAACTCTGAGTAACAAAACAAAGTCCAGGGCATCACTGCTTTGGCGCTCATTACTTTGAGACTTTTGATAGAGTTAGTCTCAACAGCCCAGTTCGCTAGCTGCAGTACCCTTCAAACCGGAACACAGTAATGCTTACACACTACTGCTTAGTGGCAGAATAACTGGTACTGCGGTGGTACCTACCTAGACGACCTCCTGCTAAGGAGATCTACCACCAAGTAAAATGATATGAAATGAAATGATGATGATATTATGGCATTCGATGTGAGGTTTTTTTTTTGCAACTGATTGGTGAGATAAAAATAAAGATGGAGACTCGAGTGTTATCGTCAATATACACTATTTATAACAATATTTATTTTTACACCTTTTCTTTGGAAATTTTACGACCAGTGTAACGAAATGTTGGAGAGATTGTCTCGCTCTCTCTCTCAAGACTGTCTCACTCTCTCAGGTAACTGGCTTCTGCTGGTCTATTTCACATAATTTTGAGGAAATGTTCCGTCAAAATTATGCATTATAAAGCTTCAAATTCAAATTCAAATTCAAATATCTTTATTGTAATTGTATTTTAAGGTTGTTCATAGATCATTTACAAGTTGTATAATTACTTCCGCAGATAAACGACAAACGTATCCGCGGATATCAAGAACACGTATCGGTATATTTATGCATAGTCGTATTCTTTATTTGTACTCGCATAAAAATAAAGTTTTTAGTATTTTAATTTAAACATTATGCTAAAATATGGCAGGATAACTGTCGGTCGACATTTCAATGGAAAATTTGTTGCTGATATTTATAGGTGAATGCAATGCGAACATTTTATGTACAGACCTACTAAATGCATATTAAGGAACAATAAAAAGTGACAGATGTGTTTATTGATATGTTAATTTTGAATTTTATAAAATTACAGATGCCTGACAAAAAATAAAAGCTTAAAGATTTATCCAAAACACGCTGATCAAACCATTTTCAGTTTTGCCAGGTACATTTTTCGGCATAAAAAGTAGCCTATGTGTTAATCCAGGGTGTCACTTACATACCAATTTTCATCAAAATTGGTTCAGCCGTTTGAGCGTGAAGACTTAACAAACATACAAACACACTCACAAACTTTCGCATTTATAATATTGATGTGACTAGTTGTTCAATTCCACGCGGACGAAGTCGCAGGGAATTTTACAAAAAGTTTGCTTAGTTTGCAGCGTAAAAAGTATCCTATATGTTAATTCAGACCATAAACTATATGTGTGCCGATTTTCATCTAAATCTGTTCTGTAGTTTTTGCGTAAACGAGTAACAAACATCCATCCTCACAAACCTTTACATTCATAATACAAGCTGTTAAACGTGAATTCGTCTGTGTGAAATTTAACAAAAAGATTGTTTAGTTTGTAGTATAAAAAGTTTTTTATATGTTAATCCAGGACATGAACTATATGTATGCCAAATTTCAACCAAATCCGTTCAGTAGTTTTTGCGTGAAACAGTAATAAACATCCATCCATCATCACAAACTTTTTTACATTTATAATGTTAGTAGAGGAGATCCGTAGACGAACCAAAGTTACCGACATAGCCCAACGGATTAGCAAGTTGAAGTGGCAGTGGGCAGGGCACATAGCACGCAGAACTGATGGCCGATGGGGCTGCAAAGTTCTGGAGTGGAGACCACGGACCGGCAAGCGCAGCGTAGGACGTCCACCCACAAGGTGGACAGACGACCTAGTAAAGACCGCAGGAACGCGCTGGATGCGAGCCGCTTCCAACCGGTCTTTATGGAAGTCAATGGGGGAGGCCTATGTCCAGCAGTGGACGTCCTACGGCTGAAATGATGATGATGATGATGATGAATGTTAGTAGGATAGGAAAGGACAGATAAAATTTGTCTCTATGTACCATTTATGCCAAAAGTTATATACATTTTTAATTCACCTTCATACAAACAAGAATGAATATAATACAACATCTACATTTCTATTTATAACCGTTACATGAGACATGCCAAATATTTAGAATGTTTTGGCATATATTCTAAAAATTGCCAATTAGTGTTTATAAATAGAAAATAATATCGAACGATCGTTTGTTTCATGAATCACGTAGGAAATCACGCATAAGTTCATAGACCGCATAAAACGGCTTATTCTAAAATTATATAATGTACAATATTTTGCTAAAAGTTTGGAACAAATATTTGCTTAGTGAAAACTTCAAAAATTTATACGAAATTTGATTATGCTAAGATGTTATGTTATTTCTGTTAACATTTCATGCCGTATATGTTTTTGAATATTTATCATGTCATTCTACTAATATTATAGAATGTAAAAGTTTGTATGTTTGGATGTTTGTTACTCAATCACACAAAAAAGTCCGAATGGATTTGGATGAAATTAGTCGTACATGGGTTAGTTTATCACCTGTATTAATATATTTTTATCATACTTTTTATGTTCCTGTGGGATTATCCTAAAACGAACTACTGGACGTATCCACTTGCTTCTTTATGTACCTTTATTCAGGAAATAGAAGTTTTATAACTATTGATTATCTATCTATAAAGAGGAAACATTTGATTGTTTGTTTTTATTGAATAGGCTCGGAAACTACTGGACCGATTTCAAAAATTCTTTCACCGTTGTGAAGCTACGCTATCCCCGGGTGACGTAGGCTACTTTTTATCCCTGTATTCCCACGGAAACTGTAACTACGCGGCTGAAACCGCGAGGCGTCCGCTAGTTTGTTGTTTACACATTCCTCTGTCAAACCAAATGCTAAAGTCGCGGGCGTATGCTAGCTTTAAATATTGTGAATAATTAACATTTTGGTATCTGTAAAGAGTTATGTATTTCTTAAGCTAACTATTTTCGTCCTGAGATAAAACTCAATGATATATTTTAAATGTCATTACTAGTTAAAGTTATGTTATGTTTTGTTGATAAAAGAAATGTATAAATTATCAAAAGAACAAAGTTTTGTTCGAAACTAAACCATAATCAGTCGGAATAAGTTCTTAGTAGCAAATGAGAATGTTTTGCGAAGATAATATGTATATTTCTAGTTGATTGTCTCGTTTGTTTGGCAAAACATATGTACAATGTCGACTGAAATATGTTTTTAAAGACAAAACAAGACTATAACATAGTCTTTATTTGCGTTAAATCACAATTGCTTGAATAAAACAGTAGATTTTATTAGCGTAAAATCAAATGTACGAATGATTTATAAAATTATGATTTTTTAATAAAACTGTAGATTATGCTAATAATCAACAGTTTCATTCAAGCAATTGTGATTTATCGCAAATAAAGACCAAAATAAATGCCAGTAGCTGTGATTTTACTGTAAAATTATGCTCCATTTGTCCATAAATATGGAAAAATCTATTTGTATGGAAAGTGAACCTTAAGCGAAATAGATAAAGTTGTTCTCAAGTCAAGTGACCAATGGATAATAATTTACGCATTTAGTAATATAGGTAAAATAGAAGAGATATACCTAGTTAATGATTCGTAAAATGTTCGTGTTCGCGCTTGAATTTTAGAAGTAATTATTGTAGATATACAAATATTTCTTATGAAATTTGTTTCGTTATTAATTGTTTACATCATAATAATGTATAAAATTTGTAATACTATAATTGAAAAAAAAGGAATTGCTCAAAACGTGAAACGAATTTTATATATATTAAAATAAATTTTCTATATTACAATTAATGTTACATAGTTTTTAATGATTCATTATACATGTACACAACGTTTTTGTTAAGCAAAAATGTGTAGTAGTGTGCAGTAAAATTTTGTTTATTATTATAATTTTGTACCGCCATTTTGTTAGTATGCTTGTTGACATCACAAAATGTCGGAAAGATTGTATCTAATAGATCTATAGATAAATGTAAAATTCCAGTAAAATAGAAGACGAGTGTTAGTAATTTATTTTTCGTGAATGTTACATAATTATATTTAATAAATACAACATTAATTTCATTTCTACTTTAAATAAAACAATAATCAAATGAAAACATTAAATAAAATATAAAATTTTGTTATCAAAAGAACTGATTACTATACCTAGTTATAAAATATATGATTTGTTATTATGCAAATAATATTATTAAGCATAATGAATGACACAGATTTAAATATATTTTTGCCGCAATATATTGTATTGAAGAAAACTGTTCTTTTATTTATTTTAATCTGTACCTACCTACTTATAGTATAAAACAAAGTCGCTTCCCGCCGTCTGTACGCTGAGATCTTTTAAACTACGCAACGGATTTTAATGCGGTTTCCATCAATAGACAGAGTGATTCAAGAGGAAGGTTTATATGTATAATACATGCATATGCGCCCCATTAGTATCTACATTGCACCCGTGCGAAGCCGGGGCGGGTCGCTAGCCTCTACACAGTATAAAACAAAGTCGCCTCCCGCCGTCTGTACGCTTAGATCTTTTAAACTACGCAACGGATTTTAATATGGTTTCCATCAATAGACAGAGTGATTCAAGAGGAAGGTTTATATGTATAATACATGCATATGCGCCCCATTAGTATCTACATTGCACCCGTGCGAAGCCGGGGCGGGTCGCTAGCCTCTACACAGTATAAAACAAAGTCGCTTCCCGCCGTCTGTACGCTTAGATCTTTTAAACTACGCAACGGATTTGAACGCGCTAATCTTTGGGACTAAAGTTACGTGCTTCATCTTCAACCACACCATTGCTTACCAACACAAACACCCGGGACAGGTATCGCGGTCCCCCCAGATCCGAACCTGTCTATAATAGTTTCGCGTTTGAACACGCCAATCAAAGTTTTTGCCCCGAGTCAGAAAAGTCTTAAATTCAGTGCTGCGAATAGAATCGCTTCGTTGCTAGCATTTCAATAAAATTCAATTCTTTCTCGAGTGACGAAACCGGTACGTGATGCCAACTGTGTGATATTTTAGATTTCGTCTTTTCGTCAATTTGTATTGCATCATAGATGGTAGGTATATATGATCTGAGTGTACATGTTACTAGGGGGCGTTCGTCTATTTGATAAGTTATCTAGAAACTACAATCTATTGTTAGGTAAGTCATTATTCGATACCGTATCACTTTTATAACTTTCGTATGCCTTTTTTAATGAGAATGAAACATTATCCTGATGGTAAGAGATAACATGACCATTGCAGCGATACACAGAACTTTGAGTAACAAAACAAAGTCCAGGGCATCGCTGCTTTGGCGCTCATTACTTTGATACTTTCGATGTTTAGTTCCTCCTCCTTTCGGTGAGGTAGGGAATCGTGCTCGAGGCATCCCTCTTTTTCGAGGCTGGACGCTGGGGGTCACTCAGCACTCTCAGGTTCTCGGTGGCCGCCTCTTGGCAGTGGCGGGTAACCGCCCGGGCTTCGCTCTTGCAGGGGCCTCGCGTCCTCGTAGAGAAAAGTCTTTACCATATATGTCTGTGTATTTCGCGCCTCGCACTTAACAAACCCCCCCCCAGAACACACGGTTTCATTATTAGTGCAAGCATGTTACGGCCACTCGAGCACTCGAACTAATTTTTTAATAAAACAGATTCAAAGAAAAAGGGCCTCATAATGATCTGTCGCCCCGGGACTCGCAACAGCTTAGGCCGCCGCTGCCTCTTGGCTTTGTGGAACTCGGCGAGGGTCTCAATCCCCTACGTCGTCTATCTCCTTGTCTTCCTCTTCCGGGCCAGCCAGGAGGATGTCTCGAGGGAGGGCACGCCAGGTACATACGTTATCATGCACCCTCCAAACAGGAACACACAGTAATCTTTTGTTAGCGATGATAGCCCAGTAGTTAGCCTGACAGGTTCGCTAACCCCAACAATGAGCTTGAGCTGCCGGTGATGGAAAACATCGTGAGGAAACCACAGCATGGTGGTAGCGTACTCTCTAGTACTCGGCTGGCTAGCTACCACACGAGAGTTGAAAATCTGCCGCCAAGCATCTAACGGTGTGATCCGGCACTTGAGAGCCAGTTTCATTACAGGCTAGGTATGTTTACCATATTCAACTACACCAACAATCAAGCGAGCCAGTCAAATATAAAAAAAAACTAGCTGACGCCCGCAACTTCGTCTGCTTAGGCTTCGAATTAGGTTCAGAGAGAAATGAAACAAGTACTAATAGTCATGAATCTGACAGATCTACAATGTAGTCAAGAATCTGATGTTCCCAGAATGCTGCTATCTACTTTGGTCAAAAGCTAAGCATTGCCATCCAGCGTGGCAATGCTGCCAGCATTCTGGCCACATATCCCTCCTCTGACGGATTTTTAGACCAAGTTTTTTGTATATATTTTGTAAATAGTATTAATTTAACAGGCACATAGCACGCAGAACTGATGGCCGATGGGGCTGCAAAGTTCTGGAGTGGAGACCATGGACCGGCAAGCGCAGCGTAGCACGTCCCCCCACAAGGGGGACAGACGACCTAGTAAAGAAGCAGGAACGCGCTGGACGCGAGCCGCTTCCAACCGGTCTTTATGGAAGTCAATGGGGGAGGCCTATGTCCAGCAGTGGACGTCCTACGGCTGAAATGATGTTGATGATGATGATTAATTTAAGGTCTTTTTTATTTTGTTTAATAAATGTCAAGTATCGGAAACTATTTCATTTTTTTTAAAAACGTCTAATCGTAGCCTTCAATTTTTCAAAATAAAACAACAAATACACAATAAAATAAATTTGCATTTATTCATAAAATATAAACACATTTTTAAATACATTATATATCTCCGGGTACTATCGACTAACATCATTGTAAACATAATTTTTATGATATTTTACACTGAT
Source organism: Biston betularia (assembly GCA_905404145.2). Taxonomy (NCBI): domain Eukaryota; kingdom Metazoa; phylum Arthropoda; class Insecta; order Lepidoptera; family Geometridae; genus Biston; species Biston betularia. Next base: position 5,905,771 of record FR989890.1, read on the forward strand.
TGGCTCTATATAAAAAAAATGGTATGGTAACAATAAATGAGACGAACGACACACGCTCCTGATGGTAAGAGATAACGCCTGTCCATGTCCATTGCAGCGATACACAGAACTTTGAGTAACAAAACTAAGTCCAGGGCATCGCTGCTTTGAGACTGGATGGTTGGTTCATACAATGGACTGGACTGGATGGTTGGTTGGTAATTCAGTACAATTGACAAAAATGTTTACACGCTACTTGGCGGTAGAATATGTTACTAACATTGCAGCTTGTTTTTAAAAGACAATTATCAATTACGAACATTTAAATTTAATACATTAAAACGTAAATAAAGCTACGCATTGCTAATTATACAAAGTTATAAATTTAGGGTGTATGTTCTACAACGAAAGGAAGTTATTATAAACTAGCGGATGGCTCGCGGTTTCACTCGCGTAGTTCCCGTTCCCGTGGGAATACAGGGATAGAAAGTAGCCTATGTCACCCGGGGATAGTGCAGCTTCCCAACGGTGAAACAATTTTTGAAATCGCTCCAGTAGTTTCGGAGCCTATTCAATACAAACAATCAAATCTTTCCTCTTTAAAATAGTATCGATAGATAGATGAGAAAGTTTGGATGGATGGATGGATGTTTGTTACTCTTTCACGCAAAAACTACTAAACGGATTTCGATGAAATTTGGTATGGAGGTAGCTGAGACCCTGGATTAACACATAGGCTACTTTTTATCCCGAAAACATGTAGCGGGTAACATCGCGGGGCGCAGCAAGTAAACCATAATTTTGACGTTTTTAAAACTAGAGAGAATAGATTTCTTCTAGATCAGCGTGCTTCATCCTCGGCCGCACCGTCGCTTTCCATCAGGCGTGTTGGTGGGCAAACTTAGGTCTATATAACATAATATATCATTACTAGCTGTCGCCCGCGACTTCGTGCGCGTTAACTTTAGAATTAGTTTCAGAGAGAAATAAAGTCATCAATGAATAGCTTTCAGATGAAATAAATCTGTTATAAAAAGTATTGTATATGTTAATACAGGTAATAAGCTATGTGTATGCCAAATTTCATCTAAATCCGTTCAGCCGTTTTTGCGTGATTGAGTCACAAAAATACAATAACCTCCTTTCGGGTTTATACATCCCAAATTTATAACCCAATACCTGATATAGTAAAATACATTATTTTTTTTGGAAATATTCATTGTAGTGTACATTTAGTGCTAAAGTAAATATGTATATATAAATTGTTGTTTAGAGTATGCATGTATATAGAATATTTCTTTTATTATACAAATTATATAGTTTAAAGCTTTAATTTAAAAAGCGCATTGCAAATTCTGAATAGGAAAATATATAGGGTGTGTCATAGACGTAGAGAAGTAATAAAGGTGTTAATTTACTCATTAAAATAAAAAACTTTTAAAACAATAGATTGCTAAAGATTGGTTGACAGCCCTGTTGGTTCATTGGTAGTGTCTGCTCCAATAGCTGAAGGGCGTGGGTTCGATTCCCACCCAGGATTAAACATTTTGTGGTATAAACAAATGTTTGTTCTGTGTCTGGGTGTACTGTATGTATTTACAAAAAAAAAGTATGTATTCTATCAGTTATCTGACAGCTCTTTTGATTCATTGGTAGTATGTCTGCTCCAAGAGCTGAAGGGCGTGGATTCGATTCCCACCCAGGATAAGCATTTTGTGGTATAAACAAATGTTTGTTCTGTGTCTGGATGTACTGTATTTATTATAAGTATTTACAAAAAAAAAAGTATTTAAGTATTCTATCAGTTATCTGACAGCCCTGTTAGTTCATTGGTAGTGTCTGCTCCAAGAGCTGTAGGGCGTGGGTTCGATTCCCACCCAGGACAAGCATTTTGTGGTATAAACAAATGTTTGTTCTGTGTCTGGATGTACTGTATTTATTATAAGTATTTACAAAAAAAAAAGTATTTAAGTATTCTATCAGTTATCTGACAGCCCTGTTAGTTCATTGGTAGTGTCTGCTCTAAAAGCTGTAGGGTGTGGGTTCGATTCTCACCCAGAACAAGCATCTTGTGATATAAAAAAAATGTTTGTTCTGTGTCTGGGTGTTCTGTATGTATTATAAGTATGTATTTACAAATAAATTTATTTAAGTATTATATCAGTTATCTGTCTTCCATAGCACAAGCTTTGCTTAGTTTGGGGTCAGATGGCGCTGTGTGTAATGTTCTACGATATTTTTCAAAATTTGTGTGTTTGTTTGTGTGCTTGTTTTGAGTGTGTATGATAAATGTATTTAAAATCACCAACACACTCACAAAATTGGGTCTTGTTGTGTATGGACACTTTTGGACCATAAATGGTGGTAGCGTACTCTCTAGCACTCGGCTGGCTAGCTACCACACGAGAGTTGAAAATCTGCCGCCAAGCATCTAACGGTGTGTTCCAGCAGCCTCACTCGAGAGCCAGTTCCATTCCAGGCTAGGTGTGCTTTACCATCTTCGACCGCACCGTCACTTAACAACATGTGAGCTGTGGTCAAACAGCTAGCCTGTCGACCAAAAAAAAAACAACGATTTTTTTCTAAAATTTAGCAAACTAATATTAAAAAAAGTTATTAATTTTAATGAGGAGATAAACACTTAAATATTTCCACACTTTTTACATTTAGTTAACTTACTTAAAAGAAATATTTAATTTTATTTCTTTGAAAATCGAATATAGTTTACAAAAATATCATTTCGCGTCATTATGTACAATAAAAACGGTTTTATTAAATCAATCTATAGAACAATGCTAAGGTCTTTGATTAATAGTTTAAATAACATACCTTTCTTTCTGTAATCGGGTAAAAAATGATACTTTTTTTTCTATCAAAACTGACCGAAAACACGATTTAAATGGAATCATATTTGTTTTTTCATAACAATATATTTATAACGATAATAAAACATAATATACAATTATATTAATACTACATCTTATTATATATGTCTATATAATAATTTATTTAGACCAAAACCACAGATAGCTAAACAATACAAAATTGCTATAATTTATAATTTAAATTCCGATTATTTGCAGCCAAGGAGAAAAAAAATGTATATTTTATGAAAGTCAATTCAAGACAAAAGTTTCGTTCTATTTATCATACGGAGACGAAACATGGAAAGTCACAGCGGGAATGACCCACAAGTTCGAAGGATCATATCAAATGCGGTTAGGCAGCTATGGTACCCCAGCGTACGGAACCGTACGATAATTAAATATATTATCGTACATGAATAGTGTATACGTACGATAATATACTGGGATACTTGGCAATCTCTAGAGGAGGCCGTCACCTTCAAGAACGAGGGGTTCTTACATATTTTATTTATTTAATTAATACTTTATTACACACTTTAAAGAAAAACATGAACAAAGGACTTAATGTTAAGCATTTTCTGCCAGCCATCCCCTCAGTAAATAACATATGGTTGTAGGCGTAATTGTAAACATACATAGTAATATATTCATGTATCTATGAATACAAATTATAATTTTAAACATAATACGTAGAAAATAAGTTTATGTTTGTATTGTTTAGTAAGAAACATAAGGAATTTTTATTTTTTAATTTACATTTATATACAAATATATATTAGTTGTTTTCTACTACCACTAGTTAAATTGTTTTGTATGATTTTTAAAAGATTAAAAAGCAAATTTAGAGCAGGTATTTAGTAAAGAAGACAAAAAAGATAGTAGATGCAACAAGATTTTATAGAAATTATACAATAAAAACTTGTCGGAGTATCATTTCCTTAAGTTAGTACTTAATGCCATAATTTTAAATTATTATTAATAAAAGGTTAAAATGTACGATAATTTCATGACTGCGTACGATGTACGATGGTACACTATATTCGTACGCAGACTGTACGATAATTTTCATCATGGTGAATTACACTGACAGCCAATAGTCCAATAACAAATACGATTGCTTTTTGCTGTCGGCGCCATGTACTCATTTCTTTCTTAGGAACACGTGCTGCTGCTTAATGTTTCATTGGTTGCTAGCGTCTGCCAATCAGTATTGTTTATTTATTTTGCTCATTTTGTAAATACTTTTACAATTTTGCCATTTTTAATTTTTTGTGACGTACTGACATTGATTTTAATAACTGTGTAATATAAAATTCAAAAATTCAAATTAATTTATTCAAATTATTTATCATTGACACAAAAACGATTAAACAATTACATTTATGTCACAAAATTATAAAACAACAAACTAAATTCAAAATAAAATGTCAAATTAAAATATAATGTCAGGTTAAAATATAAAGTCAAGTTTAAATACAATGTCAAAATACAAATAAAATGTCAAAACTGGATACAATGTCAAATAAAAATATATCAGTTATATGTCAGAAAAAACATCGTCAGTGTTGTCGTGCCTCTTGCACCTGTCCCACTGATCAGTCAGATTTTCACAATAAAATAAGAAATTTCCAGTAACAGTTTTCCAAGTATCAGATAGAATATCGAAATCAGTGTTGACAGCAAGGAGCGCATTGAAGTGGCGGCGGGCGCGAATCAATGGAGACATCGATCTCGCAACAGGATTTAAACTCTTACGCATTTGCCCACATATTATTGTTATGTTACATATTATGATTTTTTTAATGTATTATAGTAATTATCCTGATGAGTACGATAATTTTGATCCTTATACGATAATTTTACGGCTTTGGTACCATAGCTGCCTGGCTTCAGGTTGTGAACACTGGGGGTACGCGCAGTGAAGGCCCTTAAACTTTTAAGGGTTCCTGTCCATGCAACGCGATGGACCCGGCACCGCATGGTGACACCATTGTATGCTAAAAAATTTCGTTCTAATTAACTTTGGTATAAGTAGAAAAATTTAATGTTTTTTTTTGTAAATAAATGAGACCAGTGCGAAGCCGGGTTAGATCGCTTATAAAACGATATATTAAGAAATATATTTGTTATTTTTCTCCTTAATTGCATTAAATATAGGGTGTTTCTCTAGACGACGGACATATTTCAAGGGGGTGTTCAGAAAGCGATACTGGACTCAAATACGTCATAAAAACAATACCTTACAATTTGACCAAATTGTCCCACAAACTAATGTAATCAGACACATAACAAATGCTAGTAGGTATAAACAAATCCGGGCGTAAGCTATCTGTGCCTACACGGCGCGCGGCGCAGGCGCAAGGCTGCGGCGGCGTCTGAGGGGTTTCGGGCGGGGGTGCGTGCGATTCTCGGGTCAACAACAAGGTCAACAAGTCACGCAGTCAGTTCGCCACCTGCGTTCAGCGCGATAAGAACGTCGCACCGTCCCGCCGCCGCTGCTCCGCGTGCCGCTCTCACGTCGAGTGATGATTATTATTTATCGCTCATCGTGACGATGCCTTTTATCAATACACCAACGAAGAGTATTGGGATAATTATGGTGTGTGTGTATGCTTTAGCCAATGACAGTGTGAGAGGTGCTATAGACGTCGGCAAACATATCCGAACAGGCATATCCCATCGTATTCTCTGATGGCTCTGATTCCAACGGCTTCGAATGTTCAGACAGTTCACAGTGCCGACTTCCTATCAAGGAAGGGAAAACGAGCCGACTCCAGTGAACCTACAAGAGTACTTTGACAAAATTACATCCCGCGCGAATACCTACCTACTGAAGACGAGATATTATTTTGATTATCGGGTCATATTACGAATACGTGTACGTCGTTTAGTCGAACTATTGGACTGTCTCAAGAAACAGCTACAGCTGATATTAGATGTTTTTGCCTGTTCTAAGCTAGGTCGGTACTAACTCAACAAGTTCAATGAACTCTAATTGACGTTGAGTTTTCCTTTTTGACGTTACACTTAGAAGTATGAAGGAAAATAGGAAAATTTAGGTGAAAGGTACGTATTACACTTGTACTAAACTAACCGATAAGTACATACAAACATCGCGTCTGCTCGAGCGAGCGCGCGGCGCGGGGCGGGCGGGCGACGACCGCTGTACTTGCCTACTTGAACGATAGGCGCGTCGCGCCGCCAGCTGATCGTCTGTTTTTGGTGACCGTAAGTCTTGTAGTCCCGGGACAAAATTTGAACACCAATATCTTTTTAATGCTGGCGTAAATATTTTTTATTTTATTTTTTTTCGTACTATATAAACCTAAATTATAACGTCATGAAATATGTCCGTCGTCTAGAGAAACATGCTGTATATATTTATTTTATAGTTATGACACGCTCTTAAATCCAAGTGGTTATTTTTTGTACAAAATCTTTATTGTTTGCGGCATTTCTACAGTATATAAATATTGTGTTTTTTGTTAATGTATGTACATATATTGTGTTGTAAAATTATACATTTGTATATTTTAAGATGATAAAAAAGTATGTTTGGCTTTTTTTTTGATCAACTTGTTTTTTTTTAATGTTCTCATAAAACGTATCTAACGTTTAGATTTGTATAGTATAATTGAGTTATGTTGTGAATATAATGGTGGTTCTTGTATACATTTCAACATAAGTTTTTAATATACATTTCTGCGGTCTTGGATATTATGTTTTTATATAATTATTACATAATTATAATTATGTAAGGCCAATTTACGTATATTTACATTTTAATAATTTGATTTCCATTCGACAGTTTCTAATTCTGTTTTTTTAATATTTTTTTGATGTTTACCGGTACTGTCATCTTCATTTTTGGAATTTTGATTTAACCTTTGTTTAGATTCATGGAATTCCAATTCGTTATATAAGACTATTTTAACTGCATCTGATATAATTTTATCTATATCAGTAAAATCTGATTCGCTTAAATCTTTTTCATCTGTTTCGTGTAAATCTTTAATTTCGTCGATATTTTCTTGTAACTTGAAATCATTTTCACTTGACTTTGGATCTACATCAAATTTAAATACGTTTTCAGATTTTCTTTTATCCTTACGTGTTTCTAAAATGGCAGATTTGGCAAAGTCTACTGCGTCACTATTATTTGCTACTATACGAAGATTATTTTCACTAGTTAAATTGTTATCATAACTTTTTTTGAGATCATTTTTCGCAATATCTAATTGGTCATCACCACTAGGATTAACATCCTTATCGATCAATTGATCATCCGTGGGGTTAGAATCATTATCTTTGGCATACTCTCTATTATCATTAATTCCGTTTACTGTTCCGACTTTTACATTATTCTTGTCTATAATTTTATTATTTCTACAATTCATATCATCTTCCAGCTCGTCTGTTTCGATATTCATCGCGTCTTCAGTTGTATCTTCATTGACAACTTCTTCATAGTCAATTTCTTTTTCATTTTCTTCAATAATTACATCGTCACTCAGTTTTTCTAAATCAATCATTTCTAGCACTTCATCCTGTAACTCTTCAACATCATCGAGACTTGCTTGTCCTGGTTTTAGTTCTGAGCTTTTAGTTTCAGAACTTATAACAGATCTAGGTCTCTTCTTACGCTCATTTTTCTCTTCTTCTTTACTCTCTTTTATAATATCAAGTCGTGATCTCGAGAAGAATTTGTGCAGAGATTCCAGTTTGTCTAAAGCTCTTTCTGCTTGACGTTCAGAGCTATTTGAAAGAGAAGTGTCTTCGGTCAGGTTGCCTGATTCGATCCTCCTTGACATATCCGAAATAGAATCAGAAATCTCTGTTGTCGATGTCGATCTATCGATTCGTTTCACTTTAGGCTTGATAATCATGCTCGGAGGCAAATCCGGTATCAGTCTTAAATCTATCAAGCTAACTGAGGAACGTTTCAAGCTGGAATCTATATCAAATTCATCGTCCGAATCATCGAAATGCCTTTGAATTTTGTCTTCTATATAATCTAGCAAGTCTTCGGCACATTCTCGAATAACATACATTCTGTCTTCTTGTAATCCTCTAGAAGAGGGATCTAGGCTTTCGTCTTCTTCTATTATGTCAGATAACTCAATACTGTACGGTGTAAACTGTATATTATACAAGGGAGGGGGCTTAGTATACGCATGGAAATTATGCATATCTTCAGCCTCTGACATGGTGTCATTTTCATCTACACAATCATCGTCCTCATATTCTATATCCTGTAACTCACAAATCTTAATTATAGCTATTTCAAAAATATCTTCCAAATCCTGTTTAATATTACTCAAGTCGATAACCGTTTCTGAGATACGGCGACTACTTTGAGATTTATCAGATCTTATATCTATTTCTCTTTCTATAACTGTATCCTGCGTATGCGTTAATGTCGAATCAGACTTGGTTTTACTAATATTATCACTAAAAGTTTCCATTTTACTTATCGTCACATCAGATTTAGATTTTTCAGATAGACAAGGTGTTAAAGAAATCAATTTGTGAGGTTCTTTTTCATAGTGCTCCATATATTTGATTAGCATATCGACTAAGTTACTACCTTCTTCGACTGGCGTTTCATCTATGTACGAAAGTTTCACGTTTATATTAGATTCTGAAAGCGTCATTTCGCGTTTTTCTATTTGCGCTTTGATTTCTATCACGGGCATGTTTTCTGGACCGAATAAGAATTCCATTAAAGTGATTTTCTTGTCGTCTTTTTTAGTGTTGTCTTCGTCCATACACCCCGTTGTTGCTAGAAACTCCATTAAAGTCTCCATTTTCTTTTCTAGTTCTATGTTAACTTTTCTTGCTGGTTTAGTTTCAGTAGGGCTTTCTGTTTTGAAGCAAGAATTGCTGCTACTTTTTCGGTCGTCTTTTTGACTTTTGACTATAGTAAAGAAGAAATCGATTAGGTTTGCTATTCTTCTGTCGTTCACTTCTTCGGAGCTTAGGTCTGATTCTTCTTTGACCAGAGGGCAGCGCGGCTCGTCGAATTTCTTTGCGAATACCGTTTCTTGGACCACCTGGAACGAAGACGACGAAATGTAAAGGCATTGTAACAAACTTATATAGGGTTATAAGCTTGCGGTAAACTAAGCTGAAAGGGGGCCATACTTATAATTATGAAAAAAATACATATATTTGCTGGTTTCATTTTGTCAATTGTTTGTTGGTATTACTATAGAATTAAATGGTGAACATTTTCTGTCAATGAATTTTTACCATTTTCGCTGTGGATTAAATCAACAAGAAAGTTGCTTGAGACTTCAGTTGGCGTAAGGTGATGAAACCCTATCACAGTACGGAATGGCGATAGTCAGGACGGTCATGGCGGTCGTGACGGTCACGGAGGAAGTTTTAAGGTAGCAAATGAAAGCAATAAAAGTGCGATGTTGTAATGATAGCTCAGTTGTTAGCGTGATCGGTTTACAAGTCTGAGGGCGTAGGTTCATTCCCCAACGATGTAAAAGTAAAAATCGGGAAAAAGCCATGGCATGGTGGTAGGTGTATGGTGATGATGCCCTATCACGTAGCTCTGTCGTGTTAGATGATATCGCAGGTAGCACGGAATGGCGATAGTCAGGACGGTCATGGCGGTCGTGACGGTCACGGAGGGAGTTTTAAGGTTTTAAGGATGTTTGAAAATTTGCCGCCAAGCACGTAACGGTGTGTTCCGGTTACCTCACTTAACAGCCAATTCCACTCCGAGCTAGGTGAGCTTACCATCTTCGACCACACTGCCACGTAACACTAGGTGAGGTATGGGGTAACACTTAGCCTAAGTTTCCCTACGATGTTTTCCTTTACCATTTGAAGGTACCGGGAATTTACAATACGCAGATAAATGTGTACCAAATATGTACCAACATTTTGACACCAATACTTAGTAAATAACATTTTGATTTTAATTTTGTAAACTAACCTGTAAGAGATCTCTAGCCAATCTCGCCGGAGTACGGGAATCGTGTGAATGTGTATCGCAGGCAGCGGGCGCGGAACGGCGGCGGTCAGGACGGTCGTGACGGTCACGGCGGTCGCGGCGGTCGTGACGGTCGCGGAGGAAGTCCCAGAGGGAGCCGAGCTCGGTGGAGAGGGAGGCACGGTGCTCCGCCAGCGTGCTGCCTAGCCGACGGAATATCTACAAACATATTTTTTTTTTAATTTAAATTACTATTTAGATAGATACTCGTATATATAGATATAAATAGATACCCATAAGGCTGCCTATGCATTCAGAGTTCAAAAGCACACGAATCAGTTAGCGGGGCAACTAACCATCCCTGAAACCATACGTCGGCTTAAGAAGCGGCGAGATATCTTTGACCAGTAAAGAATAACATACAGGACCGGCTCCACTGGGAACAGCGCCCTACGCGCCAAAAAGCACACATCCCATCTGTTTATAGCCGAAAATGAGTGATTGCAAGAAAATATACAGAAAAAAAAATAATTAATTACTGGGCTGTTGAGACTAACAATCGAAAGTCTCAAAGTAATGAGCGCCAAAGCAGCGATGCCCGTACTTTGTTTTTAACCGACCCAAAAAAATATTTTTTTTTAAATGTTGGTACGCGATAATTCCGCCAATTATGAATCGATTTAGATGATTTTTTATTTTGCTTGGTAGACCATATTTCAGAGGTGGTCCCATGTAAATTTTATAGAAATAAATCGAGTGGTTTTTAAAAAATTATGCAATCAGCGATGACTTTGTTTTGCTACTCAAAGTTCTGTGTATCGCTGCAATGGTCATGGACACGCGTAATCTCTTACCATCAGTAGAGCGTCTCTGTTCGTTTCATTACTTTTTACGAGTTTAACAAAAAAACATATTTGTGTGTGAGGTGTGAGTGTGTAAAGTTACCTGCCACACTCAGGAGCGCCACGCGCGCAGCTTTCGCAGCGACACGCGCTTGAACCGAGCCACCTGCGCACTCAGCGCTTCCGCCCCCAGCGAGCCGCCGCCGCCGGCTTCGCCCTCTGAATGCACCTGCAATATAACACCTTGAAGATTATTTAAAACTAGCGCCCACGGCGTTATCTGCCACATGTTTTCGGGATAAAAAGTAGCCTATGTGTTAATCCAGGTCGGGAACGCGGAAAGAATGTCGCCCTTTGTGTTTTTTCCAAAACTAGTGTTTTGTCGAGTGTTTATGCATAAAAATTCATAAAGTGCCGAATCACACGCGCGAGTGTGGGAAAATGATATAATGTGGGGAAACATGACTTTTCGTGTTGCTTCCAAAACTCCATCGTAAAGCCGACACTACTTTACTAAAGCATGACTGGACTTGAATGACACGGACTGTACTTGACCAAGACTGGACTTTGACAACTTATAAAACTTGAAAATATAAAAACACTTAACACTGGCAAATGCTCAAAATGCGTCGCCAGAAACAAAGAAAAAAAACAGCCCTGTAATGTCGCTGCAGTACCCTTCAAACCGGAACACAGTAATGTTTACACACTACTGCTTGACGGCAGCATATCTGGTACTGCAGTGTTACCTATCTAGACGACCTCCTGCTAAAGAGATCAAGTAAAATATGACCATATTGTCCTTCGAAAATCTTACCTCTCTAGCTGTCATTCTTTTCTGCATGTACGTCCGCATATCTTTGTCGGAATGACCTTTAGCGCGGCCGATACCCTTCCCCAAGGGAGTTTGGGACACTCGTCTGAAAAAAAAACATATTGCTACGTTCAAGGTATATGTCTAGTTTATTTCCGCTTAACAGTCGTTCCAGTTACAACAGTGATGAGGACTTTAATTTAAGTCCTCATCACAGTCGTTCCAGTTACAACAGTGATGAGGACTTTAATTTAAATTGGGCGCCATGGAGGTAGAAGTAAAGTAAGGTTTATTGATGTTTTGAATTCACAAACTTAGTTCACACGATGTTTTAAATTCAAATTTACTTTATCCTCTAGCGGATAAAAACGACTTTTGCACTTTGATATCGAAGAGCAAAAGTACTCTTTCCGAGATGGGGGGATGAAAAGAAGATTTGCATATATAACATTTGGTAAATAACAAAAACATGACTTGCTCACCTGCAATGAGTGGGGTCGCTATAAGCGGTCTGAACGGGGGGTTTCCCCTCAGAGGCGTGGTCCGAGCCAAAACTGCCGAGGGGAAATCCACCTGAACCTGCCATATAAACATTATGCACCATTTTTAGGTTTCCGTACCCAAAGGGTAAAAACGGGACCCTATTACTAAGACTCCGCCGTCCGTCTGTCACCCGGCTGTATCTCATGAGCCGTGATAGTTAGACAGTTGACATTTTCACAGATGATGTATTTCTGTTGCCGCTATAACAACAAATACTAAAAAATAGAATAAAATAAATATTTAAGGGGGCTCCTATACAACAAACGTGATTGCGTGAAGGTGTGGTCGAAGATGGTAAAGCAGACCTAGCCTGGAAGGAACTGGCTTTCAAGTGAGGCTGCCGAAACACACCGTTAGATGCTTGGCGGCAGTTTTCCAACTCTCGTGTGGTAGCTAGCCAGCCGAGTACTAGAGAGTACGCTACCACCATGCTATGGTTTCCTCACGATGTTTTCCTTCACCGGCAGCTCGAGCTCATTGTTGGGGTTTGAACCCACGCCCTTCGGCATGCGAACCTACCGCGCTAAAAAGTGTATTTTTGTATACAAATAATTAATTGATTAAGATCCTCAATGATTAGTGTACAGTCGCTGGATGTGAGAGTGTGACACTTACCGGTGAGGGCCCCGCGCGTCATGCTCAGCCCGCGCTGTATGCGCGCGATGGCGGCCCTGTGCCGCGGCACGGGGGCCCCGTGGCCCCGCTCTTGCAACACGAACCGGCCCAGTGTCTTCCAACTAGCCTGCAATAAAAACATTAAACCATACAATATTTTAACAATCATATGTTTGTTCTGTGTCTGGGTGTAGGTACTGTATGTATTACAAGCATGTATTTACAAAAAAAAAAAAGTGTTTATGTATTTTATCAGTTATCTGACTTCCATAGTAGCTCAGTTAGTCAAGCTCTGCTTAGTTTGGGGTCAGATGGCGCTGTGTGTAATGTCCTACGATATTTATTTATTTATTTATTATATCATCGTTATTTATTTCCTTTCTTAGATTTAGTTTTTTTTTAATTAAATATACATAAAAACTAGGTTGCCACCGGCAGCGGAGCAGGGCTCAAGCTGCCGGTGGTTAGGGCTGCAGAGTGAGGAACCTCCTCACAATGCGCGCCGCGTCAAGGATCACTGCCTTTTGAAGCTGACCCTTGACCCTAATATTAATAATAATAAATAAATAAATTAAATTCATAATTCATAATTCATTTATTGCGTATATGGGTACAATAGATATTTAAAAAAAGATAACGAGCGCCATATTCTGCCTTGCGGCATGCAAAACTTAAAATTAAACATTACAAAAAAAATTAATTATATTAACATTAATTACTATTCGATAGATAGATAGATATAACTCTTTACTGTGCACATCATAAATAGAAAAGAGTACAGAGAACAAAAAACCTTATTAACTAGTGCCACAAGTAAGTATTACGTAAGTACCAAAGGGTAATGTCATCAAACTAAGTAAAGCAAAGCCCCTCCGGCGACAGAACTTTAAGTAAGAAAACAAAGTCTTAAGCATCGCTGCTTTCAAGGTATATATTTAGTTTATTTCCACTTAACAGTCGTTCCAGTTACGTTAACAGTGATGAGGACTTTAATAAAGTCCTCATCACTGTTAACGACTGTTAAACGGAAATAAACTAAATTTCCTTGAATATTCAAAATGAACTTCCGCAAAGTAACGCCTGAATCAATCAATTATCGCTGCTTTGGCACTCGTTACTTTGAGACTTTCGATGAAATTTTAGTGTCAATAGCCCCTGTAACACACGGTTAAAGTATGTAAAAAATGTAGGTTTTATACCTGGGCTGCGTAGACAGCCTCATCGTCAGCTAAGGCTCGCGTTTGAGGGCCAGCTCCCGCTCGACCACCCCACTCTAACTCCTCAACTAGGACAAACCTGGTGATAATAATAATATTAATCAATAGTATAGTACATATTTCTTATTTTTAGTATAAGTACCAGATACATATTAAAAACTTGCGTAGGTCGAAAATGGCAGCAGTTATCAAAAGGAAACATAAACCAGGAGGACCATATGTTTATCAAATTTGACGGTAATTTTTAAATGTTTACATTTTTTTCTCTATATTTTTTTTTCTGTGTTTCTGGTGTATAATAAAGTTATATTCTATTCTATTCTATATTTTTTTTTAATAAAAATAAGACATGGTTGACCCTCCCCTCCTATCGTCTTACGTAATAAATGACCCCATGTCTTATCTTAAAGTACCTTTTAGGGTCTTCGTGGCATCTCGCTTTTGTCAATGCTTGGTGGACGACATAAGATGCTGTGGCGCTCAAAGGTACCTGTTGACAAGAATTAATGACATTTTATACGATACAGATTTAAAAAACCCGGCCAAGTGCGAGTCGGACTCGCGCACGAAGGGTTCTGTACCGTTATCTATAAAAACGGCAAAAAAATCACGTTTGATTGATTGATTGATTAACTCTTTATTGCACACACTAAAAAAAACAATACAGAAGAAATAAAATTAATTAATAGGTGTAACAACTGGCGACCTTATCGCTAAAAGCGATCTCTTCCAGGCAACCGTAGGACGGACAGGATCTTGAATTTGTTGTATGGGAGTTGAACAGATGTTGAGTTTGTTGTATGGGAGCCGCCTTAAATATTTATTTTATTTTGTTTTTTAGTATTTGCTGTTATAGCGGCAACAGAAATACATCATCTGTGAAAATGTCAACTGTCTAACTGTCACGGCGCATGAGATACAGCCGGGTGACAGACGGACAGCGGAGTCCTAGTAATACGGCCCTTTTTATTTTTTGGGTACGGAACCCTAAAAATGAACGCCAGCAAGCGTGTATCCTGATGGCAAGAGGTCACCGCCACATATAAAACTGTAACATTAGCGTAATCGTACTAATATTATAAATGTGAAAGTTAGGATGGATGGATGTTTGTTACTCTTTCACGCAAAAACTACAAAACGGATTTAGATGAAATTCGGTATAATGACAGTGATTAGTGATAGTGATTAGTGCCAATGATTAGTGATAGTGATTAGTGCCAATGATTAGTGATTTGTGATAGTGATTAGTGCCAATGATTAGTGATTTGTGATAGTGATTAGTGCCAATGATTAGTGATTAGTGATAGTGATTAGTGCCAATGATTAGTGATTTGTGATAGTGATTAGTGCCAATGATTAGTGATTTGTGATAGTGATTAGTGAAGTAACAGCGATTACCTTGAGTATAGCGTATGGTATCTCATGAGAAACGTTGTGCACGCAGACAAGACAAGTGTCGGGTCGGCGCGGCTCTTCCTCCACTGTGCTGGAAGACTCGGAGTCCGAGGGGGCGGAGCCCGAGCGACGGTCCGAAGACGCTGACCTACGGTAACACAGATATCGGGTCACATGTTATGTAACATGATTTCTTTGATTCACTAATTAGGAATAAATCGACGGTTGTAGAAAGTAAGTGATAACAAGTTATTGGTAACAATGCAATTGTAACAAGTTAGTGGTACACAATGCAATTGTAACAAGTTAGTGGTAACAAGGCAATTGTAACAAGTTAGTGGTAACAAGGCAATTGTAACAAGTTAGTGGTAACAAGGCAATTGTAACAAGTTAGCGGTAACAAGTTAGTGGTAACAAGGCAATTGTAACAAGTTAGTGGTAACAAGGCAATTGTAACAAGTTAGTGGTAACAATGCAATTGTAACAAGTTAGTGGTAACAAGGCAATTGTAACAAGTTAGTGGTAACAAGGCAATTGTAACAAGTTAGTGGTAACAAGGCAATTGTAACAAGTTAGCGGTAACAAGGTAATTGTAACAAGTTAGTGGTAACAAGGCAATTGTTACAAGTTAGCGCTAACAAGGCAATTGTAACAACAAAAGGTGGGTTGCTGTGGCGTGACGTGGGTCAGTGTGACGTTACCGTATGCTGGTGAGCCAGGCACGACTGCTGGGGTCGTCACCGACACGTTTCAGTAGTAATCGGGCGCCGCGCCCTGCCGCGGCCAGGACACGCTCGTGTGGGGCCAAAACTCGCTGTAAACGTTTTTAACGTAAAACAAAATCGCACTAACATCATAAATGTGAAAGTTTGGATGGATGGATGTTTGTTACCCTTTCACGCAAAAACTACTGAACGGATTTGGATGAAATTTGGTATGGAGGTAGTTGAGACCCTGGATTAACACATAGGCTACTTTATATCCCGAAAACAGGTAACGGGTTAGTAATCAATAAAAATAATAGGTACTAATGAAACTAGCTGCGCCCCGCGGTGTTACCCGCTACATGTTTTTCGGATAAAAAGTACCCATGTGTTAATCCATGGTCTCGGCTACCTCCATACTAAATTTCATCCAAATCCGTTCTGTAGTTTTTGCGTTAAACAGTAACAAACATCCATCAAAACTTTCACATTTATGATATTAGTGGGATGCCATTCATAAACATAAATATAATTCATTTTTAAATACACAAGTATTGAGGAATTTTGGTGGTAAGAGATAACGCATGTCCATGACCATTGCAGCGATACACAGAACTTTAAGTAACAAAACAAAGTCCAGGGCGTCACTGCTTTATAGTTGCGCGAGAGAGACGGCTTGACGTTTTCTTTTGCTCGCACAACTATAAATATACGAGCGTGACCTTTCGCGCGCCAGTCTGCGCGTGCCGCTCGCACGGGATGGCCGCCGTCGCTCTGCGCTCTGACATGCCTTACGATGCCGCTCGTAGTCACCATAAGGACATCAAAATCTTTCAGATGCAATAAAAAAAAAACATAGTTTTCTCGCGACCTACACGCAAATACTGGGGTTTTTAAATATAAACTTACCTGCGTAGGAGTCCTTGAAGGTAGTTCTTCAACCAGCACGTAGTTGGCACGTGAGGAGCGGCACACGCCGGTTTTCGTCAAGCATTGTGCTATCGCCTAAACAAGATTAATTATACATTTAAAACACCAGTAATACACATAACACCAATATTGAGGGAGTTGTGGAAAAATATGTAAACCGCCATTTTGTGACGGCAGCCATCTTGGATTTGAAATTTATCATAGTGTAAAGTATTTTACTAGTCAAGCCTTCTCATTTGATACTCATATTGAGAGAGTTGTGGAAAAATATGTAATCCGCCATTTTGTGACGGCAGCCATCTTGGATTTGAAATTTATCATAGTGTAAAGTATTTTACTAGTCAAGCCTTTTCATTTGATACTCATATTGAGAGAGTTGTGGAAAAATATGTAATCCGCCATTTTGTGACGGCAGCCATCTTGGATTTGAAATTTATCATAGTGTATAGTATTTTACTAGTCAAGCCTTTTCATTTGATACTCATATTGAGAGAGTTGTGGAAAAATATGTAATCCGCCATTTTGTGGCGGCGGCCATCTTGGATTTGAAATTTTACCTATCTGTACCTATCATTTGACAATATTTTTATATTTGACATGTTTTTATATCGACATATTATATACCATATTTTGACATTTTGTTTTAATTCATTGACATGTTGTAATTGATGCGACTACTAACTTCATTAGCAGTAGTGTCCTGGGTGACCTTCAGTATACTGTACGGCTCGTGTCTGGAGACCGCGTAGATCACGAGGAAGTGGATCTTCCTCCTCTCCTGCGAGGAGTTAGGGGAGTTCGGAGAATCGTGGTGAGTCTCCCCGGCCAACTCCTCGGTGCAGCGCGAGAAGATAAGTAGGGATGCCATGTTCAAAGGCTGATTGGTGGGAGATCTGAAACGATGTAAGTTATTCATAATTCATTTTATTTGTTATTATTATTTTGATATATTTATTTTATTGACATATTTATTATTTTGACATATTTATTACATTGATAGATTTATTACACTGATACATTTATTATATTGACATATTTATTATATTGACATAGTATTACATTGACATATTATTATATCGTCACTAACTACACCCCGTGGTGTTACCCGCTACATTTTTCGGGATAAAAGTAGCATATGTGTTAATCCAGTGTCCTACCTCCATACCAAATTTTGTCAAAATTGGTCCAGCCGTTTAAGTGTGAAGAAGTTACAAACACACTCACAAACTTTCGCTTTTATATTATTTTTTTCGCTTTTAGTGTGATAAATATTTTTGTTTATTGTTTATTTTAACATGTCATTCTACAGACACATTAAATTGACATTATTTTATAAGATAAGATAAGATAAGAAAGATCATAAGAAGAAAGATAAGAATAAGATTCTTTTATTCTCTGTATTTTTTAATAATGAGGAAAACATCGCGAGGAAACCACCGCATGGTGGTAGCTCTAGTACTCGGCTGGCTAGTTACCACACGAGAGTTGAAAATCTGCCGCCAAGCATCAAACGGTGTGTTCCGGCAGCCTCACTCGA
Organism: Biston betularia; assembly: GCA_905404145.2. Taxonomy (NCBI): domain Eukaryota; kingdom Metazoa; phylum Arthropoda; class Insecta; order Lepidoptera; family Geometridae; genus Biston; species Biston betularia. The sequence continues at coordinate 5,924,163 of FR989890.1, forward strand.
GAGCCAGTTCCATTCCAGGCTAGGTGTGCTTTACCATCTTCAACCACACACACAGGTGAGCTGTGGTCAAACACCTAGCCTGTCAACCATAAAACAAAACATTTGTTAATTGAGGTTGTTTTTCAAGTGTGCGGCCCTAGTGTGCTCACCGCAGCCTGACGTGCCGGTAGCCGGGTCTCAAGCACTGCAGCGGTATGACTCGCTGGGACAGCATGTAGTTTGTGTCCGCATCGTAAATCTCGAAACGGACGAACGCCAATTCGGGGAAGTTTATCTGTACGTAATATCAGAAATGTAATAAACAATTTAAATTTACTTTGATATACCTAATTGATTGTTGAGCAGCAAGAATCCGAGAAAAAGAAGAACCAGAGAATCAGCAAGTTGAAGTGGCAGTGGGCAGGGCACATAGCACGCAGAACTGATGGCCGATGGGGCTGCAAAGTTCTGGAGCGGAGACCACGGACCGGCAAGCGCAGCGTAGCACGTCCCCCCACAAGGTGGGCAGACGAGCTAGTAAAGAAGCAGGAACGCGCTGGACGCGAGCCGCTTCCAACCGGTCTTTGTGGAAGTCAATGGGGGAGGCCTATGTCCAGCAGTGGACGTCCTACGGCTGAAATGATGACGACGATTGTTGAGCTGCGCCCCGCGATGTTACCAGCTACACGTTTCCGGGATAAAAAAGTAATGTGTTAATAGGATCTCAGCTACGTTCAAACCAAATTTCATCCATATCCGTTCAGTAGTTTTTGCGTGAAAGAGTACCAAACATCCATCCAAACTTTCACATTTATAATTTCAGTGGGATTAAAATCATCACTACATATTATAAAACAAAGTCGTCCGCCGCGTCTTTCTGTCTGTCTGCCTGTCTGTTTGCGATAAACTTAAAAACTACTGAACGGATTATCATGCGAGTTTCATTAATAGATAGTGTGATTCATGAGGAAGGTTTAGGTGTATAATTTGTCAAGGTTTTGTGTAAATTGGTTGAAATATGATGATAATTGTTGGAAGTGTCTGGAAATAAACTTTCGCGTGTATAATATTGGTAGGAATTATTCTAAATACCTTAAAATTGAAAGTCTCATTCCATACAGGGTTAAGAGCGTTCCTTCGTGCTACTTTCGTTTTGATTTTCTTACAGTCGGCCGGGACCCCTGCAATACAAGTCAAAATTCATTTAAGTTAAGTCAATTTGGTGCCGAGACGTGGACGCTCACACATGGGGCTGTGCACAAAATTAGAGTCGCACAGAGAGCCATGGAGAGGTCCATGCTCGGCATTAAACTCGAAGACCGAGTTCGCAATACCGATATCCGGCGACGAACGAAAGTTCGAGACGTCGGTGTCGCAATTATGAACCTCCAAGTGGAGCTGGGCAGGACACGTTGCTGGGCGACGTGATGGCAGGTGGAGTAAGGTTGCAACAGAGTGGTGGGCTAGGCAAGGTAAGCGGAGCGTCGGTCGTCCAGCCGCAAGATGGGTCGACGATATCGTCACCGTCGCGGGTCGAACCTGGACCAGATTGGCACAGGACCGAGGCAGATGGCACGTAAAGAGAGAGGCCTATACCCAGCAGTGGGATAAAGAAGGCTGTGGATGATGATGATGATGATGATGAAGTCAATTTCCAAATACAGTGCAAACTCCATGTAACGTCACTCTATTTAACGTCAAATGTCGAAATTACTCGACTTTGGTTGAAAGAAAGAAAGGTGGGACTTTACTTGGTGGTAGATCTCCTTAGCATGAGGTCGTCTAGGTAGGTACCACCGCAGTACCAGATATTCTGCCGCTAAGCAGTAGTGTGTAAACATTACTGTGTTCCGGTTTGAAGGGTACTGCAGCTAGCGAAATTACTGGGCTATGGTAAATGGTAAACTAATTTACACAGTAAAATTCTAATTCTACCACATTCTACTAAATTCTAAAATTATTTTCTCACCTAATATTTCTACTTCCACATACGCGTTGTAGAAAGAATATACATTTTCAGCGACATACTGTCCGGATATAACGGCCAGGGTCAAATGCGACGCGTGGATTCCGTCAAACTCTTTGTCCATTGGGTTAAACCTGGGGGGAAAAAGTTACATTTAAAACCCCCATACGGATTCCTCTGCCTCCCTCCAAAAATTCTCAAAGTAATGAATCCCTACTCTGCCTGCTCCCTCTGTTGTTGTGTTTAGTGTTTTATAAGGAAGAATAAATATTTTTTCCTCCCCCTATCTCGGAAAGAGAATTTTTGCTTTTCGATATCTGAGTGCAAAACTAGTTTTTATCCGCTAGAGGATAAAGTCAATTTGAATTTAAAACATCGTGTGCACTAAGTTTGTGAATAAACCTATTTACTTCTACCTCCATGGTGCCGAATTTTTCATATAACTTTTTTTCAGACTCGGAACCTGTTTTTTTTTTAATTTTTGCGCGCGCAATTTTCTTTTTAGTTAGGTATTACATAAACTGAAATTAAAGTCTCTTGTGATTGTAAAAGATTTTTTTTGCATGAACTCATTTCCTCGTTGAGGTGGGATGACAAGTCACGTGTTGCACTCGAGTGCAAAGTTTTTTCACCTCGTGCTCTTTTGATTCCCTCGCTAACGCTCAGGATTGTAATTTTTGAATCACGAGCGCAGCGGTAAAAAGTATTCTACTGTTTTATTCAAGCAATTGTGATTTACCGCAAATAAAGACCAAATTAAAAAGCTAAGCTGTGATTTCACTGTAAAATTACTCTACATTTGTCCATAATTGGAGAAACTTCTTTGTATGGAAATCGAACCACCTTAAAGCTACAAATCTGTTGTCATTAATCAGGAGGTCGTCTAGGTAGGTACCACCGCAGTACCAGTTATTCTGCCGCTAAGCAGTAGTGTGTAAACATTACTTGACATTACTGGGCTGTTGAGACTAACCATCAAAAGTCTCAAAGTAATCACCAAAGCAGTGATGCTCTGGACTTTATTTTGTTATTCAAAGTTGTGTGTATCGCTGCAATGGTCATGGACAGGCGGTATCTCTTACCACCAGGAGAGCGTCTCGTTTGTCTCATTACTTTTTACATAAAAAAAGTAATGCAAACAACTTGACTTTGACTTTGTTTCAGTGTTTATATTTATTGTGTTGTGTTGTGTTGTGTTGTCGGGTCACTGACCTCCTGTAGGCGACGTGGGAGACATCCCACATGACGCGCGGCTTGCGCACCAGCCCGGCCCCGCCCGTGCGCTCGAACATGGCCGCGTTCGCCGCCATCGCGCTGTCTTCCGTTTGATAGTTCAAAGCCACTAACTGCACGCCACACGACCAAAACGTCAGCGGATCGAAGTTGGACGAGTCTATTCGCAACCTGGAATTATAAACAAATATCGTAAGACCAAGGCAATGTAGACGGCACTTTTTTTTTATGTAAAAAGTAATGAGACGAACGAGACGCTCTCCTGATGGTAAGAGATAACGCCTGTCGATAAAGAGTAGCAAAACAAAGTCCGGGGCATCGCTGCTTTGGCGCTCGTTACTTTGAGACTTGAGATGGTTAGTCTCAACAGCCCAGTAATGTCGCTGCAGTACTCTTCACAGTAATGTTTACACACTACTGCTTGGCGGCAGAATATCTGGTGCTGCGGTGGTACCTACCTAAACGATTTCTCCAACGACAGTTAATTTAGCATTGCTGATTTGTAATTTAGCATCTTTCCGAGTAGTAATTTAGCATTTTTCCGAGTTTTTTTTTTATGTAAGAAGTAATGAGACGAACGAGACGCTCTCCTGATGGTAATAGATAACGCCTATCCATGACCATTACAGCGATACACAGAACTTTGAGTAACAAAACAAAGTCCAGGGCATCACTGCTTTGGCGCTCATTACTTTAAGACTTTCGATGGTTAGTCTTAACAGCCCAGTAATTTCGCTAGCTGCAGTACCCTTCGAACCGGAACACAGTAATGTTAACACACTACTGCTTAGCGGCAGAATAACTGGTACTGCGGTGGTACCTACCTAGACGACGTCATACAATACGTTTAGCATATTGTATGTTGATGTAATTGTAAATAATATCGTAAGAATTTAATTGATTATAATTGACATTAACAATAATTGATAATATGTATATAACAAAAACAAAAATATAATTTACTGTACTTACACTATTGAATTAGGATAAAACTTGTAACGATAATTGTCAATAGTTTTGAATAAATAATATTAAATATAGGTAAATATAGGTTTTCTTTTACATGTATCACATGTATAGATAGATGCATGATTGTAGAAAATAATTACACATAAAATAAACATTTCAATGAAATGAAATATTTCCGAGTGTTCACTTAGCATCTTTCCGAGTGTTAATTTAGCATCTTTCCGAGTAATAATTACACATATTTCCGAGTGTTAATTTAGCATCTTTCTGATTGTTTATTTAGAATCTTTCTAAGTGGCAAATTAGTATCTTTTACGACTTACCTTACCTTACCTTACGGACTGCACAGACTCCTGTTCCAACAAACTAAAGGACCCACAACCCACAATGGCAAAATCAGATGTTAGCAAGTTTCGTGTATGGTGTGTTACACTCACCCGGCTGGGTAAGTCCTGACCAGCTGCGTTTCCGTGTGGGCGATGAGAGCGACCGAATGCTTGCGACATATTTTCTTTCCGATGGCTTCGTTGACGGAAGAGCAGCGGTAGCACGGGTGGTGGACTGCGGGCGTGCTCAGGCACCGAGCACGAGGGCCCGACGATACTTGCTGAAAGTGGAAATATGTCACAAATTACAAATATTTTACCAAACGTGTTCCAATATAATTTTTTTAATATAATATATCGTAGGACGTTACACACAGCGCCATCTGACCCCAAACTAAGCAAAGCTTGTACTATGGGAATCAGATAACTGATAAAATACTTAAATACTTTTTTTTTGTAAATACATACTTATAATACATACAGTACACCCAGACACAGAACAAACATTTGTTTTATATCACAAAATGCTTGTCCTGGGTGGGAATCGAACCCACGCCCTACAGCTCTTGAAGCAGACATGCTACCAATGAGCCAACAGGGCTGTCAAAAATTATGTCAAAGTATGCCATAGTTTTTTTTTTTTTTTTTTTTAATGGTAGACAGGCTAGGTGTTTGACCACAGCTCACCTGATGTTAAGTGAAGGTGTGGTCGAAGATGGTAAAGCACACCTAGTCTGGAATGGAACTGGCTCTCAAGTGAGGCTGCCGGAACACACCGTTAGATGCTTGGCGTCAGATTTTCAACTTGTAATATTATAACATGTCAATATAATAAAATAAATAAATAAATATCGTAGGACATTACACACAGTGCTATCTGACCCCAAACTAAGCAAAGCTATGAAAATTTTTGTTAAAAGATGTGTCGCGGTGTTAAAATGTAGACGGTATTTAGTATCTCGGCATTTATCTTGTGAAAAAAAATATATTTACCGTGGTATCGCTTTCCGAAGACTCCACGCTGCCGCTGGCAGGGGGCACTGGAGCTGCTAGCCTTGGGGAAAGGGGGGCGAGACCTCGGAACTTGATGGCCTGTGGAATGACGAAACATTACAATAAGTCACAGTAACATTTTAAAGGCAGAAAGTATGTTTAAATGTTTGTGTGTTTGTTACTCTTTCACTGTAATGGTTTAAAGGAATTGGATGAAATTTGCAATGCAGATAGTTGAATTAACACATGTTCTGGAAAATGCGGATATAACAACATTGTGCACTAAAAGATACGAAATTGATTGACTAGAAGATAATATTTTTTAGAGAACCCATTTATTATATCTAAATTAGCGTCAATTAGATATTTTAATTTAGCCTCATTTGAGTTTTAATTTAGCATATTTCTGAATGTTAATTTAGCATTTTTCTAAATGTCAGTTTAGTATCTCTGTAAGTGGTAATTTAGTATCTTTTTAAGCAAAATAAAAAAAATACCTTAAATTATACTATTTACAAAATGTATACAAAAAGCTTAGTCTAAAAGTCCGTCAGAGGAGGGATATGTGGCCAGAATGCTGGCAGCATTGCCACGCTGGATGGCAATGCTTAGCTTTTGACCAAAGTAGTTACCAGCATTCTGGTCACCTGAAGCCTCCTCTAGACGTTTGGCCAGGTCCCGATACAGTTCGAGAGCGGCCGGCCCCCACGGACCTAAAGTTTCAACCCCAAACGGCACAAAAAGATACATTCTATCCAAATAACTATATTTGTGCCGCTTGAGGTTTTCAGCTTTAGATGCGGCAGCACCAGCTTGTCCCGAAGTCACAGGAAGATGAGACGGCGCCAAGGTGTCGACACAAGTGGCGTCCCACACAAGAGGCCGTCCCATCTTCCAAGGGATAAGGGTCATCCCGTCGGGTCTCTTGCCGTCGTCACGCATCAGTCCGTTTGGTTCTAAAACTGATGGGACGCCGGCACTGACAAAAGCCCGACGGATGACGTCGTTTAAGCTGGCGTGCCGCGATATACGCCCAGCACTCCTGCTGCATGAAAGCGCGTGGTGGCGAGGCGATCCGCTATTTCCCTGAGCGTGTTAAGGTTAAGTGTTAATTTAGTATTTTTCTGAAGGATAAAATAAAATTTTCTCTGGCAATAATTATTTATTATTAAATAAACTCTTTACAAAATTATAAAGCCCAGGATTATTTAAGTACAATAAATTATAGTAGAAAGATAAGGCAAGAGACGAGTAGAGAATGCAGTAACATCATATTCTGTATGTTAATTTAGCATATTTTTACTGTTTAAATTTAGTTAATTTCTAATTATAAAATAAAATAAATAATATATTTATTTCATCTCAAGTGACAATACTATTATTAGAACAAAGAAAAAAAATATATAATAATCATTAATCTTTTTTTAACCGTAACTAACAGTTTAGTGTCAATTTAGTGTCTTTCCGAGTATCAATTAATTTAGCATCTATATGAATGTAAATTAAGCATGTTTTAGTGTTTTAACGTATGATGTAAAAATGTAGCAGTTTAGGTTGCAGTATGGTTACCTGTACGTAGGTGACCATGTCGCTGAGTTCCCGCGCCACCTGCTCGCTCCGGCGGCTTCGCTCGCCGCCCGCGTCGCCTGCGCGACGCAGGTGCGCATAAAGAGACACAGACGCTCGCGACCATTTGTCCTCCATCGAATTTAATATCTTGTGGAGTTCTTTCTCTGTAAACATACATTATTATATTGACATTTTTTGAATGTAAATTAAAAATTACTCGTAACTTATGAATAAAATAATTGTGTATTTATACCTTTTTTATAGTTGACAGGCTAAGTGTTTGACCACATAGCTCACCTGATGTTAAGCGACGATGTGGTCGAAGATGGTAAGCACACCGATCCTGGAATGGGACTGGCTCTCACTGACTCGGGACACACCGTTAGCTGTGCAGATTTCCAACTCTCGCGTGGTAGCTAGCCAGCCGAGTACTAGAGAGTGCGCTACCACCATGCTATGGTTTCCTCACGATGTTTTCCTTCACCGGCAGCTCAAGCTCATTGTTGAGGTTCGAACACACGCGCTTCAGTGTGATAGCCGAATCAAAGAGTGAGGTCTCACCGTCCAAATCATCATCATCTTCATCATATTCCTCGTCGGAGAAGTACTCCGTGAGCTCGCTGGACTGCGCCGACATTATCGAGTTAGTGCGCCCCTGTTCTGGCAAAGATGTAGACGTATGTCGAATGCCATTCGATCTGAAAATAGGTAAGATTTTTTTAAAATATAAAATCAGGAGCTGTTTCAAAATAGGGGCTCACCTCAGCATACTGCTGGTTATCGTAAGTTGTAGCGATGATAGCTCAGTGGTTAGCGCGGTAGGTTCGCATGCCGAAGGGCGTGGGTTCAAACCCCAACAATGAGCTTGAGCTGCCGGTGAAGGAAAACATCGTGAGGAAACCATAGCATGGTGGTAGGGTACTTTCTAGTACTCGGCTGGCTAGCTACCACCCTCAAGTTGAAAATCTGCCGCCAAGCATCTAACGGTGTGTTCCGGCAGCCTCACTTGAGAGCCAGTTCCATTCCAGGCTAGGTGTGCTTTACCATCTTCGACCACACCTTCACTTAACATCAGGTGAGCTGTGGTCAAACAACTAGCCTGTCAACCATAAAAAAAAAAAAAAACCAACCACCTAAGTTTATGAGTTCTAGATTTTAAGTAAGATTAGGTTTTTAATTAATAAGTTGTTGTCAAATTAGTTTAATTTAATTCCTCATCACTGTTGGAACTGGAACGACTGTTAAGCGGAAATAAACTAGATATATACCTTGAACATTCGATTGGATTCTTCGTTCATTGTGCGACCGCTAGACAGTGAATGCGCGCTGTCTGAGTGGGTGTTCCACGATGGATATAGTCCGGGTGTCTTAAAGTCAAGAGTGAATCGGTATCTTCTAGGCCAGTGTACTCAATCATAGACCGCATCATCACTTAACATCACGTGAGATAGCGGTCAAACGAAAGACCATTTTTTTATTTTATAAATGTGGATGTTCTTTTTACCTGCAGAAGGGATTATTTTAGCGTTATAAACGCGAAAATAAATAGTGTGTTGGCCAACTATATGTTTGACCAAAGCTCTGGTGATGATAAGTGACGGTAGGGTTGAAAATGGTAAAAACACTTAGCTTGAAATAGAACTGGCTTACAAGTAGTAATACTGCCGGAACACCGTTAGACGCTTGGCGGCAGATTTTCAACTCTCGTGTGGTAGCTAGCCAGCCGAGTACTAGAGAGTACGCTACCACCATGCTATGGTTTCCTTCACCGGCAGCTCAAGCTCATTGTTAGGATTTAAACCGTCGCCTTAGGGAGTGTGAACCGACCGCGCTAACCACTGAGCTATCATCGCTACAAAAACCTATTTCTATATAACTCTTTATTGTTCACTTTAGAAATAATATGCATAAATTGGCGGCCTTATAGTTTAAAGCAACTTTTTTTTAATGGTTGACGGGCTAGATGTTTGACCACAGCTCACCTGATGTTAAGTGACGGCGTGGTCGAAGATGGTAAAGCACACCTAGCCTGGAATGGACCTCTCCTCACCTTAGTACGGAAAGGATTTGTGGAAGACGGTGTGTACGTTTTCAGTTTAGTATATGTATTTTGAAAAATATGTTACCTAAACGCGTGGGACAGTACGCTGCCGTAGCCCTGGGCGGAGCTGGCGCCAGTGAGTCCCACTGTTGGGCTCGATTCCACCGGCAGGAGCTTCTTATTTTTTATTAACACCTGGAATTAAAGAACATAATCATTTCATTCAGAGGGATCGGATCCGAAACGAAGTAATTCGCCAGAGAATTAAAGTCATTGACATAGCTCAGCGTATTAGCAAGCTGAAGTGGCAGTACTGGACATATCTGTCGCAAAACCGATAACAGCTGGGGTAGACGTGTTCTAGAATGGAGACCGCGTATTGGCAAGCGTAGCGTAGGACGCCCTGAGACTCGATGGACTGACGATATACGTAGGACAGCTGGCGGTGGATGGAAGCGAAAAGCCGAAGATCGGGCTGAGTGGCGTGTCTTGGGAGAGGTCTATGTCCAGCAGTGGACTAGTATAAGCTGATGATGATGATGATGATGATGATGAATCATTTCATTAATACACGAAGATCATGCAGCGAGCAGTAGTTTGCTTAGATTTTTTTTTTACACTTTCAATTCAAGTCTCAAAGTAATGAGCGCCAAAGCAGCGATGCCCTGGACTTTGTTTTGTTACTCAAAGTTCTGTGTATCGCTGCAACGGTCGTGGACAGGCGTTATCTCTTACCATCAGGAGAGGGTCTCGTTCGTCTCATTATTTTTTACATAAAAAAAAGTTACGATCTTGCATTCTAATGGTGAAAGAGTTTTCGAAAACGGTCCAGTAGTTTTTGAGTTTATTCGTTACATACATCCAAAAGCTCGAACTAAGCGGTTTGATTCCATAATAATATTATAATAATATCACAGGACATTACACACAGCGCCATATGACCCCAAACTAAGCAGAGCTTGTGCTATGGAAGACAGATAACTGATAGAGTACTTAAATACTTTTTTTTTTTGTAAATACTTACTTATAATGCATACAGTACACCCAGACACAGAACAAACATCGATGTTAGTCACACAAATGTTAGTCCTGAGTGGGAATCGAACCCACGCCCTTCAGCTCTCGAAGCAGACACACTACCAATGAACCAACAGGGCTGTCATTCCACCTTCTTCATGCGTACCGCTAGACATTGGAATCAGCTGCCCGAGTGGGTGTTCCCCAATGAATATAGTCTGGGTTCCTTCAAGTCGCGAGTGAAACGGTTTCTTCTAGGCGAGCGTGCTCCACCGCAGACCGCATCTTCGCTTAACTTCAGGCGGGATGGCGGTCAAACACAAGCCTATATAATTTGAAAAAAAAAAACAAATCTTTCCTCTTTTTAATATTTTTTGCCTTTGGTTTTGGCGTCGCATTTTGAGCATTTGCCAGTGTCAAGTGTTTAATATTTTCAAGTTTCAAAAGTTTAATAAGTTGCCTCGTAGCTATAGTTATTGTCAAAGTCCAGTCTTGGTCAAGTACAGCCCGTGTCAGTCAAGTCCAGTCATGCTTTAGTAAAGTAGTGGCGACTTTACTATAAAGTTTCGATGGAGTTTTGAAAGCAACACGAAAAGTCATGTTTCACCACATTATATCATTTTCCCACACTCGCGCTTGTGATTCGACACTTTATGAATTACACCATCATTTTAATGCATAAAAAATCGACAAAACATTAATTTTGGAAAAAAATACAATGGATTGACACGATTCTTTCTGCGTTCCCGGTTCCCGCCAAAAATTCATTTTCTAACCTTGTACATAAGATGCGCGGGCGCCGGCAGACGAGGTTCATCAGTGTAGTCCGCCTCGAAGAGGAACGAGGACACCAGTTGAGAGCCAAACACTGCCTAGACACAAATACACACGTGACATTTAGTAGAAAAACTATTTATTTGTGGCATTTTACATCCGCACTCCGCATTTAAAAATCAAAATTATGTCAAAACAATAAAAATGTCAATAATATGCCAAATATAAAAAATGTCAATAAAAACAAAAAATAAATTTAATTACTTACTAGTATTTAAATAATTTCTTATTTTTTAATAATCATCAAAGTAATAAAACATGGCCTCTTGAAGCCAAGATCTTAGTTTGTAAGACTTTTAATAGAAAAAAGTATTTAACATATATTACAAGTACATAAAGATGCAAACCTCAAACGTAGAAGCCATGACTTGTTGCTGCGGAAGGCTGCAGTGGTTCTCTATGCTGAGGATCAGGGGGTACGGAGACGTCACAAATGCACTCCTGAAATGGTTGTTTAATTTTCAAATAAAACACAATCAAATTAAATAAATATGCCCTTACAAATAAATTTACTACAAATGGTTACATGGTCAGTTTATATGCAGTAAAAGTGGAAGCAGGAATCGAAATCTATCTATAATAATATATGTACTAATAAAAGCACCAATTCTACCAGGTAATGATAAAGCACACTTAGCCTGGAATGGAACTGGCTCTCAAGTGAGGCTGCCGGAACACGCCGTTAGGGGCTTGGCGGCAGATTTTCAATTTTTGTCAAGTACTAGAAAATACTTTACCACAATGGTTTCCTCTCAATGTTTTCTTCACTGGCAGCTCAAGCGACCTTTGGCGAGTGAACCGATCATGCTAACCACTGAGCTATCATCGCTATGAAGACTTGTAAATGTTGGAAATAATATCTAAAGCATAACAGTTGATGGTAAGTGTTAATATGGGTCACAAGACCTAGGCAATGTATAGGTTCCTATCTCTGCAACATAATGGGCCCCCCACACTGAAAGTTAACAAGTTTCAATGTCTATAATATAGACAATGATACTATATAGACAAAAATACTCAAATAATATAGACTCTTTAGTATTTTGAAGATAAGAAAAGTGATTGGGTACAGTGTTTTGTATAATATATTATGTTGTTTGCTTTTACAAATGAGTAGGTTATATAAGCAATTTTATATTGACTCCACTATTTATAAAATGTAAGTTAAACAAGATAATCTAATTTTACTTTCGTAGAAGTATTATATCAAGTAAAAGTCTAACTTACTCGTGTTAATAGTTATTTTAAATAGTTAATGGCAGCCCGTACACGTAGCGCGCGATCCGCGATCCGCGATCCGCGATCAATGATCGCGATCCAGACTGATCGTGTACGAAGCGGATTGACGGACTGATGCTCCGGAACGCATAATATCTAGAAATTTTGAAATCATGATCGCGGATCGCGGATCGCGGATCGTGATCATGATTGAACGTGTAAGGCGGCCCATAAGCTACTAGTAGTAGTAGTATTAGTTAAATAGTTAGTTAATAATAGTTTAATATAATAGATAGTAGGTAAATTTGTTGGTTTGTAAAGAAAATTGTAGTATTTTTATGCGAAACAGTTAAGTTGTAATTCTTATGACAATACCTGGCTATGGTTTCGACGACTCTTCGAAATGGTATTTTTGTAGTAAAAGTGTGCCCGTGGTATATGACGGGGCTGCCATCGTCGCCGTCCCAGCAGTCCAGCTCGACGCAGCGGCATCCTGTTAGCAAGACCTGATGAAAAGCGATGAAAACAAATAAATCTCTATTCCACAAAAGTTTTGTTATGAAAACACCCCAAACTTAGCTTTTTTTTTTTTTTTCGTTAATTTGCCCTTTCGGGCAGGCTAAAGCTATAAAGCCATACTGCCTCGTCTTCAGTGTTATTTCTGCTGTATCTTAACTATGGTTATCGTCAAAGTCGTCTTAGTCAAGTCCAGTTCGTGTCAGTTCGTGCCAGTCATGCTTTAGTAAAGTAGTGGCAACTTTACTATAAAGCTTCGATGGAGTTTTGGAAGCAACACGAAAACACATGTTTCACCACATTATATCATTTTCCCACACTCGCGCTTGTAATTCGGCACTTTATGAATAAAACACCACCATTTTTATGCATAAACACTCGACAAAACACTAGTTTTGGAAAAAAATACAACGGAGCGACACGACTCTTCCCGCGTTCCCGCCAAAACTCCCCAAACTTAGCATTGTTTGTTTACAATTTTTTTTTTAATTTGCCCCATCGGGCAGGCTAAAGCTTAACACCGTTCTACAGATAAAAATAACATAGAATTGCACAATAAGTCGATCGATTTCAGTAGTGGACAGAGCAACTGATTCGAACAGTGTCCGCCCCACACTAAGCATTGTGTGTCTGTGGTTGTGGAGGTTATCGTGACAAACAGCGCTTAAAAGGCTCAATGAGAAATATAAATATTTTTGGCAGATTTTAAATCAAGTGCCCGCAATAAAAGCGTCAGTCACAATAAAAGCATAGTATATCATTGCAAGCAGACCTAATTATGTCTAAAACACATTCGATGTAAATGAATAATTAGGGACAAATCTGAACAGTTATTTTCTTGACAAAAGGTCGCACGGGGCGCAGGTGGTCGCGTCAGACTTTACTAAAAGCGCAAGTCTGAAAGTATCGATCTTTTTTCTCATGAGTGAACAGAGTTACTGCGGATTTTTAGTCGATTTTAAAACTCGCGTAGGTAAGCTGCAGTCCATGGACAATTTATTTTTTTGTTTTGTGTAACGATTAGTTTATGGCTTCCCGTCAAAGAAGTTTACAAACAGTCCCCGGTTAACAAATTTTGTTTCTTTCAGCAAAAACAACACAATTGTCGATAAAATGAAAGAAAATAGCACTGATGTGGACTCGCGAAATGTTGTGAAGAATAGGGAGTTGCTTTATCGTATGATAATCAGGTATAAAATTTTATTATAACGCTTGCATTTGTGATTGATTTGTTTTTCTCCCCAAAAAATGATAATTATTCGTCGATTCCTATAAAATCTTGCTAAAACGTGGTGCTTATTGAAGTTAATTTTGCTTCTTTACCTCTTTTAGTCTCTTATTCAACGTAAAAAAAGTGAATAAGTTAGGTTATGTTTGTTTCCCAAACTATGTACAATGTTTTATTTATTTTTTTCTACATTACAGCCAGCTACATTATGATGGCTTCCCTGCTATCGGTGCTACTTTGGCGTCAGCAGTTCATGCTGATCCACCTTGCCCACCGAGTGACAGGTACATTGCTATGAAAATTAATTATAAATAAAAGAAATTGGAATGAAGACTCCTTTACCATTTAATGGTATCACCGTGTGGGTGCCGGGTCTATCGCGTTGCAGGGACAGGAACCTGTATAAGGCCTAGGACTTGCAACCTGTAGGCCTATCCTAGGCCTTATGTAGGTGTAGACAACCACATTAACTCTTAACCTTCGCTGTGCATGCCTGCTCTATCAAATTTGATATAATCTTACCAACGCTGCTTTGGATTCTCTTAGCAACAGTGTTTCCATGTGTGTGTTGTGTGTCTTTGTGTATTTATAGGTGTTCTTGGCAGGCCAATGTCATTCAGTAGATTATAGAGAGATTTTGCTGGCAATCTTCTCGCTCCCACTAGTACAGCACATATGCAAATTGAATTTACTATGGTTATCTCATTTGTAAAGTCATATAATATCTATTTAGCTTTTTTTTAAATCAGATTTAAAGAGCTTTCTCGCTGAGGTGGATATGTCTCTGGTAACTTTTCTACATATGTATCATAATTAAGTTTATATGAATTATACATTATTTGACTTTTACATGAACACTTCCTCCTCTCTTCTAAACGTTCAATTTCAATTCAATTACAAAATACAGTGTAAACGCTTTATAACATTATTCTTTATAACGATAAACTCTCTATAACATAGAAAAGATCACAATTTGGTTGGTTTACCTTAAAACCCACACATTGATACACTCTTTATAAGGCAGCAGCCTTTCTCTATTACGAAGAAATGTGTTCATATTTAGTCACAGAAAATCGTCACGGTGTTATTGTTTATGTTATCTTATCAGGTTACAAAAGATGCCGACTAAACCTTTGAGGCCCCGAAACTTCTGAGGTCGTAAACAGCCGTCTTGCTTTTGTTATTGTTAATTGCCTTGAACACGTGCTTGGTTTGCTTGAAAGGATGATCTCGAACTAAACTCCTACCTATCGTATTATCAGTCGTGAACCAACTTTAAAACTGTTAACATGGTCAGTAAAAGAAAAGCGTTAATTTAAGCGTTAAAAAGAAAATAATTGTTAATTTGGTTGTTTTTCTTTCTTCACTCCATATAACGGTAACTCTCTATAACGATAAAAAATGCTCGGTCCCTTGAGTTTCGTTATAAAGAGTTTACACTGTATCTGTATTATTCATATAAGTAGGATTTAAACATATCTAGTGTATATTAAATCCTAGACTGACAAAATTTGTAATGGTAAAACATTTTCAAGTTTAAATGAACTTATAGCATCAGAACAGGAAACTCTTCTAAACGTTGCAGTGCCCGACAGGGTCCATATCTGACTGTGTACCCTAAACTACCTACATTGTATTATTAACATCTTGAACTTTTTTTTTTTTTTTTTGTAGTTGACAGGCTCGTTGTTTGACCACAGCTCACCTGATGTTGAGTGAAGGTGTGGTCGAAGATGGTAAATCACACCTAGCCTGGAATGGAACTGTACTGTATGGAAGCAATAAATATCTTGAACGTTGAATTATTAAAACGACTAACAGACATACATACGGATTGTTTATTTATTTTTTTGTATGTATGTATTGTAAATTATGTTGAAATGTGTTTTATGTCATAAATAACGTGTTGTCTATTGTCTATTGTCTATTGGACGCAATTCATAACACTGGCATGCTGTTTGGGATGGAAATCAGTACATTATGAGATTAAAAATCCCCAGAACTTGCAAGTCCTTGCTATTCTATCTTTTTTGTTGTAAAATGACACTAAAAATTTGCAGACTCCTGAATTTGATGATGGTGGGTCTGCAACACGAGCCAGACCGTAAGGACAGGCTCGCAGCATCCAGCGGGGCGGAGCATCTGCTCGGGACTACTGGATTTGGTGAGGCTTGTTTTTTGCTTGATCATAAATAAATATTGTAGGACATTACACACAGTGCAATCTTTTTTTATTATGTTTGACAGGCTAGGTGTTTGACCACAGCTCACCTGATGTTAAGTGACGGTGTGGTCGAAGATGGCAAAGCACACCTAGCCTGGAACAGAACTGGCTCTCGAGTGAGGCTGCCGGAACACACCGTTAGATGCTTGGCGGGAGATTGTCAACTCTCGTGTGGTAGCTAGCCAGCCGAGTACTAGAGAGTACGCTACCACCATGCTATGGTTTCCTCACGATGTATTCCTTCACCGGCAGCTCAAGCTCATTGTTGGGGTTTGAGCCCATTCTCTAGTACTCGGCTGGCTAGCTACCACACAAGAGTTGAACATCTGCCGCCAAGCACCTAACGGTGTTCCGGTAGGAGCCAGTTCCATTCCAGGCTAGGTGTGCTTTACCATCTTCGACCACACCGTCACTTAACATCAGGTGAGCTGTGGTCAAACATCTAGCCTGTCAACCAAAAAAAAAAAGTATTTTTTTATATTTTCAGACTTGGAGTTTGAGATGGATGCGTCGTCCCTGGCTCCCGAGCCAGCCACTTATGAAACTGCTTATGTGACTTCGCACAAGATGGCGTGTCGCGCCGGCGCGTTCAGCGCTTGCGGACAACTCGTCGCCACGGGCAGTGTGGACGCTAGCATAAAGGTACTAGCAAAAACATTTTTTATAACACAAATAGCAATTACATATTTTAAATTTGAATTATTAATTAATTAAAATCTTGACGTATTCATATTATTTTTGTGTTGACAATTTTTTAATTTAATTTACCATGACATATTTAATATTGTACTAATTAAGTAATGATCGCCAAAGCAGTGATGCCCTGGACTTTGTTTTGTTACTCAAAGTTCTGTGTATCGCTGCAATGGTCATGGACAGGCGTTATCTCTTACCATCAGGAGAGCGTTTCGTTCGTCTCATTACTTTTAAATAGTTTTTTGTAAATACATACTTATAATAAACTAGCAGCTTGCCCCGGCTTCGCACTGGACACCAAAACTCGATTAACAGTATAAATTCATCGATCCAGTAGTTTCGGAGCCTATTCAATACAAACAAACAAAAAATTAGTTTTTTATAAAATGTAGATGACAGCTGTAATAGTTAGACATATGATATCGCGGACTGACTTGTAACTTTTTACATAAAAAAAAAATAAAAAAATAAATCTGATCCCCGGGTGACATAGGCCGCTTGTCATCTCTGTATTCCCACGGGAACGGGAACTACGCGGATGAAACCGAGAGGCATCCGCTAGTACAATGTACAAATGTATGTGCCTACCAAGCCAGGGTGGATTGCTAAGTATAAAAGTGATTTTTTCCAGATTTTGGATGTCGAGCGAATGTTAGCTAAGTCCGCCCCGGAGGAGGTGGACCCTGGACGAGAGCAGCAAGGCCATCCCGTCATCAGGACTTTGTGAGTATCCTCACTGCATCACACTTTGTGACCCACAACTTTCTCCTTTAGTGATAATTTTCTTTATGACACTAGTTCTATAAGGCTTTCTGTAATTTTGAACCGACTCAAAAAAGGAGGAGGTTCTCAATTCTATTGTTTTTTTTTTAAATGTTTATTACGCGATTATTATGAATCGATTTTGATGATTCTTTTTTTGCTTGGTAGATCATACTTCAGAGGTGGTCCCGTATTTTTAAAGAAATCGATCGAGTGGTTTTTAAGAAATAATCAAAAATCTATAAGTTAGATAGATAAAATAAATAAATAAATATCGTAGGACATTACACACAGCGCCATCTGACCCCAAACTAAGCAAAGCTTGTACTATGGGAGTCAGATAACTGATAAAATACTTAAATACTTTTTTTTTGGAAATACATATAATACATACAGTACACCCAGATATATAGATATTGTTCATTGACAGCCCTGTTGGCTCATTGGTGGCATGTCTGCTTCAAGAGCTGTGGGGCGTGGGTTCGATTCCCACCCAGGACAAGCATTTTGTGATATAAAACCAAATGTTTGTTCTGTGTCTGGGTGTACTGTATGTATTATAAGTATGTATTTACAAAATATTTAAGTATTCTATCAGTTATCTGATTCCCATAGTACAAGCTTTGCTTAGTTTGGGGTCAGATGGCGCTGTGTGTAATGTCCTGCGATATTTATTTATATTTATTTATTATATATAGATATTGTTCATTGTGCGCACCAAAATCAATAATACAAAATTTACAATTAAAAAAAAACCGACTCCATGGTCAACTAAACGCACTGCTCCTATGAAACAGCGAGATTTCCGACCAAACGAAAATATCATCGATGTTTGATTGGTTTTTTTTAAAAAACGCTCGATCGATTTCGATAAAAGTTATATGGGGTAGATCATACTGAAGTATGATCTACCAAGCGTAAAAAGAATCATCAAAATCGATTCATAATTGGCGGAATTATCGAGAAACAAACAATACTTTACAAACATAATATTTACTTGGTGGTAGATTTCCTTAGCGGGAGGTCGTCTAGGTAGGTACCACCGCAGTACCAGTTATTCTGCCGCTAAGCAGTAGTGTGCAAACATTACTGTGAAGGGTACTGCAGCGACATTACAGGGCTGTTGAGACTAACCATCGAAAGTCTCAAAGTAATGAGCGCCAAAGCAGCGATGCCCTGGACTTTGTTTCGTCACTCAAAGTTCTGTGTATCGCTGCAATGGTCATGGACAGGCGTTATCTCTTACAATCAGGAGAGCGTCTCGTTCGTCTCATTACTTTTTTACATTAAAAAAAAAACAGTCGAATTGAGAATCTCTTTCTTTTTTGAGTCGCTTAAAAAAAGGAAAGCGTTCTATCAGTCATCCGGTTCTAATAGCACAAGCTTTTTTTTTTTTTTATAGCTGACAGGCTAGGTGTTTGACCACAGCTCACCTGATGTTAAGTGACGGTGCGGTCGAAGATGGTAAAGCACACGTAGCCTGGAATCTGGTCAGATGGTCAGGTCAGATTAAATTAATCAGGTAATTGTTATTATTTTATATAATTTGAATCGTTTGGTTTTTTTACTACTTCTTTTTACTTTTTTATTTTAATTTAATTTTTTAATTATTATTATATTATTTTTAAATATCGAATTGACATTTTAATTGAACTCTAATTGTTTTAATTTAATTTATTTGTATTATCTGACTTGTAACTTATGTTATCAATAAATCACAATGACTATGACTATGATGGCGCTGCGTGTTATGTCCTACGATATTTATCTTTCAGCTGAGAACATAAATAACGTTAATTTCAGGTACGACCATACGGATGAAATAACGGCGTTGGATTTCCATCCCCGGGAACAGATTTTGGTGTCAGCCTCCCGGGATTGCTGTATCAAATTGTTCGACATCACCAAGGCTTCCGCTAAGAAAGCTTACAAATCTATTACGGTACACACGACTTGCATATTAGAACATGACTGGACATTGACTGCCAAATGTTATTTACTACCTGCCCCCCGCGGTGTTATCCGCTACATGTTTTCGGGATAAAAAGTAGCCTATGTGTTAATTCAGGGTCTCAGCTACCTGCATACCAAATTTCATTCAAATCCGTTCAGTAGTTTTTGCGTGAAAGAGTAACAAACATCTCCAAACTTTCACATTTTTAAAATTAGTGGGTAGGTTTGAATTTCTAATGGGCAGAGTTGAATCCCCCGCCTGCCCTCTCTGCGGGAGCCCTGAAGACGTTTTTCACCTCCTGGTGGAATGTGGCCGGACCAAGACTGTGAGGAGAAATATGTCGCTAAAATATGGTGTTAACCCCCGAGATGTTGGCATGTTTCAAGGTATCCTGGCCGCACCCACGTGTGATGCGGCGAGGGCCTTATATGCCGGCATCTCGGAAGTACTAGCCAATCAAAGTCCAGATGACATATTATAAATATGTATGTGAATATGGTTTGTTTTGTAATACGGGGCTGGCATTATCGCATTGCGATAAAAGCCCCCAATAAAAATAAGAATAAAAAAAAATAAAAAATTAGTGGGATTACTAGGAAGTAGGACAGGATAGTTGTTTATCCTGGTGGGAATCGAACCGACACCCTATAGCTCTTATGTAGCTCTATTTACGTGGTAGGTACATTGTGGGAATCGAACCGACACCCTATAGCTCTTATGTAGCTCTATTTACGTGGTAGGTACATTGTGGGAATCGAACCGACACCCTATAGCTCTTATGTAGCTCTATTTACGTGGTAGGTACATTGTGGGAATCGAACCGACACCCTATAGCTCTTATGTAGCTCTATTTACGTGGTAGGTACATTGTGGGAATCGAACCGACACCCTATAGCTCTTATGTAGCTCTATTTACGTGGTAGGTACATTGTGGGAATCGAACCGACACCCTATAGCTCTTATGTAGCTCTATTTACGTGGTAGGTACATTGTGGGAATCGAACCGACACCCTATAGCTCTTATGTAGCTCTATTTACGTGGTAGGTACATTGTGGGAATCGAACCGACACCCTATAGCTCTTATGTAGCTCTATTTACGTAGTAGGTACATTTATATAAGTGATTAATACAAATACATTTTGAAGTATCCTTGACATTAAAATATATCTACACATAGAGAGATACCGTCCGTCCGTTGACACACGAATTATCTTATCATAAATGTGGTAAAAAAATCCGTTCAGTAGCTTTTGCGTGAAATAGTAGCAAACATCCATTTATCTAAACAAAACTAGAAAGTGAAACCACCACGGTTTCCTCACGATGTTTTTCCTTCACCGGCAGCTCAAGCTCATTGTTGGGGTTTGAACCCACGCCCTTCGGTGTACGAGCGACCGCGCTAACCACAGCTATCGTCGCTACAGAAAGTATCTAGCGTCTTTAAAAAAAAAGAGAAAGCGCGATTTTTTTTTTATTTTTTTTATGGTTGACAGGCTTGTTGTTTGACCACAGCTCACCTGATGTTAAGTGAAGGTGTGGTCGAAGATGGTAAAGCACACCTAGCCTGGAATGGAACTGGCTCTCAAGTGAGGCTGCCGGAACACACCGTTAGATGCTTGGCGGCAGATTTTCAACTCTCGTGCGGTAGCTAGCCAGCCGAGTACTAGAGAGTACCCTACCACCATGCTATGGTTTCCTCACGATGTTTTCCTTCACCGGCAGCTCAAGCTCATTGTTGGGGTTTGAACCCACGCCCTTCGGCATGCGAACCTACCGCGCTAACCACTGAGCTATCATCGCTATCGCTATTTCGATTCCCAGTCAAATTAAACTTTAAAAATGAAACCGGTTTCCAAAATCTCCCCTCTCGTTTGCCGGTAGGATTCAGAAGCTGTGCTTTGTGTGGCTTTCCATCCGCTAGGAGACCACATCATAGCTTCGACCATGCACCCTGTCATCAGACTGTACGACGTCACCACCAGCCAGTGTTTCGTCTGCCCCGTGCCGTCCCACCACCACAGGAAGCACGTCAACTCTATCAAGTGAGTCTTTAAGATAAGATCATAATCCGGTGTTCATGGTGTCATTCCATTTTTATTGTACGATCCGCTTAACAGTGGAATTCGCTTCCCGTTTCTATATATATTTTTTTTTATGGTTGACAGGCTAGTTGTTTGACCGCAGCTCACCTGATGTTAAGTGAAGGTGTGGTCGAAGATGGTAAAGCACACCTAGCCTGGAATGGAACTGGCTCTCAAGTGAGGCTGCCGGAACACACCGTTAGATGCTTGGCGGCAGATTTTCAACTCTCGTGTGGTAGCTAGCCAGCCGAGTACTCGAAAGTACGCTACCACCATGCTATGGTTTCCTCACGATGTTTTCCTTCACCGGCAGCTCAAGCTCATTGTTGGGGGTTGAACCCGCGCCCTTCGGCATGCGAACCTACTGCGCTAACCACTGAGCTATCATCGCTACAAATATTAAAATATTGTTTTAAGAAAATATTGTTTTGTTTATTTGTTATGCTTGTTTTGTCTGACCGGCAAGGGCTCACCGGGAAGACCAGCGCTGGTCATACTAATATGTATGACCAGTATTATGCTGAGGTGAGCCCCTATTTTGGAACTGTTTGTCTCTCTTTGTTGTTGTTTTTTTTTTGTTCTGTTGCAAAATTATTTTCTTTCTTCTTTCTTTCTTTCTTTCTATTGGGGTAAATTTTGGTCGTAGTTATTGAATTTATTTTAATTTTATTTTAAAGCTACAAAAATATTGTATGTCCACGAGGACAAAGCTGTTTTAAAGTGCCCATTGTAAAACATTTGTCACCTTAAATTGTACACAGTTTTAAATAATAAAATATTGCATTTCATTTCGTATGAATGTACGCTGATAGATACAATCTGGGGTGTCTTTCAGTCACGATAGAATCGGGTTACTTTCCGGAGCATTTGCTAAAGGCATTTTGCAGGGGCAATCTTCAAAAGCATTTTACCGGGGCATTCCACAAAAGCATTTCGCTGGGGCATTGCCCTAATACATTTAGTTGGGGCTATCCACAACGGCATTTTGCTGGGGCATTCCCTAAAGAAATGTTGCTGGGGCAATCCTCAAAGGCATTTTGCCGGGGCATTCCCTAAAGAAATGTTGCTGGGGCAATCCTCAAAGGCATTTTGCCGGGGCATTCCCTAAAGAAATGTTGCTGGGGCAATCCTCAAAGGCATTTTGCCGGGGCATTCCCTAAAGAAATGTTGCTGGGGCAATCCTCAAAGGCATTTTGCCGGGGCATTCCCTAAAGAAATGTTGCTGGGGCAATCCTCAAAGGCATTTTGCCGGGGCATTCCCTAAAGAAATGTTGCTGGGGCAATCCTCAAAGGCATTTTGCCGGGGCATTCCCTAAAGAAATGTTGCTGGGGCAATCCTCAAAGGCATTTTGCCGGGGCATTCCCTAAAGAAATGTTGCTGGGGCAACCCCTAAAGGCATTTTGCTGGGGCAATCCCCGAAGACATTTTGCTGGGGCAATCCCCAAAGACATTTTGCTGGGGCGATCCATAAAGGCATTATTCCGGGACATGCTCCAAAGGTATTTTGCTGGGGCAATTTCCACGGGCTATTTGCCGGGGCTTTTCTCAGAGGCATTTCCCACAGGCTATTTGCCGGGGCATTACACAAATACGTTTAGTTTGGGCATTCCCCAAAGGCATTTTGGCGGGGCAATCCTCAAAGGCATTCCGCCGTGGCATTCTCCACGGGCATAAAAGTTTACCAATCAAGTTAAATATCGCCTTGCTAGTCACCATAGTATTGTTAAAATCTCGTACAACCCTTACTCTAGATGTTTTTAAATGTATGATGTTTGTTGTACAGATTCTCCCCAAACGGAAAGTATTTCGCGTCTGGTAGCGCGGACGGCTGCGTGAAGCTGTGGGACACGGTCTCCAACCGCTGTTTCAACACTTTCATCAACGCACACGAAGGCGCCGCGGTCGCCTCCGTCGCGTTCACCAGGAACAGCAAGGTAATGTTTAGTACCAGGCAAGGCGCTGTGAGACAACGTTTAGTACGTTTAGATATAATCTAGATCTTTTCAAGGTCAGAGTGAATAGGTATCTTCTAGGTCTACGTGCTTCATCTTCGACCACATCGTCGCTTACCATCAGGCGAGTTGGTGGTCAAACGCGGACTTATCCGTATTAAAAAAAAAAAAAAAACTACGTGAAACAGTGAGACAACATTTACTACTGAAAACAGCACAGTGTAAACATTTTGCACCAGGAACGGCATGGTGAGCCAACGCTTAGTACTAAAACCGGCACTGTGAGACAACGTTTAGTACTAAGAACGTCACAGTGAGACAAGGCTTAGTACGAAAAACGTCACAGTGAGGCAATATTACTTACGAAAGACGTGAAAGTGAGACAACGTTTAGTACTGAAAACGTCACAGTGTGCCTTACATTTTGTACCAGGAACGGCACGGTGAGACAAGGTTTAGTACTAAAAACATTACAGTGAGACAAGGTTTAGTATTAAAAACGTGACAGGCAACGTTTAGTACGAAAAACGTCACAGTGAGACCACGTTTAGTACTGATAACGTCACAATGAAAATTAGTACAAGAAATTTCGCGCCTCGTAGCACCGACTCAAACCTAGCACGCCTGACAAATATTGGCGAAAAAGTACAGACAGACTTGAATTTGGCCAGTTTTTTTGCTCTATCATTATTTTAATGTGTTTTTTCAGTATCTGTTAACATCTGGAATGGATTCGTCCATCAAGCTGTGGGAATTGGCGAGTAGTCGATGTCTCATCCAGTACACGGGCGCAGGGACCACTGGTAAGCAAACTCGAAATCGCTGACATGATCACGTGTGCAAATATTACTGTGATTCTGTAAGGGTGGGCCGTTGAGACTAACCCTAAAAAATCACATTTACGATGTCTCACTCGGTCTGTGTTACGTATTAAAAAATTTTTAGTTATTAAAAAATTGTGGTGTATATTTTCCATTTATATTTTTAGGTAAGCAGGAGCACTTGGCACAAGCAATATTCAACCACACGGAAGACTACGTGATGTTGCCGGACGAGGCGAGCACTTCCCTCTGCGCGTGGCACTCGCGGACCGCGAGCCGCGGGCAGCTCATGTCTCTCGGACACAACGGCGCTGTCAGGTGAGGGTGGCCGAGATCTCGCGAGGGGGGCCGAGACCTCGCGAGGGGTGCGCGAGATCTCACGAGGGGGGGCCGAGATTCCGCGAGGGTGCCCGAGATCTCGCGTGGGTGGCCGAGATCTCGCGAGGGGGGGGGCCGAGATCTCGCGAGGGTGGCCGACACGAGGCAAACAATAGGCGTCGTTAAACGGGGGAGCATTTGTAAATATCACGTTCTCAAAATGTACTTCGCACGTAAAACGTCCCATTCTCAGAACGTTTTATTCGCAAAACGTCTTATAGTTTAATCCTCTTTTTTTGTTTGATAGGTTAGGTCTTTAAGCCCCCTAAAATATTTATTTTCTATTTTTTAGTATTTGTTGTTATATCGGCAACAGAATTACATCATCTGTGAAAATTTCAACAGTCTAACTGTCACGGTTCATGAGATACAGCCGGGTGACAAACGGACAGACAGGCAGACAGAGGGACGGACAGACAGGCAGACAGAGGGACGGACAGCAGTCTTAGTAATAGGGTTTTACCATTTGGGTACGGAACCCTAAAAACCATTTGTACCCCTTTTTCCAAGATGGCGGCCGTGGGACAAGGGTTGCAACCCCACAAACTTGGATTTAACTTTTCACTAACTTTTCTTGATGTCTAAAAAATAAATTTATATAAAACGTCATGTTGTTTTCAGACACATCGTCCATTCTGGTACCGCGCCCGCTTTCCTGACTTGCAGTGACGATTATCGCGCTCGATTTTGGTATCGACGCAACACTCATTGATAATCGCAACAAATGACGTCATTTCTCACTATATTGCGTTCTCTTTCTAGCGCGAAACGGAAATGTTTATAACTTCATTGTTTCTGGAAGGATTTCAATTTTGTTTTCTTTTGATCGAATCTTGGTTTTATAAGCATTTTTTTTTGTGTGTGTGTTAAATCTGTGAGCGCTCGGCTAAATCCTTAATACAGGGTTACTCGGAACGGTGGTACTAAGCTGTAAGGTTTTTGTACTAATTTTTTTTTACATTTACCAATTCTTATGTAGAAAATATATCTATCTGTCTATACTATTATAAAGAGGAAAGATTTTATTGTTTGATTTGAATGGGCTCCGAAACTACTGGACCGATTTCATAAATTCTTTCACCGTTGGGAACCTACACTGTCCCCGGGTGACATAGGCTACTTTTCATCTCTGTATTCCGACGGGAACGGGAACTAAACGGGTGAAACCGCGAGGCATCCGCTAGTACTTTTATAAAGAGGAAAGATTTGATTGTTTGTTTGTATTGAATAAGCTCCGAAACTACTGGACCGATTTCATAAATTCTTTCACCGTTGGGAAGCTACACTATCCCCAGGTGACAGGCAAATAGGTACAGACACAAAAACATATAATATGTTAAACATTATATTATGGATTGTAAAGGCATTTTAAGGTTATTACAAAATTGGAAATTACAGCAATTTTGAGTTAGGTCACTTTCATTCTAAGGGTGCAAATATTTAGCTAATGAATGACATTATTCTATGCAAGAGCTGATTGTTGTCTCATGTCAGCAGTTCCGCGTAACCCTATATAATTTTGTAGTTGTAATTCAATTTTGTAAGTTTAGTTGTTAAGAAAAATAATAAAGATATTTTTTCCGTCAAGGTTAGTTTTTTTATTTTATTTTTGGCATCGCACATTTGTAAATTCTGCCAGTATTAAGTAAGTATTATGATAAAATTCATTAAAATAACACTGACAAATATCTCAAAGTTAAAAAAAATAAATAAACATTTTATACAGCGCCATCTAGCGCCAACATAGTAAAGCTTGTACTATGGGAACCAGTTGATTCAATCGTCATTTTGCGGATATCTGAAACCGTTTTTCAGCCGTATTATAAAAAAAGATGACATATCATCGCAGTTTTTTTTTAAATGTAAAAAGTAATGAGACGAACGAGACGCTCTCCTGATGGTAAGAGATAACGTCCATGACCATTGCAGCGATACACGAACTACACAGATACGGTGTCTTTTCGATGGACTAGTACTTCCGAGATAAGGCCTTCGCCGCATGTGGGTGGATTTTATTTTGACAGTATTTTTATATTGACATGTAATCAGTGTTTTAAAAATCATCATATCAATCATTATTCATCATTATTAATCATTAATCATCATTCATAAAAATCATGACATATTACTTTATTACACATAGCACGCAGAACTGATGGCCGATGGGGCTGCAAAGTTCTGGAGTGGAGACCACGGACCGGCAAGCGCAGCGTAGCACGTCCCCCCACAAGGTGGGCAGACGACCTAGTAAAGACCGCAGGAACGCGCTGGATGCGAGCCGCTTTCAACCGGTCTTTATGGAAGTCAATGGGGGAGGCCTATGTCCAGCAGTGGACGTCCTACGGCTGAAATGATGATGATGATGATGATTACTTTATTGACATGTTCATTGTTTTGACATATGTAATGATTTTGATAATAGTTTTTAAATATGAATGGAAAAATGACCTGTAACTTTGGTGTTATTAATAAATGATTTGTATTTGTATTTTGTATCTAATGACATATTTAAAAATTTTGTAGTGACTTGTAAACATTGGTGTTGTCAATGAAATATTTTTATTTGTATTTGACTTACCTGGCTGTACAGCTCGACCGAAGACTCCCCTTTGAGCTGGTGTCCCGTGAGGTAGGTGTTGTGGCTGCTTGCGATGTAGTACTGGCTCAGAGGCCCCGCCATGTCGTTGGCGGTACCTTCCTCTTCCGACGTCGGGGTTTTACTGTAAGATTTTATTCCTTATTTATTGATTTACTAGCTGCGCCCTGCGGTATTACCCGCTACATGTTTTCGGGTTAAAAAGTAGCCTATGTGTTAATCCAGGGTGTCAGCTACCTCCATACCAAATTTCATCCTAATCCGTTCAGTAGTTTTTGTGTGAAAGAGTAACAAACATCCATCCAAACTTTCACATTTATAATATTAGTGGATTATGGGAGTGGTATAGTCTATTGTCGACAAAACTTCAATTAATAAACTGTTCAACATATAACTGCCAAAGCTCGTCGGATTTATTTTTAGATCTACTAAAGGTTTCAAAAACCCAAACTCTCTCATTTACTTATTCTCAGCTCTCGTCAGATCTGTGTTAGAGTATGGAAGTCCTATATGGTCTCCTTTCCATAAGGTGCATATTGAAGAAATCGGTATGTAAAGTTTTTTTTTTGTATTTATTTTATATTTTTTACTGATAGTAAACTTTATTTTATGAAACTAATTTGAATATTTTGGCTTTCTATGCGGTAGTTTAATTCTAATACATTTTCAAACTTTTTATAGTTATGACGTCATAACATTGGCTGAATATGTAAAATATGTACTTTTTTAGGCACTGAAAGAATCCTTATACAGCCAAGGACATGACGTCATTAGAGGTTAATTGAAAGTCAAATTTATTTTATGTATTTTATTAAAATAAACCCCGTCTCATAGTTTAAAGAGTTTTAAACGGAAAAATCATGTACAGGAATGTAATATTTCGAAATGGTTTTGGAATCAGCAAAGTATTTTTTTTCTTTACATACCGAAATAGAAAAGGTTCAAAAGAAATGTTTGCGAATGCTATGCTATCGACTAAAGTTAGGTCGTCCCAATCTTAATTACGAATCACGTTTGTCTAAATTTAATGTACATAAACTAGAAACCCGTCGTAAATATTGTTTTCCTCCATAAAATAGTCCACTCGTTTGTCGATACTTTTTTTTATTTTTTTATAGCTGACAGGCTAGGTGTTTGACCACAGCTCACCTGGTGTTAAGTGACGGTGTGATCGAAGATGGTAAAGCACACCTAGCCTGGAATGGAACTGGGTCTCAAGTGAGGCTGCCGGAACACACCGTTAGATGCTTGGCGACAGATTTTCAACTTGAGGGTGGTAGCTAGCCAGCCGAGTACTAGAAAGTACCCTACCACCATGCTATGGTTTCCTCACGATGTTTTCCTTCACCGGCAGCTCAAGCTCATTGTTGGGGTTTGAACCCACGCCCTTCGGCATGCGAAGCGACCGCACTAACCACTGAGCTATCATCGCTACAAAACTCCAAATTTACTCTCTCAACTAAATTTTAACATCAAATATAGCGCGTGTCGTTCTAATCGTACAAATCTCTTTGCTTTACAAATTTATAATAACAACATTTCTATATACAACCCTTTAGTACGGATGGCTCGCCAGTATAATGAGATGGCAAATAAGGATATAATTGTCGACATCTTCTCTCCCAAATTTAGAACCTATATCAGAAATACTTTATGTCCTAAGCGCCTGGCTCAGTCCGACCCCTATCTAATTATATAGATATATCGTACCCATAATGATAATTATTTAAACGCTAAACCAACATTGCACACATGGTCTGAGTTGCAATCCCGCTCTGATCCAACATTTCTCTACTCTAGTTTTCTTATGATTGTAATTTGTTTTGTGTTTGAATAAATTAAAAATATAAACCAGAAAAATCAATGTTTTCTTACCTGGCAAAGTTCGCCCGCCTTTGTTCTGGTACGAACGCGTAGTTGTCTTTATCGGTTAGGAACCGCACGAAACCTTCGTACGAGAGACAGTTCTCAGCTCGTAAAGTTGGGTCTGGTTCATGCCTCTACAACAAAATATTCGCATTGAGACGTGCAAAACTCTCTCCTGATGGTAAGAGACAACGCATGTCCATGACCATTGTAGCGACAGAACTTAGGGCTACAAAGGAAAGTCCGGGGCATCGCCGCTTTGGCGCAAATCACTGAGACATTCGACGGTTTGTCTCAACAGCCCTGTAATGTCGCTGCAGTATCATTCAGAGTTATATTTCCACTACTCCTTGGCAGAAAATTAATATTGAATGTTATTAAAATTGTTAAATTAGAATTGATATTATAATGCGTATGACTTATTTCAAATTATATTAAATATTGTATGCCTCTAAAAGGCCAGACCGTTGTGTACTACACATATTATGTTTTGTTTAAGATCTATATGTTACACGGTGTACAATAAATGTTTCTGATTTCTGATTTCTGATATCAGAATAATTGATACTACAGTGGTATCTTCTTATAAAACATAGCTTATACGCTATCTGACAGCCCTGTTGGCTCATTGGTAGCATAGCCTTAAGAACTGAAGGGCGTGGGTTAGATTTCCGCTCAGGACAAACATTTTATGAAGGTATCAACAAATGTTTGTCCTGTGTCTGGGTGTTCTGTATGTATTATAAGTATGCATTTACAAAAAAAAAGTATTTATGTATTCTATCAGTTATCTGACTTCCATCACACAAGCTCTGCTTAGTTTGGGGCCAGATGGCGCTGTGTGTATAGTCCTACGATATTTATTTATTTATCACACCCTAAGTGAACTTGGTGGTAGATCTCCTTAGCAGGAGGTCATCTAGGTAGGTACCACCGCAGTACCAGATATTCTGCCGCCAAGCAGTAGTGTGTAAACATTACTGTGTTCCGGTTTGAAGGGTACTGCAGCTAGCGAAATTACTGGGCTGTTGAGACTAACCATCGAAAGTCCCAAAGTAATGAGCACTAAAGCAGCGATGCCCTGGACTTTGTTTTGTTACTGAAAGTTCTGTGTATCGCTGTAATGGTCATGGGCAGGCGTTATCTCTTACCATCAGGAGAGCGTCTCGTTCGTCTCATTATTTGTCACATAAAAAAAAAAATAAAAAAATAAGCGCTGAGCTAAATTCTTTGTTATTTTTAAGCAAACCAAAAAAAAAAATGTTTTTGCAGTGTTACCCGCTACATGTTTTCGGGATAAAAAGTGTTAAGCCTTATCTTATTCCAGGGTCTCAGCTACCTCAATACCAAATTTCGTCCAAATCCGTTCAGTAGTTTTTGCGTGAAAGATTAACAAACATCCATCCAGACTTTCACATTTATAATATTAGTGGGATAAAAAATGCCTCAACACACCTGGATACCTTTATCTTAGAAGATTTTTCTCCTACACATAAAAAAAGCGTATTAGAAACTGGATAATAAGGGCCAGGGATCAGACACTTACCTGAATGATGTCTCGCAGCTGTTGGTCAGTCTTGGGCTCGTTTTGTCTCGTTTCGCAGAACTTCCCCAGGGTGGGCAGAGAAAGCACTCTTCCACTCATGTCTGGACACGCTCCTGTAGAAAAATGATATGTTACACGTTAGATACTTGGACTTTGATAGAATACTTGGTGGTAGATGTCAGCAGGAGGTCGTCTAGGTAGCGATGATAGCTCAGTGGTTAGCGCGGTAGGTTCGCATGCCGAAGGGCGTGGGTTCAAACCCCAACAATGAGCTTAAGCTGCCGGTGAAGGAAAACATCGTGAGGAAACCATAGCATGGTGGTAGGGTACTTTCTAGTACTCGGCTGGCTAGCTACCACCCTCAAGTTGAAAATCTGCCGCCAAGCATCTAACGGTGTGTTCCGGCAGCCTCACTTGAGAGCCAGTTCCATTCCAGGCTAGGTGTGCCTTACCATCTTCGACCACACCTTCACTTATCATCAGGTGAGCTGTGGTCAAAACAACGAGCCTGTCAACCCTAAAAAAAAAAAAAAAAGGTACCACCGCAGTGCCAGTTATTCTGCCGCTAAGCAGTAGTGTGTAAGCATTACTGTGTTCCGGTTTGAAGGGTACTGCAGCTAGCGAAATTACTGGGCTGTTGAGGCTAACTCAAATAAAAGTCTCAAAGTAATGAGCGCCAAAGCAGCGATGCCCTGGACTTTGTTATGTTACTTAAAGTTCTGTTTATCGCTGCGATCGTCATGGACATGCGTTATCTCTTACCATCAGGAGAGCGTCTCGTTCGTCTCATTACTTGACACATACAAAAAAATAGATTTTAGATCTCCTTAGCAACTTTTGACTTGTTGGGCACTAGATATTCTGCGGCTAAGCAGTAGTGTGTAAACATTACTATATTCCGATTTGATGAGTTCTGCAGCGACATTATTATCAAATGACTCAAAGCATTTCTTTTTCATGGATCACAGGCTAGGTGTTTGACCACAGCTCACCTGATGTTAAGTGATGGTGTGGTCGAAGATGGTAAAGCGCATATAGCCTGGAATGGAACTGGCTCTCAAATGAGGCTGCCGGAACACACCGTCGGATGCTTGGCAGCAGATTTTCAACTCGTATGGTAGCTAGCCAGCTGAGTACTAGAGAGTACGCTACCACTATGCTATGGTTTCCTCACGATGCTTTCCTTCACCGGCAGCTCAAGCTGTTGGGGGTTGAACCCAAGCCCGTCTGAATGCGAACCGACCGCGCTAACCACTGAGCTACAAAATGAGCGCTAAAGCGGCGATGCCCTGGACTTTGTTTTGGCGCTCAAAGTTCTGGGTACTCCTGGAGAGACCAGGGGAGTCTCGTTTGTGATATTATTGTTACATATGCGAGCTGACCTGGTAAAGCAGCGGCAGCCAGGAGGTCGAAAGCCTTCTTCCTGCTGGCTTTGTCTGTAGGAGGTTCCAGGTCTAACGACCCGTTCCTTGTTAGTAGACCTGAAAACAGAGAAAAAACAAATTAAACTGGGGGAGATTCAGTTAGTGAATTACTTTAATGAATACTCGATTTATCATAATACCGTTTTTATCAGTAACTAGTATAGTATTAAGGTGGTTCAATTTCCATACAAATATTTTTTTGCCATTTATGGACAAATGGAGCGTAATTTTACAGTGAAACACAGCTACTGGCATTTATTTTGCTCTTTATTTGCGGTAAATCACAATTGCTTGAATAAAACAGTAGTGTATTATGTAGGGTGTAGCATAATCTATTGTTTGATTCAAAAATCACGAATTCATAAATCAATCATAAATTTGATTTTATGCTAATAATCTACTGTTTTATTCAAGCAATTGTGATTTACCGCAAATAAAGAGCAAAATAAATGCCAGTAGCTGTCCACCATTGTTTTATGTCATTGATGATTTTGTTTTTTATGTTATCACAATAACATAAAAAAAAACAAAATATAAATTAAATATTGTTAGTAATGAGACGAGTAAGAGCTCTCCTGATGGTAAGAGATACCGTCTGTCCGTGACATAAGCAGAGCGAAGAGCAACAATGAAGAAGATGATGATACATACCGGTCCTGTGTATGGCTCTGTTGCGGAAGAGCTCCGGGGAGCTCCGACTGCGTTCGGAGCCCAGCAGTGGGGAGCGGCTGCGTGGGACCGCCAGCTGTTCGAATATGTCGCGCAGTTCCGAGCGCATTACCAAACTGCAAACAAAATTGTACAGTTAAATTCAATTTCAATTTCAAGAACACCGGTTCCATTAAGCTTGTGTAGTTCAAGAACTAAGAATTGTTAGGAATTAATTCCCACTACTGAACGAGAACGAACTATTCTTTATATTTAACTATTTACTTGGTGGTAGATCTCCTTAGCAGGAGGTCGTCTAGGTAGGCACCACCGCAGATATTCTGCCGCTAAGCTGTAGTGTGTAGACATTACTGTGTTCCGGTTTGAAGGGTACTGCAGCTAGCGAAATTACTGGGCTGTTGAGACTAACCATCGAAAGTCTCAAAGTAATGAGCGCCGAAGCAGCGATGCCCTGGACTTTGTTTTGTTACTCAAAGTTCTGTGTATCGCTGCAATGGTCATGGACAGGCGTTATCTCTTATCATCAGGAGAGCGTCTCGTTCATCTCATTACTTTTTACAAAGGAAAAAAAGAATCCCCGGGCACAATTTTACTAGTTCAATTGTACTTTTAACAATGTTCCTGCAAATGATGCCGTATCTCTACACATTAAAAACCAGTTTCCTGTTCAGTTTCAGTTTCCATACTAATTCAGGATATGTATTATAGTATTTATTAATTTCAAATCTCCACATAATGTATACAGTCAGAGAAAATAACGACAAAAACACATCGATTGCCTTCATTTCACCAGACTAGCCTCTTAACTTTCGTGTGCTTGTTTGTTTTTCTCGATCGAGCCCCCCTAGACAGGATGCCCTAAGCAATTGCTTAAATAGCTTATAGGCTAATCCAGTACTGTGTGTTCACTTTAATATTTTTTTTAATGTAAATAGTAATGAGATGAATGAGCCGCTCTCCTGATGGTTAGAGATAACGCCTGTCCATGACCATTGCAGCGATACAAAGAACTTTGACTAACACAACAAAGTCCAGGGCATCACTGCTTTGGCGCTCATTACTTTGACACTTTCGATGGTTAGTCTCAACATCCCAGTAATTTCGCTAGCTACAGTACCCCTCAAACCGGAACACAGTAATGTCTACACACTACTGCTTAGCGGCAGAATAACTGGTACTGCGGTGGTACCTACCTATATGACCTCCTGCTAAGAAGATCTACCACCAAGTAAACTGCCACTATGTTTCGGTTTGAAAGGTACTGCAGCGACATTACATTTTTGTGGAAAGTCTCAATAGCCATGGAGCACGCTTTTAAATATTTTTTTTATTCTAAATTGATTTGTGTTTGATGACCAACTCGAGATGTCTAGCATCTTACCTAAAACTTCTAAACAGGGCAACGAAGTCCATAAAATCCAACTGCGTGTCGTAGCCAACAGAACCAGTTCTCAAATGCTTTAGATTCTCCCAGAAACGCTCGCTTGTCTCCAATCTTCTAAGACTGAAAAGAAAATAAAGATATTACCAAAGATAACCATTAATAAACGAGGTTATTGGTACTAAAAACCAGTAATGTCAATCGTAATTTTTTTTGCCGAAAATATTTAAGTAGGCGTGTCTTAATTTGAAATCAATAAGATATTTTATCTAAATAAATGTTGTGATAAAATATGAATTCAAATCGTGTGCAAAATTTATGTGAAATTGCAAACATTCGTACATATTATCTCAAATGTTTAGTTGGTTCAGTTCTTGAAGGAGGTCAGCATCGCAATGAAACCATGGTAACTGTTTCAAAGAGTTTGTTTGTAAAAATGGTTGATATTGAGATGACAAAAGGTCAAGGTCACGGTAACAAATGGGAGGACGAAGGTCAAATAAAAATTAGGTCAAGGTCACCTGAATTTTATTAGAATAAATACCTGAGCGCATATATTTATGCGTCAAATGATCTAAATTACAAACTCCACCTGATTTTAGTAAATGACAGTATACAAATCGTATAACTAAGTGATATACTGAAATAGTCGATTACAATTTCAACTCGTTTCGACCAAAAGAGTTGCAATATAAAGGTCAAATGTGAAGGTCAAGGTCACTCACCTGCTTCTGTTCGGGGATCCAACCATGATACTGGTGGCAGCAGCTGTGAGACTGCTATGTCTTGGAGGATATGGGTAGAATGAACTCATCGTAGCTGAGTATGAACTGAAAAAAAATTAATCATTCCGGTAACTCTTCAAGTTCACCTTTTTTTGTGGTATGAATAATATTATATATTATTATGTCAATAATAGCAAATCCTAAAGAGCCATGATTCTTAGCTGGGAAATTCAACTTTCTGTCTACCAAACAGGAAGTCTGAAAGAACTGCTTTCACATGTTTCGTTTTAATATATCTACTACACAAATTTAAATGGATTGTTTATAGTCAAGAAGCAAACCAAATGCTCAATGCATTGCTATGATGAATGGCAAAACGTTGAACAAATACTATAAATGTTATAATTGTAGTTGTAAGCTTACAGTAATACTAATAATGTATCACTAATAAAATAAATCACACTAAAATTTTGAATATAAGGATCAACCTGTGTCTCAGCGGAGATCCTTGCGTAACTTCATCCTCGCTCCTAGTACCCGAAGTGTGACACGATCCATAGCTTCTTGGAGAACTAGTTTTTAGTTCCGACGTAGATTTGTTTTTCTGAAAATAAGATGGAAATAATGTTATGAAAGTATTTGTGTACATAATTTAACGGATAACATGAAAGGAATGCTTAACAATAATTTTTATTGCCCTACATCGATTTCTATGATTTCGTTGTGATATTTATTTATTACCCATGACGGAACGGAGACGGTATATGCGTTTGGGGTGAGAGGATGTTTGCTTGTGCAATTCCATGTTGCCATTTTTCCCCAAAACTACTAGTCCGATTTTGATGCAGTTTTCAGTTATGGGTTGGGGTTTGTTCTTTCAAAGTTGTAAATCAAGCTCATCGCATGATCGGAGTTAATAAATGAACTTAGATCATTTATTAGGTAGATTTTATTAGCGATATATTTTATTTAAACTGCGATGTTTTGAAACGCGTTAATAGTGTCATGATATTGTCTTTTAGCGATAGTTAGATGCTTATTAATTTTCATGTCGTTGACGAGTGATCAAGCAAGCTGGGGAAGCTCATCACCAACTATAGTAGTCTGATATGGTGTTACCTTGAACTTGATCCCTGTACTGCGTATCGAGTCAGTGTGTGAATCCGTGAAAGTACCCTTGATGGGTGTGGAATGTGCTGAGCTTCCACAAGTAGAGTCTCTTCCGCCAAATACCTGAAAAGAGTCTAATTGTAAAAATAATGTGTCTTTTGTCTACATTTCCATTGTTATTATCATCATCAACATCATCCTCTCCGTTACAGGACATTTAGTTAGCGTTTGTTTCGGTCAAGTGTCTACTTAAAAGTGATATTAAATACTAATATTATTGATTTCAATCAAATTGACAAATGAATTATATCCAATTTACCATATTTAGCGTTCAAACGCTTTGACTTGTCTGTGTGTCTGTAGCATCGTAGCTCCCGAACGGATGAACCGATTTTGATTTTGTTTGTTTCGTTTGAAAGGAAAATTAGTTAAGTGTTCTTAGCTATGTTTGATGAAAATCGGTTCAAGATGGCCACCGCCACAAAATGGCGGATTACATATTTTATCACAACTCCCTCAATATGGGCATCAAATAAAAGGGCTTAATTAGTAGAATACTACACACTATGATAAATTTCAAATTAAAGATGGCCGCCATCACAAAATGCGAATTACTTCTTTTATCTGACTTGATCGAAAGTGATCATAATTACGATTGAAGAAAGTCTGTTCAGCTGTTTGAAGATCAACAGTTCTTACATAATATGTGAGTATTTACCAGTGATCGATAGGAAATTTGGTATTAGACAATAGACAATAGACAACACTTTATTTGCGACATAAAACACATTTCAACATAATTTACAATACATACATACAAAAAAATAAACAATAAACATAAAACATAGAAAAAAACTTAAAGGTATATAGTATAGTATACATAAATAAAAATTAAACAAAAAGTTTGTGTATTACTGCTGACGGGAGTTTTTTTTAATGCATACTTGTTTTGTTTTGTTTTTGTGCTGTTAATAATATGTATATTATATTATTATTTTTGAAGCCTTACCCGTATAGCATCAGACACGAGCGGCTCGCAGCAGCATCCATCTTCATAATAGAGGGCAATGTACTTGTTTTTGAGCCAGGCCAGACTCCGGTCCGCCAGCTTGGCTTGGCTCATCAGCGCTCTGATCACCGTGTGGAGCCCTACTGCCCATACCCTGGAACATTTTATTACAAGTTCTTTTATACAGCCTAATCTTGAAGATCATTATATGTAGTTATAATTATGAACAATTTTTGTTACAAGTAACACTTTGAAATCATGAAAAAAAGTCAGCTGGTCTAATACATCACAATTTTTCAATTACTAGAAAAAAATTAATGGGTATTATGGACCGATTAAGACATCGTACATGGGCAATCAGAATTTTTGTTTACTTCATAATGTCAAAGTTATTACTAGAAAAAAAAATCAAATTTTCAGTTGAATTAATGTTACATTATATGTATAATTTGTCTTCTTTACCTTTGTTTTCTATTAAGGGTTGTTTTCTATTAAGGGTTTAAGCTGCCGGTAGTTAGAATGCAGATATTAGGTGCAGATGTTAGGTGCAGAATGAGGAACCTTCTCACAATGCGTGCCGCGTCAAGGATCACTGCCTTTCGAAGCTAACTCTTGACCCAACCGTCTAGCGAGAGTCTCTTAAGATGTTGGTCGAGACTCTTCGCTATTTTTAAATTTACCACCGGCAGTGGGTCAGGACTTAAGCTGCAGGTGGTTAGGGCTGCAGAGTGAGGAACCTCCTCACAATGCGCGCCGTGTCAAGGATCACTGCCTTTTGAAGCTGACCCTTGACCCAACCGTCTAGCGAAAGCCTTTTAAGATGTTGGTCGAGACTCTTCACAATTTTTTTCATTTTTTTTGTGTTTGTAGTTCACAAGAAACAAAGAATGAATTATGAAGCGCATCTGCCAATAATCAATTATGATTTGTAAAAAAACAGACAGAAATTTTACCTGAAGGTACAAGGCGGTAACACAAAATGCAGCGTCCTGTTATCGCTCAGCGTTTTTCCGTACACGAGAGATATCATGTTGTAAGGGTTCTTGGGGCAAGCGGACAGGCCGAACCGCTTGGCAAATGCCATGATGTCAAGGATGTCACGCTGCTCCACTAGCGCACCACCTATTCGCATGTCTTTTACGCATTGGAGATCGATGAAACTGGAAACGATTAAAATTTAAATAATTGTTCAAGAAAACTGAAAATGAAGCGTACTCATATAAAATCGATCGAACTTCAATTGGTAAGTTCGTTTGATCATGTATTATACCTACATGTACGTATTCTTGCGATTTGGTTCATAGTGTGTTATTTATTTCACTCACCCTTCTTCTCCTACGACTCCCGCCTCGTTTTCGTGTACCAAATGTGACGTGTATTTTAATGGTATCACTTCTTCAGGGTTGTAAGAAAGACTCAGTTCGGGTTGCTGTATATTTTCTGATGGGGTTTCTCCTGAAAATTACAAGTCATGTGATTTGGTTGGCCTCTTCTACAGCAGGTCACCTAGGTAGGTACTGCAAATACTCTAAGCAAGCAGTAGTGTGTGTAGTATACAAATATTATAAAGAGGAAAGATTTGTAGTTTTGTATGTAACGAATAAACTTGAAAACTACTAGAGCGATTTCAAAAATTCATTCACCGTTGGGAAGCTACTCTATCCCCGGGTGATATAGGCAACTTTTTATCCCTGTATTCGCACGGGAACGGGAACTACGCAGAAGAAACCGCGAGGCGTCGGCTAGTAATAAATAGCTAATTTGCTTTCATGTCTAGTTTGTGTGAGTACCGTGGGTGCTGTGCGGCGCGTGCGCAGTGTTGCACCAGGTCAGCAGGGCGCAGCCCCGCTCCAGCCGCAGGTGCACTAGAGCTCCGCCCCACTCCGGCTCGCCCAGCACGCACGCCGTGCCGTGGTGCATTATCTGAAACATGGCTTCACGTAATCCTATCCTACTAATATTATAAATGCAAAAGTTTGGATGGATGTTTGTTACTCTTTCACGCAAAAACTACCGAACGGATTTGAGTGGAATTAGGTATGGAGGTAGTTGAGACTCTGGATTAACACATAGGCTACTTTTTATCCCGAAAACATGTAGCGGTAAACCCCGCGGAGCGCAGCTAGTATTATAAATGTGAAAGTTTGGATGGATGCATGTTTGTTACTCTTTCACGCAAAAACTACTGAACAGATTTGAGTGGAATTTGATATGGAGGTACCTGACACCCTGGATTAACATATAGGCTATTTTTTATCCCGAAACCATGTAGCGGGTAACACCGCGGGGCGCAGCTAAATCCATTCAGTAGTAAAATATTCATCCAATAGTTTTTTTTTATAAGGAATTGAGACGAACGAGACTCTCTCTTGATGGTAAGAGATAACGCCTGTCCATGACCATTGCAGCGATACACAGAACTTTGAGTAACAAAACAAAGTCCAGGGCATCGCTGCTTTGACGCTCATTACTTTGAGACTTTCGATGGTTAACAGCTCAACAGCCCAGTAATTTCGCGTGAAAGAGTAACAAACATACATCCATACATATAGAAGTAGGAAGTAGAGTTAGTAGGACTATGCTGTGCTTTTATAATTATTGTACCTGCAGTATATGTCTGTCCATTCTCTCCCCGTTTTGTGGGGCAAGGGGAAACATTGTAACCCCGTGATCATGAGGCAGAGGCTGCACGGGGCAGTACCCCCCGCCTTCCAACTCGTACAGGGCTTCGTTCTCGAAATCGCACGGCCCTGTGGACTTCTGTTCTGGGGGGGCGAACACTGGAGTGTCGCATGTAGACATTGCTGTTCTGAAAGAAAGAAAATAATTTTATTTTGTAACATAGAACACAACAAATACAAACAAACAGTTAAAAAATAGGGGCTCGCCTCAGTATAATACTGGTTATACTAAGTGGTATGACCAGCGCTGGTCTTCCGGTGAGCCCTTGTCGGTCAAACAAAACAAACAACACATTATAGACAATAGACAATAGACAACACTTTATTTTATTTGGGACATAAAACACATTTTTTATTCATTACCAATAACAAATATAATAAAGCGAAATTAAAAATTCAAACAAACAAACTACTATGTTAATAACTTATCTCAAAATATCAACCTAAAAATGACAAAACAACAACAACAGGCTCACGTTTGACCACCATCGTGCCTGTTACCAAAAGAGAAGATACGATCTAAGATCATGTATCAGAGCTTCCTGGGATTTCTGATAAGCAATCAGGAATTTTTTAAGGTTGTTACGGAAACCCTTAACTTTATTCTGGTTTCTGATGGGGGGAGGAATATTGTTATGATAAAAGGTATCCTTTATATTAATCTAGGCAGTTAAGTAACTCAAGTTTCATGATTTTTTTCATGAGTTTTTGTAACGATGATAGCTCAGTGGTTAGCGCGGTAAGTTCGCATGCCGAAGGGCGTGGGTTCAAACCCCAACAATGAGCTTGAGCTGCCGGTGATGGAAAACATCGTGAGGAAACCATAGCATGGTGGTAGCGTATTCTCTAGTACTCGGCTGGCTAGCTACCACACGAGAGTTGAAAATCTGCCACCAAGCATCTAACGGTGTGTTCCAGCAGCCATTCCAGGCTAGGTGTGCTTACCATCTTCGACCACACCTTCACTTAACATCAGGTGAGCTGTGGTCAAACATCTAGCCTGTCAACCATAAAAAAAAGATGCTAGTAGTATTGCATAGTTAGCCCCCAATAAGTGAATGATAATTTTTTTTTGACAAAAATTAAGGTCTTAAACCATACAATAAAAAATTTCTACGTGTGATTTGATCAAAATATTGGCGCAAAATTCTGGTCATCACCTCAAATAGTCTCCGAACCCTGGTGGGTGGGTTCTCGCGAGGGTGTGGTGGTGTTGGTGGAAGCTGGCAATATGATCCATCACCGCTTGTGTTCGGTACACCTTCTCCAAGTTGACCAGACCTTCAGGTCCCACCCGCTTCCATCCAGGGGACGTCTCGCCTTCCTTATCATCAAATGAGGCTATGTACTGGAAAATATCAGTTCACAAACGTTCGGATGCTAATTTATTTAATCAGGGTTACCGAAAAACTTCAAGTAGCGTAGTAGTTTGTAGCGATGATAGCTCAGTGGTTAGCGCGGTAGGTTCGCATGCCGAAGGGCGTGGGTTCAAACCCCAACAATGAGCTTGAGCTGCCGGTGAAGGAAAACATCGTGAGGAAACCATAGCATGGTGGTAGGGCACTTTCTAGTACTCGGCTGGTTAGCTACCACCCTCAAGTTTAAAATCTGTCGCCAAGCATCTAACGGTGTGTTCCGGCAGCCTCACTTGAGAGCCTGTTCCATTCCAGGCTAGGTGTGCTTTACCATCTTCGACCACACCTTCACTTAACACCAGGTGAGCTGTGGTCAAACACCTGGCCTGCCAACCATTAAAAAAAAAAAAAAAAAGTAATGAGACATAATGAGTCTTTCAATGGTAAGAGCCCATGGCCATTGCAGTGATACGCAGAACTTTAAGACCCAAAACGATGTCCAGGGCATCGCTGCTTCGGCGCTCATTACTTTGAGAGTTTCCATAGTATATTTTACGTCTGACAAGCTAGGTGTTTGACCACAGCTCACTTGATATTAAGTGACGGTGTAGTCGAAGCTGGTAAGCACACCTAGCCTGGAATGGAGCTGGCATTCAAGTGATGCTACTGGAACACGCCGTTAGATGCTTGGCGGCAGATTTTCCACTCTCGTGTACTAGAGAGTATACTACCACCACAGACATCCCTGGTTGGTTCATTGGTAGTAAGTCTGCTCCAAGATCTAAAGGGCGTGGGTTCGATTTCCACCCAGGATAAACATTTTGTGGTATAAACAAATGGGTGTGCTGTATTTATTTATTTAAGTATTTTATCAGTTATCTGACTTCTATAGTAGGTACAAGCTTTGCTTAGTTTGGGGTCAGATGGCGCTGTGTGTGATGTCTTACGATATTTTTTTTTCATTTACCATATTTACCAAGTTTCCTCACGATGTATTCCTTCACCGGCAGCTCAAGCTCATTGTTAGGGTTTGATCCACGCCCTTTGGCGTGTGAACCAGTTCCAATCCAGGCTAGGTGTGTTTCATCTTCAACCACACCGTCATTGAACATCAGGGGAGCTGTGGTTAAACACCTAGGCTTGTCAACATTGAAAAATAGCAAAGAATTCATTACGTCGAGTGAGGACTGTTCAAAAATGAGCATTGCGTCAAGACCGTGTGTGTGATGTAAATTTTAAGTTAACTGGGTTTTATAGTAACTTACCACTTGTCTATTAGGTTCTGTTAGTCTGGGGTCTCTCTTACAGCTATCTCTTAGGGGACTCGTAGAAGTCCCTTGGTCCACTCGCTTCCCGCTCTCTCTTCTCGCATCTCTTTTCAAAGACCCTCTGAAAAAAGGAGAAATGTACATTGTTTTTAATTTACTTTTTTAATGTACACGTCAAAATTTAAAATTTAAAACAACCCCGGACACTAGACCGACTGCTTAATTACTTCGAATTCATTTCACAAAAAAATACGGACGAGTGCGAGTCAGACTTGCTGTGTAAAACTTTGAGACTATGTCTTAATTCATCTAGTGCACGCTAGATGCGCTAGCGTCGCATTTGTCGGAAATCCTGCATCGCGGTGACAAGATTCTCCGTGATTTGCACGTGTTGTTTGGTATTTTTATAAATATACCAATATCAGCTGGGAAGCGAGTAACAGATTCTTTTACTTAATCCCAGCAGACCCACCCTTAGGAACCTTGATTAGTTCACTTGCACACCGAGGGTTACGTACAAACCAGTAGGTATAATCCATTTTTGGTCTCAATACACTGTTTTGTTTTGTGATAGAATTAAGTTCAGTTTTCAATAGAAAATAGACGACACTTTATTTGGGACATAAAACATATTTCAACATAATTAACAATACATACATACAAAAAAAAAGACGTGTGGCACTCGGGGACTGCCGCGGTAAAGCTATTGCATAGCATCACAACCAATGCCACCTAGAGGCGAGTTGCTGAACTAAAGAGACAAGCGTGATATTTCAAAAAAGTCATTTAAAGTTCTGCTATTCATCGATAGATGGCAAAACTAAAAAGTATCACCGCTGTGCCGGTGGGAGTGGGGGGTGTTAGGTTATTTTCGTTACGGAATTTCTGAATTCGGTCTCCACGCTCAAGGCCCGTGATAGAAGCTATGCAATAGCTTAATAAACAATAAACATAAAGTCACATTAAACATAAAGTCAAGTAAAGTCGCATTACTTGTCACAATGCTGAGTCGTCATTGCTGTAAGTCGGATTACTTGTGTTTATGTACGTCGCTGCTGATGTTGGTTTTTATTTTACTTTTGATTTTATCTTAATGTATATATGTATATGTATGTGTATATTATAGCCTATATATATTGTATATGTATTATGAGTGTATACATGTTTATATATGTAGATATTTCGTTTTAATCAAATGATTATTTTTTATATACTTACTATATTATGTTTAATTTTTATTTTATTTTTATTTCTTATTAGTGTTACATCTCCCGTCTGTTTCTTAAGCTTTCTATCGTATTTTTCTTTTCTTGGTTGCCTGGAAGAGATCGCTGTTAGCGATAAGGCCGCCACTTGTGTCACTAGATAATAAGGTTTTTTGTTCTCTGTACTATTTACTGTATAATGATGTGCACAATAAAGAGTTATATCTATCTATCTATCTATCTATCTATCTATCTATCTATCTATCTATCTATCTATCTATCTATCTATCTATCTATCTAAACATAAAACATATTGATTGATTGTTTTTTTCCGTATTTTTTCCTTTATGCAAGAAATAAATTAGCATCGTCTTATAGTATATACACACTGTAAGACAATGCTTTTTACCAAATTTCATAATTTTAGGATAACGGAAAGTACCCTATAGGTTTTGATTCCCTTGTCAGCGTCAGTAACTGTTTTTTTTGCGAAATAAACGGCTGTAGCTTTTTTACAATAACTGAGAAGTTTAATTTTTTCACAGCTGCAAAGGGCTACAGATCTACGTATATGGTTTTAATTTCAACTCGATACCTCCACGCGTTTCCGAGATAGAAGGGTCTTGACAGACGGACAACAAAGTGATCCAATAAGGGTT
The DNA here is from genome assembly GCA_905404145.2 of Biston betularia. Classification (NCBI taxonomy): domain Eukaryota; kingdom Metazoa; phylum Arthropoda; class Insecta; order Lepidoptera; family Geometridae; genus Biston; species Biston betularia. The sequence continues at coordinate 5,968,415 of FR989890.1, forward strand.
CCGTTATTTCCTATTGAGGTACGAAACCCTAAATAATAATTTAAAACTTTTGAATTTGTTTTATTCCTAGTAGACATAAACCAAAGGTTCTCCTTTTTTTAAATGTAAAATGTAATGAGACGAACGAGACGCTCTCCTGATGGTAAGAGATGACGCCTGTCAATGACTATACAGCGATACACAGAACTTTGAGTAACAAAACAATCGTCCAGGGCATCGCTGTTTTGACGCTCATTACTTTGAGACTTTCGTCGGTTAGTTTCCTTGATTTGAACCTACATTCTTCTTGTAACTCTTACCGGTCGTCTTTCGTGGATTCCCTTTTGAAGTCTCGCCGATGGGTTGGAGTTGCGGCCGCCGAGTGGCTCGTAATGGAGGGCGTGGCCGACAGGATCTCCCTGGCGACAAATCATAATCATTTAACATTATAAAGTGGAAAGATAAGATAAGATAAGATAATTTATTCATGACCATTAATAATACACATACACATATTTGAAATTTAACAACAAACAACAAACAAAAGTACGAAGGAACACAAAATGAAATACTATAGATACATATAATATGATATAACGGTACTCCATGGATCCCACACTAGGGTGACCTGTGTCGTGGGATCCAGGCTCTTCCTTTTAACAAACATTTACAAGGGTAGAAACATATAATATGATAAAGGAAAAAGACAAAATAAAGAAACAAAAAGTAAACAAAACTGACGAGTACAATAAATATTTATCTACTACCCTTTTTATTTTTTCCCTCTCTCATTAGGTAGTACTAGGTCGATATCTGTTGCCACCGTACAACAGATATCCATTTGGATGCGTTTATGCATAAGTGAGAAGCGTTGTTTTTAATAAGAACTTATTATTTATTTTATTTATTAGTAAAATGGGTATTAATATAAGAGATATATATATATATATATATATATATATATATGTGTGTGTGTGTGTGTATGTGTGGGTGTGCGTGCGTGAGTGAGTGAGTGTGTGGGTGTGTGTGTAGTCTGGTCTATTTTACTGGATAAGAGGTCTTTTTCATTTTTCCCTTTAATTTATTTATGCAAACTCCCTACTCGTTTTATTATATTATTAACACTATATTTACTTACAGCTTAGTATATACTATGTATAATCTAGCGTATGCATGCCATTAATTGTTTCTAGTTCTCTTTATAATAGCGATGTATTTTGAAACTAAATCGTGCTATGGTGAGTTATTTTATAATTTTAATTATCTTTTCTGTGTCCATATATCGTTGCGTGGACAGCCATGATGTAATCTTTTTTTTTACACACAAACCGCGACGATTCCAAGATGTCAAGCTTATAGTCTAGAAGTTGATAAAGAAATGGACCCTTGAAAAAATACGCATTTTGTGCAAAGAAAGTTCTAGTATTGGGTAGTACCCATTTGTTGCGACGATCACTATTACCCTTGGTACGCACGGCATTCGATTTTGATGTCTTGTGAAAACGTAGTACCACTGATAATATATATAATTGACGAACAGTAAGGTACTTGGTGTCTTCGTAAAGTTTGTCTGTAGGGTATTTAAAGGCTTTTTTATACGCAACCTTTAGTAAAGCTCTTTGAGCTCTTTCAACATTGATAAGACGACTAGTAACCGCAGACCCCCAGCAAACGATGCAATAATTTATCACAGACTGGCATAGGGCTAGGTAAACTATACGCAGTGTTTGTGGGTCCGCTACTGTTCCTAATCTTTTAAATATGTGCAACATTTTGCGCAATCGACCACGTAGGCTACTTATGTGGTTTTCGAATGTCATTCCATGATCAATTACTACACCTAGATATTTAATGTGGTCAACAGATTCAAGTAAAGGACAGTTACATACCAAATTTGTGTGCGTTCCACATGAATGAAGCTGAAGAGAGATTGCTAGTGGGCGGGATTTTTGAGTAATTCGAAAGGACATATATTTAGTTTTACTCGCGTTAAGTGTAAGCAGATTTTTCTCTAACCAGCTTGCCACCTGTGATAATCCATGATTAGCCAAATTAACAACTTCATCCCAACTATCACCATGAAATACAATTGCAGTGTCATCTGCAAATGTAAAAAGCCTTCCATTTTGGACCTTTAGTTTGCATAAATCATTAATATAGGCCAAAAAAAGCGTAGGCCCGAGTACACTTCCTTGAGGAACACCAAAAGATACAGACATAAAGTCACTGTAACGATTCGTGACCCGTACTCTTTGTTTCCTATTACTTAAATAAGAGCAAAAACCAGTTTAAAGCAGTTCCTCGTACCCCAAGCAGCTCCAGCTTTCTCAGAAGAATTGGCCAAGACACCGTATCAAACGCCTTAGCCAAGTCTAAGAACACTCCTAGGCACTTCTTCTTGGAATCAAGTTTAACTGTAACATGGTCTACAAGAGCAACTACTGCGTCCTCGGTTGAATGTTTGGATCTAAAACCATACTGGTTAGCAGACAGCAGGTCATACTTCTCTAAAAATCCTAGAAGGCGTTTGTTGACCACTTTCTCTATAATTTTTGAAATCGAGGGTAGGAGTGAGATCGGTCGGTAATTAGATACAGAAGTAGATGACCCTGATTTAAAAACAGGACAAATATCAGCTAGTTTAAGACAGTCCGGTACTACACCATGCAACATACTGAGGTTACACACGTGAGCAATAAGTGGAGATAATACGTCAGCAGCTTGTTTTAATACCACGTTGTTAATTTGGTCGCAGCCAGGAGCGGATGAAGTTGTAAGCCCAGAAATAATTTTTCGAATTTCATGCATATTAGTTGGTGCTAGAAATAGAGAGTGAGGAGGAGAATAATCAAGGGAGGTGGAGTCGACCAACTGTTGTTCTGTCTTATCTAGTTTAGAGAGAATATTTTGGGCTAGATCATTACCAACCGATGAAAAGAAGCTGTTGATGTAGTTTAATGAGTCAATTTCGCTACTTTTAACTTTGAGGAGGTCACCTGAGCCGGACTTTGAAGCTTTGATATCGCAAATGTCCTTAACTGTGTTCCATAACTTTTTACTATTGTTTCTATGCGTTAGCAATTGTTCAGAGTCGTATTTATTTTTCTGGTTACGGATTAAGCGAAGATAATGATTACGGTAATTTCTATATTTTTCTTGGAGTGCTATGTTGCCTGGATGCCTTTTTGCTTCATGGTGCATCAAGTCTTTCCGTCTCGCACATTTAAGGAGTCCTTTTGTCATCCAGGGTTTCGTGATGACGTCACAGCTACGTAGTTTGGTTTTAGTGGTGTTAATTTTAACAGCAAGCCCAATCTCATGAATAAGGTTTTGCGTTGCAGTATTAACATCTGATTCATTAAAAAAATTGGCCCAGTTTTTGCTACTTAAAGCACTAGCTACGCCGTCGTAGTTAACTTTTGAGACCATTCTATTAACAGGAGGATTTTTTTTGGGTCCGATATCGATGCCAGTTATAATAGTGGCATGATCAGTAATATCCGAATCATTTATGATAACTCGCACAATTTTTTTCGACCTGACCAATGAATGGTCCAAGCAGTTATGTTCACGTGTAGGCATTACATGTCCAGGAATGAAGCCTAAGTGAGCAGTAAGTTCAAGATATTCGGGCGCTTTTCTGTCAGTTGAGGTTGGTTTAATATCTATATTCATGTCACCGGTTACTATGCATGATTCAGTTGATATACAGGAAATAGCACTTTCTAGAGAAACAAGAAAATCACTAATATTAGTTGTCGCAGGGCTGCGGTAGATTGCAATGACGCTTAGATGTGAAAAATGGAAAGATTTGATTGTAAATCAGTAAATCAGTAAATCAGTAATATTTATTGGCCATAAATAACAATAATGTTAAAGGCAAGTCACATGTACAAAAAAAAAAACCTTACGATTACACTTTAATGAATGAAGCTATACCTATACGATTGTTTGTTTGTATTGAATAGGCTCCGAAACAACTGGACCGATATCAAAAATTCTTTCACCGTTGGGAAGCTACACTATCCCCGGGTGACATAGGCTACTTTTTATCCCTGCATTTCTATGGGAACGGGAACTACGCGGGTGAAACCGCGAGGCGTCTTCTGATAAGTCTTTATAAAGAGGAAAGATTTGATTGTTTGTTTGTTTGAATGGGCTCCGAAACTACTGGACAGATATCAAAAATTCTTTCACCGTTAGGAAGCTACACTATTCCCGGGTGACAAAGGCTACTTTTTATCTCTGTATTTCCATGGGAACGGGAACTACGCGGGTGAAACCGCGAGGCGTCTTCTGATAAGTCTTTATAAAGAGGAAAGATTTGATTGTTTGTTTGTATTGAATGGGCTCCGAAACTACTGGACAGATATCAAAAATTCTTTCACCGTTAGGAAGCTACACTATTCCCGGGTGACAAAGACTACTTTTTATCCCTGTATATCCATGGAAACGGGAACTACGCGGGTGAAAACGCGAGGCATCCACTAGTTTTTAAATAAACTTTAGACAGCGATGCCCTAGACTTAGTTTTGTTACTCAAAGTTCTTTATACCGCTGCAATGGTCATGGACAGGCGTTATCTCTTGCCGCCATGCTACTATAAAACATTGTGAGCAAAGCCGCAAAAATCTTTTTCTTTAAAAAAAACACGTAGTTGTAATTAAAAAATAACACATTAAAGTGGCCTCGCTGCATGGGATGATTAATATTTACACAGAGCTGCTGAAACCGTCTCTTTGGAGGTTGTGGCAACTTTGAGACATTACTAGCTTACGCCTGCGACTTCTTGTTTTCTTAAGTATTCTATCAGTTATCTGTCTTCCATAGCACAAGCTCTGCTTAGTTTGGGGTCAGATGGCGCTGTGTGTAATGTCCTGCGATATTTATTATTATTAAATGTAATTGTTATGGGGCAAACTAGACGCTCGATGGTAAGAGATAACAGGTGTCCATGAACATTGCAGCGATACACAGAACTTTGAGTTACAAAACAAAGTTCAGAGCATCACTGCTTTGGCGCTCATTACTTTGAGACTTTTGATAGAGTTAGTCTCAACAGCCCAGTAATTTCGCAGCAGTACCCTTCAAACCGAAACACAGTAATGTTTACACACTACTGCTTGGCGGCAGAATATCATCAGTAAGTAGTGCAGTAACAGTATATTATTAGCATAAAATCAAATTCATGCATAATTTATGATTTTTGAATAAAACATAATCTACTGTTTTATTCAAGCAATTGTGATTTACCGCAAAAGACCAAAATAATGCCAGTGTGATTTCACTGTAAAATTATGCTCCGTTTGTCCATAAATGGCAAAAAAAAGTATTTGTATGGAAATCGTACTACCTTAAGTAGGATTATCTACACTTTGAAGTGGTTTTTTGTTGAATTTCTTAAAATAAATAAATATCGTAGGAAATTACACACAGCGCTATCTGACCACAAACTAAGCAAAGCTTGTACTATGGAAGTCAGATAACTGATAGAATAATTAAATACTTTTTATTTTTGTAAATACATACAGTACACCCAGACACAGAACACACATTTGTTTGTGCCACAAAGTTTTTTTGTCCTGAGTGGGAATCAATAAAAAATCAAAAATTATTTTTGTTTAGTTAATACTAAAAGTATAACGACTCTTATACGCGCTGAGTAGTTTGATTTTTTTTTTTAATGTAAAAAGTAATGAGACGAACGAGACGCTCTCCTGATGGTAAGAGATAACGCCTGTCCACGCCCATTGCAGCGATACACAGAACTTTGCGTAACAGAACAAAGTCCAGGGCATCGCTGCTTTGGCGCTCATTACTTTGAGACTTTTAGTGTGATGGGTACTGCAAGAAAGCTACTTTCAAAACGTAACATCAGCTCTATAGAGTTCCATCGTGGAAAGCGTTACGTACCTATGCGTTTAATACAAAAATACTTGCGCGTCATGTTAATTTTGTTGTTTTATCCGGAAAAGGTTTCACTATACAAACTGGGTCTCCATGGAACGTTAATTCTTTCAATATCTCATTTCAGAGTTATGTAGGAAAATGAAATTCGTAATTTCTTAATAAATTTACAGTTTTACAGGGATAACTGCCCTGTTAGCTGGTAGAAAATGCTTTAGCACGTGGCACGATTTCCATACAAATAAATTTTTGCCATTTATGGACAAATGGAGCATAATTATACAGTGAAATCGCAGCTACTGGGATATATTTTGGTCTTTATTTGCGGTAAATTACAATTGCTTGATTAAAAGAATAGATTATTAGCATAATTTACTGTTTTATTCAAAAATTATAAATTCATAAATAATTCAGAAATTTGATTTTCTGCTAATAATCTACTGTTATATTCAAGCAATTGTGATTTACTGCAAATAAGGACCAAAATAAATGGCAGTAGCTGTGATTTCACTGTAAAATTATGCTCCATTTGTCTATAAATGGAAAAAAAATTATTGTATGGAAATCGAACCACCTAAGTCATTCTTTTCTACATGATATAGTAAGTGTACAATATATCTATCTGTACTATTATAAAGAGGAAATATTTGATTGTTTATTTGTATTGAATAGGCTCCGAAAGACGCGGTCTTTCTTTCACCGTTGGGAAGCTACACTATCCCCGGGTGACATATGCTACTTTTTATCCCTGTATTCCCGCAGGAACGGGAATCATTAAGTATACTATATAATTGATTGATTCAGGCGCTACTTTGCGGAAGTTAATTTTGAATATTCAAGGTACATTTTTAGTTTTTTTTTTGTTTTTAATTAATAAGTTGTTGTCAAATTAGTTAAATTTAAGTCCTCATCACTGAAATAAACTAAATATATAAATATTCATCATTAAGTATACTATGTAGTATATTTTTGTAACGATGATAGCTCAGTGGTTAGCGCGGTAGGTTCGCATGCCGAAGGGCGTGGGTTCAAACCCCAACAATGAGCTTGAGCTGCCGGTGAAGGAAACCATAGCATGGTGGTAGGGTACTCTCTAGTACTCAGCTGGCTAGCTACCACACGAGAGTTGGAAATCTGCCGCCAAGCATCTAACGGTGTGTTCCGGCAGCTTCCAGTCCAAGGCTTCCAGCCAGTTCCAATCCAGGCTAGGTGTGCTTTACCATCTTCGACCACACCGTCACTTAACATCAGGTCCTAGGCTGTCAACCATAAAAAAAATCTATTTAGTGACTCACCTGAGCTCTCTCAGGAAGGCTCCAAAGAAGGGTATCGTTCTGCACTCGGGCATGGCTAGCGCTCGTCCCAGGGCCCGCTCGTACTCCACCGACAGCAGGGCGGCAGAGAGGTACTCCAGGGCGGGGAGGGGCTCTTCCGATATGCTGCACCAGAAGGCCTTGAGCTTATGAGATCTGAGAAGGAAATAATTCAACATAATAATATCTGTATTACAAACTAGCAGACGCCTCGCGATTTCACCCGCGCAGTTCCCGTTCCCATGGGAATACAGGGATAAAAAGTAGCCTATGCCACCCGGGGATAGTGTAGCTTCCCAACGGTGAAAGAATTTTTAGAATCGGTCCAGTAGTTTCGGAGCCTATTCAATACAAACAAACAAACAAATCTTACCTCTTTATAATAGTACAGATGAATAAATATCGCAGGACTTTATACACAGCGCCATCTAGCCTCAAACTAAGCAAAGCTTTTACTTTAACAACCAGATAACTGATAGAATGTCTGCTGACTGTCTGCTGAAGGGCGTGGGTTCGATTCCCACTCAGGACTAACATTTGTGTGACCAACATCGATGTTTGTTCTGTGTCTGGGTTTACTGTATGTATTATAAGTATGTATTTACAAAAAAAAAAACTATTTAAGTGTTCTGTCAGCTGTCTAGTTCCCATAGTACGAGCTTTGCTTAGTTTGGGCTAGATGGCGCTGTGTTAAATGTCCTCCAATATTAATTTATTTATTTGGAATATGTAAATACTTTAAACTTTTTTACTTTGACAGCCCTGTTGGCTCATTGGTAGTATATCTGCCTTAAGAGCTGTAGGGCGTGGGTTCGATTCCCACTCAGGGCAAACATTTTGTGAATAAACGAATGTTTGTTCTGTGTCTGGGTGTTCTGTATGTATTATAAGTATGTATTTACAAAATAAAAATTATTTATGTATTCTATCAGTTATCTGACTTCCATCACACGAGCTTTGCTTAGTTTGGGGCCAGATGGCGCTGTGTGTATAGTCCTACGATATTTATTTATTTATTTACTTTTTTTATACTTACAAAACACCCGGACACAGAACAAACATTTGTCGTTACGTAAATGTTTGTACAAGATCCGACAAAGCTATGACTAAGTAAGTATTATAAGTACAAGTATTAACTTAAATAAATAAACATTTACTTAATAACTTATTCACCGATAACATCCATTCGCCTACACATGTTTTTGTTTTCCATCAAATCCATTGGCTTACATGTCACGCTCAAAGGACGCGACATGAACTAATAAAATATTCTGAATTACCATTTTAGTAGGGAATTTAATTCATACAAGATACTAGCGACCTGCAACTTCAACAATGTAGATACTAATGTAGTGCATACGCATGTATTATAACTACAAACCTTCCTCTTGAATCACTCTGTCTATTGATGGAAACCGCATTGAAATCCGTTGCGTAGTTTAAAAGATCTAAGCGTACAGACGGCGGGAAGCGTCTTTGTTTTATACTGTGTAGAGACTAGCGACCCGCCCCGGCTTCGCACGTGTGCAATGTAGATACTAATGTAGTGCATATGCATGTATTATACATATAAATCTTTCTCTTGAATCACTCTGTCTATTGATAGAAACCGCATTGAAATCCGTTGCGTAGTTTAAAAGATGTAAGCGTACAGACGGCGGGAAGCGACTTTGTTTTATACTGTGTAGAGACTAGCGACCCGCCCCGGCTTCGCACGTGTGCAATGTAGATACTAATGTGGTGCATATGCATGTATTATACATATAAACCTTCCTCTTCAATCATTCTGTCTATTGATGGAAACCGCATTAAAATCCGTTGCGTAGTTTAAAAGATCTAAGCGTACAGACGGCGGGAAGCGACTTTGATTTGTACTATGTAGAGACTAGCGACCCGCCCCGGCTTCGCACGTGTGCAATGTAGATACTAATGTGGTGCATATGCATGTATTATACATATAAACCTTCCTCTTGAATCACTCTGTCTATTGATGGAAACCGCATTGAAATCCGTTGCGTAGTTTAAAAGATCTAAGCGTACAGACGGCGGGAAGCGTCTTTGTTTTATACTGTGTAGAGACTAGCGACCCGCCCCGGCTTCGCACGTGTGCAATGTAGATACTAATGTGGTGCATATGCATGTATTATACATATAAACCTTCCTCTTGAATCACTCTGTCTATTGATGGAAACCGCATTGAAATCCGTTGCGTAGTTTAAAAGATCTAAGCGTACAGACGGCGGGAAGCGACTTTTTTATTATAAGTAGAGATAAATGTATGACGTATTTATTACATGACTGTCCAAAAAATGACTGTAATTTTCCTTAGCAGGAAGTTGTCTAGGTAGATACCACCGTAATACCAGATATTCTGCCGCCAAGCAGTAGTGTGTAAACATTACTGTGAAGGGTACTGCAGCTAGCAAAATTACAGGGCTGTTGAGACTAACCATCGAAAGTCTCAAAGAAATGAGCGTCAAAGCAGTGATGCCTGGACTTTGTTTTGTTACTCAAAGTTCTGTGTATCGCTGCAATGGTCATGGACAGGCGTTATCTCTTACAATAAAGAAAGCGTCTCGTTTATTTTATTACTATGAAATTAAAAAAAACTGTGTTACAGTAATATTTACACACTACTGCTTGACGATGAAAGAAAAGGAAAAGTTTTGCAAAGTTTCAAGAAGAACCTATTTTTGTTGGACAATACACACAGCGCCATCTGACTCCAAACAAAGCTAAGCTTGTACTATGGAAGTCAAATAACTGATAGAATACTTAAATACTTTTTTTTTTGTAAATACAGAACAAACATATGTTTATATCACAAGAATGCTTGTCCTGGGTGGGAATCGAACCCACGCCCTTCAGCTCTTGGAGCAGACATACTACCAATGAACCAACAGGGCTGTCAAATAAAAGTTACATGAGAACATACCTCTGGGATTCTTTAAACCATATCGTATGTGAGATGCTAATTTTGTTTTGTTTTTGTTTTATTTTTGTTTTATTTTATTATTGCTTTTGATTTGACTAATCACTGACTAGTTATTTTTTTTTTTGTAATGTTTAATTATGTTAATGTTAATTTTAAGTTTTGCATGCCGCAAGGCAGAATATGGCGCTCGTTATCTTTTTTTAAATATCTGTTATACCCATATACGCAATAAATGAATTATGAATTATGAATATATAATAATGTTCGCAGCGGCATATCCTCACTACTGAGATCTTTGATTGAAAGGTTATATTACATTCAAAGTGATGGCGGTCTTATCTTAATGTATAATCACTGCTTGCGTTACCTATAACACGACAATGGCTGTATTTTCTTCCGTGACACGAGATGACGTCTCCACGAGTAATTCCCATTTCCACGTTCAACCCCTTAGGCACTTACAAGGGGAGTTTTGTCGGGAACGCGGAAAGAGTCATGTCGCCCGGTTGTACTTTTTCCAAAACTAGTGTTTTGTCGAGTGTTTATGCATAAAAATGTTAATGTTTTATTCATAAAGTGCTGAATCACAAGCGCGAGTGTGGGAAAATGATATAATGTGGTGAAACATGACTTTTCGTGTTGCTTCCAAAACTCCATCGAAGCTTTATAGTAAAGTCACCACTACTTTACTAAAGCATGACTGGACTTGACTGATACGGACTGCACTTGACCAGGACTAGACTTTGACTATAACTATAGCTACGAGGGAAGTTATTTAACTTATGAAACTTGAAAATATGAAACACTTGACACTGGCAAATGCTCAAAATGCGACGCCAAAATAAAAGGAAACATGTGAGTTTTGGCGGGAACGCGTAAAGAGTCGTATCGCCCCGTTGTATTTTTTGCCAAAACTAGTTTTTCGAGTATTTTAAGCATATATGTTAGTCTTTTAATTGTATATCATTAAGTATGTAACTTTCCAATATGCCGGATGTTTTTGTCTTTACAAATGTTTATATTAACACACCAATACACCTACAAATACATGCCCAGAGAGGGCAGACATTCAACCAAACACACCCACACGCACCCACCCACACGCGCACCCACTAACCCTACATGCTTGTATAAATAAATTTAAACATAGATATAGTAGAGCGGGATTTTCTGATAAAAGTATTTTTTTTATAGTTACCAACGAAAAAAAAAGCATTTTTCGTTTATGCATAAAAATGGTGGTGTTTTATTCATAAAGTGTCGAATCACAAGCGCGAGTGTGGGAACATGATATAATGTGGGGAAACATGAGTTTTCGTGTTGCTTCCAAAACTCGATCGAAGTTTTATAGTAAAGTCGCCACTACTTTACTAAAGCATGACTGGACTTGATCGGACTGGACTGACACGGACTGGATACTTCTATTCTCTATACTAATATTATAAAGAGGAAAGTTTTTTGTATGTTGTAAGAGTATTTTTGTATGTAGCGAATAAACTTAAAAACTACTGGACCGATTTCAAAAATTCTTTCACCGTTGGGAAGCTACACTACCCCGGGTAACATAGGCTACTTGGTATCCCCATATTACCACGGCTACGGGAACTACGCGGGTGAAACCGCGAGGCGTCCGCCAGTATAATATACTACTACTAGTTACTTTGACCATACACATTTTTTCTTGAGCATTTTTTTGTAAAATAAAATTCTCAACAATATGTCGTTTATACACAAAAGAGAAGGCAAAAAATATCTTCTAAAAAATACAAAATATCTTTTGTAAAACAAGAAGGAAAGAGCAAACCTTCCTAGATCTAACGAGGCGGCACTTTACCCGAGTATTTTCATAACATAAAAGGGACAGATCGCAAGGATGCGGGTACGTACTCAGGGCAGGTTTGGGGCCCACATAATTTCAATCAGGAATATTGAATTTGAATTGCGAGACTCTTTCAACCCCGTTCAATTCAGGTGCGGGTTACAAACCCACGACACGGCTATTCGTCTTTTTAGGGTTATGCACTTTACTAAGACTCCGCTGTCCGTCTGTCACCCGCTGTATCTCATGCGCCGTGATAGTTAGACAGTTGAAATTTTCACAGATGATATATTTCTGTTGCCGCTATAACAAAAAATACTAAAAAACAGAATAAAATAAATATTTAAGGGAGCTTCCATACAACAAACGTTATTTTGTTGCTGTTTTATAGATAACTTAGCTGCGTCCCGCGGTGTTACCCGCTACATGTTTTTGGGATAAAAAGTAGCCTATGTGTTAATTCAGTGTCTCAGCTACCTCCATACCGAATTTCATACAAATCCTGGCTATCTATCTATCCTGTAACAAACATCCATCAATCCAAACTTTCACATTTATAATATAAGTGCGATAGGCATACGTTTGACCGCCATTTTGTGTATCTGTATGTATTTACAACAAAAAAAATAATAATTTAAGTATTCTATCAGTTATCTGTCTTCCATAGCACAAGCTCTGCTTAGTTTGGGGTCAGATGGCGCTGTGTGTAATGCCCTATGATATTTATTTATTTATTTTGCCTTATTTTAGACAAAGATGCGGTCTACGATGGGGCACGCTTGCCTAAAACCGTAACGAGACAAACGAAACGTTCTCCTGATAGTAAGATACCTAGAACTTTTGTAGCAATGATAGCTCAGTGGTTAGCGCGCTCGGTGCACACGTCGAAGAGCGTTTTTTTTTTTTAATTTTATTGTTGGCAGACTAGGTGTTTGACTACAGCTCACCTGATGTTAAGTGAAGGTGTGGTCGAAGATGGTAAAGCACACCTAGCCTGGAATGGAACTGGCTCTCAAGTGAGGCTGCCGGAACACACCGTTCGATGCTTGCCGGCAGAGTTACAACTTGAGGGTGGTAGCTAGCCAGCCGAGTACTAGAGAGTACCCTACCACCATGCTATGGTTTCCTCACGATGTTTTCCTTCACCGGCAGCTCAAGCTCATTGTTGGGGTTTGAACCCACGCCCTTCGGCATGCGAACCTACCGCACTAACCACTGAGCTATCATCGCTACAAACGTAGCGTAGCGTAGACTCAAACCCCAACAATGAGGTTCACTTTTTGTTTCGGAAAAAAGTTAACTTTAAAAACAAAGTAAACATACATTTGTAGTGATGATAGCTCAGTGGTTAGCGCGGTAGGTTCGTATGCCGAAGGGCGTGGGTTCAAACCCCAACAATGAGCTTGAGCTGCCGGTGAAGGAAAACATCGTGAGGAAACCATAGCATGGTGGTAGGGTACTCTCTAGTACTCGGCTGGCTAGCTACCACCCTCAAGTTGAAAATCTGTCGCCAAGCACCTAACGGTGTGTTCCGGCAGCCTCACTTGAGAGCCAGTTCCATTCCAGGCTAAGTGTGCTTTACCATCTTCGACCACACCTTCACTTAACATCAGGTGAGCTGTGGTCAAACACCTAGCCTGTCAACCATTAAAAAAAAAAAAAAACTTTCCTTGACTACATCTCTGTAACAAAATATGTAGTAAAACTGTCTTTTTTGTCGTTGCCTTTATAAGTAAGGATAATCGCGTAACCTCTTTGTCAGATACACGCAGGAAACAGAGAATTACTGTCTTCGGTCATGATGAATACAATATAAGTCAAATAATAGTTATTTGTTATGCAAGAGTGCAAGTTGCTGTTTACCCGCGCGCTCAATGTTGATGAGCGAGCGAGCGAAGGATTCTAAACTACAATCCTGAGCGTCAGCGCGGGAATCACAAGAGCACGAGGGGAACAATCTCTGCACTCGAGTGCAACACGTGACTTGTCTCCCGCCTCAGCAAGGTAAAACACGTACACCAAGGAGGTTCCGAGTCTGAGTTTTTAACAAATAAAAAAAAGTTGTATGATAAATTCTGCGCCATGGAGGTAGAAGTAAATAGGTTTAATGATGTTTTGAATTCACAAACTTAGTGCACGCGATGTTTTAAATACACATTTACTTTATCCTCTAGCGGATAAAAACGACTTGCACTCAGATATCGAAGAGCAAAAATACTCTTTCCGAGATGGGGGGTAGAAAAAATAGTTTTTGCTTTAGGAAGATATCATCGGCCATGGGCCATCACTTGTGCCCTGCTCACTGCCACTTCAACTTGCTAATTCTCTGGGCTATGCCGGTTACTTTAGTTCGTCTACGGATCTCCTCATTTCTGATTCGATCTCGCAGGGAAACTCCAAGCATAGCCCTCTCCATAGCTAGCTATTTTACTTGGTGGAGGTGGTCGCCCAGGTAGGTTCCACCGCAGTACCAGTTCCTGCCGTCCAGCAGTAGTGTGAAAACATTGTTTGTTTTGTTGCTGCGACAAGGGCTCACCGGAAGACCAGCGCTGGTCATACCACGTATGACGTATGGTATGGCCAGTATTATGCTGAGGTGAGCCCCTATTTTGTAACTGTTTCTCTCTGTGTGTTTGTTGTTTTTGTAAATTGTGGTGTTACAAAATAAAAATAATTTTCTTTCTTTCTTTTTTCTTTGGTAATTGATAGATTCAGGCGTTACTTTGCGGAAGTTCATTTTGAATGTTCAAGGTATATATTTAGTTTATTTCCGCTTAACAGTCGTTCCAGTTACAACAGTGATGAGGACTTAAATTTAACTAGTTTGACACAGCTTATTAAATAATAACCTAATCTTACTTAAAATCTAGAACTAATTTGACATAAACTCAAAAATATACTTAATTTGACAAAAAAATAATTCTAATTAAAATAATGTTATAACTTAAAAGGTCGAGAGTAAGGACCAAGCGCTCGGAGAGTCAACACGTCCTGAGGATGCCTCGTGTAGAGGCGAAACACGTGTCGACAAAGTGGTTACTGCAGAGAGGAGGATTTTAAGTTTTAGCATTATTTGAATTAGAATTTTTGTTATTTCAATTAAATTTTTGTCAAATTAAGTTTTTTTTTTTTTTGTATTGAATAGGTTCGCGCTTGACCACATCCTGCCTGTTGTGAAGTATCGATGCGGTCAAAGATGGAGCACGCTTACCTAGAAGGAACCTGTTTACTCTTGATTTGAAGACACTCATATTGTACAAAATACAAATACAAATACTTTATTGATAACACCAATGTTACAAGTCACTTCAAAATTTTAAAGATGTCATAAAATGGGTTTTAAAACACTGATTACATGTCAAAATAAGGTATGTCAATATCCAAACATGTCAATATAAAAAATATTGTCAATATAAACATACTGTCAATATAAAATATGTCAATATAAAAATATGTCAATACCAAAACAATATTGTCAATATATTAAAATGACATGACAAAAAAATCATAATTACTTACAGTAATTCAATAATCTTTAAGTTTGAAATACTCGTCAATGTCATAAAACAAGGTTTCTAGCAGCCAAGATCTTAACTTGGTTCTGAAACACGCGGTGGAAGCTGCATCCCGTACGGAGGCGGGTACGCGGTTGTAGACCGCGGGCCCCAAAATGTATACCGACCTCTCCGACTTGACGAGCCGGTGTGACGGTGTTACAAGCTGGTCTTTCTTTTTATTGCTGCGAAGATCCAACGTACTGTGTACGCCCCTGCGTTGAAACTTATCGATGTTAGTATGGGTGAAAAGGGCTACTTGGTAAATAAGCTCACACGGCAACGGCAGTATCTGCAGTTCCCTAAAAAAGGTCCACGCATGAGACATCGGCCTGAACCCCACATATGGCACGAATGGCTCGCTTCTGCATAACAAAGGCTCTATTACGATCGGCAGCGCGGCCCCACAGCTCCAACCCGTACGTGATGTTACTGTGGACGGTCGCGAAGTAGCAGGAGCGCACTACGCTGCGGGCAGCGGTGCTCGCGAGCCGCCGGAGCGCGAAACACGAGCGGCTCAGCTTCCCGCACAGCTCGTCTATGTGCGTCTCCCAGGTCAACGCGCCGTCAATATGGAAACCTAGAAGTTTCGTACAGTAGACTTGTTGGAGCGCAGTATTACCGACTGCTACCGAAAAAGTCTCTGTCGCGTGGCCATTGAGGTTGAAGGTAAGGAAACAGGTTTTGTCTTTGTTTAGCGCTAGTCCGTTTGATCGAAACCAACTATCGAGCTTGTTCACCACCGTATTCAGTCTAGACTCCAGCTCGGGGCGTGTCGGTGCGGTAACTACAGCAGCGACGTCATCGGCGTACATGTATATCTCAGCGTCGTCGATGGCACCAGGCAAGTTGTTAAGGAGGAGACTGAATAAGGTGTTAGACAGACAGGATCCCTGTGGGACGCCTATCACATTTTCCATCTCTGAAGATACGATGCGACCTCTATCACCTACCACGACCTGCGTACGTTTAGTCATGAAGGAGGACAGTATGGACAGGGCGGGGCCACGGATTCCGTAAAATCGCAGCTTATTTGCAATGAGAGCGTGATCGGCGGTATCAAACGCGCGCGATAGATCGCAGCATAGTAGTGCAACCTGCAGTCTTGCCTCGCGCGCGGTCATCACTTGCCATACCACCTCACGTACCAAGTCTGTGGTCGCGCGGCCCGCCCGGTACGCATACTGCCGTTCCGACAGAACCTCCCGATCTACGACAAAATTAAGTATTCTTCTATTGAGGCCGACCTCAAATACCTTGCTAACAGCGGGGACGAGGGATATAGGACGGTAAGACTTAGGGTCTTCTTTATTGCCCTTTCCTTTGTATAATGGGCATATCTTTACCTTCTTTAGTGCCGTAGGGTATACGCCATCCCGCAGACATAAACTAAACAAATGGCTAATAACTGGTGCTACTGGTTCTATTGCTGATTTTAGAATACTCGCGGATATACCGTAGAGATCAGTACTCTTTTTAGGGGCGATACGTTTCTTCGCTATCGTAACCACTTCAACCGGCGTGAACGGTTCTAACCTTATCGACACGTCGCTGGCGGATGCCTCGTCCCCGAGCGCGGCCAGGGCGCTGGCGTTGTCAGCCCCGGGCGCTCCGCATCTACTAGCCGCCGTTATGAACTCCGAGTTGAGAGCGTCAACCACATCCTTTTTTGTGTCAAACGCTTGACCATCCGCGTTTCGTACCAGGTCCGTGAAATCGACTCGTACCTTTCGGGAAACACAGACTCCGGCAAAGAGTTCCACATCCTCGCTGTGCGAATAAAGGATGTGGACTCAAAGCGCTCAGTGCGCACATGGGGAACATCCACCATGTACGGGTGTCGCCTCGGTCGCGTTTGTCTGGCGGTCCGGTAGTAAAAAGGGGCAGGGGGACCAAGTCGTGCAACTCCAAGGCACAATCTCCGAAATGTATCCGGTAGAAAGCCGATAGACAGGCGACCTTACGTCGATGCTCGAGGCTTTGCAGCCGAGACTTGACCAAAGTGTCATTGCCTATCAACCTATACTTTTAAGTTTAAAAATAGTTCTAGATTTTAAGTAAGATTACGACTGTTAAGCGGAAATAAACTAGACATATACCTTGAACACTTTATGTAGTAAAGTCGCCACAAACACTGCTAAGCAAAGAAAAAGCAAAGTCCCTTTGCTTCACGAGTCAATTCCGGTGGTCAAACGCAATCCTATTCATTAATACATACATAATTAAGTATATTGGGTTTATTCATATTATGTATAACTAACTATTATAATTATAATTAAGTAAGATTAATGTAGGGATTTATTAATAGCTTATGCCCGCGACATCGTCCGCGTTTACTTTAGGCTTTTTTGTAAGTAATAACACGAACGGGACGCTCTCCTGATGGTAAGAGATAACGCCTGTTCACGACCATTGCAGCGATACACAGAACTTTGAGTAACAAAACAAAGTCCAGGCATCGCTGCTTTGGCGCTCATTACTTTGAGACTTTCGATGGTTAGTCGCAACAGCCCAGTAATTTCGCTGCAGTACGCTACGAACCGGAACACAGTAATGTTTACACACTACTGCTTAGCTAAAATATATGCTTAAGCACTCGAAAAAACACTAGTTTTGGAAAAAAATACAACGGTGCGACACGACTCTTCCCGCGTTCCCGCCAAAACTCCCCCTTTTTCCTTTTATTTTGGCGTCGCATTTTGAGCATTTGCCAGTGTCAAGTGTTTCATATTTTCAAGTTTCAGTCTCAAATTCAACAGTAATGTTTACACACTACTGCTTGGCGGTAAATCTGGTACTGCGGTGGTACCTACCTAGACGACCTCCTGCTAAGGAGATCTACCACCAAGTCCATACCAATATACATACAGTTCCAATATATTTTTGTAATCCCCTTTTAATTTATTTTATTTACATACCCAACTTGATTAGTTTTTTTTATTAACGCATTGCTATTTCGCGCTAAAAATTCGCCATTTTTTTTTTAACTTATTTAAGAACACTTTGGTAAAACTATTGACATTATATGTCAATAGTGTCCAGATATTATCTGGACACTTGGAACACAAAACCTAAGCTATCGGCTTGCATTGTAGCTCTCACAGACGCATGAGGTCCTACAGCGTGCGGCGGATAGATGTGTACAGTGTCACGCACACATAGCTAGCCGAGTGACTTCACTGTTTTTGCTGCGAAAATTTTATCTGTATTTTTTTCCTTACTAATAGAATTTTATCTTCCTTCTTCCGTATTCCCGCGGAATGACATCATTGTGCCCTGCATTGTAATCTTACAAGTGGCGCTGTATGTGAGGAACAACTTGCACACATACACGGCCTTTGGAGACCTTTCTACAGTCCCCACGAGACGAGCAGGACAGCTCAAACAGATTCCTAGGAACCTGGCGAAGTCTGACAAGCTCACTCATGTCATGGGCCCGACAGTGTATAATAAACTACCGAATGAAATAGTCGCCGCTCCGAGTGTGGCTTGCTTCAAGTCTCGCTTGAAGCGCTGGCTTGTCGATCAGACGTTTTACAGTTACAAAGATTTCCTTGACTATAAAGCCTAAGAATATAGGTACAATTGTACCTACAATAAATTCCTTTTATTTTATTATTGTATATTATTATAATCTGATTTAATTTAATTGTGACATGTAAATACTATTTATGAAATAAATGAATATGAATATGAATATGTTCTTCAAAAGGCATGTTAACAGAATCTTAAAAGGTCAGCAATGTGTTTATAGTGCCCCTGGCATTGCAGTTATTCGATCCTATTCATCCTAAGGTTGCCTGGAAGAGATGGCTTTTAGCGATAAGGTCGCCAGTTGTTACACCTTCTAATTAAGTTTATTTCTTCTGTATTGTATTATTTTTAGTGTATGCAATAAAGTGTTGGCGAGCCGCTTCCTACCGGTCCTTATGGAAGTCAATGGGGGAGGCCTATGTCTAGCAGTGAACGTCCTACGGCTGAAATCATTATGATGATGATGATGATGAATAAAGAGTTAATCAATCAATATCCATAGGTGATGGTGATTGTTTACCATCAGCCTACCCTTTTGCTTGTTTGTCACATGTATTTTATCCCATTTTTTGTCAGAAACAGTGTCACGAAAATCGCACCTGAAATTTCAGTTGACATCTTTTTAATCAACTGTCAGTGAAAATCTCCGAGCGAAATCGAATGGAGCAACCCTAATGGCGGGAAGTTGAACATTTGTTGCACGTAATCGTTGATGCTGTAGGGTTGCCACTAGAAATATATACTTATTAGGGTTCCGTACCCAAAGAGTAAAACAGGACCCTATTACTAACACTGTCCTATCATTTTTTTTTTTATGGTTGACAGGCTTGTTTGTTGACCACAGCTCACCTGATGTTAAGTGAAGGCGTGGCCGAAGATGGTAAAGCACACCTAGCCTGGAATGGAACTGACTCTCGAGTGAGGCTGCCGGAACACACCGTTAGATGCTTGGCGGCAGATTTCCAACTCTCGTGTGGTAGCTAGCCAGCCGAGTACTAGAGAGTACGCTACCACTGTGGTTTCCTCACGATGTTTTCCTTCACCGGCAGCTCAAGCTCATTGTTGGGGTTTGAAGCCACGCCCTTCGGCATGCGAACCTACCGCGCTAACCACTGAGCTATCATCGCTACAATAATGCACGAAGTACACTTTACACAAGTTTCGTTTTGTCTCTGGGTTTGTTCAGGTGGCAGCCCTGCCTGCCGCGCACGTTACCCGTCACGTGCGAACCGTTTGCAAAACTCAAGATCGATGGCCGTGGCAACCCTATAGCCTTTTTCCGATTTGGGGAAAAAAACTTTCTTTTTATTTCAAGAGAATTTGCCTTTTTCTTTCGGGGGCTTGGATGGGGCGACTTTTAAGATAGGGTATTTGTTTGACCTATTTAAAAGCTGTGTCACACTGGCGCGGTTTGCGATTGCGGCCCTCTCTGCGGCTATCTGGGGCCGAATTAATTTGTACATTAATTCCACTACAATTAAAAAGAATTATATAATTTACCAATTATCGTGACAAATGATAGCTTTTTTTTTTCTTTGGTTTTGTCGTCGCGTTTTAGCATTTGCCAGTGTCAAGTATTTATATATTTTCAAGTTTCAAAAGTTAAATAAGTGTCCACGTAGCTAGTTATAGTCAAAGTCCAGTCTTAGTCAAGTCCAGTCTGTGTCAGTCAAGTCCAGTCATGCTTTATTAAAGTAGTGGCCACTTTACTATAAAGCTTCGATGGAATTTTGGAAGCAACACGAAAAGTCATTATACCACGTTCCCACACTCGCGCTTGTAATTCGACACTTTATGAATAAAACGCCACCATTTTTATGCATAAACACTCGACAAAACAATAGTTTTCGAAAAAAATACAACGGGCGACACGACTCTTTCCGCGTTCCCGCTAAAACCCCCTGCGGTTTTAGTGGTTTTAGCCCCCATGTTTTCGGGATAAAAAGTAGCCTATGTGTTAATCCAGGGTCTCAGCTACTTCCATACCAAATGTCATCCAAATCCGTTTCGTAGTTTTTGCGTGAAAGAGTAACAAACATCCATCCAAACTTTCACATTTATAATATTAAGTGGGATTATTTATGTTAAATATATTATACAAATATAAATAAATTATAATAAGTTATTTATATAAACTTGTAAATAGTATAAAACATTCTTTTTTTACATAAAATATCTAAGACTCTTGAACAGAGTAAAGACCGTATTCTCGCGCGAAAAATGCAAATTCAAGCTTTTTATTACAAATAAAAAAAAATACAACAATGCTTTAAATTCGGTCCTGCCCCGACGTAAAACTCGGGTATTTTAATGTCATCATCATCATCACCATTTCAGCCGTAGGACGTCCACTACTGGACATGGTCCTCCCCCATTGACTTTCATAAAGACCGGCTGGAAGCGGCTCGCATCCAGCGCGTTCCTGCTTCTTTACTAGGTCGTCTGTCCACCTTGTGGGGGGACGTGCTACGCTGCGCTTGCCGGTCCGTGGTCTCCAGTCCAGAACTTTGCAGCTCCATCGGCCATCAGTTCTGCGTGCTATGTACCCACTGCCACTACAGCTTGCTGGTTCTCTGGGCTATGTCGGTTACTTTAGTTCGTCTACGGATCTCCTCATTTCTGATTCGATCTCGCAGGGAAACTCCGAGCATAGCCCTCTCCATAGCTCATTGTGCTACTTTGAGCTTTATTTTAAAATAAATGCTTGGAAAGGATAATATATATTCCTTGTAATATATCTATTCGCTTTGGTTTCCGTTGACTTGATCGCATGAACGTTAAAAACACACGGACGCCTCTCTTTTTGGTGTTTTACTTTCTCCTCGGATCTGTGTTAAGTTGAATACTTAACAACTTGCCAGCCCCGTTGGCTCATTGGTAGTATATCTGCCTCGAAAGCTGTAGGGCGTGGGTTCGATTCCCACTCAGGGCAAACATTTTGTGATTAAACACAATCATGTTTGTTCCGTGTCTGGGTGTTCTGTATGTATTATAAGTATGTATTTACAAAAAAAAGTATTTATGTATTCTATCAGTTATCTGAGTTCCATCACACAAGCTTTGCTTAGTTTGGGGTCAGATGGCGCTGTGTGTATAGTCCTACGATATTTATTTATTATTTATTTATAACTTGCGTGAATGAAAGCTGTCTGGCTGACTTAGATGTTTTGTATTTTTGTATGTAACGAATTAATTTAAAAACTACCTACTGGACACATTTCAACAATTTTTTCACCGTTGAAAGAAAGAAAGAAAGAAAATAATTTTATTTTGTAACAGAGCAAAAAAACAAAAATAAAAACAAATAGAGACAAACAGTTACAAAATAGGAAAGCCACAGGGACGGGAACTACGCGGGTGAAACCGCGAAGCGTCCGCTAGTAATAATATTATAAAGAGGCAATATTTGTGTTTTTGTATGTAACAAAATACCTTAAAAACTACTAGGACGATTTCAAAATTCTTGCACCGTTGGGAAGCTACATTATCCCCAGATGACATAGGCTACTTTTTATCCCTGTTTTCCCACAGGGGCGGGAACTACGCGGGTGAAACCGCGAAGCGTCCGCTAGTAATAATATTATAAAGAGGCAATAATTATTTCATTAAACATATTACCGTCTGTTTCTTATGTTTTTCTATCGTATTTTTCTTTTCTTGGTTGCCTCGAAGAGATCGCTGTTAGCGATAAGGCCGCCACTTGTGTCACTAGTTAATAAGGTTTTTTGTTATCTGTACTCTTTTCCATTTATGTTGTGCGCAATAGAGTTATCTATCTATCTATCTATTATGTGCATATGTAAACATATTGCTATATTCAAGTTGCAAAGTCTAAAACTAAGAACTTATACCAGACTGGTTGTGAGAAAACCAACCAACTAGAAGGCGGAACTCAGTTAAAAAGCCATAAATTGAAAAAGTTCCCTTTATTACACTGTCGAGTTATTTATGGGTCCAATAAAGATTCTATGCAATGACTTGTAAATATTACTGCGTGAGGACAGGACAAGTAGAACATTCTTAGTGGAACCGCGTCAACGGTGTACTTCCTCACATACTACTTGGTAGATACACAATCAATTCGTTCCATTTCATGATTCAAATTTTTTAACTAGCGGACATCTCGCTGTTTCACCTGCGTTGTTCCCGTTCCCGTGGGAAGACAGGGATAAAAAGTAGCCTATGTCATCCGGGGATAGTGTAGCTTCCCAACGGTGAAAGATTTTTTGAAATCGGTCCAGTAGTTTTAGAGCTTATTCAATACAAACAAACAAATCTTTCCTCTTTATAATAGTATAGATAGACTAGCTGCGCCCCGCTGTGTTACCCGTTACATGTTTTCGGGATAAGAAGTAACCTATGTGTTAATCCAGGGTCTTGGCTATCTTCATACTTAATTTCATCCAAATCCGTTCAGTAGTTTTTGCGTGAAAGAGTAACAAACATCCATCCAAACTTTCACATTAGAATAGAATAGAATATAACTTTATCATACATCAATTACTTACAAATGAAACACAGATCACAATTAACACAAATAGGAAAAAAAGAAAAAAAAAACATTTATAAAATTAATGGGATTTAATATTAGCATATACTTTACAACATTAAATATTATTGCAAACTATTTTTGATATCGGGTCCATCTTAAAATTCCGGTAAAATCAGTTGTTCTACATAATAATAATTATATAAAATATGGTCATCGATATTAAACAATAATTAAATTAATTAATTATATTAGCATTAATTTAAAATTGGTATAATAATTAATTAATCGTTAAAAACAGAGAAAAATATTTTGTTTCTTGGTTCTTCTTGTAGTTTCTTGGTTCTTCTATGGACGATAGAAGTGCGGCCAGCAAGTAGTTTCCGCCGGCCTACAGTCTCTATACAGCTGAAGGCCGAAAGAAACCCCTGCAAGCCGCACCGGCTTCTTCTTTCTTACTTCTTCTCTCTTCTTTATCCTTTGCTCTTTGTCCTTCTCTCTTCTTTGTCCTTATCTTCTTTCTTACTTCTTCTGTCTTCTTTATCTTGATGTATTCACAAAAAAGTTCACAAGTCACTTTTTTTGTGGGTCACTAAATTTATTTAAGGTCTCCACAGTTTTAGTTTCAATTAAAAAAAATAATATAACTTAAAATAATAACTACTCTCAAAGGCCGCTATCAATGGTAATAGTTCCCAAAACGCGGCCCCATTGCCGCGTTGTATGGCAATACTCAAACGCTGAGCAAAATAAAGGCCAGCGTTTTGTTCACGTGTGGCGTCGACCAAACTAGATGACAATTCTTTAAAAATTTTTATTACTCCCGGTCCCCGCGGTCCCAAAGTTTCAACCCCAAAAGGCTCAAATATGTACCCACTGTCCAGAGTACTAATCTTTCTTAAATACAAATCATTTATTAACAACACCAAAGTTACAGGTCATTTTTCTATTCATATTTAAAAATATCAAAATCATAACATACCTAACCTAACCACTGAGCTATCATCGCTACAAACTTAATTCGTCTCAAACCTAGATTAGTCGTAATCTGTTTGACGAGACACGTTGAAACAAATAGGATAGTGGTTTAGTTTGACTAAACCGCCAATGAGATACAATTTAATAACAAATTAGCTGGAATTCCTCTTCGAATTTGTGGAATCCATCGAAATTTCCGAGATAAATTGGGGCATTAGCTCTGTATTGAAGGAACGCCGACCACATAAGGGTAGCGTCCGAGTGCGCGCTGCGGAGACAATAGGTTTTACTTGGTGGTAGATCTCCTTAGCAGGAGGTCGTCTAGGTAGGTACCACCGCAGCAACAGTTATTCTGCCGCTAAGCAGTAGTGTGTAAACATTACTGTGAAGAGTACTGCAGCGACATTACTGGGCTGTTGAGACTAAACATCGAAAGTCTCAAAGTAATGAGCGCCAAAGCAGTGATGCCCTGGACTTTGTTTTTGTTACTCAAAGTTCTGTGTATCGCTGCAATGGTAATGGTCATGCGTTATCTCTTACCATCAGGAGAGCGTCCCGTTTGTCTCATAAAAAAAAACTAATAACTACAGACAAACACATAAATAAAAAGATATAAATTAACGTACAAACACAACAAATTTAAATGTCAGTAAGAAGATTATAAAAAAAATGCATGTACTAGCTGCGCCTTGCGGTGTTACCCGCTACATGTTTTCGGGATAAAAAGTAGCGTACGTATTAATCCAGGGTCTCGGTTACCTTCATACCAAATTTCATCCAAATCCGTTCAGTAGTTTTTGCGTGAAAGTGTAACAAACATCCATCCATCCATCCAAACTTTCACATTTATAATATTAGTGGGATGGTACGGAATCCTTCGTGCGCGAGTCCGACTCGCACTTGGTTGGTTTTTATCTTGATAAATAAATGTCCATGACCATTGCAGCAATACACAGAAGTTTGAGTAGCAAAACAAAGTCCGGGGCATCGCTGTTTTGGCGCTCATTACTTTGAGACTTTCGATGGTTAGTCTTAACATCCCAGTAATTTCACTGGCTGTATTACCCTTCAAAACGAAACACAGTAATGTTTACACACCACTGCTTAGCGACAGAACATCTGGTACCGCGGTGGCACCTGGACGACTTCCTTTTAAGGAAATCTACCACCAAGTAAACCGTTGTTGTATCTTGCGTCTTATGAGGAGATATGAACGTTTTTCTTTCTTTGTTTCCTTGGTAGGCGGGGACAAAGCTTCCGTAGGCGCATTTTTTTGTGTGCTGTGTTACAAAATAAACATAATTTTCTTTCTTTCTTTCCAGAAAACACCACTCACTTGAGTCCGGCTACGATTTCCATGGCGCCGTTGAAGTTCCCGCAGTGCCAACAACAGAGGGCGACTCTGAGCACGCACGCCAGCGCCGCCTTGCGGTCGCGGGCAGAGTTATGTGACAGAATTAAATCCGTCACCCACGCAGACACCTGAAAACAAAAAAACAAACTTTAGTTAAAGAAACATGTGAGTTTTGGCGGGAACGCGGAAAGAGTCGTGTCGCCCTGTTGTATTTTTTTTCCAAAACTAGTGTTTTGGCGCGTGTTTATGCATAAAAATGGTGGTGTTTTATTCATAAAGTGCCGAATCACAAGCGCGAGTGTGGGAAAATGATATAATGTGGTGAAACATGACTTTTCGTGTTGCTTCCAAAACTCCATCGAAGCTTTATAGTGAAGTCGCCACTACTTTACAAAAGCATGACTGGACTTAACTGACACGACCTGGACTTGACCAAGACTGGACTTTGACTATAACTATAGCTACGAGGAGACTTATTTAACTTATGAAACTTGAAAATATAAAACACTTGACACTGGCAAATGCTCAAAGTGCGACGCCAAATACAAAGAAAAAAAATCTACTCAATAAAATAATTCTTAGATGAAACATTGTGTTCCATTTATACCTATCACGGTTCTTATCCTAAATTTGACATTTCTACATAGTATAAAACAAAGTCGCTTCCCGCCGTCTGTACGCTTAGATCTTTAAAACTAGGCAACGGATTTTAATGCGGTTTCCATCAATAGACAGAATGATTCAAGAGAAAGGTTTACATGTATAATACATGCATATGCACCAAATTAGTATCTACATTGCACCCGTGCGAAGCCGGGGCGGGTCGCTAGTCTCTACACAGTATTAAACCAAGTCGCTTCCCGCCGTCTGTACGCTTCATCATCATCATCATCATTTCAGCCGTAGGACGTCCACTGCTGGACATAGGCCTCCCCCATTGACTTCCACAAAGACCGGTTGGAAGCGGCTCGCATCCAGCGCGTTCCTGCTTCTTTACTAGGTCGTCTGTCCACCTTGTGGGTGGACGTCCTACGCTGCGCTTGCCGGTCCGTGGTCTCCACTCCAGAACTTTGCAGCCCCATCGGCCATCAGTCTGTACGCTTAGATCTTTTAAACTACGCAACGGATTTTAATGTGGTTTCCATCAATAGACAGAGTGATTCAAGAGGAAGGTTTATTTGTATAATACATGCATATGCACTATATGTTTGTTATAAAAAAAGTATTAGCAAAACACATAAACATTTTTGTAAATCGCTAAGTATGTGACAACACCCTACAATTCCAGGAAACCGCTCTCAAAATGTCGTCAAACATATTTGCGGAACTTGTTATGAAATTGTTCACTTCAACAGAACATTCGCGGAAACTTTTCTAAGTAAAGGTTATGAATGAAGCTAAACATGTAGCGATAACTTGTAAAAATATTTTATTTTTTATTTTTGACAGTGTTATGTGTGTGGTTGAAGGTGGTAGAGCACACCTAGCCTGGAATGGGACTGGCTCTCGAGCGAGGCTGCCGGAACACCGTTAGATGCTTGGCGGCAGATTTTCAACTCTCGTGTGGTAGCTAGCCAGCCGAGTACTAGAGAGTACGCTACCACCATGCTGTGGTTTCCTGGCGATGTTTTCCTTCACCGGCAGCTCAAGCTCATTGTTGCGGTTTGAACCCACGCCCTTCGGCATGCGAACCTATCGCGCTAACCACTAAGCTATCATCACTACAAATAAATGAAAATCGCAGGACATTACACACAGCGCCATCTGACCCGAAACTAAGCAAAGCTTGAGCTATGGAAGTCAGATAACTGATAGAATACATTAAAACTTTTTTTGTTGTAAATACATACTTATAATACTAGCGACCCGCCCCGGCTTCGCACGGGTGCAATGTAGATACTAATGCAGTGCATATGCATTTATTCTACATACAAACCTTCCTCTTGAATCATTCTGTCTGTTGATGGAAGCCGCATTAAAATCCGTTGCGTAGTTTAAAAGATCTAAGCGTACAGACGGCGGGAAGCGACTTTAAGCGACTTTGTTTAATACTGTGTATAGACTAGCGACGGATGGATGTTTGTTACTCTATCACGCAAAAACTACTGAATGGATTTTCATCTGAATTTTGGTATGGAGGTAGCTGAGACCCTGGGTTAACACATAGGCTACTTTTTATCCCGAAAACGTGTAGCGGGTAACACCGTGGGGTGTAGCTAGTTTATATTAG
The DNA here is from genome assembly GCA_905404145.2 of Biston betularia. Classification (NCBI taxonomy): domain Eukaryota; kingdom Metazoa; phylum Arthropoda; class Insecta; order Lepidoptera; family Geometridae; genus Biston; species Biston betularia. The sequence goes on from FR989890.1 coordinate 5,996,507, forward strand.
TGGGATTACTAGGAAGTAGAATAAATAAAGAACTTTGAAATACAAACAAAACAGCGAGTTGCTTGCTTATATCATTTTTGACAGCCCCGTTAGCTCATTGGTAGTATATATGCCTTGAGAGCTGTAGGGCGTGGGTTCGATTCCCACTCAGGGCAAACATTTTGTGAATAAGCAAATGTTTGTTCTGTGTCTGGGTGTTCTGTATGTATTCTAAGTATGTATTTACAAAAAAAAAAAAATGTATTTTATCTGTTATCTGACTTCCATCACACAAGCTCTGCTTAGTTTGGGGTCAGATGGCGCTGTGTGTATAGTCCTACGATATTTACTTATTTATTTATCTATCTAGGACACTAGCTGCCAAATTTAAGAACCTCCTCCACTTTTTAAAACCTTTTAAAAACACAGTATGAACTGTAATTCCTTTAAAATATAATCTGAAGGTGAATAAGGTGCTTTATCTCTTCCATTTCAATCGCTTTGAAGTTAGGGTGACTTTACGACAAAGGTTAGACAGCTAGGCTGTTTTAATGGATGTCTTTGTTGGTTTAGACTGCTTTATTAGCTTATTTGATGGCAGCTCTGTTGGATATGGAGGTAGTTTTTTTAAGGTTGACAAGCTAGATGTTTGACCAAAGCTCAGTGATGTTACGTTATGATTTAATTATCTCCAACTAGCTGCGTTTTTCCGTCTAAGAGGTTCCAGTGTAGCGATGATAGCTCAGTGATTAGCCCGGTAGGTTCGCATGCCAAAGGGCGTGGGTTCAAACCCCAACAATGAGCTTGAGCTGCCGGTGAAGGAAAACATCGTGAGGAAACCATAGCATGGTGGTAGCGTATTTTATTATATTTAAAACAGAAATTGTATTAACTTTATTAACTTAACAAAGGTCACGGACCCCAGTATCTGTAGAGGGTCAATTAAAAAAAAATTACTTGTCAGCCAACCGGTCGAAGATGAGTGGGGCTCTGGCGTTATCTCTTCCGTTTTCATCCCTTTCAAGTTAGGGTGACACTAAGTTCCGATGGGGGTCGGACAGTTCTATTAATTGTTTCTTTGATAAGTTAATTACACGCTGTGATAACGGTTGCAATATAATTCTTGGAAATGATTACGTTTTGGATACTATGTGACTTTGATGATTGATGATGATGCTGATGATTGATGATATAGCATTTGTTTACTGATCATAAGCACTCCAATAGTTTGCTTCGAGAATGAATCTTAACTGCCCTATAATTAATTAAATAAAATTTATAATTAAATCCTAAATTTAAAAAAAACCCGGCCTAGTGCGAGTCGGACTCGCGTACGAAGGGTTCATGTTCAAGGGATCATGTTTTTTGTATAGAAGCCACCTTAAATATTTTTTTAATTCTATTTTTTAGTATTTGTCGTTATAGCGGCAACAGAAACACATCATCTGTGAAAATGTCAACTGTCTAACTGTCACGCCGCATGAGATACAGCCGGGTGACGGACGGACAGCGGAGTCTTAGTAATAGGGGCCCGTTTTACCCTTTTGGTACGGATTAAAATGATAAAGAACGGTAAATATATATGTCAAATTAAATGATTAAAGTAATTACAAATGTCAGAAAACAAAAAACTAAATGTACAAATTGTTACCACGAAGCACTTGTCTAAAATCCACATTAAAAACAAATACCGTTGTCAAAATTTAATATATAATATATATTTAATAAACTACGATCTAGTAAAGAAGCAGGAACGCGCTGGACGCGAGCCGCTTCCGACCGGTCGTTGTGGAAGTCAATGGGGGAGGCCTATGTCCAGCAGTGGACGTCCTACGGCTGAAGTGATGATGATGATGATGATGATATATATAATGTCAAAATTTAACTAAGGCATTTTGTTAAATTTTGACATTTTTATTTATTGACTTTTTACATTTTGTAATTTTTTTTATTAAATTTAATTTGTTTTTGATATTTTTTGTAAATGATTTTGTTTGAATATTTAAATTATTAGTTATAACGATAGATAGATAGATTTGGCATTACACCTTTAGTTCTGATGACAATACATTATTTTCAATGAAACCGTTTAATTGATATGATTTTTTTGCATGAATTGTGTTATTTGTTCTGAAATAAACTAATATTGTGCAAAGTTCCACTCGTAATACGACACTTTATGAATAAAACACCTCAATTTTTGTACACAAATACTTGAAGAAACACGAAGTTTTTGCGTTACTCATTTATTTTAAACATATTATACTGTTTAGTGCGGAAATTGACTGGAGCGAAACGTTTGCGTGATTTAGTAGAAAGGCTGCGCGCTACTAACGCCATCTAGTTTCATACATTATGTGGGAAACATCGCAAACATAATTTTTCCGCTAAAACACCCAAATCGCAGTCTTTCATAATAAACGATACTTTGACCTATATATCACAAAAGCTTCCCTAACCAATGTAATGTATTATTCATCGCAATATGAAAGACTTCCCATAAATTACTTAATTCATAGTCACCGTAGTTTACCCTTGGGATTTATCCTTCCAGCGGCTCATGGCCACCCTAGTATGTAAATAGGAGGACATTTTCACGAACAGGATAAAATATGGCATTTTGAGCGCCTGCTTGCTCAAATACTGCTTTGTTATGTATTTTGACTTGTTTGAATGATTTTGCATGCTTTTGTCGAAATTAATTATCTTGGACTGGGTTACGCGTAACGGCGCTATTAAGGTGGTTCGATTTCCATACAAATATTTTTTTTCCCAGGAATTTTGTTTTTTTTTAAATCGTTACAAACATACAAACATCAAAAAATACAAATCTTCCCTCTTTGTAATATTAGTGTAGATAAAGGTGCTATTAAGTCAAAGGTACTCAACCTTTGACTTAAGGTGGTTCGATTTCCATACAATTTTTTTCTCCATTTATGCATAATTTTACAGTAAAGTAACAGCTACTAGCATTTATATTGGTCTTTAATAAATCTACCGTTTTATTCAAGCAATTGTGATTTACCGCAAATAAAGACCAAAGTAAACGCCAGTAGCTGTGATTTCACTGTAAAATTACGCTCCATTTGTGCATAAATGGAAAAAAAAATTGTATGGAAATCGAACCACCTTAAGTCAAAGGTTGAGTACCTTTGACTTAATAGCACCTTTATCTACACTAATATTACAAAGAGGGAAGATTTGTATTTTTTGATGTTTGTATGTTTGTAACGATTAAACTCAAAAACTACTAGACCGATTTCAAAAATTCTTTCACAGTTAGGTAGGTACGCTATCCCCGGATGACATAGGCTACTTTTTATCCATGTATTCCTGCAGGAACGGGAACTACGCAGGTGAAACAATGAGGCGTCTTTTGCAAGTCTTTATAAAGACGAAAGATTTGTTTGTTTGTTTGTATTGAATAGGCTCCGAAACTACTGGACCGATTTCAAAAATTCTTTCACCGTTGGGAAGCTTCACTATCCCCGGGTGACATAGGCTACTTTTTATTCCCATATTCTCACGAGAACGGGAAATACGCGAGTGAAACCGAAAGGCGTCTTCTGCTAGTTTTTAATAAAGCAACAGATCAGAGATTTAGACGTAAAAATAACTTTTTGACTTTCAATGTAATTTATAAGGAATTGAGCAAAAAAGATGGAAAGAATAAATTTAAAAAAAATTAGTGAAAACATCAACAGCATTTCTGTCAGGATTTGTTTCCATATTAAAAAAAGGAAATATTCTTCATTTTTTTTTGGCACCGTAATTTGTGCATTTGCCAGTGTCAAGCGTTTCAATATTTTCAAGTGTACTATAAAAAATCGTGTTGATTACTTGTGCCATTTGATTTTGTCGTATTACACTTGAAAATAATAATAATTTTAAACTGGTAAAATTCACATAGTGCGATACCGAAAATGAAAAAGAAAAATTTTATTATAAAAAAAGTCAAGGCTGTATATATTCTTAATCTGAAAATGGTGTCTTATTTTTCTCTTTTAAGACAATTCTCGCGATCGTATTAAATGAAAAATTCTGTCTGTCTGTCATTCCCAATTAACATGAATTTGGCTGTCTCTGCCTCCGATAGGCGAAGCAAGGTGTTGTCTCACGCGCGAGATATAAAGCGATGCGAAGGCGATATCATTTTTGATTAAATTAGCTTGTCCTTTATTAATCTCTATCTAGTTCTAGTTCTGTGTATCGCTGCAATGGTCATAGACAGGGGTTATCTCTTACCATCAGGAGAGCGTCTCGTTCGTCTCATTAATTTTTACATTAAAAAAAAACAGATTATCACACTAATACCATAATTTCCTGGTAGATACAATCAAGGCGATTCACTCGCGTCTTTATCTTTGCTTAGTATCAGGCGAATTGGTGATCAAATACCAGCCAATTTGTAATAAAAAAAAACAATAATTAATTTTTGATGCTAAGTGATGAATGCTAGTCGATGCTAGTAATCAGGGTCTCTGAGAGACCACCCTTGCCGAGCTTGGGGTCCACTGCTATACCGAAATTCAATATTTTGTTCAAGAAGGCTTGTTCTGAAAACCAGCGCTGCTGAGAAATCGGCAGCACTTACGCTGAGAACTAACCTTTTTTTTGTTGCACTGGACACTACAGCGATAAACTTTAATAAAAAGACTACAAACTTTATAGCCTTTTTTTTCTAAAGATTTTGAAAAAAAACACTATAAAGTAACATTGTTTATTATTATTTATAGTGTACTATTTGTTGTTTTAGTGTTGTGTGTGTCAAAATATATGTTTTCATTCTTTCTTTTCAATTCCTTTTTTGCGAAATGTTTTAATTGCAGATGAATAAATTTGATATATTTATTAACTAACTCAACTACGTTAATTAAGTAACTAACATTACTTAATTTTTGATAATAATTCTTAATTTTATGCATGTCGTCGTCACCTATAATTGCTGTGACATCTAGTTTTTGTTTTTTTTTTGTTTTGATGACCGCTATAATATTAATATCCAAATAAATAATTTCTTTCATGTGTGAAAATAAAGTTATTTTATCTTTTGTTAATTACACCTGGCCTAGATTGGTACCGGCTCTAAAGTGAGGTTATTAAATAAATAAATATCGTAGGACTATACACACAGCGTCATCTGGCCCCAAACTAAGCAAAGCTTGTGTGATGAAAGTCAGATAACTGATAGAATACATAAATACTTTTTTTTTTGTAAATACATACAGACCACCCAGACACAGAACAAACATTTGTTTATTCACAAAAAGTTTTGCCCTGAGTGGGGAATCGAACCCACGCCCAGCTCTCAAGGCAGATATAATACCAATGAGCTAACGGGACTGTCAATTGGAACACACAGTCAAGTGCTTGATGGAAGTTTTAACTTGAAGCCAACATTTTGTTACGTTTTTTTTCCTTTGGTTTTGGCGTCGCGTTTTAGCATTTGCCACTGTCAAGTATTTATATATTTTCAAGTTTCAAAAGTTTAATAAGTGTCCTCGTAGCTAAAGTAATAGTCAAAGTCTAGTCTTGGTCAAGTACAATTCGTGTCAGTCAAGTCCAGTCATGCTTTAGTAAAGTAGTGGTGACTTCACTATAAAGCTTCGATGGAGTTTTGGAAGCAACACGAAAAGTCATGTTTCACCACATTATATCATTTTTCCACACTCGCGCTTGTGATTCGGCACTTTATGAATAAAACACCACCATTTTTATGCATAAAACTCGACTAAACACTAGTTTTGGAAAAAAATACAACGGAGCGACACGACTCTTCCCGCGTTCCCGCCAAAAACTTCCCTTTGTTACGTTATAGATTCGCCGCGCTTTACATTGCTAGGACAATATCTTATTCAAACTCAAAGCATAGTAAGCGAGCGAAAATATCGGATCTCGCTCAAAAACATGTCTAATGAATGAGTAGGTGGACGTGGGATGAAAGGAGAGGGGAGGGGTGGTTCCCTCCCCTCTCCCAGCGCAAGGAGGGGGTGATTGGAGCCGAATTGTACTCCTATTATGTATTGTGAGGGCAGTTGTTAGAAGTATTTAGGGATGGTGGTGGCAGGGAATGTTATCGATTTTTGATTACATTTCGATTGATAATTTTAGATATATTTTTTTTTAAATGATTGATTGATTGATTGATTGATTGATCAAGTCTTTATTGCACACACTAAAAAACAATAGAGAAGAAATGAAATTAATTAAAAGGTGTAACAACTGGCGACCTTATCGCTAAAAGCGATCTCTTCCAGGCAACCGTAGGACGGACAGGATCAGAGGAAGAAAAATACGGGCGTGTGTCAATAACGAGGATACGCACAAAGGATAATACAGATAGCAAGATAAAAAAAGAAAGAAAGAAAAAAAAAATTGACTTGTTCTTTAAAAACAAATGTAAAAGTAATGAGACCAACGAGACGCTCCCCTGATGGTAAGAGATAACGCCTGTCCATGACCATCGCAGCGATACACAGAACTTTAAATAACAAAACAAAGTCCAGGCATCGCCGTTTTGGCGCTCATTACTTTGAGACTTTCGATGGTTAGTCTTAACCGCCCAGTAATTTCGCTGCAGTACCCTTCAAACCGTAACACAGTAATGTTTACACACTACTGCTTGTCAGCAGAATATCTGGTACTGCGGTGGTACCTACCTAGACGACCTCCTGCTAAGGAGATCTATCACCAAGATTAATCCAGGATCTCAGCTACGTCCATTACCTAACAAACATCCATCCAAACATTACAACTCCATAAACTTAAATTACCACTCACTGACTGACTCACTGACTGATGAGAGAAATAGAACTCATATAAGGAGGGGTCATAGGAAAAAAATCACATAATTATATTATTAGTGGGATGGTACGGAACCCTTCGTACGCGAGTCCGACTCGCACTTGGCCGGGGTTTTTTGCTCCATACTTCCATAAGTTTCAGTAAACCACTTTCTAAATCTTCTCCGAAATTCATCGATAAATTATTTATCGTGAGACGTCTGTGAAGTTATCGTGAGCACATCCCTAGACATCACACAGTCACGTGTCACCTGTCTTTATGTACAGTTGAGCGCAGAATTGGATGCGTCGTCTCTTCATGATGAATATTTTATTTAAAGAAAGAAAGAAAGAAAACATTTATTTTGACACACACAACACTACAACAACAAAAAAACACAACAAATAAAAGATTAGAAAATAAAAATTACAATAATCATTATGTAGAAAGTTGTCGCAGTAGTGTCCAGTGCGACAAAGATTGATTGATTAACTCTTTATTGCAAACACAAAAAAAAAACAATTCAGAAGAAATAAAATTAATTAAAAAGTGTAACAACTGGCGACCTTATTGCCAAAGCGATCTCTTCCAGGCAACCCCCAGCGCCGTTGGCTCATTGGTAGTGTATATGCCGTGAGAGCTGTAGGGCGTGGGTTCGATTCCCACTCAGGGCAAACATTTTGTGAATAAAAAAATGTTTGTTCTGTGTCTGGGTGTTCTGTATGTATTATAAGTATGTATTTACAAAAAAAAAGTATTTATGTGTTCTATCAGTTACCTGACTTTCATCACACAAGCTCTGCTTAGTTTGGGGCCAGATGGCGCTGTGTGTAATGTCCTACGATATTTATTTATTTACCTCTTTCATAATACATTAATCTTACAACTAAAAATATAGTAGCATCACTGATCGAGGTTCAGTTATCTGGAATTGTGAAAGTGTCAATTATGTATAAAATTATTCAAGGATCTAATCAGATACAACAACTTTGAAGGAGATTCCGTTAAGAAACCAGCTTTTAAGTTAATTAATCATTGTTTAAACAATGGGCTGGTTTGTTATTTTGTTGAAATTGGATTATAAGACGTTTTACGGGGTCTGTTTCGCTAACTAGCTTTAGCCCGCGGCCTCTCCAGCGGCGAAATTGCTAAAAAAAACTGTTTATTTTTCCGGAATAAAAAATAATTAATGGCGAAAATTCACGACAATTACTTGTTTCAAGGAAAATCAACTCGATAAAGATATCTACTGTTATCCTTGCACATCTTTACCAACATAGTACAAAACGAAGTCGCTTCCCGCCGTCTGTACGCTTAGATCTTTTAAACTACGCAACGGATTTTAATGCGGTTTTCATCAATAGACAGAGTGATTCAAGAGGAAGGTTTACATGTATAATACATGCATATGCACCACATTAGTATCTACATTGCACCCGTGCGAAGCCGGGGCGGGTCGCTAGTCTCTACATAGTACAAAACGAAGTCGCTTCCCGCCGTCTGTACGCTTAGATCTTTTAAACTACGCAACAGATTTTAACGCGGTTTCCATCAATAGACAGAGTAATTCAAGAGGAAGGTTGATATGTGTAATACATAGATAATAATGGCATATTTATTTACTAACGAAGTCACCAATAGTTACACTATTTTGAAGTAAATTCTACGAACCTCGTTGAATCTTCTGATCAAGGCTCTCACGCTGGTCGTGGGCTGATTGTGGGCGGGCGCCCGTCTGATCATGGGCCTTTCAGCAGCTCCGCCCAGCGCTCCTTCTCCGCCCAAATCCAGCGTCACTTGCCGGAGGTAGTCTATTGGAGGCACCTGAGGAAAAACAAAAGTTAAATTGGTTTATTATGCTGTGATTTTGAAGCAAGTTTTTGGATGATTATTTTAAGCATCTTTCATAATTTCTCACTGTAAAGTAAGTCTATATTCTACAGGATTCATTTCTGAGGATGTGCTACTGAGCCTTGTAAATTGTACTTCCATCCCCTTTTTAGTCTAAAATGAGAGGAAACGATTATCTATTTATGCCACAGACCAAATGATCCATTTACATAAAGAGCACCTTTATTAGTGATATCCACATTTACAATTTGTTACCCAAGGTGATCACTGACATTCCGAACAATGCCCAGTTTGGGCGCAAACTGAAAAAGTGGCAAATAGACAATGTGTTTTATGACTTAAAAGAATTTACAAATAGGGACATATCCGGTGAGATGACATTGTTAAATAAACAATTTTAAATTTGACTATTACCTGATTATTATTATTTTTATTTTTTTAACACTTATTGACATTGACATATAATATTTTTGACATTAAATTACAATTTAAATATATATTTGCTACAAATTGACATGACATTTTAATATTATCACTTGACTGTATATTTTGAAATTGTTTATTGAATCATTATTTTTAAAATCAATATGACATAATGTTTAATTAAATTATTGATTGCCCGATAAGGGTAAACTGATGACACAATCTTTGCAAGAACACCTCGCATAATATTAAATTGTATCAGTGTTTTCTTCAATAAATATTTCTGAATCTGAATCTGAGTCCCCCCATCCAAGTAGAAAGACACCCCACTACCACCCATGCGTTGAAATCTCCTTGGGTACGTACTAAACGTTTTGACTCTACGTTTCTCATCCGTACGGCAAAGGAATGGAAAAAGCTGCTTTCTTGTTTCCTGACAGATATAATCTAGATCTTTTCAAGATCAGAATGAATAGGTATTTTCTTCATCTTCGACCACATCATCGTTTACCATCAGGCAAAGTCAAACGCGTACTTTCAAATTGATGAACACATTTCAAAAAAACTGACATCATTGTTCCGATAGTCGTCACGGGAACGGCCTTATAGCGAAAAGTCTCGACCAACATTTTAAGAGGCTTTTGCTAGACGCTTGGGTCAAGGATCAGAACTAAAAGTTAGTTTAAAATTACCAATCATTATTATTGCTCATTACTTTAATAGGCCTCTTTTTTAAATGTTTGACAGGCTAGTTGTTTGACCACAGCTCACCTGATGTTAAGTGACGGTGTGGTCAAAGATGGTAAAGCACACGTAGCCTGGAACGGTACTGGGTCTCGAGTGAGAGAGTCAATTGAAAATGACGCAGAGGCTTCATTTACAATAGCAGATATAATTTATGGATCAACATTTTTTATTGCAACAAGATTTCATGGTATTCAGGTACAATATTTTTTTTTAATGTAAAAAGTAATGAGACGAACGAGACGCTCTCCTGATGGTAACAGATAACGCCTGTCCATGGCCATTGCAGCGATACACAGAACTCTGAGTAGCAAAACAAAGTCCGGGCATCGCTGCTTCGTCGCTCATTACTTTGAGACTTTCGATGGTTAGTCTCAACAGCCCAGTAATGCCACTGCAGTACCCTTCGAACCGGAACACAGTAACTGCTTATAGTAACTGAGCTTACTGTTTATTATTTTTAGTTAATGGTATAATACGACATTTAAATAACAATTCACAGTAAAATATACACACTACTGCTTGGCGGCAGAATATGTGGTAGACAACCTCCTGCTAAGGAGATCTACCGCCAAGTATTTCAACTTCTAACCCATTGTTCGTCCCATCCCTAGAAAGCTTTGATTCGATATCCCGACTCGATTACCGGTGGCATTCGATTACTGCCGTCGATTGACCGCCTTTGAACCTCAACTCGACTACAGCAAGGTTAACCACTTTCCTTTATGTCAGTTAACTTGCTAACAGAACTTAGCGTACTGCCGATGCAAAGCGGAGTTTAAACTGATCATTGTGTTTGTTTGTAGCGAAGATAGTTCGGTGGTTAGCGCGGTAGGTTCGCATGCCGGAGGGCGTGGGTTCAAACCCCAACAATGAGCTTGAGCTGCCGGTGAAGGAAACCATAGCATGGTGGTAGCGTACTCTCTGGTACTCGACTAGCTAGCTACCACACGAGAGTTGAAAATCTGCCGCCAAGCATCTAATGGTATGTTCCGGCAGCACTTGAAAGCCAGATTCCTTCTAGGCTGGGTGTGTATACTGTATGCCATCTTCGCTTCATTTAACATCTGGTGAGCTGTAGTCAAAAACCTAGCCAGTCAACCAGTATTATGCTGAGGTGAGCCCTTATTTTGTAACTGTTTGTCTTTGTTTTTGTTTCTGTGCTTGTGTTACAATATAAAATAAATAAGAAATGTAATTATGTTTTTTTTATGTAAAAAGTAATGAGCCGAACGAGACGCTCTCCTGATGGTAAGAGATACCGCCTGTCCATGACCATTGCAGCGATACACAGAACTTTGAGTAACAAACCAAAGTCCAGGGCATCGCTGCTTTGGCGCTCATTACTTTGAGATTTTCGATGGTTAGTCTCAACAGCCCAGTAATGTCGCTGCAGTACCCTCCACAGTAATGTTTACACACTACTGCTTAGCGGCGGAGTAACTGGTACTGCGGTGATACCTAGACGACCTCCTGCCAAGCAGAGCTACCACCAAGTATGTAGTAGGTACGAGTACATACTGTTTGCACATACATTTTGCAGTGATCCTACTGTTTCCAGCAAATATTACCACCAGTAACGTTGTTACCGTTCGAAGCGATCTCTCATCGATAGTAATCCAATCTCTACAGCCCGTAATCGAGTCGCAGTCCCCGAGTGCTAGGGATGCCCATTGTCCAACTATCGATACTTTTTTACTTGGCGGTTGTTTAGGCCTTACCAACAGGTCGATTTTTTTTTTAAGAATGATAGGCCTTTGATCGTCATCTCACCTGATGTTAAGTGATTATGCGGTCTACGATGGAGCACGCTCGCCTAGAAGATACCGAGTTCCACGCTTTAGCCGTTCGAATAATAAAAGTAGATTCAAATCGTTTCGTACGGGTTTTTGGAACGTTAACCATGCAACGATGTTGCTTTTTCGAGCTTCTGGCTCCGATAGAAAAATGGGCATGGGGGATTAGAGCATGCAGATCCAAAGCACACAATATATATTAAATAGTAATCCAGGGTCTCAGCTACCTCCATACCAAATTTCATCTAAATCCGTTCAGTAGTTTTTGCGTAAAAGAGCAACAAACGTTCTCATCCATACTCACAAACTTTTGCATTTATTTAAAATACTAGCTGCGCCCCGCGATGTTACCCGCTACACATTTTAGGGCAAAAAGTAGCCTATGTGTTAATCCAGGGTCTCAGCTATCTCCATACCAAATTTCGTCCAAATTCGTTTAGTAGTTTTTAAGTGAAAGAGTAACAAACATCCATCCAATCTTTCACATTTATAAAATTTGTGGGAAATATATACTTCGATAAAAATTTAGTGAAAGATCGAATAATTTACGGTATTTTCCCATCTCTAGTCAATAGGGTCGGCAGGTTTTATGCAATTTAGTAATACGATGAACCGGGCGTCAGAAACATGGGAATCCCCCTCAAAAACTTGTATGCGACCTTCGCTTCGCTCGTGCAAATATAAGACTATTGACGCAATAAGCAAGTTTAATTGCTTCTAAGTTCGTTATTAAGTTAAAGTAATCGGTCACTGTTTGTTCTAAGTTGAAATTAATGGTCAGTTCACACTATTCCAGTTACTGGATCCAGTAATGGAAATAAAGATCCCAAATATACGTAATGTTAGACCTTGGCTGCTAGAGGCATTGTTTTATGACATTGGCGAGTATTACTAGTAAGTAAGTACAAAATAAGGGTCTTCAAATCAAGAGTAAACAGGTTTTTTTTATGTAAAAGTAATGAGACGAACAAGACGCTGTCCTGATGGTAAGATATAACGCCTGTTCAGGACCATTGCAGCGATACACAGAACTTTGAGGAACAAAACAAAGTCCAGGCGTCGCTGCTTTGGCGCTCATTACTTTGAGACTTTCGATGGTTAGTCTCAACAGCCTAGTAATTTCGCTGCAGTACCCTTCACAGTAATGTTTACACACTACTGCTGAATAACTGGTTCTGCGGTGGTACCTACCTAGACGACCTCCTGCTAAGGAGATCTACTACCAAGCAAAGTAGGTTCCTTCTAGGTAAGCGTGTTCTATCCTAGACCGCATCGTTGCTTAACATCAGGCAAGATGTGGTCAAACGCATACCTATTCAATATTAAAAAAAAGTAATTATGTTATTTTGACATTTAATTCTATTGACATATTTTTGTAAGTACTTGACATAATTTATTTTGACATTTTGTATTTTATTTATTGATATGTAGTCAGTGTATTAAAAAGTGGTTTAATGGTATTCTAACGGTGTGTTCCGGCAGCCTTACTTTAGAGCCTGTCCATTCGAGACTTGGTATGATTTACTATGTTCAACTACCCGTCATTTGACATCAGGTGAGCTGTGGTCGAACACCTAGCCTGTTAATCATAAAAAAGGTAGCTAGCCGAATGCTAGAGAGCCAATTCCCCCTTCGAAGAACCCTACCGCCATGCTATGGTTTCCTCACGATGTTTTTTTTCTCTAGCTCCAGCTTATTGTTGAGATGTAAACCGACCGCGCTAGCCACTGAGCCAACATTTGAAACAGTCCAGTGCTGGATCGAAGTTGTTCCAGTAACTGGAACAATGTTAATTAACTTAAATGTAACTTTGATTTACAACGAGTAACGCAAACTAAGCCTGAACAAAGTATATGAAGACAAGTTGTGGGAAACATGTCGTTTGGATAGAATTTTGTATGACTATATACTTATTATATGAGAGGTTACGCCGCTGCGGTCGTCCACCCACGAGCCCAGCGTGCTGCTAATTCTGCCTTTGCCGTGTTAACTAATTTAGCAGGTAGCCCTGCACACGCCCCGGCATTGAAATTTATCTATGAATTTCAATGCCGGGGCGTCCACAGAACGTTGGATCTTCGCAGTAATAACAAAATAAATAAATAATAAAAAATGATAGATTATGATTATGATTAAGAAAAAACCTCCGACAGGTATAGTATTCTACTAGTCAGGCCCTTTTATTTGATACCCATATTGAGGGAGTTGTGAAAAAATATGTACCTAATTGATGTATTTATGTTAGTCGATAGGTATAGTATAACAAGTATTTTTTTTGTGTTTGACCGACAAGGGCTCACAGGAAGACCAGCGCTGGTCATACCACTTAGTATGACCAGTATTATGCTGAGGTGAGCCTCTATTTTGTAACTGTCTATCTCTGTTTGTTTGTTTTTGTTTTTGTGATTGTGATTGTGTAACAAAATTAAACTATTTTCTTAGATTATTGAATTACTAGAAAGTATTTTAATGAGGTTTTGACACATTTTTGTTAATCGGAATTATTCACGTTTAAGTTTGACGTGTCTGTTTGTGTGTATGTGGCATCGTAGCTCCCGAACGGATGAACCGATTTTAGTTTTGTTTGAAAGTTGAATTAGTCGGGAGTGTTCCTAGCTATGTTTGATGCAAATCTGTCCAAGATGGCCACCGCCACAAAATGGCGGATTACATATTTTTTCACAACTCCCTCAATATGGGTATCAAATAAAAGAGCTTGACTAGTAGAATACTATACATCTGTCAGTGGTTTTATATGTGTTTGTAAAAACGAATATTTGAATTGTGCGGTCATCCAATCTATTTAAAAATTTGCAACGGTTTTTATTTTAGGCTTGGCCAGCCCTGCTATGAACTAAATCCTGGAATAGAGTTTATGTTATATGAATCCCGCCCGCGTTGTGCGGAACAAAGCAAACCTTGTCACATATTGATTTTATCTAATTCAGTGCCAAGGGAGGGGAGAGAGACCTGGATGCATAGCATTAGGGGAGATTATTTGCGAAACTACTGACGTGCATCTGAACACCTGTTTAGATTCAACTAAACATTATTGGCAAAACTTCTTAGCATTGTATAGTATTGCGTTCGGGCGGTGACTCCATCGCGTTACAGGTACACACCTAGCCTGTAATGGAACTAGATCTCAAGTGAGGCTGCCGGAGCACACCGTTAGATGCTTGGCGGCAGATTTTCAACTTTGAGGGTGGTAGCTATCCAGTCGAGTACTAGAGAGTACCCTACCACCATGCTATGGTTTTCTCTTCCACATGTGGAAAAACTTTTTCTCCCCCCACCAACTTCGTAACACCTTCCGAGCAACTTCCAGCAGGTAGCGACCTCCCATGGCCCACGTGGAAGTGGTTAAATTGACTCCGGACCCAGGTGGGCCGCTGCAGGATCGATATGGCCAAGTGGGGATACTCAGACGCCGAAATGGTACAGTGCAACTGTGGGGCTCCTGCGCAAACCATGCAGCACTTTCTCTCGTGTCCTGGCTGTCCAGACTCCTGCACCATGGAAGACCTCCAAGAAGCCACCTCCCGCGGTATTGCAGTGGCTAAATACTGGGAGAAAAACATCGAAACATCATCGGAGAAGATGGTTTTCTCTTGATGTTTTCCGTCCCCTTATCAACTCAAGCTCATTGCTCTTGTCTAGTGTGTTTCGTATAGAAATGTACCTGATAGAAAAGTTGGTACTCCGTGTCAGTCAGCCTCAGGGCTACTTCTTCTGGGAACTGCAGCAGACTCCGAAGGGCTAGCAACTCCTCAGAGCTGCTGTCGTCATGGGAACCTGGAAGACAATCATGGGCATATCAGAATTCATCACTATTTTTTAATTTACTACATCTAGATCATTTTTGATGGATAATACAGACCGAGTGAGACATCGTAAATGTGCAATCAGAATTTTTGTTTACTTCCTAATGTCAAAGTTATTACAAGTCAACATTTTCGGAAATCCTGCCTAAAATTATGGACATAGCACTCGTTTACTACAAAATAATACTATCACCGTACTAGCTTGTTTTTGTAATTTGTTTTTTTTGCTGGTAATTTTAATTTAATTTATTTATTTATTTCAAGTAACACGTGGACTCATTAAAATACAATAATAATAAAAAAACAGAATAAACATGTCAAAAAAATACAATAAAATAAAAATAGAAATGCCAATAAAATAAAAATGTCAAAAAAAAAATTAAATAAAAAAAAAATTGAATTTAAAATTGTAAATTTTGTTATGTTTGTTTTGTTTGACCGACAAGGGCTCACCGGAAGACCAGCGCTGGTCATACCACTTAGTATGACCAGTATTATGCTGAGGTGAGCCCCTATTTTGTAATTGTTTGTCTCTGTTTGTTGTTTTTGTGTTCTGTGGTGTTACAAAATAAACAATCATTTTCTTTCTAGCTGGCGGTAACTAATGGCGGATTTCATTGGAGTATTGCAAGAACATTTTCTTTTTCTATCGCATTATCGCGACCGACGC
Organism: Biston betularia; assembly: GCA_905404145.2. Classification (NCBI taxonomy): domain Eukaryota; kingdom Metazoa; phylum Arthropoda; class Insecta; order Lepidoptera; family Geometridae; genus Biston; species Biston betularia. The sequence continues at coordinate 6,012,577 of FR989890.1, forward strand.
CTCCCGCTGCAGGCACGCGCGCGCCGCGTGATTTATGAGTGAACTTGCGACGGACTATGTTTATGTAAATGCCTACGGGTAGAACAATAACCAGGAATCACCTTTTTCTGGATAGTTTTCAAGTTTTTGTAGCGATGATAGCTCAGTGGTTAGTGCGGTAGGTTCGCATGCCGAAGGGCGTGGGTTCAAACCCCAACAATGAGCTTGAGCTGCCGGTGAAGGAAAACATCGTGAGGAAACCATAGCATGGTGGTAGGGTAGTTTCTAGTACTCGGCTGGCTAGCTACCACCCTCAAGTTGAAAATCTGCCGCCAAGCACCTAACGGTGTGTTCCGGCAGCCTCACTTGAGAGCCAGTTCCATTCCAGGCTAGGTATGTTTTACCATCTTCGACCACACCTTCACTTAACATCAGGTGAGCTGAGGTCAAAACACCTAGCCTGTCATCCATAAAAAAAAAAAAGTTTTTTTTCATTGATGGGTTCAGTTATATCAGCAGATAGCGCCATTTTTTCTAGTAATTACAAAATAATGAATGACTTTTAAATAATTGAATGAATAAATATATATTTATTTAATAATTTATTTATATATGAAATTACATACATCATATCTATGGTACATCATAGTTAAAATAATTTTCTACCTTCTACACTGGAGAGGCTTACAGACAAGGCTTTGTAACTTTTTTTTTTTTTTTTTAATGGTTGACAGGCTAGTTGTTTGACCACAGCTCACCTGATGTTAAGTGAAGGTGTGGTCGAAGATGGTAAAGCACACCTAGCCTGGAATGGAACTGGCTCTCAAGTGAGGCTGCCGGAACACACCGTTAGATGCTTGGCGGCAGATTTTCAACTTGAGGGTGGTAGCTAGCCAGCCGAGTACTAGAAAGTACCCTACCACCATGCTATGGTTTCCTCACGATGTTTTCCTTCACCGGCAGCTGAAGCTCATTGTTGGGGTTTGAACCCACGCCCTTCGGCATGCGAACCTACCGCGCTAACCACTGAGCTATCATCGCTACAAAAGTTATAGACTAATAGAATAGACGTGCGATTTAGACTAATTGTAACTTAATCTAATAGCCATCTATTTATAATAATTAAATAAAAATATCAAAATAACAATACATAACAAACACAAAATTAAAATCACACCAAAGAACATTATTAACGATGACAAGTCAGAACTCAATAAAATATCAATCATTGTGTAAAACAAAAGAGATATAAGCACAGATTAGGAAAAGCCTTAGCTGTGATAATGGTCAACAATGAGCTTGAGCTGCCGGTGAAGGAAAACATCGTGAGGAAACCATAGCATGGTGGTAGCGTACTCTCTAGTACTCGGCTGGCTAGCTACCACACGAGAGTTGAAAAGCCGCCAAGCATCTAACGGTGTGTTCCGGCAGCCTCACTTGAGAGCCAGTTCCATTCCAGGCTAGGTGTGCTTTACCATCTTCGATCACACCTTCACTTAACATCAGGTGAGCTGTGGTCAAACAACCTGTCAACCATAAAAAAAAAAAAAGTCTCAAAGTAATGAGCGTCAAAGTAGCGATGCCCTGGACTTCTTTTTATGGTTAACTAGCGGACGCCTCGCGGTTTCACCCAGTTCCCGTTCCCGTGGGAAAACAGGGATAAAAAGTAGCCTATGTCACCCGGGGATAGCGAAGCTTCCCAACGGTGAAAGAATTTTTGAAATCGGTCCAGTAGTTTCGGAGCCTATTCAATACAAACAAACAAAAAAATCAAATCTTTCCTCGTTTCTCTCTAGTTACCACCCTCAATTATGATTAGATAGCGTTAATTATTAAAAGAGTATATTAAATATGCAGTGTTTATATGAATTTCATCAAGGAGCAAAAGTTTTAGTTAGTTTCACTTAATAATTATGAAACTTTTTGCTTCCGCCTTGCACTTGTCTAGTTTCAAACAAAACTTATTCATATAAAACTTTACATTTTCCTGTTATATTCTTCGGAGCAACGCGCAACTAATTTTCTTGAAAACAAGAAAGTTTTGTATTTTGTTAATATTCCGAATCAACCCTGTTTTTGTAAACAGTCCCACTGCCCGTTTCAAATTGAGAGAAGGGTAAGGGTCAGATAGATATATGATTTGTTGCGATGATAGCTCAGTGGTTAGCGCGGTGGATTCACACGCAGAAGGGGTTTAAACCTCAACAATGAGCTGCCGGTGAAGGAAAACATCGTGAGGATACCATAGCATGTTGGTAGGGTATACTCTTTAGTACTCAATTATCCTCAATTTGAAAACATAGCAATGTGTTCCGACAGCCTCATTTGAGAGTCATTTCCATTCCAGGCTAGGTGTGTTTATCACACACACACCAAGACTGTCAACCATAAATATCTAACTAAATTTGAAATTATAAAATCCCCTACAGGTGTATAATATTCTACTAGTCAAGCCCTTTCATTTGATACCTATATTGAGGGAGTTGTGAAAAAATATGTAATCCGCCATTTTGTGGCGGCGGCCATCTGAGACCGGTTTTCATCAAACATTTATTTATTACACTCCGGACTAAATCACTTTTCAACAAAGTCAAAATCAGTTCTTCCGTTCGGGAGCTACGATACCACAGACACACACAGACACGTCAAACTCATAACACCCTGTCGTTTTTGCGTCGGGGGTGACTTTAATCTGAGGGGGTGACATAATAATTGACATAATTATTTTATATGTGACATATTACTTCATTGACATTTTCATTGTATTGACATATGTTATGATTTTGATATTATTAAATATGCCATTCATATTTAATAATATCAAAATCAAACCTGTTACTTTGGTGTAATATTTGTATTTGTTAAAAAACTTACCTTCGTCATCTTTTTCGAACTCGAGCCCTGGGTCGGCTCCGCTGGGCCCAGGCCTAGAGCCGTCTCGCATTTCACGGCACTTTGCTCAGTACATAGCAAAACACTAAGTCCCAAACGCTCACTGAACCAGCTTTAATTTAAAACAACGCCATCTACCGGTCTCCGCTCGAATCATCAAAAATCCATTGAGATTAACGCCATCTCTCGACCAAACACGCGCACTTCACCTGGTTTTTAAAAAAGAAGTTATATATATCACTTTACTGTTTTTACGTCATTATTCAAAAAGTTTTAATTTGTTATTTTGATTTCTATCGGTTTGTTCTAAAAGTGCGTTTTAGACTAATTTAATCTACATATATTATTTTATTTCACAGCACAGCCTTTATATCTGATAAAAAAACTATTTACACTACAATTTTCACTAATTTAGTTGCACGCCATCTAGTGACCGAAACGCAGAAGTTAATGTGTTTAGTTTGAGTATTTCACGCTCGGTGGCTCCATGACTGATCATCTGTAAAGAGAGAGAAAAGTGTTATACACAACAATAATTATACATGTCCATAAAACTAAAAACTCTTAGCATATCAAACATTTTTTATGGTTGACAGGCTAGGTGTTTGACCACAGCTCACCTGATGTTAAGTGAAGGTGTGGTCGAAGATTGTAGAGCACACCTAGCCTGGATTGGAACTGGCTCTCGAGCGAGGCTGACACACCGTTAGATGCTTGGCGGCAGATTTTCAACTCTCGTGTGGTAGCTAGCCAGCCGAGTACTAGAGAGTACGCTACCACCATGCTATGGTTTCCTCACGATGTTTTCCTTCACCGGCAGCTCAAGTTCATTGTTGGGGTTTGAAACCACGCCCTTCGGCATGCGAACCTACCGCGCTAACCACTGAGCTTTTTTTTTATGAAAAAAGTAATGAGACGAACGAGACGCTCTCCTGATGGTAAGAGATAACACCTGTCCATGACCATCGCAACGATACACAGAACTTTAAGTAACAAAACAAAGTCCAGGGCATTACTGTTTTGGCGCTCATTACTTTGAGACTTTCGATGGTTAGTCTCAACAGCCCGGTAATTTCGCTAGCTGCAATACCCTTCAAACCGGAACACAGTAATGCTTACACACTACTCCTTAGCGGCAGAATATCTGGTACTGCGGCGGTACCTACCAAGACGGCCTCCTGGTAAGGAGATCTACCACCAAGTGAAGCTATCATCGCTACAAAATCTTGTCGAAAGTCAAATCGCAAATAGTCTTGCCAACCTACAAATTCAACCCTGCTTTGGTTCCACGGATTTTAATCTAATAAAAAAAGATATACACCGCATCCCACAAGTTAATAACGGAATAAGCATGATGTAACGTAACGAGTAACGGCATAACGACGTAATTAAGTGGATGCTCAGTCAAAACAAAAAGTAATTTATTAACGCGAGCTGTGGGCCCGACGTGTGGGTAGCGTTCGCAAAAAAATCGCATCATTGTAAAAAATACAAAACAAAAAAATAAAACATTACGAAAAATACAAAAACTGGCAAGTGCGAGTCGGACTCACGCACTGATAGCATAGTTTAATATTAATAATAATAAAACTAACGTTTTTGTGTAATTAACTTGGTGGTAGATTCTCCTTAGCAGGAAGTCGTCTAGGTAGATACCACCGCAGTACCAGATATTCTGCCGCCAAGCAGTAGTGTGTAAACATTACTGTAATAAATAAAAAAATAAATAAATATCATAGGACACTTACACACAGCGCCATCTGACCCCAAACTGAGCAAAACTTGTGCTGTGGCAGTCAGAAAACTGGTAGAATACTTAAATATTACTTTTTTTGTAAATAAATAAAAAAACCTTTTATTTCCTTCTTTACATCGTTTTTTTAAATTACTTTACCAATTTAATAAATAGTTTTTTTTCTTTTATTTATTGTTTTACTTATTTAAAATGACATAATGATAATAATTTAGTGTGATATTTAAATATGTGTAGGAACCCCATTTTTTTTGTAAATACATACAGTACACCCAGATACAGAACAAACATTTTCATACCACAAAATGATTGTCCTGGGTGGGAATCGAACCCACGCCCTTCGGCTCTTGGAGCAGACACACTACCAATGAACCAACAGGTCTGTCAATTATTATCGTTGTTTGCTGACGGTACGGTATGTAACATGTTGGTAACTTTGCCGCAAGTAGAGTGGGAATCAATCTAACAAACTTGCTTCGGACGTAAATGAGACAAATCAGCGAGATATAGCGCCCTTTGTCTCGGTTTATTGAACGAACCTCCTTTGTGGGATTAGCTATCTATCTATACAAAGAGGAAAGATTTGTACAGTAAAAGTTTCTTATTCGTGTTTTCGCGGGTGAAAAGATTGGAACACTGTTCGCGGCTAAAAAATTCATTATTCGCGGATGCAATCGGTAAACAGAAAAGAATTGGGTGTCATTTATTAACGTATCTTTTGAGCATGTATGTACTGTCGGTACGTGCCGAGGCGGCTTTTATAAAAGATATAACCGAGTGGACTAATTTCCAACTAAAACAAACCTTACTGCCACTGTATGAAGGCCATTGTCGAATGCCTTATTTTGAAACGGCAAATTGTTTATTAATGCTACAGCCCAATATCAATCTTTCACCTCAGTTTAAAGACTTTTCAAAAGCGACAAAAAAAACCCTGGTTTTATTTTGCTTTTGGAACGTTAGAACGTGTCCCCTATGATTCCATACTAATTACCATATCCACGGTTTCTGTATTCGCGGCGTATTTATGGAACGTATACCCCGCGAGAGCTTTTACTGTATTGAATAGGCTCCGAAACTACTGGACCGATCTTAATAATTCTTTCATTATTAGAATGCTACATTATCCGTGATGGACATAGGCTACATTTTATTTGAAAAACAATTAGGGATCCGTATGGAAAATTCAGTGATGTGTGTTATATATTGATATTGTGCTGTAGCATTCATAAATAACGTGTGTTACCAGTGATGACTTATGGCGCTGAAACGTGGTCTCTGACTGTGCCTTCTTGGTAAGCTCGAAGTAGCACAACGCGCTATGGAGAGGGCTATGCTCGGAGTTTCCCTGCGAGATCGAATTAGAAATGAGAAGATCCGTAGACGAACTAAAGTAACCGACATAGCCCAGAGAACCAGCAAGCTGTAGTGGCAGTGGGCACATAACACGTAGAACTGATGGCCGATGGGGCTGCAAAGTTCTGGAGTGGAGACCACGGACCGGCAAGCGCAGCGTAGCACGTCCCTTCACAAGGGGGACAGACGACCTAGTAAAGAAGCAGAAACGCACTGGATCCGAGCCGCTTCCAACTGGTCTTTGTGGAAGTCAATGGGGGAGGCCTATGCCCAGCAGTAGGCGTCCTACGGCTGAAATGATGATGATGATGATGATGATGAAGGAAAATTCGATAATGTAACCCAAGCTGTGAAAAAATTCATAAAATCCTTACTTAGCAGATGGTCTCACAATAATCTGGCGCCCCGGGTCTCGCGTCAGCTGAGGTTACCGCTGGCCATTGTTATAGCGATGATAGCCCAGTGGTTAGCGCGGTCGGTTCGCATGCCGAAGGGCGTGGGTTCAAACCCCAACAATGAGCTTGAGCTGCCGGTGAAGGAAAACATCGTGAGGAAACCATAGCATGGTGGTAGCGTACTCTCTAGTACTCGGCTGGCTAGCTACCACACGAGAGTTGAAAATCTGCCGCCAAGCATCTAACGGTGTGTTCCGGCAGCCTCACTTGAGAGCCAGTTCCATTTCAGACTAGGTGTGCTTTACCATCTTCGACCACACCTTCACTTAACATCAGGTGAGCTGTGGTCAAACACCTAGCCTGTCAACCATAAAAAAAAATTGCTTTTTTAAAGCACTGAACGTAGCCCTATACAGCCTACTAAGTGACGTCATTAGAGGTCAATTAAAAGTCACCAGTGAAGTTAATAAAATAAAACGTGACAAATTAGATATATTAAGTTTACCAGATACGAAGGAACAGATTAAATAGCACACACTCAATGTATCAGCTATTAATAACTTGTATTACTTAGTCACATAAGTTATAGTTACTTAACTAATTACCCTTAAATTACCTTCACCGCGTCCCGATAACAACTTAAGCCGAGATTACTTAGCGAGCTCAAGCAATGAGTGGAATATTCAGAGAAATACAGCTCTATGACCATTGCAGCGATACACAGAACTTTGAGTAACAAAGGAAAGTCCTATGATAGCTCAGTAGTTAGCGCATTAAAAGGCGTGGGTTCAACCCCAATAATCCGCTTGAGCTGCCGGTGAAGGAAACCATAGCATGGTGGTAGGATATTTCTCAGCTGGCTAGCTACCATCTCAAGTTGAAAATCTGCCATCTGTGGACAAACACTTAGCTTGTCTGTACTAATTATAACGAGGAAAGATTTGATTTTTTTGTTTGTTTGTATTGAATAGGCTCCGAAACTACTGGACCGATTTCAAAAATTCTTTCACCGTTGGGAAGCTACACTATCCCCGGGTGACATAGGCTTGACATACTTTTTATCCCTGTTTTCCCACGCGAACGGGAACTGGGTGAAACCGCGAAGCGTCCGCTAGTTAACCATAAAAAGAAGCCCAGGGCATCGCTACTTTGACGCTCGTTACTTTGAGACTTTTTTTTTTTTTTATGGTTGACAGGCTAGTTGTTTGACCACAGCTCACCTGATGTTAAGTGAAGGTGTGGTCGAAGATGGTGAAGCACACCTAGCCTGGAATGGAACTGGCTCTCAAGTGAGGCTGCCGGAACACACCGTTAGATGCTTGGCGGCATATTTTCAACTTGAGGGTGGTAGCTAGCCAGCCGAGTACTAGAAAGTACCCTACCACCATGCTATGGTTTCCTCACGATGTTTTCCTTCACCGGCAGCTCAAGCTCATTGTTGGGGTTTGAACCCACGCCCTTCGGCATGCGAACCTACCGCGCTAATCACTGAGCTATCATCGCTACATCGCTACTTTCGATGGTTAGTCTCAACAGCCCAGTAATTTCGCTGCAGTACACTTCACAGTAATGTTTACACACTACTGCTTGGCGGTATAACTGGTACTGCGGTAGTACCTACCTAGACGACTTCCTGCTAAGGAGATCTACCACCAAGTATATTTATGATACGCGAGTGATTTTCTGTGAAATATTCTACTCGGCGGCTTAAGTTTCAAGTAAAATAAGGCCGTATTTACACCCACCTGGCTCTGAAAGGCGTATAATGCTGAACATAAATCAGTCACGTCCGAGGGGACCGATTTGGTGTGCGTTCTACTTAAACCCAGTAGGAAAAGTTCAGTAAAGAGCTTCAATTAGTGATAATATCTCCTTACGAGGAAAGAAGACATTTGTTCGACTGAAAATTAACAGAGACGCCCTGGACTTTGTTTTGTTACTCAAAGTCTAGTCATAGTCAAAAATATAATTGTGAAACCTATGAATAACCTTTTCTGAGTTTTTATTTTGAGTATTACTTTGAGCTTTTCGATGATTAGTCTCAACAGCCCAGTAATTTAGCTGCAGTACCCTTCGAACCGGAACACAGTAATGTTTACACACTACTGCTTAGCGGCAGGATATCTGGTACTGCGGTGGTACCTACCTAGACGACCTCCTGTTAAGGAGACCTAAAATGCTTGCATTAAATTAAAATAAATATTGGCGACAGCCCCGTTGGCTCATTGGTAGTATATCTGCCTTGAGAGCTGTAGAGCGTGGGTTCGATTCCCACTCAGGGCAAACATTTTGTGAATAAACAAATGTTTGTTCTGTGTCTGGGTGTTCTGTATGTATTTACAAAAAAAAAAGTATTTATGTATTCTATCAGTTATCTGACTTCAATCACACAAGCTCTGCTTAGTTTGGGCCAGATGGCGCTGTGTGTTTAGTCCTACGATATTTATTTATTGATTATATGGACAGTTAATCGTACGACAGTTTTTTTTTTAGTATGTTTTTATCGCGGAAAGCACGAGATTGAGCGACATTGTGGGTAACATTTTACTAATTTTTGCTAACACGTTAGGGGCCCCTGTAGCTCGGGGCCCGTATCATTGACACGGCGGATATGTCGGTAGCTACGCCCCTGTTAGTTCCCGTAACGCGTTGAAACTAAAGTTCTCGGTTATTTATTTATTTTTTGGCGGCAACGCGGCATGAGTCGTGTCGCCCCGATGTACTTTTTTCCAAAACTAGTGTTTTGTCGAGTGTTTATGTATAAAAATGGTGGTATTTAATTCATAAAGTGCCGAATCACAAGCGCGAGTGTGGGAAAATGACTTTTCGTATTGCTTCCAAAACTCCATCGAAGCTTTATAGTAAAGTCGCCACTACTTTACTAAAGCATGACTGGACGTGACTGACATGAACTGTACTTGATCAAGACTGGACTTTGACTATAATTTTAGCTACGAGGACACCTATTTAATTTTTGAAACTTGAAAAACTTGACACTGGCAAATGCTGAACACTCTTCTTCTTCTCAATCGGACACTCTTGGCAGAGTGGTCGTGGCTGCAGATGGACAAGGTTGCGTCCCGTCGTCCCCGCTAGGCCCCAAGGCCTGCTGCACGTCGCGCGATGTCTCTCCAGTTGTGGCAATCCTCCGCATTGCGAGCACACATGCTTAACACGCGACGCCGAAACCAAAGGAAAAAAAAAGTTCTCGGTACTTTTCCTACTGCTTGTACAGCAATAAGGGACTCTATACTTAGGGTTTTACATTACAGGCGTAAACTGAGAGTATGTGCTCAGGTATCGAGGGACGGCTGCGATTCTACTTAACCGACGAGCCGGAAAAGGAGGAGAGAGGTTTTGGATCAGCTTCCTTTATACAAACTGTCTCATTGCTGGTGACTGTGGTATAAACATTACTAGGTACTACATATTTCACGGTAGAAAAATTTGGTGGTAGATCTCTTTAACAGGAAGTCGTAAAGTGAAAATAATGAAACATACCAAGTCTCGAATGGAACTGGCTCTAAAGTAAGGCTGCCGGAACACACCGTTAGAATACCATTGAAACACTTTTTAATACAGTGACTACATATCAATCAATAAAATACAAACTGTTAAAATAAATTATGTCAAGTACTTACAAAAATATGTCATATGTCAATATGACAATTGACATATTATGTCAATGTCATATGTCAATTGTCAAATGTCAAAATAACATAATTACTTTTTTTTAATATTGAATAGGTTCGCGTTTGACCACATCCTGCCTGATGTTAAGCAACGATGCGGTCTAGGATGGAACACGCTTACCTAGAAGGAACCTACTTTACTTGGTGGTAGATCTCCTTAGCAGGAGGTCGTCTAGGTAGGTACCGGAATGAGTCGTTTCGCTCCGTTGTAATTTTTTCCAAAACTAGTGTTTTTTCGAGTATTTATGCATAAAAATGGTGGTGTTTTATTCATAAAGTGTCGAATCACAAGCGCGAGTATGGGAAAATGATATAATGTGGGGAAACACTGGGGACTTTTCGTGTTGCTTCCAAAACTCCATCGAAGCTTCATAGTAAAGTCGCCACTAAAAACAAAATTATTTACTACTTAATTATACAAAATGAAATAATTATGAGATCAATATTACGACTAAGTAGTATTACTATTTTTTTTTTAATGGTTGACAGGCTAAGTGTTTGACCACAGCTCACCTGATGTTAAGTGAAGGTGTGGTCGAAGATGGTAAATCACACCTAGTCTGGAATGGAACTGGCTCTCATGTGAGGCTGCCGGAACACACCGTTAGATGTTTGGCGGCAGATTTTCAACTTGAGGGTGGTAGCTAGCCAGTCGAGTACTAGAAAGTACCCGACCACTATGCTATGTTGGGGGTTGAACCCACGCCCTTCGGCATGCGAACCGACCGCGCTAACCACTATCATCGCTACTAAAATGATAAAATAATTATTATGACTTTTTTTAGTAAAACTATACTGTGATTATTGTATTCGAGAAAGTGTTTGATTTTCTTCCCATTAATTTTACTTAAAAAAGATACACCCAACGTGTATAGAACCCGAAATATAAAATGATTTAAACACACATTTTCCTTAATAAAGTGAAACTAAACGAATCATTCGCTAAATAAATAAAATCCAAAATGGCCGCTCGGCCGCCATATTGGGAAGCTCGCTTTACGCGCCGTTCCCGCGTAAATACCATTTTTTAAATTAAATCGTACTCAAATTAGCATAGTACATGGCTTCCCTAGTCTTTTTAGGGTTCCATAACAAAGAATAAATTATCTTTCTTTGCGTGTAGTAATGTGGTTACATTCGTTTTTATATCCCATATAAATTCTTCTGTATGTATTCTAAATAACAGTCAGTTTGTGAATAGTTTTATAATATTATGGTTTGCATGAATTAGAAAGAAAGAATAACGTTTAACTTTGTAACAAGCATAAAAACAGAAACAAACAAACAGAGACAGACAAATGTTACGGACACGCGTTATCTGCTACCATCACTATTAGAAACAAACTATTAGAAAGTTTATATTTATAACTTGTGTATCTATCGTATTCACACACACCCACACACCCACATACACAACACACACACTTACACACACACACACGCATACACAAACATACACACACACAATTTAAGAACTGCAGGCAGAATTAACCTAGATTTTTATATTTTACGTTTTTTTTTCATTACGATTTATTTTCGGCAACACTAGAAACTTTATATATTATACTCAAAATTCAAATTTATTTAACTTTTTTTATGATTACGACCAAGGTGTATGACCACAGCTCACCTGATGTTAAGTGAAGGTGTGGTCGAGGATGGAAAAGCACACCTAGCCTGGAATGGAACTGGCTCTCGAGTTAGCCTGCCGGAACACACCGTTAGATGCTTGGCGGCAGATTTTCAACTCTCGTGTGGTAGCTAGCCAGCCGAGTACTAGAGAGTACGCTACCACCATGCTGTGGTTTCCTCACGATGTTTTCCTCACCGGCAGCTCAAGCTCATTGTTGGGGGTTTTTTTTATTTATAATTATACGCTCCACAGACACTGGGGTCCGTGACCTTTGTCAACTTTAGTTACATATTTTTTTAACATTGTTAGGGTTTGAAACCACGCCCTTCGGCATGCGAACCTACCACGCTAACCACTGAGCTTTTTTTTTATATGAAAAAGTAATGAGACGAACGAGACGCTCTCCTGATGGTAAGAGATAACGCCTGTCCATGACCATCGCAACGATACACAGAACTTTAAGTAACAAAACAAAGTCCAGGGCATCACTGATTTGGCGCTCATTACTTTGAGGCTTTTGATAGAGTTAGTCTCAACAGCCCAGTAATTACGGTACCCTGTCCTAATAAAAAATAATTTATATAATAATTATGTAAGCTTAAATTTAAATACACACAAATTACAATATACTAACATTAAGTAACTACATACGAGAAAGATGATTTAATAATTGATAACACATCCGCCATTCCATTCCACGAAATCAAACCTTTCATTTGAAATACTTTACCTTGAACATTTCCCATTCGCAATGTTTGACCACAAACAGAAACTATTTTCAATTAAAACTGTCTGTTAGGATTACTGTTTGTATAATTGGGTGAATTTAAGGAGAGCGAGGCTTGTGATAATCCGATGATGTATCATGACATATATAACTAGTGGACGCCTCGCGGTTTCACCCGCGTCGTTCCCGTTCTCGTGGGAATACAGGGATACAAAGCAGCCTACGTCACCCGGCGATAGTGTATTTTTTATTTATTTTATTTTATGTGAAAAATAATGAGACAAACGAGACGCTCTCCTGATGGTAAGAGATAACGCCTGTCCATGACCATTGCAGCGATACACAGAACTTTGAGTAACAAAACAAAGTCCAGGCATCGCTGCTTTGGCGCTCATTACTTTGAGACTTTCGATGGTTAGTCTCAACAGCCCAGTAACGTCACTGCAGTACTCTCCACAGTAATGTTTACACACTACTGCTTGGTAGAATATCTGGTACTGCGGTGGTACCTACTCTCGCTTCCTAACGGTGAAAGAATTTTTGAAATCGGTCCAGTAGTTTCGGAGCCTATTCAATACAAACAAATCTTTCCTCTTTATAATAGTACTAGCAGAGAATTAGACTAGAATTTTTGCGTGATAGAGTATCAAACATCCATCTATCCAAATTTTCACATTTATATTATTAGTGGGATAAAGACTGATTTATTGGTTTTGAGATGTTATCTCTTACCATCAGGAGAGCGTCTCGTACGACTCATGAATTTTACATGGTGTATTATGAATCCTCATTGTGTTTAGAACGTATTTATCTATGCGGGAACCAAAAACATCTCTCAGATGTTTAATTTCGCCTCAAGGGCCCACAGCTGGTGGGGTCCGCCATACTTTCCCGAAAGTCCGTTACGGTAAAAAATGCCTCAACCTACAAAAACATTGAGAAAATACATATATACGGTGAAACCCTATTTTTCGTTAGAACGCGTTTTCCCTAGTTACCTATTTCTTTTACATCGGACTAGGCATGCGTTTGGCCGATCTCACCTGGTGGAAAGCGACGATGTGACCGAAGATGGAAGCACGCTTGCCTAGAAAATGCCTGTTCACTTTCTTCTTGTACAACTCCGGATTGTATTTTTTTTTTATTGTTGACAGGCTAGGTGTTTGACTACAGCTCACCTGATGTTAAGTGAAGGTGTGGTCGAAGATGGCAAAGCACACCTAGCCTGGATTGGAACTGGGTCTCGAGTGAGGCTGCCGGAACACACCGTTAGATGCTTGGCGGCAGATTTTCAACTCTCGTGTGGTAGCTAGCCAGCCGAGTACTAGAGAGTACGCTACCACCATGCTGTGGTTTCCTCACGATGTTTTCCTTCACCGGCAGCTCAAGCTCATTGTTGGGGTTTGAACCCACGCCCTTCGGCATGCGAACCTACTGCGTTAACCACTGAGCTATCATCGCTACAAATATTTCGTTGGAAACAGAAACTAAATGATAATGATTGATGTAATTTATCACTTATTTGTATATATTCTCTGTATATAAGTATTTATTTTATTTTTAAATAATACATTAATTTTATATAATAATAATATGTAAACAATTTTTATATGGATGGTTGTTACTCTTTCACGCACAAACTACTGAACAGATTTGAATGTAATTTGGTATGGAGGTAGCCGAGATCCTGAATTAACACATAGGTTACTTTTTTTCCAGAAAACATGTAGCGGGTAACACCGCGGGGCGCACCTAGTCCTACTAACATTATAAATGTGAAAGTTTGGATGGATGTTTGTTACTCTTTCACGCAAAAACTACTGAACAGATTTAGATGTAATTTGGTATGGATGTGTAGCTGAGACCCTGGATTAAAACATAGACTACTTTCTATCCCGTATCGGGTAACACCGCGGGGCGCAGCTAGTAGTTTATATAAATCACTACGTACAACCCCGAATGGGCATTTTCTTATATCTATTCTCTCGTTGCCTACACGATTACTGACCCCTGTATCTAAGGATCCCCTGCCCATCTATTTTTACCTGTAAAAGGATTCTTTGTGGTATCGCTGAGATTTCAAGTTACGGTATCTTTGAAGTACGGTACTATGTAAGTAAATTATGGCGGGGTTGTAACCGCTTACAAGCAATCAAGCCTACCGACCAAGCGCGCCAACTAACCATGGCCACGTGTTTAGTTTAGTATGTTTAGTTGTATTACTTGGTGGCAGATCTCCTTAGCAGGAGGTCGTCTAGGTAGGTACCACCGCAGTACCAGTCATACTGCCGCTAAACAGTAGTATTTAAACATTACTGTGTTCCGGTTCGAAGGGTACTGCAGCTAGCGAAATTACTGGGCTGTTAAGACTAACCATCGAAAGTCTCAAAGTAATGAGCGCCAAAGCAGTGATGCCCTGGACTTTGTTTTGTTATTCAAAGTTTTGTGTATCGCTGTAATGGTCATGGATAGGCGTTATCTCTTACCATTAGGAGAGCGTCTCGTTCGTCTCATTACTTCTTACATAAAAAAAAAATGTGTTAATCCACGTTCTCAGCTACCGCCATACCAAACTACATCCAAATGTGTTTAGTAGTTTTTGCATGAAAGAGTAACAAACATCCATATAAAAATTGTTTACATATGTAAGAAAATTTTTACATTTTTGTTGACTTTTTTAAAACTGATCGATCGATTCGACTAAATTTGTATTGGAGCTCCTCTGAAGTATAGTCTACCAAGCAAGAAAAGAATTCGATTGTGATAATTCTATTCTTAGAGATAATTGATTGATTCAGGCGTTACTTTGCGGAAGTTCATTTTGAATATTCAAGGTATATATTTAGTTTATTTCCGCTTAACAGTCGTTCCAGTTACAACTGTGATGAGGACTTAAATTTAACTAATTTGCCAACAACTTATTAATAAAAAATCTAATCTTACTTAATATCTAGAACTAATTTGACATAAACTTAAAAATACAATTTGACAAAAATCGAATTAAAATAACCACAAGTCTTAAAATCCTCCTCTCTCTGCAGTAACCACTTGCCGACACGTGTGTCGCCTCTGCACGAGGCATCCTCAGGACGTGTCGACTCTTCGAGCGCTTGCTCGAGACTGAGTCAAGCGGCAAGCGGGAATAAACAATATACTAAATATATACCTTGAATATTCAAAATGAACTTCCGTAAAGTGTCGCCTGAATCAATCAATTATCTCTAAGAATAGAATTATCACAATCGATTCATAATTGGCAAACGATCGCGCACTCATAAAAAAAACATATACCTATAGTCGAATTTTTGAGTCGGTTAAAAGCGACGAAAAATCTATATGATTTTCGATTCCAAAACTCAATTTAGTACAAAAATTCATTCATAAACGCGCAAGTAAACTCATTTGCCAGTAAAACGCTTCGTTCGGAAATCAATAAGTTGATTTTGTTGATAACATTACCCAGTGTAAAAGCTACGGAACGGGGACTGTGTTAGCGAAATGTTTTTAGGGTTCCGTACTCAAAGGGTGAAACGGTCCCTTATTACTAAGACTCCGCTGTCCGTCCGTCTGTCTGTCTGTCCGCTTGCCACCAGTAAACATTACTGTGTTCCAGTTTGAAGGGTACTGCAGCGAAATAACTGGGCTGTCGAGACTAACCATCGAAAGTCTCTAACGTAATGAGCGCCAAATTAGTGACGCCCTGGACTTTGTTTCGTCACTTAAAGTTCTGTGTATCACTGCAATGGTCATGGACAGGCGTTACCTCTTACCATCAGGAGAGCGTCACGTTCGTCTCATTACTTTTTACATAAAAAAAAGTATCTCATGAACCGTGATAGATAGACAGTTCAACAATCAAATCTTTCCTCTTTTCAATAGTATCTTTTTTTTTTTTTTTATAGCTGACAGGCTAGGTGTTTGACCACAGCTCACCTGATGTTAAGTGACGGTGTGGTCGAAGATGGTAAAGCACACCTAGCCTGGAATGGAACTGGCTCTCAAGTGAGGCTGCCGGAACACACCGTTAGATGCTTGGCGACAGATTTTAAACTTGAGGGTGGTAGCTAGCCAGCCGAGTACTAGAAAGTACCCTACCACCATGCTATGGTTTCCTCACGATGTTTTCCTTCACCGGCAGCTCAAGCTCATTGTTGGGGTTTGAACCCACGCCCTTCGGCATGCGAAGCGACCGCACTAACCACTGAGCTATCATCGCTACGTCTACTAGTGGGCCGGCCCGGCTTCCCACGGGTAAACGAAACTCGATTAACAATATAGCCTATGTTACTCAGTGATCATGCAGCATTCTAATGATGAAAGAATCATTTAGATCGGTCCAGTAGTTTCGGAGCCTATTCATTACAAACAAAAATCAAATCTTTCTTCTTTATAATTAGTGTAGATGACAGCTGTAATAGTTAGACATATGATATCGCGGACTTACTTGTAGCTGTCACTTTGCTATAAAACGTCACTTTATTCTATTGTCAATAGTTTTCGCTGCGCATGCTAAGTAAGGGGTTTGCGATAATTTTTTCTCAGCTTGGGTTACATTATTGAAGTTTCCATACGGATCCCTAACTATTTTTTAAATAAAATATAGCCTATGTCCCCCACGGATAATGTAGCATTCTAAAACTGAAAGAACTATTAAGATCGGTCCAGTAGTTTCGGAGCCTATTCAATACAAACAAACAGAGATAGATTACTTTATTTCGAATTTTAACAACAATACAATTTGTCGCGTGAGCTAATTATATTGCTTACATCAAAAGCGATTTAGGTGTGTTATTTCTAATTAAGTTAATGAGTTTTGATAAAATAAAACGAGATATTTTATTATATTTATGTAAGTAATTAAAGACGCCTAAACTATTAAACTTTACGAATTCGGTATGTAAAGAAAAAAAAACTTTAATGATTCCAAAACCATTTCGAAATAGTACATTTCTGTACAATATTTTTACGTTTACAACTCTGTTAACTGTGAGATGTGGTTTATTTTAATAAAATACATAAATCAAACTTGACTTTCAATCGATGTCTAATGACGTCACCTCGTAAGGCAACCTTTATAGACTAAAAAAGCAATGGCAAACCAAAACAAAATTTGTCAATGTCAAGTCAACGGTGGTCATAATAACCTCTTCAATACACGTAAGCCGAGTTGTTTTTTGTTTTATTGATACAAATATCTGGATTATTTTACTTTTAATGTTATTTGGACTCTGATATCGCTTTTATGACATAAGATTTATTTGCTTCATGTCATGAATTGTAAAAACCGAAGACGTGACAGAATGGCTTTACAGCTTTAGCCTGCCCGGTGGGGAAAATAAAAAAAAAACTTGTCATGTCTGTTGTCAAAGTTAATCAAATGTGTCAAATGTATTTGTATACTTTTTTGTTTTATATGGCAAAGGCATATTCTACATATTCAGCCGACCTCATGACGTCATAACTATCAAAAGTTTGAAAACGTATTAAAATTAAACTACCGCATAGAAAGCCAAAATATTCATTTTAGTTTCATAAAATAAAGTTTACAATCAGTAAAAAATATAAAAAAAAAACTTTACATTAAACTTTTTGTCCGGAAAACATGTAGCGGGTAACACCGCGGGGCGCAGCTAGGAAACACATAAAGTTTACATTCTGCCTAGGATAACCAAGCCAACACAGGAAATGCCACAACCTTTCTTTTTGTTACAAAGAATTGCTTGGGTAGAGACATTGCTGTATTTGGCAATCTATTTGCTTTCTATTCAAATTACCTGTTTTATTTTGTAATTTCCCTGTAGAATTCACCTTCACATAGTGACATGCGAACAGAAATTACACGTTGGATATAACAACATATTTAAGTAGGTATGTTGGTACTTAAGGTGGTTCGATTTCCAACATTTTTTTGCCATTTATGAAAGAAACAAAGAAAGAAAGAAAATAATTTTATTTTGCAACAATACAAAAAAAAAACAAAAATAACAACAAATAGAGACAAACAGTTACAAAATAGGGGCTCACCTCAGCATAATGCTGGTCACACTAATTAGTATGACCAGCGCTGGTCTTCCGGTGAGCCCTTGTCGGTGAAACAAAACAACAAAAGAAACATAACACATTACCAACAACAAATAAACAAAACCAAATAAAAAATTGAAACAACAAACTACTCTGCAAATAACTCTTCTCAAAATATCAACAAAACAAAACTAACAGGCTCACGTTTGACCACCATCGCGCCTGTTACCAAAAGAGAAGATACGATCTGGGATGTAACACGCTTGTCTAGGGGAAACCGATTCATGAAACTAGCGATAACATTATATAGCACTAGTTTCATGTATCAAGGCTTCCTGGGACTTCTGATGAGCAATCAGGAATATGGACAAATGGAGCATAATTTTACAGTGAAATCACAGCTACTGGCATTTATTTTGGTCTTTATTTGCGGTACCTAAATCACAAATGCTTGAATAAAACAGTAGATTATTTAGCATATAGTCAAATTTATGAATTTATGATTTTTTAATAAACCAGTAGAATGTGCTAATTATCTACAGTTTCATTCAAGCAATTGTAATTTACCGCAAATAAATGCCAGTAGTTGTGATTTCACTGTAAAATTATGCTCAATTTCTTCATAAATGGAAAAAAATATTTGTATGGAAATCGAACCATCTTAAATGACGATTGCAACTATGGGAAATGCTGAAATTAGCATATCTTTTTGGGCGGCATATTGGTGGGGTATTTTATTAAATTGGTGGCATGTAGGCGGCATATGCAAACTATGCTAAGATCTTGGCTATTCAAGGTATATGTTAAGTTTATTTCCGCTTAACAGTCGTTCTAGTTACAACAGAGATGAGGACTTAAATTTAAATAATTTGACAACAACTTATTAATTAAAAACCTAGTCTTAATGAATATCTAGAACTAATTTTAAATAAACTTAAAAATTTAATTTGACGAAAATCTAATTAAATAATCACAAGTCTTCAAATCCTCCTCTCTCTGCAGTACTCACTTGCCACTTTTCTAGAGTTTTTTCTAGTTTCTAAATAATAATAATTATGATATGGCGGCATGTTTCGTTATTACTGCAGCATATCTACTATAGCAGCATATTGGCGACATGTTCTATGATTACGGGACGGCATATTGGCGACATGTTCTATGATTACGGAACGTCATATTGGCGACATATTCTATGATTACGGAACGTCATATTGGCGACATATTCTATAATTACGGGACGGCATATTGGCGACATATTCTATGATTACGGGGCAGCATATTGGCGATATATTCTATAATTACGGGACGGCATATTGGCGACATATTCTATGATTACGGGGCAGCATATTGGCGACATATTCTATGATTACGGGGCAGCATATTGGCGACATATTCTATGACTACGTGACAGCATATTGGCGACATAAAAAGTCTAAGCATGTTGTAGAAAAATAGGTTCAAATTTTTATTAGCTTACCCACCTCCACGATATCTTGTAGAAGCAATCAATAGCATCGATCGCTAACCTAACGAAATGGAAATGTTTCTAGTTCTCGGAATCTATAGACGTTTTATTGGAAACACAAGTGGTATCGACAGAACTTGTGTCACGGATCTTTTAATAATGCAAAGGTCTCGCTGGCGGAGTAATTTGGACCCTCGTTGCTTCGTTATTAGGGTAGGTGTACACTGAGCACTTTATGATTGATTTACACGTTTCATTATGTATGAATTTCGCCTAAGTTAATTTATATATAACTATTAATAATAGCGACCCGCCCCGGCTTCGCACGAGTGCAATGCCTTTATTTAAAGAAAGAATGAAAGCATCAAAATCCGTTGCGTAGTTTTAAAGATCTAAGCATACATAGGGACAGACAGACAGCGGGAAGCGACTTTGTTTTATACTATGTAGTGATAGTGATATGTTAACTCTCAATATTATGTATAATGATCTTAACAAATACATGCCGAAAAAAAAATAGCTTTGTCGCTATGCATATCCCACTAATATTATAAATGTGAAAGTATGGATGTATAGATGGATGTATGGATGGATGGATGGGTGGATGGATGTATGGATGGATGGATGGGTGGATGGATGGGTGGATGGATGTATGGATGGATGGATGGGTGGATGGATGGGTGGATGGATGGATGGATGGAAAGATGGATGGATGGATGGATGTATAGATAGATAGAGGGATGGATGAATGGATGGATGGATGGATGGATGAGTGGATGGGTGGATGGATGTATGGATGGATGGATGGGTGGATGGATGGGTGGATGGATGGATGGATGGAAAGATGGATGGATGAATGGGTGGATTTCACGCAAAAACTACGGAACGGATTTGGATGAAATTTGGTATGGAGGTAGCTGACACCCTGGATTAACACATAGGCTACTTTTTATCCCGAAAACATGTAGCGGGTAACACCGCGGGGCGCAGCTAGTACCAAATAAGCGTTAAGCGAGAGCAACGTTTAGTGACTACTCCAAATGCTCAAAATACGACGCCAAAACCAAAGAAAAATACAAGCCTTGAGATGTTCCCTGTGTACAGTTATTACCCTCCTCCCCTCGGCGGGTAATGTCGGCGCTTGGTCCCAAATTGCCCGGCGCGACCCTGCATTATTAACTGACTACGTGACACCGGGTTATGGTCACTGTTATTTCTACTGTTAACGTTATTAAGGCGATATTTTTCAACTTTCAGCAATTTTACTTTTTTTTATTTGCCTTTGATGGGCGTCTCACCTGATGTAAAACGAAGTTGCGGTCTGCGGTTTCTTCTAGGCGAGCGTGCTCGCCTAGAAGACCGCAACTTGAAGACACCCAGTTGTGTCTATCATGAGTGTTTGTGTGTTGTGAGAGAGTGTGTGGGTAATCTTATTAAATACAAGCAGACGCCTCACGGTTTGACGCGCGTAGTTCCCGTTCCCGTGGGAATACAGGGTTAAAAAGTAGCCTATGTCACCCGGGGATAGTGTATCTTCCCAACGGTGAAAGAATTTTTGAAATCGATCCAGTAGTTTCGGAGCCTATTCAATACAAACAAAAAAACATACCAAATAGATAATTGTGTCATTTCTCTTTGAACCCAGTTCTATACCCAGTTGACAGCCCCGTTGGCTCATTGGTAGTATATCTGCCTTGAGATCTGTAGGGCGTGGATTCGATTCCTACTCAGGGCAAACATTTTGTGAATAAACAAATGTTTGTTCTGTGTCTGGGTGTTCTGTATGTATTTACAAAAAAAAAAGTATTTATGTATTCTATCAGTTATCTGACTTCCATCACACAAGCTCTGCTTAGTTTGGGGCCAGATGGCGCTGTGTTTATCGTCCTACGATATTTATTTTATTTTATTTATAGTAAACGCAGCCGTAGTCGCGGGCGCAAGCTCGCTTATAAAGTTAGAATTACCATAGAGAATGAACGGGTACAATGTCCTCTCTATATTCCAGTCTAGATTGAAATGACCTAGTTTGTACAGCGCGCGGCGGCACAGTACCTGCATCCCTTGACGCATCCATATTCTAGCTTCTAACTTAAATTATTTTTTTAAAATTGTAGCCATGATAGCTCAGTGGTTAGCGCGGTAGGTTCGCATGCCGAAGGGCGTGGGTTCAAAACCCAACAATGAGCTTGAGCTGCCGGTGAAGGAAAACATCGTGAGGAAACCATAGCATGGTGGTAGGGTACTTTAGTACTCGGCTGGCTAGCTACCACCCTCAAGTTGAAAACCTGCCGCCAAGCACCTGACGGTGTGTTCCGGCAGCCACACTCGAGAGCCAGTTCCACTCCAGGCTAGGTGTGCTTTATCATCTTCGACCACACCTTCACGTAACATCAGGTGAGCTGTGGTCAAACACCTAGCCTGTCAACTATAAAAAAAAAAACACAATGTAGCTTTTATTTATAAACGCGATACTCGCTCACAACGTATTTTGCCTTAAAACAGGGTTGAACAAACCAGCTAACCACGAAACGACACGAAAGGCGTGACACCTCAGGTCTTGACGAAGTTGACGACCGGATTCGGCCGGATTGATCAAATCAGGATGATTTTCGCTTTTTAGTACAAAATAAGTGAGTTAATCAAGTGTCACTGCACTTATATGTAGGTAGTTTAAAACAAAAAATCACAAATGTAATTTTTTTTTTATGTAACAAGTAGTGAGATGAACGAGACGCTCTCCTGATGGTAAGAGATAACGCCTGTCCATGACCATTGCAGCGATACACAGAACTTTGAGTAACAAAACAAAGTCCAGGGCGTCGCTGCTTTGGCGCTCATTACGTTAGAGACTTTCGATGGTTAGTCTCAACAACCCGGTAATTTCGCTAGCTGCAATACCCTTCAAACCGGAACACAGTAATGTTTACACACTACTGCTTAGCGGCAGAATATCTGGTACTGCGGTGGTACCTACCTAGACGACCTCCTGCTAAGGCGATCTACCACCAAGTGACCTACTAATGCAACTGCTATTTTATTTTGCCACAAACTGCTAGCAACGGTTCCGATATATTGGATCCGGTAACCGTTAAATGGTACCGAATCCGTTTTTCCGGATTGCAATCCCTACTTGCTAGCCGCGCCCCGCTACTATTTTCTGGATAAAAAGTAGCCTGTGTTAATTTTTTTTTATGGTTGACAGGCTAGGTGTTTGACCACAGCAAATACAAATACAAATACAAATACTTTATTGATAACACCAATGTTACAAGCTCACCTTATGGAGTCTTGAAGATGGTAAAGCACATCTAGCCTGGACATAGGCTACTTTTTATTCTTGTGCCCCGGGAAAGGGAACTACGCAGGTGAAACCGCGAGGCGTCCGCCAGTATACAAATAAAATACTACAAACTAACAACAATACATGTTTCTAAAACCTATCTGAGTTTAGGATTAATATTTTAAAACGACTTGGGGTTTCTAAAGCGTTATTTGGAGAGCTGACTTAGGGTGACTTCTCTATTTTTCTTCTCTAAGTTCCATTCCAGACTAGGTGTGCTTTACCATCTTCGACCACACCTTCACTTAACATCAGGTGAGCTGTGGTCAAACACCTAGCCTGTCAACCATTAAAAAAAAAAAATTTTGTAGACTACTTCTTAGTCTCTATTTAGTGGACTAAAAATTGTAGCAAATTAAGCTGGCTTTACTTGAGGCGACTCTTTCACATTTTTAAATTTCAAATTTCTAAAAAGTGTTTTGATGTTCATATAAGCTCCCATAGCGGGAGTTGTAGAGTAAAACCCTTCGTCTATCTATCTATGTATACTATTATAAAGAGAAAAGATTTGTTTGTTTGTATTGAATATGCTCCGAAACTACTGGACCGATCTTAATAATTCTTTCATTATTAGAATGCTACATTATCCGTGATGGACATAGGCTATATTTTATTTAAAAAATAGTTAGGGATCCGTATGGAAACTTCAATAATGTAACCCAAGCTGTGAAAAATTTGAAAAAACCCCCTTACTTAGCATGCGCAGCGAAAACTATTGACAATAGAATAAAGTGACGTTTTATAGAGCAAGTTGACAGCTACAAATAAGTCCGCGACATCATATTATTTTTTTTTTTTCTTTGATTTTGGCGTCGCGTTTTAGCATTTGCCAGTGTCAAGTATTTATATATTTTCAAGTTTCAAAAGTTAAATAAGTGTCCTCGTAGCTAGTTATAGTCAAGTCCAGTCTGTGTCAGTCAAGTCCAGTCATGCTTTAGTAAAGTAGTGGCGACTTTACTATAAAGCTTCGATGGAGTTTTGGAAGCAACACGAAAAGTCATGTTTCACCACATTATATCATTTTCCCACACTCACGCTTTGTAATTCGGCACTTTATGAATAAAACACCACCATTTTTATGCATAAACACTCGACAAAACACAAGTTTTGGAAAAAAATACAACGGAGCGACACGACTCTTCCCGCGGTCCCGTCAAAACTCCTCATCATATTATATTACGTCCAACTATTACAGTTGGGAGTTTTGGCGGGAATGCGGGAAGAGTCGTGTCGCTTCGTTGTATTATTACGTTGTATGCGTAAAAATGGTGGTGTTTTATTCGTAAAGTGTCGAATCACACGCGCGAGTGTGGGAAAATGATATAATGTGGTGAAACATGACTTTTCGTGTTGCTTCCAAAACTCCATCGAAGCTTCATAGTAAAGTCACCACTACTTTACTAAAGCATGACTGGACTTGACTGACACGGACTGGACTTGACCTAGACTGAACTTTGACTATAACTATTTTTTTAAATTTTTTTATGCTTGACAGGCTAGGTGTTTGACCACAGCTCACCGGATGTTAAGTGAAGGCGTGGTCGAAGATGGTAAAGCACACCTAGCCTGGAATGGAACTGGCTCTCAAGTGAGGCTGCCGGAACACACCGTTAGATGTTTGGCGTCAGATAACTTTAGCTACGAGGACACTTATTTAACTTTTGTAACTTGAAAATATATAAATACTTGACACTGGCACATGCTAAAACGAGACGCCAAAACCAAAGAAAAAAAACTAGTACAGTTGTCATCTACTTCTTTTTTTTTTCTTTGGGTTTGCCTTTTGAGTATTTGCCAGTGTCAAGTATTTTATATTTTCAAGTTTCAAAACTTAAAATAAGTGTCCTCGATGCTATAGTTATAGTCAAAGTCCAGTCATGCTTTAGTAAAGTAGTGGCGACTTTACTATAAAGCTTTGATGGAGTTTTGGAAGCAACACGAAAAGTCATGTTAGTCATTTATATTGTTAATCGAGTTTTGTTTTCCCGTGCGAAGCCGGGGCGGGCTGCTAGTTTATTTATAAATTTATTACGAGTTAAAATGTTCTTGTGAGGGTAAAATAATAACATGTCCAGGTGAAGTATGAGTTGAAAGGTGGGTTCCGGAGCCGGAGGCGGCCCGGCCGGAGCTTCCGGCTTCCGGCAGCCGGAACCAAGCGGATTGGGCAGCGACCAGTGGAGTACAGTGACTGATGGTCAGCGGTCACCGTCGCCTATAGACAACTGCATTACTAGAGGCATTTCCAATTCGTCTTTTGAAGAACCCAGAGTTGAAACACAGAGGGAATTACTAACCTTATTTTACTTGGTGGTAGATCTCCTTAGCAGGAGGTCATCTAGGTAGGTACCACCGCAGTACCAGTTATACTGCCGCTAAGCAGTAGTGTGTAAACATTACTGTGTTCCGGTTTGAAGGGTACTGCAGCTAGCGAAACTACTGGGCTGTTGAGACTAACTCTATCAAAAGTCTCAAAGTAATGAGCGCCAAAGCAGTGATGCCCCGGACTTTGTTTTGTTACTCAAAGTTCTGTGTATCGCTGCAATGGCCATGGACAGGCGTTATCTCTTTCAATCAGGAGAGCGTCTCGTCCGTCTCATTACTTTTTACATATAAAAAATAAATGCCAGTAGCTGTGATTTCACTGTAAAATTATGCTCCATTTGTCCATAAATGGCAAAAATTGATTTGTATGGAAATCTTGGAAGATTTCCATCAAATCAATGCGATGTTTTATTTATGTACCAAGATTTTGACACCTGTACTTAGCAAATAAATACATTTTGATTTGATTTTGATCTGCTTGGCTTGGCGGCGGAATATTTTGCAGTGTTAGTCGGTCCAGTCGGCTTTTGCTGTTTACAACCTACTACAATTAACTACTACAAAATATTACAACTGTTTGTTACCTTAGTTACTGGTTTCAAATAAACTGTACTTCAGTTGGTTACATATTATAATGATAAATAGAATGCGTCAGTAATTCGCATGGTGGTAGGGTACTTTCTAGTACTCGGCTGGCTAGCTACCACCCTCAAGTTGAACATCTGCCGCCAAGCATCTAACGGTGTGTTCCGGCAGCCTCACTTGAGACCCAGTTCCATTCCAGGCTAGGTGTGCTTTACCATCTTCGACTACACCTTCACTTAACATCAGGTGAGCTGTGGTCAAACACCTGGCTTGTCAACCATAAAAAAAAAAAAAAAAATTATCTTTCGTGTTGTAATGTATAATATACATTACATTATAATTATTTTCTGAGCCATCCGGAACTTTTATTTAGCATAAGCTTGCCTTTAGTTGTGTATAAAATGTCCCAACTAGTATCTACGTACCGGACCTGTTTGACTTGGAAAACTGAATCTCGGAAGAAAGCTGACTATATTAAGTAATTTTCTATCTCTACACAGTATAAAACAAAGTCGCTTCCCGCCGTCTGTACGCTTAGATCTTTTAAACTGCGCAACGGATTTTAATGCGGCTTCCACCAATAGACAGAATGATTCAAGAGCAAGGTTTATATGTATAATACATGCATATGCACGACATTAGTATCTACATTGCACCCGTGCGAAGCCGGGGCGGGTCGCTAGTCTCTACACAGTATAAAACAAAGTCGCTTCTCGCTGTCTGTACGCTTAGATCTTTTAAACTACGCAACGGATTTTAATGTGGTTTCCATCAATAGACAGAGTGATTCAAGAGGAAGGTTTATATGTATAATACATGCATATGCACCACATTAGTATCTACATTGCACCCGTGCGAAGCCGGGGCGGGTCGCTAGTCTCTACACAGTATAAAACAAAGTCGCTTCCCGCCGTCTGTACGCTTAGATCTTTTAAACTGCGCAACGGATTTTAATGCGGCTTCCATCAATAGACAGAGTGATTCAAGAGCAAGGTTTATATGTATAATACATGCATATGCACGACATTAGTATCTACATTGCACCCGTGCGAAGCCGGGGTGGGTCGCTAGTCTCCACACAGTATAAAACAAAGTCGCTTCACGCCGTCTGTACGCTTAGATCTTTTAAACTGCGCAACGGATTTTAATGCGGCTTCCATCAATAGACAGAATGATTCAAGAGGAAGGTTTATATGTATAATACATGCATATGCACTACATTAGTTTCTACAAGTGCAGTTACAGGTTACACAGCGCCATCTGACCCCAAACTAAGCAAAGCTTGTGCTATGGAAGTCAGATAACTGATAGAATATTTTTTGTAAATACATACTTATAATACATATAGAACAAACGTTTGCCTATCGTCTATCTACACTATTATAAAGAGGAAAGATTTGATTGTTTGTTTGTTTGTATTGAATAGCCACTGAAACTACTGGACCGATTTCAAAAATTCTTTCACCGTTAGGAAGCTACACTATCCCTGAGTGACATAGGGTATTTTTTATCCCTGTGTTCCTACGGAAACGGGAAATACAAAGGCGAAACCGCGAGGCATCCGCTTCTAACAAATAAATCTGTATTTGTTCTAAAAACATCATTAAATTTCCCCTCTAGTATTTTCAAACAACACAGTGTTTTTACTGTTTTTTTGCCTAAAGCTATAAAAATATTTCAACGTGAAATAATTTCGTAATATACTCGCTTTGTTGATGTGATAAAACCTGAGCGGTAGGGTTGTGCTTGCACAGGTGTTTTATCGATAGAGTTGTACCAGTTTTATATCGATAGATTGCGCCCGCAACTTTGTCCGCGTTGACTTAGAATTGTGTTCAAAGAGCAATAATATTACAAATGTGAAAGTTTGGATGGATGTTTGTTACTCTTTCACGCAAAAACTACTGAACGGATTTGGATGAAATTTGGTATGGAGGTAGCTGACACTCTGGATTGACACATACGTTTTACTAGCTGCGCCCCGCGGTGTTGCACGCTTCTTGTTTCCGGGATAAAAAGCAGTGTATGTGTTAATCCAGGGTCACAACTGCCTACATTCCAAATTTCATCAAAATCTATTCAGTTACTACTCATCAATACTCAGTAACATTCGTATTTATATTATTAGTAGGATTTTTTCTGATATAAAATATATGTCAAATTTCATCCAAATCTGTTGAGCCGTTTTTGCTTGAATTTATATAATTTATAGCATTTTGAAAAATTATCTGCAACAACACACCCGGCTATTCAGGTTTGTTGTATTTATTACAATTATTCAAGATTTCGAAAATTAATCGATATAAAACAAATTTCACACGGATATCTGTCACATCACTAGTGATGTTGTTGAACCTCAAACATTTGATATCTCCCGATATAATAATTTATGGTTACGAAACGGGGAAGAATGTATTATTATTCTAAAATGTAAGTAGCTACATTATTACTTATTTAAATAATAATTAGACGCATTGTTTCGATCGAGGATCTCGCACAAAATACCGATCTAAGAGAATGTATGAAAATTATTTTGTATACCAACCTTAATAGCTGTTTCTTCAGTTACTTTCCATCCAAAGGTTGTCTGGAAGAAATCGCTCTAGGTAATAAGGTCGCCGTTGTGCGCCGTATATGTATTAGTCTATGTTGTTTTTGTTTTGTTACGAGCTTGAGCTGCCGGTGAAGGAAAACATCGTGAGGAAACCACAGCATGGTGGTAGCGTACTCTCTAGTACTCGGCTGGCTAGCTACCACACGAGAGTTGAAAATCTGCCGCCAAGCATCTAACGGTGTGTTCCGGCAGCCACACACGAGAGCCAGTACCATTCCAGCTTAAGTGTGTTAACCATCACCGACCACACCTTCACTTAACATCAGGTGAGCTGTGGTCAAACACCCAGCTTGTGAACGATGAAAAAAAAAGTATTTTTTTTTTACTTTTTTTAGGGTTCCATCCGTTTGAGAGTTACTAGAGAGTACGCTACCACCATGCTATGGTTTCCTCGCGATGTTTTCCTTCACCGGCAGCTCAAGCTTATTGTTAGGCCTGAGCTATCATCGCTACAATGCCTACACACTACTGCTTGGCGGCAGAAGTGGTACTGCAGCAATACCTACCTAGACGACTTCCTGCGAAGGAAATCTACCACCAAGTTAAATTATTAAAAACTTACTCCCCCCGCGGTGTTACACGCTATTCCCACATGAACACAACATTTTTTCTGGATTAAAAGTAACCTATTTTTTAATCCAGTGTGTCAGCTACCTCCATACCAATTTTCATCACAATTGCTTTAGCCGTTTGAGCGTGCAGAAGTAACAAACACGCTCACAAATTTTCACTTTTATAATTTTTGTGTGATTTTATTATTACACTAGCTGTGCCCCGCGGGGTTACCCCGCTACATTTTTCCGGATAAAAAGTAGCCTATGTGTTAATCCAGGGTCTCAGCTACTTCCATACCAAATTTCATCCAAATCAGTTTAGTAGTTTTTGCGTGAAAGAGTAACAAACATCCATCCATCCCCAAACGTCCCCACAAAAGCCCTTTTTTTTTAAGTACATAGCTGCGCCCCGCGGTGTAACCCGCTACATGTTTTCGCGATAAAAAGTAGCCTATGTGTTAATCCAGGGTCTCGGCTACCTCCATACCAAATTTCATCCAAATCCGTTCAGTAGTTTTTGCGTGAAAGAGTAACAAACATCCATCCAAACTTTCACATTTATAATAATAGTAGGGTTTCGATGTACCGAATTGAGAACCTAGTAATTTTTGTGGTGGGTTAATAGATCATTAAAATCATCTAGAGAACTGTCACGCATATTGGTTGGTGGATTAGCAGACACTTCTATGTCCTTTCTAGGCACAAAACGTTGATCTTTCTGATGAAGGATGAACAACAAAGGTAAAACCGATACAAACGACTTGTGTTCAATTAAAATTTCCTACAATAGCAACAAAGACAGTTGGTATCGATGCAAGCGTCTCGATTCACCTATTGTTATGTTCGTTTCTCTCCCGCAGAAGTTGTTAACGTGGGGCCGCAGAGATTTTACCAGGGAGCCGTTGCATGAAAGAAACAAAGAAAAACATTAGACGCAACAACAGATAAGTACAGACAACACACACAAATTAAATTGTCAATGTTAATTGTTGTTTATTGTCAAATTATATTTCTAAGTTTATGTCAAATTAGTTCTAGATATTAAGTAAGATAAGGGTTTTAATTAATGACTGATTACTGATTAGTGACTGAATGACTTGTAACTGTGGTGTTGTTAATAAAAGATTTGTATTTTGTATAGAAAGGTTCAAATTCTGTATTCTTGCATACTAGAGATAAAAAATGTAAATGTATTTCTTCCTTTTATTTTTCTTGTTTAATTTATAAAATACTAGCGACCCGCCCCGGCTTCGCACGGGTGCAAAATTCGAAAAAAATCAATATGTTTATTTATCAAAATAGGATGCACCACATCACTTTTTGATAGTCAATATTTACATAGTCATGTTATTATCCTTGCTAGAGAGCTCCGAAAACCACGTCCAATCGCTTCCAAATTCAAATTATTATAGCGAGAAGTGCGGCCTCCGACGCGCTATTTATAGGAACGCGTCGCGTCGCGCTGCGGTCGGCGGCTGCCGGCCGATAGGTACCGCCGCAAACGCTACGCAATGTATTTTTAAATCTGTAATATCTTCGAAAATATTCAAAGAAATTATGTGCTGTAAAAGGCCATATAAATGTATGTTAAATCAACAATCTATTTATGGTATTTAATTAAATAAGGAATAATGCTGTAGTGCTTAAAATCGCTTCGAAAATTAGCTATTATTTGCCGTAAAAAGTAAATGACAAAAAATGGTTTTGTGGGATATCGATAAGAGATAGACATATACCATCGCGGACTTTTCTGTAGACCTTTTCAAGGTGTACAATACTTAGTACATTATTTTTATAAATCCTGTAAGGTTAAGCCTGCGTACGCAATGTAAGCGGCAAGAAATGTTAGAATTTACGACACCACATTAGAAACCCTGAAAATAACAGTATTTCTCCATTATTTAATAGATGTTATTATACATAAAAACCTTCCTCTTGAATCACTCTACCTATTACAAAAAACCGCATCAAAATCCGTTGCGTAATTTTAAAGATTTAAGCATACAGACAAACAGACGGACAAAAATAGCGACTTTGTTTTATACTATGTAGTGATGTAATTATAAGTTTTTTTTTTATATTCGTTATTTATTGCTGTACATATGATACTCTGTAATTTTACTTTATTTTCTTTCTTTTTTTTTCTTTTTTTTATGGTTGACAGGCTAGGTGTTTGACCACAGCTCACCTGATGTCAAGTGAAGGTGTGGTCGAAGATGGTAAAGCACACCTAGCCTGGAATGCAACTGGCTCTCAAGTGAGGCTGCCGGAACACACCGTTAGATGCTTGGCGGCAGATTTTTCAACTTGAAGGTGGTAGCTAGCCAGCCGAGTACTAAAGTACCCTACCACCATGCAAACACAACCTTTTCTTTCTTTCTCAATTCAGACAAGGTGTGTTAACATCTTTGATCATCTTTGACCGCACCGTACATTTAAACAAACACCTAACTTGTCCCCCATAAAAAAATTCTACTTTTAATCGTAAAAACTTGACCCGGTTCATTTGAAAATGTTTCTGTCCGACCTACATGAAAAGAAGCTTGAGCGTAACTGCTCCATTGTTTACTTCGGTCTTTGTGATTAATAAATCGATTCTCGTTCATTAGTGAGTCTAATTCCTTCTGTTTAAGTGTGATTAGTAAAATTGTTACTTCAATCGATTATTTGGTTGAGTTGAAACACTAGCGGACGCCTCGCGGTTACACCCGCGTAGTTCCCGTTCCCGCGGGAATACAGGAATAAAAAGTATTCTTTGTTAACCGGGGATAGTGTAGCTTCCCAACGGTAAAACAATTTTTGAAATCGGTCCAGTAGTTTCGGAGCCTATTCAATATAAATAAACAAACAATTCTTTCCTCTTTATAATAGTACTACCGGATGTCTCGCGGTTTCTCCCGCGTAGTTCCCGTTTCCATGAAGATACATAGATAAAAAGTAGCCTATGTCACCCGGGGATAGTGTAGCTTCCCAACGGTGAAAGAATTTTTGAAATCGGTCCAGTAGTTTTTGGAGCCTATTCAATACAAACAAACATATTATATATATATATGTTTTATACCTTTCCTTTTAAAATATAATAACTGTTCCAAAGTTTATATAATCACTTAAGCTCCTGTATCAAATTGTATTTGAATGTTTTATGTTATCGTTTTATTTACATAAGTTTTTACTTTTTTAGTTTTGGATGAGTATTATGCTCGCAAAATAATAATATTTACACGGTTGTACTGCCAGGACCGAATACACACGGGCAGTTGTACATGCTTGTTACATACTTTATGCTACATTAAAGAAATTTTAAAACAACAAACAAATACAAACAAACAACCGAAAAATAAAATCTTTCCGCTTTACTATACAGACTATTTTTTTATTATACTATTTACTATACAGATATTTGTAGCGATGATAGCTCAGTGGTTAGCGCGGTAGGTTCGCATGCCGAAGGGCGTGGGTTCAAACCCCAACAATGAGCTTGAGCTGCCGGTGAAGGAAAACATCGTGAGGAAACCATAGCATGGTGGTAGGGTACTCTCTAGTACTCGGCTGGCTAGCTACCACCTTCAAGTTGAAAAATCTGCCGCCAAGCATCTAACGGTGTGTTCCGGCAGCCTCACTTGAGAGCCAGTTCCATTCCAGGCTAGGTGTGCTTTACCATCTTCGACCACACCTTCACTTAACATCAGGTGAGCTGTGGTCAAACAACTAGCCTGTCAAACATAAAAAAAAAAAAACAGACAAATACGCTGTGTAAGGTGTATTTTTAAAATGAAAGAAAAACATCTCTATTTTGTAAAAAAAAAATACCTTGTTTCTGTTTCAATGCTAAACTTTGTCTAAACAATTCCTTTAATTTGAAATAACTAAACAGTAAACAAAACGCTCGTTTGTTGATAAATACGTTTTTAAAATCACTGAACCCTACTTCCTATCCCACTGATGTTGTCGCCACTTTTTTTTTTTTTTTTTTTTTTATTCTCTTTTATTTATGGGACTTTTATGGTAGCCACATGGCAGTCCCATCGTATTTTCTTACATGTAACAAACATAAAACACACTAAAATAAAAAAAAATAATTTCTACACATCACACAAACATATACTCACTCTCTCATACACACATTCACTCCCCCGTATACATATTAATCATAATAGGTGGGTCACTTGAGGCGACTCACACAACTGAACAGCTCCCTGGCTGCGTCAGAACAGGGCTCGGAGAGCAGCCTGTTGAATCGACTAGCGTGTCTGTTCAAATGGTAAGTCACCTCAAGCGCCCGTCTCTCCCGCTGGAGGCGGACACATTCCACCAGAAGGTGGTACACGTCCTCTTCAACTCCACATGTGTCACAATTTGGGGTCGCAGCTTTACCCATCAGCAAAATCAGCTTGTATTTGCCGCCTTGCCGAATGCAAAACAATCAAAGTCTATACCGGAAACTACGTGCCAGCTGTTGATGGCTATCACCGTAACGGAAACCGAGGCGCTTTCTCTTCTCTTCGTTCGTGATGGTCCGACCGCTTGCAGTCACTTGGCTCCTAGTCGTCTTCGAGAACACACTTGCCTGAGCTTGGCTGTCTGGTGTTATTAAGTGTGAATTATATATAGGTGTAACATTGTGTCCAAACGTGTGTCTGTCTATATAAACAGTGTCTTGCATCTAGCAATGAAGGTATATACAGTTGACCCTAACCCGTGTCGCTTTTACTAATGTTATAAATGTGAAAGTTTGGATGGATGTTTGTTACTCTTTCACGCAAAAACTACTGAACGGATTTGAATGAAATTTGGTATGGAGGTAGCTGAGACCCTGGATTAACACATAGGCTACTTTTTATCCCGGAAACATAAAGTGGGTAACACCGCGGGGTGCAGCTAGTTATCTATAAAAAAAAATCACGTTTGTTGTATGTTTGCTGTTATAGCGGCAACAGAAATACATCATCTGTGGAAATGTCAACTGTCTAACTGTCACGCCGCATGAGATACAGCCGGGTGACGGACGGACACCGGAGTCTTAGTAATAGGGGCCCGTTTCACTCATTCCCTTTGGGTATTTTTTTCAATTTCAATTTTCATTTTCAATTTCAAGGTTCAATTTTTGCACACCCAATACTGGGTTGAGTATGGTTTAAGCGACGTCTTATTATGTACCAACATTTTGACACCTGTACTCAGCAAATAAACACATTTTGATTTTTTTGTATGAACCCTAAAAACAGCCAGCAAAGTTTTTTTAAACTTAGGCTTGGCGTTTGACCAGAGCTTGGAATGGAACATGCTCAAATCTCTCAAGTGAGGCTGCTGGAACACACCGTTAAGTGGTTGGCGATAGATATTTGCCGGATTTGTAGGTTGTCAACTCTCGTGTTGTAGAGAGTACCCTACAGCTCAGGTTCATTGTCGGGGTTTGAACCCACGCCCTTCAACGTGTGTTTATCTCAATTTTAACTTTAATCCAGACGATCCACTTTTAAAGTTTCAAGAAGTCAAGCACGCCCGTGGAAAGGAGGTCATCCGATGCCGTATTTACTTTGAACAGCCATTAGCTCCCCCACCACTCTCGCTGTTTCCGACGACAAACGGAAATGGTACATCGCGCTAGGCGGAAATCGCTTTTCGACTTCTTTTTTGAGATATGCCTTTTTATGTTCTTTTATATAACTCTGCCTTATACCCAAAGGGTGAAACGGGACCCTATTACTAAGACTCCGGTGTCCGTCCGTCACCCGGCTGTATCTCATGCGCCGTGACAGTTAGACAGTTGACATTTTCACAGATGATGTATTTCTGTTGCCGCTATAACGACAAATACTAAAAAAACAGAATAAAATAAATATTTAAGGGGGCTCCCATACAACAAACGTGATTTTTTGTACTTTTTATAGATAATAGTACGGAACCCTTCGTGCGCGAATCCGTCTCTCACTTGTCCGAGGTTTTTTTACTACAGCTCACGTGACGATCAATCTATCGATCGGGGTTTAAAAAATTATCAAAAATGTAAAATTTGTATACATGGATGATATTTTCGTTTGGTCGGAAACCGCGCTGTTTCATTGGAGCAGCGCGTGTACTTGGCCTGAGGGTCATGGAGTCGGTTTCACATTTGATTCTATTTTCTATTTTGAACTAAATCGACTTACCATTATTTGTATAGGGATTATACTTGATCTGAAACAAAGTAAAAAGTATTTAAGTATATAATTATGACAAAAATAAGTAACGTATAACATTTGACATTCGACCACTGGTTCTACGGGAACCAGATAGCTGATACTTCTGTTTGTAACGGTGATAGCTCAGCGGTTAGCGGTCGGTTCATACGCAACAGGGCGTGGGTTCCAACCAATGAGGCTGAGCTGCCGTTGAAGAAAAACCTATGCCTCTTTCGTTTAACTAAGTAATATATAATCGCTGTATTTACAAAAAAGATGGGAAACTCTTCATCACTGATATAAACGCGGTGAAATGAAGGCAATCGATGTGTTTTTGTCGTCACTTTATCTGACGTCATACATTATGTGGAGATTTGAAATTAATAAATACTATAATACATATCCTGAATTAGTATGTGGTGTTAAAAAAAATAGTTTATTTTCAACTATTTTGAATTTATTTTGATATCCAAACTATTTTCAACCCGTAATCTTGACATAAAAATAATTATAGGAAAGCCGTATTTTAAAAGTCGCTAACTTTGATGCAGATACGTTTATGGCTTAGGCCTTTTAAGTGATGTTTTTTTTTTATTTTTTTATGTAAAAAGTAATGAGACGCCCGAGACGCTCTTCTGATGGAAAGAGATAACGCCTGTCCATGACCATTGCAGCGATACACAGAACTTTGAGTGACGAAACAAAGTCCAGGGCATCGCTGCTTTGGCGCTCATTACTTTGAGACTTTCGATGGTTAGTCTCAACAGCCCGGTAATTTCGCTAGCAGCAGTACCCTTCAAACCGGAACACAGTAATGTTTACACGCTACTGCTTGGCGGCAGAATAACTGGTACTGCGGTGGTACCTACCTAGACGACCTCCTGCTAAGGAAATCTACCACCAAGTAAATTTTATTCAAGTTTTCAAGTTTATTCTATTAGCAGATAACCGCGGATAGTTTTGATGAAAAATCCTGACGGTGCCTGCTGAAAACCTCTTCTGCGTTAAACAGTTGCTAGGAGTTCCCTCGAGTAAAAGAGAAAGAAAATCTTCCTCTATTGCTTTCTACCTCTACGCCCCACCCTTGGCTGCCGGCCACTTACTACGGGCCCGCGGGCTACGCGATGCAACAAGCTATGACTAAATACATTGCGTGTTCTCTGCGACTTCATAAACGTTATACATATACGAAGTCGTGATGGACATCTAAATTGTTTGAAGCACCGAAAGTAGATTTATTCGTTTCCAGGGTGAGTATACCGATACTGAGCGTCCGGCGACACGTCTGTGTGAGTAAATAATAAATTAAATAAATAAATATCGTAGGACTACACACACAGCGCCATCTGGCCCCAAACTAAGCAGAGCTTGTGTGATGGAAGTCAGATAACTGATAGAATACATACATACTTTTTTCTTTTGTAAATACATACATAATACCCTATGCCCTCTTATGCCCTGCTTTCCATTATTAGACAGGCTAAGTCAATTCATATTTTTAATAAGTTAGTATATAAACATGATTTATCAGCCTACTAATCTATACATTTTTTTTTAATGGTTGACAGGCTACTTGTTTTGACCACAGCTCACCTGATGTTAAGTGAAGGTGTGGTCGAAGATGGTAAAGCACACCTAGCCTGGAATGGAACTGGCTCTCAAGTGAGGCTGCCGGAACACACCGTTAGATGCTTGGCGGCAGATTTTCAACTTGAGGGTGGTAGCTAGCCAGCCGAGTACTAGAAAGTACCCTACCACCATGCCGATGTTTTCCTTCACCGGCAGCTCAAGCTCATTGTTGGGGTTTGAACCCACGCCCTTCGGCATGCGAACCTACCGCGCTAACCACTGAGCTATCATCGCTACAAAAAATAAAAAATACTATATTTAATTTATTTCGCATCTCATATGTATATACGTTTATTGTATTGTTCTTTTATTTATTTATTTCTTTTGTACACCAACCTTATATTTATTTAATCTTCTTTCCATCCAAAGGTTGTCGCTCTAGGCGATAAGACCGCCCTTATACATTATGTATCTATTCTATTGTTTTGTTATATATCTTCTTTTTTTATTATTTTTTTGTTTGTTTCCTATTTGTATCAATTGTGTTCTGTGTTTCATTTTTGGTGTATAATGAAGTTATTTTCTATTCTATTCTATAATACATACAGAACACCCAGACACAGAACAAACATTTGTTTATTCACAAAATGTTTGCCCTGAGTGGGAATCGAACCCACGCCCTACAGCTCTCAAGGCAGATATGCTACCAATGAGCCAACAGGGCTGTCAACGGGGGCGGGGAGTGCAAGATATCAATGTAGGTGTTCAATCATAAGTTCCCACGGCCGCCAACTACAGGGTTAAAGCATCAAAACAACGACCTCAGCAACTGTCAGCTGGAAAGGAGGAAGTAATTCCCAAAGGTTGATTTAAAGTAAACAATAAATAAGCCGCCTAATTGGAATATCTTTGTTAATTATCTCTGTTGCTGTCTCCCTGACTTCCCTCCTCTTATATACTAGCTTTTAAGGGTTCCGTACCTTTTTTTTTTTTTTTTTTAATGTATGACAGGCTATTTGTTTGACCACAGCTCACTTGATGTTAAGTAAAGGTGTGGTCGAAGATGGTAAAGCACACCTAGCCTGGAATGGAACTGGCTCTCGAGTGAGGCTGCCGGAACACACCATTAGATGCTTGGCAGCAGATTTTCAACTCTCGTGTGGTAGCTAGCCAGCCGAGTACTAGAGAGTACGCTACCACCATGCTATGGTTTCCTCACGATGTTTTCCTTCACCGGCAGCTCAAGCTCATTGTTGGGGTTTGAACTCACGCCCTTCGGCATGCGAACCTACCGCGCTAACCACTGAGCTATCATCGCTACAAAAGGAAAAAACGGAACCGTTATAGGATCACTTTGTTGTCCGTCTGTCAAGACCTTCTATCTCAGGAACGCGTGGAGTTATCGAGTTGAAATTAAAACCATATACGTAGATCTGTAGCCCTTTGCAGCTGTGAAAAAATTAAACTTCTCAGTTATCGTAAAAAAAAGTTACAGCCGTTTATGTCGCAAAAAACCGCATTTTTCGACACTCGACCTAGAACTATGAAATTTGGTAAAAAGCATTGTGTTATAGTACACGTAAAGGAAAAAATCCGAAAACTGTACATTTTCAAAATAATCACAAATAGTAGGATCATTATGCAAGGAATGAGAATAATAATTTATCATACCTTCGCATTTGTACGGAACCCTCTGTCGGCGAGTCTGACATGCAGTTGACATCATTTCAAATTTCAAAACCACCGAAAATCTCAAAGTAATGAGCGCCAAAGCAGTGATGCCCTGAACTTTCTTTTACTGTGTATCGCTGCAATGGTCATGGACAGGCGTTATCTCTTACCATCAGGAGAGCGTCTCGTTCGTCTCATTACAATTACATTAAAAAAAAACAATAATTTTACTATTAAATAAATAAATATCGTAGGACATCACACACAGCGCGATCTGACCCCAAACTAAGCAGAGTTTGTACTATGTACATACATACATAAATGCTAAATACATAGCGGACGCCTTGCGGTTTCACCCGCGCAGTTCCCGTTCCCACGAGAACACAGGGATAAAAAGTAGCCTATATCATCCGGGGATGGTGTAGCTTCCCAACGGTGAAATAATTTTTAAAATCGGTCCAGTAGTTTCGGAGCCCATTCAATACAAACAAATCTTACCTCTTTACAATAGTAAAGACTGATACAGAACACCCAGACACAGAACTATTTGACACTTGTTTGTTCTTGGTGGGAATCGAACTCACACACTCCAGCTCTTGTAGCAGACATACTACCATTAAACACAATGAGTTAACGTGACTTTTTTTTCGTTCCCACAGCGTTGATTTGTCAGCTGTTCAAACAAAGGGGCATATCTAAATTGAACGTAATGGCCTTTACTCAAGTCATCGAGGGAACCTGAAAGCATCTGTAATTAGGTTATCTCATGTTCATGTTCCATATCATACATGTACAAGTAATATCATGGCGATGATAGCGCAGTGCTTAGCGCGGTCGGTTCACACGCCGGAGGGAGTTCAAAACCCCATTGAGCTGGAAAACATCGTGAAGAAATCATACCATTTTTTTTCAGGCGATGTTAAGTGACGGTGTGGTTGAAGATGGTAAATACACGTCTGCCGTCATAAGGAAAAAAGACGTATCTGTACTGCCGTCATAAGGAAAAAAGACGTATCTGTACTGCCGTCATAAGGAAAAAAGACGTATCTGTACTGCCGTCATAAGGAAAAAAGACGTATCTGTACTACCGTCATAAGGAAAAACACGTATCTGTACTGCCGTCATAAGAAAAAAAGACGTATCTGTACTGTCGTCATAAGAAAAAAAGACGTATCTGTACTGCTGTCATAAGGAAAATGACGTATCTGTACTGCCGTCATAAGGGAAAAAGACGTATCTGTACTGCCGTCATAAGGATAAAAGACGTATCTGTACTGCCGTCATAAGGAAAAACACGTATCTGTACTGCCGTCATGAGGAAAAAAGACGTATCTGTACTGCCGTCATAAGGAAAAAAGACGTATCTGTACTACCGTCATAAGGAAAAAAGACGTATCTGTACTGCCGTCATAAGAAAAAAAGACGTATCTGTACTGCCGTCATAAGAAAAAAAGACGTATCTGTACTGCCGTCATAAGAAAAAAAGACGTATCTGTACTGCTGTCATAAGGAAAATGACGTATCTGTACTGCCGTCGTAAGGGAAAAAGACGTATCTGTACTGCCGTCATAAGGATAAAAGACGTATCTGTACTGCCGTCATAAGGAAAAACACGTATCTGTACGTATTTAACGATATTTTATTTAATATAGATCAATATGGTCCTTTACAGCATGAAATTTAAATGAATATTTCCGAAGATATTACAGATTTAAAATGCAGGGGCATAGCGGTGCGGCGGTACCTTCCAATTTGAACGCCTACAATTTCCGGTAAAGACATCTTTTGCCATGACCATTCATAAATCGCAGGGCAAACGTTCAGCGTTGCGGGCTTAGATTTGAGCGTTGAGTGTTTTCCTCATGGTCAATTATATGTCGCTCTTTCAAGAGAAACCTCTAAACAAAACATGTTTGTATTGTCTAATGATAATAAAGCTGTAAACGTTGTTTATAAGGACATTCTGTAGTAGGTAGGTATATTTAGTACCAGTATTGCACCCGAGCGAAGCCGGGCCGGGTCGCTAGTTAAGTAATAAAACAAAATCCAGGCATCGCTGCTTTGGTGCTCATTACTTTGAGACATTCGATGGTCAGTATCAATTGCCTTGCACTTTGTATTTAAAATATTAAAGGCTTGTTAAATAGAATTATTATTTATGCAAAGGAAGACGTTAAGAAGTTAATTCTATCACTCACAAAGCGTTTTCAATCAGCGGCTTACGTTCAAAGCCGGTTTCTACGCAGGACTTTACTACCTTCGCCGTAACTGAATTAATAACATCATTTGGTATATGGCGTGTTTCATTGTTGAACATTGGAATATTAACTACGAAAGATGCTTTTAAAAGTACCAAGCATGTGAGAGGTTTGATAATCTATATACTAGCGACCCGCCCCGGCTTCGCAAGGATGCAATGTACACAGTAATGGAGTGCATATGCATTTTTTACATATGAAAATCTTCCTCTTAAAATTACTCTGTCCATTGATGGAAGCCGCATTAAAATCCATTGCGTAGTTTAAAAGATTAAGCGTACAGACGGTGGGAAGCGACTTTGATTTATACTATGTAGAGACTAGCGACCCGCCCCGGCTTCGCACGGCTGCAATGTAGATACTAATGTGATGCATATGCATGTATTATGCATATAAATCTTCCTTTTGAATTACTCTGTCTGTTGATGGAAACCGCATTAAAATCTGTTGCGTAGTTTAAAAGATCTAAGCGTACAGACGGCGGGAAGCGACTTTGATTTATACTATGTAGAGACTAGCGACCCGCCCCGGCTTCGCACGGCTGCAATGTAGATACTAACGTGGTGCATATGCATGTTTTATGCATATAAATCTTCCTTTTGAATTACTCTGTCTATTGATGGAAACCGCATTAAAATCTGTTGCGTAGTTTAAAAGATTAAGCGTACAGACGGTGGGAAGCGACTTTGATTTATACTATGTAGAGACTAGCGACCCGCTCCGGCTTCGCACGGCTGCAATGTAGATACTAATGTGGTGCATATGCATGTATTATGCATATAAATCTTCCTTTTGAATTACTCTGTCTGTTGATGGAAACCGCATTAAAATCTGTTGCGTAGTTTAAAAGATCTAAGCGTACAGACGGCGGGAAGCGACTTTGCTGTATACTATGTAGAGATATAAAATTAAGAAGCTTACTGATGGTTTTGACAGACATCTAGAAGCGGGAAATTTGCACAAATGTTCCTTAAGTAATATTAGTGTGCATTAAGGTGGGGTTTTTTCAGCTGTTAAAAGTTTGTATGAAATTTCGTAATTTTTAGCGTTATTAGAAATTTATAAAAATAGATAACACTTTATTTGGGACATTAAACACATTTCAACAATACATACATCAAAAAAAAAAAAAAAAAAAAAAAACATAATACAAAGAAAAAAACTACTCGCCCACCGAGTGTTCTAACCTGTTAATATTTAAAACGACGACTACTTTTCATGGTTGATATTATAAAACTGAAACTGAACCGTCAAACGGCACATTACCATCCGCTCCTGGTGGGCGTTCCCAGTATTCGTACGCAGCGATTCCGCTCTACTTTTTTGATGCGCACGGCCCACGAATGGAACTCATTGCCGGCTTCCCTGTTTCCCATAAATTACAATTTCGACGTTTTTAAGGCTAGAGTGAATAGATTTCTTCTGGATCAGCGTGCTCCATCCTCGGCCACACCGTCGCTTCGCATTAGGCGAGTTGGTGGCCAAACGTAGATCTATTAAAAGTAAAAAAAAAAAATTTGCTGCCCGAATGGGTGCCTTCAAGTCGAGAGTGGATCGGTTTCTTCTAGGCGAGCGTGCTCCATCTTAGACCGTATCATCACTCAACATCAGCTGAGATGGCGGTCAAACGTAAGCCTTTTTCTTATATAAAAAAAAAAGATTCGAACCCACAACATTCAGGGCTACGTTGCAAGTGCTAAGTCGTACTATTCATTAGTGACGGAATTCGATCAATACAAAAATAAAAACTTTATGAACGGTCGACCCTTAACCTAATTATTATAGTGCAAGAGCTGTCAGTCAACCTGTCACTATAAAAATACCACAAATACAAATACAAATCATTTATTAATAACACCAAAGTTACAGGTCATTTTTCCATTCATATTTAAAAAATCAAAATCATAAAATATGTCAAAACAATGAAAATGTAAATGTCAATGAAGTAATATGTCACATATAAAATAGTTATGTCAATATAATTGAATGCCCATAAAAACAAAAATATTATAATTACTTACTAGTAATTCAATAATCTTTTAGTTTTAAATAATCGTCAAAGTCATAGAACAAGGTCTCTTGAAGCCAAGATCTTAGTTTGCTTCTGAAACACGCGATGGAAGGTGCATCCCGAATGGAAGCGGGTACGCGATTGTAGACCGCGGGCCCCAGAATGTATACCGACCTCTCCGACTTGACGAGCCGATGCGACGGCGTTACTAGTTGGTCTTTCTTTTCATTACTGCGAAGATCCAACGTGCTGTGGACGCCCCGGCGTTGAAATTTATCTATGTTTGTATGCGTGTACAGGGCTACCTGGTAAAGACAGGATCTGTAGCTCCCTGAATAGATCCACGCAAGAGACGTCGTCCTGAACCCCGCATATGGCACGAATGGCTACGTACGTCACAGGATTTTTTTTACCCCTCCCCCGTCTTTGCCACAGTTGGTCATATTTGTGAGACCCCCCTCTCTACCTAGTGAAATGTCACATATTTTGCAATTTTACATTTAGAAATTTATGAAAATATCTATCTATCTATACTGTTATAAAGAGGAAAGATTTGTTTGTTTGTATTGAATAGGCTCCGAAACTACTGGACCGATCTTAATAATTCTTTCAGTATTAGAATGCTACATTATCCGTGACGGATATAGGCTATATTTTATTAAATATACAGTTCGGGATCCGTATAAAAACTTCAATAATGTAACCCAAGCTGAGAAAAATTTATCGCAAACCCCTTACTTAGCATGCGCAGCGAAAACTATTGACAATAGAATAAAGTGACGTTTAATAGAGTAAGTTGACAGCTACAAATAAGTCCGCGATATCATATGTCTAAATGTTACAGTTGTCATCTACACTAATTATAAAAAGGAAAGATTTGATTTTTGTTGATATTATTCTTAATTAAGTTTTGTTTTCCCGCGCGAAGCCGGGGCGAGCTGCAAGTACTGTGTAGCTATAAGAAGATGGTTCGAATACTCGTACGAAACAACGAGTGCTGCCTCTCCGCCTACAATATTGCTGCCGTTGGTGATAAAAAAGAAAATTTATGCGCTCAAAGCCGTAGTCACGCACGTAGTTATATTGAATCCACCCATAGGTATTGTAATGAGGCTTTTACCACGGGCAAAACATACACAGTTGACACCTCGCGGTTCCGCCCGCGTAGTTCCCGTTCCCGTGGGAATACAGGGATAAAAAGTAACCTATACCACCCGGGGATAGTGTAGCTTCCCAATTTTTAAAATCGGTCCAGTAGTTTTTGCATTTA
Source organism: Biston betularia (assembly GCA_905404145.2). Classification (NCBI taxonomy): domain Eukaryota; kingdom Metazoa; phylum Arthropoda; class Insecta; order Lepidoptera; family Geometridae; genus Biston; species Biston betularia. The sequence goes on from FR989890.1 coordinate 6,056,848, forward strand.
GTCATTTCCTCGCTGAGGTGGGATGAAAAGTTACGTGTTGGACTCGAGTGCAAAGATTTTTAACAAATTAAAAAAAGTTGTGTGGTAAATTCGGCACCATGAAGGTAGAAGTGAATAGGTTTAATCATGTTTTCAATTCACAAACTTAGTGCACGCGATGTTCTGCATTCAAATTTACTTTATCCTCTAGCGGATAAAAACGACTTGCACTCAGATATCGAAGAGCAAAAATACTCCGAGATAGGGGGATGAAAATAACTATTCCGTCCCCGTGAAACAAAATACAACAATTAAATTTTTCATCAAGACCTATTTAGCCGTTTAGTCGTGAAAATATAACAAACAGAAAGAAAGACTGGGTACACTTTCGCTTTTATATTGTTAGCCGAGTTAGAATTAAGATTAATGACTTTTCCTGGTTTCGCACATGACTCACATATGTATAAACTTTCTAAGAATAGAAGACACACACCCACTTTGGTTTTCAACGACAATGGCTCACCGGAAGACCAGCGCTGGTCACACTTAGTATGAGCAGTATCATACTGAGGTGAGCCCTTACTTTGTAACTGTTTGTCTCTGTCTGTTCGTTTATGTTTTTTGTGTCTTTAACTTACAAAATATAATATATTTATTTCTTTCTTTCTTTCAAGATAAATTCAGAAATAAGAAGAAATTCTCTCGTAAACTTAACTACTTCAGAAGCGGGGAAGAGACATAGAACACTGTTATATTCAGAAGTTACATTTATTTTTAATTTACAAAGTATGTAATTAGCTAATTGGTCAATTACATTGAAATTAAACAGCAAATCAACAATGATGGATGCCTACTGACCGCAAATAGACACGTCCGGCTAGGTCTTCGGCTGGAGCAAAAGTGACCCCACGCCGGGTCGCGCCTGGCTTACAACGTCACCGAACTGACGTTGCTTCCAAAAGCATATCTAGCTGCGCCCCGCGGTGTAACCCGCTACATGTTTTCAGGATAAAAAGTAGCCTATGTGTTAATCCAGAGTCTCAGCTACCTCAAAACCAAATTTCATACAATTCCATTTCGTAGTTTTTGCGTGAAAGAGTAACAAACATCCATCCATCCAAACTTTCACATTTGTAATACTAGCTGCGCCCCGCGGTGCTACCCGCTACATGTTTTCGGGATAAAAAGTAGCCTATGTGTTAATCCAGGGTGTCAGCTACCTCCATACCAAATTTCATCTAAATCCGTTTAGTAGTTTTTGCGTGAAAGAGTAACAAACATCCATCCAAACTTTCACATTTATAACATTAGTGGAATTTTTGTCGTGGGTGGAAATCGAATCACGCCCTACAGCTCCTTAAAAACACTACCAATGAGCCAACAGGGCTGTAAATTTAGAATAGCTTTCGAATAATCTTTCATGTAACTGGATTCAGCGCCACTTCCATTAAAACTTTGAATTGTCTCCGCGGAGCGGAGCGGCGCGGCGCGGCGCGGATCGGGCCCATTTTGATTTTCATACGTCATCGCTTCACAACTCAGTTTCACTTTGTAACTGGAAATGTAGACCATCTATTTATTACTACGTCTAAAACCAGCTTAGAATAGGTCCACGGTGAAAATAGGTAAGTCTTATATAATAACTAGCGACCCGCCCCGGCTTCGCACGAGTGCAATGTAGATACTAATGTGGTGCATATTATAAATTTTCCTCTTGAATCACTCTATCTATTGATGGAAACCGCATTAAAATCCGTTGCGTAGTTTAAAAGATCTAAGCGTACAGACGGCGGGAAGCGTCTTTGTTTTATACTATGTAGAGACTAGCGACCCGCCCCGGCTTCGCACGGGTGCAATGTAGATACTAATGTGGTGCATATACCAGTATCATATATAAACCTTCCTCTTGAATCACTCTGTCTATTGATGGACACTTCATTAAAATCCGTTGCGTAGTTCAAAAGATCTAAGATGCAAAAGATGTCTTTACCGGAAATTGTAAGCGTTTAAATTGGAAGAAACCGCCGCACCGCTATGTCCCTGCATTTTGAATCTGTAATATCTGCGGAAATATTCATTTAAATTACATGCTGTACATATTGATTTATATTAAGTGCACAATGTGTTTAAGGTACTTAATTGAATAAAAATTAATGCTGTATTGCTTAAAATCGCTTCGTAAATAAGTCATTATTTCTCGTAAAAAGTAAAGGATAAAAAATGGTTATTGTGGGTTATCCATAAGAAATAGATATATACCATCGCGGACTTTTTTGTAAACCTTTTTAAGGCGTACAATTATATTTTCACCTTTCAAAAATCGGTTCATCCGTTCGGGAGCTACGACGCCACAGACACGTCAAACTTATAACACACCGTCGTTTTTGCATCGGGAGGTTAAAAACTAACTATTGAGTTGAGTGAGTTACTTTTTTTTGCCAAATCTTGGAGGACCGAAGGCTGGTAGTCGCCGCCTGTATCTTGGAGTGGTGCGGTCCATGGCTCTGTATGGCGCACCTATTTGGGCAGATGCCCTAAATGCCAAAACGGTCGCTCTTTTAAGGCGACCGCAGCGGGTGATGGCCATCAGAGTCATTAGGGGATATCGCACTATCTCTTACGAGGCGGCATGTCTTTTGGCCGGATCACCTCCTTGGGATCTGGAGGCGGAGATCCATGCAGATATGTACTCATGGCGTACAGATCTCCGTCAAAGGGGGCGTTGGCCAACACCAAGGGAGGTCGAAGTGTGGAAGTCCCACGCTCAGCGGTCCATGCAGGAGGAATGGGAGGAGCGGTTGGCCCATCCAAGTGCTGGAAGCTGGACTGTTGGGGCTGTCCAGCCTGTCTTTAAAGACTGGCTGAATAGGACGTACGGGTCGCTTACCTTCCGGCTTGTGCAGGTGCTTTCGGGGCATGGATGCTTCGGAAAGTACCTGTGCCGTATAGCCGGAAGAGAATCGACGACCGGGTGCCATCACTGCAGTTGCGGCGAGGATACGGCGCAGCATACGTTAGAGGAGTGCCCAGCATGGGTAAGTGAGCGCCGTGAACTCGTCGCAGTTGTAGGGTATGATCTCTCGCTTCCAGCGTTGATATCCTCAATGCTCGGGGGCGAGAGATCGTGGGAGGCGGCAGTTTCCTTCTGCGAACAGGTTATGTTCCAGAAGGAAACGGCAGAGCGCCAACGAGAGGCCAGTACAGACCTCCCAATGCGCCGCCGAAGAGCCGGGCGTCGGAGGAGGGTCTACGCCCTCCTCCAACCCCCATAACAGGGGCCTTGGACGGCGGGCTCGGGGGAGTCCGTCAACCGACAAGAGTAGCCCCTGAGGTGGCGCGCGCGGTGTTTCCACGCGCCCCTCAAGGAAAGAGGGGTGGAGGCTCTCCAGCTCCACCCCCACAAGGGAAGGGTCCCAGGGGACCAACGCCGTCGGGGCCGCGGATGAGTGCGAAAGCGTTCCCGTAGCCCCGGCACATAGGTGTCAGGCAGAAACACCCCAGGGTTTTTAGTGGGTAGGCCGCCACTTTGGCGGAGAGTCCCACATAACCACCGTGTTTCCCCCGGAGCCGGTGGTATCCATTAAGGATTTCCCTGGGCAAAAAAAAAAAAAAGTTACTTTTTTTTAATTAGCTTTAGTTTAATAAATCTTTTAGGTACTATAAACTTGATTAAATTTAAATCTTAATTCAAAGATTGAATCTGATAGGTACCTGTTACCTTAAAATGTTTTTACTGTATTTTGATGACGTCATTTCGTATAATTAAAACAATCGTTCTCGTAAATACTGCTTGCGTAATAAATTAATAACGAGGATGACCTGGTTAAGTGTAGTTAAATTTGAATTCAAATTATATTTATTAACAAAAAACGATATATACCTATATATATATTACATTATTACCTAAATATATTTACTTGGTGGTAGATCTCCTTAGCAGGAGGTCATCTAGGTACCACCGCAGCACCAGATATTCTGCCGCTAAGCAGTAGTGTGTAAACATTACTGTGAAGGGTACTGCAGCGACTTTATTGGGCTGTTGAGACTAACCATCGAAAGTCTCAAAGAAATGAGCGCCAAAGCAGCGATGCCTGGACTTTGTTTTGTTCTGTGTATCGCTGCAATGGTCATGGACAGGCGTTATCTCTTACCATCAGGAGAGCGTCTTGTTTGTCTCAATATTTGTCACATAAAAAAAATATGAATATATTGTACATTTATTTGACAAGATCACATATGCTATACAAAAAAAGTATTGAAGTATTCTATCAGTAATCTGACTTCCATAGTACAAGCTTTGCTTAGTTTGGGGTCAGATGGCGCTGTGTGCATCTTTGTGCGATATTTATTTATACCTACGCAAAAAAAAACATTTAAAAAAAACGATATTTACATATTTTGTATGTACTAAAAATACTAATAGAAATGTATACAATTGTATGTCAAATACTATAATAAATGTCAAAGATCAGTAAACACATCGTCAAGACTAAAGAAAAAAACTACTTTACTGATTTCAAAACGATTTCAAAATATTACATTCCTGTACATTATTTAACTCTTTAAACTACGAGATGGGGTTTATTTTAATAAAATACATGAAACAAACTTGATTTTTTTTTTTTCGTTAATTTGCCCTTTCGGGCAGGCTAAAGCTATAAAGCCATACTGCCTCGTCTTCAGTGTTATTTCTGCTGTATCTTAACTATGGTTATCGTCAAAGTCGTCTTAGTCAAGTCCAGTTCGTGCCAGTCATGCTTTAGTAAAGTAGTGGCAACTTTACTATAAAGCTTCGATGGAGTTTTGGAAGCAACACGAAAACTCATGTTTCACCACATTATATCATTTTCCCACACTCGCGCTTGTAATTCGGCACTTTATGAATTAAACACCACCATTTTTATGCATAAACACTCGACAAAACACTAGTTTTGGAAAAAAATACAACGAAGCGACACGACTCTTCCCGCGTTCCCGCCAAAACTCGAAACAAACTTGACTTTCAGTTGACCTCTTCTGACGTTACAAAGTTGGCTGTATAGGGATACTTTCAGTGCCTAAAAAAAACGATGGCAAAACCAAAATAGAATCTGTCAATGTCAAGTCAACGGCAGCCATTATAACCTCCTCCATAGACGCACGTCGAGTTGTTTTTCGCTTTATTGATACAAATATCTGGATTATTTTAATGCTATGATATTTATTTTGTTTATTAGAAAGTGAAAGTTTGGATGGATGGATGTTTGTTACTCTCTCACGCAAAAATCTACTGAACGGATTTGGATGAAATGTGGTATGGAGGTAGCTGAGAGTTTATTTATTTACAAAATATCAATATTAAGTATAATTTAATGCTTATTTTATCATATCTGACAATATAGTAGCTAAAACAAACTAAAAAATATTATGGCCATACTCGTGACACCATGAATTTCAGCCGGCAGCGAAGTTGTTAACACATTTATGTAGCGATGATAGCTCAGTGGTTAGCGCGGTAGATTCGCATGCCGAAGGGCGTGGGTTCAAAGCCCGACAATGAGCTTGAGCTGCCGGTGAAGGAAAACATCGTGAGGAAACCATAGCATGGTGGTAGGGTACTTTCTAGTACTCGGCTGGCTAACTACCACGCGAGAGTTGAAAATCTGCCACCAAGCATCTAACGGTGTGTTCCGGCGGCCTCACTTGAGAGCCAGTTCCATTCCAGGCTAGGTGTGCTTTACCATCTTCGACCACATCTTCACTTAACATCAGGTGAGCTGTGGTCAAACACCTAGCCTGTCAATCATTAAAAAAAAAAAATGCTACTTTTTATGCAGAAAACATGTAGCGGGTAACACCGCGGGGCGCGGCTAGTAATATTATAAATGTGAAAGTTTGTATGATTAGATGATTGGATGTTTACTCAATCACGCAACAACGGCTGAACGGATTTGGATGAAATCACGCACACATATAGTATATTACCTAGATTAACATATAGAATACATTTAATCCCGGAAAATTGTTAGATTACTGAGAGATTATCAAAAAACTGACAACCTTTTTTTACTGAACCTAATTCTTAAGTCAACGCGGCCAAAGTCGCGGGTGCAAGCAAGTTTGTACATTTAAAAAAAACGAAAAAATAAATGTTATTTTTAATTATAAAATATCAATAGAAACTTAAATCATAATTTGATCTCAAATCAACTTAAATCATAATTGACAGCCCTGTTGGTTCATTGGTAGAATGTCTGCTTGGAGAACTGAAAGACGTGGGTTCGATTCCCACACAGGATTAACATTTATGTGACTAACATCGATTTTGTTCTGTGTCTGGGTGTACTGCATGTATTATAAGTATGTATTTACAAAAAAAAAGTATTTATGTATTCTATCAGTTATCTGACTTCCATAGTACAAGCTTTGCTTAATTTGGGGTCAGATGGCGCTGTGTGTAATGTCCTATGATATTTATTATTATAATTACCAATAAGATTAATTAATTAATAATTCGATTATTCTGTTTTCTATTTGTAAGTTTCTATCTATCTATAATTACTAGGCTCTATAATCATAATGAATTATTTAATGACTGAAGCTCCTTTCGACTTAATAACCCGATCTGCGTACCGCAGCATGATACCAATAAAAGGCACGATTGGCAAAACTTTCTCATTCCGTCAAGATTTTCTGCCAGGAAAGTGTTTCAAAAGTCATTTTACTAAATATATTTAAAAGAAGTCATATCTCTGTTTTCCGCCCGTAAGTGATTTAATTACTTACCCAAAATCATAATAATAAGATTAATCTACCGTTTTATTGTTTACCTCTTTGTGCTGTGTTAATTGAAAGCCTTTTAATTATGTATATTAAATGCATTTTGCTGTTGTATTTTGCATGGTAGGGTGTTTTTCAGTACACGGCTGGCTAGTTATTCTCAAAATCAAAGTCAGTTAAGGTGGTTTGATTTCTATACAAATATTTTTTTGCCATTTATGGACAAATGGAGCATAATTTTACAGTGAAATCACAGCTACTGGCATTTAATTTGGTCTTTATTTGCGGTAAATCACAATTGCTTGAATAAAACAGTAGATTATTAGCATAAAATCAATTTTGGATGGTGGTAGCGTACTCTCTAGTACTCGGCTGGCTAGCTACCACACGAGAGTTGGAAATCTGCCGCCAAGCATCTAACGGTGTGTTCCGGCTGCCTCACTTGAGAGCCAGTTCCATTCCAGGCTAGGTGTGCTTTACCATCTTCGACCACACCTTCACTTAACATCAGGTGAGCGGTGGTAAGCCTGTAAACCATTAAAAAAAAGTCTAATTTATGAATTTATGATTTTTTTAAAACCGCTTGATCGATTTCGATAAAATTTATATGGGCCCACCTATAAAGTATGATCTACCAAACAAAAAAAGAATCATCAAAATCGATTCATAATTGGCGGAATTATCACTTAATAAACTGGGTGTACTGTATGTATTTACAAAAAAAAAAGTATTTAAGTATTCTATCAGTTATCTGACTTCCATAGTACAAGCTCTGCTTAGTTTGGGGTCAGATGGCGCTGTGTGTAATGTCCTGTGATATTTAAAAAAAAAGTTATTTAACCTTTTTATTAACCTTTTTTTTGCTACAGACTAAAAAATAAGCAAAAATGACACTCAAGCTGACTGAAAATCCTACCCAAGGCTTAGAAACAGAAGTCATACCTAAATTAACTTCTAGAAAGTACGATATTGTCTGGTTGAACGTCATGGTCTTCTCGTACTACCACTTGTCAGCTGGATACGGGCTATATTTATGTCTTACTAAAGCTTTATGGACTACTATTGGATACAGTAAGTACAATTTATTATAAGCTTGTGTCCGCGACTTTGTCCGCGATGACTTAAGAATTGAGAGGAGGAATTAAGGTGGTTCGATTTCCTCAGTGCCTCAAGTCGAAAGTCTTCGACCAGTGTGTGTTACCAGTGATGACTTATGGCGCTGAAACGTGGTCTCTGACTGTGTGCCTTCTTGGTAAGCTCAAAGTAGCACAACGCGCTATGGAGAGGGCTATGCTCGGAGTTTCCCTACGAGATCGAATCAGGAATGAGGAGATCCGTAGACGAACTAAAGTTACCGACATAGCCCAGAGAACCAGCAAGTTGAAGTGGCAGTAGGTACATAGCACGCAGAACTGATGGGGCTGCAAAGTTCTGGAGTGGAGACCACGGACCGGCAAGCGCAGCGTAGCACGTCCCCCCACAAGGTGGACAGACGACCTAGTAAAGACCGCAGGAACGCGCTGGATGCGAGCCGATCCAAACCGGTCTTTGTGGAAGTCAATGGGGGAGGCCTATGTCCAGCAGTGGACGTCCTACGGCTGAAATGATGATGATGATGATGATTTCCATACAAATAAATTTTTGCTATTTATGGACAAATGGAGCATAATTTTGCAGTGAAATCACAGCATTTATTTTGCTCTTTATTTGCGGTAAATCACAATTGCTTGAATAAACCAACTGTGAAAGAATTTTTGAAATCGGTCCAGCAGTTTCGGATCCTGTTCAATACAAACAAACAAACCTATTTATAATTAGTGTAGATATTATATTACCTAGATTAAACTATGTAATAATCCAAGGTTGATCCAAATTCGTTCAGCCGTTTTTGCGTGATTGAGTCACAAACATACAAACTTTCACATTTATAACGTAAATAGTATTTAACGACCAACTAAACGCTCTGCTCCAATGAAACAGCGAGGTTTTGGAGTAAACGAAAATAACATCGACGCCTCGCGGTTCCACCCGCGTAGTTCCCGTTCCTGTGAGAATACAGGGATAAAAAGTAGCCTATGTCACCCGGGGATAGTGTAGCTTTCCAACGATGAAAGAATTTTTGAAATCGGTCCAGTAGTTTCGCAGCCTATTCAATACAAACAAACAATCAAATCTTTCCTCTTAATACTAGTATACTTAACAGTGCAACAGCATGGATATGGCGAAAGAAACGACAGAGGACAGAGACTTGTAGACTACGCATTTGAACATAATCTAACCATCATTAACACATGCTTCAAGAAAAACTATAACCGAAGATGGACTTGGCGTTCCCCGAATGGAAAATACAAAAACGAGATCGACTATATTCTATCCAACCAACGAAAAATATTCCAAAACTTAGAAGTCGTGAATTTAAACTATCCGTCAGACCATAGACTAATTAGAGCATCAATACAAATGACCAAACAAAAACAGAGCAGAGTTAAATTTAAAAACAAAAAAACAATGCAACTAAATAACCTAGAAGAAGAAATAAGATATAATAAAAACCTAAGGTCAATACTACTCTACCCAACCATCAACTTGCAAAATACCTCGGTACAAACCTATTATGATAAAATAACTGACGCTATCAGTCAGAGTTTGAAAAAAACCAGAGAAGATGAGAGAAATATACAAACACAAAAACACCACAAAATATTATCAGATCGCACAGCTACGTTATTAAAAAGGAGAAAAGAATTACAAGAAACAAAAAATAAAACTCGATCTATGAAAAACGAACTCTCCGCGCTCTACAAAATAACAAATAAATACATAAAAAGAGATTATGCTAAATATAGACAAGATACCATAGAAAAGCATATACAACGCACAGGAAGTACAAAGAGGGCCTTTAAGGAACTCAGAACAAGCAAGACTTGGATAGAGGGGATAGAGAAACAAGACAGGTCGTTGTGCAAACGAACTGACATCATTGAGGCGGCATCAGATTTCTACAGGAAATTGTACAGTGATAAGACCCAAAAAACTAACATCTCAGTTACTACCAATGAAAGTGTTAATGAACCAACAATTAAACCAGTAGACGAAATTGAAATCATAGAAACAATTAAGAGTCTGAAATCAGAAAAGAGCCCTGGCTCCGACTACATCACAAACGAATTATTGAAATCAGCACACACAACATTAGCCGAACCATTAGCGAGACTATTTAACTTAATATTGCAAAATTCTGAAACACCCTTGCAATGGTCTGAATCAAATATTATACTTCTCTATAAAAAGGGTGACCCGAAGGACATTGGCAATTACAGACCGATAAGCTTGTTACCAAGCCTCTACAAACTCTTCTCTACCATTATAAACAAAAGAATCAGTACTACATTGGAAGCAAAACAACCGATAGAACAAGCAGGCTTCAGAAAAGGTTTCTCTACTGTCGACCATATCCACACACTTGAATTAATTATAGAAAAGTATCAAGAACAACAGAGACCGCTATACATAGCGTTTATCGACTATCAAAAAGCTTTTGATACAGTAACACACATAAGTATATGGGAAAGCTTAAAACAGCAGGGAGTACAAGACATATATATAAAAGCCATCAAAAGTATATATAACAACAACAAGGGTAGAATCAAGCTAGAAACTCTCGGACCTAGTTTTCCAATAGAAAGAGGCGTAAGGCAGGGTGACCCGCTATCTCCAAAAATTTTTATAGCCATCCTGGAGACTATAATCAGCAAGTTAGATTGGAGCAAGACAGGACTGTATATAGAGGGCGATTACTTAAGTCATTTAAGATTCGCAGACGACCTAGTGTTGTTGTCGGAGTCCAGCTCCCAGCTTCAGCTCATGGTCGAAACTTTAAATCTAGCTAGTGTTAAGGTGGGATTACAAATGAATCTCACTAAAACTATGGTAATGACGAACAAGAGGAGAAGATTAATAACAATTAATGGAGAGCCACTTGAATATACAGATAAGTACATCTATCTAGGGAAACAAATCAGTTTTTTCAGAAAAAATAACGAACTTGAAGTAGAAAGAAGAATACAACAGACATGGAAAAGATACTGGAGTTTAAAGGAAATCTTTAAAAGTAACCTCCCTATGATAATCAAAACGAAAGTTATGAACTCCAGTCTCTTGCCATGCTTGACATACGGATGCCAGACATGGAAGTTTACCTCAAAACTGAAAAATAAAATTACAACCTGCCAACGAGGGCTAGAGCGCAGCATGCTGAAAATAAAAAAAATGGATAAAATACGACACACAAAAATAAGGTCAATAACCAAAGCAACAAATGCACTGGACTATGCACAAAAACTCAAGTGGAAATGGGCGGGGCATGTCGCGAGGCTCAAGGATCAGAGATGGACCTTAAAAGTGACTTTTTGGAAAGGTCCTCCAGGTAAAAGGCGCAGAGGAAGACCGTTGACACGTTGGGACGAAGAGATTGCAAGGACAGCTGGCCTAAACTGGAAACAGACCGCACAGGACAAAAACAAATGGGCATCTTTGGAGGAGGCCTTCACCCAATATGGGGTTTCTACTCATATTAAAGAACACTAAACTATATAATAATAATAATTATTTTAGCTAATAAGTAAAAATGTAATGTAAAATGTAAAGTAGGAAATAAGAGGCTTTTTTATTTTTTATTTATTTATTTTATTTACTAGTATAGGTAGATTTTAATTTTTCCTGATTTTTTATGTAGGGTTTTTTGCATTTTCTTGTATAGAATACGTGATTTGGTACACCTACATCAGCTTAGGAGAACTACTTCCAATGAATCCAGCCAATTTTTATTTCAGCCATATTCGTATACTGGCTATCAGCACTGGGGGTAACTGCAGGCTCGCACCGACTTTGGGCGCATCGCAGCTACAAGGCCAGGCTACCTCTCCAGGTCTTCCTCATGCTGTGCCACTCACTCGCCAACCAGCACACTGTCGCACATTGGGTCAGGTAATTCAAACTTTACTTGGTAGATCTCCTTAGCAGGAGGTCGTCTGGGTAGGTACCACCGCAGTACCAGTATTCAGCAGTAGTGTGTAAACATTACTGCAGCGAAATTACTGGGCTGTTGAGACTAACCATCGAAAGTCTCAAAGCAATGAGCGCCAAAGCAGCAATATGCCTGGGCTTTGCTTTGTTACTCAAAGTTCTGTGTATCGCTGCAATAGACATGGACACGCGTAATCTCTTACCATCAGGAGAGCGTCTCGTTCGTCTCATTACTTTTTACAAACTTCAAAAATGTCGTACACAAAGTCCGTCGTCTACGAGGAGTACAAGACTTCCACGCATCTATGATATGTGGGTGGCACTTTTCATTTCATCATCATCATCATCATCATCATCATCATTAGCCCATATTAGTCCACTGCTGGACATAGGCCTCTCCCAAGACACGCCACTCAGCCCGATATTCGGCTTTTCGCTTCCATCCACCGCCTATCCTACGTATATCGTCACTCCATCGAGTCTCAGGGCGTCCTAAGCTACGTTTGCCAATACGCAAACGTTGTAATTAATATTTTACTTTTTATTTATTTCTTCTTATCTTGATTACATTCCTAGGGACCACAGGCTACATCACAAGTACAGTGACACAGATGCGGACCCCCACAACGCTCAGCGGGGTCTATTCTACTCCCACATCGGCTGGCTGCTGGTGAAGAAACTGCCCCTCGTCAAGGAAAAGGGGAAAGGGATCGACATGTCAGATATCTATACAAACCCAGTGCTTAGATTCCAGGAAAAGTACTTTGCATTTTATATCTACATACATACAAGCGGTATTGGGATAAAAAACTTATGTATTAATCCAGGGTCTCAGCTACCTACATACCAAATTTCATACAAATCCGTTCAGTAGTTTTCACGTAAAAGAGTAACAAACATCCACCCATCCAAACTTTCACATTTATAATACTAGCTACATGTTTTCGAGATAAAAAGTAGCCTATGTGTTAATCCAGGGTCTCAGCTACCTCCATACTAAATTTCATACAAATCCGTTCAGTAGTTTTGGCGTGACAGAGTAACAAACATCCATCCAAACTTTCACATTTATAATATTAGTCGAATTCATAATCATTTATTTCGTAAGTGGTGTTTTTAAAAGTACTAGCGGACGCCTCGAGGTTTCACCCGCGTAGTCCCCGTTCTCGTGGGAATACAGGGATAAAAAGTAGCCTATGCCACCCGGGGATAGTGTAGCTTCCCAACGGTGAAAGAATTTTTGAAATCGGTCCAGCAGTTTCGGAGCCTATTCTTTACAAACTAACAATCAAATCATTCCTCTTTATAATTATTATAAAGAGGAATGATTTGATTGCTAGTTTGTAAAGATAGTTCAGATAAATCCAATTAGATTCGATCACATAATTGCAAGTTACAATAATCGTACAATATTAATAATTTTACATTTGACTATAATAATAATACAATAAATAAAATAAATTGTACCTACATTCATAAGCCATATGATCAAGGAAATCTTAACAACTGTAGAAAACCCCTTATTTTCAGACACGCAAATTGGTTGATCATCACCAGCGCATTCCTGATACCATCTCTTGTACCTCTGTTCTGGGGGGAATCCCTCATCACCGCTCATCACGTCAATATGCTGAGATACATCACCTGCTTGAATGCTACTTTCCTAATCAACTCTGTAGCCCACAAATGGGGGTACAAGCCTTACGATGAAGGCATACTACCAAAACAGAGCGTAGTAGTGTCTGCGATTACTTTAGGGGAAGGATTTCACAATTACCACCACGTGTTCTCTTATGATTATAGGGCGTCTGAGTTAGGTAATATTTTCTTTAATTACGTTACGGTTTTCATTGATTTCTGTGCGTATTTTGGACTGGTTTATGATAGAAGACGTGCACCTCAGGCTGTGGTCGAAGCAAGAATGAGGAGGACGGGTGATGGGAGAGATCTGTGGTGTAGGCCGATTCGTTCTTAAGGCATGTAAAAGTAATGAGATGTGCAAGACTCTCTCTTGATGGTAAGAGAACATTGCAGCGATACACAAAAGTTTGGGCAGCAAAACAAAGTCCAGGGCATCGCTGCTTTGGCGCTCATTACTTTGAGACTTTCGATGGTTAAATGTTCAAGGTATATATCTAGTTTATTTCCGCTTAACAGTCGTTCCAGTTACAACAGTGATGACGACTTAAATTAAACTAATTTGACACAGCTTATTAAATAATAACCTAATCTTTCTTTAAATCTTTCTTTAAATCTTATCTTTAAATCTTCAATCTTAAGCTGTGTCAAATTAGTTTAATTTAAGTCGTCATCACTGTTGTAACTGGAACGACTGTTAAGCGGAAATAAACTAAATATATACCTTGAATATTCAAAATGAACTTCCGCAAAGTAACGCCTGAATCAATCAATTTCGATGGTTAGTCTCAACAGCCCAGTAATGTCGCTGCAGTGTTCTTCACAGAAATGTTTACACACTACTGCTTGGCGGCAGAATCTCTGGCACTGCGGTGGTACAAATACAAATATTTCTTTATTAATGTTACAAGTCAAATTTTAGTGAAATCTTTTTTAAATTATGTGTATCATTAAAAAAAGTTATAAAACACAGATTACATGAATCAATAAATAAAAACAAGATGTCAAATAAAGTACATGATTTTTTTTTTTAATTTGCCCCTTCGTGCAGGCTAAAGCTATAGAGCCATACTGCCTTGTCTTAAGTGTTATTTCTGCTGTATCTTAGCTATAGTTATCGTCAAAGTCGTCTTAGTCAAGTCCAGTTCGTGTCAGTTAATTCCAGTCATGCGTTAGTAAAGTAGTGGCAACTTTACTATAAAGGTTCGATGGAGTTTTGGAAGCAACACGAAAACTCATGTTTCACCACATTATATCATTTTCCCACACTTGCGCTTGTAATTCGGCACTTTATGAATAAAACACCACCATTTTTATGCATAAACACTCGACAAAACACTAGTTTTGGAAAAAAAATACAACGGAGCGACACGACTCTTCCCGCGTTCCCGCCAAAACTCTAAAGTACATGATGCTGTCGATATGTCATAAAACATGTCAACATAAAAACATTGTCAAATATATATTTTTTTTTGTTAATTTGCCCCATCGGGCAGGCTAAAGCTGTAAAGCCATACTTAAAATATGTCAATATAATGAGAATACATTAAAAAAAATTAATTACTTACTAGTACCTACCTAGACGACCTCCTGCTACGGAGACCTTCCACCAAGTTAAAAAAAAAGAATTAAGCGTAACTTTTCCTAATTTAACTAAAAAAAATTTAAATAGGTATTTAACCTATTTAAGTTTTTTTTTAATTTGACAAGCTATGTGTTCGACTACAGCTCATCTGATGTTAAGTGTAACGTAACCTGCAACGATAATTGTAAATGGTTTTTTGAATATATAAAAAAATGAAAGTGACGGTGTGGTCGAAGATGGTAAACATACTTGGAATTGACCCGGCTTCCAAGTGAGGCTGCCGGAACACACCGTTAGGTCCTTGGCGGCAGATTTTCAACTCTCGTGTGGTAGCTAGCCAGCCGAGTACTAGAGAGTACGCTACCACCATGCTATGGTTTCCTCGCGATGTTTTCCTTCACCGGCAGCTCAAGCTCATTGTTGGTGTTTGAACCCACGCTAACCATTGAGCTATGATCACTACAGAATAGTTTGTATTTGTTAATTGAAGTTACACGTTTTTTATTCGCACAGCGAGGTTGTGGAACTCTCTGCCGGAGTCTGTGTTCCCTGTTAAGTACAATATGGGTGTCTTCAAATCTAGAGTCAATAGCTTTTTTCTAGGTAAGCGTGCTCCATCTTAGACCGCACTGCTGCTTAACATCAGGCAGAGTGTGGTCAAAAGCGAACCTATTTTGAATAAAAAACATTTTTAAAAAAACTTTTTTCTTGAGAAAATTTAAAATAAAACAGCTCTTTTTGAGTCGTCACGTATTTACGTGCGTATAAATTAAATACACAAAAAACATTTTAAAATTATTTTAGATGTCATTGTAAGATTATAAATTATATTTACTGAAAAAAAACGTATTCATTTGAAAAAAAAATACAGTTCCCTTAGAAATATCAAAAGGATTATGAATATTTTTTCCCCCGTTTTCATTGTTGATATAAAATTAACATAGGAAAAAAAACACTTGTTATTTTATTCAAGAAGTTATTTTATGATTTATTGCAGTTGAGAAAATTTGACGTAATAACATGATTTGGTATGTAAACATTTTTTTAAATATATTTTACTGATAGTAGGTAGGTAAACTTTATTTTATGAAACTAATTTGAATATTTTGGCTTTGCGGTAGTTTAATTATACAAATACATTTGATTAACTTTGACAACAGAACTGACAAGTTTTTTTTTTAATTTGCCGCATCGGACAGGCTAAAGCTGTAAAGCCATTCTGTCACGTCTTCGGTTTTAACAATTCATGGCATGAAGTAAACAAACCTTACGTCATAAAAGCGATATCAGAGTCCAAATAACGTTTAAAGTGAAATAATCCAGATATTTGTATCAATGAAGCGAAAAACAACTCGGCGTACGTATTGTAGTTATTATGGCCGCCGTTGACTTGACATTGACAAATTTGGTTTCGGTTTGCCATTGCTTTTTAGTCTATAAAAGTTGCCTTACGAGGTGACGTCATTAGACATCAATTCAAAGTCTAGTTTATTTTATGTATTTTATTCAAAATAACCCCCGCCTCATTGTTTACAGAGTTTTAAACATAAAAATATTGCACAGAAATGTACTATTTCGCAATGGTTTTGGAATCAGTATAAAGTTTTTTTTTCTTTACATACCTAACAGTCCTCGTATTTTTTTTCGAGATTTTTTTTTGGCTTTATTAAAATGTTGTATTCAGTTTGCTTCAAATACGATTACATTGTACCTACCTATAACATTTTAATGTTTACAGAGGGAGATAATTGATTATGTTTGTATATTAAATAATATCATTGTTTTTCATAACAAATATTTTGTATAAGCGAAAATATTTAATGAGGTGTTTTAATTATGATCAAAGATATTTATTCTCTCACTAGCTGACGCCCGCGACTTCGTTCGCGTTAACTTTAGAATTAGGTTCAGAGAGAAATAAATATATATAATTATATTGTTTAAATCTATAATTATGTAAGTAAACGCATATAATAAACACACAAGAATTGACCTAAAATAATAACTACTCTAAAAGACCGCTATCAATGGGAATAGTTCCCGAAACGCGCCCCATTGCCGCGTTGTATGGCAATACTCAAACGCTGAGCAAAATAAAGGCCAGCGTTTTGTTCACGTGTGGCGTCGACCAAACGAGATGACAATTCTTTAAAAATTTTTTTGCTCCCGGTCCCCACGGTCCCATAGTTTCAACCCCAAAAGGCTCAAATATGTACCCACTGTCCAGGGTGCTATATTTGCGCCTTTTGAGGTCTTCTGCAAATTCCGCCGCTGCGCCAGCCCTAATCTGAGTTCTTGGAAGATGTGACGGCGCAAATGTGTCAACGCAAGTGGCGTCCCATACTAAAGGCCGTCCCATCTTCCAGGGAATCAAAGTCATTCCGTCAGGTCTCTTACCATCATCTCTTATAAGGCCGCTCGGCTCTAAGATGGCTGCGCAATTGGCGGTGGTAAGAGCCCGGCGGATAATGTCATTGCGTGCAGCGTATTATATTGAATATTATTATTGTTATTTTTCATTTTTATTTTCTCTAATACTTTATTTGTAGTGTTTTTTGTTGTTGTAGTGTTGTGTGTGTCAAAATAAATGTTTTCTTTCTTTCTTTCAAACATTTAATTGTATTTGTTTGGTCTAATCTTGTGATGTTTTTGTTTAAGTTTATTTAATTACTGGGCTGTTGAGACTAACCATCGAAAGTCTCAAAGTAATGAGCAACAAAGCAGCGATGCCTGGGCTTTGTTTTGTCACTCAAAGTTCTGTGTATCGCTGCAATGGTCGTGGACAGGCGTTACCACTAGGAGAGCGTCTCGTTCGTCTCATTACTTTTTAAATAAAAAAAAACAAAATTGTACCTAGTAATAATAAAAAAAACTAATTAAAACAGTACAATTTTTTATTACTTTAGTTTTAACAAAAATGTTAATGTTTGAAACAATATAAATATGGGTTTATTTAGTATTTTTAATTTATGTGTTTAATGATACAGGATAATTTTTTCCCGCCCGTTCAGACTCAAAAATCACAGTTTTATTTAATTACATTTTATATACGTATTAGATTCTACCACATCATCACTTAAACGCTGAGCTTAAAGGTGAGCCGTGGTCAAACACTAAGCTATCAAGCTATCAATCCTAAAAAAACCGGCCTAGTGCGAGACAGACTCGCACACGAAGGGTTCCGTACCATTATCTATGAAAACGGCAAAAAATCACGTTTGTTGTATGGGAGCCCCCCTTTAATTTTTATTTTATTCTATTTTTTAGTATTTGTCGTTATAGCGGCAACAGAAATACATCATCTGTGAAAATGTCAACTGTCTAACTGTCACGGCGCATGAGATACAGCCTGGTGACGGACGGACAGCGGAGTCTTAGTAATAGGGTCCCGTTTCACCTTTTGGGTACGGAACCCTAAAAATAATAATAAAACAAAAACATCATTGACTGTTACAACTGTGGTAGTACAACGGCGGGCATAACGCTTAGAGCGACTTCTTCCAGACAACCTTTGACCAATTTCAAGTTGTAACACTTGAGCGATAGCTATTGTAAAATGTAATCACATTGAAAGTAGAAATATATCTCACGAGGTTGCCTACGGACTAATTTCAGATATGAATGTCTCTATCCTTTCGCCAGGGCCGCCTACACGTGGGCCTGCAAATATTATTATGTGTACTTTGTGCGTGTAAATATTTGCAAATATAGCTAAGAAAAGCTTTATTCATTATCTAAGTGTCGTCAGAAGTATGATCATTTGATCAACAAGTAAAGTATGATCATTTGATCATACTTCACTTGTTTTATACGTGAGAAATTATGACCAAGTGAATAAAACTTCATCGTGATTTGTAAATGAAGGCTCAGTGATTAACTTGGTCGGATCGCACGCTACAGATGTATGTTCTAATTACAAAAATAAGCTCGAATAACATCTTGAGAAAAACAGCATGGCGGTGGAGTACTCTTTAATACTTAACTTGCTAACTACACGAGAGAGTTACGAGATTTTAGTATTAATGCTAAACGGTTTGTTACAGCAGCCTGACTTGAGAATAAATTACTATTCAAGGTTAAGTATGTTAACCGACCACCAAGTGAGCTGTGTTCAAACACCTAGCTTGTAAATCATTTGAAAAAAAGCAGTAATGGGAACTACTAATAAAAGTGAAAACTTTGATAGCAGCTTGTCGGTGACACAGTCACATAAGCATGTTGGTGACTCAAAGTTAATCCTGTCAAAAAATCGTTAGACACGGCCAAAAAAAGGTTTCACTTCAATAATAGTACGATTTTCAGGAAGAATGTTATGTTTAATTAAATTTTTTAAGAGATTTCAGAAATATATTTTATTGTTTCATTTTACAAGACCACTTTCCGCAAAATGCTGATACATGCGAAAAGTGGAGTTGTAGAAAGAAATTAAAAAAAATGTTTCTGAAATCTCGTAAACATTTTAACATAACATTATTTCTGAAAATCGTACTGTATCACCTCGTATCAGTTCCATTGCCTTTGTATTCTGTGGCAACGCCTACGGGTTTAACCATACGGCCTAACCAAACAAAGGTTCAAGCGGAGAGTTAACTAAACTACAGATGTGTTAGTTAGATCATAATTTCTGAGCAAATTAAGCTGTAGTCAAAAGCCTAGCTTAAGGTGGTACGATTTCCATACAAACAATTTTTTTCCATTTATGGACAAATGGAGCATAATTTTACAGTGAAATCACAGCTACTGGCATTTATTTGCGGTAAATCACAATTGCTTGAATAAAACAGTAGATTATTAGCATAAATATCTGTTTTATTCAAAAATATTTTTATTTAGAGGTATCCTTAAATACATTGTGCATTTAATATAGATCAATATGACCCTTTACAGCATGCAATTTAAATGAATATTTCCGAAGATATTACAGATTTAAAATGCAGGGGCATAGCGGTGCGGCGGTACCGCCCAATTTGTACGCCTACAATTTCCGGTAAAGACATCTTTTGCAATGACTATTAATAAATCGCAGGTCAAACTTTCAACGTCGCGGGCTTAGACTTGAGCGTTGAGTGTTTTCCTCATGTTCAATTATATGTCGCTCTTTCAAGAGAAACCTCTAAACAAAACATGTTTGTATTGTCTAATGACAATAAAGCCGTAAACGTTGTTTATAAGGACATTCTTTTTTTTTTATGTAAAAAGTAATGAGACGAACGTGACGCTCTCCTGATGGTAAGAGATAACGCCTGCCCATGACCATTGCAGCGATACACAGAACTTTGAGTAACAAAACAAAGTCCGGGGCATCACTGCTTTGGCGCTCATTACTTTGAGACTTTTGATAGAGTTAGTCTCGACAGCCCAGAAATTTCGCTAGCTGCAGTACTCTTCAAACCGGAACACAGTAATACTTACACACTACTGCTTAGCGGCAGAATAACTGGTACTGCGGTGGTACCTACCAAGACGACCTCCTGCTAAGGAGATCTGTCACCAAGAAACAAGAAAAAGGTGATTACGATTTTACAACACTGAATCGTCGTCTTTTATGACTCATCGTTGTCGAAATAAATTAATTTTAAATTGTATTGTTAACGAGAACAATTAGGTAATTATAATGTTTATTATTTTAACTAAATAATTGCGTTTTCCGTTACCTACAATATACGTGTACCTACCATGTTTTATTAGAATACACAATAGACAATAGACGACACTTTATTTGGGACATAAAATATATTTCAACATAATTAACAATAAATACATACAAAAAAAAACAATAAACAAAGAAAAAAGTTATGGGTATATGTATAGTATATATAAATATAAATTGCGTGATTTGGCGCAACGCATAAGAGACCAGTGTAGTGACCCTCGCTCCGGCTCGTACTTTTTTTTTATGGTTGACAGGCTAGGTGTTTGACCACAGCTCACCTGATGTTAAGTGAAGGCGTGGTCGAAGATGGTAAAGCACACCTAGCCTGGAATGGAACTGGCTCTCGAGTGTGGCTGAAAAGCACCGTTAGATGCTTGGCGGCAGATTTCCAACTCTCGTGTGGTAGCTAGCCAGCCGAGTACTAGAGAGTACGCTACCACCATGCTGTGGTTTCCTCGCGTTGTTTTCCTTCACCGGCAGCTCAAGCTCATTGTTGGGGTTTGAACCCACGCCCTTCGGCATGTGAAGCTACCGCGCTAACCACTGAGCTATCATCGCTACAAAACTACTACTTCTACTCGCTACTTGGTGCAAAGGCAGGTTGCTATCCAGCGCGGTAATGCTGCCTCATGGGTTCTTTTGCACCAGGTTCAGTCAGAGATTTTGGCTGAATATTTATTTTAATTTATTAGTATTTAAGTATGTGACATTAAAAAGGATATTGTTATTAAATATTTAGTTTTATAGTATTTATTAATGTATGTTGAAGTTAATAAATTAAAATGTATTATTTGAATAATTTTGCCTAATAAAAATTAAACAAAAACAAAAAGGAGAAATGTATTTTATTTCACGAATCTTTCACTTGGTGGTAGATCTCCTTAGCAGGAGGTCGTCTAGGTAGGTACCACCGCAGTACCAGTTATTCTGCCGCCAAGCAGTAGTGTGCAAACATTACTGTGAAGAGTACTGCAGCGACATTACTGGGCTGTTGAGACTAACCATCAAAAGTCTCAAAGTAATGAGCGCCAAAGCAATGATGCCTGGACTTTGTTTTGTTACTCAAAGTTCTGTGTATCGCTGCAATGGTCATGGACAGGCGTTATCTCTTACCATCAGGAGAGCGTCTCGTTTGTCTCATTATTTTTACATTAAAAGAAAAAGAATCTATTCTCATTAAATTTAAGAAACAAATTTTATTAATTATTAGTTAGATACGCTAGGACTAGCTGCGCCCCGCGGTGTTACCCGATCTTGCCATGTGAACACTACATACATGTCAAGCCAAGGAACTATCTGCGGAACAAATTTCATCAAAATTGGTCTAGCTGTTTGAGCGTGAAGAAGTAACATACAAACACACTTTCGTTTAAATTTCGACTAAAACTAGCAGAAGACGTCTTGCGGTTACACCCGCGTAGTTCTCTTTCCCGTAGGAACACAGGGATAAAAAGTAGCTTATGTCACCCAGGGATAGTGTAGCTTCCCAACGATGAACGAAATTTTTAAATCGATCCAGTAGTTTTTGAGTTTCATCGTTACAAACACACAAAAATCCAAAAATAGAAATCTTTCCTCATTGTAATATTAGTGTAGATTTGCGCTCACGACTTCTAACTAAAGCTTAGTGGTTAGCGCGGTCGGTTTGCATGCCGAAGGGCGTGGGTTCAAACCCCAACAATGAGCTTGAGCTGCCGGTGAAGGTGACCATAGCATGATGGTAGGGTACTCTCTAGTAGTCTCGGCTGGCTAGCTACCACACGAGAGTTGAAAATCTGCCGCCAAGCATCTAAAGGTGTATTCCGGCAGCCTCACTTGAGAGCCAGTTCCATTCCAGGCTAGGTGTGATTTACCATCTTCGACTACACTTTCACTTAACATCAGGTGAGCTGCGGTCAAACACCTAGCCTGTCTACCATAAAAAAAATTACAAATCTGTCTAGGCGTCTTCGGATAATAATTGGATACTTATGTAAAAAAATCCGACGAATTGAGAACCTCACCATTTTCATCGAAGTCGGTTAAAAAGACAATCAGAGATCCTTAACCTGGACAGAAAACTTTACGTATTGACAAATGGAAAGTAATTTAACTTATAATGAGATCGGAAGCCGATCACGGCTTGCTAAGGTACTAAGGTAGCGTTCGCAGAAAAAATAACTTTTAAGCCTTGAACAACCCCGGAAACTAACAAGGCGCCAAAATTATATAGCCTGTATTAATCCAGGGTCTCGGCTATCTCTATATTAAATTTCATCCAAATCTGTTCAGTAGTTTTTGCATGAAAGAGTAACAAACATCCATCTTATCTCTCACATTTATAATATTTGAGGGATAAGCATTACTTGGTGGTAGATTTACTTAGCAGGAGGTCGTCTAGGTAGGTACCACCGCAGTACCAGATATTCTGCCGCCAAGCAGTAGTGTGCAAACATTACTGTGTTCCGGTTTGAAGGGTACTGCAGCTAGCGAAATTACTGGGCTGTCGAAACTAACCATCTAGTCTCAAAGTAATGAGCGTCAAAGCAGCGATGCCCTGGACTTTGTTTTGTTACTCAAAGTTCTGTGTATCGCTGCAATGGACATGGACAGGCGTTATCTCTTAGCGGAAGAGAGCGTCGCGTTCGTCTCATTAGTTTTTACATTAAAAAAAAACCATTTGTTTATACCACAAAGTTTGTCCCGGGTGGGAATCTAAACCAACCGCTTCAGCTCTTGAAGCAGACATTCTACCAATGAACCAACAGTGTCAATAGGGAAACGCTGCCTTAGAAACATAGAAATGTTTTTCCCACGCTAAAAGTTGTTAGTTAATAGGTACCTATTTAAACATTATAAATTGCTATCGTAGTTATATATAATATTACTATCAGCTATAAAGCGCATGTCTTCCGAACGTCTGTTTTGTATATATTTGTAGATAAATAAATATAGTAGGATTATACTCGTTATATAGGTAAGTGCGGAAAATTTTAAAACTAATTTATTTCTCAAATTTAAATTTTAAGGTGGTTCTATTTCCATACAAATAGTTTTTTGCCATTTATGGAGAAAAAATTTACAGTGAAACCACAGCTACTGGCATTTATTTTGCTCTTTATTTGCGGCAAATCACAATTGCTTGAATAAAACAGTAGATTATTAGCATAGAATCAAATTCATTAATGATTTATGAATTTATGATTTTTGAATAAAATAATAATAATAACGTTTATTTGCACATAAATAACATAAACCATGATCAGCATTCACACAAGTCAAATTTTTCACAAAGATGTAAGACACTTGATGTAGTTGAAGACAACGTGTAAAATAAAATAAAAATAAACAAATTATAGAACTATTACAATTTTTGGTCACTAGTCATCGCCGCAGGATACCCTGTGTTGCGATGACTAGTACTCTTCTGTTGAGACCTAATTGTAATATTACCTTAAGACTATTCACATCCTAGATTACCATACTTATATTAAATTGTGTTATATTATGTTGTGTGACTTGTTGCAATCACAGTTATAGAGTTTCCAATTGTTAAAGAACAAGCATGGCAAGCACAATCAAGACCCCACTAGTAGACGATACGCAACCACTCCTCAGTTTCTTTTATATTTAACGTGTTTAGGTATTTCTTTATTTTGTTTTTGCAGATAAATTTGGAGTTTTTTAGTATGTCTAGGATTTTGTTTAGTTTTGAATATATGTAGCTACCACGAAAGCTGTAACTTCTTTGACCAAACAGTAATTTCGTTCTTAGTAAGGACCAGTGAGGATTACGTCTAGGTCTAGAATTCACAGGATCAATAATTTGTGTAGCAAGCGCAGTTCGGTGAAATCTTAATGCGGTTGCCATTATATATATTTGTCTCACAGTCAGATGCTTTGTTTCTTTGTAAAGTAAGTCACTTGGAAATCTGTAAGTTTTTTTGTACGCTACTTTTAACACCGCTCTTTGTGCTCGTTCCAACTTTAAGAGATGACTACCATACATGAAATAACACAGTAACTGAGCAGTGATAGACAGAGTGAGGTATAAACCATGACTATCACTCTTTGGTTGGCGATATTCTTAAGTTTTTTAAAGACAAAGAGTAGTTTTCTAATTCGACCGCTGAGAACATAAATCTGCTTAGTCCACGATAAGAGTTCATCGATATGGATACCAAAGTACTTTATATCTTTTTCTTGGTCCAATTTTGGACATGCACATGTATGGTCTGTGTTGCGACATGTGTGGAGTTTTATGCACAGAGGCTTATCGGGCCTACTACGGATAGAGACTCTGAAGGCGATAATTTTAGTTTTACTAGCATTGAGAGTAAGTAGGTTGTGCAACTTTTTTAAGACCATTATTGGCGCACTCACTGACATCATCCCAATTCCTCCCATGGAATACTATTGCAGTGTCATCAGCGAAAGCGAACAATTTAGCCTGAATAAGTGGGATATCGCATAGTTCATTAAGGTATACCAAAAAAAGTGTTGGACCAAGTACACAGCCCTGTGGTACTCCAAAAGAAACTTCCATTAAGTCGCTGCTATGACCATCAACCTTAACTTTCTGCATACGGTCTGATAAGTATGATTGGAACCATCTTAAAGCTATGCCGCGAATGCCAATACCTTCAAGTTTTTTTAGAAGCAGTCTCCTGGAGACCGTGTCAAATGCCTTTGCCAGGTCAAGGAAAACTCCGACACATTTACGCCCTGAATCTAATATATGCGACACATGATCAACAAGACCAATGACCGCGTCCTCTGTTGATTTTTTCTGTCTAAACCCAAATTGATTTTCCGAGAGAATATGATGTTTCTCAAGAAAAGAGATTAGATTTCTGTTGACAATTTTCTCGAGAATTTTAGAGATTGAACTCAATAATGAAATCGGTCTATAATTAGAAACTAGTCCAATGTCACCCGCTTTAAAGATGGGACAAACATTGGCTTGTTTGAGTTCTTTCGGGACTGAGCCTGTCTCCATACTAAGGTTACAGATGTAAGCTATTGGTGCAGCGAGGACTTGTTTACTGTATTTAAGTATTTATTACTAATGCCATCTTCACCCGGCGCGGAATTTGAATGAAGACCGCTTATTATTTTATTAACTTCCGATGGATTAGTAGGTGCAAGAAAAAATGAATTTGTCGGAGGGTTAGTGGGTTTGACATGGTGTACAAGATCATCCTCTGTCATATTAATTTCTTCCAGAATGTTTTTTGCTAAAGATTCTCCAATTGTGGGAAAAAAATAATTAGCATTGTTTAATGCCTCCTTTGGAGAACGAGCAGTTTTTAAAAGATCAGCGTTATTAGTTTTAACAGATTTCAAGTTACATACATCTTTAACTGCACCCCATAGTTTTTTGCTATCACCATTACTACTTTCAATCCTACTACATTCGTATTTGTGCTTTAAGTTTCTTAAAATGTTGTTGCAGATGTTTCTATAAGTTTTGTATGTACTAAGAGCTTTGGTATCGTATTGATGTTTCTTAGAGATTTTATATAAGAAATCTCTTTTTCTCATACACTTTAGAAGTCCAGGGGTTATCCATTCTTTCCTTATGTTTTTAGAATTTGGAACTGAATACACAGTTTTGTGTTTTTCTAAAGTTGTAGTTATAGTATTTTCAAATTTTTTCACAGCAGAGTTGACATCATTACAATTATAAAGTTCCGACCAGTCTACTTGTTCCAAATCTTTAGCTACTAGAAGGTAGTTGATTTTAGTCACAGTTTTTTGTTGTTGGCTGTTAAGTGGTTGTTTTGATTGAATACTTAATAAAATTGAGTCATGGTCACTAATGCCTGACGCACAAATTACAGCTGATGATGGATATGGTGAACGGATAAATGCATGATCTATACAGCTATTATTGCGTGTAGGGCACTGGTGAGTAGGCATAAAGCCATAGCTCGTCACTAGTTCAAGGTACTTGTCTGCGCGGGTATCAATGGTATTTATAGATATATCAATATTCATATCTCCTAGTATGATGGCTGTGTTTCCAGGAAGGCCACAAATAACGGAATCTAACGAGTCCATGAAATCGCTAACATTGTATTTCGATGGTGATCTATAAATAGCTACCACATAGTACTTCTTAGCGACTTCAACCACTAAACAATTGGCGTCCCTAAAAGGTGGTTCTTTTATGTCTACTTCCAAGCCTATCCTGGAATATATCACAATACCGTCGTTTTGGTTAAATGATTTTTTAGAAAAATTACAGTTATAGTTATCTAAATGTATTCCAGCGAAAGAACTATCAGTCCAACATTCGGTTAGTACAACTAAGCTAGGAAGAAAATTAAGTCGCTGTATAAATACTTGTAGATATTTAAAGTTAGCACGTATACTGCGCATATTTTGTGTAAGTATGGTAAATTTTTGAAAATCGTTGTTTAAGCCCAAGTAGCTTTTACACAGCTCTGGAACATAACTAAATTTAGTACTTATTATTTCTAGTTTATCTATTTCCTCTAATAGCTGCTCACTGTCCATAACTTATTATTAAAAGAAAGATAGATATGCAAAAATTAGTTCTATTTGTCATTTGTGATGTTCCATTATCTGTTAGCGTCAAACCAGTTATACAATATTGTTGTGAATGCCATAGACTTGTGAAAGTTAATTTTAGTAAGCGTTTGCTATGATAACGGCAAGACGTTGGTGTATTAGGCTTGTTATGAATATTTTTGTGCAAAATAATTAATTTGCTTGAGGTGTTTTTAATCTGTGATTTGAAAAGTGTTTGTGTCGTTTTTAAATTGAAAACTGAAAGGTATTGATCATTGTGAAAATAGTGGTTGGCGAATATCATTTGCATATACGAGATTACATGGAATGCTTGTTTTTGGGGAGATATGTTACTACTGGTGAGTGGTTGCGAGCAACTATTAGTTCTCATTTTGTTTAGTGGGTAATTATGATAATAGGTTAGATTATAATAATCTTTAAGTATGCTAAACACAAAATTAGATAACTATAGACCGATTAGTCTCCTTTCACAAATTTATAAACTATTTGCCAAGGTCCTTAGCAATAGACTTACACGTCAGCTGGATAAATGCCAGCCTGTCGAACAAGCAGGCTTTAGAAGCGGATTTTCCACTATCGACCATATTCACACAGTGAAACAGCTGATGGAGAAGAGTCAAGAGTTTAACCGGCCTTTGTGCATGGCGTTTGTTGATTACGAAAAGGCCTTCGACAGCGTCGAACACTGGGCCGTGTTTGATTCTCTCCATCGCTGCTCCATTGACACTCGATATGTGGAGGTGCTTCGTGAGCTATATGATACGGCAGCAATGCAGGTGAAGCTGCATAATACTACCAACCCAATTCCTATTAAAAGGGGGGTGAGGCAAGGAGACACTATTTCACCCAAGCTTTTTACGGCAGTCTTAGAAGACGTCTTGAAAATGCTTGCATGGGATTCTACGGGAATAAAAATCAACGGTGTATACCTGTCTCACCTCAGGTTTGCAGATGACCTTGTACTGTTTGCCGAAAACCTGGATGATCTTCAAACAATGTTAAAAGACCTTTCGGATGCCTCTTTGACAGTAGGACTAAAGATGAATATGACCAAGACCAAAGTCATGTCGAACGTTTCTGGGACCTCAATCCCAATCATGATTGGAAGTGAGAGCCTAGAAACGGTTGACAGATACGTGCACCTTGGCCATACTCTATCTTTTGGCATAGAGCATCAAAAGACGGAGATCACCAGGCGCATACAGCTTGGATGGGCGGCATTCAAAAAGCTCGACGACATCCTCAAGCCACGCCATATTCCGCAGTGTCTGAAGACTCGCCTCTTTAATCAGTGCGTCCTGCCCACCATGACATCTGGTGCCGAGACGTGGACGCTCACACATGAGGCTGTGCACAAAATTAGAGTCGCACAGAGAGCCATGGAGAGGTCCATGCTCGGCATTAAGCTCCAAGACCGAGTTCGTAATACCGATATCCGGCGACGAACGAAAGTTCGAGACGTCGGTATCGCAATTATGAACCTCAATTGGAGCTGGGCAGGACACGTTGCTAGGCGAAGTGATGGCAGGTGGAGTAAGGTTGCAACAGAGTGGTGGCCTAGGCAAGGGAAACGGAGCGTCGGTCGTCCAGCCGCAAGATGGGTCGACAATATCGTCACCGTCGCGGGTCGAACCTGGACCAGATTGGCACAGGACCGAGGCAGATGGCATGCAAAGAGAGAGGCCTATACCCAGCAGTGGGATAAAGAAGGCTGTGGATGATGATGATGATGATGCTAAACACGAAGTTTTGTAGTAAACATCTACTGTGTGATCTTGTATGCGACAATATATTTATGCAATCCGCGGTCAAACCAATGCGTACCAATATGGATATAATGTTTCTCTTGTTGCATAGGTTCGGAAGTGTATACTTAGATAGGCAGTCTTGGTGAGATGCTACATGTACACAACGCACACACACAACATACAAATACATTCCAACAAACGTTTTATAATGGTGTTTTTTACTAGTTAAAATTAGTGACGAGTGGTTAGTAAAGTTATTATCATTTATTGCGACATATCTACAGTATAAGTAAGTTAGTGTTTGGGTTACGATTTTTTTACTTAATAAACCTACTGATAAATCATTACAAATAATAAAAGAAAGAACATTTAAATTATATAAACAATTGGCAGTGTTGGAATAAGTACATTTACTTGATTTATTAGATTGCCTGAACTTGGTTTGGTAAAAACTATACAAATACATGGTTAACGCTATTTGTATACATTCAGGTTTTTCAAAACACGTCGTTAGTGCCTCCTTATAGAATACTTCTGTGGTCCGGTGAAAATTATTTAGTAAGGACAATAGAGATAAATATAGACTGATATCGAACTTAACCAATGACAAGGAGAATTTTTTCTTGACATTTTTTGTTATGGTTTCGTGTAGTCACGCATGTGACACAGGTTTCTTTAATTCACTAATGTGACCTTCATTTCTCACAACAATATGGGGCATTCCTTCACTTTTGCGTAAGTAGATGTTGCCATTTCAAGTCCAGCAGAAATTGTAGTTCTCGGTTTTAGCAAACTCACGGGCCATGTAGAACAATCTTCTTGACCTGGCTGTAAGTAGTTCTGAAATGTATATCTGTGTTGGTGCTCCTTCGATGCCTAGGTGCTGGGTATGTAGTTTCGTATCTCGGCGTTTGTTGTAATGCTTCACTTTCTCTAGTACTGACCCTTTTATTAGTGTGTTAGAGAATTCTGCAACTATAGTGGAGGTATTATTATTGAGTTTATTGGGCACTCGGTATACGTCTCTGATATCTGTGAGCGAGTACTCAATTTTTAGAGTTTCCATTAAATTTTTTAACATCTTAAAGAGCTCTTCCTTCTTTTCTCCTGTTTTCTTAGTTATACTTCTTATTTCTATCGAGGTTTTTCTCGAGAACCTATCCATGCTATCCAACCTATCCCCCAAATCACACATTTCCTTTTTCATATTAGCTCTGTCTTTTTCTAGGTACTAAATTTTTTTATTTATGTCTGTGACCTGGTCTGATATGTAATCTAACGACTTTTCAATGTCGGTTAAAGGTGACGTAATCGATTTAACCTCTTCGAGATGTCGCTCTAGTATTGATAATCGTTCGTTTTGACTTTGCGAAAACGAAGAGAACATAGACTTTAACATATCACGCATCTCAGTCTTGAAAGTTTCAAACTCATCAAAATCATCATCTGGTCTATATCGCTTTTTTGCTGCATTTCTTTGAGTTCTTTTATCTGTAGGGGGCGATGTGATTTTTCCTGCCATAGATGGGCTCATTTTTTTATGTGGAGAATGAAGTATTTTGGACATAATTATAGTATCAGATAGAGGATAGGCCTAAAATAGCGCGTATTATTCTTTTCCGACGGTTAGTGCAGTCGTCTCAGCTCCAGAGCGTGTAGGCTTATTTCACTGTGTGCTTGACTTTTACTCACACAAGCAAATCATTTGTACGGTTCTATTTCTGTGGGAGGGGGTGTAGGCGTGTGCATATCCCCTCCACTGCAGTATCTAGTACCAGTAACAGCTGACTCGGTCAATGGCCAGCTAATGATCTACTTGTTATTCGTCAGTTAGTAGACAAAGTGTCACCTACTTTGTTTTGGTGGTGGAGTCACGGTACCAGGCTGCCAGCATCGATGACGATGTGCGGGACTACTCTCTTGTTATGTGGTCCTATTATTTCGGCACGATTAAACTTTTAGAAAGTCAAATTAAAATTGCTACGTAAACACGTCTGAATAGTATTGAATCCGAGGGAGGAGAGGAAATAGTAGATTGCTTATAATTTACTATTTTATTCAAGCAATTGTGATTTACCGCAAATAAAGACCAAAATAAATGCCAGTAGCTGTGATTTCACTGTAAAATTATGCTCCATTTGTCCATAAATGGCAAAAATTTGTTTGTATGGAAATCGAACCACCCTTATTATATTTTCTGTTTCGGTGTCAAAAATTACCCACATATTTCTTTTTTTTTTTGTAAATCCCACTAATGTTATAAATGTGGGTGGATGGATGGATGTTTGTTACTCTTTCACGCAAAAACTACTGAACGGATTTGGATGTAACTTGGTAGTTACGACCCTGGGACACATAGGCTACTTTTTATCCCGAAAACATGCAGCGGGTAACACTGCGGGGCGCAGCTAGTTAACAATATAGCTTTCGAGTCAGTACTGTTTATTATAAACTAGCCCACTACTGTGCGGGGATCTTCTCCACGCCGGCCAAGTGCGGGTTGGCAGACTTCGCACATTTTCCAGAATTTTTTTTCTTTGCTGAGTAATTATAAAAACCGGCCAAGTGCGAGTCGGACTCGCACACAGATCCGTACCATTATCTATAAAAACGGCAAAAAGATGGCCCATACAACTAACGTGATCTCTTTCCCTTCCCCCATTCAAATATTTAATTTATTCTGTTTTTTAGTATTTGCTGTTATAGCGGCAACAGAAACACATCATCTGTGGAAATGTCAACTGTCTAACTGTCACGGCGCATGAGATACAGCCGGGTGACGGACGGACAGCGGAGTCTTAGTAATAGGGTCCTGTCTTACCCTTTGGGTACGGAACACGAATGCTGTCTAAACTGAAAGTCTTACTTTTGGTTTATATGTGCTTTAGTTTTAGTTAGTGCTTAAAAATATTCTAGATGGCGCTGTCCAACCCTAACACGCGCAAGCGTTTCGTTAACGCGATTGTGAGCAGCTTTGTAGGTTTGTTTAAAATAAAGTTTTTTCTTCTAACGCTAAATACGGTGTTTTCATAGCGATTGTAAACCCTATCCTTACTACCAAAGACTCCTGCTTAAGGCCTAAATTTTATCCAAATGCTTTCAATAAATGATGTTTTCATTATCATTCGCGCCATTCCGCCAATTATGAATCGATTTTGATGATTCTTTTTTTGCTCGATAGATCATACTTCAGAGGAGGTCTCATGTAAATTTCAAAGAAATCGACCGAGCGGTTTTCAAAAAATCAACAAAAATGTAAAAACTGTATACATGGATGATATTTTCGTTTGGTCGGAAAGCTCGCTGTTTCATTGGAGCAACGCGTTCAGTTGGCCTGTTGGGTCATGGAGTTGGTTTTTTAATTGGAAATTTATATTATATGTTTACATTTCAGACTCGCAGAATGGCACCGAATTCCAAAGATGCAACTCCTACAGACATCGCCGACGAAAAGCTGGAGAAGCTGGTGGCGCCGCAGGCGGGCCCGCGCACGTATGAAGTGACTTGGTACCGAGTTGCTCTGTTCGCGTATAAGTACGTCGCTGCTATTTACGGAATATATTTGCTGAGCACAGAAGCTGCTTGGGCCACTATCATATTCAGTAAGTTTTCTTTTAACTCTGCTTCGTAAGCATAGGACGTGGATTCAATTCCCACCCAGGATAAATGTTTGTTTGATATTTGTTCTGTGTTAAAAAAAAGCGATTAAAAAAAAAAAAAAACTTTTAACTTTGTTAGAAAAAAAAATTGATTTTTGAAATGCTTGGCGGCATATTATCAGCTTTTTTTAAATTGTTGACAGGCTAGTTGTTTGACTACAGCTCACGTGATGTTAATTGACGGTATGGTTGAAGATTGTAAACGCACCTAGTCCGGAATGTATCTGGCTCTCAGAGCTGGCTATCCAGTCGAGTACCAGAGAGCACACTACCGCCATTCTATGGTTTTCTCATGATGTTAAAACGACAAAATAAGAGGAAACTTTTACATGTATTTATTTGTTCCATAACACACAAAACAGAATGCAACAAATACACATTTACACTTTTTTCGTTATATTTATTAGTGAGGAATGTTATAAGATTAAGACAAGTATGTATAAATTTAAAATTTAAAATACCCCCGACAATGTATAGTATTTTACTACTCAAGCCCTTTCATTTGATACCCATGTTGAGGGAGTTGTAAAAGAATATGTAACCCGCCATTTTGTGGCGACGACCATCTTAGATAGATTTTCATCAAACATTCAGAACACTCCCGACGAATTCACCTTTCAAATAAAATAAGGAATCCTACAAAAATATTGTATCAAAACATTTCCTTTTTTCCAGATAGCGTGACTTTCTACCTGAGCGTGGTGTCGGTGTGCGCGGGCGCTCACCGTCTGTGGTCGCACCGCTCGTACAAGGCCACCTGGCCTCTGCAGCTGTTCCTCATGCTGTGCCACTGTGTGGCCGCCCAGCACACTATCTTCATCTGGGTTAAAGACCACAGGTGAACTAGCTGTTCTTTAAACAACATTTTACTGGTGGTAGATATCTTTAGTAGGAAGTCTTCCAGTTTCAGATACTCTGCCGCCAAGCAGTAGTGTTCAAACATCACTGTGTGGCCTAACCTATCCTTTGCATGTCTGAAAGTAATGAGCGCCAAACCAGCGATGTCCTGGACTTTGTTCTGTTACTTAAAGTTCTGTTCTTTGACTACAGATACAACACAGAAACTATTTATTATGAACATCAGAAATAATTCATTTAAAAAAGAATACGAAACAAGATAAATTTAAACTTTAAAAAACCCCCTACAGGTGTATAATATTCTACTAGTCAATCCCTTTCATTTGATACCTATATTGAGGGAGTTGTGAAAAAATATGTAATCCGCCATTTTGTGGCGGCGGCCATCTTGGATTCGCCTTTCAAACAAAATGAGAATCGGTTCATCCGTTTGGGAGCTACGATGCCACAGACAGACACAAAGACACGTCAAACTAAGCCTCCTTAGCAAGAGGTCGTCTAGGCAGGTACCACCGCAGTACCAGTTATTCTGCCGCCAAGCAATAGTGTGCAAACATTACTGTGAAGGGTACTGTAGCGAAATTATTGGGCTGTTGAGACTAACCAGCGAAAGTCTCAAAGTAATGAGCGCCAAAGCAGCGATGCCTGGACTTTGTTTTGCTACTTAAAGTTCTGTGTATCGCTGCAATGGTCATAGACAGGCGTTATCTCTTACCATCAGGAGAGCGTCTCGTTCGTCTCATTATTTTTTACATATAATTAAACAAAATACACTAATATATATAAAATTAATTTATTATTCGGAATAACACTGGACATACATTTATTTTTAGTGAGCGTACGTGCTTTTTGATTTTCTGAATTAAGCTTATACACACAGTGGCGAGCAAAACAGATGATGATGGTAAGATGATTGTTCCAGGTTGCACCACCGGTACAGCGACACGGACGGCGACCCGTACAACGCTAGCCGTGGGTTCATTTACTCGCACATCGGCTGGATTTTCGTCGCCCGACATCCGGAAGTGAAGAAACGGGGCAAGTTGATTGACCTCAGCGACATGTTCGCCAACCCAATAGTCATGTTTCAGAAAAGGTAATCACATTGAAAATAAATGTTTTTAAATTATTTTCGTAATTTCACTATCCGGTAGCTTTTCATAGCAGAAGGTTGTCATCATCATAGTCTCAACAGCCCAGTAATTATACTGCAGTACCCTTTAAAGTAATGTTTACACACTACTGCTTGGGGGTGGAATATCTGGTACTGCGGTGGTATCTAGACGACTTCCTGATAAAGAAATCTACAATCTCTCTTTTTTGTATGTAAAAAGTATTGAGACGAACGAGACGCTCTCCGGATGGTAAGAGATAACGCATGCCCATGACCATTGCAGCGATACACAGAACTTTGAGTAATAAAACAAAGTCCAGGGCATCGCTGCTTTGGCGATCATTACTTTGAAATCATCATTAATCAACAATATTTACTGGCCATAAATGAGAATGATTAGAACAGTAAAGTCACTGTTACATAGCTTGGGGACAACACGTTCCGCTTAGCTCCGCACTCTGCAGCCGTCCAACTCAATCTCCTCTCAAAGAATCAATGACTCTCCACCTCAACACTCAACGCACGGCCGGCTCGCTTCCCACAGCGCCTCTACCGGCCGACATCCGCAACTTCTACCGCGCTCTCATTGGTTGAAGTCAAAATACGTCACACGCCACAAGTACGGAACCAGTGTGACGTCAGAGGTGGCGCCACTCCACCTCTAGTCCACCAAAATTACGCAAGATGGCGCTAAACTAAATCAACATTAAAGCTAAACGCCGACATATATTGTCTCTAGCGTATTTACTAATACTGACATTTTTCTTTTCAGACACCAACATTGGCTCAACTTTGTTCTGGGGTTCGTCGTGCCGACAGCAATACCGATGTACTTTTGGAACGAAACCTTTTCCGTTGCGTTCCACGCCAACATGTTCCGATACATGCTCAGCTTGAACGGGACTTTTAGCATCAACAGTTTCGCGCACATGTTTGGCACGAGGCCCTACGACAAAAACATATCGCCGACTCAGAATATCCTGACGACTTTGACAACGTTCGGGGAAGGCTTCCATAATTACCATCATGCGTTCCCTTACGACTACAAAGCGGGGGAACTTGGCAGCTTTCTAAACTTTTCCACCAGTTTTATTGATTTCTGTGCTAAGCTAGGATTGGCGTATGACTTGAAAGAGGTTTCTAAAGATGTCCTGGAACAAAGGATGACGCGGACTGGAGACAGGACTGATGACAAATACGGATTTAAGTTCCTAAAATAGGCTGTACTAACACGCTAGCCCATTTTGAGCATTTGCCAGTGTCAAGTGTTTTATATTTTCAAGTTTCAAAAGTAAAATAAGTTGCCTCGTAGCTATAGTTATAAGTCAAAGTCCAGTCTTGGTTAAGTACAGTACGTGTCAGTTAAGTATAGTCATGTTTTAATAAAGTAGTGGCATTATTTATAAACAATAAAAAAATTGAAATAATTAAAAATATCATGAACATTAACATCTTAAGAGACTCTCGCTAGACGGTTGGATCAAGGGTCAGCTTCAAAAGGCAGTGATCCTTGACACGGCGCGCATTGTGAGGAGGCTCCTCACTCTGCAGCCCTGACCACCGGCAGCTTGAGCCCTGCCCCGCTGCCGGCGGCACCCTAGTTTTAAAGTTTTTTATATTATGTATGTCTTGTATTTAACGTCAAAAATTTTAAAAATAAGAGAAAATAAATAATGACGGAAATTAAAAATAAAACAGTCCATAATTGTATTAGACAATATACAACAATACATACATACAAAAGATCCGAGAGATCCGTAGACGAACCAAAGTTACCGACATAGCCCAACGGATTAGCAAGTTGAAGTGGCAGTGGGCAGCGCACATAGCACGCAGAACTGATGGCCGATGGGGCTGCAAAGTTCTGGAGTGGAGACCACGGACCGGCAAGCGCAGCGTAGGACGTCCACCCACAAGGTGGACAGACGACCTAGTAAGGACCGCAGGAACGCGCTGGATGCGAGCCAC
The DNA here is from genome assembly GCA_905404145.2 of Biston betularia. Lineage (NCBI taxonomy): Eukaryota > Metazoa > Arthropoda > Insecta > Lepidoptera > Geometridae > Biston > Biston betularia. The sequence continues at coordinate 6,093,371 of FR989890.1, forward strand.
TTCCAACCGGTCTTTATGGAAGTCAATGGGGGAGGCCTATGTCCAGCAGTGGCGGCTGAAATGATGATGATGATGACATACAAAAAAATAAAATAAACATAAAACAAATAAAAAACTTTTAAGTATATTACTGTTTTATTCAAGCAATTGTGATTTACCGCAAATAAGGAGCAAAATAAATGCCAGTAGCTGTGATTTCACTGTAAAATTATGCTCCGTTTGTCCATAAATGGCAAAAACTTATTTGTATGGAAATCGAACCACCTTAACAGCCGTTTCTGTTACAACAGTGATGGGAAATTTGTACAATTTTTAAATTCATAAAAATGACGCAATGTACAATTCAAGTGTTATTCAAGTGAAATGTGTACCTAACATTATTAATTCTATTTCAAGTATTATCTGACTGCTTTAAGGTAATTACGCCTTTATAAATAACTAGCGGACGCCTCGCGGTTTCACCCGCGTAGTTCCCGTTCCCGTGAGAATACAGGGATAAAAAGTAGCCTATGTCACCTGAGGATAGCGTAGCTTTCGTAGCGATGATAGCTCAGTGGGTAGCGCGGTCGGTTCGCATGCTGAAGGACGTGGGCTCAAACCCCAACTATAAGCTTGAGCTGCCGGTGAAGGAAAACATCGTGAGGAAACCATAGCATGGTGGTAGGGTACTCTCTAGTACTCGACTGGCTAGCTACCACACGAGAGTTGAAAATCTGCCGCCAAGCATCTAACGGTGTGTTCCGGCAGCCTCACTTGAAAGCCAGTTCCATTCCAGGCTAGGTGTGCTTTACCATCTTCGACCGCACCTTCACTTAACATCAGCTGAGCTGTGGTGAAGCTCCTAGCCTGTCAAACAATAAAAAAAAGCTTCCCAACGGGGTAAGAATTTTTGAAATCGGTCCAGTAGTTTCGGAGCCTATTCAACACAAACAAATAATCAAATCTTTCCTTTTTATGATAATATAGATAGATAGATTATAACGAGATACATTAAATAATTAAGAAATTTAAAATACACGGATGCCTTCTATAGATGACTTTATCATAACATTTATTCAGCAGTGGTCATGTTTACACACTACTACTTGGCGACAGAATATCCGAGACTGCGTTGGTACATAAACGACCTAATGCTTAATACTATTTAGTAATATATAATCTAACTAGCTGCGCCCCGCGGTGTTACCCTCTACATGTTTTCGGGATAAAAAGCCTATGCGTTAATCCAGGGTCTCAGCTACCTCCATACCAAATTTCATGCAAATCCGTTCAGTAGTTTTTGCGTGAAAGAGTAACAACTTGGTGGTAGATCTCCTTAGCAGGAGGTCGTCTAGGTAGGTATCACCGCAGTACCAGTTATTCTGCCGCCAAGCAGTAGTGTGTAAACATTACTGTGGAGGATACTGCAGCGAAATTACTGGGCTTTTGAGACTAACCATCGAAAGTCTCAAAGTAATGAGTGCCAAAGCAGTGATGCCCCGGACTTTGTTTTGTTACTCAAAGTTCTGTGTATCGCTGCAATGGTCATGGACAGGCGTTATCTCTTACCATCAGGAGAGCGTCTCGTTCGTCTCTTTACTTCTGACATAAAAAAAAAAACACATCCATCCATCCAAACTTATAATATTAGTCGGATAACACATTGCCATCTAGCCAGAAAACTGATAGAACACAATACTTTTTTTTAATAACTTCGTTATATAAGTCATTGTTTCGGTTGGGAATCGAACCCCACAACCCAGAAAGCAGCTAGCCAACTAAGCTGATAGGATAAGCATCATTAAAGTTTCAATTTTTCCAAATTAAACGAATCCCTAAATCACGATAAAATCGTTTCACATCGTTTATAAATAAACGCATTTCTGGTTTCTTCTTAGTTAAAATCTGAAGATTTCAACAAGACGTAATTACTAATTTTGTCCATCGAACAAGAGGTAAATTTATAATAAAAATAATTTATCAACTTCATAATAAAATACCTAAGATTTGCCTTAAAATTTTAACCATCGACGTAAAAACGACGGGGTGTTATAAGTTTGACGTGTCTATGTGTGTCTGTCTGTGGCATCGTGAATCGTGAAAGAGAGCTATCTCTTTCTCTCTCTTTTTAAAGGTATATCTAGCCTGTTAGGCTAGATATTTGACCACAGCTTTCCAGATTTTTCATAGATCTCCTTAGCAGGAAGTCGTCTAGGTAGGTACCACCGCAGTATCAGATATTCTGCCGCTAAGCAGTTGTGTGTAAACATTACTGTTTTTTTTGTATGGTTGATAGGCTAGTTGTTTGACCACAGCTCACCTGATGTAAAGTGAAGGTGTGGTCGAAGATGGTAAAGCACACCTAGCCTGGAATGGAACTGGCTCTCGAGTGAGGCTGCCGGAACACACCGTTAGATGCTTGGCAACAGATTTTCAACTTGAGGGTGGTAGCCAGCCAGCCGAGTACTAGAAAGTATCCTACAACGTTTTGGCGTCGTATTTTTAGCATTTGCCAGTGTTTTATATTTTCAAGTTAAATAAGTTGCCTCGTAGCTAGAGATATAGTCAAAGTCCAGCCTTGGTCAAGTACAGTCCGTGTCAGTCAAGTCCAGTCATGCTTTAGTAAAGTAGTGGCGACTTTACTATAAAGCTTCGATGGAGTTTTGGAAGCAACACGACAAGTCATGTTTCACCACATTAAATCATTTTCGCACACTCGCGCTTGTGATAGCAATATATAGATAGATAGGTAGTATATCTACGTTACGTATTTGTGACACCGTGACAAAACGTGTCCATACATCTTTTATTCAATAACATCTTTAATAATTTCCATTGAAAATATTATTATGTTCATTATAAACCATCTGTGCAAGCATTCCTTTCTACATGCTATATAAAGTATTAATTTGTCTGTGTTCATTTGAGATGTCAACTTTTTTAACACCTCCATTTTCAGTAGTGACTGACAGTTCACTAAAGAAAAGCGAAGACATTTCATCGTACTATCATAATCAAGTATAGTTTAATTTTTAAGATGGAATTATTATTATAACATATTTATAACAGTTCGGTTTCTCAAAGTATCTGTGTATCGCTGCAAATACAAGTATGTTATTGACTAGCGGACGGTTTTACCCGCGTAGTTCCCGTTCCCGTGGGGAAAAAGTATTGATGTATTCTATCAGTTATCTGACTTCCATCGCACAAGCTCTGCTTAGTTTGGGGCCAGATGGCGCTGTGTGTATAGTCCTACGATATTTATTATCAATATTATTAATACAGGAATAAAAAGTAGCGTTTGCCACCCGGGGATAGTGTAGCTTCCCAACGGTGAAAGAATTTTTGAAATCAGTCCAGTAGTTTCGGCACCTATTCAATACAAACAAATCTTTCCTGTTTATAATAGTACTAGCGGACGCCTCGCGGTTTTTTCCAGCGTAGTTCCCGTTCCCGTAAGAATACAGGGATAAAAAGTATCCTATGTCACCCGGGGATAGTGTAGCTTCCCAACGGTGAAAGAATTTTTGAAATCGGTCCAGTAGTTTCGGAGCCTATTCAAAACAAACAATCAAATCTTTCCTCTTTTAATAATAGTTTTTTTAATGTAAAAAGTAATGAGACGGACGAGACGCTCTCCTGATGGTAAGAGATAACGCCTGTCCATGACCATTGCAGCGATACACAGACCCTAAGGTAAAAAAACAAAGTCCAGGGCATCACTGCTTTGGCGCTCATTACTTTGAGACTTTCGATGGTTAGCCTCAACAGCCCAGTAATTTCACTGCAGTACCCTTCACAGTAATGTCAACACACTACTGCTTAGCAGAATAACTGGTACTGCGGTGGTACCTACCTAGACGATCTCCTGCTAAGGAGAACCAAGTAATTCGTATCGTATTGTATCACTTTCCCACACTCGCACTCAAAAATACACAAGTTTCGGAAAACAACAGTCAGAAATCATACTAACAATCATACATACTAACTTTTTCTGTGTTTTTTTTTTCAGAAAAAATGGCTTCTAACACATCTAATGACGATATATTCGTCAGAGAAGAAGACACTTTGAAGCAACTAGTGGCGCCACAGGCGGAGCCGCGGCAGTTCGAGATAGTGTGGCTGAATGTAATAGTATTTACATATTACCACTTGGCAGCACTATATGGGCTATATTTGAGCTTTACTTGCACTATGTGGCCTACCATAGGATTCGGTAAGACTTAAAAATAGTCAAATTATAGTCAAGTCAAATTATAGTCAAGTCAAATTATAGTCCAGTCAAATTATAGTCAAGTCAAATTATAATCAAGTCAAATTGTAGTCAACCCAAATTATAGTCACAGCCGCTCGCACGGGATGGTCGTGCTTAGCGATGTCGCTCGTAGTTGCTACAGTACATTGTAACATGGTAATTGCAGCGTGCGCGATGTATGTGCTGAATGGTTTGGGTATAACGGCTGGAGTCCATCGTCTGTGGTGTCACAAGACTTACAAAGCGAGGCTGCCGCTCCAGGTCTTCCTCATGCTGTGCCACTCGCTGGCCAACCAGCACTCCATCGTCCACTGGGTCAGAGACCACAGGTATCCTACTAATACTTATTATAAAATGTAAAAGTTTGGATGGATGTTTGTTACTCTTTCGCGCAAAAACTACTGAACGGATTTGAACTAAATTTGGTATGGAGGTAGGCGAGACCCTAGATTAATACACTCGCTACTTTTTATCTCGAAAAAATATAGCAGGTAACATCGCAGGGCGCTGCTAGTATCATAGATCGACAGCCCTGTTGGTTCATTGGTAGTGTGTCTGCTTCGAGAGCTGAAGGGCGTGGGTTCGATTCCCACTCAGGACTAACATTTGTGTGACTAACATCGATGTTTGTTCTGTGTCTGGGTGTACTGTATGTATTATAAGTATGTATTTACAAAAAAAAAGTATTTAAGTATTCTATCAGTTATCTGACTTCCATAGCACATGCTCTGCTTAGTTTGGGGTCAGATGGCGCTGTGCGTAATGTCCTACGATATTTATTTTATTTATTTTTATAGATGTGAAAGTTTGGATGGATGGATGTTTGTTACTCTTTCACGCAAAAACTACAGAACGGATTTGGATGAAATTTGGTATGGAGGTAGCTGAGACCCTGGATTAACAGATAGATTACTTTTTATTCTGTAATCATGTAATCGGTAACACCGCGGGGCGCAGCTAGTTATCTATAAAAACGGCAAAAAAAAAATACTTTTGTAGTACGGATCCCCCTTAAATATTTATTTTATTCTGTTTTGTTAGTATTTGCTGTTATAGCGGCAACAGAAATACATCATCTGTGGAAATGTCAACTGTCTAACTGTCACGGCGCATGAGATACAGCCTGGGGACGGACGGACAGCGGAGTCTTAGTAATAGGGTCCCGTTTTACCCTTTGGGTACGGTAGGGTCCCGTAAAAAATTTAAAAAATAAAATGTCATTTGTTGTCTATATTAAGAGCTTCTTTCAAATTAGTACACACAAAGCATGTAACCCTCTATATATTTTGTTGACAGACTCCATCATAAATACAGTGACACGGACGCCGACCCCCACAATGCCACTCGCGGCTTCTTCTACTCCCACATCGGCTGGCTACTCGTCAGGAAACATCCAGAAGTCAAGAAGAGAGGAAAATTGTTAGATCTCTCAGATATATACAGTAATTCTGTAGTCATGTTTCAAAAACGGTTAGTATATATATATTTATGTACACGACAACTTTTTAATAACTAGACAATTTTTAATGGGTAATACAGACCGAGTAAGACATCGTAAACGTGCAATCAGAATTTTTGTCGTTTTTTTTATGTCTAGTCAAAATTTTCAGAAATCCTGCCTGAAATTATGGACATAGCACTTGTTTATTATAAAAGAATACTATTCCGGAGCAGTTGGCGGTAACCAATGGTGGCTTTTTTAGAGTTTTGGCGGGAACGCGGGAAGAGTCGTATCGCTCCATTGTATTTTTTCCAAAAGTAGTGTTTTGTCGAAAGTTTATGCATAAAAATGGTAGTGTTTTATTCATAAAGTGCCGAATTACAAGCGTGAGTGTAGGAAAATTATAAATATAATGTGGTGAAACATGACTTTTCGTGTTGCTTCCAAAACTCCATCGAAGCTTTATAGTAGTAAAGTCGCCACTACTTTACTAAAGCATGACCGGACTTGACTGACACGGGCTGGACTTGACTAAGACTTGACTTTGACTATAACTAGCTACGAGGACACTTATTTAACTTGGGAATATATAAATACTTGACACTGGCAAATGCTAAAATGCGACGCCAAAACCAAAGAAAAAAATAGTGGCTTTCATTGTAATGTTGCAAACGCATGTTGTTTCTCACTCGCACTCGCGCGCGAGTGCGAGTGCGAGTGAGACAACATGCGAGACAGAGGGATTTATGAATGAACTTGCGACGGACTAGGTTTAGGTAAATGTCTACGGGTACAATAATAACCAGGAATCACCGTTTTTGTGGATAATTCAGCAGCAGATAATGCAACTTTTTTAGCAATTAAAAAATAGTGGTGTAGGTACTATTTTATGAAAAGAAATAGAAAGTTATAATTTTGTAACATATGACACAAAAATTTCATGAAACAAATATAAAATGGTCATGGACATGCCTTATCACTTACCATCAGGAGAGCGTAACGTCTCGTTACTTTGACATAAAAAAAAACTACTATTTTGGATTATTTTTAACCCCCTGACGCAAAAACGACGGGATGTTATAAGTTTGACGTGTCTGTGTGTGTGTCTGTCTGTGGCACCCGAACGGATGAATCGATTTTGTTTTTGAAACGCGAATTAGTCGAGAGTTTTCTTAGCTATGTTCGATGAAAATCGGTCCAAGATGGCCGCCGCCACAAAATGGCGGATTACATATTTTTTCACAACTCCCTCAATATGGATATCAAATCAAAGGGCTTGAGTAGTAGAATACTATATACATGTCGGGGGTCTATTTTAATGTTTAATTGATACTTGTTATTACAGAAACGAGCTCTGGTTCATCATTTTCATGGCATTCGTTCTTCCAACGGCGATACCAATATTCATCTGGAACGAGTCTTTCAAATCAGCCTATCATATCAATATGCTGCGCTACATATGTGGGTTGAACGCCACCTTCTTGGTGAACAGCGTGGCCCACATGTGGGGCTGGAAGCCCTACGATAAGCACATATCCTCCACTCAAAGCATACCGGTAGTCATCGCGACTATGGGCGAAGGATTCCACAACTATCATCACGTGTTCCCTCACGATTATAGAACTGGCGAATTAGGGAACAATGCGTTGAATTTCACTACAGCTTTTATAGATATCTGCGCCAGATTGGGCTTGGCTTATGACAGGAGAACGGTGCCCGAAGATGTGGTGGAGAAACGGATGATGAGAACTGGCGATGGGATGGATCTTTGGGCTAATTATAAGAAGGAATTGAAATGTAAATAAACAATACATTGAAAAGAAGAAGGGAATGGTAAAAATCCTACAAATTTGTGTACCCCATTAATCCCACTAATATTATAAATCTATATCTATCTATATGTGTTCTAGAGTGGAGGCCGCGTATTGGCAAACGTAGCGTAGCACGCCCTGAGACTCGATGCAGTGACGATATACGTAGGACAGCTGGCGGCGGATGGAAGCGAAAAGCCGAAGATCGGGCTGAGTGGCGTGTCTTGGGAGAGGCCTATGACCAGAAGTGGACTAATATAGGCTGATGATGATGATGATGATCTATCTATACCATTATAAAGAGGAAAGATTTGATTGTATTGAATAGGCTCCGAAACTACTGGACCGATCTTAATAATTCTTTCGTTATTAGAATGCTACATTATCCGTGATGGACATAGGCGATATTTTGTTTAAAAAACAATTAGGGATCCGTATGGAAACTTCAATAATGTAACCCAAGCTGTGAAAAATTTGAAAAAACCCCCTTACTTAGCATGCGCAGCGAAAACTATTGACAATAGAATAAAGTGACGTTTTATAGTTTTTTTTTTGTTTAATTTGCCCCTTCGGGCAGGCTAAAGCTATAAAACCATACTGCCTTGTCTTAAGTGTTATTTCTGCTAAAACTAAATATATACCTTGAACATTCAAAATGAACTTCCGCAAAGTAACGCCTGAATCAATCAATTATTAGATAGATTATGTAAAAGTAATGAAACGAACAAGACTCTCTTCTGATGGTAAGAGAGAACACCTTTCCATGACCATACACAGAACTTTGAGTAACAAAACAAAGTCCAGGCATCGCTGCTTTGGCGCTCTTTACTTTTAGACTTGCGATGGTTAGTCTCAACATCCCAGTAATTTCCCTTCACAGTACTGCTTGGCGACAGAATATCTGGTCCGACTTCCTGTTATGGAAATTTACCAACAATTAATAAGATATTTATTTTCATACTTTTAGTCGTATGTAAATGTTAAAACTTTACTATTGATTCAGATGATTTTGCTCGACAATACATTATTTATTTTACTAAGTAAATGTTTAAAAGGAAACTAGGTATTATCATTTGTAAAATTGGTTTATTTTGATTGTGTATATAATACTTAGTAACTATTTATATACTTGTCAAAGTTATAGCGGACGCGGCGCGAGGCGGAAGCCCCATAGAATTTATCGTGAGTAAAACACAAGTACTTACAACAGAAAACTAGAACAAGTATTTTTTTTAGCGATTGACAAACTAGGCGTTTGACCACAGCTCACCTGATTTTAGTGACGCTGTAGTCAAATATAAAGCACACCTAGCTTGGAACGGAACTGCGTCTGGCCACCTGGTGGAAAGCGACAACGTGGCCGAAGACGAAGCGCGCCCGTCTAGGAATTACCTACACATTTTTCTTGAACAATTCCGGGTTGTACTTATTTTATGTTTGAGAAGCTGCGTGTTTGACCACAGCTCACCTGATTTTAGTGATTCTGTAGTCAAATATAGTAATACACCTAGCCTGGAATGAAACTAGCTCTCAAGGCAGCCGGAGCACACCGTTAGATGCGATTAGATTTGTAGCGATGATAGCTCAGTGGTTAGCGCAGTAGGTTCGCATGCCGAAAGGCGTGGGTTCAAACCCCAACAATGAGCTTGAGCTGCCGGTGAAGGAAAACAACAAACAGTGAGAAAACCACAGCATGGTGGTAGCGTACTCTCTAGTACTCGGCTGGCTAGCTACCACACGAGAGTTGAAAAATCTGTTGCCAAGTGTGTTCCGGCAACCTCACTTGAGAGCCAGTAGCATTCCAGGCTAGATGTGCTTTACCATCTTCGACCACACCTTCACTTGACATCAGGTGAGCTGTGGTCAAACACCTAGCCTGTCAACCATAAAAAAAAAAGATGCTTGGCGGCAGATGTTCAACTCTCGTGTGGTAGCTTGTCTGCCGAGTACGCTACCACCATACTATGATTACCTCACGATGTTTTCCTTCACCGGCAGCAAAAAGTAATGTTAGAAAGAGTTAATACTTAAGGTAGAAGACGATCCGTGGGGCAGAAGGTTCTCACTGACTGACTGACTCATTTTAAAAGCCAGCCGATGCCATCGCCTACAAGTCCTAAAATCTTAGATGAGTCTGTTACTACCTTATTTTCTCACCAAATGGAACAAAATCATCTGATAAAGCAATATGAACCAAAAGAAATTCCACCAATTACAGAGAAGCAGCTTCTCCAAGCATGGGCTAGAGTAAAGAAAGAAAGATATAGTTATTTGTTATGCAAGAGTGCAAAGTTGCTGTTTACCCGCGCGCTCAGTTTTGATGAGCGAGCAAGCGAAGGATTACAATCCTGAGCGTTAGCGAGCGAATCAAAAGAGCACGAGGGGAACAATCTTTGCACTCGAGTGCAACACGTAACTTGTCATCCCCCCTCAGCGAGGAAATTAATCATTTTTTAATTTTTTTTTTAATAATTTGCCCCTTCGGGCAGGCTAAAGCTATAAAGCCATACTGCCTTGTCTTAAGTGTTATTTCTGCTGTATCTTAGCTATAGCTATCGTCAAAGTCGTCTTAGTCAAGTCCAGTTCGTGTCAGTTAAGTCCAGTCATGCTTTAGTAAAGTAGTGGCGACTTTACTATAAAGCTTCGATGGAGTTTTGGAAGCAACACGAAAACTCATGTTTCACCACATTATATCATTTTCCCACACTCGCGCTTGTAATTCGGCACTTTATGAATAAAACACCACCATTTTTATGCATAAACACTCGACAAAACACTAGTTTTGGAAAAAAATACAACGGAGCGACACGACTCTTCCCGCATTCCCGCCAAAACTCGTACACCAAGGAGGTTCCGAGTCTGAGTTTTTAACAAATTAAAAAAAAGTTGTATGATAAGTTCGTCACATGGAGGTAGAAGTAAATAGGTTTAATGACGTTTTCAATTCACAAACTTAGTGCACGCGATGTTTTAAATTCAAATTTACTTTATCCTCTAGCGGATAAAAACGACTTGCACTCAGATATCGAAGAGCAGAAATACTCTTTCCGAGATGGGGGGATGAAAAAGATTTCATTTTGCAACAAATACAAACACAACAACAGAGACAACAGTTACAAAATAAGGGCTCACCTCAGCATAATACTGGTCACAGTATGACCAGCGTTGCTCTTCCGGTGAGCCCCTGTAGTTAAAAACCAATGCTTGTGTGTGTGAGAGATAGAGAGAGAGAGAGAGAGAGAGTGAGAGAGAGATAGCCGCTATTATTGCAGTGCTTAATATGTTCTTGAAGGTCTATAACAATTGCCTCAAAAAAGGTACGTTCCTAAAGATATGGAAACAACAGAGATTAGTTCTTACTTTACTTGGTGGTAGATCTCCTTAGCAGGAGGTCGTCTATGTAGGTACCACCGCAGCACCAGTTATTCTGCCGCCAAGCAGTAGTGTGTACGCCATTACAGCGAAATTACTGGACTGTTGAGACCAAAAAATCTCAAAGTAATGAGCGCCAAAGCAGCGATGCCCTGGACTTTGTTTCGTAACTCAAAGTTCTCTGTTTCGCTGCAATGGTCATGGACAGGCGTTATCTATTACCATCAGGAGAGCGTCTCGCTCGTCTCATTACTTTTCACATTAAAAAATAAAAAAAAGTTCTTCTCCCCAAAGGAAATAAACCGACGGAACAACCAACATCCTACTTATAATACTTACAGTACACCCAGACACAGAACAAACATTTGTTTAAATCACAAAATGCTTGTCCTGGGTGGGGATCGAACCCACGCCCTTTAGTTCTCGGAGCAGACATACTACCAATGAACCAACAGGGCTGTCAAATAAGACGATATCCAGGGTCTGTTGATGATGCTACATTTTTTTTTTTTTTTTTTTTATGGATGACAGGCTAGGTGTTTTGACCTCAGCTCACCTGATGTTAAGTGAAGGTGTGGTCGAAGATGGTAAAGCATACCTAGCCTGGAATGGAACTGGCTCTCAAGTGAGGCTGCCGGAACACACCGTTAGGTGCTTGGCGGCAGATTTTCAACTTAAGGGTGGTAGCTAGCCAGCCGAGTACTAGAAAGTACCCTACCACCATGCTATGGTTTCCTCACGATCTTTTCCTTCCCCGGCAGCTCAAGCTCATTGTTGGGGTTTGAACTCACGCCCTTCGGCATGCGAACCGACCGCACTAACCACTGAGCTATCATCGCTACAAACATACTCCTGGCTTACATTTCAGACTCGCAGAATGGCACCGGATTCCAAAGATGCAACTCCAACAGACATCGCCGACGAAAAGCTGGAGAAGCTGGTGGCGCCGCAGGCGGGCCCGCGCACGTATGAAGTGACTTGGTACCGAGTTGTTCTGTTCGCGTATAAGTACGTCGCTGCTATTTATGGAATATATTTGCTGAGCACAGAAGCTGCTTGGGCCACCATCATATTCAGTAAGTTTTCCTTCGTAAGCGTAGGACGTGGGTTCAATTCCCACCCAGGATAAATATTATTTTATCGATCACAGATATTTAAAAAAGGATGAATATTGTTGGAAATTACACACAGCGCCATCTGACCCTAAACTATAAGTAAAGCTTGTACTATGGGAACCAGATAACTGATAGAATACTTTATATTTTTTTTTAATATTTGTAGCGATGATAGCACAGTGGTTAGCGCGGTAGGCTCGCATGCCGAAGGGCATATTCGAACCCTAACAATGAGCTTGAGCTGCCGGTGAAGGAAAACATCGTGAGGAAACCATAGCATGGTGGTAGCGTACTCTCTAGTACTCGGCTGGCTAGCTACCACCCTCAAGTTGAAAATCTGCCGCCAAGCATCTAACGGTGTGTTCCGGCAGCCTCACTCGAGAGCAGGCTAGGTGTGTTTCCCATCTTCAACCACACATTCACTTAACATCAAGTGAGCTGTAGTCAAACACCTAGCCTGACAACCATAAAAAAAAAGATTTTATTTTGTAAATTCCTACAGAACATCCAAACAATTTATATGACCATGTTTGTCCTGGGTGGGAAACGAACCTACGCTCTTCAGCTCTTGAGGCAGATATGCTATCAATGAGCGAACAGGGCGTTCGAAATATTTATTTATGAAATGATTATGCTCGGTATACCGTACTTCAGAGTCTCGATCACGAACGACTTGCGCAAAAGTATTCGTGTCGACATCGACAAAAATTAGTAAGAGATTTGTACAGATTTGTATGCTGTGGAGGACTCGATACATTTGCGATACGAACTCGATAAATTTTCATAATCGAGTCTCAGAGGTGGTAAATGATAATATAACTAGTCTAGTCTCATTTACTACGAATGGTGTTGGTAGTCTTAGTAATAGGGTCCCGTTTCACCCTTTGGGTACGGAACACGAATGCTTTCAATAAATGAGGGTTTCATTATCATTCGCGCCATTCCGCCAATTATGAATCGATTTTGATGATTCTTTTTTTGCTCGATAGATCATACTTTAGAGGAGGTCCCATGTAAATTTCAAAGAAATCAACCGAGCGGTTTTTAAAAAATCAACAAAAATGTAACACTTGTATACATGGATGATATTTTCGTTTGGTCGGAAACCTCGCTGTGAGTTTAGTTGGTCATGAAATCGGGTTTTTTATACATATCCGCATGTTTTTTTCCCAGATAGCGTAACTTTCTACCTGAGCGTGGTGTCGGTGTGCGCGGGCGCTCACCGTCTGTGGTCGCACCGCTCGTACAAGGCCACCTGGCCTCTGCAGCTGTTCCTCATGCTGTGCCACTGTGTGGCCGCCCAGCACACCATCTTCATGTGGGTCAAAGACCACAGGTGAGCTCGCTGTTCTTTTATACGAAACGATTTGAATCTACTTTTATTATTTCAACGGCTAAAGCGTGGAGTACGTTACCCGCGTGGGTGTTCCCTGATAGATACAACCTGGGTGTCTTCAAGTCGAGAGTTTTTTTTTTTAATGTAAAAAGTAATGAGACGAACGAGACGCTCTCCTGATGGTAAGAGATAACGCCTGTCCATGACCATTGCAGCGATACACAGAACTTTGAGTAGCAAAATAAAGTCCAGGCATCGCTGCTTTGGCGCTCATTACTTTGAGACTTTCGATGGTTAATCTCAACAGCCCAGTAATGTCGCTGCAGTCTCCTTTACAGTAATATTTACACACTACTGCTTAGTAGATTAACTGGTACTGCGGTGGTACCTACCTAGACGATCTCCTGCCAAGGAGACATACCACCAAGTAAAAAGTATGTTCTAGACGAGCGTGCTCCATCTTTACCGCATCATCACTTAACATCAGGTGATATGGCGATTAAACGCAAGCCTATAATTCATAAAAAAAATACAAGACTAGCAGCGCCCCGTGGTGTTACCAGCTACATGTTTTCGGGATAAAAAGTAGCCTATATGTTAATCCAAGGTCTCAGCTACCTCCATACCAAGTTTCATCCAAATCCGTTCAGTAGTTTTTGCGTGAAAGAGTAACAAACATCCATCCAAACTTTCACTTGTAATATTAGTGGGATTAGTGGTATAACTTGTAAACAGATTTGGATGCTTGGGGTATCATTAAAATAAAATGTTAAATAAGTTGCCTCGTAGCTATAGTTACAGTCAAAGTCCAGTCTTGGTCAAGTCCAGTCCGTATCAGTCATGCTTTAGTAAAGTAGTGGCGACTTTACTATAAAGCTTCGATGGAGTTTTGGAAGCAACACGAAAAGTCATGTTTCACCACATTATATCATTTTCCCACACTCGCGCTTGTGATTCGAAACTTTATGAATAAAACGCCACCATTTTTATGCATAAACACTCGAAAAAAAATACAACGTGGTGACACGACTCTTCCCGCGTTCCAAAAACTTTCGGGTAACTTATTGGGCATTGTTTTTAAAATGTTCTAAATTAAGCTTATACACACAATGGCGAGCAAAACAGATGATGATGGTAAGATGATTGCTCCAGGTTGCACCACCGGTACAGCGACACGGACGGCGACCCGTACAACGCTAGCCGCGGGTTCATTTACTCGCACATCGGCTGGATTTTCGTCGCCCGACATCCGGAAGTGAAGAAACGGGGCAAGTTGGTCGACCTCAGCGACATGTTCGCCAACCCAATAGTCATGTTTCAGAAAAGGTAATCACTTTGAAAATTAATGTTTTCAAATTACAGTTACTGGTTGCGCTCCACAATAGATGGTCGTAGAGGTAGGTACCACTGCGGTACCACATATTCTGTTAAGCAGTAGTGTGTAAACATTACTGCTGTCGCTGCAGTATCCTTAAGGTGGTTAGATTTCAATACAAATATTTTTTTACCATTCATGGACAAATGGAGCATAATTTTATAGTGAAATCACAGCTACTGGCATTTATTTTGGTCTTTATTTGCGGTAAATCACAATTGCTTCAATAAAACAGTACATTGACATTACTGACTTTGACAGCCCTGTTGGTTCATTGGTAGTGTGTCTGCTTCGAGAGCTGAAGGGCGTGGGTTCGATTCCCACTCAGGACTAACATTTGTGTGACTAACATCGATGTTTGTTCTGTGTCTGGGTGTACTGTATGTATTATAAGTATGTATTTACAAAAAAAAAAGTATTTAAGTATTCTATCAGTTATCTGTCTTCCATAGCACAAGCTCTGCTTAGTTTGGGGTCAGATGGCGCTGTGTGTAATGTCCTGTGATATTTATTTATTTATTATTTATTTATTACTGGGCTGTTGAGACTAACCATCGAAAATATCAAAGTAATGAGCGCCAAAGCAGCGATGCCCTGGACTTGGTTTTGTTACTCAAAGTTCTGCTATCGTAACAATAGTCATAAACATCTGTTGTCTCTTACCATTAGGAGAACGTACCGTTCGTGTCATTAATTTTAGTATACAAAACAAATTACTAATATTCTTATTCATATAAGTAATTTGTTCACATTCCAAACGTTTAGAGCAGGCTTCAGGTGACCAGAATATTGGTATCTACTTTGGTCAAAAGCTAAGTATTGCCATCCAGCGTGGCAATGCTGCCAGCATTCTGGCCACATACCCCTCCTCTGACGGACTTTTAGACTAAGTTTTTTGTATACATTTTGTAAATAGTATTAATCATATTTTCCTTTTCAGAAACAAAGATTGGCTCAACTTTCTTTTGGGTTTCGTCGTGCCGACAGCAATACCGATGTACTTTTGGAACGAAACCTTTTCCGTTGCGTTCCACGCCAACATGTTCCGATACATGCTCAGCTTAAACGGGACTTTTAGCATCAACAGTTTCGCGCACATGTTTGGCACGAGGCCCTACGACAAAAACATATCGCCGACTCAGAATATCCTGACGACTTTGACAACTTTCGGGGAAGGCTTCCATAATTACCATCATGCGTTCCCTTACGACTACAAAGCGGGGGAACTTGGCAGCTTTCTAAACTTTTCCACCAGTTTTATTGATTTCTGTGCTAAGCTCGGATTGGCGTATGACTTGAAAGAGGTTTCTAAAGATGTCCTGGAACAAAGGACCACGCGGACCGGTGACAAGACTGATGACAAGTACGGGTTTAAGTTCCTAACATAGGCTGTATTGCAACACGTGTTTCGAGTTGGCAGTTTATTATACAGCATGACTGGTGAGACACCTACGATACTGAAAGAGAGTACTTGGTATTCGATTGCCGTTATAATTATGTAATAAAATTAGGCACTAAATTTTTGGCCAAATTTCCCGATAGATGCAGCATGGATGCCCGACGCTGATAACGATGCTTTGATCATGAGACAAGTACGTGCTTGCCCTCCGTCGTCGGCGCGAGCGTCCTCACAACGACCAGCTCGTGCGTCCGCGCGGTGTCCATACGTCATTAATTACATAACTTTAGGTTAAATTTACCTAGTAGTAAGTTAATATTTAATTTTTAATGTTTTTTTGTCTTTGTCTTTGATCGCCAAATATCACGTCCTCGAGTATAGTAGGTGTCTCACCAGTCATGATGTATAAGCAGTGATATAATAAGTCTTCCTAGATAGAATAAACAAAACAGAAAACAAAAAAAGTCGAAAGTCTCAAAGTAATGAGCGCCAAAGCAGTGATGCCCTAGACTTTGTTTTGTTACTCAACGTTCTGTGTATCACTGCAATGGTCATGCGTTATCTCTTACCATCAGGAGAGCGTCTCGTTCGTCACATTATTTTTACATTTAAAAAAAACTAAACAAACTGAAAACTGAAACGGAACTGAACTTTTCTGTTGTGAACAGAATGGGAGTTATTGTCAACAACTTTTGCTATGGCAAAGTCTGTCAAAAAAAATTAAGACAAAGTTACCAATGTACCATTCTTACTCTGCACTGTTCTTGACCCCAATATCGAGTGGTACAGGATGTTCAGGGGGAATACTATACAGGCTGTTTTATTTATTAAAAAATCTGAACAAAATGCGTCCGAGTTTATTATGATTTATTATCCCACTAATATTAAAAATGTGAAAGTTTGGATGGATGTTTGTCACTCTTTCACGTAAAAACTACTGAACGGATTTGTATGAAATTTGGTATGGAGGTAGCTGACACCCTGGATTAACACATAGGCTACTTTTTATCCAGAAAACATGTCGCGGGTAACACCGCAGCTAGTACATACACGAACAGAGGAAAACAGTTTTCATATTTTTTTTTATTTTTTTTTTTATGGTTGACAGGCTAGTTGTTTGACCACAGCTCACCTGATGTTAAGTGAAGGTGTGGTCGAAGATGGTAAAGCACACCTAGCCTGGAATGGAACTGGCTCTCAAGTGAGGCTGCCGGAACACACCGTTAGATGCTTGGCGGCAGATTTTCAACTCTCGTGTGGTAGCTAGCCAGCCGAGTACTAGAGAGTACGCTACCACCATGCTATGGTTTCCTCACGATGTTTTCCTTCGCCGGCAGCTCAAGCTCATTGTTGGGATTTGAACCCACGCCCTTCGGCATGCGAACCTACCGCGCTAACCACTGAGCTATCATCGCTATATTATCGTGATTTCTCAATAAAATTGCTCTACTGAATTTGAACTGTGGCAGTTCTCTTATTTCGTTAAGTAAAACATGAAAGAAAACTAATAAAAGCCGGTGTCAAGTTTCCTATACTTTGGAGGGCGTTTCGTACCGTGCGGCGTTATTTCTCTTGTACGGCTTTATCGGTCAGATGAGTCGAGCGTTGGACGTGAAACGAAAATTATGGTGGTTCCATTTCCATACTAAGAAATTTTTGTAAAAATCAGTAATTTTTTTTTTTTTATGTAAAAAGTAATGAGACGAACGAGACGCTCTCCTGATGGTAAGAGATAACGCCTGTTCATGACCATTACAGCGATACGCAGAACTTTGAGTAACAAAACAAAGTCCAGGGCATCACTGCTTTGGCGCTCATTACTTTGAGACTTTAGATGGTTAGTCTCAACAGCCCAGTAATGTCGCTGCAGTACCCTTCACGGTAATGTTTACACACTACAACTTAGCGGCAGAATATCTGGTACTGCGGTGGTACCTAGACGACCTCCTGCTAAGGAGATCTACCACCAAGTAGTTAGCATAATTTACTGTTTTATGCAAAAATCATTAATTCCTAAATCATTCATTTTCATTTTCATTTTCAGTAATCTACCGGTTTATTCAAGCAATTGTGTTTTACCGCAAATAAAGAGCAAAATAAATGCCAGTAGCTGTGATTTCACTGTAAAATTATGCTCCATTTGTCCATAAATAGCAAAAATTTATTTGGATGAAAATCGAACCACCTTATCATCCATGCCTCGTGGACGTTTTTTTTTTATCCCACTATCCCACTAATAATATAAATGTGAAAGTTTGGATGGATGGATGGATGTTTGTTACTCTTTCACGCAAAATCTACGGAACGGATTTCGATGATATTTGGTATGGAGGTAGCTGAGACTCTGGATTAAGGCATGTACACTTTTTGTCGCGTACTTCGGAAGCTTTTGATATTTTTTTATTTATTTATCTGTGAAGTTACATGCCCATACTTTTTTTTCTTTGGTTTTGGCGTCGCATTTTGAGCATTTGCCGGTGTCAAGTGATTTATATTTTCACGTTTCAAAAGTTTCCTCGTAGCTATAGTTGTTATATTTGACAGCCCTGTTGGTTCTTTGGTAGTATGTCTGCTTCGAGAGCTGAAGGACGTGGGTTCGATTCCCACTCAGGACTAACATTTGTGTGACTAACATCGATCGTTGTTCTGTGTCTGGGTGTACTGTATTATCAATATGTATTTACAAAAAAAAAAGTATTTAAGTATTCTATCAGTTATCTGACTTCCATAGCACAAGCTTTGCTTAGTTTGGGGTCAGATGGCGCTGTGTGTAATGTCTTATGATATTTATTGATTTATTAAAGTACAGTCCGTGTCAGTCAAGTCCAGTCATGCTTTAGTAAAGTAGTGGCGACTTTACTACAAAGCCTTGATGGAGTTTTGGAAGCAACACGAAAAGTCATGTTTCCCCACATTATATTATCATTGTCCCACACTCGCGCTTGTGAGTAAAACACCACCATTTTAATGCATAAGTTTTGAAAAAAAAAATACAACTGGGCGACTTGACTCTTTCCGCGTTCCCGCCAAAACTCTTTGTCCCTAGATAATTCGTTCGGGCGTCATGTCGAAAAAGGTGTAGGTTACAATAAGGTGTTATAAAAACAAACAGTATGGCTTTTTGTTTCCTCTATAAGACTTTTGATGTACATTGTACAAGGCCGCAAGCTTGGGGTGAGCGTAGCTGAAAGGGGTTCATTGTACACATTATACGTAATTACGACCACGAAATCTGGTTTTTTTACTTCCCTGCTAGATCATTTCTGCAAATACAAATATTTTATACAAGTCAATCATTTGTTTGGCAGCGCTTGTGGTTCATTGGTAGTATGTCTGTCAATAGCTGAAGGTCGTGGGTTCGATTCCCATCCAGAATCAACATTTTGTGCGTATAAACAAACGTTAGTTCTGTGTCTGGGTGTTCTGTATCTATCTATACTATTATAAAGAGGAATGATTTGATTGTTTGTTTGTATTGAATAGGCTCCGAAACTACTGGACCGATCTTAATAATTCTTTCAGTATTAGAATGCTACATTATCCGTGATGGGTGTAGGCTATATTTTATTTAAAAAACAGTTAGGGATCCGTATGGAAAATCTAATAATGTAAGCCAAGCTGTGAAAAATTTGAAAAAACCCCTTACTTAGCATGCGCAGCGAAAACTATTGACAATAGAATAAAGTGACGTTTTATAGCAAAGTGACAGCTGCGAGTAAGTCCGCAACATATGTCTAACTATTACAGTTGTCATCTACATTTACACTAATTATAAAGAGGAAAGATTTGATTTTTTGTTTGTTTGTATTGAATAGGCTCCGAAACTACTGGACCGATAAATTTATACTGTTAATCGAGTTTTGGTTTCCAGTGCGAAGCCGGGGCAAGCTGCTAGTTTATTATAAGTATGTATTTACAAAAAACTATTTAAAAGTAATAAGACGAACGATGCGCTCTCCTGATGGTAAGAGATAACGCCTGTCCATGACCATTGCAGCGATACACAGAACTTTGAGTAACAAAACAAAGTCCAGGTCATCACTGCTTTGGCGCTCATTACTTTGAGACTTTCGATGGTTAGGTATTAAAGGTATTATTGGTGTTTAAGTATTCTATCAGTTATCTGACTTCCATAGCACAAGCTTTGCTTAGTTAGGGGGCAGGTGGCGCTGTGTGTAATGTTCTGCGATATTTATTTTTTAGACGTAGAAAAATTACACAACTCCTACAATCTTTGTTCCGTGCCTGCCTTTGTCAAATACAAATTGAAAGCGTAGCTTCTTTCTCATATTTCTGTGAAACGCCCGCGGCGCAACGACTGCAGGCTGTTGTTGGAGCAAAGTCATACCGTATTGATTGTGTTCAGTTAGGTAATAGGTATGTATCTAATTAGTGGAAATGGAAAAAGAACAAATTAATGTCATTCTCAGTCACCGTAAAGCACCCTGGTTCATAAAAACAACAGAGGTCCATGAACACTTGAATACACGATACCTGCAATTTAAAATCAACACGTTTTTACCCGACTACACGAAGCGTTGCGCTAAATTCCATCTCCTTCCGCTTGAGTTGCGGAGACGCGTTGTGGATGTTGTTTATTTGTTGAAGGTACTAAGTGGTTCGGTGGATTGTCCCGTGCTGCTTGACAAGTTAGGCCTAAAAGTAACCGCAGATCCGTACAGCTATGCTTTATACAACTTACGATATTCGTAGATGCGCTACGCTGGCCGCTACGACTCGTAGCGAGCTACGTCGTAGCGTCGTAAAATAGTTTGAACAATTAAATTTCATAGATTTAATTGTTCAAACATAATTATGCAAAGATTGGGATGATTTTGTGAAGTCAATGGGGGAGGCCTATGTCCAGCAGTGGACGTCCTACGGCTGAAATAATGATGATGATGACCTAAAGGGTAAAACGTGACCCTATTACTAAGACTCCACTGTCCGTCCGCCTGTCTGTCTATCTATCCGTCTGTCACCAACCGTGACAGTTAGACAGTTGAAATACTACCATACGCATCGGTGTGTTCAGGCAGCTGCACTCGAAAGCCAGTCCCATATCCAGGCTAGGTGTGCTTTAACGTCTTCGACCGCACCGTCACTTAGGATCAGGTGAGCTGTGGTCAAACACCTAGCTTGTCAACCAATAAAAATAAAAAATAATTTCTCAACATCTTGTGCATATACCCTACGATTTATGAATATAATGATTGATATAAAATCTCAATAATATTATAAATGTGAACGCTTGGATAGATGGGATTCCTCTTTATCATTATCATCATCATCATCATTTTAGCCGTAGGACGTCCACTGCTGGACATAGGCCTCCCCCATTGACTTCCACAAAGACCGGTTGGAAGCGGCTCGCATGCAGTGCGTTCGTCTGTCCACCTTGTGGGGGGACGTGCTACGCTGCGCTTGCCGGTCCGTGGTCTCCACTCCAGAACTTTGCAGCCCCATCGGCCATCAGCTCTGCGTGCTATGTGCGCTGCCCACTGCCACTTCAACTTGCTAATCCGTTGGGCTATGTCGGTAACTTTGGTTCGTGTACGGATCTCCTCATTCCTGATTCGATCTCGCAGGGAATCTCCGAGCATAGCCCTCTCATTGGCAGCCCGTACACGTAGCGCGCGATCCGCGATCCGCGATCCGCGATCAATGATCGCGATCCAGACTGATCGTGTACGAAGCGGATTGACGGACTGATGCTCCGGATCGCATATCTAGAAATTTTGAAATCATGATCGCGGATCGCGGATCGTGATCATGATTGAACGTGTACGGGCTGCCCATCTCTCTTCCTCTTTATAATGGTATAGAATAGATAGATAGATTGACTGGCGTGACAAAACGGTAAGTTAAATAAGCTTGTCTTGTCAAATACTACGATATTCGTAGATGCACTACGCTGGCTGCTACGACTCATCGCGAGCTACGTCGTAGCGTAAAATAGTTTGAACAAATAAATTTCATATATATAATTGTTCAAACATAATTATGCATAGATGAGGGATGATGAGGGGGGGGGGGGGGGGCTCCACAACTGGAATCGCGATAAAATCGACTGCTTACATTTAATCAAGTACGCACTTTTGAAAATGGATCGATGTATAACGCTCACCCTTTCGATGAGTACGTCCCACGCTTAGAACCTTATTCCAAATTACACGTTTTAATAATTAAAATGTGTTATTTGGACTACATTATCAACAGAATTAGTGTTTCACCATAGTTAAATATCAAATATAGGTATAACATTGAAAGATTCTTTAAGAATTGTTTTATCTTTCTGATAAATTTTACGGCATTTTCACGGCTCACATAATTTTATTTTCAATAAAAGTAGTCACATCTAAGCAATAAAAAGATCATGGCACACTTATCTACACTAATAATAAAGAGGAGAGATTGATTTATGTATCTTTGTTTGTTGCTTTGTTTGTATGGAATAGGCTCCGAAACTACTAGACCGATCTGAATAATTCTTTCATCATTAGAAAATTACGTTATCACTGAGTAACATATGCTATATTATTATTTACCCGTGTGAAGCCGCGACGGCATGCTAGCGAGTAATAATAAGACGAACAAGAGGTTTTTGTGATGGTTAGTTTCACAAATCATTTATCAATAACACCAATAGTCATTTACCCCTTCATATTTAAAAATATCAAAATCATTACATATGTCAAAACAATGAAAATGAAAATGTCAATGAAATAATATGTCACATATACCTATACAATAATTATGTCAATATAATTAAATGTCCATAAAAACAAAAATATTATAATTACTTACAAGTAAATTCAATAATCTCTTAGTTTTAAATAACCGTCAAAGTCATAGAACAAGGTCTCTTGAAGCCGAGATAGTTCAGTGGTTAGTGCAGTTGGTTCATAAGCCGAAGGGTGTGGGTTCTACCTCGAACAATAAGCTTGAGCTGCCGGTGAAGGAAACCGTTAGGTGGTGGTAGGGTACTCTCTAATACTCGGCTGTCTAGCTAACACACAACCAGTTTCGATGTTATTATTTGGATGAATTGAAACCGGCTTAAATCATCAGAAATGGATTTGTGATCGGTCCAGTAGTTTCGGAGCCTATTCAATACAAACAAACAAAGATACAAAAACCATCTTCATAATTAGTGTAGATGGCAATATAGATTTTAAGAATTGTGTTGTTTCGTTTATGTAAAAGTAAATGAGACGAACGTAACGCTCTCCTGATGGTAAGAGATAACGCATGTCTTCGACCATTGCAACGATACACAGAACTTTGAGTAACAAAACAAAGACCGGGGCGTCGCTGCTTTGGCGCTCATTAGTGTTGAAACTTTGCTTTTGTATTAGACAATCTTAAATCTGTAAAGTTTTATTCCATTTTACTTGATAGTAGATTTCCTTAGCAAAAGGTAGTCTGGGTAGGTACCACCGCAGTACCAGATATTCTGCCGTCAAGCGTAGCGATGATAGCTGCGTGGTTAGCGCGGTCGGTTCGCATGCCGAAGGGCGTGGGTTCAAACCCCAACAATGAGCTTGAGCTGCCGGTGAAGGAAAACATCGTGAGGAAACTATAGCATGGTGGTAGCGTACTCTCTAGCACTCGGCTGGCTAGCACACGAGAGTTGAAAATCTGCCGCCAAGCATCTAACAGTGTGTTCCGGCAACCTCACTTGAGAGCCAGCTCCATTCCAGGCTAGGTGTGTTTACCAGGTCTGTGTTTTTTTTTAATTAAAAAAAAGTGTGTAAATATTACTGTGAAGGGTACTGCAGCGACGTTGGCTGTTGAGACTAACCATCAAAAGTCTCAAAGTAATGAGCGCCAAAGCAGCGATGCCTGGACTTTGTTTTGTTTTTTAAAGTTCTGTGTATCGCTGCAATGGTCATGGGCAAGCGTTATATCTTACCATCAGGAGAGCGTCTCGTTCGTCTCATCACTTACACATTAAAAATGTATCTATAGACATGTTTTAAATAACTTCTAAGTAATTATAATTGTTTAAATTTACATATTTTGTAGAAGATATTTTTTTTCATTAATTTGAAATCAAGTGTTTTGAGATATTTAAGTATGTTGTTTTTTTAAATCCGTATTAAAAAAAATAACAGCCCAATGTTGAACAATGATGTGGTCTAGGACGGAACACGTTTACCTAGAAGGAATCTGTTTAGTCTTGATTTGAAGACACACATATTGTATTTTTCGGGAAACGAAGACAAATTTGTCTAAGTATTTTTTTAAATGACAAATTTTAATTAATTTTATACAATTAATTACTTAAATAAAAGCTTAGATTTATTGGTAATTTTTGGCATGTAATCGTGCTAGAGAATGACGGTATAAATTTTATAACTTTTATCTGTATGTACGTAACACATATTTTCGCAAAATACATAATTTCAATTTAAACAATCAATATTTTCATTAAAAAAACTTCCCATAAATCTTCAAGGAACGCGTGAAACCTGTCAAGTTTTACCATTATACCAAATAGCTTGTTTTAAATAGAACAACTCCATTGTACTATAATAAAATTCTATCAAAGATTGTAAAGAATAAAGCATTGTTTATGGTTTCAAATTAAAAAACATCCCTTTCTATATATACGCCCATGAAACCGCTACGAAATGTGCAGACAACTTAAACTGAAAAATAAGATTTCAATCAGCAGAGAACTTACCTCAAATAATATATAACTCAATTATACACATTTCACATACACAGCGCCTTTTTATTTGTACAAAAAGTGTTCTATACTACGGATAGCGAGCACGATTTTTTTCTGAAAAATCATTGGGAACACGGCGCGCGTCCTTCCCCGTCCGCGGCTCGGGATCGACTGGAAAGCGAAGAGCTTTCCTTACTATTTGTATAGATGTACGTTGTATGTGTGCCGTGTATGTATGTAGGGGTTGTATGTGGGCGTAGGTAGAAAGTAGCATAAGGTGGAAAATTCAACTTTTTAGGGTTCCGTACCCAAACGGTAAAAACGGGACCCTATTACTGAGACTTCGCTGTCCGTCCGTCCGTCACCAGGCTGTATCTCAAGAACGGTGACAGTTAGACAGTTGAAATTTTCACAGATGATGTATTTCTGTTGCCGCTATAACAACGAATACTAAAAATAATATTTAAGGGGGCTCCCATATAACAAACGTGATTTTATTGCTGTTTTTATAGATAATGGTAAGGAACCCTTCGTGCGCGAGTCCGACCCGCACTTGGCCGAGTTTTTTATGTAAGCAATGGGTCAGCGGTGTTATTTTTGCCGGTGTCCTACCCTTATAGGGTTGAGTCGTGATAAGGGTCGAAGTTGCGATAATAATTAGTGAAGGTTGGATTAAATTGAAATTCTGAGATGTTTTAGACCCTATTATTTGACCTCCGCCGTCTGTCTATAGCCTACGTAATGAACAACTCTATCTTTTGATTTATATGTAACTAGCGACCCGGCCCGGCTTCGCACGGGTGCAATACTGGTACTAAACATACCTACCTACTACAGAATGCCCTTATAAACAACGTTTACAGCTTTATTATCATTAGACAATACAAACATGTTTCGTTTAGAGGTTTCTCTTGAAAGAGCGACATATAATTGACCATGAGGAAAACACTCAACGCTCAAATCTAAGCCTGCAACACTGAACGTTTGCCCTGCGATTTATTAATAGTCATTGCAAAAGATGTCTTTACCGGAAATTGTAGGCGTTCAAATTGGGCGGTACCGCCGCACCGCTAGGTTCCTGCATTTTAAATCTGTAATATCTTCGGAAAGAACCATATTGATCTAAATTAAATGGACAATGTATTTAACGTACTTAGTTAAATAAAAATTAATGCTGTATTGCTTAAAATCACTTCGTAAATAAGCCATTTTTTCAATCTTAAAATCACTTCGTAAATAAGCCATTTTTTCACGTAAAATGTAAAGGAAAAAAATGATTATTGTGGGTTATCCTTAAGAGATAGACATATACCATCATAGACTTTTTTGTTGACCTGTTTAAGGTGTACAATACTGTAGTACATTATTTTGATTTATCTCGTGGGGTTCAGCCAGCGTTTGCAATGTAAGCGCAAAAAATGTGTTTATTTACGACATCACATTAGAAACCTCTAAAATTATCAGTGTTTCTCTACAATATTATGCATGTATTATACATACAAACCTTCCTCTTGAATCATTCTATCTATTTAAAAAACCGCTTCAAAATCCGTTGCGTAGTTTTAAAGATCTAAGCATACATAGGGACGGACAGACAGCGACAGCGACTTTGTTTTATACTATGTAGAGACAGCAATTGTAGTTCAGAGGCCGCGTGGTCAAAAAACAATCATTCTTAAATACATAAATATTGTAGCGATGACAGCTCAGTGGTTAGCAAAGTTGTTTCGCACGCCTAAAGACGTGGGTTCCAATGAGCTTGAGCTGGCGGTGAAGGAAAACATCGCGAGGAAACCATAGCGTGGTGGTAGCGTACTCTCTAGTACTCGGCTGGCTAGCTACCACGCGAGACTTGAAAAGCCGCCAAGCATCTAACGGTGTGTCCCGGCAGCCTCACTCGAGAGCCAGTTCCATTCCAGGCTAGGTGTGCTTTACCATCTTCAAACACACCTTCACTTAACATCAGGTGAGCTGTTGTCAAAGCTTGTCAAACAGAAAAAAAAAACAAATTTTATGACGTTTAAAATCTAGAATGACATTAACAATTTATTATGCCATCTACTTATTAAATGAAAATTTACAAGTAAAAACATTTTACAGGTTTACCAAAGTTACAGGTCATTATTCCATTTATATTTATAAAAATAACAAAATCATATCATAAACAACATTGTTTAAACGAATGTAAATTTAATACCAATTAACATACTAAATACTAGCGGACGCCTCGCGGTTTTACCGGTGTAGATCCCGTCCCCGTCAGAATACAGGGATAAAAAGTAACCTATGTCACCCGGGGATAGTGTAGCTTCCCAACGGTGAAAGAATTTTTAAAATCGGTCCAGTAGTTTCAGAGCCTATTCAATACAAACAAATAAACATTTCCTGTTTATCATTGTACTTGCGAACGCCTCGCGGTTTCACCTGCGTAGTTCCCGTTCCCGTCAGAATACAGGGATAAAAAGTAACCTATGTCACGCGGGAATAGTGTAGCTTCCCAACGGTGAAAGAATTTTTAAAATCGGTCCAGTAGTTTCGGAGCCTATTCAATACAAACAAACAAACAAATCTTTCCTCTTTATAATAGTTTAGATTGTTTGCCCAAAAGCGTAGCTATTGATACCTAACACAGCTTGCAATAAAATATTATAAATTAGAATTTTGAAAGAAGTTTCATACTGTAAAGAACTAAGAGAGAGAGAGAGAGAGAGAGAGAGAGAGAGAGAGATAGAGAGAGTTATCAATGTTCTCAAAGATAAATAAAATAAATAAAGCAGGACATTTCACACAGCGCCCTCTAGCGCAAACTAAACAAAGCTTGTGCTATGACAATAGACAACACTTTATTTGAGACATAAAACACATTGCAACATAATTAACAATACATATATACATACAAAAAAAAAAAAAAAAAAAAAAGTAGTAGTAGTGGTAGTAGTATGGATAAAGTAACATTTTAATTTAATTTTTCTGTTTAAGTTTTTTTTTTTGACCTTGCTTTAATTTCGATGTCAAACAATCGGGTACGATCGGTCTCCCAATTAGGCGGCAGTAGTTTCCAGCGCGTTCATCACACCAATAAACGGCAGCGTGACGGATGATGATGATGATGATGATAGGCATTATACAAAAGCCTTGAAAATGATCGTTCGTCCGTTCAAACTTTACAAAAACAAATTTATCGACATTAATATTAAAGCTTTTGCTTTCAAATCGCCTTGTGGTATTAACTTTGCAACTTTATCTTGGTTTTGTATAGAGATGAGACGTTTCGGTCAAAATTGGCTTTGTCTAAATTGATTGCTTTGGCCGGATTGGTCAACCAATCAATTCGAACGAAACGGTTTGATTTACGTAGTGATGATAGCTTAGTGGTTAGCGCGGTCGTTTCGCACGCTTAAAGACGTGGGTTCCAATGAGCTTGAGCTGCTGGTGAAGGAAAACATCGTGAGGAAACCACAGCATGGCGATAGGGTACTTTTTAGTACTCGGCTGGCTAGCTACCACAAGAGAGTTGAACATCTGCCGCCAAGCATCTAACTTGGGAGCTAATCATCTGATGATGATGGCGACGGAAGGTAGGCAGTTCATTGGAACCGTTCTTATGACTGCAAACACCACTGAAAAGTTACAAAAATGCGCAATTTTGTTTGCATAAATAAATAAATATCGTAGGACAGTACACACAGCGCCATCTGACCCCAAACTAAGCAAAGCTTGTACTATGGGAGTCAGATAACTGATAGAATACTTAAATATTTTTTTTTGTAAATACATACTTAAAATACATAGAGTACACCCAGACACAGAACAAACATTTGGTTTTTTTTTTATGTCATATCTTTGTGGTTATTTTGGTTTAAAAATTTAATTACCGATTTTTTTTTATTGAAATTTCTATAAAATCAAGCTGCAAGTATATCTTTTCAAATAAGAAAATCTGTCATTTTTGAAATAGATTCATAAAAAATACCAATCAAATTAACCTCGTCCTTTTCTTGAAGTCAGTTAAAAACACAAGTTTACAGTGTATCAACGTGTTTTTTTTTTGTGTTTTCGCCTAAACTTTACGACCTCTTTAATGGTATTTATATAACGAGATGTGTATATTTTGCAGAACGAAATATTTGACCACCGGCAAATGAACAAAGTATTAAAAAATGTTTTGCGATGGAAGAAATGAAAGTCCACAATAGATACATAATACTTTTTTAGTCTTAGGAGTTTCTTTGACAATAATGGGCTATTGTTAGAATTTGTACTATTCTGATTCTCACAAAAACTTCGCTTGCGCGATGCAGGTTCTGATTGCTGATTGGCTATTCCAATATATGACGTTTAACTTGAAATTTTGGTCGGCACTCATCGACCTACAGACATTTGAGTTGCCGAATGTCCCATCTCTAAATTAGAAAGCATCACTGCCAAGTTTTGTTTTGCTTACTTCGGCCGAGTTATGATTAAAATTTCACTTTGTTTATGATTACAACATTTTTATAGATTTTTTTTTATTCTCGTATAAATTACTTGGTAAGTAATATAATTATTTTGATTGCTCACCTATTTATTTATAGCCCAATTTTTTAATATAAAAGTTTTTTTTTCTCCTTATGGTAAGAGATAACGCCTGTCCATGACCATTGCAGCGATACACAGAACTTTGAGTAACAAGTCCAAGGCATCGCTGCTTTGGCGCTCATTACTTTGAGACTTTCGATGGTTAGTCTCAACAGCCCAGTAATGACGCTGCAGTACCCTTCACAGTAATGTTTACACACTACTGCTTGGCGGCAGAATATCTGGTACTGCGGCGGTACCTACCTAGACGACTTCCTGCTAAGGAGCTCTATCATTAAGTAAATTTGTATTGAGACGAACGAAATTCTCTGCAGATGGTAAGAGATAACGCATGTCCATGACCATTACAGCAGTACAGATAACTTTGTGACATTCGATGGTTAGTCTCAATAGTCCTGTCATTCGCAGTACCTTTCAAATCAGAACATAGTAATGTTTACGCACTACTGCTTGGCGACGGAATATTTGATTATCTATCGTACAGTGGTCAAGAAAAACTGGTCAAGTACGAGTTGGATTTTCACACCAAAAGTTTCGTCCAGTTTTTAAATTACAATGAGCGACCCGCCCCGGCTTCGCACGGGTGCTATGTAGATACAAATGCGGTGCATATGCATGTATTATACATGTAAACCTTCCTCTTGAATCACTCTGTCTATTGATGGAAGCCGCATTAAAATCCGTTGCGTAGTTTAAAAGATCTAAGCGTACAGACGGCGGGAAGCGACTTTGTTCTATACTACGTCGAGACTGGCGACCCGCCCCGGCTTCGCACGGGTGCAATGTAGATACTAATTTGGCGCATATGCATGTATTATACATATAAACCTTCCTCTTGAATCACTCTGTCTATTGATGGAAACCGCATTAAAATCCGTTGCGTAGTTTAAAAGATCTAAGCGTACAGACGGCGGGAAGCGACTTTGATTCTTACATTTAGACATAAAGAAACAGCGATGCTCTGGACTTAATTTCGTAACTCAAAGTTCTGTGTACCGCTACAATGGTCAGACGTTATCTTTTACCATCAGGTTACGGTTGACCATTTCGAAAAAACTTAAAGGTTTCTGACAAAGTGTCATTTCAGTTTAGGTGTGTTTACTATCTACGACCGCACCGTCATTTAACATCAGGTGAGCTGTGGTCGAACACCTAGCCTGTTACCATAAATTTTCCTCAAAAATACTTTACGCAATTTTAAATAATCCACTATGTAAACATGCGAATAAGCTGTGGTCACCACCCAGCGAGATAAACGTCACAAAAATAAACAGGCGAATAAGCGCGGCGCTCTGTAGTACTGGCGAGTGGGGGTAGGACATTACCCCGCAGTGGAGAGCGGCGAAATTACTGCTAATATACCCTGGTTTCAAGGTGCGTTTGAACGTTCCGTGGGGTGGAAGACAGGAGCCTGGTGGTGTGGTGTTATTTTGAACGAATTTTTGTCTGACTGGACAATCAACACCTAGGTGCTGATTGACTAATCCTTTCACAACGACGTTTCAAAAAGGTCTCAGGACCCACAACGGCACTTTTCAGAGCCAAACCCAACGGCACGTACAGCTAAAACAAAAAAAAAATAGAAACATCGATTCGACGAAGAAAGAAATGACAATTTAATTTAATTCTTGGTTTCTTGGCTTTTGAAAAAACATTTTTTTTTATGTAAAAAGTAATGAGACGAACGAGACGCTCTCCTGATGGTAAGAGATAACGCCTGTCCATGACCATTGCAGCGATACACAGAACTTTGAGTAACAAAACAAAATCCAGGGCATCACTGCTTTGGCGCTCATTACTTTGAGACTTTCGAGGGCTAGTCTCAACAGCCCAGTAGTAGTCGCTGCAGTACCCTTCAAACCGGAACATAGTAATGTTTACACACTACTGCTTGGCGGCAGTATAACTGGTACTGCGGTGGTACCTACCTAGACGACCTACTGCTAAGGAGATCTACCACCAAGTTCTACTTATGCGAAATTACTTATGTTAATTATATTAGAAACATTGACTTTAGTCTTGGCTACGCCCGGTGGCTTTTTTCATGGAGACAAAGCTGAGTACAGCGCGCGCGTGACTTCATTTTACTTCGCACTGCAATAACATATTTTGTATTTCACCACTAATATTATAAATGTGAAAGTTTGGATGGATGGATGTTTGTTACTCTTTCACGCAAAAACTACTGAACGGGTTTGGATGAAATTTGGTGTGGAGGTAGCTGAGACCCTGGATTAACACATAGGCTACTTTCTATCTCGAAAACATGTAGCGGGTAACACCGCGGGGCGCACCTAGTTTACTCTAACAAAACCTGACATACTGCAAAAAACAAGTTTAGTTTGACAGCCCTGTTGATTCATTGGTAGAATGTCTGCTTCAAGAGCTGAAGGGCGTGGGTTCGAGTCCAACGAGGACAAATATTTTGTACATAAACAAATGTTTGTTCTGTGTCTGGGTGTTCTGTATGTATTTACAAAAAAAAAGTATTTATGTATTCTATCAGTTATCTGACTTCCAGCACACAAGGTTTGCTTAGGTTGGAGTCAGATGGCGCTGTGTGTGATGTCCTACGATTTTTTTAAATGACCACCAACACGCCTGATGGTAAGCGAGGATGTGGTCGAAGATGAAGCACTTAGATTTAGAAGATACCTTTTCACTCTGACCTTGAAAAGTATTAGATAAATTATGTCAATAAAAGACTTGAATCTTTCTCATTCCAGTAACTCAACCATCTGAACACCGCTTATTCTAAATGAGGTCCTCGCGACTCCACTCGACATAACAACTATCTCGTGTGAACGAGGCACCAACCAAATCTGTTTTTTAGGTCACCACTCGGAACTCGGTTTCTTTTTGAACAATTACTAGTTGCGCCCCGCGGTGTTACCCGCTACATGTTTTCTGGATAAAAATTGTTTAGTAATAATTACTAGTATGTAGTTTCATTACGATTTCTTAAGGTGGTTCGATTTCCTTACAAATAATTTTTTGCCTTTTATAGACAAATGGAGCATAATTTTACAGTGAAATCACAGCTACTGCCATTTATTTGCGGTAAATCACAATTGCTTGAATAAAACAGTAGATTATTGTGAAGGTGGGGTCGAGGATGGTAAAGCACACCTAGCCTGGAATGGAACTGGCTCCCAAGTGAGGCTGCCGGAACACACCGTTAGATGCTTGGCGGCAGATTTCCAACTCGCGTGTGGTAGCTAGCCAGCAGAGTACTAGAGAGTACCCTACCACCGTGTTATAGTTTTCTTCAGCGGCAGCTCAAGCTCATTGTTAAGGTTTGAACCCACGCCCTTCGGCACGCGAACCGACCGCGCTAACCACTGAGCTATCATCGCTATTGTTTTCCCGTGCGAAGCCGGGGCTAGCCGCTATTATGTAATAAAGAAACTGGCTTTTAGCCGTTTTTAATTAATTACTTAAGGTGGTTCAATTTCCATCCAAATTTTTTCCATTTATGGACAAATGTAGAGTAATTTTACAGTGAAATCACAGCTACTGGCATTTATTTTGGCCTTTATTTGCGGTAAATCACAATTGCTTTAATAAAACAGTAGATTGTTAGCACAATAGTTTTATTTAAAAATCATAAATTCACAAATTTGATTTTATGCTAATAATCTCTTGTTTTATTCAAGCAAATGTGATTTGATTTCACTGAAAAATTATGCTCCATTTGCCAATAAATGGCAAAAAATTATTTGTATGGAAATCGAACCACCTTAAATTAAATGAGTACTCACGATATACAGCCCTTCCCTTGAGCAGTCGGGCTACAAATCGGCAGGACATAGACAGCTAATTAAGCACCTATCCACACGCTCTGGCGGGCTGCGCCCCAAAGGGGGCTCCGGAGCGTGCGCCGTGTTCAATGAACAGTCTTTGATGATCAGCGTGTATAACCCTGCGCACTCTGTGAACTGAACATGTGATGCGATTAAAGGATATATTTAGTTTACGTAAAACTAACGTGCTGGCGTTCTCGGTACGGGAAGGGGGACGCCGGCGCCGCTCCTCGTGGAACTATATTGAAAAATTAAAAAATATAAGCGCCTCGCGGTGCTACCCGCTACATGTTTTCGGAATAAAAAGTAGCATGTGCTCACCTGATGTTAAGTGACGGTGTGGTCGAAGATGGTAAAGCACACCTAGCCTGGAATGGAACTGGCTCTCAAGTGAGGCTGCCGGAACACACCGTTAGATGCTTGGCGGCAGGTTTTCAACTCTCGCGTGGTAGCTAGCCAGCCGAGTACTAGAGAGTACGCTACCACCATGCTATGGTTTCCTCACGATGTTTTCCTTCACCGGCAGCTCAAGCTCATTGTTGGGGCTTGAACCCACGCCCTTCGGCATGCGAACCGACCGCGCTAACCACTGAGCTATCATCGCTTATTAACTCTTCTTTCCATCCAAAGGTTGTCTGGAAGAAATCGCTCTAGGCGTTAAGACCGCCCTTATACATCATCTATTCTATTGTTTTGTTATATTATTATATCTTCTTTTTTTTTGTTTGTTGTTTGTTTCCTATTTGTATTAATTGTGCTCTGTGTTTCTGGTGTATAATTTTTTTTTTTTTATGGTTGACAGGCTAGTTGTTTGACCACAGCTCACCTGATGTTAAGTGACGGTGTGGTCGAAGATGGTAAAGCACACCTAGCCTGGAATGGAACTGGCTCTCGAGTGAGGCTGCCGGAGCACACCGTTAGATGCTTGGCGGCTTTTCAACTCTCGTGTGGTAGCTAGCCAGCCGAGTACTAGAGAGTACGCTACCACCATGCAATAATGCATAATAAAGTTATATTCTATTCTATTCTATTCTATGTGCTAATCCAGGGTCCCAACTAGCTTCATACCAAATTTCATCCAAATCCGTTCAGTAGTTTTTGCGTGAAAAGGTAACAAATATACATCAAAACTATCACATTTATGATATTAGTGGGATGATTAAATGTATGAAAACATTACTTTATTTCAGTTTGAAGGATATTGTAAAGCAACTTTCTTGAAAGCAAACCAAAATAAAATGTTATCCCATAATTATCTTTCTTGTAAAATGCACTCGGCCCCCAAGATACAAGCCTTGTGCTTAGTTTGGGGTCCAACGACAACCAGTGTACACATCGACAAAAATCGTAACGTCCAACACTTATGTATTTTTCACTTATAATTGTCCATTATGTTTGTATTAACTTCACTGTTTTCTTTTCTTTGTGTATGTGCCTAACTCTTTCTGTTAATAAATTTATCTTTATCTTTAACTAACGAAATTATAGCGCTGTTGAGATTAATTCTGTTGAGACTTTTTTGTATTGACATGTTTTTATTTGACATGTTGTTATTATTCGTTGACATGTAATCAGTGTTTTATAACTTTTTTTAATGATACACATTTTTTTGAAATGATTATTTTGATTGTACGAAATTTGACTTTATAACATTGCAATAATATATTTTTTTTTTTTTATAGCTGACAGGCTTGGTGTTTGACCACAGCTCACCTGATGTTAAGTGACGGTGTGGTCGATGATAGTAAAGCACACCTAGCCTGGAATGGAACTGGCTCTCAAGTGAGGCTGCCGGAACACACCATGAGATGCTTGATATTACAAATATTTTAAAATAAATAAATATTGGAGGACATTTAACACAGCGCCATCTAGCCCCAAACTAAGCAAGCTATTTGTCTAACTAATTTTGACGGTCGTGTTGACTGCTGACTAAACGTTTGACATCCCAGTTGGTTCATTGGTAGTATTTCTGCTTCGAGTGTGGGTTCGATCCCCACCCAGGACAAGCATTGTGTGGTATAAACAAATGTTTATTCTGTGTCTGAAAACGATATAAATACTCTATCAGTTATCTGACTTCTATAGTTTGGGGTCAGATTGCGCTGTGTGTAATGTCCTACGGTATTTATTTATTAAGTCTCTAAGTAATGAGCGCCAAAGCAGCGATGCCCTGGACTTTGTTTTGTTACTCAAAGTTCTGTGTATCGCTGCAATGGTCATGGACAGGCGTTATCTCTTACCATCAGGAGAGCGTCTCGTTCGTCTCATTACTTACTAAATTTTTTTGTTTTTTTCCTTGAAATGACGTATCTGTTTGTTCTTAGATACCTCATCGTTATTACAATCTAGCCTAGTTGAGACTAATAAGTAATTTTAATATAACTTAAATTGCTTAGTAGAGTGTAATCGAAGAATGCGTCCATCGACACTTTTCTTACTGTCTCTATTAAGGGGAAGACACTTTGTTCATGTGTTCTATAATGTGTAGTACTCACTGCACTGGCATTACTAACTTAATACACTAACTCAAAAGTTTTTGTGCTTTTTAGTCTTCTTACTATATCCGTGTTGTCGAGGAGCTGGATAGCCTCGACATTTACATGTTGATGAAGTCTATTTTCATGAGCTTCAGCGTATTTTTTAATGATGGTTGCGACCATGTCCACTTTGAGGTCCCGATAGAGGTCTCCGTTTCTATGTCCATGACCATTGCAGCGATACACAGAACTGTGAGTAACAAAACAAAGTCCAGGCATCGCTGCTTTGGCGCTCATTACTTTGAGACTTTCGATGGTCAGTCTCAACAGCCCAGTAATTTCGCTGCGCCCTTCAAATCGGAACACATCGCATGCCTGGTTCAAACCCCAACAATGAGCTTAAGCTGCTGGTAAAGAAAAACATTGTGAGGAACCCATAGCATGGTGGTAGCGTACTCTCTAGTACTCGGCTGGCTAGCTACCACACGAGAGTTGAAAAGCCGCCAAGCATCTAACGGTGTGTTCCGGTAGCCTCACTCGAGAACCAGTTCCATTCCAGGCTAGGTGTGCTTTACCATCTTCGACTACACCTTCGCTTAACATCAGGTGAGCTGTGGTCAAACACCTAGCCTGTCTACCATAAAAAAAACAGTAATGTTCGCACACTACTGCTGAATAACTGGTACCTAGACGACTTCCTGCTAATGAGATCTACCACCAAGTAAGTAGCCGTAACTTAAAATTTAAACTCTTACAACAGGACTATTCAAAAAGGCCTTTGAATATCTTTGTGTTCAAATAAAAAACAAACACGTCGACCCCAAAATGTTTATATTTACAATTCACGCTCTAGAAATCAAACGTAACTGTAAAAAAAAAAATCTTTTGTCATGTCTCTACTTAGAAGGCCTTTGTGTTAACAAAACCAACCAACCGTGCGGACGATCAAAGCTTTCCTTTGCCACGCTCGATTAAGAAAATAAGCCCATTAGTCTATGGGTAGAGCTGACCAATCATTACGTTCGGTTGACGCGTTCTAAGTTTAAAATTACGACGTTGAAATGGTCAGTGTAGCGTCAACGCTCGCCGAGTACACACGTTTAAATTTCGCGCTCTAGTTATAGTTGTCTACAGCTTTGCTTTTGTTGTCAAGTTATTTTCTATTTAAGTGAAAAGGTTTTCATACTGAAATAGCGATAAAAAAATTGTATCTTCTTTTTGTTTTTGGCGTCATACTTTATGTATTTGCTAGTATTTCGAAATTTTCACGTATTTCATGATAAATCTATTGAAATAAATTAAACTTATGTAAAGTAAGTCAAAGCCCAGTCCAGTCATGTCCTAGTAAAGTAGTAGCTAAAATAGTAGCTTTATTGCAAGCTCCGGTGGTGTTTTAAAAGTAACACAAAAGTCTTTTAGATAGTTTATTTAATACAATGGACAAAAATATCTAGTGTAATAAATGGCAGCCTTATCATCAAAAGCAATCTCTTTTGAATTTGAATTAAAATGGGGTTTTTTGATTGATTGATTAACTCTTTATTGCACACACTAAAAAACAATACAGAAGAAATAAAATTAATTAATTTGTGTAACAACTGGCGACCTTATCGCTAAAAGCGATCTCTTCCAGGCAACCCAGGTTTTTTCTGCGGAACTTGTAGTTTTTTGTAAAAACTTAGACCTATTTTCAAAATTCTATCCGGCTATCGTATTTCTTTACAATTATACGCATACTGCAATATTTTTTTGTTGTAATATTTTATCAAAGAGTGGCATCGAAAATACACCTTTTCCGTTTTTCTGGCATCAGGAGAGTTCTTTGTTCTAGAACTGTTTTCTGAAATATCGCTTCTTCAGCTTATAATCGTTGTTAATTTTCATTGGAAGTAATTTGTATTTCAGCAACTCTGTAGGTAAAATCTGAAACGAAAAAGAAAAATTGTTTAACACAAGTTTACTGGATGGATTGGTATATAATCTAGTTTATTTCCGCTTAACAGTCGTTCCAGTTCCAACAGTGATGACGATTTAAATTAAACTAATTTGACCTAAACTTATTAATTAAAAACCTAATTAGAAATCTAGAACTAATTTGACATAAACCTAAAAATATAGTTTGACAAAAATTCAATTAAAATAACAAAAAATCTAATAAAAATAACCACAAGTCTTAAAATCCTCCTCTCTCTGCAGTTAACACTCGCCAACACGTGTTTTTTTTATGGTTAACAGGCTAGTTGTTTGACTACAGCTCACCTGATGTTAAGTGAAGGTGTGGTCGAAGATGGTAAAGCACACCTAGCCTGGAATGGAACTGGCTCTCAAGTGAGGCTACCGGAACACACTGTTAGATGCTTGGCGGCAGATTTTCAACTTGAGGGTGGTAGCTAACCAGCCGAGTACTAGAAAGTACCCTACCACCATGCTATGGTTTCCTCACGATGTTTTCCTTCACCGGCAGCTCAAGCTCATTGTTGGGGTTTGAACCCACGCCCTTTGGTCGAGACTGAGTCAACAATAAACTAGATATTTTTTTACTGTTTTATTAAAGCAATTGTGTTTTACCGCAAATAAAGAGCAAAATAAATGCCAGTAGCTGTGATTTCACTGTCAAATTATGCTCCATTTGTCCATACATGGCAAAAAACTATTTGTGTGGAAATCGAACCACCATAAACTAAAGAATGGAAAATCGCCAATTTCTACTAACAATATAGCATATGTCGAAGAATAAGCGACTAGAAATCTTTACCGCAATTATATTCGTACATATTTTATTTAGTGGGTTAGCCTTAATACAATTAGGTGCCAAGCGCCTGTGAGGGGTCACTGAGCATCGAAGCTTCGTATTTTTGCGACCCCTGCTGGCTTACAGTATTTAAAATATTCAGAAAGGGCCTCTAATTGAGTGCTTACGCGAGAGAGGATGATTTTAGGAGGCACTGATTTCGGTCAAAAGGTATCGCATGGAATAATATGGGTCTTTGAGTATGCTTTAACACTCTTTAGTTTGAGTGTTCAAGATAAATAGATAGATAGATACAACTCTTTATTGTGCACATCATATATAGTAAAGAGTACAGAGAACAAAAAACCTTATTAACTAGTGCCACAAGTGGCGGCCTTATCGCTAACAGCGATCTCTTCCAGGCAACCAAGAAAAGAAAAATACGATAGAAAGCTTAAGAAACAGGCGGGAGATGTAACACTAATAAGAAATAAAAATAAAATAATTAAACATAATATAGTAAGTAGGTACATAAAAAATAAACATTTAATTAAAACGAAATATTTACATATGTAAAGGTTCCAAGGTTCATAAAAAAAAAGTATTCGAGTATTCTATCAGTTATCTGACTTCCATCGCACAAGCTCTGCTTAGTTTGGGGCCAGATGGTGCTGTGTGTGTAGTCCTACGATATTTATTTATTTATTTATTCTATCCTGACCTAATCCCATTAGTATATAACGAGTTATTAATAATTAATTATTATTATTTAAATACATGTATTTCAATGTATTTAAATAAAAGTAAATAAATAAATATCATAGGGCATTTATACACAATATAAAATAATAAATTATACAAAATAATAAATATATTATTATTCATCGTTATTTATTTTTCATCTTATTTTTTAAATTTTTTACATTAAATATTTTTTTTTTATTAAATATTATTATTATTATTATCCACAGCGCCATCTGAACCCAAACTAAGCACTTATTTACTTGGTGGCAGATCTCCTTAGCAGGAGGTCGTCTTGGTAGGTACCACCGCAGTACCAGATATTCTGCCGCCAAGCAGTAGTGTGTAAACATTACTGTGTTCCGGTTGGAAGGGTACTGCAGCTAGCGAAATTACTGGGCTGTTGAGACTAACTCTATCAAAAGTCTCTAAGTAATGAGCGCCAAATCAGTGATGCCCCGGACTTTGTTTTGTTACTCAAAGTTCTGTGTATCGCTGCAATGGTCATGGACAGGCGTTATCTCTTACAATCAAGAGAGCGTCTAGTTCGTCTGCTTACTTTTTTACATAAAAAAAAAAGATAACTGATAGAATATTTAAATAGTTTTTTTTTGTAAATAAATACAGTACACCTTTATATTTCAACGTATAGTATGTCTCATTACTGTTACATAGAAAGACTGGCCAAGTGCGAGTCGGATTCGCGTACGAAGGGTTCCGTACCATCCCACTAATATCATAAATGTGAAAGTTTGGATGGATGTTTGTTACTCTTTCATGCAAAAAGCACAAAACGGATTTGGATGAAATTTGGTATGGAGGTAGCTGAGACTCTGGATTAACACATGGGCTACTTTTAATCCCGAAAACATGTAACGAGTAACACCGCGGGGGGCAGCTAGTTATCTATAAAAACGGCAAAAAAAAAACACGCTCGTTGTATGGGAGCCCCTTTACATATTTATTTTATTCTGTTTTTTAGTATTTGTCGTTATAGCGGCAACAGAAATACATCATCTGTGGAAATGTCAACTGTCTAACTGTCACGGCGCATGAGATACAGCCGGGTGACGGACGGACAGCGGAGTCTTAGTAATAGGGGCCCGTTTCACCCTTTGGGTACGGAACCGTAGAAAAAGCGTTTTTATGATTGACAGGCTAGGTGTTGACCACAGCTCATCTAGTGTCAAATGATGGTGCGGTCAAAGGTGGTAAGTACACCTAGCCTAGAAATTGAACTGGCTTTCAAATTTCCAACTCTCGTGTGGTAGCTAGCCAGCCGAGTACTAGAGAGTACGCTACCACCATGCTGTGGTTTCCTGGCGATGTTTTCCTTCACCGGCAGCTCAAGCTCACTGTTGAAAGAAAGACCGCGCTAACCACTGAGCTGTCATCACTACAATGATCAAGCTAAAGCGAAGCTACCTCAGCATCGAGTTGTGGTATCTGCAGCCGATCAAACGGAGCTGATCCTTGGTCCTTCGGCTGCGGGCGCCGGTAGTCCTCACCCACGTCGTCACGCTCCGCGCTGTCCCCCCGGGACCCTGACTGCTTCTGCACCACTATGCATCTACAACGGAATATAATGTTAAGAATTAATAGA
The DNA here is from genome assembly GCA_905404145.2 of Biston betularia. Taxonomy (NCBI): domain Eukaryota; kingdom Metazoa; phylum Arthropoda; class Insecta; order Lepidoptera; family Geometridae; genus Biston; species Biston betularia. Next base: position 6,134,067 of record FR989890.1, read on the forward strand.
AACTCCTTATTGCGTTAATCGACCAAAACGTCATCCATGGTGGATGTTCCCCATGTTCCCACAAAGCGTTTTGATTTCACGTTTTGTATTCGCACAGCGAGGTTGTGGAAACTCAGAATACAGAGTTCATAATATTTTGTAGCGATGATAGCTCAGTGGTTAGCGCGGTAGGTTCGCATGCCGAAGGGCGTGGGTTCAACCCCCAACAATGAGCTTGAGCTGCCGGTGAAGGAAAACATAGAAACCACAGCATGGTGGTAGCGTACTCTCTAGTACTCGGCTGGCTAGCTACCACCCTCAAGTTGAAAAGCCGCCAAGCATGTAACGGTGTGTTCCGGCAGTCTTACTTGAGAGCCAGTTCCATTCCAGGCTAGGCGTGCTTTACCATCTTCGACCACACCTTCAATTAACATCAGGTGAGCTGAGGAAAAAAAAAAACAATATATAATATTCCTTTAGGATAAGAATAGATACATAAAATATTACCCATGTACCTTTTCTGCCTTATCCCGTCTGCTAGAATTTCTGCAAAACAGAAAACCATATTTTAAACACTTCAGTTGACAGCTTTGAACTCACGTAAAACTATTGTTGTCCTTGTCTAATGAACTAAAAAGAAAGGGGCAGCAACATACTCAAAAGATATTTTTAAATATGAATGGAAAAATGATCTGTAACTTTGAATGTCCAAGGTATATATCTAGTTTATTTCCGCTTAACAGTCGTTCCAGTTACAACAGAGATGAGGACTTAAATTTAAACTAATTTGACAACAACTTATTAATTAAAAACCTAATCTTACTTAAAATCTAGAACTCATTTGACATAAACTTAAAAATATAATTTGACAAAAATTTAATTAAAATAACAAAGTCTTAAAATCCTCTTCTCTGCAGTAACCACTCGCCGACACGTATGTCGCCTCTGCACGAGGCATCCTCGGGACGTGTTGACTCTTCGAGCGCTTGCTCGAGACTGACCAAGCTGACTGTTTTTTTGTTTTCGTATTTGAAGGTTATATTTAACAATTGAAGCATTTAAAACTGATGTCAATTTTATAACCTAAAAGACTGCTATTTTTTTATTTTTTTTAATGGTTGACGAGCTGGGTGTTTGACCACAGCTCACCTGATTTAAGATGATATGGTCAAAAGCAAACCTAGCTTGGAAAGGCTCTCGAGTGAGGCTGCCGGAACACACCGTTAGATGCTTGGCGGCAGATTTCCAACTCTCGTGTGGTAGCTAGCCAGCCGAGTACGCTACCACTATGCTATGGTTTCCTCACTTATGCACGCCCATCAGCGTGTGAACTGACTGCGCTAACCACTGAGCTATCACCGCTACATGCTATGCGGTCATTTCATTATTTAGTATTAAAGTTTGTATCTTTGAAAGTTTTTTAATCAACAACAAAAAACGGCTGAAAGAATTTAAAAAAAAATACAACTGGCCATTTTAAGCATAGATTAACTCTAAGCAATATTTACGAGGTGTTTAATTTAGCAAGGAAATATCAGTTCCATTCTACCTTCATTGTACGAACCGCTAAACAATGGAATTTGCTGCCCGAGTGGGTGTTCCCTGATATATACAATCTGGGTGCCTTCAAGTCGCGAGTGGATCGGTTTCTTCTAGGCGAGCGTGCTCCATCGTAGACCGCATCTTCACTTAACATCAGGCGAGTTGGCGCTCAAACGCAAGCCTACTTTTTAATTAAAAAATTATTCAAATACCTTTTCCAACAAACTCAACAAAAAAACATAGAAACAAAATCACTCTCGGAGACATTTTTGTAATATACGTAGAAACAAATTGTATCAGTTTTTATATTATATTAAGTTTACACTTGCTAGGTTTCGCGAAACGGTAGCGCTGAGCCGAAAGGAGCTCACAGCACTCACCATTGTAAATTTAATTGCTTGACACATTATATTATACTGCGCCCCGCTGCGTTACCCGCTACATGTTTTCGAGATAAAAAGTAGCCTATGTGTTAATCCAGGGTCTCGGCTACCTCCATACCAAATTTCATCCAAATCCGTTCCGTAGTTTTTGCGTGAAAGAGTAACAAACATCCATCCAAAAGTTTAATCACAAATTTTGACGTGTACTTTCTTATGTACAATATTAATTTCACAAAGTAGATATACAAACAATATTTCATTTTGGATTATTGTATAATGTATTGCACTCGTTTATCGACGTAGGAATGTTACGTAGGACGTCCACTGCTGGGCATAGGCCTCCCCCATTGACTTCCATAAAGCCCGGTTGGAAGCGGCTCGCGTCCAGCGCGTTCCTGCTTCTTTACTAGCTCGTCTGTCCGCCTTGTGGGGGGACGTGCTACGCTGACGCTTGCCGGTCCGTGGTCTCCACTCCAGAACTTTGCAGCCCCATCGGCCATCAGTTCTACGTGCTATGTACCCACTGCCACTTCAGCTTGCTGGTTCTCTGGGCTATGTCGGTTACTTTGGTTCGTGTACGGATCTCCTCATTTCTGATTCGATCTCGCAGGGAAACTCCGAGCATAGCCCTCTCCATAGCGCGTTGTGCTACTTTGAGCTTACCAAGAAGGCACAGTCAGAGACCACGTTTCAGCGCCATAAGTCATCACTGGTAACACACACTGGTCGAAGACTCAGCGTATATATTCAAATGTTACTTTATCGACATACGGCTGTGTCGATAAAGCAGAACATTTGACTTTACCGACAATGTAATGCGAGGAATGTTTGGAATATTAAAATTAAAGAAAGAAATTTCTATACTACTTACAAATAAACAAAGTTTGGAGCATTGGCGCTCATTACTTTGAGAAATTCAATTATATAGAAATAGTATTATGTATAAGTATGTATTTACAACAAAAAAATTAAGTATTCTATCAGCTATCTGACTTCCATAGTACAAGCTTTGCTTAGTTTGGGGTCAGATGGCGCTGTGTGTGATGTCCTATGATATTTATTTATTTAGTATGAGCGGTATAATGAGCTCCTCTCCATATGACTGTCGTTCCGCGTAGCCTAGTATGGCTGTTATCTTGGTAAAACATAGCAAGTTTTTGTCATATGCGGGTAAAATAATACCACTAGACATTTTCTTGATAAGATATAAACACACATTACACACAGCGCCATCTAGCCCAAACTGAGCAGAGCTTGTGTGATGGAAGTCAGATAACTGATAGAATACATAAATACTTTTTTTTTGTTGTAAATACATACTTATAATACATACAGAACACCCATGATAATTATATAACATAACACAACAATATAATAGATATGTGATGTATAAGGGCGGTCTTATCGCCTAGAGCGATTTCTTCCAGACAACCTTTGGTTGGAACGGCACTCATTTAAAATACGTACTAAGAAGTGGCTTGTAGAGCAAGCATTCTACAAAGAAGACGAATTTCTACTCAGAGTAGACTAGTTCAAATGTAAGCCAATTTATTTATTTCGTACCTAATTCGAATTGAACTAATTGTGTATTAATTATTAATTTTTTTTATATGAATTTTACACAGCTCACCTGGTGTTAATTGACGGTGTGGTCAAAGATGGTAAAGCACACCTAGCGTGGAATGGAACTGGCTCTCGAGTGAGGCTGCCGGAACACACCGTTAGATGCTTGGCGGCTTTTCAACTCTCGTGTGGTAGCTAGCCAGCCGAGTACTAGAGAGTACGCTACCACCATGCTATGGTTTCCTCACGATGTTTTCCTTCACCGGCAGCTCAAGCTCATTGTTGGGGTTTGAACCCACGCCTACCGCGCTAACCACTGAGCTATTATCGCTACAAAAAATAAATGGAAGGAAGGGCATTCCAAAGTAAGACAGCTATCTAAACTTTGTTATCTTGCCTAATAGACCTGAGAATCAAACTTAATACTTGACTTATAGTACAAATTAACAAAGAGAGAAAATATTTGGCCTTGTCTTGTATTTAAAGTTTTAATTAGACCCACCACATAGCAAGACCCGACAGCGGCTCGCCCGTCTAACGGTGCTACGGTATAAGGGCCCGGTTACACTGCGAACGATTTTTACAGGAACGGGAACGACACGGGTGAAACCGCGAGGCATCCGCTAGTAGGTTATAAAGAGGAAAGCTTTGATTTTTTGTTTGTTTGTTTGTATTGAATAGGCTCCTAAACTATTGGACCTATTTCAAAAATTCTTTCACCGTTGGGAAGCTACATTATCCCCGGGTGACATAAGCTACTTTTTATCCCTGTATTTCTACGGGAACGGGAACTACGCGGGTGAAACAGCGGGGCGTCCGCTAGTGTCTTATAAAAAAAATCTGTCTTTTAATAAACTGAAAAGTCCGGCTAGCCGCAGAGAGTATAGCTGGTTTTTTTATGTAAAATGTAATGAGACACTCCTGATGGTAAGAGGTAACGCCTGTCCATGACCATTGCAGCGATACACAGAACTTTGAGTAACAAGTCCAAGGCATCGCTCTCATTACTTTGAAACTTCCGATGGTTAGTCACAACAGCCCAGTAATGTCGCTGCAATACCCTTCACAGTAATGTTTACACACTACTGCTTGGCAGCAGAATATCTGGTGCTGCGGTGGTACCTACCTAGACAACCTCCTGCTAAGGAGATCTACCACCAAGTTAAGTGATCCGCGTCCCTTGTGCGCCGGGTGCGGGCCAGCCCGACTGTCATTAAATGGGTTTTAAAACACTGACTGGTAAACACTGTTTTTGTCACATGAACTTTGTTATGATTTTTATTTATGTTAGTGTACCCTCATTAAAAATATATAACAGTTTTGTTTCTATCACATCCAGTTTTCTTGTGACAGCCACATATTCATTTCTGACCTCATATACGTTTCTTTGTTTACATAACTGCATTTAGTCGACTGTGTAACTATTGTGTTTGCTAAATTACATTTCATTTACATTAGTTAAATCGTAAATATGCCACGAAAGTGTTTGAACAACCCGGACAATTTTCGTTGTGTGTGGAGAATTAACTTTTACATCTCAGCGTCGAAATTTCACATCACTAATTGAACAGTGCTATTTGAACTATTTTGGTTTTCCTGTGAGAAATCAAGACAAATCCTGGGTTCCACATAAATGTTGTGTAACGTGTGTGAGGCTCCTTGTAGGTTGGGCTAAACAAGAACCTAGACATTTATCATTTGCTATACCAATGATTTGGACGGAACCAAAGGATCATGTAAGTGATTGTTATTTTTGTTTGACTCAAACAAAAGGTATTACTACCAAATCCAAACACACTATGCAGTATCCAAACTTGTCTTCGGCCAAGAGACCCATCCTACATAGTGCCGAACTGCCTGTGCCGATGCCTCCAAATCGATCAAAAAGTGAGAATTCTAGTCCGGAATTTGTTCTCAGTCAGCATAATAAGGTATCTGAAGATAGTGACCCAAGTTATGAACCGTCAACTTCAAAAGAACCGCACTTATTGACACAACGTGATTTAAACGATTTAGTGCGTGATTTGAATCTGAAGAAGCTTTGAAGGAAAACTGAATGATCAGGAAAAACTCGCCTGGAAATGTTTTGTGAATGTTGTTCAAAATTTTCTAGGTAACCATAAAGCGGAAAATTACAAAGATTTAATAAATGAACTTACTATATCATTTAAAGCTTTGGGGTGTAATATCCTTGAAAAACATATGCTGGACTCTCATCTGGATTTCTTTCCGGGAAATTTGGGTGCTGTGAGTGACGAACAAGGCGAGAGGTTCCATCAAGACATTTCCTTAATGGAGAAGCGTTATCAAGGGAAATGGAGTCCAGGAATGCTAGCAAACTATTGTTGGAGACTTAAAAGGGAGCTACCGGAAGCCAATTATTCAAGAAAATCATAAGTATATATTAGATATTAGGAAATAATTCTGTAAGTGTGGCTGAATTTTGTACTTTGAAAACAAAAGTGACACTAAACGAAAAACTCAATTTTTCAGTATGGCCATTTTAAGTTTTTTGTAAATTTATGAGGTTAATAACTCAACTGTGACTTGACATAATGTACTGGTATTGTTTTAAATAATAGTTCTGGTATTATTCTATCAGAACCTGATTGATTTTAATCAGAATAACAGGTAAATATGTAAAAAAAAATGAATTTAAAAAAAGTTCAGCATAGTGCCACTTTTGTTCTCACATTGTCAAGTATTTTTTTGCTAAGTGTCTTTTATTTTAAAAAAAGTTAAAATTATTATTTTATGAAAAGTTACGACATAAGTGACACTAAACAAAATATGTCACTTTTTCACTTACTCCATGAACAGTTGTCGCCGGCGTCCGGACGCGAACTGATTTAGTGTCGGTTTTTGTTTTATGAACAAGCACAAAACCTTGAAGTATGAAGTGACACATGGTAACATCTAGCAATATCTAAGCGAATTATTTAGGGACGGATCTTTGGAGACGACGTAGTTTTTTGTGTAGATTTCAGATGTCGCTGTAAGTCAATACCGCCAAATTTCGTTTAGTGTCACTTTTGTTTTCAACGTGCGATATGTTTTGATGTCACAAGAAAACATGATGTGTACATTTTTTTTCTTAGATATATTATTGTTTGGTGGCCCTAGTATATTCAAAATTTGATATGAATTTTCATGTGACAAAAAAAAATTACAAATTTGTTGACCAGTGATACATGTCAAAATAAGGTATGACAATATAAAAAAATATTGTCAATATAAAATTTATTCTTTTGACATTTTTTTTTTATTATTATTATAGTGTTTTAATTTATTTAATTTTGTGCTATGTATTATTGTGAGTCCATGTAGTTACTTAAATAAATAAAATTATAATTATAAATAATTAAAAAGTGTGATTCGTCGCTTTATATTTGACCGCACCTTTATTCGGTGTACAGTGAGGGTTCTATGTATAATGGTTATCCGATAATGGCCGGTCCATTCAGAAGGCCAGGGGTCAAGTGAGATACCAACGCTTGCTGATAACAGGCTCACGGGAGTAAGTCTGTAACTGCAAAACTAAATTGGTAACAATTTTAATTTCTTGCATTTTTTTTTATTAATAAAATAAAATAAATATCGTAGGTCGTTACACACAGCGCCATCTGACCCCAAACTAATCAGAGCTACAAAAACAAAAGCTACAAGGGCTCACCGGAAGACTAGCGCTGGTGATACTTAGTATGACCAGGATTATGCTGAGGTGAGCCCTTATTTTGTAACTGTTTGTCTTTGTTTGTTCATTTTTATTTTTTGTCTTTAAGTTACAAAATAAAATATTTTTCTTTCTTTCTATGGAAGCTAGATAACTGATAGAATACTTAAATACTTTTTTTTTGTAAATACATATTATACACCCAGATACAGAACAAACATTTGCTTATACCGCAAACTGTTTGTCCTGGGTGGGAATCGAACCCACAAGCAGGTTGACAGGCTAGGTGTTTGACCACAGCTCACCTGATGTTATGTGACGGTGTAGTCGAAAATGGTAAACGTGTAGCGATGATAGCTCAGTGGTTAGCGCGGTAGGTTCGCATGTCTAAGGGCGTGGGTTCAAACCCCAACAATGAGCTTGAGCTGCCGGTGAAGGAAAACATCGTGAGGAAACCATAGCATGGTGGTAGGGTACTTTCTAGTACTCGGCTGGCTAGCTACCACCCTCAAGTTGAAAATCTGCCGCCAAGCATCTAACGGTGTGTTCCGGCAGCCTCACTTGAGAGCCAGTTCCATTCCAGGCTAGGTGTGCTTTACCATCTTCCACCACACCTTCCCTTAACATCAGGTGAGCTGTGGTCAAAACAACTAGCCTGTCAACCATAAAAAAAAAAAAAAAAACACAGCTAGCCTGGAATGAAATTTTTTATTTGGGTCACCAACACTTTGTACGATGAAAGTGAAATCGAACCGTTTCGCTCATATGAGCAGAAATGTAAATTTTTTTTTTTTTTACTTTTATATTTGTAACCCATGTCTCTGCAAAGTAAAGAATTTTAATTTGAATGTGATTTTGCAGTTACATCTGTATACTTCTCGCCCCACTCGGCAGTTTGGTGCGAAGAGTTCCACAGACTGCCCCATTATCAGTTGTATAATTATTATTCTGTATTAATAATATTATAAGGGAAAGTGAAAGTTTTCAATAATGATGACAATTATTTTGTGACGTTTTTAAGTGTGTATTTTTCTATAATGAGTTTAAAGTTGTTGATATTATTTGTTGGTAAGTTTTCCAAAAATTAAGATAAAAGGAATAAAGGTGTTTTTTTATTTTGCTAAAGTGGGTAGTTGTTGATATTATTTGTTGGTAAGTTTTTCCAAAAAATCAAGATAAAGTGAAAAACGTGTTTTTTTATTTTGCTATAGTGGGTAGTTGTTGATATTATTTGTTGGTAAGTTTTTCCAAAAAATCAAGATAAAGTGAAAAACGTGTTTTTTTATTTTGCTATAGTGGGTAGTTGTTGATATTATTTGTTGGTAAGTTTTTCCAAAAAATCAAGATAAAGTGAAAAACGTGTTTTTTTATTTTGCTATAGTGGGTAGTTGTTGATATTATTTGTTGGTAAGTTTTTCCAAAAAATCAAGATAAAGTGAAAAACGTGTTTTTTTATTTTGCTATAGTGGGTAGTTGTTGATATTATTTGTTGGTAAGTTTTTCCAAAAAATCAAGATAAAGTGAAAAACGTGTTTTTTTATTTTGCTATAGTGGGTAGTTGTTGATATTATTTGTTGGTAAGTTTTTCCAAAAAATCAAGATAAAGTGAAAAACGTGTTTTTTTATTTTGCTATAGTGGGTAGTTGTTGATATTATTTGTTGGTAAGTTTTTCCAAAAAATCAAGATAAAGTGAAAAACGTGTTTTTTTATTTTGCTATAGTGGGTAGTTGTTGATATTATTTGTTGGTAAGTTTTTCCAAAAAATCAAGATAAAGTGAAAAACGTGTTTTTTTATTTTGCTATAGTGGGTAGTTGTTGATATTATTTGTTGGTAAGTTTTTCCAAAAAATCAAGATAAAGTGAAAAACGTGTTTTTTTATTTTGCTATAGTGGGTAGTTGTTGATATTATTTGTTGGTAAGTTTTTCCAAAAAATCAAGATAAAGTGAAAAACGTGTTTTTTTATTTTGCTATAGTGGGTAGTTGTTGATATTATTTGTTGGTAAGTTTTTCCAAAAAATCAAGATAAAGTGAAAAACGTGTTTTTTTATTTTGCTATAGTGGGTAGTTGTTGATATTATTTGTTGGTAAGTTTTTCCAAAAAATCAAGATAAAGTGAAAAACGTGTTTTTTTATTTTGCTATAGTGGGTAGTTGTTGATATTATTTGTTGGTAAGTTTTTCCAAAAAATCAAGATAAAGTGAAAAACGTGTTTTTTTATTTTGCTATAGTGGGTAGTTGTTGATATTATTTGTTGGTAAGTTTTTCCAAAAAATCAAGATAAAGTGAAAAACGTGTTTTTTTTATTTTGCTATAGTGGGTAGTTGTTGATATTATTTGTTGGTAAGTTTTTCCAAAAAATCAAGATAAAGTGAAAAACGTGTTTTTTTATTTTGCTATAGTGGGTAGTTGTTGATATTATTTGTTGGTAAGTTTTTCCAAAAAATCAAGATAAAGTGAAAAACGTGTTTTTTTATTTTGCTATAGTGGGTAGTTGTTGATATTATTTGTTGGTAAGTTTTTCCAAAAAATCAAGATAAAGTGAAAAACGTGTTTTTTTATTTTGCTATAGTGGGTAGTTGTTGATATTATTTGTTGGTAAGTTTTTCCAAAAAATCAAGATAAAGTGAAAAACGTGTTTTTTTTATTTTGCTATAGTGGGTAGTTGTTGATATTATTTGTTGGTAAGTTTTTCCAAAAAATCAAGATAAAGTGAAAAACGTGTTTTTTTATTTTGCTATAGTGGGTAGTTGTTGATATTATTTGTTGGTAAGTTTTTCCAAAAAATCAAGATAAAGTGAAAAACGTGTTTTTTTTATTTTGCTATAGTGGGTAGTTGTTGATATTATTTGTTGGTAAGTTTTTCCAAAAAATCAAGATAAAGTGAAAAACGTGTTTTTTTTATTTTGCTATAGTGGGTAGTTGTTGATATTATTTGTTGGTAAGTTTTTCCAAAAAATCAAGATAAAGTGAAAAACGTGTTTTTTTTATTTTGCTATAGTGGGTAGTTGTTGATATTATTTGTTGGTAAGTTTTTCCAAAAAATCAAGATAAAGTGAAAAACGTGTTTTTTTATTTTGCTATAGTGGGTAGTTGTTGATATTATTTGTTGGTAAGTTTTTCCAAAAAATCAAGATAAAGTGAAAAACGTGTTTTTTTATTTTGCTATAGTGGGTAGTTGTTGATATTATTTGTTGGTAAGTTTTTCCAAAAAATCAAGATAAAGTGAAAAACGTGTTTTTTTTATTTTGCTATAGTGGGTAGTTGTTGATATTATTTGTTGGTAAGTTTTTCCAAAAAATCAAGATAAAGTGAAAAACGTGTTTTTTTATTTTGCTATAGTGGGTAGTTGTTGATATTATTTGTTGGTAAGTTTTTCCAAAAAATCAAGATAAAGTGAAAAACGTGTTTTTTTTATTTTGCTATAGTGGGTAGTTGTTGATATTATTTGTTGGTAAGTTTTTCCAAAAAATCAAGATAAAGTGAAAAACGTGTTTTTTTATTTTGCTATAGTGGGTAGTTGTTGATATTATTTGTTGGTAAGTTTTTCCAAAAAATCAAGATAAAGTGAAAAACGTGTTTTTTTTATTTTGCTATAGTGGGTAGTTGTTGATATTATTTGTTGGTAAGTTTTTCCAAAAAATCAAGATAAAGTGAAAAACGTGTTTTTTTTATTTTGCTATAGTGGGTAGTTGTTGATATTATTTGTTGGTAAGTTTTTCCAAAAAATCAAGATAAAGTGAAAAACGTGTTTTTTTTATTTTGCTATAGTGGGTAGTTGTTGATATTATTTGTTGGTAAGTTTTTCCAAAAAATCAAGATAAAGTGAAAAACGTGTTTTTTTATTTTGCTATAGTGGGTAGTTGTTGATATTATTTGTTGGTAAGTTTTTCCAAAAAATCAAGATAAAGTGAAAAACGTGTTTTTTTATTTTGCTATAGTGGGTAGTTGTTGATATTATTTGTTGGTAAGTTTTTCCAAAAAATCAAGATAAAGTGAAAAACGTGTTTTTTTTATTTTGCTATAGTGGGTAGTTGTTGATATTATTTGTTGGTAAGTTTTTCCAAAAAATCAAGATAAAGTGAAAAACGTGTTTTTTTTATTTTGCTATAGTGGGTAGTTGTTGATATTATTTGTTGGTAAGTTTTTCCAAAAAATCAAGATAAAGTGAAAAACGTGTTTTTTTATTTTGCTATAGTGGGTAGTTGTTGATATTATTTGTTGGTAAGTTTTTCCAAAAAATCAAGATAAAGTGAAAAACGTGTTTTTTTTATTTTGCTATAGTGGGTAGTTGTTGATATTATTTGTTGGTAAGTTTTTCCAAAAAATCAAGATAAAGTGAAAAACGTGTTTTTTTTATTTTGCTATAGTGGGTAGTTGTTGATATTATTTGTTGGTAAGTTTTTCCAAAAAATCAAGATAAAGTGAAAAACGTGTTTTTTTATTTTGCTATAGTGGGTAGTTGTTGATATAGTTTGTTGGTAAGTTTTTCCAAAATATAGAGAGGGGAAAGAAAAATTCAAAAGTGGTTATGACGCGCATGCGCGCACCCTTCCACTTTATTAGACAGCATAGACCAGCGTTTCTCATTTGGTGGGTCGCGATGACCCGGTACCGGGCAATCGAAACAAAATATCAGTACGCAGCATTCCAGCCTTGCTATCGATCGACGCATCGTAAACGAATTCGCACTAAATAGCCGATACCGAAATTATGTGTAAAAAGTTATATACCTAAATATAGTATACATACATCTGACCCCAAACTAAGCAGAGCTTGTGTGATGGAAGTCAGATAACTGATACAATACATAAATACTTTTTTTGTGTTGTAAATACATACTTATAATACATACAATGCAATACATGACAGCCCTGTTGGTTCATTGGTAGTATGTTTGCTTCGAGAGCTGAAGGGCGTGGGTTCGATTCCCACTCAGGGCTAACATTTGTGTGACTAACATCGATGTTTGTTCTGTGTCTGGGTGTACTGTATGTATTATAAGTATGGATTTACAAAAAAAAAGTATTTAAGTATTCTATCAGTTATCTGTCTTCCATAGTACAAGCTCTGCTTAGTTTGGGGTCAGATGGCGCTGTGTGTAATGTCCTACGATATTTATTTATTTATTTATTGATTATACAGAACCGCCCAGACACAGAATAAACATTTGTTGATAAAATGTGTGTTACTTAATCTAACCAGCTTTTAAAACTACAATGGGTCACGTAGTGGCAGTATGACAATTACCGGGCCATGACAGAACTAAGTCTGGGAAACAGTGGCATAGACGCTTGGGGTGTTCCCGCTAACCAGCATCTACTGGAGCCAACCCAGCTTTTTGCTTGGTGGTAGATCTCCTTAGCAGGAGGTCGTCTAGGTAGGTACCACCGCAGTACCAGTTATTCTGCCGCCAAGCAGTAGTGTGTAAGCATTACTGTGTTCCGGTTTGAAGGGTATTGCAGCTAGTGAAATTACTGGGCTGTTGTGACTAACCATCAAAAGTCTCAAAGTAGTAAGCGCCAAAGCGGTGATGCCCTGGACTTTGTTTTGTTATTCGAAGTTATGTGTATCGCTGCAGTGGTCATGGGCAGGCGTTGTCTCTTACCATCAGGAGAGCGTCTGGTTCGTCTCGTTACTTTTACATTACAAAAAAAAAAAAAAAAAGCTCCTTGAAGCACCGGAGCGAGGCTCTGGGCCGCTGGCAGACTATGGTTTATCGCGCTGACGTTTTCACTAACCTATAATCTGACTATTTAGTTACATACAACACCAAGTGATTCAAACCAACTGTATTACACACCAAACATACGTACATTATAACATACAAATTGAGTTTTGGCGGGAACGCGGGAAGAGTCGTGTCGTCCCGTTGTATTTTTTTCCAAAACTAGTGTTTTGTCGCGTGTTCATGCATAAAAATGGTGGTGTTTTATTCATAAAGCGCCGAATTACAAGCGCGAGTGTGGGAAAATGATATAATGTGGGGAAACATGACTTTTCGTGTTTCTTCCAAAACTCCATCGAAGCTTTATAGTAAAGTCGCCACTACTTTACTAAAGCAAGACTGGACTTGACTGACACGTATTGTACTTGACCAAGACTGGACTTTGACTATTACTTTAGCTACGAGGACATTTATTAAGCTTTTGAAACTTGAAAATATAAAATACTTGACGCTGGCAAATGCTAAAACGCGACGCCAAAACCAAAGAAAAAAAACATACAAATATAAATCATGAAAAATAGATAAAGAATATAACAAAACACTACATAATTATTAGGCGTATAACGGCGGTCTTATCGTCTAGATTTCTTCCAGACAACCTTTGGATGAAAAGAAAGACAAACAGATATGAGGTCGGTCTAAAATAAAGAAATTTTATTAAAAGATAAATATCATAGAACATAATACATAACGACTCTTCAGCGACAAAAAAAAACTAACATTGAACACAGAATAAAAAATATATAATGTATATTATGTGCAAACAGGAAAACACACTATAAATTAAAATATATACTACATGTAAAATACAAATAATTATGCATTATTAACTGTATTTTATGTGTCTTTTAAATTAAAATTTAATCAACATAGCGACAATTTAAAAAAAAAATAATCCGAAATACTACTTGGACTTATAAAACTAAAATATATTTTTTTTAATTAATAAATACAAATTAACATAATATTTTGCAACAATACGGAACCCTCGGCGGGCGAGTCTGACCGTGTCCGTGTATTTTTGACGTTCAAAATTGTCTCTTTTTTTTACAGCTGCCGCAGCTGGCTCGCTCGCACCCGAGACTGGACTGCGCCTTCTCTTTCCCGCCTCGCAACAGTACGTGTATGACGTCAGAACCAATGTATCAATCAGTACTGAACCAAAAAACAACAAGTCGTCGCTCTGGCTCCTCGAAGGGACTCTCACTCTGCAAACATACGACAACTTCACCACGGCTAGATTGCATTTGGACATTAGAAAGGTAAGAAATAGGAACACAATTGATTGATTCAGGCGTTACTTTGCGGAAGTTCATAGGTATATATTTAGTTTATTCCCGCTTGGCTCAGTCTCAAGCAAGCGCTCGATGAGTCAACACGTCCCGAGGATGCCTCGTGTAGAGGCGACACACGTGTAGGCAAGTGGTTACTGCAGAGAGACTACTGTTCTTAGACGTTAGGTAAATCGGTAAATCACTATTGCTTGAATAAAACAGCAAATTATTAGCATAATTAGTGATTAAATGAACTTACGTGTAAGTGAAGTTCTATCATAATTATACGAAGGCTTCGCCCGAAGAGATCAGCAAATAGATTAACACTTGTAGTAACGCGTAGCGATCACCATTTCGGAAATGGTCTACTGTTTTATTCAAAAATCATAAATTCATAAATCATTAATGAATTTGATTTTATGCTAATAATTTTATTCAAGTAATTGTGATTTACCGCAAATAAAGACCAAAATAAATGCCAGTAGCTGTGGTTTCACTGTAAAATTATGCTCCATTTGTCCATAAATGGAAAAACATTGTTTCTATGGAAATCGAACAAACTTAACTCAAAAAAGTCAGTTTTTGGGAAATCACGAAAAACGTCCATGTCGGCTTATTTTTAAATAGAATAAAAATTAATTAGGTAAATAAATGTATTAATTTCTTTACATGTTTCAGAAAACTGTGATTGGAAACATTGGATACTACTACCTGTACGCCGTCGATGGAGACAAGTTCTTCAGAAATCCATGGGAAGTGGATTATCAGGTATTTACACGTCGAAAGGCATGGGTTCAACCCCCACGAAAGAGCTCGAGCTGCCCCGTGAACGAAAACATTGTGAGGAAACCATAGCATGGTGTTAGGATACTCTCTAGTTCTCAACCGTCGATCCTTAAGTGGAAAGTCTGTCGTCAAGCATCTAACGGTGTGTTCCGGCAGCCTCACTTCAGGGCCAGTCCCATTCCAGACTAGGTGTGCTTTACTATCTACAACCACATGATCACTTCGGCTCACCGGAAGATCAGCGCTGGTCATACCACTAGCGTTATGCTGAGGTGAGCTCCTATTTTCTAACTGTCTCTTATTTGTCTCTGTTTTTTTTTTGTTTTTGTGTTACAAAATAATTTCTTCTACTTAACATCAGGTGAGCTTTGATCAAACACCAAGCTTGTCAGAAAAGAAATCTTTTTTTTTTTAATGGTTGACAGGCTAGTTGTTTGACCACAGCTCACCTGATGTTAAGTGAAGGTGTGGTCGAAGATGGTAAAGCACACCTAGCCTGGAATGGAACTGGCTCTCAAGTGAGGCTGCCGGAACACACCGTTAGATGCTTGGCGGCAGATTTTCAACTCTCGTGTGGTAGCTAGCCAGCCGAGTACTAGAGAATACCCTACCACCATGCTATGGTTT
Source organism: Biston betularia (assembly GCA_905404145.2). Taxonomy (NCBI): domain Eukaryota; kingdom Metazoa; phylum Arthropoda; class Insecta; order Lepidoptera; family Geometridae; genus Biston; species Biston betularia. The sequence continues at coordinate 6,149,622 of FR989890.1, forward strand.
CCTCGCGATGTTTTCCTTCACCGGCAGCTCAAGCTCATTGTTGGGGTTTGAACCCACGCCCTTCGGCATGCGAACCTACCGCGCTACCACTGAGCTATCATCGCTACAATCTATCCATCTATCTATCTATCCATCTTCTTCTCCATTATCATCATCATCAGCCTATCACTGCTGGGCATAGGCCTCTACCGAGACACGCCACTCGGCCCAATCTTTGGCTTTTCGCTTCCATCCTCCATCTCCATCCATCTCCTTCTTATGTCTATGTAATTGTTTCATTTTCTACTCTATAATAATAATAATAATAGTTTATTTCTAAAGAATACATGACATATACAGATAAATGGTTCGTAGATTTTATATTTTTTGTCCCCGATTTCTGGAAGAACGGTCAACGGGCCCCAAACTAGGCAAAGCCTGTATCTTGGGCGCCCTGTTACAAGGAACTGTTTACTTTGATTTCCACTGCAAATTGTACACTTTATGTTATTTATAATTTATATATTGTATATTAACTATTCAATTCTTATTCAATTTCTTATAACTTGCTTGCAAATATACTAATTCTAAATCTATTAATAAATTCTTATATGTAAGCATGTGCTGTATTTGTGTGTATGCGCGCGTGTATGTGTGTGTTTGTGTATATATGTGTGTGCGTCCATGAATGAGTGTGTTATGTGTATGACGTTAAGCACTTCCATAGATCATTAAGAAGAAAGAGAATAAAAGAAGTGGCTTAGACCCGGGTGAGTGGGCAGTGACATAGTGAGTAACGGTATGTTCGGAGGTAAGTGAAACATGTCATAACTAGGAGAATGTCAGACTGAATGAGAGTCTGAGAGATGAGAGATGTCTAAGGGCAGCAGATTTAGTATCTGTGAGAACGGTGTTGAGTACCTATACTCAAGTAGTCTAGCGGTATACATCTTTGTAATTTATCTCACTAAATTTTACCAGCCTTTCAGTTTGCATGAAAGTTAGGGTCAAAAGCCATTCTTGAATTTCCTTCTTGGACTGAGAGAATGATTTTTTTCGGATATCAATTATTCGACAAACGGAGTTGTATGTGAATATGTGTGAGTATTGCGGAAGCCTGCTAGCAAACACTGTGTTGATCCTATGGTATAAAAACCGCGAATCAGCAAACGTAGCGTAGGAACCCTGAGCAAACTGTGTTACGGTTTTAACGGTACGGCAACTTCACCAAAAGGCTGTTAGACTAACCATCGAATGACTCAAAGTAACGAACGTCAAAGCAGCGATGCCCAGGTCTTTATTTTGCTACCCAAAATTCTGGGTACCGCGCGGCCGCCATTGCGTTTTACCTTTATTTTTACATGAAAAATGTTTTCTTTTTTCAGGAGAATGGATTCATAAAGTCCATATACTACGTCCCTGACGAACCGACGTGGTCCGTTAACTTTAAGAGAGCCATATCTGTCAACTTGCAGCTCACCAGGACCGTGGCAAAATCTGGCACATATTCTATCAGCGAGGTAAGTAATTACTTATAGATTCTGCATAGCAAGACATTTTGTGAGAGATTCTGCTGCCAAGTAGTAGTGTGTAAACTTTACTGTATTCCAAGAAAAGAAGGCATAATGTAGCTAGTGAAAATACAGGGCTGTTGAAACTAACCATCGAAAGTCTCAAAGTAGTGAGCGCCAAAGCAGAGATGCCCTGGACTTTGTTTTGCGTGTCAAAGTGTATCGGTGCAATGGTCATGGGCAAGCGTTATCTTATTTCATCAGGAGAGTGACTCGTTTGTATGTATTCAAGCAGCATTTCATAAAATTTGGACGGCAGATATCCTGGTATAAATTGCTATCGGCCCAGAGCCTCGCTCCGGTACTTCAAGGAGCTGGGTTGGCTCGGGTAGACGCTGGCAGGGGGAAATGCACAATACACCCCAAGCGGGACGTCAGTGCAGGACTCATCGCCCCCATTCCGAATAAGAATAAGAATAAGAATCCTGGTATAAATACATAAATTAGTTCTGTTTTATCGACAAACGCAAGTAACACAGCGGGATGCAGTCAATTTGTCATGAAAAAAGTAACAATTTGGTTTTTAACATGGCTATACACCAACAAAGCTTGCCTTGCACAGAAGTTGCTTTAGCAGCGGTCCCGAATTTAGCTCCACGTGGGCCTCCATAAACCGTGGCATTGTGAACAGATCATACTGCAGTTATGGCTACCTTCGTAGGCCACGTCTGTCTAGGGCAAACTATAGCAAGTTTGTTTAGAAGTAAGTTCTTCCATAGATTTTCCTTTTTTTTATGTATAAGTATTAAAATGAACGAGATGCTCTCCTGTCCATCGTCAGTTCATGACCATTGCAGCGATACACAGATCTTTGAGTAGCAAAAACAAAATCCAGGACAGTCACTTCAAACTGGACCACAGTAATGTTTACACACTACTGCTTCGTACATAATATCTACTGCGGTGGTACCTTCTAAACGGCCTCTTGCTAAGGAGATCTACCACCATAAAGGTTTCTCTTGCAGCCCTGTTTGGACGACATCTGCGTGATGGTGTATACGATGAAAGAGAATACTATAAGGAAGTATACCAGCTACCGCGTCCCCACCACCCGGAGCAGCTACAGCTGGGGATCCGTACCCTGGACCTCAGAATACGCACAGCGTCCTTATGTAAGTGCTTTGCTCATGATAAATCTATTACTAGCCATTATGGCATGGCATTAGCCTCTCCTGAGGCATGCTATTCAGGTCAATCTTCAGATTTTTTCATCGCGAACAAGTCGTAATTTGACTACTGACAAAAAGTTGGTGAGCGGTGACAAAACGAAGTGCACACAGATTTAGAAGATGTTGTAGAAATGGTAACTCAGTTGTTCACGCGTGTGAACCACACGCCGAGGGATGCGGATTAAACCCCCTACAATTAGCTTGAGATGCCGGTGAAGGAAAACAATGTTTACAGTTTTGCGCTGCTTGCTGCAAGTCACCATTTTACCTGACCTCGGAAGTCCCACACGTGGTCTCTAGGACTCCTTCGGCTCTTGGTGCCTTTCATTCTATGCCGGATGTATTAGACGATTATGAAGACGACTTTTAATGATGGCAATTTTTTTAGGTAGACTCAGTATCTTCAGCAGAGAGGGTATACGAGATGGATGACCAGACGGGCCTGATCAACTTTGATCTGAAGGGAAAGTACCAGTACAAAACCCATGATCACATCTTGTCTGTCACATCTGAGTAAGTAAAGAAAGTGTACAAACTTGCTATAGTTTGCCTTAGACAGACGTGGCCTACGAAGGTAGCCATAACTGCAGTATGTTCTGTTCACAATGCCACAACAAAAAATATGGCTAATGTAACAGGGCTATTGGCAGATGATAGTAGGTTTTGACTAAGCTTATTTGGTGGTAAGTGACGGTGTGGTCGAAGATAGTAAATCGCCCTTAACCTGAAATGGAAGTGGACCACAACGCCGGAACACAACGGTTAGGTGGTTGGCAGCAGATTTTCAACTTGAGGGTTATCTACCACACTATGGTTTCCTCACGATGTTTACCTTCACCGGCAACTCAAGCTTATTGTTGGAGTTTGAACCCACACCTTTTCTTTTCTTTTTTGCATAACTTTTTTGACCCTTGAATCTGGCTAGAGCTTTTAATAGAAAACAATTCTTCTTTCAGTTTATCCTTGAAGTTTAAAGAAGACAAACCTCTAGCCAAAGTGGAGAAGTTAAACCTGACGCAAACTACTATTCAATACGTGGCGGGGGACTTCAGCGATCCCAACAACGGTATAGCCAACTTTACGCAGATGCACTTGACAAACAAGAGTTATAAGGTTGGTACCAATGCTTACTTTCTTTGCTTTAGCATCGCGCTTGTGGCATTCTGCCAGTGTCAAGTAGTTTATAATGTCTAGGTTAAAAGCAATCATATTTTCTAAGTTGCTCATTTTTTTCCAAGCCTAGGTTCGATTATGCATGGAGACCTGTGCTCACTTCTGGGGCCAGCTTGAGGTATTTGGACTCGTACCAAAAAGCTCATCAGTAATAAGTTCTTTGTTGATACAGGCTCCAATGTGCGAGTGATCGCTTGAAGCGATTATAGCTCACTTAGCGCGGACGGCTTATACGCCGAAGGGCGTGGGTTGAAACCCTATTAATGAGCTCGAGCTATTGGGGAAAAAAACATCGTACCATGGTGGTAGGGTACTTTCTAGTACTAGGCTTGTTAGCACCACACCGTTACTTAACATGATGTGAGCTGTGGTCAAACGCCTAGCTTGTCATCCACAAAAAAACCTTAAACGCAGAGTTGCTAGTCTATCGGTTTTCCATAAGATGCATTTTGGAAAGTGCGCTTCAGATCTGCATGACCTAATCCCTCCCCATTCCACTATCGGACAGCCAGGAGCTCCGAGAAGCGACACCGTTTCATGCTCGATATTTCAAAAACACGAACTAAACGGTTCAGATGTATTTTCATTGTACAAACCGCTAAACAATGGAACTTGCTACCCCAGTGGGTGTTCCATGATAGATACAATCAAGGTGCCTTCAAGTCGCGAGTGAATTGGTTTCGTAAAACGCAGTCCTATTCGTAACCCCACTAATGCATACAAAACATAAAACCTTAGTGGGAAGACACTGTCTGCAGCAACACAGCGAAGGCTACAGCTGCAGGCAGGGTTACTATACATACCTGTACTATTTGATGAAACATTAAATTTATTTGTATTGTATTTGTATTTGTACTAATATTATAAATGTGACAGTTTGGATGGATGGATGTTTGTTACTCTTTCACGCAAAAACTACAAAACGGATTTTGATGACATTTGGTATGGAGGTAGCTGAGACCCTGGATTAACACTTGCTACTTTTAATTCAAAATACATTTAGTGGGTAAAACCGCGGGGCGCAGCTAGTAAAAAAATATTTTTTTTTATTAGTAAAAGTATTTTTCATAGCCATTCTTTTGACGTAATCAAATAAAAGTAGTTTGTAACATTTATAACAGTTAATAAAATTGTATTTACATTTCAGATTCTTCTAAAGATAGCTCGTAAAGGCATAGACGCTGACAACATCGTCAGAAATGCTTCTCTAATACACAATTTGGATTTTATTGAGCTATTAAAGTGAGTATCCATCAAAAACGGTACACGTTACCATTTCTACGGTAACTAGAGTGAAAGGAGAACATCCTGATGTGTTAGTGTTGCGAACATGTCAAAAATCAAACATCAGCGCTGTGGAGTAATCCCCAGCACTGAGCGCTGGCCTATTTTCCTTGGTAATGCACTAGTCACTGCAGCGATAACACGCTTACTGTATTTTCAAATTTGTTCTCTTTCTTTCGCATAAACCGCGTGCGTCCCGTTGTGCGAAGAAAGACGAGGCCGCAAGCGTGTTGTACTCCTTGAAGAAGGGCGCCGAATATGACCGAAACTATAGTCGCATTATTCAATAAATAAATAAATTGTAAATGAGAAATTTGAAAATGTGAAATTTTGGATGGGTGGATGTTTGTTACTCTTTCACGCAAAAACTACTGAACGGATTTGGATGAAATTTAGTATAGAGGTAGCTGATATCCTGTATTAACACATAGGCTACTTTTTATCCCAAAATTATGTAGCGGCTAACACCGCGGGGTGCAGCTAGTATTATAAATGTAAAAGTTTGGGTGTATGTTTGTTACTCTTTCACGCAATAACTACTTAACAGATTTTGATGGAATTTGGTATGGAGGTAGCAGAGTCCCTGGATTAATGTATAAGGTACTTTTTATCCCGAAAACATGTAGCGGGTAACACCGCGGGGCGCAGCTAGTACAACAATATGTCAAAACCACGTCAGTTTCCATAACTGGTAATAATGTATTTTTACAGCACCATGTCCCAGCTGCAATACGAATCCTTGATCAAGCTGTTCAATGACCTGGTGCTGGGCACCAGCTACGACATGGAGACTTCCAGGAACATCTTCCTGGAGATCCTGCCGCATGTCAGGAGCGACGCGTGCGCTCGCTTCATCAAGTATCTCGTGCTAGAGGAGAAGGTGATTAAATAATCCTCTTCATACTCAAACCTTCGACTGACAGCCCCGTTGGCTCATCGGTAGTATATCTGCCTTGAGAGCTGTAGGGCGTGGGTTCGACTCCCACTCAGGGCAAACATTTTGTGAATAAGCAAATGTTTGTTCTGTGTCTGGGTGTTCTGTATGTATTTACAAATAAAAAGTATTTATGTATTCTATCAGTTATCTGACTTCCATAGCACAAGCTCTGCTTAGTTTGGGGCCAGATGGCGCTGTGTGTATAGTCCTACGATATTTATTTATTTATTTTATTTATCATTCCACACTATCATCATCATCATCCACAGCTCATGTTAAAAATTGTATGTATATTAATTTATCTATGTTATCTAAGTTTTCCTTTACCGGCAGCTCAAGCTCGTTGTTGGGGTTTGAATCCACGCCCTTCGGCGTGCGAACCGACCGCGTTTACCACTGAGCTATCATTGCTACAAAAGACTCCTTTTTAGGGTAAAAACGGGACCCTATTACTGAGACTTCGCCGTCCGTCCGTCCGTCCGTCTGTCACCAGGCTGTATCTCAAGAACGGTGATAGCAAGACAGTTGAAATTTTCACAGATGATGTATTTCTATTGCCGCTATAACAACAAATACTAAAAATAATATAAAATAAATATTTAAGGGAGGCTCCCATATAACGATCGCCTTCGTGCGGAATGGACGGAACCCTTCGTGCGCGAGTCCCACTCGCACTTGGCCGATTTTTTTTTATTGTGTATAATTAAGAAAGAAAGAAAACATTTATTTTGCCACACACAACACTACAACAACAAAAAACACACTACAAATAAAAGATTAGAAAAATAAAAATAACAATAATAATGAGTGGAAAGTTGTTAGTTGTTAATTGTTACCATGGTTACAGGAAAAAGTTGAGGATGCAGTGCTGCTCTCCCTCATCAGGAAACTGCCAGTCAACATCGCCATACATTCCCAGCAGCTGCTCGAGCAGTTGGAAGCCTTCACCAAGCTAGGTCAGTAGCCCTTAACCCTGGAACCAAGGTTTTTGAACACCGTTTAATGTTTTTTTAATACGTAATAGATTTGCGTTTAAGCGTCGATGTGGTCTAGGTTGGAACACGCTTACCTAGAAGGAACCTGTTACTCTTGATTTGTACAAATACAAATCTTTTATTCATAATAACAAAGTTACACGTCATTTATCCATTTATAATTCAAAATATAAAAGTCATAACATAATTATGTCAATACACTGAAAATGTCAATGAAATAATATGTCAAATATAAAATATGTCAAAAGGAAAAAAAATATTTAATTACTTATGTACTTTTCGGGAAATAAGACTCGGCAGAGAGTTCCACCATGTATGGGTGACGTATGGGTTTGGTCGCATTTGTCTGTCATGTATGGGTGACGTATTGGTTTGATCGCGTTTGTCTGGTTGTCCGGTAAGGGGAAACCAGTTGTGCAACCACCAATCTTCCTTCACCAATACTTCACATTACGCACGTAACTTAGAAAAGACAAAGGGTTCCGTGGGATTTGAACCCAGGAGCTCCAGATCAGAAACCAGAGGATTTCCCAACCAGGCTGCCGAAACTTCAAACGACACATGAGATAGACTTTGCTACTTTGAGTAGCAAAACAAAGTCCCGTCCATCGCTGCTTCGTCGCTCATTACTTTGAGACTTTCGATGGTTAGTCTCAACCGCCCAGTAATGTCACTGCAGTATCCTCCACAGTAATGTATACACACTACTGCTTGGTGGCAGAATATCTGGTACTGCGATGTTACTTAGACGATCTGGCATTCCACTAAAATTATAAATGTGAAAGTTTGGATGGATGTTTGTTACTCTGTCACGCAAAAACTACTCAACAGATTTGCATGAAATTTGGTACGGAGGTAGCTGAGACCCTGGATTAAAACTTAAGCTACTTTTCATCCTGGAAACATGTAGCGGGTAGCACCGCGGGGCGCAGCTAGTATTATAAATGTGAAAGTTTGGATGGATGTTTGTTACTCTTTCACGCAAAAACTACTGAACGGATTTGGATGAAATTTGGTATGGAGGTAGCCGAGATCCTGGATTAAAACTTAAGCTACCTTATATCCTGAAAACGTGTAGCGGGTATTGATTAAAATCATTCTATTTCCGTTTTAGGGCTAGATTTCAGTGCAGATATTCGTCACGCTGGAATATTGAGTTTTGCTACTCTGGTACACAAGACCATGGAGGTGAGGCAGGTGAAACAAGATTACTTGGACAACATCGTCGTCAAATACTTCAGGATGTACAGTGGTAAGTTTGTTTTTACTTGAAAGCTTTGAAATTATCCAACTTCATGATGATGTCACGCGTGAAAACGAAACTGAAAAGTGAGTAGTTCAGAAACTGTTAGTAAAACATTGTTACCCAAGGGCTGAAAGTAACTTATTTAGTCACGAGACGGGGTTTGGCGCCCGAGCGTAGCAAGGGCACCAATAGTTCGGCAAGCGGCATTCTGCCGCCAAGCATCTAACGGTGTGTTCCGGCAGCCTCACTTGAGAGCCAGTTCCATTCCAGGCTAGGTGTGCTTTACCATCTTCGACCACACCTTCACTTAACATCAGGTGAGCTGTGGTCAAACAACTAGCCTGTCAACCATAAAAAAAAAAAAAAAAAAAAAAAAGACTATATAAGTCTTTCACCCGAGGTAAACTTGAATACTAAACTAACTACTACGTACTATACTTTCTATATACTACTAAGTCGCATTACTTGTCACAATGCTGAGTCGTCGCTGAGGAGTCGTCGCTGAGGAGTCGTCGCTGAGGAGTCGTCATTGCTGTAAGTTGGATTACTTATGTGTATGTACGTCGCTGGTGATGTTGGTTTTTATTTTACTTTTGATTTTATCTAAATGTATATAATTATATATACAATATATATAATTATATATGAGTGTATACATATTTACATATGTAAATATTCCGTTTTATTTAAATACATTATTATATGATTATTTTTACTTACTATATGTTTCATTTTTTTAAATTTTTTTCCTATCAGTATTCCCGTCTGTTTCCTATATTTTTTATCGTATTTGTCTTTTCTTGGTTGCCTGGAAGAGATCGCTGTTAGCGATAAGGCCGCCACTTGTGGCACTAGTTATAGTAATCTGACTTCAATAGTACAAGCTTTGCATAGTTTGGCGTCAGATGGCGCTGTGTGTAATGTCCTGCGATATTTATTTAACTTTTCGTAACTGAAAAAACTTTTTGTTAAATTCCACGCGGACGGAGTCGCGGTTAACAGCTAGTTTATTTGTGTTTATTTTTCAGATTGTCCTCAGTATATCGACCGCATGGTGTGGTTGCAAGGGTTATGCAATATAGGGTACAGTGCTGCATCCTACACGCGCGTGGTCCACGCCGACTCCGGGCGTGACAAACGCGAGCGGCTGTGGGCGGCTTTGGCTGGCAGTGACAACACTGACGACCAATATACGGTAAACGTTTTTAGGGTTCCGTACCCAAGGTAAAACGGGCCCCTATTACTAAGACTCCGGTGTCCGTCCGTCACCCGGCTGTATCTCATGCGCCGTGACAGTTAGACAGTTGACATTTTCACAGATGATGTATTTCTGTTGCCGCTATAACAGCAAAATATACTAAAAAACAGAATAAAATAAATATTTAAGGGAGCTCCCACACGATAAACGTGTTTTTTTGCCGTTTTTATAGATGATGGTACGGAACCCTTCGTGCAAAAATCAATATAACCAAGACAACAACAACATAGACCTTGTTTTGTTACTCAAAGTTCTGCATAACACTGCAATGGTCTTTTTTATCTAAAAGTAATGAGACGAACGAGACGTTCTCCTAAAGGTAACAGATAACGCCTGTCCATGACCATTGCAGCGATACACAGAACTTTGAGTAGCAAACCAAAGTCCAGGCATCGCTGCTTTGGCGCTCATTACTTTGAGACTTTCTATCGACAGCCCTGTAATTTCGTTGCAGTCCCATTCACAATAATGTTTGCACACTACTGCTTGGCGGCAGAATATCTGGTACCTACCTAGAAGACCTTCTGCTAAGGAGATCTACCACCAAGTAAAAGGTTTAACTTATAAAGGCAGACAAGGAGTTTTGGCGGGAACGCGGAAAGAGTCGTGTCGCCCCATTGTATTTTTTTCCAAATTAGTGTTTTTTCGAGTGTCTATGCATAAATGTGGTGAAATATGACATTTCGTGTTGCTTTCAAAACTCCATCGAAGCTTATAGTAGATGCCGAATGGTACATGCCGAAGGGCGTGGGTTCAAACCCCAACAATGAGCTTGAGCTGCCGGTGAAGGAAAACATCGTGAGGAAACCATACCATGGTGGTAGTGTACTCTCTAGTACTCGGCTGGCTAGCTACCACAAGAGAGTTGAAAATCTGCCGCCAAGCATCTAACGGTGTGTTCCGGCAGCCTCACTTGAGTGCCAGTTCCATTCCAGGCTAAGTGTGCTTTACCATCTTCGACCACACCTTCACTTAACATCAGATGAGCTGTGGTCAAACAACTAGCCTGTCAACCATAAAAAAAAAGTCGCTACTACTTGACTAAAGCGTGACTGGACTTAACTGACTCGGACTGGACTTTGACTAATTATTTACCTTATGAAACTTGAAAATATCAAAGCATGATACTGGCCAATGCTCAAAATGAGACGCCAAAATCAAAGAAGAAAGGCAGACAAGAAGAATGACAAACAGTTACCCCACAGATTCTGGAGACCACACTCCCCATCCTCACGAATGAGACGGAGGACATCCAGCTCCGCATCATCGCTCTGCACATGTTCTTGAGCTCATCCAAAGTGAGAGAAACAGACTTCACCTTCGTCCACAACTACATCATGAGCTCTACCAATAAGCATCTGAGGAGTTTCTGGTACACTACCGTGAAGAACTTGGCAATGAACAGGGATTTCACTGGATACAGAGTTCCGTAAGTATTTTTAAATATAACTTGAGATTTTTTGCCGGATACGTTTCACGGCGTGTGCGCAAAAGCTCCATGACCTTACCCCACCTTCTCCGTTCCACCACAGGGCAAGCAGAACAACGGCACGTTATCATCCGTTCCTCGTGGAACTTCCCAATAATTATACGCAGTAATTCGGTTCTTTCTTGATGTGTACAACCCATGCATGGAACTCCTTACCGGCTTCTTTGTTGTTTCTTATAAACTACAATTTGGAATTGATTGATTCAAGCGTTGCTTTGCGGAAGTTCATTTTGAATGTTCAAGGTATATATCTAGTTTATTTCCGCTTAACAGTCGTTCCAGTTCCAGCAGTGATGAGAACTTAAATTAAACTAATTTGACACAGCTTATTAATTAGAAACCTAATCTTACTTAAAATCTAGAACTAATTTGACATAAACATAAAAATATAATTTGACAAAAATTTGATTAAAATAACAAAAAATCTAATAAAAATAACCACAAGTCTTAAAATCCTCCTCTCTGCAGTAACCACTTGCCGACACGTGTGTCGCCTCTGCACAAGGCATTGACATCAGTGGTCAAACATCTGTACAGTCAATCATAAAAAAAAGTCTGTCATTTTTAATTATAAATAAAAAAAAAAAAAATATCGTAGGACTATTCACACAGCGCCATCTGGTCCCAAACTAAGCAGAGCTTGTGTGATGGAAGTCAGATAACTGATAGAATATTTCAGGTCATTCTACATCCCATTCGTGGAGAACCAGGTACCTTCTCCAGACCCCCTTTATTGGGCGACGAATAACTACATCATCAGTGGCGTGGAGGAAGACGGAGCCCCATCCCTGCAGCTGCTTACTGTTGGAGACAACCTAGGGACTGCGCCTTCCTTCCTGGCACTTAAACTGCTGACTGGAGGGAGAAGACCTTACAAGGCGGCAGTAAGTATAAACTGCCGGTGAAGGAAAACATCGTGAGAAAACCATAGCATGGTGGTAGAGTATTTTCTAGTACTCGGCTGGCGAGCTGCCGCCCTCAATCTAACGGTGTTCCGGCAGCCTTACTTGGAGCCAGTTCCGTTCCAGGCTAGGTGTGCTTTACCATCTTCGATCACACCGTCACTTAACACCATGTGAGCTGTGGTCAAACAACTAGCCTCTTAACTGTAAAAAAAACTGCAAAATCACTATTGATTTTTTAGATGGTACTTTTGTAACAATGATAGCGGTATCTATTCACACGCTGTAAGACGTGGATTCAAACCCCAACAATCAACTTGAGCAGTCGGTAAAGAAAAACATCGTGAGGAAACCATAGTATGGGGGTAGGGTACTTCTAGTACTCGGCTGGCTAGCTACCACCCTCAAGCCGAAAACTTACAGCTAAGTATGTTCTAGCAGCCTCACTTGAGAGACAGTTCCATTACAGGCTAGGTGTGTTTACCATCTATGATCACACCCTCATATAACATCAGGTGACCGTCTTTCCAATTCATAACAGGAAGATCACTAACAATCTATTGAAGCTGCAACGACAGGACCTTCGTCTCGTAGTAGGCCTCGTAACCGGTCATTGCAACTTGAATAGTCCCCTCTTTAAACTAGGGGCCACGGATAGTCCGCTATGTCGTGGCTGCTTGCAAGAGAATGAAACTGTAGAGCATGTGCTTTTGCATTGCAAAGCCACAGAAGGTACTAGAACTGCAACTAGGCTGCATGAAGCTGCTTCGCCATCATGCATGTCATCGTCGTTGAACTTTCCACCCAACTCACTGGAACTCAAGGAGCTAGTTTGGCTCGGGTAGACGCTGGTAGGGGGAAATGCACAACACACCCCCAAGTGGGAAGTCAGTGCAGGACTTATCGCTCCCACTTTAAATAAGAATAAGAACATCAGGTGACCTATAGGCTAACACCAGCCTGCCGACTATAAAAAAGGTATAATTTATTAACAGTAGGTCGTGTAGGTAAGTACCATCGCATTATGCAATGAACTGCCCACTTCCTGGCTTCATCATCAGATGATGGTGAAACCGGAACCGAAACCGTGTCTGGACTTAGTGTAAACCTTTTTCATGTCATGTATAGCAAGTCTTATTTTATAATTTACGAGTAGCTTTCCTCTTGTTTTGATTTCCAGGTGTACATTATAGTTGAAGGGGTGATAGCGAACATCTTGGAGTACAAGCGGCGGTACGACGTGGACCCTGTCGAGATTGACTCGGACAAGCTGCGGAAACTGCTGCAAGCTGTCAGCGGCTGGGCAGCCAAGAGACCAGAAAAGGTTCACTTTCTATTAACTACTCCTATACGAGCTGCTGAGTAATCTATTGCAGTGGGAGCTGCTGTTACAACATATGAACTACTAGCTGCACCCCGTGGTGTTACCCGCTACTTGTTTTTGATATAAAAAGTAGCCTATGTCCAATTGTCCATACCAAATTCCCAATTGTCCTCCGAATCACCGGAAGACCAGCGCTGGTGATACTTAGTATGGCCAGTATTATGCTGAGCTGAGCCCTTATTCTGTAACTGTTTGTCTCTGTTTGTTCGTTTTGTTTTTTGTGTCTTTAAGTTACAAAATAAAATATTATTCTTTCTTTCTTTCTTACTTTTAAATCCGTTCAGTAGTTTTTGCGTGAAAGAGTAACAAAGATACTCACATACTTTCAAATTTATAATAGTTACTACTATTATACTAGCTGCGCCCCACGGTGTGACCCGCTACATGTTTTCGGGATAAAAAGTAGCCTATGTGTTAATACAGGGTCTCAGCTTACTCCATACCAAATTTCATCCAAATCCGTTGAGTAGTTTTTGCGTGAAAGAGTAACAAACATCCATCCAAACTTTCACATTTTTAATATTTGTGGGATGAAGTCATCGTTAATATAGGGCGCTGACGCACGCGATGGAAGGTGTATGCCAGACGAAAGCGGGTACGCGGTTGTAGACCGCGGGGCCCAGCATGTATACCGACCTCTCCGACTTGACGAGCCGATGCGACGGCGATACTAGTCACTCTTTCTTTTAATGAAAAGCATTTTATGGTTGACAGGCTATGCTAGGGTAGACCAAAGGCTATTCTAGATTGACGTCAAATTATATTTTACGTTGTTTCAGCTGCATATAGACATCGTAGTAAAACTACACGACAAGACAGTCTACGCGATGCATTTAAATCAAACCAGATTTGAGAGATGGAACAAGGAAGATTGTAAGTATCCACATCTCCGGGGAAAACAAGTTTCTTCTAGACAAGGAGTCTGCCACTAGTTTTGACAGAAGAGCCAAAAAGTACAATTAACAGTTTTTCCCACTTTTTAAACAGCCAGTATATGGCTGGCACATGCGTCATACTCGTGATCGGGTGCTGCTTGCGGGTCGCTGCTCTGCTCGCGGTATACACACAATCTAGAACCTACTTTAGCCTTAGATTAAGATTAACTTTCCTCTTTTTGTATTGCAAAATTGTAAAAAAAAAACAGCCAGTAAAAAAATTGTTTTATATTATAGTATTTGCATATTATGATACACAAATGATTTATTTATTTATTTAACATAAACGATTTTAAAAACTGAATTATTTCGAGCATGGAAAGAGCCGCATGCGGCTCGCGAGCGGTAGGTTGCCGACACTTGTTCTACACTGTTTAGGATAAACGTGGTTAAACGCAAAGTTCTGAATTATTCACTCTGACTTTGAAAAGATCTAGATATATCTCTCAGCAAAATAGGAAGCCGGCAGCTTGTTCCACTCCTTGGCCGCACAGATGAGAAACTTATTACTAATTATAAACAATTATCGCAATTACATACTAAACAGTTAACACAAGTGGAAAAAATGGCAGCCTTATCGCTAAGAGCAATCTCTTTCTTAGTCAGGACGTATAATAACGACGTATACGAATTAATTGTAGCGTATGTAGGTATAGAGATAGAAGGGAGTTATTGTCACATTTCAATAGATAGGTACTAGTGAATCTTTCTAAATTGGATTCATCGATATTTTGGTTAATTCAGTAAAAAAATACATGACATTTGTAATTTTAATTTCTGTGTATATAGCCGTCTCTTTTATTTTAATTGTTTTGTTCAAGTATGTCAATTTATTTTCCAGATGCATACCTAGAAGATGTGTTACTGTTTGGCAGCCACATCAACCAACAAATCGTTTACTATCCATTTCAAACGGATGTTCACATACCAACAGAATTAGGTGGGTATTTTAGGGTTCCGTGACTTAGAGGTAAAAATAATTTTAAAATGAGATCAAGTAAGTTTGTAGCGATGATAACTCAGTGGTTAGCGCGGTAGGTTCGGATGCCGAAGGGCATGGGTTCAAACCCCAACAATGAGCTTGAGCTGCCGGTGAAGGAAAACATCGTGAGGAAACCATAGCATGGTGGTAGCGTACTCTCTAGTACTCGGCTGGCTAGCTACCACCCTCAAGTTGAAAATAGCATCTAACGGTGTGTTCCGGCAGCCTCACTTGAGAGCCAGTTCCATTCCAGGCTAGGTGTGCTTTACCATCTTTGACCACACCTTCACTTAACATCAGGTGAGCTGTGGTCAAACAACTAGCCTGTCAACCATAAAAAAGAAAAAAAATAGAATTGTAATAAAGCGTAAATCAGGCGGTTCTAAAAGATTCGGAGCCAAAACAAAAACTATGAATATTTTTATTACGTGATTGTATAATCACGTAATACGTTAAGTTACCAACACATAAGTCAACCAGAAATTGATAATTATTATTAGACAACATTTTATTTGAAAGAAAGAAAGAAAGAAAGAAAATAATTTTATTTTGCAACAAAACCAAAAAAATAACAACAAATAGAGACAAACAAATTTGTGACATAAAAACAAGAAACAAACATGGATCTTGAAAAATCTTAAGGAAAACAAACGAAAGAAGATTTATCTTATCACAATATATATCACAACCCCGCCTCAGCTCTGCATAATGTACCCAGCCGGCGCTGGTCTTTCATCGAGGCCGGCAAGGGTTTCTTCTAGGTGAGCGTGTTCCATCGTAGACCGCATCTTCGCTTAACATCAAGCGAGTTGGCGGTCAAACGCAAGCCTATACATTATTAAAAAAATTGGGTGGAATTAGTTTATGCAGTTCTTTAACGCACTCTCCGCAGTGTATCCAGTAGAAAATTGACAGATAAGCAACTTTTAAGACTTTGGGATCTTGTGTCTTCCGCGCACCTGTCCTAAGTGGAATGGCTTACCACCTTCAGTTTTTCCGCAGAGTTTTAATCTACATAGCTTCAAATAAAGAGGATCCTTATAGGTAGGCAACGCACTGGGAATGCCCCGCAGGTGACCATAGGCGCCGGTGAACACTTACCATCAGGTGGCCCGACAATTTTTTTATTTTTATTTATTTGAAAAATAATGAGACGAACGAGACGCTCTCCTGATGGTGAAAGATAACGCCTGTCCATGACCATTGCAGCGATACACAGAACTTTGAGTAACAAAACAAAGTCCAGGGCGTCGCTGCTTTGGTGCTCATTACTTTGAGACTTTCGATGGATAGTCTCAACAGCCCAGTAATATCGCTAGCTGCAGTACCCTTCAAACCGGAACACAGTAATGTTTACACACTACTGCTTGGCGGCAGAATATCTGGTACTGCGGTGGTACCTACCTAGATGACTTCCTGCTAAGGAAATCTACCACCAAGTGAATATCAATAGATTATAATAAGTTAATTACTGCTTTCAGGAACTCCAATCCGACTTCAGTCCACCATATTGTCGTTCACGTCCATCCGGGGCAACCTGACCGCGCCGTCCAACGAGGATGTCACTTGGAGAAATGATCTGCACATCAGGTAAATGGAAAAGTCAACTCTAATTCCAAAACTCGTTTGTGAGTAATACACATTATCTAAATCGGCTGTAGTTATATCTCTGCATATCCCACTAATCCCACTAACATTATAAACATCAAAGTTTGGATGGATGGATGGATGTTTGTTACTCTTTCACGCAAAAACTACTTAACGGATTTCAATGAAATTTAGTATGAAGGTAGCTGATACCCTAGATTAATACATAGGCTACTTTTTATCCCGAAAACATGTAGCGTGTAACACCACGGGGCGCCGCTAGTATTGTTTAAAACAAAGTCGCGTTCCGCCGTCTGTACGCTTTTAGACCTTACGGATTTTAATGCGGTTTCCATCAATAGACAGAGTGATTCAAGAGGAAAGTTTATTATGTATGATACATGTAAATTATAGTAAAGAAAATTTTACAATTTCAAAGATGTGTTACGTGATATCGTAAAAAACATGTTCAATATTTTTTACAATTACAAATTATCAGTTTAAAACCGGTTTAACCGATTAGTTTATAGAATAAACCGACACTGAAATTGTTTTTCTCATTTGCGGTGACAAAACTTTTTAGTTTACCTAGATGACATCCTGCTGAAGAGATCTACCGCCTAAAATTATTAATCTGTACTATTATAAAGAGGAAAGATTTGATTGTTTGTTTTGTATATAGGCTCGGAAACTACTGGACCGATTTAAAAAATACTTTCACCGTTGTGAAGCTACACTATCCCCGGGTGACATAGGTTACTTTTTATCCCTGTATTTCCACGGGAACGGGAACTACGCGGGCGAACCCCGAGGCGTCCGGTTAAATATTAAAATAAGTAATTTTTTGTGATGTTTATAAGGCTTAAATGATAATAATTTCCTTTAACCGGTTCAACGCTCGATACAACGTACTCATTTTGTTTCTTTAGGTATCAAGGTACTGCCGTGACGTCACTGTCGACAGCAGCGCCTCTAGTGGAGACAGTGCACATCGCTCGGATCCAACAATCACTGGTAGCACATCTACCAATGAGGTTCAACGTATCACTGTCAGGCGCCGACAAAAGTTTAATGTAAGTTTTTTAAGCTATTTCATAGCTTCTATCGCGGGCCTTGAGCGTGGAGACCGAATCCAAAAATTCCGTAACGAAAATAACCTAACACCCCCCACTCGCACCGGCACAGCGGTGATACTTTTTAGTTTTGCCATCTATCGATGAATAGCAGAACTTGTAATGACTTTTTTGAAATATCACGCTTGTCTCTTTAGTTCAGCAACTCGCCTCTAGGTGGCATTGGATGTAATGCTATGCAATAGCTTTACCGCGGCAGTCCCCGAGTGCTACACGTCTTTTTTTTTCTTTGGTTTTGGCGTCGCATTTTTAGCATTTGCCAGTGTCAAGTGTTTTATATTTTTAAGTTTCATAAGTTAAATAAGTTGCCTCGTAGCTAGAGTTATAGTTTAGTCTTGGTCAAGTACAGTCCGTGTCAGTCAAGTCCAGTCATGCTTTAGTAAAGTAGTGACGACTTTACTATAAAGCTTCGATGGAGTTTTGGAAGCAACATGAAAAGTCATGTTTCACCACATTATATCATTTTCCCACACTCGCGCTTGTGATTCGGCACTTTATGAATAAAACACCAGCTATTTGAGATAAATAAATAAATAAATATCGTAAGACATTACGCACAGCGCCATCTGACCCCAAACTAAGCAGAGCTTGTACTATGGAAGTCAGATAACTGATAGAATACTTAAATACTTTTTTTTTGTAAATACATACTTATAATACATACAGTACACCCAGACACAGAACAAACATTTGGTTTTATATCACAAAATGCTTGTCCTGGGTGGGAATCGAACCCACGCCCCACAGCTTTTGAAGCAGACATGCTACCAATGAGCCAACAGGGCTGTCAATGAGCCAACAGGGCCAAGAGCCAATGAGCCAAGAGCCAACAGGAGATGTATCGTGATTTCAGATTGACGTGGCCTAACCCTGGTGACCAGCAAGCTGGCGTGGCCATGCATTCGAGAGCCGAAGTGACCACTGAAACGAAGACCGAGGGATACGACTTTATGCTCACTAGAGGAGAAATCGAGGTAATTCATTAGAGAACCAGTTGCATTCCGGCTAGATATGTTCGCTTGGACAAAACAGCTTCCGGAAAAAGTCTTTCGCTGTATACACTGCTGCAGGCCGCTTTTGTAGATATATGAGTTAAGTAGTACAAAGGAGTACACTATCTCCGGGTGACACAGGCTACTTTTTATCCCTGTATTCCCACGGGAACGGGAACTACGCGGGTGAAACCGCGAGGCGTCTTCTAGTCTCTAATATAGATCATCATCATCATCATCATCAGCCTATATTTCTACTGCTGGACATAGGCATCTCCCAAGACACGCCACTCAGCCCAATCTTCGGCTTTTCGCTTCCATCCACCGCCAGCTATCCTACATATTATATCGTCACTTCATCGAGTCTCAGGGCGTCCAACGCTACGTTTGCCAATACGCGGTCTCCACTCTAGAACACGTCTACCCCAGCGGTTATCAGTTATGCGACAGATATGTCCAGCCCATTGCCACTTCAGCTTGCTAATACGCTGAGCTATGTCGGATCCGATCCCTCAGAGAAATGCCAAGCATGGCTCTTTCGATAGCTTGCTGAGCGACTTTGAACTATAGATCACTGAATTACTATTGAAACTACGTTTAGAATTTTAAAATTGGGATCTTACTAATATTATAAAAGCGAAAGTTTGGATGGATGGATGATTGTTACTCTTTGACGCAAAAACTACTGAACCGATCTAGGTGAAATTTGGTAATGTGGTAGTTGAGACCTTAGATTAACACATAGACTGCTTTTTATCCTGAAAACATGTAGCGGGTAACACCGTGGGGCGCAGCTAGTAATCATATCATTGTTATGCTGAGGTGAGCCCCTATTTTGTAACTGTTTGTTGTTATTTTTGTTGTGTTCTATGTTACAAAATAAAGTTATTTTCTTTCTTTCTTTATATATAGGTAAAACGGTTAATCGAGATTTTACTGATTCCAGAACAAGAAGAACAGCATATTTTTTGACTGCGAGCGTCCTCTGACCGGGACAGAAGTCATGAACAAGCTGCTGGCTTCCAATAACAAGCATCATGAGTAAGTTTATCTTGCAACTTCATCATGAAAACTGCTAAAATCGAAGTCAAATGTGAAAGAGAACCGAGCCGAAGAAGACACAAACAGCGATTATATCCCAGTGGTTGACACGGCCAGTTCACACCCCAACAATGGGCTTAAACTGCTGATGAAGGAAACCACAGCATGGTGGTAGCGTACTCTCTAGTACTCGGCTGGCTAGCTACCACACGAGAGTTGACAATCTGCCGCCAAGCATCTAACGGTGTGTTCCGGCAGCCTCACTCCAGAGCTCCATTACAGGCTAGGTGTGTTAACCATCTTCGACCACGCTGTCACTTATCACCAAGTGAGCTGTTGTCAATCACTTAGCCTATCAACCTTAAAAAGATGGTTAGGTACAACAACCCTGTAGTTGCACTAGCTGCAGCACCCTTCAATCGACACACACTACTGTTTTGTGGCCAAAAATCTGGTACTACGTTGGTACCTATCTAGACGACCTCCTGCTAAGGATACCAAGTAATATAAGAAACTAGCTGCGCCCCGCGTCGTTACCCGCTACATAATAATATTTTCGGGATAAAAAGTAGCCTATGTGCTAATCCAGGGTCTCAGCTACCTCCATACCAACTGGCAACCAAATCCGTTCAGTAGTTTTTGCGTGAAAGAGTAACAAACATCCATCCATGCATACTTTCACATTTAAAATATTAGTGGGATTTTTGCGTTTCCAGGTTCCTCCACCCAATCCAACCTTCCCTTATCATCCTGAACGCCATAGTCCTGTTCAGCTCGCCACCCCCCGGATCCTGTGGGGTGATCCTGCAGCCGAGGACCACGGCTTCCGACGACGTGCTGGAAGTACGGATCCTGTTCGATAAACTTGTTTTCGGAACTAACGGCACTGAGCTTGGAGCACAATTCGCTTTAAAGTATTATAGGTAAGTTGTTTCTAAACACTTTAACAAACAGAAGAAGAAAGACAAAGGTTACAGATAACATCATCATCATCATCATCACCACAGTCTTCTTTATCTCACTGCTGGCTATAGGCCTTTCTCTTTACATGCCATCTGCTTCGGTCCTGTGCCAATCTGGTCCAGGTTCGTCCCGCGATGGGGACGATATCGTCGACCCATCTTGCGGCTGCACGACCGACGCTCCGCTTCCCTTGCCTAGGCCACCACAGATAACATACAGTGAGAAAACTTAAATGAAACTTGGAGACCATATTATGATAAGAAACATAATTATATAAATTTACAATTAAACAAAACAGACTCCATGACCCTCAGGCCAACTAAACGCGCTGCTCCAATGAAACTGCGAGCTTTCCGACCAAACGGAAATATTATCATCGACGTATACAATTTTTACATTTTTGTTGATTTTTTAAAAACCTCTCCAACGACTTCGATAAAATTTATATGGAACTACCTTTGAAATATGATCTACTAATCAAAAAAGGAATCATCAAAATCGATTCATAATCAATCAATCAATTAATTAATCGATTTGGTTTTTTTTCCGCCTACTTTACTACTACTATTTTTTTCCGCATACAAAAAAATAGAAAACTTATTTGAGTCGGCTAAAATACTTGACAAAATATCTTACTATGGGTATTTTCGAGATAGAAAAGAAGTTAGTTTTTAAGCGATGATAGCCCATAGATTGTCGCGGTTGGTTCACATATACGAAAGTGCATAGGTTCAAACCCCAATAATGAACATGAACTGCAGGTGAAAGAAAACATCGTGAGGAAACCATGGTGATATGGTACTTTCTAGAGAACTTTTCTACTCGAATAGCTAGCTACCACCCACAAGAAATATTTTGGCAAGCACCTAACAGTGCTTCAACAGCCTTACTAAAATGACAGACATCCGATGAGCTGTAGTCAAACCACTAGCCTGGTAAATCTTACGTAACTAAATTTGGATGATGGATTAATAGATTTAGCAATAATTTCGATGTTTGCAGCCTAGACGACCCTGAGAACGTATTCCTGAAGGTACAAGCATCAGCACTGCTGCAGAAGAAGCAAGGACACCTGGACTTCGAGTTGAAGATGCAGGGGCAATACCCGAACGCGAGTGCTGACGGGAGGAAAGACTGGCAGGTACGACAGACAGAAACTTTTTTCTTCGTTTAAAACTAGCCGCACCCCGCGGTGTTATCCGCTACATGTTTTCGGAATAAAAAGTAGCCTTTGTGTTATTCCAGGGTGTCAGCTACCTCCATACCAAATTTTATCCAAATCCGTTGAGTAGTTTTTGCGTGAAAGAGTAACAAACATCCATCCATCCATCCAAAGTGAAAGATAAATGTGAAAGACATTTATAATATTAGTGGGATATAATGAGACGAACTAACCGCTCTTCTGATGGTAAGAGATAACGTATGTCCATGACACACATATTTTTGAGTAGTAACCCAGTCAGTAAATTAACAAAAGTCCAGGGCATCGCTGCTTTTCCGATGATTACTTTGGGGCTTTTTAATGGTTGGTCTCAACAGCCCTGTAATGTCGCTGCAGTACCCTTCACAGTAATGTTTACACACTACTGCTTGGCTGTAAAATAACTAGTACTGCGGTGGCACCTACTAAGATAAAAGAGATGCTCTCTTGCTAAAGAGATCTACCACCAACTTAATTAAGAAAAGAATGATCAAATCCAAAACAATCAAACCTGATTCTCTATAAGTAGTTGCTGAATAGATATTTTTTATGGTTGACAAGCTAGGTATATGACCACAGCTCACCTATGTTAAGTAACGGACTTAGCCTGGAAAGGAACTGGCTCTTGAGTGAGGCTGCCGTTAGGTGAGTGGCGACAGATTTTCGACTTGAGGATGGTGTAAAAAATACCCTACCACCATGTTATGGTTTCCTCACGATGTTTCCTTTCACCAGCAACTCGAGCTCATTGATGGGATATAAACGTGCGAACCGACCGCACTAACTACTGAGCTGCTATCACCGCTACAGATTTTTTTTAGAAGACTGTTTTCAAGTCAACATGTCAAAACTACGTCAGTTCCCACAATAAAATTGAAATATACATTTAAAGGAGATACGAAGATATTGCGTAACAACCATTTTCCATCCAGGTATGCTTGAAAGAAGAAGAGCTGACCTATCCTTCATTCCTCAAAGACTTATCATCAGAACCAGCTCCCTACGAGGGCTCCATGACCCTGGCCTTCACTGGAAAGCAAAGCTGTGAGCACAGTGACAGCCAACTTGACATAAGTTATAAAGGAATCCCAGGGTTGGTGGAGAAGGAAGTGCTGGTTAAAGTCGTAGGGAAAAACGTAAGTATTTCATTAGGCACTTTTGCTTTACTTATGCGGTGGCCTTTTTCAGGGAGCCAATGTAGAATACAACACGCATGTGGCTACGTCTTGCTTTGACTAGACTTTTATAAATTTGTGTTTAATAAATTTTTTTTAATGTAAAGAGTAATAAGACGATCGAGACGCTCTCCTGGTGGTAAGAGATAACGCCTGTCCATGACCAGTACTATTGAAAACAGGGTTATTCTTTAGGCTATATTCTAGTGTCTTTCAGGGGGGCTGGATGGCACCACTATTTGTGCGCGTGTCGACCAATTTGTTCGAGGTTTTCGAACTCCAATCAATACAACATAATGATTTAAAATGCAATGCAATGCAATTAAGTGAAATAAATTAATAATAAATAAATTATTATTGTCAACAAAAAAATAATCAAGTGAAATGCAATCTAATAAAATGCATCTCAATGCAATGAAATTAAATGCAATCCAATAAAATAAAACGCAATGCAATGAAGTTAAATACAATCTAATAAAATGCAATGAAATAAAATGCAATCCAATAAAATGCAACGCAATGCAATGAAATAAAATGCAACGCAATGTAATCAATTATATTAGTAACCCTGCTTCTAAATTATATAGTTATGATGTATACACTTGCTTAGACATATAGTCTGGCTCGGAACTGTACCTAGCTAATTATGTATCTGTTTTGACTATGTTCTGTTTTGTGTATCAATAAATGTAATTTTTTTTAATGGTTGCCAGGCTGTTTGACCACAGCTCACCTGATGTTAAGTGACGGTGTGGTCGAAGTTGGTAAATTACACCAAGCCTGGAAAGGAACTGGCACACAATTGAGGCTGAACACACCGTTAGATGTTTGGCGGCAGATTTTTGAACTTGAGGGTGGTAGCTAGCCAGCCGAGTACTAGAAAGTACCCTACCACCATGCTATGGTTTCCTCACGATGATCCAACTAGCTGCGCCCCGCGGTGCTACCCGCTACATGTTTTCGGGATAAAAAGTAGCCTATGTGTTAATCCAGGGTCTCGGCTACCTCCATACCAAATTTCATCCAAATCCATTCAGTAGTTTTTGCGTGAAAGAGTAACAAACATCCATACATTTACAAATTTTCTCGTTTAAAATATTAGTAGGATTTTATTAAGACAAGCCGTTTACTATCTTTAATACTCTGTTCTAATTTTCAGATGTCCAGAATGGGTGTTTTAGAGCTGGATCTCGTCAGCCAGTCGACCTGGGGCCAGCTTCTGAAGGCATATAACGAAGAGTTTCTGAACATCACTGCAGTTGTTAAGGTAAGATGTTCTTCTTCTTAATCGGACACTCTTGGCAGAGTGGTCGAGGCTGTAGAGCTGCTGGACGTCGCGCGATGTTTCCCCAATATTTTTTTTTATAGTTTACAGGCTAGGTGTTTGACCACAGCTCACCTGATGTTAAGTGACGGTGTGGTCGAAGATGGTAAAGCACACCTAGCCTGGAATGGAACTGGCTCTCGAGTGAGGCTGCCGGAACACACCGTTAGATGCTTGGCGGCTTTTCAACTTGAGGGTAGTAGCTAGCCAGCCGAGTACTAGAGAGTACGTTACCACCATGCTATGGTTTCCTCACGATATTTTCCTTCACCGGCAGCTCAAGCTCATTGTTGGGATTTGAACCCACGCCCTTCGGCATGCGAACCTACCGCGCTAACTACTGAGCTATCATCGCTACAATTGTGGCGATCTTCTGCGTTGCGAGCACACTGTACTGCGCTGGACTGCGCAGTCTTCTTAAGGTCAATCCAACGACTTGAAGACCGACCACGATGTCACCTGTTTTCAATGGGGCCTTGCACAAGAAGTCTCTCAATTGAGTCCTCATTCCTGGACATATGCCCAAAGAACTTCAGTATTCGCAATTGCGCCATCGACAAAACTAACGAAAAGTATGGTAAGAGGATAACGCCTGTCCATGACCATTGCAGCGATACACAAAACTCTGAGTAACAAAACAAAGTCCAGGGCGTCGCTGCTTTGGCGCTCATTACTTTGAGACTTTCGATGGTTAGTCTCAACAGGCCTGTAATGTCGCTGTAGTACACTTCACAGTAATGTTTACACACTACTGCTTAGCGGCAGAATAACTTGTACTGCAGTGGTACCTACCTAGACGACTTCCTGCTAAGGAGATCTACCAACAAGTAACTAAAGTCGCCACTACTTTACTAAAGCATGACTACACTTGACTGACACGGACTGGACTTGACTAAGACTGGGTGTTGACTATAACTATAGCTACGAGACAACTTATTTAACTTAAGAAACTTGTAAATAAAAAATACTTGACACTGACAAATGCTCAAAATGCGACGCCAAAATTAAAGAAAAAAAAACACACTAACAAACACTGGTATAACTCTACTACTTTTTTCAGGAGAGTAATGGCTTAGCATCTCTGAGTGTGGATAATGGCTCCGAGGTTCAATTTAAGTTGGACAGCTTCTCCTGGCTCCTAGAGAGGTGGACGGATGTCCAACTTTGGAAGAACTTCGGGATGCATCGTGAGTTTTTATCCCATAAAAAGCACCCAGCCTGGAATGGAACTGAAAGCATAGCATGGTGGTAAGGCACTTTGGGGCCATCCAAAAATTACGTCACACGTTAAGGGGGAGGGAGGGGTCGATGTAGTGTGACATTGTGTGACAATGGGCGGGGAGGGGTCCCAAATTACGTCACACGTTAAGGGGGAGGGAGGGATCAACGAAGTGTGACATTGTGTGACAAGGCGCGGGGAGGGAATCCAAATTACGTCACACGTTAAGGGGGAGGAAGGGACCGACGAAGTGTGACATTGTGTGACATGGGGCGGGGAGGGGTCCCAAATTTTGTGACGTCACATTTTTTCAAACTACATGTAATATCTTATATCTATTTTCATCCCACTAATGTTATAAATGTGAAAGTTTGGATAGATGGATGTGTGTTACTCGTTCACGCAAAAACTCGTGAACGGATTTGGATGAAATTTGGTATGGAGGTAGCTGAGACCCTGGATTGACACATAGGCTACTTTTAATTTAGAAAACATGTAGCGGGTAACACCGCGCAGCGCAGCTAGTAATATAAACTTGCTAAATATGTGACATCACACTATGCAGAGGGGGGTCTCACAAATGTGACCAGCTGTGACAAAAACGGGGAGGGGTAAAAAAAACATGAAATTCGTTTGACGTAAATTATGAACCTACTACGCTCAAGTTGAAAATTTGTCACCAGGCATCTATCAGTATGTAGCGGCAGCCACACTTCAGAGCCAGTTCCATTCCAAGCTAGATTTGTTTATTATCTTCGATCGCACTGTCACTTGACATCAGGTGAGCTGTGGTCAACTAGCCAGTCAACCAGCCAGTTAGCCAGTCATTTTTGTTTTTAAAATCGGGCCACTCTTTACCTATAGAACATCGTCTTTGTAACCTGTTTTAAAAATTCCATATTTCTCGCAGGTGAATGCCGCCTCAAAGAGATATCCATTCAAACTTTATCAGGGAGTGACGAGGACTTGCCCACAGCACAATGTCCGCAGGATCTCGTATTAGCTGACTGCAATGATAAAGTGCCTCCAAGGTATTGGCAAAATATATTTTATCATAATTGATAATGATAGATTTTTTGTGGGTTTACTTGTCTCCATGGTGAAAGCCACCGGATTTGATTTCACTTGGTGGTAGATCTCCTTAGCAGGAGGTCGTTTAGGCAGGTACCACCGCAGTACCAGATATTCTGCCGCCAAGCAGTAGTGTGTAAACATTACTGTGAAGGGTACTGCAGCGACATTACTGGGCTGTTGAGACTAACCATCGAAAGTCTCAAAGTAATGAGCGCCAAAGCAGTGGTGCCCTGGACTTTGTTTTGTTACTCAAAGTTCTGTGTATCGCTGCAATGGTCATGGACAGGCGTTATCTCTTACCATCAGGAGAGCGTTTTGTTTGCCTCGTTACTTTTACATTAAAAAAAATCTCGCATAACTAAAACAGAAACGTTATCGCGGTTGGTTCACGCGCCGAATGGCGTGGATTCAAACCCCAACAATGAGCTTGAGCTGCCGGTGAAGGAAAACATCGTGAGGAAGCCATAGAGTCGTGGTAAGGTACTCTAGTATTTGGCTGGCTAGCTACTTTAATTAAGGCGTGTTCCGACGGCCTCACTTGATCATTGCAGCGATACACAGAACTCTGAGTAGCAAAACAAAGTCCGGGCATCGCTGCTTTGGCGCTCATTACTTTAAGACTTTCGATGGTTAGTCTCAACAGCCAACGTCGCTGCAGTACCCTTCACAATAACGTTTTCACACAAAAAATGAAAACAATGTTTGCTCTTATTTTCCAGATTTGCTGTATTCCGGACTGGGCTAGGTATCACAGTATACAGCGGTGGCTACCACTTGAGCCTAAAGACAGTCGGCGGTCGGGCCGAGGTCGATGACAGCAATGCTGGCGACAAATTCTGGTAAGACATTGAAGAAAAATAAAGTTTGTGATCTATCGAAACTAGCTGTTTTTAATGTAATGGTTATGGGATAAAGGATTTTTGTAGCTATTATACCTCAGTAATTAGCACGGTCGGTTCATACGCCGAAGATCGTGGGTTCAAACCCCGACAATGAGCTTGAGCTGCCGGTGAAGGAAAACATCGTGAGGAAACCATAGCATGGTGGTAGCGCACTCTCTAGTACTCGGCTGGCTAGCTACCACGCGAGATGAGAAAATCTGCCGTCCACGGTGTGTTCCAGCAGCCTCACTTGAGAGTCAGTTCCATTCCAGGCTAGGTGTGCTTTACAATCTTCGACTATACCGTCACTTAACATCAGGTGAGCTGTGTCAAACACCTTGTCAACGATAAAAAAACTATAAATTCGAATCGCGAAAGTTTAAATTATATTTTTGAGTAGCGGACGTTTCACCCGCGTAGTTCCAGCTCCGAGAATACAGGTATAAAATATGTTACCTATGTTATTGATATTGTAGCTACCCAACAGTGAAAGAATTTTTAAAATCGGTCCAGTAGTTTCGGAGTTTTCAATACAAACAAACAATCGAATCTTTCCTCTTCATAATATTTTTGAAAAGCTAGATTGTTTTTTTTTTAGGGTGTACAGCCACGAGAACATCACTAAAGTGACCACGAAGCACACCGGCCTTCTAGTGTACTACAAAGCTGAAGAAACGGTGATTCTGATACCAAGACTGTTTGTCGGCACTGTCTGTGGGCTATGTGCAGACATAACTGCTTATAATATCTGTTAATTAAAAGAAAGAAACATTTATTACATTACAAACAGCAAAACATAATAAAAAATGACATAAACAGTAATAGGAGCTATCTAAAATTACGTCACACGTTAAGAAAGCCCCGTTGGCTCATTGGTAGTATATCTGCCTTGAGAGCTGTAGGGCGTGGGTTCGATTCCCACTCAGGGCAAACATTTTGTGAATAAACACAATCATGTTTGTTCTGTGTCTGGGTGTTCTGTATGTATTTACAAAAAAAAAGTATTGATGTATTCTATCAGTTATCTGACTTCCATCACACAAGCTCTGCTTAGTTTGGGGCCAGATGGCGCTGTGTGTATAGTCCCATGATATTTATTTATTTTTAGAAAGGGAGGAAGTTGACTAAGTGTGACATTGCGTGACAAAGGGCGGGGAGGGGTCGCAAATTTTGTGACATCACATTTTTTCAAAATACATTTAATATTGTATGCTAGCTGCGCCCCGCGGTGTTACCCGCTACATGTTTTCGAGATAAAAAGTAGCATATGTGTTAATCTAGGGTCTCGGCTACCTCCATACCAAATTTCATCCAAATTCGTTCAGTAGTTTTTTGCGTGAATGATTAATAAACATTTATCCATCCATCCATCTGTCCATCCAAACTTTCACATTTATAATAAAAGTGAAAATTTGAATATGTGACATCTCACTGAGTAGGGGGGTCTCACAAATGTGACGAGCTGTGACAAAAACGGGGAGGGGTGAAAAAAACATGAAATACGTGTGACGTAATTTATAGATGGCCCTAGTAAAGAAAGTGTTCGCTATGATGTCGAGTGCAGTCAAAAAGGCTTCATTTGTGTTAGTCTAGGTAGTAGTGTGAACACATTACTGTCGAGGATACTGCAGCGATATTACAGGGCTGTTAAAACTGTTGTTATAAGTAAGCACTTGTATTAGAATCTGAAGTATTTTGTACATAAATATGAAGATATAAGTAATTGAATAAATAAGTTATTTAGTATATGGAGTGGTTTTTTTTAATTTGAATTTTTATTTCAGCGTGTCCTTTGAATCCAATCTCATTAGGGGGTTATTGTTTAGTTAATAAAACGGCTCAATACGCCAATTGCAATAGTCATTTAAAAAAAAATATTGTAAAAACAAAAGCGTTGACACTGGCAAATGCACAGAAAGTGCGACGCCAAAGTCTTTGGCTCGAAATCAGAGAAATAAGAAAAAAAAGACAAGCAGTTTTGGCGGGAACGCGAAGAGTCGTGTCGCCCCGTTGTATTTTTCCCCAAAACTAGTGTTTTGACGAGTGTTTATACATAAAAATGGTGGTGTTTTATTCATAAAGTGCCGAATCACAAGCGCGAGTGTGGGAAAATGATATAATGTGGTGAAACTTTTCGTGTTGCTTCCAAAACTCCATCGAAGCTTTATAGTAAAGTTGCCACTACTTTACTAAAGCATGACTGGACTTGACCAAGACTGGACTTTGACTATAATTATAGCTACGAGGTAACTTATTTAACTTATGAAACTTGAAAATATAAAACACTTGACACTGGCAAATGCTTAAGATGCGACGCCGAAAGCAAAAAAAGAAGTTAAGATTCTCAAGATATTTCACATAAATTGTGGACAGATTTTTTAAAGTTTGCGATGTTTTCCATCACCGGCAGCTCAAGCTAATTGTTTGGGTTTGAACCCACGCCCTTCGGCATGCAAAGTCATAAAGTTGGTTGTAAAGCCACTACTTTACTAGGGCATGAGCAAACTAGGCTTTGACTTACTTTGTATAACTGTGACTTTTTATATTTTCAATATTTTTTGTACATTGACATACCTTATTTTGACATGTAGGTAATCAGTGTTTTAAAACTCATACAATGACATATTTAAAATTTTAAATTGACTTGTAACAGTGGTGTTATCAATAAAATATTTGTATTTCTATTTGTAAGACTTATCTAGATTTATCTTAAAACACTTGAAAATATCGAAACACTTACTTTACTTGGTGGTAGATCTCCTTAGCAGGAGGTCGTCTAGGTAGGTACCACCGCAGTACCAGTTATTCTGCCGCTAAGCAGTAGTGTGTTCCGGTTTAAAGGGTACTGCAGCGAAATTACTGGGCTGATGAGACTAACTCTATCAAAAGTCTCAAAGTAATGAGCGCCACAGCAGCGATGCCCTGGACTTTGTTTTGTTACTCAAAGTTCTGTGTATCGTTGCGATAGTCATGGACAGGCGTTATCCCTTACCATCAGGAGAGCGTCTCGTTCGCCTCATTACTTTTTACAATAAAAAAAAAAAAAACTTAACACTGGCAAATGCACAAAGTGCGACGCCGAAAACAGAAAAAAATACATACAAGACAATTTAATCATAACTTCGTTTATTTAAACTATAATTTGTTTATTCTAAGTTCAATCACAACTCAGGTGTAACAAATTACAACAGTGAACAATTGCGCTAAAATAAGAGGTACACATTTTAATATACAATGTGTTGTATTTTCATATGCTTTGTCTAATATTATAAGGGGGAAAGTTTGTGAGCGTGTTTGTATGTTTGTTACGTTTTCACGCTCAAACGACTGAACTAATTTTGATAAAATTTGGTGTTGGAGGTAGCCGAGACCCTGAATTAACACATTTACTACTTTTTATTTCGAAAATATGTAGCTGGTAACACCGCGAGGCGGTACTAATTTAATTATAATACTGCACCCCGCAGTTTTTTCGGGATAAAAAATAGCTTACGTGCTAATCCAGGGTCTCAGCTACCTCCATACCAAATTTCATCCAAATCCGTTCAGTAGTTTTTGCGTGAAAGAGTAACAAATATCCATCCAAACTTTCACATATTTTATAATACTAGTGAGCTACACAAAACATACAAACTGTGTTTAATGGTAGATCTCCTTAGCAGGAAGTCGTCTAGATAGGTACAGCCGCAGTATCAGATATTCTACCATCAAGCAGTAGTGTGTAAAATTACTATGTAGGGACTGCAGCAACATTACAGGGCTATTGAGACTAACCATCAAAAGTCTCAAAGTAATGAGCGCCAAAGCAGCGATGCCTGGACTTTGTTTTGTTACTCAAAGTTCTGTGTATCGCCGCAATGGTCATGGGCATGCGATATCTCTTACCATCAGGACAGCGTCTCTTTCGTCTCATTACTTGTACATAAGAACTAAACGCAATCAAAGGTTAGCAAAATGACACCAAAGTATATTTAAATATCTTCGATCGCTAGTCTCTACACAGTATAAAACAAAGTCGCTTCCCGCCGTCTGTACGCTTAGATCTTTTAAACTATGCAACGGATTTTAATGCGGTTTTCATCAACAGACAGAGTGATTCAAGAGGAAAGTTTATATGCACCACATCAGGATCTACATTGCACCCTAAGGAAAGCAAGGAATTTATTGTTGTTTTCGTTTTAATTTTATAAATTTTAAGATGTCAACACATTGTATTACAAATTGATTAGATATGAACACAAAATTTTAAAAAGATATATTTATTTTAATTCGTTGATACTACAGTGTATTGGCAATGGAATTAAAACAAATTTATTAAAATTTAAAACAATAACAAATAACTTTGAACAGTCTCTATTGTAGAACAATAGTATAATTAATTAGGGCTAGATATAAATATTTTCAAGACAATAATAATTATTCAACATTACACACATAAAATACATGGGAGATAAAACTCTTTTCAATATACAATATATAATTATATACACATCGGAAAAACTATCATGTAATTGAGAAACAAACATAATATTGACCTGTACCTATTTCAGATAAGTCTAAATTTACGTAAAAACTTTACAAAGTATACATATAACTTCACTAAGTTTACGTAAAAACTTTCCGGGGTTTACGTAAACACTCCCCAAAGTTTACGTATGACTTCACTAAGTTTACGTATAACTTTACAAAGTTTACGTATGACTTGACTAAGTTAACGTAAACACTTCACAAAGTTTACGTATAACTTCACGAAGTTTACGTGTAATTTCGCTTAGTTCACGGGGCTTTTTAATGACTGTTACCGACTTGCATGAGAGCAATATAAATTTTTTGTAATAGTTGACTTTCACAATATAAAAACTATACGTATAAACTGTACGAAGTCTACGTGTTGTATTATTATTTACAATTTTACATACATGTAGTGCAAAAAAGTTTTTTTGTGGCACACAATCAAACACACACTGACGTAAATATATTATGAATTATTATAATCAGTATTAAAAATAAATACTTGTGCAAGTACGGAACGGTACATAGCTTATTTTGTCGATGAGATAAGATCGATTAAGAAAATGAGAAATACGCTCAAAACACCAAGAAAACCTCTATTGAAATCTTTATTAAAAATCTAATTGACGGTATTTTATACTAGTGGCGGGAATCTACCTCCATGGTGCTGAATTTATTATATAACTTTTTTAATTTGTTAAAAACTCAGACTCGGAACCTCCTCGGTGTACTTTTTTTTTAATTTGCTTTGCGCGCGCAACTTTCTTTTCACATCATATTGTTAATGTAGTAGTTAATACTTAGACTGAAATGAGAGTATCTTGTGATTGTAAAAGATTTTCTTGCATTGAGTCATTTCCTCGCTGAGGTGGGAGACAAGTCACGTGTTGCACTCGAGTGCAGAGATTGTTCCCCTCGCGCTCTTGTGATTCCCGCGCTGACGCTCAGGATTGTAATTTTAGAATCCTTCGCTCGCTCGCTCATCAACATTGAGCGCGCGGGTAAACAGCAACTTGCACTCTTGTATAACAAATAACTATTAATGTCGGATTCTCCGACTTTAGTTTCCGCCACATTTGGTGGCCTTTTTCATGGAGGCAGAGCTGAGTACAACGCGCACGCGGCCTCGGCTTGCTACGCTGCGGGCCGGTGCGCGCCTCGCAGGTGAAGGCAGCGGTTGGTGCGGGCGCGGGGGCGAGTAAATAAATAAATAAATAACGTAGGACTATACACACAGCGCCATCTGGCCCCAAATTAAGCAGAGCTTGTGTGATGGAAGTCAAATAACTGATAGAATACATAAATACTTTTTTTTTTGTAAATACATACTTATAATACATACAGAACACCCAGACACAGAACAAACATTTGTTTATTCACAAAATGTTTGCCCTGAGTGGGAATCGAACCCACGCCCTGCAGCTCTCAAGGCAGATATACTACCAATGAGCCAACGGGGCTGTCATCCCGTATAACGTATCAGTCACGTCTTTAGTTCAGTTTCTACAGTAAAATAATCTAGAACGTTATTGACAGTTTAATATCAGTTGCATAGAATTGTTTCTATACTTGCACAAATGTTTTTTTTTTATAAAATAATAATAATAATAATACATTTATTTCACCATAGTCATAGGCATAAAGGTAAAGTTAGCATAAAACATTCAGATTATTAGAACAATTACATTTTACATTTTAATACTTGCTCATTAGTCAGTACATGAACCATACAGCAATGGTTCATGTACTGACAGTCAAACCTATTGGCAAACACATTTAGGATGCTGCTACGGCTTCCCCGGACCCGACGATACAGGAATGTGCACCGTTTTCGCATTGTCGAGTAAAAACAGTCGACTCGCGACTCGGCGAACATCCCAGAGGCGCTGCAGTGCCGGGGCAGCCCCAACAGCACCCTAAATGCTTTGTTGTATTGAACACGAAGGGCAAATGGAAACACGAAGGGAAAATGAGAGACATTAGTTAGATATTTATATAAACATTATACTCAACAATTATTTTGTTTTGTAATAAATAACTAGCTTAAAATAGATTATCTATGCGTATAAAACAATACAAAGTTCCTACAGCATAATCGTCTAGCATTTTAATACAGGCTAAGCCTAGTTTGGGGTCCGATGTATAACGCCGTGTCATTTGCAAAAAATTGTAAAATAAAAATCTTTAAATGTAATATATTGTCTGTAAAATATTATTCTGTAAAAATATGTTGTTTGTAATGGAATCAATGTCTGTTGTCAAATAAAGATTTATTATTATTATTATTTCAGGTATTTTATATCTTAAGTTTTAATTTTTTTACATTAAATAAGTATAAAACATAAATAATATAAAAAACTTAAAAACGAGGGTGCCGCCGGCAGCGGGGCAGGGCTCAAGCTGCCGGCGGTTAGGGCTGCAGAGTGAGGAACCTCCTCACAATGCGTGCCGTGTCAAGCATCACTGCCTTTTGAAGCTGACCCTTGACCCAACCGTCTAGCGAGAGTCTCTTGAGATGTCGGTCGAGACTCTTCGCTATAAGACCGTTTACCGTGACGACTATCGGGACAATGATCGTCGAATCAACATCCCACATGGCGGTTATCTCGTAAGCCAAGGTACTTGCTAAGCTTGTCCTTCTCGGCCTTCACGAGATTCTCGTCATGTGGGATGTTGATTGTTGTTGTTATTATTATTATTATTATAAGTTTTTTTTTAATATTTTACACTAATTGCTAAAGGTTCTTTTTGGCCATTTCTCTTATGTTACGGGGTTTTAATTTAAAACGACAGAAAGTTGTTTTCAGAGACAAAATAAACAAGGTCACTCCTTAAAAATGATCACTGCTTATTCGACAAGAGTTATAATACAAATAAACTCTAACAGACGCTTTTAAGTAGATCGTTTTTAATTAAATTATACAGGGTGTAAGAGGGGATGCGTACACTACATTTTTCGGGATAAAAAGTAGATTTATTAATCCAAGGTGGCAGCCACCTCTATACCTAATTTCATCATACAAACACGCTTACACACTCGAACACTTTCGCCTTTATAATGTTAGTGTGATTTATTTTGACATCTGGAAAATTTATTTTGTCATTTACTCAATTTATATTTACATAAGATAATAATTAGGACTTTTTAATTTGGGTTAGATGTAATTGATTAAAATTGTTTTTATCTCAATAAATAAATGAAATTTTCTTTAATAAATTAATTTAATTTACGTAGCTTCATTTTTTTGGGAACTCTCCCCTTACACCTTGTATAATTTATTTGACAAAACTTTGTTCTTACACAATAACAAAACCAATTTTAAAGACTTCAGTTACGTAATGGATTTAAATTTATTAAAAAATTCGCTGTCCTTGTCTAATGGACTGCAATGAAAATTTTACTAAAATTAATTTCAAAATAGGTCTTATTAGCAACAGTATTACACAGATTTATAAGCTTAAAGTGTACTTAGCGGAAACGGGGTTATTGTATTTGATTTCGCCAAGTTACGATGGGGCAATTCGGGCCCCCTAAAAATTAGAGTGGACTGTATATTTCGTTGAGACAATGGTGCACGAAACAAAAGAGAAGGATGCGGGACGAGAGGAACAGCACTCACTTGAGATTCCGCCGTCTGCTATCCTTTCCCGGGAAATCGCCAGCGAAGCGCGCGACGCCTTCGAACACGCGCACGCGCACTGCAATCCCTGTTTCACAACACCAAAACCTCGGGGGCGAAGCACAGTTCAGTCTTATGTGCCTCAGACCTCAATGGCCAGCCGACGGACCACCGTTTCACAATCGAATACGTGGCCGAGTGCCTTGACAAAATTCAAGCGCGTGCGACTCGCGCGGCGATCACACACTGAAGTCGTATCGCAATGCAGTCTTCCTCTTGACAAACAGTGCTGTTTTAAGGGTAAGGGGAAAAAATGGGAAATGCACCAAAATACTACAATTCTTAATTAAATCATAATCTGGCGTAACCAGTATTCATTACTATGAAAAACTTTCACAATCACAAAACTGTAAAAAGTATTTGAATTTAACTAGTAAGTTGCAAACAGGGTTGTGCTATTAATTAAAATTTATCGTACAACTATTTACTGTTCCGAAATAAATCAATAAAAAACAACAAACTCTGAAATAAAATCTACAAAATAAAAAGGACTACTGATTTCGGCAAAAATGTATCGCTTAAAAATAGTAAATAGTTGTTCTGACCTCCTTAAGGATTAATACACTTCAAGCTGAACCTTGTAGAAAGAATTTGGAAGTTATCTCACCGCAAACAGTATTATTTGTACAAACATCAAATACACTTCACACATTTCATTGTATAGTTATATATAATATAATTAATACACAAACTGTACAGTTCACGTTTCTAGCTACGCAATTATTTGCACGTGTTTTTTCTCACGGGGTTCCTTCAGCACGTACGACGTCGTTCGTCTTAAAGTTCCCGATGGATCTGAAAAACGTTTGTTGTAAGAAAGAAGATTATCTTTTTACATATACAGCAATCATCGTCATCATCATTTCAGCCGTAGGACGTCCACTGCTGGACATAGGCCTCCCCCATTGACTTCCGCAAAGACTGGTTGGAAGCGGCTCGCATCCAGCGCGTTCCTGCTTCTTTACTAGGTCATCTGTCCACCTTGTGGGTGTCTCCAGAACTCCAGAGCTTTGCAGCCCTATCGGCCATCAGTTCTGCGTGCTACAGCAATACTGGCGTTTAATTAGGTTGAATACTCGGACTATAGTTTCGGCCTCACTCCGTGGCCGAAATTGTAGTACACAATAAATGATGACTATAGTTTTCGTAACATCCGATGACCGAAACTATAGTACTTACCTGTCTAGTATACTTTAGTCGTTAGAATTTTCTTGTTACTTATTTGTAGTGTCAAATGGTTTTTTTTAATATTTTCTTTTTCGTTGTTTCTAGTGGTCAACAGACACCGACTATAGTTTCCTTCTCATCCGGTGACAGCAACTATAGTATCTGACCGACTCCGACTATAGTTTCTCTCACATCCACTGACCGAAACTATAGTATCTGGCTGACTCTGACTATAGTTTTTCTCACATCCGGTGACCGAAACTATAGTACTGGCCTGTCTAGTATAGTCTAGTTGTTAGTATTTTACTTGTTATTTTTAGTGTCAAATGCTTTTTTAAATTATTTTTTTCATTGATTCTAGTAGTCATCAGACGCCGACTATAGTTTCCCTCACATCCGGTGACTGAAACTATAGTTTCCGACCAACTCTGACTATAGTTCACAGAAGTATCCGAACTTAGTCAAATGTGTCAAAACCATATGAATCAATAAATTGTCAAAACCATGTCAGTTTCTTTGAGAGAGTTTTTGTCTTATTTATGTAAAAGCTCACTCTCTTGATGGGAAGAGACAACACCTGTCTGACCATGACCATGGCAGCGGTACTCACAACTTGGAATAGCAAAACAAAGTCGTGGTCATATTAGTCTTGACATTGGGTTACGAGTATTATCCAAAACTGGATAAAAATAGTGGTGGGTTTTCATTGTTTTCTTAGCAAAATTTTGACTGGACTTGACTTTTACTTATTTTGTGTGACTTTGACTGGGATTTTATTTATTAAACTTGGTTATTGGACAGTGTAAACTATGCTAGTATTGTTGAATATGGAGACGTACTGTGTGCATGGTGCGAGTGGGGGCGTGCGGGCGAGGCGGGGGCGGAGGCCGGGCCTCGCGCGTGCCGCTACGACCACCGCAGCTCTTTCAGCTCCACGGTACCGCTGCAGTTCTCCTGGATCTGGGATCGGACAAATCATATATATCTGACAAAAGTTTGGTAGCATTTTGACTACGTTTCTCATCCGTACGGCAAGGAAAGGAACAAGCTACTTCCTTAATTCCTGAGGGATGTAATCGTAAACATTTCAAGGTCAGAGTAAATAGGTAGTTACCTTTGAAGTCTGTGTGTTATTTATAAATCTGTGTGCTATTTATAAATCTGTGTGTTATTTATGAAGTTATGATTTTTGAATTATTGTTTTATTCAAACAATAGGGATTTACCGCAAATA
The DNA here is from genome assembly GCA_905404145.2 of Biston betularia. Classification (NCBI taxonomy): domain Eukaryota; kingdom Metazoa; phylum Arthropoda; class Insecta; order Lepidoptera; family Geometridae; genus Biston; species Biston betularia. The sequence goes on from FR989890.1 coordinate 6,188,108, forward strand.
AAGACAAAAATAAATGCCAGTAGCTGTGATTTCACTGTAAAATAATACTTCATTTGTCCATAAATGGAAAAAAAAAATGTATGGAAATCGAACCACTTATGAAACTTGAAAATTTAAAACACTTGACACTGGCAAATGCTCAAAATGCGACGCCGAAATCAAAGAAAAAGAAGAAGCCTTTTACCTCGTATCTAGATGGCGCTGGCGGCACGTGGGTGGCTGGTGAGCACCTGGAGCACCCTGGCCGCAGTACTGTTCTACTAGAAGACCCTCCCCGCATCGCCGTCCGTAACTCCTGAAAAAAAAACATATATTACTCACACTTAAAGTATTTAAGTATTCTATCAGTTATTTGTCTTCCATAGCACAAGCTCTACTTAGTTTGGGGTCAGATGGCGCTGTGTGTAATGTTCTATAAAATTTATTTATTATTTATTTATTTATTTAATTGTTACGGGTCCTCGGACTATAGTTTAGGCCACATCAGGTGGCCTACTTCATGGAGGCAAAGCCGAGTACAACCCACACGCCTGCCCGCACTAACCAGTAAGCTATCATCACTGCAAAACCATTACAATCATCATCGAGATCCATTCATCCGTTATTCGTTTTACTTGGTGGTAGACTTCCTTATCAAGAGGGTATCTGGGTAGGTACCACCGCAGTACCAGACATTCTACCACCAAACAGTAGTTTGTAAGAATTACTATGTTCTGGTTTGAAGGGTACTGCAGCGAAGTTACTGGGCTGTTGAGACTAACCATTGAAAGAAATGAGCGCCAAAGCAGCGATGCCCTGGACTTTGTTTTGTTACTCAAAGTTATATATAGCGCTGCAATGGTCATGAACATGAGTTGCCTCTTACCATTAGGAAAGAGATGGTTCATTACTTTCACATTAAAAAAATATGTCATCATAGTTTTACAAGTATACCTGTCCCATTTCGCTGCAAAGTGACTGGCGCCCTTGTGAGGCATTCTTCCTGGTATTCCAGCAGAACTCCAAGATGGCGACCACGATGGCCAACGCCAGCCCACACAGAAGAGTCACAAACACTCCACCTGAAATCAAACAAGTTATCAGGAATCTTTAAATCAAATAGACCCAGAAAAGACCCTGGAAGCTTCTGAACGGTCTCGTGCCAGAGCATTTTTTTAAACTTGACAGCTTAGATGTTCCATAGCTCATCTGATGTTAAGTGACAGTGTGCTTCAAGATGGTAAAAATACCTAGCCTTAAACCTTGGCGGCAGATTTCCAACTTGAGGGTGGTAGCTAACCAGCCGAGTACTAGAGAGTACCCTACCACCTTGCAATATTTACTGCGTGAATCCTTTTACTGTCCTCTGTAAGCTGTACTCCTGGAGCTAGAGAATTAGATTACGGCTTCAATATCCCTTGCCAAGCATAAAAGTCAATTACAAAGGGGCTTTTTGGCTTATGAGAGTTCAGTTTTGGGGATTTTGGCCATTTATTTCATGAAGCCCAGAGTGGCAATGGCAGAACGTGGCTTACTTGTGCTATAAGACATTGCTTCTTGCAAAGTTTTATGAGCCTTGGTCAATGGGAAGTAACCTTGAAAATAGATTTTAATTCCCTTGCAGGTGTCACAATTTGTGGCATAAACAGCCGCAACTTTTCATTGCATTGACTTAGAAGGTTGATTTGATTTAATTTCAACTTGATAACTCCTCGCGTTTCTGACTAAAAGAATCTTGGATGTACAACGAAATGATTGTATAAGGGTTACTATTTTTGCTTTTGATTTTAAGGAACCGTAAAAACAGAGGTTTTGAAAATCTTATATCGAAATCTAACCATAAGATGTAACTATGGTGATATAAATCTTAAGTCGTGGTGGTAGCTATATAGCTATGGTAGATTTTTAAGTGTTTACAAAAACATATGTACAATACCATTTTACTCGGAACGGTATTACCAAGCTGGAAGGAGGTCATCATTATCGTCATCTCAGCCGTAGGACGTCCACTGTTGGACATAGGCCCCCATTGACTTCCACAAAGACCAGTTGCAAGCGGCTCGCATCCAGCGCGTTCTTGCAGTCTTCATGAGGTCGTCGGTCCACTTTGTGGGCGTCCTACACTGCGCTTGTCCCTGGTCTCAATTCGAGGCCTTTGCAGCCGCATTGGCCAACAGTTCTGCGTGCTATATGCCCTGCCCACTGCCATTTCAACTTGCTAGCCCGCTGGGCTATGTTGGTAACTACGGATAATTTCTATGAAATAAATTATTTTTCGCAATTTTAGGGTTGGCCTCCTGGTACCATTGCAGTTTAAAATGACCTCTTCTAGCCCTAGCGGTACCGTTCCACGTAGCCTTCTATACTTGATTCTAAATATTTGGTATAACTAAAACGAGTATGTGCCAAGGAATGCTAATATAAATAAATATCGGTGTTTTAGTGCCTTAGCAAGCTACCACCCTCGGTCACGCTGCCACTCACCGTCAGGTGAGTTGGTGGTGAAACGCAGATCTAAAACCACAAAACATTCATTCATTCAGTTTGGTATCGAAAACTTGACATAAAGAAAGATAAAGATAAAGATAAAGAAATATTTATTTGCATAACATGAGTGGTTGCATAGTACTGATCTTATATTACCGAACTCTCATCATGTTCTTGCCTCAATGGGCGGACAAATGTTGTCATAGCTTTTCTTTTTTTTTTTAATAGTTCAATTTATGTACTTTAATGTCAAAAATAATAATAATAAATTTAATCAATGTCAAAGTAATAATAGTATTAATAAATAATTAGAATAGACGTCAATAGTATTGATGTCAAATAAAATTATTTAAATGTTTCCTTCAGAAAGTCGTCAATCTTATAATAACATTTTGTAGTCAAAAACATTTTCAATTTTCTTTTAAAGTGATGTGAAAAAAATGACTTGATGTTTTTTGCCCCTTTCCCCCACGTTAGATTGGGTAAGACCCCCTCCCCCCTAGAATGTCCAAAACACGTTAATAATGTTCACACCTCACGTTATTAATGGATTTATTTCGATTGGTTTGCAGCCACTACTGAAGCTTGGGTATTGAAAAACTCTTTCTAATTTTTTATTTTTTTTTAATGGTTGACAGTCTAGTTGTTTGACCACAGCTCACCTGATGTTAAGTGACGGTGTGGTCGAAGATGGTAAAGCACACCTAGCCTGGAATGGAACTGGCTCTCAAGCGAGGCTGCCGGAACACACCGTTAGATGCTTGGCGGCAGATTTTCAACTTGAGGGTGGTAGCCAGCCAGCCGAGTACTAGAGAGTACGCTACCACCATGCTATGGTTTCCTCACGATGTTTTCCTTCTCCGGCAGCTCAAGCTCATTGTTGGGGTTTGAACCCACGCCCTTCGGCATGCGAACTGAATTATTATTGTTATGGTTGCCAGGCAAGGTGTTTGACCACAGCTCACGTGATGTCAGTTAGTAAAGAACACATAGCCTGAAATAGAACTGGCTTTCAAGTGAGGCTGTCAGAACACACTGTTAGGTGCTTACCAGTCGAGTACTATGAAACACCCTACCACCATGATTTGGTTTCCTCGCTATGTTTTCATTCACCAGCGTCTCATGCTCGTCGTTAGGGTTTGAACCCACGCCCTTCGGCGTGTGAACCAACCGCGCTAACCACTGAGCTTTCATCGCAACAATGAACTACCATTGCTGCTGATTTGCTATCCACAATATGACACGTTACAAAATATTATATACTTGAGTTATCATCGTACTGATATCTTGTTAAAACTGCTCATATTACTGCAGAAAGATCTTCTAATTGTAGAAATAAGTTAAGTTGTTACCAACCCTAGTGGCAGAGTTAACGTGCCACCCCAAGGTCCCTTATATGGCTTGAAGATAAACAAACAAACAACCCAACAAATAAAAGACAAACAACCAGCATCAACAATTTAACGTATCGGATAACCTGGTAGCATTCAGAAATAAATCCCACTAATGGTCATCCGAAGACTGGATTGCCTATTTCTTAACATTTCTGAGAACGACTGCTAGTAGAAATAATAAAGGCAAAACTTACCAATATTCTGCACCCCCAGGGGGTTAGCCTTGCTGTCTTTGCCATCTCTGTTGCAGACATCCCCAGTATTCTTCCACCATTTATCGTACAGAATCTGAATGACTCCCTTCTCCTGCAGCTCCAGGATGGCTAACGAAATCTTGTCGCGCCAAGGACTGCCTTTCCACGTCGCTATGCCGTAGCCCTGAGAAATAAAGTAAATTTGCAGTCTGGGCTGGCTCTAGTGTTAAGATCACGATCTGACAAGACGCCAATGTAGGTCAGGTCTACCCAATGGTGTACCATAACGAACTCTATCAGAAAAAACATACTTGGCTAAAGAACTTCTCCAGTTTATTTCCTTTACAAGTCATATAGGTTTACCTTAGAGTCGAGCAAGCCCCCGATCTGCGTCAGATTGCAGTCCCTCTGGACTCGATGGTCCAGCATGGTGGACTCCATGAGAAAAGCGTAGTTCCCCCCTAGAACCCTCCGCACCCCCTCCTCGTATGAGGACACGAGCGCGGGCGGAGACGCCGTCGACATGTGCTGCCACATCTTCTGGTATATGTCAATGTTGGAGTCCTGGAAAGAAAATTGATTGGTTCAGGCGTTTCAATTACAACAAGGATGAGAATAAATATGTACTACTAATGATTAAAACTAAATCCATAGAAAAAAAGACAAGCGATGATGGCTCATTAGTTAGCGTGGACAGTTCACACGCTAAAAGGCGCGAGTTTAAACTCCAGCAATGAGCTCGAGCTGCCAATGAAGAAAAGCATTGTGAGGAAACCGTACAGAGGTAGTACTTTCTACTGGCTACCACCCTCAAATAGTAAATCTGTCTCTAAGTACTTAACGGTAAGTTCCGGTAGCTTAAGAGCCAGTTCCATTCCAGGATCATCATCATCATTTCAGCCGTAGGACGTCCACTGCTGAACATAGGCTTCCCCCATTGACCGACAACCGACATTGCCCAGAGAATCAGCAAGTTGAAGTGGCAGAAGGCAGGGCACATAACACGCAGAGCTGATGGAGCTGCAAAGTTCGGGAATGGAGACCACATACCGGCAAGCGCAGCGTAGGACGTCCACCCACAAGGTGGACAGATGACCTAATAAAGACCACAGGAAAGCGCTGGATGCGAGCCGCTTCCAACCGGTCTTTGTGGAAGTCAATGGGGGAGGCCTATGTCCATTACTTATGTATCAGTAATTTGATCACTTTAAGTCACTTACCCTGAAGAAAGTCATGGTAGAGCCTCCATTAAGAGTGCCGTATTGCACGGTGGTTTGCGCAGCGAGGTCTGCAGCGCTCTGTATGGGCAGTACAGTCCGCTCCACCGTGAGAAAGGCAGCCAAGTTGGCTGTATACGAGGACAGGATGATCAGAGTGAAGAACCACCAGATTCCTCCCACAATGCGGGTAGATGTTGCCTAGAACAAATTAACTTTTAATAAAAAATATATACGTGGGATTACACGTAGCGCCATCCGACCCCAAACTAAGCAAAGCTATGGAAGTCAGATAACTGATAGAATACTTGAACACTTTTTTTTTGTAAATACATATACATTTTTTTTTATGGTTGACAGGCCAGGTGTTTGACTACAGCTCACCTGATGTTAAGTGAATGCGTGGTCGAAGATGGTAAAGCACACCTAGCCTGGAATGGAACTGGCTCTCAAGTGAGGCTGCCGGAACACACCGTTATATGCTTGGCGGCAGATTTTCAACTTGAGGGTGGTAGCTAGCCAGCCGAGTACTAGAGAGTACGCTACCACCATGCTATGGTTTCCTCACGATGTTTTCCTTCACCGGCAGCTCAAGCTCATTGTTGGGATTTGAACCCACGCCCTTCGGCATGCGAACCTACCGCGCTATAAAATTCGCTATAAATACAAAACAGCCCGACACAGAACAAACATTTGTTTTATATTAATATTTTCCATGGGTGGGAATCGAACCCACGCCCTTTAGCTCTTGAAGCAAACATACTACCAATGAACCAACAGGGCTGTAATTAAATAAAATGTTAATAGATGTGTGATTGTGAGTATGTTTTTTTTTATTTAGAGATTTTTTTTTTTTTTTAATGGTTGACAGGCTTGGTTTGCTTGGTGACAATCTGCGCCTCGCGATGTTACCCGCTGTTCCTACGTGAACACTAAATTTTTTTGGGATAAAAAGTAGCCTATTCGTTAATCCAGGGTGTGAGCTACCTCCAAATCTATTTAACGGTTCACGTTTGATGTTTCCTGATGTTAAGTAGGATGTAGTTTAAGATGAAGCACCTAAAAAAACTCTGGATTTGAAGACACCCAGATTGTACTTCGCAGGGAAAACAGACGCCGGCAGAGAGTTCCACATCCTCGCCGTGCGTATGAAGGATGTGGAATGGAAGCGCTTAGTCCGTACGTGGGGAATGTCCACTATGTATGGATGGCGCTTTGGCCGCGTCTGCCTGGCCGTCCGGTAATAGAAAGGGGCTGGTGGAACCATTTTCAGTGGCGGATTCATTTCGGAGAGTGTACTTCAGAATTGCATGGTCTACTCCTCCATGCCTATTTTTCTTTCGGAGCCAGAAGCTCAAAAAAGCGACATCGTTTCATGGTCGACGTTCCAAAAACTAGAACGAAACGATTTCAATCTTCGTTCATTGTGCGGACTGCTAGACAGTGGAATGCGCTGCCTGAGTGGGTGTTACCCGATGGGTATAATCTGGGTGTCTTCAAGTCGAGAGTGACTCGGAATCTTCTGGGCAAGCGTGCTCTATCTTAGACCGCATCATCACTTAACATCAAGTGAGGTGGCCAAACGTAAGCCTATTTGTTATTTAAAAAAAAAATATGCAGATTATGCACTCTTCAGAATTCTCACCTTAGGGTTTAGTCCAGAACCTTGCCTTAAGAACGTTCCGGTGATGAACCAAAACGAGTTGCACACGCTGAATTGGTTTGTGAGCAGTTTAGTCTCATGGCCACAAATATGGGTGCTGCTGGACCTGGAAACAATGTCAATAAGAACTGATGATATGTGGAATTCTTTACCAATATCTGGCCTTTCCATGATGACGCATGAGTGTGGCCATTGCAGCGATACACAGAACTTTGAGTAGCAAAACAAAGTCCGGGCATCGCTGCTTTGGCGCTCATTACTTTGAGACTTTCGAGGGCTAGTCTCAACAGTCCTGTAATGTCGCTGCAGTACCATTCAAACCGGAGCACTGGTATAATTATTGTGGTGGTATTTTTTTCTAGACGGCCTTTTGCCAAGGAAATCTACCACCAAGTAGAATTAAATCGTAAATAAAATACGCTCCATAAACAACCCCCAACAATGAGCTTGAGCTGCTGGAGAAGGAAAACATCGTGAGGAAACTATAGCATGGTGGTAGCGTCCTCTCTAGTACTCGGCTGGCTAGCCACTACCCTCAAATAGGAAATCTGTCGCCAAGCACCTAACGGTGTGTTCCGGCTGCCTCACATGAGAGCCAGTTCCATTCCAGGCAAAGTGTATACCATCTTCGAACACACCGTCACTTAACATCAGATGAGCTGTGATCAAGCGTGTGGTCTAGCCTGTCAACCAAAAAAATTAAAAAAAACCTACTTGGTGGTAGATCTCCTTAGCAGGAGGTCGTCTAGGTAGGTACCACCGCAGTACCAGTTATTCGGCCACTAAGCAGTAGTGTGTAAGCATTACTGTGTTCCGGTTTGAAGGGTACTGCATCTAGCGAAATTACTGGGCTGTTGAGACTAACTCTATCAAAAGTCTCAAAGTAATGAGCGCCAAAGCAGTGATGCCCTGGACTTTGCTTTATTACTCAAAGGTCTGTGTATCGCTGAAATGGTCATGGACAAGCGTTATCTCTTACCATCAGGAGAGCGTCTCGTTCGTCTGATTACTTCTTACATTAAAAAAAAAAAAAAAAAAAATGTTTTTTTTCTGTCTGCTCCCCAACTTTTTTGTAAATAGATACATACAGAACACCCAGACACAAAACAAACAATAGTTTATACCACTAAATGTTTGTCATGGGTGGAAATTAAACCCACGCCCAACAGCTCTTAAAGCAAATATATGTACTACCAATGACCCAACAGGACTGTCTATCCGAAATATTCCTAAAATCTTAAATTAGTAAAGGTGAAATTACCACTCATAGGGGGAGAATCTCGCCATGACGAAGAGCGTGAAAGAGACGAGAACGTAGGCAGCGAGGACGTACAGCCAGATCTCGATGGCCAGGGGGTTCAGAAAGCTGAAGAGACGTGTCGGCTGGGAGGTCGGCACCTGGGGATAAATTGCACTTGGCAGTTTTAGTGGCAACACGAAAAATCATTTTTAAGTCCAAGCATTGAAACCAATGATGCTTTTTTGATGGTAAAACACCTATCCATAACCCTTGCTGTGGTACCCGGAACTTTGAGTAACAAACACTTTGAGTAACAAATACATTGAGTAACGAATACTTTGAGTAACAGATAACCTGTTACTCTAAATGACCTGTAACTTTGGTGTTATTAATAAAAGATTTTTGTATTTGTATTTTGTACTTTGAGTAACAAATACTTTGAGTAACAAATACTTTGAGTAACAATACTTTGAGTATCAAATACTTTGAGTAACAAATACTTTGAGTGACAAATACTTTGATAATCGCAGATCTTAATAATTATTGTCTTACCTTGAACAGAATTCCGATACCCAGGTTCATGAAGGGTTTGGTGAAGTCGATGACTGCTTCTCTCGCGTAGTTGATCGTCATGGATGCCACTGCTATGTCTGCTTTCTGGAAAATCGAGAAGACACCATCTCACTCCTCAAAATTAATACGGATCAGGTCTTCTCTTAATATTGACGTTTCTCATCCGTAGGGCTCAGAAATGGAACAAAAATATAGCCATATCGATACTTCATAACATTTATGGGTATATCGACTAACCAAAAAAATAGTGAAAATGTGGCTTGGTTTATTTATTTTGAAGTATTGAAATTACTATGTAATTCGTATGAGTATTTTTTTGGCATTTCGGTCGCGTGAAATGGTTTGAATAACACCTCAAAACCTGTGAAATACCAAAAAAAATATTTATATTAATAAATGAAAAAATATATATATAAATTTACAACAACCCCCGACACTAGTACCAAATTTTGACTGACTTTCTTGAATTATAGGTAAGATCACTTTCGATCAAGTCACATAAAAAATGTAATTCTCCATTTTGTGGCGGCGGCCATCTTGGATTTGAAATTTATCATAGTATTATAGTATTCTACTACTCAAGCCCTTTCATTTGATACTCATATTGAGGAAGTTGTGAAAAAATATGTAATCCGCCATTTTGTGGCGGCGGCCATCTTGGACCGATTTTCATCACATATAGCTAAGAACACTCCCGGCTAATTTACCTTTCAAACAAAAAACAATATCAAAATCGGTTCATCCGTTCGGGAGCCACAGAAATACACACACAGACACGTCAAACTTATAACACCCCGTCGGGTTTAAAAATATAGTTTTTTTTTATTCAATAAAGGTTCGCGTTTGACCACACTCTGCCTGATGGCTAAGCAGTAGTGTGGTCTAGTATGGAGCACGCTTACCTCATAGTGTACTCAAAGGGGTCCCGTGACCACATCGGGCCCAAGTTTTCATCTTAATTTGGTCGTGTTACAGGCTGCTAGATTTGGCTGCCAAGTTCACACCGGTCCTATAGTGAATCCTAATTCCAAAGTAATGGATGCTCACCCTGTCCATCAGTTCTCTGACGATGCCGTTCCAGTGGCCCGTGTTGGGGTCCCTGGCGCCGTACATGTTATCGGGCACCAGCCTCAGGCGGTAATGGAAGCCGGCGCGCGCGGCCACTCGAGACAGCAAGTCGATGCAAAACCCCTCGAAACGAGCGTTGCCTTGAAGGTTCCAGCCTTCCTTCACCATCACGTAGGGCTTTTCCTGAAAACACATGCATAAAAACGAGTCTCGACCCAGCGTTCGAAGAGTCAACACCTTTTTTTCATGGTTGACAGGCTAGCTGTTTGACCACAGCTCACCTGATGTTAAGTGAAGGTGTGGTCGAAGATGGTAAAGCACACCTAGCCTGGAATGGAACTGGCTCTAAAGTGAGGCTGCCGGAACACAGCGTCAGATGCTTGGCGGCAGATCCAACTTGAGGGTGGTAGCTAGCCAGCCGAGTACTAGAAAGTACCCTACCACCATGCACACAGCCCCATCTATCCCCAAACTATGCAAAGCTTGTACTAATGGAACCAGACAGCTAACAGAATACTGAAATTTGGCACACATAATAGTTTACCAAGCTTCCTCAGTTGAGAGTTCCTCACCTCAACAGTGACCACAGTGAGTGTAACATTAGGCGGTGGGTCCCTCTTGTACGCGGCAGGGTCTGTGATAGTGAGGCCGGTGGCGGGGCTCCAGTGCCCGGCCAGGGTAGTGCCCCCCTCCTCGCCGCCCTTCAGCCGCATCAGCTGCAGGTGGAAGTTGGTTCGCGCGCCATCTTTGAATGCTATGGGGCCCGTCAAGCCGTGCGCTTGAATCTGAAATGTGTACAAGGAAACAATAATAATAATTTTTTTTTAATGTATTAAGTAATGAGACAAACGAGACGCTCTCCTGATGGTAAGAGATAACGCCTGTCCATGACCATTGCAGCGATACACAGAACTTTGAGTAGCAAACCAAAGTCCAGGCATCGCTGCTTTGGCGCTCATTACTTTGAGACTTCCGATGGTTAGTCTCAACAGCCCAGTAATGTCGCTGCAGTACCCTTCACAGTAATGTTTACACACTACTGCTTAGCGGCAGAATAACTGGTCCTGCGGTGGTACCTACCTAGACGACCTCCTGCTAAGGAGATATACCACCATGAATAATATGGACATTACACACAGCGCCATCTGGCCCCAAACTAAGCAGAGCTTGTGTGATGGAAGTCCGATAACTGATAGCACTTTTGTTAAATACAGAACAGAGAACAAACCCTGAAAGGTGTGGGTTCTGCGCTCTTGAAACAGACATACTAGCAATGAACCAATAAGGCTGAACCAAGTCTACATTTTACTTGATGGTAAATCTCCTTAGGAGGTCGTCTAGGTACCAATGCAGTACCAAAATCCTGTCGCCAAGCAGTAGTGCGTAATCATTACTGTAAAGGGTGCTGCAGCGACATTACTGGGCTGTTGAGACTAACCATCAAAAGTCTCAAAGTAATGAGCGCCAAAGCAGCGATGCCTGGACTTTTGTTACTCAAAATTAACATTAAAGTTAAGTTTTGTTAAATTACTTAACATCAGGCAGGGTGTGGTCAAACGCAAGCCTATTTTGATTAAAATAACATGTTTTATCACTTAGCACAACGAGAGCTACTATGAGAGCTATGAGAGAGAGTACTTAATATTTTATAAATGCGAAAGTTTGTAAGTGTATTTGTTACACTTTCACGCAAAAACTACTGAACGGATTTGGATGAAATTTGGTATGGAGGTAGCTGACACCCTTTTTCCCCTCAGGGAAATCCTTGATGGATACCACCGGCTTTGGGAGAAGCAGGGTGGTTATGTGGGACTCTCCACCATTGTGGCGGCCTACCCACTAAACACCCTGGGGTGTGTCTGCCTTGCGTCTGTGTGTCGGGGCTACGGGAACGCTTTCACACTCGTCTGCGGCCCCGATGGCGCTGGTCCCCTGGGACCCTTCCCTGTTAGGGATGGAGCTGTAGTGCCTCCATCCCTCTTTCCTTGAGGGGCGCGCGGAAACACCGCGCGCGTCACCTCAGGGGCTACTCTTGTCGGGCGATGGACCCCCCCGAGTCCAACGCCCAAAGCCCCTGTTATGGAGGTTGGAGGAGGGCATGGGTTCTGCTCCGACGCCCGGCTCTCTGGCGGCGCATTGGGAGATCTGTTGTAATCTCCCGTTCGCGCTCCGCCGTTTCCTTCTGGAACATCACTTGTTCATAGAAGGAAACTGCCGCCTCCCATGATCTCTTGCATCCGAGCATTGCGCGTATCAACGCTGGAAGCGAGAGATCAGGTAGGTTTTTACATATAAAAGATTAATGCTAAAGTTGTGAGGCCTGATGAAACTTCTGACAAAAGACGTCTTTGGCTACTTACGCTGTTGATGTGCTCCATTAGAGTGTTGCCCATACTCCAAGGCACGTCCTTCTCGCAGGACACGTTGCCTGTCTGCACACCATCTGACAGCGCCACTGCTTGTGCCAGGACCTGCACCGCGTCATATAACAGAGCTGGTTCCGTCTGAAAAGTAATCAGCAATGGGAGTTTTGGCGGGAACGCGGAAAGAGTCATGAATTTTTTTGTCAAAACTAGTGTTTTTTCGAGTGTTTATGCATAAAAATGGTGTTGTTTTATTCATAAAGCACCGAATCAGAAGCGCGAGTGTGGGAAAATGATATAATGTGGGGAAACATGACTTTTCGTGTTGATTCCAAAATTCCATGAAGTTTTATAGTAAAAAAAATCGCCACTACTTTACTAATGCATGATAGGACTTAATTGACACGGTCTGTACTCAAGGCCACTTATTAAACTTTTAAAACTTGAAAATACTTGACATTGGTAAATGCTCAAAATACGACGCCAAAACCAAAGAAAAAACATCAGCGATGACAGGTTAGCGACGCTTAGCTGGTCCAAATCCAACAAATGAAAGGGTATTGGTTATGATACCTAAATGATGACATCAACTTGTAAAACACAGCCTACAATAAAAGATTCTGAGCTTTGAATTGTGATGAACCTCCTAGAAATGCGAGCCATGTCGAGGATCCTTTTGATTCTGATCCTGGACTCAATCGGCCAGCAAAATCCTCTTAAGATGTCGGTAGAGGCTTTTACTACTGGGCGTTTGGGACACTGTAACTCGCTCACCTTTATGTGTCCGCCGATGAGTATGGAGGCTCCAATGGGGTGGAACTTCTCCATGACAGCGAGGGCCTCCCGCACGCGGTCGGAGCTGCGGTCCACCAGCCGCCAGCCGCTCATGTTCACGCGGTTGTAGTAGAAGTCTTCCAGGTCGAACAACTCCATGTCCTGGGAAACGAACACCTATATGATGAGACGGATGGAACGACTGAGATGGTCTTTTCATTTTTTAATTTTACTTGCTGCGCCCTGCGGTGTTACACTTTTCTTTTTTTTTCTTTTTTATATTGAATAGGTTCGCGCTTGACCACATCCTGCCTGATGTGAAGCATCGATGCGGTCTAAGATGGAACACGCTTACCTAGAAGGAACCTGTTTACTCTTGATTTGAAGACACTTATATTGTACCTTTCGGGAAACGTTACATGGTTTCCGGATAAAAAGTAGCCTATGTGTCAATCCAGGGTCTCAGCTACCTCCATACTCCATAATAATCTCCATAATTACTCCATAATAATATTATAAATGTGAATGTTTGAATGGATGGATGGATGTTTGTAACTCTTTCACGCAAAAACTTCCGAACGGATTTGGATGAAATTCGGTATGGAGGTAGCTGACACCCTGGATTAGAACATAGGCTACTTTTTATCCCGGAAAACATAGCGGGTAGCACTGCGGGGCGCAGCTAGTACAATAACAAAAGTGTTTCTCATTCCAAAGATTTTTTACAAAAATAAAAGTTTATAAATATTTTGTACACTGGGGAGAAATATTTGTAGTATATATACTCACAAATGACGTGAAAATATAATGATAATCTTCATTGTTCATCTGCAGCTGTAATATCTGAAAAATAAACGTTCATTATATGGAAAAACAAACTTTCTCCCAAGCGTTGAATAATATTTTTTTTTTTTTTTTTTTTTAATGATTGATAGGCTATGTGTTTGACCACAGCTCACCTGATGTTAAGTGAAAATGTGGTCGAAGATGGTAAAGCACACCTAGCCTGGAATGGAACTGGCTCTCAAGTGAGGCTGCCGGAACACACCGTTAGATGCTTGGCGGCAGATTTTCAACTCTCGTGTGGTAGCTAGCCAGCCGAGTACTAGAGAGTACGCTACCACCATGCTATGGTTTCCTCACGATGTTTTCCTTCACCGGCAGCTCAAGCTCATTATCGGGGTTTGAACCCACGCCCTTCGGCATGCGAACCTACCGCGCTAACCACTGAGCTATCATCGCTACATATAATTTACATTGAATATAAGTAGGTACATTTAGCGAAAATGAGCTATAAAATGCAAAATAACCGCAAGGGCTCACCGGAAGACCAGCGCTGGTCATACCACTAAGTATGACCAGCATTATGCCGAGGTGAGCCCTTAGTTTGTAACTTTTGTCTGTTTGTTTTTGTGTTTATGCTTGTTACAAAATTCAAAATCGGACTAGAAGTTTAGGAGAAAAATGGCAACATGGATTTGTACGAAAAATGTTTGCTGCAGCGCCCCCTGGTGAGTTGTCACCGTAACACCTATCTAAGAACATGTACCAATCAAACCCGAACACATAACGGAAAACTGCATCAAAATCGGACTAGTAGTCTTGGAGAAAAATGGCAACATGTATTTGCACAAACAAACATCTTCTCACCCTCGTGTTTGGAAAAAAAAAAAGGTTTACAAATACAAATACAAATACAAATCATTTACACCAAAGTTACAGGTCATTTTTCCATTCATAATTTAAAAATATCAAAATCAAAACATGTCAAATAATGAAAATGTCAATGAAGTTATAATATGTCACATATAAAATAATTATGTCAATATAATTAAATGTCCATAAAAACAAACATATTATAATTACTTACTAGTAATTCAATAATCTCTTAGTTTTTAAGTTTATACTGATTAGTGTGATCACATTAGTAAGTACATACCGCTCTCGCCAGATGGCGCATTTTCTTGGGGTCCGTGTCCACGATGATATTTCCTATTCCTTGCGCCTTCACCAGCGCCAGAGCCCGCCTGTACTCCTTGCCGTCTCTGCAACGCACGGCGAACATGTCGCGCCCGTCCCGGCCGATGTGCAGCATGTTCAGTTCCCCTGGGAACAGGGTAACAGCTCTTAACACCAACATATTTATCTATTTATTTATTTAGGCTACAATAATAATTATTATAATTTTACATAACTCAAGTAATTGTCTAGCTAATTGCGTTGCTTTTTTAAAAAAGCACAACATGCATTAAAATGTATCAATACAATTAATTAAATTAAAATCAAAAACAAAATCAATAAAATTTAAATCAAAATAAAAACCATAATCAAAATTAAATTAAATTAAAATCAAATTCGTATTCAATTACAATTTAAAATTAAATAATTAATCAAACGTTTAGAGGAGGCTTCAGGTGACCAGAATGCTGGTATCTACTTTGGTCACAAGCTAAGCATTGCCATCCAGCGTGGCAATGTTGCCAGCATTCTGGCCACACATCCGTCCTCTGACGGACTTTCAGACTAGGTTTTTTGTATACATTTTGTAAATAGTATAATTTTTGCAATAGTAGTTTTTATCTCAATAATTAAAACTAAAATTATCAATAAAACAAGCTAAGCATTGCCATTCAGCGTGGCAATGTTGCCAGCATTCTGGCCACACATCCCTCCTCTGACGGTTTTTAGACTAAGTTTTTTGTATACATTTTGTAAATAGTATAATTTTTGCAATAATAGTTTTTATCTCAATAATTAAAACTAAAATTATCAATAAAACAAGCTAAGCATTGCCATTCAGCGTGGCAATGTTGCCAGCATTCTGGCCACAGATCCCTCCTCTGACGGTTTTTTAGACTAAGTTTTTTGTATACATTTTGTAAATAGTATAATTTAAGGTATTTTTTATCATTAAAACAAAAATCAAAATACAATATATACAAATTAAAATTCAAATCAAAATTAAAACTAATATTATAAATAAATTAAGGCAATAAAACATAATTATATAGCAGAAGGCACAATCTATATGGAAGATCGTCCGACAGCCAACCTCCCCCAGCAGCCACCGCCTGTATTTTTTAGTGATCAATAGTAGTTTATGTGTGGTTTTTTTATGGTTGCCAGGCTAGGTGTTTTGACCTCGGCTCACTTAATGTTAAGTGAAAGTGTGATCGAAGATGGTAAAGCACACCTAGCCTGGAATGGAACTCTAATGGGACCCTAGTGGAGAGAGAAGTAGACAGAGTGGAGGTTTTACCTCTGCCGCGTCTTTTTTTTTTTTTTTTTAAGCGCTGCGCTTAAAAAAAAAAAAAAGCCAGCGCTTGAGACAACTCCACTCGGTGGATATTTTGACTAATGGTAATAAAACGGTGAAATGTGAGTATTAACTAATTATGTTATTTAAACCCCTATTAATGTATTCTTAACAAGCATTGCTGTCCCAAATTATGAACAATCATCTACACAATATCTACATCCTGATATAATACAAACTCATCATTGGCACCACGATGCCATTTTGTAGCGATGATAGCTCAGTGGTTAGCGCGGTCGGTTCCCATGCCGAAGGGCGTGGGTTCAAACCCCAACAATGAGCTTGAGCTGCCGGTGAGGAAAACATCATGAGGAAACCACAGCATGGTGGTAGCGTACTCTCTAGTACTCGGCTGGCTAGCTACCACACGAGAGTTGGAAATCTGCCGCCAAGCATCTAACGGTGTGTTCCGGCAGCCTCACTCGAGAGCCAGTTCCATTCCAGGCTAGGTGTGCTTTACCATCTTCGACCGCACCTTCACTTAACATCAGGTGAGCTGTGGTCAAACAGCCACCCTGCCAACCATAAAAAGTCTATGAAGACGTCAATGGCTAAGTCGTAAACAGCGCACGTAAAGGATGAGAGAAAGAGAGGAAGTTACCGTATCCATAGTCCTCGTAAATGATAGCCAGCCTGGTCCAGTTGAGATAGCTGATCAGCTCCAGGAAAGCCTTCAGCATCAGCTCGCGCGGAGGATACAGGTTCACGGTGAATGACGACTCATTTGCTGAAAAAAAAAATTCATAATAATCATAACCTTCAAGGCTAGTATTCGGATGAGCCTTGTTCATTTTAACCGACTCAAAAAGCAGGAGGAGTTCTCAATTCGACTGTTTTTTATGCTGGTACGTATATGGTGATACTCACAGCTGGCGGGACCGGCGTACATGTGCGGCGTGCTGAGCGCTCGGCACATGGCCGCGAGCGTGGCGCCCGTCGCCACGCCTTCGCTGCTAAACAACGCCACTGTACCGGACTTGACCTGCGCGCACGCTGAAAAAAGCAGTTCAAAACAATCACTATCCAATTTTTTTTTTAATATTCTAGGACAGGGCCGACCAAACAACAACAGTTTTGGACATAAATTGTATGGATAACTAGCTGCGCCCCGCGGTGCTACCCGCTACATATTTTCGGGATAAAAAGTAGCCTATGTGTTAATCCAGGGTCTCGGCTACCTCCATACCAAATTTCATCCAAATCCGTTCAGTAGTTTTTGCGTGAAAGAGTCACAAACATCCATCCAAACTTTCATATTTATAATATTTTTTAGTATAGAAATTCCTGAGCAGCAAAGTCAAAATGTTTATTTTGACGTTTTTATAGATAATGGCACGGAACCCTTCGTGCGCGAGTCCGACACGCACATGGCCGGTTTTCTTATCCACGTTTGTTGTTGTTGTTTGTTGTTGTGTGTATTATTATTATTTTTTATGTCACAAATAAAATGGTTTTTTTTTTGTCATAAGAAATTCATTTTTTTTTCCTACCAAACAATATTTTTACACGTCTGTAGAGTTAGCATCTCAAAAAATTACTGCAGATTCATTGGCATCCAGCATAGTTCTACACTAGGTTCTACAGTTATTGCTAAGTTAAGTGTCAAGTGTTTTATATTTTCAAGTTTCAAAGGTTAAATAAGTTGCCTCGTAACTATAGTCAAAGTCCAGTCTTGGTCAGGTACAGTCCGTGTCAGTCAAGTCCAGCCATGCTTTAGTAAAGTAGTGGCTACTATAAAGCTTCGATGGAGTTTTGGAAGCAACACGAAAAGTCATGTTTAGTTATAATTATGTATAGTTTCAAGTAATTTTTTGAGATGCTAAATTCAGACGTCATTTTTACCACGGGAACGTCTAACGGAAATGCAATACAGCGCGAAAGTTTCACCGGAAACGCTCGAGTGCCATCCAACCGGGCTTTTAGCTTGTTTATGCAGTTTTCCCGCTTTTGTAGTATTGAAGGACGCGTTCATTCGCGAATGAACGAAGCAATTTTGACGAATGCGGCGAGACGCGCTGTAATTGTGGGGGAACAATGAGGTAAAATAGAGCAGAACGGCGTCAGTACGGTTGTGGTCACAAAAGCAACTTTGAAACAATACCTAACTGTGAAATTATCGTATATTTGACATGGTTGACAGGCTAGGGGTTTGACCGCAGCTCACTACGTAGAAAGTTTTTTTTGTAATAGTAATGAGACGAATTAGACGCTCTCCTGATCGCAAGATACAACGCGTGTCCATGACCATTGGCGCTCGTTACTTTGAGACATTCTTTGAGACTTTACTTGGTGGTAGATTTCCTTAGCAGGAGGTCGTCTAGGTAGGTACCACCGCAGTACCAGTTGTTCTGCCGCTAAGCAGTAGTGTGTAAACATTACTGTGTTCCGGTTTGAAGGGTACTGCAGCTAGTGAAATTACTGGGCCGTTGAGACTAACCGTCGCAAGTCTCAAAGTAATGAGCGCCAAAGCAGTGATACCTTCGACTTTTGTTTTGTTACTCAAAGTTCTGTGTATCGCTGCAATGGTCATGGACACGCGTTATCTCTTACCATCAGGAGAGCGTCTCGTTCGTCTCATTACTTTTTGCATAAAAAAAAAACATTCGATGGGTAGTCTCAACAGCCCTTCACTGTGATATATTCTTACATATCCTACTAGCTGCGCCCTGCGGTGTTACCCGCTACATGTTTTCGGGATAAAAAGTAGCCTGAGCGCTAATCCAGAGTGTCAGCTAAAGAAAAGAAAGCGTGAAAGAGTAACAAACATCCATCCATCCATCCAAACTTTCACATTTATAATATTCATAGGATAAGGTTTAATGTACGACGTTCTTCATTAGAATATATGTCTATGTTATCCCTTCCATCCTAAGGTTGCCTGGAAGAAATCGCCGTTAGCGATAGACCTTATCAATTGTTACACTAGATATTTTGAGTTTTTATTTCTATTATGTTAGGTATACTATCAATGTTGTGAAATATAAAGAATGTATCTATATATTGCAGGTGTACAGAAGAAATTAATAAAAAAATTAATACAAATTAATGAAGAAAAAATCTTAATGAAGATACTGTAGATATACAGAAGATATTGCAGAGATACAGAAGATATTACAGAAATACAGAAGATATTTTAGAGATACAGAAGATATTACAGAGATACAGAAGATATTGCAGAGATACATAAGATATTGCAGAGATACAGAAGATATTACGGAGATACATAAGATATTATACAAAATATTACTGGTACCTTTCTTATATGTCTTGAAGCTATCCCGTTCGGTTGTATACTGTATATCGTATATCAGCGTACTGTTGGGCAGAAGGCTGCGCTCCTTGTTGATTCTATACACGGCGTATTTGAAAGCCAGTTCTGCGCTACCACCTCGCGCTTCCTCCGTAAATATTGCTCCTGGAAATACAAAAAAAAAAACGAGTCAAACAAGACATTTCCAAGGTAACACTTGTCCAGGGCTTTTTAATTTTCTAACAAACTAGCTGCGCCCCGCGGTGTTACCCATAGCGGTGTTGTGGGTTATTTAAACATTTTTAATTTTGCTTTTTTTTATTAATTTTTTTTAAATTATATCGAGCAATATTTTTTTGTACGCAAATAATTTATAAATGTAAAGTATAAGATTACACAAGCACATTTGTCGGAACAAATAAATACATTTTATTATTATTAATTTGACAGCCCTGTTGGCTTATTCGTAGTCTATCTGCCTTAAGAGCTGTAGGGTGTGGGTTCGATTCCCACTCAGGATAAAACATTTTGTGGTACATTGTTTGTATGTGTGTTCTCTGTCTGCGTGTTCTGTACGCGTTACTAGCGGCGCCCCGCGGTGTTACCCGCTACATGTTTTCGGGATAAAAAGTAGCCTGTGCGCTAATCCAGAGTGTTTTTGTAGCGATGATAGCTCAGTGGTTAGCGCGGTAGGTTCGCATGCCGAAGGGCGTGGGTTCAAACCCCAACAATGAGCTTGAGCTGCCGGTGAAGGAAAACATCGTGAGGAAACCAAAGCATGGTGGTAGGGTACTTTAGTACTCGGCTGGCTAGCTACCACCCTCAAGTTGAAAATCCGCCGCCAAGCATCTAACGGTGTGTTCCGGCAGCCTCACTTGAGAGGCAGTTGCATTCCAGGCTAGGTGTGCTTTACCATCTTCGGCCACACCTTCACTTGACATCAGGTGAGCTGTGGTCAAACAACTAGCCTGTCAACCATTTAAAAAAAAAAAAAAAAAGCTACCTCCGTACCAAATTTCATCCAAATCCGTTGCCACACACCACCACAGTTACCAAATCTCTATACCTCCACGCGTTCCTGAGATAGAAGGTCTTGACAGTTGGACAACAAAGTGAGTGAAGAACGGAACCCATAAGGGTTCCGTTCCTTTCTTTTTGAAGTACAGAACTTTAAAAACAGCTTAGAGAAACAAAAGAAAATACAAAGCATCGCTACTTTGGCGCTCATTACTTTAAGACATTCGATTTTGAGTCCCATTTACCCGGTAATGTGAAACATTAGGGACTTTACGCACGGGATGGTGATGCGATCGATGCCGAACAGTTGCATGAGGAATATCGAGCTATTGTGCGATGTCATGTTGTTCAATGATGTTCGATGTTGTTCATTTGTTCATAGCGATGATAGTAGTAGTTCGCACATATTTTTTTTACACACAGCGCCATCTGGCCCCATACTAAGCAGAGCTTGTGTGATGGCAGTCAGATAACTGATAGAATACATAATATTTTTGTTTTTGTAAATACATACAGAACACCCAGACACAGAACAAACATTTGTTTATTTACAAAATGTTTGCCTTGAGAGGGAATCGAACCCACGCCCCACAGCTCTCAAGGCAGATATACTACCAATGAGCCAACAGGGCTGTCAGATAAAATAAATAAACAATGGTCATGGACAGGCGTTATCTCTTACCATCAGGAGAGCGTCTCATCTGTCTTATTACATTTACGTTTAAAAAAAAATCGTTAAAAAATAACGGTGTGTTCCGGCAGCCTCACTTGAGAGCCAGTGGCATTCCAGGCTAGGTGTGCTTTACCATCTTCGACCGCACCGTCACTTTACATCAGGTGAGATGTGGTCAAACCCCTAGCTTGTCAACCATAAAATAAATGAATCAATGTTAATACCACAAAATGTTTGTCCTGGGTGGGAGTCGAAACCACGCCACACAGCTCTTAAAGCAAAAATACTACCAATGAGTCAATAGGGTTATCGTCTGATGATTTTGAAGTTTTTATTTCGGCAGCAACAATGAAAAGGTGTGTCACCTATTTTGACGACGGGCGAGAGTGCGACGACTGCGTTCAAAGTGACCATTAGCCACCGCCACTCGCGCCACATGGTGCCGCCACATCACCAGCTGTCGCGATATCTCGCCACACGATCTGCAACACGAGAAACGTTTACAAACAATAGGTACATCCTATTATAATTATCATTATTTATAATACTTTATTATACAAAAGTATTATGTATTTACTAGAAGAAACAAAATGGAGTTCTTTTTTCTTTGGTTTTGGCGTCGCGTTTTAGCATTCGCCAGTGTCAAGTATTTATATATTTTCAACTTTCAAAAGTTAAATAAGTGTCCTCGTAGCTAAAGTAATAGTCAAAGACCAGTCTTGGACAAGTACAATCCGTATCAGTCAAGTCCAGTCATGCTTTAGTAAAGTAGTGGCGACTTTACTATAAAGCTTCGATGGAGTTTTGGAAGCAACACGAAAAGTCATGTTTCCCCACATTATATCATTTTCCCACACTCGCGCTTGTGATTCGGCGCTTTATGAATAAAACACCACCATTTTTATGCATAAACACTCGACAAAACACTAGTTTTGGAAAAAATACAACGCGGCGACACGACTCTTTCCGCGTTCCCGCCAAAACTCCAAAATGGAGTTATCTACTGCCATAGCCGAGCCCAACAATGAAAAAAAAAACTTGAAAAATTATCCACAAAAACGGTGATACCTGGTTATTATTGTACCCGGAGGCGTTTACATAAACCTAGTCCGTCGCAAGTTCATTAATGACTCCCGCGGCGCGCGCGCGAGTGCGAGAGAGAAACAACATGTTTCTGCAATATTACAATGAAAGCCGCCATCGGGTCCCGCCAACTGCTCCGGGGATAGTATTCTCTTGTAGTAAACGAGTGCTATGTCCATAATTTTAGGCAGAATTTCCGGAAAAGTTTGACTAGTAATAACTTTGGCATTATGAAGTAAACAAAAATTCTGATTGCACATTTACGACGTCTCACTCGGTCTGTATTACCCATTAAAAATTTTCTAGTTATTAAAAAATTGTGGTGTATAGTTAAATTTAACTTGCAAGATTCCATCCGAACACAGTTACATACATACTGCACCCGCAATAATATAAGGGTTCAAGTCAACATTTTCGTAAAGTGCAATTTTAAATAATAATCTAGGAATTCAGAATCTTTTAACGCGATTTCCCAAAAACTACTTTTTTGCATTGTATAGTAATACAAGGGTTACTAAGGGTGCGATACATACATTGCTAGTTAAATAAAAGCTTGCAAAATTGAAGTCAAGTCGCTGTTTCAAGTGAAACAATAATTAAATACCTAAGTGTTTCCTTCAATCTCCCGTGACCTTTGGCATTGCTTTTAACAAGAAAAAAATGCTTTTTTCTGCGTTAGCAAATTCGAAAGCTGTTCACGCCAAATAAGCATTTTTTAGGGGATTTAAGGAGCGGCGTTCACGCCCTCACAAGTGGTTACAAAGACGCCTTTCATTGTACAAAGACATGAATTTTACCCGACAACAGAAACATCATGAGTGCTAAAGAACCTTTTCATGAAACGAAATTTGTTTAAATGGCGTGTAGGCATGAGAGCCCGAGTATGGGCGTGGGCATGGGCGTGAGCGTGGGCTAGGGCGTGCGGCCTGGATAAAGGGTTTTTTTTGTAAGGTTGACAAGCTAGGTGTTTGACCACAGCGGTCGCAGATAGTTACCACACCTAGCCTAAACTTCCTCTCAAGCGATGTTGCTGAAACACATCGTTAGGTGCTTGGCGATAGATTTTAACAGCCAGCCGAGTGCTAGAGAGTACGCTACCACCATGCTATGGTTTCCTCACGATGTTTATCCTTTACCAGCGTCTCAAGCTTCCAGCGATTGAACCGACAAAGTATTTAAATTTCAGGGAAGAAATATCGAAAAGGGCAAAACATTAAATTCACAGAAACAAAAAAAAAATCACATTTATTGATGGTCGTCAAGCTAGTTGTTTGATTACAGCTCACCACCGCAGTGCCAGATATTCTGCCGCCAAGCAGTAGTGTGTAAACATTACTGTGAAGGGTACTGCAGCGACATTACTGGGCTGTTGTGACTAACCATCGAAAGTCTCAAAGTAATGCGCGCCAAAGCAGTAATGCCCCTGACTTTGTTTTGCTACTCAAAGTTCTGTGTATCGCTGCAATGGTCATGGACAGGCGTTACCTCTTACCATCAGGAGAGCGTATCGTTGGTCTCATTACTTTTTAAATAATCTAAAAATAGATTTATTTCTGAATGTATCGATTTTCGTAAAAGTTTCGTGTGTGATTCTTAAAGATACTGTAAGTTTTTATACGCAAATCGCAGATAAAATATCATACTAAAATCAAACCAATTCGTACACTTGCTGTCAAATATAAAATCTCTTACACATTCTCTCACAACACATACACACGCACTCTCTCACACACACCCACACACACACACTCTCTCTCTTTCACACACACACACACCTCATGCACATATATACTTTTCTGCACTCCTTGCTTTTTAATTTATTAGTGTCAAATTATAAAGTTAAAAAAAAATTGTACAAGTTCTCCATTAAATTTAATATATTTAATCGGTTCCAGCCTCCCGCGACACAGGCTAGCCCTAGTGCGGGGACTATTGTAAGATATTACGATCTTTGTACACATATTTTCTGTTAAATAAATATTTTTGTATTTTTTGTATTTGTATATTACTGCGCCGTGTGTGCACTTCATCGTCAGGTCATGGAAAATTATTTGGTACAGTAAGCTCTACATCCTCTACAAGTACCACGCTAGAGTTTACTGTTGTGTGTAGGGATTGCAATCCGGCGTCATTTTCAGTCCGGCCGGATACGACCGGATTCCCATCAATCCGGCCGGATTGATCAAATCAGGATGATTTTCGCTTTTTAGTACAAAATAAGTGAGTTAATCAAGTGTCACTGCAATTATACGTAGGCAGTTTAAAAAAAAATCACAAATGTATAAAATCGACTTTATTTCCTAACCAATGTTAAGAAAAGTTTTTTTTTATGTAAAAAGTAATGAGATGAACGAGACGCTCTCCTGATGGTAAGAGATAACGCCTGTTCATGACCATTGCAGCGATACACAGAACTTTGAGTAACAAAACAAAGTCCAGGCATCGCTGCTTTGGCGCTCATTACGTTTGAGACTTTCGATAGTTAGTCTCAACAGCCCGGTAATTTCGCTAGCTGCAGTACCCGGAACACAGTAATGTTTACACACTACTGCTTAGTGGCAGAATAACTGGTACTGCGGTGGTACCTACCAAGACGACCTCCTGCTAAGAAGATCTACCACCAAGTGACCTACTAATGCAACAGCTAGTATATTATTTTGCAACAAATTGCTAGCAACGGATCCGGTTTTCGGATCCGGTATATTTGTACCGGATCCGGTAACCGTTAAATGGTGCCGGATCCGCCGGATTACCGGATCCGTTTTTCCGGATTGAAATCCCTAGTCGTGTGGTATTCCCAGTTAAATACGTGTAGCAAAATATTTTTAAACTTTTCACAGTTTAAAGGAAAACGTAGAAAACCGAAACTAAAATAAATTCTCCCAACTTTGAGAAACAGCTTTATCACTCTTTACATTTTGAAATTTGAAATCATTTTTTTATGGTTAACAGGCTTGGTGTTTGACCACATCCAGTGGCGGCCTTAGGGGGTGGCAAGCAGAGCAACCGCCCGGGGCCTCGCGTCCTCGTAGAAAAAAGTCTTTACCATATATGTATATTGTATGTGTGTCTTTGTATGTGTATTGTATGTGGCCTATAGCCAGCAGTGGACGTCCTACGGCTGAAATGATGATGATGTTGATGAACTAAGGAACTAAGAGATTATTGAATTACTTGTAAGTAATTATAATATTTTTGTTTTTATGGGCATTTAATTATATTGACATAATTATTTTATATGTGACATATTACTTTATTGACATGTTCATTGTTTTGACATATATAATGATTTTGATAATAGTTTTTAAATATGAATGGAAAAATGACCTGTAACTTTGGTGTTATTAATAAATGATTTGTATTTGTATTTGTATTTGATGATGATGTGTATCTTAGTTTAAATTGTATACAATTTAAACTAATTCGCTAGACGGAATGCCCTACACTTGAAATTCCACCTAAAAACGTTCCGGATTACAAAAAAGTTTGGGTTCATGTGCAGATTTATTTAACGGCCGGGAAGCGCAAACATTGTTTGTTGGTTTCTTTGTTGAAATTTTTTTTGTATATTAATGCAGACTATATTTCACGAAAATGGCCTTTATTACACGACTGTCCAAAAAAGGGGTGTAATGTTCTAAGGGTGTATAATTATTATGTACATTTAATCCACCATCCCACTAATCTATGTTAATATTATAAAGAGGAAAGATTTGTATTTTTGTATGTAACGAATAAACTCAAAAACTACTGGACTGATTTCAAAAAGTCTTTCACCGTTGGGATGGTACACTATCCCCAGGTAACATAGGCTACTTTAATCCCTAGATTCCCACGGGAACGGGAACTGCAAAGGTGAAACCGCGAGGCGTTCGCTAGTAACATTATAAATGTGAAATTTTGAATAAATATTTGTTACTCTATCGCGCAAAAACTTCTAAACGGGTTTGGATGAAATTTGGTATGGAGGTAGCTGAACTCCTGGATTAGAACATAGGCTACTTTTTATTTCAAAAATATGTAGCGGGTAACACCACGGGGCGCAGCTAATATTACATATTATACTAGCGGACACACCGCGGTTTCACCTTTTCAGTTCCCGTTCCCGTAGGAATACAGGGATAAAAAGTAGCTCATGTCACCCGAAGACAGTGTAGCTTCCCAACGGTGAAAGAGTTTTTGAAATCGGTCCATTAGTTTTTAAGTTTATTTGTTACATACAAAAATACAAATCTTTCCTCTTTATATTATTACTAGCGGACGCCTCTCGGTTTCACCCGCGTAGTTCCCGTTCCCGTAGGAATACAGGGATAAAAAGTAGCTCATGTCACCCGAAGACAGTGTAGCTTCCCAACGGTGAAAGAGTTTTTGAAATCGGTCCATTAGTTTTTAAGTTTATTTGTTACATACAAAAATACAAATCTTTCCTCTTTATATTATTACTAGCGGACGCCTCTCGGTTTCACCCGCGTAGTTCCCGTTCCCGTAGGAATACAGGGATAAAAAGTAGCTCATGTCATCCGAAGACAGTGTAGCTTCCCAACGGTGAAAGAGTTTTTGAAATCGGTCCATTAGTTTTTAAGTTTATTTGTTACATACAAAAATACAAATCTATCCTCTTTATATTATTACTAGCGGACGCCTCTCGGTTTCACCCGCGTAATTCCCGTTC
Organism: Biston betularia; assembly: GCA_905404145.2. Taxonomy (NCBI): domain Eukaryota; kingdom Metazoa; phylum Arthropoda; class Insecta; order Lepidoptera; family Geometridae; genus Biston; species Biston betularia. The sequence continues at coordinate 6,215,071 of FR989890.1, forward strand.
CCGTAGGAATACAGGGATAAAAAGTAGCTCATGTCACCCGAAGACAGTGTAGCTTCCCAACGGTGAAAGAATTTTTGAAATCGGTCCATTAGTTTTTAAGTTTATTTGTTACATACAAAAATACAAATCTATCCTCTTTATAAAATTTGTAAGTATAAATAAAGAAACTTCATCTTGTTAAAGTCTCTTGTTAGTAATATTAACAATAAAAAATGGTAGGTAAGTAAACGTACATGCAGTAGATGGTGGTAAATCTCAATCAGTGTGCTTTTGAACACCGTATTGGTACACGATTGAATTAAGCCCGCAAGGGATGTTTTGCCCTGATTCGATTTAACCCTCGAGGCGAGATGTGAGACTCGAGAGTAACACAACATTTAGTCAATATTGTATCCAAAGAATAAAATGAAATTTATTTGGGGCCCCACAATGCATGCGTTAGATAGACAATAGACGATACTTTATTTGTAACTTAAAACATATTTCAACATAATTACCAATACATACAAAAATAAACAACAAACACAAAAAAAAGAAAAAAACTTCTAAGTACATATTTTATAAATAAAACATTAAAAACAAAAGCAAGATATATACACATAGTTTTTTAATAATTTGCCCTTTCGGGCAGGCTAAAGCTATAGAGCCATACTGCCTTAAGTGCCTGCCTTGTCTTAAGTGTTATTTCTGCTGTATCTTAGCTATAGTTATCGTCAAAGTCGTCTTAGTCAAGTCCAGTTCGTGTCAGTTAATTCCAGTCATGCTTTAGTAAAGTAGTGGCGACTTTACTACAAAGCTTCGATGGAGTTTTGGAAGCAACACGAAAACTCATGTTTCACCACATTATATCATTTTCCCACACTCGCGCTTGTAATTCGGCACTTTATGAATAAAACACCACCATTTTTATGCATAAACACTCGACAAAACACTAGTTTTGGAAAAAAATACAACGAAGCGACACGACTCTTCCCGCGTTCCCGCCAAAAACCTAATTTATGTTCATATACACATAGTTTATCCATTGCATCCATAGACAACAAAAAACTGCAGATAGAAATATGCATCGAAAATACGTGAAAACTTTTTTCATCATCATCCACAGCCTTCTTAATCCCACTGCTGGGTATATAACCTGCGAAACAAAGAAAAGCTGGTCGTGACTAGGTTAGGTAAAGTTGAAAAGCATGTCACGCCAAAATATTTATGTGCGACGCTTCGCGATTTCACCCGCATAGTTCCCGTTCCCGTGGGAATACAGGGATAAAAAGTAATCTATGCCACTCGGGGATAGTGTACCTTCCCAAAGGTGAAAGAATTTTTGAAATCGGTCCTGTAGTTTTTAAGTTTATTCGTTACATACAAAAATACAAATCTTGCCTCTTTATAATATTATTACTAGCGGCCAGTTCCGGCTTCGCACGGGTGGATATTTATTTTTTAATTAAATTCTTGTACTAAATATTTAGCCTATGCTACTCAGGGATAATGTAGCATTCTAATGGTGAAAGAATTTTTGAAATCGATCCAGTAGTTTTTGAGTTAATTTTTTAATTTTTGTATATTTGTAACATACAATAATACAAATCTTTCTTCTTTGTAATATTAGTACATATAGATAATAAATTTAGTTTTAAATTATTACATAATTAAATCATACTAAATTTGGTAACCCCCAATTTTTTTTGAAAACAACTCTTTTTACAAATTAAGTTAATGTAAATTGTCAATTCTCGGAATCCTCATTTATGTGTAGCACATAAACGGAACCTCCGCTGCAGTTTGTTGTTGTTGTTGTTGTTGTTGTTGTTGTTGTTGGGTTGGGTTAAGTACTCGTACATAGCTTCATTCATTAAAGTGTAATTATAATCCTTTAACATTAATGTTGTTTATGACCAATAAATATTACAGATTTAGGCATCACATCTTATGCCATCTGCCTCAGTTTTCTACTAATCCAGGTCCATGGTCGAAGACGGTCTATCCCACATAAGTAAAACAAAAAATGTCTTCACGCATTTCCGTGCTTGTAACACAAGCCAGAAATTTAGGTCCAAGAAGTCTTCACACATTTTCAACGCAACATTCTATCTGTAATTTTTCTAATCTGTGATGGAGCCCTAATCTTCGCCGAGGGAAGCCCTGCAAGCGCTGTATAACGTTACACAATGTTTTTAGAGTAATTTTGTCGCTTTGATAACTTAGTATAGACTTTTGGACAAAAACGGGAGGCAAGAGAAAGAATGGAAAAAAAACAGAAGCGATGCCCTGGGCTTTGTTTTGTTACTCAAAGTTCTGTGTATCGCTGCAATGGGCATGGGCAGGCGTTATCTCTTACCATCAGGAGAGCGTCTCGTAACCTTTACATCAAAAAAACCTATAGGTGTATTAATAACTAGATATTTTTCAGTACCTACTCAAATAGTTAGTCTCAATAACCCTTCAATATCGCTTTCATCGTTCAAACCGGAACACAGTAATGTTTACACACTTTTGCTTGGCGGCAGAATATCTGGTACTGCTATTTTTATGTAACAGTAATGAGACGAACGAGACGGTCTCTTGATGGTAAGAGACAACGCATGTCTATAACCGTTGCAGTGATACACAGAACTTTGAGAAGCAAAACAAAGTCCAGGGCATCGCTGCTTTGACGCTCATTACTTTGAGACTTTTGATGGTTAGTCTCAACAGTCCAGTAATGTCGCTGCAGTACACATTACTGCTTGGTGGCAGGATGTCTGGTACTGCGGTGGTACCTACGTAGACGATCTCCTGCTAAGGAGATCTACCACCAAGCACGAGGCATATCAGTGGCGCAATGCAGACAAAATGCAAGTCAAACAAAGTAAATTGAAATTGGAGAATTCGCTCTTTTTATAAAATATCAATCCATTAACAAGTCCCTTCATAACAATTTTTCAGACGCTCTTGCCAGAAAAAGGTTCTAAATCGCAATATAAACGTCCCCGGAGGTCTACCTTCATTATTTTTTCCCCAATTTTTTTCCGCCATTTCTCCCGAAAACTTCGGGACAATTAATCATGTGTCGGGAAATATTGGCTGTCAGTAACGTGCAACACCTTTCCCACTTCGAGATTATTTTGCGCTGATTTTTTTTTTCAATTTATTTATTGAGTTGGAAGTGATTTCCTTATTCGTTAATAATTTTCTTCCATCGTTGAGCGCTACAATACTTCGGAGAACACTTCATGTTTTCTTGTCGGCGGCTGCCTTATTTTATGCGCTTAATCATTGAAGTTTTTACTTGTAAATATTGCTTAAAGAGCCTCTCAATTCAATTCAAATTATTTATTTGGCACAAGTTATTGTTACATAAAAATGAACCCATTGGCTCCGAACTAGTAATAGTGCTGTGTTTCGGGAACCAATGGCTTCTCCCGATATTTTTATACAGAATGCCAAATGCAGACAAAAAAAAACTAAACAATTAAAAATTAAACTAAACAAAAAAAATGTAACCTGCATTTATATATAAATATATATTTGTGTGTGTGTGGGTGTGTGTGTGTGAGTGTGTGTGTGAGCGCACACGTGTATGTGTACGTGTGCATGTAGCGTGTGTGTTTGTGTGAGTGTGTGTGTATACTTGTGCATTCTACATCTTCTACATTCTGTGCATCTTATTACGTAAATACAAATATTTTATTGATAACACCGATCGAAGTCGTTTTTCCATAAAGATCTTACTTCCTACTAATTCCACAATATTATAAATGTGAAAGTTTGGTTGGATGGACGTTTGTTACTCTTTCACGCAAAAACTACTGAACGGATTTGGATAAAATTTGGTATGGAGGTAGCTGAAATCCTGGATTAACACATAGACTACTTTTTATCACGAAAACATGTAGCGGGTAACACCGCGGGGCGCAGCCATTTATATTAAAAATGTAAAAGTTTGTTTGGATGTTTGTTATTCAATGCCTCAAAAACGGCTTAACGGATTTGGATAAAATTTGGCACACATAATATAGTTTATTACCTGGATTAACATATAGGATACTTTACTTTACTTGGTGGTAGATTTCTTAGCAGGAGGTCGTCGAGGTAGGTACCACCGCAGTACCAGTTATTCTGCCGCTAAGCAGTAGTGTGTAAACATTACTGTGTTCAGGTTCGAAGGGTACTGCTAGCGAAATTACAGGGCTTTTAAGACTAACCATCGAAAGTCTCAAAGTAATGAGCGCCAAAGCAGTGATGCCCTGGACTTTGTTACTCAAAGTTTTGTGTGTCGCTGCAATGGTCGTGGACAGGCGTTATCTCTTACCATCAGAAGAGATTCTCGTTCGTCTCATTATTTTTACATAAAAAAAATCTTCTAGGCAAGCGTGCTCCATCTTAGACCGCATCATCACTTAACATCAGGTGAGATGGCAGTAAAACGTCAGCCTAATAATTAAAAAAAAACGGTTCCAGAACAACCAGTACAATTGTACATAGACGTCGAATTCGTACCTAATCTAAACAGAATCCTAAAATTAAATCTATCCGTGATTTGAATATTCTAAGGCACGTAAATAAAATACACATGGCATCAATTACAACTGCGCGAAAACAAAAAGCAATTTATTTAATTAACCTCAAAAAATCTTTAATGACAACAGGGTTTTTTTTCGAAATTGGCTAGACACGTCTAAAGATATATCAGGTGTTCCTTGGAAGTGGTTTTCACCAGAGTTTTTGGCGGGAACGCGGGAAGAGTCGTGTCGCTCCGTTGTATTTTTTCCCAAAACTAGTGTTTTGTCAAGTGTTTATGCATAAAAATGGTGGTGTTTTATTCATAAAGTGCCGAATTACAAGCGCGAGTGTGGGAAAATGATATAACGTGGTGAAACATGAGTTTTCGTGTTGCTTCCAAAACTCCATCGAAGCTTTATAGTAAAGTCGCCACTACTTTACTAAAGCATGACTGAACTAAACTGACACGAACTGGACTTGACTAAGACGACTTTGACGATAGCTATAGTTAAGATACAGCAGAAATAACACTTAAGACAAGGCAGTATGGCTTTATAGCTTTAGCCTGCCCGAAGGGGCAAATTATAAAAAAAAATAAAAAAAATAAAGAGGTCCAAATATAACTAACCAAATGTATATTTACTAACGAAAAACATTTGATTATGTAGTTAAATATTATTATTTACAAATCGGAATGAAATTATCATTGTATATGGAATCAAATAGAGCTTTAATATATTAAATGTATTCTTAAACATAAGTATATAATTAAACAAACCTCTAATGACAACTGTTTTTTTTTTCGAAACTGGCTAGACGCGTCTTAAGACATAATTATCTGGAGTTCCTTGGAAGAGGTTTTCACCAGAAAGATGTCTAAATATAACTAACCAAATGAATATTTATTAATTAAATAGTTCATATTATTATTTACAAATCGGAATAAAATTAAATTAATTGTGAATTTATACCTTTTTATTTGTGTGTTTTGTTTCTATGGAAAAACAAATGTTTTTCTTTCTTTCTTTTAAATTACTATTGTATATAAAGTTAAATAGAGCTCTATTATATTAAATGTATTCTTATATATACATCTGTAGTTGAAATACGAGAAACGAAATGATCGCCGCAACGCTTCCTACATTCATAATGCATTCCAATTAACCCACGCCAGAGAATTCCAGACAATACTCACCATCAATGTGCTTTCCAGCTTCAAAGACATGAAACCATTAATTTTTCCCCTTCATACATGAACATCAAGCAAAAAAATCACAAAAAATGCGAACATTTTCACACTGAAACACAGATAATCGTGTTAATGAACACCAGAATTCTTGAACACGTTCAAAATTGTCCGATTTTGGGTTAAATCGACGTCATTTTTGAGAAATAACAGATTTTCTTTGATTACACGACATCCTCGCGTCAAGTGTAAGTCCCTACTGATTATTTCATAGCTCACATATACATGGGCTGTGTAGAACAACTTAATTTCTTCCGTTCAAGCCGTAATAAACGCTATTTTGTGTTTCAGTAGGGTTGAATTGCAATGAGAGGTAAGAGGGTGGCAAGAAAACACCCTATCGTGTTACTCGGTCGTAGTGATGTGAAATAAAAAAAACTGTTATAAATAGCGTGTTATAATCTGCTATTTATTATTTAACTGTTGTTTTTTTTATGTAAAAGTAATGAGATGAATGACACGCTCACCTGATGGTAAGAGATATCGCCCGTCCATGACCATTGGAGTAATTCTCAGAACTTTAAGTTGGTAAAACAAAGTCCAGGGCTTCGCTGGTTTGAGACTTTAACTTTCCTTTTTGTCATTAATATTGGTGTGATTTAGCTTTATTTTGTAGAGATAACAGCGAGCGACTTGATGAGCGAGTCAGTTTACACGGCATAGGGTGTGGCTTCAAACCCCAACAATGTGCTTGAGCTGCCGGTGAAGGAATTCTGAGGATACCATAGTTAGGGTACTTTTTAGTACTCGACTACTAGCTACCTTCAAGTCATGGCAGCCTCATTTGAAAGCCAGCTCCATTCTAGGTCAGGTGTGTTCACCATCTATAACCACACCAACATTTAACATCAGGTTATGTGTAGTAACAGACGTAGCCTGTCAAAAATAACCGAAATTTTGTGTGTAAGATCGTAAAATAGTTATTTTTCAATAAAGTAACTTGACAGATTTTACTGAATGAAATGCATAATGTTATTTTACACTTTTGATCCAATCTACTATTTTTATACCAAATAAAATGTAAATATTTTGAATATGGTTTGCCCATTTAAATTGTATCAAATCGCCATCAAAACGAATATATGGCGAAAACGGCTTACCTAAGCTTACCTTATACATTTATATTAGACATTTTCAGTCAGTTTCATTTAAATGCGATATAAAATTTCAATGGAATCAGTTTGACAGCGTTTTAAAAATTAAAAAAATTAGTGTAACCGTTGCTAATGCTATTTGTTATTATGTGTCGCTATTAACAACAAACACGCTGTCCTTTACCACATCCCTACCTCTCCCAGTGTTGCCAAATTAAAAATCATACTCCACTAATTGAAACCCCCTTAATAGGTATAGTTATATTTGCCTAATTAGAGGGTGTTTTAAGGGTTGAATTGTAATTTTAACTCCCTGATTGGCCGTATAAAAATGACGGCCGTTGCCCGTTTTGTGGTTCCAATTTTGAATGTACCAAGATTTTTTGAATAATTTAGAAAATTACTGCGACTGTGGCGTTGCTTTGAATTTTAATATTTATTTTAACTGTTGGAAGCAATGATAGCTCAGTGGTTAGTGTATTGCACGCTGAAGGGTATAGGTTCAATTCTAACTAAATCTCGCCTAATGTTAAGTGACCGTGTGGAATGAAACTGGCTCTCAAATAAGGCTGTCGGAACTCAAGTGCCTGGCGGCAGGTTTTCACTCGAGCGTAGTAGCAAACCAGTCGAGTTCTAAACCGCACCCTATCTCTATCCATAATATAGAATTGCAGAGTACCGTAGCAGCTTCGTAGCGATGTTTGTAGCAGCTAAGTCTACGCGTAATCACTTTGACATAAATATCGTAACATTATAAAGTACCGTAGCAGCTTCGTAGCGATGCTTGTAGCAGCTAAGTCTACGCGTAATCACTTTGACATAATATCGTAACATTATAGAGTACCGTAGCAGCTTCGTAGCGATGTTTGTAGCAGCTAAGTCTACGCGTAATCACTTTGACATAATATCGTAACATTATAGAGTACCGTAGCAGCTTCGCAGCGATGTTTGTAGCAGCTAAGTCTACGCGTAATCACTTTGACATAAATATCGTAATATTATAGAGTACCGTAGCAGCTTCGTAGCGATGTTTGTAGCAGCTAAGTCTACGCGTAATCACTTTGACATAATATCGTAACATTATAGAGTACCGTAGCAGCTTCGCAGCGATGTTTGTAGCAGCTAAGTCTACGCGTAGTCACTTTGACATAATATGTACGATATAATGCTACGATATTCTTTTTTGCTTGGTAGATCATACTTCAGAGGTGGTCCCATATTTTATATAAATCGATCGAGCGGTTTTTAAAAAATCAACAAAATTCTAAAAATTATATACATCAATGATATTTCCGTTTGGTCGGAAACCTCGCTGTTTCATTGGACCAGTGCGTTTAGTTGGCCTAAGAGTCATGGAGTCGGCTTTTTAATTGTAAATTTGTATATTATATTTTAATAAGAAGGATTATTAGAATATTATATTTTTATTATTTGCGATTTTACGCTAGCGTTAAAATTGTAATTAAAACAATATTAACGTCAAACTTAGTGTAATTAAACTCCGTAAGAAATCTTCTTACTGTATATAAACTAATTAGCAATTACAAACACCCTACGGGTCTACTAATTAACAACTTTGCATAATCCTTTTTATCTCACGAAACAGACTAAACCGATCTTGTTCTCTGTTTCGTAAACCAGACCAAGAACAATAAACATTTGCGAGAATTTGCTTACAATGAATACTTTTACTTGGTGGTAGACCTCCTTAGCAGGAGGTCGTCTAGGTAGGTACCACCGCAGTACCAGATATTCTGCCGCCAAGCAGTAGTGTGTAAACATCACTGTGAAGGGTACTACAGCGAAATTACAGGGCTGTTGAGACTAACCATCGAAAGTCTCAAAGTAATGAGCACCAAAGCAGTGATGCCCTTGACTTTGTTTTGTTATTAAAAGTTCTGTGTATCGCTGCAATGGTCATGGACAGGCGTTATCTAATTCTAATTTTATTTTGTATTTTTAACTTAAATTGCATTTAAAATTCCGTAGTTAATATTATTTAAATCTTTTGATTAAAATTGTTTGTCATACCCTAATGGGGTCATATGTGCTAGGTGCAACATTGTAAAATTTATAAGCAGAAGGACCTGTACATAATTATGTTGCAATAAAGTATTGAGGATGAGTATGAGTATCTCTTACCATCACGAGAGCGTCTCGTTCGTCTCATTATTTTTTACATAAAAAAAAACTATAGGTATCTACATATTGTTCATTGATTGCTTGACCAGCGCTGCTGGTCAAACAACCAACCAACTCAAGTAATTGTCTGTCGTCTCATCTTTTGTTTTGTACTGGTTTATAAACGCAATGTATTCTGTGTGGTGGTAAGAAACTCTCTATGCGCTAGACAGACTCGTACGTAACCAGTATTATTTACAAATATTCGGAAGGCTTTTGCATGAATGTGTACAAAAAATGAATATCCCTTTTAAATGAAAGGAATCAATGTTATTCCATCCAACTTGTTACAAAACGAATATCCAACACCACGACTTGTTACAAAATTATGTTAAGCCACAATTTGAAAAAAAATATTTCAGGAGTCTTTAATGTCACTGTCAAAAAGGTTATGAGCATAGTCCGAAATATGCTAAAAATAATATTTAGATCAATATAGCAAGTAAAAACCAAGGCAATACCAAATAAGTTGTATAGTACTCTAGTGTGAACTTTAACTAGCAGATGTTGGATGAATAGCAATAAGAATGTACTTCGGACTGCTTAAAAAAATCAAAATATTAAAGTTAACCTAACCTCACATTAATCAAACTGAAAATATTTTGCGAGGGTTTATTTGGCTCATTATTTCTTGTGTTACTATAAACTAAAAAATAATCTTTTATTCACCGGAAACAGCTTAAACAATGAATATAGCCCGACAAATTTGCGCGGCGAACCATCATAAGTTCGGCCGGAGTCTCTACAGACAATTTCGAGTCTCAACATCAAACTATGAATCCACACCGACATCTCAGCCACAGGTGCAAGAAGAGAAGTTCGACTTCGAAGATATACAAGTTCTAGAACGAACCGAGCGCCGGAAAGATCCAATACAGCCATTTATGAAGAACTGTTTCGTTTCAATATTCAATAGAGATTTACTCGCTTTTCCTGAGATAATAAATAAAGACGAGACTGAAGACGTTGAAAGACGAACTGATGCTATCAACAAGATCTTTACTGACGAGGGCAAAACACAAGAGGACCGTAGAGAAGTACTAAAACGCACCAAAATGTTTGCTGCACCTGTGAGTTTAACAAAAAATGGTTTAGCAATCAATTGCACGGAAAGTTTAAGGTTTTTAGAAGTGATTGGTGAAGATTTTGAGCTCGGACAGGAGATAAGTGACCACTGGGTGGGATTAGAAGCTTTGAAGCGCGGTTTGACTGAGGAACAGTTCAATGGTGTGGTCAGCGATTTGACATCTGGTGATAACACAATCGCTTTGTGTATTAAAGAAAGGGTGGCAGAGAGGTTGACTCAAGCGGATTTTAGATCTAAAGCAGTGATGGATAAACATGGTTTGTACATTATATAATTTTAAGACTTGAGTATACATGAATTTATGTTTGTTCAAATTCTGCTGTTCTATAGCAAATAGAAAAGTCTGCGTAACTGATCATTATTGTTAGGTGTGAGATAGGGAATGCTATCTCGAAGTGAGATTGCTAAGTCGAGATCGTGAGGGATCAGAAATTCAATCTCGGCGAAATCTCTGCATTTTCGAGATCACAAATGGATTTCAAATAGTATTGTTTTAATTTGATAACTGAAACATGATTGAAACTGCTTAGTAGATTGTTTTGTATGTATTGTTATATTTTATGTTGAAATATGTTTTATGTCTCAAATAAAGTGTTGTCTATTGTCTATATAGATTCAAGTCAACAGACTTATTTGACACAAGCGGACACCTCGCGGTTCCAGTGGGAATACAGCGATAAAAAGTAGTCTATGTCACCCGGGGATAGTGTAGCTTCCTAATAGTGAAAGAATTTTTGAAATCGGTCCAGTAGTTTCGGAGCCTATTCATTACAAATAAACAAACAATCAAATCTTTCCTCTTTATAATAGTCTATAGATTGATTTGATACATTGACAGTCCTGTTGGTTCATTGGTAGTATGTCTACTCCTAGAGCCGAAGGGTGTGGGTTCGATTCCCACCCATGACAAACATTTTGTGGTATAAACAAATGTTTTTTCTGTGTCTGGGTGTTCTGATATATAAGGATATTTTTACAAAAAAAAAAGTATTGACTTAAATCACACAAGCTCTGTTTAGTGAGGTCAGACTGCGTGTAATGTCCTACTATATTTATTTTTCTGACAGCCCCGTTGGCTCATTGGTAGTTTATCTGCATTGAGAGCTGTAGGGTGTGGGTTCGATTCCCACTCAGGGCAAACATTTTGTGAATAAACAAATGTTTGTTCTGTGTCTGGGTGTTCCGTATGCATTATAAGTATGTATTTACAACAAAAAAAAGTACATATTTATGTATTCTATCAGTTATCTGACTTCCATCACACAAGCTCTGCTTAGTTTGGGGCCAGATGGCGCTGTGTGTATAGTCTTACGATATTTATTTATTGTTTATTTATTTTGACAATAGACAATAGACAACACTTTATTTATGACATAAAATACATTTCAACATAATTTACAATACATACATACAAAAAATATAAACAATAAACATAAAACATAGAAAAACTTAAAGGTATAATATACAATAAATAAAAATTAAACAAAAAAACAAAAAATTAAACAAAAAAAACAAAAAGTATGAAATATATTTTATGTCACAAACCGGCGGGTTTTATTTTCTAGAGTTGTGGCGAATAACGGGCGAGAAGGTCTGCACCCATGTCTCCGGATACATGCTGGTGCTGGCCATGGTGGAAGGCATGAGGCTGAAGGCATTCCTTGTGCACCCTAACGTAGCAGGGGTCAAGTACGACGGGAAGTTTGTCCAGTTTACAGATACGCCTGGTAAGTATTCTCTCTTCTCAATTATACTCTGTCCAATATAGCCCTGTTGGTTCATTGGTAGTATGCCTGCTCCAAGAGCAGAAGGGTGTGGGTTCGGTTCCCACCCATGACAAACATTGTGTTGTATAAACAAATGTTTGTTGTTTGCTACCTGTCACATTATGACAGAAGTTTTTTTTTTGTTTTGGCGTCGCATTTTGAGTATTTGCCAGTGTCAAGTGTTTGATATTTTCAATTGTCATAAGTTAAATAAGTTACCTCGTAGCTATAGATACAAAAAAGTAGTGGCGTCTTTACTATAAAGCTTCAATGGAGTTTTGGAAGCAACACGAAAACATGTTTCACCACATTATATCATTTTCCCACACTTGCGCTTGTGATTCGACACTTAATGAATAAAACACCAACATTTTTATGCATAAACTCTCGATAAAACACTAGTTTTGGATAAAAATACAATGGAGCGACACGATGCTTTCCGCGTTCCCCCCAAAAACTCTTCTTCCGTCAGACGTATGTAAGTAAGTGTTTTTTTTTTCTGTGTTATCCTGCGATCGGCTCCACAAGCCCTTAGCAGATTTGTTGAGGTTGTTGATTGTCAGGTGGGAGCTGTTTCTCCTGTGAGGAAGCTGTCCTTTATTTCAGTTCAACAAAGTCTCATATTTTTTTTTTTTAATACGGATAAGTCCGCGTTTGACCACCAACTCGCCTGATGGTAAGCGACGATGTGGTCGAAGATGAAGCACACAGACCTAGAAGATACCTATTCACTCTGACCATATGTGTTGCCTGTTGAGCCTACTACCACATAGCGGTTCGCATAACGCAGTTGCTAGGGTGTTTGTGTGTTTCTTTATTCATTGCTTTCATATGCAATTGCTCTGTGTTCCACTTCTTCCTTGATTGTTTTTATTTCTGTGTACTCATGCAATTCGGTTGTAAAGTTTATTTTTTTGTATTTATTTTATATTTTTTACTGATAGTAAACTTTATTTTAAGAAACTAATTTGAATATTTTGGCTTTCTATGCGGTAGTTTAATTCTGATACGTTTTCAAACTTTTTATAGTTATGACGTCATGAGTACGGCTAAATATGTAGAATATGCCTTTGCCATACGAAACAAAAAAGTATACAAAACATTTGACACATTTCATTAAATTTGACAACAGAACTGACAAGTTTTTTTTTTTTATTTGCCCCTTCGGGCAGGCTAAAGCTGTAAAACCATTCTGTCACGTTCGGTTTTTACAATTCATGACATAAAGTAAACAAATCTTATGTAATAAAAGCGATATCAGAGTCCAAATAACGTTTCAAGTAAAATAATCCAGATATTTGTATCAATGAACCGAAAAACAACTCGACGTATGTGTATTAAAAATATTATTATGATCGCCGTTGACTTGACGTTGACAAGTTTTGTTTTGGTTTGCCAGCCTATGAAAGTTGTCCGTCGAGATGACGTCAATTCAAAACGAGACATCAATTGAAAGTCAAGTTTGATTTATGTATTTTATTAAAATAAACCCCACCTCATAGTTTACAGAGTTTTAAACATAAAAATATTGTACAGAAATGTACTATTTCGAAATGGTTTTGGAATCAGTAAAGTTTTTTTTTTCTTTACATACCGAATTCACTGATCTTGATAAACATTGGGGGATTGGTTATCATTTTGAGGGCTTTATTCTGGAACTTATATAGAATAAGTCTGTGTGAGTGGAAAATATCAATGTAGGTGTTCAAGCATAAGTTCCCGCGGTCGTCAACTACAGGGTTAAGTTTGTTGCAGCCACGCCGCTGGAGCACGTGACGGAGACGGAGCTGGCGCGCGTGCTGTCCTTGTCGCGGCTGCACGCGGCGACGCTGTGCCGCGCGCGGCTGTCGCGCGCCATGCGGGCGCTCGTGCGCTACGTCGCCCCGAGGGCTTTCACTGGTGAGATTACCTTTCAAATTCAAACACATGGAAAGTGGAAATGTGGCCAAGTGCGACTCGGACTCGCGCACGAAGAGTTCCGTACCATTATATATACCATTATCCTCGCACTCCTCGCCGCCAACACTGAACTTGACATTGTATTTGACAACTGGAGGTCAATTATTGCATCTTTCCGAATATATTGTGAAAATTTAACAGACCAGTGGGACCGATGCAATAATACTAATCCAGGCTCCGATCTCGACATTTACTTTTTAAATCTTATGACATTTTGTAATTAGTTTTTTTTAATATTATTATTACTTTGTTTTTTGTACTTTGACATCTTAATTTTTTTTAATTTTTGTAATTGTATTTTAGATTTTTGTTTTTGTGGTATGTCAAAATTTTGTGAGATGGAATGTAGTTGGTTTACTGTACTTTCTCAATAAATAAATAACAAATTATCTGTAAATGTATTTGTAGTGTTGTGTGTGTCAAAATAAATGTTTTCTTTCTTTCCTTCTAAAAACAGCAAAAATGTCACGTTTGTTGTATGGGGGCCCCCATACAACAAACGCGCCGTGTTAATGTAAGCTCTTTGTTGGGGTTTGAATCCACGCTCTTCGGCATGCGAACCCACCGCGCTAACCAATAAGCTATCATCTCTACGAAACTTGTTTTGTGAAATAAATGTTTTTGGGGTTCCAAACCCCTAGGGTAAAATGGGACCCTATTACTTAGGCAATAGACCCATACAACAAACGGGTTTTTTTTTTTGTTTTTATAGTCCGACTCGCACTTGGCCGGTTTTTTTTGTATGAAATTGCAAAATGAATGTTTTTTTTGTCATTGTCCGTTTGTAGGTAAACCCCTGTCAGAGATGTCTACAATCCGCGCGACAGTGGGCGATGCCCTAGTGGACATGTACGCGTGCGAGAGCGCTGAATATTTCACCGCTGGCCTGCTCGACGGGTACAGAGAGCCCGACGCGGAAGTGGAAGCAGCCATGTGCAGGTACCGTTCTCATCTCTGTCGCAATCCCACTAATATCAAAAATGTGAAAGTTTTGGATGTTTGTTACTCTTTTACAGAAAAACTACTCAACGGATTTGGATTAAATTTGGTATGGAGGTAGCTGAGACCGTGGATTAACACATAGGCTACTTTTTATCCCGAAAACATGTAGCGGGTAACACCGCGGGGCGCAGCTAGTACTTCAAAAAGTAGGGACTTTTGGGGATATTGTTGACAGGCTAGGTGTTTGACCATAGCTCACCTGATGGTAAGTGAAGGTGTGGTTGAAGATGGTAACACACCTAGCTAGAACTGGCTCTCGAGTGAGGCTGTCGGAACACACCGTTAGATGCTTGGCGGCAGATTTTCAACTCTCGTGTGGTAGCTAGCCAGCCGAGTACTAGAGAGTACGCTACCACCATGCTGTGGTTTCCTTAACCGTCAGCTCAAGCTCATTGTTGGGATTTGAACCCACGCGCGAACCGACCGCTCTAACCACTGAGCGATCATCGCTACAAAACATCGTTTTCTTACCTAGGACTTTATCCCACTATAATATTTTATCAACGTGAAAGTTTGGATGGATGTTTGTTACTCTTGCACGCAAAAACTACTAAACAGATTTGTATGAAATTTGGTATGGAGGTAGCTGACACCCTGGATTGACACATAGGCTACTTTTTATCCCAAAAACATGTAGCGGGTAACACCGCGGGGCGCAGCTAGGTACTTCAAAAAAAAAAGGACTTTTGTGGGGACGTTTGGGGATGGATGGATGTTTGTTACTCTTGCACGCAAAAACTACTGAACAGATTTGGATGAAATTTAGTATGGAGGTAGCTGACACCCTGGATTAACAGATAGGCTACTTTTTATCCCGGAAACATGTAGCGGGTAACAGCAAGGGCAGCTAGTGATCGTATAGGAATGTAGGAACTTCATGGCGAGCCACGGCCTGAGTGCTATGCTGCGGTTGCTGGCCATCCCAGCGCTGGACCAGGAGGAGGAGTGCAGCCGCATGCTGGCCGACATGCGCCATCTGGCCGCGAAGGGGGAAACCCTGGACAGCGTCAACATGTTCATAGGTAAGCAGCTGATGTGATGAAGCATTATTTGACGGAAACGCGCGAGTCGTGTCGCCCCGTTGTATTCTTTTCCAAAACTAATGAACATTTATTAAAAATTATAAAAGAAATCTTTATACTAATTATTGCATTAGAAATATATAAATTCGTAGAAAGTGCTACGTGTACTTTGAAACGTTTTTTTTTTGTAACTAACAACGATATCCGAACGCCCCGGTGCGAAACAACTTAGGTCCTATCTAAACTGGTTAAGTTTTATTCGGAGATTTGGCGGGAACGCGGAAAGAGTCGTGTCGCTCCATCGTATTCTTTTCCAAAACTAGTGTTTTGTCGAGTGTTTATGCATAAAAATGGTGGCGTTTTATTCATAAAGTGCCGAATTACAAGCGCGAGTGTGGGAAAATGATATAATGTGGTGAAACATGAGTTTTCGTGTTGCTTCCAAAACTCCATCGAAGCTTTATAGTAAAGTCGCCACTACTTTACTAAAGCATGACTGGACGTGACTGACACGGACTGTACTTGACCTAGACTGGACATTGACTATAACTATAGCTTTGAGGCAACTTATTTAACTTTTGAAACTTGAAAATGTAAAACACTTGACACTGGCACATGCTCAAGATGCGACGCCAAAACCAAGGAAAAAAAAAAGTGATGAAGTTTTGAAACTACCCGCAATTTTTTCTGTATTTTCAGGGTTCCAAAGTCCGCACCCAACCTTCACAGTTATGATATTAGTGAGATGTGAAAGTTTGGATGGATGTTTGTTACTCTTTCACGCAAAAACTACTGAACAGATTTGGATGAAATTTGGTATGGAGGTAGCTGACACCCTGGATTAACACATAGGCTACTTTTTATCGCGAAAACATGTAGCGGGTAACACCGCGCGCAGCTAGTATTAGTGGGATGAACTTGTCATTTCGCCGTGAAGTCCAAGACATGTCCTAATTTGGAGTATTTCTATGTCCAGCGTTGAACGGCATCCACCACGCGGGCAAGGTGATGTCGGAGGAGATCAAGCAGATCCGGAACCCGCTCCTGCATCCCGCCTTCATCATCAAGAAAGCATTTAATAACAGACACCAGGTATTTTTGTTTGTTTGTATTGAATAGGTGCCGAAACTACTGGACCGATTTCAAAAATTGTTTCACCGTTGGGAAGCTACACTATCCCCGGGTGACTTTTTATCCCTGTATTCCCACGGGAACGGGAACTAGGCGGGTGAAACCGCGAGGTGTCCGCTAGTGTGTGGTTATAATTATGTCTTTACGAAAATTTGTCTTGTTTTTATTAACCGACTACAAAAGATTCTCAATTCGACTGTATGTTTTTTGTCTAGGTGTTTGATCACAGCTCACCTGATGTTAAGTGACGGTGCGGTCGAAGATGGTAAAGCACACCTAGCCTGGAATGGAACTGGCTCTCGAGTGATGCTGCCGGAACACACCGTTAGATGCTTGGCGGCAGATTTTCAACTCTCGTGTGGTAGCTAGCCAGCCGAGTACTAGAGAGTACGCTACCACCATGCTATGGTTTCCTTCACCGACAGCTCAAGCTCATTGTCGGGGTTTGAACCCACGCTCTTGGGCGTGTGAACCATTCGCTAACCATTGAGCAATCATCGCTATCTAAACATTTATTTAGCTTAAACATTTGTATTTTTTCAGGAGAAAGACGATCCTAAACTAGATCTGTACCTAGCGGAGCACTTGCACCCGTCGCTGCGCTTACCATCCGAGCAGCTCGAGTACTGCGTCATCCGGCTGCGGTACGCGTGCGAGACGCTCATGGCCCGACACGGGAAGAAAGTCGCTGAAGCCCACACGTAAGTCACATCACGCCATGTACACTGACGTCGTTCTAACAATGCTGAGCAAAACGAGGCCGCGCGTGCTTTGCACTCTGCTTCGACTCCTTGAAAGTGGGCACCTAACTAAAGTATTAAAAAAAAAACTTTATTTCCTAATATCCTTAAATAACATTTAAATGCTAGTTCTCATTTTTTTGTGATTGCCAGGCTGGGTGTTTGACCACAGCTCATCTGATGTTAAGTGACAGAGTGGTCGAAAGGAACTGGCTCTAAAGTGAGGATGCCGTTAGACGCCATTTGCTAGAAGTTATATTTATCTTTTAAGTTATTTTTAGGGTTCCGTACCCAAAGGGTAAAAACGGGACCAGATTACTGAGACTTCGCTGTCCGTCCGTCTGTCACCAGGCTGTATCTCAAGAACGGCGATAGCTAGACAGTTGAAATATTCACAGATGATGTATTTCTATTGCCGCTATAACAACAAATACTAAACACAAAATAAAATAAATATTTAAGGGAGGCTCCCATACAACGAACTTGATTTTTTTTACCGTTTCTTGCTCGATACTAATAACAGTGACAGGTGACGGAACCCTTCGTGCGCAAGTCCGAGTCGCACTTGGCCGCTTTTTTTTTTATATGGGCCCCTCCTCGGGTGGAGGCCACCAGTTTCTTTCATTTGTCCCTGTCCTTTGCTCAAAAGTATAGTCAGACTATATTTGGAGTATCCGACGTAATTAACCAAATAAACTTAATTAACAAACATTTATTGTCAAACTATCCTACATCATTTGGCATGTAAAAAAAAACAAATACTTTACTGATTCCAAAACTATTTTCGAAATGCTAAAGAAATGTTTCCTCTCCTTTTTTTTGTCACAGGGAACTGTCGCGGCTCGCGGAAGCCGGCACGGAAATACTCGCCATGACTGCGGTGCTCGCGAGGGCTTCCAGGTGACCTGACTATACAGATATTCTGTTCTATTCTATTCTATATTTGTCAACATAAATCGTGATTTATTATAATAATAATAATAATAAGCCAATAAGCCTGATATCGTGGTGGTCGACCGACATCACCATCCCACATGACGAGAGGGATGAGCGATGAGGCGTGCTCGTCGCATCCCTTGCAGGCTCTGTCAGCACTTGAACTGGTTTTCTTGTGCTGACGGGGCCTCAACTCCACTTAAAACCAATTATGGTGGTAGGGCGTCTCCTGATGCCCGCCTGGCCCATTACCACCCTCCTATGTAAGTGTGTCGCCAAATGTTGATGGTTGTGTCAACGTGTTCCGGCACTAACATGGGAGAGCCAGTTCCCATGTCCCCTGAGGACGTTCTATACTAGCAAATGCTTTGGGACCGAGTCGTAACAAAAGAGTAGCTTTGTTTTTTGTGATGTGAAAGGTGGTCATGAGGTCCAGGGAGACCCGGTGAAACGACTGACCGCTGGCCGCCCGCGGGATAGCTGGGGACCCGAACCCGGGGATCACTTCTTACCTCCGCCCTGGGAGGCTGTCCTGCCATCCGGCGCATAATCCTGTAGAGCGGCTGTCGTGCCGGGGTAGGAGACCGGAGTGGAACCCGACAGTTGCTCACAGGGGGGACCGGGGGCCCTTCCGTCCCTCATGCCCACCAATCACTGTTCCATTCTTCTGCGCTGCTCATAGTTGCTGCTGCATATTTGTTCCAAAGTTTCATATTGTTGGAAGAACGTCATCATCCCTTATCTACTTATCATTCCTTATGGCCAGAAAAATAAGAAAGAGCGTATCTACAGCGGCCCCCGATTCCACATTTCATGTAGATTTCTGCAATATTCGGGGCATTCACGCCAACTTGAATGCGATTCATCATTATCTTGAATCCATGAAACCCGCCTTGCTCTTCCTAACGGAGACACAAATATCTAATCCTGCCGAGACATCCTACCTCTTATACCCTGGGTACAAACTCGAGCATATCTTTATGCGCCGTGCTGGGGTATGTGTGTATGTCCGGGACGATATCTGTTGTCGCCGCCTCAGTGGCTTAGAAGAATGTGATCTGTCTACTTTATGGCTTCGAACGGACTTTGGGGGTAAAACCCGAGTTTATGCATGCCTCTACAGATCACATAGTGGGGATGCGGAGACAACTCGATTATTTGAGCACATCGCTAGAGGAGCTGACAAAGTATTAGAGCAGCGTACGTCTGTTGAACTGGTGGTTTTAGGTGACTGTAATGCCCATCACTCAGAATGGCTTGGCTCCGGCACCACCGATCACGCAGGTCGTGTTGCTTGCGACTTCGCCTTAGCTTATGGACTCTCTCAACTTGTAACTGGAGTCACTAGGATACCTGATGTTGAGAAACATGATTCCTCTTTGCTGGATCTCTTCATGACCTCACATCCTGACCAGTACCAGGTGTGTGTTGAAGCGCCCCTTGGTGGCTCCGATCACTGCCTCATCCGTACTTCAGTGCCAATTAAAGACTCGGCCCATGCCACTCCTTCAGGCAGGCGTAATGTTTGGCACTATCAAACTGCGGACTGGAATGGATTACGTGAGTTCTACTCGTCCTACCCTTGGGGACGGCTTTGCTTTTCTTCGGATGACATTAGCACTTGTGCAAACTCTGTTGCCGACGTCGTACTTCAAGGAATGGAATGTTTTATTCCTAGTTCAGTCATACGCATCGGTGGGCGGAGTCGCCCGTGGTTTAACAAATCCTGTGCAAAAGCTCTTCGTTTGAAGCGTGCTGCATTTAAATCGTGGTCCAAAGCACTAGGGAGTCGTGATTCAGACATCTCTGTCTTAAAGAAAGAGCTTAATGCTACCTCCAGGACTTGCAAAAGGATTATTGCCGAAGCCAAAGCAGATCACATTAGCAGAATTGGCGATCAACTGTCGAAATTCCCATCCGGGAGTCGAGCCTTTTGGTCTCTTGCGAAGGCTGCTGAAGGCAACTTCTGCCAGTCCTCTTTACCAGCTTTACGAAGGTCGGATGATGATTCCCTTGCCCATAGCGCAAAAGAAAAAGCCAATATTCTTGGTTTTCTTTTTGCCTCAAACTCTACCCTCGACGATGGGGGCACCACACCACCCACTATTTTGCGGTGTGATAGTTCCATGCCAGAAGTACGTTTTACTCAAAAAGCGGTACGGAAGGAACTAATGTCCCTTGATGTGCGGAAGTCGAGTGGGCCCGATGGTATCCCGGCCATCGTGCTTAAGTCCTGTGCTCCCGAGTTGGCTAAAAAAGGAGATCGGTCTGATCCCTCTAACTACAGGCCCATAGCTATTACCTCTCTACTTTCTAAGGTGATGGAGCGTGTCATAAATACTCAGCTCCTAGGTTACCTGGAGGAACACCAGCTGATCAGTGACCGTCAGTACGGTTTTCGTAGCGGCCGATCAGCTGGTGATCTTCTGGTATATCTCACTCACCGCTGGGCTGAAGCCGTTGAGAGTAGAGGGGAGGCGCTTGCAGTTAGTTTGGATATTGCCAAAGCTTTTGACCGGGTTTGGCACAGGGCGTTGTTGTCTAAGCTACCATCTTATGGCCTTCCCGAGGGATTATGCACTTGGTTTGCCAGCTTTCTATCTGATCGGAGCATAAAGGTCGTTGTAGACGGTTCTTGCTCCGACTGTATGCCTATCAATGCTGGTGTGCCGCAAGGGTCTGTGTTATCGCCGACACTCTTTATTCTGCACATCAATGACATGTTGCTGAATAGCAGCATGCATTGTTATGCAGACGACAGCACTGGCGATGCACAATATACCGGTCGTGCTAGTATCCCTCGTGCCGAAGTTGAAGAAAGTCGGAACAAACTAGTGTCTGAAGTGGAGACTGCGCTTAAGCAAGTCTCGGATTGGGGTCAATTGAATCTCGTTCAGTTCAACCCCAAAAAGACACAGGTTTGTGCGTTCACCGCTAAAAAAACCCCATTTGTTGTTGCTCCTCGTTTTCAGGACACTCCCCTACAGGTTTCGGAGGGCATTGGTATACTGGGCGTTGACATTTCTGCAAATGTACAGTTCCGCAGTCATATTGCTGCTAAGGCCAAACTAGCCTCCAAAAAACTTGGTGTGCTCAATAAGGCAAAACGGTACTTTACGTCTGGTCAGAGACTCCTGCTGTACAAAGCGCAAGTCCGACCTCACGTGGAGTACTGTTCACATCTTTGGAACGGAGCACCCAAGTATCAACTTGAGGCCCTCGATGCATTACAGCGTAGAGCTGTCAGAATTGTCGACGACTCTGGGATCACCGATGCCCTAGAACCGCTCAGCTTGCGTAGAGACGTCGGGTCTCTGTGCGTATTCTACCGCATGTACAACGGGGAGTGTTCTGAAGAACTATTCGATCTTATGCCGGCGTCACGGTTCCATCACCGCACTAGCCGCCGCCATCGTATCAAAGCTCATCCACATGTTATTGATTCATGGAAATCGCACACTGTGCGATTCACGCGATCTTTTTTGCCATACACTTGCAAATTGTGGAATGATCTTCCTTCTTCCGTATTCCCGCGGAGTTACAACATTGGGTTCTTCAAAAGGCATGTTAATAGAATCTTAAAAGGTCGGCAACGTATTTGTGGTACCCCTGGTATTGCAGATATCTATAGGCGACGGTGATTGCTTAACATCAGGCAAAAAAAAAAAAAAAAAACGAGAATCTCGTGAAGGCCGAAAAGGACAAGCTCAGCAAGTACCGCGACTTGGCTCACGAGATAACCGCCATGTGGGATGTTGATTCGACGATCATTGTCCCGATAGTCGTCACGGTAAACGGTCTTATAGCGAAGAGTCTCGACCGACATCTCAAGAGGCTCTCGCTAGACGGTTGGGTCAAGGGTCAGCTTCAAAAGGCAGTGATCCTTGACACGGCGCGCATTGTGAGGAGGCTCCTCACTCTGCAGCCCTAACCACCGGCAACTTGAGCCCTGCCCCGCTGCCGGCGGCACCCTCGTTTTTAAGTTTTTTATATTATTTATGTTTTATACTTATTTAATGTAAAAAAATTAAAAATTAAGATACAAAATAAATACCTGAAATAATAATAATAATAAATCTTTATTTGACACCAGACATTGATTCCATTACAAACAACATATTTTTACAGACAATATATTACATTTAAAGATTTTTATTTTACAAACAGAAATGTTATACAAACACAGAGATATTATAGAAACAAGTCATATCGAAAGTATATTTTAATCTATTTCCTTTCCAGGGCTTACTGCATCGGCTTAAGGAATGCGGAAATAGAAATGAAGCTGTCAGCTTGTTTCGTAGAAAAAACTAAAGACAAAGTAAAGAAACTGATTCTAGAGATAGACGACGGGGAATATCTCAACTTAGATCGTTTCAGGATCGAGTTCGGCAGGAAAGTTCTGGAAACGGATTCGTTTTTGACTGAAAAGCCTACCGCTAGGGTCTTCTGGTAAAATTAGCTCAGACGGAAAGGGTATGCTTCGCCGAAAGGGACGTCATGAAAGGAAATATTTTCTAACTTATTATTTATTAAATAGGCTTACGTTTGATCGCCTTACCCGATGTTAAGTGATGTTGCGGTCGAAGATGGAGCACGCGTAATTACTTTTTTTGGCATTTATAAATCTAATTTATTTGACATGTGAACAATGTATTTTATAATAGTACTAGCGGACGTCTCGCGGTTTCACCCGCGTAGTTCCCGTTCCCGCCGGAATACAGGCATAAAAAGTAGCTTATGTTACCCGGGGATAGTGTGGCTTCTCAACGGTGAAAGAGTTTTTCAAATCGGTCCAGTAGTTTCGGAGCCTATTCAATACAAACAAACAAACAATCAAATCTTTCCTCTTTATAACAACACTATCCCCGGGTGACATAGGCTACTTTCTGTATTCCCGCGGGAACGGGAACTACGCGGGTGA
This sequence comes from Biston betularia, assembly GCA_905404145.2. NCBI lineage: Eukaryota > Metazoa > Arthropoda > Insecta > Lepidoptera > Geometridae > Biston > Biston betularia. Next base: position 6,238,641 of record FR989890.1, read on the forward strand.
AACAGCGAGGCGTCCGCTAGTGTACAATAATTTTAGAAAAACAATTACAAATATTTTATTGGTAACACCAAGGTTACATGTCATTTTTGCCATTCATAATTATTAAAAAATATATATATCAAAATTATAGCACATGTCAATTTAACGAAAATGTCAATATAATAATTTATGTCAAATATAAAATATGTCAATAGCAAAAATCTTGCTTATTTTTGATTAAATTAAATTAAAATAATTTATTGAGATAAAAACGACTATATCAATCGATTATATCACAATTACAAAATAATAATTATCTGTTATGTTGTAAAATAAATTTTTCAGATGTCAAATAAATTGGAATTATAAATGTCAAAAAAAAAGTAATTAAATTAATTTATTGAGAGAAAAACGACTATACCAATCGATTATATCTATCTCACAATTGCAAAATAATAATTATCTTATCTGATATAAAATAAATTTTTCAGATTTCAAATGAATTAGATTTATAGATGTCAAAAAAAAGTAATTAAATTAATTTATTATTTATTTAAAACGACTATACCAATCGATTATATCTTATCTCACAATTACAAAATAATAATTATCTCATATATAATAGAATAAATTTTTCAGATGTCAAATAAATTAATTTATAAATGTCAAAAATAAAGTAATTACTACAATTCTGGTTACGTAATACTTGAATGAGCCCCTTTCCGACACAAGTTATTTTAGTTTGTGTACAGTTAACGCTGTATATGTAAGTATGAAGAGAGATGTGTTCGCTGAGAATATAATTGTGTTTTGTAAATAAATAGTTGTTACATATGTCGTTGTTTTATTTTATCTTTTTGTGTATAAATTAGTTTCCAATGGGAGATAATTGAGAAAACTGGTGATAACAATCTCGGGGGATATAGTTTGGTTTTTTGTTTTTTTTTTTTAATGACTGACAGGCTAGGGGTTTGACCACAGCTCACCTGATGTTAAGTGACGGTGTGATCGAAGATGGTAAAGCACACCTAGCCTGGAATGGAACTGGCTGTCGGAACACACCGTTAGATGCTTGGCGGCAGATTTCCAACTCTCGTGTGGTAGCTAGCCAGCCGAGTACTAGAGAGTACGCTACCACCATGCTATGGTTTCCTCACGATTTTTTCCTTCACCGGCAGCTCAAGCTCATTGTTGGGGTTTGAACCCACGCCCTTCGGCATGCGAACCTACCGCGCTAACCACTGAGCTATCATAGCTACATGAGACGAACAAGACGCTCTCCTGAAGGTAAAAGATAACGCCTGTTCATGACCATTGCAACGATACACAGAACTTTGAGTAACAAAACAACGTCCAGGCATCGCTGCTTTGACGCTCATTACTTTGAGACTTTCGATGGTAAGTCTCAACAGCCCAGTAATGTCGCTGCGGTACCCTTCAAACCGGAACACAGTAATGTTTACACACTACTAGTAAGTAGTAGAATAGAACTGTTAATAGAATCTTAAACGTTTTTGTAGTGACCCTGGTATTGCAGATATCTACAGCCGACGGTGACTGCTTACAGGCAACCCGCCTGTTTCCGCCATTTGTTATTACTGTAAAACGGAACGCAATATTGGACAATCCAGCATCGTTTAGCACGGTTTGACAGCTAGGAACATCCGTTTCCTCCTTCCTTTCCGCAGTCCTCTTTCTCCCTCGTACGCATGCTTACTGCGATCTATGTGTCGCACACGCCACAACACTGACGAATCCCAGTGTTTTGTTGCAATATATTACGAAGAGAGTACCTACAGGAGTGACGTTTCTGTGGAGTGTTTGTTTAGCTTAAACTTAGCGAACCCACTGCGAGTGTGGTCCGCTATCTCCACCGTGTGCCGCTGTAGGCGCGCACCCGCACCGCACCCTTTTGAAGCCGATCGGAGAAGAGACGAGATATCCGTCGAGGTAACCGTGCACATATACCTAGCCTTTCCCGACACTGTCTTCTACCTCCTAAGCTGTCAAACTCCAAGCCACTTCTGTAAATTATCGCTCCGCGTACCCGCCTAGAAAAATACAGTCCACTATAGCCCAGGTCTAACGCCTCTTAAGTTTGACCATCGAACCTAACTTCATTTTGAAGATAGTTCGAACCGCCCCCGCAAAGCCGCGTCGAAGATTCGTCCCGGCGCGGACTCACCGCCAGCTATACAAAGTTCTGTATATCGCTGCAACGGTCATACGTTCTCTTCCCATCAGCAGAGCGCATCATTCTTAAAAAATATATATCATGAATACAAACTGCTACTAATATCACGTCATCGTCTTAGTAATTACATAATTGTTCATCTTAAAGATGACTTATTGTTTATTTAAATTATATAGTCTCATATTACGACCTTCAGCCGTCGGTTGGGCCGGAAAAAACTGCCTGCGTACGTCTCGCGGCATACTCGACTACTTTTTTTGTAAGTATGACAATCTGTGTTTGACCACAGCTCACCTGAGGTTAAGTGGAGTATGATTGCAATAATCAGTAATATTTAAGGTGGTTCAATTTCCATACAAACATTTTTCCCCCATTTATGGACAAATGGAGCATAATTTTACAGTGGAATCACAGCTACTGGCATTTATTTTGCTCTTTATTGGCGGTAAATCACAATTGCTTGAATAAAACAGTAGATTATTAGCATAAAATCAAATTTATGAATGATTTATGAATTTACGATTTTTGAACAAAACAGTAGATTATGCTAATAATTTACTATTTTGCTCAAACAATTGTGATTTACCGCAAATAAAGACCAAAATAAACGCCAGTAGCTGTGATTTCACTGTAAAATTATGCTCCATTTGTCCATAAATGGGGGAAAAAATGTTTGTATGGAAATCGAACCTTAACAATAATGCAAGTCATTTGTTACAAAAAACCAACTTTAAATAAATAAATATCGTAAGACATTACACACAGCGCCATCTGACCCCAAACTAAGCAAAGCTTCTACTATGGAAATCAGATAACCTACTGGACCGATTTCAAAAATTCTTTCACCGTTGGGAAGCTTCACTATCCCCGGGTGACATAGGCTACTTTTTGTCTCTGTATTCCTACGGAAACGGGGACTACGCGGGTGAAACCGCGAGGCGTCCGCTAGTACTATTATAAAGAGGAAAAATTTGTTTGTATTGAATAGGCTCCGAAACTACTGGACCGATTTCAAAAATTCTTTCACCGTTGGGAAGCTACACTATCCCCGGGTGACATAGGATACTTTTTATCCCTGTATTCCTACGGGAACGGGAACTAGGCGGGTGAAACCGGCGTCCGCTAGTTCACAATAAACAGTTTCTATAAATTTATGACGTTACCAGAATTTCCACTTGAATTATGTTTTATTATCTACTAAAATTATTAAAGATCCAAGCGAGATAATAATTATGTTTTTATACCTGCTCGGCGGGTCTAATACCACTTCACTAACCTGTTCTCGAGAAAAACATGATTTGTTTAGTTTATGTAAATGTCATAAATACATCATGTTTTAAAACTGGCCCAATTCGACGTAATTTCAAAGTTTGAGAGATTTCCATTTTTAACCTCCGACGCAAAAACGACGGGGTGTTATAAGCATTTGAGCATTTGCCAGTGTCAAGTGTTTTATATTTTCCAGTCTCATTAGTTAAATTAGTTACCTCGTAGCTATAATTATAGTCAAAATCCAGTCTTGGTCATGTCCAGTCCGTGTCAGTCAAGTCCAGTCATGCTTTAGTAAAGTCCAAGTCTGGCTCTCAAGTGAGGCTGCCGGAACACACCGTTAGAAGCTTGGCGGCAGATGTTCAACTCCCGCGTGGTAGCTAGCCAGCCGAGTACTAGAGAGTACGCTACCACCATGCTGTGGTTTCCTCACGATGTTTTCCTTCACCGGCAGCTCAAGCTCATTGTTGGGGTTTGAACCCACGTCCTTCAGCTTGCGAACCGACCACGCTATCAACGTAGTTTCAATATTCAATTTGAAATTATGTTTATAAACACTCTGTAGACTATGTTTATAATTATTTTATACAATGATTATACTGACAGTAATAGTTAGTACATTATCGCGTCAGGTTAAGAGCAGTCATGTCAAGGGTGCTACACGTGTATACGTTGTTCATCTGTTTGTGTTATGTGTACTGCGAACTGGATCTATCTGAAGGTAAATGTTGCATTCAGCCTTTCCGATATCTTAGAAAAAGTTTACTTGGTGGTAGATCTCCATAGCAGGTGTGTTCCGGCAGCCTCACTTGAGAGCCAGTTCCATTCCAGGCTAGGTGTGCTTTACCATCTTCGACCACACCTTCACTTAACATCAGGTGAGCTGTGGTCAAACAACTAGCCTGTCAACCATAAAAAAAAAAAAAATAATAAAGCAGGTCGTCTAGGTAGGTACCACCGCAGTATCAGTTATTCTGCCGCTAAGCAGTAGTGTGTAATCATTACTGCATTTCGGTTCGAAGGGTACTGCAGCTAGCAAAATTACAGGGCTGTTGAGACTAACCATCAAAAGTCGCGAAGTAATGAGCGCCAAAGCAGCGATGCCTGGACTTTGTTTTGTTACTCAAAGGTCTGTGTATCGCTGCAATGGTCATGGACAGGCGTTTTCGCTTACCATCAGGAGAGCGTCTCGTTCGTCTCATTACTATTCACATTAAAAAAAAAATCTTCTTAACAGGATGTTGATGTTTATTTCTTTTTTTTCTTTGGTTTTGGCGTCGCGTTTTGAGCATGTGCCAGTGTCAAGTATTTTATATTTTCAAGTTTTATGTTAAATAAGTTGCCTCGTAGCTATAGTTACAGTCAAAGACCAGTCTTGGTCAAATCCAGTTCGTATCAGTCGAGTCAGGGCATGCTTTAGTAAAGTAGTGGCGACTTTACTATAAAACCTAATGAATTATATCTAATTACTTTGTTCTTTAGGAAGTACGTGTACAGTCGGTGGGAAAAAAGGACAATGCGTTCTCTACAACAGGTGCTTGTCCCTTATACAAGATAGGAAAGATGGAAAACGACCAGAGGTAAATATTTATATACTTACTATCTGCGCCCCGCGGTTTTACGCGCTACATGTTTCCGGGATAAAAAGTAGTCTATGTGTTAATCCAGGTTCTCAGCTACGTCCATACCAAATTTCATCCAAATCCGTTTTGTAGTTTTTGCGTGAAAGAGTAACAAACATCCATCCATCCAAATCCAAAAATGTATATTTATAAGTAGGATACTTAGGACAGCCGGCGTTGGATAGGAGCAAAAAGCCGAAAAATGGGCGAGTGGCGTGTCTTGCGAGAGGCCTATGTCCAGCAGTGGACTTCGACAGGCTGAGGATGAGGAAACGATCTCAAAACCAATTTTTTTTTCATTTATTAATTTTTAACCACTTTTTGGTTGTGTTTTATTTTGGTTTTGTTTTTGGTTGTGTTTTATTCATAAAGTGCCGAATTACAAGCGCGAGTGTGGGAAAATGATATAATGTGGTGAAACATGACTTTACTTATTGCTTCCAAAACTCCATCGAAGCTTTATAGTAAAATCGCCACTACTTGACTGGACTTGACTGACACGGACTGTACTTGACCAAGACTGGACTTTGACTATAATTATAGCTTCGAGGCGACTTATTTAACTTATGAAACTTGGTGGTAGATCTCCTTAGCAGGAGGTCGTCTAGGTAGGTACCACCGCAGTACCAGTTATTCTGCCGCTAAGCAGTAGTGCAGTACAGTCCAGTAGCGAAATTACTGGACTGCTGTTAATGAGCGCCAAAGCAGTGATGCCATGGACTTTGTTATGTTACTCAAAGTTCTGTGTATCGCTGCAATGGTCATGGACAGGCGTTGTCTCTTACCATCAGGAGAGCGTCTCGTTGGTCTCATTACATTTTATATTTAAAAAAAATACTTGAGCTTCGAGGCAACTTAAATAACTTTTGAAACTTGATAAAATAAAACGCTTGACACTGGCAAATACTTGAAATGCGACGCAAAAACCAAAGAAAAAAAAGACGTGTGGCACTCGGGGATTGCCGCGGTAAAGCTATTGCATAGCATTACAACCAATGCCACCTAGAGGCGAGTTGCTCAACTAAAGAGACAAGCGTGATATTTCAAAAAAGTCATTAAAAGTTCTGCTATTCATCGATAGATGGCAAAGCTAAAAAGTATCACCGCTGTACCGGTGGGGGGGGGGGGGGGGGGGGGGGTGTTAGGTTATTTGCGTTACGGAATTTCTGGATTCGGTCTCCACGCTCAAGGCCCGCGATAGAAGCTATGCAATAGCTTAAAAAGTGCCGTCCGAACAGTACTCCATGCACGATCTTACCTTTATGTATTGTACAATGTCTGTTTGCAGGTTTGTTCCTACAAAAAGGAAGTCCCCGTGGTCTGCTGCACCGATTGTAATTTAACCGAAGACATTAAGTAAGTTTGAGTAACAATTTGATCTGTAGTTTCGTTCACAGCTTCCTTTATGGTTGACAGATGTTTGACCAAACAATCGATTAATTCAGGCGTCACTTTGTGAAAGTTCATTTTGGTTTTTTTTTAATGAAAATGTAATGAGACGATCGAGACGCTCTCCTGATGGTAAGAGATACCGCCTGTCCATGACCATTGCAGCGATACACAGAACTTTGAGTAACAAAATAAAGTCCTGGGCATCGCTGCTTTGGCGCTCATTACTTTGAGACTTTCGATGGTTAGTCTCAACAGCCCAGTAATGTCGCTGCAGTACCCTTCACAGTAATGTTTACACACTACTGCTTGGCGGCAGAATATCAGGTACTGCGGTGGTACCTACCTAGACGACCTCCTGCTAAGGAGATCTACCACCAAGAAATTTGAAGAAATTCAAGGTAGGTTTATGTTTAGTTTATTTTCGCTTATTTGTTTAGCGGAAATTAACTAAACCAAGTAAAGTTGTAACGTAAGTGTTATCAATAAAATGTTTTTTGTATTTAAAGAAAGAAAAACGTTTAATTCTGTAACAAGCACAAAAACAAACAAACAGAGATAAAAAAAAAGTATTTGTGTATTCTATCAGTTATCTGACTTCCATCACACAAGCTCTGCTTAGTTTGGGGCCAGATGGCGCTGTGTGTATAGTCCTGCGATATTTATTTATTATTAGAGACAGACAAAAGAAAGACGGGGAACGCGGGAAGAGTCGTGTCGCTCCGTTGTATTTTTTTCCAAAACTAGTGTTTTGTCGAGTGTTTATGCATAAAAATGGTGGTGTTTTATTCATAAAGTGCCGAATCACAAGCGCGAGTGTGGGAAAATGATATAATGTGGTGAAACGTGACTTTTCGTGTTGCTTCCAAAACTCCATCGAAGCTTTATAGTAAAGTCACCACTACTTTACTAAAGCATGACTGGACTTGACTGACATGGATTGTACTTGACCAAGACTGGACTTTGACTATAACTTTAGCTACGAGGACACTTATTTAACTTTTGAAACTTGAAAATATATAAATACTTGACACTGGCAAATGCTAAAACGCGACGCCAAAACCAAAGAAATAAAAAAAAAGAAAGATAAAGATTTGTATTTGTAAAATAATAATGTACTTTGTTTTCAGTAAAATCGTGGTCGATCCTAAAGTCGGTTACCGCTACAAAGATGGCACGAAATCTTGGGACTGTAAGTAGTTTATCCAGCTTATGTTCATGTGTAGTGCCAATTAGATATGAGTTTGTATTATATCAGGATGTAGATATTGTGTAGATGATTGCTCATAATTTGGGACAGCAATGCTTATTAAGAATACTTTTATAGGGTTTTAAATAACATAAACATAATTAGTTAATACTCACATTTCACCGTTTTATTCCCATTAGTCAAAATATCCACCGAGTATGTATTAAGTCGAGTTGTCTCGAACGCTGGCACTCGACTGCGGCTTTGCCCAGAGGTAAACCCCCCACTCAGCAGGGTTGGATTCGGGTACGTTGAAAAATATAGTACAAGACCATCAAAATAGTAGTACGCCGATAGTACATTTTTTTTTAAAATCTTACATTGTTTAAAAAAAAACTATTAATCAATAAAATAGATAGTTAGAATCAACATGTTTATGCAAAATTTACTCCTGTTCTAAATTATGTAAGTTCTTGACTATTATTTTCTTCAGCCTTAGCATGTAATCATAAAAACATCTCTTCTAAACTGCGAGTATACGAAAGAATAAAATCGGTACAGTTGCCACTTTTGCTGCATTTTTTTTTCTTAGATTTTGACAACATAAAAATTAAAACAGACATGCTAAAAAACAAAGAAAAAAAAATTGTGTAAAAGGAAATGTCAAGTAAAAAAAACTTAACCCCTCCCTCCCCTTTATCTGCTAAAGTAAGCAAAGCTCTGCCTGCCCCCCGCCTATGCTTACGTAACAATTGGTTTAACAAGTGCCCTTCTCGCTAAAAGCGATCTTTTCCGGGCAACCTAACTGTTACAAACTAGCTGCGCCCCGCGGTGTTACCCGCTACATGTTGTCGAGATAAAAAGTAGCCTATGTGTTAATCCAGAATCTCAGCTACCTCCATACCAAATTTCATCCAAATCCGTTCAGTAGTTTTTGCGTGAAAGAATAACAAACATCCATCAATAATGGTTATTTTAATTAGATTATTTGTTAAATTATATTTTTAAGTTTATGTCAAATTAGTTCTAGATATTAAGTAAGATTAGGTTTTTAATTAATAAGTTGTTGTCAAATTAGTTAAATTTAAGTCCTCATCACTGTTGTAACTGGAACGACTGTTAAGCGGAAATAAACTAAATATATACACTGAATATTTATTTGTTTGACTTATTTTCAGATTGCTTGACCAGTTTCCAGAGTTTGCCTTACTTGTGCAAGAAACATTTCGTGTTCACCTTGAAGCGAGATTGGGACGAGACTCGGCAGTGCCATGACTTGCGCTTCACGTCGGTGGGGGCGGCGGGGGGCGTCGACGCCACCAGAGAAGAGTTCCCACACATGGTAAGAAAGGTTTTGGACTACAACTTTTACTAAGACAACCTGAAAAGGAAAAATCTAAAAAAATGTACAAATACAAATCTTTTATTAAGGTGGCTCGATTTCCATACAAATAATTTTTTGCCATTTATGGACAAATGGAGCATAATATTACAGTGAAATCACAGCTACTGGCATTTATTTTGGTCTTTATTTGCGGTAAATCACAATTGCTTGAATAAAACAGTAGATTATTAGCATAAAAACAAATTTCGATTCCACCCATCGCCAGCTGTCCTACGTATATCGTTACTCCATCAAGTAGTCAGGGCGTCCTACGCTACGTTTGCCAATACGCGGTCTCCACTCTAGAACACGTCTACCCCAGCGGTTACCGTTTCTGCGACAGATATGTCCAGTGCTGCCACTTCAGCTTGCTAATACGCTGAGCTATGTCTGTGACTTTAGTTCTCTGGCGAATTACTTCGTTCCAGATAATATCTCTCAGAGCTGAGCATAGCTCTTTCCATAGCTCGCTGAGCGACTTTGAACTTACGGACCATTCCAGCCGTGAGCTGTGGTCGACCATGAATGATTGGTATTGTTGATTTCAGGCGTTGCTGGGGTACGGCGATGAGGAAGAGGCCATGCAGTGGCTGTGTGGGGGATCCCTTATCAGCGAGCGATACATCCTCACCGCTGCGCACTGTATCGCCGGCGCTAATATGTCAGTCACTATACATTGATTGTATACTCTTTAGGGTTACCCAGAAAGATACTAAGTTTAATGAAACCTATTTTTAACCCCTGCCGTAAAATCGACGGTTTTTTTAATGGTTGCCACGCTAGGTGTTTGACCACAGCTCACCTGATGTTAAGTGACGGTGTGGTCGAAGATGGTAAAGCACACCAAGCCTGGAATGGAACAGGCTCTCAAGTGAGGCTGCCGGAACACGCCGTTAGGTGCTTGGCGGCAGATTTTCAACTCTCGTGTGGTAGCTAGCCAACCGAGTGCTAGAGAGTACGCTACCACCATGCTGAGGTTTCCTCACGATGTTTTCCTTCACCGGCAGCTTAAGCTCATTGTTGGGGTTTGAACCCACGCCTTCGGCATGCGAACCGACCGCGCTAACCACTGAGCATCGCTGCAAATCGTTATAAGTTTGACGTGTCTGTGAGTGTGTCTGTCTGTGGCATCGTAGGTGTAGCATCAAAGGTGAATTAGTCCGGAGTGCTCTTAGCTATGTTTGGTGAAAATCAGTCCAAGATGGCCGCCGCCACAAAATGGCGGACTACATATCTTTTCACAACTCTCAATATGGGTATCAAATGAAAGGGCTTGACTAGTAGAATTGCAAGATGTAGATGGGATGGGTAAGATGGAATTAGACCATGTCGTACTGAAGCACACTCTCCGAAAAGAATCTGATAAAAAACCGATAAACTAGCAACTTTGCGACGATATTAAAGGCTATAGTATAGAGTATAGACTATTATAAAGAGGAAAGATTTGTTTGTTTGTATTGAATGGGCTTCCTAAACTACTGGAGCGATTTCAAAAATTCTTTCACCGTTGGAAAGCTACACTATCCCCGGGTGATATAGGCTACTTTTTACCTCTGTATTTCCACGGGAACGGTAACTACGCGGGTGAAACTGCGAGGCGTCCGCTAGTAATTAACACAGCGCCATCCGATCCCAAAACTAAGCAAAGCTTGTACTATGGAAGTCAGATAACTGATAGAACACTTAAATATTTTTTTGTTGTAAATAAATACTTTTTAAATACATACATACATGAAAGAAAGATATTTTATTTTGTAACTTTAAGACACAAAAAACACGAACAGACAGAGACAAACAGTTACAAAATAGGGGCTCACCTCGGCATGATACTGCTCGAATACTAAGTATGACAAGCGCTGGTCTTCCGGTGAGCCCCTGTAGTTGAAAACCAAAGTGTGTGTGTGTGTTTGTGTGGTTTGTGTGCGTGCGTATTTAACTTAACAGTTTCGCTTAACCCCGTATTTGTTTTCATCACCAGAGGTCCGGTGACGTACGCCGCGCTGGGTATCTTGAAGAGGTCCGACCCCCCGGAGCTCTGGCAGAAGTACAAGGTAGAAGAGATCATCCCGCACCCGCAGTACAAGTCGCCGGGGAAGTACCACGATATTGCGCTGCTGAAGACAGAACGGCCGTAAGTACAGCTTTTTCAATGAATGGTAACTGACAGCCACTCGGGCAGCGAATTCCAATGTACGGTACGTATGAAGAAGGTGGAATCAAACCGTTTAGTCCGAGCTTTTGGAACATCGGTCATGAAGCGGTCTCGCTTTGTAGAGCTCCTGGCTGTCCGGTATTAGAATGGGGGGAAATAGGTCATGCAGATCCCCCACTCCCCAAAATGTCTCCGATAGAAAACCGACAGACTTCGCGTCGATGTTCAAGGCTTGATTATTTTCATGTTCCTCCACCTATGATTCCAGAGTGAAGTTCTCGAGCGCCGTGCTTCCTGCTTGTCTTAACTCACGGGACACTGTTGAGAGCCAGTTCACGTGGGCGCACGCCGTGGGGTGGGGGGCGCTGGGGCACAAGCGTCCCCTCGCTGACACTCTTCAAAAGGTACGCGGAACAATCTACCCATCTAGGCACCAAGTAGACAAGGATTTCTTGAACTGTGGTCCATGGACCTTTAAGGAGCCCGTGTAATGAGAGCCAGGGGTCCATGGCAAGCCCACCTCTTTTTTTATTTGACAGTCGAACGAGACGCTCTCCGGATGATAAGGGATAATGCGTGTCCATGACTATTGCAGCGATACACAGAACTTTGAGTAACAAAACTAAGTCCAGGGCATCGCTGCTTTGGCGCTAATTACTTTGAGACTTTCCAAACCATAGTATGGTGGTAGGATACTCTCTAGTACTCGACTGGCTTGGCTATCACCCTCAAGTTCAAAATCTGCCGCTAAGCACTGTCACTTAACATCTGGTGAGCTGTGGTCTAACACATAGCCTGTCAACCATAAAAAAGCTTAATATAACCTGGTCGAGGATCTCTTCTTTTCTGGGTCAAACGCCGTCCTAGATCCTCCGCAAAATGTTTTGCCCCTGTATCATCCCGTTGTATCGACCGCAACAGAACGTAACACCAATTTATATATATATATATATATATATATGTTTTCGGGATAAAAAGTAGCCAATGTGTTAATCCAGGGTTCCAGCTACCTCCATAGCAAATTTCCTCCAAATCCGTTCAGTAGTTTTCGCGTGAAAGAGTAACAAACATCCATCCATCCATCCAAACTTTCACATTTATAATAATCCACTGGATTAATAATATTAGTCCACTGCTGGGCATAGGTCTCTCCCAAGACACGCCACTCAGCCCGATTTTCAACTTTCCGCTTCCATCCACCGCCTATCCTACGTATATCGTAACTCCATCGAGTCTCAGGGCGTCCTGCGCTACGTTTGCCAATACGTGGTCTCCACTCTAGAACACGTCTACCCCAGCGGTAGATAAAATATATACATAATAAATTTCAGGTGGTGATCCAGCAGTTCACGGTGGAAGAATGCTCCGAGCTGTACAAACCACACCGGCACCTTCTGAACGGGTACAACCACACCACGCAGATGTGCTACGGAGACCGCAACGAGATTAAAGACACATGTCAGGTGAGAAAGCTTTTGAAACGTTTTAGCGATGATAGCTCAGTGGTTAGCGCGATAGGTTCGCATGCCGAAGGGCGTGGGTTCAAACCCCAACAATGAGCTTGAGCTGCCGGTGAAGAAAAACATCGCGAGGAAACCACAGCATGGTGGTAGCGTACTCTCTAGTACTCGGCTGGCTAGCTACCGCACGAGAGTTGAAAATCTGCCGCCAAGCATCTAACGGTGTGTTCCGACAGCCTCACTCGAGAGCCAGTTTGCGACGCCAAAACCAAAGAAAAATATTCCAGCTAGAGTATTTTATGGCAGGGTGACAGCGGCGGCCCGCTGGTGACAGAAAGTGGGTGCATGTCCGACGTGACGGGAGTGACTTCGTACGGGCGCGCCTGCGGCTTCCCCGGCCAGGCGGGCATGTACACGCGCGTGCGCCCGTACGTGCCCTGGATCGAGAGCGTCGTGTGGCCCGACCCTTAAATTTTAACTCTTTTTTTCTATATTTCGTTTTTCGATTTTTTTTATAGTAGATAGGCTTGCGTTTGACCGCCATCCCGCCTGATGTTAAGCGAAGATGCGGTCTACGGTGGAGCACGCTCGCCTGGAAGAAACCGATTGCAACTGATGCCTTTCCTCTCGATGATACCTACCTTCTACCGCCTTAGCGGGAGGTCGTCTAGGTAGGTACCACCGCAGTACCTGATATTCCACCGTCAAGTAGTATTGTGTTCCGGTTCGAAGGGTACTGCAGCGAAATTGCTGGACTGTTGAGACTAACCATCGAAAGTCTCAAAGTAATGAGCGCCAAAGCAGCGATGCCTGGACTTTGTTTTGTTACTCAAAGTTCTGTGTATCGCTGCAATGGTCATCAGGCGTTATCTCTTACCATCAGGAGAGGGACTCGTTCGTCTCATTACTTTTACGTAAAAAAACTATGTCCTCAACTTATTCTGTAGATTTTTTTACGCTGAAGTTGCCTGGAAGATATCTCTCCGAGCGATGTATTTGTAATTGGTGTCAGCAATAAATAATTACCTTGACATGTATATTTTTTTAATATTTTGTGCCTGTGAACCGTAAAAAATGCATCTATGCCTGCATTTCACCGTTGGGAAGCTACACTATCCCCGGGTGACATAGGGTACTTTTTATCCCTGTATTCCCACGGGAACAGGAACTACGCGGGTGAAACCGCGAGGCGTCCGCATGTACTATATAAATAGGATTTTAATTGAAATGAAAATGCATTCAAATTAATTATCGGTAAGTACTTAACATTTATTAAAAAATATAAAAGAAATCTTAATACTAATTATTGCATTAGAAATATATAAATTCGTAGAAAGTGCTACGTGCGTGTACTTTGAAACGTTTTTTTTTTTGTAACTGACAACGATATCCGAACGCCCCGGTGCAAAAAAACTTAGGTCCTATCTAAACTGGTTAAGTTTTATTCGGAGATTTGGCGGGAACGCGGAAAGAGTCGTGTCGCTCCGTTGTATTTTTTTCCAAAACTAGTGTTTTGTCGAGTGTTTATGCATAAAAATGGTGGTGTTTTATTCGTAAAGTGTCGAATTACAAGCGCGAGTGTGGGAAAATGATATAATGTGCTGAAACATGACTTTTCGTGTCGCTTCCAAAACTCCATCGAAGCTTTATAATAAAGTCACTACTTTACTAAAGCATGACTGAACTTGACTGGCACGGACTGTACTTCACCAAGACTGGACATTGACTATAACTATAGCTTTGAGGCAACTTATTTAACTTATGAAACTTGAAAATATAAACTATATAAACACTTGACAGTGGCAAATACTCAAAATGCGACGCCAAAACCAATTTTTTTTTTTATTAATTTGCCCCATCGGGCAGGCTAAAGCTGTAAAGCCATACTGCCTGTCGCCAAAACCAAAAGTTTTATCCACGTCAATTTCTAAAGTTTTAACAATTTAGCGTTTTTTTTTAATGGTAACGTGTAATCTCATGTTTGCCTATTGTCTCAAATACAAAAATCAATTTGCCACACAGTCACTGTCCTATGTACCTCTTTCCGATAAACTCGTGTAAACAGAAACAATAAAAAAAATATTAATGCAGACTATTTAATGACCATGGTCACCGTGGTCAGACGAGAGACTGTATCAAATTTCTGTACACACTAGTCGCTTACATACAACAAAATTTTGACATAAATAAAAATTACGTCAAAATTTTGTGAAAATAAAATGTTTCACGAAAAATGGCAGCCAAAGTTAGAGAGAGAATGACAGGCAGTATCAGCAGATTGAAGGCTTGTTGACAGCTACGCGGCACACTACTGCTTTGAGGTTGGTGAACGCTTCATCTTGCGTTGCTTGGTCGAATTTCTGAAAATAATTGACGATGTCAGAGAGGAATTTATGTCAAATTATGGAATTTATGTCAAAAGTTGCGTAGTAATGCCGTTAGATGGCAGCACAGGTAGCTTAGTGCATTGTTGTGCAGTAATTCTCGTTAGATGGCAGCACAGGTAGTTTATCAAAAAGTTGCACCGTAACGCTCGTTAGATGGCAGCACAGGTAGTTTAGTGCAAAGTTGAGTAGTAATGCTCGTTAGATGGCAGCACAGGTAGTTGATCAAAAAGTTGCGCCGTAACGCTCGTTAGATGGCAGCACAGGTAGTTTAGTGCAAAGTTGAGTAGTAATGCTCGTTAGATGGCAGCACATGTAGTTAAGTGCAAAGTTGAGCAGTAATTCTCGTTAGATGGCAGCACGTACCTCGTTAATCACCACAGTGGGGACGAAAGCTAGCGGCCGCAGCACAGCGTCAGTTTTGTCGCCATAGTTGGCGAGCAGGTTGTCGCCTTGATCGCTGTTTGTGCAGTTTTTGAAGTTTGCCAACTGGTTCTGCACGCCGGTTTGGGTGATGCACTGAAGTATAAAATAACTTCGTTATAAAGGAATGGAATTAGCTGCCTTGTTTCTTCCTTCCCTGTCTATTGATACTTTGGGGAAGAGTGATTGTTTATGCAAAGTTGATTGATTGATTGATTAACACTTTATTGCACACATTAAAAAAAAAATACAGAAAAAAAAAATTAATTAATAGGTGTAACAACTGGCAAGCTTATCGCTAAAAGCGATCTCTTCCGGGCAACCGTAGGACGGACAGGATCAGAGGAAGAAAAATACGGGGTGTGTGCAAAGTTAGTACCGCAAACTTTACTAGATGGCGTTGTAAAATCTTAAAACTCGCTATCGTTTCGTGTGAGCAAATGAACGAGTCTGTTGTGGATTTTATAAATAAATTACGCTCAAACCACTGGAACAAGTTTTATTCCTGCTATCTGAGGACACCACTAATACAGTACGCGCATATCCAGTGATCGTAAATGCCAAAATATAAACTTTACAGGAGAAGCAACATACTTTACTTGTTACTAAATGTAAAAATTAATTAGTGGTAGATCTCCTTAGCAGGGGATTGTCTAGGTACCACCGCAGGCGCAGTACCAAATGTTCTGCCGTAAAGCAGATAGATGGTTAGTCTCAACAGCCCAGTAATATCACTAGCTGCAGTACCTTTCAAACCGGAACACAATAATGATTACACACTACTGGTTTACTACTGGTACCTGCTTAGACGACCTCCTGCTAAGGAGATCTACCAATCTACCAACAAGTAAAAAATAATTATCATTTGATAGTTACCGTGTCGAGAGATTTGTCCGGGCTTGTCTGGCCCATCAGGCAGATGACCAGCTCCATCTTCTCCGTGTCGTGAAGTTTTGTGTTTTTCAAGATGCACGACTGGATCTGAACGAGAAGCCAACATAATATTATTTGACTGATAGCAAAGTGATGTTGGTTGAGGGGGAAAAAAATCGATCTAGCTGTGTTTAGTAGACTTTTAAATACTATATAAATATCGTAGGACTACACACACAGCGCCATCTGGCCCCAAACTAAGCAGAGCTTGTGTGATGGAAGTCAGATAACTGATAGAATACATACATACTTTTTTTTTGTAAATACATACTTATAATATATACAGAACATCCAGACACAGAACAAACATTTGTTTATTCACAAAATGTTTGCCCTGAGTGGGAATCGAATCCACGCCCTACCTACAGCTCTCAAGGCAGTTATACTACCAATGAGCCAGCGGGGCTGTGTCGCTGTATACACCGTCGCCGTCGCCCCGATACTAAATGTAAGACAAACTTAACTACAAAGTGCAAATTCATTAAAAGGCACTATTCTCCCAGTTACAAAAATACCATCTGTTAGACATTCTATGAGGATTTTAAACTATTTATTTTGAACACTGGAGAGTATCATCTCTATTTTGAACACTGGAGAGTGTCATCTCTATTTTGAACACTGGAGAGTATCATCTCTATTTTGAACACTGGAAAGTATCATCTCTATTTTGAACACTGGAGAGTGTCATCTCTATTTTGAACACTGGAGAGTATCATCTCTATTTTGAACACTGGAAAGTATCATCTCTATTTTGAACACTGGAGAGTGTCATCTCTATTTTGAACACTGGAGAGTATCATCTCTATTTTGAACACTGGAAAGTATCATCTCTATTTTGAACACTGGAAAGTATCATCTCTATTTTGAACACTGGAGAGTGTCATCTCTATTTTGAACACTGGAGAGTGTCATCTCTATTTTGAACACTGGAGAGTATCATCTCTATTTTGAACACTGGAGAGTGTCATCTCTATTTTGAACACTGGAGAGTATCATCTCTATTTTGAACACTGGAAAGTATCATCTCTATTTTGAACACTGGAGAGTGTCATCTCTATTTTGAACACTGGAGAGTGTCATCTCTATTTTGAACACTGGAGAGTATCATCTCTATTTTGAACACTGGAGAGTATCATCTCTATTAAATTTCTGCCCCGGTCGGAAAATGTTTTGTTATCTATAACTACTAGACCGATTTCAAAAATTCTTTCCCCGTTGGGAAGCTACACTATCCCCGGGTGACATATGCTACTTTTATCCCTGTGTTCCCACGGGAACGGGAACTACGTGGGTAAAACCACGAAGCGTCCGCTAGTTTAACATGATTTAGAGATGATGTACCTTGTTGCCATAGCATTCGTCGGGACCGTGGTGACACTGGAACTCCCACTTGCCGCCAACTTTGTCGTGCTGGAAT
The DNA here is from genome assembly GCA_905404145.2 of Biston betularia. Taxonomy (NCBI): domain Eukaryota; kingdom Metazoa; phylum Arthropoda; class Insecta; order Lepidoptera; family Geometridae; genus Biston; species Biston betularia. The sequence goes on from FR989890.1 coordinate 6,256,436, forward strand.
AAATGTTCTCATTTACTACGTTTGAGCAAAAATTAAACTGTTCGTTAGTAAGTGCACTATTGCACTGAACTGAAAAAAAAATTATCTACAGCACAAATTCTTTTTTTTTAAAGTTTGTTTTGTATTAATGTTGATCATTAAGTTGCCAGAGCATATCACTTCAGCGCCCTCTACGGGCATCATTACGTCGCGTCTCAAACGCTAGCAAAGAATTTTGTGTATTTTGACATTTATCATAATTGATTTGCCATTTTTACATTCAGCGTGCTTCATCTTCGACCACATTATCGCTTACCTTCTTCGAGTTTGGCGTCGCGTTTTGTGTATTTGCCTGTATATATCTGTTATTAGTCTGGATGAGATAAATAATTATAATTAAAACTAGAAGTCCACATACCACTTAGTATGACCAGCGTTATGCTGAGGTGAACCCCTATTTTGTAACTTGGTGGTAGATCTCCTTAGCGGGAGGTCGTCTAGGTAGGTACCACCGCAGTACCAGTTACTCTGCCGCTAAGCAGTAGTGTGTAAACATTACTGTTTTCCGGTTGGAAGGGTACTGCAGCGAAATTACTGGGCTGTTGAGACTAACCATCGAAAGTCTCCAAAGTAATGAGCGCCAAAGCAGCGATACCCTGGACTTTGTTTTGTTACTCAAAGTTCTGTGTATCGCTGCAATGGTCATGGACAGGCGTTATCTCTTACCATCAAGAGAGCGTCTCGTTCGTCTCATTATTTTTACATAAAAAAAAACTTTTGTCTGTCTCTGTTTGTTTGTTTTTGTGTTTGTTACAGAATTAAACGTTTTTCTTTCTTTCTTACCATCAGGCGACATGATGGTCAAACGCAAACTTATCCGTATTAAAAAAAACTAGACAGTCAGTATTCTAGACAGCGACGGGAGGAGGGTTACTCACGGTGCTCTTCCCGTAAGGCACCAGTTTGACCTTGATGACTCCGCGGAAGTCGCGCCACACCGGCGCTAGCTGCTGTGTGATGAAGCGCTTGCTGTCCGGACACAGAGACTCGTAGTACACGGCTATCTTCACCTGGGATCATAAATATCGTAGGACTATACACACAGCGCCATCTGCCCCCAAACTAAGCAAAGCTTGTGTGATGGAAGTCAGATAACTGATAGGATACATCAAGTAGCGATGATAGCTCAGTGGTCAGCGCAGTAGGTTCGCATGCCGAAGGGCGTGGGTTCAAACCCCAACAATGAGCTTGAGCTGCCGGTGAAGGAAAACATCGTGAGGAAACCATAGCATGGTGGTAAGGTACTTTCTGGTACTCGGCTGGCTAGCAACCACACGAGAGTTGTAAATCTGCCGCCAAGCATCGAACGGTATGTTCCGGCAGCCTCACTCGAGAGCCAGTTCCATTCCAGGCTAGGTGTGGTTTACCGTCTTCGACCACACCTTCACTTAACATCAGGCGAGCTGTAGACAAACACCTAGCCTGACAACAATAAAAAAAAACTTTTTATTTGTAAATACATACAGAACACCCAGACACAGAACAAACATTTGTTTATTCACAAAATGTTTGCCCTGAGTGGGAATCGAACCCACGCCCTACAGCTCCCAAGGCAGACATGCTACCAATGAGCCAACGGGGCTGTCAAATAAACAAAAGACAACACACAAGCTTGATACAAAAGCTTCGTGTCAAATTAAACTAGATGGCGCTAGTAGGTACACTTTAAAACGCGCAAACGTTTTCTTCAACTGGTTAACACGTGTAAATCGCAAGTGACGCGTGGATTGTGACACGCGATCAGCGATACGTATAACTTAGAACTTAGAAAACACTGCTGTATCATTTTCCATCCCTGGTTGCCTGGGAGCTGGTCGCTTTTAGCGATAAGAACGCCACTAAAATTTTTTGAAACATTGTGAGGAAAATAAATCAATCTTATGTGCTTTTGCAGCAAGTGATAAGTATGTAAAACATTTATAGTAGTAATTGACTTACTTTATCGTCTGCTTTCTTGTTTTTGGCGACGACGCCGCAGAACAGCGCCACAACGCAAATTACCAGAAAACTCCGCATTTTGTTCTGTAACAAACAATAGTATCTATGTAGGATTTTTTTTTCTTTGATTTTGGCGTCGCATTTTGAGCATTTGCTGTTTGTCCTATTACCAATAAAATGATTATGATTAATTACGAGGGAACACAGAGACAAACCACTAATATTATAAAGGCGAAAGTTTTTGTATATGTTTGTATCTTCTTCACGCTCAAATGGCTGGACCGATTTTGATGAAATTTAACAAAGAAATAATTAAGCTATAACAAAAAATACTAAAGAAACAAAATAAAATAAATATTTAAAGGGACTCCCATACAAGAAACGTAATTTTTTTTCGTTCTCATAGATAATGCTACTGAACCCTACGACCCACACTTTGCCGCTTTTTTCGTACTATTTTTTTTATTGTTTAACAGAGTTGCGACCACTTCCATTAGAGCATCTTCATCTTCAATCGTTCCCTCATGTCTGAGGGTCGTGGTCACTGGAACCTCTTACACGGACAATCTGTCTCCATCGACTCCGGGCCGAGGTAGCCCTCACCACCTGCTAGAATTCAGAAGAGGAGGTGGCTTCTTCCACTTGGTCAGACCATCGTGTTGGCGACCGGCCTCGTGGTCTCTTTCCTCCGGTGTTGCCAACAATGACCAGCTTTTCAAGGCTGCCATCCCCTCTTCGCAATATAAGGCCGAAATAACAGCAAACGCCGTTGACATGTGGTGGGCAGTCGGGTCTCAATGCCGAGTTGGGAGAGAATAGTTACATATTTAGTGCGTTTGAGAGAGCATAACTAGATCTGTTTCTCACTTTTTTTTTCTTTGGTTTTGGCGTCGCGATTTAGCATTTGCCAGTGTCAAGTATTTTTATATTTTCAAGTTTCAAAAGTTTGATAAGTGTCCTCGTAGCTAAAGTAATAGTCAAAGTCCAGTCTTGGTCAAGTACAATGCATGTCAGTCATGCTTTAGTAAAGTAGTGACGACTTTACTATAAGCATAAGCTGCGATGCAGTTTTGGAAGCAACGCGAAAAGTCATGTTTCCCCACATTATATCATTTTCCCACACTCGCGCTTGTAATTCGGCACTTTATGAATAAAACACCACCATTTTTATGCATAAACACTCGACAAAACACTAGTTTTGGAAAAAAATTCAACGGGGCGACACGACTCTTTCCGCGTTCCCGCCAAAACCCTTTTGAAAGCTTATTTATTCATTGACGGATTGACAGATTGTCAGATTAACAGATATTAATTTGACAGAAAATATAAAACACTGACACTAACAACTATTTAAAACAAAATCAGAAATAAACTATACTACTATAAAATGAACACGCACAACTAACTTCCTAACTTACATTTGTGATAACTTGACACAGGTAAATACACACAGAGAGATGCCAAAATAAAGAACAAATCTTAAAAAAACAACACGCCTTTCTTCTCAGCCTTTCTTATTTGTACGAAAATTCACTGAGTCAACAACTTTGGCAAGTGTGACAGTAAGCGAGGCGGGTGTCGCGCGGCGGGCGGCTGACAGCACTGCGGTGCACTTGGCTTACGGTTGCAAGTACCGACCTAGGATGTGGGGAAACTGCCGAGAGGCAGCGGGGGCGCTGACAAGCGGAGCGACCAGCGGAGCGGTAAGCGGAAGCGATTCCAATTCAGGCGCAGACTGAAGATACTATACTACTAATAATATAATAAATAAATAAATATCGTAGGACTATACACACAGCCATCTGGCCCCAAACTAAGCGGAGCTTGTGCGATGGAAGTCAGGTAACTGATAGAATACATAAATACTTTTTTTTTGTAAATACATACAGAACACCCAGACACAGAACAAACATTTGTTTATTCACAAAATGTTTGCCCTGAGTGGGAATCGAACCCACGCCGGGACAAGCTGTCAAGGCAGATATGCTACCAATGCATTTACTAAATGTTAAAGTTTTATATTTGAAATAGCTGCGCCCCGCTACATGTTTTCTGGATAAAAAGTAGCCCATGTGTCAATCCAGAGTGTCAGCTACCTCCATACCAAATTTCATCCAAATCCCTTTAGTAGTTTTTGCGTGAAAGAGCAACAAACATCCCTCAATACATTCATACATCCAAACTAACAATTTTTCGCATTTGCAACACTAGCTGCGCCCGCGGTGTTACCCGCTACATGTTTTCGGAATAAAAAGTAGTCTGTGTTAATCCAGGGTGTCAGCTACCTCCATATTAAATTTCATACAAATCCGTTCAGTAGTTTTTGCGTGAAAGAGTAACAAACATCCATCCACACTTTCACATTTATAATATTAGTGGGATTTATATTCTTCGTTGTCTTTTTTATGAACGTTCATATCCGCTCCCGCTCCCGCTCCCGCTTTACCACCACACCCGCAGCGCGTGTCGCGAGGTCACGACTTGACCCAATCCCCAGCGAGCACAGAGCGGCCAGCGGCCGCCAATGTTTACAACACAAGTACCGGACATGCGTGAAAGTTACTTTCTTAAAATTAGGAAACAGGTACATGTAACTAATCATAGTTAATATTTCCGGAAACGTTGATTTTTTTTTATGTATGTGAAAAATAATGAGTCGAACGAGACGCTCTCCTGATGGTAAGAGATAACGCCTGTCCATGACCATTACAGCGATACACAGAACTTTGAGTAACAAAACAAAGTCCCGGGCATCGCTGCTTTGGCGCTCATTACTTTGAGACTTTCGATGGTTAGCCTCAACAACCCAGTAATGTCGCTGCAGTACCCTTCACAGTAATGTTTACACACTACTGCTTGGTACAATATCTGGTACTGCGGTGGTACCTACCTATATGACCTCCTGCTAAGGAGATCTACCACCAAGTAATTTATATCTATTCTATACTATGATAAACAGGAAAGATTTGTTTGTTTGTAATGAATAGGCTCCGAAACTACTGGACCGATTTCAAAAATTCTTTCACCGTTGGGAAGCTACACTATCCCCGGGTGACATAGGCCACTTTTTATCCCTGTATTCTCACGGGAACGGGAACTACGCGGGAGAAACAGCGAGGCGCCCGCAAGTACTATCGCATCTAGTACCTGTATACAGAACAGGCAGACACAGAACAAACATTTGTCGTCACATAAATGTTTGTCCTGATGGGAATTGAACCCACGTCCTACAGCTCTTGAAATAACCAAAATAATGGTAAGTAATAAGTGACCCATTTCGACGTACACAGCAAGCTTGGAACCCTGTAGAAACGAGTCAAAATGAATTTGTTTTGCATCAGTAAACAAAACGGTCGCTCGATTTCTGGTAAAGTCAATCGTAAATATTTAAATAGAACGACTTTAGAAAACCACATCTTGGTTTACTTTCACGTACAAATACGATAAGCTGTGTTAACATTTGTGGTGGTTCGATTTCCATACAAATAATTTTTTTGCCATTTATGGACAAATGGAGCATAATTTTACAGTGAAATCACAGCTACTGGCATTTATTTCTGGTCTTTATTTGCGGTAAATCACAATTGCTTGAATATAACAGTAGATTATTAGCATAATCGTCTGTTTTTTTTTGTAAATACATACTTATAATACATACAGAACACCCAGACACAGAACAAACATTCTGAATCGAACCCACCATTACAGCTCTCAAGGCAGATATATTACCAATGAGCCAACGGGGCTGTATTTGTTGATAAAGCGGCAATAGAAATACATCGTCTGTGAAAATTTCAACTGTCTAGCTATCACCGTTCTTGAGATACAGCCTGGTGACAGACAGACGGACGGACGGACAGCGAAGTCTCAGTAAAGGGTCCCGTTTTTACCCTTTGGGTACGGAAATCAATCAGCCAAATTAATAAGTGCAGCCGTGCTTAGGGAAGCGAGTCGCGGGCCGCGGTTTGTGCAGCCCTGGTTTAGATGACTGGCAGCAATCTAGGTTACCTCATTGGTGTACTGTTGCATTTGTACTTTGACACGAGCGCACATTCCAGTCGCATGACGCGAGAATGAGGACAACTCAACTACTTGGCTGTACTTTTTAGGGGTCCGTACCCAAAGGGTAAAAACGGGAGAACCCTATTACTGAGACTTCGCTGTCCGTCCGCCCGTCTGTCACCAGGCTGTATCTCAAGAACGGTGATAGCTAGACAGTTGAAATTTTCACAGACGATGTATTTCTATTGCCGCTATATCAACAAATACTAAAAATAAAACAAAATAAATATTTAAGGGGGGCTCCCATACAACAAACGTGATTGTCAAGTCCGAAACCAATCACTCACTGGCTCGCTTTCCACCCCATTACTTTAAAACGGTGTGTTCCGGCAGCCTCACTTGAGAGCCAGTTCCATTCCAGGCTAGGTGTGCATTACCATCTTCGACCACACTTTCACTTAACATCAGGTGAGCTGTGGTCAAACAACTAGCCTGTCAACCATAAAAAAAAAACTTCACTCAATTTGTATTTTTCTAGGGTTCCTTATACAAAGGGTAAAACGGGGCCCTATTACTAAGATTACGCTGTCCGTCTGCCACCAGGCTGTATCTCATGAACCGTGATAGTTAAAAGGCAAAGGCTTTTTGGAAGTCGATGAAAAAGTAAAACACTTCTTTTGTGCGTCTAGGGTTAAAAGAACCAAATACAAACCCTTTTTACAACTCTTGCAACGGCTTTGATCATAGAATTCACTGCACTTTTATAAGTAAAGTAAGTATACGGACAAATACAAGCGTTCCTTGCAAGCGAGTAACTTGTACTGGAGCGAAGTTATCAAGTTATAATTAAGGATATTAAGTTACTTGACCTGTGGCCGAACAATCGTCCGATAAAACTGCTGATAGTTTTATAAAAGTACCCGAGTAAGTGTTATTTTAATAAAATGCTTTGTATTTTTCTCTGAACCAAGCCGTGTTGTACCTAAATTTTTTTAAATGTAAATGTAATGGGGCGAACGATGCGCTCTTCTGATGGTAAGGGATAACGCATGTCCATTGCAGCGATACACAGAACTTTGAGTAACAAAACAAAGTCCAGGCATCGCTGCTTTGGCGCGCAATACTTTGAGACTTTCGATGGTTAGTTTCAACAGCCCTTCACAGTAATGTACACTACTGCTTGGTAGAATATCTGGTGCTGCGGTGGTACCTACCCAGACGACTTCCTGCTAAAGAAATCTACCTACCATCAAGTAAGTAATTATTATTTTGTTTGTTTTCTGGCGTCAAACTTTGTGCATTTGTCAAGTATTTCGATGTTTTTTTCTTAGGTCGTTTTTTTTTGTAAATACCTAAAAGTGACAATAAAATTAACAACCAATTTTATATAATTTATTTTAACGCTACATATTGTAACTTTAATAATTATCAATATACATTATTATGTGTAATGTCTTTATTTCTAAAACTCCATCGAAACTTTTATATAACGATTTGGAAGCAACACGAAATGTTTCACCACATTATATCACTTTCCCAGACTTGAATTTTAATTCGTCACTATATGAATAAAATACCACTATTTTTATACATCACTAGCGAACGCCTCGAGGTTTCACCCGCGTGGTCCCCGTTCCCGTGGGAATACAGAGACAAAAAGTAGCCTATGTCACCCGGGGATAGTGTAGCTTCCCAACGGTGACAGAATTTTTTAAATCGGTCCAGTAGTTTAAGAGCCTATTCATTACAAACAAATCTTTCCTCTTTATAATAGTACTAGCGGGCGCCTCGCGTTTTCACCCGCGTAGTCCCCGTTCCCGTGGGAATACAGAGACAAAAAGTAGTCTATGTCACCCGGGGATAGTGAAGCTTCCCAACGGTGAACGAATTTTTGAAATCGGTCCGGTAGGTTATCTGACTTCCATAGCACAAGCTTTGCTTAGTTTGGGGTCAGGTGGCGCTGTGTGTAATGTCCTGCGATATTTATTTATTCAAAGTTGTTCAATACAAACAAACAAACAGTCAAATCTTTATAATAGTATAGACTAGCGACTAGCCCCTGCATTTTAAATCTGTAATATCTTCGGAAACATTCATTTAAATTGCATGCTGTACAGGGCCATATTGATCTATATTAAATGCACAATGTGTTTAATGTACTTAATTGGATAAAAAATAATGCTGTATTACTTAAAATCACTTCGTAAATGAGCCATTTTCCCCCGTAAAATGTAAAGGATAAAAAATGGTTATTGTGGGTTATCCTTAAGAGATAGACGTATACTATTGTGGACTTTTTTGTTGACCTTTTTAAGGCGTACAATACTGTAGTACATTATTTTGATTTATCTCGCGGGGTTCAGCCAGCGTTTGCAATGCAAGAACAAAAAAATGTGTTTATTTACGACATCACATTAGAAACCTCTAGATTTATCAGTGCTTCGCTACAATATTATGCATGTATTATACATAATATAAACCTTCCTCTTGAATCATTCTATCTATTTAAAAAAACGCTTCAAAATCCGTTGCGTAGTTTTAAAGATTTAAGCATACATAGACGGACGGACAGCGACAGCGACTTTGTTTTATACTATGTGATATTCCTTGATAGATCACTCGAAAAAACATATTTAAAAAAAACAGCATTGAGGTCAACACAATCCTCGGTTTTGGCGGGAACGCGGGAAGAGTCGTGTCGCCCCGTTGTATTTTTTTCCAAAACTAGTGGTCAACTTAATTCCTCACTATGTTTACCTTCATAACTTGGAAAGGTGCGTGCCGTGGGAACTGAACCTAGAACCTATCTAGTTAGGAAACCAGACGATTTGCTAACTAGGCTGCCGAAACTTCAAATCGAAATACTTGACTTTGGCAAATTCACAAAGTGCGACGCCGAAAAGAAAAAGAAATAAATTATATGTATCGTCTGTGGCCATAGTTACGTAAGTAGAAACTATTAATCAATCTATATTTTGATAACCTTTATTTGATAAGATGTTTATAATTAGTGTGGCGTTTATCTGAATAAATACAGATAAATAAATAAGTACTATTTATTTACATTTTCCTGGCGCTAGCTCTGATAAGAGTTCGAAACTGTTGTTATTTTATCTGTTGCGGAATAGTCATTGATTAAAAAAGTGAGTTTTGGCGGGAACGCGGGAAGAGTCGTGTCGCTCCGTTACATTTTTTTCCAAAACTAGTGTTTTGTCGAGTGTTTATGCATAAAAATGGTGGTGTTTTATTCATAAAGTGCCGAATCACAAGCGCGAGTGTGGGAAAATGATATAATGTGGTGAAATATGACTTTTCGTGTTGCTTCCAAAACTCCATCGAAGCTTTATAGTAAAGTCGCCACTACTTTACTAAAGCATGACTGGACTTAACTGACACGAACTGGACTTGACTAAGACGACTTTGACGATAGTTATAGCTAAGATACAGCAGAAATAACACTTTAGACAAGGCAGTATGGCTTTATAGCTTTAGCCTGCCCGAAGGGACAAATTATTAAAAAAAAAACTACATTTTGATTTATTTATTTCAAATTATTTACTCTTACTAGTTTTATGCAAAACCCCCACTAATATTATGAATGTGAAAGTTTGGATGGTCAAAAAATTTATCCTAATCGAAAATCGAACCAACGCTGTACAATTCAAGAAGCATAACCACAAAACGGAGTATTGGCGGGAACGCGGAAAGAGTCGTGTCGCCGCGTTGTATTTTTGTCCAAAACTAGTGTTTTGTCGAGTGTTTATGCATAAAAATGGTGGTGTTTTATTCATAAAGTGCCGAAGTGTGGGAAAATGATATAATGCGATGAAACATGACTTTTCGTGTTGCTTTCAAAACTCCATCGAAGCTTTATAGTAAAGTCGCCACTACTTTACTAAAGCATGACTGGACTTGACTGACACGGACTGTACATGATCAAGACTGGACTGTGACTATAACTATAGATGTAAGACATGAATTCGTTCTTCGCAAATAATGACATGGCTCAAAGGCCTTTGTAGCAAAACCATAAAATCCCAAAAAAAAAAGCTACGAGGCAAATTATTTAACTTTTAAGACTTGAAAATATGAAACACTTGACAGTGGCAAATACTCAAGATGCGACGCCAAAACTAAAGAAAAAAAAACCGCAAAACGACTAACAGCAATTACCCAGTTACCCAGCATCACAGACCTCGGCGACTATTCAATTACTTCTACAACGAAGGTCATATAAAATGGTCGCAATCACCAGTCTAACGGCAGCTGTCCGGCCGTGCAAAGTTCAAAGACCTACAGGTCAAGTTATATTAGTCAGTTTTCCGCCGATCGGTGTCGCAAGGGTCGTCCATTCACCCTTTAGATTGAGTAAGATTGTAACCTCTGGATAAGAAATTGCTTCGTACTGGTCGCATCCTGTGGTTATCTGATATTTTCGGTTACCAACGGTGTCCTTGACCCTGATCACTGACTCCATGTCTTCTGTCTGTCAGCGTGACCGTTCTATTAAACTCTGTTAGACAGTTTAGTAACAGAACAAAGTAATTCGCATGAGAACCAAAGTTTGCCAGCTCGTCTTAGCAGACGGAATCTAGGGCAGAATCGCAATATCAAATATCACTTTTGTTTTCTCAAATATATAGCTGCGCTCCGCGGTGTTACCCGCTACACGTTTTCGGGATAAAAAGTAGCCTATGTGCTAATCCAGGGTCTCGGCTACCTCCATACCAAATTTCATCCAAATCCGTTCTGTAATTTTTACGTAAAAGACTAACAAACATCCATCCATCCATCCAAAGTTTCACATTTGTAATATTAGTGAGATTATAATTATAATAGTAGAACTAGGATAAATGTTTGTTCCGGGTGTTCTGTAATCATGTATTTACAAAAAAAATGAATTTAAGGTGGTTGTTCGATTTCCATACAAATATATTTTTTCCATTCATGGACAAATGGAGCATAATTTTACAGTGAAATCACAGCTACTGGCATTTATTTTGGCCTTTATTTGCGGTAAATCACAATTGCTTGAATAAACCAGTAGATTATTATTAGCATAAATGTTTTATTAAAAAATCATTCATAAATTCGATTTTATGCTAATAATCTACTGTTTTATTCAAGCAATTGTGATTTACCGCAAATAAAGACCAAAATAAATGCCAGTAGCTGTGATTTCACTGTAAAATTATGCTCCATTTGTCCATAAATGGAAAAAAATATTTGTACGGAAATCGTACCACCTTAAGTATTCTATCAGTTATCTGACTTCCATAGCACAAGCTTTGCTTAGTTTGGGGTCAGATGGCGCTGTGTGTAATGTCCTACAGTAACGAACGTTTGAACCAGCTCCGTGTTACCGCTACCCCGGGCCGCGTCTGTCTGGGTCAGTCTTTCTGTACGGTACTTCAAGTTTTTGTATGCATTGCATTAAACAAGATCTAGATAGGTACTGTGTTCTACATTGTCAGCGTCGTCATGGCGTCGTACTATATGTGCATTTGCCAGTTCAAAAAGGAATAAATAAATAAATATCGTAGGACGATAAACACAGCGCCATCTGGCCCCAAACTAAGCAGAGCTTGTGTGATGGAAGTCAGATAACTGATAGAATACATAAATACTTTTTTTTTTGTAAATACATACTTATAATACATACAGAACACCCAGACACAGAACAAACATTTGTTTATTCACAAAATGTTTGCCCTGAGTGGGAATCGAACCCACGGCCTACAGCTCTCAAGGCAGATATACTACCAATGAGCCAACGGGGCTGTCAATGGCAGCTGGATGGGGCTGCAAAAGTATTCTGTTTGTTTTTTTTTTAGGTTGACAGGCTAGGTGTTTGACCACAGCTCAGCTGATGTTAAGTGACGGTGTGGTCGAAGATGGTAAACACACCTAGCCTGGAATGGAAGTGGCTCTCAAGTGAGGCTGCCGGAACACACCGCTCGATCGATTTCGATGTAATTTATATGGGACCACCTCTGAAGTATGATCTACCAAACAAAAAAAGGATCATCAAAATCGATTCATAATTAGCGGAGTGGTCGCGTAACAAACATACAGTCGAATTGGGAACCTCCTTTTTGAGTCGCTTAATAAATTGGTCTTCATTCAAAAGCAAGAATTTATCGTACCTACTAGTTTGTACGGAACCCTACGGTGGGCGAGCCTGACTCGCACTTGTCCGAGTTTTTATCTATCTAGATCTAGATACAGAGAAGAAAAGATTTGTATTTTTGTATGTAACAAATAAACTTTAAAACTACTGGACCGATTTCAAAAACTCTTTCACCGTTGGGAAGCTACACTATCCCCGGGTGACATAGGCTACTTTTTATCCCTGTATTCCCACGGGAACGGGAACTACGCCGGTGAAACCGCGAGGCGTTCGCTAGTAATATTATAAAGAGGAAAGATTTGATTGTTAGTTTCTTTGTATTGAATAGGCTCCGAATACTGGACCGATTTCAAAAATTCTTTCACCGTTGGGAAGCTACACTATCCCCGGGTGACATAGGCTACTTTGTATGCCTGTATTCCCACGGGAACGGGAACTACGAAGGTAAAACCGCGAAGCGTCCACTAGTTTTAAATAAGTCGCATCTAAGCGAGTAAAAAAACATTACACACAGCGCCATCTGACCCAAACTAAGCCAAGCTTGTACTATGGGAACCATATAACTGATAGAATAATACTGGTCACACTTAGTATGAGCAGTTTCATGCTGAGCTGAGCCCTTATTTTGTAACTCCTTGTCTCTGTTTGTTCGTTTTTGTTTGTTGTGTTGTTAAGTTACAAAATAAAACATTTTTCTTTCTTTCTTTCTTTCATTACTATAAGTTCTTTTTATATACTATTATTACATTTGATTATATTATGTGTCATACATTTATAAGTCCAATAACAAAGGCTTAGTAAAAAGCGCTTCAAGGTCGCCCGACTGCCCGTGCGACGCTGACGCCTGACTAATCTTTGTTTTGTAATAACATTCAACACAGAATAAATAGCAGCGCTTTTTTGTAGACGTAAGGGTTTTTGCTACCACACCAAAGAGGATAAAGAATTGTGTTCAAAATGGCCAATAGCTCAGTAGTTAGCGCGGTTTCTTTAATGTAGTAATAAGACGAACAATACGCTCTCCTGATGGTGAGAGATAAGGCATGTCCATGACCATTATTGCAGCGATACAATAAACATTACTGTGTTCCTAACCATCGAAAGTCTCAAAGTAATGAGCGCCAAAGCAGCGATGCCTGGACTTTGTTTTGTTAGGTACTCAGAGTTCTGTGTATCGCTGCAATGGTCATGGACAGGCGGTATCTCTTACCATCAGGAGAGCGTCTCGTTCGCCTCATTATTTTTTACATAAAAAAAAACAGAACTTTGAGTGACGAAACAAAGTCCAGGGCATCGCTGCTTTGGCGCTCATTACTTTGAGACCTCCGATGGTTAGTCTCAACAGTAATGTCGCTGCAGTTCCCTTTACAGTAATGTTTACACACTACTGCTTGCTAGAGTATCTGGTACCTACCTAGACGACCTCCTGCTAAAGAGATCTACGACCAAGTAAAATTACCTAATTATTGTTATTAATTAGTATGTTAAAATTAGGGAACTTGTAAACAATTTCTTGGAATGATTTAGTAACAGAATACTGACGACTCTATCAGACCTGCAGGAGATGTAGCCATTATCAACTAGAAAAGTGTGATCTTCAAACGGCTAAAATAATTTCTTAAATCATGGCTAATTACAATTTTGATCAAGTCGCAAATAAACAAAAAAAATATTCAAAATAAAATTCGATTTAGCCGTTTGGGAGCTACGAATCTACAATAAACAGACAGACACAACGTCACACGTAAAATTAATAACAAGATTAACAAAGCAATTTTTTTAAATGTTTTTGTAAATACCTAATTTTTTATGGTTAACCACCTTAAGGTGGTTCGCTTTCCATACAAACAATTTTTTTCCATTTATGGACAAATGGAGCATAATTTTACAGTGAAATCACATTGTGTTTTACCGCAAATAAAGATTAAAATAAATGCCAGTAGCTGTGATTTCACTGTAAAATTATGCTCCATTTGTCCATAAATGGAAAAAAAAACATTTGTGTGGAAATCGAACCACCCAATTTTTCTAAATGTTTTTTTTGTAAATACCTAATTTTTTATGGTTAAAGGAAAAAAAGAACTGTTGACAAACCAAAGTATGCATATTTCCCACAAAGTAAACAAAAGTACGTACGTAGTTGCTTATTAAAACATAATGGATAATTCATACGGTTTGTTACATGTCCACAATGCAATAAGATGAAAAGATATCACTAATTAAAACTCGATAAAATACGTGTCTACGGGCACGAGTAGGTAAATACAAACAAAAACTTACCTGATGAATATTAAATCAAGGTAATCGACCTCTTTGCACACTGGCTGGACACAATACGCGCCAAAAAAAACCTAAACGAAAAAAAGTTTAACTTTTTAATTTAACTTTTTTAGCGACGCGCGCGCCACCACTGCTCCGTCGACAGTGACTGGCCGTGGCCAGTACTGCGTTTGCGTAGTCAACTAGTTAATTACAAAAAAAGTATGGTTAACCTTTGCATAAGTGGTTAGTTCAGACGCAGCTAGTACATAACGAAGGAGTTTTGGCGGGAACGCGGGAAGAGTCGTGTCGCTCCGTTGTATTTTTTTCCAAAACTAGTGTTTTGTCGAGTGTTTATGCATAAAAATGGTGGTGTTTTATTCATAAAGTGCCAAATTACAAGCGCGAGTGTGGGAAAATGATATAATGTGGTGAAACATGAGTTTTCGTGTTGCTTCCAAAACTCCATCGAAGCTTTGTAGTAAAGTTGCCACTACTTTACTAAAGCATGACTGGAATTAACTGACATGAACTGGACTTGACAAAGACGACTTTGACTAAAACTAGCTACGATGGCACTTATTTAACTTTTGAAACTTGAAAATATATAATTACTTGACACTGGCAAATGCTAAAACGCGACGCCAAAACCAAAGAAAAAAAAAAAAAAGATATCTATTTTAAAGGCTTTCGTTGCTGTCCTTGTCTAATCGACTGGATTGAAAAAGGTGACAGTTTTTCTTTTTTTTTTTTATGTAAAAAGTAATGAGACGAACAAGACGCTCTTCCGATGGTAAGAAATAACGCCTGCCCATGACCATTGCAGCGATACACAGAACTTTGAGTGACGAAACCAAGTCCAAAGTGACAAATAGGTCACACAGTCATGGTATAAATATTGGGCTGTACGTGTACGTACCTTGTACAATGCCGAAAGGGATCATTGGATAAGCGACAGCCCTGTTAGTTCATTGGTAATATATCTGCTCCAAGAGCTGAAGGGCGTCGGTTGGATTCCCATCCAGGATAAACATTTTGTGGTGTAAATAAATGCTTGTTCTGTGTCTGGGGTATTTATTACAAGCCATCAGCATCATCATCATCATCTTCATCAGCCTTTTGTATTCCATGCCACTCAGCCCGATCTTCGGCTTTTCGCTTCCATCCACCGCCAGCTGTCTACGTATATCGTCACCCCATCTAGTCTCAGGGCGTCCTACACTAAGTTGTTAAAGTATAAGTATGTATTTAAAAAAAAAAAAGATTTAAGTATTCTATCAGTTATCTGACTTCCATAGCACAAGCTTTGCTTAGTTTGGGGTCAGATGGCGCTGTGTGTAATGTCCTACGTGTCGAGTTGATTGGAGGGCCAAGTAATCACCGTTATCTACAATTATGTACGCACGTTAAACTAAAATCGGCAAAAGCTGGTTCTGCGTGGATGAAGTTTTTTCTTTGTTTGCGGCAATGCACTTCATGCATTTCGTCATTGTTAAGTATTTGTTGACAATTAAAATCAAATGTTTCACTTCTAGTATCTGTCGTCTGAGGTTGGGTTACGTTTCACTTGCGCTTCGGTGTTAAAGTCCTTGACCCTTGAATATGGGCTAGCTAGATGCTTGGCGGCAGATTTTCAACTCTCGTGTGGTAGCTAGCCAGCCGAGTACTACAGGGTACCCTACCGCCATGCTGTGGTTTCCTTCACCGGCAGCGGAATCTCATTGTTGGTGTTTGAAACCACGCCTTTCGGCGTGTGAACTGACCCCGCTAACCACTGAGCTATCATCGCTACAATAATTATTGACAGAAAAAAAATGTTTATATCCTTTCAAAAAAAAAATAGTCAAATTGATACATAAATGACGATTTTTTTGAGAAATATTAAATAACTGAAAACTGCATCAAAATCGGACTAGCAGTTTTGGAGAAAAATGGCAACATGTATTTGCACAAACAAACATCCTCTCGCCCCAAACGCATATACCGTCTCGGTTCCGTCGTGGGTGAAAAAAAAAAAACAACCAGTCAAGTGCGCGTCGGACTCGCACACGGAGGGTTCCGTACTATTATCTATAATAAACGGCGAAAACCTCTTTTATTGTATGGGAGCCCCCTTAATTATTTATTTAATTTTATTTTAATCAATTATATTTAAAAAGAACATAAAACTAAATATTCTGTGAATAGCTAAAGCGTCTACCTGTCACCGTTATTAGTATCGAGCAGGAAACGGTAAAAATCAAGTTTGTTGTATGGGAGCCTCCCTTAAATATTTATTTTATTTTTATAGCGGCAATAGAAATACATAATCTGTGAAAATTATAACTGTCTAGCTATCACCGTTCTTGATACAGCCTGGTGACAGACGGACGGACAGCGAAGTCTCAGTAATAGGGTCCCGTTTTTACCCTTTGGGTACGGAACCCTAACAACCGAATTGATAACCTCCTCCTTTGATACAAGTACCTAAAATAAAAAGCCAGTTCACTTGGTATGTCTATATTTACACTTTTTCCAACACAGTAACACTAACATAATCCAAACTTATATCTAGTTAAGAGCAGTCGAAGCAGTCAGCTTTGTGTCTCGCTCTAATAGGCATGACGACAGCGATTAAATATCACTAGAATCATATATTAGTATTAAAAAATTTATCTTGATAAAATTAAAAATCTGCCCATTTATAACCTCTAAGGCGGAACAAAGTTCGCCGGGTCAGCTAATTAGTATTAAGACTCTAGTCTGGTGAAATGAAGGCAATCGATGTTGTTTTTGTGGTCACTTTATCTGACGTTTCACATCATGTGGGGGTTTGAAATTAATAAATACTATAATTCATATCCTGAATTAGTATGTGTTATGTGTATATGTTAAAAAACTAGTTAATAGTTACTTACTTGGTGGTAGATCTCCTTAGCAGGAGGTCGTCTAGGTACCACCGCAGTACCAGATATTCTGCCGCCAAGCAGTAGTGTGTAAACATTACTGCAGCGAAATTCCTGGGCTGTTGAGACTAACCATCGAAAGTCTCAAAGTAATGAGCGCCAAAGCAGCGACGCCCCGGACTTTGTTTTGTTACTCAAAGTTCTGTGTATCGCTGCAATGGTCATGGACAGGCGTTATCTCTTACCATCAGGAGAGCGTATCGTTCGTCTCACTACTTTTACATTAAAAAAAAAAAGCTTATTTTGAATCTATTTTAATATCCAAATTATTTTCAACCCTTAATCTTGACATCAAAATAATTATAGGAAAGCCGTATTTTAACCCTTACAGGACCATAAGGTTGCTAAGACTAAATTGTAATATGTGATTGTTTTTTTTAGTTCGTTTAGATGTAAAATTAATAAAAATCAACAGGATTTTACATGACGACTTTTAGATTTTTTGGAATTTTAAGGGAAATATTTTTCCCAATGGTCTATAAAGGTAACGCAAATAATAGTAAGGCTTATTTTGAAATGTGTTTTATTTATTTGTTTTTATGCTGAAAAAGTGATACAAAATATTGAAATACAGTTACTGGTATCAAGATCAAGCTAATTATAATACTCTGCGAAGCAATTTCTTTTTATTGTAAAGCATAAATGTACATTGCATATGGTACATATGTCATGTGTCCTTTTTTCTGTGCGGTAGTTAGAGCAAATTGCACATCTTTTAATTTTTTCTAAAATCTATAGGAATCTTTATTGTACCAACCCGCTGCTTTTCTGCAGTGATTACAGTTGGCCAGTTTTATGAAGGATGTTGATTATATGAGCAACATAAGATTTCTTTCGTCATCGAAATTTAGGAACGTCTTCCAAATTCTCACATGAAGTACATGGAGCAGCAATTTGATTTGTTTTCTGAAAAGATTCTTCTATTTCAACAATTGCGTGGAGCTCAGGATGTTGAAACTCAGGGTGTCAGCGATGAACTGTTGATATGCTTCATTCAACTGAAGCTCATTATAATCACTGTTATCTGCCAAAAGTTACTGCAATATCTCATTATATCCCTTTTCTGGCCATTTCAGCAACAAACAATCAAAATAAACTACCAAAAAGTAAAAAAAAACAATAAATAGGTAAAAAAATAAAATAAACAACAATCATTATGAGACAAAGAAACAAAACACCAATAGCTTAGAAAAGTTTTACATATGGACCACAGGGAATTATTTTTCCCATACAATAATTTGTCATTATAAGGCATTTGTTTTCATTTATTCAAATAAACTTCATTATAACACAAAAATATACTTACCAAATAATGTAAAACATATGAGAAAACACAATAAATATATATAATTACACCCCACAATAATCCATAACTAAACAAAGTAGAGCACGCGAATAAGCTAATTTTGGTGCCAATTTATTTGAAAGAACTTTTTTTTTCTATGCAATCCTGTTTACGTAATTGCGTTCAGCATACATTATATTTTGTTATTTTGTATAAAAAAATATGTAATAGATTAAATTAAATATCACAATTGCCTATTTTTCAATGGGGAAAAATGTTTCCCATGGTCGTGAAAGGGTTAAAAGTCTCTAACTTTGATGCAGATACGTTTATGGCTTAGGCCTTTTAAGTGATGTTTTGTTTGTTCTATTAGCAGATAGCCGCGGATAGTTTTGATGAAAAATCCTGACGGTGCCTGCTGAAAACCTCTTCTGCGTTAAACAGTTGCTAGGAGTTCCCTCGAGAAAAGGAGAAAGAAAATCTTCCTCTATTGCTTTCTCCCTCTACGCCCCACCCTTTGCTGCTCAAAATCTGTCATCATGCCTATTTCTTTCCTCTCTATCGCACTCACAGCTTTTCATCCCCCTCGATAAGTTCTTAAAGGTATCTTACATAGGGCTTAAATTCGAATATTTATAGGATATGTTTTTGTAAAAAAATGTTTCTACAAAAACATATCGATTTTATAATTTACAGAAGTGTCAAGTTTAAGACGATACAAGAAAAAAAAATCACACGAGAAAAAACCCAATGATTTTTTTTTTTAATTTTCGTGAGCCAAACCTGCGCCTTTAGCAGATGGTCAAACAGCATCCGTGCTGAGATGACGCCTGTTTTACGGGATCATGATATATTTTGAACGATAGGCAAATTAGTTTTTATTATTAAGTCTTAAATAAAAAAAATTAAAAATATTTTATGGTTGACAGGCTAGATGTTTGACCACAGCTCACCTGATGTTAAGTGAAGGTGTGGTCGAAGACGGTAAAGCACACCTAGCCTGGAATGGAACTGGCTCTCGAGTGAGGCTGCCGGAACACACCGTTAGATGCTCGGCGGCAGATTTTCAACTCTCGTGTGGTAGCTAGCCAGCCGAGTACTAGAGAGTTCACTGGCAGCTCAAGCTCATTGTTGGGGTTTGAACCCACGCCCGTGCTAACCACTGAGCTATCAATTATAAATACTTTCTTTTTTCATTAGAAATTTGGTATCGACGTGTCTTACGGGACATTATTCCGGGACAAAAAAGGTATATTTTATCTTCTAAGATAAAATAATAGATTTTGATTTTTTTTTTAAATCTAAGCTACCAAATATTTATTGCTTTTTATACACGCGCGTGTTTCATTTCTCTCTGGACCTGATTCTAAAATCAACAGGTCGAGTCGAGGGCCGAAACTAGTTACAAAAAAATTGAAAATTAGCCATAGGTACCTTCAAAAGTTACGCATGACTAATTTTCATAAGTATTTTTTTTTTATTATTTCATCGATATCTCCTAATCCAGTGCTGACCTAAGCACGGCCCGTTCCTTTTTGTTACATTTATTTGTACGGACCAATAGTTTTTACGATCTACCCGCAAATATGAAAAAAAAAATTTTATGGCTTCCCAAATAATTTACTAAAAAATACTAAACTGATGAAAAAAAATTAAATTAAATATAACAATGTTGTACTACACACAATTTTTAATTTAAATTATTTGATTGCGGGATTTGTAATCTATTTCGTAATTTGTATTGGCACAGAGTCGTTTCTGGTTTGGGACTGTCCTATTATTTTATAATTAAAAGACTGGACTATCCTATTATTTTATAATTAGGACTGGGCTGTCCTATTACAAAATCATTTTGTTTTCGCGCTATAAGGGCAACTTTTAACTTCGAATTTATTTAAAAGACATTTTTCTCACATTAATCTGCCATTTGGAAATATAATTTTTTTTTTCTTTCGTTTTGCCTCGCATCTTTAGCATTTGCCAGTGTCAAGTGTTTTATATTTTCAAGTTTAATAAGTTGCCTAGTAGCTATAGTTATAGTCAAAGTCCAGTCTTGGTCAAGCATAGTCCAGTCATGCTAGTAAAGTAGTGGCGACTTTACAAGCTTCGATGGAGCAACACGAAAAGTCATGTTTCACCGCATTATATCATTTTCCCACATTTCAGCACTATGAATAAGACACCACCATTTATATGCATAAACACTCGACAAAACACTAGTTTTGGAAAAAAAAAATACAACGTGGCGACGCGACTCTTTCCGCGTTCCCGCCAAAACTCCGAAATAGAATTTTATTAAATTCAATTTCCAAATGACAGCTTAGATATGGCTCGACACGTGACCGATATTCCGCCACATCCGAAGATGGTTAGATTTACATACGCCACTGAATTTATTCCGCGGACATGAATTTTTCCGGTTTCGCAAAATCTGTTTTTTTGAGGCATTTTTTTTTAAAGTATTTCTTATTGTTTGACAGATTTCAATACGTGAGGTGTCATTTGTGAAAGTGACATCAATATGGCAATTTTACATAGAGACGGGCCCGGAATCGAACTCACGACTTCACGAGTGGTGCGTCTAACCACTGGACTAGACTTTTTTATTACCGAGACTGGCGTTTGGCCGCCTTTTTGTGACCGAAAATGCGGTCTACGATGAAGCACACTTACTGTGTCTATCGGGCAACACACACGACCAGCGCATTCAAGTGTTAATTTTGAATAGATTAGAAACGTGGCGGCCTTATCGTTTAGTGTTTTTTTTTTAGAAAGTTTGTGAGTTGGTAACGTTCAAGATGTGTAACTCTCAACCCGCACTTGACCAGGGAGCTGGCTCTGGCCGCACCCTTAAGGCCTTTCAAGTATTACGTAAGAAAATTTTCAGTTATTTTAAAACCCTTCTCAGCATAAGTAAGCACATCTTTTACTCCCCCTTCTACGCTTACGTAAAAAGTAAACACAGCTTTTACCTCCCCCCATGCTTACGTAAAAAAGTAAGCACAATTTTACCCCCTTTCTATGCTTACATAAAAAGTAAGCCCTTTTTAACCCTATTTTTATGCTTACGTAAAAAATAAGCACAGATTTCCTTCCCCTATTTTATACTTAAGTAAAAAGTAAGTACAGATTTTGCTCCCCCTTCTATGCTAATGTAAGCATTGTTTTAACTAGCGCTCTTTCAGTCAATCTAAGCATCGAGAGAATTTGAGAACAAATAAAAATCATGGCCAATAACAAGGAAAATAAACAATTAGCATAATAATTTATATGTCGTTGCTGACGTCAGCGCCTTTCCCAAATCCCCCTCATTTAATAAAAATTAAGCAAAGCAAAGCAACCCCCCTTTAGTGCTTACGTAATACTTGAATTTCTCAAAATAAGAAGAGGCCCACGCCCAACGGTGGGACAGTCAACAGAGCACCGGGAGTAGTGGCAAGTCGTTCAGGGAACATATTCATCATCATCCTCATCACCGTCATCACCGTCGTGTATTCTTCTTAAATGACGTTTCAAATCCGACCTCCTATTAGTTTTATACCCGCACGGTTTACATATATATTTTTTATCAGATTCGCTCACTTTGCTCGTTTCGCTCAATCTGCTCTTTTTGCTTTTTTCGCTTCTCTCGCTCGGGGGCTCGTACGTGCCGCATATAGCCAGTTCGACCTCGTTCGTCCCGCTGTTCTCGTGTGTTTTCATATGATAAACCAAACTCATTTTGTGTTTTGCGCTGTAGTTGCATTTGTTACATTTGAACCTTTTCTCGTTTTTATGTTTCTGCTTGTGTTTTTGTATTTGATGTTTGCTAGATGTAGCGAAGCCGCATTCCTGGCAATACTGTATCACTTTGTGCTGCGAGGACAGCACGCTGGTATGTGTCGCCATATGTTTGGTATATTCCGATGCGTTGGTCGTTGTAAACCTACAATGCGCGCAGTAAAAATCTTTTCTGCCCCACAAAAGTTTCGTAATTAAATTTTTCGTACGTTTCGCTGACAGTTTCATTTTTTTCGCTTCATTCTGGCTTGACGGCTTGACGAGTTTGACGAGCGGCATGTCGTCCTCGGACGTCTCGCCGGAGGATACTTCCACGGTGTCGTACTTGGGCTCTTGTATGATGACGTCATCCTCGTCGCTAGACGTGAGGAGGCTGATCGGGTCGTCTTTCCTGAAATTAATCAATATAATTATATTTTTAAAATTTAAAACATTTATTTTCTTAACGAAACGTTTCTTTTAAATTAAACATATTTTTTTGAAATGAAACATATTTTTTTGAAATGAAACATTTTTTTTTAATTGCAACAACTTTTTGAAATGAAAGGTCACTAGTTTGGCGAAAAATCTCGTCAGCGCGATTTAGAAAGTACGTGTCGAAGAAGGGCGCCATCTAGTACCTTTACCCGAACTAAAATATAAATAAGCAATGATGCGCAAAGACATCGAACACTACCAATGAACTAACAGAGCTGTCAAAAAAAAAACTGTTTTTAATAATATTTTATAAATATTTTTTATTATTATTTTGTCTAAATTTTGAAATTATATTTATAGTAGGTATGTATTATAACTCTTGCATCTGTCCCCGCGCCCCGCGCCCCGCACCCCGCCCCGCGCCGGCGTGCGCTCGGCGCACTTTTTTTTTTTTATGGTTGACAGGCTAGTTGTTTGACCACAGCTCACCTGATGTCAAGTGAAGGTGTGGTCGAAGATGGTAAAGCACACATAGCCTGGAATGGAACTAGCTCACAAGTGAGGCTGCCGGAACACACCGTTAGATGCTTGGCGGCAGATTTTTAACTTAGATTAGTTAACATAAGTGAAAACTTTTTAGGCTTTTGTATGTTAATAATTTATCTCCTATTTATTTTCGAAGTTAGCAGCTGTTTGTTTTTCATTTAAAAAAAACAAAGTAAAAGTAATGAGACGAACGAGACGCTCTCCCGATGGTAAGAGACAACACAATTGCAGTAAACCCAGAACTAGTAATACCAACTAATAACTTCTGTGTATCGCTGCAATGGTCATGGCCAGGCGTTATCGCTTACCATCAGGAGAGCGTCTAGTTCGTCTCATTACTTTTTACATAAAAAAATAACCCGTTTTTTATATTATTCCCCTTTGACATATTTTTTTTGACATGTATTTCAGGTATTTATTTTTTCTCTTATTTTTTCAATTTTTTACATTAAATATTTATAAAACATATATAATATAAAAAACTTTAAAACAAGGGTGCCGCCGGCAGCGGGGCAGGGCTCAAACTGCAGAGTGAGGAGCCTCCTCACAATGCGCGCCGTGTCAAGGATCACTGCCTTTTGAAGCTGACCCTTGGCCCAACCGTCTAGCGAGAGCCTCTTGAGATGTCGGTCGAGACTCTTCGCTATAAGACCGTTTACCGTGACGACTATCGGGACAATGATCGTCGAATCCACATCCCACATGGCGGTTATCTCGTGAGCCAAGTCGAGGTACTTGCTAAGCTTGACACGTATTATTATTATGACATTTTAAATTTAATATTTTGTTTGACATAAATAAGTGTACAATATTATACCTATATTTTAATAAAAATTAATTGAATTGAACTAAAAAGTCCAGGGTATCTCTGCTCCAAACTTATGCTGCAAGGAATTATTATAACAATTCCTTGCAGCATAAGTTTATGGATAATAGATAATTATCCATTAGTATGAGGTCTTACTTCTTTGGCACGATCTCTACGTCGTCGTCTTCCTCGTCGTCCAGGTCGACCTGCACCATGTTCGCTTCGTCTTCTTCCCTGAAAAGAAAATATCTTTCACTGAAATTTACATTTGCATTTTTATCTACTAAAACATTAATAAAATATAGTGTATGCGTACAATGAGGGTTGAAAAACAACAGATTTTTTTTTTAATTTCATAAAAACAACCATTTGTTTTTGTCAAAAAAAAAAAATAATTCAATTAATTAATTAATAATTAATTAATTAATTTTAATTAATGATCCTGTCCGTCCTACGGTTGCCTGGAAGAGATCGCTTTTAGCGATAAGGTCGCCAGTTGTTACACTAATTAATTAATTTTATTTCTTCTGTATTGGTTTTTTTTTTCAATGTGTGCAATAAAGAGTTAATCAATCAATCAATAATTCATATTTTGTTTAAAACAGTTTTGATTAAAACTGTGTGTTTTTTATTACATAAATGTTTAAAAACACAGATTTAAACAAGTTTTAGATAAAGTTTGAAATACTAATTTTCCTTGGGAATGAATAGAAATAAATGAATATTTAGGATTTAGAACTAAAGAAAGAAAGAAAGAAAACATTTATTTTTTCCCCTAAAAAACACTAGACACAACAACAGATAAGTACAGACAACACACACAAATAAAAAGAACTCAAAATATAAAAAAAGAATGAAAAGAACTCACAAAAAAAATCTCTAAATAGTGTGTGTGTGTGTGTGGGTGTTTGTATGTTGTGTGGGTGCGAGTGTATGTTGTGTGTGTATGATATATGTGTGTGTGTGTGTGTGTGTATGATATATGTGTGTGTTTGTGTATGATATGTAGATGTGTGTGTATGATATGTAGGTGTGTGTGGGTGTGTGTTATGTGGGTGTGGGCGTATATAGGGTGGGGTATATGTTGTGTGGGTGTGTATGTGTGTTTGTGTATGATATGTGTGTGGGTGTGTATGCTGTGTGGGTGTGGATGTGCTATGTGGGTGTGGGCGTATATTGGGTGGGTGTGTATGGTGTGTGGGTGTGTGTGTATGTTGTGTGGGTGTGTATGTATGTTGTGTGGGTGTGTGTGTGAGAGAAGTCGTATTAGTTATTACAATATGTGTTGTGAACGATAAATGAAGATCATAGCCGCGAGCGTACCTGGCGGCGATCAGAAGCGTGGGGTCCACGTCGCACTGCACGCTCTCCAGCACCATGAGGCAGTCGCTCTCGGCGGCGGCGGCGGCGGCGCCGACACCGGCACCGGCGCCCGGCCCCGCCGCCGGCCCTGCTGCGAGACCACACCCCATATTCACTGTCATACCAAAATATAGTAACGCATAATTTTATCTATAATTTTTTATTATTTTTTTTAATGAAAAAAGTAATGAGACGAACGAGACGCTCTCCTGATGGTAAGAGATAACGCCTGTCCATGACCATTGCAGCGATACACAGAACTCTGAGTGACAAAACAAAGCTCAGGCATCGCTGCTTTGGCGCTCATTACTTTGAGACTTTTGATAGAGTTAGTCTCGACAGCCCAGTAGTTTCGCTAGCTGCAGTACCCTTCAAACCGGAACACAGTAATGCTTACACACTACTGCTTAGCGGCAGAATAACTGGTACTGCGGTGGTACCTACCTAGACGACCTCCTGCTAAGGAGATCTACCACCAAGTTAATAAACATAATTATTTATGACTAATTTAAAAAACAATCACGGGCCGCAAATAGGAAGATGTCCTATTTGCGGCCCGTGATTGTTTTGAGCCGCATGCGGCCCGCGAGCCGCGTTTTGCTTTCGAGGTACAAATACAAATATTGTATTGATAACACCAATGTTACAAGTCAATTCCGTAATGTAATAAGAGTTTTGAAAACACTGATTACATGGTCAAATTATAAATGTGAAACTTTGGATGGATGGATGGATGTTTGTTACTCTTTCACGCAAAAACTACTGAACGGATTTGGATGAAATTTGGTATGGAGGTAGCCGAGACACTGGATT
Source organism: Biston betularia (assembly GCA_905404145.2). Taxonomy (NCBI): domain Eukaryota; kingdom Metazoa; phylum Arthropoda; class Insecta; order Lepidoptera; family Geometridae; genus Biston; species Biston betularia. The sequence goes on from FR989890.1 coordinate 6,282,760, forward strand.
AACACATAGGCTTTTTATCCCGAAAACATGTGGAGGTTAACACCGCGGGGCGCAGCTAGTAAAAAATAAAATGTCCAAAAATAAGGTACCTACTACCTATGTCAAAATACAAAAAAAAATACTACTTTTTATCCCTGTATTCCAGCGGGAACGGGAACTACGCGAGTGAAACCGCGAGGAGTCCGCTAGTATCAATATAAAACAGAAGCACAATATTAGAATCAATTCGCAAGCATGCCGCGCCCGCATTGCGGGTCGCCCAGCAAGTAAACACACCTTGTCCGACCGAGAGTTCGATGAAGACTGGCGGCGCGCTCAACCCGAGCGGCACGACCTCCACCTCCTTCCAACACTCCTCCGATCGCTTCTCCTGCAACAATATCGTTTTTTTTTAAATTGAGAAACAATGAGAACGAGACGCTCTCCTGATGGTAAGAGATAACGCCTGTCCATGACCATTGCAGCGATACGCAGAACTTTGAGTAACAAAACAAAGTCCGGGGCGTCGCTGCTTTGGCGATCATTTTTTTTTACGGTTGACAAGCTAGGTGTTTGACCACAGCTCACTTGATGTTAAGTGACGGTGTGGTCGAAGATGGTAAAGCACACCTAGCCTGGAATGGAACTGGCTCTCAAGTGAGGCTGTTTGCACCACCATGCTATGGTTTCCTCACGATGTCATTACTTTGAGACTTCCGATGGTTAGTCTCAAAAGCGCTGTAATGTCGCAGCAGTAGTCTTCAAACCGGAACACAGTAATGTTTGCACACTACTGCTTGGCGGCAGAATATCTGGTACTGCGGTGGTGCATACCTACGCGACCGTTTTTTTTTACTTTTTTGAGATCTACTTTTGGCGAATTCGCCTGATGTAAAGCGATGGTGTGGCCGAGGATGGAGCACGCTGATCTAGGAGAAATCTATTCACTCTAGCCTTAAAAACGTACAAATTGTAGTTTATAGGAAACAGACTGCTAAGGAGATCTACGACCAAATAATTTCAGATTTTTTTTTCCGCGAAATAGGTTCGAGTTTGCTACATTCTGCCTGATGTTAAGCAACGATGTGGTCTAGGATGGAACACGCTTACTTAAAAAGTGCCTGTTCACTCTTTATTTGAAGACACCCATACCAGCGATACTGACCGCGATATATCGCTTAGTCGTCCTACTGATCCCATATTTATAATAAAACATTTCATTCCATTCAGGACAATAAAATATTTTATTTCATCATGCCCATGCGAGTTAGGAAAAAATATGAAAAATAAACCCCCTTTCGGATTACACCCCCAAGCGTATAACCCTATATACGTATACAAAATGGCGGCAGACCTGTTCGTTGATGACGTCAGTCATGGCGGCGACTTGTCGCTCCGTTTTTTTGTTCTCTATGTAATAATGTTGCAGTGCCTCTTCTATGTCTTCCTTGCCGCCCTCCGGCTCGGGGCGAGCGCTGCAAGGCATACATTCCACTCAGGCAAGGACACGTGACTTCATTCAAAAAAAAACATTTTAAAAATACAGTGATTACTACAAGGTAAGAATACTATTTTGACCCAATTATGCTAAAAGGAGTTCTGATTGATTAAATTCTAGCAAAAGGAGTTTGGGTTTAACTCAATTCTATGAAAAGGAGTTCTGATTTTAACTCAATTCTACCAATACTCAATATTCATTCTACCAATATTGGTTCTGATTTTTATTAATTTCTATCATAAAAAGATTCCGATTTTAACTCAATTCTACCAAAAGGAGTTCGGGTTTTGACTCATTTCTTTCAAAAAGAGTTTTTATTTAACTCAATTCTACTAAAAGGAGTTCTGATTTAACTCAACTAATTCTACCAAAAGGAGTTCTGATTTTGAATAAATTCTACCAATACTCCTATAGGTTCTGATTTTGATTTAAAACTAGAAAAAGGTGTTCTGATTTTAACTCAATTCTATACAACAGAAGTTCTGATTTGACTCAATTCTACCAAAAGACTTTATGATTTTGACCCAATTATATAAAAAATGTATAGTATAGTAATTAATATTATTATTTTAATAATCATTTATGTCAAAATCTAATTAATTATATTATTTTTAATGCGAAACTGTATCATGTCTTCTCTCTGCGACGACTTAACTGATACAGATAAAATTTGGAATAACACATAGTCATAGAATAAAACAATTGGACAGTTTATTTTGTACCCAAATTGTGCATTGACTTATTCCAAGTGATTTTCGTAAAACACTTGACACTGTCAAAATTTAGAAAGGCGATGCCAAAAACAAAAAAAAACTTACCTATTGTGTACGTTGTCACTATCGCTAGAACTGTCGCTACAGGAGCTGAATTTTCTCCTCCCATTAATAGTTCTCATAGCTGTTATTTTACATCGAGTCTTCTTGCCGTGGACCTTTTTTTCATTCTTTCCATTATCATTATTAACCGTTTCATTATCATTGTTTACAGTTACTTTATCGTTATTTTCCGTTACACCATCGTTACTTCTAATTTCCTTATCGTTACATAATTTCCCGTTATCAGTACTTGTTTTACCATCATTGTCTGGTAACATTTCAATGTCGTTATTTGATTTTTCAACATTATCAGTTAACTTTCCATTATCGTTATGTTCATTATTTAGCCTGCTATTATTAACAGTGTTAACGTTTTCAGTACTAGAGTTATCTTCTGTGGGGCCATTTTCAATTTGATTATCTTTATTTTTATTTTCAATATGTTTTTCTTCGTTTCCATGATCGTTATTTAGTTTTCCATTATCGTTATTTACTTTTGCAATATCTTTACTTATTTTTCCAATATCATTATTAATTTTTCCGTTATCTTTATTAACGTTATGGGTTCTATTATCGTTGGACGTGTTTTTCTTTTGTGTTCTCTCGCTTGCACCCGAGTCTGATGATTCTGATTCGGATTCATCACTATTTTCATCATCAGACTGTAAAGAAAAAACCTTCTTACTAGCAATACCATTGTGACTACATTTGGTACATCTTCACGATTAAACATATAGAAGGAATGTTTATCTATCTATACCATTATAAAGAGGAAAGATTTGATTGTTTGTTTGTATTGAATAGGCTCCGGAACTACTGGACTGATTTCAAAAATTGTTTCACCGTTGGGAAGTTACAGTATCCCCGGGTGATATAGGCTACTTTTTATCCCCGTAGAATATTTAAATACTTTTTTCTTGGTGTAAATACATACTTATAATACATACAGGACACCCAGACACAGAACAAACATTTGTTTATATCACAAAATGCTTGTCCTGGGTGGGAATCGAACCCACGCCCTTCGGCTCTTGAAGCAAACATACCAATGAACCAACAGGGCTGTCAAAGACCAATCAGGTCAGGTCCTCGAGTATCGTAGGTGTCTCAGTCATGCTGTGTATGGTGCATACCATTATGATCAACGTTACCTGATGGTAGACCTGATCATCACGTCAGCATCCTTACCTCTCGTATCCTCCGGCTGGGCACGGATCGGCTGCGCAGCGTGGCCGCACCTCGCACCAGCTCGTAGTCCTCGCGCGTGAAGTGCCGGATGCACACCGCAGCTCCATCATCAGCTGACGAACAGTTGATGGCGTCCAGCCACCGCTTGCGGAGGAGGCGGCTTGATGGTAACCTGACACACAAGTATGTCTGTATGATTTTGTGATCGATATCCAGTAGAAATGGAAACCAGAAAAATACCAGCAAAATTTATCTGTCCAGATAAATTTTGCTGGTATTTTTCTGGTCTATTAAAAGACATCGATTTGCCAAAAACATTCCATTCCAGGCTAGGTGTGCTTTACCATCTTCGACCACACCATCACTTACCATCAGGTGAGCTGTGATCAAATGGTCACCTAGCCTGTCAACCCTAAAAAAAATCTATAAAGTTTTTTTATTTTTTTTTCACAAAATAGGTTTGCGTTTACCCACGCCCTGTCTGACGTTAATCAAAATGCAGTCCAAGATGAAGCACGCTTACCTAGAAAAAACCTGTTTACTCTAGATTTAAAGACACAAATTTTACTTCGCGGGATAAACAGACGCCAGCAGAGAGTTTCATATGAAACAAAATTCCGCAGAAAGTTCAACATTCACATTTATAATATTTGTGGGTTGTAATGAGACGAACGAGACACTCTCCCGATGGTAAGAGATAACGCCTGTCCATGACCATTGCAGCGATACACTGAACTTTGAGTAACAAAACAAAGTCCCGGGCATCACGGCTTTGGCGCTCATTACTTTGAGACTTCCGATGGTTAGTCTCAACAGCCCAGTAATGTCGCTGCAGTACCCTTCACAGTAATGTTTACACACTACTGCTTAGCGACAGAATAACTAGTACTGCGGTGATGCCTACCTAGATTACCTCCTGCTAAGGAGATCTACCACCAAGTAATTATTTTTTATGGTTGACAGGCTAGGTGTTTGACCACAGCTCACCTGATGTTAAGTGACGGTGTGGTCGAAGATGGTAAAGCACACCTAGCCTGGAATGGAACTGGCTCTCGAGTGAGGCTGGCGGAACACACCGTTAGGTCCTTGGCGGCAGATTTTCAACTCTCGTGTGGTAGCTAGCCAGCCGAGTACTAGAGAGTACGCTACCACCATGCTATGGTTTCCTCACGATGTTTTCTTTTACCGGCAGCTCGAGCTCATTGTTGGGGTTTGAACCCACGCCCTTTGGCATTACTCACTCGAAGAAGACCGGATCGGGCGTGTCGGGTCCTTTGCAACCTGCTACGCTGCATACCTTCATTGTATTCTAGGAAGTATGCACCATCTGAAAATATAAGATAAATATCGCAGGACATTACACACAGCGCCATCTGGCCCCAAACTAAGCAAAGCTTGTACTATGGAAGTCAGATAACTGATAGAATACATACTTATGATAAACTAGCGGACTAGTTCCCGTTCCCGTGGGAATACAGGGATAAAGTGTCTCCCGGGGATAGCGTAATACGCAATATCGTTTACTTGGATGAAATATTTTTAAGTTTGGTTTAAAAATTAAAACTACTGAACCGATTTAGATGAAACTTCTATGGATCAATATGAAAATTTATCCTTTCAAATATAAAAATAATGTTCTAAATCCCACTAATAAAGAATTTTATAAATGTGAAAGTTTGGATGGATGTTTGTTACTCTTTCACGCAAAAACTACTAAGCGGATTTGGATGAAATTTGGTATGGAGGCAGCTGAAATCTTGGAATAATACATAGGTTACTTTTTACCCCGAAAAAATGTAGCGGGTAGCACCGCGGGGCGCAGCTAGTCGGTTTATAAATGGCGCAGTTTTTAGGTAAATAAAAAAAATACAACCGTATTGAAAACCTTCCTTTTTTTAAAGTCGGTTAAAAATAATGGAGTTTTATTATGTAAAATGCAAAATTACGTGCGCGAGTGTGGGAATGTGGAATATGGAATCACTTTCTCACTGTCGACGTTTGTAGTAAAGTTACCACAAAGTTACTTTACGACTGGACTATGACTTAACTATGACTTTGTGTAACTGACTATGTTTTTTTTATGTATAAGTAATAAGACGAACCATACGTTCTCCTGATAGTAAGAGATGCCCATGCCCATGGCCATTGCAGCGATACACAGAACTTTGAGTGACAGTATTTACACATAATGTGTATTTATAGATATGTGTGTGTATATATATGTCACTTAGTGATCTTGTTAAGATGAAATGTCGAATGTGTTTAGATTAAAACATTTATTTATTTATTGAGAAAGAAATTGGTCAAGCCAATTACATCCAATCTCACTAATTTTGACATAACAATTAAAACAAAAATTCAAAAAATACAATTATGAAAATTAAAAAACAAAGAAAAAAATAAATTGAATCAAGGTGTCAAAGTACAACAACATAAACCTCCTATGCTGGAAAATGCAAGGTATAGATAGTTTCTTATTAAATACTAGCTGCGCGCCGCGGCGTTACCCGCTACATGTTTTCAGGATAAAAAGCAGCCTATGCGCCAATCCAGGGTCTCGGGTAAAACCACAGCAAATTTCATCCAAATCCATTCAGTAGTTTTTGCGTTAAAGATTAACAAACATACATCCAAACTTTCACATTTATAATATTAGTGGGATACTCATTTTAGCACAAACTCCTTGCACTTTTTATGTCAAGACTTGCAAAAGTTTGTTGCAAATGTTTACGGTGAAACTTGCATGCGGAAGTCAACTTCTGCAAGTTTTTTTTTTGCAGTATTTTTTGACACTTTAATTTGGGTCTCAGTCGGGCCGTCTTATAATGTAAGCATTAACCCCATACAGAAATATATCCCTGTTTACACTTGGGTAGTATTTAAAAATCGATAACTTTTCTATCTTCGAACATTGAATTTCTATAATAATAAAGTGGTGGTTATGTTTAATATTTAGTTAAAAAGGAAAATTTTAATGTTTGGATCACTTTTTAACTCAATTTGGTAAGTAAGTTCAAGTCAAAATGATAAAATAGTTAACGGGACTTTTTTAATGTTGTTAAAAATCAGTCAAATAAAATCTTACCTTACCTTTAAACTATAATGATTTATCCATGTGTTATATGTAAATATGCAAATTTCTGGAAGTATGCAAAGTAATACATAAATACTTTTTATAATAGGGGTGTTCACAATGTTTTTTCCAAAGGGCGAGAATCAGATATTAAAGCAATTTTCAAAAAAAAATTAAGTAGCTAATTCTGAACTCAGACAAATTCAATAACTTGTGGATCCGTATTCTGGACCGGCGACATCGTCGCGACTTCTAAACAAATCTTCAACTTTACATCCCTACAAATAAGGTCTATTTTATAAAACCCTCGATTCTATTTCGATATCGCGCTCACGAATTGATCCCCAGAATAAGTATGCATATTAATTAATTCCGAGTGAATTAAAATCAATCAAAAGCACCGAAAATTAACAAAAATATCACTATGCAATGTTTGTAAACAAGACAGAATAAATTTTACGCGCGAAAACACCGCCGGGAAGTTTAGATCTACAAAAATATACTTTGTAGACTTACCTGTGATTGTACGTCACACGGCGCATTATACACTTATGAAATATGTTAAAAATGTAATATACAATGCACTTTTACACATACTTAACGTTTAATTAGGAAATATTCACGAAATCTCTGGAAAACAAGCTATTTGAAAAATATTTACCTGCGCTAATTTTTTTTTCATTGACACTTTTTTTAGTGATGCGCGCGATGCGTTGTTTGAAAGCACTAGTGATGTGCTAAATCGATTACTAATAATCGATTAATCGACTATTTAGTTAATCGACCGTAATCGATTATCATTGGAATGATCGATAGTTATCGATTTTTTCTGACAGTGACATTAAAAATTAGCTTTTATCGTTCAATCTATCCCAACCTTAAATAATAAATCTGTGAGAGGGACTTCCCAAGTAAAATACCATACGCTATACGGTTTATATTTACATTCAAAACGTTCAGTGGTAAAACTGGGGATTCCCCATATAAAATGCCTGCATTTTTCTTTTTTACTATAGGGACTTTCTTATATAAATGTTTCATTTCTATTAGGGGTTTTCCCAATCTACTTTTGAGTAGACAAATTCAAATTTTACAAGTTTATTTACCGCCAAACATAAGAAAGTCCTCGAGAGTGTTAGACGTGCGTAATATTAAAATTTATTTAAAGTGCTTAACGTTTATTTTGGAATGAAGCGACGTGAGAGTTCTAGTTACGTGTGGGCACATTTTACGAAATCGAATCAAGAAGCATCATGTAATCTGTGTAATAAGACTCTCAAATTCTGCGGGAACACGACAAATCTTCGTGAACACCTGAAACGCATTCATTTACTTGAAGATGAGAGGCCTTCCACAAGCAAAAATACCGACCAACCTGAAACGACGACGAAAGACGAAGTCGAGCCTAGGACCAAAAAGTTTAAACAATGTACATTGTCTACAACAATAGTCACAAGGCAACTTAGTCAGAATCAGAGAAATAATATTGACACTGCTCTTTTGCAAATGATTTGTGAAGATTTCCAACCACTGCAGATAGTAGAAAATACAGGATTTTTAAAATTTATAAAGACATTGCAAAAAGAAATTACTGGAGTTGATACAATTTACGAACCTCCAAGCAGAAAATGTTTGACTCAATCTATCTTGTGTAAATATTATGAAAAAGGATGTACACGAATAAAAGAAATTTTAAGTTCTATAGAATTCTTGGCTATCACAACAGACATATGGACATCTGATTCAAATAAGTCTTATATCACGGTCACTTGCCATTGCATCTACAATGATGAATTGCAGTCATTAGTCCTTGCTACAAGAGAACTTTTAAATCCGAATACTGGCGAAAACATTGCAGAAATTCTACAAGAAATATTTGAAGATTTTGGTGTTCAAGAAAAAATTGTAACCATTGTGTCCGATAACGGTGCCAACATGAAAAAAGCTATAAATCAAGTGCTTCGAAAACACCATCATCCGTGTATTGCACACACTCTGAATTTAAGCGTTAAAGAAGCTTTGAATGAAAATCATAGTCTTCAGAATATCATTCAGAAATGCAGACGAATAGTCGGTCACTTTCGTCATAGTGCCAAAAGTACTGCACATCTGTCCAAAATACAAGAAAATATGAATATGAAACTGCTGAAATTGAAACAAGACGTAGAAACAAGATGGAATAGTGTTAGTATTATGTTCGCAAGGTTATGTGAAGTTAAGGCAGCACTCACAGTTACTTTGAGTGAAATTAACAACGCTCCTGAAAATCTTGACTACAATGAATGGAAGGTATTAGCAGATTGTGTAATTCTGTTAAAAAATGTTGAAGAAATCACAGAACAATTATCCGGAGAAAAATATCCCACAATGGCATTGGTGATTCCACTGATACGAGGACTACAATATAATTTGAATTTGCCTAACGTCGAAACATCAATTGGAACGCAACTAAAAGAAACATTGCACGATGTGATACAGAGACGACTTGGTTCCTTAGAAAGCAATAAACATGTTGGAATTGCTTGTCTTTTGGATCCCCGTTTCAAGAAGGTCGGGTTCGGCTTAGATAGTAATGCCACCAGTGCTCAACAACGCTGCTTAGATGAACTCACCTTTCTTAGAAACAAAGCTGAAGAAACCAGTGAACCAGCAATAGAAGAGGAAGTACATCAGGAACAAACAAGAAAACAATCCATTTGGGACCATTTTGAGACAAAAAAATCAAACTTAGTCACAACTGCTTCAACGGAGAATATAATAACTTTACGTCAGTACCTAGAGTTGCCGTTACTTGATAGAAAAAGCAATCCTTTAATATATTGGAAAGGCATGAAAACGAATAATGACAATTTATACAAACTACACTTAAAATACTCCTGTATTCCAGCTACGTCAGTTCCATCGGAAAGGATATTCTCTAAAACCGGACAAGTGACAAATTTAAGGAGAAACCGGCTACTGCCCAAACATCTCGATTACATAATATTTTTAAACGCAAATTGGTCATTGCTGTAAAACTAAGTTACTAAATAAAATTATAAAATACTAGTGCTAATTTTTATTTTTTACTCGTACTAAGTATAGGTCAAGTTGATCATAGTTATCTCATTAATCATCATGTTATATTGCTAAATTTAAAAATAAATAAAAATAGGCATAATCGATTAGTAATCGATTAATAATCGATTATGTTCGGGCGCATAATCGATATATCGATTACTAAAATAATCGAATCGGCACATCACTAGAAAGCACAGACTAAAATTTTGTTCAGTCAATCGAGTAATATAGTAAATTCGAGTCGTCATCATTGTAACTATCCTCCTTTGGGGGTTGACCATCATAAGCTATAATTAAAGCAATATAATACTGTAGGTATGTACATAATGGATAACGCCGTTGCTATATGTTGATATACTATATTTTTATAACATCTTTGCATACAGTGAAACAATAAACGATATTGTGATTCTGATACAACTGCGACATTTTTCTCCTGCCAGCGGTCTGCAATTTTGTTCGTCTTTATAAGTTAGACAAGTTGCTCTTTCTCAAACCACAGTACATGCCCAAGAAACACAATTTCGATTTGTCTGATCTCCAAGTCTCCAACAGTTCGTGATTTGTGAGTTTATCAAGTAAATTACTTTTTTGTTGTAATTTTGAATAGTTCGTAAGCCGCTTGGAAAACAAAATTTAAATATCATAACAGCAAGTTTCAATAAAATAAATCAATCATCTAATGAATACATTTAGTCTCAATCTGATTCAAACCGCCGAAAATTTTGTGTGTGACAAAAGATTTAATGTTGCGACATAAAAATAAAATAATTTAAAAATAGTAATAAAGTACACATAAGACTTTAATCCGTTCATAACAAACAACACTATGTAAAGTCAATCAAAACCTTGAAAACGTTCATTTCGTTCATTCATATAGTTTATTTCCTTTTTCATCGCTATTTTAATTAGTTCTTGGTTAATATTCCAGTAGATGGCTTTAGTTTAATGTTAAATAGGCTACCTTATCTACCTAATCAAAGAATCGTAAGTACAAACCCATAGCCATCTTATAGTATTAATACCTTAAACGTGTTAGTTTTGCTTGACGCTTGCATGTTATTGTTCCGTTTAATTTAACTATTCCTTTAAATAATTTGCTCCATCACGCAGTTCGTTTGACAAAAAAACTATAAATAACGATAAACAATAATAAACTTCAACATTTTATGCCGTGCCGTGTATTGGTATGTTTGCAACCTATTCGCTCGGGTGATTTTCATTATATCGCTGACCAACGAAAAATACCACCCGACACAGAGACAAATTGTTAATTATTGGTGTGTGTTGTAATTATTGTAACAATGATTGTAATAATTTTATTAATAAAAAAATCTGTACCTCAACACTTTAGCTATGTTATATTTTCCAAATTTATTTTGTCAGTGATGAACATAGTGATAGCTACAAATGTCATAGCATAACATGACTGGACTGTGCGTTCACTGACTGAAATGGGTATAGTCCTGAAAGTCTTGTTTCATTATTTTCAGTGTCAAGATGGTAGAATTAGAAGTAAAAGCTGTATTAAAACTAATGAATGGAGTAGATGTCTCCAACATTCAAGAAACACCAATACCAGAAGAACCAGACGATACACAAGCGTCGAAAGAAGTTGTTGCTACTGCAGTAAAGAAACACAAAATGGAAATAGAATTAGACTTTGGGTTGCTGAAAAATGAGTATTTTAAGCCAAGAGAAAGACATGCAGTAAAAAGATACCAGTAAGTGCACAAAAACTACTTAACATTAATAAATTGGTATCACCATGAGGGTGTTCCGGCCAGCCTGTTGCCGGGATAGGAATCCATACAATACTTACAACCCATATGTAGGTTTAAGTGCCCCTCTAAGTACAAATTGACACTCACCTGCAATGTACATGTCTCCATCTCTGCCCAACTAAATTTGATATGATCCTACCTATCCTATTTTGCTTTTGATACTCTTTCCAACAATTAATTTATATGTAAATGTTCTTGGTAGGCCGAGGTCTTTTAATATGTTAGAGAAAGATTTTGCTGGAATTACTCTTGTTCTCACTTTTACCATATGTAATTTCATTCTGTAACCTTTTATGGTCAACTCTTTTGTAAGGTCACAATATCTATTAAATGTGTCATTGCAAAGCCACAGAAGTAACTAGGATCTTCACTAGATTGCATGTAGCAGCTTACAACAGATAGACTGCTTTTCGCTATCATGTTTCAACTCTTATCTCACCCACTGGAGCTCCTTTGCCAGCGGGCCAGAGCCTCGCTCCAGTACTTCAAATACAAATACAAATCATTTATTAATAACACCAAAGTTACAGGTCATATTTCCATTCATATTTAAAAATTATTATCAAAATCATTACATAATATGTTAAAACAATGAAAATGAAAATGTCAATAAAGTAATATGTCACGTATAAAATGTCAATAAAATTATGTCAATATAATTAAATGTCCATAAAAACAAAAATATTATAATTACTTACTAGTAATTCAATAATCTCTTAGTTTTAAATAATCCTCAAAGGCATAGAACAAGGTCTCTTGAAGCCAAGATCTTAGTTCAACTTAGGAGCTGGGTTGGCTCGGGTAGACACTGGTAGGGGGAAATGCACAATATACTCCAAGCGGGGTGTCAGTGCAGGACTCATAGCCCCTATTCCGAATAAGAATGTATTTAACTTTATTATGTGGTCTCTAAGATAAAGATATATTTACTTGCAATATCATGAATATATATATGTATGTATGATGCCCATAACTAAATTGATGAGTGTCATGTTATGCCTGAAATGGAGTATAAGTTTTTGGATCCAATGGTAGACCCAAAGACCCAAGTCCTCAGTAGTGTGTTTTACATATATGCAAGATGGGAGTTGGACTACCTGGTAGTTGTAAATCATGCTAACCGAAGTTCAGAGAGGCCCATCATTTACCAGCCATGTTTTCTGAAGTGTCATCAATCTATGTACAGTCATATTAATATGTCTTATTTCTTTCAGGGATCTCGAGGCTGAACCAAAAAGGAAATTGTCAAAAGATGCAAAACCATTTCCAATTGAAAATAGTAAAAATGACTTGTTGAACTGTGACATATGTGATTTACAGTTTTTGAAGCCTAAAGATCTCAAAATACACAGACAGCAAAAGCATTCCAAATGTTCTATGTTCACTTGTGCACTGTGCTCCTCGACGTTCAACTCTAACGACCAACTAAAAAAGCACAAAATCACTCACGAGGACAAAGACAAGAACTTCTTGTGTATGAAATGTAAAACGGCTTTCTCTGACCATTTGGAATATTTAAAGCACAAATTGACACATGAAAAAGGTCCGAGCTACTATTGCTTGGAGTGCGGTAAAGAATTTGACTACAAAAGAGGTTATCTCACACATATACTAATACATTACGATAGATCAGTCGAATGTGACATTTGTCACCGTGAATACAATGTCAATAGAATAAAAGAACACAAAAAAGTTCATGATAAGATTGCATGTGTCGAGTGTGGCAAGGAGTACGACAAGAAATCCATTATATACCACATGATATCCCACACTGGAGTCAAACCGTACCAATGTATTTACTGCGGGAAGGGTTTCAGCAACAGGGCACAACGGGACGTGCATACAAGGATACACACTAAAGAAAGACCGTACGGTTGTAAAAAATGTCATCGTACGTTCTGTCAAACTATAGACTTGCAACGCCATATGGAGTTGCATACATCAAATGACAAACCGCTGAAGTGTGAGGTCTGCCTGAAGTTGTTCAAACACAAACAGTCTTTGCAATATCATATGGACATACACAATAATACACACAAGTATGAATGCAACATCTGCGGCTACAAAGTCAACACAAACACTGGTTTGAGAAGTCATTACATGAGACAGCATGCGGACGGAAGGAAATATGAGTGCGCACCGTGCGGGGTCGCTTTCAAAACTCCTTCCGATTTACTGAAACACAAAAAAAAGAAGAAACATTTGAACAATGCGTATGGGTTTAAGAAAAAAAATGAAGGATGAAGTCAAATGACAATCAAAATAAACATCGGACATCGGTAGGACAGGCAGCAGAGTCACAAACAAAAACAAATGTTTACTAAAACACAGTATATATATATATGTCGGAGATATATAGGAAGAAGAAACTACATCACGACATACGGTAGGATGGCCTATTAATAACATTATGTATGGTTACTGGGTTACTGGGCGATGGTGTAGCGGGCGAGGAGACAAACCACACAATTCAGTTATCTTGTACAAAGTTTAATCAGCACTTCACAACAACTTTAGTTTAAGAATGATTAGAACAGTATAGACACTATTGCATAGCTTGGGGACAACACGTTCCGCTTAGCTCGCACTCTGCAACCGTCCAACTCAATCTCCTCTCAAAGCAAGAATCCATGTTAATCTCTCCTCAACCAAAGCAAGAATGATCTCTCCACCTCAACATTCAACGCACGGCCGGCTCGCTTCACACAGCGCCCCTACCGGCCGACATCCGCAACTTCACCTTCTCTCATTGGTTGAAGTCAAAATACTTTACACGAATAACGACAAGCAGAGCACGGAACCAGTGTGACGTCAGAGGTGTCGCCATTCCACCTCTAGTCCACCAACATTACGCAAGATGGCGCTAAACTAAATCAACATTAAAGCTACACGCCGACATATATGTGAACTGGGTTCGATTTCTATAAAAATAATTTTAGATTCAGATTATTTATTCACCTTAGACAGCCCCGTGGCTCATTGGTTATAAAACTATCTGCCTTAAGAGCTGTAGGGTGTGGACTCCATTCCCACTCAGGGCAAACATTTTGTGAATAAACAAATGTTTGTTCTGTGTCTGGGTGTTCTGTATGTATTTACAAAAAAAAGTATTTATGTATTCTATCAGTTATCTGACTTCCATCACACAAGCTCTGCTTAGTTTGGGGCCAGATGGCGCTGTGTGTCCTACGATATTTATTTATAACAGTTTTGTTATACAAGGTAGTTTTTTTTTTTTTTTTTTTTTGGTCTTTACTTGCGGTAAATCACAATTGCTTGAATAAAACAGTAGCATGAAAAAAAATCAATCAAATTTATGCATAAAATCAAATTTACAGCGTGGGATTAGGGGAGCTGTCATCTATGTAACAGATGTCAGCCGTCCACTGTTAAACATAGGCCTCCCTTAATGATTTCCATTAAAAGCAGTTGGAAGCTCGCAGATTCAACTGTCTGCCCATCTTGTGGATGGAAATCCTATGCTGCGCTTGTCTGTAGTCACCACTCCAGCTTTGCATCCCCATCAGCCATCAGTTTTTTTTTTTTTTTTTTTATGTTTGACAGGCTGGGTGTTTGACCACAGCTCACCTGATGTTAAGTGAAGGCGTGGTCGAAGATGGTAAAGCACACCTAGCCTGGAATGGAACTGGCTCTCAAGTGAGGCTGCCGGAACACACCGTTAGATGCTTGGCGGCAGATTTTCAACTTGAGGGTGGTAGCTAGCCAGCCGAGTACCTATCTACTAGAAAGTACCCTACCACCATGCTATGGTTTCCTCACGTTTTCCTTCACCGGCAGCTCGAGCTCATTGTTGGGGTTTGAACCCACGCCCTTCGGTATGCGAACCTACCGCACTAACCACTGAGTTATCATCGCTACAAATCCATTCATTCCATCTCGTAGAGAAACCCACATAGACCTCTCCATAGCCTGTGCCATTTTGAGCTCAATCTATCTAATACTATTATAAAGAGGAAAGATTTGTTTGTTTGTATTGAATAGGCTCCGAGACTACTGGACCGATTTAAAAAATTCTTTCACCGTTGGGAAGTTACACTATCCCCGGGTGACATAGGGTACTTTTTATCCCTGTATTCCATCGGGAACTACGCGGGTGAAGGTATATGTAGGAACTTAATATAAGGAATTATTCATTGTAAAATTAATTATTAATAAAAATAAAACTTGTATTCTTATGAAAAAATTAAATGTAGTTTTTATTTACAAACAATGTATACACATTTTGAAAATAACCTAAATATTTGTAACAAGTACCTAATACTAGGTCCATTTAACTTTATAAAAAAAGTCGAAGTATCATACAGTATTGCATGATATGCAATTTAATCAGAGTTTAAACCAATTTTAAAACTTAATTTTGTAAAAGTATTGTTGTCTTTTTCACTCCATTTTGTTAGACAAGGACAACAATATTACAAGTGTATGTTGTATTTTTGTATAAAGGCCAGCGCAGACGACTGACGTAAAGTATACCCCAGAATATTATCACACATTAACCCTTTCACGACCATGGGAAACATTTTTCCCCATTGAAAAATAGGCAATTGTGATATTTAATTTAATCTATTACATATTTTTTTATACAAAATAACAAAATATAATGTATGCTGAACGCAATTACGTAAACAGGATTGCATAGAAAAAAAAAGTTCTTTCAAATAAATTGGCACCAAAATTAGCTTATTCGCGTGCTCTACTTTGTTTAGTTATGGATTATTGTGGGGTGTAATTATATATATTTATTGTGTTTTCTCATATGTTTTACATTATTTGGTAAGTATATTTTTGTGTTATAATGAAGTTTATTTGAATAAATGAAAACAAATGCCTTATAATGACAAATTATTGTATGGGAAAAATAATTCCCTGTGGTCCATATGTAAAACTTTTCTAAGCTATTGGTGTTTTGTTTCTTTGTGTCATAATGATTGTTGTTTATTTTATTTTTTTACCTATTTATTGTTTTTTTTTTCTTTTTGGTAGTTTATTTTGATTGTTTGTTGCTGAAATGGCCAGAAAAGGGATATAATGAGATATTGCAGTAACTTTTGGCAGATAACAGTGATTATAATGAGCTTCAGTTGAATGAAGCAGATCAACAGTTCATCGCTGACACCCTGAGTTTCAACATCCTGAGCTCCACGCAATTGTTGAAATAGAAGAATCTTTTTAGAAAACAAATCAAATTGCTGCTCCATGTACTTCATGTGAGAATTTGGAAGACGTTCCTAAATTTCGATGAAGAAAGAAATCTTATGTTGCTCATATAATCAACATCCTTCATAAAACTGGCCAACTGTAGTCACTGCAGAAAAGCAGCGGGTTGGTACAATAAAGATTCCTATAGATTTTAGAAAAAATTAAAAGATGTGCAATTTGCTCTAACTACCGCACAGAAAAAAGGACACATGACATATGTACCATATGCAATGTACATTTATGCTTTACAATAAAAAGAAATTGCTTCGCAGAGTATTATAATTAGCTTGATCTTGATACCAGTAACTGTATTTCAATATTTTGTATCACTTTTTCAGCATAAAAACAAATAAATAAAACACATTTCAAAATAAGCCTTACTATTATTTGCGTTACCTTTATAGACCATTGGGAAAAATATTTCCCTTAAAATTCCAAAAAATCTAAAAGTTGTCATGTAAAATCCTGTTGATTTTTATTAATTTTACATCTAAACGAACTAAAAAAAACAATCACATATTACAATTTAGTCTTAGCAACCTTATGGTCCTGTAAGGGTTAAGACTTCCATAAAACTGAAAATTTAGTTTCTAATGATTAATCATTTAACTTTGATTAAATAGTAAAATAATAAATATTTTTGGAAAATAATTGCGATAAATTTTTTATGTTAGGCATACAGTCACGTGACCGTGACTGAACAGTGTGACGTCACGCCGTGCGAAACGCTCGCATTGCGATTGCTGTTGCCATAGAATATTTCGTACGGCGTGACGTCATTCCAGACCCGACTATTTTCGCAGTAAATTCTAATTGGTTTTTGACATAACAAAATACATGTAAACTTGTTTTTTTTTTAAAGAACACGTTTTTGAGGTTAACTCGATATGAAAGTACAATATTTAAAAAAAAAAACTAATTTAGTCAAATAGCCTTTTGTGGTAATATAGCATTCCTATCGGGTACTTCTCACTATGTGCTAATATGGTGTGGTATTAAATACACTGATTTTGTATATATATGAGATGATAGCAATATCTTTCAGTTAATGAGTGTTCTCTTACTATCAAAGGCTGCCTCAGCTATTTTTGAGTTGTGAAACTTAAAAATATCTTAATTTTTTTTCTACCCTCCATTAGTAGTACACAAACATTTCTATTTTTTTTTTAAAGTTAGTTTACAATTCATAGTTTTCAGATGCTGTGAACAATTTGCAGAAGTTAGAAACAGTTTACACAATTAACTTTACAAAAGTTGGAAGCGGTTAGCAGAAGCATAGTTTTACAGAAGTTATCAACAGTTTATATAATAATAGATTTCAGAAATTGTAAACAGTTTAAAAAAATGTAAAGTGCAAAGTTGGTCATCTGTGCTCGCCTTAATTTGACCAATGTTAGACAAAATAAAGGGTTTTATTGACTATCTTATTTTAATAAATTAAAATAACGTGTTATGTCTATACTTAGATTTTGGTATACATAATATAGCCTTTCATTGAAATGCTTTTAATATAAAATATAACTTATCAGTAATAAATTTTTTACGTTTTCTTTTTTTTAATATAATATACAATGGATGTCTTGTCTGGCGTTTAAAATTAAGCTGTTTTTGTAACTTTCAATCCACACTAATATTATAAAGGGGAAAGATTTGTATTTTTGTATGTTTGTAATAAATAAACTCAAAAACTACTGGACCAATTTCAAAACATTCTTTCACCGTTGGAAAGCTACACTATCCCCGGGTGACATAGGCTACTTTTTATCCCTGTATTCCTACTGGAACGGGAACTACGCGGGTGAAACCGCGAGGCGTCTGCTTGTCTAAAATACTTATGTGCTGATCGTAGACATTGGTAACGCTTTCTAAATTCTCATCAGAGTTCAAGTCTTTTTATTCTCTAGCAGATAATTTTTCGCCTCTTGAATGCTTTTATATCACAAATCAATATTCTCTTTCAAAATAATTGCATCCCTTCAATTATACTCAAACAAACGTTCCAAACATTATTTTACACTTTAAAAACACTCGTACATCCTAAAAGGACACTTTTCACAATATAAACTCTCTAAACATTTCTTTTAACACTTAAAACATTCTATAATACAGATAAGTCATATCATTGTAAAACCCCAAAGACACTTGAACCACCAGAAATATACTTCCGTACACTTTCACCATGCAGTGTTGAAAAAAAAGTACGTTTAACACATTCAGTGCCGCCGACACCCGCCGAGTCCACGTACCCCTATCGCGATGCCGCGGGCACGCCAGGCATGCTCTCGATTTTTCATGGATTTGGGTGAAATCATAAAACGACGAAATACAGCTTTTTATGATTTCACCTTTATACCTACTGTACCAGTGAACACGCCTAGCGTGCCCATGTCATTTCATCTTGCAGCGCCGAGAGCACGCGAAAATAGTGGTGACAATGAAGGTGTTAAAAAGAAAACCCCGTTAAAACTTTTCAAGCACTATTCCATCGTTAGAAAGACATTTTCATTAGAATCAAAACAAGAGTTTTTTTTACGCTAGAAACTTTTTATGTAGGGCGGCATCGCTGGGAACTCGAAAATAGTGGTGACAATGAAGGTGTTAAAAAAGAAACACACTCTTTAACCCCTTGGAAACTTTTCAACACTATTTTATCGTTAGAAACACATTTTAACCGCTATAAAGGAATCGAAACACAAGTTATTTTTCGTGACACAACTGCGTGGCACAACCAATAAAATTGTTGCTCTTTGCTAACCTTAAGCACAACCGGTTGTGGCAAAGGGAAGTGTTTTCTTCCCGAAGACACAACATGGCAAATATTGAATAAACTTTCCCTTGGCACTATTGGCATCAACGGGAACATTGAATTCCAAGAAGAAGTGTTTCCATTTTTTTTTTAAATAAATTTTCCCGGTGATGCCAGTGGTGCCAAGGGAAAGTTTAATCAATTTTTGCTAAGTTGTGTCTTGGGGAAGAAAAATTTCCCTTTGGCACAACTGGTAGTGCCTAAGTGAATAGAAATTCCCCCAAGGCACAATTGGTCGTGTCACGGGTAAGTCATCTCGGGTGGTAGAACTAGAAGACCCTGTCCTGGTACGTGGAGTCCTGGAGCGGCTGCGCGGGCTTGGGCGCCGCGCCGGCCACGTGGTGGTGGTGGCGCAGGTGGCCGGGCCGGCGCGGCGGCGCCAGGTACTCGAACATGCTCTGCGTGTGCTGCGCCAGCATGTTCGCCAGGTCGCACGGCATGGGGTCCGTCCAGAAGAAGTCGTGGTTCAACGCCGTGTCGGCGTCGTATCTACAAGGAGTCGTATCCAAATATACCTTGTTATATCATAAATAAGTATGTATTTTTTTTTAATGGTTGACAGGCTAGGTGTTTGAACACAGCTCATCTGATGTTAAGTGACGGCGGGGTCGAAGATGGCAAAGCAGTTTTTGCGTGAAAGAGTGACAAACATACATCCATCCAAACTTTCACATCTCACTATTATTAATGTGAAAGTTTGGATGGATGTATGTTTGTTACTCTTTCACGCAAAAACTACTGAACGGATTTTGATGAAATCTTAGCTTTAGATATCGTCAAAGTCGTCTTAGTCAAGTCCAGTTCGTGTCAGTTAATTCCAGTCATGCTTTAGTAAAGTAGTGGCGACTTTACTATAAAGCTTCGATGGAGTTTCGGAAGCAACACGAAAACTCATGTTTCACCACATTATATCATTTTCCCACACTCACGCACTTTATGAATAAAACGCCACCATTTTTATGCATAAACACTCGACAAAACACTAGTTTTGGAAAAAAATACAACGCGGCGACACGACTCTTCCCGCGTTCCCGCCAAAAACCTTCTAGTTTTGGATGAGTATTATGCTCGCAAAATAATAATATTTACACGGTTGTACTGCCAGGACCGAATACACACGGGCAGTTGTACATGCTTGTTACATACTTTATGCTACATTAAAGAAATTTTAAAACAACAAACTCGTGCTGACTTCTGTACTTAAGTTAAGAACAAAAAGACACAATAGAATTTTTTTTTTTTACAATCACACAATATAGAAAGAGTTTATATACCCTTATATTTATAACAAAATTTCTAAGCAATGTGCGATAAGAAATAAATCAGTCAGAGAATGTAAACACATAGTCATCAAGTATTTACACTCCCTTGCCTATAAAGAAACTAACTAATTCAATCAACAACACACATACACACACACACCCACATACACACCCACATACTCACACATACCCATACACACACTAAGTTGTCTCATGTTACACTTGATTATTTTCAGTTTATAAATACCTGTCGCACTTTGTTTAGTAAACACTTTAATTTGGTCCCTGCGGTACAGGTTCTCCTAGTGCAGGGTCCACAAGTATTATTGCAGCCCCTAAATTATATTAAATAAATTATTTTGTATTTGTTTACCTCTTAGCGGGGTCCAGCTGCAATAGCTTGTCGAGGAGATCACAGCCGTAAGGGTCCTTTACGTAGGGTTTCAATCTTTCCTGTCAATCAAAAATCACATTATCAGTTTTGTTCTTTCCCGTAGAACGAGCACCTAATGGAGATTACAGGGCAAATGGAGATGGATAGTTGCAGCCTCATTAGGTGCTTAAAATTTTATTTATTACAAATTTGGTGGTAGTACCAGTACCAGTTATTCTGCCGCTAAGCGGTAGTGTGTAAACATTACTGTGAAGGGTACTGCAGCGAAATTACAGGGCTGTTGAGACTAACCATCGAAAGTCTCAAAGTAATGAGCGCCAAAGCAGCGATGCCCTGGACTTTGTTTTGTCACTCAAAGTTCTGTCTATCGCTGCAATGGTCATGGACAGGCGTTATCTCTTACCATCAGGAGAGCGTCTCATTACTTTTTTATAAAAAAAAATAAAAAAATTGACGATCCCTACGTACGTACATAAACACATGTCAAAATGCGAGATTTAAAGGAGAGCATATTATGTTCAAAATGCTCTAGAAATAATTCAATGTACAATTATAAATATTTTCCTCCATTGTATAAATTTTTATAAATTTAATTAATTATTTATTTAACATTGTGAATTAATTAATTATTATGACATTAATTTGACTTTTTTTAGTTTTTTTTTTTTTTTTAAAGCTGACAGGCTAGGTGTTTGACCACAGCTCACCTGATGTTAAGTGACGGTGTGGTCGAAAATGGTAAAGCACACCTAGCCTGGAATGGAACTGGCTCTCAAGTGAGGCTGCCGGAACACACCGTTAGATGCTTGGCGACAGATTTTCAACTTGAGGGTGGTAGCTAGCCAGCCGAGTACTAGAAAGTACCCTACCACCATGCTATGGTTTCCTCACGATGTTTTCCTTCACCGGCAGCTCAAGCTCATTGTTGGGGTTTGAACCCACGCCCTTCGGCATGCGAAGCGACCGCACTAACCACTGAGCTATCATCGCTACAAAATTTATTATAATTTTATTATAATATTACGATAATATTAATATTACGATTTATTATAATATTACGATTTCCTCATGTATAAATAAGATCCTACGCTACAAAGGCTGACAATAAAAAGATTTGAATTTGATCTAGGATGTAACACACTTGTCTAGGGGAAGCCATTATATAGCACAAGTATAATGGACCAGAGGTTCCTGGCACAAAAAACATAACAACAACAATAACACAAAAAAAATATATGTAACAATTTTTTTTTTTAAACAAAATAATATAACATGTCAATTTGTCAGTTGAAATACGATCTCTTTGCTGATGGTGTGTGAGATGTACCTTGACTTTCCTCTTCTGTCCTTTCGGCAGCTCCATCTTGGTGTAGAGGTCCAGGCTCTCGACTCCGGGCCACACATCCGGAGTGCACGACCCACACAACTGCGATATCAGGATCAACTGCTGCTGCTCCGTGGGACCCTGGACAACATTAACAAATACTCATATAACGTATGCTGTTACCTTTACCAGTTTTTTTCTTTATATTAGTAGGATTATCTCCATTTTGAAGATTTTTTTTTATGTAAGAAGTAATGAGACGAACGAGACGCTCTCCTGATGGTAAGAGATAACGCCTGTCCATGACCATTGCAGCGATACACAGAACTTTGAGTAACAAAACAAAGTCCAGCGCATCACTGCTTTGGCGCTCATTACTTTGAAACTTTCGATGGTTAGTTTCGCTAGCTGCAGTACCCTTCGAACCGGAACACAGTAATGTTTACACACTACTGCTTAGCGGCAGAATAATTGGTACTGCGGTGGTACCTACCTAGACGACCTCCCGCTAAGGAGTTCTACCACCAAGTGAAGGTATACCTGCATGATTGGAGATCTCGTCCACATCTCTGCCATGATGCAGCCGGCGCCCCACATGTCCACGGGTGGGCCGTAGTTCCGATCACCTGACAAAACAAACTTCTAGTAGATACAGATAAAGATACTTATTTCTGCTAAGAATCGGTTACATTCACATACAAAATATTCTTGGTAGCGAGAATTTGAAAGTAAAGAAAATTATCAATTATATTTTTATCATTAAAAGGTGGTTTGAATTTCCATAGAAACAATTTTTTTCTATTTATTTACAGACGGAGAATAATTTTACAGTGAAATCACAGCTACTGGCATTAATTTTGTTCTTTATTTGCGGTAAATCACAATTGCTTGAATAAAACAGTAGATTATTAGCACAAAAAAACTTGAAAAGCTGGTCATTGTTGGCAATACCGAAGGAAAGAGACCACGAGGCCGGTCGCCAACACGATGGTCTGACCAAGTGAAAGAAGCCATCTCCTCTTCTAAATTCTACCAGGTGGTGAGGGCTACTTCGGACCGGAGTCGATGGAGACAGATTGTCCGTTTAAGAGGTTCCAGCGACCACGATCCTCAGACATGAGGGAACGATTGGAGAAGAATTAGCACAAAATCAAATTTATGATTAAGAGCTGAAGGGTGTGGGTTCGATTCCCGCTCAGGACAAACATTTTATGTATCAACAAAGGTTTGTTCTGTGTCTGGGTGTTCTGTATGTATTATAAGTATGCATTTACAAAAAAAAAATGTATATATGTATTCTATCAGTTATCTGACTTCCATCACACAAGCTCAAAGCTGATGGCTTTACAAGAGGCCTAAACCTAGCAGTGGGTGGCTGCGCCACATACAATATTTTCTCGTATTTGTATATAATAATATATAATAAGTATTTTTATCTACCCTCATACACACACACAAAACAAACCTTCCTTCCCTCACCTTCCTTACAATACCTGCCAGTGACAACTAGTCGTGAACTGGAGGTCGAATTGTATGCAATACGCTTTTACACAATCATCATCGGTGTGCTTAAAAAACTCTAAATTCTCATCGCGAGTGCTTTTACATCACAAATCAATGTGTGTATTGTGTGGATCATCACAATTTTGTGGAAAACCTAAAAACGCACACTGGACAGGAACCGGGTCGTACCGACCAGCACCATTGCTTCAGCTATCAACGGAAACTACAAACAGGTATTTCCCGGCCTCTCCAGTCGGTTGCCTCGCTAACTGATTCGGGTGTTTTTGTAGCCTTATGGGCATCCATTTCTTGTTGTAGTAGTACAGGAAAATGGAGTCATCAAATATTTAGTAGTCAAGTAATATTATTGCTTCACACAGGACCAAAGGCTGATGGCTTTACAAGAGGCCTAAACCTAGCAGTAGGATAACAAAGGCTACCAATGATGATGGGCATTGTCATATATATTCATAGGTATATACCAAACACTGACATTATCACATGAACATGAACACTTATTGTCTAATAATTCTTTAATTGTAATGACTATATTACTAATGACTGAATCAATCACTAAATCTATAATAACATTAAAAGTAATTATTCTTACCTAATAGCAGTTCTGGTGGCCTGTACCACAGAGTTACCACTCTGTTGGTGTATTTATTTACTTGACCCGACTTGGCGACGCTAAAAGCTCTAGCCAGACCAAAATCTGCGAGTTTCAGTACTCCGTTCTTAGTTATCAGTACATTGGCAGCTTTCATGTCACGGTGCAAGATTTTGTTGCTATGTATATAATATAAACCGTTTAATAACTGCTGCATCACCTTCTTGATCTCCCCCAGGCTGAACTTAACGTTTACATTAGATAATAATCCAGCTAAATCGTGCTCACAAAAGTCGAAAACCAAGTAAAACGTCGATCTGTATTTGTTGTGCGAAGTCGCCTTTGTTCGACATATTTCGATCAAATTTACAACGTTCTCGTGTTTCAGGAGTTGCAAGATCTTTATTTCTCGCAGCGCTGTGATAGGAAAACCTTCTTTTTCATTGTCCATAAGGACTTTTTTCATGGCTACGAATTTTTTA
Organism: Biston betularia; assembly: GCA_905404145.2. Taxonomy (NCBI): domain Eukaryota; kingdom Metazoa; phylum Arthropoda; class Insecta; order Lepidoptera; family Geometridae; genus Biston; species Biston betularia. Next base: position 6,307,758 of record FR989890.1, read on the forward strand.
CTGGTATTCCTAGCGCGCGCTTTGAACACCTCTCCGAAAGTTCCCTGGCCGATTTTGGCAACTTTCTCGTATTTAGAAGATTCATCACAGAACGGAAAATCAAAATCTTCGATGTATTTCTCTTTGTCTCTCATGCTGAGGATGGTAGAGTTCGTACTCAAGACTGGTTGCGTGGGCTCGCGAGGAGCACTCACGCTTTGCATTTTGGAAGCAATTTTGGTGGTTTTAAATAAACTTCTGGAATTAACACATGTGGTATTTTAAGTATTATAGATTTTAACACAATAATATCACGTCCTATCAAAATTGGAGCACGGACTTTAAAGTGCAGAAAGATAAATGAAACGATTTCACAAGAAAACACCACGTTAATGTACACTACGACACCAACAAGACGCGACGTCGCGACGACGTTTCGTTTGAGAAATGAAAATTTTGTTTGAGTGACAGTCTGACATGACAGTAATCGTACTACAGGTACAGGCTAAAAATGAATGAACGTAATTAGAGCTTGCTAAAAAATATGATTCAACAACTTGAACACGATTGAACGTTCCATTGCACTTTTTTTTTAAATCCCTGATACAATTTTTAATGTTCTACCTACTTAGCTAAAAAATTGATGAATAACAAATTCAAACGCACCTTGAAAAATTGTCTAGTTTCTAAAAATTTTATGATCTCAAAGAATATTTTGATTTAATTTTTGAGTTTAGAGTTTTGTTGTTTATACACATGTGCCATTTAATTTAAGACCTTATAGGATATCTAGAGAAAGATTATTATCAGGGGCGTAGCTACCGCTATATTAGCGGTATCAATGATACGGCCCTCCAACTAATTTTGACACAGGGCCCCTCTAAGGCACGCTACGCCATTGACAATTATTAACTAAATTAATCATTCTATCTAGCGCCGCAACTATAATAATTAAAGTAATATAATATTAGTATAGAATATAGTATATCAACGATTGATAACACTGTTGATATTTATCGAGATATTTACATTTTTATATGACATCTTTGTATACAGTGAAACTATAAAGAATATTCGATTCGTACGATTGATGTCCTGTCATCTAATTTAAATCATGTGGAAAGGAACGTTAAGTGTCAGCAATTTTGCTATACTGTCAAGTGTCATGTCATGTTAATAAGGAATGTAGATGTAGGCTGTGATTTCATTTCACTATTATTGTTTTTGTCTAAAATTAACCACCGAGAAACGGCTACAAATTAATTACACGGTAAGTTGACGTTACCTTTCAGTAATATACTATAGTTTCTTCCGCACCCATAACTTAGTAAATCCAAATTATGTGACATTGCAATATTATTGATCGGCAAAGTAGGACAAGCGAATTTCGTAGGTATTGTTAGTTCGCTGCGTTTGTTTGGTATCTAAAATCGTTATCGTCACTGTAACGGGCACAATGAGACAGTTACGCCGTATGTGACTAACTGTATTTGTAGTGAAAGTGTGTACCGGCACATAATACGCCCCCATTTTGCTACTTTTTCTGTTATTATTGGACATAAAAACTTTCTTTGTGAAGTTTACTTTTAAAAGTAGTCTACATTATATATAGTAACTATATAAACTAGTCTTTCCGCTTCCAATGGTCATGATCATGGTCACCTTATTTTCATATGGGAACCAAAAATATTGTAACTAAAATTGTTTTCGTATTTTTTTGTTGACAAGCTAGCTGTTTGACCACAGCTCATGTGATGTTAAGTGAATGTGTGGTCATAGATAGTGAACACACTAACTAGAACCGGTTCTCAAGTGAAGCAAACAATGTTAGGTGCTTGGTAGCATTAACCAATTCTTGTGTGGTAGCTAGCAGAGTACTGGAATGTACCACCATGCTTTGGGTTTCTTCACTGGCAGCTCGAGCTCATTGTTGGGGTATAAACCCAAGCCCTTCAGCCCATATTTTGTTCCTTTTGTTTTGATTCGACACTGACTAAGTCCATCAGAATGGGCATTATTATTATCATCTCAGTTTCCATATTGTTACCACTCTTTATTTTAATTTGCTACAGGTAAATTAAGCTAAATATAGTGAGGTTTTGTAATTTTCCTGTTTCCTCACTCAATTCTAAGCCCCCAAACATCATTAGTAACGCCATGCTATGTTTTTGCCTATTTTTTAAGATCAAAGTAGACTCATACTGTTCCCACGTGAACACTACATTTTTTTTGGGATAAATAGTAGCCTATGTGTACCAAACCAAATTTCAAAATTGGTCCAGCTGTTTGAGTCTGAAGATGACAAACATGCAAACACACTCGCAAACTTTCACTTTTATAATATTAGTGTGTTAACCTAATTTTCATTTACTTGTACTTATGTTGAAATGTTACAGTTACTAGACAGCCCTGTTGGTTCATTGGTAGAATGTCTGCTTCAAAAGCTGAAGGGCGTGGGTTCGATTCCCACCCAGGACAAACTTTGTGGTACAAACAAATGTTTGTTCTGTGTCTGGGTGTACTGGATGTATTACAAGTATGTATTTACAAAAAAAAAGTGTTTAAGTATTCCATCAGTTATCTGTCTTCCATAGTACAAGCTCTGCTTAGTTTGGGGTCAGATGGCGCTGTGTGTAATGTCCTGTGATTTTTATTTTATTTTTATTTTACTGCATGTAGAAGTGACACACAAACTTCCACATTTCTAATATTAATTTGATGAGAGATGATGAGTTTGTTCTATGCTGTAGTAAAAATACCGAAGATGTCTGCTCAAAGATCTGAAGGGTGTGGATTCGATTCCCACCCAGGACAAGCATTATGTGATAAAAACAAATGCTTGTACTGTATGTATTTACAAAAAAAACGATTTATGTATTCTATCAGTTATCTGACTTCCATAGCTTTGCTTAGTTTGGGGTCAGATGGCGCTTTGGGTAATGTAAAAAAAAAATGTTATTACAGAGATATGACCAGCGAAAGCAGCTCAGCAGTCCTAGACCTGAATGATGGCGACACGGAGGACACGGAGCCCCCGAGCGTCACGGACGACGCCCGGGATGGAGAACCCCTCATCATGGAGCAAGGATATGACATCGCTGTTAAGGTTCATACTTACTTTGAGCATTTGCCAGTGTCAAGTGTTACATATTTTCAAGTTTCGAAAGTTAAATAAGTTGCCTCGTAGCTATAGTTATAGTCAAAGTCCAGTCTTGGTCAAGTCCAGTCTGTGTCAGTCAAGTCCAGTCATGCTTTAGTAAAGTAGTTTACTATAAAGCTTCGATGGAGTTTTGGAAGCAACACGAAAAGTCATGTTTCACCACATTATATCATTTCCCACACTCGCGCTTGCATGGCGGATAACATATTTTTTCACAACTCCCTTAATATGGGTATCAAATGAATGGGCTTGACTAATAGAATACTATTACAAATTTCGAATCTAAGATGGCCGTCACCACAAAATGGCGGATTACATATTTTTACACAACTCCCTCAATATGGGTATCAAATGAATGGGCTTGACTAATAGAATACTATTACAAATTTCGAATCCAAGATGGCCGTCACCACAAAATGGCGGATTACATATTTTTTCACAACTCCCTCAATATGGGTATCAAATGAGTGGGCTTGACTAATAGAATACTATTACAAATTTCGAATCTAAGATGGCCGTCACCACAAAATGGCGGATTACATATTTTTTCACAACTCCCTCAATATGGGTATCAAATGAATGGGCTTGACTAATAGAATACTATTACAAATTTCGAATCCAAGATGGCCGTCACCACAAAATGGCGGATTACATATTTTTTCACAACTCCCTCAATATGGGTATCAAATGAGTGGGCTTGACTAATAGAATACTATTACAAATTTCGAATCCAAGATGGCCGTCACCACAAAATGGCGGATTACATATTTTTATTGTGTATCTTGATCGAAAGTGATCTTAACTATGATTCTCTGTTTGAAGATAAACAGCTCTAATGGGATTAGGTCAGGATAGAATAAGACTCCACAGTTTCACAATTCACTCTTGATTAATTAATGATTCCCTGTTGCTTATTCCTCATCGTTTTCTCACAATCCTTCCTCTCATCGCTCCCCGCTTCCCACCCATCTACCCGTCCGTCCGAACCTCGCCCGATCGCCGTCCCTACGTCAGTGGCCGTGATTGGGCGACGCTCGTCATTGGCCGGAGTCTCACAACTTCCGTAAAACTAAACAATTTACTAAGTTTAAATAATCGTAGAAACATGTATTCTTACAACATAAATAATTTACTATATTCACATTTCTATTTGTAGAGAATTATACAATTATTAATTATCCGTATTTTAATAATAAAACTAGTTGAAACCTAACAGCTCTTATGTGAGTATTGACCACTGATCGATTCCAAATTTGGTGTTATATGTACGAGCCTCGATCACGAACGACTCGCGAAAAAGTATTCGTATCGACATCGACAAAACTTTGTATGAACTCTACTTATTTTAATTTAATTTATTTGTACTATTTGACTTGTAACTTATGTTTTCAATAAATCACTATGACTATGCAAATACAAATACAAATACACATCATTTATTAATAACACCAAAGTTACAGGTCATTTTTCCATTCATATTTAAAAACTATCATCAAAATCATTACATATGTCAAAACAATGAACATGTCAATAAAGTAATATGTCACATATAAAATAATTATGTCAATATAATTGACATAATGACTATGACTATGAGATTTGTAGTTTTGTATGCTGTCGAGACCTTTACGATACGAAAACGATAAATGTCCGTGATCGAGGCTCTGGTGTGGGTCGCCGCTGACGCCGCTCGTGCGGGCAGGTGGACGCGCCGATGAAGCAGCTCTCGACGCTGGAGACGTTCGTGACGTACCGCGTGCGCTGCGTGTGCGCGCGCTGGCCCACGCCCTCCCACGTGCGGCGACGTTACAACCACTTCAAGGTAAAACTCTCATTAATCTATTCGACTGTATGTTTTTAGGGTTCCATACCCAAATGGTAAAACGGGACCCGCTGTTCATCCGTCTGTTCGTCTGCCACCAGGCTGTATCGCATGAACCGTGATAGTTACAGTTGAAATTTTCACAGATGATGTATTTCTATTGCCGCTATAACAACAAATACTAAATATTTAAGGGGGCTCCCATACAACAAACGTGATTATTTTGTCGTTTTTATAAATCATGGTGCGGAACCTTTCGTCCGTGAGTCCTACTAGCATTTTTTTTCTTTGTCTCTGTTTGTTTGTGTTCTTATGTTACGGAATAAAAGCTTTTTCTTTCTTTCTTTCAAAATGAATTTCCGCACTACTGTGCGGAAATTCATTTCAGGCGTTACTACGCCTGAATTGATCAGTTTTCGCGCAATTTTAAGATTTGCGGTGAGATCCCCCTCCCCCCATAACGCCTCACGTTAACATTTCGTTGCATCTCTGTGTGAGCTGGGTATTGTTAAAGTCGGATGTCCTGTGACGGCTAAAATTGCTGAAAGTCGAATATCGCTTTAATTAAGTAACTCGTTTTCCCGGCAGCTACTGCACAAGCGGCTGGCGTCCCACCCGTGGGTGGCGCCGCCGCCGCCGCCCCCGCTGCACACGGCGCGCCAGCAGCTCGACCGCTACTGCGCCGCCTTCGTCACGCTCCGCACCCGCGCCCTTCACGCCTTCCTAGGTATCATCATCATTATCATTTCAGCCGTAGGACGTCCACTGCTGGACATAGGCCTCTCCCATTGACTTCCACATAGACCGGTCGGTAGCGGCTCGCATCCAACCGGACATTTAAAAACATATCGATATAAAAATGTTGTCAACTATGAAATATGTCATTATAGTAAAAATACATTAAAAAATCGTAATTACTTACTAGACCGAATTTCGGTATGTAAAGAAAAAAAAACTTTACTGATTCCGAAACCATTTCGAAATAGTACATTTCTGTACAATTTTTTTACGTTTAAAACTCTGTAAACTATGAGATTTGCTTTATTTTAATAAAATACATAAAATAAACTTGACTTTCGATTGATGTCTAACGACGTCACCTCGTAAGGCAACTTTCATAGACTAAAAAGCAATGGCAAACCGAAACTAAATGTGCCAATGTCAAGTCAACGGCGGTCATAATAATCTCTTCCATACACGTACGTCGAGTTGTTTTTCGCTTTATTGATACAAATATCTGGATTATTTTACTTTAAACGTTATTTGGTCTCTGATATCGCTTTTATGACAAAAGATTTGTTTACTTCATGCCATGAATTGTAAAAACCGAAGACGTGACAGAATGGCTTTACAGCTTTAGCCTGCCCGATGCGGCAAATTAAAAAAAAACATCATGTCAATTGTCAAAGTTAATCAAATGTGTCAAATGTATTTGTATACTTTTTTGTTTTACTTGGCAAAGGCATATACATAAATGCAGCCTACGTCACGACGTCATGACTATAAAAAGTTTGAAAACGTATTAAAAATTAAACTACCGCATTGAAAGCCAAAATATTCAAATTAGTTTGCGATGATAGCTCAGTGGTTAGCGCGGTAGGTTCGCATGCCGAAGGGCGTGGGTTCAAACCCCAACATTGAGCTCGAGCTGCCGATGAAGGAAAACATCGTGAAACCACAGCATGGTGGTAGCGTACTCTCTAGTACTCGGCTGGCTAGCTACCACACGAGAGTTGGAAATCTGCCGCCAAGCATCTAACGGTATTCCGGCAGCCATTCCAGGCTAGGTGTGCTTACCATCTTCGACCACATCTTCACTTAACATCAGGTGAGCTGTGGTCAAACACCTAGCCTGTAAACCATAAAAAAAACCATCAGTAAAAAGTATAAAATAAATACAAAAAACAACTTTACATACCGTATTTAAACCTTTAAGTTTGAAATACTCTTTAATGTCATAAAACAATGTCTCTATAGTCGACCAAGATCATAACTTGTTTTAATTTATAAGGTAGCTATGTTATGATTTTGGCGCCCCCTGAAGCTGGTCTCAACCCCGGGTCTGCGGATGGGGGGTAACCCCCACCAGACCCGGGGTTGAGTCAAATTCGTCTCCTTACGTTTAGATACAAAAAAAAGTGTTATTTTTAGACCGCGTCGCGAGGCATCCCATATTCTCGCACAGCGAAGACTTCCGTTTATTCGTGACGACGCCGGACGAAGACTTCGACAAGGTATTTAAAGCAAGAAATAATATTAATAAATATCGCAGCACATTACACACAGCGCCATCTGACCCCAAACTAAGCAGAGCTTGTACTATGGAAGTCATAACTGATAGAATACTTCAATACTTTTTTGTTTTGTAAATACATACTCATAATACATACAGAACACCCAGACACAGAACAAATATTTGTTTATATCAAAAACTATTTGTCCTGGGTGGGAATCGAATCGCCCTTCGGCTCTTGAAGCAAAGATTCTACCGATGAACCAACAGGGCTGTCAAACCCTGCATCATCATCATCAGCCTTTTGTAGCTGGACATTGGCCTCTCCCTAGACACGCAGATCTTCGGCTTTTCGCTTCCGCCAGCTGTCTTACGTCACTCCATCTAGTCCCAGCGTAGCACGTCCCCCCACAAGGTGGACAGACTAGTAAAGAAGCAGGAACGCGCTGGACGCGAGCCGCTTCCAACCGGTCTTTGTGGAAGTCAATGGGGGAGGCCTATGTCCAGCAGTGGACGTCCTACGGCTGAAATGATGATGATGATCTAGTCCCAGGGCGTCCTACGCTACGTTACGAGGATGTGGATATCTCTGCCGGCGCGGCGTCTGTTTTTCCCGCGTAGTACAACTTGGGGTGTCTTCAAATCCAGAGTAAACACCTCCACCCCACCACCACCACCACCACCACCACCCTCAAGTTGAAAAATCTGCCGCCAAGCATCTAACGGTGTGTTCCGGCAGCCTCACTTGAGAGCCAGTTCCATTCCAGGCTAGGTGTACTTTACCATCTTCGACCACACCTTCACTTAACATCAGGTGAGCTGTGGTCAAACAACTAGCCTGTCAAACATAAAAAAAAAAAAAAAACAGGTTTTATTTTTCCAGGTAAGTGTGCTACATCTTAGACCGGATGCTTAGCATCAGGCGGAGCGTGGTCGAACGCAAACCTATTTCGTATAAAAAAGCGAGGTTTTAGAATGACGTCTCCTATTTTGTGTATTAAATATTTGTATATAAACAAGTAGGTAGGTACACTACAATAACAAAATTATATCCAAATAACATAATGAAATATCTACTATACATATGTCGGCGTGTAGCTTTAATGTTGATTTAGTTTAGCGCCATCTTGCGTAATTTTGTTGGACTAGAGGTGGAATGGCGCCACCTCTGACGTCACACTGGTTCCGTGCGCTGCTTGTTAGTCTTGTGACGTATTGTGAGTTCAACCAATGAGAGCGCGGTAGAAGTTGCGGATGTCGGCCGGTAGAGGCGCTGTGGGAAGCGAGCCGGCCGTGCGTTGAGTGTTGAGGTGGAGAGTCATTGGCTCTTTGAGAGGAGATTGAGTTGGACGGCTGCAGAGTGCGGAGCTAAGCGGAACGTGTTGTACGCAAGCTATGCAATAGTGACTATACTGTTCTAATCATTCTTAAACTAAAGTCGTTGTGAAGTGCTGATTAAACTTTGTATAAGAGAATTTAATTGTATGGTTTGTCTCCTCGCCCGCTGCACCCTCGCCCAGTAACCCAGTAACCCAGTAACCATGTATGATGCGAATATCGGCCATACCACATTCTACCACATACCACATACACCATCGCCCACCTGATGTCGTATGTCGTTCCTTCGTTTCTACACATATAATCACTATACATGTGTTTATATTTCAGGTGTTTAAGAATGAAAACAGTGCTCTCAACTTGTGGGGGCTCAGTTCCGCCATCTACGGCTCCGGGGAAGCCAAGCCGGCCGCCAACGGGCCCAGGTAACCGCCATCATTTTTTAAAATAAAACAGTAGATTACGCTAATAATCTACCGTTTTATTCAAGCAATTGTGATTAACCGCAAATAAATGCCAGTAGCTGTGATTTGAGTGATGTTCCATTTGTGTATAAATGGGGAAAAGTCGTTTGTATGGAAATCGAACCACCTTAAAGTCCCTTCGTGATGCACTCAATAATTTTAATGGGTGTCGTTGTGCCAGGGTGAAGGACCCCGAGTGGAGCGCGTGCGCGGAGTACCTGACCTCCCTCCAGCAGAAGCTGACGGCGCTCTGCGCGCTCACCAACAAGCTGCACAAGGGGACGCTGGCGCGGACCAACGAGATGATGAAGTGAGTACACGCACACAAACTCAACACGCGCACGTACACACGCACACGCTTGCACGCTGATACACAAACACACACACACACAAACTCAACACGCGCACGTACACACGCACACGCTTGCACGCTGATACACAAACACACACACACACACATACTCAACACGCGCACGTACACACGCTTGCACGCTGATACACAAACACACGCACACACACACACACACAAACTCAACACGCGCACGTACACACGCTTGCACGCTGATACACAAACACACGCACACACACACACACACAAACTCAACACGCGCACGTACACACGCACACGCTTGCACGCTGATACACAAACATACACACGCTTGCACGCAGATGCACAAACATTGGTGTGATCAATAAAATATTTGTATTTGTGTTTGTTTGTCAGTATGAAGCGCGCGTGCGACGCGTGGTCGTCGCAGGCGCGCGGGGCGACGGCGCGCGCCGCGGCCGCAGTGGCGGCCGGCGCGGCGGCCTGCGCGCGCCCCGCGCCCTGCCCGCGCGCGCACCGCGCCCTGCTGCCCATGCTGGCGGCCTACACCGCCGCGCACGTGCACAAGATCCGCCACCGGGACCAGCTACACGGTCCGTACATCTATCTTCGATACTATACTATTATGAAGAGGAAACATTTGATTGTTTGTATTGAATAGGCTCCGAAACTACTGGATCGACTTCAAAAATTGTTTCACCGTTGGGAAGCTACACTATCCCCGGGTGACATAGGCTACTTTTTATCCCTGTATTCCCACGGGAGCGGGAACTACGCGGGTGAAACCGCGAGGCGTCCGCTTGTGGATAATTACGGACTTGATTTTGTTTTGTTGTATTTTTTTTTTTTAATGGTTGACAGGCCAGGTGTTTGACCACAGCTCACCTGATGTTAAGTATGCTTTTGTAACTTGTACGCTACTCAACCTATGATCATGAACTCTTTCACACATGGTGAACAAGCTAGCCGTCTCGCTCTAATCCCCGAGGGATGTTTCGGCTATGAACTGATAGAAAAACCTTTCGAGATATAAACTTATTTGTTAGCTCGGTATAAGGATCCTATTCGGACAACTAGGTTCGCATTTTAACAAACCGCAGTCCAAAGGCTCACTACTGTTGATGCGACAAACGCTTGCGCGATGCAGGAGTCTCGGTTTACCGTCACAATCAGTAGACTTTGGTTTTACCCGTTTATTAATTGTACACATGGGGTACAGAAAAGGACATGCGTTATGATCGCGGGTAACACCGCGGGGCGCAGCTAGTAATATATACATTTACAATTCAAAAAAGCCGACTCCTTGACCCTCAGGCCAACTAAACGCGCTGCTCCGATGAAGCGAGCTTTCCGACCAAACGGAAATATCAATTTTTAATTTTTTTGTTAAACGGTAAAACGGGACCCTATTACTAAGACTCCGCTGTCCGTCCGTCACCCGGCTGTATCTCATGCGCCGTGACAGTTAGACAGTTGACATTTCCACAGATGATGTATTTCTGTTGCCGCTATAACAGCAAATATTAAAAAATAAATTTTTAAGGGGTTTTTTTTTTACTTTAACGGGCAAGTCTTGTGAAATAAGGCAATCGATGTGTTTTTGTCAACATTTTTGTGCCGTTATACATCATGTGGAAGTTTGAAATTAATGAATACATATCCTGAATTATTATGCTTGGAGAAAAAATAGTTTCAAACGCTTTTCGTTTCTTGAAATTATGAAATAGAATATGGCCAAATTATTTTTAATCCGTAATCTTGACATCAAAATAATTATAGGAAAGGCGCAATTTTATAGATGCTAACTTTGATGCAGATACATTTAAGGCTTAGACCTTTTATTGTACGTTTTGTTTATTCTATTAGCAGATAAGTACGGATAGTTTGATGAAAATTTCTGATAGTGCCTGCTGAAAATCTCTTTTCTGCGTTACGTCTGTTGCTGTTTTATTTTGGTAGGCGCTACAAACCATCGAGAATCTCTGAATCTGACAATCTAACGTCACGAGTCTCGTGGTCGTGTATAGCACGTCACGAGAGGGCGCGCGGTGGCGGCGGTACCGAGCACCGCGCGCATGCTTCCCGCCCGTTTTGTATTTGACACTTGACACTGGCAAATATTCAAAACGCGATGCCAAAACAAAAAAAAACTTCTGTCATAATGTAACAGATAATCAATGTAAAATCCGCTTCCGGCAATAGGAATAAACATTCTGTCTCCTTCTTGCTCGTGGCTATAGTAATTTAACTCTCCTTATCTATTTTAGCGTGACGTCAATGTATTCAAATCTAACGTCAGACGTATGTACGTCTGTGTGAGTGGAAAATATCAATGTAGGTGTTCAAGCAGAAGTTCCCACGGTCGAGGACTTGGCCCTTAAATAGATCTACGTTTGGCCACCAACTCGCCTAATGCAAAGCGACGGTGTGGCCGAGGATGGGGCACGCTGATCCCGAAGAAATCTATTCACTCTAGCCATAAAAACGTCCAAATTGTAATTTATGAGAAACAGGGAAGCCGGCAATGAGTTCCACTCGTGGGCCGTGCGCATCAAAAAAGTAGAGCGGAATCGCTGCGTACGAATACTGGTGTACTGGGTACATACAACAACTATGATTTTTTTGCCGTTCTTATAGATAATGGTACAGAACCCTTCGTGCGCGAGTGCGACTCGCACTTGCCCGTGTTTTTTAATTTACGTGTAAAAAGCACTAATGATTGGTTTCTATTATAGCCGCCTACGTGTCCGGAACCAACGCTACTGGAGAAATGCACAACAAGTGAGTATATGACCGCCATTAAAACAAAACTACTATATTTTTAATAAATTTTTTGTTACACACAGCGTCATCTGGCCCCAAACTAAGCGAAGCTTGTACTATGGAAGTCAGATAACTGATATAATACTTGAATACTTTTTTTGGTTGTAAATATATGCAGAACGCCCAGACACAGAACAAACAGTTGTTTATACCATAAAATGTTCGTCCTGGGTGACAATTGAACCCACGTCCTTCAGCTCTTAAAGCGGACATACAACCGATGAGCCAACAGGGATGTCAAATTAATATTTTATTACAATTTGTAAGTTTGTCTCGGTGTCCGATCCTCTTCATGTTTGAAAAGCTAGGTTTCTGACCACAGCTCACCTGATGTTGAGTGACGGTGTGGTCGAAGATGGTAAAGCACACCTAGCCTGGAATGGAACTGGCTCTCGAGTGAGGCTGCCGGAACACACCGTTAGGTGCTTGGCGGCAGATATCCAACTCTCGTGTGGTAGCTAGCCAGCCGAGTACTAGAGAGTACGCTACCACCATGCTATGGTTTCCTCGCGATGTTTTCCTTCACCGGCAGCTCAAGCTCATTGATAGATATAAACTCTTTATAACAGAAAAGGAAACAAAAGAGCCTTATGAACTAGTGCCACAAATGGCGGCCTTATCGCTGGGTTTAAACCCCAACAATGAGCTTGAGCTTCGCCGTGTGAACCGAACGCGTTAAGCTCTTTTTTTTAGAGCTGACAGGCTAGGTATTTGACCACAGCTCACCTGATGTTAAGTGACGGTGCGGTTGAAGATGGTAAACACCTAGCCTGGAATGGAAGTGAGCTATCATCTCTATTATCCACAGACTAGAGCAATGTACGGAAGCGCTCCGTTCTGAGTTGTCCGACTGGCTGCCCAAGACGCGCGCTGAGATCAAATCTCTACTGCTGGAGCTGGCGGACACGCAGGTGGCCCACAACACCCAGATAGCCATGGGATGGGAACGCGCGCTTAGACAAACACAGGTTGGTTTTGGATAAGTCCAGATTTATCCAGGATAAGTATGCATTTATCGCAAATAAGTTAAAATTTGTCGCAGATTAGTCCTCATTTATCGCAGTTTAGTTCTCATTCATCGTGGATAAGTCTACATTTATCGCAGTTTAGTCCTTGTTTATCGCGGAAAAGTCCATATTTATCGTAGATTACTCCACATTTATTGCAGATTAGTCCTCATTTATCGCTGATAAGTCCATATTTATCGCAGATTAGTCCTCATTTATCGCGGATAAGTCCACATTTATCGCAGATTAGTACTCATTTATCGCGGATAAGTCCACATTTGTCGCTGATAAATCTTCATTTATCGAGGGTAATTCTACATTTATCGCGGATAAGTCTACATTTGTAGAGGATAATTAACAAAAACCTAATCATTAAACTATTTCACACGTTCCCAGGACGCAAATGTAGAAGAACTCTTCAAAACTGTATCGAAAACTGCCGTACAGAACCTATCTCCGTCGAGATGTCGCGCAGACCTGACTCCGACCGAAACCGAACGAGACTTGGACGACTTGGAGAACTACAGCAACGACTCGGATTCACTCATCGAACAAACCAACGAACGGGTGAGTGAACACGCGAGTGAACAAACGAGTGAAGTAAAGACCGATTGGATCGAAGTGAACGAGAAAGACCCCCTTAACATCGACAGCGTAGTGAAAGCACAGGAAAAAGATGATTTTCTAAGCGAAATTCTGGACGACACTGAACCTTCTGGCAGTAAAGACGACAAGGAAGTCAAGGACTCTACGTCATTGGAACAAAGTCTAAAATCGGATGTAGTTTCCGATCCCTTGAAAGAATTCTCAGATGTGGACCTGTCATGATTGTACGATGTCGTTTTCGCTGGGTTCTTGAAGAGTTTAGAGTGATCGATTAATATTTCTTGTCTTCTTCTCACTAAAGGGGACTGTGATGCGTTGAAAGAGATGGCAGATTTTGCTGTCTCGCCTCTATTGGGTTTTTTGTATATACAGCAAAGATTTGGGCTGAATTGGGAATAATAGATTCTAGGGGTCATTCATAAACGACGTCACACGAATTTTATGATATTTTTTACATTGCCCCCCCCCCCCCCCTATGTAATCACACATTTGTGTAACCCTCCCCCTCCTGGTATGGCGTTTGTGCAATTATTAATTTGTTGACAATATGAATACAGCGAGCGTAATCTTTTGCGCTATAAACTAACGCATTAAAGGTGCTGTCAGTAGGTGGCTAAAATACTTTCGCAGTGTTTTTTTTTAACCAAATTTAATTCTAAAGCCTTGTTGGTTGATCTTAAAACCTCTAGAATAATACCAAAGTAAATTTGATTCAGCTTCTGACTCGTCGTCGTCAGTCTGATCTACACTTGTCTAACAACTACAAAGTTGTTAGTCCGAGTCCGAGTCCGGGGGGGGGGGGTGACGTCATTGTTGACGTCATCCCCCCCCCCTTTTATTGTGTGATGTGTCATTTATGGATGGCCCCTCTATACGCGTTCTCTATGAGAGTTACAAAGGCCAAAAATTATCTTAAATTATTTATTAATTTAAATAAAAGTTATAATACGTGTAATAATCAGCCTTTTGTGTTTCTTCCTCAAAGTGTTAATATTATAAACTAAATCCAAAGCAATATATAGTATATTTAATAAAAAATGATTTATAATTCACTGGGCAAGGCCGGTGTAATTTGAATCGTTCTTAATACTTAATAATACAGGGTTATACGCTTGGGATATACTAAGCCGAAAGGATATTGGGGGGGATTAAATGTGAATGTTTTTGTATTTTATTCTTCTCCGATATGAGTACCATGCCCCCTTTCGGCTCAATATACCCCAAACTTAGAACCCTTTTTTGTCATATCAAAATGACTGCTATATTTAATAAATTTGTATTGTATAAATATGAAAATAGGATATTATGTTCTTGTATAAAAAATAATAATTTAAAACTTTTTTTATTTAATTTTTTAACTTTAAACCGTTTTCGTCGAGAAAATCGTCATTTCGGATTGATAAAATTACATAAATACTAGTTTACGCCTGCGATTTTGTCCGCGTTGCCTTAAGAATTGGGTTCAGCGAGAAATGAAACATTTGTAAATAACAAGTAGTTTTTGATAATCCCACAAGAACTTAACATTTTCCCGGAATAAAAAGTATCCTATATTTTAATCCTGGTAATAAACTATGTGTGTGTCAAATTTCATCAAAATTCGTTCAGCAACTTGGATCTAAATTCGCCAATAAAAGTTTTAACAAAAAAATAATTTCAACCTATAAAACGATACTACTTATAGATTTTCACTTACTTTACTTACTGTAGCAAGTATTATGTATACAACTTAAAATGATTAAGTTGATTTTCTCTATTTTATAAATAACTAACCGATTTAAAAAAAAGGACGTTCTGCATACATTCAACCTGTATATACAGGACTATAAGGTTTGGGTATACTCAAGCGAAAGGGTCTTTGATTGAACATAATATTGCCAACAACTTTTAGGACTTTGAAATTACGAGAAAAATAAACATCTCACTCTAATATTATTAGAAGTGAGTGTGTTTGTTATTTCTTCACACTCAAACGGTTGGACCAATTTTGATAAAATGTGATATAGAGATAGCTGCCACCCTGGATTAACACATGGGCTACTTTTTATCCCGAAAAAATATAGCGAGTAACACCGCGGGGCGTAGCTAGTTTTTTCAATAAAACCTAATTCCCATTCCAAGCAAAACACTCTTATGTTGCCATCTTCGATCACACTGTCACGTGACATCCGGTGAGCTGTAGTCAAACCTAATCTGACACCAATTAAAATCTTAAGAAAAACAGTTATTTTTTCTTAAGATTTTATTTGTAAGCAGATGTTTAATAGAATATACCCTTTCGGCTTAGTATGGCCTAACCTTAGAACCCTGAATTTATTTTCGTTTTGATGTGACCGTGTAGTATTTAAAATTTTACCTTTTAATGTAAATAATGCAATATTAGAACAATAAATTAACTATTTAATGGTTTTTTTGTATATAGAGAAATATTTATTACAATATACACTTAGAATTTGTGATGTGGTGTTTTTATTTACCCTGGACTTGTGTAGGGGTTACGTGGAACGAGAATACTCAAAGTAATGAGCGCCAAAGCAGCGATACCCCGGACTTTGTTTTGTTACTCAAAGTTCTGTGTATCGCTGCAATAGGCTTTCTCAGGCGTTACCTCTTACCATCAGGGGAGCGTCTCGTTCGTCTTATTACTTTTTTTTTGTTTGAAAGGTGAATTAGTCGGGTGCGATTTTAGCTTTGTTTGATGAAAAACGGCCAAAGATGGCCGCCGCCACAAAATGGCGGATTACATATTTTCTCACAACTCGCTCAATATGGATATGAAATGAAAGGGCTTGATTAGTAGAATACTATACACTATGATACATTTCAAATCCAAGACGGTCGCGACCACAAATCACAAGCGCGAGTGTGGGAAAGTGATTTAATGTGGTGAAACATGACTTTTCGTGTTGCTTCCAAAACTCCATCGAAGCTTTATAGTAAAGTCGCCACTACTTTACTAAAGCATGACTAGATTTAACTGACACGGACTGGACTTTGACTACTTTTTAACTTATGAAGCTTGATAATACCAAAACACTTGACACTGGCAAATGCACAAAATGCGACGCCAAAGTCAAAGTAAAAAAAATGGTTTTAAAGTACCTGACAATCAAAAGCATCTCATGTCATTTATGTAAATCATTTTTTTTAACAGTGATAATTATGTTGTTTGACCCCCCAACTCGCTAGATAACAAGCGATGATGTGGTCAAAGATAAAGAAGAGGAGATTAACTTTTGACTTTAAAATTAAATGTAGCCTTTAGTGTGGAGCAGTGAAACAAGGGTACAAAGATCAACAATTTATTCTCAATAATGAACTTTGAGTTCTCTTAAAATAAAAAATACAATACATTTGGATGGACGAGCGATATCACTAAAAATATTACAAACAAATTATAACCTAAGATTTAAGACTACGTGGTGAAATGATCTTGAATCTAATATTTTAAAACTTTTAGCTTATTGCTCTACAAGTATATAGGGGCGTCCGTTTTTTTACGTTAGTTGTTTACGAGGGGGAGGGGTCGACACAAATCACACCTGATCTCACGTTTTGTCGAATGTCACGGTAAATTATTTTTTCGCAAAAACAGTGTAAAACTGTTTTAAATTCTACACAATTTAAGTATTTTATTGTTTTATTTTATTACTGTGATTCCACACTAATACGTCCTAATTATTTTTATTAGTAGATAAGACTTTTTTCAATTAAATTCACTGTAATCATTTATAGTTTAACGTATTTACACTAAAACACGTATTTTGAAAAATCTCAGGTGAGATTGGGGGGTGGGGGTTGAGTTTATTTCTCGACAGCGCACCAAGGAGGGGTTGTCAAAAAAATTGTCTCATGTAATTAATGGACGCCCCCTTTTTGCCCCCCATCTGCGGTTAGACTGCTCGATAACAATTGACGAAGTATTAAACGATTTAAGTCTACCCCAGACAGAGACAACATGCGACAACAGCCACCCATGTGAGACGCATGGCTGTCACTAATCTTTATTTAGAAAATAGATCATCACCGTTTGGACGCAGAACGTCTCATTCGCAAACCGTCAAATTCGCAAAACGTCCCATTCGCAAAATGTCTCACACACGTAAAACATCGAACACACGCTGAAAACACAGAAAATATTGTGATGTGTGATGTTTTGCGACCCAGACGTTATGCGAACATGACGTTTTGCAATTATCACCACCGCAGCCTTTTACGAATAATTAATTTGCTACTATTAAACCGGTATCAATTTGGCTCGCTCCGGGAAGAGCTCCTGCAATATTCTGTAAGCATCCTCCCAGGGAACGACGCGGGCCTGGATCTGGGGGGTGTCCGATGCCAGGCTCTTCTTGATGAGGTCTTCCATCGGGTAACCCTTGCGCGGGAAAACTGTCGCCTGGAACAACACAAGTTATTAATAACTAACAAAACTCGATTAACAATATAAATACAAACGTAGCGTAGGACGCCCTGAGACTCGATGGATGGATTTACTGAATATGAGATAGTCATAGTCATAGTCAGTAAATAATTATTTAAAATTAAGAAATTATATCCATCATCATCCTATCGAAGTCCACCGCAGTACCAAATATTCTGCCGCCAAGCAGTAGTGTGTAAACATTACTGTGAAGGGTACTGCAGCGACATCACTGGCTGTTGAGACTAACCATCGAAAGTCTCAAAGTAATGAGCGCCAGAGCAGCGATGCCTGGACTTTGTTTTGTTACTCAAAGTTCTGTGTATCGCTGCAATGGTCATGCACAGGCGTTATCTCTTACCATCAGGAGAGCGTCTCGTTCGTCTCATTATTTTTCACATAAAAAAAGGCCTTTCCCAAGACGCGCCACTCAGCCCAATCTTCGGCTTTTCGCCTCCATCCACCGCCAGCTGTCCTTCGTATATCGTCACTCCATCGAGTCTCAGGGCGTCCTACGTTACGTTTGTATTTATATTGTTAATCGAGTTTTCTCATCAAAGTCATAAAACACGGTCTCTTGCTTCTAAATCACGCGATGGAAGAACAAAGAAGTGATAAAAAACCCCTAGGAACCCCCTACATATCTTTATGGTAGACAAACAGACTATAAAAATCCTTTTTAGTAGTGCGTATGAGACGATCGTGACACTCTCGTGATGGTAAGAGGTAGCGCCCGTGTGCAATGCTTACTTATACACTAAAACAATCGTGTTAATCAAATTACGATGCTTATGTGAGATGACGTTCTATCGTATCAACTTTAATGAAAACCCGACACATTTGAAAACGACCTTGGTCGTATCTATACTTTTGCAAAGCGGAAGAGATTGTTGGAACGCGCTAATAATTTTTTTTAACGTCAAGTAAGGAGACGAACGAGACGCTCACCTGATGGTATGAGGTCCTTATTTGGTGGTAGATTTCCTTAGCAGGTTGTCTAGGTAGGTACCACCGCAGTGCCAGTAAGTAAGTAATTATGTTTTATTTTTTTTGTATTGACATATTTTTATTTTGACATTTTTGTGTCGACATGTAATCAGTGTTTTAAAACTCATTTAATGACATGTTTAAAATTTTGAAGTGACTCGTAACATTGGTGTTATTAATGAAATATTTGTATTTGAATGTAACCCACGCCCTTCACTAGGTAGGTACTTTATTAAAGCATGACTGACACGGACTAGGCTTTGACTACTATTTAACTTATGAAACTTGAAAATATGTAACACTTGACACTGGCAAAAGCTCAAGATGCGACGCCATTAAATAAATATGTCATTAAATGAGTTTCAAAACACTGATTACATGTCAACACAAAAATGTCAAAATAAAAAAATATTGTCAATATAATAAAATGATAATAATTACTTACAAGTAATTTGTTATGTTATGTTATGTATAGATATAATAAGTTACATGTTGCGGGAGGTTGGTCGCCGGGCAGTAGTCGTTCCTGCCGTCGCCGGCGTACAGCACGGCCGCGTACCCGGGCCGCGCGGCGCACCACTGCGCCAGCGCCAGCGACTTGCACAGGTTGGCGGGGCAGCGCGCGCACGCGGCCTGCGCCATGCACGGCTCGATGTGCAGCCGCCCGTTCCTCCAGAAGGCGCGGTTGCTCACCACGCCCGTTATGTGCTTCTGCACAAACACAATCCCACTAATGTTATCAATGTCAAAGTTTGGATGCATGTTCGTTACTCTTTCACGCAAAAACTATTCAACGGATTTCGATTAAATTTGGTATGGAGGTAGCTGAGACCCTGGAAAAACACATAGACTACTTTTTATACCGAAAACATGTAGCGGGTAACACCACGGGGCGCAGCTAGTCTCACTCATATTATAAATGTGAAAGTTTGGATGGATGTTTGTAACTCTTTCACGCAAAAACTACTGAACGGAATTGGATGAAATTTCGTATGAAGGTGGCTGACACCCTGGAAAAACACATAGGCTACTTTTTATACCGAAAACATGTAGAGGGTAACACCACGGGGCGCAGCTAGTAATAATATAACTTTTTATTGTTCACACCAATTATATTAGCTGCGCCCCGCAGTGTTACCCGTTACATGTTTGAATTTCGCGATAAAAAGTAGCCTATGTGTTAATCCAGGGTGGCAGCTACCTTCATATCAAATTTCATCTAAATCCGTTTAGTAGTTTTTGCGTGAAAGAGTAACAAACATCCATCCAAACTTTCACATTTATAATGTTAAGGGGATTTCTTTTATTTATTTATAACTACCGGACGTGTCGCGGTTTCCCCCGCGTAGTTCCCGTTCCCGTGACAATACAGGGTTAAAACGTAGCCTATGTCACCCGGGGATAGCGTAGCTTCCCAACGGTGAAACAATTTTTGAAATCGGTCCAGTAGTTTCGGAGCCTATTCAATACAAACAATCAAATCTTTCCTCCGACTTTCACTTTACAGAAAAGAACTTAATTTCCCTTATTTCTAAAATCGACCATATACATATTTGTTAAACTAGATTCGAGAGCTACTTTCATTTCGTCCATAACAAGTTCCATTCCAGGCTAGGTGTGCTTTACCATCTTCGACCACACCTTCACTTAACATCATGTGAGCTGTGGTCAAACACCTAGCCAGTCAACCATAAAAAAAGTACCTATGAACCGAAAGATGATTGCAGTTCATTCTAGTTTCTATTCCAAAGTTGATCGAGTTGTTGTGACTTCCTCGTGTGGCGAGGGCTTTCACACGCAAGTGACAAAACTAGTGAGACAATGCCAGTCGACGACGTCACCGGTCGTGACTGTAGCCTTTCCGATGCGGTGTCAATTAACATACCAGCTGATTGTGCTGTTTCATCGCTGCTGAAAATGCGTCGTTTGATTCGCGGACGAATTGTTTGCGACTTACCGATAACCATACGCTGTGGGGATTTCTTATTATCCTTTTTTTAATGTTTTTTTTTATGGTTGACAGGCTAGATTTTTAACCACAGCTCACCTGGTGTTAAGTGACGGTGTGGTCGAAGATGGTAAAGCACACCTAGCCTGGAATGGAACTGGCTCTCGAGTTTGGCTGCCGGAACACACCGTTAGATGCTTGGCGGCAGATTTCCAACTCTCGTGCGGTAGCTAGCCAGCCGAGTGCTAGAGAGTACGCTACCACCATGCTATGGTTTCCTCACGATATTTTCCTTCACCGGCAGCTCAAGCTCATTGTTGGGGTTTGAACCCACGCCCTTCGGTATGCGAACCTACCGCGCTAACCACTGAGCTATCATCGCTACAAATGTAAAATATAAAAGTAAGGACAATGTAAAAGTTGTGAGACGAACGAGACGCTCTCCTGATGGTAAGAGATAACGCTTGTCCATGACTATTGCAGCGATACACAGAACTTTGAGTAACAAAACAAAGTCCAGGGCATCGCTGCTTTGGCGCTCATTGCTTTGAGACTTTCGATGGTTAGTCTCAACAGCCCAGTAATGTCGCTGCAGTACCTTTTACAGTAATGTTTACACACTACTGCTTGGTAGAATATCTGGTACTGCGGTGGTACCTACATAGACGACTTCCAGCTAAGGAGATCTACCACCAAGTGCATATATTTTTTAACTGACTCAAAAAAGGAGGTGCTTACCTCGAGCCCATGCGTGCTCAGCCAGTGTCTGACGAAGACTGTGTTGGCGTCAGTCAGCACCAGGATGTCCCAGCCCTCCGCCGCCAGCGCTGCGATCAGCTCCTCGATGCCAGGCGTGGGGCGCATGGCCGCGATGCAGCTCAGGATGTCGGCCTGGTCGAGGCCGGCGGCGTGCGCGTGCTCGAACACCTGCAGCACAGAAACCAGAGCTACAAATTGACAGAATTAAGTTAACAAGCTAAAATAAACCGGATTTCTTTTTGTGAACAACTCCGACCTATTTTCAAAGTGTACTTCTTTAGGATTATACGCCTACTGCAATATATTTATGTTTCTTAATATCAAAGAGTGGCATCGAAAATACACCTTTTTCCGTTTTTCTGTCATTAGGCGCGCTCTGAAAGGTGAGTCTATATCTCAAAAATTATGCACCTATTATTATTATTACCCGACTGCCAAGGAAGGGTTATGTTTTTCGCGCGTATCTTGTAAGTATGTAAATTTCTTTATTATCTCGCATTTTTCAAAAGGCTGGATGGATTTTGAAAGTTATGGTTTCGTCATATGCTTCTTAAAAACCAAAGTGTATTTACAGGTGTTCGAAAAAAAATTGCAGATTTTTTGCGCGAAATAATTAAAAAAAAAATATAACCAAACCTATCGAGTAGATTATTATAATAAAGGAAATAATTTATAAGTTATATGTTTGAATTAAAGCAGGATTAAAACAATTACAAAAAAAAATAGTTTTTTTTTGTAATTTTTTTTTTTTCATTAATTATAGCTAGTTTTTTCGCAGTCGGGTTTGAAACAGCATGGTGGTAGCGTATTCTCTAGTACTCGGCTGGCTAGCTACCACACGAGAGTTGAAAATCTGCCGCCAAGCATCTAACGGTGTGTTCCGGCAGCCTCGCTCGAGAGCCAGTTCCATTCCAGGCTAGGTGTGCTTTACCATCGTCGACCACACCGTCACTTAACATCAGGTGAGCTGTAGTCAAACGCCTAGCCTGTCAACAAAAAAAAACTACTTCCATAGCACAAGCTCTGCTTAGTTTGGGGTCAGATGGCGCTGTGTGTAATGTCCTGCGATATTTATATATTTGATATAGTTGTAGCGTCTAAGAATAGATCTTTAATCACTTCCTGAATTATATAAAACTGTCGCGTATCTACAGCGCGACATCAATTCTAATCTACGTGGCGAAATGTGGAACTAAACCTGCTGCAATGGCATTCACTTGGTGGTAGATCTCCTTAGCAGGAGGTCGTCTAGGTAGGTACCACCGCAGTACTAGTTATTCTGCCGCTAAGCAGTAGTGTGTAAACATTACTGTGTTCCGGTTTGAAGGGTACTGCAGCGAAATTACTGGGCTGTTGAGACTAACTCTATCAAAAGTATCAAAGTAATGAGCGCCGAAGCAGCGATGCCTGGACTTAGTTTTGTTCACTATACACACAGCGCCATCTGGCCCCAAACTAAGCAGAGCTTGTGTGATGGAAGTCAGATAACTGATAGAATACATAAATACTTTTTTTTTTGTAAATGCATACTTTTAATACATACAGAACACCCAGACACAGAACAAACATTTGTTTGTTACAAAATGTTTGCGCTGAGTGGGAATCGAAACCACACCCTACAGCTCTCAAGACAGATACCAACGTGGCTGTCAAATTATTACCTTAAAGTTAAATAAGAATAAAAAGTTTCATAAAATACTTTAAAATACCGAAACACTGGCAAATGCACAAATTGTGACGCCAAAAACAAAGAAAAAATGTAAACCTGTACAACTTTTTAAATCTATGCACATAGGTACCAAACGTAGATCATTCTAATGAATTACATAAAACTAGAGGTGTCGTGTGGCCTAGAGAGGAGTCATTGCCAACGCGCGCTCCGGGGGCGAGGTTGCTAGGGCTTCCACGCGCGCGGGAATCCGGAGACAGCCGTCACGACAGGCTAATTTAATTTGTACTCATTTATTACTAACCAGCGGTCGCCTCGCGGTTTTTAATTAGTGTAGATGACAACTGTAACAGTTAGACATATGGTATCGCGGACTTACTTGTAGCTGTCAACTTGCTCTATAAAACGTCACTATAATCTATTGGCAAAAGTTTTCGCTGCGCATGCTAAGTAAGGGGTTTTCGGTAAAATTTTCACAGCTTGGGTTACTTTATTGAAGTTTCCATACGGATCCCTAACTGTTTTTTAAATAAAATATAGCCTATGTCCACCACGGATAATGTAGCATTCTAATACTGAAAGAATTATTAAGATCGGTCCAGTAGTTTCGGAGCCTATTCAATACAAACAAACAAAAAATTAAATCTTTCCTCTTTATAATAGTTATAGATAGACTAGGATTGCAGGGTTATTGGTGATGTCATCAAACAACTTACTAACAACTTTTTCTAGGAACAAGACGCCTTTGGTATAATTTTGTATGTATATGTTTTTGCACTAAGCATTTACAAACATACAAAAATCCAAAAATACAAATCTTTCCTTTTTATAATATTAGTATAAACACAGTACACCCAGACACAGAACAAAAATTGTATACATGGGTGATATTTTCGTTTACTCGGAAACCTCGCTGTTTCATTGGAGCAGCGCGTTTAGTTGCCCTAAGGGTCATGGAGTCGGCATTTTAATTGTATTTATATTAAAAATATATCAACTCAACTGAACTCAGTTAATGACATGTTTAAAGTTTTGAAGTGACTTGTAACATTGGTGTTATCAATAAAATGTTTGTATTTGTATCTCAAAAAACAAGGAAATCATGGCATTCCCAGTATAATTGCCGGTTTGTTGATCTGAAGCCAAGTTCACCGCGACATATCAGTGTGTCAGGTAGCCGGACTAGAATTTTGCAGGAATTTGCCAACATCAACACCAATATCGATCATCCGAAATACTCAACATTTTACAACATACCAGCAGACGCCTGAGAGAGATAAAGAGTAGCCTATGTCACCCGGGGATAGTGTAGTTTCCCAACGGTGAAACAATTTTTGAAATCGATCCAGTAGTTTTTAAGTTTATTCGTTACATACAAAAATACAAATCTTTCCTCTTTAAAATAGACTAGCGGTCCGTCCCGGCTTCGCACGGGTGGGCCTTTAATTTTTATTTAAATTCTTGTAATAAATATAGCCTATACTCAGGGATAAAGTAGCATTCTAATAGTAAAAGAATTTTAGAAATCGCTTCAGTATTTTTTGAGTTTATTCGTTACAAACATACAAAAATCCAAAAATACAAATCTTTCCTCTTTATAATATTAGTGTAGACTAGCAGCTCGCCCCAGCTTCGCACGGGAAAACAAAACTCGATGAACAATATAAATATAGGCTTTGACACTCAGGGATAATGTAGCATTCTAATGATGAAACAATTATTCAAATCGCTCCAGTAGTTTCGGAGCCTGTTCAATACACACAAATCTTTCCTCTTTATAATTAGTGTAGATAAAGTTAGCGCAGCTTCTAGGTAACAGATAACGAGATTATCCCAACTGATAGTGTTAACTAAGGTTAGTTATCTTCAGTTTATTTAACTCACTACAAATAAGAGAGATAATCAAGTATGTTTTAGCTACTGGTTAACCGTTTAACACACCTAAAGTTAATTTAAACTAATTTTGAAACTTATATACCTACGAGCGGACGCCTTGCAGTTTCACCCGCGTAGTTCCCGTTCCCGTGGGAATACAGAGATAAAAAGTAGCCTATGTTACCCAGGGATATTGACGCTTTCCAAGGGTGAAAAAATTTTTGAAATTGGTTCAGTAGTTTCGAAGCCTATTCAATACAAACAAACAATCAAATCATTCCTCTTTATAATTGTATAGACTAACGGACGCCTCGCGGTTTCACCAGCGTAGTTCTCGTTCTCGTGGGAATATAGGGATAAGAAGTAGCCTTTGTCACCCGGGGATAGCGTAGATTCCCAACGGTGAAAGAATTTTTGAAATTGCTCCAGTAATTTTTAAGTTTATTCGTTACATACAAAAATACAAAACTTTCCTCTTTATAATAAACTAGCGGTCTGTCCCGGCTTCGCACGGGTGGCCATTAAGTTTTTAATTAAATTCTTATAATAAATATAGCCTATGTTACTCAGGAATAATGTAGCATTCTAAGTGAAAGAATTTTAGAAATCGGTCCAATAGTTTTTGTGTTTATTCGTTACAAACATACAAAAATCCAAAAATACATAAATACAAATCTTTCCTTTTTATAATATTAGTATAGATAAATGTAACATTTTAAATTATGAATATCGCTTGGTACTCATATAAATTAAATAATATTTAATAACTTACGTCGCTCATGTAGGGAGTCCAGTCGTGGTTGCTGGCTTCCCACTCGGGCGGGGGCTGCTTCTCCCTCAGCCTGTTGATGATCGTGGCATCGGAGTCTTCGTTCACTATAGTGCGGTCGAAGTCAAATACAGCTAGCGACGCCATCTTTACTATAAAACGCGTGCTCGCAGGAACGCGGTCGCCTGAACACTGCTGTAAAAGTGTAAACGCCGCTGAGAATTGGGATGCCGGTTTCAGCGCGCGCAGCGCTTATTCTACCTGCAAGTGATGTTTAGTAATGACATGATCGGTCTCAGTGATCTGTGTCACATGTTTCTACGATCATGGAACGACATCTTTTTTTAGCGATGATAGCTCATTGGTTAGCGCGGTCGGCTCACACGTCGAAGAGCATTGGTTCAGAAAATGTCGTTAAGAAATCATAGCATGGTGGTAGGGTACTCTCTTGTACTCGGCTGGTATGTTAAGCGACGGTGTAAGCGAAAATGGATTGATAAACACACCTAGCTTGGATTTGAACTGGCTCTCAAGTGTGGCTGCCGAAATACACCGTGAGGTGCTTACCTACCGTAATTACATTAATTTTATTTCCAGAATATAACAACATCATGAATACTACTATGGTTTTCAGAAATATTACAACTCAATAAAATTTGACACTTTATTGATACCACAAATATTATAAGTTCTCGTATAAGTTTTTAGGAATTTCTTCTAAAAAAATGTTTAATTATAATTTGTGTATTTTTTACGCATACGTGTAAATGTTTTGGACATTTTTCAAATTCTTAAGAAAACAACTTAAGGAACTTAGATTAAAATTATTATAAGTGGTGCACTTGGTGTAAAATTCTGATGAAATTCTTTTTTCAATGAAACCCTACTCAATACTCAAAGGAGGAGGTAATAAATTCAAAGTTTTTTTATGGCAAGCTAGCCTAGAATGTAGGTGCATATTTGGATATCTACTAACTCTGTAATCTGTTTTTATGTTCTATCTATTTGTTAAGTAGGAAAGATGGAGGGGGTGTATTTGTGCCGCACAGAGGGTTGAATGAGCTGTCAATAGTTAAAAGATCTATAGATCGGGTATACTTCAGCTCTTTAGGTGAGAACTATGATGAGCGAGTTATTTCTAGAACTAAACGCACATCACTAAAGTTAACGTTTATGAGTCAACTGCTTACGTCATGACGACAAAAAGCACGAAGAAGCAGAGTGGAGGTTTTCAAGCATGATGTAATTTTTTACTTTGGAATGACAGGAAAAATTAGCGATTTGCAAAAATCTGTGTTTGTAAAATTGTACACGCAGTCATCCATCAATCGATCAGCTGTTGTTGACGTGACAGTGACAACGAATAAAGCGAGTTTTAGCGGGAACGTGGAAAATTATGTCACTTCAAAACTTTCTTCTTTCTTCTTTAGTTTTGGCGTCGCGTTTTAGCATTTGCCAGTGTCAAGTATTTATATATTTTCAAGTTTCAAAAATTAAACAAGCGTCCTCGTAGCTAGTTATAGTCAAAGTCCAGTCTTAGTCAAGTCCAGTCTGTGTCAGTCAAGTCCAGTCATGCTTTAGTAAAGTAGTGGCGACTTTACTATAAAGCTTCGATGGAGTTTTGGAAGCAACACGAAAAGACATGTTTCACCCTATTATATCATTTTCCCACACTCGCGCTAGTAATTCGGCACTTTATGAATAAAACACCACCATTTTTATGCATAAACACTCGACAAAACACAAGTTTTGGAAAAAAATACAACGGAGCGACACGACTCTTCCCGCGTTCCCGCCAAAACTCCCACTTCAAAACTTAAAGTTTGTTCATTTTTATTTATTTTTTTATTAATTTGCCCCTTCGGGCAGGCTAAAGCTATAAAGCCATATTGCCTTGTCTTAAGTATTATTTCTGCTGTATCTTAGCTATGGTTATCGTCAAAGTCGTCTTAGTCAAGTCCAGTTCATGTCAGTTCGTGCCAGTCATGCTTTAGTAAAGTAGTGGCGACTTTACGATAAAGCTTCGATGGAGTTTAGGAAGCAACACGAAAACTCATGTTTCACCACATTATATCATTTTCCCACACTCGCGCTTGTAATTCGGCACTTTATGAATAAAACACCACCATTTTTATGCATAAACACTCGACAAAACACAAGTTTTGAAAAAAAATACAACGGAGCGACACGACTCTTCCCGCGTTCCCGCCAAAACTCCCACTTCAAAACTTAAAGTTTGTTCATTTTTATTTATTTTTTTATTAATTTGCCCCTTCGGGCAGGCTAAAGCTATAAAGCCATATTGCCTTGTCTTAAGTATTATTTCTGCTGTATCTTAGCTATGGTTATCGTCAAAGTCGTCTTAGTCAAGTCCAGTTCATGTCAGTTCGTGCCAGTCATGCTTTAGTAAAGTAGTGGCGACTTTACGATAAAGCTTCGATGGAGTTTAGGAAGCAACACGAAAACTCATGTTTCACCACATTATATCATTTTCCCACACTCGCGCTTGTAATTCGGCACTTTATGAATAAAACACCACCATTTTTATGCATAAACACTCGACAAAACACAAGTTTTGAAAAAAAATACAACGGAGCGACACGACTGTTCCCGCGTTCCCGCCAAAACTCTTATTAAGCTCATTATTATGAAATAGTGCTGTGCTAAATTATACAAACGCTTATGTGTAGGCAAATAATGATTAAACAAGACTTAAGTGTTGTTTCTATTTATTTTTTTAATATAATAATTAATTATTATGTAAGTGACATACTTATGTATATTTTATATCTATGTCTAGAATAATAATAATCAATTTAGATTTTAATAAATAAATATATTTGCACACCGCAATATGATTATAACAAATTGACAATAAATGCAATAAAATATATTTGATACTGCTGCCATGCAAGTAAAGAATTTTGAAACCATTAAATAAAGCCACCACTACTTTACTAGGGATTATTTATGGACTAGATTATGAGTAGTTCCCCGATAAATACTAGTCTAGATCTAGATACGCGGGAAGGGGGTTAAGACTTAAGTCGCTAGTGAATCATTTTCATCTAGGTAACCTTATTTCATCGTAGATTGTATCGTTGATTAACATTTGGCGAGTTGGCGTACAAATATTAGCCTATTCAAAAATTAAAAAAACATAACAGTAATAGATTTTTTTTTTTTTTTTAATAATTTGCCCTTTCGGGCAGGCTAAAGCTATAGAGCCATACTGCCTTGTCTTAAGTGTTATTTCTGCTGTATCGTAACAGTAATAGAAAGAAAGAAAAAAAGAAAGAAACATTTATTTTGCCACACACAACACTACAACAACAAAAACACACTACAAATAAAAGATTAGAAAAATAAAAATAACATTAATAATGAGTGGAAAGTTGTCGCTGTAGTGTCCAGTGCGACAAAAAAGGTTAGTTCTCAGCATTAGTGCTGCCGATTTCTCAGCAGCGCTGGTTTTCAGAACTAACCTTTTTGGGACGCACGAGACTGAATAAAAAATACATAAATACATACGCGAATATATAATAGAATAAATAAATTATAAATATAGAAAAAGTGTAGAGAGTTGCTTATAGAAGAAGACTAGGATATTTAAGTACATACATGAATAATAATTAGAGTGCATAAATAATAATAATTATAAGAATATAAAAATAGTAGGGGCTGGCGTGAACATATACTAAATAATGCTGGAAAGAAAAAGAAAGAAAATAAATATACACATAGAATGAAGATTGAAGAAACAAGAAGCACCTACTGAAGGCAGGCTGGTTGCTATCTACTTGACTTCTGCAACTCCAGCAAATGCTTCTTGATCTTCAACCTAAAACCGCATTTGTTTAATATAATGTAATGTAATATAATTATAGACTTAGTAATCATTACTTTGTGCCATTGAAGTAAGGAAAACACATCCCCTTTCTTCCATGATTCATGAATGAATTAACAAAGCGGTAATGAAACAGAGAATGAAAGCAAGCTAGTGTTGGCTATTTCAATCGACTTATTTAATTTAATTGTTTTGGCGTAATGCGCGAACGTGTCATAGCCGAAAAACAAACAAGAAAAAACAAAGATTGTCTTGTTTTTGTACACCTGTGGTCACTTGTCTTAAATTAGTAGTTTTGGCGGGAACGCGGGAAGAGTCGTGTCGCTCCGTTGTATTTTTTTCCAAAACTAGTGTTTTGTCGAGTGTTTATGCATAAAAATGGTGGTGTTTTATTCATAAAGTGCCGAATTACAAGCGCGAGTGTGGGAAAATGATATAATGTGGTGAAACATGAGTTTTCGTGTTGCTTCCAAAACTCCATCGAAGCTTTGTAGTAAAGTTGCCACTACTTTACTAAAGCATGACTGGAATTAACTGACACGAACTGGACTTGACAAAGACGACTTTGACGATAACTATAGTTAAGATACAGCAGAAATAACACTTAAGACAAGGCAGTATGGCTCTATAGCTTTAGCCTGCCCGAAGGGGCAAATTAATAAAAAAAAAAAAAATTGTCTTAAATTATCTTCTGTCAACTGTCAAGATAAAAATGTAAAAAAAATTGTGGAATTTGGACATAACCTATTTTATAACAATTAAATTTCTCAAATTCAACAAAATTGTGGATTTTAAACTATAATGGCTTCACTAAAAGTGTATTCGGTGGGGCGGTTAGCGCGATACGTTACCGAATCGTCTTTGCGGAGTCTCCGAGCGAATACGTACAGGTATGAGTTGCGCAACTTAACTTTTATATATATCGTACAAATGTAGCTGTTGTTGACTATTATTTCTTGTTTTTAACTCATAAATCAGTCTTAGAGCAGACACAACGCCTCGTCAACAACTTGAGCAAATTTTACCCTCAAAAATTTTCAAATGTCATAAGTACAAAATGAAACCTAAAATGTTGTAAAACATATCTAAAACTACAAAATAATGTAAGTACTTGCCAGTTTTAACTTCTCTACTGTTTCGCTGCTCAGTTTAGGACTGAAAACCCAGCTCAAATGTAAATGACTACTCATTACTTGCATTGGGTAAACATTGCATCATTTTATTAGAAGAAATTTATTAACTGACTTTGAAAACGGAGGTTTAATTTATTAAGTCCTTATACTACGTTCAATTAAGTTCCTTCGTTTTCCATTTGCTTTGTTTCTATATTTATACTAACATATGACTTGGGTGTCTGTTCAGCAAACATGTTATAGATTTCATCCCACTGATATTATAAACATGAAAGTTTGGATGGGTGTTTGTTACTCTTTCACGCAAAAACTACTGAACGGATTTGGATGAAATTTTGTATGGAGGTAGCTGAGACCCTGAATTAACATATTTATCCCGAAAACATGTAGCAGGCAACGCTGGGGAGCGCAGCTAGTAGATAATAAAATCACCTTTTGTATTACATCCTTCTGTCAAATTACATAATTGATTTATGGATATTGCATACCAAGGGATTCATGCGTTCGTTTTTGCTTGTAACTTGTGGAACGACCCTTGTAATTTAATGTAAAAAATTAAGAAAAACAATAAATATCCATGAATTAATACTGTTAAATTACTGGTCCAAGCTTTTTAATAAATATTTAAGATTTATGGCTCATTTGTTTTTGTGTACTTGGATCATTCTAGAAGTACATCACACCGGTACAGCACAGAGGAGAAGGAAAAGAAGGTGGAGCCCGAGCTGGACAAGCCAACAAGCCTGGAAGACTGCCACAAGCAGATTGAAACCCTCACCAGCGACCTCACCTCCCTCAAGCAACAAATCAAGGATTACGAAGTTAGTACTAAGTATTAGGGTTCCGTACCTCAAAAGGAAATGGAAACCGTATGTTCGTGCTCAAAACCGACGGGAGTACAGCCGCCGGCCGCGGTCTTCCGGCGCGCGCGCTCCGCCATACGGCTAGGGACTTAGGGGAAAAATGAATTATTAAATAATCTATTTTTCTCTTTAAAATAAATCTATTAGCTAAAATACTCGATTTTTTTAAAACTATTCGAAAAGTTATAAGAAAACTATTTAAATTTATTAAGTCGATAATAACTAAAACAACAATCTGTTGGTTTTAAAACTGAAAAACAAACTTAAGTTTTTTTTTCAACTTTTCAACAGAAAAAAAACAATTTTTTTTTTTTTTTTTTTAAATAGTTTCGCGATTCGCGGCAGAGACCACACTGCCTGATATTAAACAGTAGTGTGGTGCCTGGTGTTAAACATGTATTAAAAGTTCTTAATTTTAATGTGAAAGTTTTGTTTCAGGACAAATACAAGCGCGCGCTAGCCGACGGCGAGAACGTCCGCAGACGAATGATGAAGCAAGTGGAAGACGCGAAGTCCTTCGCCATACAGAGCTTCTGCAAGGACCTACTCGACGTACGCATGTTTACCTCTGTTCTGCACGATCCCAGTGCTGGGGGTCACTAGTGATCACCACTAAATAATATATTAAAACTGACCAAGTGCGAGTCGGACTCGCGCACGAATGGTTCCGTACTCCAAATGACATTGTTTATGTCATTTGGAGGTTAGGTTAGGTATTTTATATTATACATATATAAACATATAATATTTTTCTATTGGTTATTTGCATATTTGTTTATTTTATAATCATTATTTTTTTTTAATTATTTTTTACATTAAATATAACACATATATATAATATAAAAAACTTTAAAACTAGGGTGCCACCGACAGCGGAGCAGGGCTCGAGCTGCTGGTGGTTAGGGCTGCAGAGTGAGGAGCCTCCTCACAGTGTGCGCCGTGTCAAGGATCACTGCCTTTTGAAGCTGACCCTTGACCCAACCGTCTAGCGAGAGTCTCTTTTCATTTACTATTATTATCATTTTATTTATTTATTTTTGACATTTTTTATCCTTTTATGACATTCGTTTTGACATTTTATATTTTTTTGTTTGTACATGTCATTCAAACTAATTAGCATGCTACCATAAGTTTTTAAATTTCACATGATGAATAATTGTGAGGTAATTGTAATTGGGTGTACCCGTCTTTTCCTCAATAATTATAAATAAATAAATATTAAAATTAAAAAAAGTTAAATAATACGTGATGACGTGTCAGGTGGCCGACACGCTGGGGACGGCCGCGGAGTCGGTCCCGGAGACGGAGGTGACGGAGGGCAGCAACACGGCGCTGCGCTCCCTGCACGACGGCGTGCGCCTCACGCGGGCCATGCTCACCCAGGTCCGTATACGCGCCGTGCCGCACTGTGTGTGTGTACATCGAACTCCTTGTGAAGAAACACTTTCAGTTTCAGGAAATACATTCACATACACGCACGCTTCCACAGTTTACATACTAGCTTTTGACGTGAGTGTTATAAGTTTGACGTGTCTGTTTGTGTAATGTCTGTGGCATTGTAGCTCCCGTTTTGATTTTTGTTTGGAAGGTAAATTAGTCGAGTGTGTTCTTGGCTATGTTTGATGAAAATCGGTCCAAGATGGCCGCCGCCACAAAATGGCGGATTACATATTTTTTCACAACTCCCTCAATATGGGTATCAAATGAAAGGGCTTGACTAGTAGAATACTATACACTATCATACATTTCAAATCCAAGATGGCCGCCACAACAAAATGGCGGATTACATTTTTTTATGTGACTTGACCGAAAGTGATCTTAATATCTTAAGATTACACGCTACACTAGGTATTTTGTTTCCGCATTACAGTTTTTTTACCAGCTACACGTAGCTTGGCTCTCAAGTGAGGCTGCCGGAGCACACCGTTAGATGCTTGGCGGCAGATTTTCAACTCTCGCGTGGTAGCTAGCCAGCCGAGTACTAGAGAGTACGCTACCACCATGCTATGATTTTCTTCACCGGCAGCTCAACCCACGCCCTTCGACGTGTGAACCGACGCGCTAACCACTGAGCTGTCATCGTTATAAAAACGAGACTAAACAAAGATTTTCTTTTAAAAGGTATTCCAAAGACACGGCTTGCAAGCGGTGTCGCCTCTCCGCGAGAAGTTCGATCCGAATCTTCATGAAGCTTTATTTCAACAGGTTAGTACACTAAACCGGACAAGTGCAAGTTTGTCTTACGTGAATTTTTTTTTCTTAAAAAACCGGCTCCATGACCCTCATGACCCTCCATGACCCTCAGACCAACTAAACTCACTGCTCCAATGAAACAGCAAGGTTTACAAATATATACAAATTTTACATTTTTGTTGATTTCTTAAAAACCGCTGGATCGATTTCGATATAATTTATATGGGATCACATCTGAAGTATGATCTACCTACCTATCTAAGAATTATCAAAATCGATTCATAATTGGCGAACAGTCGAATGGAGAATCTCCTCATTTTTAGGGTTCCGTACCCATGTATAAAACGGGCCCCTATTACTAAGACTCCGGTGTCCGTCCGTCACCCGGCTGTATCTCATGCGCCGTGACAGTTAGACAGTTGACATTTCCACAGATGATGGTATTTCTGTTGCCGCTATAACAGCAAATACTAAAATAAATATTTAAGGTGCGCGAGTCCGACTCGCACTTGACTGGTTTGATTTTTTATTCTTGTTTTTTCTTTAAAAGAAATTTTGTATTTTTAAAGCATTCTTATGTCCAAACGAAAATTGGTGATAAAAGCAGTTGATAGTAAATAGTTGTTTTTTTTCCTAGGCGGTAGAAGGCGCGGAATCTGGAACAGTAGTCGCTGTAAGTAAAGTGGGTTACAAGCTGCACGAGCGATGCGTGCGCCCCGCGCTTGTGGGCGTCGCCAAGTGACGCCCCCAGGGGGCGCCACTGTGGTACTAACGGACTTGCACAACTGCTAATGTTTAACTGAATATTTAAACTGTGAAATTTCTCATCTACCCTCAACATTGTCACAAAAATATGTGGATAAAAGTGTCATTTTTATTGTGAGAATTTTATTTCTCTGTGCTAGTCACTATTGTATGCAATGAAAGTGACATTTTCATACTA
The DNA here is from genome assembly GCA_905404145.2 of Biston betularia. NCBI lineage: Eukaryota > Metazoa > Arthropoda > Insecta > Lepidoptera > Geometridae > Biston > Biston betularia. The sequence goes on from FR989890.1 coordinate 6,342,927, forward strand.
AAAATTGCACTTTTTTCATACAAAAGTTGTTTCATAGATTGTCACCTTTTCATGTATGAAGGAGACATTTTATTATACTAAAGACACGGTTTCATACATGAATGCCACCTTTTCATATGTGGAAGTGTCATTTTCATACTGAAAATTGCATTTTATTACACTAAAGTCACTGTTTCATACATGAATGTCACCTTTTCATTCGAGGAAATGACATTCTTATAGTGAAAATTGCGTTTTCATATATATACTAAAGTTAGTTTCCCAGACTAATCTCACTTGTTCATGGATGAAAGTGACATTTTCAAAGTGAAAGTTACATTTTCCTAACAAGTATGAATTTTTGTAATTATTTGTGAGGAAGTAGCTATGGGGATATGGAGGGGGCAGAGGGGGGAGGGGAGTTTCTGGATACATTATGGATTCTCCATTTCTCTGTTGCATTGCATCTGGAGCCATTTCAACGGTATTTCGCTCAATGTAAATGACAGTTATGCTAGAGATGAGAAATGCTATTTTCACAAAAATATCGACATTAATTATTTGTAAAACATGCATTTAAGTACAAAAGCAGAAAAAACACTACTTAATGTGGCTAGCCTTTGGAAAGTAGAGAATTAAACAAAACCCCAAGTGACACATGAGCACTCCTTTTATTTTGTGTCTAAAGACTTGAAAATATTATTTCTAAAAAACTTATTACTTTAGTCTTACAAGCGCTGTTCTGTTCAAATATTTGGAACTACATCCCAAAGACTTACCTATACTGTACATAATCAGGTTATATAAACTGAATAATGTTAGTTATATATTATATATTTTGGGTAAATATTGTTATTTTAGTTGTAGATTGGCATAATGAACGATTAAAATGAAGCCGGGGCCAAAACTGGCTAAATAATGTTGTGTTTAAATTTATTTTCACTTTTCATACATTTCATCCAGATAGATATTTATTAGTATAACAATAAAATTCCAATATTTGTTGTTTCACTTTATTTATATGGAAGTAGCATTAAACTGTCGATGAAGTTTTAATAAGAGATTTATGAACGAAATTGTGTAGATTTATCGATATCGATATTTTGTTAGGTCATCTCTATTTTACGATGTGATAAAATTCTTCTGGAAATTAGGTAAATATTGCTCTTAAAATTGAGTTTTCAAGATTTTGCATCTGGTTTTTACAAAATACCTGATATTTGGCGTTTATATATACAAAGGACTCAATCTTGTTCCATGATCTAAATTGCCTCGTCTACAAAACCGCAATGTTCAGTTGAAATATCTCACAAATATATGAATTCCACGTGTGTAGTTTTGTATGTAACATGTTTGTGTGTGTGAGAGGTGGTAGTCGTTGAATATAGTCGAATTTATTGTTATTTACATGCGTTTTATTTTTTTCGATGTGAATAAGTCTTTAAATTTGGTTTCCATTCAGAAACATTGTCGGGGGATACACCTTAGTATTGCAGCTATACGATACCCAACTAATATTATAAATGCGAAAGTTTGTTACTCTTTCACGCAAAAACTACTGAACCGATTTAAATGAAATTCGGTATGGAGGTAGCCGAGACCCTGGATTAACACATAGGCTACTTTTTATAAATACAAATACAAAGATTTTATTGACAACACCAATGTTACAAGTCACTTCAAAATTTTAAACATGTCATTAAATGAGTTTTAAAACACTGATTACATGTCAACACAAAAAAATAATTGTCAATATAAAAATTACCGTTAATTATTAAAGACCTAGTAAAGACCGCAGGAACGCGCTGGATGCGAGCCGCTTCCAACCGGTATTTATGGAAGTCAATGGGGGAGGCCTATGTCCAGCAGTGGACGTCCTACGGCTGAAATGATGATGATGATGATGATGAATATAAAAATATGTTAATAATTTTATCCCGAAAACGTGAAGCGGGTAACACCGCGGGGCGCAGCTAGTGTATTATATATCTACGAGAGCTGAAGTTGCGAAGAACTCGTTACGTCGAGTGATGACATGTCAACCCAAAGGACTTTTTAGTGTTCACGAAAAACATTTTAAATTCTTCCATAATTGTTATACGAAGGCTCCACGATAGAATATCTGTATAGTACAGCCTAAACATAGCTCAACAAGTGAGATAGCCGACGAAACCCTATTTACAAAGTATTCTTCATTTTTATTTTAAAAATAATGATACAAACAAGACTCCTGTAGATATAACGCGTGAATATGGATACGACTCTTGTCTAAAGTAGCGATAAGTGGATAGCGCGGTCGCTTTACTCGCCGAAGGCTGTGCATTCAAACCCCAACAATAAACTTAGCTGCCAGTGAAGGAAACCGTAGCATGGTGGTAGGGTAGTTTTCTAGTAGTCTGCTGGCTAGCTACCAAGCTAAAGTTGAAAATCAATTGCCGAGGTGTATTCTGGTAGGCTCTTTCATTACAGTTTAGGTGCACTTTACTATCTTCGGCTAGTCTCTTACCATCAGGCGAGCTCTGGTCAAAAACCTAGCCTGTCGACCATTAAAAAAATAAGATGAAAATCTGTCGCCAAGCACCTGTGTTCCGGCAGCCTCACTGCGCCAGTTCCATTACAGGCTAGGTGTACTACCATCTTCGACCACACCGTCACTTATCATCAGGTGGAGCTGTGATCAAAGAGCTCGTCAAAAAAAGAAACTACTAAAGTTCACATTGTTGGGAAAAGGCTAAAGGCCTTTCTACTTGCCAGTATTGGTCTCTGGTGTCAGGTTCATCCTCTAACACCACCTAGTATCAGGAAGCGGAAATAAAAGCACAATAATAATTTTTTTTGTAGGTTTTTTAATAATTTATATACTAAAGTGTCCAGTTTATTCGTTCTCCTGGCTGCGGAGCCTGGCGGCCGCGTTGGTCACCCTGATGCTCAGCTGCTGCGCGCGCTCAACGATCACCTGTGGAGTAGCCAAGGTGCAATACAGGTTATGTGCACACTACTGTCCATCTAGAACTTATGGATTCAAATCCCACGGCGTGCTTAATCTATACTAAGTTATGTGTGTATTTCTAGCTTCAAACTGTGATGGAAAAGCTTAGCTTAGCCATACTTGGCCAGTAGACTATGACTTGTATATATATTCACATACATAGAAAAGAAAGAGAGATTAAGTGGTGCTATTTGAACACACTGCCTAAGTGGAGTCAGACAATCTCTCAACGAAACTACTAAAACTTAAAAATGAACGAATGCCTCAAAATTTATAAATTGCATCACTCTTAGACATACGACTGCGAGAGCACTAGAGAGTAATATACTTGTCCACCACAGTCTGTTTAGAACGCTATTCGCCCTGTCCTTGCAAAGCTCATGTTCTATATTCTTGTTTGTTTTACAAAATTTGAAAAAAAAACTTTATTTACAAACAAAGAAAAAAATACACATCTTATAAATAAAAATAATACAGTCTTTATTGTCAAAGGAACAAAATCAGCTTTATCCTGTAACAATTATATTTTGCCCATTCTCTCGTACTCAGTTTAGTACAGTGGTTATTTTGTAAACAGCAATTTGACAATAACATGACAAGTATTTGTGTATCGTCTTTAACTCTAAAACTGATGTTAATTCAGTTTTCATACTTAATAATGTCTTTCTAAAGGTTTGCCTTTGTATAAAAACAGTGTCAATTCGGTATGTGAAGTTTTTTTTTTGTATTTATTTTATATTTTTTACTGATAGTTAACTTTATTTTATGAAACTAATTTGAATATTTTGACTTTCTATGCGGTAGTTTAATTATTTTAAATACGTTTTCAAACTTTTTATAGTTATGACGTCATGAGGTAGGCTGAATATGTAAAACATGCATTAGCCAATGAAAAAAAAAACAACTCAACGTAGATAAGTATGGAGGTTACAAGTATAACGGCAACCTTTGACTTGACATTGACAGATTTTGTTGAGGTTTGCCATTGTTTTTTTAGGCACTCAAAGAATCCTTATACAGCCGACGACGTGACATCATTAGAGGTAAATTGAAAGTCAAGTTTATTTTATGTTTTTTATTAAAATAAACCCCGTCTCATAGTTTAAAGAGTTTTAAACGTGAAAATCATGCACAGGAATGTAATATTTCGAAATGGTTTTGGAATCAGCAAAGTATTTTTTTTCTTTACATACCGAATTGTCTTCAAATAAAATGTATCCACCAATATGACCCAATAGCCATGTTATAGCTGTCAGGAATAGGGTTTGGTAGATTTACTATAGCAAGGTTACAAATTGTAATTATCATATTGATTATGCATAACACAGAGTGCCCTTGCAAAGGGAAATGTTTCTTTTCTTCATTGATATTTTAATATGAAAGGATAGCTAGACAGGTGTAGACCTTCAGAAAAATTTTTACAAACTTAAAATGAATTATAAAATGTTTCTACCTTCCGTTTCTTTGAGGAGACTCCGTGGGCGATCTCTGCGCAGTATTTCCTGTTTTGCATCATCAGGATTTCCAACTCGCGTACATTGTGGACAACAACCTGGAATTGTAAGAATTACCAGTTCAAATCTATTATAGATTAATCATTCTGGACAATGGGCGAAGGTTTGCCCTTCAGTGAGATATATCAGAATGTACCTGCAATACTTTTTTTAATAATTTTGTTGTTGTTGTTTTGTTACGTGCAAAGTTAAAAAGGTAACTTCTCTACCATTAGAAATAGATTAACATATATACAGATATCTTATAAATCATTTAAATTGGGTATAATTTTTTTAGGATAAAATTTCAGCGCATAGTTGCATGCAGAACAAGCCTATTGACATCAAGAAGAATTGAAAACTGTGATCATTGGGCAATATTCAGTAGTTTTATATTTATAAATCTGAAGCCTGGACTACAAGCTATAGCTGCCGGGAAAGTCATTCATGTAAGCCATTAATTCTAAAACTGTTTTGGTGACGGAGCCCTTCCTGGAAGCTCAGTAAGCATACATGCTCACTGAAATTAATTTGTCATATTATTGCACAAGGGAATGACAATCCCCTTTTATCTACTGCATAATTGGATATATATGTATATCATATCATCAATGTATATCTAGTTCTATTGACAATGTCTCTACGGCAAATAATTTATTGTGAACAATTAGGGCTTATGTTTATACAAGCTGCAGATACGATAGAAATGTTGCTCACTTGTCACCTCTGTGATGAATTTGTACAGCTGAAAGGTGCTTCACTCTCAGCAAACAAGCAAAATTGCTATGAAGGAATACACTTGCACAGAAATTACTTGTGAACACTCACTTTGCGGAAACCGTTGGGCAGCATGTGACGGGTCTTCTTGTTTGATCCGTAACCAATGTTGGGCATCAAGTACTGACCCTTGAAGCGCCTGCGCACCCTGTTGTCAATACCTGGAAATCATCACCGCATGTTCTTAGAAACAGTCTAGACATAATGTATTTCTAGAAACATACTTAATATATACTCACCAACACCACAGGTAATCAGATGGCATTACACTACTGTAGCCTGCACTAAAAGGCATTTGTAGAGCATGCCTACACACCTTTCATAATAACAGTATGTTTAACCATTAAAACAATATTGTATTTGGTTATAGAAACAAATGTATCCGCCAATATGACCCAATAGCCATGTTATAGCTGTCAGGAATAGGGTTTGGTAGATTTACTATAGCAAGGTAACAAATTGTAATTATCATATTGAGTATGCATAACACAGAGTGCCCTTGCAGAATGAAAACTAAACACATCTATCCTAAAACTTCACAAATGATGTATCTATTACAAGATTTAGATATTTCATATAAGACTTAAGACAAGCACAATACAAAACTTTCAGTTTCTGTACCGCCAGAATTCCCGATTGGTGTCTGCAAACATAACCTAACACTCTTGAAGCAGTTGGGGCACGATATGATACAAACTAGGCAAAAGGTCGTGTAATAATTATGAATATTGTTGGTAGATCGTAATAAGATATCTAATTAATATAAATGAGGGAGAAAGGTTAGTTTTCGAAGTGTAATCAATCAGCGAAACATGCGACTATACCTCTGGGTTTACGCCAGTTTCTCTTGAGTTTATCATAGCGATCCGATTGATGGCGGATGAATCTTTTCGTCCTCTTTTTGACGATAGTAGGTCTGTATACTGGTCTGATAGCCATTTTGATTGTTTCTTCAAGAAACGCGGCAGTGAACCACGCGGTGACACGGCCGCACAGAAAGGAAGAAGGAATAGACAACGGTAGCCATTGCTAGAATTTTGACAAATTCGACTGTCAGATTTGACATTTGAAATGATTTTCTCTATGAAATTAAGAAAAATATTTACCATACCATTCCCACATTAAAAAAATGATAGTTTAGACTACGCAACTATTTTATTTGAGAGATAAAAAGTTATTATATTATGTGATACAAAATTATAAAATCGAAAAACAAAACGTTCTTTAAAATTTATTTTAGGTTGGGACGTCAGGCTCAAAGTGTTAGAAGTCAACCATTTTTCATTATTTTTCAATTTTACAACTGCCCTTAAACAGACATTGTTCCTTTTTTGTGTAATCAGTATGTCGTTGTACTCAGGCTTTAGATAAACATCAATGCCATCTGCTACTGCCTCTAAAGTTAAGCTAACTTTGGCTTCTCATTATCATGTAGGTCAATATGAGACGGAACTCATTGCAACCCAAAATCAATACTTCCAGCCCACAACGCAAGGACTTTGCTTGATTTTTTTTAACAAGGACTTTGCTTGATATGATGTAAGCTTTGAATACTCTCTGTTTCAAGAGATGCAACGAGACATGTATTGCAAGGCACTTTTGGTGTTAGACAAAAATATTATCTTTGGAAGTTCTGCGCTGGTGACATAATTATAAGAGCACCTCTAAGATTTCAAACGGCTCCACAAAAATAGTGAAATATTTATGTTTTCATTACTTAGTTTCTTTTTAACTTTCACTCAATAAAAACAATACTTACATTAGTTAGAGTAAAAGTAATTTTTATGTTTGAAATCCATGTAACCAAAGTTAATATTCAAAATATAAATCAAAACGTATGTGGCTTACTTAGCAATATAAAATTAAGCTAGAAGCAAGATCTTAGGGCACAAGTAAATGAAAAATGCGAAGAAGTGCAAAACGGAAGAAAGCCCGTGGCTCTATAATTTTTAATGCATTCGTGTGATGCCTTGGTGTATTTATGTGCGTGTAGTTAATGTTACTTAAGAAAAAAGTATGATGGTCAAGAGTATATTTACATATAATTTTGTAATGAACCCTCGATGTTTGAGTATTAGATCTGTCGGCTTTTTCTCATAACTCTCAAAACAGAATGTAATAATATTAATACAAAAAAAACTATATTTTTGAAACGAACGTTTAAATTCCTCTGTGGAATATTTTTGAATAGATGATTGTCATGTCAACAACACAAATAATAAGTGTTACTATAATTATGGTAGTTGGTACCCGATGAGGTAGGGTTATTACCAAAGGACTAGCTCTCCACCTATTTATCTAGTAGAACGGATTTCATTGAAAAATGTATAGCCTGTGTAAATTCATAGACAAATATTTATGACAGCTGAGTTTGATAAAAAAGAAAACAAACTAGTTTCTCTATGCCACAGACGCTAAATGTCGCCATCGATCAATGACATTTTGTGTAGTCGAATTTATTGATATAAAGCGTTAATGTAAATAATAAACAATTTCCTCATAAAAGTCGGCTTTCAGTCGATATGTATGCCAAGGGCAAAGGCTCTACAGTGCCTTCGGACGCTCAGGCTCGCGAGAAATTGGCACTGTATGTGTACGAGTACCTACTACACGTCGGTGCGACGAAAGCGGCACAGACTTTCCTCTCGGAAATACGATGGGAGAAGAATATAACACTCGGCGAGCCGCCCGGGTTCCTGCACTCGTGGTGGTGCGTGTTCTGGGACCTGTACTGCGCGGCGCCCGAGCGCCGAGACACATGCGAGCACTCCTCGGAGGCTAAAGCTTTCCACGACTATGGGTTCGTCAATTCTGGCTACGGAGTCAACGGTATCGGTCACAACGCGGGGCCGGCGCCGCCCAACGACGGTACGTACCCTGAAACTCCGCTATTTGCGGCCTCAACCCCGTTTGTGTACCTTTCGAATGAGTTTACTAGGACACAGTGCTTCTTATCTCGAAATGTAAATAAAACTGGAGATCTGCGCTTACGAGACGTGAATTATTGCCGTTTTTCAGCGTTCATTGGCTTTTCTGCAGTTAATTTCGTATTTACGCACTGTTTTAGATAGATTGGCAAAACATGGCTACTGAGAACATTGTTACAAATTTTATTCATTTATTTAAAATTAGGCCATCATGAAACCTTGAGAGTATGCAATACTGAAACGACGACTTAATTCCCATAAAGTGATTGTGAAAACTGCCTATAATGCCTCATTTATATTTATAGTTGCTGGATATTTGCAATTTGACATCAAGATACCAATATAGTTTCCAGATTAACACCATAACAAGGCAAAAATATTTACCAGCGACTACTTATGTGGTGTCTCAATTCCTGGGTCGCTTTAGATTTAAGTTGCACGGGAAAACCTGTAACAATAGGGGATCTAGATTAATGGGGTCATTGAACAATCATCTTTATTTTTCTTCATCTGTTTCCGAGACATGTAAGTGGAAAAACGGTCAACCCTTTAAATTTGTGATGAAAGTCATATTAAATCACAGATGATTTTATTATTATATATACCATTAATATTGTAAATGTGAAAGTTTGGATGGATGTTTGTTACTCTTTCACACAAAAACTACGGAATGGATTTGGATGACATTTGGTATGCAGGTTGCTGAGACCCTGGATTAGAAAACATGTAGTGGGTAACACCTCAGGGCGTAACTAGTGTTTTATATAAGAGTGGTCAAGACTGTGCTTGAGGTGACTATATGTAGGTAGTTGACGGTAAATTTTGGTATGCAGCCATAAAAACAACAATTACAATTTGGCCTTATTACAATTTCAACTTTCTTTTTTTGGTTGTGTGTAAAAGTATAGCTCAAAGAAAAAATGTCACATAAATACATTATTATTTGGTTAAATAAATATCTATACTATTATAAAGAGGAAAGACTTGTATGTTTACAAACATACAAATCTTTGATAAATAAACTCAAAAACAACTGCACCGATTTCAAAAATTCTTTCACCATAAGAATGCTACATTCTCAATTTTTTTATTTTTTTATGGTTGACAGGCTAGGTGTTTGACCACAGCTCACCTGATGTTAAGTGACAGTGTGATCGAAGATGGTGAAGCACACCTAGTTTGGAATGGAACTGGCTCTCAAGTGAGGCTGCCGGAACACACCATTAGGTGCTTGGGGGCAGATTTTCAACTTGAGGGTAGTACCTAGCCAGCCGAGTACTAAAGTACCCTACAACCATGCTATGGTTTCCTCACGATGTTTTCCTTCACCGGCAGCTCAAACTAATTGGGCTTGTTAAAGCTTGTTGGGGTTAAAACCCACGCCCTTCGGCATGCGAACCTACCGCAATAACCACTGAGCCATTATTGCTAGTGAAATGAGTAACATAGGTTATATTTATAACTAGAATTTATTCTATTGTACAACTAGACACAGTCTTAGATTTGAATGTAACACTGGATAGCATGTAACAATTCAATGTTATGACAAGGACTGAAACCTAATTCCGTCTACATTTTTTTTTAATGTAAAAGGTAATGAGACAAACAAGACACTCTCTTGATGGTAAGAGACAACGCCTGTCCACGACCATTGCAGCGATACACAGAACTCAGAGTAACAAAACAAAGTCCGGGGCATCGCTGCTTTGGCGCTCATTACTTTGAGACTTTCAATGGTTAGTCTCAACAGCCCAGTAATTTCGCTAGCTGCAGTACCTTTCAAACCGGAACACAGTAATATCTACACACTACTGCTTGGCGGCAGAATAACTGGTACTGTGGTGGTACCTACCTAGATAATACCTGTTGTACCCGTGGTTGTTGTTGATTATGTTGAAATGTGTTTTATGTGTCAAATAAAGTGTTGTCTATTGTTGTTAAGACTTTGATTTTACATAGTAAGTACCTTAATAATTACTATATTCATTGTTGTAGAAGAAGAATAGGGTAGTTTTAGTTAAACTATTCTGTTGATCTTGTGCTAAGTCTGACTTTATTTTCCAACTTGTTAAATTTTTTAACAATCGACTTTGAGTTAATTTTTTTTCCATATAGTACAGAGAGCATGGGACGTTTTGTATCAAACAGGTGTGAGGAAGTATCGCTGATGTAGTTGGCAATGATTAGGAAATATCCTAGGATTTGTTATATTATAGGTTTCATGGGTCGTGCGTCATGAAGCTTGTGAACGTTCCAGGAATGGGCGGCGGCGGCATGCCCCCCGGCTTCTTCCCCAACTCGCCGCTGAGGCCGTCCCCGCCCGCGCCGCACCCCGGCTCGCAGCCCTCGCCGCACGGCCCGCAGCAGATCATGGGCTCCGGGCAGCCGTTCATCGGGCCGTGGTACTCCGGCGGCGGGCCCCGCGGCGCCGTCAGGATGGGCATGGGCAACGACTTCAATGGACCACCAGGTTAGATTGTAACCGACTCAGAGGAGGTTTTTTTTTTGCCAGTGTCAAGTATTTATATATTTTCAAGTTACAAAAGTTAAATAAGTGTCCTCGTAGCTAGTTATAGTCAAAGTCTAGTCTTAGTCAAGTCCAGTTTGTGTCAGTCAAGTCCAGTCATGCTGATGATATTTCCGTTTGGTCGGAAAGCTCGCTGTTTCATTGGAGCAGCGCGTGTACTTGGCCTGAGGGTCAAGGAGTCGGTTTTTTAAATTGTAAATTTAGATATTTTTTATTTATATTTTTATTAATTGAACATTGATTACATGTTTTAAAACTGTTTTAATAATAATATTTGAATACAAATGTTTCCATGCTAAAACAGAATATCTGGCACTGCTGTGGTACCTACATATATGACAGCCCCGTTGGCTCATTGGTAGTATATCTGCCTTGAGAGCTGAAGGGTGTTGGTTCGATTCCCACTCAGGGCAAACATTTTGTGAATAAACAAATGTTTGTTCTGTGTCTGGGTGTTCCGTATGTATTTACAAAAAAAAAGTATTTATGTATTCTATCAGTTATCTGACTTCCATCACGAGCTCTGCTTAGTTTGGGGCCAGATGGCGCTGTGTGTGTAGTCCTACGATAATTATTTATTTATTATATGACTTCCAGCTAAGGAAATCTACCACCGAGTAAATTTTAAAATAAATAAATGGCTGTAAATAGTTTTTTGAAATGATTTATAATACTTAGAATGAGGTTTAAACCTCATTCGTCGTCTAGGTAGGTACCACCGCAGTACCAGATATTCTGCCACCAAGCAATAGTGTGCAAACATTACTGTGTTCCGGTTTGAAGGGTACTGCAGTGACATTACTGGGCTGTTGAGACTAACCATCGAAAGTCTCAAAGTAATGAGCGCCAAAGCAGCGATGCCTGGACTTTGTTTTGTTACTCAAAGTTCTGTGTATCGCTGCAAAGCGTCTAATTCGGTTCATTATAATTACATTTAAAAAATATATGTATTAAAAGAAAGTATCGAGTGCATTTAGAAAGAAAGAAAACATTTATTTTGAGACAACACTACAACAACAAAAACACTACAAATAAAAGATTAAAAAATAAAAATGACACTAATAAGTGGAAAGTTGTCGCAGTTGTGTTGTTGTTGTGTAAAGTTGTTGTTGTAGTTGTTGTTGTTATTTGCTATATTGTTTGCGCAGGGCAAGGCATGATGGGTAACTCGATGGAGCGCGGCGGCGGCGGCGGCGGCGCGCTGCTGGGCGGGCCGCGCATGACGCCGCCGCGGCCCGGCTGCGGGCCCATGTCCCCCGGCGCCTACGCGGCCGGCATGCGGGGCCCGCCGCCGCAGGGGCCAGGTACCACTCGCTCATTACAGGTGGACGGGGCGCGGAGCCCTCGCCCTCGCCGACCTTCATATGACACAGCCGGGGCTCTTGTTTATTTTTTAACCCCTGAAGCAGAAACGACGGCGTGTTATAAGTTTGATAAGTCGTGTCTGTCTGTGGCATCGTAGCTCATAGCTAATCGTAGCTAATTGTTTTTTTTATGTTTGACAGTCTAGGTGTTTGACCACAGCTCGCGTGATGTTAAGTGACGGTGTGGTTTATGATAAAACACACCTAGCCTGAAATGGAACTATCAATTATCTGGTTCCCATAGTACAAGCTTTGTTTCGTCTGGGGCAACATGGCGCTGTGTGAATTTAAGCAGGTCGCCGGTGAGTAGTAATGTGTGTGGTTGTGTGGGCGCAGGCATGCCTCCGATGGGGATGGGGCCGCGCGGCGCGTGGGCGGGCGGGGGCGCAGCGCCGCTCAACTACTCGGGCGGGTCGCCGGGCGCGTACGGCGCGCCGCCGGGCTCCAACGGGCCCCCGGGCCCGCCCACGCCCATCATGCCCAGTCCGCAAGACGGGAGTAACAGCGGTACGTGCCCCGACCCGACACTGTTATCTACAAACATAAGTTTTAAGTGTGCGGAGCGGAAGGAGGTCATTGATATTGTTGAAAAAAAAAACAGCTTTTTCTTAGAAAAACTGACCTTTGACCAAGTTTATTGTATTTTTCTCGCGATTATTTAAACTACAATAATTTACGTCTAGGCCGATATTTGATGCTCTTTATTGTGCACACTAATAATAGAATATTTAAAAAAAATTAAAAGTAATGAGACGAACGAGACGCTGTCCTGATGGTAAGAGGTAACGTATGTCTATAACCATTGCAGCGATACACAGAACGTTGTAGCAAAACAAAAGTACCGTGCCACCATGCTATAGTTTCCTCACGATGTTTTCTTTCACCGGCAGCTCGAGCTCATTGTTGGGGTTTGAACCCACGCCCTTCGGCGTGTGAACCGACCGCGTTAATCACTGTTATATAATCGAAACAAAAATCTAAATTCATAGCCTAATCTATTTCCATTTATCATTGGCACATTCAAAATGTCATTTAATAAACCGATGTTTAATTGATGTTTGTTTTATAAAATACTAGCTGCGCCCCGCGGTGTTACCCGCTAACCTATGTGGTTAATCCACGGTGTCAGCTACCTCCATACCAAATTTTATCCAAATCCGTTGAGTAGTTTTTGCGTGAAAGAAACAAACATCCATCCAAACTTTCACATTTAGGATATTAGTGCGATTCATAAAATGTAATGGTGTAAAGTGATGACGCGGTGGTGTGGGCAGGTCTGGGCGGGGTGGACGGCATGAAGTCGTCCCCGGGCGGCGTGGGCGGCGGCCCCGGCACGCCGCGCGATGACTCTGCCTCTGGAATGGGCGACTACAATCTCAGTCAGTATACTAACTTATTTTCTTCTTCTGTCTTATGTTTATCACCGGCACTTAGTCGCACACAAAAAAGTTGTTATTTTGTTTAAAAAAGTTGTTTGATTACGTTCATCAACACTATAATCATGTATATGGAAATAACCTTACACAAATAAATTATCAAAGTATTCATAATTTAAATCATAATATTGTTCATTTGTATAAAAAGTTGTTAATTTAGTTTAGAGATTCACCAACACTGTGTTTATAGAAAAAACTTACACAAATAATGAATAGTTAAAAAATTAACAAAGTATTATTAATTTGTTCTTTTCTACAGAAACTATTGGTATTTTGTTTAAAAAATTAATTTATTAGGTTCACCAACACTGTACAGTGTACGCCCAATAAATTGTTCACAAACAATCTTCAACTTCACAAACTTTTTTTCACAACTAAATAATTATAAGAATAATTATATATGATGTTGTTATTTTGTTTAAAAACTGTTGTTGTTTTGTTTGAAAACGTGGTTTTGTTGAGAAAATGTTGTAGTTTTGTTTAATAACGTAGTTTAAAAAAATGTTGTACACTAATTCAATAATACTGTTTAAAACGTCATTGTGATCCTGTTTAACAAGCTAAAAAGTAAAACAAAATATTATAACGTGTAAGGGCAAAATAAATATAACTAAAGGAACAAATGTATCCTATGTCACATGGAGCATAATAACGAATCAACTGACATCCTCGATCAGCAAAATCGGATGAGTAGTTTTAACACTACAGTGGAACACACATTAAAACTAAAACAACCCTTTTGGCTTTGCCGTAGTTGTAAAGTTGTTACTTTGGTTGTTTTGAACAATATGACGTTACAACCATGTCACATGTTATAGTAACCAGAATCAGGAGCTTTGTATTATTTTGTGCGCGATTAAATCCCGGTGATAAATATATTTATAATAATGTTCATATAGCGAACGCTTATATAAAATTACATAATTTGTTTTTGGCATCGCACGTAGTGTATTTGCCAGTGGCAAGTATTTCTATATATAAGGTAGTTTTTTATTATTATCATATTAAAGTAATGAGACGAACGGGACGCTCTGCTGATGGTAAGAGGTAATATATCCATGATCGTTGCAGCGATACACAAAACTTTGAGTAATAAAATCAAAATCTAAGGTATCATTGCACGATGGTTAGAATCAACAGTTACCCTTCACAGTAATGTTTACACTATCGTCTAGATAGACCAGATATTCTACCACCAAGCAGTTGTGGTGGTAGAATATCTGGTACTGCGGTGGTACCTATCTAGACGATCTCCAGCTAATAGATAGATAGTAGATGAAAGTCTTTATTGTTAACACCAGAGATTAAAATGTAACAGACAGCAAAATATCCTTTTTGGGCTTGTGCCACAAGTGGCGGTCTTATTGCTAAAAGTGATCACTTCCAACATAATAAAGAAGAGAAAAAGCATGTGAAATTGCACAAGTATTTGATGAAAAGTTTAAAGCACAGTCACAGTCACACAAAGTAAGTTTAAGTCGAGTCTTTTTCGAGTCGTGTCATTTTTGAAATTTTTTGGAAGCAGTAAGATTTTTCGTTAAATGTAAAATATAATGAGTCAAACGAGACGCTCTCCTGATGGTAAGAGATAACGCCTGTCCATGACCATTGCAGCGATACACAGAACTTTGAGTAACAAAACATAGTCCAGGGCATTGCTGCTTAAGTTAAGTCATGTTTTACCATATTATAGTATTTTCCTATACTCGTGCCCAAATTCTGTATTTTGTAAATAAAGCATCACGTTGTTTGTGGTACTTTTAGGAATTTAGAACAAGCAAAAAAAATGTTGATCCTTTCGTTGCCAAACTTCACAGGATCACCCGCTGAGCTAATCTACATATTGCTTGAAAGTTTCATCAAAATAGGTCACGCCGCTTTCGGAGTTAATAGGGGAACATACAGATATATCATGTACATAGATGCTTGTGTATATAATTATATTTACCTCGTTTGTTAGTAGCTGTTCGTTCTCTGACTGCCCTATTAGGGTATGGGTTCGATTCCCGCACAGGACTTACATTTATGTTTAATGATAGATGTTTGTTCTTTATGTTTTTAGAAAAAAATATATATAAGTATTCTATCAGCTATCTGGTTCCCATAGTACAAGCTTTGCTTAGTTCGGCGCTAGAGGGCGCTGTGAAATGACCCCCAACATATTATTTAACAAACATATACTAAAACAATCGGCGGCCTTATCGTTAAAAGCAATCTCTTCCAGGCAACATCAGCATAGAAAGGATTCCACACAATAAATATATTTTTTGTAAAACATTTCACACAGCGCCATCTAGCGACAAAGTAAGCGAAGCTTGTACCATGGGAACCGGATAACAGATAGAATACTTACATACTTTTTTTTTTGTAATTACATACAGAACACGCAGACACAGAACAGTCGTACCTGCAGCTCTTGCAGCAGAGGTATCACCAAATGAGCTGACAGTAGACTATAATAATGGAAAGGGGGGATGCCCCGCAGGTTTTGGCGGGCCAGGCGGCGACCAAAACGATCAGACGGAATCCGCCGCCATCTTGAAGATAAAAGAGAGTATGCAGGAGGAAGCGAAGCGGTTCGAGAAGGACCCCGACCATCCCGACTACTTCATGCCATAGGGCCGCGCGTGGCGCTAGTGGCCAAACGGCTAACTACTTTTTTTTTTAATTGTCTTTTTTTTTAGATATTTTTTTGTATTTACACTTCCGAGACTTGTCTCGAAGTAATGAGCGTCAATGCTTTCTTTTGTTACTCGTAATTTTGGGCACCGCTGATGTATTTCCGCTTAAAAGTCGTTTTGGTTACAACCGTGACCAGAATTTAATTTTTTTATACACTAAAAATATACAAAATGAATTTCCACAAAGTAACGCCTGAATCAATTAATAACTTGCCATATAGAAAAAAAAAGTTAAAATTTTCGTTCGTAAATCGATTGTATAAAAAAAAACATTGTTTATTTTTTACTTGAACATACTACTATCTTTAAAGTAATTTGTTTTGTCTAATTTAGATACAAAAAAATGTTTAGAAAAAAATTTTGATTGAAGGTTCGTTCGTTTAGCGCTTTGTTTCTAACTACTACGCGTAAATTACATCTAAAACTAAAACAGTAGTGTGTGTTTGAATTTAGACGCAATTTTGGTAAAAACGTATAATACCGTACATATTGGTGTCATATGGCAACATTCGTTCAAAACCACTGAAACAATTAGTAAAAGCGTATAAAAGATTGCTTTGGTTGATGAAATTAAAAAAAAAAATTGGTGCGATGCCAATTCTAAAAAAAAAAACACGTTTATTTAAGTTACTGTTGGTTTCTCTATTTGTCACGGGACTTTCTCGGTACAAAGTTTCATCGCCAAGTCTTTGGGACAATTGTGTCGTAAAATAGAATTGTTATATTTAGACAAAGTGGAATTATCGAATGTTGCAATTTGGTGAAAAAAGATTGGTTTTAGTTCATTCACTCGTTTCAGTTCAGTGGTTCGTTCTTTTTTTCATGTTCTTGTCTAACTATATTCGTAATTAAAATATTGACAAATGACATTTTGATATGTCATTTCGCTTAAGCAAATACATATATATCTTTCTTTCTTTCTTTCAAAATTGACTCCATTGAATCATTTTGTGGCATAAACATTTGCTCTATATGAAAGCGGCTGCAAACAAGCAAACAGCCCGCTTGATAGTAAGCGCACCGACGCTGAAATACTGCAATATGAGCTATGTTATGGATGCTTCGTCAAACCGGAGAGATCTTTTTCACACTTTTGCCAAAAACGTGTTCGGAATTCAAAACACACGCATCAAGACCGCCAACTTGCCAAAAAAAAAAAACTAAATTATTCCGTACCAATTTTTTTTTTATCAAGTATTTAAGTGATCTCATACCTTTTCGCGTTTTGGTATGTTGGCGTTATATTTTTTTCAACGATCTGAGTAAAAAAAAAAAAGAAAAAAGATTTTTATATCCCTGAAATCTTCCGTGATTATAATTTATTTTTCTTTATAATAGACAGATGTAGTTGTTTTTTTTTCAGGACTTAGGGTATATGTCGAGGGTCGTTTTAATTATTTTTTTTAATCGTTTATCTGTCACTTGGGAATGAATTTAAGAGAGAAAAATCTCGGAAATTATTTTGTAGACTCGGTAAAGATGAATTATAGTGTTTTTCTTCTATGTATTAATACATGATAATTAGTTGTTTTTATTTAGTTTCGAATAAAAATCTATGTATGGACTATTTCATAATATATTTGTATGGTTAGTTTGGACGACGGCGACGTTATATTAATTTGGCTGCAGTAACATTGTCAAAAAAGATTTAAAAAAAAAATGTACTTGTGTTATTTTTTTTGTCGTATCGAGTCAAATGTTAAAAAAAATGTTTTATATTTAATTTTTTTTTCTATTCTTCTTTTCGTTTACAGTTGATAAGATTTTTCGTAAAAAAAATTTCTGGAAAGAATACATCGTATTTTTTTTTCGTTTTTGATATATTAATGAGCAGAAATACATTTTTTTTAATCTTAAAAAAATCTTTAAAGTTAGTTATTTTAATTTGATGATTTTTGCAAGTTATATGACGTCCCACAGGGAATAGACCAATGTGGCATCAGAGTGACATATGTGACACCTGTGACACATGTGACACCTGTAACACCTGTGACACATGTTATATAAATATGACACCTGTGACATAAATATGACACCTGTGACATAAATATGACACATGTGACATAAATGTGACACCTGTGACATAAATATGACACCTGTGACATAAATATGACACATGTGACATAAATGTGACACCTGTGATATGAATATGACATAAATGTGACAAATTTGAGACCTGTGACAACAACAGGGGTGGACTCCAAATGATGAGATTCATTATGACACAATTTATAGATGGACCATAAAAGTTGGCCAGCTTTGTCCAAGCCAAGCAAACCTTACTAGAAATTATTGTGTAGTCGAAGACGGTAACACGCCTAACTTGGCCATGTTACTGCATTCAAAGCAATATTATAATTTTTAAGACAATTTTTGACGATCATCACTATTTATTGTTCAGCGCTCCTAGCACGAAAACTATTCAAAAATACATTACACGTAAACGACAGAAAACCTTATAAAATAGCGCCTCTATCGGACGTGAAGTGAAACTAATATTTTCTATTGAACGCGCACTTCGTGTATTTTTCAAAAGTTTTTGTGTTCGCTGTTTGAATGTATTTTTTTAAATAATATATCGTCTAAACCCTTGACGTTACTTAACAACTCTATCGGTGACGTTTAGTCGCGAATTATTTTTTTTTATAAAATGGCGTAGCGGACGCCTCGCAGTTTCACCCGCGTAGTTCCCGTTCCCGCGGGAATACAGGGATAAAAAGTACCCTATGCCACCCGAGGATAGTGTAGCTTCCTAACGGTGAAAGAATTTTTGAAATCGGTCCAGTAGTTTCGGAGCCTATTCAATACAAACAAACTATCAAATCTTTTCTCTTTATAATAGTATAGATTTCAGGAGTTCTTAGTAAATTAATGTTTTTTTTTCTCTATTTTAAAAGTACTTTCTTAACTATATTTGAATTTCGATACTGTTCCAAATTTGTCCGCTAATAACGTTATAATAGACTCCAGTTTACAAGTGCCTGTTCCAGGGTTAACTCATACACGACGATTTTAAATAAAAACACGTTTTGTATAAAAATGTATGTACACGCTACACGTTAGGGTTTCATATAAAGTCAAGGGTTAGACAATCTTAAATGTTTTATTTAAAAATTAAATATTTTTGTGGACGATATTCGATATTAAAGTAGCAACTATTTTGGCATCGAGAAAACAATCCATTGACAACAATGTCAACCTACCTCGCGTTTCAAGTACTAAACTTTACCAAGCTTATGTGTGGCGCGAGGGGCGTTTGGTACCAATCAACATTGTATTAAACTTTAGTGTCAAATATTCGTCCGCAGCCCGTGAGAGAAATGAAGCATCAGCCCTAGCATACATTACTATGTAAGCCCTTAATGTTCCTAGATTTGTATTTTTTTTATGTTAAGTCCAAATATCGTTTTATTGGGAATATCGAGTCAAATGTATATGACAGCTACAGCCGACAGTGTAGCGGCAAGTTTGACGTTTGGACACAATCAGCCTTATCAGCCCTCGTGTCGAAACAACACTCGTTTGTCGAATTTAAATATCAAATTTGTCGTTAGATTTATTTACGATGCGAACCCAATAAACGTATGACTCCTTCCTTACCCTATAATGTCGATCTAGTATCTTATATTTTTACATATTAACTACTTATTGTATTTGTAGTTAAAATTTATAATAGTGTGACAAAGTGTTGTAAGCGATTCACACCGCAGTGTGAAACTCACGCGGTGCGAAACTCACGCGGTGTGAAACTCACGCGGTGTGAAACTCACGCGGTGTGAAACTCACGCGGTGTGAAACTCACGCGGTGTGAAACTCACGCGGTGTGAAACTCACGCGGTGTGAAACTCACGCGGTGTGAAACTCACGCGGTGTGAAACTCACGCGGTGTGAAACTCACGCGGTGTGAAACTCACGCGGTGTGAAACTCACGCGGTGTGAAACTCACGCGGTGTGAAACTCACGCGGTGTGAAACTCACGCGGTGTGAAACCCCCACAGGGCCCATATTTTTTCACAATTACTTTGAATATATATTTATAATCAATTCTACATTGCTTGTAATGTAATCTTACAGTTATATTTTGCAAGTTTATTGTATGAATGTTGTAATATAATTTTACAAACATATTATATGTCATATTGATTTATTTTCTCAATAGCGATATGTTTTATCATAATTATATATAATATATATATTTTTTACAATCTTCCCGCAGTGTGTAAATGAAGATAGTAGAATAAGCATTTATTCAAGTTTCTATTTTTTTTGTCAAATAAATTATTAACAATTAAAATAAAAAGAATAACGGAGGCCTGTTTGCAAAAAAAAAAGGTGTTATATAAAAATAGAAATTGTAAAAAAATTACAGTTAAAACGTGTGTATTATTTCACTTTATGGTACATAATCGTTTTGTAATTTTTAAATTTTCATTATACAAATTTGTATTTGTATTACATTTACAAATTTGTTTTCATTTCGAACATTTTTAATGTCAACCCTCAGGTTGACTGACGAACAGGTCTCCGCTGAACGTTTTTATAAATAAATAAAAAATAATTAAAATGTCTGTACATAATTCAAAGTTGATATAATTTCTGATGAGTACTTTTTTTTAATTACTAATTGTTTTGCTCGGAAAACGAGCAAATAAAAGCAAATTTATAAAAAAGAAAGTTACGGTCAGTTTTCTTGCCGGCGACGCCAGAAAATATATCAAATTGTATGAAATGTTTTTGAAGCCTCGTTTACACAAAGGCAAGTGACGTGCAAGTTACTAAAACGTTAAATACACAAAACTCGTAATCGCTTTCTCTTTGGCCAGTTAAAATGATTAACTTAATTATGTTAAATTGTGTTATTGAGGCATACACTCAAAAGTTAAGCTGTGCTTGAAATAGTCACGTTTCGCGTCAGCGTGCAGTTGACAGATAATTTTAAGCATTCATGAATTTAAAACAACATTTATTAGCAAGCCCTTTGTTTTTAAAACATCACTTAAATTTAAATGATTGTAGTTTATATTGCGCACATCGTTTTGTTGTGCATTAATTTAAACAGTGTTTTTTTTTAGTGAGATCGTTATTTTCTGTAAAATCAAAGCTATCAAAGATACGATGTTTTGTGATAACAAAACGCAATGAAATATTCTGTCAAACTGTCCGTCCAGTAACGACAGACGATATTACTACTTGCACAGACACTGGAATGTGTAAACGGGCGCATACAAAGCATCTGTCACTTCGACATAAAATGAAATCGTATTTTTTTTTTAATTTAAATTTGGTTAACAACAACATGGATTAGCTTTTTCTATGACGTGTAAAATTTCAAATAGTTAATGAGGTAGTAGGAAAGTGTTTTGATTTTTGATTTTCCTCGTGAGATTTCAATTTAAGTCGCCGTGGGAGATCGCGCGGAACCCGCGTTCTACGAGGTTTTCGTAAGAATGTTTACTATATAGTGGAAAAAAAAGAGAATTTTTATACCGCGAGATGACGTGTTGTTTTGTTCAGGTAATTTCAATGTAGTATAGAATTATTATTATTTTCTGAGGTGTATGGAAAATGTAACATATTATAATAGTATATTTCTTATAGAGATTTCGGAGGTAGATTTTTAAGTTGTATGGAGCGCCCGCGAGCAAGTTTGGGTTCTTTTAGTGATGAAAATGAAATAAAAGAATACATTTAATAATAAACGAACATGGAATCTCGACTGAAATGTTCGATTTCAACGATTAAAATCGATTAAAATTGTAAATAAAATCAATTCGAATGAGTAACTCTCATGTTTCTTTTTAATGACTTGTGTCAAAATTTATGGAAAAAAATTTATCAATTTTTAGCGAATTATAATACACTAAACGGACCCAAAAGTTGTAAATTTAAGCAGCGTTTAATAAAAAATATTAGAATTAAGTGAAGTTTAGTGTTAACAGAAACATAGAATTCAAAGCAAGAGTTTTTTTTTAAAAATAATTTAATCTTTTTTTTTTTAAAAGAAATACATTGTAGCGCGAGGTTGTACGTTGTTTTTAAGAAATATTATTTTCCTTCATTTCGTGAGTTAGCTAAATTAATTATTATTTTTTCTTATCGATGTAATGTTTATATACTTACATAAATAGTTATTATATATTAAACATCGGTTGTTTTATTTTCATCATCATCTTCAGCGTATCGAAGTCACCACTGGCAGGGTTGGATTCGGGTACGTTGAAAAATATAGTACAAGACCATCAAAATAGTAGTACGCCGATAGTACACTTTTTTAAATCTCACATTGTTTAAAAAAAAGCTATTAATCAATAAAATAGATAGTTAGAATCAACATGTTTATACAAAATTTACTCCTGTTCTAAATTATGTAAGTTTTTGACTATTATTTTCTTCAGCCTTAGCATGTAATCATAAAAACATCTCTTCTAAACTGCGAGTATACGAAAGAATAAAATCGGTACAGTTGCCACTTTTGCTGCATTTTTTTTTTCTTAGATTTTGGCGTCGCACCCCAAATATTTGCCAGTGGCAAGTTACAATTTTAAGACAAAATGTGAAGCCAAAATCAAAAAAGATGAAGAAGAAGTATTGTTTGACAGCTTACCACAATGTGATGTGGTAAGCTGCCAAACAATACCTAATAATTTTTTTTACAGATGGTTTGGCTATAAACGGGTGTCATATTTACCTATTTTGGTCTTTTCTAAGTGAAGTAACGAAATTGTAGTATTTTTCCGTACTATCCTTAGGTATGGATATTATCTAGTACGGAGCATGAAATAGTAGTACAAATACTATAATTATAGTACGAAATCCAACCCTGGTCACCACCGCCACTCGACCCGATCTTCGGGTTTCCGCTTCCAGCCACTGCAGTCCTACGTATATCGTCACTCAGACACACACATTTGACAGCCCTGTTGGCTCATTAGTAGCATATCTGCCTTGAGAGCTGAAGGGCGTGGGTTCGATTCCCACTCAGGATCAGGACGAACGTTTTATCAACAAATGTTTGTTCTGTGTCTGGGTGTTCTGTATATATTTACAAAAAAAACTATTTAAGTATTTTACCAGTTATCTGCCACAGCACAAGCTTTGCTTAGTTTGGGGCCAGATGGCGCTGTGTGTAATGTCCTACGATATTTGTATTTGTCACTCCATCGAGTGATAGGGCGTCCTATTTGTCAATTCTTTTTCTCCACTCTAGGGCACGTCGTGCTTTATTATATTTAAATTAGTAATTCAGGTCCACACTCGCGGTTTTTCGACGGAAGATTGAGCGCAGTATACCTACTGGGCGTGAAGTTATGAGATCGCATAAGAAACCTCAGATAATATTGTCTTGAGCCATGGCAGCTTCCGAGTCGAGACTCGACTCGGAAGCCATGATACAGTGTGACTGGGCTGGACACGTCTGTTCAATACCAGCGGCGATAACTCCGGCGAGAATTCTCATCGACTGGGTCTCGGAGGTTAAACGGCCACCAGGCCTGGAAGACGGTGGAAAGATGAGCTCGATGCTCACGATAAGGACTGGTCCGCAGTAGCAGCAGAGAGGCGTGGAAAGGAAGTACTTTGACCAGCAGTGCGAGAAAATTTCACTAATGTTATAAATGTAAGTTTGGATGGATGGATGTTTGTTACTCTCTCACGTAAAAACTACTGAACGGATTTGGATGAAATTTGGTATGGAGGTAGCTGAGACCTTGGATTAACACATAGTCCAGAAAACATGAAGCGGGTAACACCGCGGGGTGCAGCTAGTAGGCTATAATAATAGTAAGGAACAAACAATATATTCATAAAACATGTCATACTGTTTTACATGCAGCGCCATCTAGTATCAAAATAATAAAATTTGTACTATGGAAACTAGACGTGTATATGGCGTCTGTGCGGGCGCACAATTAGTTATAATCAGTAGGTCAATACCTAAGTAGTTGGTTTGCTTACAGACATGTAAAAAGTAGTGAGGCGAGCGGGTCGCTCTCCTGATGGTAAGAGATAACGCCTGATGACCATTGCAGCGATACACAGAACTTTGAGTAACAAAACAAAGTCCAGGCATCGCTGCTTTGGCGCTCATTACTTTGAGACTTTCGATGGTCAGTCTCAACAGCCCTGTAATGTCGCTGCAGTACCCTTCACAGTAATGTTTACACACTACTGCTTGGCGGCAGAATACCAGGCACTGCGGCACCTACCTAGACAATCTGCTAAGGAGATCTATCACCAAGTAAATATAAGAGCTTGAGCTGCCGGTGAAGGAAACCACAGCATGGTGGTAGGGTACTCTCTAGTACTCGGCTGTCTAGCTACCACCCTCAAGTTGAAAATCTGCCGCCATGCATCTAACGGTGTGTTCCGGCAGCCTCACTTGAGAGCCAGTTGCATTCCAGGCTAGGTGCGCTTTACCATCTTCAACCTCACCGTCACTTAACATCATGTGAGCTGTGGTCAAACATTAAAAAAAATGGTATTTCGGCTGCTCCACTTGAGCGCCAGTTCCTATTTCAATCTTGTGTTTACCGTCTTTGACTACACCGTTGCTAAACATCAGATTGTTAAAACAAAGATAAAATTCTCTGGTAAGTTTAGGCATGGGTTCCCGGTGCGCCGCGCCCAGTGTACGGCGGCCCTTAGCGCGTCGCGTGCCGCGCGCCGCGCGCGCCCCGGGCGGTTCCCACGCACATTACAATATTAAATCACCGCCAACGACGAGAACGTCGCGTCATTAATATTATACCGGAGGTACAGTCGCGGAGACAACTGGGAACATCGTACTAACGTTATAAATACAGAACCTGCTTAGCTATACCTATACTCCTAGAATATCGATCGAACTTCACTTTGTAAGTTCGTTTGATCTTCTATTATAACCAGGAATCACCTTTTTGTGGATAATTTTTCGATATCGATTTTTCAAGTTTGGTGTATAAATGTTAAAAAGTTGAAATTGTAAACGAAAGTGTTATCCTTGTATTCCCACGGGTGAAACCGCGAGGTGTCCGCTAGTATTTTTATTTATTTAATTTAACATAATGCAGAAAATAAATAGGAGATAAGTTAACATACAAAAGCCTAAAAAGTTTTCACGTATTTTATCTAATCCAAGTTGAAGTTCCCCGAGCCCACGTCGCACGCCGGCGCGCGGCGCGGGGGGAGGTGCAAGAATTATAATACATACTGTAAATAGTATAATTTCATCATTTAGACAAAATAAATAATTAAATTAAAAACAAATAAATTAATTCACAGTATGTATAAGCCTCAAAAGTTTTACAAAATTTTCTTTGCCAATCTTTTCTTTTTGATTTTAAAAAGAAAAGGTTGAAAAAGACATTTCATTTTGAAAATGTCCCGTTTTGTTCAAAACATTTGTTTAGTTTTGTTTGTGTTTGTATCTGTTTGTTACAAAATAAAATCTTTTTCTTTCATTCATAAATTAAAATGCTCACATTAGTTACAACGCCCGGCATCATGGCACGGGCGCAGGTTCATGGAAGGTGCCGAGGCCGGTGCCCTGGACACCTGGACACCTGCGTCCGGGAGCATACCCAGCCTGCACAAGAGATAAAGCCTCAGGTTGGTAGGATAACGTTTTCGTGCACGAGTGTCCACGTCGCGAACAAAGTAAACACTGTTATGAGCGGCTCCTCCTTTGTTTAAGCTTTATTTGCCCGATTCACTTAATAATTCAGAAACATTGGATAGGTTAGCCTGCGACTTCACTCACAGATTTCTAATTTTCCTCAATTGTTTGGGAAAAACTGTCTTTTTAAATTGATGACAGTCTAAGTGTTTGACAACACATACACACATATCGGAGGACTTGGCTTGATATTCCACATAAGTTGGCAAGTGTAGGATTTCCTTGTCTTACTATAATACACTAGCTGCACCTCACGGTGTTACCCGCTACATGTTTTTGGGATAAAAAGTAGTAATCCAGGGTCTCAGCTCCCTCTGTACCAAATTTCATCCAAATCCGTTCCGTAGTTTTTGCGTGAAAGGGTAACAAACATCCATCCATCCAAACTTTCACATTTATTATACTAGCTGCCGCCCGCGGTGTCACCTGCTACATGTTTTCAAGATAAAAAGTAGCCTATGTGTTAATTCAAGGTCTCAGCTACCTCCATACCAAATTTCATACAAATCCGTTCCGTACTTTTTGCGTGAAAGGTTAACAAACATCCATCAATCCAAACTTTCACATTTATAATAGATTAACATTTGACGTTTGGTAAAAATAATTAACAGTTTTTACTCGCCAAGGAAATGGACAAATACATAACTTTGTGAGATGTTTATGGATGCTTGGTACAATGACCATTAACCACGTGTCGCGCTTCCAACGGCTAGAGATCAGTTCTTAATGTAACACAGCATAGCAATAAATTATACTTTGACTTTGACTTTAGAGATCGACTGAAACGTATTGAGAGCTGGCGCTCTTTTTACAGTCTTCATACAAAACTGCGCTTTCCTATCGTATTTATTTGATCGAAGTTCTTTGTTACAAAATAATAGCAATACAAACCGACACTCATTGTCGAATCTATGCTAGATAGGTTGAACTTTAATGTTTTATGTTTCGCTTTACATGAGGGCTGTCATTATACTTCCAAACGTCTCGACGAATGAATTATCTAGCTTCACCGTTTTGTCAAACATTTAGTAATATTTTAAATCACATTGCTTGCTTGGATCTCGGTTTATTGAAAACAAGTTTAGCCTTACTTTTAATGAACACTAAAAAATACGCGCTGATTTTACATCTGGGAAATTTCTTTTTTAAATTTTACGTGAAACGTTTGGCTCCGCACTTATCGCGCAATCTGCCAGAATAGCAAAAGTTTTTGAGAACGTCAGGCAGATGAGTTTAATTGTTGTATAATAAATTTATTATGATTGAAAAACTAAGGATATTATTTTACATTTTCTTAACGCTGTTTATACCGTATCTGCTGCAAGAATGTATTTCCGCCATTTTAATAAATAAATTAAAAACTTGCAACAGCTGCAGGTCGTGTAGCTTGTAATATGGGGTTACTGTATTTATCGGTATTTTTTATTGGCCTGGCGAGCGTCGTCTCTGAGATCAGTCTGCGGTTTGGTGAGTTTTGTTATTATAATAATAAATTCGCCAGGTTTGTACCATCAAGGTGTCTTTAAAAAATATATGCCGCCGCGGACTTTTACGTAGATAAAAGAGAAATATCCCACCATGCATCGTTTTCTTATATCTCAAAGGACAGCGTTTTGTAGCGATGATACGCATGCCGAAGGACGTGGGTTCAAACCCCAACAATGAGCTCGAGCTGCCGGCGAAGGAAAACATCGTGAGGAAACCACAGCATGGTGGTAGCGTACTCTCTAGTACTCGGCTGGCTAGCTACCACACGAGAGTTGGAAATCTGCCGCCAAGCATCTAACGGTGTGTTCCGGCTTCGCCACTTGAAAGCCAGTCCCATTCCAGGCTAGGTGTGCCTAACCATCTTCGACCACACCGTCACTTAACATCAGGTGAGCTGTGGTTAAACACCCAGCCTGTCAACCATAAAAAAAATGTTGGAAGTGTTCGTCAACATGTAATTTAAAAATTCGAAACAACTTTTTAAAATTGACTTTATTTCACCAAAAACTAACAATTTACATTTTGTGTTCAAATCGCGCAAGATTTAATGGTTTTTTTTTTATATAGTGTTCATCATAGAGTCCCACGAGCGCGAATTGTCTGGAGCAATCGGCAGGGCACTGAAGGCCGCCGAGACCGCGAGGCCTGGAGCAAGGCTGGCGGACGACGTCGTCCTCCTGGATAGAGAAGATGAAGACCAGAGCTATAGGATGTGTGAGTACAAGTTTTTGAAACCGCTTTGGCACTTTCGATCAAAAAAAAGCGCCTCGCAGTTTCACCCGCGTAGTTCCCGTTCCCGTGGAAACACAGGGATAAAAAGAAGCCTATGTCACCCGGGGATAGCGTAGCTTCCCAACGGTGAAAGAAATTTTGAAATCGGTCCAGTTTTTAAGTTTATTCGTAACATACAAAAATACAAATCTTTCCTCTTTATAATATTAGTATAGATTAGTAAGTAATGCACATTTGTTTAAATGATCTCGACTGTTCCTAGTAGGTACTTATTTCATTTGATTTGTCTTAATCTTCAGGCAGGGTGTGGTCAAACGCAAACCTATTCTGTCTTTAAAAAAACCATTCCATTCATTTCATCCATTGTATTGTCGTGCTTGTCTATTCTTGGTTGCCTGGAAGAGATCGCTCTTAGCGACAAGGCCGCTACTTGTGGCAGTAGCTCAAAGGATTCTTTTGTGCAAAATAAAGAATTTCTATCTATCTACCACATTCGAGATTCGTTTTTTTATTTCTCTGTTTGTGATAATATATGAAACAATATATTTTTTTAAATTCGTGTGTTTTTTATTACAACACGACCTTCCCATCTCCTCCCAGTGTGCTCCTCCGTGTCTAAAGGCGTGTCCACCATCCTCGACGTGTCCTGGTCTCCGTGGGAGCTGGCCGCCGAGCTGGCCGCCGCCGCCGGCGTGCCGCTGGTCCGGAGCAGCCTGGGCTCGCAGCCGCTGGTGGCCGCTATAGACCAGTACCTGGGCTACAGGAACGCCACTGATGCTGCTATCATCGTGGAGACTGAAGCCGGTGAATTTAGAATACATCGCATGAATATTATGTACTTTTTCACTTTTCAGAATATAGATTGTAAAATGAAACGACATGGGATGGAATGGCATGCCTTGGCATGGAATGGCATGACATGGCATGGAATGGCATGACATGACATGGCATGGAATGGCATGACATGGCATGGAATGGAGTGGAATGGCATGGCATGGAATTGAATGGCATGGCATGGAATTGAATAGGTTCTTATTGTTATTCGAAGTGGGGGCGATAAGTCCTGCACCGACGCGACGTCCCGCTTGGGGTGTTTTCCCCTACCAGCGTCTACCCGAGCCAACCCAGCTCCTTGAAGCACCCTAGCGAGGTTCTGGGCCGCTGGCATGGTAGCTCCAGTGAGTTAAGTGGAATGTTCATGGAGTGGAATGTCATGGAATTTAGCGGCATGAAATTGATACTTTAATTGTACACCGAAAGGCAAACACACATATAATTTACCTTAGAAACTAAAAGATATCGTTGAGTTAAAAACAAAAAGCAAAATACAGGGTTGTAGCTTAGTGTGTAGTCGAAAGGTAGTCATTACGAACAACTTTTACTATAAGCAAAAATGCTCCATGCTGGTCGAGGTTCAATGGAATTTTTTAATATAACAGCGTTTAAAAAACCAAATATATGGATAAAAATATCTTTTATGGATTTTATATACTTTTTTATGGATAAGTGTTTGACCACAGCTCACCTGATAACGACAAGGTTGAAGATGGTTAAGACATCTAGAATTCTAGACTGAAATAGGAACTGGTTCTCAAGTGAGGCTGCCGGAACACACCGTTACATGCTTAACGACAAATTTTCAACTCTCGTGTGGTAGCTAGCCAGCAGAGTACTAGAGTACTACCATCATGCTTTGGTTTTCTTCACCTTTGGCGCATGAAACGACCATGCTAACCACTGAGCTATAATCGCTACAAAACATATAAATATTTTTCGTAGATGTAGACAAGGCGCTGTACCGGCTGCTGGGGGCGTCCAGCACGCGCGTGTGGACGCACGCGGGGCTGACGCGCGACAGCGCGCGCGTGCTGCGCGGCATGCGCCCCGAGCCCGCCTTCCACGTCCTGGCGGGGGGCACCGGCTTCGTCATGGACGCGTACGCCAGGGTGAGTCGGACCTACATCACTCATAACTTCCTTTCAGAACATACAGTTGTAACGGAGGCCATTTTAACTGATGAAATGAAATGAAATGGAATGGAATGGAATCAAATGGTATGAAATGAGATGGAATGGAATAGAATACAATTTTATTGTACACCAACAATCGGCACATTCTAAGATAAAAAACTGAAAAAAAGAGATAAAGAAACTCACCTCACTTGAGAGCCAGTTCCATTCCAGGCTAGGTGTGCTTTAACATCTTCGACCACACCTTCACTTAACATCAGGTGAGCTGTGGTCAAACATCTAGCTATTCAACCATAAAACAAAATACAAAACAATATCGTGGTAATACAACGGCGGCCTCATCGAGCAATTTCTTCCAGACAACCCTTGGATGGACAGAAATAATGGCACAGCTGTTAGGTAGCGGAGGTGGATACATTGAATATCAAGAAACTTACGTGGTTTTTTGTCACACATTGAAAACCGCCACCATTTTAACAAAAAATGTCACCACCCTGGTGGTGGTGGTGTCGTCAAGTCACAAGTATCATCAAGCCATCACCGTGGTGTATTGTGACACTTGACATCTGGTGGATCTGGTGGCCTTATATTATTAGCGGGATTCCACGCGGACATCTCGAGTTCTTGGCCACGCTGCACAGCCGTGGTCACTCGGTCAGTTCGTGAGGCCGCGACTCCTCCGCAGGCCGTCAAAGAGAAGCTGGTCCGGCGGCCGCACCGCTGGAGCCTCGTGTTCACGGACTACCCGGGGCCGTCGCTGGACCTGTCGTCCCTCGTGCTACCCACCTCGATCCTCTACGCCGACGACGGGGAATGCTGCAAGCTGACGGGAGCGAGAGACGAGTGCTGCCCTTCTGACTCGCAGGTACTCATATTCAGTGTGTGTGCGAACCGACCGCGCTAACCACTGACCTATCATCGCTACTAGTTCCCTTTGGGCACGGAACTACCGGCTGCTGTCCGTTTGCAAATTGTTTGTACACATTCATTAGTTCTTGCTGTGCTGATCACGCGCATCTCCATTGTATGATTCCAGCGCTCCCAAGTACTCCTCACCGCCCTGGTCCACCACCTGGTCACCGCGTACACCAAGCTGGAGCGAGACGAGCCACTCACTTCCAAGGTCTCCTGCCAGCGGCCCCGCCCCGAGCTCAACTCCAGTAGCCTGCTGCAGCAGCTGGCTGATGATGGGGATAACGAGACGCTGTTCTACTGGGATGGAGACAAGTAAGCTCGTGTGTGAGATCTATTCATTCAGCTCACCGTGCTTGTTTTGGTGGTAGATCTCCTTAGCTGGAGGTCGTCTAGGCACCAGATATTCTGCCACGAATCAATAGTAGTCGTCCGGTTGGAAGGGTACTGCAGCGACATTACTGGGCTGTTGAGACTAACCATCGAAAGTCTCAAAGAAATGAGCGCCAAAGCAACGATGCCCTGGACTTCATTTTGCTACTCAAAGTTCTGTGTATCGCTGCAATGGTCATGGACAGGTGTTAGCTCTTACCATCAGGACAACAAGAGAGCTAAGAGATTGTTGATCTGGAGTCAAACACCTAAGCCGGCAACCATACAAAACATTCAGTTTCCCCCGATCTCCTTCGCCAGGTCGTCGCTAGAGCTTCGGTCCCGTTTCATCCTGTCGACGTACAGCCGCGACGAGGGCCTGCAGCAGACCGCGAGCTGGTCTGCGGGTGAGGAGTTTCGCCTGCTTCCGGGGGTTACCCTGGCCCCGCTAAGGATGTTCTTCAGGATCGGAACCTCTCCTGTGAGACCACTTCCATCTGTTTTTATATTTTTAAGAACTGATACATTTTTCGTAGTTTAAGTGGATCCTATGGACGCAGTCGTTCATAATACTACAAATATATACAAAGCTACTGTTCAATTAATAAAAGGGTATAGTACCAAAGTTTAGATAGATAGATAGATATAACTCTTCATTGTGCACATCATATATAGTAAAGAGTACAGAGAACAAAAAACCTTATTAACTAGTGCCATAAGTGGCGGCCTTATCGCTAACAGCGATCTCTTCCAGGCAACCAAGAAAAGAAAAATACGATAGAAAGCTTAAGAAACAGACGGGAGATGTAACACTAATAAGAAATAAAAATAAAATGAAAATTAAACATAATATAGTAAGTAGGTACATAAAAAATAAACATTTAATTAAAACGAAATATTTACATATGTAAATATGTATACACTCATAATACATATATAGTATACAATATATATAGGCTATAATATACACATACACATATATATATACATATATATATATATACATTAAGATAAAATCAAAAGTAAAATAAAAACCAACATCAGCAGCGACGTACATGCACACAAGTAATCCGACTTACAGCAATGACGACTCAGCATTGCGACAAGTAATGCGACTTTACTCTGTCCTTAAAAATGTTTAAAGACTGTGACTGTCTGATAGAGACAGGCAAAGCATTCCATAACCTAATGGCCTTTACAGTAAAGGCACCACTATAAAAAGAAGTTGAGTGTTTAGGTGTATAAAGATAAAGGGATGTAGACTGTCTCAAAGAACGAGGCTGAGAAGATTCATGAAAAAATTTAAAGTGTTCTTTGAGACAGCCAGGAGTGATAGGGTTGAACAGAACGTTGTAAAGAAGTGAGAGGATATGAGCATTTCTACGAAGGCGAATAGGGAGCCACTCGAGCTTAGTGCGAAACTGGGATACATGGTCAACTACGAATACGTCAGTTTACTAATAGATGGCGCTAGTAAACGAACCGAGTTTCCTACATCGCGCAAGCGTTTGTCTCACTAAGATTAGTGAGCTTCTGCCGTTTGTTATAATGCGAACCTAGGGTTATCCGTATAGGAACCTGATACTGAGCTAATGAATCAGTATTTTTATTTCTCGGAAAGTGTTTCCTCAGTTCACAGCCGAAATATCTCTTGGGATTAGAACGAGACAACTAACTTGTTAAGCTGCATATAAAGCTTGCGCCACATTGACGCAGCCTGGGGTAGCAACCTCGAATGCTATCAGCTCTTAACGGCCGCGGTTTGCGATGACAGACATGGCAAGTGGCCAGCGTGGCCTAAGGGAGCTTGAGCTCCACTCGCTGACCTGAGCGTTGACGACACTCCTTCCACATACCCTGAGGGCAGAGTCCTGCAGCACACGGGCTCTGTAAAAATAGTTTCCTACTTCATCTACGGGAAGGAGGAAGAATATCGATATATAGATTGGCAATAGACACAACCTTGTTTCACACAAGCACGAGATGCCACCTGATGAACTCATGCCTCCTGATGAACTCACGCCACCGAGGCCTTAATTTATATAAAATCTCCCACAGCTGAGCGTGGGCTTCGATCTTCTCACACCATAGTCCACATTCGCCAAGTGCAGATTGGTTCTCCATACAAAAATGAGGATTTTTATGTTTGTAGGCTGTTCCGTGGACCATGCCGAAGGTAGACCCTAGCACGGGTGAGGTCATGATGACGGAGGACGGGCAGCCGGAGTACGAGGGGTATTGCATCGACCTGGTCGCCAGGCTGGCCGAGGTGAGGGAGGTACTTGTTAGCATGGAAAGGTACCGGCTTGCGGGTGGCGCATCCTCGCGGTGTAGGGACTGGAGCATATAGCTTGTGGTCCAGAGATAAGGAACACCTTGACGCACGCAGCAACGCCCACCTTCGCTGCGCGTGCTGCCATCCATTCCTACCCACATTTGCTATGATCCTGCCAACGCTGCTTTGGTTACTTTCCCCAACGATTTAGGTAGATGGGTATTATCTTAATTGATTAGTTGCTTTAATATCTTAGCCAAGCAGTAGTGTGCATACACTATTGTTGCAGTTTGAAGAGTGGGTACTGCAGCTACAGATGTTCAGAGCTAATGAGATAGAGGTACAAGTTACTCCTAGACTCCCATTGCAGTTGTTGATTGAGTAAATATGTTTTTAGTGGCGAGGCGAACGGGACGTTCTCCTGATGGTAAGAGGTAACGCCTGTCCATGACCATCGCAGCGATACACAGAACTCTGAGTAACAACAGAGTCCGGCTTAAGTATTTCTCTGATATCACAGATTGTTTTTGCAGACAATGGAGTTTGACTACGAGATAATAACTCCGAAAACTGGTGGCTTCGGCAAGAAACTGCCGAACGGTACCTGGGACGGCGTGGTGGGGGACCTCATGAGAGGGGTATGTGGAAGCTGGCTTTATGTCAAGTGTCTAACGTGTGTGTTTGTGCGTCTGTCTGTGGCGTCGTAACCCACAAACGGCAGCACCGATTGATCTTTGATTTGTGTTTGTCTGTTGATGTCCAAGGAGACCGACTTGGCGGTGGCTGCGCTGACGATGACCGCGGAGAGGGAGGAAGTGATAGACTTCGTGCCGCCGTACTTCGAGCAGACCGGGATACTTATCGGCAAGTGTTCAAGTATAGGATTCCAACTTTGTAGTAAGTCGAAAGGGAGTCATTTTACGTCATTCTAAAAACTTTAAAAAAAGTAAAAGTAATGAGACGAACAATACGTTCTTCTGATGGTAAGAAATAACATCCGTCCATGACCATTGCAGCGATACACAGAACTTTGAGTAACAAAACAAAGTCCAGGGCATCACTGCTTTGGCGCTCATTACTTTGAGACGTTCGATGGTTAGTTTTAACACAATACAACATGATGTAACAA
Organism: Biston betularia; assembly: GCA_905404145.2. NCBI lineage: Eukaryota > Metazoa > Arthropoda > Insecta > Lepidoptera > Geometridae > Biston > Biston betularia. The sequence continues at coordinate 6,377,630 of FR989890.1, forward strand.
ATATTAAGCACATACCTGACACTGGAAAAATGCACAAAGTACAAAGTCAAATAAAAAAGACAAAGATGTCATCACGTTGCAGTGATCCGCAAGCCGACGCGGAAGACGTCCCTGTTCAAGTTCATGACGGTGCTCCGCACGGAGGTGTGGCTCAGCATCGTGGGCGCGCTCGCGCTCACCGGCTTCATGATCTGGCTGCTGGACAAGTACTCGCCCTACTCCGCCCGGAACAACCCCGACGCCTACCCCTACCCCTGCAGGTACGCACACCGCCTACCCCTACCCCTGCAGGTACGCACACCGCCTACCCCTACCCCTGCAGGTACGCACACCGCCTACCCCTACCCCTGCAGGTACTCACACCGCCTACCCCTACCCCTGCAGGTACTCACACCGCCTACCCCTACCCCTGCAGGTACGCACACCGCCTACCCCTACCCCTGCAGGTACTCACACCGCCTACCCCTACCCCTGCAGGTACGCACACCGCCTACCCCTACCCCTGCAGGTACGCACACCGCCTACCCCTACCCCTGCAGGTACGCACACCGCCTACCCCTACCCCTGCAGGTACGCACACCGCCTACCCCTACCCCTGCAGGTACGCACACCGCCTACCCCTACCCCTGCAGGTACGCACACCGCCTACCCCTACCCCTGCAGGTACGCACACCGCCTACCCCTACCCCTGCAGGTACTCACACCGCCTACCCCTACCCCTGCAGGTACGCACACCGCCTACCCCTACCCCTGCAGGTACGCACACCGCCTACCCCTGCCCCTGCAGGTACGCACACCGCCTACCCCTACCCCTGCAGGTACTCACACCGCCTACCCCTACCCCTGCAGGTACGCACACCGCCTACCCCTACCCCTGCAGGTACGCACACCGCCTACCCCTGCCCCTGCAGGTACGCACACCGCCTACCCCTACCCCTGCAGGTACTCACACCGCCTACCCTTTTATCCGCGATTTCATTGTTGTGCTCGACCTGTGCCCAGGTTAATGTGCAGCCAACAAACACCAACAAATGTATTGCTGGCTCGTTTCATGAAAATTTCTCCAACAAGAAGCGCCATCTATCGAGTTGACGCTTCGTTACTACGACAAAACAGCGCGCATCACGCACAGAGAGTGGCGCCACCTAGCTTATGCCACCCGGGGATAGTGTAGCTTCCCAACGGTGAAAGATTTTTTGAAATCGGTCCAGTAGTTTCGAAGCCTATTCAATACAAACAAACAAACAATGAAATCTTTCCTCTTTATAATAGTATAGACTATAGAAGACAGATGAAGTGTGAGCTCTCCGTGTCCGACAGAGAGTTCACCCTGAAGGAGAGCTTCTGGTTCGCCTTGACGTCGTTCACGCCGCAGGGCGGGGGCGAGGCGCCCAAGGCGCTGTCGGGGCGCACGCTGGTGGCCGCCTACTGGCTGTTCGTGGTGCTGATGCTGGCCACCTTCACCGCCAACCTGGCCGCCTTCCTCACCGTCGAGAGGATGCAGGTCGTCACTAGTCAACCACATCACTCATCGCATCCAACGTGAACACTGTATCCGACGTCTTACTTACACGAGAGTTAGGATTTTAACTTCACGTATTTTTATGACATTTTATTAAATTGACAGTATTTTTCATTGGGATTGTAATCAGTGTTTGTGATATATTTGAAACTAGCTGCGCCCTGTGGAGTTACCCGCTACATGTTTCCGGGATAAAAAGTAGCCTATGTGTTATTCCAGGGTCTCGGCTACCTCAATACCAAATTTTATCCAAATCCGTTGAGTAGTTTTTGCGTGAAAGAGTTACAAACATCCATCCAAACTTTCACATTTATAATATTAGTGGGATAGGATATCGGGGAGATGCAACCCTATGTTCTCGCAGCAGCTTCCAACTCGCAGTTGGAATATGGACGCTGGTGCGGCACGATAAGTTTCAATTTGGCGTGCAAGCAGGTGACAGCCGCGAGAACGACGCTTCTGTGCGCCGCGCCGGTACAGTTAGTTATTCTGTGACGTCGCGCCGGTACAGATAGTTATTCTGTGACGTCGCGCCGGTACAGTTAGTTATTCTGTGACGTCGCGCCGGTACAGATAGTTATTCTGTGACGTCGCGCCGGTACAGATAGTTATTCTGTGACGTCGCGCCGGTACAGTTAGTTATTCTGTGACGTCGCGCCGCAGACGCCGGTGTCGTCGCTGGAGCAGCTGGCGCGGCAGTCCCGCATCAACTACACTGTGGTGGAAGGCTCCTCCATTCACCGCTACTTCATCAACATGAAGTTCGCGGAAGACACGCTGTACAGGTACTGGCCACCATTACAACCAGTGGGGCACCAGCAGGCTGGGTAGGTTCGAGTCTGGGGCGAGTATTAGGTACGGCAAATTTTATGGGCGGCAAACTTTAGTGGCGGAAGATTTAAAGGGCGGCAGATTTTATGGGCGGCAAACTTTAGGGGTGGTAGATTTAAGACGAAGGAGATTTTATGGGCGGCAAACTTTAGTGGCGGAAGATTTTATGGGCGGCAAACTTTAGGGGCGGCAGATTTTGTGGGTGGCAAATTTTAGGGGTAGCAGATTTTATGGGCGGCAGATTTTAGGGGTGGCAAATTTTAGGGATATAAAATTTTTGTAGAGCGAGGGTTCGAATCCCACTCAGGACAAACATTTGGTGGTACAAACAAACAAACATTTGTTCCGTGTCTGCGTGTTCTATGTGTATTATTATAAGACTAAGTATGCATCTACGGTGAATAAATGTCTTACGATATTTATTTATTTATTATTTAAACTCAGCAAAGCATGTGCGATGGAAACCAGATAGCTGATATTATACTGATATAATCTGTAGCGATGATAGCTCAGTGGTTAGCGCGGTCAGTTTACACACCGAAGGGCGTGATCAAACCTCAACAATGAGCTTGAGCTGCCGGTGAAGGAAAACATCGTGAGAAAATCATAGCATGGTGGTAGCGCACTCTCTAGTACTCGGCTGGCTACCACCATCAAGTTAAAAAGCCACCAAGCACCTAACAGTGTGTTCCGGCAGCTTCATTTAGGAGCCAGTTCTTTTCCAGGCTAGGTGTGCTTTGCCATCTTCGACCACAGTCACTTAATATCAGGAGAGCTGTAATTAAACCTAGCTTCAGTTTAGTCAACCATGTAAAAAAATGCCCCGAATCGCGCCAACACATTAAACTCAATCATTTCCAATTCGGTAAAAATTCGTTCTCGCTCAACCTGGTCCCGGACACATTCCAGCAGTACATGATACTCGACGATACCCCAAGGATCAGAAAGATGTACCCACTGTCCAGGATACTATGAGATTTGCTCCATAAAAATAAACGAAACCCCGCATCGTGTAGTTCAATTGACCATTGACCAAGCTCTTCAATTCTTTGACTGGAAGACCAGCGCCGGTATGACCAGCATTATGCTGAGGTGCGAGCCCCTATTTTGTAATTTGTGTTTGTTTGTTTTCGTGCTTGTTGCAAAGTTAAACTTTTTCTTTCTTCTTTCTTTCAATAGTTTAGTTGTGTTGTCGTCGTTGCAGGGTGTGGAAGGAGATCACGCTGAACGCGACCTCGGAGCAGGCGCAGTACCGCGTGTGGGACTACCCCATCCGGGAGCAGTACGGCCACATCCTGCTCGCCATCAACGCGTCCGGTAACCCGCGCCCGCGTCGCCCGGCGCAGACTTCCCAATACTTCTGCACTGGGGGCACTTGTCAACTTCTGGGTTGAATTGATCTGGGAAAATACTTTGTGTATACCACCGGCCCTGGGGCGGGCACGGGGGTTATGTGGGACTCTCCGTCTAATGACGGCCTACCCACTAAAAACCCTGGAGTGTTCCACCTCGGCGCTTTGTGTCGAGGCTGCGGGCACGCTTTCGCACTCTACCGCGGCCTCGACAGCGCTTGTCCTCTCGGACACCACCTCGGAGCCCAGGCGCCCTTGCCACGAAGACGATGTGTCGGAACACCAGACAAATCGTCATCCACCTCGGAGACCATCACTAATCCAAGGTTAATAGGGGATGTCAATACGTTCTCCAAGGATGATGATGATGTGGATCTTGAAGCGATTGACGCAGGAAAATATAATGGAATTGAATTTAAAGGAATGGGATGGAATTATATGGATTGGCATGCAACGGAATGGAATTGACTTATGGATTGATAACTCTTTATTGCACATACTAAAATAAAGAAAACAGAAGAAATTAACTTAAATAATAACAACTGGCAACCGACAGCCCTGTTGGTTCATTGGTAGCGTGTCTGCTTCGAGAGCTGAAGGGCGTGGGTTCGATTCCCACTCAGGGCTAACATTTGTGTGACTAACATCGATGTTTGTTCTGTGTCTGGGTGTACTGTATGTATTTACAAAAAAAAAAAAGTATTTAAGTATTCTATCAGTTATCTGTCTTCCATAGCACAAGCTCTGCTTAGTTTGGGGTCAGATGGCGCTGTGTGTATAGTCCTACGATATTTATTTTATTTTATTTTATTTATCGCTAGAAGCGATCTCTTCCAGGCAACCTTAGGACGGATAGGATCAGAGGAAGAAAAGACGGCGTGTGTCAATAACGAGGATATGCACAATTACACATAGGAGAATACATAACTATTACATAGAATGGTATAAAATGAAAATAGATAAAAACGCGATCCGTCATAATTCTTTCCACTCTTCAAAATGAGACAGATGTTACGACAGCTTTGTCGAAACTCATCCTGACGAAAGCCTCATTACCGTAAGCTCAGATCATACTGCTGATGATAAGTTTACTTGGTGGTAGATTTCTTTAGCAGGAAGTCGTCTAGGTAGGTACCACCGCAGTACCTACCAGATATTCTGCCGCCAAGCAGTAGTGTGTAAACATTACTGTGTTCCGGTTTGAAGGGTACTGAAGCGAAATTACTGAGCTGACTGAGTTTGACTTTGTACTTTGTGCATTTTTCCAGTGTCAGGTATGTGCTTAATATTTGTTACGTCATGTTGTATTGTGTTAAAACTAACCATCGAACGTCTCAAAGTAATGAGCGCCAAAGCAGCGATGCCTGGGCTTTGTTTTGTTACTCAAAGTTCTGTGTATCGCTGCGATGGTCATGGATATACGCTATCTCTTACCATCAGGAGAGCGCATCGTTCATCTCATTACATTTACATAAAAAAAAAAAGTAAAAGCAAGAAAGCTCAGATTAAGGAAAGTTTGTGCATGACTAGTCATGCCAGGCATAATGAGACGTGCGAAGGCCTTCATATGATTGACGGATGTTGATATAAAAATGTAGGAGGAAATGTAAATGTTTGTAACAAAAATAACCGGAAACTTGACAAATGTAGCGCTCAGAAACCACCATGGCCACATGGCCACATGGCCACCCATGGGAGATGTGATGGTTTGTATAATTATGTAAATGCTGTTATGTTTTTTCCGTCGCCAGGCCCGGTGGCGGACGCGCGAACCGGGTTCCAGCAAGTGAACGAGCACACCGACGCCGACTTCGCGTTCATCCACGACTCCGCCGAAATAAAGTAAGCTCTCAAACTACGAGAACACCTCGAGAAAGAGCTCCATTCCGATGCCCGTCTCTTTCCATCTGGGAAGCGTTTTTTCGTCGTCAATACTTTTACATAAAATTCTCCGTATTATGTTAAAAGAGCAATAATCCCTTTAGATACGAGATCACCCGGAACTGCAACTTGACGGAAGTGGGCGAGATATTCGCGGAGCAGCCGTACGCCATCGCCGTCCAGCAGGGCTCGCGGCTCCAGGAAGACCTGTCCAGGGCGCTGCTGGAGCTGCAGAAGGAACGCTTCCTCGAACAGCTGTCTTCCAAGTGAGTACGGAGGTAGACCTCCACTCTGCGATCAAATTACAGTACGTTTGTCTTGCTTGGTGGTCAGAGTCCCTTGGCCACCAAGTGTATAGCATAACACGCGCACAAGAGAAGCGAGAGAAGTGGCGTAGCCCTGGGCATGACGGTATAACAGAGCGTTACGCCATTCGCCGTCACGGCATATGAGTCAGTTTCACTGCCAAGGCGCGCTAATAAATGTTTCACATCAAAAATCATTAACAAAAAAGTTTGTTCAAGGTTCTGGAACGAGACGGCGCGGCAGTCCTGCCCCGACGCGGATGAATCCGAAGGAATCACTTTAGAAAGTTTAGGTAGGTCTACTCACTGCGGGGAGAACAAACTAAGTACCTATTGAGACTTGGTAGTAGATCTCCTTAGCAGGGGGTCGTTTTGGTAGCTGGCACTGCAGTGGTAGCAAGTATTTTCAACTGTTGTTCGCTCTGCAGGTGGCGTGTTTATAGCTACTCTGTTCGGACTGGGCCTAGCGATGCTCACGCTGGCGTGGGAGGTGCTCTACTACAAACGCAAAGAGAAAAATAAAGTGCAGGTAAGCCTACACCGAAACGAAGTAATTCGCCAGAGAACTAAAATCATTGACATAGCTTAGCGTGTTAGCAAGCTGAAGTGGCAGTACTGGACATATCTGTCGCAGAACCGATAACCGCTAGGGTAGACGTGTTCTAGAGTGGAGACCGCGCAAGCGTAGCGTAGGACGCCTTGAGACTCGATGGAGTGACGATATACGTAGGACAGCTGGCAGTGGATCGAAGCGAAAAGCCGAAGATCGGGCTGAGTGGCGTGTCTTGGGAGAGGCCTAAGTCCTAGTGGACTACAAAAGGCTGATGATGATGATATTTGAGATCGTTGCCAAAGAGGGAGTATGCTAGTCCGCAGCTCTGCTTGGTGTTCAGAAGAAAGAGATGATAGCTCAGTGGTTGAAGCGGTCGAATCATACGCCGAAGATATAGGTTTAAACCCCAACATTGAGCCTGAGATGCCGGTGAAGGAAAACTTAAACAAATAGCCTCAAACTAGCCGGGTTCCGAGCTCCGGGCTCCGGGCTCTGGTCTCCAGGCTCCGGGCTACGGGCTCTGGGTTCCGGATGCTTTTTATTCGAGCATGTTTTAAATGTCTACATTTCCATTTGATTATTGTTTGTTCAGGCAGTGGACGCGTACGTGGAGAAACCGACTTTCGTGGAGAAGAAAAAAGGTAAATTAATTATTTTCATATTCGATAGCGGAATGTGGTCAACTTCCTAACTTTTTATCAATAAAAAATTTTGCAACCTTTTTTTATTATAGATAGATACTTTACTTTGCGCCGTAAAACCGTCAAATACAAATACAAAATACAAATCTTTTATTGATAACAGCATTCATTTTTCCATTCATGTTTAAAATTGATTCTTTCGCCTCTGCCCATACATGTATGCGTTGACTAAATTATGAAATATCGTCCGGTAGTAAGACGTTTTCCTTTCCCGAATTGTTTCCTGGTAGCATAACGTTCTTTTCGCAAAATGTCCCCTTCGCAAAAAGATCCTGTCCCATAATGTTCCTTTTATAAAAAGTCCCTTGCCCAAATTAAATTGTCTCCTAGTAGTAAGACGTTCTTTTTGCAAAATGTCCCCTTCACAAATAGATCCTGCCCCATAATGTTCCTTTCCATTGAACATTCTACTCATCTCACTGGAGCTACCATGCCAGCGGGCCAGAGCCTCGCTCCGGTGCTTCAAGGAGCTGGGTTGACTTGGGCAGACGCTGGCAGGGGGAAATGCACAATGCACCCCAAGCGGGACGTCACTGCAGGACTCATCGCCCCCACTTTAAATAAGAATTTACATTATCTTTCCCAAATTGTCTCCTGGGTAGAAAAACGTTCTTTTCGCAAAATATCCCTTTCATAAAAAGTCCCTGTTGCAAAATGTATGGAGAGCGGGTGGCAGGTTTCGCGTTACAGCGACGGAAGCCCGGCCTGGCTTAGGGCTTGCAGCCAGGCGCAGGGATAAGGAGCCCCTGTACATACGCTGCAACACCAACGATCCTTTGGACCCCCTTCCAGTTCTTCTCGTTTGTTCTTCTTCCACACAGGCATCGACAAGATAACAGAGGGGGTCAGCAAGCTGCGGAAACGAGAGAAGCGCACCAAGACAAAACCACCGGCGGTCGTCACCATCGGCGACAGCTTCCAGCCCGCCGCGGGGAGGCCCGGCGTCTCCTACATCAGCGTCTACCCCAAAACTGAGTACAGGCCCTGAGGCGGCCCGCCACGCCAATGTAGACAACACTCCATTGTGACATAAAACAAACTAATTTCAATTACGTAATAGTTATTTGTTATGCAAGAGTGCAAGTTGCTGTTTACCCGCGCGTTCAATGTTGATGAGCGAGCGAGCGAAGGATTCTAAACTACAATCCTGAGCGTCAGCGCGGGAATCACAAGAGCGCGAGGGGAACAATCTCTGCACTCGAGTGCAGCACGTGGAAGTGACTCAATGCAAAAAAATCTTTTTCAATCACAAGATACTTTTATTTCAGTTTAGGTATCAACTACTACATTAACAATATGACGTGAAAAGAAAATTAAAATTATCTTAGATTTTAATACAATTTAGTTATGCAGAATTTGCAGAAGACCTCAAAAGGCGCAAATATAGCACCCTGGACAGTGGGTACATATTTGAGCCTTTTGGGGTTGAAACTTTGGGACCGCGGGGGCCGGGAGCAAAAAAATTTTTTAAAGAATTGTCATCTCGTTTGGTCGACGCCACACGTGAACAAAACGCTGGCCTTTATTTTGCTCAGCGTTTGAGTATTGCCATACAACGCGGCAATGGGGCCGCGGTTTGGGAACTATTCCCATTGATAGCGGTCTTTTAAAGTAGTTATTATTTTAAGTTATTTTATTTTAGGTCAATTCTTGTGTGTTTATTATATCTGAGTGACATTTAGTTATGACATTCTATATATTTTTTGACTAAACAATTGACTAATTAATTGTTATTACTTTATTTAATTTAATTTATAATTATAACATCATCCCAATTATCATCTAAGGACTTTTTTAAATGTAATTGTGATGCTCCTAGACATGCACAGTCTTGGAATGCGATACAGATCAACAATTGTGTAGGTACCTATTTGTATTGTTGTACATGTTATTGCATTCTGTTTTGTATGTTATGTAATAAATAAATAAATAAAAAAAAACATACACCGAGGAGGTTTCGAGTCTGAGTTTTTAACAAATTAACAGCCCTGTTGGTTCATTGGTAGTATGTCTGCTTCGAGAGCTGAAGGGCGTGGGTTCGATTCCCACTCAGGGCTAACATTTGTGTGACTAACATTGATGTTTGTTCTGTGTCTGGGTGTAGTGTACGTATTATAAGTATGTATTTACAAAAAAAAAAAAGTATTTAAGTATTCTGTGAGTTGTCTGGTTCCCATAGTACAAGCTTTGCTTAGTTTGGGCCTAGATGGTGATGTGTTAAATGTCCTCTAATATTTATTATTATTAAAAAAAGTCATATGATAAATTCGTCACATGGAGGTAGAAGTGAATAGGTTTAATGACGTTTTGAATTCACAAACTTAGTGCACGCGATGTTCTAAATACACATTTACTTTGTCCTCTAGCGGATAAAAACGACTTGCACTCAGATATCGAAGAGCAAAAATACTCTTTCCGAGATGGGGGGATGAAAACAATATTGTTAGCTAAACTTGCGGTAGACGGTGTCTACCCCCCACATAAAGCTAGCGCTCCGTCGAAGGCGGGGGGGGGGGGGGGGGGGGTATTTGCTGCTCAGTCGCGGGTCGGTAAGGTGGTTGGGTTTTGCGCTGCTTGCTGTAAGTTCATTCTATTTACTTTGTGGTCATCGCGGGTAAATTGTGATCATTATTATTGTGTGGTAATTAAATGCTGTTTCTCTGTTTGTCTGTTCGTATGTTCGAAATTATGTTGATTCGGTCTATTATAATTGATGAAATAAATTGAACTTGTTTTTTTTTTTTTTTTTTTCTTTGGTTTTGGCGTCGCGTTTTAGCATTTGCCAGTGTCAAGTAATTATATATTTTCAAGTTTCAAAAGTTAAATAAGTGCCATCGTAGCTAGTTTTAGTCAAAGTCGTCTTTGTCAAGTCCAGTTCGTGTCAGTTAATTCCAGTCATGCTTTAGTAAAGTAGTGGCAACTTTACTACAAAGCTTCGATGGAGTTTTGGAAGCAACACGAAAACTCATGTTTCACCACATTATATCAGTTTCCCACACTCGCGCTTGTAATTCGGCACTTTATGAATAAAACACCACCATTTTTATGCATAAACACTCGACAAAACACTAGTTTTGGAAAAAAATACAACGGAGCGACACGACTCTTCCCGCGTTCCCGCCAAAACTCCACCACCATTGAACTTGTTGTTGTTTAATAGATGTTTGTTTTTTTTAAATTGTATGTGTTGATTTAGTTTAGCGCCATCTCGCGTAATTTTGGTGGACTAGAGGTGGAATGGCGCCACCTCTGACGTAACACTGGTTCCGTGCGCTGCTTGTTAGTCGTGTGACGTATTTTGAATTCAACCAATGAGAGCGCGGTAGAAGTTGCGGATGTCGGCCCGTAGAGGCGCTGTGGGAAGCGAGCCGGCCGAGGAGGAGAGGTCGTCATATCGTCATAAGCGGAAAATGTGATGGGCGTCCCGCAGGGCTCCTGTCTATCTAACACTATTCAGTCTCCTCGACGACTTGCGGCGCCGTCGGTGACGCTGAGCTATATGTACGTCGACGCACCGTGAACTAGGGTCGAGGCTGAATGGGTGGGGAACGAGCTGGATAGGTGGTTCCGATCGAACGGGCTCGCGCTAAACAAAGAAAAGACCTGCTTCCTCGCTTTCAACCTAACCTAAAGGTTATAAATAAAAATGGATCGGAAAAGTGACTTACAAAAAAAACGTCTATTTTGACTGGTGCAGTATGGACAACGCAACATACATTTAAGAATGGCATTTCAAAGCAATTATGCTGACTTTGAAAGAAAAAAAGGAAGGAAGAAAAATGTTTTTTAAATTAAGATTAAAAATGTTTTTTTTTTTTTTTTTTTTTTATGTAAAAGTAATGAGACGGTCGAGGCGCTCTCCTGATGTTAAGAGATAACGCCTGTCCATGACCATTGCAGCGATGCACAGAACTTTGAGTAACAAAACAACGTCCAGGGCATCGCTGCTTTGGCGCTCATTACTTTGATACTAGATGGTTAGTCTCAACAGCCCAGTAATTTCGCTAGCTGCGGTACCCTTCAAACCGGAACACAGTAATGTTTACACACTACTGCTTGGCGCGATCTGCGCACAACGTTTGCGCGTTACTCGTGCCTTGAGGCGCGCTATCAGCAAGTACTACTCGCTCCTACTATACCTAATTACAACGAGCCCGCACACGACACAAAAAAGAAGACAGTTACGACAATAATTAGTTCAGACAGACTTTGATAGCAAAAAATGTTATCTATACTATTATAAAAAGGAATTCAATTTAATTCATTTTTATTAAAATATAGGTACCTACCTACAATAATGTACACTGATTCACATCAAACAAAATATTAAATTAAAAATGTCATACTTAATAATAATACATGACAAAAAAATATGTCAAAGGTGAATAAAAGATTTGATTGTTTGTTTGCATTGAATAGGCTCCGAAACTACTGGTCAGATTTCAAGAACTCTTTCACCGTTGGCAAGCTACTCTATCTCCGGGTGACATTGGGCACATTTTCTTAACATTTGTATAATAACTTGAATTTCTCGTTTCAACTGAATCCAAGTTTTTGGTCTTCGTGTTATCGCTTGTCTCCTGTTTATAAATAAACGTTATTGGTTAGCTGAAGTTCGTTTTCCATGAAGTTATTAAAATACGTCAAGTTGTTATCTTCGTGGCGTGCTGTGGGTGCGGATTTATTGAACGCAGAGCGGCTCCGCGATAACAGCTCCGTTATCAATCCCGGGATTTTTAAACTGTTTCATCGCGCTCGAAGACGTGCGCGCGGCTGGCAGGCCGGACGCGCGTGGTCAGTCGAGACTCGAGGAGCGCGCCATGCGGACAGGGCTGCGCTTGTGGGCGCTGACGGCGGCGCTGGCGGCGGCGCTGACGACGCACAGGCAAGGACCGGCGCTGACGGCGCACGGGCGCGGGGCGCTGCTCTGCCGGCACACGCGCTGCCGCTACCTCGGGAGCGCCGGCCGCCAGCACAAGTACGAGGTGGACGGTACGACAACACGACCGTTATCAGTAGCTTTTGAGCGAGAGCTGATGCTCTCTCAGCATTCCTAAGAAACATTTTTGAGCGAGATAATATTATTCTAATTTTATTTCAAACGCGTTGTCGCTGGCGGTGTTGACAAATAGTACAATTTTTAATTTTTTTACAAACCGACTGTATGGTCCCGCCGCCGCATACCGGCGGAACCGCATCTTCCTTTGCGTATACTGCATCCACTGAGCATCCACACAACGTTCTACACCCAGCTTCCACGTTCTACGACAGCGGATCTTAAATCGAGTAATCATTTATGAGTATATGTTTACCTGTAGGCTTTCAGATAAGGATCACGCATTATTTGGACGAATTGCTAAAAGTAGATTGCAAGGAGCACAGCGTGCTGGAGTCGGAGGCGCTGCCGCGCGCCGAGCGGGCGCTGCGCGTGCCGCACGTAGTGCTGGCGCGCTGCCCGCTGCCGACCGCGACGTCGCTGGCGGCCGTACTGGCCGCGCTGCGCGTCACTCTGCAGCTGGACTGCGACGCGTCGCACGCGGAGCACTGCGGCTACCTGGAGCTCGACTGGCTGCCGCCCGCGCCGCCGCTCGCCGCTACACATTTCCTTGGAGTCGAGTGTCTCGAGTTGGGGATATTTGGACCGTGGATTCCAAGGCTAACTATTTCCGAGCTTGGATTTCTAACGCCTCTACGAAGCCTGCGCCGACTGAAGATAACGAACGTGGAGATTTTTACTGATGAACTGAGGCTGATGCCCTGGGTTCGTCAGCTGGCACAAGGCGTCCGCATCGGCCGGCTCCCAGCGACGGCAGCGCTCGAGTCGCTCTGGGTGGATGGCTGGGAGGAGCTCCAGCCGGCGCCGCTGGCGCGCTGCGACGCGCTGCGCACGTTGCGTCTGGTGTCACCCAAGGTGACCGCTCTGCCGAGTGCCTGGCTGGCGAACTGTCCGCGCGTGGCCGACCTGACCATTGTCGGGGCGAACATTATCCAGTTGCCGCAGAAATTGCTGGTGGGCGCGAGTTCACTCACGCACCTCATCTTCGCGGGCGGGTCGCTCGCGCGGCTGCCGGAGGATCTCCTGGACCACTCGCCTGATCTACGCGAGCTGCAGCTGAACGACAACCGTTTAAGAACTCTTCCGAAGTAAATTAATTAATTAATAATTTTATTGTTAAAACGTTTTTGTTTATAACATATATCCGTTCGACCGCCATCTCGCCTGATGTTCTCGCGAGAATGCGGTCTACGACGGAGCACTAGCGGCTTGAAGGTACACAGACTTCATCTATCGGGGCGCACCCACTCGGGCAGCAAGTTCAAATTCCTTTTTCGTAGGAAAAAGGTGGAATCAAACCGATTAGCTTTTGGAATATCGACCATGAACGATTTTTGAAACGAAGCAGATCTCGAATCATGAGTTTTCCAGCGGCGCCTTCAGAGGAGTGAAGCGGCTGCAGACGCTGGACCTCTCCTGGAACGAGCTGGACAGCGGAGCGATGGCTGCGTTGACATCGCTCAGCGGAGAGCTCACCGAGCTCAACCTCAAAGGCAACCCGCGCGTTGGAGACGTCTGCGACGGAGAAGGTGAGTCCATCGCGGCGACGGTGTACTCGTATGCCGCAAGAACCGAACCGACCGCGCGCCCAAACTCAATGATCTCGATTTACAGGCTATTCACCAATACGTAACTTGACGAGGCTGAGGAAACTGCTTTTAGCCAGAACTAGTGTGAGCCGCGTCTGCCGAGACTGGCGGGAGAACATGCCGCTCCTCGAGATGCTGGACCTCAGCCGCACGAGCATGACCGCGCTGTCGGTGAGTCCAAAACTATCTCTACTCCACCAAAAGCAGACTCTCGGCGAGATGTGACCATTGGACACTGCGCGTCCTCTGCACGCATAGCGCGTGAAGATCGATGCCCAGAATCGTTACAAGATATACAACCTTCCGATACACGAGTGTTGATTCTCGCCGTGGGGCGTGTGTTCACAGCTCGAGGATTTCCAGTGGACGCGCTGCGTGCAGGCGCAGGTGATGCTGTGGGGCGCGCCGCTCGCCACGGTGCAAACAAGCCGCGAACAGTTCCGCAGCGCGGCGCGCAGCCTGTCCCCCGACACCAACGTCTCCGTGACCTTCGCCGCCGGCGATGACTTAGACCAAGAACTCGAGGACGATAATCGGACAGCGTCAGAACCTTCGCGGCAGCAGCTGCGGCTCACGTGCGACTGCCACATGTACTGGACACGGCGCGCCCTCGAGCTGGCGCTACCAGCGCTTCGACACGTCGGGGAGCTGCTCTGCAGCGACGAGCGCGCGCTGCGAGACGTGCCGCCAGAGGAGCTGGTGTGCGCGCGGCCCGACGTGTGCGCGGCGGCCGCGCTGCCGCCCGCGTGCGCGTGCGGCGAGCGTCCTGGGGACGACCCGACTCGAATCCAGTGGACGGCGCGAGTGCGTTGCGAGCCCGCCTCGCTAACTCGCATGCCACGCCTCCCCGCTCTCCCCTCAGACCAACGCTACGAGCTGCTGCTCCCACACAACAACATCACCGAGCTGCGCGCTGACGACCTACCGGATCACGTCATAGTCAGTACCTACTCATTAACACAAGGGCATTCCACATACGAGCCGATCCCAAGTGCGGTCCTCCGTTGCAGGGTCTCGACCTGAGGAACAACTCCCTGCGGGTGGTGGACGAGGAGACGGCGGGGAGGCTCGGCGCCCTGGGTGGCATGGTGCGTCTCGCTGGAAACCCGTTCGAGTGCTCATGTCGCGCTATGCCGCTGCTTCACGCGCTGAGCGGCCGCAACGCGACTCTGACCGACGTCGTTAACACCACGTGCCGCGACGGGCGCTCGCTGCACTCTGCGTTCACCACGAAGTGTCAGCAGAGCGCGATGGCGGCAACGCCATACGCCACCTGGCTCGCAAGCGCGCTGGCGGCGTTGCTGGCACTCGTGTTGGCCGCCGCGGCGTATCTCTGGTCGCGCGAGCGGCGGTTCTTCGCGCGGGCTGTGCTGCACCGATGGGGCCTCTCGTGGCACACCGCGGACCCGGAGAAGGACGACGGCCGCCGCTACGACGCGTTCGTGACCTTCTCCCACAAGGACTCTGCGGCGGCGCTAGAGCTGGTGGCGCGGCTGGAGCCGCCGTACCGGCTGTGCGTGCACTACCGCGACTGGGTGCCGGGCTGCTTCATCCCCGCGCAGATCGTGGCGTCGGTGCACGAGTCGCGGCGCACGGTGGCGCTCGTGTCGCGCCACTTCCTGGAGAGCACGTGGGCGCGCGCAGAGTTCCGCGAGGCGCACGCGGCCGCCATGCTGGACGCGCGGCCGCGGCTCGTGGTGGTGCTGCTGGAGGAGCCGGCCGCGCTGCAGATGGACGCGCAGCTGCGGCGCTACGTCGCCACGCACACGTACCTGCGCTGGGGCGAGCCCTGGTTCTGGGACAAGCTGGCGGTGGCGCTGCCGAGGCCGCGTGATCACGCTCCGGGAGGTTTCAGCGTTTAGGGTGCACGGAGTTTCGTATTATTTGAGCCACAATATTTGTAAGATTGCGGCGGGCCACGCGCGCGGACTACTACGAGGCGTTGCTGCGGAAAGTTCTATATAACGGCGCGGATATTGTTCGCACTATAAGTGATAAGGGACGGTTTCAAGTTTCGTCAGCTAGCAGTGATGGGAGAAAATGTATTAATTACTATAATGTATACTGCAGAGATACTAATAAATAACAAAAATATGTTAAGTATTGTCATTGTTAATTTAAGATGATTGTCCATACTGGACATAGCAACTCCTGAGAGGCCGCAGAATGTCCATACTGGACATAACGACAGCCTAACTACGGAGTCAGCAACCTACATTAGCGGTCGACGCCCGCGGCTGACGCCCGCGGCCGACTCAGCAAATCAGCAATATGGTGCAATCCACAAGTCCACACAACAATACGTAGTACCTAGTATATAAGCGGCTGAATGTAAATAATAAACTAATCATTACTCAACTTGGGTTTGATTCACCTTCATCGAAGGGGTGCAGTGGTGTGTCTGTTGACAGCTGCACTCGGAGTTAGGGAAGCCACCACCGCACCGTGGTCAGGTCAACCAGGCGACCTACCGGCCGACCGTGAAGAGGTCGCCGGAGCCGTTCCAGGCCGACCACACCGGCGCGAGAAGTGCGCCGTGCCCGGCAAGTGTCCGCTGGGCGGGCGGGTGTACCTATCTCATCCCTCCACTGTGGCAAGACTATTAGCACCGTCACCTTCTGTGACCGTGACGTGAGCCTGCGTCACGACAGTGGAACATCGTACCTCCTCCTGTATTCCTTCCCCTTCCGCCTGTTGCCGATAGGTCTCACGGCACCAGGCATCCTGTACCTATCTATCTAAGTATATATTCACTGTATACGGTAGGTTAGGGTCGCTAGGGAAGTAGGGAAGTAGGGTTAGGGCGGTAGGGAACATAGGTGCACAGGGTAGGTTCCCCCGATAGGGCCGGACAGCCGTTGGATCGCTCCAAGTGAGTTCCGCGGTTGCTCGGACGGAATAGCCAGGCGTCATCCGACCCTAGTAAGTGGGTTGAGACGGCTTGCTATTCAAACTTCAACAGGCGGTTAGTCATTCGCCGAAGTGGATGGCTAGGCGCCCGTTCAATGATTTTAATGACAAAGAAAAAGTTTAAAACAAAATGTAATCAATCGTTTCATAATTTAATACTAATTGACGTCCGCGATAACTTTACAATGAAGTTCACAGAGAAATGAAACTGAATACGCTTTTACCACCAAGCGTGATTATATTTCTGAATCCTAGGGGTAGGGCCCTTGTAGACTAATGTATACATCGAAATAATTTAACTAAACAACCTAACAATTTTATTATTTTAAAGCGGCTGCCACAGCTGGCGTATGTTATTAAGATCCATGAGCGATGTTTTATTGAGCGACATCTAACACAAACTTATGAACTAGGTGGAGTTCCGCCTCATGCGCCGGAGGGCAGGAGGGCATGAGGCTGACATGTTGGGATACTATCAAGTGTTACATCGTGGTATTTGATTGTGTCAGTTCTTTTAAGCTTACCACATTTTAGTGAGATTTTTTTTGTATACTAATACCAATACTTTGGTGCTATCTGATGTTATTGTGCGTCTGGTTGTATTTTATGGTCATTAAAAGTGTGTAAATTCTGTAACCTTCGAGATTCTATATTTAACCTAGCTCGAACATTACGAAACAAGCTTTCCTAAGTTGTGTAAATGGATATGCAAAGTTCGTTAATGTAAATTAAGAGAAGAGTTGGGCCTACAATACTGCCCTGCGGAACGCCATTGATAAATATAATCTCTTAACACTTTGAGTAGATCCCACTTGGATGTATTGCAATATGTTACTCAGATAAATATAGTCGTTGAACATTGTAGTTGAGAGCCACGTACTCGCAATGCATCGAACTTGCGTAGGAGTGATGACACCGACACGATGTCAAATGCCTTTACGTTCTTACGTTTTGATAAAAGATGTTTATAAATTTTTCTGTTAGACGTTCCGAGACATAAACTAATTTTCCCGAACCTATCAACTTAAGATTGAACAAGATGCTTTTACATGTTCTGTCGTTACGTATCTTGCCTCCATTAAAACTGCAGGAACTCATCATCAGCCCTTCGCTATCCACTGCTGGACGTTAACCTCTCCCAATGCGCGCCACTGAGCAATTAAAAAGAAAAGTGAACGTTCCGTTAGTGACGAACCCTCAGATTATACACTACTCGGCGGCGACACTTTATCACATCATAGACATCTTGCAATCATTTAGCTTTTTTATTCACATTGTCATAGTTATATTCTATTCTACTGTCTTGAAATTTATTTGCAAAACTGTGCAACCCCGTCACTGACACAAGTAAAGCACAGCGAAGGATGTTGCGTTGATCTAGTCGTCTATCCGCTATGCACTGCACTTATCCGCGCGCGGCGACGCGCGGGGCGGCCTCGGCAGCGCCACCGCCAGCTTGTCCCAGAACCAGGGCTCGCCCCAGCGCAGGTACGTGTGCGTGGCGACGTAGCGCCGCAGCTGCGCGTCCATCTGCAGCGCGGCCGGCTCCTCCAGCAGCACCACCACGAGCCGCGGCCGCGCGTCCAGCATGGCGGCCGCGTGCGCCTCGCGGAACTCTGCGCGCGCCCACGTGCTCTCCAGGAAGTGGCGCGACACGAGCGCCACCGTGCGCCGCGACTCGTGCACCGACGCCACGATCTGCGCGGGGATGAAGCAGCCCGGCACCCAGTCGCGGTAGTGCACGCACAGCCGGTACGGCGGCTCCAGCCGCGCCACCAGCTCGAGCGCCGCCGCCGAGTCCTTGTGGGAGAAGGTCACGAACGCATCGTAGCGGCGGCCGTCGTCCTCTTTCGGGTCCGCGGCGCGCCACGCGAGGCCCCATCGGTGCAGCACCGCCCGCGCGAAGAACTGCCGCTCGCGGGACCAAAGACACGCCGCGGCGGCCACGACGAGCGCCAGCAGCGCCGCCAGCGCGCCCGCAAGCCAGGTGACGTATGGCGTTGCCGCCAGTGCTCTCTGCTGGCAGTTCATGGTGAACACGAACTGCAGCGCGTGCCCGTCGCTGCAGGTGGCGTTGACGACGTCAGTCCGAGTCCCGTTGCGGCCGCTCAGCGCACGCAGCAATGACGTGGCGTTACACGAGCATTCGAGCGGGTTTCCGGCGAGACGCACCATGCCAGCCATGGCACCGAGCCTCTCCGCCGTCTCCTCGTCCACCACCCGCAGGGAGTTGTTCCTCAGGTCGAGACTCTGCAACGGAGGACCGCTCTTGGGACCTGTTCAGATGTAAAATGCCCTCGTGCTAATGAATACTAACTGTGACGTGATCCGGCAGGTCATCAGCGTGCAGCTCGGTGATGTTGTTATTTGGCAGCAGCAGCTCGTAGCGTTGATCAGAGGGGAGAGCAGGGAGGTTTGGCATGCTATCCAGCGAGGCGGACTCGCAGCGCACACGTGCCATCCACGGGGCTCGAGTTGGGTCGTCGCCAGGGCGCTCGTCGCACACGCACGCGGGCGGCAGCGTGGCCGCCGCGCACACGTCGAGCCGCGCGCACACCAGCTCCTCTGGCGGCACGTCTTGCAGCGCGCGCCCATCGCTGCAGAGCAGCTCCCCGACATGTCGGAGCGCGGGTAGCGCCAGCTCGAGGGTCCGCCGTGTCCAGTACATATGACAGTCGCACGTAAGCCTTTGGTCTAAGTCATCGCTGGCGGCGAAAGTCACGGAGACGTTGGTGTCGGGGGACAGGCTGCGCGCCGCACTGCGGAACTGTTCGCGGCTTGTTTGCACCGTGGCGAGCGGCGCGCCCCACAGCATCACCTGCGCCTGCACGCTGCGATTCCACTGGAAATCCTCGAGCTGTGAACACACGCCCCACGGCGAGAATCGATACTCGTGTATCGGAAGGAAGTATGTTTTGTAACCGTTTGCGCATCGATCTTCACGCGCTATGCGTGCAGAGGACGCGCAGTGTATAATGGTCACATCTCGCGAGGAGTCTGCTTTCAGTGGAGTGGAGATAGTTTTAGACTAACTCACTAACTTGTGGTTTGCTGATCCCAGAGAAATGTCGGTGTCAACTCACCGACAGCGCAGACACGTGCGTGCGGCTGAGGTCCAGGATCTCGAGGAGCGGCATGTTCTCCCGCCAGTCTCGGCAGATGCGGCTCACGCGGCTCCCAGCCAGCGCCAACTTCTTCAGCTTCGTCGCGTTACGTATCGGCGAATACCCTGCGAACCGAAATCCTCGACTCCAAGTTTCCGTTGGGAGAACTCCACCAGACGTAGTTTGCTTGACTCACCGTTCCTCTCGCAGCAGTCACCGAGACGCTGGTTGCTGTCGAGGTGAAGCGCAGTGAGCTGCCCGAGCGGCGCCAACGCAGCCATCACTCCGCTGTCCAGCTCGTTTTCGGAGAGGTCCAGCTCCTGCAGCTGTCGCACCGCTCTGAACGCATCGCTGAAAAAGTCATGAGTCAAGGTCTGCTGTGTTTCGTCACATCAGACCTCGCAATCGTTGTAATAATGATTTACCTCGGAAGAGTTCTTAAATGGTTGTCTTGCAGCTGCAGCTCGCGTAGATCAGGCGAGTAGTCCAGGAGATCCGCCGGCAGCCGCGCGAGCGACCCGCCCGCGAGGGTGAGGTGTGTGAGTGAACTCGCGCCCACCAGCAGTTTCTGCGGCAAGTGTGTAATGTTCGCCCCGACAATGGTCAGGTCGGCCACGCGCGGACAGTTCGCCAGCCAGGCACTCGGCAGAGCGGTCAACTCGGGCGACACCAGATGCAACGTGCGGAGCGCGTCGCAGTGCTCCAGCGGCGGCGGCCGCGGCGCTACCCATTCTTCCAGGATGAGCGTCTCGAGGGTCGACATCATGGGTATTCGAGAGACGCTGCCGGCCGGCTCAAGGGGCCCGGGCGCCGGCTCCGGCTCGTCGGCATACAGCGCCGAGCATGACAACTTCAGCCAACGCAAGTTTCGCAGCGGTGCGAGAAAATCTAACTCGGGGACGACGTTCCACCGCCAACCTACTGATATCTTCAAATGGCTGAGGCGCTCGAGTCCAAGGAAATGTGTAGCGGCGAGCGGCGGCGCGGGCGGCAGCCAGTCGAGCTCCAGGTAGCCGCAGGAGTCGTACGGCGCGTTGCAGTCCAGCGGCAGCGAGACGCGCTGCGCGGCCAGCGCGGCCGCCAGCGACGTCGCGGCCGGCAGCGGGCAGCGCGTCAGCATCACGTGCGGCATGCGCAGCGCCCGCTCGGCGCGCGGCAGCGCCGCCGACCCCAGCACGCTGTTGTTCGCGCAGTCCAAAATCACCAGCTCCTTCATAAGAGTTATCTTTACCTGGAGACCTGTAATTACGCAACGTTTATCGACAGCTCTCGAAGGGGGGCCAGCCCCTGTGCTTCCCCTGAGCTTCTTATTTCGATATCTGTTAGGCGCTCACGAAAAAACTACGCGATTTTGAACCATATTGCGCAGACATACGATTTATGGTCGCGGAGCCACTTCTTGAGTGTCTAACAGGTATCGCTATAAGTAGCTCAGAGTACGGGGGCAGATCTTTCTTCATCCCGGCTTGTGTTTTGTCATTTTTAACTTTTTCTGTCATTCTGTGAAATATGACTAGTGACTGCGATCTCATCGATCATGATATGATTGTGTTGTAACTTCTGTGTTGGTTGCGCGTCGCGGCTGAGCGGCTGAGCGGCTGAGCGGCTGAGCGGCTGAGCGGAGCTTCATGAAAGCTTCATGAAAGTAAAGTTGTGATAATGCGTTCCACGATATAAGTTACTTTTATATCCCAGCAAAACGAGCTTCGCACGTAAATTGTGATAAGAAATTCGGTAAACAATATAAACAGATAGTGAGCCGCGGGCAGGAGTGTAGACAATGCAGGCCGTACCGTCCACCTCGTACTTGCGCTGGAGGCCGGCACTCCCGAGGTAGAGGCAGCGCGGGGGCTGGCAGAGCAGCGCCGGCCCCGCGTGCACCGTCAGCGCCGTCAGCGCCGTCAGCGCCCACAAGCGCAGCCCTGTCCGCATGGCGCGGCCGCGATGCTCCAACGTCCACTGCGCGGCGGCGACCGCGTGCTTCTTTCAGCGGAAAACCCAACAAAAGTCCGTCCCGATAACGGAGCCGTTATCGCGGCGACAGTTCACGTCGACGCGATTTTCTTTATAGTGTTACGGAGGTTTATTCATATTTAAAAATAACATAAATGATGTAACTACAATCATACCTACAGACTGTCGGAGCGAACACGTTCGCGCGTTCCCGCCAAAAATCTAATGACAATCTAATTTTTTTTTAATAATTTGCTTTTTTTTTCTTTGGTTTTGGCCTCGCGTTTTATCATTTGCCAGTGTCAAGTATTGATATATTTTCAAGTTTAAATAAGTGTCTTCGTAGCTAAAGTTATAGTCAAAGTTTAGTCTTGGTCAAGTCCAGTCATGCAAAGTAGTGGTGACTTTACTATAAAGCTTCGTTGGAGTTTTGGAAGCAACATGAAAAGTCATGTTTCCCCACATTATATCATTTCCCCACACTCGCGCTTGTAATTCGGCACTTTATGAATAAA
The DNA here is from genome assembly GCA_905404145.2 of Biston betularia. NCBI lineage: Eukaryota > Metazoa > Arthropoda > Insecta > Lepidoptera > Geometridae > Biston > Biston betularia. Next base: position 6,399,902 of record FR989890.1, read on the forward strand.
ACACCACCATTTTTATGCATAAACACGCGATAAAACACTAGTTTTGGAAAAAAATACAACGGGGCGACACGACTCTTTCCGCGTTCCCGCCAAAACTCAATAATTTGCCTTGTCGGGCAGGAATCTAAGGTACATGTCCAATCTTCTTTGATTTTAGCGTCGGTTTTTGTGCATTTGCCGTTGTGTCCAGTGTTTGATATTTTAAGAATAAGAAACAATAATATTGCACTCAGATTAAAAACTACGATGTTGCATTATCAATAAAAAGAAAATGAAAAAATTATTGAATATTATTACATTGTAACTAATAGAAAGTCCAATTTTCAATACTTTTTGCTTATAACTTTGCCATTTTTAGTTCTACGACTAACAGTTACTCGACTAAACTTGTAGAAAATGTTCCAAAATGTTTTTTCTGAAACCTATAGTTTGTCATTTAACCTATAAAACCATTTGTACCTAAGTACCCTTTTTCCAAGATGGCGGCCGTGGGACAAGGATTACGCCTCAAACTTGGATTTAACTCTACACTAACTCCTCCTTAAAAGCACACTAAGACCAAAAAATGTACGTGAGATCGTGCCGGTGCTCCCGCTTCTGCCGGGCATGAAGGCTCCACGAGGCCGCGTGGGGCGCCCGTGACGCGGTCGCGGTGAGGTCACCTCGGACTCCAAAAACCCAGCAAACAAAGTAATTAATTATAGCACCGAGTACCGACCGCGCGATTCCGGTATCCATTGTTTAAAGATTTGTAGGATAAAACCTAATCGGCGCCGCTTCCGTCCGCGTCGCGGCAGGTGTCGCGCGGCTGTACCTATGGACAATTGGACATCGTTTTATTAAATCTAACGAAGCGGACAACGCTCTCCTGATGGTAAGAGACGACGGCGACGCGCGACGCCCCGAGACCGTTGCAGCGGTTACATGTTTTCGGGATTAAAAGTAGCCTATGTGTTGATCCAGGGCGCCAGCTGCCTAAATAACCACACCTAGTTTCATACAAATCCGTTCAGTAGTTTTGCGTGAAAGAGTTACAAACACATCCAAGCATATTCTTACATATATGCATTCTTAGACTCAAAAATTATCAAATTACTAGCAAGTAATTATGATATTTTCTTGATGGATCTCCTTAGCAGGAGGTCGTCTCGGTAGGCACCACCGCAGTAGGTACTAGATACTCTGCCGCCGAGCAGTAGTGTGTAAACATTACTGTGTTCCGGTTCGAAGGGTACTGCAGCGACATTACTGGGCTGTTGAGACTAACCATCGAAAGTCTCAAAGTAATGAGCGCCAAAGCAGCGATGCCTGGACTTTGTTTTGTTACTCAAAGTTCTGTGTATCGCTGCAATGGTCATGGACAGGCGTTATCTCTTACCATCAGGAGAGCGCATCGTTTCTCTCATTACACAAAAAAAAATGTTTTTTTATTAATCGACATGTATACTCAGTGTTTTAACTATTTTAATGATATAATTATTTGAATAAACATTACAGAATTGACTTGCAACATTGGTGTTATCAATGAAGTACCTATTTGTATTTGTCTAGGAAAATGCGTAGCAGGCATCCTCAGCGGGTCGTCTAGGTAGCCCCACTCCTAAGTAGTAGTGTGCAAACAGTACTATGAAGGGTACCGCAGTGGCACTGAGAGGCTGCCGAGGCTAAAGTAATGAGCGCCGGAGCATGCCCCGGACTTGACCCTGGAGTTGTATCGCTGCAAGTTATGAGCAGGCGGTCTCTTACCATCAGAAGAGTCTCGTTCGTGTCATTATTTTTATAATTATAAAAAGTGTGCAGCCCTCACGTAGGTATGTAGGTATGTAGTTACCATCCCGGGCCAACGACCGGCGCGGCGCCCGCGCGCCGAGAGGAAGGAGCGGGCAACCAAAAAAATACGTGTTTCAAAAGTTAATTTTTATTCTATTTTTTACATAAAGTTGTTAATTGTAGTTTACATTAATATTATAACAATATTTTAGTTAATAAACTATGTTTACCACGATCCTTAGTGTAAGAGAACGATATTTACAGAAACGAGAATTATCTCTAACGCAATCAAACTAAAAACATATGTTTGTATGCTCAATAACACACACACGCGCGCGCCACCCACTTTGTGTGTGTGTGTGTGTGTGTTTGCACATATAACATTAGTACAAAGCACCATCCCATGCACAAACACGGAACACAGTAAATCGGATTATGTTTTAGTGCGATGCGCGGGAACTAGATGGCGACACTCGACGCGTGTTTCGCGCTATATTTTCACGTTGGCAGTTTCATAATTAAACAACAGATGGCGTATATTTTCGAGTAAATTGTGATTAGTTCCTCGTACTACTACGAGTTTGTGACGTAGTTGTGTGATGTATTTGTGTGACGTTATGTATTTTTTTAAATTAATTCTTGGCCATGGATACTGGTCCTTCAGCCGTGTTGTGTGGAAAGTAATCAAGGATTGTCAGTATGTGGGTGATGGATTCCGAAGCGGCCACGTCAGCTCGCGCCGGCGCGCGGCGGCTGGCCGGCTGGCCGGCTGGCCGGGAGGATTGAAAAAACGTGCTTTAAATTATTTTTAACTGACACAAAAAAAGAGATTATCAATTCTACTGGTTTTTTTAAAACTTTTGTTAATGGATAATTCCGCCAATTATTAATCGATTTTAATGTTGTTGCTCGGTAGATCACACTTTAGAGGTGGTCCCATATAAATTTTAACGAAATCGATCGCGCGTTTTAAAAAAAAATCAAACAAAAAATATGAAAAATAGATTATTTCCGTTTGGTCGGAAAGCTCGCAGTTTCATCGGAGCAGCGCGTTTAGTTGGCCTGAGGGGAGGTGGCCGTGGAGTCGGCTTTTAAATTGTAAATTTATATATTACTAGCGGGCCGCCCCGGCTTGGCACGGGGAATCAAAACTCGATCAATAATATAAAAATATAGGCTTTGTCACTCAGTGATAATGTAGCATTCTAATGATGAGACAAGTATTCAGATCGCTCCAGTAGTTTTCCAGCCTATTCCATACAAACAAACAAATCAAATCTTTCCTTTATATAATGAATGTAGATGACAGCTGTAATAGTTAGACGTATGATATCGCGGACTTACTCGCAGCTGTCACTTTGCTATAAAACGTCACTTTATTCTACTGTCAATAGTTTTCGCTGCGCACGCTAAGTAAGGGGGTTTTTAAATTTTTTACAGCTTGGGTTACATTATTGAAGTTTCCATACGGATCCCTAACTGTTTTTAAATAAAATATAGCCTATGTCCGTCACGGATAATGTAGCATTCTAATCATGAAAGAATTATTAAGATCGATCCAGTAGTTTCGGAGCCTGTTCAATACAAACTAATCTTTCCTCTTTATAATTAACTAGTGTAGATCTAGGTCCACATGGACAGTTAGTGGCGAGTTGTGCCGAATAAATGTTAACTGTATTATGAGATAACTTTTGACCCAGCGCGCCGGCGCGCCGGCGCCTCGGACGCGACTGTTTGCACCGCTCGGATCCGATCCCACCGAGTGGTTCCGGGGGGTCCAGCTCCCTCAGCACACCACAAACACGACCAACACCCCCCGGGAAGTCGAGGCGCAGGCTACTCGGTCAGTCATTGACCTGCACTTATTTATTAAGTTAAGTAGGTATATTGTTCGTAGCGCGCCATTCTGGGTTTCCCTATCTTGGAATTGCGCGCCGTATCGGCCGGTATTGACCTACCTGACTCATCAGGCGGTCTCGGAATCCCAAGTCTGTATGACGGCATTGGTTTCTTCTTCAAGGAGTGTGTGCGTGTGCGAGTGAGGCGTGTGTTTGTGGATAATTTGTGACCGAGCATACATTTGGCTAAATCATAAAAAAATCCCGCCCCGGAATACCCCGATGCCCTTCAAGCCGGAACACAGCAATGTTTGCACACTACTGCTTAGGGGCCATCTATAAATTACGTGACATGTTAAGGGGGAGGGAGGGGGTCGACGTAGTGTGACATTGTGTGACATGGAGCGGGGAGGGGTCTTTAATTTTGTAACATCACATTTATCAAAATACAGCTATTAAAATTTATCGCTGTGGGGCGTGGGTTCGATTCCCACCCAGGACAAGCATTTTGTGATATATAAAAACAAATGTCTGTTCTGTGTCTGGGTGTACTGTATGTATTATAAGTATGTATTTACAAAAAAAAGTATTTAAGTATTCTATCAGTTATCTGACTTCCATAGTACAAGCTCTGCTTAGTTTGGGGCCAGATGGCGCTGTGTGTAATGTGCTGCGATATTTATTTATTTATTTACATAGGTACAATATTTTATATCCAATTTCATAAATTTTTAAACATAAAATATGTGATGCCACAAATGTTACCAGCTGTGACGAGGACGGGGGGAGGACGGGGGGAGGGAGGGGTACAAAAATGATGAATTTCGTGCGACGTAATTTATGGATAGCGGCAGAATACCTACATTTAACCAAATTATAGGAAACGAACAAACAACAAACACGATACAAAGTAAACAGCAATATACATATAGTATACGCGTGCCGCGGCGCGGGTGCGCTCTCACACGCTCACGTTTAACAATACAACTTTACATTTATATTCGATCTTTTTGTACAACTTTACTACCTGGCTACAGCAAACACAAAACTACGGAAAATATTTAATCGCGCACCAAAAACGCGTCTCGCGTCTCGACAGAACACCGATTAACTGCACATCAAAACAAAACGACGACTGTATCATTCTTTATACTTGACGCGACGCCCGTGAAGGGAAATATAATATTACTAGCGGACGCCTCGCGGTTTCACCCGCGCAGTGCCCGCTCCCGCGGGAATACAGGGATACAAGTAGCCTATGCACCCGGGGATAGTGTAGCTTCCCAACGGTGAAACAATTTTTAAAATCGGTCCAGTAGTCTCGGAGCCTGTTCAATACAAACAATCAAATATGGTCTCAGCTACCTCCATACAAAGTTTCATCCAAATCCAAATGGATGCATGTTTGTTAGTCTTTCACGCAAAAACTACTGAACGGATTTGGATGAAATTTGGTATGGAGGTAGCTGCCACCCTGGATTAACACATAGGCTAGTTTTTATCCCGAAAACATGCAGCGGGTAACACCGCGGGGCGCAGCTAGTTTATATAGTTAGTGGGATTATTGCTGTTCCCTCACTTGCAGTGACCGTCTCGTCGGCTGTACGGCGGGGGTTCGGTTCCCGGCGCGCGATAAAATATCCCTCCATATTTATTTGGATTCCAAACATAACCATAGAATACATTACACATAATGTTGGTGATGTACGTTTCTCACTTTAAATTTTAAATTATATGAATTCCCATCACAATAAGAGTTTCTTTTTTTACAACACTTAAAATATTTGTCCCGCGCCCGCGAGCGCAGCTCCTCTCTGCGCGTCACTCCGCCGGTGACGCGGCCGTAACGCCAGCCCCGCGCTGTAAACAACATTTTGAGAATGGGACATTGTATGCTACATACAAGTGGCTTTTGTCGCGATTTTTTAAAATCAGATTAAGCTTCGTGTTTCGAGCTCTCCCTACACCGAGCAGTAGTGCGGCCTAGGGTGGGGCGCGTTTATTTAGAACTCTGTTCCAAGCACGGGAGGTATTCCTTCGGACTAGATGGCGCCACTGCCTGTGCGCGTCGCGCTGCTCACGCCGCGGTAGTGAAGCGACAAATGGACAGATGGCGCTTCTTGTCGAGCGCGGCGGGGCGCGGCGCCGGCGGTCAGTCGTGGTAGAGCGGCTCGAGGCGGCGCACGCGCACGCGCTGCCGGTAGTGGTACTCCTTGAGGTAGGCGCGCAGCCGCGCCGGCAGCGGAAGCGACTCCACGCCTGCGGAGCGACAATCACTCTCTTTATTTATATGTATCTCGTGCAACGTCAGTCATCTGAACAAATATTAAGGCGTTGTATTGCGGACGATCATCATCGGCTTATTGCAGTTTTTGATCATTATCTCGGATTACCCAAAAAGTAAAAAAAAAACCGAAAACCACTTTTAAAAAATTCCAAAATGTAACAACTGTGACTAATTTGATGGGAGCTGTGACTAGTGTGACGGGGGCTGTGACTAAGTGTGACGGGGGCTGTGACTAGTGTGACGGGGGCTGTGACTAAGTGTGACGGGGGCTGTGACTAGTGTGACGGGGGCTGTGACTAGTGTGACGGGGGCAGTGACTAGTGTGACGGGGGCTGTGACTAAGTGTGACGGGGGCTGTGACTAGTGTGACGGGGGCTGTGACTAGTGTGACGGGGGCTGTGACTAGTGTGACGGGGGCTGTGACTAGTGTGACGGGGCCTGTGACTAGTGTGACGGGGGCAGTGACTAGTGTGACGGGGGCAGTGGCTAGTGTGACGGGGGCTGTGCCTAGTGTGACGGGGGCTGCGGCTAGTGTAACGCGGGCTGTGCCTAGTGTGACGGGGGCTGTGACTAGTGTGACGGGGGCTGTGACTAGTGTGACGGGGGCAGTGACTAGTGTGACGGGGGCTGCGGCTAGTGTGACAGGTAGGTGCCAGTACCGTCGTATGTGGTGTGCGAGACGACGGCCGCGCGCGCCAGCTGCTGCAGGGAGAAGGGCGCCGAGCGCGGCAGCGGCGCCGTCAGCATCGGCTCGAAGAACATCACGCACGCGGGGTCCTGCGCATCAACACACACTAGTGAAGTCGGTGATGAACAACGTCCCAGCACCAGGTCGGTGATGATTCTACATTGCATCACCGACCCGGCGCCGAGTCTGGCCAAATATAATTCATTTAGAAATTACGATTTGAGGTTTCTTATTTATTGGTTCCATGATACTTTGTAAACACACACCACACACACAATCTAAGGGCACCGCTTTCCTATTTTTTTTATTATATATAAACAACTAGCTGCGCCCCGCGGTGTTACCCGCTGCATGTTTTCGGGACAAAAAGTAGCCAGGGTGTCAATCCCGGGTTGCAGCTACCTCCATACCTAATTTCATCCATCAAGAGTTTTGGCAAAGGTTGTTTAGTTTCATATCCCACTAACATTATAAATGTGAAAGTTTGGATGGATGTTTGTTACTCTTTCACGCTAAAACTACTGAACGGATTTGGATGAAACTTGGTGTGGAGATAGCCGAGACCCTGGATTAGCACATAGGCTACTTTTTATCCCGGAAACATGTAGCGGGGCGCGGCTGATTAACGGTCCCGACACGTTCGCGGCGGGCAGCAGTACCTTGTAGTGCTCGATGAGGCCGGTGACGGTGGGCGCGGCGAACACGGCCGGGTCGTGCGAGTCGAAGCTGAACCGGTGCTGGTAGTGCTCGATGCGCGCGTGCAGCGAGCGCCCGTACTTGCGGAACGACACGGAGAACAGGTGCTCCTCCTGCGCCGAGTCCCGCAGCAGGAACGTGCCTGCGCACACCCACGCCCACACACTCACTACACCACAACACACCCACTCGCACCGCCACTTGACGACCACTTCCATCTAACACTTTCATTGCCGCCACTGTTCTGCCGTCACAAGGAAAAAAGACGCATCTGACATTTTTTCCGTAATTGAGATAATATACATCATCGAAGTCAGTGGTAAAAAAACCGGCCAAGCGCGAGTCGGACTCGAGCACGAAGGGTTCCGTAACATTATTCATAAAAAAAAAAAGTTTGTTGTATGGGAGCCCCCCTTAAATATTTATTTTTAATATTTGTTGTTATAGCGGCTACAGAAATACATCGTCTGTGAAAATTTCAGCTGTCTAGCTATCACCGTTCTTGAGATACAGCCTGGTGACAGACAGACGGACGGACGGACAGCGAAGTCTCAGTAATAGGGTCCCGTTTTTACCCTTTGGGTACGGAACCCTAACAAGACGTGTCTACCAGTATTTTTGATTAAAACGGAAAAAATGTGAGATACGTCTTTTTTTCCTTATGACGGCAGTATCTCCGAGTGGTCCGAGTCCCAGCGACAACGCGCGCGCGCTCTCGGCGCTGCAGGAAGACGCGCCACTGTATAAAGGTGGAATTATAAAAGGCAGTATTTCGGCTTCCGATACAAAATATGCGCGAATCCATGAGAAAAACCGAGAGCTCGCCTGGCGTGGTCACGCCATCGCAGCTTCGCGGCCGGTATATAGCCGGTATAATCGATATTATTCCCCTCTAAGCGACATCCCTACACGAGTGGAGTTGTAGCAAGTAACGAGAGGGAGAGAGGGAGAGAGGGAGAGAGGGAGAGAGGGAGAGAGAGAGGGAGAGCTACCTTCGGGCTTGTTGTCGAGCAGGCGCTCGGCCTCGTAGCGGTCCATCTTGCCCCAGTAGAAGCAGCACGCCGTGATCTGCTGCAGGTCCGGCACCAGGCAGTGGATGTAGTCCACCTGCACACCCAATATTCATGCCGTACGAGCCGACCCGACGCTAAACTTCATCAACATCAACACCGACCGGTGCTGATGATAACTTCATGCGGTGGAGGAACACCACATGCCTGCGGAGCTGTTGACGTTTCCCAACAAGCGCGGCTGCCAACCCGCACTTGACCAGCGTGGTGGCTGTACCCGTTTCGCTATGAGGACTATCCCACTAATATCCTAAATGTGAAACTTTGGATGGATGTTTGTTATTCTTTCACGCAAAAACTACTGAACGGATTTGGATGAAATTTGGTATGGATGTAGCAGAGACCCTGGATTTAACACATTGGCTACTTTTTATCCTGAAAACATGTAACGAGTAACGCCGCAGAGCGCAGCTAGTAAATAGCATGGTGGTAGCGTACTTTCTTGTACTCGGCTGGCTAGCTACCACCCTCAAGTTGAAATCTACCGCCAAGCATCTAACGGTGTGTTCCGGCAGGCTCACATGAGAGCCAGTTGCATTCCAGGCTAGGTGTGCTTTACAATCTTCGACCACACCGTCACTTAACATCAGGTGAGCCGTGGTCAAACACCTAGCCTGTCAACCATAAAAAAAAACAATAATAATAAAAAGTAGTAAAGTTGCGGGTAGGTTAGGGTACCTGCGTGTGCGCGCGCGCGGGCGGCGCAGGCGGCGCAGGCGCGCGCAGCAGCAGCGCGCACAGCTCGCCGCCGCACACCACCTGCCGACAACACGCAACACGCCCCAAACTGAGCAAAGCTAGTACCTACTGTGGAAGTCAGATAACTGATACAATACTTACATAGATTTTCATTGTACTATAAATACTATATATTTATAAATACTTATAATACACACAGAACAAACATTTGTTTATATTAAAAAGTTTTATGAAAATTCGCAGTTTCAAGTCGATGTATTTGTAAAAATGCAATATTAGCTAAGCAGGGAGAGTCATCTACGAGACAAAACAGTTTGGATACGTAAACGTAATAAGACGAACAATGCGCTCTCCTGATGGTAAGAGATAACGCCTGCCCATGACCATTACAGCGATACACAGAACTCTGAGTAACAAAACAAAGTCCAGGCATCGCTGCTTTGGCGCTCATTACTTTGAGACTTTCGATGGTCAGTCTCAACAGCCCAGTAATGTCGCTGCAGTACCCTTCACGGTAATGTTTACACACTACTGCTTGGCGGCAGAATATCTGGTGCTGGTAAGGTCTACCACCAAGTCAATACACGTAGGATTGAAGGGCGTTTGCTGTGTTTAATGGAACGTAAGTAAGGTGAAAGAGACGGATGAATGTGTGACAGACGAGTGAGAAAGAGAAAGTCGATTTGATGAACGGAAGATTATTAGAAAAGATAGAAAATCAAGTTCGCATGGTGGCAGCGTACTCTCTGGTACTCGGTTGGCTAGCTACCACACGAGAGTTGAAAATCTGCCGCCAAGCATCTAACGGTGCGTTCCGGCAGCCTCACTCGAGAGCCAGTCCCATTTCACGCTAGGTGTGCTTTACCATCTTCGACCACACCGTCACTTAACATCAGGTGAGCTGTGGTCAAACACCTGGCCTGTCAACCATTAAAAAAAAAAGTAAAGATTGTAGAAAAGAGGAATAAATTTAAAATAAAGAAATCTAAGAAGATCCTGTCTGGCCTACGCCTATGTGAGTACTGAGTGGGGATGGAACCCACGGCCTGCAGCCGTGCAGCCGTGCTGCCGTGCTGCCGCGCCACACGGGCCGGGTGCCGGGGGGCGGGGGGCGGAGTACCTGGAAGTGCGGCGGCAGGCGGATGGCGGCGTCGGGCGGCGGCTGCGCCTCGCGCCGGCCCTCCAGCGCGGGCTCGCTCTCCGACCTGCACAGCACACGCCACGTGCCCGTTTATTTACCAGCTGCGCCCCGCGGTCTTACGCGCTTCACTTACTAAATTTACAATTTTAAAAGAGCCGACTCCACGACCCTCAGGCCAAGTACACGCGCTGCTCCGAGGAAACTGCGAGCTTTCCGACCAAACGGAAATATCATCCATGTATACTATTTTTATGTTTTTGTTGATTTTTTAAAAACCGTTCAAAAGAATTTATATGGGATCATATCTGAAGTACGATCTACCGAGCAAAAAAGAATCATCAAAATCGATTCATAATTAGCGGAATTATCGCGTCTCATCCTTTTTTGGGTCAGTTAAAAACTAGCCTATGCGTATAATCCAGGGTCTCGGCTACCTCCACACCTAATTTCATCCAAATCCGTTCAGTAGTTTTTGCGTGAAAGAGTAACAAACATCCATCCAAACTTTCACATTTTTAATATTGTCTATCCACATTTACGCTGTTATACAGAGGAAACATTTGTTTGTTTGTATTGAATAGGCTCCGAAACTACTGGACTGGTTTCAAAAATTGTTTCACCGTTGGGAAGCCGCACTATCCCCGGGTGACATAGCCTACCTACACCTTGAATGCTTCTCGTCATCAATGTCTTTAAATATTCCACCCATCTCACTGGAGCTACTATGCCAGCGGGCCAGAGCCTCGCTCCGGTGCTTCAAGGAGCTGGGTTGGCTCGGGTAGACGCTGGCAGGGGAAATGCACAATGCACCCCAAGCGGGACGTCACTGCAGGACTCATCGCTCCACTTTCAATAAGAATAATGTTCCTTCTCGTGCCTGTATTCCCGCGGGAACGCGCGCTGTGTGCGCTGGTGACGGTATACTCACGGGCGCGCCGCCACGGAGAGCACGTACACCTCCGCCGCGGGCTCGCCGGGCGCGCGCCCCGCCTCCACTTCTGAAAAAAAATTGAACTTGCGTCGGATACTTTTTTTTTTCTTTGGTTTTGGCGTCGCGTTTTAGCATTTGCCAGTGTCAAGTATTTACATATTTTCAAGTTACAAAAGTTAGATAAGTGTCCTCGTAGCTAGTTATAGTCAAAGTCCAGTCTTAGTTAAGTCCAGTCTGTGTCAGTCAAGTCCAGTCATGCTTTAATAAAGTAGTGACGACTTTACTATAAAGCTTCGATGGAGTTTTGGAAGCAACATGAAAAGTCATGTTTCACCACATTATATCATTTTCCCACACACGCGCTTGTAATTCGGCACTTTATGAATAAAACACCACCATTTTTATGCATAAACACTCGACAAAACACAAGTTTTGGAAAAAAATACAACGAAGCGACACGACTCTTCCCGCGTTCCCGCCAAAACTCCAGTCGGATACTTTCCAGCTTCATCCTGTAGTGAGTATGAGCGGCATCGCTAAGCACGACCACCCCGTGCGAGCGGCGCGCGCAGACTGGCGTTTGAAATGTCCCGCTTGTATATTTATGATGGTGCGAGTGAGAGAAAACGACAAGCCGTTTCACTCGCACCATCATCATCATTCGTCGTAACTTCGCAAACTGTGTAAACTGACGTAGGTACCTGAGTTGAGCACGATCGCGTCGAGCTCGCGGCGCAGCTCGCGCGCGCCCAGCGTCAGCACGGCCGCCAACCTGCGCGCAAACAACACACTCCATTCATTCCACACTCGCACACGAGTGCACTAGTACAGTGTGCCACTAATATACTAGCTGCGCCCCGCGGCGTTACCCGCTACACGTTTTCGGAGTAACAAGTAGCCTATGTGTTAAGTCTCAGCTACCTCCGTACCTCCTAATTTCATACAAATCCGTTCAGTTATGTTATTTTTGTTTTTGTTGTTCAGTTTATGCTAATTATATAATCTACTGTTTTATTGAAGCAATTGTAATTTACCGCAAATAAAGAGCAAAATAAACGCCAGTAGCTGTGATTTCACTGTAAAATTATGCTCCATTTGTTTATAAATGGAAAAATTATATTAGTATGGAAATCGAACCACTTCAACATGTACCACCGTCACTACATCCATCAGGTGAGCCGTCATGCTGTGGAGTATATAGTCGCCATAGTGTGGAGTGTGTGTGGAGTGTGGGAAGGTGACCTGTCATCGCTGACGCGGCGGTAGGCGGTGCACACGCAGGCCGCGCGCCGCCAGCGCCGCCGCCGGCACGCGCACTCGCGCTCGCGCGAGCCCCATCTGCGCAGACAGACAGACGGACATCAGTTAAACGTCCCGACGTACGTGCGTAAGCACTTCTAAATTATAATAACAAGAAGGAAGGACAAGCTCAGCAAGTACCTCGACTTGGCTCACGAGATACCCGCCATGTGGGATGTGGATTCGACGATCATTGTCCCGATAGTCGTCACGGTAAACGGTCTTATAGCGAAGAGTCTCGACCGACATCTCGAGAGGCTCTCGCTAGACGGTTGGGCCAAGGGTCAGCTTCAAAAGGCAGTGATCCTTGACGCGGCGCGCATTGTTAGGAGGTTCCTCACTCTGCAGCCCTAACCACCGGCAGCTTGAGCCCTGCCCCGCTGCCGGCGGCACCCTCGTTTTTAAGTTTTTTATGTTATATATGTTTTGTAAAAAAAAATAAAAAATAAGAAAAATTAAATAATAATGGCAATAATAATAAAATGATTTATTTCGGATCAAGCCCATAATGAATTTATATTAATTAATTACACTATAAAAATAAAAAAATGAGGGAGGGGGGAATGGGGAAAATGTTACCTGTCGGTGACCGCGCTGACGTATCTGTGCACGCTGGAGGGCGAGTCCGCGTACCGGCGGCGCTCCCACGCGCCGCAGCCGCACGCGCACTCGCCGGCTGCGCAAACAACAACCTCATTCACTTTATATCATTCCCACTCCCGGCACTGGCGATAAAAACATCCACTAAAATATAGTATAGTAGCCATTTATAAATATGGCGGTAAGGACTGTACGCTGATGATGGCCGAGTTAGAGGCCTCGAGGAGTGGTCGCCGGTCGCCGGTCGCCGCTCGGCCGCCATCTTGGGTGAAACATGCTAAAATCTGTTTTTTTAATACGGCATAATACGGCGGCAGATTGTCAACTCTCGAGCACTAGAGAGTACGCTACCACCATGCGCGATGTTTTCCTTCTAATTGTTGGGTTTCAACCCACGCCCTACGCCGGTTATCGTCGCTGCAAGAGCTGCAGGGCGTGAGTTCGATTCCCACCGGGACAAATATTAATGTCACGATCAACGATTGTTCTGTGTTACTTACTCTTGCGCGAGGTCTGCTGGCCCATGGCGGAGCACCCGGCGCCTCAGGCCCGCGCCGCGCGCCGCGCGCCTCCGCTCACCATCTGCAAGCAGCAGCGAGTGTTACTAGGAGAGCGCGTCTACCTCACCGCGTCACGCTGCTCGACATCAGGCGCGGCGAGCTCGTGCTCAAACGCAAACATGTCAAGAAGATCGCTTGCAAGATTTGACTATCGACAGACAGGCAACGGGACAGATGCACACGCTGCGCGCTGCGAGGAACAGACACGGAGGGGGTTTGGCGGGAACGCGGAAGGAGTCTTGTCGCTCCGTTGTATTTTTTCCAAAACTAGTGTTTTGTCGAGTGTTTATGCATAAAAACGGTTGTGTTTTATTAAATTTGACCGATCAATGGGATAAGTGTAACAGCTCAATTACTCTTGACGATGTTTTTTACTGATGGAATGATTATTATTGTTATTATGATTATTATTATTTTTGCTAACGTTTTTTTTTTCTTTTAATGTGATTTTTTTTTTAATGTATATTTATTAATTATTTTTTTCCTTTTTTTTGTGACATAATTGTAAATGTGCTAACGTTTTTATGTCAATAAATAATTTGAATTTGAATTTGAATAAAGTGCCGAATCACGAACGCGAGTGTGGGAAAATGATATAATGTTCCAAAACTCCATCGAAGCTTTATAGTAAAGTCGCCGCCACTTTACTAAAGCATGACCGGACTCCACTGACACGGATTGTACTTGACTAAGACTGGACTTTGACTACTAATAATTAAAGCTACGAGGCAACTTATTTAACTTGAAAATATAAAACACTTGACAGCCCTTTGACTTGACAGACCTATTGGTTCATTGGTAGAATGTCTGCGTCAAAAGCTGTAGGGTGTGGGTTCGATTCCCACACAGGACAAACACTGTTGTTATCAAATGTTTGTTCTGTGTCTGGGTGTTCTGTATGTATTATAAGTATGTACATATTTACAACAACAAAAAAAGAGTATTTAAGTATTCTATTTTGTTTATGGTTGCCAGGCTAGGTGTTTGACCACAGCTCACCTGATGTTAAGTGACGGTGTAGTCGAAGATGGTAAAGCACACCTAGCCTGGAATGGAACTGGCTCTCAAGTGAGGCTATTCTATCAGTTATGTGACTTCTATAGCACAAGCTCTGCTTAGTTTGGGTCAGATGGTGCTGTGTGTCCTACGATATTTATTTATTTATTTGCTCGACACTGGCAAATGCTCAAAACGCGACGCCAAAACCAAAGGGGAAAAAACGCCACAGAGCTGCAGCAAGAACTGACTCACAGACTCAAATGAACAGTCTGCACACTAATTGTGCACTCAATTAAACTGCCCGCGACAAATAGCTGGCATGGCAAACATACCGCAGCGCATCTTCAACTCTATGGCGACCGCGCTAAGATGAAAATTGAACAGCAGCTCCACAATTGAAATGATTTGGTTAACATAGTGGTCATTAATGGACATGAAAGAGTCAATGGGACTGTTAATAGCCCGTAACGCCAGAACATTTCAGGGAATATTTGAGTCATTGCATTTGTGCGCAAAGAATGACTTACCAGTTACCAGCACGTTACAAACAACACTATACATATGTATACCAATTCTAATAAATTAGTAAATAAAGTTTTAAATGAGACCCTGGCTTAACACACAGGCTACTTTTCATCCCAAAAACGTAACACGGCAGGCACAGCTCCTGGCGGAAAGCAACGGTGCCACCGAGGATGGAGCACGCCAATCTAGAACAAACTATCCAGCTTTATAAACGTCCAAAACTAAAGAAACATTCATGATAATTTCAACTACAACATTTAAAAATAAATTTGCTGAATCAATTCAGCCTTCTTTAATGATGCAATCACTTGGAATAGCATCTGCCATGACATTGCATGTACAGGACATGCATTTGAAACTGTGTCCACCTCCCCGCCAGCGAGTGGAATGCACGCGAGCCGGCGGAGGGAGGAGCAGAGCCTTATCTCTGTGGGGCAAGTGGCGACAGATACCGCGGACTGGTGGTGCAACTGGGTTAAGGTTATAAGTCCCCACTCATAGTGGCTCACTCACGAGCATGTGAGTGTTGCTAACACCGGATCGTTCAAATGCTAAGTGCGCTTCAGCCGATGTCAATGCAAGCCCCGGAGTTTAAAGTGTACCATTCATTTATTCAACAAGCGCTCGAGTACAACACTCGGAGCCAACTCATCTCTAGTCATTATTGTTATGTACCTAGTTATAGTGTATTCAAGTTGCAGTTATGTATCCCCCTACAAATAGATATCACAGGACATTACCCACAGCCCCACCCAACCTCAAACTAAGCAAAGCTTGTACTACGGAAGACAGATAGCTGATAGAACTGACAACTGATGATACTGATAGATACTTCAATACTTTTTTTTGTAAATACATACAATATACCCAGACACAGAACAAACATTTTTTTATACCACAAAATGTTTATCCTGTGTGGGAATCGAACCCACACCCTTCATGTAGTATGAACGAACCAACAGGGCTGTCGAATATAATTTTTATTTTGTTCAATTCATAATTTTTGTGTGGACTTAAACAGAGCACAGAGATGTGCAACAAAAAAGTATGTTACGATAATGACATCAGTTTTGAACAAAATCCTAATAACTTTTATTTGAACCGACCCTGTTTTTATAAACTGTCGCACTGCCGAGCACGGATCTCTTCTCATTGTGAGAGGGGAAGGTCGTCCTGCGTCCCCCCTGACCGAGTGCAGGTTGCCAGACTTCACACATCTTTGAAAAGTTTTTTAGGAACTTCACTTTTTCAAGTTATCGGCAATATGCACATAACTTAGAAGAGACACGTGCGTGCCGCGGCATTCGAACCCAGACGATCCCCTAGCTACTAGGCTGCTGACACTTCCATTTTATAATATATCTTTTATATATATTATTATTAATGACTAGTTTTGATTCGAGATAAATAGATCCCATATTATAGAGGATAAAAAAGCGTATAGCTTCGAGTAGAATATTTATTTGATGCACATCCTCGCCAAATCACATGGCTAACTCAAAAAATAACTCTTGCAGTTCATTTTTTCAGCGCTGCCCTGGTAAATACTACATCTCTCGGGCGAGGAAACAAACTGATACCACACGTATAATACAGACTACAGAGCGGATACTCGGCAAGTTATAAAAAGTTCACAACTTTAGACCATAAAAAATTGGACAAGTTTCAACAGGTTCAATAACCTCGGGGTGACCTATTCCAGAAACTTTGCAATAATTCACGGCGTCAAGGCTCTCCACCTCCTCGCAGAAGCAGGCGGCCGGACTGCCCAAAGCACGGCAGACAAAGTCCAGCCAACAAATAAACAACATACACAACACACATGAAAACTGCAGCCGCCATCTTGGATACAAAACTGCACTTTTCCTGCATTTTTTATACTTGTTTTAAGTTCGTTCACTTACGTTGGTATCAAATTCGAAAGGGAAATTCGTGTCTTCATTCGGTTTCGGAGTGATTTACGACTATACATTCGTTTCGAGTCGGTAAAATGAACTCATTTCACAAGTATTTCACATTCACGTATTCTCGAGTATATTTCCAAACACAGTAACTTTACAAGCACTACAATATTAACTATATTATTTACGATTCATTTGCACACGCTATATTACAAATTTACAGGAAAAGTATACAATTTTAAAATTATAAGCTCACGATCAAAATACGCAGTTTACTCAGTGAAATCATAGTGATTTTTTTTTTTTTTTTTTATTTATTTGCCCCATCGGGCAGGCTAAAGCTGTAAAGCCATACTGCCTTGTCTTAAGTGTTATTAACATTCATCAATGGAAATTTCTAAACAATGTGAAATCATAGTGACATTTAGTTGTTTTTTTTTTTTTAAATAAATAATCGACAACTGTATACATAAGCCATACTGCCTAATATCTGTACGATCTGGCGACAACACCATTTAAGTTATGTGGGTTTGATCATAAACATAGTTCAAGTGACACAGTGAGTCACGGTTAAGTCCAGTCAAATTTTACAGTAAAGCAATTTTGGCTGTTTAATAAGCTTCTACGGAGTCTTGGGAACAACACGAATTGACACATTGTACCACATTATTTCGCTTGTTTACACAGTTACGTTTGCTTCAACCTACTGCTATTAATATGTTACTGATTTTGAAGACAACAACTCGACTGAGCTCAAGTTTCAGAAAAACATAATACAACGCACCAACATACTTTTATTCGCCTTCCCTCCATAAATCTAACTAGTACGTAATGTCGCCAGCCCAACAATTTTATTTGTAGATCTACATCTTTTTTTCAAGTTTTGTGAGTTTTTTTTTGTTGTTGTAATGGGTAGGCATTTAATTACAGCTCACCTGATGTTAAGTCACGGTGTGGTTTCAAAATGGTAAACACATCTAACCTGGAATGGAACTAGCTCTCAATTGAGCCTGCCGGATTACATCGTTAGGTATTTGGCGGCAGATTTTCTACTTAAGAGCAATGTCTCGCCGAGCGCGTGCCAGAAAGTACCACCATGATATGGTCTCTCTTTACATTGTCTTTATAAGGGCCTTCACCGGTAGTTCAAGGTCATTGTAGGAATTTGAACCACACCCTTCAGCGTGTGAACCAACCACTTTAGTCACTGAGCTATCATCGCTATAATTATGTTTGTTATGGCAAAGATTTCTGGTAGCATTAATTTTATACGGTTCGCTTCACGCATGCTAACTTTTTAATTTAGCACACAATAAAAATAATACGAGTTCTATTTTACTTTTTGAGCACTATCCTTATCACTGTTGTAAACGAAATTACTGTTATGCGGAAATAAATTACAGATATACCATGAACATTTAACATAGTAATATCATTAACATTTATTATTCATTTATTTCAAGTTACTTAAACTCTTATTTATTAGTTTTCTATGTAATCAAAATTAAAATTAGCAGTAATACATAGTTAAAAATAAACCAAAAATAATATTATGTCAATAAAACAAATAAATTATTGGAACCCATGATTTAGTTATGTAGTAACATACTTATTTATTATTAATTTTAGGGAAAACGCACAAAACAGATCTGGCAAGCGGCAGTCTTGATTGTCGCCATTTTGTCTTGTCGGTCGGTCGCAAAGATTTGTCGAGGAAACGGCAAAGTTTTGTTAAGTGTTAGTTCGTAGTCGTAATTTAATGGTGTTTTAAACGATGTCCAAGAGACGTATCGAAGTGATGGATCCCTTTATAAAGAAAAAAAGGTTAGCGACGCGTGTTTACTTAATGTTTTTGTCGGCCTGAGCCATGCTCGATTTCCAAGTTCTTGCCGTTGTTCACAAATCGCTATGTTTACATACTTAATTGTCATTTACACCAGTTACTAGTTATACTTCAAATAATACTGAATTAAAACCGATCTCGTGCTGTGTGCCTCCTCGCATCCCATCAGCATTTCCATGTCACTAACCGAACACAATTGCTCAAAAACTACAGTTCCACATGCATTGTCTTAAATATAATACCACTTGATAATCCAATTACTGTTGTAGTAATGACCGTAGTGCGCTATGTTGTGCACGATATTATTGATTTGAGCAGCAATGCTCAAATGAAACATTGGCAAACAGATCATTTTAGACATAATCATGTTTTTATTGATTTTAAGCAGTTGACCTTGGATTCATATTATCGAGCTTGCTCTACTTTTGCAGCTAAACTTAAGTTATTAGTCGAGTTAGACTTTCATACAATTTAATTACTATTTTAATTCTCAATGAGCTTTAGCCAAAAAATAAAAGTAGTTGCAACTAACTGAAAACTTATTTGCAATAAAGCAATTGCAAGTTACTTAGAGATGTTTTTAAACTATTTTTATCAACTTTATTTTTTTATTTTGTCACATGCCACTATTGGCACGTATGTCCATAGGTTTGCCACACTTGGCTTAGATTATAAAGCATTCTGGCTGCATCTGAGTGTTCAGACAGAATGCTGTTACAGTAACCAACTTGGAGTCCTGCTTATTGTTTGTTTAGAACAACTGTTGTGTACTTCCATGTTGGACTTGTGTGTTTTCCCATTAAATGGACATCGCTACTTTGGCACACATTACTTTGAGACTTGACTTAACTCAACAGCCCTGTAATTTAGCTAACGAGTAAGTACTGTTCACACTACTGCTTCGCAGTAGAATATCTGGCACTGCAGTGGTACTACCTAGACGACCTGCTGAAGAGCACAAAGTAATGTTATTTATCTAGGGGTGTGTGTAAACTGGAGCTTCCAGTAATTGTAAACATTGCGGGCAGTCCACAGCATTGTAGGAGGTGGTGCAGCCTCGAAATTAAAAACCTTCAGGTGTGTTGGGGTCAAACGCCTAGCCTGTCAACCATAAAAATAAATGTCAATTTTCATGTTCAGTGCATAATTTGTGATCAACTTCTGTAACAAAGATGTGTTCATTTGCAGGGAAGAGAAAGCTGCAGCAGCAGCGAAGGCAGGTGGGGGGGAGTCTTCAGACAGCGTGTCCCTCGGGACAGCGCACCCCCCCACCGCCACCAGCACTCCCGGCATCAACCCTTACACAGGTCAGTGATTTTTAGATCAGGAATGCCACTCTGCAGCTCCTAAGGATATGTTTGTTAGTTTTCCAAGCTACGCCAAGAGTTAATTCGCCGCGTGTTTTGCTGCAGGCCTACCACACTCGCAACGCTACCACGAGCTCCTGCGGCGGCGGCTCGGGCTGCCCGTGTGGGAGTACAAGAACGACTTCATGCGGCTCATGAACCAGCACCAGTGCGTGGTGCTGGTCGGAGAGACGGGCTCCGGGAAGACCACGCAGATCCCGCAGTGGTCCGTGGAGTTCGCGGCCGTCACCGCCGGCAAGGCGGCCGGCGTGGCGTGCACGCAGCCCCGGCGGGTGGCCGCCATGTCCGTCGCGCAGCGCGTCGCGGAGGAGATGGACGTCGCGCTGGGCCAGCAGGTCGGGTACAGCATCCGGTTCGAGGACTGCTCCGGGCCGCAGACCGTGCTCAAGTACATGACGGACGGCATGCTGCTGCGGGAAGCCATGTCGGACCCCATGCTGGAGCAGTACCGCGTGATCCTGCTGGACGAGGCCCACGAGCGCACGCTGGCCACCGACATCCTGATGGGCGTGCTGAAGGAGGTGATCAAGCAGCGCTCGGACCTGAAGCTGGTGATCATGTCGGCCACGCTGGACGCGGGCAAGTTCCAGCAGTACTTCGACAACGCGCCGCTGATGAACGTGCCCGGGCGCACGCACCCCGTGGAGATATTCTACACGCCGCAGCCCGAGCGCGACTACCTGGAGGCCGCCATCCGCACGGTGGTGCAGATCCACGTGTGCGAGGAGCTGGCCGGCGACATCCTGCTGTTCCTCACGGGCCAGGAGGAGATCGAGGACGCGTGCAAGCGCATCAAGCGCGAGATCGACAACCTGGGCCCGGAGGCCGGCGAGCTCAAGTGCATCCCGCTGTACTCCACGCTGCCGCCCAACCTGCAGCAGCGCATCTTCGAGGCGGCGCCGCCGAACCGGCCCACGGGCGGCATCGGCCGCAAGGTGGTCGTGTCCACCAACATCGCGGAGACGTCGCTCACCATCGACGGCGTGGTGTTCGTCATCGACCCGGGCTTCGCCAAGCAGAAGGTGTACAACCCGCGCATCCGCGTGGAGTCGCTGCTGGTGTCCCCCATCAGCAAGGCGTCGGCGCAGCAGCGCGCGGGCCGCGCCGGGCGCACGCGCCCCGGCAAGTGCTTCCGCCTCTACACGGAGAAGGCCTACAAGAACGAGATGCAAGACAACACGTACCCCGAGATTCTGAGGTGATTTAGCTCACGGTTTGGTATCGCACTATATTATTTCCCGCGTGTGCTGGGAATGGGACCGAGCGCTTCCAGCGTCGCACAGTCTGCCTCGGAGGAGGCCCGACACCGACTGACGTTATCGCGATAATTAAAGCGATAAGGCCGCCGGTCGTCGCATCGCTAAGGTTTTGTTCGACTATGATTGTTTCTAGTGTGATTATCGTAATATGGACTCGATTTGAAGTGAGCAGTGGTCAAACACCTAGCTAGTCAACTAAACCAACCCAACAAAAAAACTGCAACCCCTCTCTGCCGCCAAGCAGT
Source organism: Biston betularia (assembly GCA_905404145.2). Classification (NCBI taxonomy): domain Eukaryota; kingdom Metazoa; phylum Arthropoda; class Insecta; order Lepidoptera; family Geometridae; genus Biston; species Biston betularia. The sequence continues at coordinate 6,421,620 of FR989890.1, forward strand.
AGTGTGTAAACATTACTTACTGGGCTTACCGTCGCGTGTCTCGAGGCAATCGGTGCCAAAGCGACCTGGACTTGTCTGGTTCGTCTCAATTTTGTAACCAGCTCTATACATCGGTGAGCTGTGGTCAAACGCCCAGCTTGTCAACTATAAAAAAAGTACATTAATTATATTTGTCCACTTTTTGTTCCGCGCTCCCCGCTCTGCTAGGTAGTGTGCCCCCCCGCCCCGCGCCCCGCGCCCCGCGCCCCCCGCCGCGAGTAGCGAGTGCAGCCGCAGGTGCGCCAGTGTCTAATGCCTTGCCGCATTGTCTTCCCCCCCGTTGCAGATCGAACTTAGGATCTGTAGTTTTGCAGTTGAAGAAGCTGGGTATCGATGATCTGGTGCACTTTGACTTCATGGACCCCCCGGCGCCCGAGACTCTCATGCGGGCCCTGGAGCTGCTCAACTATCTCGCGGCCCTCGGTGAGTCCCCTACCTGCTGCACGCACCGAGAGCGAGAAGGTGTTGCCTTCTCGCTCTCGCCTATCGATGTCTCGCTTCCGCTTTACAATTTTTGTACCTCAATTTTAACTCTACGTATTTAATACAGTAAGACGGTAAGTGGTCACCGACGCCGTGGGTAATATAGAACTAGTATACACACATCATACCATACAAAAACGGTACACCGTGTATAGATGGCGCCACACTGTGCGTGTCCGCGCCGCGCGCCGCGCGCCTCCTAGTAGTGAGGCGGCTAATCAACAGATGGCGCTGCTTTTTGAGTGTACTTCCGTTTGTCGGTGCTGAGGTTTGGGAACCAGGCCCCAGGAGACCGTGGAGCTGATCTGAGTGTGCGACGTGGATACTCAGTGGTCAACTTACACACCGAAACGCGTCGGTTTCACCCCAACAATGCGACGCCAAAAGTAAAGGAAAAAAAAGAAGTAGTTATATAAGTGTTTATAAATATTTCGGTGCGCTGGCAGACGACGACGGCAACCTGACGGACCTGGGCGCCGTGATGGCGGAGTTCCCGCTGGACCCGCAGCTCGCCAAGATGCTCATCGCCAGCTGCAACCACAACTGCTCCAACGAGATCCTCTCCATCACCGCCATGCTCTCCGGTAACCCGCACCCGCCGCTTCTGTGACAGCCATGCGAGCTTTACTGACACCACCAATGTCACGACTCACTTCGACATTTTAAATATGTCTTTAAATGAGTTTTACAACTCTGATTACACGTCAAAATAAGGCATGTCAATATAACAAATATTGTCAATATGACAATACCAAAAAAATATTGTCATATTAAAATGACATTACAAAAAATTCATTATTACTTACTGTAATTCAATAATCTTTAATACTTCATTGATAACACTAATGTCACAAGTCAAACCACCCTCAAGTTGAAAATCTGCCGCCGTTACCTAACGGTGTGCTCCAGCAGCCTCACTTGAGAGCCAGTTCCATTCCTAACTAGGTGTGCTTTACCATCTTCGACCACACTGTCACTTAACATCAGGTGAGCCGTAGTCAAAAACACAGCCTGGCAAATATTAAAAAAAATAAGAAATCATTTCAAATGTGTATTAAATAAAAATTTAAAACACTTATTAATACATGTCAATGAATGAAAATTAAAATGTCAACATAAAAACATGTCATGAAAATATGGCAACCCAAAAAATATACCAATAAAATACATGTCATTTTAAAAATATGCCAAGATAAAAAATATTGTCAATGTAAAATAAGTGAATATTAAAACCATTACGTACGCCGTGTGTTGCGCACAGCGCACAGCGCACAGCGCACAGCGCGCAGCGCACAGCGCGCAGCGCACAGCGCAACTGTGTACACTATAGTAAGGTGAAGTGACGCGCTTGCAGTGCCGCAGTGCTTCGTGCGGCCCAACGAGGCGCGCAAGGCGGCCGACGAGGCCAAGATGCGGTTCGCGCACATCGACGGCGACCACCTCACGCTGCTCAACGTCTACCACGCCTTCAAGCAGAGTGAGTGACCCTCGCCCCTCGCCCCCTCGCCCTCTCCCTCTCCCGCACACCTATAACACGAGCTGATGTATTCGGGATTAAAACTAGCCTAGGTGTTAATCCAGGGTGTCGGCGTGTCGGCTGCCACCACACCTCATTTCATACAAATCCATTGAGTAGTTTTTGCGTGAAAGAGTTACAAACATCCATACAAACTTACACATTTCTCACTAATATTATAAATATGAAAGTTTTGATGTCACTATTCCTCCCCAACGGTGAAAGAATTTTTGAAATCGGTCCAGTAGTTTCGGAGCCTGTTCCATACAAACAAACAGTGTCTCGGCTACCTCCATACCAAGTTTCATACAAGTCCGTTCAGAACTTTCCAAACTTCCACATCCCAATGGTATGTGAAAGTTTGGATGGATGGATGCACTTTCACGCAAAAACTAGTCAATGGATTTGGATGAAATTTGGTGTGGAGGTAGCTGCCACCCTGGACTAACGTTTCAACTCCGGGGGCTCACCGGAACACCAGCGCTGGTCACTCTTAGTATGAGCAGGATCATGCTGAGCTGAGCCCTTACTTTGTAACTGTTTGTTCGTTTTTGGTTTTTGTGTCTTTAAGTTAGAGAATAAAGTATTTGTCATCCCTCCATCTCGGAAATTTCGATATCGCGTGCACTAAGTTTGTGAATTGAAAACATCATTAAACCTATTTACTTCTACCTCCATGTGACGAACTTATCATACAACTTTTTTTAATTTGTTAAAAACTCAGACTCGGAACCTCCTCGGTGTACGTGTTTTACGTCGTTGAGGTGGGAGACAAGTCACGTGTTGCACTCGAGTGCAGAGATTTTTCCCCCCGTGCTCTTTTGATTCCCGCGCTAACGCTCAGGATTGGAATCTTTCCGCTCGCTTTTCGCGCGGGTAAACAGCAACTTGCACTCTTGCATAACAAATAACTATATCTTTCTTGCTAATTTGTAATGTACAAAAGGCTAAATATTTTTCGCTGGTGCACGAAGTGCTGAACTGAAGAGTGACGGCCGGCGGTGCGAGCATGATCATATAATTATACTATTAAATTCAAATTCAAAAAGCCTTTATTTCTTACGTTACAAAATATAATATAGCGTGCATTTATTTATTATTCAAATTCCAATTTTAATTACGAATCACGTTTGTCTAAATTTAATGTACATAAACTAGAAACCCGTCGTAAATACTTAGATTTTGTTTTCCTCCATAAAATAGTCCACTCGTTTGTCGATACTCCAAATTTACTCTCTCAACTAAATTTTAACATCAAATACAGCGCGCGTCGTTCTAATCGTACAAATCTCTTTGCTTTACAAATTTATAATAACAACATTTCTACACACAACCCCTTAGTACGGATGGCTCGCCAGTATAATGAGATGGCAAATAAGGACATAATTGTCGACATCTTCTCTCCCAAATTTAGAACCTATATCAGAAATACTTTATGTCCTAAGCGCCCGGCTCAGTCCGACCCCTAGCTAATTATATAGATATATCGTACCCATAATGATAGTTATTTAAACGCTAAACCAACATTGCTCACATGGTCTGAGTTGCAATCCCGCTCTGATCCAACATTTCTCTACTCTAGTTTCCTAATGATTGTAATTTGTTTTGTGTGTTTGAATAAATAAATAAATAAATTATATTTGTGGAGGTTCGTTATTTGGCGCGTCTCCGTCCGTTTGGCTGGCGAGGCGTCTGTCCAGCTTCTCTAGGCGCGTCTCGCAACAGCGGCCCCTCTGTACTCTGTACGTCGCCTGCGTTCCCGACTCCACGAGTGGCGGCGAGTTCAGTGCTGGCAGCCCCCCCAGCCCCCCCAGCCCCCGCCGCCGAATGCACCTCTCCGGCGTGTTCATTGTTTTATATGATTTTATCATTATTTGTTTTATGTAGTTGTAGGTACCTAATCACGTTAAATCGCGAGCGGTGTACTAGACGTGCATATGTGTGTTGTGTGAGTGTCAATATGTTAATATGTGACCGTGGGCCGGCAGACATGGAGGACCCGCACTGGTGCTTCGACAACTTCATCAACTACCGCTCGCTCAAGTCGGGCGACAACGTGCGCCAGCAGCTCTCCCGGATCATGGACAGGTGAGCGCGCATGGTGGTAGCGCACTCTCTAGTACTCGGCTGGCTAGCTACCACACGAGAGTTGGAAATCTGCCGCCAAGCATCTAACGGTGTGTTCCGGCAACCTCTCTCGAGAGCCAGTTCCATTCCAGGCTAGGTGTGCTTTACCATCTTCGACCACACCGTCACTTAACATCAGGCGAGCTGTGGTCAGGGATGTGCCTTACGAGGGGGAAAAATCGATTAGTAGATATATCTATTTTTCTCTCTTTAAAATAAATAGATTTGTAAAAAAAACGATTAAATTAAAAATATGTAATCGTTTTTTTCTAACGATTTGAAAAGTTAAATAATAATAAAGTCACCAAGTCGATAATAATTAAAACAACAATCTGTTGGTTTTAAAACTGAAAAACAAACCAAGTTTCTAGGTTCAAGTTTTCCAAGTTCCAACTTGAATAATGCGGAAACTGAATATATTTGTTATATATTTTAACATTGACGTGCAGACGGCGCCATCTTTCGGCTGACAAGTGACATGATCCTTTTTTACGTTCAGTGAGCACGCGTTTTTACATTTAACGCACAGATGGCGCTGTTCGCAAAATTCGATTAAAATGTGTAGTTTGGCTACATTGGTTTAATCCAAACAAGTATGTCTTATATTTTTTACTTTAAAAAAAAGACTAAGTAATAAAATCGATTTTTAATATTTAGAGAATCAACAACGAAAAATCGATTCTAAGAAAAAAAATTGGAATATTTTGTCACATCCCTATTGTCAAGCATAAAAATGATTTATTTGTATTAGTAAATGAGTTGTTGTGTACGTACCTGCCTGTTGTGGTATTCCAGGTTCAACTTGAAGCGCACGAGCACCGAGTTCACGAGTAAGGACTACTACATCAACATCAGGAAAGCGCTCGTCAACGGGTTCTTCATGCAGGTCACTACACACTACACGGGGCTACACGCGTTGGCCACACCTACCCAACGGGGCTCTCACACATATTAACGTTAAAGTCTCACTTGGTGGTAGATCTCCTTAGCGGGAGTAGTGTGTAAACATTACTGAGACTAACCATGGAAAGTCTCCAAAGTTTTTTTTTTTATGATTGACAGGCTAGGTGTTTGACCACAGCTCACCTGAGGATAAGTGATGGTGTGGTCGAAGATTGTAAAGCACACCTAGCCTGGAATGGAATGAGCGCCAAAGCAGCGATGCCTAGACTTTGTTTTGTTACTCAAAGTTCTGTGTATCACAGCAATGGTCATGGACATTGTGTTAAGAAGGGAAGCATCACCGAGAATTGATGATGAGGAATCATCATCTCTTAATAGCGACATTCTGCGAATAACATGCCCCGTTCCATAAAAAAATATTAAACAAAACTTTGAGGTCCTTCGATACGGGCCCTCCCCAGTGCAGGCTCTCCGGGGACCTACAAACCTAATCAGGATGTAGTCATGTTAACCCCAAAGTACAGTCATGAGCCAGTCATGAATATTCAGTTCAAAAAGTAGCGCCATCTATCGATTTCCCGCTTCACTATTACGAAGAGAAGTACGATGAAACAAATAAACCCGATATACGTGCAGAGAGTGGCGCCATCTAGATCGTAGGGCCAGGCTTTTGTATGGGATGATGTGTCTGTACTAGTATGCATTCGTGATAAACTAGCTGCGCCTCGCGTTGTTACCCGCTACATATTTTCAGGATAAAAAGTAGCCTATGCGTTAATCCAGGGCCTCGACTACATCCATACCAAATTTCATCCAAATCGGTTCAGTAGTTTTTGCGTGAAAGAGTAACAAACATCCATTCAAACTTTCACATTTATAATATTAGTGGGATAAACAATGAGTGTTTGTGTGTGTGTGTGTGTAGGTAGCACATCTGGAGCGCACGGGGCACTACCTGACGGTGAAGGACAACCAGGTGGTGCAGCTGCACCCCTCCACCTGCCTCGACCACAAGCCCGACTGGGTCATCTACAACGAGTTCGTGCTCACCACCAAGAACTACATCCGGACAGTCACCGACATCAAACGTGAGTACCCACTATCCATGTCTCAAATACCGCCACTGACATGAACGTCACTACCCACACCAACATCAAACGATACAACCCACTACCCATGTCTCAAATACCGCCACTGACATGAACGTCACTACCCACACCAACATCAAATGTTACTACCCACACTAACATCAAATGTTACTACCCACACCAACATCAAATGTTACTACCCACACTAACATCAATTGTTACTACCCACACCAACATCAAATGTTACTACCCACACTAACATCAAATGTTACTACCCACACCAACATCAAATGTTACTACCCACACTAACATCAAATGTTACTACCCACACCAACATCAAATGTTACTACCCACACTAACATCAAATGTTACTACCCACACCAACATCAAATGTTACTACCCACACTAACATCAAATGTTACTACCTACACCAACATCAAATGTTACTACCCACACTAACATCAAATGTTGCTAACCACACCAAGTGGGTGTTTATTTGTTCGCGATGAGAGAGAGTGTTTGTGTTGGCAGCGGAGTGGCTGCTGAAGATAGCGCCGCAGTACTACGAGCTGAACAACTTCCCCGCGTGCGAGGCGCGCCGCCAGCTGGAGCTGCTGCAGGCGAGGCTCGAGTCGCGCCCCTTCCAGGAGGGGTTCTAGCGCGGCACCCCTGCAGGGGGCGCCGCCACGCGGGCGAGTTGACGAGCGGGATTGCGCGGAACGGACGGACGGCCGCGGCGCGGTGCTCCCGCGCCGCGCCCGCCGGCGTGTCGCGGGGTACGAAGTGGATAGACTTTGCGAGTCGCGCGCGGGCCGCGGGCGGAATGCTAGCCTGCGCGCGCTCTACACAACTCTACTATTAATTAAATAATTATACTGATATGACACGTTCGCCGCAGTTTCATTTTTACCCGACTTCGCATAAAGCAGGGCTTATGTTTATCGTATTGTGGGGGAAAGCAGATCTAGCCGCTCCTGATGCTCTTGTTGACAAGGGAGGTGTCTTGTTGTGTGTTTCGCGCGTATCTGTGTATGTAAATTTGTTTATTACCTCGTTTCTTCCAAACGGCCGAATGGATTACGACATCGCCTCAATAAACAATCGATTTAAAAAATATTGCCCATCGGGCAGGCTAAAGCTATTAAGCCATTCTGCCTTTTCTGTTTTTACAATATATGTCCTGACTTAAACAGTCAAAAGTCCAGTCATGCTTTAGTAAAGTAGTGGCGACTTCACTATAAAGCTTCGATGGAGTTTCGGAAGCAACACGAAAACTCATGTTTCAGCACATTATATCATTTTCCCACACTCGCGCTTGTAATTCGGCACTTTATGAATAAAACACCACCATTTTTATACATAAACACTCGATAAAACACTAGTTTTGGAAAAAAATACAACGCGGCGACACAACTTTCCGCGTTCTCGCCAAAACCGAAGTATTCATAATACGATGTTTAAAAAAAAATGGCGGATTTTTGGCGCGAAATAGTAATACGTTAATTACAATTAAGTGGGCTTACAGAAATATTAATGATGTTATATGTATGTTTCAATGTATTTTATTTATTATGGAAAACAAACAGCTGCCGACTTTGAGCATAAAATGAGATACATGACTGATGTGTTGTGTTGTCGAGATAAGTTAACAAAAAAGAAACGTTATACATTTAATTAGGAATAATAAATTGGTACTATTAAAAGTTTTTTCTTTCTCTAACAAAATTTCTCTTCTAAAGAAGATAGAAAATTAAAAATAGATAATAAAAAAAACTTTAATTATCTATTTTTACTTTCAGTCGGGTTATAAATGTTTTAAACTGTTCAGCTCGTGACGCTTGAAGTTTCGACGCGGAAATGTTAGCGAGAGCGAGACCTACGAAACAACACGTACCTAATGCGTTCCTGAAGCCTCATTTGAGAGCCAGTTGTTCCAGGCCAGCTGTGTTCACCACTTAACGCCAGGGCAGCTGTGGCCGAACACCTAGCTTGACAAACATAAAACCGGCCAAGTGCGAGTCGGACTCGCGCACGAAGGGTTCCGTACCATCCCACTCATATAAATGTGTAAGTTTGGATGTCAACTGTCTAACTGTCACGGCGCATGAGATACAGCCGGGTGTCGGACGGACACCGGAGTCTTAGTAATGGGGTCCCGTCTTACCGTTTGGGTACGGAACCCTAGGAAGGGGTAGTGAGTAGTAAAGTATTGTCGCGAGGACGAGTTGCCCTAGTTATGCTTTATTACCGAAAATGATGCGATCGTACATTATATATTCGCATGCAGCGCCGACCTTGTTCCCGCGGCGCGGGGGCGGGGGCGGGTGACACGCGGCGCGGGTGCGGGGGCGGGGGCGGGCGACACGTAGCGCGGGAGCCCGCGCCCGCTTCTATCACTCGGCAATGCCCACCAGTTCTCGTATCAGAAGGTAAAGAGAAACTCGAATTGTCGTAGTACTCTGTCTCAATTCAATTTTTCATTTCATATAAATAATGTTGACTGACACTTGGCTGTCAATCTAGCCAGTTCGCAAAACTACATTGAACGATGATGATGGTGCGAGTGAAACGGCTTGTCGTTTTCTCACTCGCACCACTGTAAATATACGAGCGGGACATTTCGCGTGCCAGTCTGCGCGCGCCGCTCGCACGGGGTGGTCGTCGTCGCTCTGCGCTCTGGCATGCCTTGCGGTGCCGCTCGTACTCACCACACAGTCACTTCACCATTTTTATGTCATTATATGAATTATAAAACCATCTTTGACAGCCCTGTTGGTTCACTGGTAGAAGTTCCAAGATCTGAAGGGCGTGGGTTCAATCCCCAACAATGAGCTTGAGCTGCCGGTGAAGGAAACCTCAGCATGGTGGTAGGTAGCTATTTAGAACTCGGCTAGCTAGCGACCACGAGAATTAAGATACTGCCGCCAAGCTGTTCCGGCAGCCTCACTCGAGAGCCAATTCTATGTCGGGCTAGCTGAGCTTTATCCTTTTCTAGCACAGTCGTTACGCGTTAACATAAGTAGTGAGTTGTGGTCAAACACCTAGCCTGTGAGATGAGGTGGCGCGGTGCAGCAGTAAGGCGGGCGGGGGCGGCTCCCGCGCTAGCGGCGCGTCGCGTGCGGCGGAGCCCTAACTCGCGCGCTGCGTGCCCGCGCCTGTCTCCGCGCTCCGGGGACGGCGCCATGCGGTACCCCGCCAGCGCTACTTTTACTACACATTTTATTTTACAAACTTCACTCATGAAAAATAAACAAATGTATTATGATTTACAAGTTGATAAAGGTCACGGACATCAGTGTCTGTGGAGAGAATATGTTTATTACTAGCGGACTCCTCGCGGTTTCCCCCGCGCAGTGCCCGTTCCCGCGGGAGTACAGGGATAACAAGTAGCCTATGTCACCCGGGGATAGCGTAGCTTCCCAACGGGGAAATAATTTTTGAAATCGCTCCAGTAGTTTTTGAGTTTATTCCTTACAAACATACAAATCTTTCCCCTTTATAATATTAGTGTAAAAAAAATATTACTCGTGTTTTTGTGTTGTTCTCTTGACTGAGTACTATTGTCTATAATAGTGCTCGCTACGAAAACACGCGCAAAAAAGCAAATAACTAAAACTATACTTTGATCACTAGTTTACATTGCGGCGTTCAGCATCCGAGCGTCACTTTGGTGATCTGTGGTACGGCTGCCTGACAGTGACAGGTGACAGATAGAGGACGCGCAGCGCGGACGACGCAGCACTCGTTATTTGCCCTCCCCTCCGCGCATACTATCTGGGGCATGACGAGCGCCTTACATCGCCCATAACATTTTCTACGCGGCTGCACAAAAAGGAGTTAATGTTTGTCTGTATGTGAGTTTGTCTCGTTTGTCTCTCTGCCTGAACAGCTTTGGATATGTGCGGTATCGTTACGATCCTCGTAGCAGCCCGAGTGACACTAGCTATAAATTAAAAAAACATTTGTAAAAAAAATATACTTGAAAACTAAAGTGGAATGTGTTGGCGCCGTGCGGCACGCGTGCGGCGCGCGCTCCGCCGCAGATGGTTGCGGATCGCGTCCGGGAGCATTATATTTTTTATGACGTCCCCCCTCCCCCCTGTCCCCGAGCCCCGACCCCCCGTGCCTAGCACGGCTCGCGAGCGCGCAGGGTGCTCCCTTTTACAAAAATACGTCACCACTCGACCAAAACCATCTCGTTTTTTTTTCAGCAGTGAATGTGTTAATTTTGGCGTCGCATTTTGAGCATTTGCCAGTGTCAAGTGTTTTGTTTACAAGTTTCTTAAGTTAAAAAGTTAAGTTGCCTCGTAGCTATAGTTATAATCAAAGTCCAGTCCGTGTCAGTCGAGTCCGGTCATGCTTTAGTAAAGTAGTGGCGACTTTACTATAAAGCTTCGATGGAGTTTTGGAAGCGACACGAAAACTCATGTTTCACCACATTATATCATTTTCCCACACTCGCGCTTGCGATTCGGCACTTTATGAATAAAACACAACAAAGAAAATAATGAAGTCAACCTAGTTCACTCTTATTCTTTGCCTTTCCGTCAGTGCGTAGCGGAGAGGGAGCACCCTGTGTGCGCGGCGAGCGCGGCGCCAGGGCGCCAGGGTGCCGGGGCTCCGGCGGCGGCCGCACTCTGCGGCGCGGCGCCGGACTCGCAGGTACTGCTCCCGCGCCCTCCCGCACTCCCGGCCCTCTCCCGCACACGTCCCCCACTACGCGAACGGCGGGATCACTTCAGCGCTCAATATAAGGGTCCGCGGAACGGTAGCCTGCTGGAAGGAGGTCACGTAGTGCACGAAGCGCGCGGTGGTGTCCACTGCCTCGGCCACGACAGCATCGACGCCGAGAGAGAACAGCCTACGTGATATTAAAAAAAAAAATGTATGTCAGCTGAACGATGAGCTCCTTCCAGTTTGAAGCTACCGTTCCGTGTAACCTCGTAGAGTTAGTTAATTAGGCTTCGATAGAGAAGCATAGATTGAAGCACCCTCCGCAGTCGCACGCGGCACGCAGTCGCACGCGGCACGCAGTCGCACGCGGCACGCAGTCGCACGCGGCACGCAGTCGCACGCGGCACGCAGTCGCACGCGGCACGCAGTCGCACGCGGCACGCAGCCGCACGCGGCACGCAGTCGCACGCAGCACGCAGCCGCACGCGGCACGCAGCCCCCTGCGACACGTATTCGTATTCGTTTCATATTTCTTCATCTGCTTGTATCTTTCCATATAATCCCACTAATATCCTAAATGTGAAAGTTTGGATGGATGTTTGTTACTCTTTCATGCAAAAACTACTGAACGGATTTGGGTGAAATTTGGTGCAGAGGTAGCTGACACCCTGGCTACTTTTTATCCTGAAAACATGTAGTGGGTAACACCGCGAGGCGCAGATAGTTGCTAAATAATGAGCGAGTGGTTTTCTTTCAATCCGAAGAATAAGTTTAGTAAACGCGCGCGGGGAACCGTTGCCCAGTGTTCCTGTCGCCGCTATAACAACAAATACTATAAACAGAATAAAATCAATATTTGCGGGGGCTCCCACACAACAAACGTGATATTTTTACCGTTTTATAGATAACGGTACGGAACCCTTCTTGCGCGAGGCCGCCCATTTTTTGGCTTCCCCGTTATACCGCTGGGAGCAGTGAGTGAGTGAGTAAACCGCGGTCCTCGCGTCCCAGTTACTATTACAAGTATTGTCGGAACACGACGTCAGAGTGGGTGGTAGGATGCTAGTGGTATGGCCGATATTCGCAGCATAATTACATGGTTACTGCGTTACTGCGTTACTGGGCGAGGACACAAACCACACAATTCAGTTCTCTTGTACAAAGTTCAATCAGCACTTCACAACGATTGTAGTTTAACAATGATTAGAACAGTATAGTCACTATTGCATAGCTTGCGGACAACACGTTCCGCTTAGCTCCGCACTCTGCAGCCGTCCAACTCAATCTCCTCTCAAAGAGTCAATGACTCTCCACCTCAACACTCAACGCACGGCCGGCTCGCTTCCCGCAGCGCCTCTACCGGCCGACATCCGCAACTTCTACCGCGCTCTCATTGGTTGAACTCACAATACGTCACACGACTAACAAGCAGCGCACGGAACCAGTGTGACGTCAGAGGTGGCGCCACTCCACCTCTAGTCCATCAAAATTGCGCAAGATGGCGCTAAACTAAATCAACATTAAAACTAAACGCCGACAATATCATATTGTTATTGTTATTTATTACGCAATTACAAATCTCCGAGAATTCTCGCCGCCGCGATGCAGAGCGCACGACAACGCGACGCTAGCGCATCTAGCGCATCTAGCGCGCAGGTCTCGAACTAAACTATTACTGCTGAACGCCGTTAGGTGGCGAAGCTTTCAACTTTTATATACGCCCGAATAACTAACCTAACATTTTGGGAGTTTTGGCGGGAACGCGGAGAGAGTCTTGTCGCTCCGCTGTATTTTTTTCCAAAACTAGTGTTTTGTCGAGTGTTTATGCTCGTGTCTCTGTGCTCGTTTATGAGTGTCCACTACTTTACTAAAGCGTGACCGGACTCGACTGACACGGACTAGACATGACCGAGACTGGATTTTATTTTTATTTTATTTATGGAAAACAAACGGCTGCTAACTTTGAAAATAAATTTTGACTGTAACTGTACATATGAATTATAAATGAATTACAAAAACTGAAGATGAAGAGATGATGACCGAATACTGAGAAAAGCAGAATGCGCGCCGCGGCGGGTCTACGAACTACATACTCGACGTGCGCCTGTGTGTGTGTGTCGGCAGACATGACGCTGCGGTCGGAGGGCGGCGGCGGGGGCGGGGGCGCGGGCGGGGGCGGCCGCGCGCGTCACTCCGTGCGTTTCACCGGAGACGACATGCCGAAGTACAAGTCGCTGGTGAGTCGATACCAAAGGTTAGAGGAGGTTCTCGCCACGGACTACATTGTTCATACCTTGCCATTTCTGTGACGTCAATAAAACATTGCCTGTACGGAAATGTGTGTGTCAGGACACAGACGCGGGCGGGGGCGGCGGCGGGGGGCCGAGCGGGCCGGCGTCGTGCCCGGGCGAGGGCGGCAGCACGCCGAGCCCGGACGGCGGCGGCTTCACGCCCGCCGCGCAGCGCCTGCGCCTCAACGAGCACAGTGAGTGAGAGAAGTCGCGCGTCGAGCGAGTCAACGTTCACGAAACTCCGGGAACCTCCTCTCGCACAGCTGCACCCTCGGCGGCCGGACAAGTACAGCCCCCTCTAAGTAACATCCCTAACGTTACTTAGAGGGGGGAAAAAAGTTTTTTTCGCCTCGCTCGCCTCATGTAAAGCGAAGATGCGGTCTACGATGGAGCACGCTCGCCTAGAAGAAACCGATAATAATAAATAATCGATATTCTCTCTTTAAAATAAATCGATTAACTACAAAATATCTCGAAATATATCGATTTTTTTCTAAATATTCAAAAAGTGGCATTTTTTGTACATAATAACAAAATAAGTAAAACAACAATCTGTTGGGATCGAACTGAACTACCACCACCAATATATACTTACATCGTTCATTAAGTCATACTCACAGTCAAAGTCACACAAAGCGAGTCGCGGTCGCGCGCAGTGAGCGTGCCGTGAGCGTGCCGTGCGCGTGCGCAGGGATCAAGCTGCTGACGTGCATCAACTCGGTGGTGGGGCGGCGCGCCGAGCTGGAGGCCGGCCGCGGCGCGCTGGCCGCGCTGCTGGACGACCTGCGCCGCCAGCTGCGGCGCCGCGTCGACGACCACCACGCCGACAAGAAGGAGCGCATGAAGGTAGGCCGCCGTGCTGCCGTGCTGCTGTCCGCGCCGCCGCGCCGTCCTCGCTCGCCTCGCTCACTGCTCGCGTACCTTGTGTCCCCCGGTCCCGGTGCGGCAGGCGCTGAAGGGCGCCAACGCGCGGCTGGAGCGCGACAAGTTCGCGCTCATGTCGGAGGCGGAGCACCTGCGCCGGCACCTCGACCGCGAGGAGGCGCACCACCTGCACCACGCGCGCGCCGCCGTCGCGCAGGTACGCCGGTGCGCCGGTGCCCACCGCATGCCACCATCCTACACCGTGCTACCATGCTACCATTCTACCATACCACCATCCTACCGTGCTACCATTCCACTATTCCACCATACTACCATTCTACCATGCTACCATTCTACCATGCTACCATTCTACCATGCTACCATTCCACTATTCCACCATACTACCATTCTACCATGCTACCATTCCACTATTCCACCATACTACCATTCTACCATGCTACCATTCCACTATTCCACCATACTACCATTCTACCATGCTACCATTCCACTATACTACCATTCTACCATGCTACCATTCTACCATCCCACCATACTACCATTATACCATGCTACCATTCTACCATCCCACCATACTACCATTCTACCATTCCACTATTCCACCATACTACCATTCTACCATGCTACCATTCCACTATACTACCATTCTACCATGCTACCATTCTACCATCCCACCATACTACCATTCTACCATGCTACCATTCTACCATCCCACCATACTACCATTCTACCGTGCTACCATTCTACCATGCTACCATGCTACTATTCAGCACAGGTTTCTCGCACAACATTCGTGTAGTGTCAAAGTCAAACTCAAAAGTTGTATTTGCACGACAGCAGTGTACAAAGTGTGCAAATTCACATACAAGTGCAATAAGTACACCTACACACACAATTATGTCAATTTATTTCAATTATTGTTAAATTTCTTCTATTTGGCCGACGTCGGTCATGTGGACACGACCGGCGCCCCCGGCCCCGGCCCCGGCCCCGGCCCCGGCCCCGGCCCCGGCCCCGGCGCGCTTTGTCGCTAGACTGATATGCATCGACGCCATTCAGCTAGTTTAAAGTAACCCAGATGGCGTCGATGGGTCATGGGATCGCCGATAAAACGCGATCGTTTCCTTTACTATTTTAACTTTCTTTATTTCTTACTTCAGAAACGTTTGCTTCAAACACATTACGTTCGCTATCTGGCTTGGTTTCATTTCACGTTTGCCTGGGTTCTGTACTCTGTATAAGAACTCGCCGACTTCACAGAAGCACGCTAACACGCTTCCGCCAGAACGACATGTCCACTGCTCGAATGCTACCTTTTTATTTTGTTGAACTGCAACCGACGGAGAGCTGCCGCGCACGAGACGGCTTCCTGTTGCAGGCGCTGCACGCCGCCGCCGCCGGAGCCCCCGGGGCGCGCGCGCCGCCCGCCTGCTCGCTGGCGGACCTGCCCGGCGCCGTCAGCCGCAGCGTGGCGCGCCACGCGCCTTCACGCCTCGTGAGTCCAGCTCCCAGCTCCCCGCTCCCCGCTCCCAGCTCCCAGCTCCCAGCTCCCAGCTCCCAGCTCCCCGCTCCCTGCTCCCTGCTGTATGTATGTATGTGCGACCGCCCCGCCCGCGGCTCGACGGAGGGTTATTTTATTTTATTTGGAAAACATACAGTGAAAAATATCTTAGTTACTAAACTATAATTCTATGTTAACACCATTAACCAGTTTTCGCAAATTGAAGCTAAGCTTGTTCGAGAAAAGTACCTCTGTAGGTACATAGTACAGGTTATATTAGAAGTAAAAGTCAGACAGGGGCGCACCGAACCAGCTTGTAGTCAGATTAAATCTGTTAAACTAAATTTTAGTCTAATCAAATTCGTACTAGTTAGTATTAAATAAGTCAAACTCGGGAACGCCTTCCAGCCCTTATGTTCGTGTTTCTTGTATGTGGGCGTGCATGTTCGCGTGCGCGGAGTACGGACGTTATCCTCGCACGGTGTGACGTCACACTGTATCACGGATGGACGAATAATGCTTCTCTAAACAAATAGTAGATAAACACACCTAGGGCTCCATGCACACGTGCCGCGGCCGAGGCGCTCCGCGCGGCCCCGTGACATGTGTTGTAAGTGTTACTCATGAACCCATGCTAACACGACGAGCAAGCGAGACAGGTCGGCGCTGACCCGCCGACCGCCGACCCGCCGACCCGCCGAGCCGCCGACCCGCTGACCCGCGTGTGTGCGACAGGCGGACAACAAGCTGGCGGCGGCGCGGCTCATGCGCGACATCGCCGACCTGCGGCAGCGCGTCGCGCACGTCGAGGCCAGGCTGGCGCACGAGCTGAAGGTACGCGCGCGACTCCCGGGGCTCTGTGCCGCTCTGTGGGCCGAGCGTGTGGCAGTCAAGTGCGGGCTGTTCGCAGCGCAAGCGGCAGGCGGAGACGGACATCGTGCGCCTGCGGAAGGAGCTGTCGGCCACCAAGAGCTGCGTGGCGTCGCTGCGGCTGCCGGCGCACCCGCACCGCACCAAGTGCTCCAAGTTCGCCTGAGCGCCGCGGCAGCAGCGCCGCGTGCTCCGCGTGCTCTGCGTGCTCCGCGTGCTCTGCGTGCTCCGCGTGCTCGCGCGGCAGCAGCGCCGCGTGCTCCGCGTGCTCTGCGTGCCCCGCGTGCTCGCGCGGCCGCCGCTCGCGCACCGCAATACAACTTACCTTACAGAAACTGGCTTTTCTTCCTCCTCGCCTTCACGCCTCCCACTCCCTCGTCTCCCAGGACGCCCCGTGCGGCGCTGTACGTCAACGCACGCTCTCAAGTCTCAACCACACAAAAAAAACAAACATCGATCAAAGAAAGTTGAACACAAAGAAGGAAAAGCAAGTAGGTACTAGAGACGGCCCTGGAGTCAGGCGTCGCGTCGGTCGCGCCGAAACTGTCAGGCGGCCGACTGCCAGCAACTACTACGAGCTTCTCAAGAAACTCAGGATAGGTACGAACTTGGACGAGAGTTGGTACAGAAGGCGAACAAATGCATGCCGGGAGCCTCTGTACTCTCGGAGCTGCGACACCAGCGACGCGGGAACCAAAACTAAATATAATGCTAACACTCTCGACTGGCATACTGTCCGTGTAGGCGGCTAACATATCTCACTATGAAAAATGCATTCACTAGCACTCGGCTGGCTAGCTACCACGCGAGAGTTCAACATCTGCCGCCAAGCATCTAACGGTGTTTCCATTCCAGGCTAGGTGTGTTACCATCTTCGACCACACTGTCACTTAACATCAGGTGAGCTGTGGTCAAACGCCTAGCCTGTCAAACATTAAAACACCATGTTTTTTTGCAAATATTGGCACTTTACTTACGTAGTAAGTATTCAGTAATCTGTTACTCGGCGTATAATAAATGATGATGGAGGCAACTGTCCGTCGCTTTCATCTGCCCGCCGCGCCGCGCCGCGCCCCGCCCGGCGCGCCCCGCCCCGCCCGGCGCGGCGCGCGGCGTTCTCTGAGCTCCGGCACCGACGAGCCGGAGCGGTGCGCGAGCGGCATCTTCTGTAGTCAGCCGAGCGCGAGCCCAGTGTTGCCATGTGCTTGTGCACCGCAATTACGGTAAATGCACCGTAATCATTTACCACCTACCGTCCAAGCATGACAACGGTGACAAAATCTACCGTCTTATGCAGAAGTGCGAATATTTGTAGGAAAAATACCTTACTAGAAAGTCACCACCTAACGTTTTACAACGAACGAATGTCTATTTATTTGAAAATTACATTCCCGTGCTTTAAAACCATATTCCGTTATAATCATAATTACAAATGATATGTTGGCAGCGTCGGCACATCGCTGCCTTATTTCACCCTCGGCCAAGAATTTAAAAAAGCTACCGTTGTCCGGCTGAAGGACTCGCGCTCGCGCTCGCGTCCCGGCCGGGCGGCCGGCCGACGATAAATTACTCTAAAACGCTGCAAACATACAGAGATGACGTGACGTTCGATTCGTATCAGTTTCAGGAAAACTTTTATTAGAGTATCCGACTTAAAATAATATACCTACTGTTACGGTACTATCGTAGTTGTTCTACTAAACAGCGGTAAAACGAACATTTTACGGCAGAATTCGTAAAATTAGTACACCGTACTTTTCCCTGGGGGAATTACCGTAATTTCTTAGAAACTACCGTTGTCATTTAATGGAGTCACCGTTGTCCTGATTTTTACATAACAAATCTGGTAACACTGGCCGAGCCCCAGGCCCCAACCGTCAACCGCCTGCGCTTCTCAGTCGGTGCACTGACGTCCCCGCGGACGCTTCTCTCTCTCGGGGGGTTGAGAGCACGTCGCGCGCGCTGCGGTGTGTCCTCGCATGCCGACCGCGAGTTCTACGTGATGACGAGGTGTTAGTGGTGTTACATTCTGTCCGGTGACAGCTTACCTACCTGTGTGTGCTTTAGACGATGTGCAGAAACATGTGCGCCTCGCTCGCCGCTGGAATGCCGGTGTCATTGACCCGCGAACACCCAACCCCTGGACAACAAGCCGCTAACCAGTCATTACTTGACCGCGAACAGTTTTCAGCGCCTGCTGCCAGCTCACGTCACGTCAGTGGAAGCGACGCGCGCCGCGGCGGGCGGGGACGGTGACAATAGTGCTTTCATTTTATAACGACTTGAAATGGTGTTCGGTACTGACACATACTACAAAACCTGGAAAATACGCGCAGAAACGTGTCTAAATAAATAAATGTGAATAAACAACCGTAGAATGTGTTGCGAGCGTCGACGAGTTTGGTGAGTGAAGCCACTTTGAATCCTTGCAGGCAACGATGTACTCTAGTCTCGGTACAACGTCATTGCTTGCAGGGACGTTTGTAGCTACTTTCCAATCATGTAACTAGCGGCTACGTTGTGTTTGTACATGGGCGGCCCGTACACGCTCAAATCCAGATCAATGATCGCGATCCAGATTGATGTACGAAGCGGATTGACGGACTGATGCTCGGGATCGCAAAATATCTAGACATTTTGAAATCAAAATCGCGGATCGCGGATCGTGATCCGATTTGAACGTGTACGCGCAAGACCGCGTCAGTCCATGCTGTGCGCTCGTTGAAAATGGACGACAATGACACGCGCTCCTCATTGCCGCCGATCGAACGGGCCAATTCACCTTTCAGTAGTTAGTAGTTAGTTAAAATAAAATAAATATCGCAGGACTATACACACAGCGCCATCTGGCCCCAAACTAAGCAGAGCTCGTGTGATGGAAGTCGGATAACTGATAAAATACATAAATACTTTTTTTTGTAAATACATACTTATAATACATACAGAACACCCAGACACAGAACAAACATTTGTTTATTCACAAAATGTTTGTCCTGAGCGGGAATCGAACCCGCGCCCTTCAGCTCGTAAGGTAGATATGCTACCAATGAGCCAACAGGGCTGTCATAGTTCAGTAGTTAGTTAACCGTTCAGTAGATTCAGTAGTTAGTTGGATTTCATATATGTAGTAGATTCATCGTTCTCATCATCTTCATTTTGTAGCGATGATAGCTCAATGGTTAGCATGGTTGGTTCGCATACCGAAGGGCGTGGGTTCAAGCCCCAACAATGAGCTTGAGCTGCCGGTGAAGGAAAACATCGTGAAGAAACCACATCATGATGGTAGCGCACTCTCTAGTACTCGGCTGGCTAGCTACCACACGAGAGTTGGAAATATAACGGTGTGTTCTGGTCAGTCTCACTTGTGAGCCAGTTCCATTCCAGGCTAGGTGTGTTTTACCATCTTCGACCACACCGTCACTTAACATCAGGTGAGATGTGGTCATAGTCATAGTTAGTCAAAAAAAAATGAAATGAGTGTACAATCATGTGTGTGTGTGTGTCTCTTTTGAGTAACCACTGTTTAACCCAGAGCCTTTCCCGAATCCTTTTCATACATTTTAAGGCCAATACAAGGGACAGAAAGGGCTTTAACTTTAGGTAAATCCATGACGACAGGCGTTGTCAATATTCTCCAAGATCGTTCAAAAGTACGAGCGATACCGAATAAAAACTCGTTTGAAAAAAATCTTTGCAAAAAAAAATTGGTTTTTTTTTTGAAAAATTGCAAAAACACTTGCAATAAATATGTTTGTTAATGATTTATGTGTGATGTGTCTCCGATATCAAATGCATTTTTTTGTGATATCACAAGCATTTGCTAAATACAAATCTTGCAGTAAGGTGTTCGATTTCCATACAAAGAAATTTTTGCCATTTATTGACAAATGGCGCATAATTTTAAAATCGCAGTAGGTAGGTAGGTAGGTAGGTAGGTAGGTAGGTAGGTAGGTAGGTTTTTTTTTTTTTTTTTTTTTTTAATTTCTTGGGTTGCTGTTGTGTATTCAGGGGAGTCGGTGCTTACGGCTTACACCTTCTCCCTACTACACTTGAGAAGGTAGTGAGGTGAGAAATGATGGTGGTAGTACTATTAAAGAAAGATAGATAGATAAGATAAGAAGGGGCGATAGGAATTAGGAATGAAGAAAGATAGTTTTTATGCATTTTATACTTAATGTGAGGCTCATAATAAGTGTTTAGTTGACCTAATATTAGATTATTAAAAGTTGGTTGTTATGTGTATGAGTTCAATTAAAGATGATTGTGTGTGGTGGGTGGTAATAAGTTTTAATGATGTGAGTGTTTGGAGTAAGTCGCGAGACAGGGAAGGTGAGCACCTCACTGAGCCACTCGTACTCACTGCTCGCCAAGATAATGTGGTTATGCACCGCCTGTCACTGCGGGTCACCGCGACTATTGGAAGTGTTGTGGTTAGTTCAGATAAGGCTGTTTATAATGTCACCGCAGGTCACCCCGCATCCCATTTAATAATGTCTTAACATTGTAATCAGTTAATCATCCTAATGAGGCTAATGTAAAGCCGGCCAAGCAACATTTTACGCAAAAATAACACATATCAAGAAGTACTTAATCATAATTTTAAATATCAAGCTCAGGTTAATACAGGCGCCCGTCCTTCCTTTTTTTTTTTTTTTTTTATTATTATTTTTTTTTTTTTTTTTTTTTTTTTTTTTTTTTGTTAATACAGGCGTCCTTTCTTTATATATCTTTTTTTTTTTTTTTTTTTTTTTTTTTTTTTTTTCTACCAAAGGTAATTAAGCAAACAAAAATTTAAACAGCACAAGTTGCTAAAAAAAGAAGAATTACAATATTATTAAAGTACACATATCAAAGGTAATTAAGCATACAAAAGTTTATACAGCACAAGTTGCTAAGATAGAAGAAGATTTACAATTTTAAATTATTTATTATCATCATAACGATACTAATAGACGTCACACATATAGCTCAATCACATCTTAAACCAGATATTATATCAGATATTAAGAGATCAAAACTGTCACCTTGTAACAAGGTTATTATTTGAAACTGACTAAAAACTTAAAACTAGACAGTCCATCTTATTCATTTATGAACCTTCCTCATCTTCCGAGCTGGAGCTGTATGTCCATTGCCCCTGTTCCGCCCGCGGCCTAGCGCCGACGAAAAACCGGTTTATACCACTAGCACCTAACAGATCGGCTGGCGGGCGCTCTTTCGTGGGGCATTTAGTGCGCGGAGCAACAGTCTTAAAGTGGAAATATTTCGGGTATCCCGGGAACTTTTTGGCTGTTGTTCTTGTCGCATAATTTGGATGGGTTTTATTAGTGTCTCTGGATGCTGTTGCTAGTATAAAATTTCCCACACAGTGCACATTGGCGTCCTTCTTTGTCGTGCCCTCCCTGGCTTTTCCTGGCGGTGGTAGTGGCAGTATTTGTGGTAGTTGTGGAGGGAGTGATATCATGGATCCCCGTGGTAGCCGCCACCGTATTCGGTTTTCGTAAGTTGGTTGCAGGAGTAGTCCTAGGTGTGGTATCTACGCTGATATCACTATAAAAGCGATTAATGTTTTGAGGTTGGGGTCGAAGTGCATCGATGACAGGGCCGGATGCCATTAATAGGTTGTCCCGAGATTGATAGCCGGTGGTCATACTGGCAGTCTGCCCCTGTGTAAGGCTTCTTAGGGTGGTTGATAGATCTTTTATCGTTTGGTTAGTTTGGGTAAGCTGTTGTTCTTGTTGATGAATGAAGTATTGCTGTTTCTTTATAATTTCTGCGTTATGATTGAAAGCTGTTGTTAAGCTATTATCTATCCACTGGCAACTGTTGCATGGCGCGGGATGGTAATGATCATTTCGAGGCTGCACCCGGGTAAAAGCTGATGGGCCAGAATCAAAAGTCAATTGGTTAGGCGCGCCTTCGCGCGATCCTGGGTCGATACCCGGGCAGCCGCCAATTTCCATGTAGGTGGAGTAATCCGGGGCGGGGGGGTGTCCTGGGACAAGTTTGAGTTGTGGAGGCTCGTGGAAAGGTGCTAGTGAGGCTTCAATACTGTATGCTGACTCCGCCGGAGGGTCAGGGTCGGGGAGTATCCACTGCTGAGCTCTGGTTGGAAGTTCGGGGATTCCCATTCATCTTCATTGTGTCCGACATCAGCGCCGGATCCTGTGTTGTGATCCATCCTAGCGGCTATGGAAGGCCACGCGTGTTATATTTTTAATCCTAATTAAACGAACACAAATTACCACTAACAATAATGCGAGGTGGGATGCCGAGGGGAAAAACAGGGACGGCTCTCAGCGGTTAGTCTTGTCTAGTGATTCGTTTCAGGGGAGCGATTGTGACTATCGGTGATTAGAGCTCGCGCCAATAAACTTAGTTGAGGTGAT